>CM057453.1:668121666-670665833 GCA_016271365.2 Neoceratodus forsteri
AACAGATAGGGACCAAACATGCTAGCCTGCAGTGCGACTTCTATAGTCAGTTGGATCTATGGCAAGGAGCTGCACACTTTGTGCACCAAATGGTGGTGGTGGATATCGGAAATATCCATATCTCCAATCACTACCCAGTGTCCCCCTCATTACTGCTGGCCCTGGAGATCACCAAATCCACATTCTGGCACTTGGATCCATTGCTTCTGGCAGATGCTTGATCTTAGAGCTGGTCAAAGATGAGATGGAAGAATTTTTTCATCTGAATGACATGGGAGATGTACTTCAAGCAGCAGTATGGGAGGCCTACATCAGAAGACAGATTATGGGATACTCAGCCAGGAGATGGAAGGACAGAGGGCTGTCAGTATAGCCTAAAGGTTAGAGTAATGAGCTGTGAATAAGCTTGGTACTTCTAGTAGACCTGGGTTTGATTCCCACAACCTACTGTTGCAAACTATTTGACTCTGAGCAAGTCACTTAATCACCCCAGTGCTCCTGGGTCACCCCTGAAAACAGGCACGTGTGCCTCGTGGGCCTTACCTGGTTAGCAAAGAATGAAAAAAAGAGTAGGAATATAGGGAGCTGTCCAAGCAGCTGGCATGGAAGAAACAAATTCTCAAAATCCACCCCATGGGTCCAGTTGCATGGCCTTTAGAGCAAAACTTCTGGAGGTACAAACTTGCTGAACAAGATATGCACAAGAAAGGCAGAACTGGCTATATTAAGATTGCAGCACAAATACTAGGAAAGGGTTGAGAAAGCAGGTTGACTACTGTCATACCATTTCTGTATTGATAAGTAGGAGTAGATCTGTGGGGGAAATGAGATAAGGTTAGTTGCCAGAGGCATGCCAGATGTCTCTGGAAAGTGATTAGAATCTTTGTGTCCTGTATTATAGAATGCCCTGGCCAGTTAATTGGAGAGCTGAAAGCCAAAACAACTCTTTCATGTTATGTAAAGGGCACTGGCTAACAACTGAACCGGTCACTCCTTCTGTGTGAGACAGGAGGTAGAACAAAGAAAATGTCCTTCAGAATACACATATTCCTAAAGTCTAGATCAGATCAATTTCCCAAGAGGACTCAACTCTTAAAACACCAAGAACTAGCCTGGAAGTGTTGTTATAGGATATGTGTGCTGAAGGTGGGCAGAGACTGTTTTTTGGGGGAACTTTGCTACCCTGAGTTTTGTGAGAGCAAAGGTAGTCATCTTTGAGACCTTGAGAGTTATCATCTAAAGTCTGAATCTGCCCTGATTCACCAAGCTGTCCTGTGTGGTAAGCTTTTTCTACTTTTGAAAGTTAGGAAGTGTAATAAGATTTTTCTGTGTGTTTTTATCTACTGTTTAAAATATTTTCTTTTTCATCTCAATAGAAGTACTGTTTCCCATGGTCTTAGTATAGTATCCTGTATTATATATGTAACTATCTTAAAGTATTAAAACATTTTTTTACATAATTTATGTTTCTGTGACTGATTCCTTGGAAGTATAGATTAACTGGATTATAACTGACAAAAACTGTTTCTGTCTCTGAAAAGAAGGCTACAGTTACCATATTTTGTTTCTAAAGTGAGGTGTTCTCAGCTGTAACAGAGAGGGGTGGGTCATTTGCCCTTTGGGAAGGAGCTCTGTACTGTGTAGGCAGTGTCTGCTGTGAGATTCAGACCTAGAGACAACATGAGGAAGTGTCTGTGCTGTGTGTTGGCAGCTACTGAAGTACTCTAGCAGGCATCTGAAAAATTTGAGACAGCTGTTAAGCGTACAGGCTGTCTTAGAGAGACCAGCCTGTCACAGTCTTTATCAAAGGAGGGTGGAATGGCATATTGACTCTTTGAAGGAAAAATCCAGACAGCCCAGGTGCAAACCAGCTAATGTTAATGAAATTATGTGACTCTTCTATGATAACCTCTGTGCATCTCTGACCCCACTAAAAGACTGCATAATAAAACAGTTTCTCTTTAAAATTTCACTCCCCAGTTTCCAACTCCAGCTATCTAAAGAATTAAACTCTCCTCTCACACTGGTTAAACCCTAACAAGGCCCTAGGAGGGGACAGGCTGCCAGCCAACTTCCTTCAGCTCCACTGTAAGTAAGTATGTCTAACCATGCTCAAATTCTATGTGGAAGTACGAGAATCATCCACACTTCCCCACATGATGAGGTAGGCTATTATCATGGTCCTTTCTAAGTAGGCCTAGGACCCCTGTAACCCAGAATGCTGCAGGTTAATTTCATTGATTAACACTGATGTTAAGGTGCTGACAAAAGTGTTGGTGAATAGACTGGAGTCCCTGCTGCCATCTCTCATTATCCTGTCATAAGTCAGTTTTTGTAATAGGCAGGCTTAGTGCAGACCACCTCCAGACCTTGATTACATTATGTAGGTAGCCGGATGATATCCCCACTCCATCAGTGGTGATAGCCATTGACTTAAAAAAATCTTTTGACTCTGTGGAATGGGGATAACTCCTACAGTTGTTGTCCATGATGGGGTTTGGGCCCTGGCTTTTATCATGGATCTACACTTTCTATACCTCCCACTTGGCCAAGATACAGACAAACTAGGGTTCTATGTGATAATCATGGATGCTGAATGGCGATTCTCATTATTGCGATGTCAGGGCAGCGAAAACAATTTTGCCACCCTGACATCCTCGACTTTGCCCCCTGCACCCCCTTATTTAAAGATTCTCAACTCCAGGGGAGTGCATGTCAGGGGGGTGGGTTGCAAAAGCAAAATAAATAGAAGTTTTCAGCCAAGTGCAACAAAAACGCAGTAGCGACCGGACCCAGACCCGAACCCAGAACCCTGTGCACCGCAAGTGGAGGACAACCCCCGATGCCATGGTGCAGCTCAGCAGCCAACCACAGTACCACCCCCTATATCCCCTCTGCCCCCTCCCAGGCCACGCTCACTGTGCTCGCTCCTCCCCACGGGCATGTACGTATAGTGACATCCTGTTGCTAGGGTCATCCACAACCCCACATCCGGTCACCCTCCCTGCCCCCTCGCCTTTCGGGCTTTTGCCCACATCGCATTGCTGTTTTCGGATGGCACCATCTTTCAGGTGCCCACATCACGTGCTACTCAAACTAGTCCCTGTATTCCTCTTTTCAGCTTCAGAAATGGACACAACAGGGTTGTCCATTGTCTCCAGTTCTCTTTGTCTTGGCCATTGAGCCACTGGTCATAACCATATGGAAGAATCCCAGCACAGAAGGGCTAGAGGAGGGGCAGCTTAAGTAGGCAACCCTCCTTTCTGCTGATGATCTGCTTGCCCTGTCTATAGATGCCTTGTAGACAATTTCTCCACTCCTCACAACCCTCCAAGAATTTGCAGGGCTATCAGGACTCCTTGTGAACCTCAGCAAAACTTAAATTCTGCCACTCTGCAGTTCTTGTCCAAAGACCCCCTTCACTAACATAGGACTGAAACATATCTGGGCATCCATATCCAACCTAGTGTTCACAGATGGGCACCTATCACTCTTACCTACTACTGGATAGTCTGAAGCTAGAATTCAATAGGGAGCATCATCTGAACTTCTCCCTAGCTGGGAAAATAGCCACCATCAAGATGGTGACCACCCCGAATTTTTTTCTTTGCATCTCCGATATTCCTCTTCTGACTACTACTGTCTGGTTCAGGATGATACATAAAATGTTGGGGGAATTTTTAAGATATGTACCCCCTCGGTTTGGACTCCCTCGTTCTGGAGCTATTACTTGTTATGTCTAGCAGCCCAGACCCTACACTGATTCTCTTCCCCATCCCACCTCTCCCCACAGTGGAAATGGATAGAAGGTGCACTGCTAGAAGGTGTCCTCCCTGCTGTTTACTTATATATAAAAATACCCAGTGGCAAAGCCCTCCTACCTACCACCTCTGTAGAACAGCCATACATGGTGATGAGCATTTTTGCAGTTGGCGCCACACACCGCTTAGAGCAGCTGTTTGTTGTTTTGCCCTCCTACCTACTGTTACAACCTCTATCAAGGCATGGGAGTCATTAAGTAAAGTGGTTAGGGCTCCCTTCTCCCCTATCTCTCATTGCTCTCTCTGGTTAAACCCATTGCTTAAGGTAGGTAGTGGCCCCTCTTCTGGTTCAAATGGCAGGAGGCAAACACTTGGGCCATATAGGATCTGCTCATCCCTGATTCAGATCACTTGGAATCTTTCCAAGTCCTCAGGGACAAATCTCAAACCTCTACACAGGATGTTGTTACACTGCCTGCAAATCAACAACACAGTCACCAAACTCCTGAAATCTCACCCGACCCCAAAGGCATTAAATGACGTGCCACTGCCCAACTGGCTGTGCCTACAGAGGGGAAAAGCTGAAGCCTTCTACAAACAGATCCAGACAGAATTCCTAAACCACTCTCAACCAACTAGTAATGTATGGGAGGCTCAACTTAGTATCACTATCACAAAGGCCAAAGAGCTGCCTGCTGGAGTGGGGCTCACTTGGCCTGCGTGGATAGATGACCAAGACTCATAGAAAATGAAATACTGCATTTATGAAACTGATCCAGCTTTCTTGCATTCTTCATAACTATTACCAAGAGACTGTGGCTGGAGATCTGAAACCCCAGGGTGAACCTCGCACACATTCTGTGGGCCTGCCCTGTAGTTCAGCATTACTGGGAGGGAGTGTTGTCCTTTTGTGGAGCAGCACTCCAGACTCAGCTCCCAGCCTCCCTCACCCTGTGGCTCTCGGAGATCCCCCCAGAGGGCTTGCATACTGATGGTGCCCAGTTGGAGTGGCACATAACAGCTTCAGTGGTGACAAAGAGACTCCTACTGATCCACTGGAGGTCTTCTAAGGTCCCAGAACTCCCTGAATCAACTAACTCTATGGGAATGCTAGCAAATTTTTAACAACTCTCTCATATCTCCAAAGGGACCATAAACATATACAGCCAGTTGTGGGTTCTGTTCCTATCATCTCCTCATTACACCCCCCTGCAGGGGTCAAAAGTGGGTAGCCCAGGGCCAAACTTCAAACTAGTTCTCCCATAGGTCTATCTTAGAAAGGGGTCCTAAGGGCCATAACTGAACTCTTTCTCTTATTCAGGATAGACCACAAAGCAGCATTCAATATTAATAATATTACATCTGAACCAGCCCAGTGGTGCAGAGGGCTGAGGCACCAAACATGCCTTACGTCTTACCACACTGGCAACCCAAGGTCAGGAGCGAACTTGGGCCACTGAGGGCTGGCCGAGGAGGAGAGGATTGAGTGTCCAAAGGACTGCTCTCCTGTCCTGGGAGGGTGGACTGTGACTCCCAGGCTCTAGTGACTCCCTGTGGAGACGGGGTACACTAGCCAGGAGCACGTCAGGCAAGAGGGGGAGGTGACAGTGGACATCCCATGAGAGGGTGTGGAAGTGCTCCCATCCCATGCTGGATGTCATTGCACATCCGTGCCTTGGAGGTGGGGACCAAGGAAACAGGAAAACCCTGCTGGCTGGGAGGAAGACACCACTCCAGCCAACCACATCCTTCATTGGATCCTGCTCTCCATTCCTGATTACCTCCCTCCTTCACCTCCACCTGTTTTGGCTTCTGATGTGAGGTATGTTCGCTGTGGTGTAGAAGGCGGCCCTTCCTCCAAGGGTCATGATCGGGGGTGCCACACAGGTGAGATGTGGATGGATCGGAGGAACAGGACATTGGTAGACAGGATCACAAGCAGGATGTGAGAATAGTAGAGGTGACTGATGAGGCCCCAGCAAGTGGTGACCGGAGTGAAATACACGTGAAAAGAAATATATAGATGACATCTGTATGTACCTTCCATCAATGTGACAAAATTTTTCTGGTAACAAACCATAATTAACTGCTGAATCTTAAAGTATGTAGGTTCTTGATTTGAGTAAGTACTATTGCGTATACTGTTTTTTTTTTTCCTTTTTCCCTGTTTCATTTGTTCATTGTGCTGTGTTTATATGCATGAAAACACTATTTCCAATAAAAATGATCAACAATAAAGCGTAACTTATGTGGTTGTGAGATGAAACGGCAACTTTGGCACCATGAAAATGTGGGCCCAAAATGCACAAAGAAGGTGAAATCATGTGCAAAAGAACAAAAAGTAAAAACCTAAGTCCAGGTGCATGCATTATTATCACACCTTTTGACTAATGTTGTTTCACAGTTTTATTTATTTTAGTAAATGGTGGCCAGCCAAGGTGGAGAGAGGGTTGGTTCTGGATATTGGTCAAGTCCCCAAAACACGTTTCTAGTCACATGTACAAAGTGAAACTTATGTGGTTGCAAGGTGGTGTGACAGCTTGGGCACCCTGAAAATGTGGGGCCCAAATAGCTAAAAATGGCCATGTTATACACAAGGAAAAATGCATGATTAGCACATTTTGTGACTTTAAGTTTGTTTCCAGCTTTATTTACTTTAGTGGATGGTGCCCTTCTGAGGTGGAGGGAGGGTATGCTGCTTGTTCAGTGCTAGATTTTACCTACAAGGTGGGTGCAGCGTGAGTGTGTGTGGGTATGGGTGCTAAGCTGATTGCAGGGGATAGATATTTTTTTTCTTGAATGGGAGGGAGGAAGCTCCAGTGAGTGTTAATGGGAAGGGAGATTCATTTTTGTATTATTTCTGGACACCAGAAATTGAGCACGAGGGTCGGGAAGCAAAAACAGAGGGTCTGCTTTGGGCCACTTGAGGTCTGGTGCACTGTGCCTTGCTATGCAGCTGCTTTGTGAGATACCCACAGATGTGCAGCAGTGAGAATAACTATGAAAATGCTTTTAGGCATCTTTTTCAAAAAATAATGAAATGAACTGCAAAGAACTACGTTACTGGATCTCCTAGGGTTGAGACACAAAAGGCTCGATTCTCAAAGGGTTTAGATTGGTGCAAGCCCCAGGGGCACCAAACACATGGCACATGGGTCTTGCATCAGTCTGCGGCCAGCAATTGTCATTTTCAGTCCCAGAGCCCCCTGTGAGCCACATGCCGCGAGTTAGACCAGCTTTTGCTGGTATAACTTTGCAGACCTTTTTACGGGGTTTGCACCAATTGTTTGGTGCAAGCTGCCATAACAAAGGTAAAGTGTCTCAAATGCACACAACCTTTAAGAATTAGGCACAAGGTGTGCCAATGTGATTGGCACGGGGCAGGGTTTGATGCAAGGCTTGTGCCAGCCCTGCGCCAGCCTCTGAGAATTGAGCCCAAAGTGTATTAAATAATATGAAAAATTAGGGCGCAAAGTCTCTGAACTTTGGCAAATCAGTGGCGTAGTATTTCCCAGGATTGGACCTACTTATTAAGTGACACAGGGCTGGCATTACTCTAATATCAGTACTGTCTTGTCACATGAAGAAAATGGCACAGTAATTGTTGCACAGAGTGCCAACATCAGGGAAACACCAACCCTGCATCGTATTGTTGTTTATACCCCCGATGAACACCACACCACTCATTTGCTAAGGTCCAAGAGACTTGGGACCCTGATATTTCAGTTCTTTACTTTATACATGTTGCAATTTCCACCCTAACAGAGGCATTAGTGAATTTTTTTACAATATCTCTCTCTCTCGCTCTCTCTCATTCTGGATATATATTTGTTGTTTTGTTAGTTATTTAACCAGGACTAGCACACTAAGCTGAAAACTTTTTTACAGGTGTGACCTGGGAGCACAGGGAAGTTGAGTGACTTGTTCAGGGTCACATAGTATGCAAGTGAAAGCTGTGGGGTTCAAACCCAGGTCTGGTCTGCTGGATGTCACCAGATTTGCAGCTCAGAGCCTTAAACCACTGTGCTATACTGCCTCATATACACACATACTGTGTTGTGAAAATAACTATGTAAACATATATATTATGGTTACAAAGCCACAAAAGTCAGAAAATGTAACATTAGGGTTTTCAAACATAATTCTCACCCCATCCCCTGCCCTCATGACCCCAAGCTGCAGGCCAAGGACTATGGCCCACAGATATCTTATTTGAAGTAGGCCATATACAAAATACCTGAGGCATGGGGCATGTCCTTAGACCTATTGCAGCATAGCTGTAGTGTATCTTCTAGGAACTGCAGCTTGTTTGGTGCAGGGCCCACATTAGACTAGTAGCACAAGGCACTGACCTATACCTTGCTTTCGGTACCAGTGCTCCAGACATATAGCTTGCTTTGCACAGGTGCTTGTATTTCCTACACAAAGTAGCATACCCATGGTACCTAACCTGAACAGGTAACTTGACCAGAACAGAGGCTTGCTGGTTCTATGCAAAGAAGGAGACTCATGGTGCAGGGCCTGAGATCTGTAGGCGGCTTTGCACAGGGCCCTGCAACCTGCACATAAAGTAGCAGATGCGTATGGGATGGCCCCAAACCTGCATGCTGGGATTGGGGCACAATGTTTGTGGATGGTGAAGGGGGATGGGTGTTATAGCTTGCTTTGTGTAGGGCTCTGTGGTCCATATGTGAAGTAGCAGATCCATGCCAGACATAGAAACATAGACTTTGACGGCAGATAAGGACCAGCTTGACCAATCTAGTTTGCACACTTCCCTACCTATTGGATAAGCTGCATATCCTAATTAACCAACAGCCTACTTCCTCCTACCCCTCCAGAATTATCTTATGTCTGTCCCATGTATTCTTGAATTCCCCCACTGTTTTTGACCCCACGATCCCCTCAGGAAGGCCATTCCATGCGTCCACCACCCTCTGCCATGAAAAAATACTTCCTCATGTTGTCTCTGAGCCGGCCCCTCCTCTATCTTCAAATTGTGCTCCCTTGTTCTTGCACATCTCTTTTTTTGAAAGATCCTACCCTCTTGGACTTTGTAGATTCCCTTGAGGTACTTGAAAGCTTCTATCATGTTCCCCCTCCCTCCTTTCCTCAAGGGTATACATATTAAGCTCCTTTAGTTTCTCTTCATATGGCTTCTATTGCAGACCCTACACCATTTTGTTGCCATCCTCTGGACTGCCTCCATCCTGTCTATGTCCTTGTGGAGATGGGGGTCTCCAGAACTGCACGTAATACTCCAGATGGGGTCTCACCAACTGTCTATACAGAGGGATAACAACTTCCTGTTTACTATTGGTCATGTCTCTCCCTATGCATCCCAGTATCCCTCCAGCCTTCTTTATTGCATTCTCACATTGTTTGCCTACCTTTAGGTCATCTGATATGACTACCACCAGTTCCCTTTCCATTTTTGTTGTTGTCAGTACTCCCCCCCCCAAAAAAATTGTGTATTCTTCCCCTGGGCTTTTGTTTCCCAGGTGCATTACTTTGCATTTCTTTGCATGGAATCTAAGCTGCCCTACTTTTGACCATTCCTCCAACCTTGCCAAGTCCCTTCGCTTCCTTTCCACCCCCCCCCGTGTATCATCCCTATTGCAGATGTTTGTGTTTTCTGCAAAGAGGCATACTTTTCCATCCAATCCCTCTGCAATGTCACCTATAAAGACATTAAAGAGGACTGGTCCCAGCACTGAACCCTGCAGCACCCTGCTAGTAACCTCCCTTTCTTCAGAGTGGACTCCGTTTACTATTACCCTTTGCCTCCTGTCATCCAGCCAGTGTTTTACCCAGGCTACCACCCTAGGACCCAATCCCAGGCTGGTTAATTTGTCTATTAAACTTTTGGTTGGGACTGTGTCAAATGCCTTGCTAAAGTCTAGGTAGGCCACATCCACAGCCCTTCCCTGGTCTATTACTTTGGTCACCCAGGAAAAGAAATTGATTAGATTTGTCTGACATGACCCTCCCTCTGTGAATCCATGAAATCAGGACAGCCCTTGACTTGTATTTTGGTGTTGGCTCATTAAGGTAGGGGATGGGATGGGTGTCAGAGTTCCAAAACCAAATGCCACATTTACGGACATTTGTGGCTTTATGATCATAACAGAAGTGCTCTCATAGTTTTTTTACAACTTATTTCCTTACTTTCTGAGAATGATACTGTTTTATTGTATTTGTATTTCATTGATTGATTGATTGATGGATTTGTATTTTATTGTACCGTAGGCCTGTGGGCCTTGTGCAAAGTAGCAGACCTATTGTGCAGGGTGCTGGACCTACAGCTTGCTTTGTGCGGCCACATCATGCAGACCCACGGACCTGATCAATAGCTGTGCCACATGCATGTCGCACTCTCCATGTGTTAATATGTGCTGCTAGATGTTTTAGTACTTTGTTTTTGTTTTGCTAGTAACTACTGTTAGTAATTAAACTTTTTGTGTATAACTTCAATGTTACAAAACTTCATTGCATTGTTTTATCTTTTTGCCACATTTTTGGTATGTTTTAGTAATTGTGAAAAAATTTGCAAAGATTAAAAAAGCAACATGTTCTTTCAATGTTTGGAGATGGTTTTTTACTACTTGAGAAGAAATTTGCGAAGCAAAAAACAAGGTTTTTTTCTCACTGTGTGCTTACTTTTTTAAAATTTTTTATTATGTCATAGCAAATGCATTTGATATATTATATGCACACACTGTTTTCCTATACTTTTTTCTGTGCTGTACTTTGTGCATGTTTATAAAATGGGCTCAAAAAATCCATCATCCTGATTGGCTACTACATCATCTGACCCGTGTCCATCTCATATGATATAGTAGCCAACTGGCACTACCCTCCAGTCCCCAGCCCAACTACACCACAGAATCAGTGAGCTGTGCCAGCTGAAAACAGAAACAAAGCCTGGCACAGCTCACAGTATGACATCCCATCCCTGTGATCCAGCTCCGGTCTCAGTGCCCCACCTCTTTCACAGCACATAAAGAAGCCTCCATATAAAAAAAAACAGCAAAACATTTTTTTAAACTTTTTCTCACATTTCTCGTAGACAATCTCACCTCTTCTGCACAAAACAATCCCCAAAGTCAGCAAACGGCATGTGCCGGAATGATGCAATTTAAAACGAATCCCCGTTGTAAATAAAAATTCACTCCCTACACACACACACACACATAAAAATTATCCATTTCGTACAGGTACACACAACACCACTTTCCATGGTAAGCCACACAGGAAACCCTGTTTTTCTCCCAAAACTCCTCTTCAGTTATATCAAGCGTGTCCCTTAATGACCACCGTACAGAGCACTTTCGTTCTTCCCATTTTAAAATATAACATGCTGTATGACAGTGTGGCTTTGCAGATTCTGTATTTTTTTAAATTGTAATTAGGACAGCGTAGTACTTGTGGGACTATCCAAAACATCGGACACTGCAAACAAACAAAATCGGAGACCACAGTTTAAAACAATGGGCGCAAGACCTGTACATCTAAGGAAAAAAACTGCACTGAGAAAATAATTTCAGGTGGAAAAAAGTAAATTTACTCTTCTTCTTGGGCATCAGGGATGGGGGGGGGGACTGGATCTACTGAATAGTGTGGGTTTTTTTGCTCCACTACAAACCAAGCCAAATACAAACCAACCCAAACAAAATGTACTGTATAGCACATTACATAGGGGGACTACTTTATCCCTCCAACTAGATAAAAAGGTTTCTTACTCTTTTTTTTTTCAATTTCAAAAGCTTTTTTTTTTCTTTTTAATTCTCAATGTCTACTTGGGGCCCATTTTATAAACACAATAACACACTCTGAGGTGCGGGTTACGTGCTGATAAGAGCATGCCTAGGGGCATAAGGCACTCAGTGCAAGCGCCTCGTACCTTAGTACACCCCTGGGCATGCTCTTATCCGCACATAACCCACACCTCATCATGTGTTATTGCTTGCATGCTCAACAGCCTTTTACAAATAGTGCTGAACAGTTTCACAGAGTAATTCCAAACTTCCTTGGTAGCATTTAATAAATATTTTTTAAAGAGTTAACGTAGATGTCTCATATGACCATACTGTCATGACTTCATAAGTGTAACAGATGGAGTCTGGCCAATAGTGCTACACTGCAGAATTAGAATAAGCATACCCCCAGTAAATCTTATACCAAAAATTAGGTTACTATGTTACTTCGTTTTCAAGTTATGAGCTATTTTGTAACCCGGATTTCACTCCCTGTTCAAAAAAGACCCAGTTTCAGTGAAGAGCCACTGATGAACTCACAGTCTAGTCCTCCCTGTCAGCAACCTTATAGGAATTATTTCTCTGAAGTTATAGAAACTGCAGCTGTAGTCATGATTTAGAAAAAAAACACACAGGATTTCCTGCAGTGCTTGCATTTTTAGAATGTTCAGATGCATGGTACTTTGCTTTACAATACATCAGAAGGTGATTTTGGAATACAGTGCTGAACCAAGGTATAGAATGTCAAGGTAGTTCACAATTTTAAAATGTTAGTGGGGGACATGCAATCTCAGATTTTGGCAGGGATGTGCCATCTCAAAATGTGGTGGGACAGTCAATCTCAGAATGCAACAGGAACAAACATTGGAGGAATTTGGTGGAGACTGTCAAATTTGGAATATAGTGGGGTTGCACACTGTTGGAATGTAACAGGATATACTATTCATTCAGAAATTGCTTGTACCTACCACATTCCAGAATTCTATGCACCTACCACATTTCAAAATGTGTGTCACATCCCCACTGCATTTTAACATTGTGCCACCCAGTCACATTATAAAATGGCACAGGGTCATTTCACCAAAAACAACAACGGTGCAGCAGTATATGCCACAAGCAAAACATCACCCTGTGAAACAACATTGGGTAACACACTGACCCAACAACAATAGTGCAAGCCCATTGAAAATAAAGGAACTTCTTTATTTTTGCGGGAGTCACTGCCCCCTGCACCCTTCTGACATGGGGGGGCTTTGACCCACACACACCCCAGACATAAAATAATCAACTCTGGGAAACTGTGGACTTTAGGGATGGGGAGAAAATCAGGAGAGGGAAATTTTACAGCACAAGGAAACCTGGGGGAGGGACCGAACTGCGGTCGCAGGTCTTCTACACCACTGTATGCTGGTACCTTTTTTTTTTATTTTTTATTTTAGCTTTTGTTAACCGGGTAAGTACACTAGACAAGTATTATGCCTATTTTCAGGAACGACCCGGGAGAGTACAACATAAGGATACAGACAATTGTATACAGTAGCGAGTAAGTACAGCTTAACAACATAATTGAGAGAGTAACATAGTCCAGGGGATATGTACAAACATAATACAACTTATATCTGCTGAGGTAACAAACCCCCAGGATGAGTGGGTCACACACAAATTTACAACAGAAAGCATTTGCACATTTCACGTAAGAGACAAATTGAGAGAGGCAGTGACCAGGGAACTGTGACGTGGACAATATATCCGGGGTCAGGTGCCCTGGTGTATGGGCAGAGACAGGGAGTGCAGCGTAAGATATCGGGTAGTGTCAGAGGGAGGCAAGCTTTGAAGCCGGAAGAGCATCCGTGTAGAGGAATACTCTAGGGGGGCTTGGGACAGTCACACGCAGATGCAAGTTTCAGAAAGCCCCAGAGGGAGTTACGGAAGCACAGGTGGGAGGACGACAACCTGGTCGGCTCTGGAAGGGAGTTCCAGAGCCTGGGCGCATACACAGTAACATCCCGGCTACCCATGAGGGTGCGGGATGGAGGGACCTTGAGCAACCCTGGGGCATTGGACCTAAGGTGGTAGGTAGAGGTGTCTGATGGCGGTAGGAGCAGGGCCAGCTCCCGGGGGGTGCCGGTTCTGACCACTTTGTCGGTAAGGCAGCCCACCCTGAAGTCCAGATACCTCATGGGGGAGAGCCATCCAAGTTTATCGTATAGCTCACAGCGATGGGTGAGGCGGGGGACAGCAAGTGCAAAGCGACAGATGTTGTATGTCGTGTGCCACTGTGCAAGGTGAGTCTGGGGGGAGCAGGCAAATAGGTGCAGTCCATAGCTCAGGGAGGGGAGAAGCACGCCTTTCGCAAGGGCTAGTCTGGCTGTGGGTGTGAGGTTGAACTTGGCCCTGTAGGCCAGGCCCAGCTTACAGTTAACTGCCCTACAGATATTAAGGAGGTGACTACCCATGTCGAGTTGGGAGTCAAGGGTGACCCCGAGGTATTTGGCAGAGTTCACTACAGGGAGGAGGGATCCGTCAGGACAGGAAATCTTTAACAAGGCTGATGAGGTTTTGAGCCTGGCTGTGGAGCCAAAGAGCATCCACCTAAGCCGCTCCACCGTGTGAGTGGCTCAGCCAGGTACCCCAGCACATGGCACCTTAATCCCTCTACAGCTAAAGTGCAGAGTGACAGGGTAGTAGTAATTCCCTACTGCTATTATACCACTGTCGCTCTAAATCCTTTTGCACTTTACACAGCGCGGTTCTTGCAGTGCTCTTCCTGATGCGCTGTTTTGACCCGATACCTTCTAAAATTATTCATCCCTGCCACATTCCAAAACTATGCATCCCTGCCGCGTTCTGAAATTGTGCATCCCTGCCACATTCCAAAATTGTGCATCGCCTCAAAATTCCCAACTTGCACATCCCTGCCACGTTCCCAAGTTGTGTTTCAATGCCACATTCTGAAATTGTGTCACAGCCACATTCTCAAATTGTGCATCACCGCTGCATTCTGATACTGTGTATTACCACCACATTCAGAAACTATGACTCACTGCCACATTTGGAAACTGTGTATCACTGTCAGTGCCACATTCCTAAATTGTGTATTACCACCACATTCTAAAACTGTGCATCCCTGCCACATTCTGAAATTGTGCATCCCTGCCACATTCCAAAATTGTGCATTGCCTCAAAATTCCAAAATTGCACATCCCTGCCACATTCCCAAGTTTTATTTCAATGCCACATTCTGAAATTGTGTCACAGTCACATTCTCAAATTGTGCATTACCACCACATTCTGATACTGTGTATCACCACCACTTTCTAAAACTGTGCATCACTGTCACATTCTGAAATTGTGCATCACTGCCACGTTCCAAAATTGTTCATCACTGCCACATTTCAAAATGGTGCATCACTGCCACATTCCGAAACTGTGTGTCACTACCACATTTGGAAACTACATCACCACCACATTCCAAAACTGTACCTCACTGCCACATTTTAAAAATATGCATCACCACCACATTCCAAAATTGTGCATCACTGCTACATTCCGAAATTGTGCATCACCACCGCATTCTGAAATTGTGCATCACTGCCACATTCTGAAATTGTGCATCATTGCCACATTCCTAAATTGTGCATCATCGGTGCATTCTGAAATTGTGTATCGCCACCACACTCTGAAATTGTGCATCACCACCACATTCAAAATAGTGCATCATTGCCACATTCCAAAATTGTGCATCACTGCCACAGGCTGAAATTGTATGTCACTATCACATTCCAAAACTGTGTGGCACTGCCACAGTCTGAAATTGAGTGCCACTGACACATTCCAAAATTGTGCATCACCACCACATTTTGAAACTGTTTGTCACTGGTACATTCTAAAACTATGCATCAACACCACATTTAGAAACTATGTCACTACCACATTTCAAAACTGTGCATCACTACCACATTCTGAAATTGTGCATCCCTACCAAATTCCAAGATTGCACTTCCCCACACATTCTGAAGTTGTGTTTAGAGGCCACATTCTGAAAATGTGTGACAGATACATTCCCTTGTTGCTGCCACATTCCCAAATTGTGTGCCACTGCCACATTCCAAAATTGTGCATCACCACCACATTCTGAAATTGTGCATCACCACCACATTCCAAAACTGTGCATCACTGCCACTGTCACACTCTGAAATTGTGCATCACTGCTACATTTTGAAACTGTGCATCACCACTACATTATGAAACTATGTCACTGCTACATTCTGAAACTGCATCACTGACATGTTCCAAAATTGTGCACCACCACCACATTGCCAAATTGTGCATCACCACCACATTCCAAAATTTTGCATCACTGCCACATTGCCAAATTGTGTGGCAGGTGTATCACCCAGAAGTTGACTGGAAGGCACAGCAGACACATTCCAAAACTGTGCTTCACTGGCACATTACGAAAATGTGTGTCACTGCCACATTCCAAAACTGTGTGTTACTGCCACATTCAGAAACTATATCACCATCACATTCCAAAACTATACCTCACTGCCACATTCCAAAATTGTGCATCACTGCCACATTCTGAAATTGTGTCACTGCCACATTCCAAAATTGTGCATCACTGCCACATTCAGAAACTACATCACCACCACATTTCAAAACTGTGCATCACCACCACATTCCAAAATTGTACGTCACTGCCACACTCAGAAACTGTGCATCACCATTACATTCTGAAATTGTGTGTTACTGCAACATTCCAAAACTGTGTATCACTGCCACAGTCTGAAATTGTGCATCACTGCCACATTCCAACACTGTGCATCACTGCCACATTTGAAAACTATGTCACCACCACATTCCAAAACTGTGCTTCCCTGCCATATTCTGAAATTGTGCATCACCACTACATTCCAAAACTGTGCTTCACCACCATATTCCAAAACTGTGTATCACCACCACATTGCGAAATTGTACATCACCACCACATTCTGAAATTGTGCATCACCACCACATTTCAAAACTGTGTATCACTACCACATTCCAAAATTGTGCATCACTGCCATATTGCAAAAATGTGTTTATCACTGCTGCATTCTGAAATTGTGCATCACAGCCACATTTCAAAATTGTGTGTCACTGCCATTCTGAAATTGTGTATCACCGCCACATTAGGAAATTGTGCATCGCTGGCACATTCTGAAACTCTACATTACTGCCACATTCTGAAGCTGTGTGTCAATGCCACATTCTGAAACTACCTCTCCACCACATTCCAAAACTGTGTGTCACTGCCACATTTCGAAACTCTGATTCACCACCACATTCTGATATTTTGTGCCACTGCCATATTCTGAAATTGTGCATCACTGCCACATTCCAAAATTGTGCGTAATGCCACTTTCCAAAATTGTGCATCACTGGCACATTACAAAACTGTGCATCACGACCACATTTGGAAGCTATGTTACCACCACATTCCAAAACTGTGCATCACTGCCACATTCTGAAATTGTGCATCACCAGCACATTCAAAATCTATGCATCACTGCCATATTTTGAAACCGTGTGTCACTGCCACATTTTAAGATTTTATCTTCCTGCCACATTCCAAAATTGTGTGCAAACATCCACATTTTAAAATTGACTTTCATTATCACATTCTAAAAATGTGCATCCCTACCATATTCCAAAATGTTATGTCCCCACCACATTCGGAAAATGAGTGTCACAACCACATTCTGATATTTCATATTCAAGTCACATTCTAAAATTATGCATCTCTTCCTCATTATGAAATTGCATGTGACTACTGCATTCTGTAACTGCATCACTGCCACATTCTGAGATTCCATGTCCAGGCCACATTGTGAAATTGCATGTTGCCGTTGGAGGGCTTGGCCCATAGTTCAAGTGGAGGGAATAACTCCTCCCCCAGCACTATTTAACATGCCTCCAAAACTCACACAGTGCTTAGTTTATTTTGGACTAATATGCTGTGTGGTTTATGGTCATGCTTTGGTGCCTCTTGATGCTCCTCCCATTCTCCTTCCCCGCTTGCAGCTTTCCGCTGCCATCTCTCCTGTGTTCTTTCTCCTGCTCTCATCTCTCTCTTTGTGTTTACCCCATCCCTTGAGCTTCTCACTATCCCCAGCATCATTCTCAGCTGCCCATTCCTCTTTTCTCATCCCCACATAGATACATAGATACATAGACAGTGTCGGAAGATAAGGGCCTATGGCCCACCCAATCTGCCCATTTGAGCTTGCAAGTTCAGTTTGTTTTCCTAGAAGTCTGTTGCCCCTTACCCCTGACCTCTAGAATTCCTTTATGTCTATCCCATGCATTCTTAAATCCCGTGATTGTTTCAGCCCCCACCACTTCCTCTGGCAGGGTGTTCCACTTGTCCACCACCGTTCTGTGAAGAAATTCTTTCTCATGTTTCCTCTGAATCATCCTCCTCCAACTTCATCCCATGCCCTCTAGTTCTGGAACATCTTTTTCGCTAAAAATAGTGTTTTCCTGCACCCTGTTCCTCCCTGTAAGATACTTGTTTGTCTCAATCATATCCCTCTCTCCTCCTCTCCTCCAGGAGTACATGTTCAGTTCCTTCAACCTGTCTTCATAGGGACTTGTGATGCAATCCATGCACCATCTTTGTTGCCCTCCTCTGAACCTTCTCTACCCTGTCTATGTCCTTACATAGGTATGGTCTCCAGAACTGTACACTGTACTCCAGGTGGAGCCTCACTAGTGTCTTGTATAGCGAGATTATGACCTCCCTTTTCCTGCTGGTGATGCCCCTGCCTATACATCCCAGCATCCTATTTGCTTTACCTGCTGCCTTGTCACACTGTTTCCCTACCTTGAGGTCATCAGAGATGACAACCCCAAGATCCCTTTCCTGCTTGGTGCATGCTATATCCTCACACCCCAACTGATATATTGTGCCAGGGTTTTTGTGCCCCATATGCATTATCTTGCACTTCTTTGCATTGAATTTCAACTGCCAAACCCCTGACCATTCTTCAAGTTTCTGCAGGTCGCTTCTCATTCTGTCTACACCCTCTGGTGTGTCTACTCTGTTACAGAGCTTTGTGTCATCTGCGAACAGTGAAATTCTGCCTTCTAGATCCTGCGCAATGTCACTGATGAAGATGTTGAATAGGACCGGTCCCAGCACTGATCCCTGTGGTACCCCACTGGTCACTCTTCCCTCTGTGGAGTGACAGCCATTTACCACCACCCTCTGTGTCCTGCCACCCAGCCATTACCTACCCACCACACCTGTCCTGCCCACACCATATTCCCCAGTTTGTGTAATAGTCTTCTATGTGGCACAGTGTCAAAGGCCTTGCTGAAGTCCAGATAGGCCATGTCCACTGCCCTCCCCTGATCCACCTCCCTAGTCACCCAGTCAAAAAATTCAACGAGGTTGGTCTGACATGACCTCCCCCTGGTGAAATCATGCTGCCTTGGGTCCTGTAGTCCATTGATAACCAGATGTTCCACCAATCTCTCCTTCAGTAGTGCTTCCATGATCTTCTCCACCCCACCCCCCATTCCTTCTTTGTCCAGTACCTTTCGTAGCTTTTTTTCTTTCTTTTGGGCTTCTTGTTGCTGGGCTCCTTCCTTGTCTGTCTGGTACCTTCCTTTCTCTGCTGTGCCTTCTAGTCAACTTCTGAGTGATACACCTGCCACTACTGCCCAGCCATCCCCTCTGTTTTTTCCCTGCTCTGTCTGCCTTCTCTTCTTCCAGGACCACTTGCCCACGGTGCTCATTATCTACTTCTCCAGGAGACCTCTCTTTCTTTCTTTCTCTCTCTCTCTGCTCCACTGCACTGGATTAGCAGCAGTCTAACCTCAGCTAGGAACTCTGCCACCTCGGTGATGATCTAGTAGATGCTGATGCATACTTCTTTTGATTACAAGACTAATTCAAGCTTACTATCAAGCTACAGGCAAACTATTTTCTTAAGAAGTGAAATTAAATGGGACAGCACAAAATACTGTAACGAGTAATTTGTACAGTATTACATAGTAGACTTAAATCAAATTGTCTCTGGGCTGCGTCCTTCACTCTGTGCTGGACTGCTTATTCTCTTTCCTTAAAGGTGCAGACACCATTTTGCTGCCATCGCAGACAGCTCATCTTGGGCTCAGGAGAGCCCATTTTGACTGGTTTCTACACTCATTTTCTGCTACTGCAGGTCCCTTGCCAGACCTTCAGCACTGATGGGGATCTCCAAGCTTATCATCTTTCACCCATGTTGACTGAGTCTCCCTCCTGCTGGTGACCTAACTGATCCTGAGGTGGATATGTCATCTCCTCCTTCTTCACTACAAGAACTGCCAGCCCTTAGACAAAGGCCCCCAAAGCCTTGCTACTCTCTAAAGGATTGGACAATCCCACATCTCATAATGGCGCTCAAGAGGCTGGGCATTCCCCACTCTCTTACTGCTAAAATGCAGGACTTATTTGATTTGCTTCTCTTGGTCAATGCCAGACCTGACACTACTCCTTCTGATGCTTTGCAACCCCAACCTGCACCTGACATCTAAACTGAAATTCATGCTTTCCTCATTCCTCTGGCTTCCTCCCTGTCAGACCTTCAGAATCACATTATGTCCATGGAAGCCCACCTGTCTATTCAACAACCACCCGCTTCAGCAATATTGGACCTGCAGGCATGCCTTTCAGCTCTTGTAACCCAAGTGGGTACCCAGCCTAGCCTCCCCATGTCTGGATTACCTCCCCACCTTGCCTACTATTGCCTTCCAGTACTTTGGAATGATTACCTCTAGCTTCCCCACCTTCCATGGCTCAGACAGCTTCAGCTTCTCAAACTACCCCAGATTCTGCATCTTCCAGCTCAGCCACTACTATTTCTGTGATATCTGACATGCATCTAGTACCAATTCACCTGCACAGAGATGTCATTGACGGCAAGGACGTTAACCTCATTTCTCCCCTGATTTCCTCACAAGACATCCTAGAAAACAAAGTCATCTCATGAGGCAACATCTCTGTGGTGCTGAAATCTAAAGACCCTCGACTTGCCAAAAAGCTGACTGTCCCAGGATTTGTGCTGGCATTTAGCTTATACAGGGACATTGCATGTTCTGCTTTTTCTGCCCACTGCCAGCAACTTGTTTCTTACCTGTATGTCTTGGTTGAACTGGGGACCAGATACGGAGGTATACTTTTCTACAATTACCATCACTTCTTCTCCACCAAAGCAGCAGCCACCTTAGCTCACTTTAATACTAAGATTGATTGATCTACCTTGGACAATGAATTATTTTGCCGCCACTTTGCCAGCCAACAAGCTTTATCCTGCCAGCTATGTGGAGCCTATTTCACCTTTGCTTCACAATGTCTGCTTTCAATAAATCAGTCAACAGATCATCCTGCAAGACTCTTGCCCAAGGACTCTATTCCTGTCACCACTGGCCTTACATGCATCATACTAAATCCTAGGGCACTTCCTCACTTCAGGCATGATAGCAGGGGTCGACCATTCACCTTTGTCAGAAATCAACCAATCTGCAACAATTATAATTCTTCCAGCTGTTTTGAGAATGGGTGTTGCAACCTTCATATTTGCACCTTCTGTAGTGGAGCCTGTCCTAGGACTGCCTGTCTCAGCCTACTTCACTAATGGTGCCTTGCTTATATCTTATTTCCCATCCTTTCCTGGTGACTTCTAGTCCAGCAGTCTCCTGCTAACTTCACTCAAACTTGTAATTGCTTTGGCAGATTTATGTAGCAGTCCCTTGATACCTGGCCTGGCCTACATAGAGACCCTCATTTATAATTGATCACACTCTACCTTCTGGAGCACCTACATGGAGGATGCATCCATCCCTGATCTGGCCTTGTTGGGGGGCCTGTCTCTCGATTTGATCTTTTTAATCTCTACTGTGGTGATTATCCTACTCAACGGCAGACCCATGTGGGGGCCACTCATTCCTCAACCATTTCACACACACTAGATGGCAGACACATGTGGGGGTCCCACCACCCTTACTTGCCCCACATGGGGGCCCAACTCACTGCTCATACTTCCTTCAATCTAAGCACAAGTAGACTCATGTGGGGGTCTTGCTCATTTCTCCACCATTCCATACACGCTACATGGTGGACCCATGTGGGGGTCCTGCCATCCATATCATGCCCCATGAAAAGGCCTTACTCACAACTCAGCATCCTACAATCTGACTACTGGAAGGCCCACATGGGGTCTCACCATCTCTAGTCTTGGCCATGTAGAGGCCTGCCTATAGCTTACTCATCCTCAACTCTATCCTTGGAAGTACCACATGGGGTTCTGCTGTCCCTAACTGGCTCATGTGGAATCTTATCCTGCAGCTGTGGAATTCCCACTCAAGATGGTACTACATGGAAGTCCTGTCCTTCCAGCCATTCATGGAGATCATACTGTTCTGGAATGCACTTTTTGAAGTCTTCCCTTTGCAGTCCTATTTGGAATACAGCCAACACCAACTTGGCCTGCAAATTTCCAAACAGTACATCAACTTTTGAATCCTTTCTAAAGCTGCCTCTACAGATATTATTTCCTGCTCAGCCTCAGTGGCCCCAAAACTCAATAACACTCTTAAGATCTTCTGCTCCATAGTTCATCAACATCCATGGACAAGAACCTGTTTCCTCTTAACATGCTCCTCAACAGCTTTCACCTGCACCTCTTGGATTAAGATCATCCTTGCAATGAAGAGGAAAGCTCCTAAGAAGAAGATATCCTGGACAGTCTCCATCTTTCACTTCTAAATTACAAATTAGTATAATATTACCTTCCTTAGTATGGCCAGAGGAAGGGCAGTTCAGCAGCCATGGTTCCTCGGAGGTTTTCCTCACAGGGTTTTATTCCTCTCCTGTACACTGCTGTTCACACTCTCTGAGTTGGTGGAGGTATTCACAATACTCTTTTTGGGCTTTAAAAATTCCAGTCCAGCCTCTCGATACAAAAAGGGTGAGAATGAATAAAACCACAATAATGCAATCACAAGTTCACACAAGCACGTTATTCCCTCAAATTGAATTGGAGGACTTGGCCAGTAATTCAAGGGGAGGGAATACCTCCTCTTCCTAACACTATTTAGCACACCTCCAAAACTCACACAGCACCTAATTCATTTTGGACATCCTCCACACTCTGCACCTCCTCCTTCTCAGCAATCTTCTTACCTCTTCTCCAGGCTTTAAAAATTCCAGTCTGGCCTCTCGATACAAAAGGGGTGAGAATGAGTAAAGCCACAATAATGCACAATCATAAGTTCACACAAGCACGGTATTCCCTCACATTGAACCACAATCTGAAATCATGCATCCCAACCACATTTTTTTTTTTTGGGTATTGGGCACCGTACCTTCAGTGCCACCCCTCTGGCACATACTGTACCTTGTTTCCCCTAATGGCCATACCTCTGTGATAACTCCTGCCTTACCCCCCAGGGCAGGGTCACGGCATCTTCTGGGTCTGTCTGAGATGGGAGAATATGTCAGCAATAGCCGACATTGCCTCTCTGGCTTCTCCCTAGAGCAGGGTTTGGGGCCTGGGGATGCCAACGTGGGATGGGGATAGGTTGTCAGAGATATTGAGGCCAGGTGTCAAGGGGCGGCCATCATACGCGGCAGACAATGATTTTTTTCTGCGTTAACTCCAGGGCGGGGACTGCAATGATGATCTGCATCCACTCCGCCCCTCAAGCTTATGGTGCCAAAAGCTTTGTGGTTCTCCCAGCCTCTGCCAGAAGTCCCTCAACTGGCAGACACACTACCCCTCCCTCCCCCTGGAGAAGGAGAGCAGTCCTGGGGATACTCAATCCTTCTCCCCAGCTGGCCCTCCAGCTTTCCGGGTCTGTTCCCAAACTTGGGTTGCTGGCATCACAAGCGGAAATCCAACCACTGCACTGGTGGGCCATCCCAACCACATTTTGAAACTGTGCATCACCACCTCATGCCAAATTTATACATCCATGACACATTACACAATTACATATCCTGCCACCTTCCATAGCTACTGTATATGTCCCCTGCATTTCAAAATTGTGTATCTCTGCCGTATTCCAAAAATATATGACACCGCCACCACATTATGAATTTTAGTGTCCTTGTCACATTCCAAAATGATGTGTCCCAGCTACTGTCTGAGATTGTGTCATAGCTGCATCCCACAGTTGCAGTCTGGCGACATTTGGAAATTTCATACCTGCATTATTCTAAAAATGGCACAGGACTTTGTCATTCTTAAAGCTATGTTTGCCACTGCATTCCAACCCCCATCACATTCTGAAGTAGTGTACCCTACATCTGCACATAATGGAAATGCATGCGCTGATACACCCAGGGTAAGTTTTCCTTTTTTAAGATGTTTACTATAACTGCAGTTTTATGCAACATGGGAGAAATCAGTGTTATAAGGTAGTTTGAAGGGAAGGCTGTGAGTTCAGGTTATGACATCATCAGTACCTCTTCATATATAAATATATGACATAGATAATGAGTAAGGGGGGAGAAGCAGACTCGATGGGCCAGAGGGTCTTTTTCTGCCACCAGATTTCTATGATTCTACTCTGAATCTGGCTTTTTTGAACTGGCAGCGAACTTGGGATTATAAACTTAATTGTAACTTTTAAACACAGTAACATAGAGATCTAAGTTTTGGCATGAGGCTGATTGGGGATATACTGATCTAAATTTTGAATTTATTGTTGCCAGAAATCTTGTCTAGCCTAATTCTTTAACATTTAGATCTCAATATTTGTTGTGTTGTGTTTTTTTTTCAGTTTAAAATTTTTGTTTCTGTGTAACTTCAAAATTGAAAAAAAAGTATTTTTTCAGCTTTTTCTTTGCTTTGGTCTGCACATTCACAGATTGTTCAGACTTTAAACCTTTATGATTTAATAATCAGGTGTTGAAGTGTTGGAAAAAACTGGGGGTATGCTACAATCAGAGCTAAAAGATTTATGTGGGAAAAAAGGGATATAAACAAGCATCATTTTTAAAATTGCTGGAATGCCACACCCCTGCATACCCCCCAGTCTGACCCTTGTTAATAATGAAAAAAAATAGTTCTTAAATGAAATCCTTTTCTAACAAGCCAGTACTGTAAAATCAAATATGACAGTTAGGGGGAGCTTGTATATGTGACAAACTGCACGTAGACTAAAATGATTCACAGGTGACAGCTCTCATTTGAAAATATCCATGATGTAAGGAACACATTTAGTGACGCTTTCATGTAATGGATGGTATAACAGTTCAATGAGAAGTGTAGAACATTATTCATTTCAAAATTATTGTTTATCAGTGATTTAACACTTTTGGGAAGTCAGAAAAGAATTCCACTTCAGGGGCATTCTGTACATTTCTGGCTCACCCTTTCAACCACGGTGTGTTACTGTGAAGTATTCTATGTGGACATACTGTGCCAGTCTGGTGAAAACTTGATTGTTTTTTCTTTATGTTCTTGTGCTTTTCTTGCTTAGTTACCACCTGTTGACAATTTTCTTTAATTATCCCTCGATGTAAAAGGGGTATCCATACATTCTTATATACACCTGTATCATAATTGCACTTTCATTTTATGAATAATGATGTTTATGCATTGTGTAATATATAAAAATAAATATTCAAGCATCCATTTCTGATTACATCTGTGTGGGAAAGAGGTAGTAGTTTACTTAACAATCCATATTCACATTTGGAGACAACATACTATACAAACCACTTCTAATAAGGGAAGGGGTCAGAATGTTTTGGTGCAAACTGGCACTCCTAGTTTTGCTCCTTGTATGGATAACAGGAGAACTGCACATGGACAGAGATGTGCAGTAGCTCACAGGATGCATTTTTATGTTTGAGCAAGTGTATGAGTGGCACACAGAGTGAATAACTGGTACAGGTGACACAGACATAAGATTACTGAATTGCTTGAAGGGTCCAGCAGATGAGGCAGCTGTTGTGGAGGAATTATATGTCAATTTTTGAAGAAAATTCTCTGCCACCATCCAAATCCTAGGGTCTTATTTTAACTCTTTTCTATAACCTATTCTCTTGTGGTTCTATACACCTCCATAAACTTCATTTGTATTCCACTACATTTTCTGATAAGGAACATGTAAATACATTTGAGGTGATGAGTCCTACCATCTGTAATATTCCTTTACTGCCAGAAAAATAACCAATTTAGGCAGCAAAAATGTTTTACTTTTCAGATGTACCATGGGGGGGGGGGGTGCACTGGACTCTGTTTGTTTGTTACATGCCACAAAAGCTGTAGCACCCCTCAGCAGAAATGTGATTTTAACGTTGTGAATAATGCAAAGGTTAGAGCTTGCTGCTCTTGTAGTGTGTTTATTTTTTTTCCCCATGCCTTGGATGGTAATATCAGCCTGAGCCCCCCCACCCCATCATCCTGATGTCTGCTGGGACTTCCTGCCAGCCAGCACCCCAAGGCTTGCCCCCCCGGTGGGGTCTCCTAATCTGCCACCATGAACCAGATCCAGTAGTTGGACTGGTGAGTCCAGCTAGTCAGGTGCAGGGTCTGCAAGTGTGTTTAGAGTTTGGAAGCTTGTTGTACTCCTTTTAGCAGGCTCCCTTTGATCACCTGTGAATTACCTAGGTGGAAAGCACTTTATTTTAAAGGAGCCACTTTGGGCAATGCACTCTGTTTAAGTGTAGCTACTGCAGGCAGTTCATAGTTAGGACCAAACTGTGGGGTTCCACCTTAGCATCTGGTACATTGGCTTATTCACATTGGAATTACAATCTGAAATCTAAGAGAACCCCTTTTCCATGGAGATAAAAGAAAGAAAATAGCCAGTTTAGGCACTAAAAATATTTTACTTTTCAGATTTACCATGTTGGGGGGGGGGGGGTGGCTTTGTGCACTGGACTCTGCTTATTTGTCACATGTCACAAAACAGTAGCACCCCCCCAGCAGAAATGTGATTTCAACTTTGTGAATAATGCAATGGTTAGAGTATGCTAGTCTTGGACTATACTGTCAGAATCATTCTTACATGGTCTTGGAATGTGTGTCTGCTTCAGCTTCAGGTGACTCTTGTTCAGTGTTGTTCCCTGACTGGAGGGAATTTTTTAACCACTTTCTAATGCGTAATTCTTTTGCTGCAGACAATGATGACCACAACAGAAAGTAACTATTTTTGTAGTCTAGTCAGTTTACTCTTGGGAAATGCTTCCAGAAAAGATTGTTTGCTAAAGTGTTGGTTTCTATTCCTGAAGTCTCCTGAATTTCATTCACCAGCTACTCCCAGTACTTTGTTTGAAATTACTACATGCTCAAAATACATGTACTGTATGTGGTCAACTTTCTCTATATTACAATCTACCCAGCGTAAAATCTCAGAGCTTAAATGACTGCTGAGCAACATATAATTAGAGTGAAATAGATTTCTATTTCATATGTAACCCTGTGCAGAACTCTTACATAGAGCTGTACTGAGTCTTTTCTCCACTTCCATGCAAGCTACATGCCAAATATGTGAAAATCCATAGCATTCCAAAATTTCAAAGAACAAATGAGTCAGTGGATTTTTCTATGGAATGCAGAATTCCATGTGGTTCCACAGAATTCTGCATGGAAAATTCTATCACACTGCCAAGTGTTTATTTGACTGTGTGAAGTTTTGCAAACCTTTCACAGAATAAATATACTACCAAATATTAATTCCACCATTACTCCATCAGAGGACTCTAACTCCACAACAGCCCTATTACTTTATAATTTTTCTCAGACCTACGAAGGTGGTCCCTTTTGGTCATTACAATGGGGGCATTGGCAGGGTAGTGAGGAGAACATCACACTCTTCTGGCCAACACTATACCTGACCTATGGATAAATGAGATGGGTTCAGTCCCCAATGACATGTAGTCTGTTACAAGATTTTAAAAAAAACAAAACAAAGGAGAATATACCATTGCAGTCTGATAGCAGATATGTACAAAAATCTAATGATGCCAACAGACATTAACATTTTGGTGCAATAGTTTATGAACTTATCCAATTACATTATAATTACAATGTGACATGATAACAGGAAGAATTTTGAAATGATTTATTATGAAATTAATTATTTAACTCATCACATTATTGTCAAATTACAATATGATGCAATTCCTTTTCCTTCACCTTATCTGCACCTAGCAGAGTTCTGTACATCTGCCAACTTAAGTGACTAAGTAATATAACATCATACTCCATTCAAACCACACTTTTTAAACCACAATATAAAGCTATCATAATGTGACAAATGATTAGCAACATGGGATGTGATGCAGTGTTAATTACTGACTTCAGACAGCAGTCATTATAATAATGCAATAAGACAATAAAGTTATGCCACTCTTAATGTATCCAACAGTATGTTTATTAAGCAATAAGAAATGACAGGGTGTACTATGGAGGTATTAACCCATAGCAGGGTATGGGTTTACTAAGCATTAACCCCCCCAGACATGGATTAATGCTCAGTAAACCCATACCCTGTTGTGGGCTAATACCTCCATAATAAGGTCACTGATGTGAAGCCGTGAGGCTAACGGCTGGGTGGCTTCAGTCACCTGAGGTGACTTAGCCCACCATAACACAGAGCTTGAAGTTATTGCTATTACAAAAATTGCCCATTTTCTGTTATTTAGAAAATAAAAAGAATAAAAAAAGTTTGTATTTTAAATGTGTAGTTTTATGTAATTATAAAATTTATTTATTTAGTTAGTTTATATTTACCAGGTAAGTGCACTAGACAGTAACAGTTGCCTATCTTCAGGCATGACCAGGGAGAGTACAGCTTAGGGATATTAGAACAAGGGAAGGTCAATTAATTTGATACAAATACAGTATACAGTGCAACATCAATAAATTAGGGTAAAGGAAAAGAGGTAAACATACTATGTGTAAAGCATACACCATACATTACAAGTCACAGTCATATAGTAGAATATATAGTCACAAAGCACAGAGTATGTAGAGGCAACCCTATTCTGTAAGGGCAGGAGCATATTGCAACCTGGGACAGAAATGATCTATACTTTTTTTTAAATGCATTTGAGGATTCACACTGCCCTATTGTGGCAGGGATAGAGTTCCAGACAGAGAGGGCAGTAAAGGCATAGGACAGTTTACTAGGGTTGGTTTGGATTTTAGTACATGTAGGGAGCCAGGGCTATTGGATCTATGGGGCTAAGTGCATAGATCAGTCAGGAATGGAGTAGCTCATAAAGGTTCATGGGGGATTGCTTAGTGACAACTGAGTGTGTCTGACATCCTAGTGCAAAATTACAGAGTTCAGAGGGAGCCACCCTAACCTGAAAAAATAGGTCACAGTGTGTACTTGTTTGTGGATAGGGGAAATCTACAGATATTATTGTAGGCCACGTCCCATCTATGGAGGGTAGTGTTGGTGGCAGAGTAGTAAACCGCCATCCTGTATGTCAGTAGAGGTAGAAGGATGACTCTGGCAATAGCAAAGCGGGCAGCAGGTATCAAACAGTCTCTGACTTAATACGATAGTCCCAGCCTAGTGCTGGCATGTGGCACTGATGTGCGCAGAGAAGTCTAGAGAGGCATCTAGTGTCACCACCAAATATTTAAATGAAGGGACTAATGTGAGGCAAGTTCCATCCATACCTTGAAAGGGAGAGGAGTGTGGTTTGTTCTTAATCTTGAAGTGGAGCCGAATAACATAACTTGGATCTTAGCAGTATTCATGAGTAGTTTATTCACGTGGAGCCCAGATTGTATAGATTTAGGATCTGAAGAGAGGAGATTATTTAGCTCAGGTATGCTGCGAGGGCTAGTGTAAAGAGCTAGGTCATCAGCATAAAGGATAGGGGTACAGTGATTTAGACATTTACTAATGGAGTTAACAAAGATGGAAAAGAGGAAGAGCCCCAATATGGAACCTTGGGGGACTCCAACTTTGATGGCAGCAGGATTAGACAGGGTATGACCAAGTTTTACTCTTTGGAACCATTCAGTCAGCTATTGAACCAGGCCAGGACAGAGGGGGAGACACCCAGAGCACCTAGATTAAATTTTAATAGTGTGTGGTCAACCAGGTCAAAGACCTTTGTAAGGTCAATGAAGACCTCACTAGTATATTTACCCCTGTCCATAGCAGAAGAGATATTGGAGGAGAGGGTGAGTAGTGCTGTTCTGGTGCTATGATCTTTACAAAACCCCTACTAAACAGGAGAAAGGAGTTTTTTAAGCAGTAAGGTATTTGGTAAGTTGGAGTTCAACCACCTTTTCAAGTAATTTTTTAAGAGCTGGGAGTATTGAGATGGGTCTGTAATTATTGGTGTTCAAATGGTCACCTTTCTTATAGACCGGGACAACACATGATACCTTCCATGCATCAGGGACAGTTTGAGAAATGAGGAAGAGGTTCAGAATTCTGGTAATAGGGAGGGCAAATTCAGCATCCACTATTCTCAGGACTCTAGGTTCTAGTTCATCTGAGCTGGCAGATTTTCTAAGGAAATTTGGGAGAGGAGTCTCAACATCTTCCTGCAAGAAACAGCTTTAAAGTAGAAGGGGGGGTGGGGTGACAAGTACCGGCTTCAGCAGTGGAGAGGCGAGGGCGGTAGCAGATGTAGAGATTTTTAAGTAATCTGAGAGATCAGTGAAGCAGGTATTAAAGGCATTCACAATGGTAGTGGGATTGTTACAATTTATTCCATCAATGATTAGTTTGTTAGGTGTGTGCTTACTGGATTGGCCAATGGCTTGTTTTAAATTTTTACAAAACAGTCTGGAGTTGTCAGCTGAGGTGGAGAGCAGAGATTTGAAATATTGACATTTGCTCTGTCTGATAGCCTTTTTGCTTGTATTTCTGAATGATCTATAATTGACCCAAATGGCTGCAGTCTGGGAGGATTTGAAGAGGGCCCAGCTAGCATGTCTGTTTTAACTGTGCCCACAATGATTTGGTGTGCTGAGGTGGAAGACTAGAGTTTGCTGACAGATGGGAGTGAAAGCACCTGGCTTTACCTGAGCTTTTTGTCTTCTAGGTTTCCTTGAAAGGACAAAGCAAAGGGCAGGGCAAAGCTTGTTTTTTTTCACTGGGGTACCTTGCAACTTGAGTTTTAAATTGCAACAGGTGGTGTGAGGGGAAACTAGTTCAGGAACTTAATCTTGGGGTGAGTAGATTCAGGGAGCCCTGTGAATCAGGATTGTAATTGGAGGTTGAGCTGACAAAGGCTTAATGCCTCCTAACAAAAGAAAGATTTAAAAGGATTTCAAAGGTCAAGTCAGCTGGTGTGCTGAGGTAGAAGGCTAGAGTTTACAGACAGTGGGGAGTGAAAGCACCTAGCTTTACCTCAGCTTTTTATCATCTAGGTTTGCTTGAAAAGACAAACCAAGGGGCAGACAGAGCAGAGAGAAAATTAAGGTTTCTTTTGGCTAAGCAGAGTTACTGTTTTGTTACTGTCTTGTTTTGTGCTTACAGGTTTTGCAGTTGCTCTATTTGCAGTTTGACCTCTCTGTAGCCTAAGCAGAGTTACTGTTCTGTTTTGTGCTTACAAGTTTTGCAGTTTGATCTCTTCTAGGGGTTGTTCCCACCCACCTGAGCCTAGTTGTAATTATAGGCAGTTGTATTTGACTGACAGAGGGATAACTTCCTGTCAATGAGCAGGAAGGGTGGGACCACCAGGCCACATAAAGGGAGGATCTAACATACTGAGCTGATTGCCTCAAACCTTGGGTAGGGAGGCATCCCCCCCAAAAAAATTTGCTTATTCAGGGTTAGCAGGTAAGGTCTAGCAAAAAGTAGCAGACAATGGGAGTGGTGTAGCGCAGCAGCTGTGGGGTGGCAGTCTTCAGGGAGACCTTCTGGAGACTGTGGTGTTGCCCCATCTGCAGGCACATCTCTGGGTTGAGGGAGGAGGCTGCCAGACTCAAGGCTGAGTTGGTTTGGGTTAGAAGGACCAGCTGTCCCACTCAGGGACCACCAAGTCCTCCTCTTCTTCCTCAAAGGATACTGGGAAGGAGGAGTGGATGGACAACAGTGGGCTCAGGGAGGGTTAGGGTGGGGGAGCAAAGGCACATCCCTACTCCCATACCACTACAGAACTCCTACACCACATTGGCAGAGTGGGACAGTCCCACAGAGGTGCCTGAAGTAGTGGCTGTGACAGATGTGGAGGTCCTTCAGGTTGAGACCTCAAGGGGGGGAAGGGGTAGCAGAGGACCCCAGAGGAGGAGGAAGCAACTCCTGGTGGGGGAATCCACATTCTGGGGAGTAGAGTTGGGGACAGGTAGGGAGGTGAAGAGGGAAGTAAAGTACATGCCAGGAAGCACAGCTCATGGAGAGCAGATCCAGAGGATTGCTAAGGCAGCAGCAGCAAGGAGGGAGGTGTTGGATGTCATTGTCCATCTAGGATGAATGACCTGGCTAGAGATGAGGCAGGGCTAAGGAGACTGCAAGAGAAGTTGAGGAGTTGATGTCATGATGTTTAGCCTGATTTTCTGTATAAAAGAATGATCCTGACCTATGTATAGTGGTCCCCAAGTAAGCTCGAGAGAGAGAAGTGCTGGGGTCACAGTATCTGTAGCCAGTGTTGCTTGTTGCTACACAGGACTGTATTTGTTAAGCTTTTTGTTAAGACTGTGCATATTAAATGCCATTTAATTTGATTTGCTGACTTCAGTGGATTATTTCATTGTATTTAGACTGTCACTCTGACAGAAGTGCGGCTGAACTCTTTTGTTTTCTGGATTTCAGCAAGGCCTTCAACACTGTTCCACATAAAAGGCATGTAAGCAAGTTGGCAGCCTGAGAATGGGCCACAAGGTGGTAAACTGGGTTAGAAACTGGTTGAGGGATAGAATACAAAGGGTGGTGATAACTGGTGCTCATTCTGAAGAAAGGAGGGTAACCAGTGGGGTGCCACAGGGGTCAGTTCTGGGGCCAGTCCTATTCAATGTCTTCATAACTGACATTGCAGAGGGTCTGGAAGGAAAGGTGTGCCTCTTTGCAGATGACACTGAGATTTGCAACAGGGTGGACACTCTGGGAGGGGTGAAAAAAATGAAGAGGTGTATCGGTAAAGTGGAGGAATGGTCTAGAGTGTGGCAGCTGAGATTCAATGCAAAAAAATACAGACTCATGCACTTGGGGCACAGGAACCCAGGGGAGACTTACATGATAGGGGGAGAGATACTGACAGCAACCAAACAGGAAAAGGATCTGAAGATAAACATATCAGATGATTGAAAGGTGTCCAGGCAATGTGCCAAGGCTGTGGGGAAAACCAGTAGGGTACTAGGGTGCATAGGGAGAGGTATCATCAGCAGAAGAAAGGAGATGATGATGCCTCCATATAAATCATTAGTGAGACCTCATCTGGAGCACTGAGTCCAGTTCTGGAGGCCACATCTATGTAAAGGCATAGACAGGGTGGAGGCAGTTCGGAGAAGGGCAACAAAAATGGTGCATGGCTGGCACCAAAAGTCGCATGAGGAGAGATTGGAGGACCTCAATTTGTTCACCCTGGAAGAGAGGAGAGGAGAGGAGAGAAAGAGAGGGTGGATATGATAGAGACCTTCAAATATCTCAAGGGCATAAATAAGGTACAGGAGGGTAGCATCTTTCAGAGAAAGATATGTTCTAGAATGAGGGTCATGATATGAGGCTGGAAAGGGCTAAACTAAGGAGTAATGTGAGGCACTATTTCTTCACAGAAAGGGTGGTGGATGCATGGAACAGCCTCCAAGCAGAAGTGGTGGGGACAAAGTCAGTAGGAGAATTCACAAATGAGTGGGATTTTCATAGGGGTACCCTAGTGATAGGTAGGAGAACAAAGCCAGAGATCAAGTAGGGTCTTTGGTTTTTGCAGCAGGTAGGGAAAATGATCAGACTAGGAGGGCCTAGTGGTCCTTATCGGCAATCAAACTCTATGTATCTATGATCCAGCCACTTAGAAACAGTTGCACGAACTCGCTGCATAGTCGGGGTGCAAGTCTGTTTTGAATATCCAGAAGGATATCATAGAAGATATTGAGGGCACTGTGTAGGTCATTGGTGGACTAAAGCAGAGACCGATCCACACTACCAAGCTCTTGTTTCAGCTTCCTGGGGTCAAGTTTTGAATAGTCATGGAAATGGATGGGTCTTGGGAGGGCCTTAGAGGTTTTAGCCCTCCAGATACAATAGATGGGAGAGTGATCGCTTATAGAATCAGGACGTACCCCCACATGGGTGAATCTGTCTGGCCAGGGTGTTAGTATCCAGTCTAAAAGTGTGGCATATTGGCCATTTTTTCCAAACCTTGCCAGTTCAGAGATTAGCTGGTGAAGCTTCAGGTGATTAAGTGAAAACCCAGCTTTTTGGGAGCAGTCCACAAACCAATCAATATTAAAGTCTCCAAAAGGAGAAATTCATTATTTTGCACAAGAGGGCTGATTTTGCTCTGAAGAACAGAAGAGCTTGATGATTTCCAGCAGGGGGAATATGGATACATAGAATATGTTGTTTTTTTCATTTTGGAAAGGAAGGTGAGGAATTAGTGGTTGTGACCTGCAGGTAATTCTTAAAGCAGATCAATGTTCCCTCACCCCTTTTAGTAGTGGCATGGTCAGCCCTTATGAAACTATAACCCAGAAGGGCACATAAGCTATCAGGTATTGAGGGTTTTAGCCAAGTTTCAGTGATACCTAAAATGTCGGTTTGTGATGATTAACCCATACCTTGAGTTCACTGTGTTTTTTTGTAAGACTTTGTATGTTCATATGTGTAACTTTTAATTACTTGACACCTGTCCAAGGTGGGGTTGCAAATGGTGTTGTGGCTGATTGAGGGCCTGGGTTGAGTTTGACATTACCAGACATCAATAAAAGGAAAAGGGTAAGTAAAGGTGTTAAGTTCAGCCTGCATGGCATAACAAGGGAGCAGTTCCTCTGGGTTAATTTGAAAAGTAACTATACATCTAAAGCAGCTGAACCCAATGTGCAGCTACTACAGGCAAGAATCTGAACTTTACCAAATGAGATAAACTCTATATCTAGATGAATGAGGTGAATTTAGAGCAATAGTCTAGTTTCCCACATATAGTAACAGCCTAGGCAGAAAAAGCAGTGTGTGGCTCTAGCACCAAAGTGAATGTCTGTACTGATGTAAACTTACAAGTCCAATTTAGAGCACACCAGAGTGACCAGCAGACCGGCTGCCTACCGGCTCACTCCAACAGACTCTGGGCAGACAGTAGCGCTAATCCTTGGTGCGTGATCCTTTTCACGGGGGCGGCTTGTGACACCTCTCAGAAATACTAGCGAGAGACGTCTTCAGGTGATGTTAGGAGCCCCTTGATAGCCTCTGCTGCTTTATGGGACACTGCCATGGGAATTTCTAAAGTTTTAGATAAATAGATTGGTGTTTCTACTGTTTTAGTATGTGGTACTGTTCTGTTTATTGTACAGGTTTGTAATTTATGGCTGTTGGTTACTACCCCATCTCCTATACCTTCTAGACAAAATGTTTACCTTGTATCTGAACACCTACAGATGCTTCTCAATGGAATGTGATTAAATACACAAGCAAAGAGCAAAGCTCAGCAGACACTGGAACTGATAAGGACCAAGCAGTGGTCATAGGGTAATATCCACAAGTATAGTTTATTAAATAGAAAAGGTGTAATGAGTAGCACTCACCACTTCTAGCCTATGAATGTTTTTGCCCATACACATGCTTAATTTTTCTTCTTATGTGATTAAATACCTGAATTTCATTAGTGAAGACCTTCATAGATTGGGTAGACAACATACTGTAGATGGGGTGGAACAGAGATGGAGACAATTAAAAGGGCAATTCTTGGGGCATCTAAGGCATGCATGAGAATGGTACCCAAAAAGAACAGGATCAAGAGACCTCTATGGTTCTCGGCAAGGGTCAGGGAAGTATTGAGGGCCAAGAAAAGGACCTTCTACAAATTTAAAGAAAAGCAAGGTCAGGAAGAATTGGAAGAATACTTGCTGAAAAATAGGGAGGCAAAGAGGGCAGTTAGGGAGGGAAAAACAAACACAGAGCAGCATATTGCAGAGGGGGTCAAAAGTGAAGAAAAACAGCTCTTCAGGTATATTAGTGAAAAAAGGAGAAAGGAGAGGGGAATTGTGAGGTTAACAGAAGGGGATGGGGAAAAGGATGCCATCCTTAACAATTACTTTTGCTCAGATTTCCCTAAGGTGCGTGGTGGGCCCTTTCCAGAGAGTGGCATCAAAGCAGTCACTAAGGGAGTGCCAGAGATGAAGCAGTCAGCATTTACTAGTGAAAGTGTCCCGAAAGGGCTGGCAGCCCTAAATATTGATAAGGCCCTGGGACCTGATGGGTTGTATGAAAGGATACTCTGGGAATTGGCCGATACCTTGGTAGGTCTATTCAAGAGCTCTCTAAGGACAGGGGTGGTTCAGAAGGATTGCAGGGTGACAGATGTAGTTCCACTGCATGGGGGGAAGGGGGCATGGGACAATCATGGAACTACAGACCTGTTAGTCTTACATCTATTGTAGGAAAACTGATGGAGTCACTAGTCAAAGAGGATCTTGTGGACTACTTGGAGAACAACAGTCTCCAGGATAGTATGCAGCATAGATTAATGCCAGGGAGGTCTTGTCAGATTAACCTGATAGTTTTCTTTGACTGGATGATGAGGGAATTGGGTAGGGGTAACAATGTGGATTTTCTCTACTTTGACTTCAGTAAGGTTTTCGACTTAGTACACCACATATGCTTGCTGAAGAAGATGGAGGATCTGAGTGCAGCTAAGGTCATAGTAAACTGGGTAAGTAACTTGCTAAAGGGGATGCAGCAGGAGGCAGTGGTCAACAGGGTTAAATCAGAAGAGAGGAAGGTTGGCTGGCCCGGTGGCACTGAGGGTTGAGGTGCTGGATGCCACATCTCACACCACACTGGTGACCCAGGTTCAGGAATGACCTCAGGTCATTGGGGTGCCGGCACAGGGGAGAGGTCTGGAGCAGGATCTAGCACCTAATGGCAGCTCTCCTCTCCTGGGGTGCTTGTCACCCACCCCCATAGTTCTGCTGCCACCAGCCGGAGGTCCGTTGGCAGCATAGGTGGGAGGGGGCGGCAAGTCAGGAGGGTGTCTCGGAACACGGCGTGCAAGACTGGGGGAGGGTGAAAATTGAACAAAACACATAAAAAGAAAAAAGAAAAAAGAAGAAGAGAGGGAGGTCATGAGTGGGGTTCCACAGGGATATGTCCTGAGTCCAGTCCTCTTCAACATGCCCATCAGTGACGTTGGTGTGGGGATCCACAGGCTGTGTCTCTTTGCAGATGGTACTAAGGTCTGTGGGAGGTTGGATGAGGAGGGAGTAGAGGAAATGAAGAATGACATGCAAAAGCTGGAGGGGTGGTTAAGGGTTTGGAAGATGAAATTCAGTGCCAAAAAGTGCAAGGTGACCTAGGGAGCAAGAGCCCAAAGATAGAATACAGGATGTGAAGGGTATGATTTAGTACCACAGCTGAGGAATGAGACCTTGGAGTTATAATCAGCAATTCCCTAAAGCAATCGAGACAGTGTAACAAGGCTTACAACAAGTAGGAGGCTTGGATGTATCAGCAGGGGTATTAATTACAGAAAAAGGGACTTAATACTTCCCCTGTATAGATATTCGGTGAAGCCATACCTCAAATACTACCCTCATTCTGGGATCCTCACCTCAGGAAGGCTAGGGATAGATTCGAGACAGTGCAGCACAGGGTAACAAAAATGATTCAGGGCCAGCAGGGTATGCCAATGAGGAGCGCCTCAAGGCAATGACCATGTACTCAGTGGAGATCAGAAGGGAGAGGGGAGATATTATGGGAGTATTATGAAATGCCTAAACTCGGAATCCTGACACCCAGGATCCCAAGCCCAACATCCTAACATTGCATTTCTCTGACAGATCACCATCCCTAGGATAGAAAGACCGACTTCCGAACTTGCAATGACCCAGAGTTGGTTATATTAATTTAGGGGGTTGGGGCAGAGCCCCCTGCCCGCTTACTAAAATGCCATGATTGTGATATTGTATTTTCCACCTTTGGGATGGCGATCCATTGGGGAAACGCAATGTTAGGATGTCGGGTTCAGGATCCTGGGTGTTGGGATTCCAAGTGTCAGCATTCCATAATTAATCCGATATAATAGAGACCTTTAAATTCCTCAAAGGAATTATCAAGGTGAACAGCGGGGAACTATTTAACTTGAATACCAGCTAGTGTTCATGTGGTCATGAGTGGAAACTAATAGGAGGAAGGTTTAGGAGGGGTGTGGTGAAAAACTGTTTTACAGAAAGGTTGGTGGAGCCATGGAACAGGTTGCCTGCTGAGGTGGTGGGTGTAAAAACCATTAGAGGTTTTAAGCATGGCTGGGACAGAATGAAGGATAGTGGTTGCTCAGGGTGCCAGAATCATGGAGGAGAATGGGGGAGTAGTGGGTAGGGATAGGGACCTGGAGAAACAGTAGGTCCCAGGGCTAAACAGGGAACTTGGGCAGACTGGATGGACCTTTGGCCTTTTTCTGCTGTCATTGTCTATGTTTCTATGTTTTACAGAAATAGTGGTCATGCCTGGATAGTGGGAGCATGTATGAGCGATGTCTTGATCTATAAACATGCAGACACTTGGAGCAACGTGAGGAAGAAAATGTAGCAGTTTTGGGAGAAGACAGCATACTACTAGGTCATTAGGTCCCCTTTGGATGTAATGTGTTTTTGCATTGATTGGTGGAGAATATTGGTACAGTGGCAGAGGGGGATTAATGTTTTTGAATCAGTGCCTTCTACTGTGTCATCTGTGGATGGCAATGTCAACTTAGGGCAGATATGGAGGAGGAGGTAACAGGTTTGGGGAAGTACCCAGTCAACCAATCTGAGGGCAGAGATATTTCATTTGATATTTTATACCAGGATGTAGTTTGTGGCTAATTGCCAGTCCATTTAAAGACCAGCAGACACAATATCATGTGTGAGGCAGGTAACTCATGGCAAGTACTTGCCTGCCCCAGGATCTAAATTAACATTAAATAATATTTTTCTGTACAGGGGTTAGATAATAATTTAACTTTCAAGAAGTGTGATCTCACTTCCTTATAGATCGCTAGCCGCCAAGCACCCTCTGTAGCCTGCTCACAAAACTGCATTTTTAATGATGTGAAGTGGTGAAGGCACAGAGACGTGATCTTATAATATTCTATCATCAGCAGTGGCGGTCTTTAGATAATACTTATACTATTTATAGGCAGTTGTACATGTTAAGTGGTAGTAGTACATTTAATACTGCCCCCCTTAACATGTGCAATGGCCTATAAATAGTATAAGTATCACCTAAAGATCGCCACTGCTTCCAATAGCATTATAATGCTATCTGTAGCTTTGCAGCGTCTTTCCCACTGCGCATCCTTAAAATGCAGTTCTGTGGGTTGGGCTGTGACAGGCGCTTGGCAGCTAACAATCTATAAGAAAGTGAGATTGCACTTCTTGTAAGTTAAACTATTACCTAACCTCTGCACAGAAAAATTTAATTTCACATTATTTTAGGTCCTGGGTCAGCCAAGTACTAGCCAAGAGCTGCCTGTCCTCATGGTGTTAGTTGCTCTTTGACAAATATAAAACAAACTTTCATGAAAAGAAGTAAATCCAATTAAAAAAAAAATTTGGAAAAAAAGCCCTCAAGTGTCAACACTCAGAAAGCAAAGCTGACTGCGTCATGGTGCCAATCAAAAGCAATATAATCTGAGATAATAAAAAATTGCATTTCTCATTATCATGACACAGACTGCTTTATGGTTAAAATCAAGCATAAACGAGTTTCAATCAATCAATCAATCAATCAATCAAAATCTTTATTTATCCAGGCGAACATCGTTGAGCAAAGCTCATTTACAAGATGGACCTGGTTAAGGCCAGTCAAATTAGGGTTACATACAACAGTGACAATATATCATTAAGGCAACAAGTAAATACAGAACTCATTTACAGGATGGGCCTGGTTAATATCACGACACAATAGATTTATATACAACAGTGACTGTACATCATATGAGACAAATAATACAAAGTAGGTGCTCAATGCAGTGGCAGAATATAACAGAAGGGGATAGTGAGAGTGGGGAGCTGGGAGGTCATGGTGGGTACAGGAGAGCATAAGGGAGGGAGGTAGAGGACCTAAGCCGCAAAACAAATAGCGAGCGTGCAGTTGCAACCTAATTGGGCAGAGAGAAATTAAAGGGTTTGCTCACAACATGAGATGGATCCATAGGGCCAGCAGTACTCTAGTCTGCACTGAAGGCAGCTGAGAGCTGGGTGCCTAGGACTCGGGATAGGTAATGGAGCGAGGGAAACAGTTACAGTGTTCCCTCATAGTTTGGGCAAACAAGGTCTTGAAGGAATCCAAGCTGATGGGTACACTCAATTTCAGAGATTTTTGCAATTTATTCTACAAGGTGGGCAGTATAAAGCTAAATGCTGCTCTACCAAAGTGTGAAGAGACCTTGGGAATACAAAGTGTGAAAAATGAGGCACTTCTTAAGGCATAAGTTCCTGGCGTGCTTAGCGGGAGACAGTCAAAAACATATTGGGGAAGCTTTTTTGTGACCGCTCTAAGAGTCCAAAATGCTGCATTTCTATTTCTTCTAAACATAAGGGAGGACCACCCTATGGCAGCATACAGCAAGCAGTGGTGGGTAGAAAGAGGAAGACCAGTTATAAATCTAATAGCTCTGTGATAAAGCATGTCCAGTTTAGCAAGGGAAGCTTTTGGGCACTGACTGTATAAGAAGTCTGCATAGTCAACCAGTGATATGAATGTTGATTGGACCAGGCACTTTTTAGCATCTGTAGTCAAAAACCAGTTAATCCTAAAGAAGAGGCCCAGCCTCTGCCCTAGTTTCTTAAGCAAGTCCTCAATATGCTTCGAAAATGAAAGATTTTGGTCCAGCCACACTCCCAGGTATTTGAATTTCGTGACAAGCTCCAGGTTTTCTCCAAGGACTGTAGTAATGTGAGGTAACGCTCCAGTACTAACCAGGTTCACAGCACGACTGTAGGGCGAGAAAAGCATTGCTTTTGTTTTTTTGGCATTTAACAGGAGTTTTTTGAAGAGAAGCTGATTCTGAAGACAGTTGAATTCCTCCTGGAGGTCTGCACAGGCGGCTTCAGGAGTCGGGCGACTAAGGTACAGAACCGTGTCATCTGTGAACAGGTGTATATTTGCCTTGGATATGCTATCATCAATATTATTAATATAGATAGCAAATAGTAGGGGGCCAAGTATTGACCTCTGCGGCACTCGCCTCTGGAGAGGTTTTAGTAGGGAGAGCTAATCCTCAGCCTTAATTTGCTGGAATTGTCCAGAGAGGTAATCAGTGAACCAATGCAGTGATACTGTGTCCAGACCTATGCTCCTCAATGATGAGAGAAGCAGGCTGTGATCCACAGTGTCAAAAGCCTTGCTTAGGTCTAAGAATATGGCACAGATTAATTTTTTACTATCCAGATCACAGTACCAATCATTGGTCACTTTAGCAAGTGCTGAAATAGTACTATGTTTTGTTCTGAAACCAGATTGCAAGGGATTTAAGAGGTTTTTTGATTCTAGATAATTCCTGAGCTGGGTACTCACTATTTTTCTATAAGTTTTGTTAGAACTAGCAAGAGAGATATCGGTCTGTAATTGTTCAGATCATAAGGGTCTCCTGACTTGAATAAAGGAATGACATGCGCAATTTTCCATATTGAGGGAATAAGCCCTTGCAACAAAGATAGATTAAAAAGGTGAGTGACTGGCACAGCTAGAACATGATATGCAATCTTAATGAAGTATGGATCTAGTGAATCAGCACCAGAACTTTTCTTCAAGTCCAGCTGAAGTAGGAGGTCTTCAACCTCTTTCAGAGATACAGGTTGGAAGGAGAAATAAGGAGTGGGGACATCAGAGTCATCATCTTGTACTCCTAATTGAGAGTGTGCCAAGTATGCAGGAGTGTTATCAAATGCAAGACCAGTCATAGCAAAATGATTGTTAAAGGAGTCAAGGATCCTCTTTTTCTCACATATGGTAATATTTCCTGAGATGATTTTCGTAGGTAGGGAGTTACCAGGTGTGTGCCCCGACATTTCCTTAATAGTACTCCACAATTTAGAGTGGGATTTTGCCGCAGAGTCCAGTTCATTATGGTAGAAAGCAGCCTTCGCTTCTCTGATCATTTTTGTACATAAGTTCTGTACCTTCCTGAACTGGCACCAGTCTGCGTCCAACTTGTTTAACGAGTTTAACAAGCACAAAAATGTCTACATAGCATGGAATGCGTTAAGACTTGTTATAAAAAAACTTTCACAACTGCTTTCTAACAGAAGTCTCAGAGATCTAAATATTCTTCCTTTATAACTGGTACACACAGTATTTTAGGTGTTATAGTTTTAGCTATTATCACTTTTGAGGCCTTGTTTTGTGCTAACCTTACTGTCAAACTATATAACCCTATCTGACGATTAGCCATGGACCCCAAATGAGATCACCATCACTGTGACTTGCACTGGCAGCTAAACTGGCTTAAATGGGAATCCTTGACTAAACTGAAGTTAGCCACATTTAAACCCATGGTACTATTAGATGAGAGCCCCTCCTGCTTACTCAGCTTCTTCTCACCTACAAGCCCAGGCTGAACCCGAGTTCATGGGATATCAGCCTCCTTGGCATCCCACTACTAAAAACAAACCGAGGCCAGCAATCACTCAGACATACTGTAGTACAGGCATGAAACGATGTACCTCTGAAGATATGTAGCATTAGCACCAGTAAACTGATTACAAGCAATTATAGAAATGACCTCTTCACAAGGCTAAATTGTAGTTACTACATCAACCCATGTCACTGGTTGTACATGATATCCCTATTGCACCCTACTTATTCTATGTGCTTTGCTGCAGATTCTGTATCCCTACTGTAACTTGTTATATATTGTGTGCATTTTTGTATCCCTACTGTGTCCTTTGGTATATCACGTACATGTTATTCAGAATTATAACTAACTGCCTGAACTTTGTATTGACATCCAGGTTGATTCTGTGAAAGGAACCTTGGATCTTCTTCGAGGATATTTTCTCCATTAGAGCACATCTTTGGAACTATAAACTGTCAACATTAGGACTACATGGAAACTTTGCTACATTTACGTGCATATAAAGATGGGCAGTCACGTCGCACCTCAGTTCTTTCCCTGCCGTTGGTCATCCTCGTCAGACCTGATGAAGGAAAGGCCATCAACCTAGCCATTGCTGTCTATTCTTTTACTTTACTTAGTGTTTTATTTTGTTGTCTCCACATGCTGCTGAAGTTGAAAGGGCCTTTAGTTTGGTATTGTAAATGCTGAGATAAAATTTACAAAGAAGACGCACCCGCAGCTTGTGTGTGCTTTCTGGGTCTGTCTCATAATGTGAGGATTTGTAAGATTTGCCAGAGCTTCAACCAGGCTACAAGGGGGTGCCTTAAGAAAGCTCTAGTTTAGAAAACATCCTTCCTCTCAAGACATTGAAAACCATGGAGAAGGAACAGGGCCCAAAGTCTGTGTCTCCCTCACCATCGGCCAAAATGCAACCGCTGAAGTCTAAGATCGAAATAAGGAATGGTCATCATCACACACTTACTCATTATCCAGTCATAAGCACAGACACAGAGATAAGGACAAGTCTGCTTCTCTGGTGAGGTCCTGGTTGCTGTTGAGGACAGGTGTGTCTTCGTCAGTGCCCACTCCAGCGGTGTCGACTTCAACCTCCTGACTGTTGATGAGCCACCAAGGTCAGGGTTTAGCTTGGGCACTGCCACATCTACTGTGGACAGTAGGATACCATAGTCATTGGGCAAAGGCTTGTTGATACAAGTAGTCCCAGCCACTTTACAGTGTGCCATCGACTCTCAAGCTGTGCTGGTGTCATTTTCAGGAAGACAAGATGCATTCTGCCTGGTTTACCAATGCTGGCAGTTATCCCACCAACAGGGCCTACTGGTACTCAGCCATTGTCAATGGGTTCTACTAGCATGTCACAGATTCCTCCTTCTCAGCCACCGCCAGTGACAGCTCATTCTGGGCTCCCATCATCGATCGTGCTGACAACAAAGTAGAATATAATCCTGACCTCATGGATTTAGAGGAGGATTTAGAAGAGAAATATGAGGGAGAATTATTTTCACCTCTATGGTTCTACCCTCTCATCCTGTAGTGAGGACATAGAAACATAGAATGTGATGACAGATAAGGACCACCTGGCCCACCTAGTCTGCCAATTTTCCTACCTAACTACCTAAAACTGCAGATCCTAATTGATCTGAAGCGTACCTTTTCTTTCTTACCACTACAGTTGCCTTCTGTCTATCTTATGCATTTTTGAATTCACTTACTGTTTTTGGCCCTACAACCTCTGCAGGGAGGCTGTTCCATGCATCCACCACCCTTTCTGTGAAAAAGTACTTCCTCATGTTACCCCGGAGCCTCCCCCTTCTATCCTCATATTGTGACCTCTTGTCTTTGCACAGCTCTTCTTTTGGAAGATGCTGCCCTCCTGTACCTTGTTTATCCCCTTGAGGTATTTGAATGTTTTTATCATATCCCCCCTTCCTCCTTTCCTCCACAGTAAACATATTGAGGTCTTTCAGTCTTTCCTTATATGGTTTATTTATTTATTTATTTAATTTTGTCGACTGGGTAAACCCACTGAGGCCTTGATAGTACCCTTTTCAGGGGTGACCCGGGATTAACCACAGGTAAAAACAATCCATGACGGTACATTACAATAACATGTTGACATTTTGTAAGTTATACAATGAATATACACTGGAGTACAACAGACATGACAATGTTTATAAAACAAATTCTTGAAAAGCAATATGGCAAGTGTCAGACAGCAGCACATAACATAGGTCAATAAATAGTTGACATGTATGTTTACGGACAAAGTTAAGGTAGGGAAATACCTGTCCCAGAGGAGAATACTAGTTTCAGCGATAGCAAGTGCACTGGTTAAGTTCTAGCAGATAAACCTTAAGTCTTTTTTGAACCCCCCCTGAAGGAATTACATGCCTGTACACTAGCAGGAAGAGATTTCCAGAGGGGTGGGATGCTGGCCGAGAACGACCTCTGTCTCTGGGAGGACTGGACTCTGGGCACAAAGAGGAGCTGACGGCTCGAGGATCAAAGGGGCCTGCTGTTTTGTTTGGCAGAGAATGTTGTAGCCAGGCTTGGTGGAGCTGAGCATTATCTGACTATAGGTTGTAGGCTAAGCATAAGGATGGGTACTGAAGGCGACCTTTCAATGAAGGCTAGGACAGGGCTAGGAGCACCTAACAACGGTACTCCCTTGACTGAGCGCCAATGGTGAAACGGCACATCCTGTGATAAAGGGTAATGAGTTTTTGTGTTTCACTACCTTTTAGAGTGAGTAGCACTGGTGATCCATACAGTAGGGTGGGTAGTAGAGTTCCTGTAGCAATCCTTAGCCGGGAGTACTGTGTGAGGAAAGGGCTGAGGCAGTACAGTAGCCCAAGCTTCTGATTCAATGCCTTTGTCAGTTGTTCGATATGTGGCCTGAAAGTACAGTTATGGTCTAATGTTATACCTAAGTACTTTATCATGTTGGCTTCCTCAATCCTTGTGCCATTTGTGAGGCTTGGAGTTAGAACTGAGGCTCTGTCTGGCTCCAGGCTTGTGGGGCCGAATAAAATAGCCTTCGTTTTTTTACTATTTAACAAGAGTCTGTTGTTAGCCAGCCAACCTTCAAGAAGTTGCAGGTCATTTGCCAATGCGTTGTTCAGTGAGCTCAGATCCTTAGAGGACCAGTAGAGCACTGCATTGTCTGCATATAGGAGTATGTTCACCTCACCACAGTGCTCTGGCATGTCATTTATGAAGATGGAAAATAATAAGGGCCCAGAATGGAACCCTGGGGAAACCCTATCTTGAATTAGGCAATTCCTTGATTGTGCACCTTGTCATCTGATGAATTGGGATCTCCCGTGAAGGTAGTCAGTGAACCACTGAACTGTAAGGCAGTCTAGGCCAATGAGTTTAAGTTTTGCTAGGAGCAGCTGATGGTCCACCAGGTCAAAGGCCTTGGTGAGGTCTATGAAGATCGACCTAGTGGACTAGCCTTTTTCTAAGGTTGAGAAAATGTGATCGGTGAGGCAGACTAGGGCTGTGTCCGTACCATGGTTTTTTTCTAAAGCCATGTTGTCTGGGCGTAAATATGCCATTCCTCTCAATATAGTCTGTTAGTTGGTTTATGGTGCATTCCCATCACCATTTTTGTTGCACTTCTCTGGACCACCTCCATTCAGTCTATGTCCTTCTGGAAATGTGGCCTCGAGAACTGGATACAGTATTCCAGATGTGGCCTCACCAATTGTCTGTACAGTGGCATCACCACCTCCTGTTTTCTACCGATGATGCCCTTCCCTATGCACCCTAGCATCCCTCTGGCCCTTCCCACCATCTTTTCACACTGTTTGGCTACTTTTAGGTCATCCATTATATGTACCCCTGGGTCCCTTTCCAGTTTTTTTGTCGTTAGCATCTCTCCCCCATTGTGTATTCCACTCCAGGATTCCTGGGCACCAAGTGTATGACTTTGCATTTCTTTGCATTGAACTTAAGCTGCCACACTCTTGACTACTCCTCCAACTTGCCTATGTCTCTTCTCATTCTTTGTGCCCCATCTGGAGTGTCTACCCTATTGCAGATCTTGGTGTCGTCCACAAAGAGGCTCACCTTGTGTTCCTGCCCCTCTGTAATGTTGCTGATGAAAACATTGAAGAGGACAGGCCTTAGCACTGTAGCACTGAACCCTGTAGCACCTTGCTGGTCACTCCCCTCTCCAGGGATTGTACTCCGTTAACCACCACACTCTGTGTCTTGTTGTTCAGCCAATGTCTAATCCAATTTACCACCTTAGGTCCCACTCCCATACTGCCTAACTTGTTTACTAACCTCCTATGTGGGACAGTGTCAAAAGCCTTACTAAAATCTAGGTAGGCCATGTCTACCACCCCTCCCTGATCAATCACTCTGATTACCCAGTCAAAGAAATCTATCAGATTTGTTTGACAAGATCTACCTGCTGAGAATCCATGTTGCCTTGAGTCTTGTGCCCCACTGGCCTCGAGGATACGTCACAGTCCTTTCATTCAGCATGGATTCCATTATTTTCCCCACCACTAAAGTCAAACTGACTGGCCTGTAATTCCCAGCTTCCAACTTACTCCAACTCTTGTGCAGTGGTACCACATTCGCCGCCCTCCAGTTCTTTTGTATCACTCCTTCCTGCAGTGATTTATTGAACAGGGCTGTCAGTGGTACCCTAGTACCTATCTGAGCTCCTTCCATATTCTGGGATGTATGTCATCTGGCCCCACTGCCTTGTCCACTTTTGGTTTCGAGAGCTCCTTTAGGACTCTCTCCTCCATGAACAGACTGGTGTCCAAGTCTCCTCTATGTGCGTTTCTAACCCTTATTTTTTGTCCCTTCCCTTCCTGTTCTTTTGAAAATACTGAGCATGAGGTGTTCCCTCATTTTTGTGAAATCGGCCTTCTTGAAATCTATGACTGCTACTTTTATGTGGATTGACTCTACCCCTCTCTTCACCTTAAACCTCACTGAATGGTGATCGCTGTACCCTAGATGGCTGCCCACTGATAGGTCTATTATTCTGTCATCATTTGTGAGGACCAGGTCTAATATTTCTCCCCCAAGGTGTAGTTTCACCACTAGCTGTCTGAGGTATGCCTCCTGCAGGGCAGGATGACTCTGCTCCTGGTAGTGGTTGCAACATAGGGGTTCCAGTTAACATGTGGCATGTTCGGGTTCCCCATCAGCAACACCTCCCCTTTTTCTGCCATTTTGTGGATGGTTTCCACTAATACCCTGTCTAGTTCCTCCTCCTGCACTGGAGGTCTGTAGACAACTCCAGTGCGGATGGTGGTGCACTTTCCTGTCTCTAAGGTGACCCATAGTACCTCATCCCCTTCCTGCCGTCACCTAGACTCCGTTGCTTTGATCACCTCTCTGATGTAGATAGCTACCCCTCCCCCCTTTTTGCCCTCCCTGTCTTGCCTGAAGATTGTATACCCTGGTATGCTAACATCCCAATCATGTTTACTTGTGTACCATGTTTCAGTGACCGCAACAATGTACAGTGACAGCGACAATGGACTCGGTGGTATATATCCTGAGATCTCCTAAGGATCCATCTTTCCAAGTAATGATGCACAAATGCAGTCTGCCATGGGCTTTGCTGTAGAAGAGGAAGATTCCACAAAAAGGAATCTTATGGACGTTTTGGAGGTGCCCCACTCTCCCTCCATTAAAATTCCACTAATAAATCCTGCATTAGATGATGCTACCTTTGCTGCATGGTGCAGACCAAACTCACTGCCTGCAGTTCCTAACAAGGCTGATAAGCAGTATCCTGCACCACCTGCTTAGGCTTATTATGCTAACCAGATAGAAGCTGGCTCTGTGGTCATCAAGGCTGCTCATGATAGGTTTAGGGCCCCTGGTCACATGAGTATGTTGCCTCATGATAAATAATCTAGGTGGCTGGATGTGATGGGCAAGCATACTCATGCATCTGCATCATTGGGTCTTAGGATTGCAAACTATCAGGCCCACATGATCAAATATCAGAACAGCCTGCGGAAAGCTGCTTGTACTGCAGCTCAGGCTTTGCCTGATGGCTCTACCTAGAATGATCTACTTAAAACGTTGTCTACTGGTGCTGAGGTTGGCAAACATAGAAATGTAGAATTTGCCAACAGATAGGGGCGGCTTGGACCACCTAGGCTTCCCATTTTTACCTGCCTATAGTATCACTGCAGATCCTACTTGATCTCCAGTCCATTCATCCCCCCCCCTTCCTTTTTCCTAAGATTCCCTTATGCCTATCCCATGCATTCTTGAACCCCACCACTGTTTTTGCCCCAGCACCTCCGCTGGAAGACTGTTCTGGGAATCCATCACTCTTTCTGTGAAGAAGTACTTCCTCACATCTCTTCAGAGCCTACCCTCCTCCAGCTTCTTATAGAAACATAGAAATTGACAGCAGATAAGGACTGTTAGGCCCATCTAGTCTGCCTATTTTTCTTGCCTCCTATAAAAGCTGCAGACCCTACTTTTTTCTTTTTATCACAACTCTGTTTTTCTCCCCCGCGGAGCGGATCTCCGCTATTTCCCGGCTGCCGGCACCTGCACCCCCAGGGCCTGGTCTGGCACCCCCTCAGAGCCAGCCATTAACCACTCACTTCACTCTGAATGCAGGATCCTTTCAGGTACTGGGGGCACTTGGTGCTCCCATCAGCCGCCGAGACCATGCCCCACCATTTTCCGCCTAGTTTTTCCTTGCCCCAGAGAGCTGGACATACAATGGCATGCAAGCACATATGTGCTGATGCCCACCATACTCTCCTCCCACTCTACTGCTCACTGCTGTAGTGCTACTGGCCTCTGCCAATCACTGCTAAAGTGCGCTGCAGTGCCCCATCCCTTCCCAGAGGAAGGAGAGCAGTCGTGGGATGCTCGAACCTTCCTCTCCCCTGCCAACCCCCAGCGGCCCGAGTCTGTTCCCGAACCTGGGTTGCCAGTGTGGCATGAGGTGTGGCATCCAGTGCCTCAACCATCAGTGCCACCGGACCGGCTTGCAGACCTTACTTGATCTCTGACTTTACCTCCTTGTTCCCATTGCTAGGGATACCCTATACCTGTCTCATGCATGCTTGAATCCTCCCTACTGTGTTTGCCCCCACCACCTCTGCTGGGAGTCTATTCAATTCATCCACCACCCTTTCTGTGAAGAAATACTTCCTCATGCTACCCCTTAGCCTACCCTCTTCCAATCTCATGTCATGCCCCCTCGTTCCTGGACAGCTCCTTTTCTGAAAGATGCTACGTTCTGGTACCCTATTTATGTCTTTTAGATATTTGTAGGTTTCTATCATATCTCCCCCCCCATCTCTTCTCTCCTCCAGGGTATACGTATTGAGGTCTCTCAGTCTCTCCTCATATGACTTTTGGTGCAGGCCCTGCACCATCTTTGTTGCCCTTCTTTGAACTGCCTCCACTCTGTCTATGTCCTTACAGAGATGTGGCCTCCAGAACTGGACACAATATTCCAAATGAGGCCTTACTAAAGATCTGTACAGTGGCATCACAACCTCCTTCCTTCTGCTAATGATACTGCTCCCTGTGCACCCCAGCATCCCACTGGCTCTCCCCACAGCCTTGGCACATTGTTTGGCCACCTTTAGGTTACCAGATATAATTACTACCAAAGCCCTTTCCTGTTTGATGACCATCAGTTTCTCCCCCCCAACATGTAATCCTCCCCTGGGTTTTTGCACCCCAAATGCATGATTTTGCACTTTTTTGCATTGAATCTCGGCTGCCACACTCTGGACTATTCCTCCAGTTTATCTAGGTCCCTCCTCATGTTTTCCACCCCTTCCGGAGTGCCCACCCTGTTGCAGATCATAGTGTCATCTGCAAATAGGCACGCCTTCCCCTCCAGTCCCTCCACAATATCACTTATGAAGACATTAAACAGGACTGGACCCAGGACTGATCTCTGTGGCACCCCGCTGGTCACACTCCTTTCCTCAGATTGAGCACCATTTACCACGACCCTCTGTCTTCCATATCTCGACCAATTCCTAACCCAGTTTATCACCTTGTGACCCACTCCCAGGCAGCCCAGCTTATTTACAAGTCTTCTATGTGGAATGGTATCGAAGACCTTACTGAAATCCAGGTAGGCGACATCCACCACTCCCCCCGATCCACGACCTTTCTCACCCAGTCAAAGAAATCAGTTAGATTTGTTTGACATGACCTTCCTGCTGTGAATCCATGTTGTCTTGGATCCTGTGCTCTGCTGGCTTCAAGATGTTCCATGATCCTTTGTTTAAGTAGTGATTCCATAATCTTCCTCACTATTGAGGTGAGGCTGACTGGTCTATAGTTTCCAGTCTCCTCCGTACTGCCACTTTTATGAAGAGGGCCTACATCTGTCCTCCTCCTCCAGTCCTCTGGAACCACTCCTGTATTGAGTGATTTACTGAACAGTGCTGCCAGTGGTGGCACCAGCACCTCCCATAGTTCCCTTAATATTCTAGGATGTACCCCATACGGTCCCATTGCCTTGTCCACTTGTGAGCTCCTTTAGGACTCTCTCTTCTGTAAATGGATCAGTGTCCATCTCCCATCCATATTTGTTCATGTTGCCTAAATGTGGTCTCTCACCTTCTTCTTCTTCTTCTTCTTCTTCTTCTTCTTCTTCTTCTGTGAATACAGAACAAAAATATTCATTCAGTATTGATGCTTTTTCCAGGTCCCCTTCTACACACTCTCTTTCTTCCCCTTTAAGCCTTACTGTCCCACCCCTGGTTTTTCTCCTTTCACTAATGTATCTATAAAAGATCTTGTCTCTTTTCTTCACCTCCTGTGCTATTTTTTCCTCCATGTGTGTCTTTGCGCTCCTGACTGCTTTCCCTGCCTTCCTCTGCTTATCCAGATACACTACCCTGTCCTCCTCCTTCTGTGTTTCCTTGTATTTCCTGAAAACCATCTTTTTCGCCTTTATCTTCCCGGCCACGACCTTTGAGAACCATATGAACATACAAATCTGCCAGCAGAAACTGGCCTCATGGTCTATCAAGTCTGCTAGAATGTGCAGCTAGACCCCTACATTGCGGCTGCCCCACTGTTCACTCTCTCTCCCCTCTCTTCCAGGGTGTACATATTTAGGTACCTTAATCTCTCCTCATAGGGCTTGTGATGCAGACCCTGTAACATTTCAGTTGCCTTCCTCTGGACCACTTCCACTCTGTCTATGTCCTTTCTGAGATGTGGTCTCCAGAACCGCACAGAGAGCTCTAGGTACGGTCCTACCAGTGATCTATACAGAGACAACACCATCTCCTTCTTTCTGTTGGTGACATCCCTCCCTATGCACCCCATCATCCCACTAGCCCTTCCAACTGCCCTGTCACACTACCTGGCCACCTTTAGGGCATCCAATATGATCATCCCAGGTCTCTTTCCTGCTCAGTGGTCATCAATACCGCCCCCCCATTTTGTATTCCAACTCTGGGTTTCTGTTTCCCAAGTGCATTATTTCACACTTTTTTGTATTGAAATCTAACTGCTATACCTTTGACCGCTTCCTGAGTTTTCTAAGGTTGCTGCTCATCCTTTCCACCCCCCTGTAGTGTCCACACTATTGCAGAGTTTGGTGTGATCTGCAAAGAGGCATACCTTCCCTTCCCTTCCAGTTCTTCTGCAATGTCATTTATAAAGACATCAAAGAGGACCAGGCCCAACACTTATCCCTGAGTCATCCAACTGGTCACCCTCCTTCCTCTGAGTGAACTCCATGTACCATGCTGTTCTGCCACTTATCCTTTAACCAATTTCTCACCCAGTTTATCACCTTTGGACCCTCTCCTAAGCTGCCTAGCTTGCTTACTAGTCTCCTATGTGGAACAGTGTCGAACACCCTACTGAAATCTAGGTACGCTACGTCCACCGCTCCACCCTGATCTAGTTCCTTGGTCACCCAGTCAAAGCACTCTATCAGATTCATTTGACATGGCCTTCCCCACCATGAATCCATGCTGCCTCAAAATATTCCACAATCCTTTCTTTCTGCAGTGACTTCATTAACTTTCTCACCACTGGAGTCAGGCTGGCTGGCCTATAATTGCCGGCCTCTTCCTTGCTATCACTTTTGTACAGTGGGACTATATCTGTCCTTCTCCAGTCTTCTGGGACCACTCTTGTTTCCAGTAAATGGTTATTTAGGGCCATCAGAAAAAATTTGTTATGCTCAGCTTATGATGTATCTAATGCTTCTGATGGGAGGCTGCTTTCAGCATTTGCGTGAGATGATATTCTTGGCTTAGAGCTGCTGGCTTGGCCAATGATGTGCAGCAGGCAGTTTTAAATGTCCCTTTTAAACAGACAGACTGTTTGGCTAAGGTGCTGAAGAGGCCCTATGTAGTCTTAAAACTTCAAAAATAACTCTAAGGTCTGTAAAGTCTCTGTACCACACTCCTGCTAAGAGTTGTGGTTGGGGCTTCTTTTGTCCATCTGCTGCCTGAGGTAGTTGTACCTACTGTCAGCAAGGCTGTGGTAAAGGGGGTTGCAACCTTCTGGGTCCCCTCTCCTCTCCTGCCAATATGAAAACACCAAATGGAATCAGTTCTGGTGGCCCTGCCACCACCAGTATTGCCTGACTTTCTTCTGTCTCTCTCTTCCCACCTCAACTGTTACCTCCAGGGGTGAATGTGGGTGGGTGGCGGGGGGCAGGATCTCTCTGCATCTGAAACAATGGTGGGAGATCACTATGGGTGACTGGGTTCTGGAGATAATTACATACTAACATACTAAGATGCCAGCAGAGTAAGCCTAATGGTCTATTGAGCCTGCTTGAAAATCAGTACCCAGTCAGGACACTGTTGCTACCCTCCCCGCCTCCCCCGTAAATCCCCCTGACCCCATCCCCAGTCGGAGTTACAACTCCAGGTCTGGCATTACTCAATTTTACATTCCTCTTATACCTGTCCTGGCCCCTTTTGAATCCCTTCACTGTATTAACAGACACTAGATCTGCAGGCAGTGTGTTCTAGGGGTCCACCACCCTCTCGGTGAAGTAGCATCTCCTAGTCTCCCCTCTGAGCTTCCCACCAACCAGCCTCATGGAGTGCCCCCGGTGACACCCCTCCTCCCTTAGCAGAAACACCCTATTTAGGCTTACCTTACTGACTCCCTTTAGATATTTAAAGACCTCGATCATATCCCCTTTGTCCCTTCTCTTCTCCAAGGATTACAAGTTGAGCTCCTCAAGTCTCTCCTCATAGGATCTTTCCACAGACCCTGCATCATCCTGGTCGCCCTCCTCTGGATCCTCACGAGAAGTGCAATGTCCTTTTTCAAGTACGGGTGCCAGCACTGCCTGCAGTACTCTAGGTGTGGTCTAATCAGGAAGTTATACAAAGGGAGAAGCGCCTCCCATCTCCTTGAGGTTATCCCCCTGGTGATGCACCCGAGCATGGTTACCAAAGACTAAAATAAAAAAAAAATAATAATTTTATTTGTTTTAGCTGCAGCCCTTCTACACTGCTCAGAGTTATTCATTTTGGCATCTACAACCACCCCAAGATCCTTCTACCCTCCCAAAACCTGCAGCTTCTTCCCACCCAAAAAGTACTCATGAGCTGGGTTCCTATTGCAGGGGGTCAAGCTCTGGAGCTGTTACAAGTCATCCAGATCATCACCCACCTTCATCCTGTTATCCTCCAGGCCATTTGCCCCTTCTGAAGCAAGAAGTTCAGTCTTTGTTCCAAATACATGCCATAGAATTTCTTCCTCCTCAGGAGAGAAGCAAAGGGTTCTATTCCAGATACTTCTTAATCAAAAAATGGACAGCAGATCTGTGTTCTGTGTTGGAGCTCAAGGATCTCAACCTGTACATCGAATACAGAAAGTTTTGAATAGTATCCCTGCGTTCTCTGATCCCTCTTCTGCAAATAGGGGATTGGCTCTATTCTCTAGACATGAAGGACACATACTTTCATATAAAGAACAGGAAATCCCACAGACAGTACCTCCACTTTATGCTGGAGGGCACACATTTTCAGTTCAGAGTATTGTCCTTTGGCTTGTCTCGTGAGCCACTGGTCTTTACCAAATGCTTGGCAGTAGTGGCAGCAAATCTTCACTGGGAAGGTCTATGTATGTTCCTCTATATGGATGGCTGGCCCCTAAAGCCAGCTCCAGGAAAACTCTGCTACGTACTCTATCTCAGACATGGCAGTTGTTTGACAACTTGGGGGTCACAGTGAATGTGCCAAAGTCTATGTTGACTCCCTGCCAAAGGCTGAAAAACATAGCAGTAGTTTTGGAAACAGAAAAGGGAAGTGCTCTCCTGCCACAGGACAGGGTAGACAATCTGATTGCCTAAACTCAATTGATATACAGGAGCCACTATGTCTCTGCAAGAGCAATGTTACATCTCCTGGGTCTCATGGCTGTGTCCATAGTGACTGTGACTCCAGCACACCTTCATATGAGAATCCCTCAGTGGACACTCCAGGTCCAGCGGGATCAGGTGACGAATGAGCCAGACCAAATGGTTCTCATGTCTACTCTTTGCAGAGCATTGTTATGGTAGATGGTTCAGAAAACCTACTGAATGGTGTTCCATTCCTTGTACCAGCTCCTGTACAGATCCAATTATTTAACCAGGTGAGACACACTAAGCTGAAAGCTTGTTTACAGGTGCAACCTGGGAGCAGAAGGAAGTTAAGTGACTTGCTCAGGGTGACACAGTATGCAAGTGAGGGGCTGTGGGATTCAAACCCAGGTCTTCAGATTTGCAGCTCAGAGCCTTAACCCACTGCACCATACTGCCTCCTAACCACAGATGCCTGTGGCTTTGGCTTGGGAGCTCATCTTGGCCCTTACTAGACTCAAGGGTTATGGACTAAGGGCAAGGCCAAGCTGCATATTAATGTCCTCAAAATGAGAGCCTTCCTATACAACCTCCAGGCATTTCAGAACCATCTCTGCCCAGTCCTCTGCTGATCCAGATAGACAACATAAGTGTGGTGCATTACATCAACAAACAAGGGTGCACTCATTCCTGTCTCTTCGGCAGGGAAGCAATGAAAGTATGCTACTGGGCTCTGTCTCACGGCCTTCAGCTATTGGCCATGTATTTCCTAGGTCTCCAAAATGTCTTAGCAGGCAGGCTAAGCAGGTCCCAGTCAATGATTCACAAGTGGGAACTGCTGACTTTCGTGGCAAATGACCTCTTCGCAAGATGGGGTCATCCAGATTTGGCCCTTTTGTGTTGCCATACAACACAAAACTGATACGTTTCTGCTCACTCTCTCCAGGGCCTGGAGTTTTTTGGTGAGACGTGTTGTCCCTCTCTTGGAAAGGGAAATTCCTATATACATTTACCTCCATTCCTCTGATACAGAGAATTCTGCTCAAACTGTAGGTGGAGAGTGCCACTCTCATCTTCACTATTCTGTTATGGTGTCATCAGATATGGTTTCCACTCCTTCAACATTTGATAGTGGAGTCTCCTGTCCCTTTACCTCTGTGTCAAGTTATCATTTGTCACAAGACAAGGGGTTTCTTTTCCATCTGGACCTAAAGTCCCTACATCTGCATGAATTGCTCCTAAAGACATAGCCGTTGCTTGTTTTTCTAAGGTTCCTGATGTCCTGATTACAGTCAGGAAGCCTTCTACTAGACACTTATTCCTTGAAATGAAAGCATTTCACTTTGTGGGCTGCTTCCTGGAATTTGGACCCATTTACAAGTCCTGTGAAAGCTGTGTTTGAATACTTGCCATCCTTGTCTGATTCTGGCCTGCAGTATTCCTCACTTAAGGTGCCTTTGGCCACTACATCAGCTTTCCATGCCTCTACTGATGGATGTACAGCTTCCCAATTAGAGATGTCCTGTACATTTCTGAGAGGTATTCTTCATAAGAAATATTTTATCCATAATCCAGTCTTGCTTTGAGACTTGAATTTTGTGCTTGAGAAATTGACATTGGCTCCTTTTGAACCTGCTGTGAGTTGTGGCTTACATTTCCTGTCATGGATAATGTTTTTAATTACAATGACTTCTGCTTGAAGGTTTTCTGAGCTTCAGGCTTTAATGTGTGAGCCTCCTTATTTCCCTCCATCCTCCTTTCTGCTTTTAGTGAGGGTTCTACCAGGTGCTGTGCCTAAAACCTTACTCCATGCATCCTGAAGCCAGACCCTTTTCTCTCCTTGTGTGCCTGGCGCGCTGGACTCTTCTTCCAGTTCTCCACAGCTGGAGTTCCTCCAAGGCTAATCTCAAGCAGAGAAATGAGGAGTGATGGAGCCTCCCACAGTTATATGCAGATACACGTAGCATGCCACTGTGGGTGGCCATCGACTAGCAAATGTTTCTGTGTAGTTCTAATGCTGATGGCTTGTAGTTCCAAAAGTGTGGCCTAATGGTGGAGATTCTCTGGAAGATCTGCTGCTATGGTAAGTTCTTACATAACTGTTCTTTCCAGTGAGCAGAGCAGGTGAAGAAATGTATAAATAAATGAATAAATACTGTTTAAAAGAATGTTAAGTTGAACTGACCATCAAATTACCATAGTTGTCAGTAAATGTTCATAGCACACACAACACACCCTCCGTCCTTTTACTGGAGGGAGTGCATTGGGGTTAGGGGGGCTAGTATCAATAGTTAAAAAATAAAATGCAAAGTAATGCTCTTAGGTTTATTTCTCTAAGCATCTTTTTTTTCCTGTCAAGTATATAAATATCAGTTTCATAGTGCTATCTGCACAATATGCTTCCACTGAGGATAGGACTATATACTAATGTGACTGTCGAGGGCACTCTTACTGTTGTAAGCATGCTCTCACACACATAATTAGGCTAGCAGGACCACAAACTGAAGGCGTGTGGTTCTGCTGTTGTATGAATGTGAGATCACTCTTACAACTTTAAGGAGATAAAGAGGCCTCATCAGTCACATTATGTAGTTAAGAGCTGAGTATCCTGTTTAATGTTAAACCTCAAAGTTTGCACATTATTATCTTTGGCTCCCTTTGACAAAATGAGCTGTAATTTTGTCTTTGTTTTCTAGGAGGCATCTTCTTAATGTGTGAACATTTTTGTGATGACATCTTGTGCGGTTTCTGAGATACATATGTGTCATTGTTAGAAAAAAATTTAATTTTTCCTATATTTAACATTGTTTTTTTTTTTTGCTTTTGCCTACAGCCTACATGGAAAGGAATTGTTGTACCAGACTTGCAGGTAACATGTGTCATGTCTCAAGGTAGTGCCTTTGACAGGTCCGGTGAAAACATTTCCGGGGTTCCAGAGTTATAAGGCTTCAAATTTTAATGTTTTCTGACTTGCGAATGCACAGTATTGGTTTTGAGGTAACATTTTGTGTGAAAGTAAATATTTGATGCTGCGAATGCTGGTTTTTGGTTTGCGCCACTGAATTGGCAGGGCACCAAACATTTTTGGTGCTGTGCCAACTACCATCTTGTTGATTTCTTCCAAAAACTGACAGTGGAAAAAAAAGCACAAAAATGCTGTGATTTTAATAAACAAACATCAGACCTAGGTAAACGGGACTAGTTTTGCTTGATTCTGATGTTTGTTTTTTAAATATTGTGCCCACATATGTATATGTTTTCTGGGCGCCCAAAATCCTGGGTGTCCAGCATAGCAAGAGGAGTGCTTCCCCACATTCTCTGTGTGAGAACAGTGGGGTTTTCTTGACTTTTGCAGCTGCAGCTGGAACTTGTGTTGTGGGCTGCAGTGAGAAGAGTGAGCTGCTGTTTCCCCTGGTGTCTAGTGGCATACCCCCACCTGCCAATCGCTGTTCCTGGTGTTTAGTGGCACCCCCCAGCTGCTGATTGCTGTCCCTGGTATATAGTGGCACCCCTCACCCTCTGATCACTGTCCCTGGTGTCTAGTGGCACCCTACACCCACCAATTGCTATCCTTGGTGTCTAGTGGCACCCCTCCACCCACTAATCATTTTATGTGGTGTCTAGTGGCATCCCCCACCCTCCGATTGCTGTCACTAGTGTCTAGTGGCACCCCCACCTGCTGATAACTGTCTCTTGTGTCTAGTGGCATCCTCCCACATTCTGATCATTGTCCCCCAATTTTTATTTTAGTTCCACCACCCACAGCCCATTGTTTTATGACTGGTGGCCAACATCGAGAGCCACAATCCCCATGTCAGCATGTACAAGATCCCCACCAGCAGTGTGGAACACTGGGGAACCCACTTCCAGTGTCCCAAAAGTCAAGAAATTCCCACTGTTCTTTGCTGTACCTGTAAAAAGGAAAACATCTTTTTTTAGATCTTAAAAAAAAATGGACTCTAATTGTCTCTCCCATACCCCTTCCCATCCCTACCCTCCCACTGAGTACCTATCACCCCACACTCCCCCTTACTCCATACTTACCACCGGAGGTCGTAGGCTGTCATCTTCTGTGAACTGGGACATATCTGCACTCTTCAAAGCTGAACCGTGAACTGAGGAATAAAGGTAAGTGCTGTAAGTTGAATTTCAATGACGTTTTGAACTTATGTTCATCAATGGAATTTGTTTTTAATTTTTTCACCAAATTTTCTACATAGCCATTTTAGGACCCCACCTCATGATCATTGTCACTGTTATTTTATTAATCGGGCCTGCAAGGTGAATTTGAGGTCACTGCACAAAATCAGCTTTTGGGACCAAATAATAAAATTTCACCACCAGTGTTCATGAGGTGGGGTCCGAAAAAGTCTATTTTGAAAATCTGAACAAATTCCGAACAATGGCTGAGTTATGGGCTTGTGTTGAAATTTGTCTATGCACGTGCATAACTTTGGTAATTTTCATTATTTTCCCAGTGGGACATACTTTTCCTTTCTCATTTCCATCCATTATTTTGGCTCAGGTTTTCAACATAGCCATTTTTTTCACACCACCTCATGAACAGTACAGCTGTCATTTTTCACATCCTGTCCAAAAATGTATTTTCACACTGGTGGCCCAGAATGGCATTTTGGCATGGATTTGAACATTTTCACCTATGGGGTTTATGAGGTGGGGTCATAAAAAGATTATGTTGAACATTTGGGGGCAAAATATGAATGAATGCCAAATTTATGACCATTTGTTGCAATTTCGCTACACCCATTCGTAACTTTAGAAATGTTAAATATTTTACTTTTACCCCAGATTTAAAAATTAGCCATCTTATTACCCCACCACATGTATGTCACAGCTGTCATTTTTTCAAATACTGGGCAAAATGTGTTTTCACACGTGTGGCGTGGAATGGTGTTGCAGTTGCACAGAACTATGTTTTGGCAGGGATTCAAGAATTTTCTGTACTGGGGTACATGAAGTGGGGTAATAAGGTGGCTATACTGACAATTTGGTCACTGTTGTCCTATAGATGGAAGCTCAGTGCCCAGAGGGCCCTGTGCTTCCTCAGCTACATACATATATGCATCTATGGAGGGATGGGAGTAAAGATACTATTATATTATTTCAAAAAGTAAGGAAATAAATTGCAAAAATCTCCATTAGTGCTCTAGTTAGTGTCAAAGCCACAAAATTAGGGAAATGTGACATTAGGTTTCAAACCCTATCACCCCACCCCCACCCTGCCCACACCAACAGATGCCGGGGTTGTGCCTTGAGGTCATAGACCCTAACACTCACTCCATTCCATTAGTAAATAAGCTGAGATGGGTACAGTATAGGAGAATGGGATGAGCATTAGGGCCAATGACCTCAAGGCACACTCTCGACATCTGTTGGTATGTGCGAGGTGGTGGAGGGGTTGGGGTGTTAGAGATGAAACCCAATGCCACCTTTCCCTACTTTTGTGGCTTTGACCCTAACTAGAGCATTAAAGCAGTTTTTTGCAATGTATTAATGTATTATTGATCAAGGTATTAAACATTAAAAAAAAAGACTCCTAAACAGTGCAGTTTCTGCATTCCCTGTGTGTGAGACACTCTTTATAGAATAAGAGTGTCTTGTGCACAGGGGAAAAAAAATGATACCATTGGTCAGGAGTGCTACTTTGATCTATAATAAAACAATGAGTTTTCTTTAGTGTTTTCTGCTATCTTTTTATCTAGAAAGGGCTCGGTTCTGGCCTGATGATGAAGGGGTCAGCAGCGTGTGTTTCTGCTGGTTTGCACTTTGAACTCAATGCCAGCCCATGGACCAGAGGAGTCTAGAAAGCACTGCAGAGCCCTCCCCCCCCACACACACTTAATCACTTCCTACTGTTCGATCTGTAATGGTGCTGGACATTGTAGCTAATCACAATGGGCTCCCTTCTCAGTTTAAAGTTAATCTGGAATACATTAAGAGAGTTGAGTGGGTCTAAAGTGGGCAAAATGGAAAAAAGCATGATGAGATGGTGCTGCCCAGCAGCATGTGTACCAATGACTTGCTGGTCTGCCCGAATGGTCCCTGTTCACATATTACTTTTGGTACTAGTGAAGGTGTAGTCCCACATCCGAGAGGAGGGGTGGCAGGGATGCTATGTATTGACATCAAATGGATGGAGATGGCAAGCTTGAACTTTTAGTGGAGTTCAAGCAGAGCAACTGACCCCTGGGTCAAGCAAAAAATAGAAATTGTTCCGAGTTTTTCCTTTTCCACTTCATTTTTCCAAGACAGCCCAAGTAAGGTATGAGATCTTGTTTTCAGTAGGATACCATTTCTGTCCTCTTTTTTACCTTTGAGGAATGAATCACAGGGAGGTTGAGTGATTTGCTCAAGGTCACACAGTTAGCCAGTGACTATGGTGGGATTCAGAAATGGGATTTATTGTTTCACAGTTCCATGCTTTAATCATCAGATGACCTTATCCTCCAAGATCATATAGTCAAATGAAGTGATTGTTCTTGCTTCCCAGTTTATTAAGCTGTTTCACTTTTAGGAGGTTCTGTTCCTGTGCACTATCAGCTGCATACAGGCAGCACTATCAGTTGGATAGAACACAGAACTGTGACCTAGGAAGATCCAAGTAAAAACCCAGTTGAGCAAATAGGCACAGACTCACTATACGATCTTCAGCAGGCCACTTGACTTCCCTTTGCTAGAGCCATACAACTGTGAGGGCAGAAGCTGGTGCCAGATATCAGATTAGTTTAAAAATTGCAAAAGAAAAACTCGACCTCATTGTTGCTATTGTGGAGCTGTTGAGTGCTGGCATCACTTCCTCTTTCAAGATGGAAGGGGCTTTCATCACCATAAAAAACTCTAGCCAGAGCCGATACAGTCGTGGAGAGCTGCCAAATGATCAAAGTTACACGCGTGCTTAAAACATTTTGAACAACTGGGTGAAACTTATCCATTTTTTAGAGTTGTTTCTCCAAATTTTCAAAATGGCCTTTTTGGGACCTCACCTCATGAAGAGTGCCACTGCCATTTTGTTTGCTTGCCCCGGAAGGTGATTTTGCAGAGCGACTGCGCCATTCTGTGCCACAGGTCCAACAACACATTTTAGGAAGGATTTGAAAAATGACAGTTGCACTGTTAATAAGGAAGTGTGCAAAAATGACAATGTTAAAAATCTGGAGTGAAAATATTAAAAATTGGCAAAGTTAGGAGCGTGCGTAGAAACTGTGCAATGCAAGCTCATAACGCAGTCATTTTTATGTTTGCTTGCATGCATGTGCAAGAAACATAGTGCCATCATTGGAGATTTATGAGGTGTGTCATCTCCTCCTCCAATTCAGTCAGTGTGTTGGCAGGCACGGCCCCTGTAAGCCAATGCATTCTGGAGCTGTCTATGACAAGCTCCAAAATGCAGTGGCATACAGTTGAAAGGGGGAGCTATGCTTGAGTGAGCAGCGATAAGATATCAGCTGCTCATGCGCAGCCCCCCACACACACACACACAGACTGCATGCAGGCGCAGTACCGCATCGCATGCAATGTATAGCCGACGGGTGCCCAATCCCCATTGGCTGCCTGCTTCCCACCTCCCCCAAAGCCTTCCGAAATGCCATGCTGGTGCCCACCCCAGCATGGCAATAATGATAGCCCGACGGGGTGCCCAATCCCGTTGGCTGAGCGCACCCTCAACCATCCTTGTGCCATGCTGGGAGCCCACCCTCAGCATGGCAAACATCCCACGTCATCCGCTTTTTACCCAGAAGAAAAAATGGTCCCACGAACCTCCCGACCCCCTCCCAACCCACACCCACCCACTGCGCACTCCAGCCTCCCCAAACCCCACCCCATACTTACCTCCGGAGCTTGGTGCAATGATCTTCGTGGACGGGAACACGTCTGCACTCTTCAAAGCCGACCGCGAACTGAGGAAATGCCAGTAAGCTGTATAACGGGCTAGATAGGGGTTCAACTTTGTTGCATATCTCAGGCATTTTTTTGAATTTTTGCACCAAATTTTCAACTTGGGGTTTTGGGACCCTTCTCATGATTGATGTCACTGTTGTAGGCGTATTCAGGCCCAAAGGGTGATTTCACAGTCACTGTGCAGTCACTGCATGAAATCACCCCTTCAGGCCTGGAATCCACATGACAGTGTTTATCATTCATGAAAGTCCAAAAACCCCATGTTAATTGGTTAAAATTCAAAAATGACTGTTTTACTAGCGCAGCATTGCGCAGTTCCTACGCAGGCTCGTAAGTTCGCGAATTTTCAATATTTTCACTCCAGATTTTCAACATTGCCATTTTACCACACCTTCTTATGAGTAGTACAGTTGTCATTTTTCATCTCATCCAAAATGTGTTTCTGCCCATATGGCGCACAATGGGCGCGTTCGTATAGCGAAATCAATGTATGGGACAAATTAAGAAAATCACAGTGACACTGTTCATGAGCAGAGGTCTTAAAATGGCTGTGTTGAAAATTTGGTGAAAACTTCCTCAAAATGACTGTTTTATGCAGCGATGCTATGCAGTTCCCACGTGACGCTTGTAAGGTCGCAATTTTCAATATTTTCTACCCAGATTTTCAACATTGCCATTTTACCATACCTTCTTATGAGTAGTACAGCTGTCATTTTCACATCACAACCAAAAAGTGTTTCCTTTGATGTAGCACACAATGGCGCAGTTGGTGTGCTGAAATCAATGTACGGACAAATTACAAAAATCACAGTGACACTGTTCATGAGCAGAGGTCTTAAAATGGCTGTGTTGAAAATTTGTGAAAAATTCCTCAAATGACTGTTTCTACGAGCTGCGTTGTACAGTTCCTATGCACGCCGTAAGTTTGAGAATTTTCAATATTTTCACTCCAGATTTTCAACATTGCATTTTAGCACACCTTCTTATGAGTAGTATAGCTGTAATTTTTTAAATCTCACCCAAAATGTGTTTCCACCCATGTAGCGCACAATGGCGCAGTCGGTATGCGAAATCAATGTATGGGACAAATTAAGAAAATCACTGTGACACTGTTCATGAGCAGAGGTCTTAAAATGGCTATGTTGAAAATTTGGTGAAAAATCTCCAAAAAATGACTGTTTTACGAGCGTGCGTTGTACAGTTCCTACGCACGCTTGTAAGTTCACGAATTTTCAATATTTTCACTCCAGATTTTCAACATTGCCATTTTATTACACTTCCTTATGAACAGTACAGCTGCAATTTTTCATATGTCACCCAAAATGTGTTTTCGCACATGTAGCGCACAATGGTGCTGTTGGTGTGCGAAAGCAATGTTTAGGACAGATTAAGAAAATCACAGTTACACTGTTCATGAGCAGAGGTCTTAAAATGGCTATGTTGAAAATTTGTTGACAAAAGTCCATAAAATGACTGTGATACGAGTGAGCATTGCACAGTTTCCACACACCCCCGTTACTTCATGACTTTGTAATATTTTCAGTCCAGATTTTCACCAGTGACATTTTTCCACACTTCCTTATGAACAGTACAGCTGTCATTTTTCACAACATGGCTGAAGTGTGTTTTCACAGTTTCAGTGCAGAGATGCGTGGTTGCTGTGGGAAATCATTGTTCGGCACAGATAAAGAAAAACACAGTGACACTGTTCATGATCGGAGGCACCAAAATGCCTGAGTTGACAATCTGCTGTAAAAAATCCCCAACCTAATTATATTACGGGTGTGCATTGCACAGTTTCTATGTACACTTGTGACTTCACCATTTTTTTTACTATTTTTAATACAGATTTGCAAAATTGCCATTTTTTACACCTCCCCATGAACAGTACAGCTGTCATTTTTTACATCCTGTTCGGAATGTTTTTGCACCTGTGGTGCTAAATGCCGTAGTCACTGTGCATAAGCAGCTTTCGGCTAACAAACTGATATTCCCCCTGTTCATGAGGTGGGGTCACAAAACAAACATGTTGAAGATTTGGAGTGAAAATACCAACGAATGCCTGAGGTATTAGGGTTTCCAACTATAATGCCCAACCCTGTAGAGAATGACAGGCATCAGGGGTGTGACTTGGGATTCTTGCCTGTGATGCTCATACCATTCCACACCCTGCAGTCAGTGAGAGGCATCGAGGTATGCCTTGGACTCTTCAGCCCCAAACTTCACCCCATTCTCCTATATCGCACTCATCTCACCATATTTCCGTATGAAATGGGGTGTGCATAAGGGCCAAAGACCCCAAGGAACACCGTGACACTTGTCAGTGTCTGCAGGGTGGGGTGTGGTGAAATGGCATGGCCATTATGCCTGATGACCCAAACGCACACCCCAATGCCTGTCACTCTCTGCAGGGTGGTGATGGGATTGGCTTCAGTTCAATACTTCACTGCCATTCCTATTACACAGCTCTGTGATTTCTACACTACCACTGCCAATGCCAGCAAGCAAACATTCGGCATTGACAAATGCTTGTTTGGAATGCTTTCATCAAATTTTCAACATGGGCTTTTTGGAAACCCACCTCATGAACAGTGGCACTGTCATTTTGTTAATCAGACCCAAAAGGTGCCTCCATGCAGCGACTGTGAAATCACCTTTCGGGACAGAGTGATGAAATGACAGTGACAGTGTTCATGAGGTGGTGTCCTAAGAACCCCACATTGAAAATATGGGGTCAAAATTCCTAATAATGGCTGATATATCAACAGAAGTTGAAAACCCCATTGAATGCCATTATACCACGCTTACCTTTGATTCTTCAGTTTGCAGGTCGGCTTTGAAGAGTGACAGCACCAACTCTTTAGGTAAGTACTGTATGGGTGGGGGGGTGCGGGGAGCTGGGTGCTCAGTGGGAGGGTGGGGATGGGGAGGGGACTGGAGCGACGACGAGGACCATTTTCTCTTTACAGGTTAAAAAAGGCCGTCGGGATAGCTTACTTTATTTACAGGAAAAAAAAGAAACAAAAGCATAAAATTGGGCACACTGGGGTGGGCTCCCAGTGTGCCAGATGAGTTGGGGGTACATGATGCTGACATGGGGACTGGACACCCCAATGTCAGCACGGGGGAAAAAAAGAAAAAATAACATAAATGTGGGCACACTGGGGTGGGCTCCCAGTGTGCCACATGAGTTGCGGGGGTTACATGATGCTGACACGGGGACTGGGCACCCTGATGTTGGCGCAGGGATGGGGAATGGAGGGAGCAGGAAGGACAGCAGCAGTGAAAGGGAGCGGGAGGGTTTTATATTGCTGCTGGTGCTGGGAGGGAAGGGAGGGAGTGGTAAGGACAGAAGCAGTGGGAGGGTGCAGGAGGTGTGCCACCTGCAAGATGGTGGTGGTGATGCAACTACACACATACGTAGTTGCGGTGAGTGGCATTCTGCCATTCACAAGATGGCGGTGGCAGCAGAATTGAGCATGGGTGCAAGGCACACATGTGCAGTTCTTATCTGATCTCTGAGGGTAACAGCTGAAATAGTGTGGCTGTTACTCCATGTGACCAGTCGTGAGAAGTGTTACAAGCTCATTGGACTTTCGGAAGGATACTTCCGAAAGTCCAATGGATGGTGTCATGATCAGCCATTTTAAGGCTATGATCACGAAACAGCTGTTGGCTCTGCCCACGGCCATAAAAAAGATACTGAATCTCTGCTCAAAAGCACTGAGGCAAGGACCACCCAAAAGGGGCAAAAAAGCCAGGCCCCAAAGAAACACAAAATCACACACATCTCAACAATGCAAAGTATCACGGGATATATATGCACAAGTATATGCATCCCAAATGTTTTGCATTGTTGATGTATGTATGAAGCTACATGAAAGTCACATACTGTATATTCCTCATTCTTATCAAATGTGTGACAAACATCTTTGGGGGTGTCATTTGAAATGAAATCCTGTAGTATTTCAGCTTCAAGCTGCTGAACATTCAGCCAGTCTAGTCAACCTTTTCCTTAACCATGAATCTCAGTATAATACACACATTGCCCCATTTAGAGTAGGGTTATACAGAGGCTACAATATCCTGTTCTTCTAATGTTTAATAGCCATGTTGTTACAGCTCACAGCCTTTTATGGTTTGTGTACTTCGAAACAGGCTTGGTTTATCATGCAAACCAGAACAGATTTTGTGAAATCTTTGATGGCCTTCCTGAAGACCTCTACTGTCATAACTAATGTTGTGTTCATTACTTCCTCTTGTAAGGCACATGCTAAAGTGTGGCAAAGAAACATACTTTTGTGTCTTTTTCTTTGAGAAGTCAGCCAGTCATCTGAGAGCTCGTGATGAATTTAATAGAAAAATCCCATGCTATAACTCATCAAAATTTCCATTAAATATTGACTCATGGCTGAAAAGTATAATAGTAATTCAATGCTTGAGGGCAATAATGATTTTACTTAGTGGAATGTGAATCAGGCTGGGATGTTATGCTCTTCTGGCAAATCTCCAAAATGACTTTTCTGTCTGTTTTTATGAAAGCTGGTAATTGTCCTTATCCTGAACAGTTCAGATATCATACCCCAAGAAATGTTTACCATTGTAGGGACACTGGCCTCTCCATGGTTGAGAGGAAACATGGGTTCGCACACAGCTTACTTTATCAAGGTAAACTACAATTGCCTGGCAAAACCTTAGTTTTCAACATTTAGCAGAGAAATAGCTGACACGTGTAGAGATATTTTTGAACCTCATAGTAGCACGTCTTTGCACACCTGAAACCTTATGACCCAGGAATTTGTAGAACTCTACTAAAGAAATACTGTAGGTCCCAGATACTGTTACAAGCGAAAAGGAATGCCAACATAAAATCATCCCGGAAGTACTGAAGTGGCAGTGAAGTGTCAAGTACTTCTTGAGATGGCTAATAAGTGAGTTACCTCTGAAGGGCTAAAACGAATTAACCCGTATGGCTGGGCCTCAAATATTAAATGCCCACTACATCACCACCAGTTATTATCTAACTTTAATAGATGCCAACCTTAGCAAAAATAAAACATTATACACTGAGAGATATAAACTAGCACAATGCTTAAAACATACCAACATTTCCAAACACTGGAAACAATGCTTCCTTCACAAACAGCCATCTAGGTACAAATGTAGACATTTCCAAAACAGGTTGACTGATCTAGCATCTGTTTAGTCACATTTTTCTGCTTTTCCCCTGTTTTTCTGCTGTAGCCACTCTCTTACACCACTGTACCCCCACCCTTTTATTCCTCTCTTGGAGTTGTACCTGTGGCACCTTCTCTTACCAATGAAAATGTATCCCCATGGCTCTGCCCCCCCCCCACAGACACTGTGATGCCCCCAGAAGTAACAGAAAGCTATTAGAAGAGAGCATGAGTGGTCTAGTCATTGCAGAGTCAGTGGTCAGTGTATCTTTATTATGTGAAAGAGAAGGTAATTAAAAGCTACAGTAACTATATTTAGCATCTTCTGAAAGTGATTACCGTAGCTTGATTCAGCAGGCATCAATGAGTGAAGTAGGATCACAATGCAACCTCAATAGATCCAAAATCAGTTATGTTTGTTGCACTGCAGAATACTAACCTTCAAGCAGCAAAGGAAGTGGCAAGACATGTTTTATCATTAAAAAACTTGATTTTAGAATATTTTAACATCTGTCAGTTCTATATAGAAAGCTTTTTCCATGCTCTTTTGTGGATGTTTTTCTAGTGACTCAATAAGGCCAAATGCAAACAGGAAGAGACTGGATGCAGTGACGGTATTTTAGTTGAATTCCAGTAAGACAGCATCATCAGAGCAGAACAGATCTCTGACCATTGCCAGTATATGAAATCAGCCATTGCAGCTGTTGTTAAATTAATCCCCGAGGCAACAAGAATACTATTACTCTTTCAGATTAAACTGAAATCCATTACTTAGAAATTGTGATGAAGATGGGACTATTTCACAGTAAACAGTCTCTTTTTCCCCAGACTTGAGGATTGCCTCCTTCATTTTATTTTATAAATGGGATTGTATGACTGTCGATTAGCCATGTGCTCCACCACATGTGGAAGCCAGGTTATGGGCAAGTCTACGATTCCAGCTGAGACTAGCAGAAGCAAATGATTTCAGTTGAGACCAGCAGAGGCAAAGCACGGTCTTAAATGCCTCTGCTGGGGGTGCATGACTACCAGCTGGTGGATAAGGGGACGGGGCATATATGGTAGACCCCCCTTATCAGGCCTATTCATTCTTGTTTTGTAATCAGCCAATCAGCCATTTAATAAAGGTAGTAAGACAGATGCAATATATAACTTATATATAACTTAAAGTACATAGAACCAATCAGCCATGAGACCATATACAGAAATGGACCACTTTGTTTGCCTGTATTCATGCCTGATTACGCAGTACGGCAGGTACACTTAAGTCACAACCGATATAGCATTTATCTGGTTCTATTAATTATATGAAACCTGAAGTAAAACATATTTTTTAATATAATGAATACAAATCAGTGAGATATTTTACTACAATGCTAGACTAATTCACAACAGTCTGTCCAGTTCTTTATACTAGAGAAAAATATGACCAGTTGCCCTTTAAGGCCTATAATAAGAGTAATTTTATAAGGACTATGGGTTTCCTGCCACTTACACTACTAGACTTAGTGACTGATAGATTTAAATATATGACCCATATTAAGAGGTAGAGTGTCTCCATCTTTTGTAATTTAAAACTAAGCCTTTCCAGCCTGCTGATTTCTGTAAGCTGTTCTTGCCCTCTGCTATGGGTACTCATAGACTGAGCCTTCCTTCCCCAGCTGTGACTCCTTTTGTGTGACTAAGGTGATCAGACACTATTTGATATCTGGCTGTGTCAAATCCCCCAGTGCAGTGGTGGCACCTAGCACACAAAGACGTGGGGATCTGTCAACTCTCTGACTCAGAACTTGTGAAATAATGGTGGTGACTTTGTCACAAAAGTATTAGCTCTCTGAGTCCTTAAAACATATAAAGTAGTGTGTGTGTGTCCACCTCCAGGTAACAATGGCAGCAGTCACTACTTTCCTTTCCCACAGTCCCATGGTGTGCAGTCTCCTTGAGGCAAAGTACCAATGAAGGAATATTGGAATCTGCAGTTGTTTGGCCCTCCCCTCTTAAAAAAAAACAGTAACATCTTTTCCCAATACAAGAACCGCCTCTCTGGTCCCAGGTTTCTTTCCCAGCTATTCTAGAAGTCACTAAGTGGAGGGAGAGGTCCCACCATTATTCGTTTATAAAATGGTGCCATTAGATATCTATTCCCTTTTATATGCTGTAGCTGTTTTAGGAGAGTGGAGATGTCTATAATAATTTTGTTTTATGGTGTAGGCACCTGTGACAGGGTCTGATTTGGAGCCACTGCCACTGAGCTCTGGGATGAAGAACACATTTATTCTGAACCCTCTCCAACAGGACAACATTACCATTCTGGCAGACATCTAGCATTTAGACTCTCTGCTGCTGCCAGACTGTATAGTGGACAAGTTATCCTGCTGTTCAGGTTGAGTTTTTCTATAGATGGGCTTGTGTAGATTTGTTGGCTTTGACTTTGCACCACCTGTGCCCTTGTTACCCTATGTCTCTTTGATATTGTTTCACTGGGTGTGAAGATGGTTTCCTTGGGACACAGCCATGGGCTATTTTGTACAAGAGCCTCTGCAACGCAGTTTGTGTTTCCTCAATCTGCATCCACTCCAGTCGCCCATGTTCAGGATGGCCTATGAATGCTACAGCCCCACATCCCTGTATCAGATAATAATGCTGGAATTTCAGCATGTTCAGTACCTTACCACCACTCAGTAACTTTGATTTCTCCCAATTTATTCTAGCCCCTTAATCTCACTTAGTAACTTTGGTTTCTCCATATTTATTTAAGCCCCTTAACATCACTCAGTAACTTCAGTTTCTCCCTATTTATTCTAGCCCTTAACATCACTCAGTGACTTTGGTTTCTCCCTATTTATTCTAGGCCCTTAACATCACTCAGTAACTTCAGTTTCTCCCTATTTATTCTAACCCCTTAACAACACTCAGTAACTTCAGCGTCTCCCTATTTATTCTAGACCCTTAGCATCACTTAGTTATTTCAATTTCTCCCTATTTACTGAAGCCCCTTAACATCACTCAGTAACTTCAGTTACTCCCTATTTATTCTAGCCCCTTAGCAACACTCAGTAACTTCAGTTTCTCCCTATTTATTTTAGCCCCTTAACATCACTCAGTAACTTCAGTTTCTCACTATTTATTCTAGCCTTTCTTCTCTCACTGCCCTCCCCATAGAAATGTACACAGAAGCTCATCTTTGTTAATAGTAAAGTGGGCATCACAAGCGGAGACACAGATAATGGGTAATGTACTTGTGGACTAACAGTCATCTTGATTGCCAGAACTTTACCCCAGAACATAAGGTATACTTTAGCATATCTAGTCAATTGGGGTTTGATGTTTGTGAGTAGGGTGTAATTTTTTTTATCAAGAATGCCACCAATATCCCTGTGGAGATGTCATCCCAAATATGGAATACCTTGCTTTGGGATTTGTAGTGGGAAAGAAATAAAGCACAGTTGCGAGCAGTAGACAAAGGAAGGTACAAACTCAGATTTTTCTCAGTTAATGCAGTACCCTGATATCTGTGAAAATGCCCAGCAGTTTTCAATGGCTTCAGCTCCATTGTTCCAGGGGAAATAACCAAAAGCAGCATGTTATTGGTTTATAGGAGGAGCTTATGATGCCCCTTCCCCACATGGATGTCACCAATTCTCTGAATCCTCCATCAGTAAGTCAGGCCAGGGGATCCACTGCCAGTATAAAAATAATGGGGGCTAGGAACACCCAAGCCTGGTCCCCCTCCTTAAGCTGATGAGTTCAGAGAGGGTTCTGTTCACAACTGCTGAGGTTGATGGTGGCACAGTGTATGATGTTCTGACCCAGTTCTGTTCAGCTTGGTTCAATTCTTTTTTTGTTTGACTTATATAGTCATCACAGTTATACAAATAAAATTAATATCATAAAAAGAAACAGTTTCATCATGCATAACATATAAACACGAAGCATGGTACAGAAAGACGCAAATATCCTCATAAATGATCTCATCTTATTATATTTGTGGCAAAAAAGTCTTTAACAGACATGTATGATAATTTTTTTAACAATAAAGTGTATAGTAGAGACATTCAGTTCTGTAGAACTTGATTAGCAGCACATTTTTCTAGTTTTAAGGACCCCGCTAAAAACCCCAACAAGGTTTCTGGCAGAATATACATCAAATACATTTAACAATATCTCAAAACAAGCATCTAAAGAGCCTTGGTACAAAAAAATGATGTTCAGTAAATGTTCTGACCCAATTTATAAATCCATCACCAAGTCCAGATCTGAAAGCACATAAAAAAACAAGCATTTGTCAATGTTGAATGTTGATTGCTTATACGTGCTGTTTAGTTATTTGGAAGTGAAAGTATCATGCCTAAGAACTGTCATGTGCCCCCCCAAGACATTCACTGTGTCTTTCTGTTCAGTATTCACAGAAGAGGGGGAGGGACAAGAGCCACAGCTGTACAGTAGTTGCAAAGGCCATAGGCTGGTCAGCCTCACTTCAGTAGTGGGGAAGATCATGCAGACATTGGTTAAAGAAAGGATAGTGGGGCATTTAGAAGCCATCGGAGCCCAGGACCATAGACAATATGGATTCACAGTGGGGAGGTCGTGTCAGACAAATCTAGTTGATCTCTTTGACTAGGTGACAAAGGAAGTAAATCAGGGTGGGGCAGTGGACAACGGTTACCTTGATGTAAGCAAAGGCTTTGACACTGTCCAACATAGGAGGCTGATAAACTAGCTGAGTAGGCTGGGCATGGGGGAAAGGGTGGAAAACAGAGTTAGAAACTGGGTAACAGACAGGAGGCAGAGAGTGGTGGTAAGTGGGGCACAGTCTGGGGAGAGGGGGTGACCTGTGGGGTGCTGCAGGGATTGGTCCTGAGGCCAGTCTTGTTCAGTGCCTTCATTAGTGATATTGCAGAAGGGCTGAAGGGAAAGGTCTGCCTGTTTGCAGGTGACACCAAGATCTGTAAGACAGTGGATACCCCAGAGAGGGTGGAGAAAATGAGGAGGGACCTGGGGAAGCTTGAGAAATGGTCTGAGGACTAGCAACTGAAGTTTAATTAAAAGAAGTGCAAAATTATGCACCTGGGACACAGAAACCCTTGGGAAAGGTACAGGAAGGGGGAGGGAGTTGCTGACAGTCATAAAGAAGAAAAGCGACCTGGGGGGGTTGTTATTTCAGATGACCTGAAAATGTCAAAGTGGTAAGGCAGCTGAGAGGGCCAGTGACATGCTGGGGTGCATAGGCAGGGATATCACCAGCATGAGGAGGGAGGTAGTGATGCCATTATATAATACCACGGTCAGGCTTCACATGGAGTACTGTGTGCAGTTCTGGAGGTCGCACCTTTGTTAGGATATTAACAGGCTAGAGATGGTGCAGAGAAAAGTGAATAAGATGGTACAGATTTTGCAACACAAGACTTATGAGGAGAAATTAAGGGACCTCAATATGTACTGAGTGGAAGAGAGGAGGGAAAGAGGGGATTTCATAGATTTCATAGATGTTTTCAAGCAAGTAGACTTGCATCCTTAATGCTTGTCATTTTAACTACTAAGTTCAAAACTTATATGCTAATTCACCAAAATGTAAATCCAAGTTATCCTTAAACTGTTTCATACTCTCACTGTTAACTACGGTTGCTGGTAGAGCATTCCATGGAGTAACCACCCTCTGGCTTAACCAGTGCCTTCTTGAGTTATGCTTCCAAGTAGATAGTATCGACTGTTTATTATGCCTTCTACTTCCATATTCATCTGTCCTTTGGAAAATACCCAATTCCATCTGACAGTTTATCTCTCCTATTACCTTAAACAATAGGCACATATCCCCCCTAAATCTCCTATATCCCAAAGAGTATAGGTTAAGGGAAATCAATCTGTCTCAATATGATTTTGTTTTCAACCCATATATTGATTTAGTAAATCTCCTCTGGACAGACTCTAATTTAATAATATTCTCCCTATTTTGAGGTGCCCACACCTGGACTGCATACTCCAAATGAGGTCTCACCAGTGCGATATAAAGTGGGATCAATACTTTTGTGTCCCTGCTTGCAATATACCTTAGAATACAATTCAAATTTTGGTTGGCCTTTTTTATTTGGTATCTACAGTGGGTACTGAACTTAAATTTTGATACCCAGGTCCCTTTCTTTGTTAGTAACTGTAAGTTGTGAATTAGCAAGTTTGTAATTATTATATTTATTTGATTTGCCCATATGCATTACTTTACATTTAGTAGTATTAAGCATCAACTTGTTACTAACAGTCCAATCCAAATTATTATTTATTGTGTTCTGTAATTCCATTATTTCTTTCTGAGTGTTTACAACTGCCCCCCACTCTACAGTCATCAGCAAACTTATACAACCGTATTGTAGGGTTGTTTACTTGTAGGGAAGCTATATATATGTTGAATAAACTAGGTCCCAGAACGGAACCCTGGGGAACACCACTAGCAATAAAAGACCATTTTGAAAATGTACCCATAATGGAAACCCTTTGTTGTCTCCCTTGTAGCCATGCTGTCACTCAGTTACAAATATTTAGATTTAAATTGATATCCTCCAACAGTTTTAATAATTCTATATGAGGCAATTTATTGAATGCCTTCGCAAAGTCCAAATAAATCATATTGACTCAGTTTTCTGTGTCTAATTCCCTACTGACTTTTTCATAAAAAGCCAATAAGTTTGTCTGGCAAGATCTGGATTTGGTGAACCCATGTTGTGATTGGTCCACTAGACTGTTATCCTCCAAATGCTTTATGACCAAGTCTTTAATTCTGCCTTCCAAGATCTTGCCCATTAATGATGTTAAACTCACTGGTCTAAAATTTTCAGGTTTGGATCTAGCCCCTTTTTTCAAAATAGGAACCACTGTGGCTATTTTCCAATCCTGGGGTACTTTTCCTTGATCCAGTGAGGTCTGAAAAAACATGAGTAAGTGGTGGGGCTAGAACAGATGCCATTTCCCTTAATACCCTGGGGTGCACATCACCAGGACATCTAATTTTAATAACCTGTCCTGTATATCTTTGATATTGATAATAATTTGTCCAGGACTTGAACTATATTTCCCACAATATGTATTTATTTTACTAGTATGAAAAACTGAACAAAAATATCTATTCTGAATATCAGACATCTCTTCAGGGGTAGTTACCCGTCCCACAGTATTTATAGAGGGTTCTATCATGTTATTTCCCTTTCTTCTATTGTTTACATATGAATAAAAGGATTTCTTGCTATCTTTGACTCTGTCTGCCAGTGTCAATTCAAAATGTGCTTTTGCTCTCCTGATTTTTTGTTTAATCTGTTTAAGACATTCTCTGTATAGTTTATAATATAACGGTGAACCATAGCTCTTATACTTTTTGAACAATCTGTTTTTTCTGTTTATAATTTTTTTGATAGATCTATTCATCCAGACAGGTGTGTTCCTCTTTGAACTATCATATTTAAGTTTGTTTGGTATATATTTATTAACTAGCTGCTTTATCCTGGTTAGCAATGAGTCCCACATGTCTTGAATAGATGTATCATGTAATTCTCTTTGCCAATCCCAACAAGCAAACTCACTTATGAGGCCAACAAAATCAGCTTTATGAAAATTCAGCACAGTCATAGTACCTGGTATGTTTGTGGTGCAAGGCTCAGAAATGTTAAAAAAGGCAGTGTAGTGGTCACTACTCCCTAACAGGCTTTTAACTGATAAGTTGCTAACTGTATTACCCATATTAGTGAGAACCAAGTCTAATATATTTGACCCCCTAGTGTTTCCTTGCACTACTTGTTCAAGTTCCATCTGTTCAAACATGTCAAGATACCTCCTGTTCATGCTACCATTAGCCTGCAGTGTTTTCCAGTCAATATTAGGCAGGTTAAAATCCCCACCAAAAGTACGCTATCCCCAGGATCCAACATACTGATAGTATTAAGTATTTTAATATCATCCTCCAGGGTAATAGAAGGTGCTCTATAAAGAACCCCTAATATGACTTTGGTACCTTTTTGAAGTAGCAGCTTGACCCATATCAACTCCAAAGTAGACGTATCCCACTGTATTTCCTCACATTTAATGGATTCATGTACAAAAATAGCTATCCCCCCCTCCTTTTCTGTGGGTTCTTGATTTTGAAAATAAAGTATAACCTGGGATACTTTTGTCCCACATGTTTTCTCCATCCCACCATGTTTCCGTGGTCATAGCCAGATGTACATTGTGTGTGTGTAACAGTAATCTAAATTCATCAAATTTTCCCACCAGACTCCTTGCAATAATAAAAACTGCATTCCACTCTGAGGATTTTATATGAGCAGACTTTATATCTGAGTGTGTATTGAATTCCTTAGCCAAAGTCCCCCCTTTACCCAGTTTAAATGAAATGTTATGACTTCATTCATTTTTTTACCTAAGATCCTTGTACTAGGATAACTTAGATGTAAACCATCAGGTTTAAAAAGTACCTTACTGTTAAAAGTCACAGAATTATCCATGAATCCTATATTTTCAATCTTACAAAAGTGCCTCAACCACAAATTAATCTCTGTAATTAACCCATTTTTATATGATCGATGTCCATGAGTTGGTAAAATGCTGGAGATAATAATCTCCCCATTTCTTTTTTTAATCTTATTAGATATGATTTTATATTCTGTTTGAATTTTTTCCATGCTAGTTCTACCCACATTATTAATACCAACATGCAAGATCACAAGAGGATCTTCTGTATTTTCAAGAAGCCCATCCATCATTATAGAAACATCTTGAAGTCTAGCACCTAGCAGAGTACCAACTGTGGTACAATCTTTGCGTCCACCACACACCACACACTGTCTATCCCCCTGGTAATGGAGTCGCCAATCACCACTATATCCCTATTAACTTTCTTCTCTGTATTAGTGAGTTTAACATTAATCTAACTATTAATATCTACATTTGGGATAATATCCTCAGTTAGTAATTGTAAGTTATTTGCTCCATAAGTTTCCTCATTATCTACAAGTAAACAATCAAATGTATTGGTTAGCTGAAGTGGTAAACTCAATATTTCTCGATTAAGGTCCTTCACTGGTACATTTAATCTTCTGGTGACAACCTTTTTTTCCCCCCATCATCTGTCCCATCAGCTTCTCCAGCCCATCTTGTGTCATCACTTTCCTGGGTGTTCTGACTAATATTACAGACCATTTCGTCAATGTAATTCTCTAACTTTTCAATCTCCTTCTGAGTTTCTAATCTTTTGAGCAAATTATGAATTTCCCTTTGAAGGGAGTCAACTAAAAGGCATTTTTCACATGTAAATTCCTGGCATACTGCGTCCTCCATGAACATTTTACATTGGATATGTGCTTTCTTGCCCTTACCCCATTTTGATCTTCCTTGTGCCATTTACGTACTTCTAACAACAAGTCCTTAGTTGACAAAGATGTACTTCCTTAAGTTCTCCCCCACCAGTCCACTAGCCTCCACAGTGGACACAGCAGACATGTGACATGCGTGTCTCTGCGTGTGAAAACATGCTCTGCTCACCAACTGCAGTGATTTTATGTCTTGCAAACCCAGAAGTGAACTACCGTAACGCTCGCGCTCTAAAATGCCAATTTGTGTGAATAAAATGCCAAATTAGGCTACAAATAGACCTATTATTCCTGGACTTGTATGTGAACCCACAAAGTGAATAAAAAAAAAATATTAAACAAGTTTTAACTAGACTGTAGTTCAGACTCTCATGGACTGAACTACTGAATCTCTCTTCCTGGTGTCCGGTCTTTACCAGGGCTCCACAAAATATGCTATGTTTCATTAAAATTTTGTGCCACAATCACTGATATTCAAAAGGTTTCATTCATATAGTATACAACAGTACATCTATTAGCAACTCCACTAAGATAGAAACATTCAAGTACCTCAAGGGTATAAATATAACTAGTGAGAAGCAGGAGACAACTGCTATTGGCATATGTGCCAGCTTCTGTGTGATATTCTTTTGTTCTTATAAATCTGTAATCTCCAGTATTTCAGTAACCACATGACCACACTGCCTTCTTTAGGCAATTTTATGCTAGTTGATGCCAGGTGTCAGATGGCAGACAGAGGGCTCACCAGATTGTGTTGCCATTTGAACAACTTCATTGAGTGTTCTTTTACTGCTAAGCATTTTGGAAAGGTGGTGAAGGTCTCATGCTTTTTATTATGATTGTATCTCCTTATGTCTGTCCACTTTGGTCTCCCCATCCCCACACCCCAACAGTCATCAGTGGCCACAGCTGCAGCCTTCTTCTTGCCAAGATGGTGGGTGAGAAACATAGAAACATGTTATTTGATGGCACATAAGGACCACTTGGCCCACCTAGTCTGCCCATTTCCCTACCTGTTGGATAAGCAGCAGATTATAGTTAAACAACTTACTTCCTCCTACCCCCCAGTAGAACTGCCTTATGTCTGTCCATGAGCAGCTGCCTTCAGAGTCTGTGAAGTCTGACGTCTTTCAATGCCACTTATTGGTCATCTTCCAACACAGGTGAGGCACTGCCAGCCGAAAAGTAACTCAGTACAAGCAGGTTTCAAAGTAGGGAAGACATGGAGTGAGCAAGAATGAAGTACTCATTCAGATGTGGCATCGATTTTAAGATCAGCATACTGGTGTGGACACTGCAAATAGAACCCCAGCTCTTTAAGCAGCCTTATGAAGAGTAAAGGCTTCTCGAAGCACTGGAGTTGTGTTTATTGTTCTGTAAGTGGGCTGCATCTAATTCAATAATTTACTGTACCTTACATCTGGATGTATGGTAGGGCCAACTTTAAATAAACACTGCACCTGAATTAACACATGATGCCATAGAAACATAAAATTTGTCAGCAAAAAAGGACCGCTCAGCCCACCCAGTCTGCCTAAGTGTTCTCTACCTACTTGTAACTCCTGCCTGTATATGTTACTGCATGTCTTATTCTGCCTGTGTTCATCAGGACCTCCTTGTGAATGAGCTTGCTTAATGGATTTTTCCTGCAATGAACATGAACCTACTCCACTTCCATAGCCCTATTGATCTCCGTTGACCCCCTCCTTCCCCTTTTTTAATATACTCCTATGTTTATCCCATGCATGCTTCATGCCCCCTACCATTTTAGGTTCCACCACTTCTCCTAGCAGTCTGTTTAAGGTGTCTACCACCCTTTCAGTAAAGAAATATTTCTTCACACCTATCCTGAATGCCCCCCCTCCCAGCTTCCTTGTATGTCCCTTGGTTTGGGTGCTCATTCTCATTTGAAGGAAACTCCCCAACTGTACTCTCTTTACCCCTGTGAGGTACTTTGTAGGTCTTGATCATGTCACCTCTCACCCTCCTCTCTTCCAGAGTGTACATGTTGAGATTCTTCAGCCTTTCCTTGAAGGGATTCCTGTGAAAATTCTGAACCATTTTAGTTGCCCTCCTCTGTAAAACCTCCACCTTACGTCCTTTCTGAAGTGTGGACTCTAAAACTGGACACAGTACTGCAGCTGGGGGTATATCATGGAGTGAGACAATGGCAGCACAACATCCCTCCTCCTCCTACTGGAGATGCCACTCCTTATGCACCCCAGAATCCAATTTGACCTGCCCATAGCCTTGTGACACTGTACTGCCATCTTGAGGTCCTCTGATATAATAACCTCAAGGACCCTTTCATGTTTAGTGAGTATCAGTACCTTCCCCCATCCTATACCCAGCATTGGGGTTCCTATGCCCTTGGTACATGATTTTACACTTGCTGTCATTGAACCCCAAGTACGTAAGTAAATTGAATTGATTTGAATGAATTGCAGACTTTTAAGCAGATTTTCGGGGAGTGTGTATGTGTGTGTGTGTGTGTGTGTGTGTGTGTGTGTGAGGGGAGCTCTGCTACTATAAGGATTTGCTTTTGATTTGGCATAATTTGCAAACAGACTAATCCTGCTCCCCACTCCGTGTGCTATATTGGAGATAAAGAGCCCGAATAGCATTTGGCTAAGCATTGAGCACTGTGGTACACTGCTTGTCACTGTTCTGGGTGCCGAGAGCTACCCCACCACCATCACCCTCTGCACCTTCCCCTGTCACCAGTTCTCTATCCATTTAGTCAGACCACCTTCCACCCATACCCCTCCTTCTGCTCACTCTTCTCCTCCTTGGCCTGTGTTCCTCCTCCCGGTAGTCCGCACCCTTTCTCCTCCTTATTCTTACTGGGTGGTGGTGCCTTCTGTATTACACTCAGACCACTCTGCTTGTCCCTTTCCAGGGTTACTACACCTCCGCCTTTACCTATATCTAGGGCAGTGAGCTCATCAGGCTCCCCTGTTGGACCTTTCTACCAACCTCAGTCTTTTGACCCCCACATTTGTTTAAATCCACCTTAGTAGAGATATACCTCTCTAATCCTGGCTTTTTTATTTTTTTTACATATTTTCTCACAGGGCTACAATTGGCTTGGTCATCCTGACTGACCCCCCCCAGCCCTGCCCCCAACATCAGGCTGACCTGTTCACCTCCATGGATTACTGCCATGCTGGGGTGGTGAGGAGCTTCCCAGGTTGACCCACCGGAGCAGGATCTGGATGAGGAGGCACCATTTGGAGCAGGCAAGGGGGTCAGAACCTCATGCTGCCTGACCATAGCCTATTTTCCAATTTTTTCCCCTTTGTGGAATGCGGGCATACAATGACGCTTAGGCACAGCATGCCAATGTCTGCCACACTCCGCCACCCTTTACTAGACCTCTATAGCAGCATCCATGGTCGTCACCAGGGGCCACTAAAGAGCGGTGGGTACCTGGATCCTGTCCCAGGATAGGAGAGCAGTCCTCCAGATGATCAATCCTATCCCTCCCATGCCAACCCCTGACAGTCTGGGCTTGCATTCGAACCCGGGTCACCAGCATGGCGCGAGGTGTGGCATCCAGCACCTCAACCCTCAGTGCCAGTGGCCCGGCAGCAATGCTGCCTTTAATACTCCCCTTCCCTTCCTGCTCCAGTGCTCCCTGTCCCCCATGTACAAGTCACTATTCCCCCCAGACCCTACCCCAGTTAGTCACTAACCCATAATTTTTTGTGTGTCTCCAATCCCTTAGCCACTCAAACTACTCAAGCTTACCCTTCCTCCCCATGCTTGCACATGGTACTGGCAGTACTTCCAAGAATGCCACCGACTTCCCCACCCCCTTACACTGCCTGCCCAAGTACTCAAACCTCCCTCTCACTACTTGCACAGTGTCCCCCGCCAAGTTGTTTGTACCCACATGCAACAGTAAATGAGGTTTCTTCCTCCCCCTTGCTGCATGCTTGAGCAGTGCCTGCCCTGCCCTTCCTGCAGTCAACCTGGGGACAGCTTCAACCCAAATATGGCTGCCTTTTCCCCCTTTCACCCATCTCACCCATTTCAGTATAAAATCCCCAGGATAGAGTACCCCCTTGCCCCTTACCCCTTTCCTTCTAATGCCCCTTCCACCACCCCAGTATTCATTCTTTCCTGTCCCTTACCCCCATAAATGCCCTCTGTGACTTCTCATCTATCCCTACTTCTGCCTCATCCCTTTTCTCTGCTTTATTCCTCCCATCCACCTTGAACCCCTTCCCAGCCTGACTACTTCCTACTGGGCTTCCCATGTTGACCTCCCCTCCTCCCCTGCTGATTTCCAACCCCTCTCCTATCCCCACTGTTGTCGATTTAGAGCCCCCATTCCCTTCTACCCCGATAGTGATGCCCCTCCCATCCTTCCCCCTTCCTGTACATAGCCTTCTCTCCTTCAGGCACCATTCCCTCCTTCTTTACTAGCCCCCTTCTACCCTTTTGTCCTCACTATCTCTTCCCCTACCTGTTGTCATCCCTCTCATACCCTGCTTGTCCTCCCCCCTTAGTATGTTCCTGCTCCCCCTCTCTGTCTGATAGCACAGTTTCGAATCTATTCCTAGTCGATACCTGTCCTACATCTCTTCCCCCTTATCAGTTTCCCCCTCCTAGAGTTGTTCCCTTCCATGCCACCCCTGGTTTCTCCCTATCTGCAGCCATCTGCTCTCTCCCCTTGAACTCCTCATGGTCTCTTCCTCCCCATCAGGAGGCCCCCAACCTCACCTTGGGCATCCCCTTCCTTCTTCTCTCTTTTCTGCTAGTGCCTCTGATACTGGGGTCAGTTTCAGTCCCTAGTTATTCTTCCTCCATCCCCTTTGCCATCCCCTATTCCCCCCTCAGGATGCCTACCATACTCATCTGCCCTGCCACTTAAACTCCTCCCTAACCTCCACAGTTCCTCCCTCAAACTAGCCAGTCATCTACAGACAATACACTCCCCATCCTCCAAGCCCAGTCCAGGATCATGGCACACCCACACCTTGTACACCCTTCCACCCTTTCAAAGATGCCCGCTCTATTGACATGTGACACCTGCCCCATTTTGACCCCCATCTTATGTTATGGGCTCTTACTCCCAGGTTCTGCACCCTACTACAACTGTTAGACCCCTATTTACTCAAATTCCTGTTCCCCCACCACAGTAGTCCCCCTACTGACCACTTGCCGACCGGGGTAATTCAGTCTCAAATCTCATCCGTTAGATACTGTATTACTGTAGTAATCCTAAAGTCTCCTTGTCCATTTTTCACCCCTCAGCTACTACGCTTTTTGTTCTCGGCTCTCATATGGTTTCACTTAGCCCAGATAGAAATCCTATTGCACTCCAGATATTACTCAGCTCAGTTAGAGAAATAAACAGAACAAATAAATATGCATTATTACAGCAATCATAACAGTATGGCTCAGTACTTAGCTCAGTTAGAAAAAGAAACAGAACAACTAAATCTGTATTATTACAGCAATCCTAAAGTATCCAATAAATGCTTTGTCTCCACTCCAGAGACCCTGCTGTAATATAGGATCACAGAGGACCATCGGCGGGACTGTGGGGAACTGTAAAGTCCCAGCAGAGCTCCATTGAGCTCGCTCACTCCCCCTCTTTCACTCACTCATTCTATTTCTCTCAACGCTGCAGGCTGCCCTTTTGTACTGGGGTCCTGCTTGCATTGGCTTCTTCTTCTGCCCACAAAGAAATCCACAGCAGTCCTGACACAGCTCCGTTGAATAGCTCACTACCCCTCTTTCACTCACTCATTCTGTTTCTCCCAGTGCTGCAGGCTGCCCTTTTGTATTGGGCTCTTGCCTGCATTTGCACCTTATTCTGCCCACAAAGAAATCCGCAGCTGTCCTGGCAGAACTCCGTTGAGGTTGCTCACGCCCCTTCTCTCACTTGATCATTCTGTTTCTCTTGGCACTGCAGGCTGCCCTTTTGTACTGGACTCCTGCCTCTGTTTGGCACCTTTTTCTGCCCACAAAGAAATTTGCAGCAGTCCTGATAGAGCTCCTTGCTCACTCCCCCTCTTTCACTCACTCATTCCATTTCTTCCAGTGCTGCAGGCTGCCCTTTTGCACTGGGCTCCTGCCTGCATTGGCACCTTTCTCTGCCCACAAAGAAATCTGCAGCAGCCACTATACAGCTCCGTTGAGCTCGCTCACTACCCCTCTCTTACACGCTCATTCTGTTTCTCCCACCGCTGCAGGCTGCCCTTTTGTACTGGGCCCCTGCCTGCATTGCTGCCTTTTTCTGCCCACAAAGAAATCAACAGCAGTCCCAACAGAGCTCTGTTGAGTTCACTCACTCCCCTCCCTCAATAGCTCATTCTGTTTCTCCTGGCGCTGCAGGCTGCCCTTTTGCACTGGGCTCCTGCCTGCGTTGGCACCTTTTTCTACCCACAAAGAAATCTGCAGCAGTCCCGACAGAGCTCAATTGAGCTCGGTCACTCCCCCTCTCTCACTCGCTCGATCCTAATCTGTCCCAAACACTGATTTCCGAAAGTGACTGTGCTAGTCTATGCTGGAAGCATGAAAACACATTTTGGCCAGGATGTGAAAAATGATAGCTGTACTGTTCATAAGGAGGTGAGAAAAAATGCCAGTGTTGAAAATCTAGCGTGAAAATATTACTAATTTGCAAAGTTAAAAGAGTGCATGGAAACTGCACAATGCACGCTAGTAACACAGTCATTTTATGGAGTTTCATCACAAAATTTTCAACATAAGCATTTTCGGACCTCTGCTCATGAACAGAGTTACTGTGATTTTCTTAATGCATCCCGAACACTGATTTCCCACAGCGACCACGCTTTTCTGCGCCAGAAGTGCAAAAACACATTTCGGCCAGGATGTGAAAAATGACAGCTGTACTGTTCATAAGGAGGTGCAGAAAAATGGCAATGTTGAAAATCTGGAGTGGAAATATTGCAAATCTGTGAAGTTACGAGCATGCATGAAACCTGCACAATGCATGCTCGTAACACACTCATTTTATGGACTTCTGTCACAAAATTTTCAACATATGTATTTTAGGGCCTCTGCTCATGAACAGTGTCACTGTGATTTTCTTAATGTGTCCTGAACACTGACTTCCCCACAGTGACCACGCTATTCTGCGCTGGAACTGAGAAAACACATTGTGGCCAGGATGTGAAAAATGACAGCTATACTGTTCACAAGGAGGTGTTTAAAAATGGCAGTGTTGAAAATCTGGAGTGAAAATATTGCAAATTGGTGAAGGTATGAACGTGCGTAGCAACTGCGCAACGCATGCTCGTAAAACAGTAATTTTTTTCATTTTTCCCACCAAATTTGCAACATAGACTTTTTGAGAGCCCACCTCATGAAAACTGGCACTGTCGTTTCATTAATCAGCCCCAAAATGTGATTCCACGCAGTGACAATCACATTATGGGACCGACTAACACCATGACAAAGGCTGAATTCATGAGGAGGGCCCCCAATAACCCTATGTTGAAAATATGGTGCCACAATTCCAAAAAATGACTGAGATATGCAAAAAAGTTGAAAAAGCCCTATTTATGCCATTATACAGCTTACGGGTATTTCCTCAGTTTGCAATCAGCTTTGAAGAGTGCAGATGTGTTCCCAGTCCACAGAAGATCATCGCGCCAGACTCCAGAGGTAAGTCAGGGGTGAGGGGTGATGGGGAGGCAGGGTGCACAGAGGGTGGGTGCGGGTTGTGGGAGGGGGGCAGGGAGACTGCGAGGGACCGTTTTCTTTTTTACAAGTTTAAAAAACCAAAAAAATACCATGGCGGGATGGTTTTTCCTTTACAGGGCATTGGGCACGCTTGGAGTGGGCTCCCAGCATGTCACCTGAATGTTTGGGGGGGTTGTAACTGATGGGGGATTGGGCACCCTCCTTTGGCACATATGGAACGCTGGGAGGGGACAAGAGCTGGGGGGATTGGGTGCCCCCTCAGCATAAACTGAATGTTTTGGTGGGGGGGGGACCATTATGACGAAGTGGAGTGGGCTTCCCCTTTGACAACCTGAACTCGCGTGGGGACTGAAGCCGATGAGGATTGGGGCCTCCATTGGCAAACAAACACTGTTGTGGGGGGGGCACATGCTGCCGAGGGGGATTGGGCACCCCCTCAGCACTGGGGGCTCAGTCATATTGTCTGGGAACATGGCAGCAAGCCACCGCCATGTTCACAAACACTATTACAGTACCAACACTCCTCCCAGCAATGACGGGTCGCTCCCTCATTGCAGCCGAATGGCTGACTCTGCAATGACGAGGCAGCCCCTGATTGCAGCGACTGAAACTTTTCAAGGTTGTGGCATGCTGGCTGAACTAGTGTCAGCAGCAGCATGTCACTCCATTGGGAAAAGTGAGCCAAGCCTCAAAAGGCAATGGGGGCATTGGCCACAACAGTGCCATGCCTCCACAGCCTGCTTCTGCAGCAAGGTGCCGCAATATGTTTCTTGCACATGTGCGCAATCAACATAACAATTAGCAATTCATATTTACAATGGTGTTCTATACAGCTCAATCAATTATATAAGACAGTTATGTTTCCATAAGTAATGTTCAACAAAACAACTACTACATTTAAATTTTCAAAGTTAAATGTTAGTTATGGTCTCATTAACACAAAAGATGTTTTCAGCTTAATGGGGTAGAGTGATTACGGCATAAGGCATGACCAGGGGTTAGATTAACAGTCTGTGAATCACTCCCCTAGGGCTGTAATGAGGCATGAGGCACAACTGAGTGTCATATTGCCCCTGGGTGATGATTAACTGATGGTTAATCTGACTTCTGGGAGTGCCTTATTGCTGTCATAAAAATATTTATTCCAAAAGATAAGTATTAGAATTGTACCTGATAAAATGGGCACAAAAAAACAAAAAACTTTACTAGCTAAAATTAACCACCTGACTGTGCTTTAAAGGAGAACTGCCTTGAATCTGCAAGCCTGTGTTTTCTGTAGAAGATGGGTTTTTAATAGTGGTTCACATTCTGTTTTTGCTCCATCTGCACTGGCCTTTTAATAAATTCACTGGGTGTTTCTGCTTTTCATTGTGGTGGGCAGTACCATTTTAGAACTGTGTGATATACTTTTTGTCCTTGTTAAAGAAGTTTCATTGTTTTCACAATGCATTTGTGTTCTTCTGTGGAACTCTGTGGCCCAAAAGGGACATAAACTATATCATGCTGTTTTAAAATGGCACCTGCCAGCAGTGTGTTAATTAGAAACACTCACTGTGTTTACTAAAAGACCAGTAAAGATGGAACAATGACAAAAAGGGATCAAATATATGAAAAAAGCATCTACTGGGAACATTTTTTTTTTTTAATTTAGTTGTTTGACCAGGTATAGCACACTAAGCTGAAAGCTTTTTTACAGGAGCAACCTGGGAGTAAAATTACTTACAGGATCAGTGCAATTCTCCTTTAATACAACAAAATGCACAATCATTCTGGTATTTAGCCTCTTCACTTCACAAATCACTACACAACATCAGAATGTTGAACTACTGAATGACAAACATTTACCCCTCACATTCACAATATACCAATTGTTCTATAGTGTTTGTGAAGGTGTCATCATGTATGGAAATCCATACACCGTAAAAAGCAGTTGTGCTACAGTAGTGATATAATTCCTACAGCAGAATGACCTTTAGTTCTGCTGAAGTAGTTACATCACATTACAGTGGTCCCAATCAGCTATTCCTCACTAGCACTACTGCCACTGGTGCTAGAGTGAAACACACGGTCAGTAGAATTTAAAAAATATCTCAAAAAAGACTTCTGGGATAAAAAAGAGAAGGGGTAGGAGCAAGAGACAACAGTAAAGTGGCAAAAGTAGCAAAACAGAGGATCAGTGCAGTCGGAGGGGGCTGGTTCATGTGGCGCGAGGAGGCAGGCAGCACCAGCAGGCATGATCATCGTTCAATTGGGTGTCTACATAAGTACCAAAATAAGTAAATTAGTGACAAAGTGCTCAGTTGAGCTTCTACTGTCATTTTGATTTCCCATACACTATATAAAATAATATATGGGAAACCATACACCCCAAGGCTGTTTATCCATCTCATGGTTACCATGATGACAGGGACTTCTTCATAGTATCATAGTGTCATAGTAATGTGTCAGCAAAAAAGGACCATTCTGGCTCATCCAGTCTGCCCATCTCTCCCTTCCCCACTTGTCACCGGTGTACAAGGAGCCCATCCTCTGTCCTCTAACCAACCCCATATGTCTATCCCACTTGATAGGTCTATACCTCTTGACTGCTACTCTTGAGGTCATTCTGTCACTATGGTAACCACTCAGAGGGAAAACAGCTTTGTCGTGTAGGTTTTCCCATAGCATTGTTCTATACATTGTGTGTGTATATATGTATATGTTCCCACTCCCACTGCCTCTTCGTGACTCCATCCAGATTGTGACCCTGCCCTGCTTGTTCTACATAATACTTCTTAAATAAACCCTGTCAACCTGTATTTGATTTAAATGAAAGATTTTTAAGAATGTAACTTTATTCTGTCAGCAGAACAGTCTGACGTAACTGTATGTGTCACCCTCATCTACAAGGCTCAGTGAAAGCCTCACACACATCCTGAAAAAAAAAAAAGTTACGTTTGAACATACGAACTTGCCAGCAGATAAAGGCCTTTTGGTCTATTGAGTCTGCTCGATTGGGCAGCTAGCAGCCCTTATACTGCAGCTACCCCTCACTCCCCTCCCCCCTCCAGTGTCCCTCCTCATTGCCCTGTCCCATCCCATCCCCTTTTGAAGCAGCCCACTGTCTTACTGGATACCACTTCCTCTGGTAATGCATCTCACCCTGTCACTACCCTCTCTGTAAAAAAGTATCTCCCCATTTCCCTCCTGATCCCCCCCAATCTCAGATTGTGCCCTTGGGTATCCCTTCCCCTCCTTAATTGGAAAAGCCCCTCTGTACCCACCTTTTTTATTTCCTTCATGTACTTGAAGGTTTCAATCATGTCCTCCCTATCCCTTCTCTCCTCCAGGGAGTACATGTTCTCATAGGTCAAGTCCCATAGCCCCTGGATCATTTTTGTTGTTCTGCGTTGCACTTCCTCCAGTAACCTAATGTCCTTCTTCAGGTATGGATGCCAGAACTGCATGCAGTACTCCAAGTGTGGTCTAACCTGTGACCTATATAGCGGAATGATCACCCCCCCCCGGAGGATATGCCTCTGGCAATGCAACCCTGCATCCTGTTAGCCTTTGCAGCTGCCTTTCTACACTGTGTGGAGTTGTTCATTGCTCCCGTTATGATCACTCCCAGATCATTCTCCTCCTCTGTTTTGAGTAGCTGAATCCCCCCAACTGGTAGCTCCTCCTTGGGTTTTTTGCTCAGAAATGTAGCACCTTGCATTTCTTGGCATTGATCCCCAGCTGCCAAATGTCCGACCAGTCCTTCAGTATTGCCAGATCCTCCTGCAACCCCTTCCACCCCTCCAAGTCATCCACTACTGTTCCCATCTTGGTGTCATCTGCACACAGACTGATCTTGCTCTTGATGCCTATTGAGATGTCTGCTATGAAAATCTCAACAACACCGGCCCCAGTACAGAACCCTGTGGCACTCTGCTTGTCACTGCCCTAGGTGATGAGAGCTCCCCTCCCACCACCACACTCTGCTGTCTCCCTTGCAGCCAGTTGACTATCCATCCCACCATCTTCACCCCCACCCCTGTGTCTTCCAGCTTACTACCTAGCCTTCCATGTGGCACTGAATCGGATGCCTTACTAAAGTCCAGGAATAGGACATCCACTGCATGGCCCCTGTCTAATTGCCTGGTTACCCAGTCATAGTAGTCCACAAGGGTTGGTCTGACAGGATCTGCCCAAGACAAACTCATGCTACCTGCTGTCCTGCAGCCCATTAGCCTGTAGGAGGGAAACCAGCCTCTCCTTCAGGAACATCTCCATCAGCTTTCCCATGATGGATGTGAGGCTTACCGGTCTGTAGTTCCCCATCTCATCTTTGGGGCCATTCTTGTGGAGGGGCACCATGTGTGCCATCCTCCAGTCCTGCAGAACACTCCCCAACTCCAGGGATGCATTAAACAGGTCTGCGGGGTTTTCCAGGGCTTCTGCTAGCTCCCTTAGCACCCTGAGGTGTATGCCATCCAGCCCTGGTGCCTTGTCCACCCTCAGTGCTCTGAAGCCCTCCAGTACCCTGCCCACTGGGATTTCCCTGTCTGTCTCCCTCCGCCTTGCCTCCCGTGCCCACCCCCACCCCCTTGGTGTGGCTCCCTCTTTCTGTTTCATAAATATTCGCAGAAGTACTCGCTTAATGCTTCTGCCTTTTCTGCTCCTTTATCCACCCATCCCATCCCTTTTTATCCTTACTATTTGGTCCTTGCAGCACCATTTCTCCATGATGTACCTGAAGAAGTCCTTCTCTCCATATTTAATGCCCTGTGCTAGCCTGAGTTCCCGGAATGCCTTGGCTGCCCTGACTGCCCTTGTTGCCTCTCTTGACTCCTTCAGGTAATCTTCTCTGTCCTCCTCTCTCCCTGTTCTTTTGTACCATCTAAAGGCAGCACTTTTCTTTATTACTTTCGCCATGACTCCCCTGCTCACTCAGCTAGGCTTCTTGAACCTAGCCCTCTTACTCTGGACCCTTGTACATGTTGTGGTTGCCTCCTCAATACCCCATTTAATGACCTCCCACCTCTGATTAGTGTCTATATCTGTAATGATCCTGGCCAGATACCCCTGTACTATTTCCCTCATCCTCCTGAAGTTGGCCCTTCTGAAGTCTAACACCCTTGTTCCCGATCCTACTCCCTCCTTCCCCATGTTTAACCTGAACCACACCGAGTGGTGGTCACTCCTTGCCAGTGGCTCCTCCATCTTCAACCCCCTCACAGCTTCCCCATTTGCCAGTACTAGGTCAAGGGTATTCCCTAACCTGGTTGGCTCATTGACCATCTGCACTAGGAAGCTGTCCTGAAAGGCATCCAGAAGTACCTGCTCCCTCCTATTTGTGTTGGCTGGGGTGCCCCAATCTATTCCTGGCAGGTTGAAGTCCCCCACAATCACCATACTGCCCTCTCTACAGAGTCTTCTGATTTGCCCCACAAGTTCCCTAACTCCTCAGTCTGAGATGATGGCCTATACACCACTCCCATCCTCAGGATGCTATTTTTGGAGTCCTGGAGCTGCACCCATAATGACTCTGTGTTGCCTTCCTCCCCTTACTCAATGACACACTTCAGACCTTCCCTCACATACAGTGCCGCCCCCCTCCCTTCCTTGTTACCCTATCCCTCCAAAATATCCAATACCCTGGTACTGCCAGGTCCCAGTCATGGTAATGGTCAGCCCATGTCTCTGTGATGGCCACCATGTCCACCTCCCCATCCGCCATGAGAGCCTGTAGCTCTGCTGTTTTGCTCCCTAGATTCCTAGCGTTCAAGGTTACCACACTCCAGACCAATTACTTTGCCCCTCTTCCTACTTGCTCTCCATTTTTGCATCCCCTTCTGACCTCTCCTTAAGTCCCCTGCTGCTAGCATAGGGGTAAGCTTGTTATGCTTCCCTGCCTGAGGATCCTGCCCACTTGTCACCCCCCCACTACCAGTTTAAATTCTCATTGTTTGCTAAGTATTCCTCCAGTTTCTGTTTCAGGACCTTTCCCTTCCCACTTATGTGAAGCCTGTCCTTGGCATAGAGATCCTTGTTCTCCCATGTCCTTTCCCACTCTCCCACCAGCCCATACCCTTTGGATGGACACCATTCCCTTAGCCATGTGTTAAATTCCTCTATCCACAGTTTCCTCGCTGTGCTTGCCCTGGTACTGAAAGCACCTCTGAAAAGGTTACTGATCTTCCTGCCTCCTCACAAATCAGCCCCAGCTCCTCAAACCTCCCCTGGACTACATCTACCATGTCACCCACCAGGGCATTGGTTCCCAAATGCAGAACTATGTGAGGTTTCTGCCTACCTCTCCTGGGATACTTCAGGACTAACTGACCAACCCTTTCTGCTGTCATGCCTGGCATAGCCTCCACCCATATTCGACTATGCTTCTTCCCCTTGATCCCCCATCTGATCCCCTTCAGAGTAGAATCCCCTAGCACTAGGATTCCACTCTCATTTCCTTGTGTTGCTCACCTTGTCCAACCCTTATCCCTCCCTGCCAGGTCTTCTGTTCCCAAATGCATCGCAGCTGTTTCCTCTTCTACTCCTGTCTCTGGTTTGCCCTCCTCTTTTCCATTTTCTCCTGATTTCAACTCCCCTTTGCACTGGGCTCCACCTGCTCCCACCCACTGGTGCATTCCTCCCCTAATATCCTCATAACTCCCCATCTCCCTCTTCTTTGCTATTGTCCTCCTGGTCAGTCTCTTAGCTCCTGCCTCCTTATCCTTACCTGTTGAAGCCCTGCCCCCTTCAGTCATCCTACCAGTGCCCTCTGGGCTGTGAGTAATCTCTTCCTCATCAGCCTTGTCTACAAGGTCCTCCCGATTAATCTCCTCCAGTGTAGCTAGCACTGTGAACCTGTTGCTTGACACCTCCCCCCTCTGCTCCGAGTTTTCCCCGGCAAACTGTTGAGTGGCTCGCATTTGCTACCTGCTCTAGAACTATTCCTGCCCCTGTTCCCTATCCTCCTCCAACCCTATTCATCTGTAGCCAGTGGTTCCTGAGGTGGCAATGTTGATCCATTTACCCCTTCCCCCTAACCCCCTTGGCCTGATTTGCCTGCAGTCCTCTGAGGCACTCCCATGTGCCCCCAGCTAGGGTGTAGGCAGGCATACTCACTGTACACATTTGTGTACAATTTTGTTGAGTGCCTGTTCCAAACTATGTCTTTCTGTTAACATTATCATTGTGATCTGTAGTATGTGAGTTAGTGTGGGCCACTGAGTAGTGTCTCTGTTTAAACTTCTATTGTTTAGGAAACAGATATGTGTATAACCTCTTTATAAATTAGAGGAGTCATCCGAAAACAATCTGATTTGTTTGTAATGAGGGCAGCATTTAGAGAGGGTGTGTAATTTTTTTAAATGGGTGGGGGGCAGCAACTGGAGATTGTGTATACAAAGCAGAAATTTCTGGCTACACCCCTGGCCCCCAGTCCTGGATTATACCACCATCTTTCATGATTTTTATGTTGATTGCACACAGCGCAAAAAACATATTGGCACAGCTTGCTGAGAAGCAGGCTGTGGAGGCATAGCACTGTTGTGACCAATGCCCCCACAGCCTGCAAAGGCTTGTCCTGCTTCCCCCAATGCTGTTGCAGGCTGCTGGTGACACAGGTTTGGGACGTTTGCACCAACTTGCGGCACAATCGCTGCTGCAATCAGGGCCGCCTGGTCATTGCAGGCGTAAGCCATCAGCTGCAATGAGGGAAGCGACTCCCGTCATTGCAGGACAGATCTAGCAAGCCTGATATTGTTTGTGAACATGGTGGTGGGTTGCCGCCTGTTCACAAACAATATAACCCCCAAAGTGTTTATCTGCCAACGGGGGAGCCCACTCCCCATCGGCATAATGCCCCCATTTCAGTGTCTGCTGACGGGGTGCCCAATCCCTGCACGCAAAAAGGAATTATTCCCCCTTTGTTATTTGCCGATGGAGTGCCCAATCCCTGCAGCAGGAAGGAATCCCCTTTGTTGTTTGCCGATGGGGTGCCCAATCCCCTTCAGCTACAGTGCCCCAAAAGCGAGACTCCAGTGGCATGCTGGGAGCCCACCCCAGCATGCCAAATGCCCCTGTGATAAAAAACTGTCCCACGTTGCCTTTTTCTTTTTTACCTGTAAATAAAAACAGTCCCTCACAGTATCCCAGACCCTCCTCCCACAACCCGCGCCCACCACTGCGCACCTGCCTCCACCCCCCACCCCATATTTACTTCGGAGTCTGGCGCGACGATCTTCGGTGGACCGGGAATACATCTGCACTCTTCAAAGCCGACCGCGAACTGAGGAAAAGCTGGTAAGCTGTATAGTGGAGTAAATAGGGTTTTTTCAACTTTGCTGCATATCTCAGGCATTTTTTGGAATTTTTTTACCAAATTTTCAACATGGGGATTTTGGGACCCCTCCTCATGAATGCTTTAACTGTCATGGTATTAATCAACCCCGAAAGGTGAATCACCTTTCCGGGCTGATTAACGAAATGACAGTTCCAGTGTTCATGAGGTGGGTCTCAAAAAGCCTGTGTTGCAAATTTGGTGGGAAAAATCCCCAAAATGACTGTTTTCCGAGTGTGCGCTGCACAGCTGCTACACACGCTCGTAACTTCGTGAATTTGCAATATTTTGATGCCAGATTTTCAACATTGGTAGTTTGTCACACCTCCTTGTGAACAGTACAGCTGTCATTGTTCACATCCTGGTGGAAATGTGTTTTTGCACTTCTGGCACAGAACAGCGCGATCACTGTCGGAAATCAGTGTTTGGGACAGATTAAGAAAATGACAGTGACACTGTTCATGAGTAGAAATCCTGAAATGGCTTTGTTGAAAATTTGGTAATGATACTCCATAAAATGACTGTGTTACGAGCGAGCGTTGGACAGTTTGCATGCACGCTCGTAACTTCACGAATGTATAATATTTTCACTCCAGATTTTCAACATTGCCATTTTCCCACACCTACTTATGAACAGTGCAGCTGTCATTTTTCCCATCCTGGCCAAAATGTGTTTTTGCACTTTCGGCGCAGAATAGAGCGGTCACTGTGGGAAATCACTGTGGGGGACAGAGTAATAAAATGACAGTGATACTGTTCATGAGCCGAGGTCCTAAAATGCCTATGTTGAAAATCTGGTGATGATAGCCCATCAAATGACTGCATTTACAAGTGTGCGTTGCACACTTTCCACACACCCTTGTAACTTTGCAGATTCATAATATTGTCATGCCACATTTTCAACAATGGCAATTTTTCACACCTCCTTATGAGCAGTACAGCTGTCATTTTTCACATCCTGGCTAAAATATGTTTTTGCACTCCTGACGGAGAATAGCACAGTCGCTGTGGGACATCAGTGTTTGGGATAGAATAAGATGGAATGAGTGAGAGGGGGGAGTGACCGAGCTCAACTGAGCTCTGTCGGGACTGCTCCGGATTTGTTTGTGGGCAGATAAAGGCCCCAGCACAAGAGGCCAGTACAAAAGGGCAGCCTGCAGCACTGAGAGAAACAGAACGAGAGAGTGAGTGAGGGAGGGGGAGTGAGCGAACTCACCGGAGTGCTGTCAGAACTGCTATGGATTTCATTTTGGGCAGAAAAAGGCATCAGTGCAGGCAGGGGCCCAGTAGAAAAGGCCAGCCGGCAGCGGTGGGAGAAACAGTACGAGTGAGTGAGACGGGGGACTGAGTGAGCTCAACAGAGCTCTATCAGGACTGCTGCAGATTTCTTTGTGGGCAGAAAAAGGCGCCACTGCAGGCAGGAGCCCTGTACAAAAGGGCTGCTTGCAGCGCCACGACAAACAGGATGAGCGTGTGACAGAGAGAGACTGAGTGACCTCAATGGAGCTTTGTCGGTACAGCTGCAGATTTATTTGTGGACAGACAAAGGTGCCAACACAGCCAGCAGCCCTGTACACAAGCGCAGCCTGCAGCGCCAAGAGAAACAGAACAAGTGAGTGACAGAGCGGTAGTGAGTGAGCTCAACGGAGCTCTATTGTGATTGCTGCAGATTTCTTTGTGGGCAGAAAATGCGGCAACACAGGCAGGAGCTCAGCACAAAAGGCCAGCTTGCAGCGTGGGCAGAAATGGAATGAGTGAGTGAGACGGGGGAGTGAGTGAGTGAGCTCAATGGAGCTGTGTCGGGACTGCTTCAGATTTCTTTCTGGCCAGAACAAGCCACCAATGCAGGCAGGAGCCCAGTACAAAAGGGCAGCCTGCAGAGCAGGAGACACAGAATGAGCGAGTGAGGGAGTGAGACTGAGTGAGCTCAACGGAGCTCTGTTGGGACTGCTGCATATTTGTTTGTGGGCAGAAAAAGGCAGCAATGCATGCAGGGGCCCAGTACAAAATGGCAGCCTTCAGTGGCAGGAAAACCAGAATGCACTAGTGAGAGAGGGGGAGTGAGCGAGGTCAACGGAGCTGTATTGTAACTGCTGCAAATGGAGGCAGTGCAGGCAGGAGCCCAATAGAAAAGGGCAGCCTGCAACGCCACCAGAAATGGAATGAGTGAGTGAGAGAAGGGGACTGAGTGAGCTCAACAGAGCATTGTTGGGACTGCTGCAGATTTCTTTGTGGGCAGAAAAAGGCGCCAACAGAGCCAGGAGCCCAGTACAAAAGGGCAGGCTGCAGTGCCAGGAGAAACAGAATGAGTGAGTGACACAGGAGGAGTGAGCGCCCTCAGCAGAGCTCTGTCAGGACAGCTGTGGATTTCTTTGTGGGCAGAAAAAGGTGCCAACACAGGCAGGAGCCCAGTACAAAAGGGCAGCCTGCAGCACCAGCAGAAACAGAACGAGTGAGTGAGAGAGGGGGACTCAGCAGGCTCAACAGACCTGTGTTGGGACTGCTGCAGATTTCTTTGTGGGCAGAAAAAGCAACCAATAGAGGCAAGAGCCCAGTACAAAAGCGCAGCCTGCAGTGCCAGGAGAAACAGAATGAGTGAGTGAGAGAGGGGGAGTGAGCCAGCTCAACGCAGCTCTGTTGGGACAGCTGCGATTTCTTAGTGGGCAGAACCAGGTGCCAATGCAGGCAGGAGCCCAGTACAAAACAGCAGCCTGCAGCGCCGGAAGAAACAGAACGAGCGAGTGACAGAGGGGCAGTGAGCGAGCTCAACACACCAGCGCAATCAACATTCGGCATTGACAAATGCTTGTTAAAACTGTGACAGATTTAAAAACATGGTATACCTTGATCCTTTGAAAGCTGTCTCTCCTTCACTCCATATCAAGTCAGCGCAACACACCCGGCTGTCTCCTGTCCAGCACCCAAACTTACTGGATACAAAACTTATTGTAAACAGAAACAAAAAAAAGAAAAGAGGAACACTGCAGAGCAACATGAAGAACATCATGAGCTCGATTTTCAAAGCCCCAGGAATGCTGCATGCCCCTGGTGTGCCCATCGTTTGGCACAAAGGCTTGCATCGTTCTCGCTGCCGGCGATTGGGATTTTCAGTCCCGAGTGCCAAATGTTGCAAGTTAGGCCAGCTTTGCTCTGGTCTAACTTGTACTATTTGGGGGACTCTTTTTACAGGGCTTGTGCCAAATCTTTGGCGCAAGCTGCCATAAATTGAGGAAATTGTCACAACTGTGCCAGATGTACCAAAACTGGATGCAGTTGCATCAAAGGAGTTAGATGCAACTCTACCCAAAAATGTGTTTGACACAAGGCTTAACAGAAGCCCTGCAGCACCCTTTGAAAATTGAGCCCTGTGTCTATTTTTGTTACAGAAGTGTGTTTGCTTGAGCTACTGTTCCCCATGAAATTAGCTGCTTTCACATCTCTGTATCCTCCCACAGCTCGCAGACACTTTCCCACACATGTGCGCTCAAACCCGTCTCACTCTCTGAGTGTGTCTTGCCCTCTCTTTCAGGATTCCTCCTCATTCAATTACAAGCCCTGATCAAAACAAGTTAAAAAGAAAAGAAAATAATATATACTGGGTCCTACAGATCACAGATGCTTTTCAATGATGCACACTTGAACCAGTCTCTCTTGCTCTCCTTGTCTCTCTCACCCTCTTTCATAGCACTTTCTCTTTTTTTTTGCAGCCAGCACGTATTTGTTTACTGAAAACTGGCCATAGGAAAGCCAAACAAACTTGACATAATAACTATCTCTGTTATTTGTATTTTGCTTTTTAATAAATGGATCATTGGTCTGGGAGGGTAGCTTGCTGGGGGAACTACAAAACTACAACTACGGAATCTACAGTAGGCCAAAAGACCTAAAGCAAAGAATTAAATTAATTGTAGTCCCAGTAGGTGGATGGACTAATTTATGTAAAAAAATCATTTTATGCATATTTTAAAATGTGTATTTTAATAAAAAAACTATTTAAAAATAAAAGCCCATTTTATAAGTGCAATAAGATATTTCAGGGATATGCCCTGTGCTGTCATAATCACACTTCTAGGGACTGAAGACACTCAGCCTACTGCTTTGTGCCTCACTACACCACTGGGCCTTCAGTTATCTTAACACAATGAAGACTGCATCATGGCTTATTGTTTACTTTTGAATTTTTCCTCATTGAGAGGGAGATTTTTAATAAAATTGTTCAAATGTTTAAGAATTTTGGTTCGGAATCAGAATGCATCATTCCAGTCATTTAGCAATGCTAGAGGATGGAATGCTGACAGGAAGAATTCATGCCCCATGGTGATCAAGCTGTACATGAGATTGGTGTTCTGAAATAAATAGTTAAAAACAGCATTCCAGTGTCATCCATCTATGATATTACTGTATATGTTTATTTACTGGATTCCCTCAAACACATCCTTCATCATAGGCTCTGGTACCATGTGTAAGGATCCCACCATGGCCTCTGCTCTGGACAGAGTTTGATGTGTGTACTTGAATCATTTGGAGTGACTCTCTCCCCTTAAGACTGTCCAGTCATTATATATTTTTTTTTTACCTGATGGGTTGGCCCCTACAAATTTTCAGAAAAAGTAGGGACTAGTTCTTTAATCAGACCTGCACCTTGGGCCCATTCTGGACATTTGATAATGCACTAATGTGGGTCATTTAGAAGGACCAAACCCAGACCTTAGTCCAACATCATACACTGGAACTCAAGCATTTGTTTACCTCTCTGACCTATGCTGGTTATTAGTGTCTTTCTAAGAACCACGGCCTGCTTGCGGAGAACAATTTAAATGTGTGTGTGGGGGGGGAAGACTGGCATGATGGGGATGTGGCTGTCCTACAGCAGAGATCAAAGGGCTGCAGGAAGAATCTGTGGTACGGAAGGGGATTTAGAGTAGAACCTATTGTGGAAAAATATTTAAAAAATAGATTTCAAACTTGCTTACCTATTTTAGTTATTCATTGTGGAAAAAAAAGACCTTAAAGCATCAGTTAGGGTTTAAGCTTATTGCCACAAAAGTAAAGAAATGCAAAGATAGATTAATACGTTTTCCGAGCCCTTGTGAGCCTGTGGTATACCGTTTCTTGAGATTTGAACAATTATGGGATTAAGTGTTGCTGTTGCCCCAACTTTAGTACTATCAAAGTGGACAAAAATGAAAAAAAAAAAGCATCTGTCAATGCCGAATGTTAGCCATGTGCACTGGTGTCATAGGGGGTGTGTGTCGGAAAATTGCTTCAGTGAAGGAATCATATTATTAACATTTAAGAATAAAATGTAGAAGGGATGATGTTGGGCAGCGTAATTGTCTTGTTTGGTAATATTCGTGTCCCAAATTTTCAATACACCATTCTTATGAACCCCACCTCATGAACAAGTGCAGAGAAAATGGTCAACTCCTGGCCACAAGATGATTTCATGCAGTGACTGCGGAATCACCTTTCGGGATGCAAAAACACATTTTGGCCAGTATCTTAAAAATGACAGCTGTCACATTCGTGAGGTGCCTTGAAGAAATGGCAATGTTGAAAATTAGGGGCCAAAATATTAAAAATTACCAAAGTTTCGAGCCTACGTTTGTTAACTTTTAATACAGGTTCATATCTTTGTTGTTTTTTAATATTTTTATACCAGATTTTCAACATAGCTTTCTTATGACCCCATCTCATGAACAAGTGCAGAAAAAATTTCAACTCCTGCCCGAAAGGTGATTATGTGCAGCAACTGCGAAATCACCTTTCGGGATGCAAAAAAAAAAAAACACATTTTGGCCATGATCTGAAAAATGACAGCTATCACATTCATGAGGTGCTGTAAAGAAATGGCTATGTTGAAAATTTGGGGTCAAAATATTGGAAATTGCCAACGTTAAAAGCCTGCATTTGCAAATTTTAACATAGGCTCATAACTTTGTTGTTTTTTAAAATTTTTTACACCAAATTTTCAACATAGCCTTTTTATGACCCCACCTCATGAACAAAGGTGGAGAAAATGTTCAACTCCTGCCCAAAAGGTGATTTTGTACAGTGGCCGTGAAATCATCTTTAAGGGCAGAATTGCGTTATGTAACTTAATTGTTCATAAAGTGGGGTCCCCAAAAAGGTATGTTGAAAATCTGAGGCAAAAATGTAAAAAATGGCTACGTTATGCCAATAAGTTGAAACCCCCCATTGAAATACATTGAAAATGAAAACCCCATTGAAATACATTGAAGCACTTACCTCAGTTCGCAGTTGGGCTTTGAAGAGTGAAGACGTGTCTACGGCCCAGAGAAGGTACAGCGACAGACCCCAGTGGTAAGTATGGGGTGGGAGGTTGGGGGTGGTGGGTCCTGAGTGGGAGGGTGGGATGGGAGGTAGTTAATGGCACAGCAGACAACGATGGATGGTTTTCTTAATTTCAGGTTTAAAAAAAACGACAACGAGGGACAGTTTTCTTTATTTCAGGGACAGATTCATACAAGCAAGATCCCACTGAGATTGGGATACTGCATCTGAACTGGGCTCTGTGACCCTGAGAAAGTTCTTTAACCTCCCAGTGCTCCAGAAATTAACAAAAGCAGGATCCCCAATGAAAACATCTTGCCTCTCAGCTGGGCTATAACTGTGTGACCCTGAGTAAGTTACTTAAGCTCCCAGAGCTCCAGCCTGACTCCCACACAGCTGTGGAAATGGTTAAAAAAAGCAGGACCCCAGTGCAAACAAGATATCGCATGTCAGCTGGGATATGACTGAGTTACTAAGTCACTTAACCTGCCAGTGCTCCAAAAATGAGTAAAACAGGACCGCAACAAAAACAAAATCTTACATCTCAGCTGGGCTAACCATTTGTCACCCTAACAAGTCACTTAGCTTCCAGTTATGAGAAGCAGGAGGGGATCGATGCCAAGGGGAACCGATAGTACAACTTGCAAGTGACAACTATCTATCTCCATGCTGGTTCTGCACTCGGGAGAGCTGCTACAGAAATCACTGGTGGACAGCTGGGAGACACCAATAGCATTGCATTCCCACTTGGGATATTGAGCCCCTTCCCAGCACTTGCATGGTCTGTCCATTCCCTTCACTATATTGGCCAAGGTAGGAGGCTTCCTGGGATCTTTGGAGCTGGATTTGCATGGCTTTTCATTGGTGCTGGGGGCCGCTGCTCCTGTAGCAGACTCACCGGGCTATTGGAGTGAAAGACTGGGACAAATTGAGGGGCGGCTGCAGAGGGGTGTCCCCATTGACTTTGTGCACCTCAAGGGCATTCTGCACCGGTGACAGCTTTACTACAGGATGGGCTTTCACCTGGAACTGTTCCCCAATGACACCATGCATAGCACCAGGCAAGACCACAGTCGCTTTGGTAAGGGCTTCAGAAAGCCTCCCATTCCCCCCCTCCTCCTGCTGTTCATTCATTCATTCATTCATTCATTTATTTTATTTATTTATTTAGCTTTTGTTTACTGGGTAGGTACACTAGACAAGTAATATGCCTATTTTCAGGAATGACCCGGGAGAGTACAAACATACAGGATACATACAAGGCAACTTAGGAGGAACAACTTATTACAGGAAGTAATAACAATTGTAGAAAAACAGATGCACAAGCAGCAATTAGACCACATAATAAGAATACATAGATTGACATTAGTGACAGCAGAAGTCATCTGAAAACATTTCACTACGGAGGCTTGAAGCAGTCACACACTGATGATAGTTTTAAGTGCGACCACAGGGAGGAGCGAAAGATCCCATGGGAGGGGGCCAAGCGGACATGATCAGGAAGAGAGTTCCAGAGTCTGGGCATGTAAGCAGCAAAGTTTCGGTCCCCCATAAGAGTCCAGGTGGGGGGGACTTTGAGCAGTCCAGCAGACTGGGACCTAAGCTTATAGGGCATGGTGTCCATTTTTGGGAGGAGTTGCACCAGTCCCTGTGGAGAGCCAGTAGCGAGCACTTTCTTGGAGAAGCTTCCAACACCGAAATCCAAGTATTCAGCTGGGGGCAGCCAGCGGAGTTTGTCATAGAGCTCGCAGCGATGGGTGAGTTTGGGGGCAGCTAGTGCAAACCGACAGATATTGTTATATGCTGTGTTCCACCAGACAAGGTGAGTTTGGGGGGACCGGGCAAATAGGTGGAATCCATAGCTGAGGGAGGGAAGAAGCACTCCTCTCGCAAGTGCAAGTCTCGCCCCCGGGGTCAGGTTGTATTTGGCCCTATAGGCCAAGCCAAGCTTGCAATGCGTGGTTCTACAGATGTTGAGGATATGACTCCTCATGTCAAGTTGGGGGTCAAGAGTAACCCCAAGATATTTGATTGTATTCACTCTTGGCAACGAGGGTCCACCATCACAAGTTATGCTGAGCAAGGCTGATGAGGCTTTGATCTTGGCCGTGGAACCAAAGAGCATGGCCTGTGTTTTATTAGGGTTCAACACCAGCCTATGGTGAGTAACCCAGGCCAGGACTCTGCTGAAATCATCAGTCAGGCTCTGGTTTAGTGCTGCGACATTGTGGGAATGGGCCACTAGCACCGGATCGTCTGCATATAGAGTAACTTGGCAATGAGAGGTCACTAGTGGCAGTTGATTAATAAAAAGCGAGAATAGAAGTGGGCCCAGCACTGATCCCTGGGGGACTCCCATAGTCACCGCCCTGGGCTCCGAGAGTGCCTTGTTGAAGCAGGTACGCTGCTTTCTGCCCTTCAGGTAGCCCATAAACCAGCTCATGGCATGGGAAGAGACCAACAGCCCATAGCTGCTCCCGAAGAAGGTCATGGTTAACAAGGTCAAAAGCTTTGACAAGTCTATAAATATAGCACCAGACAGTTTACCTTGGTCCCATGGCAGATCTTATGCTTGAGGTTACAGTAATCAGGGCAGTTGTGGTACTGTGTCCCTTTCGAAAGCCATGCTGTGCCCTGGATAGCAGATCATGAGTGTGCAAATACTCCGAGAGTTGCTCGGCCACCACCTTTTCTAGAAGTTTGCCAAGGGATGGGAGAATAGCAATTGGGTGATAGTTGTCAGGAAGTTTGGGATTGCCCTGCTTCAGAACTAGTACTATCCTTGCTTCCTTCCATATATCAGGGATTATCCCTGAGCTGAGGGATAGATTAAAGATATGGGCAACCGGGGAGGCAGTGTAGGCCGCTCCCTAGCTTGAGAAGCCAAGGTTCCAGGAAGTCGAGACCTGGGCTGGAATACTGGGCGAGGGCAGCAAGATGTTTCTGGACATCGAAGACTGATACTGCCCTGAGATTGAACTCTCTCCGATGATGTTGATCAGCCTGACTCGAGAGGGACGGGATAGTGAACGAGCTCCCCCCATCCGTCGTAAGATGAAAGGTGAGGGCCGAGAGGTCAGAGAAGTGACAATTAAGGGGGAGTCAGCTATAGTTTGGGGATTATTGCATGAGACTCCATCTATGACCATATCCGTGACACCCGTGTGGGAGGACCCACTAACTAGGGATTTAATGTTCCTCCAAAACCTCCTGGGGTCTCTGGCAGAGCTAAGTAGTGCAGACTTACAGAAGTCACTTTTTGCTACCCTAATAGCCTTCTTACACTGGTTCCTGAGGTGCCAATATCTCAGGAGATTAGAAGGATCACTGGATCCCCTGGCACAAGCCCAGCATCTGTCTGTCTCACGCATCTTGGCTAGAAGATTTCCATTCAGCCAGAAGGTAGCAGATCCCCTCACCCTCCGAGTAATCATGGGTGCATGTCTGTCCTGGAGGTCACCAAAGGTATCAATGAAGCAGGAGGTTGCCGCTGAGGGGTCAGAGGCTTCCAGTACCCTGGTCCAGTCAGTACACCTTAAGTCATCCAGGAACCCCACTGAGTCAAACCTGGAATAGTTTCTGACTTGAATAATTTTGTGTGTGATTTTAGGGGAGGGAATTTTCCAGACACAGTACACCGGGGAGTGGTCTGAGATAGAGTCAGATAGTGTGCCTGATGATGCTATTCTCTCTGGGCGGTTAGTCAGGATCCAATCCAGCAGGGTACTCGAGGAACCACTAGCGGTCTGTCTAGTCGGGTCATTAATTAGTTGGGTAAGGGATAGGCTGGCAAGTTGAGGTTCACATTTCTTAATATTGCCACTCTCCTAATTTAGGTTGGTATCACCCATGATAATAAGTTCGTTGTCTCCTATACTGGACCTGACGGCATCCAGGAGATAAGTGAGTCCTGTTAGACCTCCCCTGGGAGGGATATAGGTACACACCAGATGCAGCTTCTTTGTTTCCCCTAGCAGCAGGAGCCCATGCAAAAGCTCACAAGGGGGATGTTCAGGTTGACAATGAGTCACAAGGGAGATTTTCAGATGGACTCTATAGTAGATAAGGATGCCGCCCCCCCCTACCCCCCTGGCCTGTCAAGGCGGATGAACTCATAACCTTTTAAGGAACAGGTGGAGTCAGGAATAGAGGGTTTGAGCCAAGTCTCAGTTATCCCTAGAATGTCTGGTTTGTAAAGTTCAACCCACGCTAACAGCTCATCACGATTAGGTAGCAAGCTCCTGAAATTCAGATGAGCTATTTTTAGCCCCTTACTCATACTCCAAGCAGTGGGAATATTAGAGGGCAGCTTAGGGGGTCCAGGGTTGAGCTCTATATCCCTGCCCTAAGTAAAGCAAGAAGGAAAAGCCAGGAGATACCACCTAAAGAGCGATGCCCACCAGGACAATTAGCGGGTCGGTTTTTCTTGACCCTGGCCGTGTACATAACGCAACTAATGTCAAGACTGAGGATAGTACAGTAGTGCATTACTTTGGTGGAAAGCAGGTTGGAAAAGGAGAAGTCAGTGTCATCATAGGGGGAGGGCAACTTCCAAGTCACTCCCAGGGATATTGGGGGAGAGGTAGCACATTGTAGGAGGACCAGCCCTAGGGCCAGCACTACAAGCGGAAAGGCCATGTGGACGACTAACGGCCAACCCCTGAACACTACATAGGGAGCTTCCCTACCATCCATAGTGAAGGACAGGGGGAACCACACCCTTGTCATAGTTGGAGGCACAAAGAGGCCAGCATGGGAGGACATGTCAGGACACTCAGCCAGGGATGACCCAGAGGGGAGGAGGTCCACACACCCCGAAACTTTACCAGGCAGCAAGACTACCAGAAGGCAGGGGCCAAAGTGTATCCGATTGACCTGTACTGTGTCCCGGCGGGTACAAGAGGGCAGGTCCAGGCACGGCAACCAAGGTAGTCAACACAACCATTGGGACAGGGAGTGAAATAACCCTGATCCCTAGGAGGCAGTCCCAGGCACCACAAACAAAGCAGTCGGGGCAACCAAAGGTGCTGATATGACCCTATGCCAACCCTCCACTCTAGGAGCTGTAGGCAATAGACATCAACGGACATAGACTACAGCAATTTCAGTAGCACAAAAAATGTAGGACAACTCCTAGACAGAGCTATGCAACATAATCATTAGGTATAGGTAACAGCATAAACATTAGTTTAAGGTATAGGTATCAACAGGAAAATGATCTCATGGCAGTCCCTTACACAGGTAAGCAATAGTGATTGTCCAGCAGAAAAAAATAGAAAAATCATCCAAAGCTCAGATAATGCACAGGAAATAGACTAATACTAGACCATTGATCAGGTAAGACAGCAGTGATTGATCAGCAGAAAATAGAATACCCAACGAGCACATAGCACGTCAATCCCGATTAAAGGGAGAAGTACACCCAAGAGTCGCATGACATGCCCAATCCAGAACACAGGGAGGAGATTTGAGCAGGAGAAGCACCCTTCATTAGACAGGGAAGAACCTCCCCTCACAACTGATAGGGTAGAGTGTCAGTAGGCGAGGCCAGCAACACACATAAGAATTCACCCTCACCAAAGGGAGGGCGGGTGGACCAATAAAAAGTTGTTTCTGAGATTTCTCTCCTGCACTTGGGCAGGGGCCACGAGCTTCTGAGTGCCGCTGAATTCGAGCCGAGGAGGCCCACCGGAGCTCACTGTAGCCCACGGCACCTCCACTCGGCAATACGGCTACCTTCTTGGCGGCGCTGGGGGGACCCTCAGAGTAGGTCACCCTCACCTCCCCTTTTCTCGGTGACTGTTTCTGGATCTGGAGGTGTTTGGACAGTGCTCCTACTTAAGGAGCAGAGGGAGAGCGTCACCGCTGGCAGGATCCAATAGGAGGCAGCAAGTTTCGGTGGCAAAGGTAGACCAGGAACAAAGGACAGGTTAGAGGAACCGCAGGAATCCAATTTTTGCAGCGGGAAACAAAACGAGAGTCCACCTCTACGCCTTCCAGGTGAGCACAGATGAAGCAGCCCTCCAGGTACGATGCGGTGTGAGTACGGTCAAGAAAAAAGTTGTTTCTGAGATTTCTCTCCTGCACTTGGGCAGGGGCCACGAGCTTCTGAGTGCCGCTGAATTTGAGCCGAGGAGGCCCGCCGGAGCTCACCGTAGCCCACGGCACCTCCACTCGGCAATACGGCTACCTTCTTGGCGGCGCTGGGGGGGGACCCTCAGAGTAGGTCACCCTCACCTCCCCTTTTCTCGGTGACTGTTTCTGTATCTGGAGGTGTTTGGACAGTGCTCCTACTTAAGGAGCAGAGGGAAAGCGTCACCGCTGGCAGGATCCAATAGGAGGCAGCAAGTTTCGTGACAAGGTAGACCAGGAACAAAGGACAGGTTAGAGGAACCGAGGAATCCAATTTTGCAGCGGAAACAAAACGAGAGTCCACCTCACGCCTTCCAGGTGAGCACAGATGAAGCAGCCCTCCAGGTGCGATGCGGTGTGAGTACGGTCAGAAAAAGTTGTTTCTGAGATTTCTCTCCTGCACTTGGGCAGGGGCCACGAGCTTCTGAGTGCCGCTGAATTTGAGCCGAGGAGGCCCGGCGGAGCTCACCGTAGCCCACGGCACCTCCACTCGGCAATACGGCTACCTTCTTGACGGCGCTGGGGGGGGACCCTCAGAGTAGGTCACCCTCACCTCCCCTTTTCTCGGTGACTGTTTCTGTATCTGGAGGTGTTTGGACAGTGCTCCTACTTAAGGAGCAGAGGGAGAGCGTCACCGCTGGCAGGATCCAATAGGAGGCAGCAAGTTTCGGCGGCAAAGGTAGACCAGGAACAAAGAACAGGTTAGAGGAACCGCAGGAATCCAATTTTTGCAGTGGGAAACAAAATGAGAGTCCACCTCTATGCCTTCCAGGTGAGCACAGATGAAGCAGCCCTCCAGGTACGATGCGGTGTGAGTACGGTCAGGAAAAAAGTTGTTTCTGAGATTTCTCTCCTGCACTTGGACAGGGGCCACGAGCTTCTGAGTGCCACTGAATTCGAGCCAAGGAGGCCCGTCGGAGCTCACCGTAGCCCACGGCACCTCCACTCGGCAATACGGCTACCTTCTTGGCGGCGCTGGGGGAGACCCTCAGAGTAGGTCACCCTCACCTCCCCTTTTCTCTGCGACTGTTTCTGGATCTGGAGGTGTTTGGACAGTGCTCCTACTTAAGGAGCAGAGGGAGAGCATCACCGCTGGCAGGATCCAATAGGAGGCAGCAAGTTTCGGTGGCAAAGGTAGACCAGGAACAAAGGACAGGTTAGAGGAACCGCAGGAATCCAATTTTTGCAGTGGGAAACAAAACGAGAGTCCACCTCTACGCCTTCCAGGTGAGCACAGATGAAGCAGCCCTCCAGGTACGATGCGATGTGAGTACGGTCAGGAAAAAAGTTGTTTTTGAGATTTCTCTCCTGCACTTGGACAGGGGCCACGAGCTTCTGAGTGCCACTGAATTCAAGCCGAGGAGGCCCACCGGAGCTCACCGTAGCCCACGGCACCTCCACTTGGCAATACGGCTACCTTCTTGAGGGCGCTGGGGGGGGAACCCTCAGAGTAGGTCACCCTCACCTCCCCTTTTCTCGGCGACTGTTTCTGGATCTGGAGATGTTTGGACAGTGCTCCTACTTAAGGAGCAGAGGGAGAGCATCACCGCTGGCAGGATCCAATAGGAGGCAGCAATTTTCAGCGGCAAAGGTAGACCAGGAACAAAGGACAGGTTAGAGGAACTGCAGGAATCCAATTTTTGCAGTGGGAAACAAAACGAGAGTCCACCTCTACGCCTTCCAGGTGAGCACAGATGGAGCAGCCCTCCAGGTACAATGCGGTGCGAGTATGGTCAGGAAAAAAGTTGTTTTTGAGATTTCTCTCCTGCACTTGGGCAGGGGCCACGAGCTTCTGAGCGCTGCTGAATTCGAGCCGAGGAGGCCCGCCGGAGCGCACCGTAGCCCACAGCACCTCCACTCGGCAATACGGCTACCTTCTTGGCGGCGCTGGGGGGGAGACCCCCAGAGTAGGTCACCCTCACCTCCCCTTTTCTCGGCGACTGTTTCTGGATCATTCATCCATTCATTCATTCATTCATTCATTCATTCATTCATTCATTCATTCACAGCTAGTGCTCCTTCATCCTGGGTGGCACATGGCTCCAGACCCATGGCAACAGTAGACAGTTAGGACCACCAGCAACAGACATTAATGGACAGTTTTGTTGCAGGCACACATTCCATGCATTCCAGGCTGACCATGACAGATCAGCCTGGCTTGCTGGGCAGCGTGGAGCAAAGGGATGGCAACTTCTTTTGATGCTGGTGACTGTCCCAGTCCAGCAAGCCAGAAACTCTGTCATAGTCCGCCTGGGAGCTGATTGGCGTGGCACTGTCGTGCCCCTGCAGCACTGCTCTGCACTGGGCGGACAGTGTCACATACCTCAAAAGACACTCTCATATCAGTGTGTTCACTTGCGCTTGCATGCACAACAAACAGAAAATAAAATCAGACACCAATGCTTGAAGAAAGGGGGCCCAAGTTAGAGCAATGCCAACCCTGTGCCACAGGATCATTCAAACCCCGATGAACACCACAGCAAAGAGTTACCAAGGCTCAGGAAACATTTTACCCTACCATCCCATTTTTTTACTTTTGTGGTATTAATCTCCTACCCTAACTGATGCTTTAAAGGATAACTGCACTGAACCTGTCAGTCATTTGTCCCAATTTAAGCTGTTTTTTTAAGTACTGGTTAAAATTCTGTTACTGTTCTGCCTATAAAGATTTTTAGTAACGTCAGTGGATGTTTCGGCTCTGCAATCTAGTGGTAAATACCATTTTAGAATTGTATGATGTAGTTTATGTCTCATACGACCTCAAGAGTTCCTTAGTGGAACATAAATGCATTGTGCCAACAATAAAAGCATAGAACAAGGGACATAAATTACATCATACAGTTCTAAAATGGTTCTTGCCAGCAGCACGTAAATCAAAAACATCCACTAAGATAACTAAAAAGCCTGGATAGCCAGAGCAATAACAGAATTTGAACCAGTATTTAAACAAACAGCTTCTACTGGGAAAACTGGCTTCCAGATTCAGCGCAGTTGTCCTTTAAGGTAGCTTTTTTTATGCAATGAATGCCCTTATTTTGTAAAAAATAAATGTAAACATTGCCCTGCACCTGTAGCATACATTTTACATGGCTCTGTGGACCATACACAAAGCAGCTGACCCATCACAAACTGCTTTGGGGCAATGGCGGGCTTAGGGCATGGCCCCCTGGGCTGTACACAAAGCAGCTGACCCATCACTTGTACTGCCTTAGGCTTGTAGCTGGCTTTGTGTATGGTTCAGAACATCTGCCGCATCACACACTGTCCCATTTCTATAGCAAGCATTATGCATGTCCCTGCAAGCCATATGCAAAACAGCTGCCCCGTAACAGTCATAAAATCAGATGCATTTTTTGCTTTAAATTCTTCTGTCTATGAAATCAGCATGAACATGTTTTCACAGATCAGCCCTAACATTCATGGGTTTCAAAGTTTATCTGCAGCACCTACGCAAGTGCAATCTACACACAAACTTGGCAACATATTTTTATTCATGACTTTGTCTTTTAAGTCAATTTGCCTTCTATCTTGTGACATTCTTTTAGTTATCATTCTGCCACCACCACAACACGTGGCTCAGACTTCAAATTCCAGTTGTTTTACCATTGCTAACCACAGGTGTACCATTGTTGCTGATACAGCATTTCAGAAAAAAATCCCTTTTTCACAAGTTAACATTATTATTTTTCCATGTTAAAGTGCACCAGTGAAAAAATATTTTTTGCAGTGCAAGATGTGTGACAACAGGAGTTTAGAGTGGCCTGTAAAGTAGGTTAATTTCATATTTTCCAAGTTTTTACTTCTTTACACAAAATTCATGGGACCAAATTTCCCCAAACTTGTCAAGTCCTGAGATCCTGGTCCAGCATTAGTACTTTGTAAGTTTTATGACTGCACAACAAAAATTGTTTGAGTGACTGAAAATAGTGAATCAAAGTGCCTCCTTGACCCCAACTACAGAGGCACTAACTTGCAAATATAATTCATTTAAAGGTTGGTAGCCTATGTTTTGACACTGGTTTCTTTCCTTTTGTTGCAGAAAATGCCTCTTACATGTATCTGGGCCTCTAGCAATCATTTACAGATTCTGTGACATCAAGAGGCATCTGCAGACTCAAGAGAGGCATTTGTTTTGTCTGAAAAAGATGAAAAAGTATTTTTAAGTTTGCAGTGCACATATGCGCAGCAAACGTCTTGCTATAGTGCCTTTTGAAGGGTATGAGACTGTCTGTCCAATGCAGAGTGGACTGCAAGGGGCAAGACAGTGCCACACCAATCATCAGGCAAGCTAATTGTGATGCTGTTTATTTTTCATGGGCGGAAATTTTGTCTACTTGTGAAGAAAAAGCCACACCAATCATATGACGGCTTTTTTCTTTGATGTGCAGGATGAACACTGCCAAGAAAACAACTGGTGACTCCTCATTTTCTCCTGCTTAAGAGTATGGACAGGCTGCTTAACAATCAATCAATCAATCATCCTTTTTTATAAAGTTTAGTTCCATTAAAGATCAAAGCGCTGTACATGATAAAACCATGCAAATAAAAACAGGAATAAAATAGCAGTTAAAACTTAATTCTCTTGAAGTGAAAACAGCGTATTAACATACATAAAAATCTGGGAATGCCATGCCAAAGAGATACATTTTGAGAGCTGATTTAAAGCTCTCGATGGCCAGGCACTCTCCAATCCGATGAGGTAGAGAATTCCACAGGGTGGGGGCCATAAATACAAAACAGCGGGCTGCAGAAGTCTTAAGTCGAACCCTGGGAACCTCTAACAATCCCTCATTGGAGGAATGGAGTTAGTGGAGAGGGCGGTATGGGCACAGAAGATTTTGAAAGTAATGTGGTCCCTGTCTGTGTAGGGCATTATAGGTCAGTAATCTGACCTTGAAGGTGATCAGCCAATAAACAGGAAGCCAGTACAAGCCGCAGAGCACAGGCGGGACATGGCAAGATCTTGATAAGCCAGTCAACAGCCTGCACCAGCTGCTATCAGTGTATGTCCACCACCAGTAACCCTAGGTAAAGGGCATTGCAGTAGTCAAGGTGGTAAGTCACAAAGGCATGGACCAGAGTTGGAAGGTCGCTGGGTGGGACCAGGTGCTTGATCCGGGCGATGTTCCTCAGATGATAAAAAGAGGTCTTTATGACAGCTGACACCTGAGATTTTAGTGTCAGACCACTGTTGAACACAACACCCAGATTTCAAACCTGGTCAGAGGTAAGCAGCTGGTCCCTCCAAGCCAAGGCCCAGATGGTTTACCAGCCAACAACCCCATGCCCTGGTGACCTGGGTCCACCACCAACACCTCATTCTTGTTCGCGTTCAACCTCAGCCAGTTGGCACTTATTCAACCCTGGATCTCAGAGAGGCAGCTATTAAAAACCCTGCTCGGGCACAAAGGAAATGTAGAGCTGAGTGTCATCAGCATAACAGTGAAAGCTCAGCCCATATCACCTTATAATGTCTCCTGACAGCAGCATATACACTGCAAACAGCATGGATGATGGTGTGAAGCCCTGCAGAACCTCACAGGACAGGGGGAGTGGTTCCGAGGAATAAATCCCCTGACACCACTCTCTGGGTCCTGCCAGTGAGGAAAGATTGAAACCGTCTGATGACCTTACCAGACAATCCACAGAGTATCCGCAGGTGCTCCAACAGCACACCATGGTCCACAGTGTCTAATGCTGCAGAGAAATCAAGGAGAACCAAGATGGAATGGCTCTCTCAATCCTTCACTATAAAGAGATCATTAAGTACCCGGACAAGCACAATCTCGGTACTATGCCTCTTCCTAAATCTGGACTGGAGAGGACATAGACATCATGAGTGATTAAATGCTCATCCATCTACACTGCAACCACCTTCTCAATAACCTTGACCACAAGGGGCAGTTTAGAGACAGGTCTGTAGTTTGCTAAGCAGTCAGGGTTGAGGGAGGATTTTTTTAAGGACAGGTACCACTACCATCTCCTTCAGGGGATCAGGAAACCCCCCTGTCTCCAATGAACACTGAACTATCTCAACAGTAGGTTGAGCACATACCCTGGATGATCGGCATAATGTCTACAATCACCAGCTGCCTGAAGTTGGCCCAAATTGACCAGGTGCTTGCAGCCTCCTGTTGACCTCCTCAATACCCATTTAAGGGTGCTGAATGAATCTCTGACCTGTTGGTGGCAACCTTATCGGTGAAGAACTGAGCAGACTCATCACACTTAATCTGTGAAAATGCTCCCCGAGGCTGAAGGCAGATTGGATTTACACAATCTGTTGACAGTCCAGTCAATTCTGTGCTGCAGCAATCTCCCTAGACAGGAACTGTGCCTTCTTATGGGAGACAGCCAATTGATAGTCTTTATAATGGGCCATCAATCTAGGTTTGTCATCAACTAGGGCTGATTTCCACCAGCGTCGCTCCACCCTTCGACCCCCTCACCTCAGCTCCTTCAATGTCCCATTGAACCAAGGGGACGTGGGGCAAAGAGTGAGGGGATGAATGCAGACAAGAGCTAGGGAGTCCAGGGCTGCTGTCAGTGCCTTATTATAGGCTAGTACCAGATCCCCTGGTTCCCCACATACACTCGACACACCTGATAGGTCCAGCACTACCATAAGATTGTCTGTGGTCAAACCACTTAAAGGGTGGTACTGGACCATCCCCATAGGGGCAGGTCTATAAGAGGGAGCCTCAAAACTGAACCTAATAGTATGATGATCTGACCATCCTACCAGTTCACAACTAGATCAGAGCTCTCCATCCCCAGTAGGAAGACCAGGTCCAATGAGTGACTGCATCTATGGTTAGCAGAGGTAATTACCTGTGTAAGGCCCAATGAGTTCATAAGTTGGAGGAAGTTCTTACCAAATTGTGAGAGTTCATCGTCAACCCGGCCATTGAAATCCCCCAGAATTATTCATCTGGGGAATTCCAGCAACATATCATTGAAGAAGTCTGCGACTTCCTGCAGGAATTCTCTCTCACCTCTGGGTGGACAGTAGATGAGAAGAATCCTGCAACCTACACCTGCTCCCATGATACACTCAAAGGATGTAGTCCCTTCCACTGGGGTGTCTACAAGGCCCAATTCTGACTTAAAACAAATGGCTACATCCAGCCCCTATGATTTTCCCTTGAGCGGTGTATCACTGAGTACCCAGTTGGAACTGCTGATTCCAGTACTGGACCAGTATTCTTGTCCAGCCAGGTCTTATACATAGATACATAGATACATAGACAGTGTTGGCAGATAAGGGCCTATGGCCCACCCAGTCTGCCCATTTGAGTTTGTAAGTTCAGTTTGTTTTCCTAGAAGTCTGTTGCGCCTTACCCCTGATCTCCAGAATTCCTTTATGTCTATCCCATGCATTCTTAAATCCCGTGATTGTTTCAGCCCCCACCACTTCCTCTGGCAGGGTGTTCCACTTGTCCACCACCCGTTCTGTGAAGAAATTCTTTCTCATGTTTCCTCTGAATTGTCCTCCCTCCAACTTCATCTCATGTCCTCTTGTCCTGGAACATATTTTTCACTTAAAAATAGTGTTTTCCTGCGCCCTGTTCCTCCCTGTAAGATACTTGTATGTCTCTATCATATCCCCTCTCTCCCTCCTCTCCTCCAGGGAGTACATGTTCAGTTCCTTCAACCTGTCTTCATAGGACTTGTGATGCAATCCATGCACCATCTTTGTTGCCCTCCTCTGAACCTTCTCTACCCTGTCTATGTCCTTACATAGGTATGGTCTCCAGAACTGTACACTGTACTCCAGGTGGGGCCTCACTAGTGTCTTGTATAGCGGAATTGGTCTTGGTGATGCAAGCCAGGTCAGATGTACCAACAAGATGGGAAAGGGTCAGTACAGAGTTGTAGTTTAGCCCTTGAGATTTTATGAGCCATTGCACCTCCCCCCTTGCATTTTAATTTGGCACCTTTCACCAGCCCCTTCAGACAATGGGCTCAGTCTTTACTGTGGCACTCTCGTGCCACAATTCAAAATGCTGCTTGTAAGTCCCTGGTACTGCCAAAAAGGAGCGGGACTCCTAAACATTTGAATCAAGTTACTGGTGCTTCCCTGGTGTTGCCAAACAGGAGTGGGACACCTAAAAGCTTAAAGCAAGTTTCTGGTACTTCCCTGGTTTTGCTGAACAGGAACAGGACTCCTAAAAGCTTAAATCAAGTCCCCCGTGCTACCGGAGTGGAGATCCAAACTTGTTTCAATAATGTCCCCTTTAGAGAAAATTAAGAAAGAGATTATCTATTGTGGGGGGTTTGCTTCACAGTCAGGCTTCTCCCTCCAACCCCTGTTGCTGCTATTCTCCTGCTTAAGAGTATGGATGGGCTGCTTAGAGCCCTTGAGATTTTATGAGCTGTTGAGCCCCCTTTGAATTTTAATTTAGTGTCTTTCACCAGCCCCTTTAAACAATGGGGCTCAGTCTTTACTGTGGCACTCTCGTGCCCCGGTTCGATGATTTTGTTTTCTTCCTTGAATGTCCCATTTGCAGCTAATGGACATAGAGAGAGTTGGAGTCAAGCACATTCCAGGATGGCTTTGGAGGCACAGGAAGCTGTTTACGGCAGCAAATCTTTTTTTATGAAAATGTGGCCTGGTATCAAGGAGAGGGGGGTTGAAGTGCTGTGGTGTGTTTTCAAGTGCTCACATTGTGGCCTGATCAAACCAAGAGTGGCAGACATAAGCTCTTCACAGCTCAGAAGTTGAATGAGGGAATGCAGCTCACAATATGGTACCAGTCTGAGAAAAAAAAATGTGGTCTGAACAAATTGTGCTAGATACCTCTTAGTGTGCTGCTTTACACAGTGGGTTTATGTGGAGTTCAGTGTAGGTTTAGTGCTGGAAAGTATACTGTTTAGTGCAGAAGACTATGGGGGGTTCAGTGATTTATTAGGAATGGGGACAGTGGCAAGAATATTAAATGAGCATTTGTCAATGCTGAATGCTTGATGCTGTCCCACATCAAAGACCTGTCCAGAAATTTGGAAATTGATTTATTAGAGCTGCAGTGGGCGTAGCCCTGCAGACCTCTTGCATTGACTAACAAGTTCTGGCAGAGCCACTATGGCTGAAAATGCATTAACTAGATGAGGGTGTTTCATGGGCTTAAACATAAATATGAATTGCATTTAGCAAGGCCTACAATATTGTTCCACATATGACTTGTGAGCAAGCTGGGCAGCCTGAGAGTGGGTCGCAAGGTGGTAAACTGGGTTAAGAACTGGTGTAATGATTGAAGTTAGAGAGTCATGGTAAATATGGATCAATGTGAGGAAAGGAGTGTGACCAGCAGGGTGCCACAGGGATCAGTTCTGGGCCCAGTCCTGTTTAATGTCTTTATAAGTAAAATTGTGGTGGGGCTAGAGGGGAAAGTGTGCCTCTTTGCAAATGATGCTAAGATCTGCAACAGGTTGGACACTCCAGGAAGGGTGGAAAAAATGAGGAGGGACCTAAGTAAACTGGAGGAATGGTTCGAAGTGTGGCAGCTGAGATTTAAAGCAAAAAAGTACAAAATCATGCATTTGGATTGCAGGAACCCAGGGGAGGGTTACGGCGGGAGGGACAGATGGTTACCAAACAGGAAAGGGATTTGGGGGTAATCATTCTGGATGACCTAAAGGTGGTTAAACAACATACCAAGGCTATGGGGAGAGCCAGTGGGATACTGGGGTGCATAGGGAGAGGATCGTCAGCAGAAGGAAGGATGTGGTGATGGCACTGTGCAGATCACTTGTGAGGCTTCATTTGGAATACAGTGTCCAGTTCTGGAGTAGAGATGCAGTGAATTTAAATTCTGCCGGCGAAGTGAACATGAAGTTGGCACTTCACATTGCCACTCTGCTACACGGAGTAGGCAATGCAAAGTGCTCACTCCGCCTTGTCATTACCACTTCGCATTAAGGTGGAATGGCAATGTGAAGTAAGGTGAAGTCATTGTTTTTAATGGACTTCGTGTTCCTCATTATGATTCTACGTGATCCACTTGGTGTTTCAGATTTGGCAGCCCCCCCACATATCACATGGCTTACAGCACTGTAAGTCACACGCTTTTTAGCTAGACAGGAAGAAAGTGAGTCATTCAAGCAGACACTTTTACTTTCTCCTGTGCAGACGGAGAGAGAGAGTAACGTGTTTTGTGACTGCTGATACTTTGAGATCAGAGCAAGGAGGAGATTTAAACTTTGATTTAGACCCAATAACTTTTTTAAAAGCTACATTTTTTTGTCTTTTCTGTACTCTTTTTTACTTAATTTGTTCTTCCTGTAAATTTTATTTTTCTTACCTTTATAAGTAGTTAGTTGTTTGTCTGTGTCTGTGTGACTGTGTGTGTGTGTTGTGTGACAGTGTGAGTAGTGATTGCTTGGCCTGAGGGAGCTCAGTAGGAGAGATGGACCAGGGTGGGGGAATGTCTGGGATGGGGCAGCTCTGGGAGAGCGTGGTAGTGGTAAGCATCGTACTGTGTGCATGTGTGGAGGGCATAGGCGTCCATTCCTGTTGGACCGCTCAAAACTTGTTAACTTCCCCCCCCGAAGCAGGACCAGAACCACCTCCTGTCCTGACTCTGAGGCAGTTGAACCACCACCACCACCACAAAGTCCAGCACCAGGTCCTCTGGAGCAGGATGTGCCTGTTCCCCCGGGTCCCCGGGCTCAGGTGTGGATCCCATCCCTGTTCAGCACTGTGACCAGCAGGCTTACAATATATCCAAGTAACTATTAAAAAAAAATAATGTTGTGATTCATGACGTGATAGTAAATCATGATTTGTGACTGCATTTGTGACCGTGATGATGAAGAAACGTGAATGTCTATGGCTGTACTTCCCTGGACCCCGATGTGCTGTAGCTTAAAACTCCCAGACTTAAAAACACGTATCAGTGAGTACAATGGTGGGGAGGTGAAGCCTGGAGAGATACTACAAAACAGGCTTACAATACATCCAAGTAGCTAGAAAAAAAAATGAATGTTGTGATTCATAACGTGAATGATCGTGAATTTGTGATTTGTGACTGCATTTGTGACCGTGATGATGAAGAATGTGATTTGTATTACGAGTGACTCGTGATGATGGTCCTGACTTAAAAACGCATATTAATGAGTACAATGTTCATGCAGAATTAAGCACCACACCTGTCCAGAACTCTGAAGGGAAGCCAAAGAAACAACTGTGACTTAAGTTACAGATGGAGATTGGGCCCTGAAGAGATGCAAATGCACAGACAGATTAAGATTGTGCTGTGCACTGAAGAGATGCAGACACAAAGGCACAACACCTAACCAGTGCTAACCATCAGAAATTCAAATCTGGAAAAGAATACCTTTGCCGGTTGGGGCGGGCCGCACGGGGGGGGCAGTGTACTGTATTGCTGCAGTAACAGTCACTAGTACTAGTACCAGTAAAGATACCACAAAAAAGTACAAAAATTACACAGCTGCAGTGGATAGCAGCTTCACATTGCTGAAATGATTATGTGGCACAATAAAAGGTGTCTGATTTGATGACATGCCTCACACACATACTCACACACACACTAAGTAATGCATAGCAAATTGAAAACTTCAGTAATATAACTACATATTTTAAACAAACTAAAATTATGCACTGCGGCAGTAACAGTCACTAGTACTAGTACCAGTAAAGATACCACAATGAAGTACAAAAATCACACAGCTGCATGGATAACAGCTTCACATTGCTGAAATTATTATGTGGCGCAATAAGAGGTGTCTGATTTGATGACACGCATCACACAGATCCTCACACACACACTAAGTAATGCATAACAAATTGAAAACTTCAGTAATATAACCACATATTTTAAACAAACTAAAATTATGCACTGCTGCACCACAACAATCAGCAAAAAAATGGCAAGAAATATTGAAAATATTACTGTGTGTACATTAACACAGTTAAACAAGAAAAATATCACCTAAACAGAAAGCGCTGTCTTTTTCTCCAAGTTAATCTACCTGCACCACAGATACACCCCTTCCCCAAAGCACGCTTCCACTGTCTCTCAGTACACAGACTGAATGTTGTACATTAACATTTAAAATCCATACACAAACAATAAATGCTCGATGATATGAGCACAGGAGGGTTTCCTATAATCGACTAACTAAAGTTTCAGCTAAACAAATGACTCAAAAAGGCTTTTTTAACAGCTTTTTGAAGGTTTGAGTCGCAGAGAGCTCTCAGAGCAGATTGTATCCTACAGCTTCCTACACACACTACCCCAAACTGAGGCTGTGCAGAAGAATCTAGAGCCCATGTGACCTGAAATCCCATGAATCACTGCTAAATTTGCCTTTGGAGCTTAAAAACAAGATGAAGTGAGGCAAAGTGGAAGGCAGAGTAACACAAAGTCATTGTTTTCAATGGATTTTGCATTACCCATTATAACGCAAAGTATTCCGCTTCGCATTGCGGAGCACTCCACGAATTCACCTTCACTCCGTGAATCACTTCGCAGAGCGAATTGGGGCCACTTCGCACATCACTATTCTGGAGGCCGCATCTCTGTAAGGATGTAGGCAGAATGGAGGCAGTAAAGAAGGGCAACAAAGATGGTGCAGGGCCTGCACGAAAAGTCATATGAGGAGAGAGTGGGAGACCTCAATATATATATATATATATATATATATATATATATATATACTATATATATATAGTAAACACAAATATTTTAGGGGCTCACACCATGGTAAATAAATATGCATCAAACAAGTGTGCACTACCAGTGAGTAAATCTATATCAGAAAACCAAACCTCACTTTTTCGAATAAGCGAGTGGGTAAGCACCACTTGTGAAGCCAGGAGATAGTATAAAAATATTTTTATTAACATGTATCGAAAAAATCAGTGCAAAAAACCACAAACATGTATCAACATCTCCTTCAATTTAAAGTGCTAGTATCATAAGGCAGTATCCAGCACTGCAATGAATGCACTAAATTAGAGTTCTAATCAGTAACAGAAGTCAAAGAGGGATAGATGTAACTAATATATCAGAAAAAATCAGTAGCTTTTGGCGTACCAGGTAAACAGGATCTCCCAAAGAAATAAGAATAAAGCACATGGCTTACTTAGACATCGGGAAATAGGATCCAAAAACAACTTGAACTTTCTTACTTTACACAGTATATTCAGAAAGATCTGTGTTCCATATGTTCCATGAGCACTCAAAAAATAGCTTAAATTAATCTTGGTGCTACTAAGGATATACCTGAGGCAGCAAAAACGTACAAGCATAAAGCATAGAGTGTCAGTACTTGAAATACAAAACACCGCTATTTGAAAATGCCGCCATAACACCAAGCTCACACACACTGCAAACCCTTCAGCTTCGTGGGCATGGAAAGGGCGCTAACGTTTCAACTTTCGTCATCATCAGAGTGTACCTGCCAAAGTGCAGAGGTGCATTTAAATATACTAGCCACCATACGTGTTAGTACGTGGGACGAGTGGAACAAATTATCAACTATTGAAAATACATAATACATGCAGCCATAACCCCAAAAAGAGGTTACAGATAAACTTATAATATGATGCTGCAAGCAAAACAACATACAAAATAGATACCTAATACAGTAAATCAAAAAACAACAAAAACAAAGACATTCACATAACTACTGATACAACCAACCAGAGCCTGCAAGTCATAGTTGGAGGGGGCAAGGAATAGGGAAAAGGGCAGAACAATCAAACCTAAAGATAATAACCAACCAGAGCCTACAAGTCATAGTTGGAGAGGAATAATGGTATACTAGGAGGGGGAAAGGGAGGACATTGATGGTATTAATAGCCTAAATAGCTATGTAGTGGAATGTCATTGTTCAGTCCACTCGGAAACAAGGTGTTTACTGTGAAAATCCAATGTGCCTCACGCTGTAACAATAAATTCACAAGGTCTCCCCCCTCAGAAACCTACTTCAATCTTTTCAATCCCATAGAAACATAAAGTGGCAACCGAGCCATGTCGTGCCTCTAAATATTGTCTTGCCATAGCATAGTCCAAATTTTTATTCCTAATTGCCGTCTTGTGTTCTCCAGTTCTCAGTTTTAAACATCTTTTTGTCTGTCCAACATATCCTTTTCCACACCGGCATAAAAGGAGATAAATTATACCACTTGTGCTACACTTTATAAAATGTTGAATCTCAAATCTTTTTCCAGAACTAGGATGTGAGAAGAATTTGGTGTTGTTAGTATTTGCACAATGTGTGCAATGTCCACACCGAAAATTACCTTTTGGTATTTTTGATAACCAATCTTCTTCTTCTTGTATTTTTGGTAACATCGCTAATGTCAGGCGATCTTTTAAAGTCTGACCATGTCGAAAAGATATTCTTGGGACTTGTTGGGATAAATGTTGCAATCTGTTATCAAGTTTTAATAAGTCCCAATGCTGATAGATAATCTGCCTCATTTTGTTACCTAAAGGATTATAATCAGTCACAAATGTAGGTCTATCATCATCCTCTTGTATTCTTATGTTATTTAACAAATCCATCCTGTTCTTTTCCAAACTATTTTTAAAAGACTGTCTTAGTCATGGAACTTCATAACCTCTTTCTAACAGTCTGTTTGTAATTCCATTACTTGCTGTTTGAAAAGCGGAATCTGATGAACAAATTCTTCTTGCATGGGTATACTGACTTTTAGGAATATTTTTAGTGATATGATTTGGATGACAACTGTCCCTTCTTAAAATTGTGTTTCTAGACAAAGGTTTCCTATATAAACTAGTGTTTATTTTGTTCCCATTTTTTGTAACAATACATGCAAAAAAGGTATTTGTTCCAAATCAGCATCAAAGTAAAAGACAAATTATCATTAGTAGAGTTAATAAATTCAATAAATTCTGATAAACGGTCTCGACTACTGGACCAAATTACCAGACAGTCGTCAATCTATCTTTTCCAAACTTTTATATTTTGCCAAAAAGGATTGTGCTGTTCATTGAAAATGTACTTCACTTCCCAGTCCCCCATATATAAATTAGCCAGACTGGGGACAAAAGTAGTGCCTATTGCTGTTCCTTTATGTTGAACATATGCTTTTTCTTCAAAGAAAAAATAATTAGCTTCTAAAACAAATCTAGCTAATTCAATGATGTATTTTGTGGGAGACAAGGACATATCTCCCGATGTTAGAGCATTCTCCAAAGCAGTTAAACCGACCTCATGTGGTGTATTTGAATATAGACTTTGTACATCAATAGTGACCAAGTGACAAGAGGACAATGATAGACCTACATTTGTGACTGATTATAATCCTTTAGGTAACAAAATGAGGCAGATTATCTATCAGCATTGGGACTTATTAAAATTTGATAACAGATTGCAACATTTATCCCAACAAGTCCCAAGAATATCTTTTCGACATGGTCAGACTTTAAAAGATCGCCTGACATCAGTGATGTTACCAAAAATACAAGAAGAAGAAGACTGGTTATCAAAAATGCCAAAAGGTAATTTTCACTGTGGACATTGCACACATTGTGAAAATACTAACACCACCAAATGAATCTCACATCCTAGTTCTGGAAAAAGATTTGAGATTCAACATTTTATAAAGTGTAGCACAAGTGGTATAATTTATCTCCTTTTATGCCGGTGTGGAAAAGGATATGTTGGACAGACAAGAAGATGTTTAAAACTGAGAATTGGAGAACACAAGATGGCGATTAGGAATACAAATTTGGACTATGCTGTCGCAAGACATTATTTAGAGGCACGACATGGCTCAGTTGCCACTCTATGTTTCTATGGGATTGAAAAGATTGAAGTAGGTTTCCGAGGGGGAAGACCTTGTGAATTTATTGTTACAGCGTGAGGCACATTGGATTTTCACAGTAAACACCTTGTTTCCGAGTGGACTGAACAATGACATTTCACTACATAGCTATTTAGGCTATTAGTACCATCAATGTCCTCCCCTTCCCCCCTCCTAGTATACCATTATTCCTTTCCAACTATGACTTGTAGGCTCTGGTTGGTTATTATCTTTAGGTTTGATTGTTCCACCCTTTTCCCTATTCCTTGCCCCCTCCAACTACGACTTGCAGGCTCTGGTTGGTTGTATCAGTAAGTTATGTGAATGTCTTTGTTTTTGTTGTTTTTTGATTTGCTGTATTTGGTATCTATTTTGTGCTGTTTTTGCAGCATCATATTATAAATTTATTTGTAACCTCTTTTTGGGGTTATGGCTGCATGTACTATGTATTTTCAATAGTTGATCATTTGTTCCACTCGACCCACGTACTAACATGTATGGTGGCTAGTATATTTAAATGCACCTCTGCACTTTGGCAGGTATGCTCTGATGATGACGAAAGTTGGAACGTTAGCGTCCTTTCCACCCCCAAGAAGCTGAAGGGTTTGCAGCGTGTGTGAGCTTGGTGTTATGGCGGCGTTTTTGAATAGCGCTGTTTTGTATTTCAAGTACTGACACTCTACGCTTTATGTTTGTACGTTTTCACTGCCTCAGGTATATCCTTGGTAGCACTGAGATTAATTTAAGCTATTCTTCGAGCGCACATGGAACATATGGAACACAGCTCTTTCTGAATATACTGCGTAAAGTAAGAAAGTTCAAGTTGTTTTTGGATCCTATTTCCCAATGTCTAAGTAAACCATGTGCTTTATTCTTATTTCTTTGGAAGATCCTGTTTACCTGGTACGCCAAAAGCTACTGATTTTTTGCTGCTATATTAGTTACATCTATCCCTTTTTGACTTCTGTTACTGATTAGAACTCTAATTTAGTGCATTCATTGCAGCGCTGGATACTGCCTTATGACACTAGCACTTTAAATTGAAGGAGATGTTGATACATGTTTGTGGTTTTTTCTACTGATTTATTCGATACATGTTAATAAAAATATTTTTAATACTATCTCCTGACATAACAAGTGGTGCTTACCCACTGGCTTATTTGAAAAAGTGAGGTTTGTTTTTCTAATATATATATATACACTATGGTAGCATGGTAGTGCTACCATAGTTAGGGTTGAGGAGCCATTTACATGTTAAACCTAAAATTTTGCACCTTAATAACTTTGCAACTGTTCAATGGATTTGCCTGAAATTTGGAATACTCGATCAAGAGCCATATATCTTGGGATATGCCAACTTTCATACTGTTCGGATATACAGCTGTGGAGTTATTAAGAGTGATCTGAGCGCGCATTTACGCTTTTTTGGAATTCTGTGGTCATCTCTACAGGTCACATGGTTTATGCGATCAGTCTGAAATTTTCAGGGAACATGCGGCCAGTGTCCCTGATGTGTCTTTTGAAGATTCCATGAAAAAAATATTAAATGGTTCAAAAGTTATTCAAAAAACAAGTTCCCTTTATAAGTCAATTGGAAAAGTTAACAAAAAGTTCGACAGTTTTTACTTTTGCAAATGGCCCTTTTACTGTCGCAAATCCACCGCTTTGTTTTCAGTTGGTCATCAAAAAAATGCTTGCCATTTAAATTTGGGACCCTCTAGCAACCTAATTCTTTTTGTATTCACCTAATTGGACCCTGAGGATGCTAGGCAAGTCTTTATTTTGGGGTAAAACCCCCCAGAAATGTGTTTTTCAAATTTCTGGAAAAAGTACTTTCGCATAGTACTTTCGCATGCATGACACTGTCAAATGAATTTGCAAAAGCTTTTGCAAGTTCGACAGTACTTTTCCAGGTTGTGGGAAAATGACAGCAATTCTTTGGCACCTGCTGCGAAACGGTTTGGTCTTTTAGGCTGAAATTTGTAGTCTTGTAGCCAACATCTCACAGATGTGCCTTTCAGTATTTCGGTGAAAAAATATTACAGAGCGGCAAAGTTATGGCACTCCAAAGTTGATGCTTTTTCCCATAGGATAACATTACAGCGTCCGCCTCACTACAGGGATCCTTTGGCGCCCTGATGCAAAATAACAGTTTGGTCTTTTGGGCTGAAATTTGGAGGGAGGGAAGAAAGCCAACATCTCCCAGATGTGCCTTTCAGTGGTTTGGTGAAAAAAATATTACAGGGAGCCAAAGTTATGGTACTCTGAACTTCTCTTTTTTTTCCCTATAGGATAACATTACGGTGTTTGCCGTGCTTTTCAGAGCCCGTATCTCGAAAACGGTGAGAGATATGGACTTTTTGTCAGAAAAATTCTTAGTCCCCTAAGAGGGGCTAAGTACAAAACTAGCCAGGAAAGTCCTAAATCTTATGACTTTAAATTTTTTTCTATGTCGTATGGTTCCTGAGATATAAGCAATTTAGTATTCCAACTCCTCATTTTCTGCTCCGAGACCCATTATTATGCATACATTCTTTGTACTCACTATCTTTCTCTATGCAACTTTTGGGGAAAACCAGCCTGTGCACTTACATTACTGTTACTGTTACCACTTCTGCTTGCTGTTCCATACCCGTTTCACTTACTGTTCCTTTCTACGCCACCATATGCGTTACCCTTTGCATTTTCATTTGCGCTTGCATTTGCATTATTTTTACCATTTCTGTCTACAGTACTGTTTCTATTTCTGTTTCACTTTGCATCACCATGCACATTACCATTTGTGTTTGTGGGCACCATGTTACTATGTGACAAGACATCATGTGGCAGAAGCGCGGGCCCCAGCTCCTGCCGCCGCATTACATTCACTATTTCTCGTTATCATTCTCAAAAAGAAGGGAAATTAGAGGCAAAAAAATCCATTTAATGCATCAGTTAGGGTTGTTCCACAGCGACAAAAGCAAGGAAATTCAGTGTTAGGGTTGAAAGCCCCCCTTGGACCTCCCTGGCCACACCCCCAACCGGCATCAGGGTGCACATTGGGGTTGTCAGTCCTAACTCTCACCCCAATTTCCTATACCTCTGCTTCTTTACACATGTGATGGGTGAGAGTTATAGCTGGCAACCCCAATGCACACCCCGATGCTGGTTGGGGGTGTGGGTGGGGGGGTTCAAGGGGGGCTTTCAACCCTAACACTGAATTTCCTCACTTTTGTCGCTGTGGAACAACCCTAACTAATGCATTAAATTGAGTTGTTTTTGCCTCTAATATATATATATATATATATATATATATATATATATATATATGTAGCAGATCGCACCACTGTATTTAGGAGTTCAGCGGTCACTTACATACTAAAGTCAAAAGTTTGGGCATTAATAACTTTGCAATCATTCAACAGATTTGCACAAAATTTGGAATGCACAGTCTGGTATGGTAGATCACTTAATTTACTAAATTGTGTTCCAGTTGGATATACAGTTTTTGTGCAGCAACGTGCCAAAAAATACACTTTTCAACACTTTTGCACATTTGTTGTCTGTGGCACTGCACGAACACCGTGTGGCTATTGGTCAGACTCTTGGGACATAGAAAGAGCTTGGGCCAAGGAACATGCCACATTTTGTTTGGTGAAAAAATATTAATCTGTTCAAAAATTATTACAATTTTAAATGCCCATTATATCATGACTTTTGGCACCATTATCTCGAAAACAAAGTGAGATACAGACTTTTCGATAGGGTGGCTTAGCTCACTTGAAGGTGAGCTAGCCATTGGAAAAATATTTGAAATCATTGAGTAAGCTTGCAGTGGAATTTTGTTTGTACGTTGCATGGTTCATGAGATATTGTGAAATTACTGTCACAAGGGTTGAAAGAGTGCCTGTCCAGTGCTTTTCGGTGCCCATATCTCAGAAACGGTGTGAGATATGGGTACAGTCAGTGTTTGTGCTATGATCGACTCGGTGTCATGGTTACAATGACACTTGAATTGTTTTTCTAGCTGTTACGGTTCTCAAGACATGGACAAATTACTGTTACAAGCATTAATTGGCCAATAAGAATGCTGCATGGCTCCGTAGCTATGCGTAAGTGGTAGTGCAGGCCCAGAGTGTCCGCACTCACTCAGATGCCTATTGTTATGCAGAAATGGGCAAGTTGGTTGGAGTACAGGGCCCTCTCCCACCAGTGTGGCTAGTATTATATTATAGGGGTGCGGTCGCACCACTATATTTAGGGTTTAGCGGTCACTTCCATACTAAAGTCAAATGTTTGGGTGTTAATAACTTTGGACCCATTCAATGGATTTGCCTAAAATTTGGTATGCGCAGTACGGCATGGTAGATCTTTTGATTTGCCAAATGTCGTTTTGGTCAGACTTATGGTCTTTGAGCACCAAAATGGTGAAAAATGCAAAATTATCCATTTTTGGAGGCAGTTTTTGGAATATTGTCAATGGCACTGTGTGGCCACTGTATGGCATGCCGCTCTGCGACATGGCTCATTTGAAAGAGCTTTACTGGTCGAATATGCCGCTTTTCATTTGGTGAAAAAATATTGAGGTATTCAAAAGTTATAGCACTTTTAAGTTCCCATTATAAGTCAAAGGGAAAATTTATAAGGTCATTTTGTGAACAAAGAATTTGGTTTTGGCCATCTGGTCCCTCCTCACGATCAAAGAATTTGCAGGCTCACAATCAAAGATTCTTTGATCCCGAGGGAGGGACTAGATAGCCAGATTTGGAGGGACCAGATAGCCCAATTTTAACAACTTTAAAAATTAAATATCTCACAAACTGTTTGGTCTTTTAACTTGACATTTGGAGGGTGTGGACGGGATGTCCTGTAGATGTGAATTATGGTGCTTAGGTGTCAGAAAATACATTCTTTGCAGAGATATGGTGTGGCGTAGTTTACATTTTGCAGACAGCATTTTGCAATGTGGTAGTGGCTTGAAATTTATAAGGTAGCTAGCCTTACTGCCATGGATGTACTTTTCAGTTGTTAGGTGTGTAAAATGTAAACAGGTGCAGAATTCTGCCACTCTGACCAATTCAAATCTCAAACTTTAAAATGTTATATCTCTGACACAGTTTGCTCTTTTAAATTGAAATTTTCAGGCTGTTGAGGGGATGTCCTGTACATGTGAATTATGATATGTAGGTGTTGGAAAATTAAGTTGCTGCAGAGATATTGCGTGATGCACTTTACATTTTGCGTATAGCGTTTTGCATTGTGGTAGGCACTTTTAATGTTAACCTTCACATTTTGCATGTTAATAACTTTGCAACCATTCAACGGATTTGCACAAAATTTGGAATACACAGTATGGTGTGGCAGATCGCTAGATTTACTAAACTGTGTTCCAGTCGGACATATGGTGTTTGCGCAGCAAAGTGCCAAAAAATGCACTTTCGCTACTTTTGCGCATTTGTTGTCCATGGTCCTGTACGGACTATTGGTCCGAATCTTGGGACGTTGAAAGAGCTTGGGCCAAGGAACATGCCACATTTTGTTTGGTGAAGAAATATTAATTTGTTCAAAAGTTATTACAATTTGAAATGCCCATTATATCCTATGTGAAAATGTATATGTATTTTTGGAATGTTAGTGAGAAAGACCAGATGGCCCAAGTTGGGATAACCATATCCCAATAACAGTTTGGTCTTTTTACTTGAAATTTACAGGGTGTTCAGGGGATGTCATAGAGATGTGAACTATGCTGTTTAGATGTTGGGGAAATAATTTGTTGCAGAGATATTCAATGATGTAATTGACATTTTTCCCATAGGATTACATTGCCCGTCTCTGTCATGACTTTCAGCGCTATTATCTCAGAAACAAAGCGAGATACAGACTTTTCGCTGGGGGCGAGCTAGCCATTAGAAAAATATTTGAAATTGTTGAGTAAGCCTGCTGTGGAATTTTGTTCATACATTGCATGTTTCATGTGATATTGTGAAATTACTGTCACAAGGGTTGAAAGAGTGCCTGTCCAGTGCTTTTTGGTGCCCATATTTTGGGAACAGTGTGAGATATGGGTACATTCATTCGAGGATGTGTGAAGTACTTGCTGTCACAGTAACAATGATGCTAAATTTTTGTTCTAGCTCTTACGGTTCCCAAGATATGCGCAAATTACTGTTACAAGGGTTTGGTGCCCTGTCGTGCTGCTGCATGGCTCCGTAGCTTTGTGTAAGTTGTAGCATGGGCCCAGATGCATATTGTTGCGCACTTCCACCAATATGTGTTTTCTTCTACTCATATTACACTTGTTCAAAAAGTGAGGAAATTCTGTGCAAAAAAAAATGTTAATGCTTCACTTAGGGTTAAAGCAAAAAAAGTCAGGAAATGAGACGTTAGGGTTGAACCCCTAACCCCCTCACACACGCCACCCTGATCTTCCACAGTCTGACAGATGCCAGGGTGTGTCATTGGGGTTGTTATGCCTAAATATCACCCCATTCTCCTTTACTGTATCATGCCAACATGCTCAGACATGGAATATATTATAGGGGTGCGGTCGTGTCACTACATTTAGGGTTATGAAGCCACTTTTATATTAAAGTCAAAAGTTTGGGCATTAATAACTTTGGACTCGTTTAACAGATTTGCATGAAATTTGGTATGCGCAGTGGGGCATGGTAGATCTCTTGAACTGCCAAATTTCATTTCAGTTGGACTTACAGTTGCTGTGCAGCAACATACTGAAAAATGCACTTTTCCTCAGTTATGTGGGCAGTTTTTTTATTTTATCTGTGGCGCTGCGTGGCCTTGTGGCATGCTACTCTGTGACATGGCTCATCTGCAAGAGCTTGTGTCAAGGAACATGCCACTTTTCATTTGGTGGAAAAATATTAATCTACTCAAAAGTTATTAAACTTTTAATTTCCCATTATAAGTCAATGGGAAAATTTATATGGTTATTTTGCAAAAGAAGAAAGGGGTTTTGACTATCTAGTCCTGCCTCACGATCAAAGAATTTGGAGGCTTGCAACCAAAGAATCTTTGATCGCAAGGAATTCTTTGATCGAGATGGCCACCATCTTGCTTTCACTTTGCAGTCGGAAAAATTAAAATATCTCAACCCGGGGGGGAATTCTTAGGTGAAACTATGGTGGGTTTTGCTCAGGGGTCTTCCCTCTATCAAGCCATGCATGTGGTTTCTTTCAAAATGGTCAAAAAAATAGAGTTTTTAACTTTTTTATTCTTTGATCGCAGCTTGTGAAAGATCTTTGACCACGAGCCTGCAAAATCTTTGATTGCGAGATTCTTTGACCGAGATCTTTGATCATGAGGGTGTGACTAGATGGCCACTTGAAAAAAATCAATTTTATCAGCTCAGGGGTGCCTTATTAAGCTAAATGAGGGTGTGTTTTGCACAGGGGGCTTTGTTCTTTCAAAGCATGGCTGTGGTTACATGTATTTCTGCCTAAACATTGACTTTTAACATTTTTTATTGTTTGATCATGACCCTGCAAACTCTTCGATCATGAGATTCTTTGACCATGATCTTTGATCGTGAGGGTGCAACTAGAAGACCACATGAAAAATTCAATTTTCTCAGCACAGGGGTGACATCTAAAGGCAAACTAGGGTGGGATCTGCTCAGGGGCCTTCGTTCTGTCGAGTCATGGCTGTGATTTCATGTATTTTTCTCTAAAAATTGAGTTTTAACAATTTTTGATTCTTAGATCGTGAGCCTGCAAATTCTTTGATCGCGAGCCTGCAAATTCTTTAATCGTGAGATTCTTAGATTGCAATCTGTGATCGAGAGGGAGGGACCAGATGTCCAGATTTGGAGGGACCAGATAGCACAATTTTAACAATTTTTCAAATTAAATATCTCATAAACGGTTTGGTCTTTTAACTTGAAATTTGTAGGTTGTTTACGGCATGTCCTGTAGATGTGAATTATAGTCTTTAAGTGTTGGACAATACATTTTTTGTGGCAATATCGCGTAACACATTTTATATTTTGCAGACAGAGTTTTCCATGGTGGTAGTGGCTTGAAATTACTAGAGTAGCTAGCCTTACTGCCATGGATGTACTTTTCAGTTGTTAGGTGTGTAGAATGTTAATAGGTGTGGAATTCTGCCAGTGTGACGAATGACTATCTGAAACTTTCACGTTTTATATCTCAGAAACAGTTTGATCTTTTACATTGAAATTTGGAGCCTGTTGAGGGGATGTGCTGTCCATGTGAATTATGGTGTTTAGGAGTTGGAAAATTAATTTGCTGCAACCATATTGCGTGACACATTTTATGTTTTGCATATGGCATTTTACATTGTGGTACTGGCTTCACATTTATAGGGTGCCAAGTGTTATTGCCATGGAGGAAATTTGTAGTGGTTAGGTGTCTGACATGTAAACAGGTGTTGAATTATACCACTCTGTTGACTGACACTTTGCTTTCTTTCAAGGTGGTAGGCCCCACGCTACCACTCATATGCACTGCCAGCAATACATATGATATTCAGTACTTTTACTCTTATCTCAGGCAGGAATTTGCAAGTTTATTTATTTTCCCCATTATTTAACCAGGTGAGACACACTAAGCTGAAAGCTTGTTTACAGGTGCAGCCTGGGAGCACAGGGAAGTTAAGTGACTTGCTCAGGGTCACACAGTATGCAATTGGGGGCTATGGGATTCAAACCCAGGTCTCCAGATTTGCAGCTCAGAGCCTTAAACAACTGCACTATACTGCCTCCTGTTGGTGCGAGCATGGGGCCTGAAGGGCCTGCACGCCCACCAACTTGTGCAACATTCTACTTTTCTATTCTTTCTCAAAAGGTAAGGAAATTATATGCAAAAAAACTTCATTAATGCATCATTTAGGGTTAAAGCACAAAGTCAGGAAATTAGACCTTTAGGGTTGCCCCATCCCTCCTGGTGGACCTGCCCATCATCCCAAGATTGACAGCTGACAGGGTGTGTCATTGGGGTTGTGAGGCCTAAATGTCACCTCATTCTTCTTTACTGTGGCTGTGAATGTAATTACAGATGGAATGGGGTGACATTTAGCCCTCACAACCCAATGACACAACCCATCAGCTGTCAATCGGATGATGGGCAAGTCATAGGGGGCAACCTAAAAGTCTCATTCTGACTTTGTGCTAACCTTAAATGATGCATTAACAAAGTTTTTTGCGTATAATATATATAGGGGATACATGATGATCAGGAGTGTGATATGGAAAATATTCCCACTCCTGCAGAGTGAGGCATAGATATCTCATGAGTGCCAAAGGCCTCATGATGCTGGAGTGGGAATATTTTCCATATTACACTGCTGATCATCATGTATGAGATTTATACAGTGGGGTGAGGTGATACACAGTGGAATAAAACTGTGAGAAATCCTGCAGTTGTGGTGATTTTCTTGTGTAGTTCTTCATTTATGTTGCTGGGTGTGTGTTCTGTGACTTGCTATGTTGATTGGTAGTTGTGCTCTGGCAGTTGATTGGTTAATGTTGTGTGGTCTTTGCAGTGGTTGGCTGTTTTTTGGTGTCCTGTTCAATTGGTTGAAATGTGGCAGTGTGAGTTTTGGTTGGTTATTACTTATGGAGTTGGTGTTGCAATGGGCAGGTGTGTGCTGTGTTACTATTGGTTGTTGCTACATGATGTGTGTTCTGATTGGTTGTGATGCGTGCATGGGCAGGACTATGTTGGGATGTCAGTTAGCAAGTTCATATGTTCGTACAAGTTTGATGGACGTGGGTTCATTCTGGAAACTTTATTCGTTTTTTTTAGGGTGTTGGAGAAATATTTTGAAAACTTTTTGGGTGCAATACGTTTTATTTAGTGATATAACATGGTATGTGATGCTTTTGTGTACTTTCATCTGGTTTCTTTCACTGGATCTTGTTAGCGTGTAACGATGCATCTGTTGTACGTTCTTGCACTTCTTGGAGATTTTGGAAGGTGCTTCTTTTTAGGTGACTGAAGAAAAATATTTCACTTTGGTGGCTGCAATTGCTGAGCAGGTATTTCAATCAGAATCTGTGTCAGACTCGATCACTCTGACTCTTTTTCGGCACTGGCTTTCGTATTTTTGTGACTTGTGGAAAGAAAGCACAAGTGTAAATAATGGGTCATGCTGTGTTTGACATGTTTATTGATACTGTACGAAAATTGCACTTAATGGTACCTTGCACAATATTAAAGGCGATATTTGTTGCATTTATGGTAGGGTTGTTAAAGCACACAGACATTATGTCTGGCCAGGTTGCACTGCATTCTTTTCCTTTTTCTACAGGACTACTACTTTTGGAGGTTCCAGGATCACTATCTGATGTGCTTAGTATGTCGAAAATCTGTTGATGTTTCTCCTCATTCAATTTGGAATAATCATTGAGAGACTGTAATTTCTTGTGGCCAGAAACTTGAATGATATCAGTGGGGGACACATTGGAATCGATCAGTTTTTGCACTAAATGCTTGCGAATAGAATGATTAGTGAGCCATTTGTCAGTGGAGATTCTAGCTTTGTCGACCATATTTTTAACTATTTTGCTGAGCAAATTTATACCAAGTGATTGATTTTTTGTACCAACCAGTAGGATATTGTGCTGTCGGTGTATAATTTATAGCTAAAAAAAATGGTGCATCTGGGTGGTTTGCTTTGTCCGGACATTTGTGACGGTACAATTTGTAATTTAATACAGGGCATTTGTTACTGCCTTTTGTTTCACATGCTCTAGGTTTTACTGCTCTAGTATCTTTTGGATTAATACCACTTCTTGATTTGGTTTGTCTCTCCTTTGTATACTCCAAATACTGATTGTTTTGCTCATCTTTTTTGAGTTGGATATCTCCCAATTTTAGGTTTCATGTTTCTGTATTTCCCCGAATGCCAAAATACAGTGTTACAGTTAGCCACATTGTATTCAGCAGGGCTTGAGGGCCATCATGTCCAAGTTGTTTCTCTGCATAAAGCTGGTCAATGATGTTATCTGTTAACTCGTCTGCAGCTTGAGGTCGATTGCCTTTTCCTATCTCTTTCAGTAGCTTTTGTTTAGATAGTAATACTTGTCTGGTTTTTAAAAATGTTTGAGAAGTGCTGATAGATTCTGGGTAATTGTAATACTTAAGATATCTCTCCACGCTTTGGAATCTGGATCTTAGTGTTAGAGGTTCGTAGTCAGTACCGTCTTGCTGTTTAGAAGTTATGAAATAATGGCACAGTATTTTGTCTAGCTGTTCAGGAGGTACTTGCTGTATTGCTGTGTGAATGTGCAGCATGTCCTTCATAAATTTTTGTAAGGCATTTACATCAGCACTTGTTTTTCGGGTGGTATTTTCATTTCTGGTACTTTTTATGAAAAGGTCTATTTCGTCGGTGCCCATAGCTATTGTATTACTAGTGCCTTCACCTGTATGTTTGCTGTCAATAGTGTTGTGCGTCTGCTCGTTTGGATCTAGTAGTGGCTCTTCATCTTGCTCGAACTGACTGCAACTAAGGATGACCTCTTCAGGAATATTTAGAATCTTTTTTTTCCATTTGAGACTTAATTTATTCTCCGTGTGCTGTTCAGTGCTTTTTGGTAACAACACATTGTTTTTTGGCATACACATTTTTGACAACATTGTAATAGCGGTTTCTGTTTTGCAGAGTACGACTTGGATGCGATGCGGCTGCTTGGATGTGTGAGATGCTGCACTGAAAATGAAACTACTACTGCAGGTTAGTAGCTCATGCTGGTATTGAGGTGCATCTAATTACTGATTAAACTGATTGCTCACATGTTTCTCTTTTGTAGAAGGCAGCTGTAGTGATTGCTGACGTATGCAAGCACTTGATATTAGTTGTGTGACGTATGCAGTGTCTGTATAGTTCTACGGGAATGCTGCTGTGCATATGTCATCACTCTTTTATTCAATGGGGTGAAAATACACAGTTTTATTCCACTGTGTATCACCTCACCCCTATTGTATAAATACATATATATATATATATATATATATATATATATATGTGTCTATATATATATATGTAGACACACACACACCCTGGAGAAGAGAAGAGACATGGGTGATATGATAGAAACTTTCAAATACCTAAAAGGCATAAATAGAGTGCTGGAGGATAGCATCTTTCAGAAAAGGAGATGTCCAGGAATGAGGGGGCATGACGTGAGGTTGGAAGGGGTAGACTAACGGGTACCTTAAGGAAGTATTTCTTCACAAAAAGGGTGGTAGCACCTCTAAATACTTCACAAGTCAGTTTCATTATGAAAGAGAGACTAAAACACAACTGACACATTTCACATAATACTACTACACACTATAAAAAACATAGGATAAGCAACTTTATATATAACCAATGTGTTCTGTCACCTCGGGGTTCTGATTCCCATGGACCTCTTGAGCTTCGCTATCCTGGCCAGAGGGAATCAGAACCCATCTGTGGCAGAACACACTGGTTGTGCATAGTCACCCATCCAGTATTCTCTATATTTAGTGCTGCATTGAGGATTTCTAAGTCATAAACCTGTGTCATACAACTGCTTTAAATTAGACCAAGATTCTGGTCCATTCAATAAAAATTTGTTAAGATGAGGAGCAAAGTTTTTGGAAGAAACCAAAGGAATAACAACCCTATTAATGTCTTATAAATTATTTTCTATGTAGGTGTGAAGGGTTACCCAGCTGTCAGCTGTCCAGCAATATCAATTCTGACATCTGTGCAACAAAGCAATAAAGAAAGGCAGAAGACATTTCACAAAAACTTCAGGCAGAAATTGGTGCCAGAGTTTAGCTAGCCATGTGCTGCCCAGCACAACTTTATCAATTGCAGTATCAGTTTCAGTCTCATGGTTCTATGAAATGGCTACTGCCTTGATTTGTCCTTGTCCTGGCCAAATTTCCCTCATTCACTCAAAATACCACCAACAGCTTAATCTGGTTCAAGGTCAGTTGGCATTCATCTGTATCCCCCTCCCCCGGGTCGTGCCTGAAAATAGGCAGGATTTGTCTAGTGCACTTCCCCGGTCAACAAAAACTAAATAAAAACTAAATAAATAAATAAATTTAAGATAAGACTGATTTAGACAGGCATATGCCTGGACAGCTGACATCTAAAGGTAAGCCCAATACCTCATCCCCTTTGCACCTATGTTCTACTCTAGAGATTCGGTATTTTAATTACTTTTTTTAATTCTTTACTTCCTACCAGTTGTACAATCACAGTAAACTACTGCATAGTGTGGAGTGCACTGGGACTTATGCATGCCTGGTGTTGTTGGTCACTTGCCAGGTATGGATAAATCCCAGCACAACCCACACCTTGTTGTGGATTATTAAAGGAAAACTACATGTTAAAATCAGGAAAATATATGTATTATTACCTTTTTTGTGTTCTGACTTCATCCCAGTGTTTTTTTTCTGCTCAGGCTGTGAAAGGAGTTTTTTTCTAACTTTCCCTGGCTGTTTTATGGCCCCTGGGGGCTGCCATTCAGGTTTCTATTATTGCATCTTGTCCCAGAGAGTCTTCCCAGAGTGCCAGAGTGCCCTTTGCTTTGATGTTTAATAGCCCCTGCAGGAGGCCAGTGTCTTGTTACAGAGTCTTTATTACAGCTCAGCCACAGCAGAGAGAACACAGCAACCAGGAGTCACACTGCTAGTTTTGGGTAAGTGTAATAAGTTTCCTAAATATTAGTACCTTATCCAGCTGTGTTCTGCTTAGGGTAGTGTGTGTGTGTGTGTGTGTGTGTGTGTGTGTGTGTGTATGTGTGTGTGCTTGTGTGTGTTGATTCAGTTGCTTTTGTCTTGCGTAGAAGGCAGTGCTTGTAGACAAATGAAATCATTTTGCAGCTGTGGTCATCCAATGGCTAACAAAGGAATTCACACCTCTGGGTGAGTGGGGGAAGGGATACCAGCAAAGCAGGAGTATCTCAGTTTGCAAAAGGTAGTAAATTAAGCACTGAAACTTAACAAACAAAGAAAAGGCCCATAAAACACCTTGGAGGAACCGGCCCACTGGTGCTCAGGGTTAAAGCGCTGGACGCCACACCTTGCATGATGCTGGTGACCTGGGTTCAGGAAAGAGCCCAGGTCATCGGGGATCAGCAGGGAAGGGAAGAGATCGAGTGTCCAGAGGACTGCTCTCTCTTCCTGGGGAGGGTTCAGTAGAGTGTTCACTCTTACAGCAGCCTCTGGTGGTGGCCGGAGGTGCCTGACATAGCAAAACTGCAAATGCAGAGGGGCAGAGTTGTGGCATAGTGTTGCCTTGATGGACACACTCTGAGGGGTCCAGGAACACATACAAGAGAAATCCCCACCCTGGGGATAGGCGACGGCACCTTGACCCCAGGACCACACTCCAATGCTGGGCTTCCTCCTCTCTGCAGCTGACCCATATGGTTCCAGTGCTCTATACTGTAGATAGAGCACCCTGGGTGGGTAGGGTGGCCCGTTCCCCGGATGAGTGGTGCAGAACAATAGTTCAAACCCCCCCAACTTTGGAGGAGGTTTCAACTTGCAAAAAAAGGCAGTACTGGGAGGGCTCAATTCTTGGAGGAGGTTTCAACTTGCCAAAAAGGTAGCACTGGGAAGGGCTTAATTAACTTCTTAAGCCAGAGGAGAAATAGCGCTCTCAAGCGCCCATACACACAGGCAGCGTAGTAATGAGGCCTCAGTGGAGGACACTATTTTTAACACTCTATCATGTTGTTTGGAAGGTAATATATGCAGGGAGTCCTTTTCTCAAAGCAAAACTTCTGTAGGGCTATGCCCACTGCAGCCATAAAAAAACACTCCAATTCTTTGCTACAAAAAGTAATCGCTGTGTTAGAAGCACTACACTGACAAACAAGCATTTGCCAATTCCGAATGTTGTCTCGCTGGCATTGGTACTGGTAGTGCAGGAGTTAGAGATGCATAATAGGAATGGCAGTGAAGTATTGAACTGATGCCAACCTCACCCCCACCCTGCAGTGAATGACAGGCGTTGGAGTGTGCCTTTGGGTCGTCAGCCGTAATGCTCATGTTATTTCACCTCACCCTACTCTTTAGACACTGACAAGTGTTGTCGTGTGCTTTGGGGTGTTTGGGCCTTATATTTACCCCATTTCCTAAGGGAATATGCTGAGATGAGTGCAGTATAGGAGAATGGGGTGAACTTTGGGGCCAAAAACTGCAAGGCACACCTCGATGCCTGTCATTGGCTGCAGGTTGGGGGTGGGGGGTGGAATGGCATGAGCAATACAGCCGATGTTCCCAAGTCACATCCAGGATACCTGTCAGTCTATATAGGGTGAGGTGTTACAGTTGGAAGCCCTAATGCCATAGGCATTTGTTGGTATTTTCACTCCAGATATTCAACATGGGAGTTTTGTGATCCCACCTCATGAAGAGCGGCACTATCAGTTTGTTAGCTGAAAGGTGATTTTCAACAGCGACTGTGCCATTTGGCGCCATACGTATGAAAACACATTTTGGGAAGAATGTGAAAAATGACACCTATATTGTTCATGTGGAGGTGTAAAAAATGGCAACGTTGAAAATATGGAGTGAAAATATGAAGAATTGATCAAGTCATGAGCATGTGTATAAACTGCGCAACACACTTCCGTAACCCAATTATTTTGAGGATTTTTTTAACCACATTTTTAACACAGGCATTTTGGGACCTCCCCTCATGAACAGTGGCACTGTGATTTTGTTTATCTGTCCCAAAGGTTGATTTCCCACAGCTACCACACCATTGTGCGCCACAGGTGTGAAAACACATTTTGGGTAGGATGTGAAAAATGACAGCTGTATTGTTCATAGGGAGGTGTGAAAAAATGACAGTGTTGAAAATGTGGCAAGAAAATATTGCAAATTTGCAAAGTTACTAGGGTGTGTGGAAACTGCACAACACACTCTTGTAACACAGTCATTTTATGCACTTTCTTCATCAAATTTTCAACATAGGCATTTTAGGACCTCTGCTCATGAACAGTGTCACTGTCATTTTCTCAAACTGTCCCAAAAACTGATTTTGTACAGCGACTGCGCTATTCTGTGCTGGACATGCGAAAACACATTTTGGCCAGGGTATGTAAAATGACAGCTGTAATGTGCATAAGGAGGTGTGGTAAAATGGCAATTTTGAAAATCTGGAGTGAAAATATTACAAATTCATGAAGTTATGAGCATACGTGGAAACTGTGCATGCACACTCATAAAACAGCCATTTTTTGGATTTTTTTTCACCAAATTTGCAACATAGGCTTTTTGAGAGCCTCATGAACAGTGGCACTGTTGTTTTGTAGCATCGCCCAAAAGGTGATTCTACGCAGTGACCACTGAAATCACCTTTCAGGACAGAATAACGCCATGACAGTGACTGAGTTCATGAAGAGGATCCCAATAACCCCATTTTGAAAATTTGGTGACAAAATTCCAAAAAATGGCTGAGATATGCACCAAAGTTGAAAAAACCCTATTTATGCCATTAAACAGCTTACGGCATTTCTTCAGTTTGCGGTAGCCTTTGAAGAGTGCAGGCGTGTTTCCGGTCCACCAAAGATCATTGTGCCATGCTCCAGAGTAAGAATGGGGTGAGGGGATGTGAGGAGGCAGGGTACATAGAGGGTGGCGCGGGTTGGGGAGGAGCAGGACAGACTGCGAGGGACCATTTTCTGTTTACATTTTAAATAAAAAAAAACATTGCAGGATGGGTTTTTTTCAGGGCATTGCACACTGGGTGGGCTTCCAGCATTCCTCTGGAGTGTTTTGGGGGTTCTTAGCAGATGGCGGATTGAAATTCGGTTGTCTACCTACTGGAGGGGGCAAGAGCTAAGGGGGATTGGGCACCCTTCTCGGCACACAACAGGGGCATTATGCTGATGGGGAGTGGGCTCTCCCATCTGCAAAGAAAGACTGTTAGGGGTGCATGATACCAAGGGGGACTGGGCACCCTCCTCGGCACACACTGGCGGGGGCATTATGCCAATGGGGAGTGGGCTCCCCCATCGGCAAATTAAACTGGGGACTGAAGCCAATGGGGATTGGGCCCCCCATTGGCAAAGAAAAACTGTTGGGGGGTGCATGATGCCGAGGGGGGATTGGGCACCCCTTGGCACAGAATTGAAATGGGAGGGGGCCCCTTATGCCAACAGGGTGTGGGCTCCCCCGTCGGCACATGAACTGGGTCAGGGCATGCTGACAGGGGGATTGGGCACCCCTGAAGCTGGCATTGTGGCAGGCAGCGGCAGTCACTGCCTCCATGTTTATTGGACTGCTTTTACCAGGAAGGGCACATCGGGAGTTTTGGTGCCACTGCTTGACGAGCTTGGCTGTCATTGCAGTGGACCTTTTCTTATATGTGCTTGCCTCATTAAGTATTGCTGGTGTGGCACCTGCATGCTGGCTTATTGTGGAATGAGGGACGCACCTACTGATGCATGTTCTGCATTCGCCCACAGTGACTGCACCTCCAAATCTGCTACTAATGCAATATGTTGGCTGGTGTGCACACGGGAGTCAACATAAAAACTGGTCCTGTTCTGCCTTTGGTAAAGTCAGATAAAACCTATGACTGAAAATAAAATAGAAAACTTCTGCCTATTTTTTCTACTCTCCTTGAATGTTTTACACAACTACTCACCATGACAACCATACTCAGGGAAATGAAAGATTGCCTGAAAAAAACTTTCAGCTGTTATTCCTTATTTCTTGTTGTTCATGCCAATAGTCTGTTTTAAAAATTGGAAATAAGGTCAAAGTACCCAGAACCCATAAGAAGCAGTATAGCGCAGAGATTTAAGGCTCTGAGCTGGAGATCCAGATTTAAATCCCACAGCTCTCACTTGCATACTGTGTGACCCTGAGCAAGTCACTTAATTTCCTTGTGCTCCCAGGTCACACCTGTAAATAAGCTTTCAGCTTAGTGTGTCTCTCCTGATTAAAAAAAAAAAGGAACCCTTTTCAATCCATAATCCCACCCCTACCGTCTACTTTAACATTTGTTTCCAATGAAATACATACAGATGGTTTTCTCATTACAACCCATCTCCTAAATGAAATAATACCTCGTGCCATGCCAGCAAAATACAAGCATTTGTCAATGCCGAACATTCGCTTGCAGGTATTTGCAGTGGTGTTTGGCACGTATGGTGCTTTACCATAATGCCCTGTGCAATTGCTGGTATTTGCACAATAAATTTTCAGCATGACCTTTTTTGTTGCCCCCATTGTGCACTACATAGGCGGAAACATGTTTTGGGCAGGATGTGAAAAATGACAGCTGTACTGCTCATAAGGAGGTGTGGTAAAATGGCAATGTTGAAAATGTGGAGTGAAAATATTGAAAATTCATAAACTTACAAGCATGCATAGGAACTGTGCAATGAACACTCGTAAAACAGTCATTTTTAGGAATTTTTTTCACCAAATTTTCAACATAGCCATTTTAAGATCTCTGCTCATGAACAGTGACACTGTGATTTTCTTAATGTGTCCCATACATTGATTTTGCACACCGACTGTGCCTTTGTGCGCTACATGGGCGGAAACAAGTTTTGGGTGAGATGTGAAAAGTGACAGCTGTACTACTCATAAGAAGGTGTGGTAAAATGGCAATGTTGAAAATCTGGAGTAGAAATATTGAAAATTCGCAAACTGCACAACGCATGCTCGTAAAACAGTCATTTCTAGGAATTTTTCACCAAATTTTCAACATAGCCATTTTAAGACCTCTGCTAATGAACAGTGTCACTATGATTTTCTTAATGCAACCCATACATTGATTTTGCACACCGACTGTGCCATTGTGCGCTACATGGGCGGAAACACGTTTTGGGCAGGATGTGAAAAATGACAGCTGTACTGCTCATAAGGAGGTGTGGTAAAATGGCACTGTTGAAAATCTGGAGTGAAAATATTGAAAATTCATGAACTTACGAGCCTGCGTAGGAACTGCACAACTCACGCTCATAAAACAGTCATTTTTTGGAATTTTTGCGCCAAATTTTCAACATGGGGTTTTTGGGACCCCTTCTCATGAATGATGTCACTGTCATGGTGCTATTCAGGCCTGAAGGGTGATTTTGTGCAGTAACTGCACAGTGACTGCGAAATCACGGCCCGAATAACGCCATGACAGTGACATCATTGATGAGAGGGTCCCAAAAACCCCATGTTGAAAATTTGGTGCAAAAATTCCAAAAAATGCCTGAGATATGCAATAAAGTTGAAAACCCCTCTCTAGCCCATTATACATTTTGCAACAATTCTCAGTTGGTCAGCTTTTGAAAGTGCAGGCGTGTTCCCGGTCCACCGAAGATCATCGTGCTGAGCTCCGGAGATAAGTATGGGGTGATGGGGGGTTGTGAGGAGGCTGGGTGCGCAGTGGGTGGGTGCAGGTTGTGGGAGGGGGGACTGGGAGATGTGCCGTGGGACTGTTTTCGATTTACAGGTACAAAAAAAAACAGACAATGTAGGACATTTGCTACACTGGGGTGGGCTCCCAGCATGGCAGAAGATGGCTGGAGGGGCCGAGGAGCTGATGGGGAATTGGGCATCCCGTCGGCAAACTACGGGGGCCGAGGGCCGGCGGGGATTGGGCACCTGACCGGCAAACTAAACGGCGCTTTGCCACACTGGGGTGGGCTCCAGTGTGGCAGAAAGATGGCTTGGGGCCGTGGAGCCAACGGGGATTGGGCACCCCCCTGCTTGGCAACAACATTTGCCACGCTTGGGGTGGGGCCCCGAGCATGGCACCAAAGCTTTGGGGGCGGTGAGACACGGAGCACGTGACGCGCGGGGGGGTAGTGTGACATGGTGCTCAGTATGACAGCAGTGGTTTTCTTTGAATCGAAGACCACCGCTGTCATACACAGCTCCCCCACCCATTGGTGCAGGACCACCATGCCTGCTCAATGGAGCACTGGATTGCAAGGGAGAGGCACACCTTCAAAGTGTGCTACTCTCCCAAAATGTTCCTTGCGCATGTGTGCAAATGAACGTAAAAAAGGACAAAGCAGATGCAGCACATCCTACTCGTCCTCCCCAGCTCCCAGCAGGTTCTTTCTAGGGTGGTCCATCTCCTGATTGCTACCAAGGATGCTTTGCCATGGAATTGCTACTGCCCCAAACATGCTCTGACACACACACAAGGCAAATGCAATGAAATCTCAACCGCCTCTCATCTGCCACCTCCTCCTCTGCACCACTGCTATCTCACCCTCTGTCAACCCTCACGTTAGAGCATGGTCCCTCACCTGTCAGCACTGACACTGGCTGCTGGCACAGGGACAGGGACAGAATGCATAAAAAGAAATGCTGGTGTTGTGCTGTGCAGGTTAACATCAGAAATTTGTGCTTGCACCCTCTTGTTTTCAGGGGCAAGCTGGGAACACTGGAGAAGTTAAGTGACTTGTTCAAATTCACACGGTATGCAAGAGGGGGTTGTGGGAATCAAACTCAGGTCTAACAGATACTAACCCAATAGATTTACAGTATGAATCCTGTATGACCCCCTCCTTACCTAACTCCTGTCTCACCTTCTCTCCTTCCCCCTTACCTAATGCACTTACCCTACCCCTCATGGTCTAGCACTTAACCTCAAGACACGCTCACCTATGTGGAAGGCTACTGTGACTGCTGCAGTGTACCACCCACATAATACTGTTGCACTCACCTAGGCCCATGGCTCAGTACTGCTCTTAACTATTCGTATGTATTATGCATTCTATACCTGCATCATCTATGCTCCTCATGTATTGTAAATGATGCCTCTCACATGGATGTATTTTTTACTATGTTACATACTCCTTGACCATGCTTGAATGTATGAATAGTATTGTATTTATTGTACCTCTTTATTACTGCATTTAATCACACCTCTGTATTGCTGTACGATTTGTCAATGTTACTACTGTCATCCCACTACCCCTTCCCCCAGGACGTACCATGAGACGAGCATTAAGTTGCTCAGTGTATCTTTCCTGGTGAAACAATTCAATAAATAAATGATAAATAAATACATCTAAAGACAAAAAGTAACCTCAAGAGAAGTTTTTTTTTAATTGCTAGAAATAGACATCTTTGAGTAATTATACAATTAATAATGAAAACTGGTTAAAAAGATCTGAGAGAAATAAAAAATATACTAATGATTAATCTAATTATGTCAGAAACATATTAATATTAAAAGACTAAATGATGGCATTTTTGTAGACAACAAATACTGTAGTGCTACTTTAATCCTCTGTAATTCTCCCCAAACCCCTACCTTAGCTGCAGCTGGAAAATGACTTCAGCTCAGATCACTTTCTAGTCCAGCATGTTCTAGTAAATAAATAAATAACTTTCCTCACAGAAAAATAATGAATTTACTCTTGACACGATCAAACCACCCAACATAAATTGCAGGTGGTTTTGATACTGGAATATATTACAATGGAAAAAAGTGTAAATGCATAAATTAACCAAAGCGGTGTGGTTTATGGGTTAGAACACTAAAATATTAAAGCAGAAGATCCCGGGTAGTGCTGGAATCCACTGGGGGCACAGGAACTTCCAATAACTATAATGTGAGCTTTTATAGCTCACAGAGCAATGCCATTTTTTTGTAATGGGATGGGGCCTCGGTTTAAATAATAAGAGTCCTAATTTTCATCTGCTATCAAGCAGATGCAACATTTAATATTATAATAAATAGCTGTAGCCATTGTTTAATGTAGATGTCAGCATGGATCAGTTGGTAGTACATCTGCTTGCAATAATAAGGGGATGATGTACTATCAGATCGGGCTGTCTTTTGAATGAGATATTAAATTAAGATCCTGTCTGTGTTTTGTGGTGGTTCTTCAGGTAGACATTAAAGTTCCCATGGCACTTCTTGAAAATAGTAAGAAGTTCCTTGGTGCTGTGGCAAGATTTACCCCATACATTACAATATCACAAACAGCCTTCTTTCTTGGGAAACAAAACCTGAATAAATAAGTAAATAAATCTGCAGTGCTATTAGTAAATTATATCAACTGGTAATCCCCTATATAAGCTGGTATCTTACTCTGGTGACATGCCATAATATCTGGGTCTGATATCACACCTAGCTATTGCAGCATTTCAATCTGACAATTTTGAATAGACAATAGCCGACAGATAACTGTGGCAGCATGAACCTGCATGTGTTTGCTGAGTAACAGGTTCCCTATTTACAATGTGTAATTGCCCTGTTAGAAGCACTACACTGACAAAAATCAGGTCCAGTTTACTGTGTATGCGAGACAACCATCTGATTGATATGTATTGACTGTTTTAATGTATTTCTTTTTAAAATCTTTGTTTTTATTGGCTTTTACTCCTTATCCTTGTAGTGCTGTGTATTCTGCTTGTTTGCTTGCTCTAGTGCTGTCGTGAGTTGAATCTGCCACCCTCCTCCATGACTGAGATTTTTTTCCTGCTAGCAATTAGTTGTTCCATTATATTTTCATGCTGTGTGTGTGTGTGTGTGTGTGTGTGTGTGTGTGTGGTGTGAGTAGCACAACATCAGGAGAGAAATGCTGTCTCATCTACCTTTTTTAAATCAACCCCTCTCTCCTCTTTCTCTAGCTCAATCATCAGTTGGGTTGGCTGTCAGTTGTGTTGGTATTATTATGTGTGATGAGGACTGGGCAGTGTTGTGGAGCAGGGATGTGGTCAGGCTGAGCAGTGATGGTCAGGCTGAGCAGTGATGTGGGGGGGGCCTTGCTTGGGGTCCAAACGTGGTTGTGGGATTCAGAATCCTGATGACAGTAACCAGTGCTGGGAGAATATAAAAAAACACTGCAGCCCAGATATTCAAGGGGGTTGCACCTGGCACAACAGAGTTGTGCCAGGTGCAACCCCACAATGCGCCCTGGCATGATATTCAAAAGGCTGCCTGGTGCAGCGCAAGTGTCGATGTGCCTGGGTGCAACAGTAATGTATGCAGTGCAAATGCAGGGGGCATGCTGCATTGGGGGGCTCAAAGTTGAGCCAGAAGAAAAAGGCTCAAAGCCAGGCCACCCACAGGTTGGCTGCTGTATAGCAAGGCACAACACAGCACCCGCCAGCCATGGGTAGCCACCTGCCCAGCAGGGACACAGTCCACAAGCACCCACACCCTCCCCATTGGCCAGTTTGTTCCCCATCCTCCCATATGCCCAATTTCAGGCAGCAGTATCATAAACCCACCACCTGGTGGTCCAGAGGTTCTCCCACCTGTTCATCCTGGTCACAAGCAGTAGTAATAGTAAACCCTCCAACTGGTGGTCCAGTGGTGTCCCCCCTCCCTCCAGTGTTTCCCGATTGTGGGCATGTCATAGACACATTCCACCTGGTGGTCCAGTGGTCCCCCCCATGAAGTCTGATCACTGGCAGTAGAGTCATAGAACCCTGTACCTGGTGGTCTAGTGGTGCCCCCCCTTTACGCCCAATTGCAGGCATCTGTAGTGCAAACCCCATCACCTGGTGGCCCAGTGGTCCCCCTCCCATCCCACCATGGAGGGACCCAGCCACCCAGCTCCCCAATCCATCAGCGGACTGCACCCGCACATACTGCCCATCAGCTCTCTGAATGACAGCTTACAGTATGACCTGTATGCCTATTGGTCCACAGTGTGGACCAATGGGCTTGCAGACCATACTGTACAACACAGGCACAAATATGTGAATGAACATGTTGCACTGCCCCTCCACTTGTGCCACTGTCAGGCGCAGTCTGAATGTCTTGCCCTGCATATACAACAGCAAAATACAGCATGTATAACTGCAATACCAATAGCAAACTTTCGGCATTGACAAATGCTTGTTCTTATTAGACAGCAACCTTTAAAAAAAAAACATTTTCAGTGGCATAACCCAGCAGACCATCTGACACACATTTGAAAGCTGGGACCATAATTGTGTTCATTTTATACTACAGAAACTTATATAATAAGAATATGTCAATGCTGAATGTTTGCCACCAGTATAGAAGCCCTGGGGTACTAGATACTTCACTTGACTGTGCAGTGTGAATGGTGGTAAAGAATGTGCTGGAACAGGGTTAAAATAAGGCATCTTGTGTTAAAATAAAGTATGTAAACTGCCTTTTTAACTTAAGATTATTTAGATATCTGTAAAGGAAGCCACAGACTGTAGAGAGAGGAGAGTGAGTAAGTTCCGTTGTTGTAGTGTAGCGGAACCGAGCGGTGTTAATGGTAGTAAAGGACATGCTGCCAGAGGTTTAAAATTAGTCATCCTCTGTTAAAAAAGTATATTAACTCCTCTTTTTATGTTATGATTAGTTAGATATCTGTAACAGAAGCCACCGACTGTAGACCAGCGCTTCTGTAGCCATGGATATACATGTACACTTGCACACCCCCTGAAAATTGCAGTAAAAAGTTCCCATAGGATCAAATTGTAAATTGTAAGTAAGGAATAACACATGACAGGGTGTGTGGCAAAGCTAAATTACAGCATGCCCTAGGTGTGTTGTGAAGCTTGAGGCACAGCTAAGTGCTTTCAAGCACTTGTGAAGTGCGGTATGTGATTCCAATAGGATCACATTGTAAATTGTAAGTAAGCATAACACATGGCAAGGTGTGCAGCAATGCTAAAGGTGCAGCCGAGTACCTTCAACCACCTGGGAAGTGCGATATAAAATTCCCATGGGATCACATTGTAAATTGTAAGTAAGCAATAACACATGACAGGGTGTACAGTAATGATAAATTACTGCATGCCCCAGGTGGGTTGTGAGGCACTAGGCACTGCTGAGTGTGATCAACCACCTGGGAAGTGCGCATGATGTCATTAGGTCAAATGGCATGAGAACAAAAGATACCAACAGTATTTCCAGATGGGGGTAGCATATACCATTTATGTGATACCTCCAAAAAAGTGAAAAAAAAAAAGAATTTCCTACCATTTTTTGCTGATTATAAAAAAATCTAGCAGGTATCTTTAAATGAAACTTCACTCATTTGGTAGATATTTTTGTGCTGAACAACTTTTGTGCTCAAAGTACCATGTTATCATTTTTCGTTTTAAAGCTATTTGCATTTGTTTGTTACAAAAAGTGAATAAAAAATAATTCTCTGTTGTTTTTTGCTAATTATAAAAAATCTAAGAAGTATATATAAATGAAACGCCACTCATTTTGTAGATACTTTTGTGATGAACAAAGGTTGTGTTCACAGTACCAAGCTATTATTTTTTGTTTTAAAGTTATTCATATTTTTTTGTTGAAAAAGTGAAAATAATTGAATTTTCTTTTTTTTTTGCTAATTATAAATAAACTAAAAGGTATTTTTAAGTGAAACACCACTCATTTTGTAGATATTTTTGTGCTGAACAGCTTTCATGCTCACAGTACCATGCAATCATTTTTCTTTCTTAAAGTTATTCACATTTGAATACAGTTAGTACAGCCAGTATACATTTGCAGAGCTGGGCATTTAGAAAGAGAGAGAAAGGGAGAGAGACAGAAAGGTGTGTGTATATGTGTGTGTCTCTGACTCTATTTATCTCTCTCTCTCTCTCTCTCTCTCTCTCTCTCGGCACAGAGTCAGGTTACACAAACAGACAGATCTGTTTTCTACGTGTACCAGTTTAACCCTTACTCTGCTGATAGAATGAGATATGGAATGTGGAACATTTAAGTAACTTAAAATAAACGTGCCATTAGTATGAATTTTAGGCAGCATTGCTCAGTGTGTGTGTGTGTGTGTGTGTGTGTGTGTCTCTCTCTCTCTCTCTCACAGGTCAATGGATTTTCTGTGTTACAGCTGGCATCTGAAACAGCACAGTGCTCTTCCTGGATGTTTGAAATTCCTAGCCTTATCATGATAGATCAGCTCTGCTCACATCAAAGGAAAGAACTGACCCGTGATTGGGTCGGCTTTTTCTTTTGAAGTACATGCCATCTCTGCCCTACAAGTCAAAATTTTGTCATAATCAGCCTGTCTGATTATTGGTTTGGCACTGACTCACCCCTTAAACACTGCTCTGCATTGGACGGATAGTGTCACACCCCTCAAAAGGCACTATCATAACACAATGTTTGCTACGTGCACACGCGCATGGCGAACATAATAAATCAGCAGGCATGTAATAAATTAAAAGTTAATAATTCTGTCAAGGGCTTCTAGTGACATTAGAAACCATGGCAGTGAAGTTCTGGTACTTTCCTAATGCCTCCAATCCCCTGATGGAATTCTGACCTTCCTATGTGGATGCCCTTCTTGTTGCTTTTGAAACATAGGTGCATGAAGAAGACATATGAGAAAAAGGAAAATGTAACATTGCAGAAAAGCTGCTATTCAGTTATTGCTGTAAATATCACCTTTTATGACTTCTTATTGTAATCACATTCACATGAGCATTTTAGTTCAGTGAAGCCCCTTTAGCTTTTTTAATTGAACCACAGAACATTGAAACTGCATATGTAGGACATCAGAGAACTAATGTGTTGCATCAGTTCAGGAATGTCAGATGTTCAGTATTACTACACTCCGATGTTGGAACTCTGGTGCCACAGTGGTCTGATGATGACATTCTTTTTTTTTTAAAGAGGAAATGATTCTTTAGCCACACGGTATCTTATCTGACATGTAAGCAACAACACAGGACATGGTGTGTGTTGCGATAGATTGGCCCATGAGTCATGGCCCCTGGTGAGATGCGAGTCATAAGGTGCAGTGAGTGCCATTAACCACCAAGGAGCATGTGCTGATTTGGCAGTGTGCTACTGTGCATATAAAGTAGCTACTAACAAACAATAAAAATAATAAAAAAAAAATTGTAAAAGTACAAGGTTTAATTATTACTTAAATTTAAACAGAGATGCCCTAATACAGAAATATGGGATATGCAACAGCCTGACTCACAATATGCAATTTATTTTCAAGTGAGAGAAAGCAAGACCATAGCTCACAAGCTGAGGAGCCATGAGTGAATTATTAAAGTCCTGCCACCTCACAAGTGATGATGAACTGCATACATTGAGTCAGACCATCGCATATTCATTTCATACATGATTGACTGAGTGAGTGCTTCTCACCAATTGGGGTGCTCCTTTTCCTAGCTCATTAGATAATCTTATTCTGTAAAAAGAGTCAAGCATTCAGCTGTCATGGAAAGAGGTTTATTCAGGGACCAATTTTTAAATGGTTTATATTTTATTACTACTGCCACTGAGACCACACTTATGATTGTTAGAGTGGTCTCACTTATATCTTATGGTACTAGAACCATTCACTTCCAGTCTGTCATCCTCATAACCTAGGAATGTGCTTGCGCCCACTCATACAACAGAAGGAGTGGTGTCTGTGGCAGTATTATCATACAATATCAGTTTACTACTGTAGTTCTAGCTTATAAATATACTGTTTGCTTGGATATTGTACTGTTTCTCTTTGATTTCAACTGCTGGCTTCAGAGCAGCATTTGACAGTCTTGATGGCATCAACATTGTGAAAGCAGCTGTCCGATTTGTTCCGTACTTCCTTGTCATGATGCTAAGCTTCATAATATCAATTATGTGTGGTTCATAGCTCAGTGCTTATGTTACATACTGTAGCTGGATGATGTAGGTTATGCTTGGTTACAGAGGCCAGACCAATATAATATTTTGGGCCTTTCTCTGTATCCCGCTGTAGGAAGGATGCTTAGGCCAGTAGAATGAGCTCCCCCAGTGGGATAAGAATGTTGGAGAAGGAAGAGGAGTCAGGGGAGGATGGAGGGTGAGTGCAACTTGCTCCAAGCAGAGCAGTGGTCTGCCTGATGAATGAAATAGGATGTGGGGGAGGAGCTCTTCCCCCACATAACCTCAGGCATGCTCCCTTCAATTATGTGTGGTTCATAGCTCAGTGCTTATGTTATATACTGTAGTTGAATGATGTAGCTTGTGCTTGGATACAGAGGCCAGGGCCAGTAAGTAGGACAATGCTTGCAAGGTACTAATATTATGAAATGATTAGTGCTTAGGTACTTTAGCATAGACATGAGCAAGTCAGTGATTATAGTACACGTGAGCTGGATAGCATATGCAAAGGCTTAGATGCTTGAACTGATGAGTAACTTGTTATGATGTGATATTTTGGCCTTTCTCTGTATCCCACCACAGGAAGGATGCTTAGTCCAGTAGAATGAGACCCCCCCCCAAAAAATAATGATATCATACGATTGTTTTGTACCCGACCATTAGAAGGAGTCGAGTAGGATGACACCCCCCAAAAGAAATGGTAGCAGTATGATTACCTCCTCCAACTCCGGAGAATGTGACCAGTAGCACACAGGAGAGGAAAACCCCCCTTGGGGGGAAACCTCTGGGACCCATGGCTACTGACATGCCCGTCCTTCTGGGCATACTAAAGGAGAGTAATCCTAAGTAACAATTTAAATGTAATCGGCTGATCAGAAATCCAAAGTTGTAGATCCTGATCCAGAGAAATGGAAAACTGAAGAAAGTACTGAATTTTGACATGTCAGGTGAAGATAGCAGCAGCTGTCTAGTAAACTCCCAGTTCCGAGAATCCATGTCCAGGGCAGAATGATAGTAGAGTGGAACCTATGGTTGATAATAATTAGAAGCATTGAAGTTGCACTGGGGAAGCGCTCCAGCAGGTGAGGAAGTCTACTTCGAGAAGAACCAGAAACCAAAGGCTAAGTGTCCATGTCCAGAGTAGGAGGGCAGTTGGTTCATGTTCCACTTGGCAAGCTTTGCAAATGAAGGCCATGGTGATGAAGCACAGGAACTGGTGTATGCTGCGTGATGTGGAGAGTGCAGAGCAGTAGGAACCTCTGGTTTGGAGTGAGGGAAGCAGGTGAGTGAATGAGGTATTGATCATAGTATGAATAGGTAGACATAAGTGAGATGTACCTCCAAATTCTGAGGGGTGAATTTGGTTGTAGAATAGGTGAGTCAATCCTGAGGAACCTCTAGACCCTGCAAGAGCGAAGCAGGTAATATGAGCTAGTAGTGTAAATAAGTGGACCTGTATGCAGGTCAGTAGTAGTAATTAAATCTGTATGATGCAGACGTAGTAGCAGAGGAGTAGTATTGCATAGATTGTGTATGGCATACAGCGAGGAGCAAGAGGAAATGGTAATAGCACAGGAATCAAAAAGCTTCATCTGGGTGATCCAAATAGTTACATAGTGATGTAGATATCCACATTATGAAGCCAGAATGGTACAGTAGCTAGAATTGACTTGGTGAGAATAGTCTGACGAGTCCTGAATAGTCGAGCTTATGAGTCATAAATGGTGATAACAGAAGAAGCTGAGTCGAATGAAGTACCAGTGTCACAGGGTCCAAGAAGCCTTGGAGCTGAAACCATGAGATGGAAAGTCTTCTGGATAAGCTCAACTAAGTGTCCTGGTAGGAGTGTAGTAGTAGTAATTCATATGATTGAAACAGCAAGGCACAAGCATTCAAAGAATGGATGACGTACAGCTAAACAATTCTAGACGTGAGTCCATAGTAGAAGGAGCTCCTAAGGCTGGCAGACACAGTGGCAAGCAGGCATATAGTAGAACGTGTGAATCTCCAGGCCCCAAAGCTGGGCGAGGCAGGTGTAGAGTAGGAGTAGTTGAACCCCCAGGCCCGATGGATGAAACAGGTCATAGAACTAAGCAACTATGGTGTAGTAATATAAGATCAAGGGACCTCTGGGCCCAAAGGGGCGCAGGTCTTAGAAGTGAGATGCGGTGAACCTCCAGCCCCACGGGGTGAGGCAGGTTGTAGAGCAGTAGTAGCTAAGGTGATAACAATGTTGAACTGCATGTAATGCAGAAATAGCAGAGAAGTAGTAAGAAATAGAGTGTAAATGGTATTGTAAATGGTAGCATATCCTGAATCAGTTTGGTGCAGAGTAGAAATACAGTTTAAGGCAGACTTATGAGAGCAGTGACAGGTGCTATATACTCTTATATCCTGAAGATCGAGGACGGTAATGATTGCAGGGAAGAGACCTAGGCAGATGAGTTGGCTACTTGACCAGAGGTAACAAGCATCTGGAAACTGTAGTAGATCAGTGTCTTAGGCATTAGTTAAACTAAGGAAGGCAGTATGGAATACAGCTCAGCAGGGAGTTCTTGTGGAGCCGGTAGTAGTAACTCTGGAGGAATTGATGTAGCATGGCGAGAAGCATCCAAGAGAATTGAGGTGAATATCTTGATGTACTCCAGAATAATCCAGTGGAAGGCAGAAGCTTTAGGAAGCATGAATTGGAGAAGTAGGTCCAAATGAAGGAATCAGCTCTGTAGGAAGCATCCATGGGAACGAAAGGGAGCTAAGCCCAATGAGAGAAGGAAGTGCGGCTAGACCACATGTAGGTCAGTCGATGGACCATAGGAGGTACTGTCGACAGTGTAGGCCAACATGTGAGTAAATAGAAATAGTAGCTAAACCCAAGATGGCTAGCATGCAGCTGGACCATGCGAGGTCAACTGGTAAGGTAAGTAAAGAGTGGCAGCTAGCCCCACGTAAGCTAGCATGTACAGCTGGACCCCACGTAGGTCAGCTGGTAGGTAGTAGGGAGTAGAGTAAGTAGCGAGTAAAGAAAGCCTCCTGTGCCACCGAGCAACAAGCGCTGGAACAGTACGTTAGCAGATAATAGATCCCATAGAAGTAGTAATAAGAAATACTGGTTAATTTAGGTTCGATATGCAGACACGAACTGGCGTAAAAGGAAGGAGGTGTCACCTGTACAATGTTTCCATAGGACCGTAAAAAGGAGATATGATACAAGTTGAGTGCGTTGCAATACCGGTCAAGGAATCCTGAGTGCCTGCTGAATGTGTAGTTGAATGCTGAAGGCAATGTGCGGCTGAATACAGTTAGATGTATCCTTGGAAACGACCAGCTAAAGTATGATGTAGTGAGTTACGAACAGCGTAAACACCTCAATTGATAGTAGTAGTTGGCAGGTTGAGCAAGCTTGCACATGAAATGCTTGAAACATAGCTCCAATGCTTCCCTGTCCTTTGCTGTGAATCTGATAGCGGTAGGAAATAATTTGAATGGCTGCCTAGTGGCCCGAGTATCTCTTGCAAATGATGCTCCGTCATGAATGAATAATGTATCATAGTAACGTACCAAATGGGCTAATATAGTAGCAGAAACAGCTAAGTGGTTTGCCTGCTGACTGAAATAGGATGTGGGGGAGGAGAAGCTGTTCCCCCACGTAACCACGGGCATGCGCCCTTCAATTATGACAACACTAAGAGCAACATATCTAAGATACCCTATTGTTAGTATCATTAGTTAAGATATCAGTTTTGCCTTGTTATTCGGTACTCCCAGTTCTAGTTTACAAAAATAAAATCTTCCATCAGAGTTTAGAACTATAGAATAGTGTGTCTGTTGCCATGATATTTGTCACCATCCTCCCATCTCACTGATGGAGACAAAGAAACTTTAACAACCTGCTGTCCCATAGCAGAAGCCAAGAGCCAAGGTAACCATACATGTAGCACAGTATTTCATCGTGGACATCCTGGCGAAACCCCATAACAAAACCTTACTGCTCCGGTCAAGCACCATACATACAAAAATAACTATAGCCAGTTGTGCTTTATCAGGACAGGTCACAGAAAAATAACAAATAAGTTTATGTATTGGCAGTAATCACAGATTTGAGTTAGGATACTCTGCAGGTCATTCATTGATTTATTCAAGATTTGCTAGGGTAGTACAACAAAAGGCTTCCATAAAGTAACCTCTTGCAGACACTACTCCAGGTGCCTTGGAGCTTTGCTAGATAAGGTTTTGTCAGGGGGGCCTTAGGACACAGTATGCAGCCATCCCCTGTTATAGTGCATTTATAGCAAACAGCACCTGGTTTCCCACTGCAGAGTTCCTTTTAGCACACCTCTTTTCTGGTATACGTGAGGTATTCCTGAACTTCGTGTGACGACTATTCTGCAGTTACTTTTATGTAGAGCAGGTTTTTTGGAGTCATTATAGAGCGAGGGGCTTCTTCAGTTAATCAGATAACTCCTTTTTCCCATGTGTGTGAGGGAGATACTATAATTCTGGAAAGGTATCTCACATGCAGGAGCCCTGAAAATGAGCTTGTTGCCCAGACCACTATTATGGTTGTAAGAGTGATCTCACATTCTGAGGGTATCAGAACATTCTCATGTCCTAAGAATACATGTGAGACTACTCTTCTAACCATTAGACTGATCTCTATGGAAGTATTATTACAAAGCATTGACTTCTGACACCCACTTGTATACATCTAGGTGCAAAACTTTGGGCAGGTCACCTCCCAGGATCATAGATTATAATGGATTGAAATAGAATGAAAAACTGTCCCCACCTTACCATACCAGAGTTCTGCTGGAAAAGGGAGGAGAACAGGAAATACTGCTGACTGACTACAGAAGGCAGCTTGCCTTAAAGCAGTCTTAAGTTGGAGTCACTTGTAAGGTGGCCTACTAATATATGTCTTCCTTATAAAATGGCTTGAAAACATTGTAAATATGTGACTGGTCAATGAGGTTCCATAGCTATGTAATTATCCTAATACACATGCACAGTTGGAGACTCACCCCGTCACTGGCTTCATATTTATATACAAAACTAGCCCTGGGCCACCTCACACAAATATCAGCAACATGATGGAAAAAAGTATTTAGAAAAGCCATGAGTGACTGTGGCAACGGGTGGTTAGGAAAGATCCCTGCCAATCATCCTCCCATCTTGGGCTACTTACTTTAGCCTCTGTGCTTAGTGTCACTCTCCAATCCTGTCACTGCCTGATGATGAGTCATGTTATAATTGCAATAACACACAACAGGGTGTGTTTTCACTGGATAGGCACACCTCCAGTGTGTGCTGAGGCTGTAGACCAAATACTCCAGAGGCACACGCTGGGAGAGTGCCTATATTTCCTAATGAATGTAGAACCCAGGCGTATCATAGGTATCATAGGTATCATAGGTCAATACTGAGCTGTTCAGACATTCGTCCATAATGCTCGCCATATTACTAAAATTTCTACAGTCTGAATAACTCATCCAATTTTAGTTTGAAGGACTCTATAGATGGACTGCCTACCACATCTTCAGGTAGCTCATTCCATTTGGCTACCACCCTTTGATTGAACAACATTTTGCTCTTCCATGTTCTACAGTTCTCACCCCTCAGCTGCAGTGAATGGGCTCTGGTATTAAATGGTTAGTCTCTAAGTTCCAGTCCCAGCTTTTCACACAGATCTTGATCATTCAATGCTTTCAACGGCAGGCATATGTCCCCCTCCATCTCCTATACTCCAGAGGGAACAGGTCTAGTTCTCCCAGTCTAGTATTGTAGTTTTTGTCTGCCATACCTTTTATGGAGCGGGTAGCTCGCTTTCATACCTTCTCAAGCATTTGAATTTTGTTTTGATGATATGGAGACCATAATTGGGCTCCATGTTTGAGAATAGGCATCACCAGAGAACTGTACAAGGGGATCATTACTTCTCTGTTTCTGCCAGCTATATGTCGTAATATACAGTTTAGCACACCATTGGCTTTTTTGCATATATTATTACAGTGGACCTTAAATTTTAAGTCATCTGTAATAATTATGCCCAGGTCTTTCTCCTCTGTTACTGTTCTCAGTATAGTGCTGCCTAGATTGTAGGTCTGATTTGTGTTCTTCCTTCCCAAATGCATTACTGTACATTTGTCTGGATATAGGGGAAGTTTATAAGTCCTACACCACTCATGTATATAATTTAGAGCCCACTGTAAGGACGTATTATCTCCTTGCTGTTTGATTTCCACCCCAATCTGCAGTCATCAGCAAACTTAGTAAACCATACATTGTTTTGCTCATATTTAAGTGATGCCACATAGATGTTAAAGAGGCATGGCCCTAATATTGAGCCCTGTGGAACTCTACTCATCACCCTGGACCAGTCTGATAAAGCCTACTGACACTTACTCGTTGTTTCCTTTCTTTAAGCCATGAATATATCCAGGGAACTAGATTTTTGTGTATGCCCATACAACTTAGTGCTTGGATTAGTTCTTGATGGGGTAACTTATCAAATGCGTTTGTGAAGTCTAAAAAGACTATGTCCACTGATGTACCGGAGTCTAAGCTTTTGCTGACTTTATTATAGAATTCCAGGGTGTTGGTCTGACAAGATTTCCCCTTTGTAAACCCGTGTTGAGTGTTGTCATTTAACTATTCCATAGTTATGTAGTCAGCTATATGTTCTTTAATTATCCCTTCCAGTATTTTGTATAGTGCATTTGTCAGGCTTATTGGCCTGTAATTAGATAGGCTTTTCTTGTCACCTTTTTTATATAATGGAATCATAACAGCTTCTCTCTAGTTATTGACAGCCTCCCCCTTGTCCAGAGAACATTGGAGCAGATGACTTATAGGTGGTGCTGTTTCCTCTGCTAGTTCTTTTAGCAGTCTTGGATGGAATCCCTCTGGTCCTGGAGACTTGTTTGGATTTAAATTACCAATTTTACTGCTTACATCTGCTACCTTTATTTGTATAGGACTCAGAGAAATATTATACTTTTTAGAACCTATAGTTCCCTGGCTGTTTGTTTAACTAAATACAGGTGAAAAATATTAATTTTGAATTTCTGCCTTATCTCTGTTGTTATTTGTTGTTGTGCCACCCAAACTTAAAAGGGCACTGTCAGGAGATCTAAACCTCACTCTCAGGTTCTTGGCAATAATGGGCATGCAAGGAATAAGACACGTTGCATAAGAGCAATAAAGCTTGTTTATTACTACCAAAAGGAAAATCACAGTTGCCCTAAGCAGTTCTTGCCATTAGAGACTGGGAGCCAATGCTAAGCATTCCTATACCTCGAGGAATCTCTGTGTCTCATGGAGTCTCCGAGGTAGAAGACGTAATGTCTTACATTATATACCCAAAATAATTACCATGGTTACTATAAGATAGAAACATTTCTAGTTAGAGAGATGAGCCCTATTGGCTAAATTAGAGGTGGCTGCACAGTCCTAGATAACATTATACAATTTTGCTATAGTCATCACTTTGTAGAAACAAAGGAGTACAGTTTGTACATAGCCGTGTAGTAATACAAATCATCTGAAGATGGCAATGCTGAATTATCTATCATAATCATTACAAGGACACAGATGTTCTAACATCTTAGAAGCAAGAAACACATGTGTATATTGGAAAGTAAATTGTGTAGCATTTATGTGCATACATATCCTGACATCTACTCTTATACCATAGATGCCCTTAGCCCTATATGTTAGTATAACATATACTGTACCTAAATGCTAGCTGTCTGCAGTGTACCTCTGGGGGTACCAATCAGGGTGCAGGGACCTCATGTAACATCCCCCCCCTTGTTGCCTCTCAAGGGCAACACAAGCAAGAGTAAGGAAGTGGAGAGACCAGGGGTTATTTACAGACCCGACACGTGAGCCTTGTAAAGGAACTCTAGCTGCTCATGGTGATGGCATAATGTGCGCTGTAGGCAGCAAAGCATAACAATAAGAAAAAATATCAAGAACGCTTGTATAATAACAAAACCTTTAAAAGTGATCTAACCATGTGTTAGTAAGTGCATTATTCAAATCACCATTGTTAATAAGATCAAATACTGCTTCATTAGCTTTGGAGATATTATTGCTGATGTGGATGAAGTGGGTGTCCTTCCTGTCTAAAAGTGATTTTAATGTCAAAGTTAAAGGATCAATGTGTACATTAAAATAGGGTAAATACTCTGATAGAGTAAGCAGATAATCAGGGTTACCATCAATGATACCAGGGTCCATAATGGGGACAAGGCTAATAACTGTGTGCCCTAAAGCAGTAGTCTGGTGAGGTACAAAGCAAAAATTTGAATCATTAATAGAACATGTTTTTTCGCTGTATATAAAAGTCTTAAAATTTGTTACCGCACAAAATTCACCATCCAAATTATATTGCATTTTAACAGTAGGCAATATCCATTTGTGTAACTGTACTGGGCAAGTATAAGTCTGTTTGTAAATCTGTGTTGACAGGCGGTGAATCTCCTTCTGATAGGACTGGTACAGTTGAGAATCATCTGGAGCAGATGTTGAGTCTTGGTATTCTGTGCCATTGGTGGTGATGTCATCGTCCATGGAAAAGACCAATCGATACTGTCTGGGGAATATCCACATACTGGTTAAATAACATCAAATATGTCACATCAACACACATAATATACCCTTTCTTCGCACAAAAATCCATGTGCGGAGCGACCTACACGTCCAGAAGAGGATGGAAAACCAGTAGTGGAGGCAAGTCAAGGCGTTCTCCGTAGATGTCATCATCGAGGTGCCCAATGGAGTGAACAGATGCTAGTTTATCAAATACAGCTGTAGTAGGATCAAAGCATGGAAAAGAAACAGTAAAAGACACAAACATAGTGGGTGGGATATTCAAAAGGGTTGCACCATGCGCAATAGGGCTGTGCCTGCGCAAGTCCGAAATTGCGCCATTCTGCGATATTCAGCAGGAGGCAGTTGCACCCCCCCAAGGCAAGCTGAGCAACAGCGCAATGCAAATGAATGTATGCTGAACTGGAGGGGGAGGAACCATGCATAAACTGCACAGCCTGATATTCAGCGGGCTGTGCAGAGTTGTGCAGGTGCAACCCTCAACCTGCGCCTGCACAACTGAGCCAAGGAAAGGAGTAGTTAGGGCCACCCACAGGTGAGCTGCTGCATTGCAGGGCACAACAGAGCAGCTTCCACCTGTGGCTGGCCCCTCAACCTACTCCCTGTGCTCCCTGCAGCCCGATCGCAGGCAAAGCGTAAAACTTCACCCCTGATTGGCCCGATCAAGGCAAAACATAAAAATCCCTCCCTGACTGGCCTGATTGTGGGCGAAAGCTAGCATCCCCCACCAGCCCGACTGTGGGCAGCAAAGTGTCCCCCAGAACGATCCTGGTGGTCCAGTGGACCGCTAAGCACGATCGCGGGCTGCATAATGGGCGATACCCCCAAGACCATATCCTGGTGATCTCAGTGTCCCTCACCCCACCCACCCATGAAGCCCCACCACCCCGCCCCCAGCAGTTGGCGGGCGGCAGCATCCCACCCGCCTGCCACCCTGCTGCTTTGCTGACTGATTGTAGAGGCTCAGCCAGTTGGTAGAGCAAGAGCCAATGGCAGTAGTTGATATTGTATAAGGAAGTCCAGATATGTGAATGAATGAATTCATGAATTCATTCACATATCTGACCGTTTTAGGCGGTATGGGGCTGCATGCCCATTGGCTCTGCTCTGCACCAATGGACGGCAGCCCTACTGGGCAGTCAGTCGGTGGGTGGCGGGCTGCAGGCAGGTGGATGCTGCCACCCGCCGCCGCCGGGGAGCGGGGTGGTGGAGCTGTGGGTGGGTGGGGTGGGGACACTAGATCACCAGGATATGGTCTTGGGGGTGTCACCCACATTATGCAGCCTGCGATTGGGCTTAGCAGTCCACTGGACCACCAGGATATGTTCGGGGTGTTTAAGCATTTTCAGCACGCGATCGGGCTTAGCAGTCCACTGGACCACCAGGGATATGTTTTGGGGGCACTTTGCTGCCCGCGATCGGGCTGGTGGGGGTTATTTAGTCGCCCGCCGATCGGGCCAGTTGGGGAGGGTGATTGTTATGCTTTTGCCCGTGATCAGGCCAAGTCGGGGTGGGGGATTTTTACACTTTTGCCCGCGATCGGGCTGCAGGGGGTGTCGGTCCCTCGACGGCTGCTGCCTGCAGGGTGCCTGGCAGGGTGCCTGGCGCAAGTCCTCAGGGATCAGTGCACCTGCATGCTAATGGCATGCAAATGGGGCCATAAACAGATGCAAATGGCACCCCCTGCGCCTTGCATGAATTATGGCCCCATTTGCATGTCACCTTTTGAATATCGGAAATTAGCGCATGGCACAATGGTACTTGCACCACCACAACTTGAATGCTCCACTCTGACCACTTGCGGTGGCGCAAGTTCCACTGCGCCATGCACAGTGGCTGTGGCCGGGGGGGTGATATTCAAAGGAGTTGTTCAATAGCACAACTCCTTTGAATATCGCCCCAGCCACACCCCTGTGCAACTATTTTGTGCAGCGCAAGGGCTTGCACCACAAAATAACACAGTTTGAATATCCAGCCCAGTATCCTTAATTGAACATTTCTTAGGAGTAAAACAAGGACCAGTATTAGGATGTCTGGTCACAAATCCTAAATTTCTAGCAATAGAAACAGGAATAGTAAGAGACTGTAACATACACATGGCAACACAGTTGGGGGAGTTGCAATGAGGGCAGTACCATTTAGAGATACGTCTATCATGTATGATATCAGGGATTCTTCTGGATTCTAAATCACAGAAGAGGTTGTTGATGGTAGTGATAATATATGATCCATAGGCGGAGCATAATATTTCACAAGCAACGTACTGCTTATCTGCTTCTTTATTGTTTTGTGCAATGAAGGAGTTAATCTTATCTTTAGAATCAGTAAATGCCTCAGCAATGTCATGCATATTGTATACAATGTATCTTTCTTCCAGACTAGGCCATCCACACCATGCAAAAAGGGGGTATGATATAATTGACCATACCATTAGGGAGGCAGCATAGCGCAGTGGTTAAAGGCTCTGAGCTGCAAATCTGGAGAGCTGGGTTTGAATCCCACAGCCCTCACTTGCATACTGTGTGACCCTGAGCAAGTCAGTTAACTTCCCTGTGCTCCTAGGTTGCACCTGTAAATAAGCTTTCAGCTTAGTGTGTCTCACCTGGTTAAACAATTGGGAAACAAAATACCAGTTTGAAACTTCTGTGACTGTGCCTTGATAGCAGCAATGTTGGCTTTATTCCAGATAGACATTGCAGTACCGAAAACACCAGTAACAGTGCCCATGGCACCTGTGACGTCAGAGGTGTCGCGTGTATTTCGTTTATGACTTTGATTGTCTGGTTTAGGTTTCCTCCTAAAATTGCCTCTATGCACAGTGGTTTGTACCCTGGCAATAGGGTCTTGGTTATGAATCTGAAAGGCTGCTAAACTATCAAGTAACAATGTACTATGAAATAAAGAAGTGTTAATAGTATGACACATACCAAATTCTTTCATATTCCAGTAAGTCAAGTTAAGCAAAATAGGTATATGCATATATTGTAAGTTGTTAATAAGTGAGCCAGGTAAAGCAGTATCTGCCAGACAACTACGAGGACCAGAGGTCAGTTCTGGACATTTCAAAAGCTGTTTCTCAGTAGGGGGTCACACAGATAAATACATGGCAGCTGATGCCATGTTGTGTACAGCATACAATTTCCTGGCAGAATCTTTAGACAATAAATCACAATATGAGGGGTTAATTAAGACACCGATATTGTATAAATCAGAATATTTAAGAGAGGTCTTGTGCAAGGACAAAGTACCATTTGGGGATAATTTTGCATTAGGCCATCCATGGAAAGTTTCCTTGGAGAATTTGGCCACGGGGAGTATTTGTCCTTGAGACTTGGCTTGCAACTCAATTTGTAGGGTAGATTTATCAGGAGCAACAACCAAGGCAGTGAGGTAGGCATCTGAACCTTTCTGGACAGTAGTCAAATTGTCAGGAATATTGATGGAGACTCCCTCTGGGGTAGTTGCAGGTGGATCAAGGTGAGGAAGGAGGTGCTTTACTGTGTCTTGGATGCAGGGGATAACTCCTGAGATGAGGAGAAAATGGAACAAGATAGCCATCTTGTCAGTCTATTTGAAAAGGAAAATCAAACATTAGCAAATTAGCACTATTCCACCCAATGGGGTGAGGAAAAGTAATTATACTCCTTTATACAGTTCAACTGGTTTGCATGTAACCATTTGTCAGTCAGTTTGTTGTTTTGCATGAGTCTAGCCTGACAGACTGCTGGACTGAGCTTGTTGACAATGAGATAGGGTCCTTCCCACTTACTGGAGCATGAATGTGTGGGATGCACAAATCTGAGAACCATTAGCTGATCCCCAACTTGCCAATCCACTTCTTGTGCATGTTTGTCAAACTGAATTTTGGACTGTTGCTGGGCCTTGCCCATGCAGATTGCAGCATACAAATGAGTGTGTATGAGGTCTTGTCTGATTTTTTCCACATATTGGTCCACAGACACACGGTCTGCAGTGGGGGTGTGCAGGTCAAACAACAGGTGTTCGGGTAATCTCATATTTCTACCAGTTATCACCTCAAATGGTGTCAACTGGGTGATGGCTGAAGGCATACCCCTAATTGCCATAAGGAGTAATGGCAGTAGGGAATCCCAGTCCTTGGGATTGTCCTCAATGAATTTGGAAAGCATTTGCTTAATCCGTCTGTTGGCCCTCTCTACTTGACCTGATGATTGTGGGTGGTAGGGTATGTGGAATTTCTGATGAACTCTAAGGAGTTCAAAGGCTTCTCTCATCAACTCACCTGTAAAACCGGTTCCTTTGTCAGAATCTACCCTGAGAGGTAGGCCCCACCTGGAGAAAATCTGTTCCACCAGGATTTTGACAGTGGTTTTAGCAGTGCCTATCTTAGTGGGGAAAGCTTCAACCCACTTAGAGAAAAGATCAGTTACCACAGGGGAGGATTTGTTGTTTCTGCTGGTATTGGTCAGAGGACCAATAAAATCAATCTGTTTGGCATGCCAAGGGCCAGAATGACTTAGTGGTACAGTGTGCCCCACATTATATGTATGCGGATTATGTGGACAGTCACCTTCCACGGACAAAATCTTGCTACTTAATCCAAAACATGCCAATGTAGTGTTATTTTTTTACTGATAATGCGGACCTTGTGCGCCACCTACCGTGGACACTGAATTGTCAGAAAGTGCAAGAAATAACACACGGAATCACACGCTTAATCACACGCTGTTATGTCAATTGAGTTAGTTTGAGTTAATTACTCAATGCTGTGTGTATTGATCAGTATTCTTTATAAATAGCCATCCATTAACACCCATTAACACCTTGCAATGGCTTCCTGTAAATGACCTGGCATCCCACTTGCTCGTAAAGTTGAGCTGCTCCGTCAGATAGAGACATTACCCAAGTGTAGCGTGCGAGACATTGCCCAGTGCATTGGAATCCCTAAATCTACTGTTTCAGACCTGCTGAAACAGAAGGAAAGCATTCTACAGCAGTGGCATTCGAACCAGAACCCAGAAAAGAAATGGAAAAGGGACGGTAAGGACCATGAGATCGAGGTAGCTTTGCTACTCTGGTTCACAGATGTCAGAAGCTGTGACGCCATAGTCAGTGGTCCACTGCTAATGGACAAAGCTAAGCAGCTTGCTGTTGCCTTAGGGAAACCAGATTTTACCCCAAGAGATGGCTGGCTCCAAGGGTGAAAGACCCGCAATACCATCTGCTTTTGCTGCGCACATGGCGAAAAGCAAAATGCGGATGATACTGGAGCCAGCAACTAGGTTAGAGATAAGTTGCCTGGTTTGCTTTCAGGCTACAGTCCATCTGACATTTATAATGTGGATGAGACTGGCCTGTTTTTCAGGTGTGTGGGTCAGGGTACAATGTCGTTTAGGAGCACAGCACCTATGGGTCAAAAAAGGAAAGAACGTGTCTCTGTAATGGCCTGCTGCAACATGGCAGGAACAGACAAAATGCAGCTGCTGGTGGTTGGAAAGTCTGCTCAGCCACTTTGTTTTCAGGGTGTGGCTCACTTACCAGTAATCTATAAAAATAACAGAACCTCATGGATGACTGGTGAGATCTTTACAGAGTGGGTTGGGGGTGGGACCATAGGCTTAGAGGCAGAAAGATCACACTTCTGTTCGACAACTTCTCTGGCCATCCCAATGTTCGAGTATTGCGGAACATCAAGCTAGTGTTCCTACCCCAAACACCACTTCAATCATCCAACCACTTCACCAGAAGATAATCTACTCAATGAAATGCCATTACATTCGTGAGATGTGTTCCAGAGTGATCTCAGAACTTGAATCTGGTGCGGAGCGCACCACAATAGAATGTGTAAAAAGAATCACACTTCTGGATGTAGTTATGATTCTGCAGACAGCTTGAAATTCCGTGTCAGAACTAACCATCAAGAACTGCTGGTGAAAGGAAGGATTTTCAATTGGCGAAACCACAGCTTCACCCAGTGAAACAGAAATCCCGGATGATAATGTGGAAGACCCTGTCCCAGCACCAGAAGGGCTGACTGATGTGGAGTTTGATGCACTGTCCCGACTTGGAGAGAATGGGACAGAACCAGATCAGGAGATGGATGTTGAGGCTCGTGTTATCTCTACATTTCAACCATCTGAAACTGTGGAGTCTGCTACCACAGAAGATGATGGTGAGGAGGAGGAAAAAGAAAATCCCACTGTGTCAGCAAGTGAGGTTAGGCAGCCACTGCTTATTTTATGTCTGGCCATGTCACAATGTGCAGATATCATGCCAGACTGGGATCTCCTGGAATGTACAGAAAAGGAATGGCAGAAGTACGGATGATCAGTACCGAAGCAGACGGCTATCACCGAATATTTTTTAAATTAACGTGCACAAACACCCCCCCACCAACTACCATCTACCTCCCACAATGTTACCATGAAACCCAGTGAAAAATAAAGGCTAATGTACTGCACTGAAGCACACAGAGCACTAAAAGCACCAAGCACCAAGCGCCTAGTCCTCATAGAAATAAAAACATACAATACCCAAAACAACGAGTCCCATGAAGTAGACTACTGTATAAACTGTTTAAACAGTGTTAGTTTTTCATCTGCCGGCAACTACAGACATTGCTTAATGTGGATAATTGCTGTTAACACAAAACAGTCCACGTTAAATGGCGCACACTGTAGTAGTTTGGCATTTTGTTTGGTGGGGATGGGTTGTTTTGTGCACAAACAAGGCAGTTGTCTATGTACTGTTTAACATCCTTGGTGACACCAGGCCATCATGTGGTGGTCTTGAGCCTTTGGAGTGTGTTTTCTACTCCCTGGTGTCCACCAGTGGGGGTATCATGCATTTGGTGCAGAAATTTGCACCTGAGATGATGAAGGACCACCTACAATTTGGTGGGGGTGTCATCTGGTTGGTACCAGATGAGCTTGTCATCTGGGGACAGGTGTAACTCACCTTCATGCCTGTGGTAGGGGTTATGGGTAGGTAAGTTCTTCTCAGTACCTTTGTCCAGGAGTCTGAACACATCCTTGAGTTCAGAGTCTACATGCTGGGCTTCTGACAAGCCCAGGGGGAGAAGGGTTCAGGTTTCTTCCTGACTGCTGCAATGTGTACAGCTGCTCTGGCCTCTGGATGGTCCATCATCCAGGTGTCCCCCCCTCAGGCCCCTTCCTTTCCAAGGGTGTCAGCAGTGTCATTGAAGGCATGATAGGGGTTATGTATGGAGTGGGCCTTTACCTTGTGTACATAGAGTTTGTGTGCAAATTTCTGTGCCATTGAATGAATGTATATTACCAGTTCTTTGTGCTTCACCGGGGTGCCATCAGAAGAGGTGATGGAGTTCTTCTGCCAGAAAGGAAGTCATTCTGTAAGGGAATAACAAACCCAGTTAGAGTCTGTGAAAATGATGATATCTTCGGTTCCATGCTGGATGAACTCAAGGGCACAGGCCACCACTGCCATCTCCACTTACTGTGATTATGCTACACTGCAACGTTTAGAAATCTTAACAGTGTTACCAAAAGGGCAAAATACTAGTATGCCCATTCCTGCTATCTGTTCTCCCTGATAATAGGAAGCTGATCTGTCTGTGGAAACACGACACAATGAGGTGTTTTCAAGTAGTTGTGGTGTAGCAGGAAAGAAAGGACCTGGATCTGGTAGATCAGGTGGCTGCAGTGTACAATCATGGAGTTCTCCTTGGAAGAGGAGACCATGCACCAGCATGGATGGTATTTTGGTTGGTTGGACCTTGATGCCTCTGTCCTGGAGAAGGAGGGACCAGTGTGTCAGTCTGGTATTGGAGACTGAACCATCCTTTACTCTGACTGATAAGAAAATGGTTGTTGGGGTGTGGTTGGTGTTAATGATCAGGGGGAGTACCCAATAATATCTAGAAAGTGCTTGACAGCCCAGTAAGTAGCCAGAAGGTTCCTTTCACAAAGGCTGTATTTCTGTTCTACTGGGGTCAAGAGCTGTGATGCATATGCAATGGGTCTCAGGGTGCCATGGACCTTCTGGGCCAACACTGCTGACATAGCAATGTCAGAGGTGGCAGAATCCAGATGGAATGGCAAGGCTAGATTGGGGTTAACCAAAGCTGGAGCTGAGGCCAAGATCTGTTTCAGTGATGTCACAGCTGGGTGTGAATTGGGCCCAAAGTCCAGGGCACATCCTTTTCAGTAGTTCATACAGAGATGCGGCCTTCTGAGCAAAATCACAAATAAAATCTCTGGAATAATTCACCATGCCTAGGAACCTCCTAAGGGTGGGCATGCTGGTGGGTAGTGGCAGATCTTGCAATCATTGTATCTTCTTACAGGTAGGGCTTTGGCCTTGGTCTGTTATCCTCAAGCCCAGAAAGAGTACCTGTTTCTGACATAGTTGTGCTTTTGCAGGGTTCCATTTGAGGCCTGCCCTCTGGATGAGGGTCAGTAGTTCATCTAAGAGATCCAGATGTTGTTCCTGTGTGGCTGTGGCCAACAACAGGTCATCCACATACTGCAAGAGACACTGGGGTGTAGAGAAACCCTCAAGGGTGTCCATCATGTGCAGATGGAATAGGGAAGAGGTGGTATGGAACCCCTGTGGTAAGCAGGTCCACGTGTACTGCCTGCCCTCTAAGGTGAAGGCAAACTTATATTGACTTTTGGGGGCCAAGACCAAAAACCATTGGAGATATCCAGGGCACTAAACCATTGTTGGTCAGGGGTCAGTAGTCGTAGCATGCCTGGTGCTGATGCCACAGTTGGGGCACAACTGGGGGTGACCTGATTTAGTCTCCTGTAATCAAAAGTAAGTCTCCAGGCACCTGTGGGGTTTTTCACAGGCCACACTGGGGAGTTTGCAGTGGAAACACATGTCCTGATTACACCTTGCTTGAGGAGTGATTTTATTGTTTCCCTCAGAGAAGGCAAGGCCTCAGGTGGAAAGGGGTATTGTCGTTGCCTCTCATGTGCTGGGCCTGTCACTTCAATGACAGTGTGCATCCTGCCACAGTCATGCTTGTTGGTGGCAAATGCCTCCTGATGCCTTTGTAGGATGGGGAGGAGCTTTGGGAAAAGCTCATGGTTCTTAAACAAATCTACAGTATGATGTCATACTCTTTGTTGTTCACGGAGATTGTTGCAACCACATGTGATTTAGCGATCATGATGGTGTGATATTGTCCCTGAATTTGTATCAGTAACATGTTGTCTAGGTCTACCACACAGCCGTGTGGTGCCAAAAAGTAAATTCTGATTATACTAGGGTCATCATGCAATACCATTAGCTGAAAGGTGTGATACGCCTTCAGGTGTCCCAGTGTCACAGGTAGTGGCAAGGAGCGGTATGCAGGTAACCTAGTTCTGTCTACCCCAGACATAGTGATCCTCCATCTGGTCAACTAAGGTGATGTATCTGGGCTGTCATCCTGTAAAACAGACACTGCCGCGCCTGTATCCAGTAGTACTGTCAGTAGGCAGCCCCCGACCTCAGCCTCAGTGCAGGTTCTTCCATTTGTATCCAAGACCAGCTTATTTACAATACAGACTGGGGCCTGTAATTGTCAAGCTGTACCTGTGGAAGCATGGGGGAGCTCTTGAAAGAGAGTCTGGGCCTGATTCCTTTGAACCATCTCACCATGCTGTACTGATGCTATATAGGGAGCCGCTTCCTGGTTCAGACCTGTGGGGCCTAAAAGCCTGGACTTCCTGTATCCCTGCAGCCTGTAGAGGCCTGCTCTCCTGGTTGTATTGCAGCAAGGGCCTGTACCAGAACAGTGTCTGCTACAGAGCACACTTTCCCAGAGAGGTCCTGGAGACTCCAGTTCTCATCAGCTATTTCCCTATATGAAGGGCCTGGTCTCTGTTGTTTACCCTTATTATTCTTATGGTGTTTCTTGTTTTTGTGGTAGCTTCAGTTCCCGCCCCAGGATTGTTGTTGTTGTTGTTGGGCCTGCTGAGGGTGTTGGTTATCTGTGGGGAGGGGCAGTTTCTCTTGGGCCTGCCCCTCCACCACATAGTGCATCATGGCCTCCGTGATGGCTTCCATGGCAGCTACTTTCTTGGAACCGGAGCCTGAATCACAGATGTAGAGTTGATAAACTCTCTGTTTTTCAAAGAATATCGTCAAATCTCTCCATGTTGGGATAGGTGGTTTGCTCTACCTTTTCTCTTACTGCAGGGATCATGTTCCTAAGGAACAGAGTCTTATATTCAATAAGGTCCACATCTGAGGCTTCTCCTGCAAGGTGTTTCCCTGCTCGGTAGGCCATCCAGTGCCTCTGATGCAAGGTCGCTGGACTTCCTTTGCATTCTGTTTTACAGGATGTGCGAGCATCACTCCCACCACACCTGGGTTGTGTGCAGTGATGAGTTCAGATGTTACTTCGTCAAAGGTGATGTGGCCATCCTGGTGGACAACATTGAGGAGTTTTGCCCACAGGCCAGGATTGATGGTCTGGCGTAGGATTTGGACCTGCTAGTCTGCAGCGAGACTAAGCATTTCACATTTAGTGTGCACCTTCTCCAAGTGGCAACTGAGGTTGTCGGACGGGTTTATCCGACAGATACTGTCAGCTATTTCCTGGACAGAGTGGGCCATTTGTAGGAGATTATTGCGACGATCAGGTGGAGGTAGCTTACCTCAGGTGCCCTGCAGGGATGCCTGAGTTGAGGCTTAAGCCACAGTGTGGACCATTGCATTCTTGGTACAGAGTGCACCGCTTAACGCAGACTGTTTCACGTTAGCAGCAATTGTCCACATTAAGCAATGTCCCTAGTTGGCAGCAGATGAGAAACTAACACTGTTTAAGCAGTTTATACAGTAGTCTACTTCATGGGACTTTGTTGTTTTGGGTACTGTATGTTTTTATTTCTACGAGGACTTGGCACTTGGTGCTTGGTGCTTTTAGTGCTCTGTGTGCTTCAGTGCAGTACATTAGCCTTTATTTTTCACTGGGCTTCATAGTGACATTGTGGGAGGTAGATGGTGGTTGGTGTGGGGGGGGGGATTGTGCATGTTAATTTAAAACATATTTGGTGATAGCCATCTGCTTTGGTACTGATCATCCGTACTTCTGCCATTCCTTTTCCATACGTTCCAGGAGATCCCAGTCTGGCATGATGTCTGCACATTGTGACATGGCCAGACATAAAATAAGCAGTGCCTGCCTAACCTCACTTGCTGACACAGTGGGATTTTCTTTTTCCTCCTCCTCACCATCATCTTCTGTGCTAGCAGACTCCACAGTTTCAGATGGTTGAAATGTAGAGATAACACGAGCCACAACATCCATCTCCTGATCTGGTTCTGTCCCATTCTCTCCAAGTTGGGACAGTGCATCAAACTCCTCATCGGTCAGCCCTTCTGGTGCTGGGACAGGGTCTTCCACATTATCATCCAGGGTTTCTGTTTCACTGGGTGATGCTGTGGTTTCGCCAATTGAAAATCCTCCCTTTCGTCAGCAGTTCTTGATGGTTAGCTCTGACACAGAATTCTAAGCTCTCTGCAGAAGCAAAACCACATCCAGAAGTGTGATTCTTTTTACACATTCTATTGCGGTGAGCTCCGCACCAGCTTCAAGTTCTGAGATCACTCTGGAACACATCTCACGAACGTAATGGTGTTTCACCGAGTAGATTATCCCCGGGTCAAGTGGCTTGATGATTGAAGTGGTGTTAGGGGGTAGGAACACTAGCTTGATATTCTGCAATCCTCAAACATTGGGATGGCCAGAGAAGTTGTTGAGCAGAAGTGTGATCTTACTGCCTCTAAGCCTACGGTCCCACCCCTAACCCACTTTGTAAAGATCTCACCAGTCATCCATGAGGTTCTGTTATTTTTATAGATGACTGGTAAGTGAGCTACACCCCAAAAACAACATGGCTGAGCAGACTTTCCAACCACCAGCAGCTGCATTTTGTCTGTTCCTGCCATGTTGCAGCAGGCCATCACAGAGACATGTTCTTTAGCCTTTTTTTGACCCATAGGTGCTGTGCTCCTAAACGACATTGTCCCCTGGCCCACACACCTGAAAAACAGGCCAGTCTCATCCACATTATAATTGTCAGATGGACTGTAGCCTGAAAGCAAACCAGGCAACACATCTCTAACCCAGTTGCTGGCTCCAATGTCATCCACATTTTGCTTTTTGCCGTGTGCTCGACGAAAGCAGATGTTCTTGCTGGTCTTCCACCTTTGGAGCCGGCCATCTGTTGGGGTAAAATCTGATTTCCCTAAGGCAACAGCAAGCTGTTTAGCTTTGTCCATTAGCAATGGACCACTGACCATGGCATCATGGCTTCTGACATCTGTGAACCAGAGTAGTAAAGCTACCTCGATCTCATGGTCCTTACCGTCCCTTTTCTGTTTCCTTTCCGGGTTCTGGTTTGAATGCCACTGCAGTAGAATGCTTTCCTTCTGTTTCAGCAAGTCTGAAACAGTAGATTTAGGGATTCCAATACACTGGGCAATGTCTTGCACGCTACACTTGGGTAATGTCTCTATCTGACGGAGCAGCTCAACTTTACGAGCAAGTGGGATGCCAGGTCGTTGACAGGAAGCCATTGCAAGGTGTTAATGGGTGTTAATGGATGGCTATTTATAAAGAATACTGATCAACACACACAGCATTGAGTAATTAACTCAGACTAGCTCAACTGACATAACAGCATGTGATTAAGCGTGTGATTCAGTGTGTTATTTCTTGCAGTTTCTGACAATTCAGTGTCCGCGGTAGGTGGTGCACAAGGTCCGCATTATCGGTAAAAAATAACGCTACAATGGCATGTTTTGGATTTGGTAGCAAGATTTTATCTGTGGAAAGTGATTGTCCGCATAATCTGCATACGTATAATGTGGCGCACACTGTACCACAAAGTCATTCTGGCCCTTGGCATGCCAAACAGATTGATTTTATTGGTCCTCTGACCAATACCGACAGAAACAACAAATTCTCCCTTGTGGTAACTGATCTTTTCTCTAAGTGGGTTGAAGCTTTCCCCACTAAGACAGGCACTGCTAAAACCACTGCCAAAATCCTGGTGGAACAGATTTTTCCAGGTGGGGCCTACCTCTCAAGGTAGACTCTGACAAAGGAGCCAGTTTTACAGGTGAGTTGATGAGAGAAGCCTTTGAACTCCTTAGAGTTCATGAGAAATTCCACATACCCTACCACCCACAATCATCAGGTCAAGTAGAGAGGGCCAACAGATGGATTAAGCTAATGCTTTCCAAATTCATTGAGGACAATCCCAAGGACTGGGATTCCCTACTGCCATTACTCCTTATTGCAATTAGGAGTACGCCTTCAGCCACTACCCAGTTGACACCCTTTGAGGTGATGACTGGTAGAAATATGAGATTACCCGAACACCTGTTGTTTGACCTGCACACCCCCACTGTAGACCGTGTGTCTATGGACCAGTATGTGGAAAAACTCAGACAAGACCTCATCCACACTCACTTGTATGCTGCAAACTGCATGGGCAAGGCCCAGCAACAGTCCAAAATTCAGTTTGACAAACACTCACAAGAAGTGGTTGGCTAGTTGGGGATCAGGTAATGGTTCTCAGATTTGTGCATCCCACACATTCATGCTCCAGTAAGTGGGAAGGACCCTATCCCATTGTCAACAAGCTCAGTCCAGCAGTCTATCAGGCTAGACTCATGCAAAACAACAAACTGACTGACAAATGGTTACATGCAAACCAGTTGAAATTGTATAAAGGAGTATAATTACTTTTCCTCACCCCATTGGGCAGAATAGTACTAATTTGCTAATGTTTGATTTTCCTTTTCAGATACACTAACAAGATGGCTATCTTGTTCCATTTTCTCCTCATCTCAGGAGTTATCCCTTACATCCAAGACATGGTAAAGCACCTCCTTCCTCACCTTGATCCACCTGCAACTACCCCAGAGGGAGTCTCCATCAATATTCCCGACAATTTGATTACTGTCCAGGAAGGTTCAGATGCCTACCTCACTGCCTTGGTTGTTGCTCCTGATAAATCTACCCTACAAATTGAGTTGCAAACTAAGTCTCAAGAACCAATACTCCCCGTAGCCAAACTCTTCTAGGGAACTTTCCATGGATGACCTAATGCTCAGACTCCAAATCCTGCTCATGTCTTGCACATTCAGTTTTCTGCTACCCCATCTCCTGCTTAAGAGATGAGATTTGCAGTTCAGGGGTTCAAAACCTTGCTTCGGAGACTTCCAAAGCAGCATACAGAGCTGCGGCCAACAGCCCTTTAGCTTCTCGCTTTCTGACTGTTTGTCTTGTATCTGAGGTGAAATTCCCAGCACGGGGTTGTGGGATTGACTTGCGTCCTGCGCAAAGTCAACCCATCCTCCATGGGAGGCAAGAAAGTTTGAGACATCAAGTCTCAGGTCTGCGCAGATATTTGATATGGTAGCTATTGTGTGGGAGGGAATGAAAAATCAAACTGTGAAAAGGCACCATGCTGTGTATCGATCCACAACAGGTGCACAAGTTCAAAGTCGGGCTACTGTGCACTTGTAAGCTTGCAATTCAAGACTGCCATGGGGTGAGGAGAGTCGTCATCGACCACACTCAGTAAGCAGCCAGACTTTGCAAGTGATTACAAAGTGGGTGAAAAATGGGAGCAGTGATGCAGGAATGCACACCTACTGTCCCTGTTGGGAAGGGAAAGTTGTAGCAACAAGTGAAACTTTGCAAACTCCAAATATTGCCTGCATGCGGTTGCCAATTGTCAGGAGGTCTATACCTCACTCTCAGGTTCTTGGCAATAATGGGCATGCAGGGAATCACAGACACGTTGCATAAGAGCAATAAAGCTTGTTTATTACTACCAAAAGAAAAATCACAGTTGCCCTAAGCAGTTCTTACCATTAGGGACTGGGAGCCAATGCTAAGCATTCCCTATACTTTGAGGAATCTCCATGTCTCCTGTGGTCTCCGAGGCAGAAGATGTAATGTCTTACATTATATACCTAAGATAATTACCATGGTTACTATAAGATAGAAACATTTTGAGTTACAGAGATGAGCCCTATAGGCTAAATTAGAGGTGGCTCCGCAGTCCTAGATAACATTATACAATTTTGCTATAGTCATCACTTTGTAGAAACAAAGAGGTATAGTTTGTACATAGCCATGTAGTAATACAAATCATCAGAAGATGGCAATGTCAACTTATATATCATAATCATTACAAGGACACAGATGTCCTAACATCTTATAAGCAAGAAACACGTGTATATTGGAAAGTAAAGTGTATAGCAATTATGTGCATACATATCCTGACATCTACTCTTATACAGTAGATGCCCTTAGCCCTATATGTTAGTATAACATATATCTAAATGCTAGCTGTCTGCAGTGTACCTCTGCAGTTACCAAGCAGGGTGCATAGACCTCGTGTAACAGGACCTATAGTGTTTCCTGATTTTTTGCTGCTATTAATATCAGCATAGAAAGACATAGTTGTTCTTAGTTTTTTCAGCTGACTTAACCTCATATTGAGTCTTTGCTTTCTTTATTTATTTTTTCCCTGTCCTTTGACGATTTCTGCACCTTATTATCCCTACTGTCTTTCTGTCTCCCTGCAGAGATCTGAATAGTTTATGCTTTTTTTATCATTTTTTTATTGTACTGTTTAGCCAGTCAGTGTGGAGATTGTTTCCCTTTTTGACATTTTTTTGTTTGTTAGTACAAACTGTTTTATGCAATATGTTAACCTAGACTCCAATATGTTCCTCATCTCATCAGTGTTTTTATCCTGAAAATCTTCCTTCCGTTTCCATGATTTAAGTGTTTGTTTTATTGCAGTAAGGTTAGCTTTTTGGAAATTGAGTATGGTAGTGTCCCCAGTTTTATAACATTTCTGTTCTTTTATGGTGATGGATATGGTTAAGTGATCACTATCCCCAGGGGTGTTGAGACTTTACAGTTCTGTATATCTAGCTTAATGTTCGTAACACTCAAGTCCAATATTTTTTCTCCCCTTGTGTTTTGTTTGACCATTTGTTCAAGTCCACCTGACTAAGGACATCCAGATAGTCTCTCTCTATTTTACATGAGCTGTATAATGTTTCCAAGAAATCCCAGATAAATTGAAATCCCTCATTAATAAGATTCTGTCTGCTGGATTAAGATCTTGGATTCATTTTAGAAGGATAATATCATCTTCTTTTGTTATTGATGGAGGCCTATAAACCACTCCTAATAAGATTTTAGGAGATTTGTTGGGGTTATTTTAATCCCAAATTCCTCAACCTTACTTGAAGCTAGAGACATTTGTTCTGCCTGTATGTCTTCTGAGATGCATACAGCTACTCCGCCACCCTTTCTACTATCTCTTGATTTGGAGAAAATATTATAACCCTTTATTTCCTTTTCCCAGGGATAGTTTCCATCCCACCACATGTCAGTAATAGTGCAGATTTTGATTTTCTATAATTCCAATATGAATCTTAGTTCATCAAACTTGTTTACCACGCTCCTACCATTAATTAATAAACCTTTCCACCCTGTGTCCTCGTTAATTTGTTTTTTCAGTATCTCTGTTTCATCAAGTGATTCCGATGTGCCCTCCCTGACCCTCCCCCGAATTAGGTTTAAACGGATGGCAATAGAATCGTTTACTGTTCCAGTCAACCTTCTGGTGCCCATTTTGTTTAGGTGCAGCCCATCAGGGTTCATTTGTCTCTCATCTCCAAACATGCTCCAGCTGTCAATGAAATCTTGTCCTTTTAACTTACACCATTCCCGCAGCCAGCTAGTAAGCATTCTAATGTCTCTGTTCTTTTTATAGTGCCTTCCACTGACTGGCAGTACACCTGCTATTATGATGTCTCCGCCTCGTTGTCTAATTTCCAAGGCCACAGTCTCAAAGTCATTAAACATATCTTTCAGGTTCATTTCACCTATATCATATACCCCTAGATGAATAACTACCATTGGGTTGTTGAGATTCTCCATCAGGCCTTTTAACATAAATGTCACATCCGAAATCTTAGCCCCTGGTAGAGTGCTAACAGTTGTTGTTTCATTTCTACCTTTGCACACAATAGAGTCTATGCCTCTTGTTATTGAATTCCCTATAACAAGGATATCCCTCTGGTTTTTACCTTGGTACATATCTCTCATTTCCCTTGGGGAAATATCTATTCCTTTTGATAACCCTCTGTTTGTACTGTCTTTATTTGTATATTTTATGATTCTGTGTCTGTATGCTGTTGACATGAGCATGTTTTGTAGTGTTTGCCAACTGAGCATGTGGTGTGACACTGTTATCTTCTTCATCCTTGGGCTCTAGAAGCTCCAACAATCCATATTTGTTAATTATTTCTAATACTAACATACTTAAATGCCAGCAGAGTAGGCCTAACGGTCTTTCGTGTCTGCTCGTTTGGTCAGCCCTGACCTGGGAGTTGATCTTGCTGTTCCCCCACCGCCTTGGCTTCTCCAATCCCAGTCTGAGATATTCTCCCTGTATTGAACTTTGCCAGCACAACCCTACCCCTGTACCTGTCCCAACCCCTCTTGAACCACTCCACAGTTTCTGCCTCCACTAGTCCCCTGGGCAGCACATTCCATGGTTCCACCACCCTCTCAGTGAAGTAGCACCTCCTCCTTTCCCCCTGAGTCTCCCCCCCAGGCTCCACCCATGCCCTCTAGTTTCCCACCTCTTTCCTTTGGAGCAGCCCTACTGAGCCTCCCCTATTTAGCCCTTTCATGTACTTGAAGACGTCTATCATGTCCCCCTTGTACCTCCGCTCCTCCAATGTGTTCATGTTGAGCTCCTTGAGCCTCTCCCTATAGGTCCTTTCCCCCAAGCCCCAGATCATTTTGGTTGCCCTCCTCTGGACCCTTTCCAGGAGTGCAATATTTCTTTTTAAGTGCGGCTTCCAAAACTGCACACAGTACTCAAGGTGTGGCCTAACCAAGCAGTTGTACAGAGGGATTATCACTTCCCTCCTTCTGAAGGTAATCCCCCCTAGCGATGCATCCCAGCGTCCTATAGGCTTTGGCTGATGCCCTCCTACAAGTCTCAGAGTTGTTCATTTTGACATCCACCACCACCCCCAGGTCTCTTTTAGCCATCGAGACTTGAAGCATTACCCTCCCCAAAGGTATACACTTGGCCTGGGTTTCTGGTGCCCAGGTGCAGAACCCTGCATTTCTCTTCATTGGACCTCAGACTCCACTTCCTTGACCACCTCTCCAGAGTATTTAGGTCCTCCTGCAGGGTAACCCTCCCCTCCTCACCATTCACCACTGCTTCCAACTTCGAGTCATCTGCAAAGAGACTCATTTCACTAATGGGGCGCTATTAAAAATCTGACCTCCCCTTCTTTTTGATGGTCTACTCAGAACAGTGCACCAGTCCTCTATTTCTTGTTTAGATTGACAATCTGGGGCCCCTGTGGTAGTAAAGCTAGCCTGCTTCTGTGTATTCTTTTGAGCCAGATATTCTACTGATCCTGCTTCTGATGGCTGGATTAGATTTGCTGCAGTTTGATCTATGAATTTTTTGAGTAAACTAATTTTGGTTTGAGTATTAGTTCTATTTTGCAGCCTCCCTATTTCATCATATAACATGACAATCAACAGACATTTGTCACACTGGAAGTCTGATAGTGGAGTATCCATAACATACATGTGACATGTATTGCACTGCCTCACGGTAGGCGCAGGTTTTATTTCTTCAGTATTCATACTGTTTATTTCCTTGGCCTACTGTTTTTGTACTTGTTTTCATGCCCTGTGCCCTTGTCCCCACCAGACACGCGCCAACGCACGTGTCTCGGCGTGCGCCTCCACATGACATGCTCGGCTTACCCTGCTCACAACAGGGCTTGATTTTATGGAGCTGTGTGACCCAAAAGGAATTCAAGGGTCACAGCTCCCACTTGCTATGACCCACAAACTTTAAAATCAAATATGATGCAAAAACGGGCGAAGACCACTCATACATGGTCCTGGCATGCTGTTTTGAATTATGCCTCTTTGAAAAGTGCAAAGAATTCTCCACTCTAAGCCTGTAGTTCAGAATAATACTGTCCTGAACTATCTCTTCCTGCTTCGGGATTTAACCACAGGGCTCTACAGCATTAGCAGGTATACTGCCACAAGTAAAAGCAACTATACACTTTTAAAGTTTAAAACTGACAAATGAACCCTGCTCCCTGATATCGAGAGATGCAGCAGCGTTCACCTTTCACACAATTGACACAGCTCTGAGTTTGGGCTCGCAGTACGGCTTGATTTTATGGAGCTGTGTGACCTGGAAGAAACTCAAGGGTCACAGCTCTCCCTTGCTATCGCCCACAAACTTTAAAATCAAATATGGTGCAAAAATGGGTGAAGACCACTCATACATGGTCCTGGCACCTTGTGTTGAATTGTGCCTCTTTGCAATGTGCAAAGAATTCACCCCTCTAAACCTGTAGTTCAGAATAATACTGTCCCGAACTACTCACCTTCTCTTCCTGCTTCCAAATTTACCTGCAGGGCTTCACAGCATTAGAAGGTATACTGCCACAAGTAAAAGCAACTATACGCATGCATAAAATAGCTTGGTGTTAAACATTTTGGCCTAGAAAATGTGGCATGATGTGTACATGAGTGCATATTAGAAATACAAAATCACACATACCCCCATAATGCAAAGCATTATGGGCTCTATATGCAAATCACCACAAAATATTATGCTGGTTCAGCTTTAAGCAGAACTGCATGGTACCAAAAGGCCTCTCACACACAGTCTGCAAAGGGTGCCAACAGAAAACACAGACACATGTTTCATCCTTCCAGGACACATCAGTGTGCCTCATTTGTATGATGCCCCAGTGGAATGAACCAGCTACCCTAAGCTGGTCTATGGTTGGGTAGTGGTGAGCCCAGTAAAAACAAAAATCAAGCTGAAAGACATAGAACCTTAGTGCTCAAGCACTGAGGGAAGGGTTACCCCAAAGGGCATCGGCTGGGAAGCCAAGCTTCAAAGAAATACAGAATCACACATACCCCCATAATGGAAAGTATCATGGGCTGTATATGCAAATCACCACAAAATATTTTGCTGATTCAACTTTAAGCAGAAATGCATGGTGCCAAAATGCCTCTCACATAGTCTGCAAAGGGTGCCAACAGAAGACACAAATACATGTTTCATCCTACCAGGACTCATCAGCGTGCCTCATCTGTATGACACCCAAGTGGAATGAACCAGCTACCCTAAGCTGGTCTTCTGTGGTGATGTGCATATACAGGCCATGAAGCTTTGCATTATGAGGTGTGTGTGATTTTGTATTTCTCTGAAACTTGGCTTCCCGGCCAATGCCCTTTGGGGTAACCCTTGCTTCAGTGCTTGCACACTAAGGTTCTTTGTCTTTTAGCTTGTTTTTTGTGTATTGGGCTCACCACAACCCAATCCAGATAGACCAACTTAGGGTAGCTGGTTCATTCCACTGGGGTGTCATACAGATGAGACACATTGTTGAGTCCTGGTAGGATGAAACACAAGCCTGTGTCTTCTGTTGGAACCCTTTGCAGACTGTGTGAGAGGCCTTTTGGCACCATGTATTTCTGCTTAAAGTTGAATCAGCATAATATTTTGTGGTGATTTGCATATACAGCCCATGATGCTTTGCATTATGGGAGAATGTGTGATTTTGTATTTCTTTGAAACTTGACTTCCTGGCCAATGCCCTTTGGGGTAATCCTTGCCTCAGTGCTTGTGCACTAAGGTTCTTTGTCCATGAGTACATGTTGGCATGTTAGGTGATCTGATTCATGCAATTGGAGAGCAGTACTTGCATTGGTCATCTTGAATCATTTTATAAAGTGTATTCATTTAAGCAATAATGCACAACAGGGTGTGGGTTATGGTGGGATTTACCCATGCCTGTTGTGGTGTGTCAAGTGGCCACAGCCTCAATGACTTTAACTACATGAGAAGGATATAAATCCCACCATACCTCACTCCTGGATTTGTGACACTGATTATACAATAATATCTAAGAAAAAAACTAAATAAAGTTATTTTTTAAATTTTATTAGAATGGCTTTAATCCTTAGTTGAAATAGTCACACACCCCTTCCCCTTCCCTGCAGTTTAAGGGTAAGGAATTATTTGGTTTGGTCCACTTGCACCTTACTTCTTCCTTTCCCCCAGCAGTTATACTTTGTGAGTGTTTCTGATGATGTGGCAGATAGGTCAGTTAGTATCTTGCTGGTGCCATCTATGCTGTGCTGCAAGTGGGAGCCCTGTGATGAAGAAGCAGTAAACTGTCATGGAGTGACTGTGTCTTCCTGCTAGGTTCTGCACTCATGCAGCTGACTTCCACCTCCTGTGGTTGTGGCCCTGTATGCTGTGTATAAAGTGTTGGTCTTGAGTACTTCCTGGTGTCCAATACTGGAAATAAGCACCAAAGAGTGACTGGCAGTCCCTAAAGAGAGAGAGAGAGAGAAAGAAAAGGTGTTTGGTTCATGAAAACAACTTCATTTGTAGGTGAACATTTTTAACCCAGTTGACAGTGTTTGACCCATTACTATACAAAGTAATAGTATATGCTGAGATAGGGATATGGCACGTAGATGAGTTCTACCAAGGATGAAACACATGTCTGTGTCTGATATTCTCAGCCCCTGCTGGTTGCACTGTGAGGCCTTTCAGCACCATGCAATTCTGCTTAAAGTTGAGCCAGTCCGAATTCCTGTACGCAGATTTGGATATGCTTCGCATGATGCTTTGCATTATTGGGGTATGTGCAATTGTTTCTCATTAACTGGACCTTTGGAGATGGAATTTAACAATGAATTAATATTATCCAAGAATCAATGTGGATCAGACCAATTAGTCTCAAACTGATTTCTATAGAACTCTCTTTTGACAGTTCTGATTAAATTTGTGACTTTATTTCTTAATCTATGGTAATTGAACAATAAATTATCTGAGGGGCAGTTTTTATAAGCATCCCAAGTCTGTTTCCATTGTTTTACCCACCGTTTGATAGGGTCAGAGATCCATTTATCAGTGATACCTTGAATTATATTTGTACACTTTAGGAACATTTTTTCCTGAATGGGAATCAATTGATGTTGAAGAACTTCAATGTTAAATCAACATGGGGAATAAGTTAAATGAAAGATCAATATATATTTAGCAGTCAAAACACTTAAATAAACATTTTTAAATTCCAGGTTTGAATAATAAGTAATTGCATTTTTGCTGACTTGGAAGAAAGGACATAGTTAGTGGTAAGATTGCTACTCATTGCATCTTCAAGAACACCTGACATGGAGATTTTACTTTACTGATTAGTAATAATCCAATCTAAAAGGAAATGGTTAGAGCTTAACAAATTTAAGTGTGTTTGTTCTGTACTAAATTGCACAAGAATATGCGTTTGAAGTAATGACTCAAAACACATCCCTTTGTCTTTTAACAATTTAAATTTACGTCACCAATGATTACGCAATCATAATATTTTGTAAAAGAATCAGAAAGATCCAGAAATTCTTTGAGGCCAGCCAAACCACATTGGAGAGTGTTACACAACCACTCAAGGTTACTGTGTTTCTGTCCACCCAGGACTTAATGAATGAGGAGCCAATCATTAAGAGTATCACACTTGTCTCTACTGTTGATCAAATTAAACTGTAAACATTCTTTTAAAAAAACAGCAACTCCACCACCCTTTTTCCTCCTTTACAATCATTCCTTATGACACTATACCCTGGTAAGGGACACCACCCATCAACAACTGACGATTTCAAGCAGGTTTCATATATACTGTACCAATGATATCTGGGCTCTCAGTGTTACAAACAAAGTCAAATTCAGCAAGTTTTGGAACAAAACTACAAGCATTTAAATGAGAAATTTTAAGGACATGTACATTATGCCAAGAAGGAGCGCTCGAATTAGCAGGGAAAAAAGAGCCAGGGTTTACCTCACTGTTACCAGCCAACAAGAGTAAGCTAAAACTAAAACATAAAATGCATTTAGTATTCCTAATAAACAGCTGAGTACACGTTAAAAAAATAATAAACACACAATGCCAAAATTCCACATTATCAATTAAATAAACTAAAACCAATAACAAATGTAAAATAATAACTTGAAAGAAATTAAATTAAATCAGAACCTTATAACAGCATAAAAGTCCAAGCTCAGACTAAGAGAGTCCTATGACCCAGCTCCGTGGCTCCCATAGATTCCCACTGCCTCCCTGCCACTTTGCTGCCCACTGCGCAGCTGCTACAGGTGGCACTATATTTGGGCTTACCCAGATTTGTTCACACTAGCCCCTCCTACAAGTGCTGCCACCACTAATGGGATGAGGGCTAGGGGACAAGCAGGAGATTTAAACAGAGAGGCTCACAGAAGATTGATTAGGCTGCAGGGGGGAGAGGATGGGCAATCAAAATGGAAGCAGTCACCGATGCAATCTACTGGAACAGTCACTGCAGCAAACTTGGAAACAATGGCAAAAAAGACAGTGTAAGCAGAAAACAGTAGATGCTTATTCACAGATTACCAGAAACACGGTTCACCCATAGCACTTCACAGGTCTGCTCCAGCACAGCAGATCTTGTTCATTGGCTGAGGATGTAAAACAGGTAGGCATGACAGATGTTAAACAAGCAAGTTAGCAGCCTTCAGCAGGAGTCTGTCACCCTCCCACTTACTGACTGCCACTTTGCTGCCCAGTTAGCCACCACTGCATGTGCCAACAATCACATTTCAGTACTTGTACTGGATATGTCTTTGAAGTCTGATTTACTTGTACGGGGTATATCACTGAAATTTGAAGCAGGAAAGCCTGTGGCTTGAAATGCATTACCAAATACTCTGGTTTTAAATACTATATTCACCATTCCAGAACCTTCTTTCTGAACTGTGCTCATAGTGTCTGGCAATAATTCCCATTAGAATTTTCTTCTGGCTGATATTTATGAAAGGCACCAGTTAGAATTTTGCAGTATTAACTAAATAGTGAAAAGTAACAGGTCTAGACTGTCCAGTAAAATTATAGCTTTTGTAAACTTCACTTTGATTTTACACTACAGTTTTAAGAAAGTAATATACCATATTTAATTGATTACTGGCTGCTCTTGTATAATAGTTGCCCTTGAATTGTGGCTGCACCTGATTCTAAATTAGTGCAATAGAAGCCACTCTCATATACTAGCTGTGGTCATTAATCGATTATGTTTCAACTACACATCACGCGGCATTTGGCATTTATCCATTCAGTAACACTACAACCATTCTTTACTTACATTACTTTCTTTATTGTGGTTTAAAACAGCAATTCCACAAAAGAAATTGGTAAAATAAGAGTAAAAGAAAAAAGAGTAAAGAAAAAGCTTTAGGAGTTACAACTTGCGGCATAGTACTCATGGGCATCTCCTGTCCAGGTCGCCCATCCATTGCCAGTGCAAGGAAGGTTGGCTCACTTTTTTCAGGAAAGGAAGAACATTACCACAGACAAGTGAGTCCTGGAAGTAGTGAGCCAGGGGCTCACCCTACAGTTCAAAAGGTTTCCCAGACTGCAGATTCGTGGAAACTTCCCACCTTCCACACCATCAGAAAAGATTCTGCTTGAGTTAGAGGTCAAAAAGTTGCTGCAGGAAAAAGCAACAGAAAAAGTTATCTCATCACAGTGGGGTAAGGGCCTTTATTCAGTATACTTCACCCACAAGAAAAATAGGGCTTGTTGACCCATTTAATCTACGGTAACCGAACAACAAATTATCTGAAGGGCAGTTTTTATAAGCATCCCAAGCCTGTTGCCATTGTTTTACCCACTGTCTGATAGGGTCAGAGAACCAGTTATCAGTGACGCCTTGAACTATCTTTGTACACTTAGGAAACATTGCTCCTGAATGGAAATCAATTGATGTTGAAGACATCCAATGTTAAATCAACATGGGGAATAAATTAGATGAAATGTCAATATATGTCGGACAATTCAGCAGCCAAAGCACTTAAATCAACATTTTTTAAATTCCAAGTTTGAATAACAAGTAACTGTATTTCTGCTGACTTAGAAGAAAAGACACAGTTAGTGGAAAGATTGCTACTCATTGCATCTTCAAGAACACCTGACATGGAGATTTTACTTTACTGATTAGTAATAATCCAATCTAAAAGGAAATGGTTAGAGCTTAACAAATTTAAATATGTTTGTTCTGTAATAAATTGCACACAAATATGCGTTTGAAGTAATGACTCAAAACACATCCCTTTGTCTTTTAACAATTTAAATTTATGTCACCAATGATTACGCAATCATAATATTTGGTAAAAGAATCAGAAAGATCCAGAAATTCTTTGAGGCCAGCCAAATCACACTGGAGAGGGTTATATAACTAATCAAGGTTACTCTGTTTCTGTCCACCCAGGTCACCCATCCATTGCCAGAGCGGGGAAGGCTGGCTCACTTTTTTCAGGAATGGAAGAACATTACCACAGACAAGTGGGTCCTGGAAGTAGTGAGCCTGGGGCTCACCCTGCAGTTCAAAAGGTTTCCCAGACTGCAGGTTCGCAGAAACTTCTCACCTTCCACCACATCAGAAAAGATCCTGCTCGAGTTAGAGGTCAAAAAGTTGCTTCAGGAAAAAGCAACAGAAAAAGTCATTTCATCACAGTGGAGAAAAGGCCTTTATTCAGTATACTTCTTCACCCACAAAAAAATAGGGAGTGGTGGCCCATTTTAGACCTCAGATATCTGAACAATCACCTCAAAAAGGAAAGGTTCAAGATGGTGACACTGACCTCAGTGATCCCTTCCCTTCCCTTCAGCAAGGGGACCGCCTGGGGTCTCTGGACCTGAAAGATGCCTACTTCTGTATCCCACTCAGGCCCAGTCACAGGACGTACTAAAGATTCAGGGTAGGGACTGTTCATTACCAGTTTGCATTCCTTCCCTTTGGACATTCATCAGGCCTCAGGGTGTTAAGAAGTGCTTTGCCATGGTGACAGAACATCTCAGGAGATAGTGAGTGCTGGTTTTCCCTTATCCTGATGACTGGCTGGTTGCAGGCAAGTCTCGCCAGGAGACCAAGGCCTGTCTTCTCCTCATTCAGCATACATTGGAGGACCTGTGCTTCCTCGCAAACACACAAAAGTCCTTGACAGAACCAGTGCAAGTGCTAGAATTCATAGAAGCAGAACTGGATGCCCTCAGAGAGATGGCCTTGCTTCTACCAGAGAGAGAGAGTGAGAAATCTAATCAATCTGGCAAAGTCCTTCATCCTAAGTAAGCCCAGGTCAGCAAGGGACGTCCTCTGGCTCTTGGGTCATATGGCCTCCTCCACAGCAGTAGTGGCAGCGGCCAGATTCCAAATCAGAGACATCCACTACCACCTAAGGGCCCACTGTTCCCAAAAATGAGACCGTTCTTCAAGGTTAGTGCCTGTGACAAAGTTTCTCTTAAGAGCATTGGATTGGTGGGAAGAAGAGGGTAACCTCAGAGAGGATGTGCCTTTTCTGCAGCAGTCACCCACAATTGTTCTGACAACAGATACCTCCCTCTTGGACTGGGGGGCTCACATGGGTGACCTAACAGTAAGTGGGGTGTGGTCCCCCCAGGAATCCCAGAAGCACATCAACCTGATGGAGCTTAAGGCAGTGTTCCTGATTTTGCAGTCGTTCACACTCCACATCAAGGGGTAGTCACTCCAGGTCAGGACAGAGAATACCACCACCACCATGTACTACATCAACAAGCAAGGGGGCACAAGATCCTCAAAGCTATGTACAGAAGCAGTGAAGATATGGAATCTGGCCTAGTCCCTGGAAGTGCAGCTATCAGTGGTACACATACCAGGAAAAGACAATGTCCTGGTGGATTCCCTCAGCAGGATCGGACAGGGACATTATGGATGGACCCTGAACAAGCAGGTCTTGGCCACAGTGTTCAGGAGTTAGGGTACACCAGAGACAGCTCTGTTTGCATCCTGGAAGAATCATCATCTCCCCCAATTTTGTTGCAGGCCTTTGGCAGTGGACTCAATCCCATCAGGTGCCCTGACACTAGACTGGACAGGGAGGTTCCTATGTGCCTTCCCTCTCTTACTGAAAATACTCCTGAGATGCACGGGGTCATAACAGTGTGAGACAGAACAGCGCACAGCAAGACCACGCTGTTACAAACAGTGTGTGGTAATACCCACAAGTACTTTATTTGTTTTATGGGGGGCATTGCCCCGTGCCCCTCATGTGGGGGGCTTTGACTCCCTCATGCTCCAGAACTATTATAACCAACTCTGAGGGGGTGTGAACAGAGCGGCAAGAAAAAGTACTTAAAAAAAAAAAAAGATTCCCTTACAGGGTCTCAAACCTCTTTCTTCCCCCAACCCCATCCACTGCAGGATAGGGTGCTCTAGCCACTCCACCATGGGAGCAGCTCAACTGAGAACCCTGACCCACAGTGTTCACATACACTTCTTTCGCCTGGATGAGCGACAGGGGGTGGTGATCCTTTCAGATCGCTGTAATTCCCCCATTGCTTTTAAGCCATTTGTGCTCTTCACAGCGCAGACTTGCTGTGCGTGGTTTTCTCCACACCATTCTGACCCAGTAGGCTCCTGAAGCTGAGGAGCCAGTCTGCAACCATGATCCTAATAGCCTCATATTGGGTCAGGCAGGTCTGATACTCCCTCCTCCTGGCCCTCTCTATCAAGCAGCCCATCTACCTCCCACTGAGGCACAACGTGCTGACCATGTCTCAGGACATGATAACCTTCCCAGACCTCAAGTCTCTATGCCTCAAGACATGGTTCTTGAGGAGTTAGAGTACTCTGGCTTGAATTTTTCTGAGGAAGTTTTAGAAGTCCTCAGAGTTTCCAGAAAACCAGCAACCAGAGAAATCTATGCTTCCAAGTGGAAAAGGTCTTACCTCTGATGTGCTTCTAAGCAGCTCAGTCCTTTGCAAGCAGATCTGTCTGCAATCTTGGACTACCTAGTCCACCTTCAGTCCCTGGGCCTCAGGCATTCAACCTTGAAGGTGCATCTGGCAGCAGTGTCAGCTTATGTTTTGGCAGATAAACAGTAAATGTTGGTTTCACACCCCATTTTCAAAAAGTTATTTAAAGGGCTTCTGCATCTGCATCCCCTGTAAGTAACACAGTCCCTGCATGTGATTTGAACATGTGCATTGCTAAGCTTATGGAATCTCCTTTGTAACTGATGGCTAGTGTTTATTTAAAGTATGTCACTTGTAAAAAACAGTCTTGCTAGTGGCTATGATTTCTGCCAGAAGGGAGTGCAAGCTACAAGCCCTCTGCGCAGAGCCAAATTATATCATCTTTCACAGGGACAAGGTAGTCCTAAGGACAAACAGAAAAGTTCTCCATAAGGTGGTGTCCAAATTTCACCTGAGCCAGTCCATGACCATTACCCTTCCAGTGTTCTTTACAGCAAGATCCAGATCTGGAGTCGAGAGGGTACTCAGTTACTATCTGGACCACACTAAGGACATCAGGTCCTCCCATTGCGTACAGTCTAGAAGAGATGCCTGATTTGGCACTACTGTCTTTCAGAACCTTTTCCCTAAATAGGTTCTGTACTTAGCCTCCCAAGGTACTGCTTTGTAATCTGCAGTAGTAAGCATAGCGAGGGATTCCTGGGGTGTGAAGAAAAAATTACCTTAGTAACATTGTTTTTTTCAAGGGATTCCTCACTATGCTTAACTAACCCACACCACTTAGCCTTCCAGAACCTGAAAAAGGTTCTCCAAGAATCAGTTGATTTTTTTTAGTCATCAGTCTGCTTGAGCATTATTAATGAACTGCCTACAATCAGTTTTTGGTGTTGTTGAATAATTTTGGTCTGGCGTATTTTGACCCAGTAGGGGACACATTTTCTTTTTTAGGTTTTCCATTTCTTTCTTTGTTTTTGTCTAGATAGTTCTGTGGTCACGGCTCCCCTAGCTGTCAAAATAAATCTAATGTTAGAGGGCAGAGTGGAGCGTGACCACGTAGCAGAGATTTGAATTTCAGTTCATCATTCTGTAATGTGAATAACATTCCACTCTCCAGGGCAGCTCAGACCTGCAGGCTGTACCTAATTCTAAATTAGTCCAATAGAAGCCACCCTCATATACTGTACTAGCTGTGGCCAGGTGTTTTTTTAAATACACACTGTGATGTAGACAGCCAGCTCTGAGTGCTCGAGTGCTGTATTAATTTTTGTCATTACATATAAAATATGTGAAGGGAAGGGTCAGTTCAAGGAAAAGGCTGTCTTTCTGGAACTAACACATCAAGACCCCCCCAGGGATAAGTTCAAAGTACAGGAGGTATTTTAAACTGCAGAGATCTGGGGTGCAATTACCTTGTCAATTTGCTTTCATCCCAGGAAATAAGATTAGCCATTCATAATGCCCTCAGGGAGATCCTTTGACTTGCATATTTGCCAGGAAGGACTTGTGGGGAGGAGTGTCGGAGAGAGGTCAGAATGGACATTGAAGAGGTTTGATGTCTGAGCCAGGGAGGACCCAGATGGATTCGGAAGGTCCAAAATACATTCCCAGGAACCCTTGAATTAGATCAGAAAGACCTGAGGTGTAGATTCCAAGGTCCAGACGGGATTAAAGAGGTCAATACACTTTTGCTTTGAATACAGTGACTTAGATCAAAGAAACTTTTGAGATGTATGTGTAGCAGAACAAAAACCAGTTCTGACCAGTTAACCTGTGGAGAGGAAAGTCAGTTAGGTCATCTCATATTTTTTTAAATATTTTATTTGGAGACCCTGTATTGTAAAATATAGAGTTTGATACACCAAGGCGGAGTTAGTGACCTCATGAGAAGGCCGGCTCAGAAGTGTGTTTAATTGGTGAAGTGAACCTGACAGACACACAAGAGAATATTATTTGACTGAGGGAGAATCATCACAGCACTGAAAGAGAGTAAGATTAGATCAGTCTAAATGTATGTATTGTATGAACTGTACTTTTTCCTGTTTGTTTTAAGGCTGTATGTGTTGGGATATATTTTTTGTTCTGTAATTATTGTTCTGTTTTGATATTTTTAAAGTAAAGATATTTTTTTACAAATGAAACTGCTGGAGTACCTTGACAAATTATTTTTATTTTAAGTGGAGCTTTTGAAGGTTATACAGTAAGTACACTGTGTATGGGCTGATTGTATACCAAACTGGGAAATGGATAGAGTTCTCTAAAAGTCTTGCATTGACTTCTAAGGGCTCATTTGAAAGACCTGGTTGGGTGCTCGTAGGCAATGATATCTAGCCCCCAGAAGACAGAATTATCTCAGCCTGATAATTGGGTATGCTAACAAGAGGTTATCAGTTTGAATCCCTTCAGAGTTTGAGACTAAGGTGACTTGAACCCACAAAACAGACGAGAGGGTTACCTTGTCTGTTCACTGTATACAAATCATACGCTCAGAGGTTGGCACTTTGGGAGTAGAGGGTTGATCGGCTGAGCGAGTTGGTGACACACACCATGTGGCCTTTGGCATTCATCCTTTCAGTAACACTACAACCATTCTTTACTTACATTACTTACTTTAATGTGGTGTAAAACAGCAAATCAGCAATTCAACAAAAGTAATTGGTAAAACAAGAGCAAAAGAAAAAAGTTTAAAAAAAGCTTTAGCAGATACAGTTTGCTGCATGGTACTCCTGGGCATCTGGCGTCATATTGGAAGCTGCCATCTGTAAAACACAAAAAGAGAACACATGTTCGTATTCCAGTATATCTATCTGCTGTTTCACTTTTTCGTTTTTTAAATTGTAGGCTGTGTTAGTTGGAGTAGTTAGCTAGAGATTGTATCTTTAGTAAAATTCATCAGCAGAGCTGACCTCTCCTTCTCCCTCTGAATACTGCCCCGATTCACAGTATGGCTTCTGAGAAAAGTCTGGTAAACTTGTGCTGCCTCTGCTCCCAATCTCTGCAATCTTTTTCTGTAGCCTTTCTCTTGCCTCACAAGTGGTACCCCTTGATTTGGTGCAGTGTACCACTTCAGGGTTACAACTCATAATTCAGTATTAAAGCTATAGCAAGCTCTACCCTGGCCAATACATAAAGGTTTTTGTCAAATTTATCTTAATTTTAGTGTACAGGGGTGTACCTGGTGTGTGACCAAACAAAAGCTCCCTCCCAAAGCTACTCTAAAGCCTGCAGTTCATTCAAATCAATTCCGTTTTCTTACTTGATTTTTTTTTTTCATTTTAGCATGTTAGAGGGTTTTTTGGTCTCATCATTCAGATGAAATATGATCAGCCTGCCCACCGCAACAAGGTGACCCACTCATTGGTCAGGAAAAAGCTTCATATTTAAAATGTTACCATGCCATACTAAGCTGAGGTTACCCTGCTTTCCCTCTGTCTTATGGGGAAAACACTCTCTGGCTTGGCTTTATTTCTGTATTGGAAACTTGTAAATGGTGCAGAAAACAGCAGATTTTGGTCCTGGTGGTGGATGTGAACCATCAGACAGCATGACTGACACCAGATTTCTGACTCAGTTTACTGTAACATTTTTAGGGAAACATTTCTGGACTTCTGGGCATATTAGGCAGTGGCAGCACCAAGATTAGGCCTGAAAACTGTTGTAAAAGTACCTCAGTGGACTCAACAAAGTCCAAGAGGGTAGCATCTTTCAGAAAAAGAGATGTGCAAGAACAAGGGGACACAATTTAAGGATAGAAGGGGGGCAGTTCAGGGGCAATGTGAGGAACTATTATTTCACAGAGAGGGTAGTGGATGCATGGAACAGCCTTCCTGAGGAGGTTGTGGGGTCTAAAACTGTGGGAGAATTCAAGAATGCATGGGATAGACATAAGGCAATTCTTGTGGGGGGGTAGGAAGAAATAGGCTGTTGGTTAACTAGGATCTACGGCCTATCCTGTAGGTAGAGGAAATGGGCAGACTAGATGGGTCAAGTGGTCCTTATCTGCCGTCAAAGTCTATGTTTCTATGTAAACGGTGCAGAAGACAGCAGATTTTGGTCCTGGTGGTGGATGTGAACCATATAACAGCATGATTGACGCAATTTTTGTCTCAATGTACTTGAACATTTTTTGGGAAACATTTCTGGACTTCTGAGTTATGTTCAGCAGTGGCAGCACCAGATGTGTTTCATCTTCGGAATGTTGCACACAACATCACATAGCATTGTGAAACTATTTTTTTAATAGGCACAATACTTGACATTTGTGGATAGGAGGAGGAAACATGTCAAAGAGCAAGTGACACCGTCAACATAACTTTCACAAAACATAAAATTGACCAACAATTCAGTTGTATTCCACATTTATGGAGTTTGCAAAGGAAAGGCCGTCACCTGTCGAAGGCTGTCAACCGTCAGGGCCCTGTGCACTGAGTCTGTATTTTTTGAACTCAAATACCTCATGTGAGTTGCTTCAACTCAAAGTAAGAATTACTCACCACAACACATATCCATAAAGTGCTAATTCTTTATTCCAGTATGGCAAGCAAACAATGTAAAAGATGCTCCCATATAACTAAGATAAAAACTCCCACTCCCTAAAGGCACTGTACTTCATGATACATCAATAGTTATGTCACACCCGATGCATTTCACACATGCACGTTTTCTCACACACAAAACATGCATGTGAAAAATGCATGCGTCAGGTGTGACAGAACTGGTAACGTAAGGAATGATGGTGCCTTGGGGGAGCTGGAGTTTTTATCTTAGTTATAGGGAAGCACTTTTTACATTGCTTACTTGCCATACTTGAATAAAGAACAAGCACTTTATGGACATGTGCTGTGGTGAGTATTTCTAACTTTGAGGTGAAGCAACTCACATGAGGTATTTGAATTAAAAAAACACACACTTTGTGCAAAAGGCCCAGATGGCCGTCAACCTCTGATAGGAACTGGGCTTTCATTTGCGAACTCCATATATATGGAATGCAACTGCATTACACATCATTATGTTGTTAAAAGTACTCTTGTAGGTGTAACAAGCTCTAAGAAGTAACACGCACCACAAATAATAAGGGAATAAGGTGTTTATTAGGGGAAGGGTACACGGACACGGTACAGAATAAGTATAACAAATGACAGGCAGCATCAGAAGGACAAGGGTAATACAGCAATGAGTGGGAAGAAGTAATAGGGACAGACAAGAAAAGGGACTGAATTATATGGGGAGCATAAGACAGTATGAAACACAACAGCAATGGTCAAACAAATTATTTTACATACAAAATAAAGAAACAAGAGGACTTAAGAGGACAGAACAGATGTTTTTTTTTAAGGGGAACATACAAACAACAGAAAGGAGGATAGCAAAATGAAAACAAAAAAACAAATTAATTTGTGCTGCCACATTAACTGCCAGTGGGGCCGCCACACAGTTCAAACAAGATGCCCATGATTTTGTCAACATCACCCTGGAGTTTAGCACTCTCCCCCCAGGCATCATTAAATTCCAGTCTGAAATCATTTAACTCTTGTTGAAGCTGGTGGAATTCTGACAGGACAGCTGAGAGGTCCACATGTGCCACTGCTGGCAGGGTGGGGAATGCCTGTGTTGCTGCTGCTGGCTCTGGACAAGGGGGCCCTCGCAGGGTCTTGATGCTACTGCAGGATGCTGCTGTTGTCTGGTCCAGTGAGCCCAGGTAGGAAGCTTAACAGGTCCAGCCATGCCTCCCTCCTGCTCATCCCCTTCAGTGCTCACACCTGCACTGCTCCCCACAGCTGCAGTTGATGCTGCCGCCACCTCCTGCAGTTTGAGGTCCCATTGAAGCCGGTGGTGGTGCAGCATGTGGCTCTGCTGGCTGCTTGTCCCAAAGTGGAAACCAGACTTACCGCGATGCACTTCCTGCCTGTATAGATTGCAAGTGACCATTGGGTCACCTGCCGACCTTGCATAAAAAGCTCCCAGGCAGGAGAACTTCGGGGATGATGAGACCGTGCCCCAGGCACTGACTCCTCCTGCCGTTCATGAGGGGGCATGGTCTTCTGCTGCCGGGGTGGAGGAACAGTATCCTGGTGCTGGGGAAGGGGCACTGTCTTTTGCTACTGCTGCTGTGGTGGAGGTGCCATGGTCACCTCCCGCTGCTGGGGAGGGGGCACAGTTGTTTGCTGCTGGGTGCTGGTTCTTGGGCCAATAGCCTCCTGCCACTGTGGCATTTCATTTTTAATGGACATCTGAAATGAACGCCTGTCGAGGTGGCATACAGGTGCCCCACTGCCTCTACCCTTTTCCATTATGCCCACCACAACCACCAATTCAAACAACCCCCCCCCAAAAAAAAAAGAAACAGAGATAGAGACTCAGAGAGAGAGCTGGGGGGGATCACTCACACACACACACACACACACACTAAAATATGAAATAGGACAAAGACAAACAAGAAAAAGTTAGAAAAAATGGCACAAATTAAGTAGTTTATGTATCAAAGTGCACTCTGCAGTCACAGGACTCTAACTCAGTCTAGATGCTGCCTGCTTCCTGAAGATACAGCATATAGCACAGGATATGAACCACTCACTTCTTGCCTGTTTAGACTCAACCATGTGACCACCAGCAGAGTGAAAAGCCTAATTTCACCTAATTTTGCCTTATAGAAGTGCAAAGCGAAATTCAAGGTGAAATTGGGTGGTGAAATTTCACGGAAAGATCATAATTATGCAAAATGTTTTGTTGGGCAAAACTGGCATTTTCGCCGGTGAAATAAAATTTTACTGCATCTCTACAGCATTTGCTGTTTGCACTGTGAGGCCTTTTGGCACCATGCAATTATGCTTAAAGTTGAGCCAATCCATATTCCTTTATGGGGATTTGCATATGCTTCCTATGGTGCTTTGCATTATTGGGGTATGTGCAACTGTGTTTTTCATAAAAAGACTACATTGGAAATTTGGGGACAAAATGTGAGAACCCAGTATAAGCTAGATATTGATTCTCAGCTGTCCTATCCTGGGTTTATAAAAATGTACAAAAGCAGGACATGACAGACAAGTATTTGTCAATGTCAAATGTTGATTGCGTTGGTCCGTTGAGCTCACTCACTGCCCCTGTGTCACTCGCTTGTTCTGTTTCTGGTGATGCTGCAGGCTTCCCTTTTGTACTGGGCTCCCGCCTCTGTTGGCAGGTTCTTCTGCCCACAAAGAAATCTGCAGCAGTCCTGACACAGGTCCGTTGAGCTAGCTCACTCCCCCTCTCTCGCTTGTTTTGTTTCTGCTGGCGCTGCAGGCTGGCCTTTTGTAATGGGCTGCTGCCTGCATTGCCGCCTTTTTCTGCCCACAAAGCAATCCACAGCAGTCACGATACAATTCTGTTGAGCTCGCTCACTCGCCCTTTCTCACTTGCTCATTGTGTTTCTCCTGGCACTGCTGGTTGCCCTTTTGTGCTGGGCTTCTGCCTGCATTGGCACCTTTTTCTGCCCACAAAGAAATCTGCAGCTGTCCCGACAGAGCTCTGTTGAGGTCGTTCTCTCTGCCTGTCTCACTCACTAACTCTGTTTCTCCTGGTGCTGCAGCAGGCTGCTCTTTTGTACTGGGCTTCTGCCTGCATTGGCACATTTTGATGCCCACAAAGAAATCTGCACCTGTCCCGACAGAGCTCCATTGAGGAGGGTCACTCCCCCCCTCACTCGCTCACTCTGTTTCTGGTGGCACTGCAGGCTGCCCTTTTGTACTGGACTCCTGCCTCTGTTGGTGGCTTTTTCTGCCCACAAAGAAATCTGCAGCAGTCCTGACACAGGTCTGTTGAGGTAGCTCTTTCCCCCTCTCTCACTCGCTCATTCCATTTCTGCTGGTGCTGCAGGCTGGCCGTTTGTACTGGGCTCCTGCCTACGTTGCCACCTTTTTCTACCTACAAAGAAATCCACAACAGTCCCAACAGAGCTCTGGTGAGGTCGCTCACTCCACCTGTCTCACTCACTCATTCTGTTTCTCCTGGCGTTGCAGGCTGCCATTTTGTAGTGGTCTTCTGCCTTTGTCGGCGCCTTTTTCTGCCCACAAAGAAATCTGCAGCAGTACCGACAGAGCTCCATTGAGCTCACTCACTTCCCCTCTCTCACTAGCTAGTTCCATTTCTGTCAGAGCTGCAGGTTGCCCTTTTGTACTGGGCTCCTGCCTGCGTTGCCGCCTTCTTCTGGCCACAAAGAAATCTGCAGCAGTCAAGATAGAGCTCTGTTGAGCTTGGTCACTCACTCCCCCTCTCTCACTCGTTCATTCTGTTTCTTCCGCCACTGCAAGCTGCCCTTTTGTACTGGGCCCCTGCATGCATTGCTGCCTTTTTCTGCTCACAAAGAAATCCACAGCAGTCCCAACAGAGCTCCGTTGAGCTAGCTCACTCCCCCTCCCTCACTCACTCGTTCTGTGTCTCCCCCTGCTGCAGGCTGCCCTTTTGCACTGGGTTCCTGCTTGCGTTGCTGGCTTTGTCTGCCCACAAAGAATGTGCAGCAGTCCTAACACAGCTCCATTGAGGTCACTCACTCCATCTCTCTCACCTGCTCGTTCCGTTTCTGCCGGGGCTGCAGGCTGGCCCTTTGTACTGGGCCCCTGCCTACGTTGCTGCCTTTTCCTGCCTGCTAAGAAATCCGCAGCAGTCACGATAGACCTCTGTTGAGCTCACTCACTCCCCCCTCTCACTCGCTCATTCTGTTTCTCCCGGTGCTGCAGGCTGCCTATTTGTACTGGGCTCCTGCCTGCGTTGGCACCTTTTCCTGCCCACAAAGAAATCCGCAGCTGTCCTGACAGCTCTGTTGAAGTCACTTACTCCCCCATCTCACTCTCTCATTCTGTTTCTCCTTTCGCTGCAGGCTGCCCTTTTGTACTGGGCTCCTGCCTCTGTTGGCATCTTTTTCTGCCCACAAAGAAATCTACAGCTTTCCTGACAGAACTTCCTTGGCCTCACTCACTCCCCCTGTCTCATTCGCTCATTCTGTTTCTGCCGGCGTTACAGGCTGCCCTTCTGTACTGGGCTTCTGCCTGCATTGCCACCCTTTTCTGCCCACAAAGAAATCTGCAGCAGTCACAATAGAGCTCCATTGAGCTCGCTCACTCCCTCTCTGTCACTTGCTCATTCTGTTTGTCCCACCTCTGCAGGCTGCCCTTTTGTACTGGGCCCCTGCATGCATTGCTGCCTTTTCCTGCCCACAAAGAAATCTGCAGCAGTAGCAACAGAGCTCCATTGAGCTCACTCACTCCCCCCCCCTCACTCGCTTGTTCCATGTTTCCTGGCGCTAGAGGCTGCCCTTTTGTGCTGGGCTCCTGCCTGTGTTGTTGCCTTTTCCTGCCCAGAAAGAAATCCGCAGCAGTCCTGCCAGAGCTCAGTTCAGCTCGCTGACTCCCCCCCCCCAGTTGCTCTATGCTAATCTGTCCCAAACACTGATTTCCGACAGCGACTGTGATATTCTGCACCGAAAGCATGGAAGCACATTTTGGCCAGGATGTGAAAAATGACAGCTGTACTCTTCATAAGGAGGTGTGAACAAATGACAGTATTGAAAATCTGGCATGAAAATATTACTAATTTGCAAACTTACAAGGGTGCATGGAACCTGCACAACACATGCTCATAACACAGTCATTTATGGAGTTTCATCACAAAATTTTCAACATAGGCATTTTAGGACCTCTGCTCATGAACAGTGCCACTGTCATTTTCTTAATCTGTCCTGAACACTGATTTCCCACAGCAACCACGCTATTCTGCGCCGGAAGTGTGAAAAAACATTTCGGCCAGGATGTGGAAAATGACGGCTATACCATTCACAAGGAGGTCTGAAAAAATGCCAATGTTGAAAATCTGGCTTGAAAATATTGTAAATTCACAAATCTACGAGCATGCGTAGCAACTGCACAACGCACGCTTGTAAAACAGTCATTTTTTTGATTTTTCCCACCAAATTTGCAGTATAGGCTTTTTGAGAACCTACCTCATGAACACTGGCACTATCATTTTGTTAATCAGTCCCAAATGGGGATTCCACGCAGTGACCGTGAAATCACCTTTCGGGGCTGAATAATGCCATGATAGTGCCAGAATTCATGAGGAGGGGTCCCAAAAACCCCATGTTGAAAATTTGGTGCCAAAATTGAAAAAAATGCCTGAGATATGCATCTAGGTTGAAAAAAACCTATTTATTCCATTATACAGCTTCCCGGCATTTCTTCAGTTCTCGGCTGGCTTTGAAGAGTGCAGACATGTTCCTGGTCCACTGAAGATCATAGCGCCGGATTCCGGAGGTAAGTATGGGGTGAGGGGGGTGTGGAGAGGCAGAGTGCACAGTGGGTGGGTGCAGGTTGTGGGACAGGGGCAGGGAGACTGCCAAGGGACCGTTTCCTTTTTTACAGGTTAAAAAAAAAATGACATCACGGGACCATTTTTTTTATTTTACAGGGGCATGTGGCACACTGGGGTGGGCTCCCAGCATGCCAATGGAGTCTTCTGTTTTGGGGGGGGCAGCTGTAGCCGATGGGGGATTGGGCACCCCCGTCAGCAGACAAGAAAATGGGGGGGTGTTACATTATGCTGACAGGGAATGTGCACCCCAATCAGCACACAACAAAAGGGGGGGTGACATTATGCTGATGGGCATTGGGCACCCCGTCAGCAGACAACAAAAGCAGGAGGGAGTTACATAATGCTGACGGGGAGTGGGTTCCCCCATCGGCAATATAAACCTTATGGCACTGAAGCTGATGGGGATTGGGACATCCGTCGGCAAACAAACACGGTGGGCTGGCACATGATACCAAGTGGGATTGGGCACCCCCTCGGCAGGGTGGGGGTGTTAATATTGTTTGTGAACACAGTGTTAAGAGTATGTGAGTATTCACAAAGATCCAAAAATGGTGTACACGTAAGAAAAATTGGATGACCAGATTGGGGGGGTATTCACAAAACAGTCTGAAGGTGCAAAACCTTCCCTAAGTCCCCAGAAGTTCTGTAGCTGCAGAGAACAAGCATTTGTCAATGCCGAACATTGATTGTGTTGGTCTGTTGAGCTTGTGCAGTGGGCCTCTGTCAGTGGCTCAGTCTGTTAGTCCCAGTGCTGCAGGCTGCTCTTTTGTACTGGGCTGGTGCATGCGTTGGCACCTTGTTCTGCCGAGGAAGGAATACGCAGCTGTCCCGAGAGAGCTCCATTGAGGTGGCTCACTCCCCTTGGGTCACTCACCCATTCTGTGTCTCCTAGCACTGCAGGCTGCCTTTTTGTACTGGGCTCCTGCCTGTGTGGGTGGCTTTTTCTACCCATGAAGAAATCCACAGCTGTCCCGGCAGAAGTCCATTGAGGTCGCTCAGTCCGCCTGTCTCACTCAATGATTCCGGTTCTCCTGGTGCTGCAGGCTGCCTTTTTGTACTGGGCTCCTGTCTCTGTTGGCACCTTTTTCTGCCCATAAAGAAATCTGCAGCAGTCCCAACAAAGCTCCGTTGAGCTCGCTCACTCCCCTTCTCTCACTCACTCATTCTGTTCTGCCGGCCCTGCAGGCCACCCTTTTCTATTGGGCTCCTGCCTGCGTTGCTGCCTTCTTATGCCCATAAAGAAATTTGTAGCAGTTACAATACAGTTCTGTTGAGCTCACTCACTTGCTCATTCTGGTTTTCGTGCCACTGCAGACTGTCCTTTTGTACTGGGCCCCTGCATGCATTGCTGCCTTTTTCTGCCCACAAACAAATCTGCAGCAGTCCCAACAAAGCCCCGTTGAGCTCACTGACTCACCTTCCCTCACTTGCTCATTCGGTGTCTCCTGGCACTGCAGGCTGCCCTTTTGTACTGGGCTCCTGCCTGCAGTGGCAGCTTTTTCTGGCCAGAAAGAAATCTGAAGCAGTCCTGACACAGCTCCACTGAGCTCGCTCACCGCCCGCCTGTCACTTTGCATTCCGCTTTCTGCCGGCGCTGCAAGCTGGCCTTTTGTACTGGGCTCCTGTCTGCGTTGCCGCATTTTCTGCCCACAAAGAAATCTGCAGCAGTCACACTGCAGCTCTGTTGAGCTCGCTCAGTATCGCTCTGTCACTCGCTCGTTCTGTTTGTCTTGGCATCGCAGACTGCGCTTTTGTATGGGGCTTCTGGCTGCATTAGCACCTTTGTCTGTCCACAAAGAAATCCGCAGCTGTCCTGACAGAGTTGAGTTGAGGTCGCTGTCTCCCTCTCTCATCGCTCATTCTGTTTGTCCTGGCGCTGCAAGCTGCCCTTTTGTATGGGGTTCCTGTCTGCATTGGCCCCTTTTTCTGCCCACAAAGCAATCCCAGCAGTCCTGACAGAGCTCCGTTGAGCTCACTAAGTTCCCTTGTCTCACTCGCTTGCATTGTTTGTCCCACCGCTGCAGGCTGCCCTTTTGTACTGGACCCCTGCCTGTATTGATGCCTTTTTCTGCCCACAAAGAAATCTGCAGCAGTCCTGACAGCGCTTTGGTGAGTTCGCTCACTCCTCCTTCCTCACTCGCTCTCTCGTTCTGTTTCTTCCAGTGCTGCAGGCTGCCCTTTTGTACTGGGCTCTTGTGTTGTGTTTGTCTGCCCACAAACAAATCCACAGCAGTCCCGACAGAGCTCAGTTGAGCTCGGCCACTCACCCGTCTCATTCGGTCGATCTTAATCTGTCCCAAACACTGATTTCCCAGAGTGACCGTGCTATTGTGCGGCAGGAGTGCAGAAACATATTTTAGCCAGGATGTGCAAAATGACAACTGTAGTGTTCATAAGGAGTTGTGAAAAAATGGCACTGTTGAAAATGTGGCGTGACAGTATTACAAATTTACGAAATTAGAAGTGTGCGTGGAAACAGTACAATGCACGCTTGTAACACAGTCATGTTATGGCAGTCCCAACAGAGCTCCATTGAGCTGGCTCACTCTGCTTCTCTCACTCGCTCATTCTGTTCTGCCGGCACTGCTGGCTTCCCTTTTCTACTGGGCTCCTGCCTGCGTTGCTGCCTTCTTATGCCCACAAAGAACTTTGCAGCAGTTACAATACAGCCCTGTTGAGCTCACTCACTCGCTCATTCTGGTTTTTCTGCCACTGCAGGCTGCCCTTCTGTACTGGGCCCCTGCATGCATTGCTGCCTTTTCCTGCCCACAAACAAATCTGCAGCAGTCCCAACAAAGCCCCGTTGAGCTCACGGACTCCCCCTCCCTCATGTGGTCGTTCTGTGTCTCCTGGCACTGCAGGCTACCCTTTTGTACTGGGCTTCTGCCTGCATTGGTGGCTTTTTCTGGCCAGAAGGAAATCTGAAGCAGTCCCGACACAGCTCCATTGAGCTCGCTCACTCCCCCTCTGTCACTCTCGCATTCCGTTTCTGCCAGCTCTGCAAGCTGGGCTTTTGTACTGGGCTTCTGCCTGCGTTGCCGCATTTTCTGCCCACAAAGAAATCTGCAGCAGTCACACTAGAGCCCCATTGAGCTCACTCACTACCGCTCTGTCACTCGCTCGTTCTATTTCTCTTGGCGCCACAGACTGCGCTTTTGCATGGAGTTCCTGGCTGTGTTGGCACTTTGTCCACAAAGAAATCCACAGCTGTCCCGACAGAGCTCTCATCGCTCATTCTGTTTGTCCTGGTGCTGCAAGCTGCCCTTTTATATGGGGCTCCTACCTGCATTGGCGCCTTTTTCTGCCCACAAAGAAATCCCAGCAGCTCTGACAGAGCTCCGTTGAGCTCACTAAGTCCCCTTGTCTCAGTCGCTCGTACTGTTTCTCCCACTTGTGCAGGCTGGCTTTTTGTACTGGGCTCCTATGCCTGTATCGATGCCTTTTTCTGCCCACAAAGAAATCTGCAGCAGTCCTGACAGCACTTCGGTGAGTTCGCTCACTCCCCCTCCCTCACTAGCTCTCTAGTTCTGTTTCTCCCAGTGGTGCAGGCTGCTCTTTTGTTCTGGGCTCTTGTGTTGGGGCCTTTGTCTGCCACATACAAATCCGCAGCAGTCCTGACAGAGCTCAGTTGAGCTCAGTCACTCCCCCCTCTCACTCGGTCGATCTTAATCTGTCCCAAACACTAATTTCCCACAGTGACCATGCTATTGTCCGCAGGAGTATAAAAACATATTGTAGCCAGGATGTGAAAAATGACAGCTGCAGTGTTCATAAAGAGTTGAAAAAATGCCACGGTTGAAAATGTGGCGTGACAGTATTACAAATGTGTGAAGTTACAAGGGTGCGTGGAAACAGTTCAACGCACGCTTGTAACACAATCATGTTATGGAGTTTCGTCACCAAATTTTCAACATAAGGATTTTTGGACCTCTGCTCATGAACAGTACCACTGTTTTCTTAATCTGTCCCGAACACTGATTTCCCACAGTGACCATGTTATTCTGCGCTGGAACTGTGAAAACACATTTTGGTCAGGATGTGAAAAATGACAGCTATACTGTTTATAAGGAGGTGTGAAAAAATGGCACTATTGGAAATGTGGTGTGACAATATTACAAATCTGAGAAGTTATAAGGGTGCGTGGAAAGTACGCAACGCACACTTGTAGTACAGTCCATTGATGGGCTATCATCACCAAATTTTCAACATAGCCATTTTAGGACTTCTGCTCATGAACAGTACCACTGTCATTTTCTTAATCTGTCCCAAACAGTGATTTCCCACAGTGACCACTCTATTCTGCGCCGGAAGTGCGAAAACACATTTTGGCCAGGATGGGAAAAATGGCAGCTGTACTGTTCATAAGAAGGTCTGGGAAAATGGCAATGTTGCAAATCTGGAGGAAAATATTAGAAATTATGAAGTTACGATGCGGCGTCAACTGCGCAACGCAAGACGTCAGAACACAGTCATTTTATGGAGTATCATTACCAATTTTTAACATAGGCATTTTAGGACCTCTACTCATGAACAGTGTCACTGTCATTTTCTTAATCTGTCCTAAACACTGATTTCCCACAGCGACCGCGCTATTCTGCGCCAGAAGTGCGAAAACACATTTCAGCCAGGATGTGAACAATGACAGCTGTACTGCTGACAAGGAGGTGTGACAAAATGCCAATGCTGAAGATCTGGCATGAAAATATTGTACATTCGCGAAGTTACGAGCGTACGTAGCAACTGTGCAATGCACGCTCATAAAACAGTAATTTGTTGGATTTTTTCCACCAAATTTGCAACATAGATTTTTTGAGAGCCCACCTCATGAACATTGGCACTGTGGTTTCGTTAATCAGCCCCGAAGGGTGATTCCGAACAGTGACCACGAAACCACCTTTCAGGGCCGATTAATGCCATGACAGCTCAAGAATTCATGAGGAGGGGTTCCCAAAACCCCATGTTGAAAATTTGGTGAAAAAATTCCCAAAAATGCCCAAGATATGCACTACAGTTGAAAAACTTATTCATTACATTATACAGCTTACCGGCATTTCTCAGTTCGCAGTCGGCTTTTGAAGAGTGCAGACATGTTCCCGTCCAGCTAAGATCGCGTGCTACATGCTCCGAGGTAAGAATGGGTTGGGGGTGGGGAGGCTGGGTGCGAGTGGTGGGTGTGGTGTGGGGGGTTGCGGGGAGACCATGAGGGACTGTTTCCTTTCTTTCAGGTACAAGAAAATGTTGCAGGATGCTTTCCACATTTTGGGGCATGGGGCACGCTTGGGTGGGCTCCCAGCGTGCCACTGGAGTCTGGGATAGCTGTAGCCGACGGGGATTGGGCACCCTGTCGGCAAACAACAAAAGGGGATTCTTTCTGCCAACGGGAATTGGGCACCCCATCGGCAAACATCAAAAGGGGAGATTTATTTCGCCAACGGGACTGGGCCTCCGCCGGCAAACAACAAAAGGGGGATTCCTTTCTGCTGATGGGGAGGGCTCCGCCTGCAAATAAACATTGGGGGGGTACATATTGTTTGTGAATATGGTGGAAAGCTGCCGCCATGTTCACAAACAACACCACAGATGATACATCCCGCCCCGCAATGACGGGTCGCTCCCTCATTGCAGCGGATGGCTGATGCTGCAATGACGGGGGGGCCCCTGATTGCAGCAGCTAATTTGTTTTAAAGTTGTGGCACTGCTGGCTGAATTAGTGACAGCAGCAGTGTGCCACAGCATCGGGGGACAGGGACAAGCCTTTGCAGGCTGTGGGGGCATTGGGCACAACAGTGCCATGCCTCCACAACCTGCTTCTGCAGAAACCTGCCGCAACATGTTTCTTGCGCATGCGCGCAATCAACATAAAAAGGGGAAGTTGCTTTGGGTGCTATACACAAAACTTCCATAGCTGTGGAAAAAATACACTACGGACTGTGGAAAAAAGTGCAGCTGTGGAAGTTACTGAGGAAAAAGTCATTGATAAGTATGGCACATCCCATGAAAGGCTATTCTCAGCCAGTGTTTTTCCACAGTTGTGTAAAAAATATTACACACATGAGAGTGAGGTGTAATACTTTCTGAGCAAAATGCAGTGCCCCAACAAATGAAATACAATTATAGTGGTCAGGCACAAGTAAGAGCAAACCAGTGGGTGTATGTCAGTGGCAGTTGTTGCAGCAAAACTAGCACACATTGTCACTGAAAGACAACAAACAACAACCACCAGACCCAGTGCAGCCCATGAAGGAGCCCCACAGGCAGTACAGACTGAACATGACTATCAGTTACAGACAGCCACTGTGGTGCATGGTTTTGCTGGTACCAGTGGTGCTGCAGTGGTCCCAGTTGAGGGAATGGTTGCTGGTCTCTCTGGGTACTTTCAGCTACATCTATGGCAAGACTGTTAAAGTCTGCTGCTCCAGCTAATATGGATCACCTGTTGCTGTGCCTCCTAAGTCTTTCTGTGCTGCAGATCTGCAGAATTTCCACAGCTGCTGAATTTCCGTAACTGTAGTTTTTATGTTTGCTTGCAGGCATGTGCAAGAAACAGTGCCATCATCCGAGTTTTCGGAGGTGTGTCACCTCCTCTTCCAATTCAGTCAGTGTGTTGGCAGGCACGGCCCCAGTCTGCCAGTGCATGCTGGAGCTGTCTATGACAGCTCCAAAATGCAGTGGCATACAGTTGAAAGGGGGAGCTACATTTCAGTTAGCAGCGATAAGATATCGCCTGCTCATGTGCAGCTCCCCCTACACACACACTTACACACGCACGCATACTGCGTGCTGCCCCCCCACGCACACACTGTATAGCCAATGGAGGTGCCCAATCCCCCATCGGCTGTGCTGCGCTCCCCCCCAAAGCCTTCCACATGCCACGCTGGGTGCCCACCCCAGTATGGCAACTCATGGTATAGCCGACGGGGTGCCCAATCCCCATCAGCCCACGCCCCTCCCCGGCAGGGTGCCACACTGGAAGCCCACCCCAGTGTGGCAAAAAGTTGCTATGGCCGACGGGGGTGCCCAATCCCCCACTGGCTCCACACCACCCCAACCATCCTTGTGCCATGCTGGGAGCCCACTCCAGTGTGGCAAATGTCCCGCGTTGTCAATTTAAAAAAAAAAACCCCTGTAAAGAAATAAACGGTCCCACGCAGTCTCCCTGCCCCCCCACAACCCGCACCCACCCACTGCGCACCCCTCCTCCCCACACCCACCCCTCATCCCATACTTACCTCCGGAGTCCAGCGCGACGATCTTTGGTGGACCGTGAACATGTCTGCACTCTTCAAAGCCGACCGCGAACTGAGGAAATGCCGGTAAGCTGTATAACGGGATAGATAGGGTTTTTTCAACTTTGCTGCATATCTCAGGCATTTTGGAATTTTTGCACCAAATTTTCAACATGGGGTTTTTGGGACCCCTTCTCATGAATGCTGTCACTGTCATGGCGTTATTCGGGCCCGAAGGAGTGATTGTGATCCTCACGTGAAATCACCTTCGGGACTGATTAATGAGACGACACTGCCAGTGTTCATAAGGTGGGCTCAAGAAGCCTATTTTGAAAATTCCAGAAAAATCTAAAAATGACTGTTTTACGAGCTGCAGTGCTAAGCAGTTCCTATGCACACTCGTAGTTCACGAATTTTTAATATTTTCACACCAGATTTTCAACATTGCCATTTTACCACACCTTCTTAGAGTAGTATAGCTATCATTTTCACATCTCACCCAAAACGTGTTTCGCCATGTAGCACACCACATGGTGCAGTCGGTGCGTAAATCAATGTATCGGACAAATTAAGAAAATCACAGTGACACTGTTCATGAGCAGAGGTCTTAAATGGCTATGTTGAAAATTTGGGTGAAAAATTCCTAAAAATGACTGTTTTACGAGCGTGCATTGCGCAGTTCCTATGCACACTCGTAAGTTCGCGAATTTTTAATATTTTCACACCAGATTTTCAACATTGCCATTTTACCACACCTTCTTATGAGTAGTATAGCTATCATTTTTCACATCTCACCCAAAACGTGTTTCCGCCCATGTAGCACACCATGGTGCAGTCGGTGTGCGAAATCAATGTACGGGACAAATTAAGAAAATCACAGTGACACTGTTCATGAGCAGAGGTCTTAAAATGGCTATGTTGAAAATTTGGTGAAAAAATTCCTAAAAATGACTGTTTTACGAGCGTGCATTGCGCAGTTCCTATGCACACTCGTAAGTTTGCGAATTTTCAATATTTTCATTCCAGTTCTCAACATTGCTATTTTACCACACCTCCTTATGAGCAGTACAGCTGTCATTTTTTACATCTTGCCCAAAATGTGTTTAAGCCCATGTAGCGCACAATGGCGCAGTCGATGTGCGAAATCAATGTATGGGACACATTAAGAAAATCACAGTGAACTGTTCATGAGCAGAGATCTTAAAATGGCTATGTTGAAAATTTGGTGAAAAAATTCCTAAAAATGACTGTTTTACGAGCATACGTTGCGCAGTTCCTATGCATGCTCGTAAGTTTGCGAATTTAATATTTTCACTCCAGATTTTCAACATTGCCATTTTATTACACTTCCTTATGAACAGTACAGCTGCCATTTTTCATATGTCGCCCAAAATGTGTTTTCGCACATGTAGCGCACAATGGTGCTGTTGGTGTGCGAAAGCAATGTTTGGGACAGATTAAGAAAATCACAGTTACACTGTTTATGAGCAGAGGTCTTAAATGGCTATTTTGAAAATTTGGTGACAAAAGTCCATAAAATGACTGTGTTACAAGTGAGCATTGCACAGTTTCACGCACCTGTAAGTTTGTGACTTTGTAATATTTTCAGTCCAGATTTTCACCAGTGGCATTTTCCACACTTCCTTATGAACAGTACAGCTGTTGGTTTTTCTACAACATGGCCGAAGTGTGTTTTCAACACTTTCAGCACAGAGATGCGTGGTCGCTGTGGGAAATCATTGTTCGGGACAGATAAAGAAAATCACAGTGACACTGTTCATGATCGGAGGCATCAAAATGCCTAAGTTGACAATCTGCTGTAAAAAATCCCCAACCTAATTATATTACGGGTGTGCGCTGCACAGTTTCTATGTACGCTCGTGACTTCACCAGTTTTTTAATATTTTTACTGCAGATTTGCAACATTGCCATTTTTTACACCTCCCCATGAACAGTACAGCTGTCATTTTTTACATCCTGTTCGGAATGTTTTTGCACCTGTGGTGCTAAATGCCGTAGTCACTGTGCATAAGCAGCTTTTGGCTGACAAACTGATATTCCCCCTGTTCATGAGGTGGGGTCACAAAAAAACCATGTTGAAAATTTGGAGTGAAAATACCAACGAATGCCTGAGGTATTAGGGTTTCCAACCATAACGCCCAACCTGTATAGAATGACAGGCATCAGGGGTGTGACTTGGGATTTTTGCCTGTAATGCTCATACCATTCCACACCCTGCAGCCAGTGAGAGGCATCGAGGTATGCCTTGGACTCTTCAGCCCCAAAGTTCACCCAATTCTCCTATATTGCACCCATCTCACCTGTTTCCAATGGAATGGGGTGCGATAAGGGCCAAAGACCCCAAGGAACACCGTGACACTTGTCAGTGTCTGCAGGGTGGGGTGTGGTGAAATGGCGTGGCCGTTATGCCAGACGAACCAAAGGCACACCCCAATGCCTGTCACTCTCTGCAGGGTGGTGGTGGGGTTGGCTTCAGTTCAATACTTCACTGCCATTCCTATTACGCAGCTCTGTAACTTCTACACTACCACTGCTAATACCAGCAAGCAAGCATTCGGCATTGACAAATGCTTGTTTTTTATGGATTTCCACAACTGCACAATTTTTCTTTTGGAATATCCCACACTTGCATTTTCACGGTGCTGTAGGCCTCTTTCCCACAGCTGTGGGGTTTTTTGGCTTTCTTTTTGAATTCTGCCCAAGGACCCCAAAAAAACAGATAATCCGGTCTAATACTGGACAGGTGGCAACCCTAGCCCCACCTCACAACCATCCAATTTACACTGCTTAAATTGGTCCACTAATGTTTCAGGGCAACAATTCCACCCTTCTTAGTTACTAACAAGCTTACAGTAGCTTTTATCACCTCTTGTTTTCATACATTTATTTCTGAATTCTCTAAAGATGAGTGCTACATTCACTCTTAGTGATTTGTTTGCTGATGTCAGTGATAGAACTGCTGTAGGGCTGCTGACACTTAATCCAAATTAGTTCCAGATGGGGCTTGCACGTGGGTTTGAATGTAACCTGAGCAGGAAGCTGTCAGACAGTAGTCATGCATATTACTTAGCTGCCTCTCTGAGAGGTCACTGAAAGATGCCATGGCTATGGTACTTGGAAGTACTTGGCCTAGGACCCTTTGAAAGGAGCACCCAAATCTATGTACATCCACTAAAATTTTTGTTCTCTTTTTAAATCCCAAACTAGAGAGAGTCATTTTTTCATATTTTTGTGTGATAATTTTCAGTGTTTCTCTGCACTGCTAGGAGGAGTGTTTTTTCCCTTAAAGGGTGAAAAACTAGCACTATTAGGCTAGTTTCTGGTGATGGTCTGCAAGCAGTCACAGTTGCATGTTAAAGAATTGCAATTTTGACAGTTTTTTGTGCATTTCTCTTCAAGTAATCCATCACAGGTGCAAATTTAAAGATCACTGAAGTTTTTTGTGCATGGTTCTATTAAGCGACAAGAGTTTAGAAACAATGAAAGCAGGCTGCTTTTTGTCAGACTTTAGTGTGATACAGTCAGCAGCTTGAAGGGGTGTCTTTTTTCTATATTGCTTTTTGTTTCTACCATTGTGACATCTGGTGACACCCGACCACTGCACCCAGCCCAGGTGCCAACCTTTTCACAGCTTTAAAGATTGTCCCCCAGTTATCCAGGACTACTATGTGGTGGGATCAGCCATGCAGGTTATGCAAGAGGCTGCTGAGGAAGGACCGATGTTCCTCCAAAGTCCTGTTTGTCTCTTCATGGTGCCGTGTAGAAGGATGAGCAGTAACAGCCATTGGGGAGATGGGCAACGACTGAAGCGCTGCACAATGCCTCTGCGTGTTCATATACACTGCAGCATTATGCAGAGCTGCTAATGACCACATAATGGAATGTTAATGGCCCCTTAGATCCAACCCCGGTGTGTGTGTGTGTGTAAACCTGTTTTTATGGATATACTGTCATTCAAACCAGGGCACCAGCCAGTAACTCTTGCACTTTAATAGCACCTCTTGCAGTTTGTTGAGTTTCCCAAGTTGGAACCCTCTGCTTCATGACATCTTCACACATTTTCCAACACTGCGTAGTGGGAAGTGCCATTTTCAGTTGTTCTTTACCCAGTGAAGTGGCTACTTATCCTTTCATAGTGTATGCAAGAGTGGCACTTCACCAGCCGAAGTGCTGGGAAAGTGCCACCATCATCGAGGTTTGGTTAATATAACACTTACCAACAATGAACTAGTAAAATGTGTACTAAGTTTTAAAAGGCACCTTTTTTCAGCACTTAGGTGTTACTACTTGAGAGGACATTATCACCATGCTATTGGGTGATAGCGTGGGCGGGTTAGTTGACTTACAACTGTTGGGTGACGGGTGGGGATGATTACTTGTTTGGAGCAGGTGTAGGATAGGAATTTTTACAGAACTGTGGACACTGCTAATATAATACACCTAATTTGCTGGTACTTTTTTTTGGGGGGGGTGGGTGCTTGCTGGGGGATGTATCTGAAAATTATCTGGGAGTTGGGTGGATGGTGGTGGTGGGCTATGCACTGTGTTTATAGTGGGTGGAGGCAGGTTTCAATTGAAAAAAGTGTTTTTAAATGCAAAGAAAACAGTAACTGGTCAACAGAATAAAAGAGCTTTAAAGGTCTCTAAGACTAGCACAGTGCGGGCAATACATTGGATACTAATGGTGTTGCTGCTTGTGCTTACCAAGGACGGACATGCAACTGGAACAAGAGATTGTGGTGAATATCAGAACAGCGACAGACTGCTACTGCCAATTGATGTTGTGCGTCGGTGGAGGCTTATGTTTTCTTTTGGAAGTTGCCCCACACCCCCATGTGGGGGCTCTCCCCTGCACCCTCCCACACACTTCAGATAACCAATTCTGAGTCAGAGATGGTTTGGGGAGGAGGTGAACACCCCGGTGGCAGCAGCATTGGGAACCCAGTGTTCCATCACAGCGAACTGTCAAAAATGTTGCTGTGACAGTCTTTGCTGTTTTCCTATCGCTGTGCCAATGTGATACCAAATGGGAGAGATATTACTCTATGTACTGTATAACTTGTTAATGATGTATATATTATACAGAAGTTTATAACTGCATGTAATGTGTGATGTTGTGTACTGTATCTTAAATGAATAAGAAACAAAGAAGCATTTATATAGTGCTTTTCATACACATTGTATAACAAAGTGCTTTACAAGCAGTGAAGGACTGGTGGCTAAGTGACTGTAAGCATGTAGTGGCAGCTATTTTGCACATTAGCACTCACACACAGCCTTGGACAATTGCATGATCAGGTTTTAGGGGAAAGGGAATGTTGCCCAGGACACCTGGAGGAATACTCTACTCTTGTGAAAAGTGCCATGGATGTTTTATTTCCACCTGGACACCCACCAGGGCAGTACCAAAGATGAGCAGAAGGGAACTTGGTTTAATGTCTCATCTGAAGGACAGCACACCCAGACAGTATAGCATCCCTCTAGTACTGTACTCGGGAGCCAGCGTTGATGGCATGAGCCCAATCCCAATGAGAACGTTCAGTAATTCGGGATGTGCATTACATTTCCATCAAGGTTCAGGGCAGACAGCCACCATAGGCAAGGCACAAAGGCAGCACACAGTAAGTGTATCAAGTGATGTGCAACAGCAAATACTCCCTCCCCCATGTGACAATCTACTCATGTAAAATACGGGGGATCAGTAGCACAAAAGAGAAGCATGATTCAAAAATGGAGTTCTTACTTTGGGCACTGCCCCCTCCTCCAAGCAAGCAGGCTTACAATAACACATACTAAAGGAGTTTTCTATAGCCTCCCTCCTCAGAAAAAAAATACATCATACTGGGGATCAAGGAAAACGTGGCCCAACACTAACACCAAAACTGTATTTAGCACTTATAGAGAATTACTGCAGCAGCCTCACTGGTTTGGGGCTGTGATTTCAGTGTGGAACAGTAGTGGCAGTGTAAAAACGTACTATAAAAACCACAAGAAATAACTTTACATATACAGTGTCTTGGATATTGGAAGCCAGTTTGCACTTGCAAAATGGGTTAGTGCTGCTCAAACTGTGCTTACAGCAGAAAAGTAGGACCCTCACTAAAGGTGTCTTATTGGAAGGTACAATTAGCAGGGGGCACGAACCCCTTGGCAAAGGGCACTAATATATGCCAGTGCCCGTATGCAAAGCAGCTGACCGCACTTGCATATAGGCACACTGGCATATTGGAAGGTTTGGGAAGGACGTACATAGTCACTAGTGCCTCGCTATTTACCGCCTCCCCAAACCAGGTCTTATGGGCGTGTGCCTCCTCTACCCCCTTCAACCTGAGTTGAGTAAAGAAATGTCCCTAGTGGTCTAGTGTCCTCCTGCCCTCACCATTCTCTGGTTATCTAGTGTCCCCCCATTCCCCAGTTGCCCACCTGATATTAATATCTTCATTCCCTGGTGGTCTAGTGTCCCCCAAACCCCCATGATCAACCAACCAATATTAATATCTCAGCTGTTTCTACAGTAGTTGGGTGCATATTCCCTATCATTCAGATAGCATCCGGCCAAGGTTATGATTAGAGGGACTGTTCCAGTTGCCATCTTTGGTTGGAGAACCGGTATACTGGGGTAAGTGGTGGGGTAGATGGGGAGGTGGTGGAGAGGCCTGGGTGGGCAGGAAAGAACAGGGAGTCTTTAGAATGATCGGGGGCCACTAGCCATTAGGGAAATTAACTATTCATCTTGGGCAAGATATTGGGGTATGTGGGGACACTAGTCCATCAGGGAATTGAGATATTAATAATGGGTGGGCCTATCTGAGAGGCATGGGGACATCAGAATACTGGTGAATTGTGATATTACTGTTGGGCAGGCAATTGGGGGGGCACTAGACCACCAGGGAATTGAGAAAACAACATCAGGCTGATGATCATATGAACATACAAAGAAGCCAGCAGAAGAAGGCCATTTGGTCTATCAAGTCTGCTCGTATTGCAGGGTCCACAGCTTGTGCTAATGTCCCTGCCCTTCCTCCCTTCTCCTCCCAGGATCAGGGGGTTGGAGTGCAGCAGACCACCATGTAATTGAGATACAGCATTAATACTGGCAGGTGACTGGGAGGTGGAGGACACTAGATCACCAGGGGATTGAGATATTAATATAGGGTGGGCAGTTGGGGGTGGGGGACCATTTGACTCCCAGGTACAGTTTACAGGCAGCCCTGGTGGGTGCTGGAAGGGTGCTAAAATCATCTGCTTCGGGCTTGCAGTGAGGCCCTAATGGGATGCAAATGAATCCATTTGCAGACAGATGTTACAAATATGGCAGAATGCTCCACAGGAGCAGTCACCGTCGGCGAACCCCAAAAGCCTGCAGGCCTCATATCTCACTATTGGCCATATACTTCATGTGGCCAGTAAGGGACTGAGATTTGCAAGAGCAGTTGGGATACTGCCTGGCTCAGATCACTCACTACATGCTTCTGCTGTGTTCTAGCAGACCAGTAGTTTGCTCCAGACACTAATTTGTGGCTGTAGCAAACTTTTTGGTAGTGCAATCCAGGATATTTGATTATCTGGGTCAGTATGTATATGCATTAGGGTTGCCACCTTAGGAAGCCCAAAACAAGGACTGTTCATGACAACATCAGGTTTAACAAAATAAGGATTATTTCTAACCATAAGAATGTATCTTATGCAGGATGTCTTATTTTCTACAAAGTGCTGTAAAACATTTTGATTTTAAATACACTTTTAAAATGTTTTTATGCTCAATACATGACAATTATTGGGGTGAAAGATCAAGTTTGGGTTTCAAAACTGAGCATGCACAATACTGAGGATCCAGGAAGCCTAGTCCACCATTCACACAGTAGCAGAAACAGAGCCCACCACCTGTGAAGTAGGATTGCGCAGCACAACAGCAGACAGGGGTCTGGTGGACTTTTCCTCATTACTCTCAGCGTGCTCTATATTGCATTTTTAACTGTATTGTGTGAGTGTGTCTCTTGTATGCATTTTGAGGACACATTGCACACAGGGACAATGTTTCCTCATTTTGCTCCTGGAACTGAGGCAGACTTTTCATTTGGAAACTGGAACTGAGTTACTCATGGGATCCCCCATTTCCACCACAAAGGCATAGAAACCTAGAAACATAGATTTTGATGGCAGATAAGGATTGCTTGGCCCACGTGGTCTGCCCATTTTTCCCTACCTACAGTATCACCACAGAGCCTTCTTTATCCCCAGCTCTTTCTCCCCTTCCCTCCTTTGCACTAAGATGCCCTTATGCTTATCCCATGCATTATTGAATCCCACCACTGTTTTCACCCCCTCCTCCTCTGCTGGAAGGCTGTTCCAGGAATTTGCCACTCTTTCTGTGAAGAAGTACTCCCTCACACGTCTCCAGAATCTGCCTCCCTCCAGCTTCATAGCATGTCCCCTTGTTCTTGTGCACCTTTTGTTCTGAAAAACACTTCCCTCCAGTACCTTATTGACCCCCATGAGGTATTTAAGCAAGCAATAACACACGATGAGGTGTGAGCTATCTCCTGATAAGAACACACCCAGGTGCGTTATGAGGCATGAGGTACTTGTGCAGAGTGCCTTATGCACCTGGGTGTGTTCTTATTAGGAGATAACCCACACCTCGGAGTGTGTTATTGCACTTATAAAACAGGCACAAAATTTGCAAGAGAGATTTTAATAAAGTTAGTGCAATTTGAAAAGTGAGATGCTATTTATTAATTTGTTACGTCTTTTCTTTCTCACTTTGAAGAAAATAGTCTCTTTTATTGTCCCTGTACTGAACATGTTAGGGAAGGTGATGCCATGTCTGTTTGTCTGTCTCTTTGTCTTCCCAGTATTTATGTTTTATTTATTTATTTATTTGGAAGGTGTTGACAGCAAGCAATCCAGAGAATCAACAAAGGGAGACAAGTTAGGTTTTTGCAACTTCCTTCCATGCAATCGTAGCCCCCCCACCCACACTCGCCGCTAAGCACACATACAGAGATGGGCAGACAGTATATTTTTTGTTTAGTTTTTTTTTTAAATAAATGGTATATACTGTATTTATATGTTTGTTCAGTTTACTGGAGCGTCGTCTGTGTGGTGCAGCAAGCGGTCGATTCTCACTGGAGCGAGCGTGTCTCTTTAGAGCCGCTGTAGTAAACGTTTTTTCCTTCCTCCTTCACGATCATGTGGTTTGTCATTTAGTGTGGTTTCGGCTCCATCTGTGAGATGTGGTTTTGTGGAAGATAGTACTGTGCTTTATTGCAGGCAGCAATTCTTGTGTGGCTTATTATTGATCTTCAGAGCAGTTTGCAGAGTGCGAGCAGAAGCTGTGGGCTTGAAATGAGAGGAATGGGCAAGATTGAAAGTAAGCAGGTGCTAGTGTAGTAGGAAGGAGGGGGATCTTGCGCACAGTATTTTACTTCATTCTGTTTTTTTTGTCATGTGGCTTGTTTATTTTGTGTGTGTGTGTGTGTGTGTGTGTGTGTGTGTGTGTGTGTGTGTGTATACTGTTCTGGTGTAGTCGCCGTTTTGTGCCGTTCTGCTGCGAGCTGTGTCATCAGTGTCAGTGTGTGTTTTTGTGTAGGGCTGGCAAAGCTCACTGATTTATTTGTATGGGGCTTGGGAGTGGTAGCAAATGCCGGTTGACTACTGTATCTTCTGATAAAGACACGGCTCAGAAGATGGAGCAGCCAATTGGATCGCTGAGTTTGATAGACCCATTTTATAAAGGTCTTTATCATATCTCCCCCTCCCTCCTCTCTTCCTGGGTGTACATATTGAGGTCCTTTAGTCTCTCCTCATAGGGCTTTTGATGCAGACCAAGCAACATTTTTTGCCCTCCGCTGGACCCCCTTCACTCTGTCTATGTCCTTCCTGAGATGTGGCCTCCAGAACTCGGCACAGTACTCTAGGTGGTGTCTTACCAGCAATCTGTACAGAGGCAACACTACCTCTCTCTTTCTGCTGGTGATACGCCATCCTATGCACCCCAGCATCCCACTAGCTCTTGCAACTGCCTTATCACACTGCCAGGCCACCTTTAGGTCATCAGATATGATACACCCCAGGTCTCATTCCTGCTTGGTGGTTGTCAATACCATCTCTCCTCCCCCCTCCAAATTTGTACTCTTTTCCTCGGTTTCTGTGCCCAAGTGTGTTATTTTACACTTTATCACATTGAAACCCAGCTGCCATACATTTAACCACTTCTTGAATTGTAGCAGGTCTCTGCCCCCCCCCTTAGTGTCCACCCTATTACAGATTTTGGTGTCATCCACTAAGAGACGGACCTTCACTTTCAGCTCCTTTGCAATATCTCCTATAAAGACCCAGTCCCAGCACTGATCCCTGAGGCACCCCATTGGTCATCCTCCTTTCCTCGGGATGAACTCTATTTACCATCACCTTCTAACCCTAACCAGTTTCTTATCCAGTTTACTACCTTTTGGACCCACTCTGAAGAAATATATAGGCAAACCTTAGTAGAAGGAAAGGAACAAGGAAGGAGGCAACTAATCTACTGTGCTATGCAACAAACATTAGTAGCAGGGATGGGGCAGTTAACTCAGTGATACAGAATGGAACTGTGATGGTTAACGTGCACAGTATTATGCAGACACAAAACCCACACGGCATGTGAATGCCTCCACTGGCTGACCATGCTCAAATGTAAATTTGAAACTGCTAGGCAACACATGCACAGTAAGAACTGCACAAAATGCTATCTGCAGGGGAGAAAAAAACGAGAACAATGTGGTACTCCCCTGAAAAGAATCAAAGCAAAACCAGTTGTGGCAACATAGTAGAGATGCAATATCCACCAGCCCAGTCGCAGGCTGCTGGTGACAGCAGTTTGTAACATTGCCACCAACTTCAGACAAGCCAGCTGCTGCAATCAGGGGCCGCCTCGTTATTGCAGCGTCAGCCATCCGCTGCAATGATCATTGCAGGGCAGGATGTAAAACCCCTGATATTGTTTGTGAACATGGCAGTGGCTTGTCGCCATGTTCACAAACAATATAACCCCCCTACCGCGTTTACTTGCCAACGGGGTCCCTAATCCCTGTCAGCTTTGGTAACCCGTGTTTCTGTTGTTGGTGACAGTGGGAGCCCACTCTCTGTTGGCATTCTGTAACTCCCCCCCACTTTTGTTCCTGCTGATGGGGTGCCCAATCCCCATTGGCATAATGATACCCCTTGTTTGCCAACAGGGTACCCAATCCCTGTTGGTTACTGCTCCCCCAAATGAAAGCCACTGCTGGCACGCTGGGAGCCCACTTCAGCGCACAGATGCCCTGTGAAGGAGAAAATGTTCCTCTGACGCCTTTTTTTTTTTTTTCTGAAAAAGGACACTGTCCCTTGGCGCCGCCTCTGCCCCCACCGCAACCTGCACCCACCCACTGTGCACCCTACTCCTCCCACACCCCCACACCCCATACTTACCTCCGGAGCTCAGCGCGATGATCTTCGGTTGACCAGGAACACATCTGCACTCTTCAAAGCCGACCGCGAACTGAGGAAATGCCGGTAAGCTGTATAATGTAATAAATATGTTTTCTTCAACTTTAGTGCATTTCTAGGGCATTTTGGGGAATTTTTTCACCAAATTTTCAACATGGGGTTTTTGAGACCCCTCCTCATGAATTCGTGAACTGTCATGGCGTTAATCGGCCCCGAAAGGTGATTTCACGGTCACTGTGCGGAATCACCTTTCGTGGCTGATTAACGAAACGACAGTGCCAGTGTTGCAAATTTGGTGTGAAAAATCCAAAAAAATGACTATTTTACGAGCGTGCGCTGCGCAGTTGCTACGCACGTTCTTAACTTCATGAATTTGCAATATTTTCATGCCAGATTTTCAACATTGGCATCTTGTCACACCTCCTTGTGAACAGTATAGCTGCCATTGTTCACATCCTGGCAGAAATGTGTTTTCGCACTTCCAGCGCAGAATAGCGTGGTCGCTGTGGGAAATCAGTGTTCAGGACAGATTAAAAAAATGACAGTGACACTGTTCATGAGTAGAGGTCCTGAAATGGCTATGTTGAAAATTTGGTAATGATACTCCATTAAATGACTGTGTTAGGCGTGTGTTGCGCAGTTTGCATGCCTTTCGTAACCGTGAATTTATAATATTTTCACTCCAGATTTCCAACATTGCCATTTTCCCACACCTTCTTGTGAGCAGTACAGCTGTCATTTTCACATCCTGACCAAAATGTGTTTTCACAGTTCTGGCGCAGAATAACGCGGTCGCTGTGGGAAGTCATTGTTCGCAACAGATTAAGAAAATGACAGTGGCACTGTTCATGAGCAGAGGTCCTAAAATGCCTATGTTGAAAATTTGGTGACAAAACTCCATAACATGACTCTGTTACAAGCGTGCATTGAACTGTTTCCACGCACCCTTGTAACTTTGCAATTTTGTAATATTTTCATGCCACATTTTCAACAGCGTAATTTTTCCACACCTCCTTATGAACAGTACAGCTGCCATTTTTCACATCCTGGCTAAAATATGTGTTTGCAGTCCTGCCGCAGAATAGCATGGTCGCTGTGGGAAATCACTGTTTTGGGACACATTAAGATCGAACGAGTGAGAGGGGGGAGTGACTGAGCTCAACTGAGCTCTGTCGAGACTGCTGTGGATTTGTTTGTGAGCAGATCAAGGGCCCAACACAAGAGCCCAGTACAAAAGGGCAGCCTGCAGCAGTGGGAGAAACAGAACGAGAGAGCGAGTGATGGAGGGGGAGTGAGCAAACTCACCAGAGCGCTGTCAGGACTGCTGCGGATTTCTTTGTAGGCAGAAAAAGGCATCAATGCAGGAAGGAGCCCAGCACAAAAGGTCAGCCTGCAGCGGTGGGAGAAACAGTACGAGTGAATGAGACAGGGGGACTGAGTGAGCTCAACGGAGCTCTATCAGGACTGCTGTGGATTTCTTTGTGGACAGAAAAAGGTGCCAATGTAGGCAGGAGCCCTGTACATAAGGGCCGTTTGCAGCGCCAGGACAAACAGAATGAGCACATGAGAGAGGGAGACTGAGCGACCTCAACGGAGCTGTGTCAGGACAGCTGCAGATTTGTTTGGGGACAGACAAAGGTGCCAGTATAGCCTGGAGCCCCATACAAAAGCACAGCTTGCAGCGCCAAGAGAAACAGAACACGTGAGTGACAGAGCAGTTGTGAGCCAGCTCAACGGAGCTCTATTGTGACTGTTGCGGATTTCTGTGTGGGCAGAAAATGCGGCAACACAGGCAGGAGCCCAGTACAACAGGCCAGCTTGCAGTGTGAGCCAAAACGGAATGAGTGATTGAGAGATCTCAATGGAGCTGTGGCGGGACTGCTTCAGATTTCTTTCTGGCCAGAATAAGCCGCCAATGCAGGCAGGAGGCCAGTACAAAAGGGCAGCCTGCAGCGGCAGGAGACACCGACCGAGTGAGTAAGGGAAGAGGAGTAAGTGAGCTCAATGGAACTCTGTTGGGACTGCTGCAGATCTGTTTGTGGGCAGAAAAAGTCAGCAATGCATGCTGGGACCCAGTACAAAACGGCAGCCTGCAGTTGCGGGGAAACCAGAATGAGCAAGTGAGAAAGGGGGACAGAGTGAGCTCAACGGAGCTCTATTGTAACTGCAGCAAATTTCTTTGTGAGCAGAAGAAGGTGGCAATGCAGGCAGGAGTTCAATAGAAAAGGGCAGCCTGCAACGCCAGCAGAAACGGATTGAGTGAGTGACAGAAGGGGAGTAAGCGAGCTCAATGGAGCTTTGTCAGGACTGCTGCAGATTTCTTTGTGGGCAGAAAAAGACACCAACAGAGGCAGGAGTCCAGTACAAAAGGGCAGCCTGCAGCGCCACGAGAAACAGAAAGAGTGAGTGACACAGGGGGAGTGAGCGACCTCAACCGAGCTCTGTCGGGACAGCTGTGGATTTCTTTGTGGGCAGAAAAAGGTGCAAATGCAGGCAGGAGCCCAGTACAAAAGGGCAGCCTGCAGTGTCAGGGAGAAACACAACGAGTGAGAGAGAGGGAGGAGCGGCTCAATGGAGCTCTCATCGTGACTGCTGTGGATTTCTTTGTTGGCAGAAAAAGGCGGCAACACAGGCAGGAGCCTAGTACAAAAGGCCAGCCTGCAGTGCCAGCAGAAACAGAATGAGTCAGTGAGAGAGGGGGAGTCAGCAGGCTCAACAGACCTGTGTTGGGACTGCTGCAGATTTCTTTGTGGGCAGAAAAAGCCACCAACAGAGGCAGGAACCCAGTACAAAAGGGCAGCCAGCAGTGCCAGGAGAAACAGAATAAGCGAGTGAGAGAGGGGGAGTGAGCCACCTCAATGGAGCTCTCTCAGGACAGCTGCAGATTTCTTAGTGGCCAGAACAAGGTGCCAATGCAGGCAGCAGCCCAGTACAAAAGAGCAGCCTGCAGCACCGGGAGAAATAGACTGAGTGAGTGAGACAGGGCCAGTGAGCGAGCTCAACAGACCAACACAATCAACATTCAGCAATGACAAACGCTTGTTTTTAATGTTGACAAAAAAAGCTCTCCAGCTGACAAGTTAAAGCAGCAGTGCATGTTACAATATAAATGTTGACCTGTACGTTTTTATTTAATTTTAGATTGCCTCTTACCTCGTTTCTTGTATGATACCCTTCTTTCCCCATGTTGAGTCTGCGTTAGCATTTTTGTACTTTTAAACTAATAGATAGAGCTTTCCTTTTATATGGCTTGGTTCAGGTTTTCATTAGTAGTTTTGGTAAACGTGTCGTCTCAGAAGGTCAGGAAGTAGTGCATGCTGCATGCGAGTTTGTTTTAGTCATAGGAGATATTTAACAACGGGCGTTCAAAACCAGCAAAGAATGTTGATGAAAACCTGGACCGAACCATATTAAAAGGTGTACTCCTTTTGTTGTTTCAAACATAGAAAAGTGCTGAAATAGCCTCAAAAATGGGGAAAAGGGTACCATAGAAGACAGGAGTTAAGGGGCAAACTAAAATGAAATAAAAAAGTATATGTCAAAATTTTCACTGCTAATGTGCACTGCTGCTTTAAATTCTGAAGTCTTCCCATTATTTTCCCCTTTTAGGTCATCCCATCCCCCACCAAATCTAGGACAAAAATCATTTTCTGGACTCTTCTGACTATTTTGATTCCCATAACTCAGAAATATTCCCCGACACAAACACACACCTTTTAAAATAACCAAAAAAGGGAGAAAAAGCCCTACACTGCTCTCACAATACACAGTAACCCGCCCTCCACAAAAGTGCCTTGCACTGTTACCAGATTTGAGTCTGATGTCTTGTGAGCACAGTGTGCCCCATATCCTAGGCTTTGTGCAGCTTGACAGCCCATCCTGTCATTGGGTTCCTTGTCTGCTTCTTTTGCATTTAGAAATGATCCCCTAATCTTGAGAAGCACACCCTTCTTGTGCTTAATCTCGCTTTACTCCCTTCTGTCTCGGTGTAGTTTGAATTTGAATCTGTGTGTCTGATTTCCCATCCCATCTTTGCTCCAGTGCCAGCCCCCTCCCATATTTTCTGCCCCAGAATCGCTAAAGCACTTTACATTCAGGAAAGGCCAAGAGAGGGAAGAGTCTACGAATGCCATCAGACACAGACTCAAATTCAAACAGCACAGCGACAGAAGAAAGTAAAGAGAGGTTAGGCATAGACACTGACTGGCTTATTGTCACATAGTAATGGAGTGGTGGTTGATTGTGTGTTTCATCTAGGTTTCCAGGTTCACAGCTCTGCCTGTACTCAACAGTCAAAACTGCCTCCTACTGACCTAACCAACAGGTTCTACTTCTGGCCATTGTACTGCCCCCTACACCCCTCATAAGTCCAACTGTTGAGCAAATAACTTGAGCCCACACTTTCTGGGGCATAACAATTTGTGCACCAATCTTTTTTTCTTCCATGTTCCCAGTGCTCCTGATAACATGACCTGCCATGCGGCCTCTAGGAAGGAAATAGTGTCAGTGGCTCAGTAGGTAGCACACTCGCCTCTGAGGCCAGGAGATCAGAGGGCTGTGGGTTCAGTTCCCACATCTGGCACTTGGGTTAATATTCCAGTACTGACACTGTAGTGCTGCATGAGAGGGGTGCTGCACTTCTGAGGTGCCGTCTTAGGTGCCGTCTTTCGGATGAGACGTTAAACTGAGGTCCCATCTGCCTGGATTGGTGGTAGTTTAGGTGGATGCTAAAGATCCCATGGCACTTATCAAAAAAGAGTAGAGGAATTTCCCTGGTGTCCTTCCCAAATTCTCCCCATTCACTAAAAATACCACCAACAGCTTAATCTGGTTCAAGGTCAGTTGGCATTCATCTGTACCCCCCAGGTTGTGCCTGAAAATAGGCAGGATTTGCCTAGTGCAGGATTTGTCTAGTGCACTTACCCGGTCAACAAAAACTAAATAAATAAATAGAATGCTGACATCAAAGACACACCAGTAGCTGATGCAGGAAAAAAGCAGGCCAGACAACTGCCTCAAACTATCAATGGGATATGGAGATGAGTCTACCTAAGGGCTTTTACTGAGATTTAATGCCTTAGGTATCGTAAATCTGGTACCATGACCCATCATGTCTCTGGAAGTCCATTGTGATTGGTTGAGACTGCTTGACCAACTTGCCTCCTCCCTGCGTCAGCTACTTAAGTGTCTAAGACATTTGCATTCTACCTCCCTCCAGCCAGGTGTCCCCCCGTCATGCTCTGTGATCCAGATGTCTATTTTTACATCACTTGTACTGCAGCTAGGTGATGCTAGGAAAGGAGGGCAGGATGGGAGGAGGAGGAAAGGGTGGAAGGTGGTTACCCTTAATGCTAGGAGCCTTGGGAGGAAAACTGCAGAGTTGCAGGTTCTCATGGCAGAGGGAGAGGTGGACATTGCAGCCATAACGGAAACATGGGCCACCCAATATAATGACTGGGACCTGTCTGTACCAGGGTACAGGTTATTTCGTAGGGACAGGGTGACTGGGAAAGGAGGGGTGGCACTATATGTGAAGGAAGGACTGAAGTGTAAGGGAGGAAGGGAGGAGGGTAGTACAGAGTCACTTTGGGTGCAAATCCAGGATTCCAAGAATAGGAGTCTTAGAATGGGAGTGGTGTACAGGCCACCATCTCAGATGGAGGAGTTAGACAGGGAACTAGCGGGACAGATCAGGAGGACCTGTGAGAAGGGTAGTGTGGTGATTGTGGGGACTTCAACATGCCAGGAGTGGACTGGAGCACCCCAACAACCAGGAACAGAAGGGAGCAGGTACTGCTGGATGCCTTCCAGGACAGCTTCCTGCTGCAAATGATCAGTGAAACAACCAGGTTAGGGAATACCCTTGACCTTGTGCTGGCAAATGGGGACTTTGTGAGAGAACTTACAGTGGAGGAACCGCTGTCAGGGAGTGACCACCACTCAGTATGGCTCACATTGGATATGGGCAAGGAAGGAGTGGAATCTGGCACAAGAGTGCTGGACTTCAGGAGGGCTGACTTTGGGAGGATGGGAAGTGGTAAAGGGTACCTGGCCAGAATTCAATCTAGTATGGATACTAACCAGAGATGGGAGCTCATAAAGTTGGGGATAGTGGAGGCAACCAAAACCTGCTGCAAAGCCCAGAGCAAGAAGGCTAGGGCTAAGAAACCGAGCTGGTTGAGCAAGGAGGTCATGGAAAAGGTAAGGAGGAAAAGAGCTGCCTTTAGGAAATACAAGAAAACAGGGAGGGGGGAGGACAGAGAGGAGTACTTGACAGAATCGAAGGAGGTGACAAGGGCAGTAAGGGGAGCCAAAGCATCTCACGGAACTCAGGCTGGCACAAGGCATTAAGAAGGGGAAGGACTTCTTTAAGTACATCAGGAGAAAAGGCTATAAGGACCACATAGTAAGGATTAGGAAGGAGGGGTTGGGTGGAAGCAGGGTGCGATAGGCGGAAGCACTAAATGAGTACTTCTGCTCAGTATTTACTAAAGAGAAGAGGGGTGACACCAAGATGGGAAAATGGCAGGCGCGGGGAAGTGGTGACAGATGGGAAATCATGGAGGCAGAGTTCGAGAGGTTTGAAGGCACTGAGAGTGGACAAGGCACCAGGCCCAGATGGCATCCACCCCAGGGTACTGAAGGAGCTGGCAGAGGTCCTTGCAGGACCTTGGCGAACCTATTTAATGCCTCACTACATTGGTGTGTACCTCAGGACTGGAGGATGGCTCATGTGGTGCCCTCCACAAGAGTTGCCCCAAGGATGAACCGGGAAACTACAGACCAGTGAGCCTCACATCCATCGTGGGTAAGCTAATGGAGACTATCCTGAAGGAGGGCTGGTGGCCCTCTTAGAGGCCAGAGGACTACAGGACAGCAGACAGCATGGCTTCACACGTGGCGATCCTGCCAAACCAACCTGGTCGGGTTCTATGACTGGGTAACTAGGCAACTGGACAGGGGACATGCAGTGGATGTCCTGTATCTGGACTTCAGTAAGGCATTCGACTCAGTGCCACATGGAAGGCTGGGAAGGAAGTTAGTAGGCACAGGGGCAGGTGCAATGCTGGTGAGATGGGTAGGAAACTGGCTGCAGGGAAGGCAACAGAGGGTGGTGGTGGGTGGGGAGCTCTCACACCCAAGGGCAGTGAGCGGTGTCCCACAGGGCTCGGTGTTGGGACCAGTGTTGTTTGGGATATTCATTGCAGACATATCATGGGACATCAAGAGCAAGATCAGTCTGTTTGCTGATGATACCAAGGTTGGTGCGGTGGTGGATGACCTAGGGGGATGGCAGGGGTTGCAGGATGATCTGGAAAAGCTTGAAACCTGGTCAGACACCTGGCAACTGGGCTTTAATGCCAAAAAGTGCAAGGTGCTGCATTTTGGGATGAAGAACCAAGGAGGACTTACCAGCTAGGGGAGTGCAGCTAGCCCAGACAGAGGAGGAGAAGGATCTGGGTGTGCTCATCACAGGGTCAATGAACAACTCGGCACAGTGTGGGAAGGCAGCTGCAAGGCCAACAAATGCTGGGTTGTATTGCAAGGGTATATCCTCGAGGAGGAGGAGGTGATTCTGCCACTGTATAGGTCATTAGTTAGACCACACCTGGAGTACTGCGTGCAGTTCTGGCGTCCCGTATCTGAAGAGGGACATTAAGTTACTGGAGGAGCAGCGAGGGTGACAAAGATGATCAAGGGTCTGGGGGACTTATCATATGAGAGGAGGTTGAAGGAGTTGAACATGTACTCACTGGAGGAGAGGAGAGACAGGAGGGACATGATTGAAACCTTTAAATACATGAAAGGAATAAACAAGACAGGTACAGAGGGCTGTTCAAGTAAGGGAGGGAGGGCCACCAGGGCCATGATATGAGACTGGAGCGAGGAAGGTTCAGGAGGAGATGAGAGACACTTTTTACAGAGAGGGTGGTGGCTGGGTGGAATGTGTTACCTGCAGAAGTGGTATGCAGTAGAACAGTGGACTGCTTCAAACGAGGATGGGACAGGACAAGGGGGAGGGTTAATGAAGGGGAAGGGTGGAAGGGAAGGGCAGCTGCAGAATAAGGGGTGCTAGCTGCACATTCGAGCAGACTTGATAGACCTCTAGGCCTTTATCTGCTGGCAAATTTCATATGTTCGTATGTTCGCAGCTATGGCTTTCGCTTCACACCTGATTCCAGCATTACTGACATCCTGAATGACTAGGCTAATGTGTTGAGGGATGTTAGTCACCTTCTCACACAGCTGTAAAGAGGGCATGACTTTTAAGCCAAAAATGTATTCCGAGACTCTATTTTTATGGCTGCATAGCAAAGCCATGCTGATGTGGTGTATTTATTTATTTATTTAAGAGTTTAACCAGGAAGACATATTGAGCAGTGTACCACTCAATTCCAGATGCACCCTGGGGGAATAGGGATAGGCAGGATACATCAATAGAGAAAGGAGGCTCTGGAATGTCTGGAATGTTTCCTAAGGCAGCACAGCCTGTCTGCTTTCATGGATTGGAGTGAAATAACATCTCACCATTATTCTGTCCATTCAGTACACTGCAGTTCACCCATCACACTATTTTCTTCATGAAGAGAAGAAAGTTTAACCCTTAGGCTGCCGTCGCTGACAGAATTAGAAGGTATAGGAATTCTGAACTGTTAAATCAATCCATGGCACAGCAAGGGTTAATATAGCTTCAAGTTTCACAGTGGAGGAGAAATGTGTCAGGCCATCAGATAAAGGCTCCAGCTTAAACTCCTTGAAACATTTAAAAGCCTTTATGTCTTTCAACTTTTCTGTCCACGCGGGCTGGGTGTCCAGTTTCTTTGTTGTGTGTTTTTTTTTGGGGGGTGGAGAAGATCCTAGGTGGGGGGCAGACTGGTGAGCAAGATGCTACACAGAACCCCCCCAACACACACACACACACACACACACACACACACACACACACGTCTGTCTGTTTTTGTATGCAGGGCTAGTTTTTAATGCCAATGACAGCCTATTCCAAGTGTTGACTTTATCTATTTTTTTAAATGTCCAGCAGACAAAACAGCCTGCTAAAGTACTGTGTTATTGTAATCAAATCATAAACAGAAGTTTGACTTTTGCATTGTTTGATTTATTTTTGCACTGTGATTGTACAGTATTTGTTGTCAGTGTGTCGGTGCTAAACCAACACTTTGCCGACTGTGCTCCAGAGTTCTGAATCAGGGGCTGTTGTACTTCACACTGCAGACAGGTGCAAGATTCCACTGAAAATGAGATGTTGCAACTCATTTGAACTGTTCTGGGTAAATAAATTGTAAACAACGTCAGGAGCATGCTGTCTGTGATGTCAACACCTCACCAGCTTCGTATTCCCATGCTGATATTGTAAAGCCCCATCTTCTACTGAAATAACAAATTGTGTAAATAACTACTTGCATTTGCCATAAACAAGATTCCTCTGAAAACAAGATGCTTCATCTCAGCTGGTCACTTTAGGGAAAACACAGTGTAACAACAAGTAGAATCAGGACCTCACTGAAAACGAGATACAGCATGTTAACTGACCTATCCTGGGTAACAACATTGTAAAAATTTATAAAAGCAGGAGCCTAGTAAAAATGATATTTTGTATTTTAGCTGTGCTACCTTTACTAAATACACCATAAAATGTGTAAAATTAGGACCCCACTGAAAACGAAATATTGCATCTCAGCTGCCCTATCCTGCTAATCACACTCATACCTTTTGTGTGTGCACAACTGTTAAACTGTTATAACAGCTGTCTGTGTGTGTGTGTGTTATGTTAATTTTCCAGTGGTGCGTATGTCCGCAACTAAAAACACTGTTCACTGCATTACTTTGATGTTTATGAGTTTTTTTTTTATTATTGTGGTGTAAATCTGTGACTTTTACATCACAATAATACAAGTACAACTAAGTCACAGATTAACTGTCTCTTCTGTGGTATCAGTCATCCCCCTATTTTTTTTATTTTGTTAAGCTGATAACTAGTTCATTGTTCCTTGGTCAGTCCTACAGCTTAATGCTTGGTAACTTATTTTTGTCAACTTATTATTAGGGATTATAGTCCTGTTTATTTTTGTTATATGTATTCCAATTCTATATATTATATATTCTGCATTTTTGTATCGATTATCTTTTCCCCCTTCCCCAGGACACATCTGAAAATGAGTTGTTACCAGCTCAGTATGTCTTTCCTGGTAAAACCTTTGAAATCAATCAATCAATCAATAAACAGATGCATAAACCTCTTATCACAATAATGCATTAGCAATAATTGTGGCACTGATCAGAGTTTGTTTAATATTTTTTTCTATCACTGACCCTAACCAGCAACGTCCAGTTCTGACTGCTTTCCTCTAGAGCCTCCAATGTTTGGTTTGACTAATTTCTCCCCAGGCAGTTCTATGTGACTGAAATTGCTATTAAGCACCGTATGCATGAATATAGAAAAGAATACTCCTCTCGAATGGATACATGCATATTGAATTTTAACACTGTGTTTAAGTCAGCTTCTAATTCATCATATTGTATCTACTTTAATCATTGGATTGTTTATGTGTATTTAAGAAAGTGATGCTTTTGTGACAAGGGGCATAGAAAGGGGATTTTACTGCTGAATAATGGAAGATGATGTAATTCATTTCATGAGTGTGCTTTGGAAATTCCTCTTGCGCAATCCTAGCAGAGTACTGTGGACAGCTTTGGACTATAAATATAGCCAGCTGGCAGTTAAATAAACTAAATCTCTCTCAAGCAGCATCCAATCAACAAGAGCTAGAGCCAAAGGGGTCAGCAAAAGACAACACAAGAAATAACAATGAACTGCAAAGTTGCTGTTGCTGTTGTAGCCATTCTCCTGCTCTCTGCAACCATATCAGAAGGTAAAGATTCAAGAAACATTTTAGAGTCATAGAGCTGCGATGGTGCCCACACAGAACTTTCTTCTTATACTTTCAATGCAAAAATTATTATTTTGCAGAATTAGCAGTGGCCCTTTTATTTATCATTTGAAATATGACTCTATGTGATCTGTATTGTGCATACAGCTTCTTTGCCTTGCATGAGAAATTAGCTTGCCTTTCCTAGTAAAAAAATTAAAAGATGTGCTAAATTGCCACAAGCTTTATGCAAAATTTTCATAAGAAAGCAGGACATTTATCCAATGACTTAAAAAAAGCTGTGCCTTATAAGAACTGTGTCTTCTTCAGCCTCATGCACTTTGCGTGAAGAGGACAAGACTGGATAGAAAACCCAGTTTGTACCAGTTAGGCTGGATTGAGCAGTGATGACTCCATTCTGGGAGTAAGTGACTGGGAAGCATGATCCCCATCACTGAGTCTGAATGAGAATTTTACCTTCTCACCCCAGAGATGGTCAGTCCATTCTAATGTCTCCACTTCAGACAAATTAAGGATGGGCCACAGCAGATGAAGGGTGAGACCAATCAATTTTCAATCCAAATGAACTGCTGTAGCAGCAATTTGGAAATATATTTACGCACTGAACTAAGAGGCTAAGGTGCACAAGTATAGTTCAATTTATTTGAGCAATAATGACCAATGTAACTGTACTTTATCAATCAGGTATGTAACAAGTGGGGTAACTAAGGGTCTGAAGTGAAGCTAAGGGCTTTCAACATTTATTCATTCCTTAACTGACTGTTAAAAGGAATGCTGTGTAATTCCTTAGTCACGCTATAACTGCAATTCCCAAATTTATAAAACTGAAAAAAAAAAAACACTGAGAAGAATACTGTTACTTTATAATTACTGGTAATGCTTGACTGTAACCTGAAATTCAGTACTAGAATTCTTTATTATACATACCAATGTGTAATGAGGTGTGTAAAATGGAGAATGTGTACCATTAGCTCTCATAAAACCACTTTTGTTTGTTTCTCACAGTCACAGGAAAGAGTGTAGCTACCAACATAGGAAACCATTAATTATAACAAAAAAATGGAGTTTTATAACTTGGGTTAGTTTGACACATGCATGGTGTGTGATGCCAACATAAACCACTCAGGCTTTGCATGTGGTTTTTAAGGTATTACAAACCTTGGGTATGTGGGAAAAAAAACATTATACAGCAGTCTCCATGCAACAATTTATTAATAATATTAAAAAATAGAAAAATATGCAAAACTAATCAGTGTACATCAGTGGCCCTTTACTGTATCTGCGAGAGTGCACAAGTCAGCCAATCAGAATGCAGGTTTTCTGAACACATTGTTCTGCAATGATTTTAAATTCAGGTTGTGATATGGTCATGTCACCTTCTCCTGTTCAAAACGTTGATATGGCTCTATGATAATTTTGCAGACACTCCTTTAAAGATGACATACAGTAGGTCTGGAGAGAATTTTACAGTTGTCATATTATTCTATCAACTTTTATGACAAAAATAATGAAAACCACTCAAAGTCACTGCAGCTGTGTGAGTCTAAATCACTGTTGCCTCCAATACCGCTTGCTAAGCATTGCCTTTTACTTTACAGCCATATCCCTATCAAGAATGGAGCTGCGATGCCAGTGTATAAAGACTGAATCCAGATTTATCCATCCAAAGAATATGAAAAATGTGGAGCTCATCCCCAGTGGGCCCCATTGTAAAGAGGTTGAAGTCATGTAAGTACCTGATAATGTTCTCTGTTTCTTTAACAAACATCTAAAGCTAGGCCCTGGTTTCACTGATAAGTCAGTTTCCACTGTACATCTTGAATACCCTCTTGGCATTTACATTAACAGAGCTTCAACACAGCAGTGCAAGTGCAACCAAATTGGGGGGGGGGCTACCATTTTTTCACTATAAAAGTTACAGGCACCACCCCATTTTATTTGGTGGTAAAAGGTTCTAGTTCAATAAAAAATGAGTGTTACAAATGTTTCAATTTAGTTTTTTTCCAAAAAAATATATAGATACAACTTATGACTTAGAAATAGCACAAAAGAGCTGGCAAGGGTTAGGAGTGAGAAAATTAAAAAAAACTCACAATGTACTGCATAAGAGGCACCTAGAAAAGTAGATTTGACAGGTTTGTTAATATATTAATGGCAGCTGAAACCAGTTTTTTTTGTAACAACATTTTGGATTTCACTGCTGCTTTATGGTGACTCAAATTTCGAAGACAATCAGAATGGAACTAAGTCAACAAGTCACTCATAGACATAACTTTCATATAAGGTGGAACCCATACCTCTCAACTGCTGTGAATTTCGCATAGCGCCATGATTTTAACACTCAAATTTAACTTTGCTCTGTTTAGGTTAACTGATGTTCTTCAAAATGTTAGAGCTATTTCTGGACACACAAACTATTAAATCATTGAACTAAGCTAATAGAAAAATTCCTTATCACTAACTATATGGGGCCCACTATCTGTAGACTTATTATTGTGTAAAATAAGAAAGTGTTACATTCTGGTCCTTTGCTATGATTCTTGAAGGCCAGTGTTATGATTTTTAATGCTGAGAGGTTGAGAGGTATGGTGGAACCCTGTTATGCATGGAATTCCATGCCTGGAATATGCTTGTTGTGCTCCAGTAGTTACATCATTATGTTATTATGCTGCAGTAGTGATGTCACCAGTGTAGCAGAACAACTTACAATGCTGCCACACTGCTGTTTTCCTCTATCCAAGTGAGGTGGAAGCTTTTTTTTTAACTTGAACTGCCAGAAAAAGCTGCTGCACACTGAATCAGTAATTTGAGCCTGCTACCTACCCTCAAGCACTCCCCCTAATCCCCAGTTCACTGAAAGGAAGATGAGTGTCTGAAATGGGCATAGACACCTATTCATTATAAAAGATAAAGTATTGGCATTGACAAGCCTGTGTCTTCATCTTGAGTTTTCTATGGCAACCAATGAATCTCTTGAGCTTCACTCTCAAGGTTCCTGGTTGCTATAGAAGCCTCTCTTTCCAGAAACAGGCTTGTTTTGTACGGCTGCCCACAAATTATCTTCCATATTGTTCCCTTTTTTTGTTAAGGATAATCCCATCATTAAGAGGATGATTGTCTTTTTATGAAAATCAAAGGCCACTGAACTACCTTTAAACAATTAAACTTACAGAACTCAGTTTTTCAGATATTTAGATATTGCTTCCTGCTTATGGGTTATATCTCAAATATGTCTACATCTGGGTGCATTTTAAATAATGTTTCCATTTAGTTATATTTTCAAACTCTGGTTCTGGACACCTCTAGAAAAGGGCAGGAATTTGTTTTATATAGCACATTTCATGCAAACTATGCCCAAAAGAGGTCTGCAACCATACAAATTGCTATATAGAAACATAGATTCTCATGGTAGATTCAGTCATTAGTCTATCCAGTCTGTTCATTTTCCCATCATGTAACTGCCATTATGTGCACAACAACAACCAGGCAACTTACAGAACTAGCACAAGGTCACACACTGAGCACAGTATGTTGCAACTGTGGGATTAGAACCTGGGTCAGAAGATCCACAGCTCATTGTTCTAACTAGATTAAATTGAGTTTCACAGTGGGTTTGACTAACTGTTCATGTTTTTTCTGCAGTGTTACAATGAAAACTGGTGAGCAAGTCTGTGTCGACCCAAATGCACCCTGGGTGAAGCAAATTATCAACAGAATTTTGGAAAGGTAACTTTTCTCTTCCAGTGATTCTATTTTTTATCACTTGTTGTTGTACTAAAAGATACACTCATCTTCAGATTGATGGAATGAGAATAAATCATGGACAGCAGGCAAAACTGCATTTATACTATATGGATTTTCAGACATAATTTAGTTTATAGTTTATTAATTTTCTGTATTTATTTAGCCCTTTGATCTTTATTATTGAGTATATTTGCATGAAATGAGGCTCTTTCTCCCCTATTCCTGCTGTGTTAAGCTCTGATGAAATCAAAGTCCTCTGTTTGTGACATCATAATACTTTCCAGAGCAACGCAAACAAGACTCTGACTTCATCAGAGGCCAGAGCAAGTGAAACTGTTGATGTCTGGGGGGAAATGATCCTGTTTTCATGCCAATGTCCTAAATAGTAAAGAATTAATCAAATAATAGTTGTGTGTCTCATACAGTATTTTTAAAATGTTTTCCTGAATACTGAAAAATTGCTTTAAATATTGGACACACACACACACACACACACACACACACACACACACACTTTATCTACCATTGATAAAATATAAAGAATTTTCTGTAAAAAGCAGTATGTTGCAGAGTTACAGTTAATGTAAAGTTGCAGTACAATAACTTAAGGACATCATAACATGTTTCAAAAGCAGACAGCCACAGACAAATAGCTATGTGGTTTGCTTTTCCTGCTGTGGGAAACATCTGTTTATTCAATGTTAGTTGGCTGAACCAATACAAACAGCTTCTGCTGCTGTATTATATACACAGGCTTTCTTGTTTTCATAAAAAGTGTGCCACTAACTGACAGTTAATCCTGTCTTTCTAAGTGCTTTCTTTTCTTGTTTGGTCTTGTATGCTATCCCCAAGACAGCAGTTCATATAACATACTGACATTATATTTTGTTTGCCTTCCAGTTCCAAAGCCGATACGCCAGTATTGTGAAGAGGAAAAAAATGAAGTCCGAAGCATCCTGCACTCAGAAGAGCACTGTGACAGTTGTCCAGCCTATTCAACCCTTGTAACTTATTGTATTTTGTTAAGATGTGTGTAACTAAGCAGCAAAGCTAACTTGATTATCTGATTATTTATATTATTTATTTAACAACGCAATAATTTAAAAAACTTAAAAAAGTTATTAAGTATGAAAGTTGAAGTATGAATGTTTTACAACAGACTATAAAGATGCAAGGCTGTCACCAACACTGGATAGTGGCCCTTCTATCAGTTAATGAAGGCTTGACAGAAAGTGACAGTATTTTTATTTGGGGGGGTAGCTAAGGAGGGAACAAACCTTGCTATTTTCTTCCTACTCTGCTGACTTTTTTTGAAGTTCAGTAAACATAACTTAGTTACATAAAACTCTGGGAATAATTATAAACATGTATTGTTTGAATGGCATTCTTTGGTCTTAATGTTTCAAGACAAGCATGTCAGTCAAATCAGCTTGCAACTAGTTTCAGAAAAAAAGAAAGAAACCCTTGTCTAAAATCAGAAAACGGTGATAGAACTCTGGCAATTTTTTTTCATGCCCTGAAACGTGACCAGTAGAATCACTGCTGTCTTGCATCATTGGGCTGCACAGACTGCCTGCCTTCCAGTTATGATGCACATGTCATAATGCAGGCACTCAAAACATGTTGAGTCAGCATTCTGAGTCATAAAGGAAGGTGACAGATTGATTCACAATTACTTATAAAGATTTAGGAGTCAGTATTTGTGTAAAGCCAGGGTTTTTGAAGAACAGGGAGATTTTTTTTACCTTCAGTATTTTTTATTTTTTTTAATATTTGGAGATATTTGTATTTAACATAATTTAAAATTATATACTGATTAATTTATTCTACTGTTATATTTATGAATTGACTTGCCCTTTCATGAAAAGATTGCTCTTTTCAGTCAAGCTTGGCAAATCAATCAAACCTGGTTTTAGCATTATTTTACTGGTTTAATAAAATACCACTACATGTAGTTACCCTGTGATTTGTGAGGGGTGTTGCAGTTTTTGGTAGGAAAATCCCAGGCAAATAGCCTCAGTACTCCACTTATATGATGGGAGGGAGAATTTGATGGACCAAAGAACTTTCCAGCCTTTAGCTGTATGTCTATTTGTATGTAAATGCCAAAGACACTTTTACCATTAGGCAAGGTATTGGTACTGGTTTCAAAGTAAATCAATAGTATGGAAGCTGGCAATGCCTTTTACTTTTGAAGTCTAGTGAAACTAAATGATCCCAGTTTCATGTTTAGCAGACAAATCCACCCTTTTAATATCGGAAAGTGCATTAAAAAAGCAGTAATGCGTATGAATACAGGATTTTAGGAAAGAAGCAAGGCCATTGGTCCAATGTGTTCCTCTAACCCACCAGCTATGTGGGAATCCCCAGTCATCTCAATCTCTTCTAAGTAGCAGTTAGGTCTAAAGCCTAGAGCTAACCTTCTTTTGTGCACATTTCCATTAGAGGTGGGTGAAGTTTGGAAACTATATGCTCCACAAAGAATTTATCATAAAGGTTCCACCTTTGCATAGGTTTTGATTCACAAACTGTGCACTTTGTGGGGGACATCCTGTGAAGTGAGCACTTCATGGGGGAGAAAAAAACACAAAGTTCTGAACTTCTTGAAAATTCAGACTTTGTGAATTGTTCCACAGAATGCCCTGAAGTGCAAAATCCTCAAAAATTACACAAAAAGTAAACCAGCCATTTGTGGGCACTTTAATAGAGAAATGTTATTTCATAGCATTACTCATTTCCATCTTTGGTGTCTGTAGCTGTTTCAATAGCCAAGGAAAGCAACAATTTATTTATGAAATAACATTAAAATACTGCTTGCAGCTGTATTTTTATAAATATGTATGACACAAACAGAAAAATATGTTACCTGCCTGCACAGGAAACATTTTAATTTGCCATGTTTCACTATGGAACAACTGATTAGGACTTCAAAAGATCATGAATGGATTTAGCAATTTAAGTACACCTTAAGGAAAGCCATCCTTTTGTAGTAATTTTCTTTTCATCATATTTATTTCTAACATACTAAACAAGAATTCACTGCACTGAAAAATTCATACAGTTTATTGAACTCTGAATGTTTTTCATGCCTTGAGATATTTGAATTCATTTAACTTATTTAAACATTCTTGTAGTAATAAATCTATCCAGCTGTTACAGGTTTGAATAGATTTGTGTCCTCAGATGAAACGATTTTAGTATATCCTGGCAAAGCAATAAAATCTTGTTTTCCTTAATACTTTTCACTGGTTTAAAAAACTATGTGTTTTTTTGTATAAGTACAGTGTTATGTTGACTTTTTGTATCTGGAATTCTTTTCATGTTTTCAAATGAATGTATTTATTTATTTAGTTTTATATGTCATCATTTATTTATTCTACTGTTATACTGTATTTATGAAATGACTTGTCCTTTTGTGAAAATGGCTATTTGTGCAATAAAATGAAGTTTAAAGAACAAATTCTGTTTGCAGTTTATTTTCTACATTTGTATCATAGAAATAGCCTGCAGAGCGCAGTAATGCATGTCCATCTGGTGCATCTCATTATGATGCCAAACCGATTGAGACTTAGGCTTGGTGAAGAGAATGAAAAGGTCAGACTAGTTAGGTACACCTTAAAGTAAATTTGTAATTTTTAGGACAACATTGAAGAAAACATAATATTAGGATATAAGTTAATTCTTAGGGCTTCCACAGTGATAGTTGATACCCTCACCCCTCCCCTCATTTTCAAAAGTCATACTAGTTTCCTATAATGATGGTGCTAGCATCTCTCAAATCTTCTTGTCCATTCCCTCACAAAGATTTGTGATGCTGGGAGCCCATCTCTGGTGTTACAACTGTCTTTGGATCATTCCTCAAAAGCACCCTCTGTAGCAGTATCTACACCTCGAATCCATTCTTGGTGTTGCTACCGTCTGGGGCCCTCCCTCCTGATAAATCTATGAGACACCAGAAGCCCCTCTCATCCATCCAGTTTTTGAAAACAGCAATGTAATGAAATGTTTCTATTTCATTAAATCTTCATTTGTTATAATGAAATGCAGATGGTGGCTGGTCATGGAGATAAGAGGTGGGACTGTATTGGTCATAATCTGGGGAAGTGGAGGGGTAGGAGCAAGAAAAGGTGGTCTGTGGTAAATTTGGATCTCCTGTGATATTGGACATTTTTATTTGTTTTGGCTTTTAAAATTCAGTCCAAAATTTCTATGCACAATGTAGTAATTGCCATAGAGCCCAAAACTACACAGTCTACAAAACTGGTGGGGTATAATAAGCCTTAATGTGAGCAATAAATAATCCTTCATCTAGCATCCTTCTGGTAGGTGGTGTTGGCATGGTGGTGCTAGGGACTGCTGTGTTTGTGATGGTGTAATGGAGTCTTCAGCTCACTAACCATGTGACTACAGGCAGCCATAGGTGGTCCAGCCAACTGGCTCTAGTCATCATCAATATATATAGCACTTAAAAAAGGAATGCTTAACACACAATATAAAGTAAATTTAGGGCAAGGATAATGTCCTGGTTCTATGTCATAATGGCGATTGTTGTTCGGTAATCACCATTAGGGTGAGTGTACATCGCCAAAAATAAAAACAGCAATGTGCACTCACAGTGAAAAGAATAGTGCAGACATGGTTCAATGTTTATATGGGGGGCCTGTGTCCCCTGCATCCCCTAACTAATGATTCTCAACTCCAGGGGGTGCATGTTGGAGGGGGATTGTAAAACAAATAAATAAAAACCACTGCAACCATAAAAAACACTTGCACCTCCCTAGACCAGAACCCTGCACCCTCCCAACAGTAGCCTGCCACCCTCACCACCATGCTACATGGCCAGCTAGGCAGCCTTTTGCTGCACTGACTCCTACATACAGTGAAGCCCACCATGAAGAAGTGCAGCGCTGCAGAATTCCCCAGGAGAGTTACCACAGTAAACAATGCAGTTTCAATGGTAGTTAATCCCCTTTGTCATGTAGGAAACCTGTCACACTGCGCTTCATCCTGTAGGGATTCACTGTACCTTCCCTCCTCTTCTGTCCCCCGCGGAGTGAATCCAGTCACCGTTGTCAGCTTCCTTTTCACCCAGCGCTACCCTTTCATGGTAGCCCACAACACAGGTGCTGAGACTGAGTCACTCATATTTGAGTCTCTCAATCTCAGTCTCCCTTTCGATGGAATATCTATTGTCCTTACCTTAGTACTTACAAAAGAGAATCATTGAGCAAGACTGTAGCATGCAATCAATAAATATTTTTATACCTGCATAGACAATATATTTTCTGTACATTTTTTATACAAAACACTGGTACAGGAGGAAGTAGTATATTGATTGCAATAATGATAAATCATTAAGATATCTCATCTCATAAGTCAAAGTGGGCTTTCTGCTGGCCCCTAAATTACCTCCCAAAATTCATTACATAGTACTTACAGAATTACTGAACAAGACTGTAGCATCCAGTCAATATTTTTTTGTTAAACCCTGGAACTTAATTATGTAATCTCATTGGCTAAACCAAAGTTGCATGACATCATTTAGTGCAAAGTATTGATGGACATTTTGTTAGCAATGGGAAATAGCACATAAAAATGTGAGTAGTCCCACATAGTGATGCATACACACACACATTGTTTATGCCTCCGAATTAAGCAATGTGGTGTTTTTTTTCCCAGAAAAATGTAAAAGCTGCTCCCATGGCATTCATGTGCTTTAAATTTATTGTTTTTGCCCCTTCTCTTTGGCATTGCCTCCTTCCAGTAGATACCACCCATCCACATACCTGACTATCCTCACAGACCCCTTTCTGACCCTCCAGCTTACCCCAGAGGTGGGGCCTGTGTGGCCATCCACTCTGGGGAAGGTGTTTACCCTGCTTTATAGGGATGTGCAGAGTAAGATGACTGGTCAGTCAGGTAAGGGCCTGATTGAGCCCCATAATTTTGATCCCACCAAAGGTTTTCTTTTGTTCATGCCTCCAGGCCCTTGAGGATGTCTGTATGCTACAGAATGCCAGCACATGCACATACAAGTGCAGCAGCACAGATTCTGGCTGGCATACTTCCCCTACCTTTGCAGTGCCTCTTCTGCACTAATGTCTGTGGATATCAAGGTGGCACTATTGCAGTGAAGCCAGTGACCAACCCTCTCTAGAAGAGGAGGAGAAGTTGTCTGGGATGTGCAATCCTCCTCTAAGTGACTGGCTACATTGCTAAAATTGTGCAGGAAGCAGGATAAAACATTGATTTCCTGGTACACATAGGGACTAATGATCTCACCAGCTGGTCAGTTGTTGAGACCAAGGAACATCCGACCAGGCTGGAAGACAAACTGTCATCCATTTTGTGTGGCATCTCCTTCTCTGATATCCTGCCAGTCTGGGAGGGGGGGCGAGGGGGGAAGATGGACGGAAGGTCAGAGAAGGGGAGATAGGGGAGATAAACATGTGGCTCAAGAGCTGGAACTAGGAAAAAGGAAACAAATTTGTGGGTAACTGGCAACAGCTTTTTGGAGCAAAAGTTCTTTAAATTTGATGGACTGCATCTGACTAAGGAATGAGTCAGTGCATTGGGCAGAAGTTTGATGTCTTTGCAGAATATTTAAACTAGCAAATGGGGAGAGGGGTGCAGCACCCGAAACATCGAATGGGAAGAACACCCCTCCACCCCTCAGCTAGTGATTAAACAGGAGTTCAGCATGTTTGTAGTTCATTTGCATCACCAGGTAAGGAAAAAGGTCAGGCTCCCCATATGATGTGCAGGGAAAACACCAGACCTCACCCAACAACTAATGCACTGAAATCTGGCCAATGGAAAATCATGTACACAAATGCCCAAGACTGGGAAACAAGATCCTAGACATGAAGGCAACATTGACAGAGGCTAAACTGGACATAGTAGCCATTAGCAAGACATGGTTCACCAGTAACCACACTGGAGAGACTTCAGTACCTGGCTATGTACTGTTCAGAAGAGATTGAGGTGCAAAAGGGGGGGGAGGGTTAATGGCCCTTTATGTCAATGAAAATATCAAAGCTACAGAAATTCAGAATACACATAAGGAGCCAGAAGAACTATGGGTCATCCTGGAAACAGGAAATGGAACAGCCATACGAACTGGGTTTGTCTACAGGCCCTGGAGCAGGGGGAGAACATAGACACATTACTGTTAGAAGATATACAAAACATGACAGCTGAAGGGGAGGTTCTGCTAATGGGAGACTTCAACATGCCAGATAAAGATTGGTCGATACCAACAGGAGCATCCACCAGCGCTAGACACATAGTGTATTCCATGCAGGGGGAGAGCCTTAAACAATTGGTACAACAATCCACAAGAGACAGGGCTATCCTGGATCTAATACTAACTAGCGGGGAAAGGATCACAGATCTCCAGGTAGAAGGTCACGTAGGGGCCACTGACCGTCACATGGTATGGTTCAATTTGGCCACTAGAACTAAATCATCCCATTCCAAGGCAAAAACATGGGACTTCAGAGGAGCTGACTTTGATAAGATGGCCAACAGAGTTAAGCTAGACTTGTCAAAAAGAAATACAGGTGATGGGGTAAGACAAAGTGGGCAAGCATTAAGGATGCAGTACTTGAAGCAACATCCCAGTGTGTTAGAGAGAAAAGCAAGAGCAAAAGAAGGAAGAAATCACTTTGGTTCTCAAAAACTGTAGCAGAAAAGATCAGAGCCAAAAGGTTGGCATTCAAGAAATACAAGGGAAGCAGCGGGATGAAGATAGGGAGGCATACCAAACTTCCCAAAGGGAAGCAGGGAAGGCAGTAAGGCAGGCAAAGGCCCAAACTGAGGAAGCACTAGCATGGACAGTAAAAGAAGGTGACAACACTGTCTATAGATACATTAGTGAAAGGAGAAAGTCCAGAGGGGGTATTGCTAAGATCAAAGGGGATACCAGGGAGTGTGTGGAGGAGGACCAAGGAAAAGCATCTATCCTAAAAAGATGCTTCTACTCAGTATTTACTGAGGAGTAGGTGGGGCAGGGTCCACAGCTCAGCACCATGGACATAGGGGGGAAGGAGGTGTGCACAAGTCCCTTCACAAAATAAAGGGTCCTACAAGAGCTTGATAAGCTCAGGGTGGACAAGGCAATGGGGCCTGATGGTATACACGCCAGGGTACTAAAGGAGCTAAGGGCGAAACTAGAAGAACCATTATCAGAACTGTTTAGTGAGTCTCTGAGCACAGGAGAGGCCTCTGAAGACTGGAGAAGGGCTCATGTGATCCTGCTCCACAACAGTGGCAGCAGGGTAGAGGCAGGGAACTACAGACCAATCAGTCTTACCTAAGTAGTGGGCAAGATTATGGAGGCATTCCTTAAGGAAAGGATAGTGCAACATCTGGAATCCATAGGAGCACAGGATCCAGGACAGCATGGGTTTACAACAGGAAGGTCCTGTCAAACTAATCTCATAGATTTCTTTGACTGGGTAACCAGAGTGGTGGACCAAGGGGGTGCAGTTGATGTCACCTACCTTGACTTTAGCAAAGCTTTCGATACTGTGCCACCTAGAAGATTGATTAATAAGCTGGGTAGGCCCGAGGTGGGCCAAAGGCTGGTCAACTGGGTGGCAAACTGGTTGATAATCAGGAAACAGAGAGTGGTGGTAAATGATATACAGTCAGAAAAGATGCAAGTCACTAGTGGAATACCTCAGGGATCAGTTCTGAGGCCAGACCTGTTCAATATCTTCATCAATGACATTGCAGATGGACTGGAGGGTAAGGTTTGCCTGTTTGGAGATGACACCAAGATCTGCAACAGAGTAGATGATCCAGATGGTGGTAGGCAGAATGATCGGAGATCTGTAAAAACTGGCAAAATGGTCTGAAGGGTGGCAGCTGGGGTTTAACACAAAGAAGTGCAAGATCATGCACATAGGGAAGAGAAATCCTGAAGCCACCTATAGGTTGGGAGGGGAGTTGCTGGCAATCACAAGGGAGGAAAGAGACTTGGGCATCATCATCATCACAGCTGATCTGAAATCATCCAAGCAGACCACTAAAGCAGTAGGTAAGACTAGAGGAATGTTGGGGTGTATTAGTAGGGGTATCACAAGTTGTAAGATGGAGGTAATAATTCCTCTTTACAAGACGCTGGTTAGGCCCCATCTGGAGTGCTATGTGCAGTACTGGAGGCCACATCTGCACAAGAACATTAACAAAACTGAGGCAGTCCAGAGAAGGGCAACCAAAATGGTGCAGGGACTGCATCAGAAAACATATGAGGACAGATTATTGGAGCTCAATATGTACACCATATCGCAAAGGAGGGAGACAGGTGATATGGTCGAAACATTCAAACATCTTAAGGCCATTAACAAGGTGAAAGAGTCTAACATGTTTCAATATAAGAAAAACAGCAGGACTAGAGGACACAGCATAAGATTGGAAGGAGGCCAATTAAGGGGTAATGTGAGGATGTTCTCGTTCACAGAAAGGGTGGTAGATGCATGGAATGGCCTACCTCAGGAAGTGGTGAATATGAATACAGTGCAGGGCTTCAAACAGGCTTGGGGGAAGCATAAGGGAGCAATACAGATGACTATGAATAGATAGGCCATTGACAGAGCAAAGGCCGATGGCACATTCATAAGGTAGAAAAAGAAATGGGCAGACTGGATGGGCCTTGGGGTCCTTATCTGCCATTAACTTGTATGTTTCTATATTTCTGTTTCTCCAATGACCTGGGGTGACTCCTGAACCTAGGTTACCAGTATTGGGGATGGTAGACCTACTGCTAGACTGATGGGCCAGCTCCCCATAGACTACATTAACCAAATACTGCTGCCAAAATTATGAAAGACAGGATAGAAGCATCCTAACTCAGAGTCTCCATTTTTCAAAACACCATTGGATGATAAGATGAAAGTCAAGGATGTTATTACAGGTTGGGTGCAGTATTAAACCACTCCCCCACTACACCATCATTTCATGCTCACAGTTAAGCACTGTGTCAAGAACTGTCACCACATCGATGGTTACTAATTTAAAGGCTCTTCTTTAAATGACAGTGCCCCCTTTTTAAAGTGCATAGCTATATTGGGCAAGGTATATGTGCAAAACACACAACAGATTATAAAACCGCATAAGTGTCATTACAGTTGCAGTCATCAAGTTGTCTGGTTATTTCCAGATATTTTGTGATATTTGTAAAGGAACTCTCTCTGATCTCTACAGTGGTACTGCAGACAGGTGGGAAATGTCTCTTGAGATATCCCAGGAATTTCAGGAAATATCTGGAAATATCCCAACATGCCAGTGGGTGGATTTGTATCAACAATGACATCCACAATACGGAAGAAAGGATAAGGAAAAGAAAGAGGAACATTGGAAAACAGGAAAGGAACCTGGGGGTACATATATTGGATGATCTAAAGGCAACTAAACAATGTGAGAAGGCTGTGGGGAAAGCCAGTGGGATGCTGGGGTACATAGGGAGAGGTATCACCAGCAGAAAGAAGGAGGTTATATCACTGTACAGATGACTGGTGAGACCTCAGCTGGAGTACTGTGTCCAGTTCTGGCGACCACATCTCTGGAAGGACATAGACAAACTGGAGGCGGTCCAGAGGAGAGCTACAAAGATGGTGCAGGGTCTGCCTCAAAAGCCATATGAGGAAAAGATAGGGGAACTCAATATCTATTCCCTGGAGGAGAGGAGAGAGAGGGGGGAACATGATTGAAATGTTCAAGTACCTCAGTGGTATAAACAAGGTACAGGAGGGTAGCATCTTTCAAAAAAGAAGATGTGCAAGAAAAGGGGGTACGAAATGAAGTTAGATGGGGAGACGTTCAAGGGTAACATGAGGAAGTACTTTTTTGCTGAAAGAGTGGTAGATGCTTGGAACAGGCTCCCAAAGGGGCAAAAACAGTTAGGGAATTCAAGAATGCATGAGATAGACATAAGGGTACCTTCAGGACAGAAAAGAAAGGGTGAGCTGCAGATCAACTAGGATCTGTGGTTTGTAATAGGTAGGCAAAATGGGCAGGCTGCATGGGTCAGTCTTTATCTGCCGTTAACTTCTATGTTTCTATAAAAGGTTGGTGTGGGAGGGGGTAGCAAAATACCAAGGGTGGATTTGTGAGGACTCGCTAAGAAGATACAATGTAAATATTGTTTAGTGGGTAATGGTTCTCTTCTAAGTTCTTCGGCCCCAAATCTAGGCTTTTAAATTCAAGAAAAAATATAGGAAATGTTTGGGGGCCTTTGAAGTAAACACTCTTCACTCAAGTTATTGTTCTTCAATCTTTCTTTTGATTTCTCTTCCCTCTACATTTTGCTTGACTTGGAGCTTGTTCACGGGGTTTATTCTTTGTTACACATCTGCAAATACATTTATTTTATGTCATTGATCAGCATTTTTTTAATATGATATTGTTACATTTTAATTCTTTGTTGTATACACATACCATTCAAGAAAGATTATTGCTTCTGCACCCTTGTATATATTATTAATTTTTCACAGGGTTAATTTATTTGTACTTGTTTAGATCCTAAGTTGCATCCCAAAAGACATACACAGTATGCTAGTGAACACAGCGCTGCTCATACCTCTCAACTGTCCTGGATTTTGTGAGAAATCCAATTTTTCTGCCGTTTGTCCCGCCGTCCCGAACTGACTGGCCATCTGCATGATTTTTCATTGTAGCCCATGTGGTCCACGCCACCTTCGCCACGCTCGCCAAGTCGCCATTGTCTTGCTGAAAAAATCCCCATGTCCCCATATTCGAGCTGCAGCAGTGACATAGCTTGCCCTTGTAGCCAACTGCATGACTGTCCGTTGCTGTTTTAGCACCCCCGCCCACACACGGACCTGATTTTTGTGTCCTCCCTCAGGTTCGAATGAGGAGCATATAACAGGACCACTCTGACGCTGTGAACTCACACCAACTGAGCCCAAGAAGAGTTCCAGAGCACCAGGGAAGAATTAGCGTGATCACCACTGGAGAGAGAAAGAGAGAGAGAGAGAGAGAGAGAGAGCACAGAGCTACCTACGAGTGTCAGGGAGACAGGGACAAGTGAAGAAGTGTGCCGTGCCGCCCGTCGATTGAATCACTGCCAGCCAGCCCAGTTTTTTAGTTCTGCCTAGCTGCTGCTGCTGCTATAAATCACTATTTAGTTGTATTTCACTAAATAAAAGAACTAAGCAGCAGCAGTGCCGGCAGCAGGTACCGATCGCGATCGATCAATTACGGCGCTAGTAAAAATATCGACTGCCAGCACCAGCAGCAGGAGCATTGCTTGGATCACAGAACAGCAGCTCAGCAACACAGAGAGAGGAGAACAGCAAAGCACAGCAAGACGAGGACGACCTGAGACTGACCCAGTGTGCCAGTGCCTGAAACTCTGCCAGAAGAAGAGAGACTACCAGATCCACCACACCAGTGACTGCCTTTACAACAAGGTTAGTAATAATGTAATCTCATGATTGCCACCATATCGTTGTCTGGTTGCCACAAAAATTAATGCCAACTTGCCAAATGCCAACTAGTACTCTGACATGACAGTATCAGACTCAGACCAGTGCAGTGCCAGTCACTGTGTGCGTAGGCAGGGGGAATGGAGGATAGGGGAAGGAGAAGGACTATTGGTCTGTTGGCCAGACTAGAGAAGTCTTCTGAGTTCTGTCTGTATTCTCTTCTGTGTGGGACACTTAAGTATAGTAAGTGTTAAACACAAAAAGGGAGGGTGAAGAATTAGCTAATAATTATGTATATGGCTATGCTAAGGAGATGAATTGTTAATAAATAACTGTAAAGGGCCCTTTTTTTATGTAGCAACACATGTGGGGGTATCAAAGTGTAGATACCTGTGATATTTCCTTCCCTGAGAGCTAGACTGCCATCACTTAGTCGTTTATATGTAGGTTCTGTCCTGCTCCACTCTGGGGAAAGCTAATTTTTGTACTGTGAAATTTTAAATATAGTTCAGTTACTTAAATTTTTTTTTTGTGGGGGAGGTCAGAACCTACATATAACTGAGTAAGAGAACCTAAAATGCGATGGCATGGCAAGACAAATTGAGGTGGTGATTTGGTGAATGCCTATATTGTAAAAATATTAATACAGTATACAGAATGGTTTTCCTTAAGTTTTTGTATGTAGTTGGTTCTGTGTTCTCTTCTGTCCACACTCCGGGTGGGACAGTCAGAACTCAGAACAGAAGTGTCTTAGTCATTTATATGTAGATTCTGTCCTGCTCCACTCTGGGGAAAGCTAATTTTTGTATTGTGAAAGTTAAAACTACAGTTCAGTCACTTAAAATTTTATTTGGGGGGTGGTCAGAACCTACACATAACTGAGTAAGAGAACCTAAAAAGAGATGGCATGGCAAGACAAATTTAGGTGGTGATTTGATGAATGCCTATGTTGTAAAAATATTAATACAGTATACAAAATGGTTTTCCTTAAGTTTTTGTATGTGGTTGGTTCTGTGTTCTCTTCTGTCCACACTCTGGGTGGGACAGTCAGAACTCAGAACAGAAGTGTCTTAGCCATTTATATGTAGGTTCTGTCCTGCTCCACTCTGGGGAAAGCTAATTTTTGTATTGTGAAAGTTAAAATTACAGTTCAGTCACTTAAAATTTTATTTGGGGGGTGGTCAGAACCTACACATAACTGAGTAAGAGAACCTAAAAAGAGATGGCATGGCAAGACAAATTGAGGTGGTGATTTGATGAATGCCTATGTTGTAAAAATATCAATACAGTATACAAAATGGTTTTCCTTAAGTTTTTGTATGTGGTTGGTTCTGTGTTCTCTTCTGTCCACACTCTGGGTGGGACAGTCAGAACTCAGAACAGAAGTGTCTTAACCATTTATATGTAGGTTCTGTCCTGCTCCACTCTGGGGAAAGCTAATTTTTGTATTGTGAAATTTAAAATTACAGTTCAGTCACTTAAAATTTGGGGGGGGGGGGGGTAGAGATCAGAACCTACAGTACATATAACTGAAGAGAACCAAAAAGAGAGGTGGTAATGCTGTCCTATTTTTCTTCTACTGCCTTGCCTATAATAAATAGGAATTTGTTGAATTTTGTTGACCCAGTAAACCCACTGGGCCTAGAAGTCCCTTTTTCAGGGGTGACTGGGGGGCGGCAGATACAGATGATAAGCAACTGACCTTGAACCAGATTAAGCTGTTGGTGGTATTTTTAGTGAATGAGGAAAATTTGGCCAGGGCACCAGGGAAATTCCCCTACTGCATTGCTGTCAGTAGGGTGTTCCTTGGCCATCAGCGTTGCGACGGCCAGTCTGCCTGGGATGTTGGAGGAGATGGATGCAGTTGGTACAGGAGAGTGGGCCTCCTCTTCTGTGCTATCAATGCAAGAGGCTGTTGAGGAAGCTTGTTCAGTGGCTGACCTGGTTGAGCTTAGTATTTTGGAGGATTCAACTTCGACTGGGATTTCTCGTCCCGTGGGCAACTTTATTCTTCCTTCTGGTGGTGATAAGGAACGTTTACTGGCTGCAAAATCTCAGTTATTACAACAAATGGACCTACTTGATCAAGAACTTGCTGCTTTTTCTGCGATTTATGTGCTTTCTGTTCCGGTTTCGTCTGCTGCTGTTTCCAGTCGGTCTGCTTTTGCGACTGGACCGGTTTGTCCTGCTGCTGCTCTGAAAGAGGTCATTCCGCTGTCTACCACGGCATCTCCATCTGGTTCTAGGGCTGGCAGTTTGTTGGGTTTAGCCCCCAAGTGCCTACAGCCCCTTTTGCCTTGTCCATCTCCTGAAATTATACCTCCTGACACCGCCACTGTAGCTCCATGGCCATCTAAGGATTCGCCACCTGGAGCTACTCTGGGCAGTACAGTGTTCTCTTTTGCTTCCAGCATACAATGGCCTGGCTGGAGTAAATTACCGGCAGTTCCCTCTACTGTTTTACTGGACGAGTCTTCTGTGTTGCCACCTGCTGTTTTACTGGATGGGTCGGCATGGTCTCCTGAGCTAGCCTTGAGGAGTGCTGGTTGGGAACAGTTGGAAGGTGGTTCCTGGTTGCCTGATTCACAGGATCCATCCTACATCACCCTGTTAAAGAATGCTGTCGCACTGGTGGCCACTGCACCTTCTACACCTATGGGCTCAATCTTGCCCCGGGATAATACTTCTTCTCCTTGTGTGTTGGACTCTAATATTGTTCCTTGTACTACTGCTGGGGATATTTCTGTGCCTATTGTTATTGTTTCTCCTGTGGGTGTCCTTAGTGTTTCCTCTGGTCCACAATGTCCTGCTTCTAGCTCGGCCTTGCCAGCTTAGGCAGTTGTGGTAGATATTGATCCAGAGGTACCAGTATACTTGGGTCCGGACCCTGCATTGTTGCATGATAATGGTACTAATTCTGGTACATCGGTGGTCTTTGAGCTCACTGATTTATTTCATAATAAGGGTGAGCCTGCCCCTAGGTGCAATGCCATGCGCTTCTTATATAAAGGAGGGCTGGAAAATCCCCGGATAGAATCTATGTTGCAAAAACCATGCTTAAAGGTTCTATGCATTTTTTTTTCCTCTGAAATATTTGCTCTTATTAGTTTGGGGAATGCTAACTATGATGTTAGCTTTAAAAATGTGTCCAGTTTGGATCGTTTTTGGGCTCAGTATGCTACTGTACTTGTAAAACTTCCCCTACTTGGTCTCCCTTTCATGTTCTTCCTTTGACCAAACCTACAGTCAAGAATATCACCATTATGTTTAAAAATGAAGGGATGAATATTGAAGATATCTTGTTCTGGCTGAAACAACGTTGTGAGGTTTTGAATAGGCCCACTCCTACTTTAGATAGCGATCAGATTTGGGATGGTGGGTGGAGGGTTCGGGTTAAGTTATATTCTACGAATGCAGGCCCCAATCACTTGCCTAGTTTCTTTTACCTCAGGAAGGATAAGGGGTTAATTTTTTATGCAGGGCAGCCTAGATCTTGCTTTAAGTGTGGCTCTCGGGCCCACTTAAGCTCCGCCTGAGATACGGTTAAATGTAGCCACTGTCTGTACTTTGGCCATAATTCTAGTTCTTGTTTGAATCTTTTCAAATGTAACTTATTTGAACACACTGGTCGCGCTTATTGTCGCTTCCCTTGGGCCTCACATAATCGGGATGACTGTCCATCTCATGAAGGTCTCATTAATCTTGCTCAGCAGGAGCAGGTTAAAAGGATTACAGAGCATCATTTGCAGGCTGGCCTTGTGGCTTCACCCCCTCCTCAACCATCTACTACCCCGGGGACTGGGGATGTGAGGGTCTCTGATTTCACCCACCAGGATGTAGTTCCTATGCAAGAACAGGTAGATATTGTGGTGCCTGATGGCCCTGTTTTACCTGCTTCTGTTTCTACAGATCTTGAAGTTATGCCTCCCCTTCCCCCGCCTTTACCTCAGACTCAGCCTGATCTGGAACTATCTGCCTTTATTACAGTACAGAAAAAAAGGACTAGGAGGGGGCTGACTGTTTCTGGTTGAGTTAAGGTCCCTGGTTCTAGGCCCTGGAAGACTGGTAATAAGTTTGCTGTTTTGGCTTCTGATGTTACTGATAGGGATTCCACAGATGAAGACACTGATACTTCCTCAATTGTTTCTAACACAGATACAGAGGAGGGTGGGGATATAGCTCCCATTGCCAAAAGAACTAGACAGTGTCGACAGAGTAAATCACCTTAACCTTTCCCTATGGATTCCTTGTCAGTCCTCTCTTTTAATGTTAATAGTATCAAGGGAGACAGAAAGCTTGGTGGTGTCATGCTATCGTTACAGGATTTGCATTGCGACATTACCTGTTTAGTTGATACTCAGTTAAAAACCAATAGGGAACTTCAGTAGGCCTCATGGGCTTGGTCCCATGGACCTTCCTTTTGGTCCTCTGGGGTAGATAAATGTGATGGTGTGGGTATTTTGTTTTCCAATTCTGCGCTTCATGTGTCTAGACTTGTGGATATTTGTCTCGGGAGGGCATTATTGCTTGACATATCCCTTCAGTCTGAAAGATTTTGGCTAATTGCCTTGTATGCTCCTCAGACTAAAGCACAGCGGTCTGCCCTTTTCCATTTAGTGCAACCCTTTTTACATACTTCCAGACTGGTTATTTGGGCTGGGGAGTTTAATTGTGGCCTACACAAGGCAGATAGAGGGCTTCAGACCTCTAAACTTTTTAGTGATACCATGGCTCTTAAAAATGTAATCTCCACTGCTAAACTTCAGGATGCCTATAGGGTTCTGCATCCTAAGGGTGGTTATACTTATTTCAGGGGAGACTGTAGAACTTGAATTGACTTCATTTTTCTTTCTCAGACTCTTACAGTTATTGACTGTCAGACTCTTGGGAATGAGTTTTCAGACCATGCGGCTCTAAGGGTTACAGTTTCATGGTCTCAGGTTCCCCGTTGTAGAAAGAATAGGTGAAGACTTAATGATTCCATACTTCAAGATCCCAAAGTATCCAAAAATTGTGGAGAAGGGAATGGGCAGCGCGGCTGTCTGTTGCTGATCTCTAGGAGGATATTATGGAGTAGTGGGACAACACCAAGGCTAGATGGAGACAGGTTTTACAAAAGAAAGCTGCTGATGCCCATACCAGTCGCTATAAGGAGTACTTGGCGTTACATCAGCAATTGTAGACTTTGATCTCACTTTCAGATAGTTCTACTCATGAGTATAGCTCACAGATTTCAGTCCTTAGTCATCAGATGCGGGATTTGCAGTATGACAGACCCAAATCCTTGGGATATGAAGCACACTTTGGGACTAAGCTGCTCAAGGGTGGCTTAGATCCTTTTAAAGAATGCCAAGACAGGATTGACTCTAGGGTTATTTCTCATTTGTTATCCCCCACTGGGGATCTAGTTAGCTCCCCGGAGTTATTGGTTCAGGTTGTTGAGCATTATGTTTTGGGCACGTTTTGGGACTGAATCTCCCTGTGCAGATGCTGAGGATTTTTTAGCCTCATTGTCTTTGCCCAACCTCACTACTGGGGAGTGTGCTATGTTGACTGCTGACATCACTGAGGAGGAGGTGTTGCAAGCCATTGTTGGCTTGAAACTGGATTCTGCCCCGGGCTCAGATGGGCTCACAGCAGGTTTTTATTCTACCTTTCAAAAAGATTTGGTCCCTGCTTTAACTATCTTGTTTAACGAACTGTTGTCCAAAGCTACATTTTTGAAATCCATGATGGAGGCAATTTTAGTCCTAATTCATGAAAAAGGTTTGGTTTCGGATATTAATAATTGGAGACCTTTAAGTCTCCCCAATGTGGATAGTAAACTGGTTGGTAAAATTTTTTGTTAGTCAGACTTATTCAGGCAGCTAGACTTATTAACTCATTCACACCACAAGAGCTCTTTGAGACTTCCACCAGTTGTGCCCTGTATACTCTTACCACTGCATCCTGGGCCTTTCTAAGCAAAATCAAGCCATAATCAGCATGCTACAAACAAATGTGACTACCTCTTGAACAGTGAGTGCTACACACAAAGTATGAGTAGCAAAGTTGTTCAGCACAACATTACCTTTCCAATGGTGCTATGCAATCAGTTGTAATCAATTTCGTTTTTATGTTATACTAGCTGAAATACCAAACAACTGATTTTTTCTGATTTTTTTTTCAAGGTGCTTAGGTGATGCATGAGAGACAAATGTCAGCCATGCACACCATACCTTAAACAAATGCAAATAACTCTTAAAGTATATGTGGTAGACACAAAGTATCAGTGGCAAAATTGTTCAGCACAAAATAACCTTTCTAATGGTGCTATGCAAGCAATTGTAATCCATTTAGTTTTTAACAACTGTTTTTTATTTCAGATTTATTCAAGGTGCTTAGGTGAGGCTTGAGAGACAAATGTTAGCCATGCACACCATACCTTAAACAAATATGAATAACTCCTAAAGTATACATGATAGACGCAAAGTATCTGCAGCAAAATTGTTCAGAGCAAAATTATGTTTCTAATGGTGCTATGCATTCAATTCTAAGCAATTCAGTTTGTTTAATAGTTAGGAAAAAACTGCTGACTTCCTCAGATGTTTCTAGGCCTGAGTGAAAGTCAGTTGAGTACGTCTACAGGCGTTATTGTCCTGAGTGGCTATGCTTTCAGACACCGCCTACAGACGTCTCTAGGCCTGAATGAGTTAATCCTGCCCAGACTTGTGGCATCCCGGGTAGATGCCAAACTGACAATCTTATTTTATTAAGGGAATTATTTACTTTCGGAGACCAGAATCACATTAAGGGCTGGGTGCTTGAGACTGACCAGGAGAAAGCCTTTGATAGGGTTTCCACAAGTTTTTGTTTTCTGTTTTAGCAGCTTTTGGATTCCCCTCTGAATTTATTGGATGGATTAGAGCCCTTTATTTTAATGCTGTTCTTCTTCCCAATGTCAGTGGTTGGTTGGGGAATCAGGTTTTGGTTAAACGAGAGGTGTAGGGTTGCCACCTTTGGATGGGGCAAAAACCGGATCCTAAGCTCCGCCCCTAGCCTCACCCCTTTTTATGACTCATCATGCATTGTTCCACCTAGAAGGCCATTTGTTATATCAATAATAGGTAACACTTAAAGCAGCAGTGCAACAAAAATGTTAAGATGCTGTGCTGTACCTGTTAAAGTTACCTTCCTAGGTTCTTTCTAGTCATCCATTTACTTATATATTTATTTATTGATATTGGTTTACCAAATAAACATACAGAGATAAAAGAAATATAATTTACATATATGATCTGGGGGAGACAAGGGAAATACTGTTAACAGCATACAATAGTATACATGGTATATAATAATACATAATAAAGAAGTTGTTTCCTGTAATTTATACTTTATATATTTTCTGGCTCCATTCCCTGTTCCTGTCCACAGTAGTATTTTAAAGCCAAAGAAGTGACCATACTATTTTCTTGAGGAAAAAAAAAGTTTAAAACATTTAAAAATATCTAAATTCTGTTAGAGATGAAAATGTTTATCAGCAAATGAAAGTGGAAGACAACTGGCTCTGTTACTGTTACAAAAGGTGGGGGCAGCTGTGCTGCTATGCCACTTTAAGGTGCAGTGGAAAAGATTAGGTTAAGTAAGTGCTTATGGTGTTAATAGCCATACTTTACAACTCCCAGGATGACAGCTTTCACAAACAAAGGGCTATACTGACAAAGAGAACTTGTTTGTAACCTGGACATGTAGTTGAAACAATGAATGATGTGACAAAATCTGTTTCAAAAGTATGTGAGCACTTAAAAACCTGATCAGCACAGAGCAAAACCGGATTACGTGATAGGGACCCTGAAAACCTGATCACCAGATAAAAACCCCAAGAGGTGGCAAATCTAGAGGGGTGCAACAGGGTTGCCCCTTGAGCTCCCTTGTATACCGTTTTGGCACTGACATTTTGGTTAGGGCTGTCCTCCATTGTTCTGGGGTTCTTGGTTTACAAGGCACACACAACCCTGCCCCTGTTAAAATATTAGCATATGCAGATGATTTTGTCCTGACTGTGGCGTCTGACTCAGACGAACAAACTCTGGTTGATGTTCTTCAGCAGTATTCTTTAGTGGCGGGTTCCCAGATTAATTTTGTGAAAATTACTGGACTTCCCTTAGGAAACCGTATTGTACCTGAGTCAGGATCCTTTGCTGGCATCTGGCTCTCGGAACCTATAAAGATACTTGGACTTTGGTTCGGGTCAAGTGATATACAGTTGTTAAACTGGAACAATGCATTGGGGACGGCTGATAGGCTCTTAGCTGGATGGAGGTAGCAGCAGCTAGGTAAGAAGAAATGGGTTTATTTGCTTAAAACCTTGATGGTCCCTATTTTCTTGTACCTCTGTTATGTTTTTCCCCCACCCATGAAACTTTTTACTAAATTGTACAGTGTTTTTTTTTTAGGAATTTTGGGGATCTCGGCTGAATCCTATTAAATGAGGTTTCACTTATAGACCGCTTAGTGAGGGAGGGGTAGGGATGCTACACCCTGTGGCTTTGTTTTATAGTATTTTTTTGTATTATAATTTTGGTTGGGCTTTCAAACCCGGTGTTAAGGGTTGGAAGCCTTTTATTTCTTCATGGCTTCTGTCTTGTCTTACCCCTTGCGAACAAGGCTGAAAGGGGTTGTTAGCTAAACCCCCTGGCCTTCCGGCCTATGGTTTGGAGGTCGTGAAACTGGCTATGACTTGGGGTCTTACACCTCGTGATTTTTGCATACATAGCAGAAAGGCCTTGTATGACTGGATTTGGAGGCATGGTGTTCAGGATCCTATTGTGTTTCCATCCTGTCCTCCTGACCGTCTGACATGGATTATGAAGCAACTCATGAATCCTAGGATCCCTCATTATGTGTGTGACATGGTATGGCTTAGTAATTATGGAAGACTCAGTGTTAAAGGAAATCATAAACATAAAATGTTGATTGATAGATATTGTCCTAGGGAATCCTGTCCTTCCATTCTTGAAACTCAGCCACATTTATTTATTGAGTGTAATTTTGCATGTGAATTTTGGAACGCCATTGCTGTTACCTGGGCTGAACTTCTTTTCTCTAAACTGTCATATGCTGACATTATGTTTGGGACTCACTTGGCTTTAAACACAAAGTATCATGCTGAAATTGTATATATATTCCTTATTTTGATGCGCTATTTTTTATGGCAGGCTAGGTGCTTGCTGGTTCTACATCAAAAGTGGATCCCTATCCTGGAAATTGTACAGAATGTTGGGAATGCTGTTCATGCTGTGAAACAGGCTAATTTTTCAAAATGTTCTAGGCTGCAATTTTTTAATTTCTGGTCTAATTGTGACTTGTGGAAATTGAACTGACTTATTGTACTATTTTTTGTTCCCTTTTGTTTTATGCTTTTGTGTTATATTTGTGATTCTTTTCTGTATGTATTTTGTAATGAAGCCCACTTCTTCTCAATAAAATTCCCCTACTCTTTTTGATAAGTGCCATGGGATCTTTAACATCCACCTGAACTACCACCAATCCAGGCATATAAGACCTTGGTTCAATGTCTCATCTGAAAGACAGCACCTCAGGAGCACAGCACCCTACCTTCATGCTGCACTGCAGTGTCAGTATTGGGGATATTAACCCATGTGCCAGATGTGGGAACTGAACCCACAGCCCTCTAATCTCCTGGCCTCAGAGGCCAGTGTGCTACTTGAGCCACTGACACTGAGTGAGAACAAAACTTGGAAAATGCCCGTATTTCTGTCTATTGCTATTTGCTACTGTCTGGATGGAGTTGTCACAACACCATCCAGCTGCTTAGTAGCAATAGACAAAAATACAGACTCTTTGATTTTCTTATGTTTAACTATTTCCACATACTACATCTGAAAATAGATGTCATCAGGCTGAAAGGAGAGTGTGTGTGTGTGTGTGTGTGTGTGTGTGTATACACACACACACTATATACACTATATATATATATATATATATATATATATATACCTGTTCATTCTGCAGTACAGCATCTCATTTCAAATATAATATGTTGACCAGGCCAAGAGTAGAGGAGAGAACTCTCTCTCAGGTCCTGTGATTGTGAACTGGGTAGGGGAGCATTGATTAAAAGCAGTGCCGCTACGACAAAGCCCTCCCCTGTGGGCACTGGTTAAAATACAAATGTATATTGCTTGTTTTGTCTGCCTTATGCTGTGGTTGACAAGGTCTAGAGGTTTCAGACTTGGTGGGAGGACTTTTAAAATAGCATGCTTAAACTAGTTTCAGACTTGACAGGAGGACTTTTACAAAAGTGTAGTTCGTGACCCAAACCATTAAGCTAGATCTGGCAGGAAGATTTTTACAGAAGTGTGATTCAGCTAAGTAATGACTCATTAGCAGCTCTTTATGTTTGCCTGAGAAAATGTGTTGGAGCCAGGCAAGATAGAAAACATGCATACAGGTGAGGATACATTAGCAGCTCATTACGTGCAACTGGTAGAATTTGTAGGACACATGTAAAATAAATAAATAAATAAATAAATAATGGGGACAGCTTAAGCTTGATTTGGACTCATTAACTTCTGCTTAGGTATACTTGGTAATGCATCTCAAAGGTGGACCATGGACACTGAAGGTGTTATCCAGCGATCTAGGACTATTGCTGCTCTACCTCTCTGTCTCTGCCAAAGAAATGTCATGGACCACCCGTACATCTAGCCTGAAGTCAGTGTTACATTTTTTTCTTGATTGCCATCCTCAATAGGAGATGGATTGCTAACAGATGCTTCAAATGCGAGAACACTGCAGTGCCAGTGGTAACTCCGTCTCCACATCAACCAAGAAGAAGAGGAATTCAGTGTTCCAAAGTTCCTGGAAGACTTCCTTTGAGTGGATTGCACAGAGCAGGAAAGGGCCACTGTATGCGTTCTGCAAGTCCTGTGGATGTGACATCAGCGTCAGCCATGGAGGATGAAACGACATACAGAGACACAAATCTTTGCAGAAGCATCTCCAGAGTAGGAAGCATGCAGAAGGGAAGAAGCTCATCCAATTCTTCCAAGCACAGACTACCTCAAAAGTTTTGGAGGCAGAGGTGGCATTTGTGTACACGTTGGCAGAGCACAACTTGTCATTTTTCTTGTGCAGACCACCTCCTGAAATTTATGAAGAAGTACTGCACAGATCCAGAGGTAGTCAAGAAGATGAGCTGTGGAGCAACCAAATCCACCTGCATTGCCAGAGATGTGCTTGGTCCCAGCTATCAGGAGACTGCAGCTTCCCTTTGCCATCGAGTGCTATTTTGCCTGTATGTTGACCAAAGCACGGACGTGGGGGATGAGAAACTTCTGGTCATCCTTGCAGGTTGCTATGTCATTCGACAGGGAAAAAATGTCATACAGTTTCTTGACATGCAAGCGTGCACTTCAGGGACTGGACAAGCAGTATTTGACTGCATGATGAAAACTCTGGAGCAGCTGGACATCGCTGTAACAAACCTTGTGGCATTTTCATCTGACAGTGCTGCAGCAATGATTGGAAAGCACAGCTCTGTGTTTTCCAGATTAAAGCAGGTGAACCCAAACCTCAGAAATATGGGATGCTTGTGCCATCTGCTAGACCTATGCTCCAAACGGGGGTCTAGGCCTTGTCCTCGCTTGTTGAGGAACTAATTTCTGACATTTATTGCCATTCCTCTTCCAGCTCATTATGGCAACAACAGCTGAAAGAGTTTTCTCTCTTTGTTGATATTGACCCATTAAAAAATCATTAAGCATGCACCCACAGGATGGCTCAGTTTGAGTAAAGTTGTTAAATGAATAACTGATATGTGGCCCTCTGTGCTGTCTTATTTTAGGTCTGTTGAACCCAGAGGTGCCAAAGTCAAACTAATATGTGACCGCCTGGGCAACCAAGAAATTCAAATGACCTTCCTTTTTCTCAAATATGCCCTTGAGCCACTGTGCAATTTTAATAAGAAACTGCAGAGCAGAGAGAGCCAGCTGATGACTCTGCAGGGTGACATCAGCAAAGTCATACAGTTGTATGCCAGCAGAGTTTTGCAACTCATGCTGCAGTTGCCTTGTACAAAGAAGGTGTTTTGGACCTAAAGAGTGAGGCAAACTTTCTTCCACTAAAAGATGTACGTGTTGGCCCTGAAGTGCAAGAATTCATTGCAAGCAATGATGATATGTTAGGGACATCAGTGGAACTAAGTATTTATAAAAAGGCCAAATCATTTTACTGTGTTGTGCTGCAAAAGATGGTAACAAAGCTCCCACTGAAATGCAGTGACCTGAAGCATGTTTCCGCGTTGCTGAATCCAGCACTAAAACTACATGTAAGTGGAAGCTCTGTGGTGACCCTTGCCAAGGAACTTGGTGTATGCAGTTCACACTCTGACTGTGATCAGCTTTTGGATGGGTTTGGGACATACCAGTCTGCAGAAACTGGTCTGCCCAGGCCTTTGAAACAAACAGTTCTGCTCTAAAGTATTGGGGCATGATGCTCTCCCAGCTATGCACCAGTGGTGATGATCTGCCCCGATTCAGGCGTCTGATGGAGACAATCTTATGCTACCCTCACTCCAATGCGGAGCCAGAGCGGGCCTTCAGTATGGTGTGAAAAGTGAAGACTGAGCTAAGACAATCATTGAATGTAAAGACTTTGAACTCCATTATTGTTATAAAAATGAATGAAGTAAGACACTGCTATGATGTAACTCATACGAAGGGAGTCTTAGAGGCTGCAGGAAAAGCAATTATGCTTTACAACCGAGAACACCTTGCAGCAAAAGGCAAATGAGACTCTTTTCCAAACCAGCTTTTTGTGTATAGGTACATAGGTTTAAATTTATAGTGTACAGTAGATAGCATGATTTTAATTTTTAGTATACAACAACATGTATATGATATAGAGTAGATATCATGTAAAATATTGTGTGTGTGGATGTTTCTTTTTTAGTATAGATGAGAAAAAATATTGCGTGTTTGTTTTTAGTATAAACTATGGTAGCATGGTTTTCATTTTTAGTATAGGGTACAAATGATAAGTAAAATGTGTGTAGGTAGGTTTTCAATTTTAGTTAAGTGCATAGACTAAATAGCATGTACAATACTGTATATCGGTATGTAGGTTTTCATTTACTCTGTTTGTTGTAATATGTAATTAAATGTATGTAATATTACCCTATAAATGGTCCAACATAAAGTTTTAAAAGTAAAACTGTCATGCTCTATGTGGTATTCTTAATGTAGTATTCAATAACTTTGAATTTCACGCATTTGAAAGATGTGAACACTGTGACGCAGCGCTTTACGTGGTGTGAAAAATGGTGTCCCTGATTTTGAGCATTTGTCCCTGATTTTAAAGGGTAGTGTCCCTGATTTGTGGCTTTGGAGGTTGACAGGTATGGCGCTGCTAACAACTTGGAACAAGGTTTACCTACTGCCTGTAAGGCTTGTTCCCCATATTTCTTGGTTTGCAGCATACCTTATATATATTACTTAAAACTTCTTGTCTTTCTTGTAAAGAATAATTTTGGGCCTGTAATGACATAAACATAATTTTTTGTAAAACGTTGCTGTTATTATGTTGTTTAATATTATAATGTGGCCACATTGTGGCTTCTATTTACTTATTTTGTTAACAGCATACCTTAAAGGAGGCTGTGAGCTTCTTAAAGTGGAATTAGTGTTCTTTGTAGTCTGTGAAAACATAATCATAGTAGTCCCCTATTGGTCTCATAGCCATCATTTTACTTTTATAATTAAAGGTTCTAATACCAACTTCTAAATATTCTTTAATATTTTAACTGCTTACCCTCACTCCTTCTGGCTCAAGTTTCTCCTTTTTGGTTAAGTTCCTCTGCATGTAAGCACTGAAGCCCAAGAAATTTTAATGGTAGCAACTTCCTGATAACCTCTCACCCGTTTTTGTGAGATCCCATGGTGTGACTTAACCAAAAAGGAAAAACCTTTAATGCCCTTAAGGTGTTTGAATGTTTAGATCAAATCACCGCTCTCCCTCCTTTGGTCTAGGGTATACATATTGGGCTCCGTTAATCTGCCCTCATATGATTTCTTGTCTTCACTCCCTCTCCCATTTTCTCTGCAAACTTTATTCACCCACCTGCAACTGTTCCTGATTCCTTTCCCTATGCCCCTTCCATCTCACTATTTCCTTCTTTCCTCTTCCCTCACCCTGACCTATAAACCCCCGGCATGGGGTCATAATGCCACACTCAAAATAGTGCACAGCACAATGCCACACAATGCGCACAAACAACGGCGTGCACATAAACAGTATCAGCAAATAACAACGACCACAACGAGGCATGGATCTTAGGAAGATCATAAATTACCTCCCTGATAGTATTGTCAACAGTTAAGAATTCAAAAGTCTCGTTTGTAATGATCTTATTCATCATATAAGAGAATGTCAGCTTCTTTCTTAAATTCAGATGTTGATTCAAAGACAAAGGTGTTCATTTCAAATTCATACTTATCTGTATTCATTATGCTGATGGAACTGCCTTTCTCTGCTGGTTTTTGGATGATTTTCATGTTGCCCTGTAATTCCATGAAGGCTGATGTTTTTTCAATTGCCATGTTCACAAACACTGGATTTGGCAAGTTATTAAAGAGTTTGTCCAGGTCCTGTTCACAAGAACATTCAAAAACTGATAACACTTGTCATGGCGGGGGTATAAAAGTAGATCCTTTCTTGAACTGCATGCACCCTTGTGCCCCTGGTAAAATTAAACTGGAACTTGCAATTAAATCCTCTGATTCAGTTTCTTTAGTATCTCTTGTTGTTCACCATGCCACATCACTTTCTTTAAATAACAAAATGCTTTAAAGTTCAGCAAACATATGAACGGGTGCAAGTCACAAATAGTTTGAAACCCATTGATGTTCTGGGTCAGAATAAATTATTCCTGTTGCACTTCTGTCAATAGTGATGTTGCTAGTTGTGACAGCCTCCGTTGCCACTGCTGTTTTCTCTTGGGCCTGTTATGCCCATTGTGCCTCTTCTCATCCTTCTCAGAATAAGGCTATTCTTAAACTCTTCCTCCTCAGTGGGAGTTGGGCAGTTGAGGCAGCTGTGGATGTCCTTGTAAAGCAAGTTGGGTAGGAGGAATATCCTCCTGACTGCTGTCTAAAAACCAGCCTGTGAGCTGTTATCAAATTCTGATCCACTGTACATGCGTCATGTGGTTCTTGTGCCCTGCTCATAATCTTTTTCAAAATTGAGCACACTAGTGCATTTGCTCCAGTTAAAGATATGTTTCCAGGTAGTCTAACCTGTCGTTCTCAAATCTGCATTCTTTTGCATGTTTAATTCTAGCATCATCCTTTTTGATAGTTTTATCCAGTTGTGCCCCATAGTTATTATTTTCAGAGTAGGATTCAGATTATTTTAATCGATTCTCCTTTTCAATTATGTAGCATTACACATCTTCCCCACTCTGTTCATCATCCTTTACAATCGATTTAATAAGTCCCAAAGTGGATTCTAACAGATAAACTTGCTAACCTTTATAAAAATTTTCTTGGTGCCAACTGCTGGTTGCTTTACATGACATAGGCTTCTTGGGACCCTGTTCACATTTGGATGTGCTGTTTAAGTTAACTGCTACCAGTTTAGTCTTCATGCCTTCAGCACAATTCTTTATAGCTACAGAAAGGCATCCTTAATGTTTTCCACTGGGATCTCTGTAATCACCATTGGTCAACAGGAGATTTTGATCCCGCTTCTTGAAGAACAGAGAGTCCATGAAAGCAGTGGGATTATTGTGTGTGTGAATCTGTGTGTGGGGGGGAGGCACTACTGCTAAAGATACTGTTTCCTTCATAGAGGCTGTTGACTTTGTATGCTGAGAAAATACAAGTATTGAACAAAACATAAATAGAGACAGTGCCAAGGGGACATGGAGGCTGAATGGGCACACAACCAGAGCCACAGCTCAACAAGGTACTCACAGGATAGACAGAGCCTGACTCATGGTCTCCGTTTTTCAAAAGCATTATGTCTAGTTATATGGCAAGGTGCTTAAACTTATTTTAATAGAAGTTTTAATCTATCAGAAGATGTGTGTAGAGTCTGGTCAAAGCCTGGAAACTGGTATTGCTAAGGCTTTACAGTTTGGGATTCAAATCTGCCATATGCTGCTACAGAATTCCATTGGGGACTGGAGTTGACTGAAGCTGCCAGCAAGAAGAATTTTAGGGGGGCCACTCACACAGCAGGAAATATTTTATTCAGAATTTTGGATCATTTAAAAGGGCTGCAAAGCCCATATAGTTTGAGTGAAAATAGAGGACAGACCAGACCAGAAGGGACCAGTCCAACCAATGAAAAGTCTACAATAATGGTAGCACATAGGGGCCTAGGCCTGACTAAGGTACATTAAAGCCATGGGTTTTCTGTATCCCAGAGTAAGGTCAGTAGGGCAGTGAGTGAAACCAGGGAAATGTTTCTCATTAGTTAACAGGAAAGTTGCTCCACTAAAATGGTCTGTGCGTGGTATAGAAATTCAGTCAGCAACAAAGAAGCTGGCATAGGACCTCTATTATCTGCTAGGGTACTTTGCTGAAGTGCATTAAAGTGCAAGAAGTGCTGATTAAGAGTCACCAAAAGCATAACATTTAGATAACATAAACACTGATACCTCTGAAAAGCCCAACCTGTTTTGCACAACATGGCTTTGCCAGGAGGCCAGTAGCTAGATATGTATCAATTCTTTGGATGAAACATTATATAAAAGTCCCTGCTGCCCATCTCTGGCTACTGTCTAGTAGAAGTTAAAGATCCCATGGCGCTTATCAAAGAAGAGTAGGGCAGTTGATGGAATAGTGTCATGGCCTACATTCCCCCATGTCAACAAAAAAGAGTCATGCAACCCACACCCAGGACACACCTGGAAACAAGCTATCATAATTTAGTGTGCCTTTCTTGGTCAAAAATTACAAATAAATAAATTAATAAATAAACATCGCTCTTGTACTTCCTTAAATAATGAAACAAAGTCCCAGTGCACAGTAAAAAGAAGATATTAAAAAGATATTCAGGCTCAGTTTTCACTGAGGATTAATGAAACTAAATGTTGTAAATTAATCAGCAAGCTAATTAAGTTCATCAACATACACAGAATACTACAAATAAATGATATGTATCCTGCTGTAAAAAGATCCACATCATGCAAAATCAACCTTATTCTGTCACCAGTGAATGTACAAAAATTGAAATCAATCAATGTATCTAATTTCAACATCACTTTTATCATTAGTTGACAGAAAGGCTTTCATTTCCAAAGAAAGGAAGCAAATTCTATCTACTTATTGCATCCGGGAAAATTTAGACCCCTAACATGAAAAGTGAAAAAGACTTCCTTTTCAATTGTAAGGGTTTGAAATCACAACCTCTTCTTCCCATACCAATGTTTTTGATTCCACAAAATTTGAATAAATTATTCTCACCATCCCTGAGATGTTGTGCTAGGGCATTTGTCATGTCCCCGCTTTTCAATTGACCCAAGGTGTTCCCTGGCCATTAAGACACTGAGAACTCTTTGCAATATAGAATGCCTCATACTCACAAAGTGCCAGGTGCACCACAACTTACAATTACCATGGGTAAAGTTACCAAATGATAAATTTGGCAACCCATTGTTTACCTGTTCTCTTGGTGTGGGCTGGAAACTATTCACCAGCTGATCAGAAAGGCTATTACCCATCTATATACCACCTTAGGTAACTGAGTGGTGTACTCCCTCAAGAAGGGGTCCATCAGCAAGATGGACCGGTTGTCCTGTATTACCCCTTCTTATATGGTTTGCCTATCTCCTGTAAGTAGTGGTAACATTTGAAGCTGATTGACTATTACTAGTCCTGGTTCTGCCCCCTCAAAGTTTTCTCTCAGTTCTTTCAGCACCCAGCTGTGCCTCTCTACTCTGGTCCAGTTATAGCCCCTTTGTAGGAATGTGTCCCTAAGTTTCCTACTTTTGAATTGGTAGTTCTCACCCTCACTATAATTTTTACAAATTCTTAGGAACTGGAACTTCAAAACATTCTCAGTGTTGTGTCTTGGTGACATCTGGAAGAGTACAATAATGTGCTTCCATCTACTTGCTTCACTGTTAAGGTCTATGATGTCATCGAATCCTCTTGATGGAATTACCTATTCATTATTCTACATGTATATTTAGACACTCAATTTGTTTTATTTCTGCTAGTAAAGACAATAAAAAGATCTCAATGTGTGCCCCATTCTGCAATAAAATTGCTTCAGTCCACTCCCTCCCCTTGACTGAATCACCATATCAACCATGGGTCTTATCCTGTTAATAAAAAATAGAATACAGTATGATGTGGTGTGTGTAATGAGAAGTTTACACACTCCCAAGGTGTTAGATGCTACATTTATTTATTCAAGTCTTAGAATTAAACACCTTTGAGTCAGGGACTCGTTTACAAAGGCTCCATGTCAGGTGAACAGGATTACATAAAATACAAGGAACAGGTAAATAATGCAAGGAACACAATAAGTAAAATAACATAGTTTTACAGTGATGCGAGTAATACACAAGAGGTAAGAACATTGCAATACAAATGCAGTTACACATAACTTCAGTAGCAGCCAAAGTTGTCATTGTCATTATGGGTAAACATGGCATACAATAAAGTGGATAACAACATAACAGGAAAGAAATTTGCACAATAAATGCAGTTACACATATCATCAGTCATGTCGCAGTCAGAGTTGACATTATCATCAGGGGCAAATGGCTGACATCAGTGGTAAACAGGGCTGGAGATGGGGTGTGGGGAATAGGAGACACAAGGAAAATTAAGTACAGTCATAGGAACTACTAGCAATGAGGTGCTGCTGCAGGTTTTCTTTAAAAGGCCTTAATTTAGGTTCAGTGAGGATTGCAGCAGGCAGACTATTTAACCAGGTTGGTGCTGTGACGTAGACAGCCAGCTCTGAGTGCTCGAGTGCTGTATTAATTTTTTTATTACATATAAAATATGTGATGGGAAACTCAGTTTGAGGAAACTACTGTCTTACTGGAAATGACACATCAAGACCCCCCAAGGATAAGTTCAAAGGACAGGAGGTAGTTTACACTGCAGAGATCTGGGGTTCAATTACCTTGTCAATTTACTTTCATCCCAGGAAATAAGATTAGCCATGCATAATGCCCTCAGAGAGATCCTTTGACTTGCATATTTGCTGGGAAGGACTTGTGGGGAGGAGTGTCGGAGAGAGGCCAGAATGGACATTGAAGAGGTTTGATGTCTGAGCCAGAGAGGACCCAGATGGATTTGGAAGGTCCAAAATACATTCCTGGGGAACCCTTGAATTACATCAGAAAGACCTGAGGTGTAGATTCCAAGGTCCAGACAGGATTAAAGAGGACAATACACTTTTGCTTTGAATACAGTGACTTAGATCAAAGAAACTTTTGAGATGAATGTGTAGCAGAGCAAAAAACAGTTCTGACCAGTTAATCTGTGGAGAGGAAAGTCAGTGAGGTCATCTCATATGTTTTTTTAAATATTTTATTTGGAGACCCTGTATTGTGAAATATAGAGTTTGATACACCAAGGCGGAGTTAGTGACCTCATGAGAAGGCAGCCTCAGAAGTGTGTTTAAGTGCTGAAAAAACCTGACAGAGAGACACAAGAAAATATTTCTAACTGACACAAGAGAATATTTTCTGACTGAGGGAGAATCATCACAGCACTGAAAGAAAGTAAGATTAGACTGGTCTAAATGTATGTATTATAGAAACTGTACTTTTCCCTGTTTGTTTTAAGGCAGTATGTGTTGGGATATATATTTTGATTTGTAATTATTGTTCTGTTTTGATATTTTTAAAGATATTTCTTTTACAAATGAAACTGCTGGAGTGCCTTGACAATTCTTTTTATTTTAAGTGGAGCTTTTAAAGGTTATAAGTACACTGTGTATGGGATTATTGTATACCAAACTGGGAAATGGATAGAGTTCTCTAAAAGTCTTACATGAGTTCTAAGGGTTCATTTGAAAGACCTGGTTGGGTGCCCGTAGGTAAAGATTTAGGGCCTCCCCGAAGACAGAATTTTCTGAGCCTGATAATTGGGTAGGCTAACAAGAGGTTATCAGTTTGAATCCCTTCAGAGTTTGAGACTAAGGTGACTTGAACCCACAAAACAGACAAGAGGGTTACCTTGTCTGGTCACTCTACGCAAATCATTTGCTCAGAGGTTGGCACTTTGGGAGTAGAGGGTTGACCGGCTGAGCGAGATGGTGACAGGTTGGTTGGCAGTGGTGGCATAAAAGTTTGGTGGTATAAGCTTCATTGTTCAGTGTGTTAGCTTGAAACTGTTTAGCTCACTTGAAAAAAAAAAGAAAAGCAGTGTTTTATTTCAAAAGGAAACAGAATTATATCCCTTAACTTACAGTTAAGTTCCCACCCATTTTATTTTTTTTCTGAAGTGCCAGTCAGTATAGTATTAGTAGTGAGAGGAGAAGAACATGTCTTCTGACTACAGCAAGCACACTGTAGATTTCTTAAAACAGTTGTGCGGGGACAGGGGAGTCCTGTTTGGGGTGAAAGCCAGTAAGCAAAACCTCATAGAGGCCCTGATGATAGCAGATACCCAGGGCAGTGAATCACCAACCGTGACTGGAAGGGACCAGACCTCAAGTGTGGCAGAACTAGTGGCCAGTGAGGGGTCCCAAGCCAATGAGGCGGACAGCAGGGCCACTGTCAGTGAAGTGCCACAGCAGCAGGGACAAGTCACCAGTATCCTGAATCTAAAAGTTCTCAGGTTGCAACTTGAATTGCGCAGGATGGAGCTGGAGTCCCTGGAGAGGAGAGAAAGGGAACAGAGGGAGGTGGACCATGAGGAATGTAAGTGGCAGCAAGAGGCAGAGGAGAAGAGAGAGCAAGAATGCAGAGCTGCAGAGGAGAGGAGAGAGGAGAGAGGAGCACCAGTGGCAACATGAACTGGAGAAGCTACGACTCCAACCAGCAGCACCAGGACAGGTAAGTGGCTTGGGTTTAACTGGGATGCAGGACTGGGTTACAAATTGAACTCTGAATTAATAGCTGAGTTTAAGGACGGGGAGGATATAGACACCTTTTTAAATTCTTTTGAAAAAATTTGTATTCAGGCTAAAATTCCTAGAGAGTCCTGGAGCTTCCAGCTATCCCCACTATTTACTGGAAAAGCTCAGGATGCATTGGCTCACATGGACAATAAAGATAGTGATGATTACTGCAAGTTAAAAGCAGCACTACTAAAAAAGTTTGAATTAACTGCTGAATCATACAGAGCTAAATTCCATAAGCTCAGGAGAAGCCATGTTGTGAGCTATGAGGAGCTAGCCACGAAACAATGTCAGTTTTTAAAACATTGGTGGGAAGGAATTGAGGCAAACACTGTTGATAAAATTGAAAATGTGATTTTATTAGAACAGTTTTATTGGGCATGCCGAACAGAGTTAAAAACCTGGCTAGAGGACTGAGATCCAAAAAGAGTGCAAGAGGCTGCTGATCTCTCGGACCACTATGCCAAGAGCAGACTTATTCTGAGAGTGAATGGGGCTAGTGTGGCAGTGCAAAAAGGGAAAAGCACACCTTCAGGGCAGTTAAAACCCTCACTGTCTCTGCCGAAACCAGTTAGCCCCAGGTTTCAAAGAAAACATTTCTCTGAAGTAAGAAATGTTTGTTGGTTATGTAAAGAAACTGGGCACATTGCCAGACAGTGTCCAGGAAGGGCAAGCAATAATACGCAAAGTAGTACCAGAAAGGAAGTGGGTTGTTTGTGTGTCCCTGGAAGCATGCCAGTGAACATGAGGGAACACATGCACCCAGTCATGGTAAATGACATACAGATACAGGGGTTAAGGGACACAGGGGCATCCCTGACATTGATAAAAGGGGATCTGGTACAGCCCGGTCAGCTTATACCCAATAACTATGTGACTGTACAGGACTTTGCGGGTGTTGAGAAAACATTGCCCCTGGCCAGTGTTCTCCTGGACTGGGGTGAAATGGGGAGCTGTGCAACAGGTGGCTGTAGCTAACACATTAGCGGTGGATGTGATACTGGGTAACAATCTCCAGCAGGGGGTGGTATGTGCAGTTACCCATAGCCAAGCGGCCAGGGAAAATGGTAGTTCCCTGAGCCCCTCAGAAATCATTGGGGAAGATACTGAGAGGCTGGTTCCCCAGCCTGTGTCTCCAGAGGGGGAGACTGATAAAAAGAGGGTAGAAATTTCCCCAGTAGCAAATAATCACATAGCTACAGAGGGTTACTCCAAAGAGGGAGGGGTGACCCCTTGTCAGAGGGTTGGGATTGACAGGGATCCTGAGGACCCTGATGCTAGTGCTAGGGACCCTAGTTTAGCGACTGTAGGGGACCTGTCCCATGCCTTGGGAAGGTGTGAAGGGTTTGCAGCTGCTCCAAGAAGTGACCCTAGTTTAGAGAAGCCAAGGTCTTGGGCAGACTTTGACAGTGCACATGGAGGTGATGGAAGACATAGGGTTTATTGGGAAAATGGACTTAAGTATACACAGGCAGTACAGACAGAGAGAGGGATGCTAGGCAGGCAGCTTGTTGTTCCCCAGGGATATTGTGAGCAGTTGCTCTAGGTTGTCCTGATATTCCCTTATCTGGTCATCTGGGAATTGCACAAACTATGCAGCGGTTGGCCCAGAATTTCTACTTGCTTAACTTCACCCAGTAGGTGAAGGAGTATTGCAGGTCTTGTCACCGGTGCCAAGAAATAGGGAAGGCAGGCCAGAAAACCCAAGCTGCCCTGATTCCATTGCCCGTAGTGAAGGAGCCATTCCAGAGGGTGAGAATGGTTATTGTGGGGCCTTTAAATACCCCCAGCTCCTCAGGGAAAAGGTTCATCCTCACTGTGGTGGATTATGCCACCCGGTACCCAGAGACAGTTGCCCTTCCCTCACTGAGGACAGACAAAGTGGCAGATGCCTTGCTTGGGATTTTCTCATGTGTTGGGTTTCCACAGGAGGTAATCACTGATCAAGGGGGTTCCTTCATGTCGGACCTAAAGAAATGTCTGTGGAAGAAGTGTGGGGTAGTGCAGAGATGCATGACACCATATCACCCATAAGCCAATGGGTTTGTGGAATGCTTCAATGGTACCCTAAAGTCAATGCTCCGGGTGTTTGCTGAACAGCATGCGAGGGACTTGGAGAAATACCTTCTCCACCTGTTGTTCACATACAGGGAGGTGCCCCAAGAGTCTACAGAATTTTCCCCCTTCGAACTCTTGTATGGACGCCAGGTACGTGGGCCCCTAGACTTCATCCGGGAGGACTGGGAAGGCAAGCTCGCCACCCAAGGAACTCCCATTGTGGATTACATCCTAAGGTTTAGGGAAAGGCTGAAGGAGCTTATGGGGACAGCCCAGAGAACCTGGCAGCTTCCCAACAGAAACAAAAGGTATGGTACAACCGCAGAGCCAGAGCTTGCTCATACATGGTGAGTCAGGAAGTCATGGTCCTCATTCCGGTCTAGAAAGACAAGCTGCAAGCTAAGTGGGCAGGACTGTACAAAGTGGTTAGGAAGGTAAATGACGTAAACTACATTGTGGAGTTACCTGACCATAGACAGACAGAAAGGATGTACTATGTCAACATGATGAAGCCATATGCAAATAGGGCTGACATGGTGTTCACAGTGTGTAGTCATGGGGAGGGGATGGATGAAGGAGACCCCCTTCTGGACTTGCTGGAAGAGAGTAAGTGGGAGTCCTCTGTGGAGGCAGTAAAAATGTCTCCCCAGCTGACCCCGGGCTGGATCCAGAAAGTGAGGGAGGTTTTAGCAGACTTTGCCCCCTTGTTTAGTGCCAAGCCTGGACTAACCCCCTCAGCAACACATGATGTGGAGACAGGGACACAGACGCCCATACGGTGGACAGCATATCGGGTGTTGGAGGCTGGCCAAAAGGACATTAGGAGGGAAATGGAGGAGATACTGGATTTAGGGGTAATCCAGAGATCCCACAGTCCCTGGGCCTCACCCATAGTCCTTGTACCCAAGCCAGATGGCTTGACTCATTTCTGTGTAGACTATCATGGACTGAATGCAGTCACGAAGTCAAACACCCAACCAATGCCCCAGACGGATGAACTCCTGGACAAGTTGGTGGGTGCGACCTGCCTTTCGACCATTGACCTGACAAAGGGGTATTGGCAGGTAGAATTGATGGACAGAGCTAGAGAGAGGTCAGCCTTCATCACTCTAATAGCTTATTTGAGTTCAAAGTAATGCCTTTCAGAATGAAGAACACCCCAGCCACTTTCCAAAGGTTGGTGAACCAGGTGTTAATGGTGCTGAGGAGTACGCCGTGGTGTACCTGGATGACATTGCCATCTTCAGTACCAGCTGGGAGGAACACCTGTCACACCTTAGGGAAGTGCTGGGCAGAATACAGGGGGCCGGGCTCACTGTCAAAGCCGAGAAGTGCCAGGTGGCCATTGGAGAAGTGACATACCTCGGGCATGCGGTAGGCCGGGGACAGCTCCATCCTAACCAGATAAAAATTGAGGCAATACAGGCATGGCCCAGACCAGAAACTCAGAAGCAGGTCAGGAGTTTTCTTGGACTACAGAATGTTTGTACCAAATTACAGTGCCCTGACTGCTCCCCTATCTGACCTGACAAAGAAATGGATGCCCAAGAAAATTACCTGGGGTCCAGCCTGTGAGGAAGCCTTTACCAAATTGAAGGAGGCACTGTGCAGTGCTCCTGTTTTGACAAGTCCGGACTATAGCAAAACCTTTGTAGTTCAGACAGACACCTCAGATGTGGGTATTGGGGCAGTACTAAGTCAGACATCCTGCGAAGGGAGGGACACCCAATAGCCTACCTGAGCCGAAAGCTGCTCCCCAAGGAACAAGCATACTCCATGGTGGAAAAGGAGTGTCTTGCCCTAGTGTGGTCCCTCAAGAAATTGGAGCCATACTTGTATGGATAGCCTTTTGTGGTGCAGACTGACCACAACCCCCTGATTTGGTTGTCACAGATGGGGAAAAACAATGGCAGACTGCTCAGATGGAGTCTTGCTTTACAAAGGTATGATCTGAAAATTGTATATAGGGCTGGTGCCAAAAATAAGAACTCAGATGGACTGTCTAGGGTCTATGAGGAGCGAACTGATTTGGGAAGCTCATCCCATGTAGGGGATGGATCCCCCAAATTCAGTCTAGGTGGGAAGCAGCGTGACGTAGATAGCCAGCTCTGAGTGCTTGAGTGCTGTATTAATTTTTTTATTACATATAAAATATGTGATGGGAAACTCAGTTTGACGAAACTACTGTCTTACTGGAACTGACACATCAATACCCCCCAAGGGTGCCCTGTACATGAATGACCCTGAGGGGTTTATGCAAAGTATCTAACACTGAGGGTGTGTGTAAACTTTGAGTTTACACACACCACTCCATATTTTATTTTATATAATTGCTGGGTCTCCTCTTTTTCACCACAACAATTATATAAAATAGTAGACGTTACTGTGCGGCTGAGCTCCAGTTCCATTTTTGTCCAATCCTCATGTTTTCATTGTCTGAGGTTTTAAAATGTTTTTAAATATTTTGTTATCCCCCTATAATCCCTTTAAGGAGGCAGTATAGTGCAGTGGTCTAAGGCTCTGAGCTGCAAATCTGGTGACATCCAGCAGACCAGACCTGGGTTTGAATCCCACAACTTCCACTTGCATACTGTGTGACCCTGAGCAAGTCACTTAACCTCCTCGTGCTTCCAGGTCACTCCTGTTAAAAAGCTTCCAGCTTAGAGTGCTATACCTGGTTAAACAACTAAATAAAAAAAAAAATATTAAGAAAATTACACCTTTTTTATTTTTAAAATAACTTACTGCCGAGTTCCTCTGGTGGTTGAGTTGAGGGAGAGAAGGAAGTGGTGAGTGAAAGGAAGGTAAAGGTAAGGTAAAATTTATATATATCAGGTGCCTTCCTGAGCTCAGGGTGCCCTTACAATAGTCCATACAATAATAATAAATTTAAATCCAAAATATTCATAACAAGATATACATAGCTTACATTAAGTTTCTAAGAATGCTTGCTTGGAAGGGACACACTGTGGAGGACACATGCACAGAGCAAGGAAAACCATGCATGTGTTTGCCATTATAAATGCTTCTTTATAACTGCAAATTACGTCACAGTTTCCCTATGGGAAAAAGGGGAGGCCCATTAATTATAGAAAGAAATAAAAAGTAAGGCATGAAACATGGACCACATTACAAAAAAAGCAAGTCTCAAGTGCAAACCCTTCTTATTTATTTATTTGTTTAAATTTAGTCTGCCTTTTCTTCATTCTCTCCAACTGGCCCTCATTGGTCCTGATCCACTCACTCAGCATAATCACTTTTCTTCAGCGGGACTTAGACTTCTCCATTCCCCCCGGCATTCACCAGTGTATGTAGCCACCAGAGATGGACCCAACCCCCCAACAGAGATATTTGAGCAATGTAGTGAAGAGACAGCCACAGATGTCAGTGTGGAGTCTGCTGTGATGAGCGGACATCCTCCTGCAGAAGTTGAGTTTTCTATTTTCAGGTTTCTAGTTCCCAGGATACTGAGCTCCTGATGCACGTGAATGCAGAGTGTGGACTGACTGTCAGTGTAAGTCAGCGTTCACCTGCCTAGAGCCTTGGCTCCAACAGCACTGCCAGTTGAGTCATAAGGGAGCACATCTTAAGCCCTGCAGCCTCTCCTCATACATCTCATCCCCAAGGCCATGGACCACTTCAGTTGCCTTGTCCTGTGCTGTACTGCCTCCACCTTGCTGCAGTCCTTCCTCAGGTGTGGGATATACCTGTAGCACCTTGCACAGTATTCCAGGTGTGGCCACACTAGTGACCAGCACAATGGCAAGATCACCTCCACCCTCTATTGTTTATCCCCTTCCCTATGCACCCCAGCATTTTGTTTGCTTTATTCATCACCCTATTGCAGTGGGTAGATGTTTTTAGGATTTCTGATATTAGCACTCCTAATCCTTTACTTCCATAGTGCTATCAAGCAGCACCTCCCCATCTTGTACTGCACACTTGGGCTCCTGCTTCCAATCTGAATTACTTTTAATTTTATAGCATTAAATTTTAGCTGCCAAATCATAGACCAGCCCCCCCCACCCTGCCCAGATCCTGCCTTAGCTCTCTTCCTCCTCCCTCCATATCTTCCCTGGAATAGATCTATTACTGAATTTTAACACTATGTGCAGGTCAGCTTGCAATTCAGCTTTCAAGTCATAGTGTATCTATTTTAGTCAATGGGTTATCTACATTTATTAAAAAAAAGTGATATTTTTGTGACAAGGGGTGTAAAAAGGGGATTTTATGGTGACAACAGATGAAGTAGCCCAATTCATGAACATGTTCTGGAAATTCCTGTTGCACAATCCTAGCAGAGCACAGAAGACAGCTTTGGGCTATAAATTCAGACAGCTGCTAATTAAACAAACACAGTTTCTTAGAAAACAACACCTGAGTCAGGATTAACAAGAGCTAGAAACAAAGGGACCAACAAAAGACAACACAAAAAAAAACAATGAACTGCAAGGTTGCTGTTGCTGCTATGGTCATTCTCCTGATCACTGCAACTGTGTCAGAAGGTAAGGATTCAAGAAAAGTTTTAGAGTCATAAAGCTGTGATGATGTCCACACAGTACTGTGTTGTTATACTTTGGGCATCGAAATTAGCAGCGGTCTTTTAATTTATCATTTAAAAATATGACTGCATATGTGATCTGTACTATGCATAAAGATTCTTTAATCCCATATAGATGTCTCACATGAAAAATTACCTTGTCTTTCCTGGTGAAAAAGATGTACTAATCATCACAAGCATTATATAATATTTTCATAAAATAGCAGGACTTTTATCCAATGACTCAAAACAGCTGTACCATATAAGTACTATAGAAATAAAAAAATTACACATGCCCCCACAATGCATTGTGGGGGCATGTATGGATTTGTATTTCTTTGAAACTTGGCTTCCCAGCCAAATGCCCTTTGGGGTAACCCTTGCCTCAGTGCTACCACACAGAGGTTCTTTGTCATATAAGTACTATGTCTTCTCCAGCTTCATACACTTTGCTTGAGGAGGACAGGATTGTATTGAAAACCCAGTTTGTAACAATCAGGCCGGATTGAACTGTGAATAATCCATTCTGGGAGTCAGTGGCTAGTAAACATGGTCCCTGTCACTGAGTCTGAATAAAAGTTGTAATAATTTCATCTTCTCTCCCCAGAGATGGTCAGTCTGTCCAAATGCTTCCACTTAAGACAAATCAAGGATGGGACACAACAGACCAAGTGAAAGAGCTATTGTTTTCCAATCCAAATGCACTGCTGTCATATCAACTTGGCAATACTTTGTATTTATACATTTAATTAAGAGGCTGCTAAGGGATACAAGTGCAATGCAAGTTATTTGAGCAATAATGAATAATGTTTCCATACTTTAAAATTCAGCAAAAAAATAACTGAGGTAACTAAAAGACCTGAGGCAAAGCTAGGGCGTTCAAGATTTAGTCAGTCCTTAACTGACTGTTAAAGGAATGCTGTGTATCCCTTATTCTTATGATAACTGCAATTCCCAAATCTGTAAAATTTGTAAAACTGACAAAAAAGACAAACAAACAAAACAAAAGCCACCAAGAAGAATACTGTTACTTTAAAATTACTGGTAAGGGTTGACTGTAACTTGAAATATAGTACCAGAAAATTCTGTTGTACTGACCAATAAGTAACAAGCTGTGTATAATGGAGAGTGTGCATCATAAATGATCATAAAATCACTTTCATTTACTCCTTTTAGTCACAGGAAAATGCATAGCTTCCAATGTATGAAACTGGTAATGATAAAAAATAAATAAATGGTGAGTTTTACAACTAGTATGTTTTTGCACATTTGTAATGTGTGTGATGCCAGCACAAACCTCTCAAGCTTTGCTTTCTTGGGTTTGTGTACACTACACACCTTGAGTATGTAAAAAATCCTCATTACACAGCACTCCCCATGCAATATTCTATTGATAAAAAAAAAAAAACAAAGAACATGCTAAACAAATCTGTATACATCAGTGGCTCTTTACTGTTTCTGAGAAAGGGGGAGGGGAGAGAGAGCACAAGTCAGCCAATCAGAAGTCAGCTTTTCTGAACACATTGTTCAACAAATATTTTAATATTCTATTGTGGCACAGGAATGTTATATCATGGCACAGGCAAGGAGGGTCACATCTCCTTCTCCTGTTCAAAACATTTATATGACTCTATGATAATTTTGCAGACATTCCTTTAAAGATGACATACAGTAGGTCTGGATAGAATTTTACAGTCATCATATTATTCTATCAACTTTTATGCCAAAAACAATGAAAATCACACCATGAGTGTGTAAAAACCACAATGAAAACCACACAAAGCCTCCTACATATTATTCCAGATAGCTTGAGATACTCTTTCGATTACATTAAAGAGACTGTAACCTTTTATAGGAACACTATGGAGCAAAGAAAGACTACGGAAGGGATACTGAGGATGAATAAAGAGGAGGGTTGTTGGGTAGAAAGTGACAGTGAAAAAGCAGGGATACTGAATGAATACTTCTGCTCAGTATTCACAATGTAAAAGCAGTGGGAGATACCTAATCCAGTCAATAGAAGCACTCTGGATAGGGAGGTTGATATTAGTCCTTTCACAGAAGAAAGGGTTCTGAAAGAAGTCCTAAAACTGAAGGTGGATAAAGCAATTGGGCCTGATGGGCTTCACCCCAGAATTGTAAAAGAACTAAGGGAAGAACTAGTAACATCACTGACTACCCTTTTTAATAAATCATGGTAGGATGGTGTGGTACCTAAGTAATGGAAGAGGGGAGATGTGATTCCCCTTCACAAAAGTGGGAGCAAGACAGAGGCAGAGGAAGAAAACTACAGACCTGTCAGTTTGACCTCAGTGGTAGGGAAAATGATGGAATCACTTCTGAAGGAAAGAATTGTTGAGTACCTAGAGACCAGTGGGGCACGGGACCCAAGGCTGCATGGATTCACAGCAGGAAGGTCATGTCAGACTAATCTAATTGATTTCTTTGACAGGGTGACCAAAGTAGTAGACCAGGGAGGGGCTGTGGACATAGCCTACCTAGACTTTAGCAAGGCATTTGACACAGTCCTGCACAAAAGAGTAATAAACAAATTAGCCAGCCTGGGAGTGGTTCCCAGGGTGGTAGTCTGGGTAAAACATTGGCTGGACAACAGGACACAGAGGGTAATAGTAAATGGAATCCACAGTGAAGAAAGGGAGTTACTAGTGGGGTACCACAGGGTTCAGTACTGGGGCCGGTCCTTTTTAATGTCTTTATAAGTGACATTGTAGAGGGACTGGAAGGAAATGTGTGTCTCTTTGCAGATGACACAAAGATCTGCAACAGGGTTGATATGTAAGGTGGGTGGAATGGATGAAATGGGACTTGGCAAGGTTGGAGGAATGGTCAAATGTGTGGCAGCTTAGATTCAATGCAAAGAAGTGCAAAGTAATGCACCTAGGAAACAAAAACCCTGGGTAAGGGTACACAATGGGGGGGTGAAATACTAACAACAAAACAAATAGAAAGGGACCTGGGGTAGTCATATCAGATGAACTAAAGTTGGGCCAGCAATGTGAGAAGGCAGTAAGGAGGGCTGGGGGGATACTGGGATGCATAGGGAGAGGCATCACCAGTAGAAAACAGGAAGTTGTTGTCCTTCTATACAGACAGTTGGTATGACCACACCTGGAGTACTGTGTACAGTTCTGGAGACCCCATCTCTGCAAAGACATAGACAGGGTGGAGGCTATCTGGAGGGCAACCAAAATGGGGCAGAGTCTGCACCAGAAAACATATGAAGAAAGACTAAAGGAGCTTAAGATGTATAGCCTCAAGGAAAGGAGGGAGAGGGGGGCATGATAGAAACTTTCAAATACCTCAAGGGAATCAACAAAGTCCAAGAGGGAAGCATCTTTCAGAAAAAGAGATGTGCAAGAACAAAGGGGCACAATTTGAATTTAGAGGGTGGACATCTCAGAGGTAATGTGAGGAAGTATTTCTTCACAGAGAGGGTTGTAGATGCATGGAACAGCCTTTCTGAGGAGGTTGCAGAGTCAAAAACAGAGGGGGAATTCAAGAATGCATGGGGAAGACATAAGGCAATTCTAGTGGGGGTAGGAGGAAGTAGGCTGTTGGTTAACTAGGATCTGTAGCTTATCCAGTAGGTAGGGAAATGGGCAGACTAGGTGGGCCAAGCAGTCCTTATCTGCTGTAAGAGGTCTAAACATCACTTTCAGGTTCTTGGCAATATTGGAGATGCAAATAATCACAAACAAGTTGCATTCAAGTAATAAACAAGTTTCTTACTACAAACAGGGATGAATCACAGTTGCCCTAAGCAGTTCTTACCAATACGAACTGGGAGCCAGTGCTAAGCGTTCCCTACACCTCGAGGTTTCTTTGTAGTCTCTTGGGATCTCTCGGGTCTCCGAGGTGTAAAACCTGTGCATAACATTATATACCTATGATAATTACTATGGTTACTGAAAGACAGAAACATTTCTAGTTACAGAGATGAGCCCTATTGGCTAAATTAGAGGTGGCTCCACGGTCCAAGATAACATTATATAATTCTGTAACGTCATCAGTTTTAGAACAAAGACATTCTTATACAAAGTCTTACATAACAAGGTGAAGTGGTGTCCATCACCGAAAGATGGCAATGTTGCCTTACACATTATAATTACTTCAAGGACAGGTGTCTTGGCATCTGACAAGTAAGAAATAGACAGAAAATACATGGTATAATGTCTGTGCATTAGCAAGCAAAGTGAGTTACAATAATATGTATTCATATCCTGACATCTACTCTTATACGGTAGATGCCCTTAGCCCTATGCATTAGTATAGCCTATGCCTAAACATTAGCTGTCTACGGTGTACCCCTGAGGGTATCAATTAGGGTGCAGGGACCTCGTGTAACAATTCCCCCCTCTTGTTGCCTAAAAAAGGGCAACACAGGTGAATGTAAGGAGTGGGCAGGAGCAATGGGTCTTTACAATCCGGAGGCACGAGCCTTGTGAAGAAACTCAAGCTGCTCACGGTGTTGGCGAAGAGTACTTCGTAGGCAGCAAAGCATAATAATCAAAGTAAATATCAAAAATGCTTGTATTATAACAAAACCTTTAAAAGTAATCTCTAACCAAGTGTTAGTCAAAGTGTTATTCATGTCTCCATCATTCATCAGGTCAAGAATGGCTTCATTGGCTTTGGTTATATTATTGCTGATGTGGATGAGGTGTGTGTCCTTTCTTTCTAAAAGTGATTTCAGTGTAAGTGTCAGCGAATCTATGTGTACATTAAAGTAAGGTAGGTATTCCTCAAGTGTAAGTAAATAGTCTGGATTACCATCAATAATATCTGCTTCCATAAGGGGGATGGGGGTTATAACAGTGTGTCCAATAACAGTTTTCTGATGGGGAACAAAACAGAAGTTGAGGTAATCAATTGCACAAGTAACAGAACCATAAGAATACATTTTGACATTAGTGACTATGCAATATTCACCGTCAGAGTTGTACTGTGATCGTACAGTAGGCAGTCTCCATTTTTGCAACTGGACAGGGCATGTGTAGGTCGTCTTGGAGATCCGTGTTGACAGGCGATGAGCTTACTCACGATAGGACTGGTAGAGCTGATCCGGTGACTGCGTTGATTCAAAAGCGTTGGTGCCATTCTCAGTGATGTCAGCATCCATAGTGAAAGTCCAGTCAATGCTGTCTGGAGAGTAGCCACAAACAGGGCGTATAACATACATAGGGAAATGCAAGATGGAGATTTACATTTAGGACAATACCATTTAGATAGACGTCTGTTATATATAATATCAGGAATCCTACCAGTTTCTAGGTCTCTGAAAAGGTTGTTAATGGTAGTGAGTATGTATGAACCATATGCAGAACAAAGTATTTCCCTACCAATGTATTGTCTATCAGCTTCTCTATTATTCTGCTGTATGAGTGCCTTAATCTTATCTTTAGAATCAGTGAAGGCTTTTGCAATGTCGTGCATGTTGTATACAGTGTATCTTTCTTCCTGACTAAGACCATCCACACCATGCAATAAAGGTGGTAAAACATCATTAACCAAACCAATGGAGAACTTTTCAGAATGACTTTTGATAGCAGCAATGTCTGCTTTGTTCCAAATGGACATAGCAGTACCAAAAAGACCTGTGACAGTACCCGTAGCACCCATGACATCAGAACTGTCAACTTCACGTTTAGTACGTTTATGAGTAAGAGTACTAGGAGGAGATTTCCTCCTAAAATTACCTCTGTGTTCAGTAGAATAAACCCCAGTAAAGGGATCTTTGGTACGTATTTGAAATGCAGCTAAACTGTCAAGCAATAAAGTACTGTAAAATGCAGATGTATTGGTATTGTGACACATACCAAATTCTTTCATATTCCAATAAGTAAGGTTAAATAAAACAGGTATATGCATAAACTGTAAATTGTTAATCAAAGAACCTGGGAGGGCAGTGGCTGTGAGACCACTACGGGGACCAGGGGTATGTTTTGGACATTCCAAAAGCTGTTTCTCAGTAGGAGGTAGCACAGATAGATTCATGGCAGTAAAGGCCATGTGGTGTACAGCACAAAATCTGCGGGCAGCATCCTGAGAAAGAAAGTTACAATAGGAAGGGTCAATTAAGGCAGTAATGTTATACAAACCAGAGTGTCTTAATGCAGTTTGTAACAAGGACAGTGTACCATTCAGGGGCAATTTAGCGTTGGGCCAACCCTGGAAAGTTCCCTTAGAGAGTTTGGCCACAGGGAGAACTTGTCCTTGTGATGTGGTTTGCCACTCAATCTGAAGGGTAGATTTGTCAGGAGCAATGACCGAGGCAGTGAGGTATGCACCAGAACCTTCCTGGACAGTAATCATAGTGTCTGGAATTTTGATGGAAACTCTCTGTAGGAGGTGCTGGAGGATCAAGGTGTTGAAGGAGGTCCGGTACCGTGCCTTGGGCAAAAGGGAGTACTCCTGCAAGGAGTAGAGATAGGAACAAGATAGCCATCTTGTCAATGTATCTGAAAAGGAAGATGAAAGATTAGTATATTAGTACAGTTCCGCCTAATGTGATTAGGAAGAGTAAGCTTTAAGCTCCTTTGTACAGTTTCAATTGGTTTGCATGTAACCATTTGTCAGTCAGTTTATTGTTGTGGAGGAGTCTAACTTGATAGACTGCTGGACTGAGCTTGTTGACAATGGGGTAAGGGCCTTCCCACTTGTTGGAGAAGGAGTGGGTGGGATGTGCAAATCGGAGTACCATTACCTGATCTCCAACTTGCCAATCCACTTCTTGTGCATGTTTGTCAAATTGTATTTTGGACTGTTGCTGGGCCTTGCCCATGCAATTTGCAGCATACAAGTGTGTGTGTATGAGGTCTTTTCTAAGTTTTTCCACATACTGATCTACAGACACTCGGTCCGCAGTGGGGGTGTGCAGGTCAAAGAGCAAGTGTTCAGGTAGTCTCATTTGTCTGCCAGTCATTACCTCAAAGGGTGTAAGCTGGGTAGTGGCTGAGGCTGACTCCCTAATTGCCATAAGGAGTAAAGGCAGTAGGGAATCCCAGGTCTTGGGATTGTCCTCACTGAATTTGGAAAGCATTTGCTTAATCCGTCTGTTAGCTCTTTCTACTTGACCCGAGGATTGAGGGTGATAAGGTATGTGGAACTTTTGCTGAACCCCTAGGAGTTCAAGGGACTCTTTCATCAACTCACCTGTAAAACGGGTTCCTTTATTGGAGTCTACCTTGAGAGGCAGGCCCCACCTGGAGAAAATCTGTTCTACAGGATTTTGGCAGTTGTCTTTGCAGTGCAAGTCTTGGTGGGAAAGCCTCTACCCACTAGAGAATAGATCGGTTACTACAAGGGCATACTTGTTGTTTCTGCTGGTATTGGTCAAAGGACCAATAAAATCAATTTGGATGGCATGCCAAGGGCCAGTATGTCTCTGTGGTAAAAGTTTGGCATTCCGTTTTGTAGGTATTGGATTGTTTTGTGCACAAACAAGGCAATTATCAATGTACTGTTTAACATCTTTGGTAATCCCAGGTCACCAGGCGGTGAGTTTGAGACGTTGGAGGGTATTTTCAGCACCCTGGTGCCCACCAGTGGGTGTGTCATGTACCTGGTGCAAAAATTCAGACCTCAAATGTCTGGGGACCACCCACAATTTGGTGGTAGTATCCTCTGGCTGGAACCAAATGAGTTTATCATCAGGGGATAAGTGTAATTTACTTTCATGCCTACGGTAAGGGTTATGTGTGGGAAGTCTTTCTTCAGTACCCTTGTCCAAGAATCTGAACACTTCTTTGAGTTCAGTGTCCAAGTGCTGGGCTGCTGAGAGGTCCAAGGGGGAAAAAGATTCAGATTTCTTTTTAAGAGCTGCAACCTGTACAGCCGCATTGGCCTCTGGATGTTCCATCGCCCAGACATCCCCCCCTCGGGCCCCTTCCTTGGCAAGGGTGTCTGCTGTGTCATTGAATGCGTGGTAGGGATCATGTAAGGAGTGAGCTTTAACCTTGTGTACATAGAGTTTGTGTGGGTATTTCTGACCTAATGCGTGTATGTAAATCACCAATTCTTTGTATTTCACTGAGCTGCCAGCAGAAGAGAGGAAGGAGTTCTTCCGCCAGAAAGGGAGAAATTCTGTAAGAGAACAACAAACCCAATTAAAGTCAGTAAAAATGATGGTGTCTTGAGTTCCATGTTGGTTAAACTCTAATGTACAGGCTACCGCTGCCAGCTCTGCATACTGTGATGAAGCTACAGTACAGCGTTTAGATATCTTGACAGTGTTCCCATAAGGATACACCACCATGATACCCATCCCTGCAGTTTGTTCACCTTGATAATATGATGCTGATCCATAGGTGAAAACGCGGCACAAGGAGGTGTTTTCTAATACCTCAGGGGTGGCAGGGAAGAATGGACATGGATCTGGAAGATCAGGTGACTGCAAAGCACAGTCATGGAGCTCCCCCTGAAAGAGGAGGCCATATGCCAGTAGAGATGGAACTTTGGTTTGGTGGACCTGAATATCCCTATCCTGGAGGAGGAGTGACCAATGTGTCAGCCTGGTGTTAGAGACTGACCCATCCTTCACTCTGTCTGAGAGCAAAAAGGTAGTAGGAGTATGATTGGTGTTAAGAATCAGTGGAGAGTACCCAATGATATACAGGAAATGCTTGACTGCCCAATAGGTGGCCAGAAGATTCCTTTCACAAAGGCCGTACTTCTGTTCTACTGGGGTCAAGAGCTGCGATGCATATGCAATAGGTCTCAAAGAGCCATATACCTTTTGGGCCAACACTGCTGACATAGCAATGTCAGAGGTGGTACACTCTAGGTGGAACGGTAATGTTGGATTGGGGTTTACCAGTGCTGGGGTGGAGGCCAAGGCCTGCTTCAGTGATGTCACAGTCTGGGTATGGACAGGACCCCAATTCCATGGAACGTCCTTTTTGAGTAAATCGTACAGTGGAGCGGCTTTCTGTGCAAAATCACAAATGAAATCTCTGGGTAGTTTACACACCTAGAAACCTCCTAAGAGTTGCCACACTGGTAGGTAATGGCAAGTCTTGCAACCCTTGAATCTTCTTCCAAGTAGGACTCCGACCTTGATCTGTTCTCTTCAAACCCAGAAAGAGCACTTCTTTCTGACATAGTTGTGCTTTTGCAGGATTACACTTCAAGCCTGCTCTTTGAATAAGAGTCAATAGTTCATCCAAGAGATCCGGATGTTGTTCCTGTGTGGCAGTGGCCAACAACAAGTCATCTACATACTGTAAGACACATTGGGGGGTTGAGAAACCTTGTAGGGCATCCATCATATGGAGATGGAAGAGGGATGGGCTGTTATGGAACCCCGTGGCAAGCAAGTCCACATATATTGTCGCCCTTCAAAAGTGAAGGCAAACTTATATTGACTCTTGAGGGCCAATGGTAATGACCAGAAACCATTGGAGATATCCAGAGCACTGAACCATTTCTGATCTGGTGTTAAAATGAGGTACATTCGGTGCAGACGCCTACAGTTGAGGAGCAACTGGGAGTGACCTGATTCAGTTTTCTGTAGTCAATAGTAAGTCTCCAGGTACCTGTGGGTTTCTTCACAGGCCAAACAGGAGAGTTGGCAGTGGAGACACAGGTTCTGATTACTCCTTGTTTAAGGAGTGACTTGATTGTTTCTCAAGAGAGGTAAGGCTTCAGAGGAAATGGGTATTGCCTTTGTCTCTCGTGTGCTGGGCTGGCACCTCAATAACGGTATGCATTCTGCCACAATCGTGTTTGTTAACTGCAAGCGCTTCGAATGTCGTTGCAGAATAGGTAGAAGTTTTGGGAAAAGTTCATGATTCTTGAATAAATCTATGACGTCATACTCTTTGTTGTTAATGGATATTGTTGCCACAGCATGTGAGTCAGGAATTAAGACAGTATGGTATTGACCCTGTATCTGTATCAACAGCATGTTTGCTAGATCCACCACACAGCCGTGTGGTGCAAGAAAGTCAATCCCAATGATGCTAGGGTGATCGTGCAACACCATCAGCTGGAAAGCATGTGAGGCCTTCAAATGGCCTAGTTCTACGGTAAAGGCAGAGAGCGGTATGCAGGTAGCCTAGCACCATCAACTCCTGACATATTGGTCTTCCGTCCGTAGACCATGGAGACGTTTCAGGGTGGTCGTCATGTAACACAGATACAGCTGCACCTGTATCTAACAAGACAATTAATTGGCAGCCCCCTACCTCGGCCTCGGTGCAGGGCCTTCCGTTTGTATCCAAGACCAGCTTGTTTACAATGCGGACTAGGGCCTGTAATTGTCAATCTGTATTGCTGGAGGCATGCAGAGGTTGGGCTTGGCTTGCATGGATGACTTCACCATGTTGCACTGATGCAATGTAAGGCGGGGCTTCTGGGTTCAGGCTGGTATGGGTCTGCACACCCATACCTCCGGTGTATCCATGGCCAGTAGTGTCATGGGTTGCCGGTTGTACTGCTGCAAGTGTTTGTGCAGGAACGGCATCCGCTACAGAATGCACTTGCCCCAGGAGCTCCCAAAATTTTCATTTTTCTTCAGCTATTTCTTTATATGAGGGACCCGATCTTTGTAATGGCTTCCCTTTGCCTTTGTACCTTCTGTTCTTAGGCCAGTTCCAGTTCCCACCCCACTACTGTTGTTGTTGTTGTTGGGGGTTTTGTTGGGTGCTAGCTGGAGGGGCTGATGGAGGTTTGGGCTGTTGTTGCTGGGCCTGTCCTTCCACCGTGTAGTGTGTCGTGGTCCCGGAAGTGGGTTCCACAGCGGCAACCTTTTTGGAACCAGAACCCAAATCACAGATGTACAACTGGTACACTTTCTCGGTTTTCTGAAGGATATCGGCAAACCTATCCGTATTCGGGTATGTGGTTGGCTCTACTTTCTCTCTCATGGCTGGGATCATGTTTCTAAGGAACAGGATCTTATATTCAATAAGATCTACATCCGCGACTTCTTGTGCCAGATGTTTCCCTGCTCGATAGGCCATCCAGAGTCTCTGGTGGTAAGTCGCTGGACTTTCTTTAGCATTTTGCTTCACGGGGTATGCTAGCATTACTCCAACCACACCAGGGCTGTGAGCGGAAATGAGCTCAGCTGCGACTTCGTCAAAGGTAGCTTTCCCATCTTGGCGAACTACCTCGGGGAGTTTTGCCCATAAACCAGGATCGATGGTCTGGCGTAGTATTTGGACCTGGTATTCTGCGGCGAGACTAAGCATCTCGCACTTGGAGTGCACCTTTTCCAAATGGCAGCTGAGATTGTTGGACGGGTTCATCCGACCGATGTTGTCAGCAATTTGCTGAACAGAGTAGGCCATTTGCAGGGGATTAGTTGGTGGTCGATCAGGCAAGGGCAGCGCGTCTCGCGCACCATCCAATGCTGCGTGGGCTGCAGCCTCAGCCGCCATCCGAACAACACCTTCCTGAGTGCCAGCTTCTTGAAAAATTTGTCGAATCTGACTTTTAATGGCTTTCATACTTCTTTCAGGAAGAGGAACACTTTCTAGTGCCCTATCAATCATGGTTTCAATCTCTTGCCTGTCTTCCACACTAATAACGGCTACCGGAGGTGCCGTCGGGACCAGGCTTGGGCCTGCTCTCCCCCTATCATGGGCGCTGCCATGATGGCGTGTCCCATGATGAGCGTCACGACGTCGTCTACGTGTGACCTGCGGAGTAGTGGGCGGGGACCCGCCATGCTGTGGATGGCTGGGTGGGGAATCTGGGCCATAGTAGGGGCGTGACTGGGCGTTGTACTGTGAGATATCGTCGTCGGATGGCTCTCCCTCCGACGACGAATGAAAGGCAGGGGCTACGCCACCCATTGCCCTAACATGGCACGTCAAAACCTCTTGCTGATGGCGCAGTTTATCCATCTTAGCTCTACATTCATCACGACTCACACTTGCAACATCCATATCAACCTGATCCTGTTTCTGTTTCTGCAAAACACGGTACACGGCACTCAATTCGCAATTGTCCCTATAGGCTATTTCTAAATCATTACGTACCTGATTGATCTTGTCCTGCAGTTCACCCATCTGATCACTCAGTTGTGCATTTGTGGCACTCAACAAATCATTCATTTGTACCATCTGACTTTTATCCTGTCTTAAACTTTCACACTCATTCTTCAGAGTACACATTTCTTGTTCTCCAGCCTGTGCAGAATGATGCAATAGTGAATCCTTTTCATTACGCAGAGATTGGAGTTCTGACTCCAAGTTCTGCTGTATCCGAACAAATTCTGTTTCCTGCAGACCCATCTCCTGCTTAAGAGATGCGATCTGCAGATCAAGGGTTCGAAACCTCGCTTTGGAGGCTTCCAAGGCAGCGTAGAGAGCAGCGACCATCAACCCTTTAGCACAACGCCTATTGGTTGACTGTCGCCTCTGTGTACTGGGTTGAAATCCCCAGTACAGGGTTTTCAGATTGACTTGCATCCCGCGTGAAGTCAGCCCATCCTCCATGGGAGGTAAGAAAGTTCAAGACATCGAGTCTCAGTTCTGCGCAGATATCTGATACGGTGGCCATTTATGTGGGAGGGAACGAAAATTCAAATTGTGAAAAAGACCATGCGTTGCGTATCGATCCACAACACGGGTACTTTAAACACAGCCGGGCTACTGTATAAGTTGTAGGCTTGCAATTCAAAGCTGCTATGGGTGGGTCGGCGGCATCGACCACCGAAAAGTCAGCCAGACCTTCCAAGTATCTACAAACTGGTAGAAAAGACGGAGAGGTGATACGGAATGTACACTGCAGTCCCGTGGGAAAGGGAAATTTATAGCAACAAGTGAAAACTTACAACACCCAATATCGCCTGCACGCTGTCGCCAATTGTAAGAGGTCTAAACCTCACTTTCAGGTTCTTGGCAATATTGGAGATGCAAATAATCACAAACAAGTTGCATTCAAGTAATAAACAAGTTTCTTACTACAAACAGGGATGAATCACAGTTGCCCTAAGCAGTTCTTACCAATACAAACCGGGAGCCAGTGCTAAGCGTTCCCTACACCTCGAGGTTTCTTTGTAGTCTCTTGGGATCTCTTGGGTCTCCGAGGTGTAAAACCTGTGCATAACATTATATACCTATGATAATTACTATGCTTACTGAAAGATAGAAACATTTCTAGTTGCAGAGATGAGCCCTATTGGCTAAATTAGAGGTGGCTCCACGGTCCAAGATAACATTATATAATTCTGTAAAGTCATCAGTTTTAGAACAAAGACGTTCTTATACAAAGTCTTACATAACAAAGGTGAAGTGGTGTCCATCACGAAAGATGGCAATGTTGCCTTACACATTATAATTACTTCAAGGACAGGTGTCTTGGCATCTGACAAGTAAGAAATAGACAGAAAAATCATGGTATAATGTATGTGCATTAGCAAGCAAAGTGAGTTACAATAATATGTATTCATATCCTGACATCTACTCTTATACGGTAGATGCCCTTAGCCCTACGCATTAGTATAGCCTATGCCTAAACATTAGCTGTCTACAGTGTACCCCTGAGGGTATCAATTAGGGTGCAGGGACCTCGTGTAACACTGCCATCAGATTCTATGTTTCTGTGTAAACAAACAAATCAAGGATAGTGTCATACAGAAGAATCTAGAGGCTGGTAGACTCTCTAAGGCTTGCCTTTGGCTAGCTAAAAATAAGAGAACACATAAATTGGGAAAATACCTGTCTATACTGGAAGGCCCGAAACAGAGAATCCAGCTGGCAAGGTTCAGATTTTAATCTTTCTTGACCAACTGGAAAAGGGGGCAGTATGAAGGAAAAAAGAATATAGAGACTCTCTGTAGATGCAAATTAGAACAGGACAGCCTGTTGCACTTGGTCCTACTATGCCCACTGTATGAGAAATACTGCTTTCTTTTGTTAGGAATAATTTTGGAGCAACAGTAATATCAGCCCCAACATTTACTGATTTTGCTTCTTTTTTTTTAAACCATCTTTATTCATTTTCCAAGAAAAGATAACCAGACAGACATACATAAACCTGGCAAAGCCAGGGTACACAGCCTCAAACTGACCGTGTGAACTATGTACAACCCACCTATGTATATCCACAGCAGGTAGCCACCCCTAAAACAATCCTGGTCTCATATATCATCAATACTCTGTCACATTGGATCTGCATATCAACTTATTCTACCCGTCTTGCCCTAACTCCCCATACAGCCATAACCCTTTATCAACATCAAGACCCATTTGCTGTCCAAAATCCTTCCCTCAAGGGTGGCACCCGTCTGTGTCCCCTGGAAAGAGAGAGAGTCCCCCACCCCCCCTCTGGAGCTAACAGACCCTCACCATCCTAAAACTACCCTCAGATATATATCATAGTCACCTCCACAAGACTCAAAGTAGGACCAACAATAGCACTTCCACAATCCAAAATAATTATCATCTGCTAGTCCCCCTCCAACAGACAGCCTGTGTTTACCCACTTGTGATCTGGAGAGTATATACTGCATCAAGCATCGCCCACCTTTTAACATATAATCCCCCTCTCTCCCTCATATAAAGATGTCTCTTTATTTTAACCAACATCCCCATTAAGTCTTTTACCCATTGATTGTAAGTGCAAACATGGTCATCTTTCCAGTTTTTTAATAGAAAAGCTTTAACTACCGCTGTCATCAAGGAGAGGTGGTACCTAGGTATAACACCCGAGATTTGGGAAAAGTCACCCAAAACACATATCTCTGGCATTATAAATTCTGAATAATCCAACATTGGGTCCATACGTATTTTAATTTCCACCCATAGGGGTGCTATTTTAGTATATCGCCAGATCACATGTAAAAGATCATCTATTCCCCCCTCATATCTAAAACACAGGTCTGTCTGTCTCAGGTTTCTATCACATAGTTTCACAGGGGTAAACTACAAATTGGAAACAATAAAAAATTTCATACTTTTATATTTGTGTATAATATTGTACTTGCTGCTTTCCCAAATATTGTTCCAATCCAAATTTCGAGGAACCATCACTTTATCCCAATATAAAACTCTTCTAGTAGAGCTTGGGCTAAAAAAATCCAGTATTACTTTATATGTTTGTGATAAAGGGTGAGCTCTTGGATCAACCTCCTCAAGCATCCCCCAGGAAAAAAAACTTGTCAATAATACCCCCGAGCTTCCTCAGCACACCCTCTATCATATGCTTAATTTGTAGCCTTTGGAAGAAGGGCATGCCATCACATCGTGCCAGTAGGACCATTCTGGTACTCTGAGTAATTTCCCTTAGCTTCACACCCAGCATCTAGTTAGCCCACCGCGAGATAACTACCCGATTCCCAATTACAAAATTAGGGTTACCCAACACAGACTGATCTCCAGCCCTCATTTGTCCCTTTCTCTGCACAATGGTAAGGAAAGACCACCAAGCACCTGCTGTTTTCACGATTGGATTCCCATACCCTCTTTTGAAAATTTTCCCAATATTGGCATACAGCATTGCTTCCGGGGCGAGACCTGCGTCTCTTAACATTTTTTTCTCCATTTGGAGCCAGGTTGGGTTATAACTCTCCTCCTCAAGCTCTTTAACCCATCGACTCATTAGACCCAGCTGGCCCGCCACATAATATATATGAAGGTCGGGTAGTAGAATCCCTTCCCTTTTGTGCGATAATCGCAAAATGTTGTTCTTTAACCTAGGCGGCCTGTCCTTCCATAGAAATCCCGAGATTAATTTCTTAATTATACTGAACCATTTTTGGGGAATACTATATGGGCTAAGTATACCGGGTATAACAAGCGGGGTAATATGTTCATTTTGATAAGACTCAGCCGAGCCATAAAGTTTAAGGGCAATTTATTCCACCTTACTATATCCCCTTTAAGTTCAGATATAATTCCCCTCATGTTAGTTTTCGCCCCCCCCGATCCGCCGTGATCCAAATACCTAAGTACTTGATTTTATCTGTCCTCCATTGTATTTGCAGTGGTATAAAATCAGCTCTAGTAACTTGTGGCATCAGGGGGAGGATTTGAGTCTTATTCAAATTCAGTTTACAGTTAGAGACCCTAGAAAAGTGCTCTATTACTTTAGCTGCTCTCTTAAAGCGAGATGCTGGTTCCTCCAGATGCAGCAAAATATCATCTACAAAAACTGAAAGTTTCAACTCCCTCCCCTCTATCCTAATCCCTTCAATATGGACATCCCTATTCATAGCTCTCAAAAGGTGCTCCAGGTAAATATTGAAAAGTATCGGCTAAAGAGGACATCCTTGATGGGTCCCGTTCTCTAGCTGTATTTCATGCGAAAGATAGCCATTGCATAATACCCTGGCCGTTGGCGCAGCATATAAGTTCCTAATACCCCTAAGAAGACCCTCCGGGAATCCTATCCTCTCCATTGTAGCAAAAAGGAAAGGATGGGACACCCTGTCGAAAGCCTTCTCTGCGTCTAGTGATATCAATGCTAAAGGTAACTGGGAGTCGGGCGCATAGTTTAATATATGGTACAACTTCCTAAGCGCATCATGAGCCCTCCTCCCTGGCATAAATCCCACCTGTTCTTGACTAATGAGACTAGGGGCAATATGGAAAATTCTGTTTGCTATAATTCTTGTAAGGATCTTAATGTCTTGATTCATTAGAGCTATGAGTCTATAATTCCCGGGGACATCCCTGGGCTTATCTGGCTTAGGAATCAATGTAATGTACGCCTGATACAACGGAGAATAAGGTACTCCTTCCTGCATTATAGCACTAAACAATTCTTGAAGCATAGGAAGTATAGCTTGAATATGTACCTTATAGAATTTGGCAGAGACGCCATCTGGCCCCGGGGTTTTACCAGCAGGTAACGATTGCACCACCCCAATAATCTCCGACACCCTTATTGGAGCCGCCAACTCCCTGGCCTTTATTGGGTCCAGGACTGGTAGGGGGATCCCCTCTAAAAAACTCTCGATTTCTTCCTCCCCAGCCAGGTCTTCAGCCTGGTATATTTCTTTAAAGTATGACGCTAAGGCCTCCACCATCTCTTGTGAATCAGTTAGGAGTCCCCTTCCCATTGTATGGAAGTAACCATTCTACTTGCTTCCCATTCCCTAGCTCTAGCCACCAACAGCCACCCTGGGACATCTCCCTGCATCAAGTATTTGGCATTGAACTTTTCTAACCAGAATTCTATTTTACTATTAGCAATATCCCCCAGTTCCTCCCGCAGACATTTATGTTCGGCATCAATCTCCCCCGAAGACCCTTCCAATAGTGTCAGTGAATCAATTACCCCCAGAATAAACTCCTCTTTCACTCTTCTCTCTCTACTTTTTTGTACTGCAATACCCTGGGCCACCCCTGCATATAAGACCTTGCAAGTGGGCTACACCAAGTTTTTATTTTGCAGTGTATGTATTTGCTGCTGTATGATTTCCAACAGTGCCTCCTCCAACCTGTTCCACACCTGGAGCTCCACCAGCAGGAAATCATTCAGCCTCCATCTATATGGCCTGGGAGGGGTGGGTCTAAGTTCCCAAAACATTTGGATGGAAGAGTGATCCAAATAAATTCTAACCCCTGTTGTCACTTCCCTAATTTCCCCAATCACCTCTCTGTTCACCAGAAAAAAATTGATTCGGGATTGGCTCTTGTGGGCTGCCAAGTAAAAGGTCATAGTCATACCCCCTTTCGAGTACAATTTAATTGGGTCTACCAGTGCCTTCGCCTCGAGTAATCTGCTCAGGGCAATCTGAGCTTTGGACAAGGGCCCTTTAGATGGTGGGATTCTGTCTTCATGATTACTAAGGCAGGAATTCCAGTCTCCTACCAGTATTAATAAAGGTGATAAAAGATCCGCTGTATCCCTTTCAGTAGAGGCGAAGAACCCAGGATCCGGGGGCATTGGGCCATAAATAGAGGCCACTGAAATTGCCTTACCCAGTAAAGTGCCCGAGATATATATCCCTCTACTGTCCTCCCTAGCCTTGACTTGCACCACCTCAAAGGGGGATTATTTCTTTATTAATATCACCACCCCTCCTGAAGCTCTTTCCCAACCTGCTCCATATACCTGCCCCACCCATCGTCTCTTAAGCCCATTCAGTTCCTCTGTCAGCAGGTGTGTCTCCTGCAAAGCAGCGATATGAGCCCCCATTAGCTCAATATGCCTTAAGATCAGCATTTTCTTACGTCTACCCCGAGTCCTTTAACATTCCAAGAGACTATTTTAATGCTTGACATTTAAAATAACCTCAATATACTTTAATTAAGCCAGCTCTCTTCCTCTGCTCCAGGTCTGCTTTCACCTTACTCCCTATGTTGGACTCTCTCTATTTCCCGCTCTCCCCAACCCACCCACCAATCCCTGACCCATAGATCATCTTCCTACCAAGTATCGTGTCATGGATGAACCCGTTCCTGTGCTACTCCCAGCCCCAACCTTGTCCAGGTAACTCCAAGACCTTACCCAAAACCCACAGAGCTGTTAATACATGGAAGCAATCCTTTTCCCACTATTTTTATTTCCTCTTATCTTATGCAGCCCCTCCCATATAGTGCACCATTTTCCCACCCGTAAGAACTGCCTCTCATCCCTACCTATTAAAGTAGATCAGGATCCTCCAACCCTGGCCTCCTAATAAGCTAACAGACCTAGATGACTCTCCCTTTCCCATCTCCCTAACTCCATTGATAGTACCTTGCGTATATTAGGGGGACCACTAAAAGGCTCCCACTCCCAAGTTTCCCCCTCTGTATTTCCCCCATAGATCTGCCCTGGAGATTGTACCACAAAGTGCCATTTACTTTGCTTTACCTGAAGATGCAGTATTACACAACACCACTTAAAATTGTTTACCTCAAAAAGCTCTAAAGTTGCTACTTACCCCCTAGAAGTTGGTATATTATCTGCCCACACCCTTTACTGATCCCATGAGGCACCCCATTTCAAGGAGGCCATATTCATTTAATAAACAGCACCAAGCTAACGACTCTTGGTCTCACTTCTGTCAAGTCTCACACTGCAAAAATGTAACAACCCTTGTCCATCTTGCCTTCCTATGCTCCCCACCTCCCTCATCCACCATCAAAACCTTCCCTCCAGTTAACTATTCCTCCCCATGGCATTCACTCCTCAGCTTTTATAAGCATTGCTTTCTAACCCCCCCCAAAGTCTGTATTATTGTTCCCCATCTTAACCTCCACAGGATAGCTCCCTGTCAAGTACCCACCCCTGATTATCCCCTTCAAACTCTTCCATCTCCATATCCTTAACACTCTATCCCAATTCACTGAGCAGCTAATGCACCTCCACTTTAATAACGCAAAATCAAAACACCTACTTCACCTTTCCCAAGGAGGACTCTACCTCCCCCCAACCTCTATAAACCCTTTAAAACTGAGACTTGTAACAGTGATCCGATGACCCAGTATAACATACAAACTTCTTAAACATTAAACATTAAGTTCGTTGCCGCTTCCCCAGTCCCAGTCCTTGAGCTTAACACAATCTCCTGTTCTTCAGGAGACACATTCAAGTTGCTGACTTGAATAAATCTGGAAGTTCAAATCGCAACCCCTCGAGAGCTTCTTTTGCAGTTAGGAACCTCTTCTCCCCTGAATGCAACTGCACAACTAGAGTCGCTGGATATTGCAGGCGAAACTTTATCCTAGCCAAATAGAGCTTCTTCTTGATTTCAACATATTCTTTCTGTTTCTCTCTAACTGCCGGCATTTGATCCTGGAATAGCCAGAGCGAGGCACCGTTCCACTGTAGCATCTTCTTTTGCCTAGCAGTAAGCAAAACATGAAATTTCTCCTTATAGTTAAGGAAATGCATAATTATCACTCGGGGTCTGACTCCAGGAGGTGGCATCTCCCTTAATGCCCAGTGGGCTCTCTCTAAGTTGTACGCCTCACCAAATGGAGTAGGGCCCAGCAGCTTAAGCAGGAGATCCTGCATAAAAGTAACACAGACTTGCCCTTCAGCCCTCTCCGGCAATCCTGCGATGATCAAATTATTCCACCTACTTCTTGACTCTTGGTCCTCTATTCTTTCTTCCAGCTTCTTAACCTGCCTTCTGACCCCCACCAATTCCTGCTCCATCACAGACATTTTCCTTTCTTGCGAAGAAATCCGAGCTTTCGCATCACCCATTCTTTGGGCAAGTGAATGGAGCACTGGTTTCATTGCTGTGAAATCTGTCACCAGCCCCTGTAGCATTACTTTAATGTCTTGAATGACCGCATTGGTTGAACATGAACCCCCCTCCTTCCCTGGATCGTCCTCTTGGTCATTCGGAGTAGGGGATTGGGGCTTTGACCATTTGGTTGTGGGGGTTCTCACCACTAGAGGTTCGCCAGCTTCAACCTCCATCCTGATGTTTACAGTCGGCCTGCTGCTGCAGCCAGACACTCACTATCTGCAGGGTTACCTCGCTTCCTTTTCAGATGAAATTTTCCACAGAGTCATCCTATATTAAGACCGCAGGACTTCTTAGATTGGCTACAACTATTTCAATTCAAGATAAGCCGGTCTCGAAGTTTTTAAAGTCTATTATTTATATTAGGGCCTTGGAGCAGCACAGGGGACATCTGAACGGATTCAGCTCATCACGTGATCTGACTGATTTTCCTTCTGAATTCTCGGGATTCAGAGGTGTTGGTCCCTATGGTATCCCTTCTTAAAATAATTGAACAAAGAGGGTTCCACTTAAACTCCTAAAGAGACAGAGGTGCAACTCTGGACAATTGGATCTTATTAGAAGTATAATGAGAATAACCTATCTTGAGCACCTCTTCCTTTTATATTTGTTTTTCTGAGAAATCATTTGATGATGATTATACAGTATATGCATGGCTTCTTTTATTATGAGAAGTCAAGTTTGCACAGTTGTCTGTATATATTTTATATAAAAAATGTTATAACTTGAGTCATTTTAAGGCAATGTCGGTCATACATTCGAAACATGAATAAGGCACTATTTTAGCCTATTGTATACAAAGATATAAGAACTAGTGTAATTTTAGGATCTTTTCACACTTTAAATATAATTGAAGATATATTTAATTTATGACTGTATTTGACTTTGCTTATATGTATGTGATATGTATTCTGTGTATGTTTTGTAATGTTCTATGACCAATCAAATAAAACTTGACTCGATTTGACTTGATAAAGCCACTTCAGCTGTGTGAGTGTAAAACACTGTTGCCTTCAATACCCAGTGCTAAGCTTTGCTTTTTATTTTACAGCCATGTCCCTGTCAAGAATAGAGCTGTGATGCCAGTGTAAAAAGACGGAATCCAGATTTATCCACCCAAGGAATATGAAAAATGTGGAGCTCATCCCCAGTGGGCCCCATTGTAAAGAAGTTGAAGTCATGTAAGTGCATGTTGGTGTCCTCTCTTTCTTTAACAAAATATCTAAAGTTGGGCCCTGGTTTCACTGATAAGCCAGTTTCCACTGTACATCTTGAATACCCTCTCAGCATTTACATTAACAAAGTTTCAAAGAAGTAGTGCAACCAAATTGGGGGGATGGGGCGGGGACAGACCCTACCATTTCTCCACTATAAAAGGTTCCGAGCATCCTGATTTTATTTGGTAGTAAAAGGTTCTAGTTCAATAAAAAATGAGTATGTTATAAATGTTTTAATTTAGTTTTTCTCAAAAAAAAAGATGATGCCACATATGACATAGAAATAGCACTAAAGACATAGCAAGAATTAGGAGTGAGAAAATGAAAAAACTCATGATGTACAGCATAGGAGATACAATAGAAGCCTTTTAAAGGGGACACTTCCATGGACACCCTATCGTCCCCTTTAAGCAGCTGTCCTGTTTATCAGAAACAAGCTTTTTTTCCATCACAACTGGAAAAAGTCTTTGCTCATAAGACACACACACATTACAGTAATGAACAAAACAGAGAAAACAAACAAAATATCAAGAAGTACTGGATACCAGTACTTTTTATGATTACAGCTCCTTTTCGTAAAAGTGTGTTAGGTTTGGTTCTTGATTTAATCTTTATTTAATTGGTGAAAGCAACACACTGAACTTTAATTAAAATCACTTAGCAACTTTTGAGAGAGACAGAGAGAGGAGTTGGGTAGCTGTAAAGCCTCGATCACTTTTATTTTCTCACTCAGTGGGAGGGCGACTCTTTTGTTGTTGCCTGTTGGTGCCATCCTGCGAACCACACTCCAGAAATATGCTAAACATACTCCAGAGAGATGCTAAGCAGGTGGGAATGTGAAACAGCTTAAATACAGGGCACTTAACGAGCACTTAATGAGGCTTGATTACATTTTCAGCACCTTTTCCAACACCTGTGACTAGATAATTGTCCCAATTAAGCGACAGGACCATCCCAATTAAACAGAAGCTGGTCCCATTGAATAACATTAGCCAAAAATAGGTGCCCAGAGGATCGTCCCAATAATGCGGACGTCCTCTTTAACCACATCCCCTTAAAGTGGCTTCTACTGTACCTAGAAAAGTAGATTTGACAGGTATGTTAATAATTACATTAATGGCAACTGAAACTAGTTTTTTTTGTAAAACATTTTTGATTTCACTGTTGCTTTATGATGACTCAAATTTCAAAGACAAACAGAATGAAACTAGGTGTGGAAGTCACTCATGTACATAGCTTACATATAAGGTGGAACCCATACCTCTCAACTGCTATGAATTTCACATAGTGCTGTAATTTTCACACTCAAAATTACCTTTGCTCTTAGAAACATAGAAACATAGAATTTGACGGCAGATAAAGACCGCTTGGCCCACCCAGTCTGCCCATTTCCCTACCTAATGGGTAAGCTGCAGATCCTAGTTAACCAGCAGCCTACTTCTTTCTACCCCCACCCCCTAGAATTGCCTTATGGCTGTCCCATGCATGCTTGAATTCAACCACTGTTTTTGATTCCACAACCTCCTCCAGAAGGCCATTCCATGCATCCACAACCCTCTCTGTGAAAAAATACTTCCTTACATTACCTCTGAATTGCCCCCCCATCTTCAAATTGTGCCCTCTTGTTCTTGCACACCTCTTTTTTTGAAAGATGCTACCCTCTTGGACTTTTTTGATTCCCTTGAGGTACTTGAAAGTTTCTATCATGTCCCCCCTTTCCCTCCTTTCCTCAAGGGTATACATATTAAGCTCCTTTAGTCTCTCCTCATATGTCTTCCGGTGCAGACCCTGCACCATTTTAGTTGCCCTCCTCTGAACAGCATCCATCTTGTCTATGTCCTTGTAGAGATTGGATCTCCAGAACTGCACACAGTACTCCAGATGGGGTCTCACCAGCTGTCTGTACAGAGGGATAACAACTTTCTGTTTTCTACTGGTGATGCCTCTCCCTATGCATCCCAGTCCCCTAGCCCTTCTTACTGCTCTCTCACATTGCTTGCCCACCTTTAAGTCATCTGATATGACTACCCCCAGGTCCCTTTCCATTTTTGTTGTTGTTAGTATCTCACCCCCCATTGTGTATTCTTCCCCTGGGTTTTTGTTTCTCAGGTGCATTACCTTGCACTTCTTAGCATTAAATCTAAGCTGCCATACATTTGACCATTCCTCTAACCTTGCCAAGTCCCTTCTCATCCTTTCCACCCCACCTTGTGCATCAACTCTGTTGCAGATCTTTGTGTCATCTGCAAAGAGACATGCTTTTCCTTCCAGTCCCTCTGCAATGTTGCTTACAAAGACATTGAAGAGGACCAGTCCTAATACTGAACCCTGTGGCACCTCACTAGTAACCCCCTCTTTCTTCAGAGTGGACTCCATTTACTATTACCCTCTGTGTCCTATTCTCCAGCCAATTCTTTACCCAGGCTATCATCTTGGGACCCACTCCCAGGTTGGCTAACTTGCATATTAATCTTTTGTGTGGGACTGAGTCAAATGCCTTGCTAAAGTCTAGGTAGGCCATGTCCACAGCCCCTCCCGGATCTACTACTTTGGTCACCCAGTCAAATAAATCTATTAGATTGATCTGGCATGACCTTCCTGCTGTGAATCCATGCTGCCTTGGGTCCTGTGCCCCTCTGGCCTCTAGGTACTCGACAATTCTTTCCTTCAGAAGTGATTCCATCATTTTACCTATCACTGAGGTTACACTAACTGGTCTGTAGTTTCTCGCTTCTGCCCTGCCCCCACTTTTGTGAAGGGGAATCACATCTGCCCTCCTCCAGTCCTCAGGTACCACCTCATCCTCCCATGATTTGTTAAAGAGGGTAGTCAGTGGTGTCACTAGTTCTACCCTTCGTTCTTTTAGAATTCTGGGATGAATCCCATCAGGCCCCATTGCTTTGTCCACCTTCAGTTTTAAGAGTTCTTTCAGAACCCTTTCTTCTGTAAATGGGCTGGTATCAACTTCTGTATCCAGAGTGTTTCTATTGTTTGTTTTAGGTACCTCCCCCTCTTCATTTGTAAATACTGAGCAAAAATATTTGTTTAGTATCTCTGCCTTTTCACAGCCACCCTCTGCCCACCCCCTCCCCTTTATTAAGCCTCACTATCCCTCCCTTGGTCTTCCTTCGCTCCCTGATGTACCTAAAAAAGGTTTTATCCTCCTTCTTAACTGAGTTGGCTATCTTTTCCTCAGTTCGGGCCTTTGCTGTTCTGACTGCCTTCCCAGCTTCCTTTTGCTTTAACTGATACAATTCTCTGTCCTGCTCCTTCTGTGATTCCTTGTACTTTTTGAATGCTTTCTTTTTCTCTTGAACCTTCACTGCCACCTCCTTTGAGAACCATAGTGGTTTATTACATCATTTTGTTTTGTTTATTTGCTTCACACAAAGGCTTGTTATCTCTGTGATGGTAGTTTTTATTATTCCCCATTGTTCTTCCACCCCTCCTTCCTGCCCATTTGCTAGTGCATTCCTTAGGCACTCACCCATTTTGGCAAAGTCAGCCCTCCTGAAGTCCAGTACTTTTGCCTTTGTATGGCTTGACTCTATTGGTGTGTTTATTGTGAACCATACTGTTCAATGGTCGCTAGTTCCCAGATGGCTACCCACTTCTACATCTGTGATCCTCTCTCAATCTCCATTTGAGAGGACCAGGTCTAAGATTGCTCCCTCTCGAGTGGGTTCCAATACTAGTTGTCTAAGGCATGCCCCTGTAGGGCATCTAGAATAACCCCACTCTTAGAAGTGGCTGCTGCAACTGCATTCCAGTTAACATCTGGCATATTCAGATCACCCTTCAGCAATGTCTTCCCTTTATCTGCCATTCTAAGTATACTTTCTGTCATTTTCTTGTCCATTTCCTCCCCCTGAGAGTGGGGTCTGTATACAACCCCTGTGCAGATTGTGGTGTCATTGTCTGCCTCCAAATTGACCCACAGTGCTTCTTCTCCTCCCTGTTTATCCTTTTGTTCTGTTGCTTTGATTCCTTCTGTTATGTAGAGAGCTACTCCTCCTCCTCTTCTTTTACCCTCTCTGTCCCTCTTGTAGATCATGTATCCTGGTATGTTTACATTCCAGTCATGGTTCTATGTGTACCATGTTTCTGTGACTGCCACAATATCCAGAAGTTCCTCCTCCATCAAGGCCACTAATTCAGGAAGCTTGTTATCCAGACTACGGGCATTGGTACTCATTGCTGTCCATTTTTTGATGGCTTTACCTTCTGTAGCAGCATCCCCCACTGACCTTTCTACCTTGGTCTTTTTCTCATTTAGTACCCTGTTTTGTAGGGGGAGGCTGGGATTTTCCTGCTACTTATCTTTATAGGTTTACTGATGTTCTTCATAATGTTATAACTATTTCTGGACACAGAAACTATTAAATCATTGAACTAAGTTGATAGAAACAGTCCTTATCACTAACTATATGGGGGCCACCACTATCTGAAGACACATTATTGTTTAAAATAAGAAAGTGTTAGACATTCTGGCCCTTTGCTACGATTTTTGAAGACCAGTGCTATGATTTTTAATACTGTGAGGTTGAGAGGTATGGTGGAATCCTGTTATGCATCGAATTCCATGTCTGGAATACACTTGTTGTGCTCCAGTAGTTAAATCCTTATGTTATTATGCCACAGTAGTGATGTTACCAGTGTAGCAGAAGAACTTAGAGTGCTGCCACACTACTATTTTCCTCTATCCAAGCGAGCTGAAAGCTGTTTTTTTAACTTGAACTTGCAGAAAAAGCTGCTGCACACTGAATCAGTAATTTGAGCCTGTTGCCAACCCCCTAGCACTCCCCATAACCCTATTTCACTTAAATGAAGTACCATGTCTAAAATGGGCATAGACACCCATTCACTATAAAAGATAATGTATTGGCATCCATACACATGAAAGCCTATGTCTTCATCTTGAGTTTTCTATGGCAACCAAAAATTCTTGAGCTTCACTTTCAAGGTGCCTGGTTACCATAGAAACCTCTTGATGCAGACACAGGCTTGTTCTGTATGACACCCATAAATTATCTTCCATATGATTCTCTTTTTATTTTTTGTTAAGGATAATCCCATCATTAAGAAGACAATTGTCCTTTTATGAAAATACATCAAAGGCTACTGAAAGATAGCTGAAAGGTGATATAAAGTGACTTTGATATTGTTAATTCTCTTCTATTTCCCTTTGAGTATCAATTATTTATTCCTATATGATTGACCACAGTTTGAAAAAAAAAATAATAGTGAAGCTTTGTAGTACCCTTGGATCTACATAGTGTTCCCCTGTCCTCAGCAACTTTTAATTTTTCTTTTTAAATTTGTACAACATTTCATGACATCAGGTAATAATATTCCAAGCTATTCATCATAATAGCCTGGAATAGTGTAACTGATGCCATAGAATATCCAGGCTCTGTCCAGGCTCTCTGCAAATAGACGGTAGTAGTTCCTGAAGATAGAGGGACTCAATGTAATTATATAGGCAATGAACAATTTGATAAAAAAGGTAAAAACATGGGTAAATATAGAAGAGACACTAAAAGGAAAATGGCAGGGCATCTAAATGTATACAGACTGCTTCCTAGTACCTTTAAACCACTAAACTCACAGAACTCAATTTTTCAGATATTTAGATATTGCTTTCCACTTATGGGTTATATCTCAAATTTGTGTACATCTGGATGCATTCTAAATTATGTTTCCATTTAGCTGTGTTTTCAAACTCTGGTTCTGGACACCTCTAGAAAAGGACTTTTCATGCAAACTATGCCCTAATGAGACTTGCAACCATACAGATTGCTAAATAGAAGCACAGATTCTGATGGCAGATAAAGACTCATTATTCTATCCAGAGTGCTCATTTCCCCATCATGTTACTGCCATTATGTGCACAACAACCAGACAACTTACAGAACTTGCACAAGGTCACACACTGAGCAAAGGATGTTGCAGCTGTGGGATTAGAACCTGGGTCAGGAGATCCACAGCTTGTTGTATTAACTAGTAGGTTAAACTGAGTTTCACAGTGGGTTTGACTGTTCAATTAGTTTTCTGCAGTGTTACAATGAAAACTGATGAGCAAGTCTGTGTTGACCCAAATGCACCCTGGGTGAAGCAAATTATCAAAAGAATTTTGGAAAGGTATCTTTCCTCCTCCATTGGTTCTATTTTTCTATTATCACCTGACTTTGTACTAAAAGATACACTCATCTTCAGATCAATGTAATGAGAATAAATCATGGATAGCAGGCAAAACTGCATTTATACTATACAGCCAATCTAATTTTGGAATGGCAATACTAGTAGGAACAGATGTTAAACTAACCAAAAAGAGGAACTCCACATTCCTATACTATATGACACAGCCCTTCATTACATTCAGTTAAAGCAGTTTGCCAACATTTTAAAAATGGATTTTCAGACATAATTTCATTTATAGTTTATTCATTTTCTGTATTTATTTTGCCTTTTGATCTTTATTATTGGAGTGTATTTGCATTATATGTGGCTCTTTCTCCCCTATTCCTGCTGTGTTAAGCTCTGATGAAATCACAGTCCTCTGTTTGTGATATCATAATACTTCCCAAAGCAACACAAACAGACTGTGACTTCATCAGAGACCAGAGCAAGAGAAACTGATGATGTCTGGGGGAAATACTCATGGTTTCATGCCAATGTCCTAAATAGTAAATAATTAATCAAATATTAGTTATTGTGTGTCTATTACATAGTATTTTTAAAATGTTTTCCTGAATACTGAAACATTGCTTTAAATATTGCACGCACACACAAAATCTACAAATGAAAACATATAAAGCATTTTCTATTTAAAACAGTGAATTGCAGAGTTACAGTTTACAGAAAGTTACAGTACAATAACATGAGGACATCATGACATGTTTCAAAAGCAAACAGCCACTAAGACAATTATCTATGTACTTTTCTTCATTCTTCTGTTGGAAACATCTGTTTATTCAATGTTAGTTGGCTGAACCAATGCAAGCAGCTTCTGTTGCTATATTACATACATATATTTTCTTGTTTTTGTAAAATGTGTGCTGCTAACTGACAGTTTTTCCTGTCTTTCTAAGTATTTTCTTTTTCTTGTTTGGTCTTGTATACCATCCCCAAGGCAACAGTTCAAATAATGCACTGACATTATATTGTGTGCTTGCCTTCCAGTTCCAAAGCCGGTGACAAGCCAGTGTTGTGAACAAGGAAAAGACCAATATCCAAAGCATCCTGCACTCAGAAGAGCACTGTGAGGGTTGTCCAGCCTATTGAACCCTTTCAACTTACTGTGTTTTACTAAGATGTGTGTAATTAAGTAGCTATGCTAACTTGAATATCTGTGATTTATATATTTATTTAACAATGTAATAATTTAAACAACTTGAAAGAAAGTTAAAGTATGAATGTCTGACAGCAGACTATAAAGCTACAAGGCTGTCACCAACACTGAATGGCAGCCTGTCTATCAGTTAATGAAGGCTTGACAGAAAGTGACAGTATTTTGAAGGGGCAGGTAGGTAAGGCGGAATCATGCCTTGCTATTTTCTTCCTACTCTGCTGACTTTTTTGAAGTTCAGTAAACATAACTTGGTTACATAAAACTCAGGGAATAATTATAAACATGTATTGTTTGGGGCTTGAAATGGCATTCTTTCGTTTGAATGTTTCAAGACAAGCATGCCAGTAAAATCAGCTTACAGCTAGTTCCAGAACAAAGAAACCCTTGTCTAAAATAAGAGAACGGGGATATAACTCTCTCTGGCAATTTTTCATACCCTGAAACATGACCAGTAGAATCACTGCTATCTTGCATCATTGGGCTACATTGTGAGACAGACTGACTGCCTTCCAGTTATGATGCACACCTCAGAATGCAGTCACTCAAAATATGTGTTGACAGCATTCTGAGTCATAAAGGAAGGAAACAGTTTGTTTGATGTAAAGAGATTCACAATGACTTATAAAGATTTAGCTGACAGTATTTGTGTAAAACCAGGGTTTTTGAAGAATAGGGAGATCTTTTATACCTTCAGTATTTTTTTTTTATGTTTGTAGAGATTTGTATTTAACATAATTTAAAAATTACATACTGATTAATTTAGTCTACTGGTATATTTATGAATTGACTTTTCCTTTTGTGAAAAGATTGCTCTTTTCAGTCAAGCTTGGCAAATCAGTTAAACCTGGTTTTAGTATTATTTTACTGGTTAAATAAAATGCCACTATATGTAGTTACCCTGTCATTTGTGAGGGGTGTTGCAGTTTTTTGGGTGGAAAATCCCAGGCAAATAGCCTCAGTACCCCCACTGATCTGATGGGAGGGAGAACTTGATGGATCAATGCACTTCCACCTTTTAGCTATATGTCTATTTGTATGTAAATGCCAAAGACTATTTTACCATTAGGCAGGGTATCGCCTGTATTAGTACTGGTTTCAAAGTAAATCAGTAGTATGGAAGCTGGCAATGTCTTTTACTTTCGAATTCTAATGAAATGGAGTGATCCTAGTTTCACATGTTTAGTATACAAATACACCCTTTTAGTACCATAAAGTGCATTAAAAAAGAACTAAAGTGTATGAATACAGGATTTTAGGAAAGAAGCAAGGCCACTGGTACAATGTGTTCCTCCAACCCACCAGCTATGTGGGAATCCCCAGTCACCCCAATTTCTTCTAAGTAGCAGTTAGGTCTAAAGCCTAGAGCTAACCTTCTTTCGTGCACATTTCCATTAGAGGTGGGTGAAGTTTGGAAATGATATGCTTTACAAAGAATTCACCATAAAGGTTCCACCTTTGCACAGATTTTGCTTCACAGACTGTGCACTTTGTGGGGGAAAGCCTGTGAAGTGAGCACTTTATGGGGGAGAAAAACTCACAAGGTTCTGAACTTCTTGAAAATTCACACTTTGTGAATTGTGCCGCCAGATGCCCCGAAGTGCCAAATTCTCAAAAATTACACAAAAAGCAAACAGCCCATTTCTGGGCACTTCAAGGGTGAAGTTTTACTTCATAGCATTACTAATTTCCATATTTGGTGTCTGTAGCTGTTTCAGCAGTCAATAAAAGTAACTATTTATTTATGTAATAAAATTAAAACACTGCTTGAAACTGTATTTTTATAAATATGTATGACACACACAAAAAAGTATGTTTCCTGCCTACACAGGAAATATTTTAATTTGCTGTGTTTCACTATGGAATAACTGGTTGGGACTTCAAAAGATCATGAAAGGATTTGGCCAATTAAGTACACCTCAAGGAAAGCCATCCTTTTGTAATAATTTTCTTTTCATCATATTTATTTCTAATATACTAAAAAGAGTTCACTGCATCGAAAAAGCACACAATTTATTGAACTCTGAATGTTATGCATGTCTTGAGATATTTGAACTTGTTCAACTTATTTAAACATTCTTGTAGTAACAAACGTATCCAACTGTTACAGGTTTGAATAGATTTGTGTCCTCAGGTGAAATTGTTTTAGTATAGCCTGTCAAAGCAATACAATCTTGTTTTCCTTAATATTTTTTTACTGGTTTAAAAAACAATATTTTTTTTTGTATAAGTACAGTGTTATGTTCACTTTTCATATCTGGAATTCTTTTCATGTTTTCAAATATTTGTATTTATTTAGTGTTATTAAACATATGTCATCATTTATTTATTCTGCTGTTATATTTATGGAATTACTTGTCCTTTGGGGAAAAAAACAGCTATCTGTGTAATAAAACAAAGTTTAAAAAACAAATTCTGTTTGCAGTTTATTTTCTAGATTTGTATCATAGAAATAGCCTGCAGTGCACACTAATGCATGTCCATCTGGTGCATCTCATTATGTTGCCAAACCGATTGTGACTTAGGTTTGATGAAGAGAATGAGAAGGTCAGACTAGTTAGGTACACCTTAAAGAAAAATTTTTAAATTTTAGGAAAACATTGAAAAAAACATAATATTTGGATATAAGTTCACTCTTAGGCCTTCCACAGTGCTAGTTGATACCCTCACCCCTCCCCTCATTTTCAAAAGTGGTACTGGGTTCCTATAATGGTGGTGTTAGTGTATCTCAAATCCCCTTGTCCATTCCCTCACAAAGATTTGTGACACTGGGAGCCCATTTCTGGTGTTACATCTGTCTCTGGACCATTCCTCAACAGTACCCTCTGTAGCAGTATCTACACCTCGTATCCATTCCTGGTGTTGCTACTGTCTGGGGCCCTCCCTCCTGATACATCTATGAGACACCAGAAGCCTCTTTCATCCATCCAGTTTCTGAAAATAGCAATGTAATGAAATGCTTCTATTTCATTAAATCTTCATTTGTGATAATGAAATACAGATAGCGGCTGGTCATGGAGATAAGAGGCAGGACTGTATAGGTCATAATCTGGGGAAGTGGAGGGGTAGGAGCAAGAAAAGGTGGCCTGTGGTAAATTTGGATCTTCTATGATACTGGACTTTTTTTTATTTGCTTTGACTTTTAAAATTCAGTCCAAAATTTCTTTGCACTATGTAGTAATTGCCATGGAGCCCAAGACTACTCAGTCTACAAAAATGGTGGGGTATAATAAGCCTTAATGTCAGCAATAAATAATCCTTCATCTAGCATCTTTTTGGCAGGTGGTGTTGGCATGGCAGTGCTGGGTATTGCTGTGTTTGTGGTGGTGTAATGGAGTCTTCAGCTCACTAACCATGTGACTACAGGCAGCCATAGGTGGTCCAGCCAACTGGTTGTAGTCATCATCAATTTATATATATAGCACTTAAAAAAAGGAATGATTTAACACACAATACAAAGTAAATTTAGGGCAAGTATATTGTCTGGTTCTATGTCATAACAGTGATTGCCATTTGGCGATCATCTTTAGGGTGAATGCACATTGGCAAAAATAAAAATGGTGATGTACACTCATGGTGACTAGTGGTGGGCGAAGTGGGCTCAATCTGCTCCGTGAAGCATTTTACAGGTAGTGGATTCGTGAAGTGCTCCATAGCGTAAGTGGAGTGCTTAGTATTATAATGAGGAACGCGAAGTGTATTAGAAACAGCGACTTTGCGTTACTCCACCTCCCCTGGTCACTACTCTTTCAATTTTTAAGGTGAAGTACATTGGTGGCAGTTCACTTCACCTCACCTCACTTCCCCTTGTTTTTGAGCTCCAAAGGTTGATTTTGCAGTGATGCATGGGAGTTCAGGTCACATGGGCTCTCTATTGATCTGCACAGCCTCAGTTTGGGGTAGTATGAGTAGGAAGGAGTGACAGTGTGCTCTGACAGCTGTCTGTAGGAATCTTGTAAAAGCTGTTCAAAAAGCATTTTTGCTTTTTTATGGGGGATCCAACTATAGTTCATCGATTGTAGAAAACCCTCCTGTGCTCACATCATCAAGTGTTTTTTGTATGTGTGTGGATTTTGAATGTTAATTTACAACATTGAGTGTGTGTGGTGAAAGACAGTGAAAGTGTGCTGTGTGGGGGAGGGGCATATCTGTGTGTAGGTAGATTGAAGTTGGAGAACTAGTGACTTCTTTGTTTTTTGGTTATATTTTTGTTATATAACTGATTGTGTTATTGTACACATAGTAAAATTGTCAGTAATAGTAGAAATTTTCTTGCTGTTTGTTGTGTGAATGTGGTGCAGCATTTCATAAAGTCAGGTAGTTTTTATTAGAAATTTACATTACGTGTCAGTACACTGAACTTTTGCATTTGCGTCACATTCCATGTTCAGCATTGGACACAAACCGTTCTGTGCTGTGTGTGCAGTGTTTCATGCACCAAATATAATACATCTTTTAACATTTGTGACACAGACTAGTGTAAGTGCAACTAAGTGCAGCAGTTGCTGCTATCCACTGCAGCTGACTGATTTTGTACTGCTATCATGTTCTCTGTTGTTGGTTTTGTTGCTTGTATTGTAGTGCCATAAAAATCAGCACAGTCTGTATTCAGTGCTCCCCATGGCCCCCAGCCCCATGTTCAAAAGTTTTTTTTTACCAGACGGGATTGTTTTTGTGAGTTTGTGACCCCATCAGTATCACTGGTTACTGAAGTTGTTTTAATTCCATGACAGTGTCACAGTAGTCTTTTATCTGTTGCTGAAGACTCAGTTCTTTATTTTGCTTCACAGCCAGCCAGCGTCCCTCCAGCCAGAAAGTGAACATATCAAAATCTGAATTTGGTAATAATATTTGTGGTTGATCCCCAAAATGCCTGCAAAGAGACGTGCAAGTAAAGCTGTTTCTGGCCATGGCAATGTTGGTAGTAAGAGGGTCTGTGGGCATGGTAGTAATACACAGACAGAGAAGTGCATTGCTGATGTGAGGAAAGGTATTTCTCCTGCAATGTTTTTTACAGCCCAAACAGTAGCTTCACTCATAGTTGGAGGAGATGATGTTTTCCCAGCCGGTGGTGTTAGTGTTACTGGTGTTAGTGGTGATGGAGGTAGTATTAGCTTTGTTGTATCAAGTTCTAATTCCGACCAGTGTACAGTATCCAAACATATTGAGTGTGAAGCAGTGCAAGTGAGTGACAGTGTAGATGATGTCATACTTCCCAGTAACATCCCATTAACTGAACCTGAGGATTCTGATGATCGTGTCAACAATAGCATACAATGTGATATTCTATCCACCATGGCACTTACTGTCACGCATTTTCCATGCAGTAATTTACAGTGTGGTGAAAAAATATCAGGTGATGGTGGTGTAGATGCTGAAAATGAATGTGATGATGCTGATGATGATGATGTTGCTGCTGTTGCAACATGCAGTCCACATGTTAGCATTCAAGCAGAAGATGTGGATGTGTGTGACAGTGACATTGATGATGATGTAATTGACCCCAGTTGGGAACCAGAGAAAAAGAAATTGGCTGTGTCTGAGTCTGTTTGCAGGAATTCCCCCTCTGTAAAAATTTGTGATTTACTGGTTTTAGTTGATGATGATGACCCAGTAATCAATATGATAGGTAGTTGTCATGGTCAGTTGCAGTCCAGGTGTGCAGTGCCAGAAACTTCATGTGCCCCCCCACTTCAGTGCTTAAAATAACAGACTTAAATAAGCCACAACATCATGGACATATTAAAGCAGAGCATCACACTCCTTTGTTTGGAATTTTTTTGTTCAAGATGCAAATGATGATTCAGTTGCAATATACGAGGTTTGCCATGTGTGTGTGACCCGAGGTAAAAAGGGGAGCCATCTTGGGACAGGAGGACAGCATACGCTTCTTAAGAATAGGCACTTGGCTCTGTGGACCCACTGGCAGCTGATACCACAGTAGGGCATTCACCCGTATCACTGGCAACCATAGCCAGCATGTTATCCCCTTCCATGACTGTTAAGCTCAGTAGGAAATTAAACGTGTGCAGTAGTGCGGTAAATAGAGCAGAGGATTACTACAGGCATGATGAGGTGGAGGACCATAATGACTTTGAAATGTTGTTCAGTGCTGGTGAGAGTAGCAGTTTTTGTGGTGGTGGTGAATGCAGTATGTCTAGTGCAAGTGGTACGTCAACCCCGGTTGGCAAATCTGGAAAAATAACATAATTTCTGGGTTTGTCATCATCACCTGTGCAACTGTCTTCATCAAATGTCCACACTCCACCCCCTGCCAATGCCATTCATCACAGAGCACAACCATTGGTGACCAACAATGCACTCTGTGTAAAATGTTTAAGTCAGCCCACGCTACAGAGTGTTTTTGTGCATAAGCTGAAGTTCCCCCCAAATCATACAGTGTCACGTGAACTTAATGCTGCTGTAGTGGAAATGCTGGCAATTGATCTTTTGCCCTTCTCCTTTGTGGAGAATTCTGGGTTCCAGTGGTTTGCTGTCCTTGCCTGTCCAAAATGGAAAGTCCCATCCAGGACTTACTTTTCTACTCATGCTGTTACCGAGTTGTTCCGCACTGTCTCAGACTCAGTAAGACATGCCCTTCAACATTCCTCCTCTCCATTCATCCATTTAAGTATGGATATGTGGACAAGTGGCAAAACAGCGGGGAGTTCATATCTGTGTATAACTGCAGACTGGACGCAGGTGCCGGGGGTTGTTTGTGATGTTGGTAGTGTGAATAATCAGTGCAGTAAGGTGGATTGTCACGTAGCAGTCTTCCTGGAATTCGCCAGCGTGCAACAATTGCTATGTGCAGTGTGACCTGTTCAAACACTGGTGAGAACATGTTGGACATGGTACTGACTAAAATTGACAGATGGCTAAACCCTCTGTCCCAGCTGGGTTCATAACAAGTGACAATGGGTCAAATGTGGTGAAATGCATCACGAATGGTGTTTTTTTTCGTGTTCCATGCATGGCCCATTGTTTAAATCTTGTGGTTCAGGAGTTTCTGCAGCACCATGACATAAAGGAAATGCTGACCATTGCACGACATATCTGCTCTCACTTTTCAAGATCTGGAAAGGCCCATGACCAACTACGGCAGTTGCAGATACAAAACAACCTGCCTCAGCATTGCTTGAAGCTGGAAGTTGTCACCTGATGGAACTCCATGTTATACATGGCAGACAGGTTGTATGAACAATACAAAGCCATCTCAGAATATCTTGTTATGCACCCTAGCCGTGACAGTTCTGGGGCCTCCATGTCTAAGATGACTGAACAGTGGTGTCTCATGGACTCCGTAATAACAATTTTGTGGCCTTTTGAACATGCCACACAGGCAGTGAGTGTCGAGTCTGCCTACATTAGCCAATCAATCCCACTGCTGCGGGTGTTGAGGCAGACATTGGTGAATGTACAACATAGCCTTGATGTTGCCAGAGACGGTGGTAGCAGTATGTTGCTGCAACACATACTGACAGTATTTGACCAGAATCGTCACATTGTGAGCATTCAGCATAGTGACAACTTTGTTATGGCAACAATGCTGGACCCACAATACAAATGTGGAATTGCATCAGTACTGGAGTGGGGGCCTGAACAGGTAAAAAATATCAGTGGTCAACTGGTGCGCTTGGTTCATGGGGCACAGAAGTCACGTGCCAAGGTAAGCAAACCTCAGCAGCATAATCCAGCTGAAGGTGTAGCTGGAGGACCAGCAAGCATATCATGCAAGGGTAAGAGGACTGTATCTCCAGGCGGACTGTCATCCAAAGTGGGTGGCGTCAACCCCCTTTGGGAGGCTTTGTCTCAAGTGGTTATTTGTGAAATAAATGATTCAGGAGAACAGGCTGATGCATTAACAATTGGACTTAGTGTGGCACAGAGAATGGTTGAGTCGTATTTGTCTGAAAACAGGCAACTGACAATAAGTGAAGATTCTCTTTTGTACTGGAGTGGAAAGGTCAGTGAATGGCCAGAGCTGACTGCAGTGGCACTGAAGTACCTCACATTTATTTATTATTTAGTTTTTGTTAATTGGGTAGGTGAACTAGCCAACAAGACTATTTTCAGGTACGACCCGAGAAGGTACAGAGACAAATTTACTGAATACCTTTAGTACAATACTACAAATCACAAGTAAAAATTTTAGTACAATAACAGTGGAAAACTCTGACAAGAACAATTCATCATTTAGGTTAAGCATGTATCAAAAGTATAAACAGGTCAATTTTAGACAGAATAACATTATGTGGTGATTTGCATACGTAGCCCATGATGCTTTGCATTGTGGGGGCATGTGTGATTTTCAATTTTAGAGTGACTGAACAGTGTACAAGGAACGAGGAATAGAGCGCAAAAATAGCAGGTAGTAATAATGTAGGAGACAGGTTGGTAGTGGGCAGAGGAAGAAAAAGGAAAAAGGAACGGAAAAAAAGTGCTCCCTGTTTGAGTGGAACCAAGTGTCAAAGGACAAACAGAGGAGAGGGGCCAGAAGAGGGAAAGTGAGGGCTAGGGTGGTTTAAAGCAGGAGCAGACATAGGAGGAGAAGAGATAGTGGCGTAGTTCACTTTTGAAGGAGATATGGGAAGCGGATTGACATAGGGTTAGTGAGAGTATGTTCCAGAACCAGGGAGCATGGCAGGCAAAGGCGTGACCACCTTAGGAAGTGTGGTGTCTAGGAATTAGAACAGGGGTCTGGTCAGCAGAGTGCAAGGCATAGTTGGTTTTCTGGTGTAGAAAGAGGCTAGCGAGGGATTTAGGAGTACGGGATCTGATGATGTTATCAGTAATGGATCCGAGAGCATAGTACATAAGCTCTTGGGGGGAAGCCAGCCCAGATCTGAGTAGAAGAGACAACGATGTTTCAGCCGGGGGGAGGAGGAAGCGAAGCGACAGATATTATTGTAGGTAACATCCCACTTTTGTAGACTTGAATTGCAGGCAGAGATGTAAGTGGCAACCCCATAGGTAAGTGAGGGGAGTAATATCCCACGGAAAATAGCCAGCCTGGCTGAGGGGGTGAGTGCATAGCTCGTACGGTAGGCGATGCCTAGTTTAGAGTTGACCAGCTTGCAAGTAGATTGAATATGGAAGTCAAAACTTAGAGACAGGTCAAGGGTGACCCCTAAATATTTGAAGTTTACCACCCCAACAGAAGAGCCATCCAGAGAGGAGACATTGAAGTGATCTTGGGAGTGTCTGAGTTTCATCTTGGACCCAAATAGCATAGCTTGGGTCTTGGTGTTATTTAGGATAAGTTTGTGATTAGCAAGCCACTGTTGGATAAGCTGAAAATCAGTGGAAAGTCGAGAGTTTATGTCCTCTATACTGTGTGAACTGGTATACAGTACGATGTCATCTGTATACAGTAGAGAGGAGGTCTTTAGGAGACTGGAGGTGATATTGTTTATAAAAATTGAGAAAAGTAGTGGACCCAAGATGGACCCTTGAGGTACACCTATATTGATGGTGACCTTGTCAGAGAGGGCAGAGCTGAATTTAACATATTGAGACCTATTCATCAGGTAGCAATTAAACCAGTTTATGGCATTAGATGAGAAACCTAAAGAGACAAGAGTAGCAAGGAGAATGGAGTGGTCTATGAGATCAAATGCCTTGGTCATGTCTATGAAAATGGCACCCGTGAGCCAGTCCGAGTCCATGGCCGCTAGGGTGTCAGACGTGAGTTTGAGCAGGGCAGTAGTAGTAGTACTGTGTCCCTTCCAGAAGCCAAGACATGTTGAGCATCAGTTAGGAGGTAATTTTTCAGAAGAAAGTCAGTAGTTTGGAGGGCAACCAGTTTCTCTAAGAATTTTGCTGAGCATGGATAGTATGGCAATAGGTCTGTAGTTAGAGGGGTTAAGTGGATCACCCTTTTTGAGTACAGAGGTAACTCTGGCTATTTTCCAGATGTCTGGGATGGAGCCCTGACACAAAGAGAGGGTAAAAATCCTTGCAAGGGGGGCTGCTATGTATGGGGCAGCTAATTTTAGGAGCTTTGGCTCCAAGTTATCAGACCCCACAGCTGTATACTCAGAGATGTTACGAAGAAGTCTGAGGACCTCATGCCTGTGTACTGATTTGAAGTGGAATGTGGTCCTAGCAGGGTTTGCTTGAGGGACATGATCTGAGGGGGGGGTGGAGGTGTATTGAGTGAGGTCAGTAAATTGCATGTTAAAGAAGTTTGCAATAGTGAGGGGATTGTTACAGTGGATGCCATTTAAGTCATGTTGTTAGGCGAAGTGGACTGACTTGAGCCTAGGAATTGCTTAATATGGACCCAGAATTTTTGGGGTCACCCTGGGAGTCAGTTAGCAGAGCCTTGCAGTAGGAGGTTTTTGCTTGCTCAATGCCTTTTTTACAGGCATTTCTAAGTTCCCTATAGGTAAGTAAATCTTCTGGTAGGCCAGATTTCTTAAACTGAAACCAACTTTTGTCCCTCAGTCATAATTTAGAGAGAAGATCAGATTTCAGCCAGCGGGACTGTCTATTTCTGACTCTTCTGCTCACTAGATGACTGTGGGTTTCTTGTAGTGCTAAGAAGGTGGACAGGAAGATATCTAGGGCAGACTGTGTATCCAAGGAGCTATAGAGAGTGGTCCAGTCAGTGCCAGCAATGTCAGTCAGGAAGGCCTGGGGGTCAAAATTTTCATAGTTTCGGAAGGTAATGAAACAGGGCTTTGTGGGTTCAGGCCTACCTTTGCCCCATGTGCAGAAAGTGGGGGAGTCATCAGAGATGGCATCAGGAAGGACGCCTACATCCACAATGTTCATAGGGCAGTTCATCATAATCCAGTCCAGTAGGGTGTTGGTATTAGATTGAAGAGCAGTTCTAGTAGGTGAGAAAATAGTCTGGCGGAGGTTGAAACTTTGAAGTTTAGACAGGGCCATCACCTGTGAGCCTCCCAGCCAGTTAATGTTAATATCCCCTAGTAAAATAACTTCACTATTTCCAGACAGAGAGGCAGTTTGGTCAAGGAGCTCATCTATTCCTTTTAGTCCATGTGTAGGGGGATTGTAGGCACAGACAATACGTAGCTTCTTTGTGCCAAGGGTGAGGAGAGCATGAAGAGCCTCACAGTGATGCAAGGGAGATGAGCTAATTAAGGCGAGCTGGAGGTGAGACTTGTAATATAAAGCTGTTCCGACACCCCGTTTTGAGGAGGGCCTGTCTTTTCTCAGGAGATTATATGAAGGAAGTGAGTATAATGAGTCAGGGGCAGATGGCTTAAGCCAGGTTTCAGTGAGGCATATTACATCTAGCTCATGGAGGGAGGTCCACGATTCTAGTTCAGCAAAGTTTCACACAAGGATCCTAATGTTATGGTGTATAAAGAGGAAATCTTTGGCATCTTGAATAGAGGCAGCTACTGGAGTAATAGGCCCTGGATTGGTTTGTATGTCTCCAGAAAGCAGAATGGCAAGTAAAAGGAGGTACCAGAGCTTATGGTGAGAGAAAAATGACAAGGCACGAGCTTGTCGGAAGCTGAGGTTGCGAGCATAGGTGACGAAGAGGACCCATATCTTATTAGGGATTAATGGGGAGGGATCACAACATATGGCAGGCACCACAAGAAGATTTGAGAAAGCAGTCATTTTGTTTATAGTGGGGGAGAATGGATACTAACGGAGGGGCATTTTTGGCGGACAGAGGTAGCAGAGGCAGAGTAACCATGAGGAGGAATGTCATTCACAGTTTATTCATTTTGGCCCCAAGAATAACAGGCCAGGTGGAATGGCAGAGTAGAGGGCAGTGGGGCAGGAAACAGAGGTAGGGAAGTAGAAGACAGAGAGGGTAGACAAAAAGAGGGAAGGGATATAAAAGAGTGGTCACTAGCTTACAGGGTTTGGCAGAGCAGATTAGAGAGAGGTTGTCCACAGAAAGCAGAGGATGGAGATCTGTGAGCCGGAAAGGGAGGAAAAAGGAGCCATGAGGAGTATAGGAGCAAAATTATAGCAGTCACCAGACTGTTTCTAGCAAAGGAGTAGGAAGAGTTTAGGAGATGGGGAGGACTGCTAGGTCTGAAAATGCTTTGAAATTATAGTTTAATATTGTGGCTCGATAAGGAGTAATAGGACTAGCGGTGTATAAGAACAGAAAATTAGGAATGAGCAGCACCAGAGTGAATCAGAGTTAAACTGAAGGAGAGTAGGACACCTATAAAGTACAGAGCAAGCCACGGAGTGATGTGTAGGGGAGAGAGGAATGAGAGAGCCAGTGGGGTGTAGTTGAAAGGAGGTAGACGGGTTCAGGTGGAGTATTTAATAGGTGGCCTAGGTGGGGGTTGGGGACGGGACAAAAAAACAGAGGTGAAGTAAGTCCAGGAGCCTGGGTTTTAGCCCGGGAAAGACAGGGCAGAGAGGCACACCAATCGGAAGCCATGCGCTGCTCTGAGGACCAATCGGCAGTCACCAGTAAAAAGGCACTCCAATCTGATGTGATGCAGCCACTTAGCTAGATCAGAAGAGTGTCAGCGGTAGTACCTTGGGTCTGGGTTCATGGAGCAGGACTAGGAGGGCGGCTTGAGGTCCTGGGCTTCGGCGGTAGTGGTGGCAGCCAGGAAAATGGCTGAAAACCACCGCCTCATCCGAGAGCACCGCGTGGGGTGCGGGGCCAGTCCGAATCTGTGCTTGGGTCTGGAGAGAGAGAGGAGAAAATCAGAGTTAGATATAGGGACTGCAATGTGTGGGAGGCTGGCGGCAGACCCTCAGTGGGGGGGTGGGTGTGGTAGGATTGAAACAATGAGACAAGCGATTAGTGATAAAAGGTAGGGTAGGGTTTGAGGGGAACAATGAAGATGGAAATGACTGTGGGACAGAGATAGGTAACAGGCTGGATAGATGAGGGGACTGGGTAGGGTCAGATCAGTCAGGACAGAGCAAAGAGATTTAGCAGAAATTTCAGTGCTGGGGTGGGGAGTAGAGGTAGAGCAGAGAGAAAAAGGAGTATGAGAGGTAGCGAGAAGCTATTCTGGACTGAAATTAAGTTCCGAAAGTAGTCAGCAGTACTTAGGGAGAATAGAGCAAACACAATGTGCCTCACTACATTTACACAGAAACAGTGCTGGACATATCTTAATAGCAAAATAATTTAGATGTACAAAGCAGCTAGCAGTTTCAGTAAAATACAGCAAAAATAGAGTACAGTAGTGGCAAAATTAATGTTTGAACAAAACCAGAAGTGAAGTAAGTCCGGGATCCTGGGTTTAACCCTGGGAAAGACAGGCCAGAGAGGTGCACCAATCAGAAGCCATGCGCTGCTCTGAGGACCAAGCGGCAGTCACCAGTAAAAAGGTGTTCCAATCCAATGTGATGCAGCCACTCAGCTAGATCAGAAAAGTGTCAGCGGTAGTACCTTGGGTCTGGATCTATGGAGCAGGACCAGCAGGGCGGCTTGAGGTCCTGGGTTTTGGCGGTAGTGGCGGCGGCCAGGAAAATGGCTGAAAAGTTCCGCCTCATCCGAGAGCACCGCTCGGGGTGTGGGACCAGTCCAAATCTGTTCTTGGATCTTGGGTCTGGGTCCACGGAGCAGGATCAGGAGGGTGACTTGAGGTCCTGGGTTTCGGCGGTAGTGGCGGCGGACAGGAAAACTGCCGAAAATCACAGCCTCATCTGAGAGTGCCGCTCAGGGCACAGGGCCAGTCCGAATCTGTGCTTGGGTCTTGGGTCTGGATCCACAGAGCAGGGCCAGGAGGGCGGCTTGAGGTCCTGGGTTTCGGCAGGAGTGGCGGCAGCCAGGAAAAAGTCCGAAAAGCGCCGCCTCTTCTGAGAGCGCCACTCGGGGTGCCGGGTCAGTCCAAATCTGTGCTTGGTTCTGGAGGATGCCCACCCTCCAGTGTAAGTGTTGAGAGGTTATTCAGCTCAGCAGGTGCAATAGTCCGGGATCGTCGGACAAACCTGTCTCCTGCAAATGTCAGTTTGCTAACATTCATTAAAATGAATGAGAGGCACATACCAGCACAGACTGCAACCTCAGTATTTGTACCTCGGCCTAGTCATGGTGGTCTTGCTGATGTGGAAATGGAGCATCCTGGTGGCACTGGCAGTGGCTGCCTGAAACGGCCCACTGCTGACGTAGATGATGATACAATGGAGAAAGAATTTCCTAGTGGTTAGACTTCAGACATCGATGACTGTGAGGGCAGTTTTCTTTATGAGGAGGATGATGATGTGGTAAATGTTGGCAGGTTTTAACTGCAGTATTTACAGTGCCTTCAGAAAGTATTCACCCCCCCTTGGATTTTGTCACATTTTGTTGTGTTACTACCAGCATTTTTAATGCATTGAAATGATTTTTCCCCCTTGATTCACACAGCATACTCAACGATTTAAAGGAGCAAAAATATTTTTATTGAGTAACAAAAATTTATGAAACATTAAAAACTGAAATATCTTGTTTATTTAAGTATTCACCCCCCTGAGTCAATACTTTGTAGAGGCACCTTTGGCAGCAATTACAGCTTTGAGTCTTCTTGGGTATGTCTGTATCTGCTTTGCACATCTGGATTTGGGGAATTTCGCCCATTCTTCCTTGCAGATTTGCTCAAGCTCTGTCAAGTTGGATGTGGAGCGTCGGTGAACCACAATCTTTAAGTTTTTCCACAGATTCTCAATGGGATTCAAGTCTGGGCTTTGGCTGGCCTACTCAAAGACATTCACCTTCTTGTTCTGAAGCCACTCCAGTGTTGCTTTGGCTGTATGCTTGGGGTCGTTGTCCTGTTGGAATGTAAATCTTTGCCCCAGTCCAAGGTCTGTTGCAGACTGATACAGGTTCTCCTCAAGGATGTGCCTGTATTTGGCTCCATTCATTGTTTCCTCTATCCTGACAAGTGCCCCAGTCCCCGCCACTGAAAAGCATCCCCATAACATGATGCTGCCACCACCATGCTTCATGGTAGGGATGGTGTTACACGGGTGATGAGCTGTGTTCGGTTTATGCCAGGCATAGCGCTTTGCATTCAGGCCAAAGAGTTACATTTTTGTTTCATAAGATCAGAGAATCTTTTGTCACATGGTCTTAGAATCTGCCATATGCCTTCTTGCAAACTCCAGGCATGCTATTATGTGGCCTTTTCTCAGAAGTGGCTTCCGTCTTGCCACTCTCCCATAGAGGCTACATCTGTGAAGTGCTGCAGAGATTGTTGTCCTCTGGACAGGTTCTCCCATCTCAGCCATGGAACTCTGTAGTTCTGTCAGGGTGGTCATTGGGTTCTTGGTCACTTCTCTGACCAAGGTCCTTCTTGCCCGGTTGCTCAGTTCGGGAGGACAGCCTGCTCTAGGAAGAGTCTGGGTGGTTCCGTAATCTTTCCATTTCCTAATGATGGACTTGACTGTGCTCCTGGGAACTTTCAACACCCTAGAAATGTTTTTATACCCCTCCCCAGATCTATGCCTCCTCACAATTCTATCATGGAGTTCTATGGACAGCTCCTTGGTCTTCGTGGTAGAGTTTCTGCTCTGACATGCACTGTTAACAATGGAACCTTATATAGACAGGTGTATTTCCTCTGAAATCAGGTCAATCATTTGAACTGACGACAGTGGACTCCATTCAAGTTTTAGAGTGATCTCACAAGGAAATTGGATGCACCTGAGCTCAATTTGGAGTGTCATAGCAAAGGGGGTGAATGCTTATCAAATCAAGACATTTCATGCTTTTATTTTAAATTACATGTACAAAAAATTCCAGAAGTTTCATTCCTCTTTGACATTATAGAGTAATTTGTGTCGCTATGTGACATAAAAATCCCATATAAATGTATTTTAATTTGAGTTTGCAACATCACAAAATGTGACAAAATCCAAGGTGGGTGAATACTTTCTGAAGGCACTGTAAAAGGCAGTGTGCCCCCTCCACCCTGAGCCACCACCACCACCACTGGGACTGATGTTATGCAAGTCTTCCACCATGAGTCTGTCTGCCCCCATGGACCACCACCACCACCACCACCGGGACTGATGTTATGCAAGTCTGCCACCATGAGTCTGCCTGCCCCCCACGGACCACCACCACCACCGGGACTGATGCTATGCAAGTCTGCCACCATGAGTCTATCTGCCCCCGATGGACCACCACCACCACCGGGACTGATGTTACGGAAGTCTGCCACCATGAGTCTGTCTGCCCCCCATGGACCACCACCACCACCACCACCGGGACTGATGTTATGCAAGTCTGACACCATGAGTCTGTCTTCCCCCCATGGACCACCACCACCACAACTGGGACTGATGTTATGAAAGTCTGCCACCATGAGTCTGTCTGCCCCCCCACAGACCACCACCACCACTGGGACTGATGTTATGCAAGTCTTCCACCATGAGTCTGTCTGCCCCCCACGGACCACCACCACCACCACCACCGGGACTGATGTTATGCAAGTCTGACACCATGAGTCTGTCTTCCCCCCATGGACCACCACCACCACGGAGGTGGAAGTTATGCAAGTCTGCCACCATGAGTCTGTCTGCCCCCCCACAGACCACCACCACCACAACTGGGACTGATGTTATGAAAGTCTGCCACCATGAGTGTGTCTTCCCCCCATGGACCACCACCACCACAACTGGGACTGATGTTATGAAAGTCTGCCACCATGAGTCTGTCTGCCCCCCACAGACCACCACCACCACTGGGATTGATGTTATGCAAGTCTTCCACCATGAGTCTGCCTGCCCCCCACGGACCACCACCACCACCGGGACTGATGCTATGCAAGTCTTCCACCATGAGTCTATCTGCCCCCGATGGACCACCACCAGGACTGATGTTCGGGAGTCTGTCACCATGAGTCTGTCTGCCCCCCACAGACCACCACCACCACCACCGGGACTGATGTTATGCAAGTCTGACACCATGAGTCTGTCTTCCCCCCATGGACCACCACCACCACAACTGGGACTGATGTTATGAAAGTCTGCCACCATGAGTCTGTCTGCCCCCCACAGACCACCACCACCACTGGGATTGATGTTATGCAAGTCTCCCACCATGAGTCTGTCTGCCCCCCACGGACCACCACCACCACCACCACCGGGACTGATGTTATGCAAGTCTGCCACCATGAGTCTGCCTGCCCCCCACGGACCACCACCACCACCAGCACCGGGACTGATGTTATGCAAGTCTGACACCATGAGTCTGTCTTCCCCCCATGGACCACCACCACCACCACCACGAAGGCGGAAGTTATGCAAGTCTGCCACCATGAGTCTGTCTGCCCCCACGGACCACCACCACCACAACTGGGACTGTTATGAAAGTCTGCCATCATGAGTCTGTCTGCCCCCCACAGACCACCACCACCACCGGGACTGATGTTATGGAAGTCTGCCACCATGAGTCTGTCTGCCCCCCACGGACCACCACCACCACCACCACCACCGGGACTGATGTTATGCAAGTCTGACACCATGAGTCTATCTTCCCCCCATGGACCACCACCACCACCACCACGGAGGTGGAAGTTATGCAAGTCTGCCACCATGAGTCTGTCTGCCCCCCCACGGACCACCACCACCACAACTGGGACTGATGTTATGAAAGTCTGCCACCATGAGTCTGTCTTCCCCCCATGGACCACCACCACCACAACTGGGACTGATGTTATGAAAGTCTGCCACCATGAGTCTGTCTGCCCCCCACAGACCACCACCACCACCACTGGGATTGATGTTATGCAAGTCTTCCACCATGAGTCTGCCTGCCCCCCACGGACCACCACCACCACCGGGACTGATGCTATGCAAGTCTGCCACCATGAGTCTATCTGCCCCCGATGGACCACCACCAGGACTGATGTTACGGAAGTCTGCCACCATGAGTCTGTCTGCCCCCCACAGACCACCACCACCACCACCACCACCGGGACTGATGTTATGCAAGTCTGACACCATGAGTCTGTCTTCCCCCCATGGACCACCACCACCACAACTGGGACTGATGTTATGAAAGTCTGCCACCATGAGTCTGTCTGCCCCCCACGGACCACCACCACCACCACCACCGGGACTGATGTTATGCAAGTCTGCCACCATGAGTCTGCCTGCCCCCACAGACCACCACCACCACCAGCACTGGGACTGATGTTATGCAAGTCTGACACCATGAGTCTGTCTTCCCCCCATGGACCACCACCAACACCACCACCACGGAGGCGGAAGTTATGCAAGTCTGCCACCATGAGTCTGTCTGCCCCCCATGGACCACCACCACCACAACTGGGACTGATGTTATGAAAGTCTGCCACCATGAGTCTGTCTGCCCCCCACAGACCACCACCACCACCGGAACTGATGTTATGGAAGTCTGCTACCATGAGTCTGTCTGCCCCCCACGGACCACCACCACCACCACCACCACCACCGGGACTGATGTTATGCAAGTCTGCCACCATGAGTCTGTCTTCCCCCCATGGACCACCACCACCACCACCGTGGAGGCGGAAGTTATGCAAGTCTGCCACCATGAGTCTGTCTGCCCCCCCACGGACCACCACCACCACAACTGGGACTGATGTTATGAAAGTCTGCCACCATGAGTCTGTCTTCCCCCCATGGACCACCACCACCACAACTGGGACTGATGTTATGAAAATCTGCCACCATGAGTCTGTCTGCCCCCCACAGACCACCACCACCACTGGGATTGATGTTATGCAAGTCTTCCACCATGAGTCTGTCTGCCCCCCACGGACCACCACTACCACCAGTGCACCACCACAACCAGCTTCTTAATATTTAAACAATAAAGGCAGTATGTGCACTCATGTTTGTTATGCTGCCTCACTTCCTTAAGTTGTATGATTTGTTCTCTGTAGCTTTTCAGAGCCGCAGTGGCAAAACACATACAGTACACTTCTTTTGTTTCTTTTACAGGGGAACAAAAACAGGCTGCATTGCTAATACTCGTTGGTAAAGATTCTGTAGCTGTACCATACGGAGAGGAACCGATGTAATATCCATGTGAAATCCATTCTGGTAAGCATGAAGGTTTTATTTAATCTGTTTCATTGTTTTGTAAAGACTGCTGCAAATATTGCACATAACAGGTTGTGTTAGTTGACAAGATGTGTCTCTGAAATGTAACTTGACAATGGGGATTGAGATTTGAGAACCAGGGAGGGACACATAACAACGAAATTGTAACTTGTAAGAAGGCATTCATTTCTATTTTTAGGAAACTTTGAGATGCTTCGTTGTTCTGTCAAAGTGGCATTATCCAAAAAAGTTCTTCAACATCAGGCACACCCCTCCCCCGATCTTGGGCACACATGCAACACACAGAAGTCATTTCATTAGATGACCATGACCATCATTAACAACCGGACTCCAGAAGGATGCTGATGAAATCTGTGAAGAAGTAAAAAAATAAGAAACCATTACAGACAAAACTTTAAATATGATTCCCCACCACTCCCCCCCAAAAAAATACTTACCTTCATGTGCTTGAGAGTTATCCGTTTCCAATTTAAGCACAACAAATTCTCATTGAGCACTGGAATGTGCACACCAACAGTTTATGAGCCACCTGTGTGATGCAGAACGATAGCATGAGTACATGTCCATGTCAATTTCAACCCCCCCTCTTTATCACCTACAAAATACACAACCATATATCTATATATATAGCTATTCACCAAGGCTACTATTAGTGTACAGCCAAAAGGCACCTTTCAATCCAGTTGAGATGATCACTTTTCATTTGGTGGAATCATCTCACACAACATATTGGAAGAGCAACATGAACCTCAAGGTCATCATTTTATACTGGGGTATGTGCTGAAACAGTCTCATTACACTTTGTTAACACTTGTCAATTTTCTGCACACAAGAAGGATGCATTGTGTGCCTGCATAAAAAATCTGGGGACTCTGTGCCATCACTGAGCGCATGACTGAGTGAGCCATTAATTTTGAGGGACTTTGTATATGCTGAAACAGTCTCATTTCACTTCATTACCACTTGTCAATTTTCTGCACATAAGGAGGATGCATTGTGGGCCTGCATAATACATCTGGGGACTCTCTGCCACCACTGTATGCATGACTGAGTGCGCCATTAATTCTGGGGGACTTTGTAGATGCTGAAACAGTCTCATTTAAATTCGTTACCACTTGTCAATTTTCTGCACAAAAGTAGGGTGCATTGTGGGCCTGCAGAAAACATCTGGGACTCTGTACCACCACTGCGCGCACGACTGAGTGTGCCATTAATTCTAGGGGATGTTGTATGTGCTGAAAAAGTCTCCTTTCACTTCTTTACCACTTGTCAGTTTTCTGCACACAAGTAGGATGCATTGTTGGCCTGCATAAAAAATCTAGGGACTCTGTGCCACCACTGCACACATGACTGAGTGCGCCATTAATTCTGGGGGACTTTGTATGTGCTGAAACAGTCTCATTTCACTTCATTACCACTTGTCAATTTTCTGCACACAAGAAGGATGCACTGTGGACCTGCATAAAAATCTGGGGACTCTGTGCCACCACTGCACGCATGACTGAGTGCGCCATTAATTCTGGGCGACTTTATATATGCTGAAACAGTCTCATTTCTCTTCGTTAAACTTGCCACTTGTTAATTTTCTGCACAGAAGGAGGATGCATTGTGGGCCTGCAGAAAAAATGTGGGACTCCGTGCCACTTTTGTGTGTTCTGTGATTGTTGCTGTGAGCTCATAATCATGATGTCATACTGACATTTTTACAATTAAAGCAGCATTGCAAGAATGTCCTCACAGTTCTGAACTGTACTTTGTTATGCTACTTTACATTGCCACAGCAACCACTACTTACATCTGAGTCATCAGTGACTTGAATGATATGACTCTTCTCACAATTTATGTTTGCTTCTCTTACTCCTACTTTTTTCATGTATGAAAACAAAATGAGCATATCTTCCAATATTGTTCCAACCAGCTTTGTATTTATTTGCAGCTGCTCTTCAATAACTATTGTTCTGTGGTGTCATATAAAACACTGACTGATGCATAACTATTAGTTAACAACAGAAGTTATACTGTAAAACTATTTAATATTGCGTCAAGTTTATATCGCGATCTGACTATCTTGTGTAGTAGTGCGTCAAATTATCATCGCTCTCTGCTACTGGCTGACAGCTAGCTTACATCTGATAGGTGTCTTATACAGTATTTAAAGTATGTTGTGGTCAGCATTGCTCTGTTTGTTGCCCGTTCATTTGGACTACTGACCAGCATCATGTCACTCTTCAAGTGGTTACACACCCCCGATAAGAAAAAAACAAAGCGTGACTACTCAGCACTGCATACAGATAGCATTGACTTGGAGTTGCTGAGTGTTACTGCTGGTGTCTCGAGGCTCATGGCAGAGAATGTCATGGAGGAGCTTGCTAATGCATCTCCCCCTCCAAAGAAAAGGAAAATGGTCCATTGTGTATATCCCTCTGAGGTCCATTTTGAGGTTGGCCAATATGCAGTTCAGCATGGGGTAATGAATGCAATACGATGTTATGACACTAAGTACAAAGCTAAAATCAATGAAAGTACTGTAAGAAGTTTTAAACGAGACTACCTGCTGAAGCTAAAAGTAAACCCTGACCCCCAGACATTAGAGAAAAGTCTGCCCATTAAACCCAGAGGTTGCCCACCACTCCTTATGGAGGACGTGGAAAAGGAATTAAGAGCGATAATTAAGTCTCTCCGAGCAGAGGGTGTTGTAGTAAATGGTCATGTTTTGGCTGCAATAGTGACTGGCATTGTAAAAACCACACACCCACATATGCTCGATGTAAATGGTGGCACCCTTATATTTTCTCGGCAGTGGTCCTGGTTATTCCTTGCTGACTGGTATGCACAACAAATCTCTGACCAACTTCAGGTCAGGAGCAGCAGTTCGCAGATTAAGGTAGACCTGAGATCTGCAGCATTAAAGTCTCGTCATGCACAGTGGCTGGCGACAAGCATGGCTAGCCTGTACACACGAACTGACGAGTGTATCCAGGGTTTCGAGCTGGCAGGCATACTGCAAGCACACAACAACTGCCTCGACAGTACAGTAAATATCATTTTGATGTTCTTTTGCCAATGACTGTAATTACTGTATCTAAAATGTACCTATTAACTGACACTCACTGACCTTTCTCCCTAACAGAATGCACAGGCTAACAATAAGGACACAGGGGAGATTCATGAGACCACTACTGGCACCGTCATGGAGAACTGAAGTAAACAAATCAAACCTAAACTTTTTGAACACACTTATAGTACTATTCAGAGACTAAACAATGTTTCATTTTGTTTTTTACAGACTGCTGTACCTGGTAACAACGCTGATGATGACAGCATGGGACTTGAGGCTACAGAAGTTATTGTAACAATGTTCCAGTTTTAGGGTGGTAGAATTCAGGTGATTTAGGGTTTAGGTTTTAGGTGATTGTTTGTGTCACAAGACAAATAAAAAACTAAAAATAAGCACTCGCGTCCATGTTGTTTTTGAATTGAGGTTCTTGTTGCCAAGTTACAACAGCACCACGTGGTCGCTTAAGGAATATCACTGAGTGCAGTAAACATAATGTCGCTCATTAAAGGTACAGCGCAATAATAGCGATATTTTTTTTACAGTAATACTTTTAAGTTCTACAGTATATAACAACTACTTGATGTGATGGAGATAAGCAGAGGAAAACAATGACAAAGACCTGGCATACTCGCTGTCAGCAGCACCAATTTAAAAGGAATGTTCCTTTCATTATTTCACACATGAAAAAAGGTAGTACAGCACACTCAACTACTGCAAATTATCATATCATTCCAGTCAGTCAAGATATAAGTAAAGGAAGTTGTAACATAGCACTGAAAAATATAGGTCAGAGAGTTATCAACAGATTGTTGCGCTGCTGCTTTACAGACAGTCACCACATTACATAGTTACTATCACTGGAATATTTCTTGCTCCACAGAGTGCAATATATGTCTGTGAAAACCACCCATAATTTCATTAAAGTGAGTCACATGACGGAGGAATTAACAATCTGAAAAGCAACCCACATTGTGCCACACTTTCTCAGAAACGTTAAAAATGTGATGGCAGGGAGGAGTGCAGGTGCATACTCCACTATACTGAATGTCCAGCAGCTATACCAAGTAATGTTTCCTAATGTTATAAGGTTCACTTTGTGGTGAAATGTGGGATGTTTCCACTAACAACAAGGCTCTTCTTACTGGAAACATGGCCACCCATTTCACCACAAACTGACCATTAACATAAAGAAACATTCAGAAACCTGCACAATCAGATATTCATTGTAAGGTGCACGCTCACGCGCTCTCCCTGCAATCACATTCTAATGTTGCTGAGAAGGGAGGCAGAATGTGGGCAGATTTTCAGAATGAGAATGCCTCTGTCACATGACTCACTGTAATGCATTTACGCCTGGTTTTCAAAAAAATTTATTGCACTGTTGTGCAAGAAAAATTCCCCTGGAAGGGAAGATGTGTATGAATTAATAATAAACAAAAAACACACAACAAAAGTACAACACAGTAGTGGGGTGGGGATGGGTGTGGGGGGGCCAAAAAGAATACCCGGACTTACTATGGCCGTGGGATGCCGTGGTGGTCCAGCATCAGGTGCAGCACTGAAAGTAGTTGCTGCTGCTATGTTTCCACTCTGGTAACCTGCTGCTCCACAGCACTGAAATGCTTGTTGTTTTCCTCCAGTGCTGCCCACACCAGGATGAGGTCAGAGTGGCTTACAGGGACTGTGCCGGGGTCCACTGCAGCAGGTAATCCAGGTAGTGGGGCTGGTGGTGGACAGGGTGGTGCTGGTGGCTGTGGTGGCTATGGTGGTGGTGGTGGAGCAGCTGATGTGGTAGCCCTCCTCCTCCTCCTCCTGTTGTGGTGGTGACTGCTACAAGGCACATCTCCCACCCCAGCAGCACCCTCAGCCACTGCCATGGAAAGGCCAGCAGGTGGACACCTGGCCCCTTCCGTGGCAGCCTGCCACTCTGCCTTGTGGTGATTCAGCATGTGGGTGCACTTGCCACCGGTCCCCAAATGTGTCCCAGGGGGCCTATGGTGCACCAGCACACCACACACACGGCACTCCATCACTGTGCTGTCTCCCCCACACAATTAAAAAACTCCCACACTGGGGAGCTATGGGAGGACCATACACAGTACACACTTGTCGGGCATGAGTCTCACCACCACCCAAAATTGCCAGGGCCACCTCCTGTGGCTGTGGAGGTGGTGGAGGGGTGCTGCTGGAGCCCCACAGCTGCTGCTAGTGGTGGTGGTGGAGAAGGTGGACATGCAACAGCTACCGGTGGCATTGGTGCTGCTGCTGCTGCTCCTGTTGCTTCCGTGAGGGAAGCAACACTGGCCAGGAATCTGGAGCAGTCCAACATCAAACAACAGCCCCGGCCCCCATGGGTCCACACTCCTCCCCTTCTAATGTGCCCACAGGCCAGCGACTCGCCTTTTCCATCTCCAATGTGACCCTCTACCCTCCTGGGTCCATGGGATCACACACACACACACACACACACACAACAAAAACAAAACTTATACAAAAAAATTCACTAACCAAAAAAATACTAAGACAATACAAACACTAAATAAAATAGCTTTTAAAAAAGCTGTTTGATTATTCTGGCAGTAACAAGAAACGAGAGCCAAGCAAACTCCTCTCCTCACACAATTTTGCTTTCTCCCTGTACAAATTAAATGGAGAAAGTGAAACTGCTTCTCTGACTCACTTCCTTCCTGCCTGGCTGAAGCATGTGACTTACAGTACTGCAGGCCATGTGATGTGCCTATTTTCTTCTCACTTCGCCTTACTTCGTGTTAAGGCATAATGAGAATGCGAAGTGGTAATAATAATGCGAAGTGAGCACTTTACAGGTCCTACTTCATGTTGTGCTACACAGGCGAAGTGCCCACTTCGCGTCCACTTTGCAGGTGGATTAATAATTCGCTGCATCTCTAATGGTGAAAACAATGTGCCAACATAGATCTCTGTTTATGTGGGAGCTGTTCCCCCTGCACCCCCCCCACAGGGGGCCTTGCCATCTGCACCTCCCTAACTAAAGATTGTCAGCTCCGGAGGGGGTGAATGTCATGAGGGGACTTGTAAAACAATAAATAAAAACTGCCATGCCCACAGAAAACACCTACACCTCCCCAGACCTGAACCCTGCACCCTCCCAACCATAGCCAGCCATCCACACCACCACCCTACATGGCCAGCTCGGCAGCCTTCTGCTGTACTGCCTTCCACATACCTTCCCTCCTCTTCTATCTCCTGTGGTGTGGATCTGGTCACCCTCATCGGCTTCCTTTTCATCTGTCACTACCCTTTCAGGGTAGCCCACATAGCACAGGTACTGAGACTGAGTCACTCATATTTGAGTCGCTCAATCTCAGTTGCCCTTTTGATGGGATACCTATTCTCCTTACCTTAGCACTTAGAAAAAAGAATCATCGGACAAGATTATAGCATGCAATCAATAAACATTTTTATACCTGCATAGATAATATATTTTCTGTACATTTTTTGTACAAAACACTGGTACAGGAGGATGTGATATGTTGACTGCAATAATGATAAATCATCAAGATATCCTATCTCATAAGTCAAACTGGGCTTCCTGATGGCCCCCAAATAACCTCTCAAAATTCATTACATAGTACTTAGAGAATTATTGAACAAGACTGTAGCATCCAATCAATATTTGCTTGTTAGACCCTGGACCTTAATTATGTAATCTCATTGGCTAAACCAAAGCCATATGACATTGTTTAGTGCAAACTATTGATGGACATTTTGTTAGCAATGGGAAATAGCACATAACAATGGGAGCAGTCCCACATAGTGATGCATACACACACACATTGTTTGTGTCTCCGAGTCAAGCAACATGGTGGTTGTTTCCCAGAGAAATGTAAAATCTGTTCCCATGGCATGCATGTGTTTTAAATTTATTGTTTTTGGCCCCTTCTCTTTGGTATTGCCTCCTTCCAGTGGATGCCACAAAGCCCCATGCCTGACTATCCCCACATACCTCTTTCCAACCCTCAAGCTTAGCCCAGAGGTGGGACCAGTGTGGCAATCCACTCCAGGCAAGGTGTTTGCCCTCCTGTATAAGGACATGCAGAATAAGATGACTGGTCAGTCAGGTCAGGGCCTGGTTGTGCTCCATCAGTCTCCATCCCACCAAAGGTTTTCCCTTGTTCATGCCTCCAGGCCCTTGAGGATGTCTGTGTGCTGCAGTATCCCAGCACATGCACATGCAAGTGCAGCAGCACAGATTCTGGCTGGCATAGTTTCCTACCTTTGCAGTGCCTCTTCTGGACTAGTACTTATGGTTATCAAGGTGGCAATATTTCAGTGAAGCCAGTGACCAACCCTCTCAAGAGAATGTTGTCTGGGATGTGCAATCCTCCTCCAAGTGACTGACCTCCGATGACTTGGGGTGACTCCCAAACATAGGTTACCAGTGTTGTGAATTGTAGCCCTACTGCTAGACTGATGGCCCAGTTCCCCATAGCATACATTAACCAAACACTGCTGCCAAAATTATGGAAGACAGGATAGAAGCATCCTGACTCAGGATCTCCATTTTTCAGAAAACACAATTGGATGACAAGATAAAAGTCAAGGATGTTATTACAAGTTGTGTGCAATATTAAACCACTCTCCCATGACACCATCATTTCATGCTCACAATTAAGCACAGTGTCAAGGTCTGTCATTACATTGATGGCTACTAATTTAAAGTCCCTTCTTTAAATGACAGTGCCTTATTTTTAAAGTGCATGGCTATATTGAGCAATACATAATGTGCAAAACACACAACAGATTACAAAACTCAGTATAAGTGTCACTACAGTTGCAGTCATCAAGTTGTCTGGCTATTTCCAGATATTTTGTGATATTTCTAAGGGAAATCTCTCTGATGTCTCTACAGTGGTACTGCAGGCAGGCAGGCAGGCAAGAAATGTCTCTAGAGATATCACAGGAATTTCAAGACATATGCAGAAATATCCGGACATGCCAGTGGGTGGAACTGTATCAACAAAAACATTCATAGTATGGAAGAAAGGAAAAGGAAAAAAAAGATGAACGGGGAAAGCAGGAATGGGGGTACTCATATTGGATGACCTAAAGGCAACCAAACTATGTGAGAAGGCTGTGGGGAAAGCCACTGGGGTGCATAGGGAGAGGTATCACCAACAGAAATAAGTAGGTGGTTATGCCACTGTACAGATCTCTGGTGAGAACTCAGCTGAAGTACTGTGTCCAGTTCTGGAGACCACATCTCTGGAAGGAAATAGACATGCTGGAGGCGGTCCAGAGGATAGCTACAAAGATGGTGCAGGGTCTGCCTGAAAAGTCATATGAGGAAAGGCTAGGGGAACTCAATATGTATTTCCTGGAGGAGAGGAGATAGAGGGGGGGGACATGTTAGAAATGTTCAAATACCTCAGTGGTATATACAAGGTACAAGAGGGTAGCATCTTTCAAAAAAGATGATGTGCAAGAACAAGGGGACATGAAATGAAGTTGGGGGGAAGTTCAAGGGTAACATGAGAAAGTATGTTTTCACTGAAAGAGTGGTGGATGCTTGGAATGGGCTCCCAAAGGAGGTGGTATGGGAAAAAAACAGGGATTTCAAGAATGGATGGGATAGACATATGGGTATCCTAGGGACAGGAAAGAAATGGTGAGCTGCAGATCAACTAGTATCTGTGGTTTGTAATAGGTAGGTGAAATGGGCAGACTGGGTGGGTCACACAGTCCTTATCTGCCATCAGTTTCTATGTTTCTATGAAAGGTGTGTGGGGGGATGGGGTGTTGGCAAAATACCAAGGAGGGATTTGTGAGGACACAACAAGAAGGCAATATAAACAATGGCAACAGAAATAGATAGAAAACATTACTGTAAGGGGTTAATTGCAAGCAGTAAAAAAAATTACAATCTGCATGTATTATCACAAAGTAGTGGGTGTTTTAGAAAATGCATAACTTCTAAGAATATGATACACCTTGGCACCTAATACTGTTTCTTCATAAGCATAATATTCTAGCATAACATATATTGAACTACACACTGCAGAAGAACCATGTCAGATTAATTACTTCTAGAAAAACTAGTGCAGATGTTTATTTGGGAGGGGGTTCAATTAAAAATGTTCATTCAAACCTGAGGAAAGAAAGCATGATATCAATATTGCCAAAATGTTTCACACCTTAATATTAGATTAGCCAGGTTCCCTCCTCTTATCCCCAATTTTGTTTTATCAAAATGAATATTAATTCATATTGGATGCCTATCTTTTTTTAATGTGCTGAGCTGGTGCTTTTTCAAAGGTCTAATTTCTGTATACTAGTCAGATGTTCACCAGCAGGTACTTTTAATTTTCTAGTGATCATAACCAAGTAGAATGCCCCATAAATGCAAGTAGCTGAGTACACTGCATGGTGAAATAACAGGTAACAGTCTCCAAACTCAAAAACTCCTCTGTGACTGGATGGCAAAAGGAATTTCCTCCTCTTACTACTGGGCAGAACTTGTAATTTCTGCAACATTGTGTGCCTCTTATGGAATTATCTTGTGTATTCCCAGTTCTTTCACCCTGGTGCACACTATGAACAAAAGAGTCAGAAAGGTTTTTATCCTTCTTGTGCACTACCCTGGGGTTTTGTCTAGTTACCTCCCCAAATTTAGTTTCCTTTTGGAGAATGTGCCAAGCTTTTTCTAACATTGTGCACTTCAAAGGTTATTGAACAGTATGTAGTGACCACTGTAGGGGTGGAGTTATTGCCTTGACCATTTCTGCTGCCATTGGTTAAACTAGTCCTCAATAAAGCTGCCTTCTCCATCCCTTGTACCTGATTCAAAGCTCAAGTGACACAATCTGCATAGTACCTGCTTTGCTCAAATCATCTGATTAGTGTACTTTCTCCCTTCTCATATACCTCCTGGTCACTACAGATTTCATCTGTGGCATATGAATTATCTTGTAGGGATGTTTTTACCACGTGATGGGGGTGATTACTGTTAAAGTGCAGAATGCTATTTCTATCAGTAGGTTCACAATAGATCTCTGTTTTAACCCCATATTGCCCATCTTTGCTAATACAAACATCCAAAAAGTTTACTGAGTACATATTCCAGTTAAGGGTGGACCTAAGATTCTGATTCAAACTCTCCAGATATTGTGCATTTATTTGTTTTTTAATAACCGGGTAGGTGCACCTAATAACATGCCTGTTTTCAGACATGACCTGGGAGAGTACAATTACAAACAAATGAGAAACAAAGTACAGTAAAACAATGCAATTTACAATGTAAAAGGTAACTAGTTACAATACATGATCAGTTGAAAAATTCTGTCATAGTGGCGGAATCATTGTAGCAAGGGGAAATCAGTGCAATAGCAGAAAATTGAGAAATAGAGCAGTGTCACTAAACAATTTACTTATTTATTTCAAAATTTTACCAGGAAAGACATACTGAGCTTAATAACAGCTCATTTCCAGATGCATCCCGGGAGGTAGGGGACAAGGGGAAGAAAATATAACAAAAATATAACATAATGGCGAGCGGTAGACTATACAGTCAGAAGAAGAGGGAGGCATAATAAACAAGCAGAGTATATTGCATATAAACAATTTAGCATTTACAATTTTACATATACAATTGAATTTACTAGTTGTGGATAGCTGTTCATAGGGAGGCCTAACAGATGCCCAGGAAGGGGCCAATGTGCCTAGGCATATTTCAGCCAAACACAGTGAGGTACATAGGTAGGATATAATTGTCACAAATGCACTCCGCAAGTCAGGCCCTCTACTTCCACAGTGCCAACCTCAGAGTGCAATAGTGTGAACAGGTCACAGACAGGGTAACCCTCCTGTCTGCTTTGGGTCTGAATCACCTTCAGTCTCAAGTTCTGGAGGGATTCAAACTGTGAACCTTATGCTAGCATACTCAATTAACAGGCTCGGATACATACCCTCTTCAGAGAATGTGGTACAATCCTTCCCCAGGGGCACCAAGTCAGGTTTCCAAAATAAACCCTTAAAACTCTGTAAGAGACCTTAGGTATATTCTTACCTTTTCCAAGCTTAGTAACACCATCAAGCCTTTGAACAGTTGTCAGACTTAATATCAGTTCAGCAATAACATGCAAAAAAAAAAAATGACTGAGGAGACCCAGGCAGTATCTTAAAGAAAATGTTTATTAAAAATTGATAAAAACAGTAAGGTAAAATACAGAACAAATATCAAAATTCATTGCAATCACATAAAAGAAAAAAAGGGAAAAACTACAAAGCAAAACTCCTACCACAATACATTTAGATCTTTGCTATTTAAGGCATTACCTCTATAATTGTGTTTTAAGTTAGATCAGAGAACTGTTTATCTCTTAGAGTTCCAAAAAGATATAACTTCATGTGCAATGTTACGTGTCTTTTCTCTGTCTTCCTCGGACCCCTTTTGGATGAGGTCAGCTAGATCCTCCCTCAGAATTAGTTCTAATATACTTTCTACTGGGAGGTATCTTAAATTAATGGAACATCAGGAAAAAAAAAGTGCCCAAATATGACATCCTTTAATTAAATATTTCTCTTTAATCTTAGTAATCCCAGCATTTGTCATTTAGGTGTTATACTTGATAGGAACAGCCAAATTACCCTTTCTTTCCTGATGCCATAAATGTTATATTTAGTTTCCACTTTGAAAGCCTAGCAGGTCATAAAAAGGTAATAAAACACCATTTCTTTAAGGAAGTCTTTATTAAATGGTTCCTGGTCAGTTTTTATAGCCTCCTGTAGTTTTCAGCCTCTGACACTTTGATGTTACAGGCCAAATTCCTCACACACTGAAATGTCACATACAGACCATGTATTTACAGTACCAATATCACACAATAATCATAAGCAAGGGGCAGAGCATCACAATAATAATTAGGTGGAGAAGGGTTGAGTGGTGAGGTAGTGGTGTGGAGGTTTATAGGTCAGGGTGAGGGAAGAGGAAAGAGGAGACTAGGGAGGGGGACATAGGGAAGGGAGTCAGGAGCAGTTGCAGGTGGGCAAGTAAAGCTCACATAGAAGATGGGAGAGGGAGTGAAGAGAAGTGGCAGAGTGGGTGGTTGGGGGAGGGAGTTCCCCAGTTTAGGAAGATGGTAGGAGAATGCTGCCTGACCAACTGCAGTCAATCTAGATTGGAGAGAGAGGAGGTGATAGAGTTTTGTAGGGAGTAGGAGGAGGTGGGAGGGGAAGAAAAGAGTGAGAATAGATAGGAAGGAAGGGAAGAGAACAAAGCCAGTGTTTGGCCAGGAAAGAGGAGCAGTGAGTAAGACATCTGGCCTCAAGGAAGGGAAGAGAGAGGGCAGAGTAGAGGGAGCAGTGGTGGGTGCAGAGGGGGAAGTCAAGAGTAAAGCGGCAGAATGAGTGGAAGAGTGGGTCCAGTTTGACCAGCACAGACTTAGCAGCAGTGTTGTACACTGTGTCTCCATAGTCAAAGATGGGGAGAATCATTCTCTGTAAGATGGCTCTAAGAGCAGGCAAGGGGTTGCATCAACGGTTAAGATACCAAGCCTCTAGTTTTGGATGTAACATTTTGAGGATTGGCTCAACATGAGCTGAGAAGTCCAGATGCCAGTCTAGCTATACCTCCAGGTACTTGAAGGATGGGACATCTTCAAGGGAGGACCCATCAAGGGTGTGAAAGGAATGGGCATTTGTAAGTCTGAAAGGTTTTTGACTAGTTCCAAAGGTCATGGAGACCATCTTTACATTTAGAGCCAAATGATTTAAACAGAACCAGCACTGGACGTTGTCAAAATCCAGCTGGAGTCTGGCCATCTAATCAGAGGGGAAGGATCCAGATGCAAATGGTCCATCCCAGAGACAATGGAGCCAGTTAGCCTGAGGAGGGAGGTGGAGGTGAAATGGGATTTATGGAAGCCAGGCTGGAATGGTGTGAACGAGTCCAAGGTTAGCTGCACTTCAAAGACTACTCAAAGGCTTGTTGCATTGAAGAATGCAATGGATTTTATTGAGACAGGCTGCTCATAATCCTCTAAGCTGTTGCCAGTCAGCCAAAGTGGTCATTACCCCAGTGCTTGGCCTTCAACCAAGGCTTTGTGAGGGGGAACTTGTCTCAATAAAATTCATTATGTTCTTCAATACAACAAACCTGTAAGTATTCTTTGAAGTGCAACTAACCTTGGACTCATTCTGTTATTTGGGTTAGCCACCCATTTCATTGCACCCGTTTGGGACCATTGAGTGCAAGAGCTCTGTTCTGGATTTCTTGGAATGGTGTGAAGAAAGAAGATGAGTCCAGGAAGAGGGAGAACGGAGAGTGGACTAGGTGTTCTTGTAGTTTGACAAGGGTAGGTAGTATAGAGATAGGGTGATAGTTGACTGGAATTGAGGGGTCTCCACCTTTAGGAAGGAGTATTACTGTAGCATGCTTCCAGGCATCTGGGACCACAGATAGAGAGAAGGAGAGGTTCAGAAGGGAGGAGAGTGAAAGGCAGATGCAGGGGCACAGAGATGCAAGAGTTTAGGGTACAGTCCATCTGGGCTTTTGGCCTAGAGGGGGTTAAGAGCCAGGAGAGCCTTAAGGGCATTGGATGGCGAGATAGGAGAAAAGGCAAAAATAGGAGTGGAAGAGGGCTTTAGAGAGGCAGAGGGGAAAGGAAGAGGGAAGGGGAGGGTAAGGAAGGGTGGACTGGAGGGAGGAGGCACAGTTAGTGAAGAAATGGCTGAATTCAGAAGTGACAGAAGAAGATTCTGAGATGGCGGTGTCTTTCACTTTGAGAATCAGGAGAGTGGCCTGGGTTGGGGGTGAGAAGAGGGCATGGGTCACCCTCTAAAACTGTAAAGGGTGGTTAATGTTGTTCTGGAAGGTTGCAGAGAAGTATTCTGCCTTAGCATGTTTAGTTGCTCTAGTGCATGCATTCCTCAAGGTCCTGAATTTTTTTGCACAGGTCAGAAGGGGAGCCTGAGGCCTTGTGGGCTCTCCAAGCCAGGTCCATTGCATGAAGATAAATCCAACAGGTGAACAGTGCAACACTTCGAGCGGGTGCTCATGGCGTGAGGGGCAAACCTCAAATTATATGCAGAATCAAAGAAATGAGCACTCAGGAGCACAGAAAAATATAATGCAAGTGTTTTATTCCATGTGGCAAATCCAGGACCCCTGCACTTCGGCTCAGTGCCTTCAAAGTGGGTATATCCAATCTTGCAAACAACAACATATATATATATATATATATATATATATATATATATATATATATATATATTAGAGGCAAAAACTCCATTTAATGCGTTAGTTAGGGTTATTCCACAGCGACAAAAGTGAGGAAATTCGCTGTTGGGTTGAAAACCCTAACTCCATTCACCCCAGCACCACACACACACACACACATTCAAGTATGGGGAGGACCAAGTCAACACAACCAATGACAGACATCCAGCAGCAGGTGACAGAAATAACAAACAATTGTCTAAATGTACTCAGAGACATCCCACCCACCTGACCAGGTACTGCATGCTCAGTGGAGATCAACAGCAAAACTGAGGCCATGTACACAAAAGTACACATCCCTGATTGCAGCTGCACACAGTGTATCACACTTAGTAGTTGCATGGCCTTACCTACCGATGCCCCACACCACACCACAACTGGTACTGTGCCGTTATTCGATATAAATGCTGAAGGTGCATGATGACAGTTGTAGAAATGTTTTAACCCTAGTGAGTATACATTAATTAAGAGAAGCACATAAATTAACTATAAGACACTAGCATGCTCAAGATAAAAGTAGTGATACATTTAGTAGATGATTTACATAGTAGTACATTTACTGCAATGGTTTACTCAACATAGAGGCTGATGTAAGCGTATGGAAAAGCATTGCCTGTTCAACTGTGAAATTGTACTGCCAGTATCACATGCATTCTTACTGATGAAGGGTACTGCTGATGTACATACATAGACCTTCAGTGTGTTTCAATAATAAAGATGCAGTAAGTATTCTTTGTAAGAAACATTGAAATTGCATGGATCAGGCCAAGCAACTTCTAAATATCATAGCACTACTGAGCCAACAATGATGTACCTGTATCGGAGATGTATATAGGATAGATTTTCCTGTAGGCACTTACTGAGTATGTTGTACCTGATAAAGACAATCTCATTGCATCTGTGATGACTAACTTATTCAAATAGTAATACATTTACTATTGTTGCAATGAGTGATCTATGCCACTTATGAACACAGTGTGATTTTTTAACAGTTGTTTCATACTCAGGCTGTATGCCTACTGTTTGGGTTGCCACACTTCTGTCACTGATGCTATCAAAGTGATAACTATGTTAATTGTGGTACAACAGGAATCAAGTAGGTATGGTGTAGATATAAACAGAATGTCTTTTAGTATTGATTTAACTCACAATGGGGTAAGTGTACTAGGACAGCAGGGGTTATCCTCTATCACTGACTCTGTCAGTTATAATCACACTAGGGTTTCGATGACTGTAATGATCAAGTTACACTGTTCATCTTCATGAGTTCATATTCACAGCCATTCTCCAGTAACTAGACAGTGTATGGTGTAACTGGGTGGGACACTGTGTTAAAGCTGCTGCAGTGCCTAGCAGAGGAGAGTATCTACTCATAAAGACAATTAAGCAATAAGCATGACCAACAGTTATGTTAAATGGTTTGTTAATAACCCTGTAGGGGTTTAATGTTGAATGAGGCATGCCGAGTGCCACATGTCGCTAGACAGTGATAAACTGACCATTAACATAATAGCAGGAGTGGCTTATTGCTATCATAAAAACTGTTTTAAACAACATTAAACCATGTTCATCATATGGTTAGGCTCTACATGTATGTTAATAAAAACTAAACATAAGGCTGTTACAATGTTTACAGTCAATTAAAGCTGCATTTCTCAAACCCTTGTTATAATCAGAGATATTATACCTGTACAACTCCTTGGTTTTGATGAACTCTATTGCTCAGGTGGCCCACCACAAGTGGTGTGGTCTGGTGTGGGGCATGGGTAGGTAAGGCCATGCAACTACTAAGTGTGGTACGTTGTGTGCAGCTGCAATCAGGGATGTGTACGTTTGGTGTACATGGCCTCAGTTTTGCTGTTGATCTCCACTGAGCATGCAGTACCTGGTCAGGTGGGTGGGGATGTCTCGTAGTACATTCACCTGCTGCTGGATGTCTGTCATTGGTTGTGCTGACTTGGTCCTCCCCCATACTTGAATGTGTGTGTGTGTGTCTGTGTGTGTGTGGTGCTGGTGGGGGTGAATTCGGAGTTAGGGTTTTCAACCCTAACAGTGAATTTCCTCACTTTTGTCACTGTGGAACAACCCTAACTAACGCATTAAACAGAGTTATTTGCCTCCAATTTCCCTTCTTTTTGAGAATGATATTGAGAAATAGTGAATGTAATGCGGTGGCGGGAGCGCCGGGCCCTTCCGCCACATGATGTCTTGTGGCATAGTAACAGGAGCAGCAAGCATAAACAGAAATGCTAACAGTGGCACACATGGTAACACAAGCGTGAATGAGAACAGAAAGAGATAACTTGCGGTGGCGTGAGCGGAGCAGTGTGCCATGTGATCATCTTGTCACATAGTAACATGGTGCTTGTAAATGGAAATGTCAATGGGCATGGTGACGCAAAATGAAACAGAAAGAGAAACAGTACAGTACACACAAATGGCAAAAAAGTAACAGAAACGCAAGCGCAAATGAAAACGCAAAGGATGACGCACGTGGTGGCATTGGGGTGTGCATTGGGATCATCAACCCTAACTCTCACCCCATGACATGTGTAAAGCAGCAGAAGTATAGGAGAATGGGGTGAGAGTTAGGACCCATGATCCCAATTCACACCGCAATGCCAGTTGGGTGGGTGGGGTGCAAGGGGTTTTCAACCCTAACAGCGAATTTCCTCACTTTTGTCGCTGTGGAACAACCCTAACTAATGCATTTAACTGAGTTTTTTGCCTCTAATTTCCCTTCTTTTTGAGAATGATAACGAGAAATAGCGAATGTAATGCAGCGGCGGGCCCCGCGCTCCCACTGCATAATGCGGTGGTGGGAGCACTGGGCCCTTTGGGCCCCGTGCTCCCGCCACATGATGTCTTGTGGCATACTAACAGGGACAGCAATGCAAACAGAAATGCTAACAGTGGCGCACATGGTAACACAAGCACGAATGAGAACAGAAAGGGTAACGCACATGGTGGCGTAGACGGGAATGGTCTGCCACGTAATGTGTTGTCACATAGTAACATGGTGCCTGCAAACAGAAATGTCAATAGGCATGATGATGCAAAGTGAAACAGAAAGATAAACAGTACTGTAGACAGAAATGGCAAAAAATAACAGAAACGCAAGCGCAAATGAAAACGCAAAGGATAGCAGCACAAGGTGGCGCAGACGTCAATGGTAAATTAAACGGTGGAACCATAGCGGAAGAAGGCAACAGTAACAGTAATGTGGCGCACAGCTGGTTTTCCCCAAAACCTGCATAGAGAAAGACAGTGAGTACAAATAATGTATGTATAATAATGAGTATCGGCGAAGAAAATGAGATCTTGGAATACTAAATACATTATATCTCAGGAACCGTACGACGTAGGAAAAAATGTAAAAGTCATATTATTTACAACTGTCCTGGCTAATTTGAATCTTAGCCCCCATTAGGCTCATTCCTCACTTTTGTCGCTGTGGAACAACCCTAACTAATGCGTTAAACTGAGTTTTTCGCCTCTAATTTCCCTTCTTTTTGAGAATGATAACGAGAAATAGTGAATGTAATGCAGCAGTGGGCCCCGCCATTAGGGGGCTAAGAAGTTTTCCAACGAAAGGTCCGTATCTCAAACCGCTTCCGAGATACCGGCCCTGAAAAGCGCGAATGCCATAATGTTATCCTATGGGAAAAAGAAAAGTTCGAGCACCATAACTTTGCTCCCTGTAATGTTTTTTCACCAAACCACTGAAAGGCACATCTGTGGGCTGTTGGCTGTCTTCCCTCCAAATTTCAGGAAAAAAGACCAAACCATTATTTTGCAGCAGGGATCCAAAGGATTTCTGTAATGCATCGGGCACCGTAATGTTATCCTATGGGAAAAAACGTCAACTTTGGAGTGCTGTAACTTTGCTGCTGTGTGATATTTTTTCACCAAACTACTGAAAGGCACATCTGTGGGGTGTTGGCTATCTTCCTTCCAAATTTCAGGAAAAAAGACCAAACCGTTATTTTGCAGCAGGGTGCCAAAGGATTTCTGTAAGGCGTCGGGCGCCGTAATGTTATCCTATGGGAATAAACGTCAACTTTGGAGTGCTGTAACTTTGCCACCATGTAATATTTTTTTAATACAACACTGAAAGGCACATCTGTGAGATGTCGGCTCTATTACCTCCAAATTTCAGCCCAAAACTCCCAACGGTTCTTTTGCAGCGCAGTGCCAAAGAATCGCTGTCACTGTCCCACAGATGGAAAACTACTGTCGCAATTTGCAAAAGCTTTCGCAAAAAAGTTCGACACTTTCGTGAACACGAAAGTAATTTGTGAAAGTACTTTTTCCAGAAATTTGAAAAACATATTTCTGGGGTGTTTTACCACAAAATAAAGACATGGCAAGCATCCTCAGGGTCCGACTAGGTGAATACAAAAAGAATTAGGTTGCTAGAGGGTCCCAAATTTAAATGACAACCATTTTTCTGATCACCAACTGAAAACAAAATGGCCGATTTGCGAAAGTAACAGGCCCATTTGCGAAAGTAAAAATGCATTTGCGAAAGTGTTGAACTTTTTGTTAACTTTTCCCATTGACTTATAATGGGAAACTGATTTTTGAATAACTTTTGAACCGTTTAATATTTTTTCATGAAATCTTCGAAAGGCACATCGGGGACCCTGGCTGCATGTTCCCTGAAGATTTCAGACCGGTCGCGCAAACCGTACGACCTGTAGGCATGACCGTAGAATTCCAGAAAAAGTGTAAACGCGTGCACAGATCACGCTTAATAACTCCACAGCCATATAAGCGACCACTACAAAACTTGGCAGATCCCAAGGCCTATGGTTCTTGATCATGTATTCCAAATTTCAGCCAAATCTGTCAAACGGTTGCAAAGTTATTAAGGTGCAAAGTTTTGGGGTTTAACATAGAAATGGCTCCTCAACCCTAACTATGGTAGCACTACCGTGCTACCATAATATATATATATATATATATATATATATATATACACATACATAGTATATGCTCTTAGTGATGACATCATAATTAAGTGACAATTAATTCATTCTTTATTTTATTTATTTACTTAGATTTTTTTTACCGGGTAAGCCCACTGAGACCAATGGTCCCTTTTTCAGGAGCGACCCGGAGTTAGTTACAGAAGAGGACATTTAGAAACAGCTATATACAGTAGTTACATTAGTTACATTTGTTACACAGTTTTACATTGGCAACATTAGACAGGGGTAGAAGTTGGGTTCACATTCAGACTCACACATTATATACAGTATGTATGGATTCACACATTATGTACAGTACTGTATGTACATTAGTTACACCAGTGTACATTGGAAGCAGTGTATATAGGAATGGTAATCAGATTACACAAGTTGGTCCATATTAGAATTTTATGACAAATCAGAGGGATTGTTCAAAGCAGTGCAGCGGCCAGGGGAAACTGGTCTGGGGGGCTAACGGTTACAACCACAGAGACTAAGATTGAGAAGATATAGTTTGAGTCCATTTTTGAACTGGGTGAGGGTGGTTGAGTTCATCAAGCTAGGTGGTAGAGAGTTCCATAGGTGGGGGGCAGCAAATTTGAAGGAACGTGTGCCATAGTTGGAACACATCCTAGGGATGTCGAGGGGGTGATTTGCAGTTGATCTCAGGGTTTGGGTTTGTTTTTGGGGAGAGTAGTCCTTGAAGATGGGGAGGGGGACCAAGATTAGTGAACTTGAAGGCTAGGCAAGCAACGGGATAGGCTAGTTTGTGCTGGAGTGTGGGACAGTTTAGTTTCTTTAGGGCCTCGCAGTGATGTCTCCTAGGAGAGGAGTTAGTGGCGAAGCGAGCCACTTGGTTATAGAGTACAGAAAGTTTATTGTATTCCATCTCATGGAGGAACTGCAGCAGTGGGGCTCCATATAGAATGGATGGGAGAAGATTGCAGCAGGCAATTGCACGGCATGCAGTAGAGGATAGAGAGTTTCCCAGATGGTAAAGGAGGCCAAGCTTTTGATGGGTGGACCTGGTTATGGAATCGATATGGGATCGGTAGGTCATTTCTTGGTCTAGATGGATCCCAAGATATTTAAAACTGGGCATGACCTCGACTCTTTTTCCTTGGCTGGTGCAGATCTGGAGAAGCTGACTTCTGTCAGAGCCCAGGCGTCTAGAGCCAAACAGTACGGCTTTAGTTTTTTCATCATTGAGTTTAATGGAGTTTTCGGAGAACCAGGCCTCAAGGGTGGAGAGACTATCCTGCAGTTTTGTTGAGATGACACTAGGTTGAGAGTCACTGCAGTATATGACAGTGTCATCAGCATATAGAATGAGTTTGCTGTGGGGGCAGTTTCTCTCTATTTTATTGAAGAAGAGTGAGAAGAGCAGCGCAGCCAGGATTGAGCCCTGGGGCACCCCAGCGGAGACTGATCTGGGTCCAGTCTGTGTACCCTTCCAGTGGACTTTTTGGGAACTGTCACTCAGGTAGCTCTCAAACCAGGAGTGTGAGTGGTGATCGAGTCCTAGGAGCAGGAGTTTGGAGAGGAGGAGATTATGACTAACCAAGTCAAAGGCCTTGGATAGGTCATTGAAGAGGGCGCCCGTTGGGGAGCCTTGGTTCATATAGGAGAGGATGTCCATAGTGAGCCAGATTAGCGCAGTGTCGGTACCATGACCCTTTCTAAAGCCATGCTGAACATCAGCCATGAGAAAGTGCTGCTCAAGGTAGTCTTGTAGCTGGTTTGAGACTAGTCTTTCCTGAATTTTCCCCAGGGGACTGAGAAGGGAGATTGGTCTATAATTTCCAAAATTGTCTCGTGGCCCACTTTTATAGACAGGTACAATGGTCGCTACCTTCCACATTTTTGGGACCAAACTTTCCTGAAGTGACCTATTTATGAGTAAGGTGACAGGATGGGCGATGGCCAGTGCGGCATCCCTCAGAAGGCGAGGCTCAAGCTGGTCATGTCCTATAGAGGAAGAGGGGTTAATTTTGCATAGGAGAGGTAGTACTTCTGTCTGTTTGACCAGCTTTAGGTGGAATTGAGGCCAAGGGTGAACCCATGTGTCTCCAGAGTAAAAGTAAGGCCTAGGGAGGACCGGAGGGGGAGACCCACTCAGGGTAGAGAAGGAGGCACAGAAGGCCTCAGTAACTACAGCTGGATCATTTGTCAGAGAGTTCCCCACCATGAAGGAGTCTGTTTCACTAATTGAGGAGCCCTTGATAAGTAGGTTTATGTGGCCCCAGAATTTTTTGGGATCCCATAGGTGCCTAGTTTGTAGGTCATTTAGGTATTGAGATTTGGCTTTTTTTGAGGATTTCTTGCACTGATTTCTCAGCTCTCTGTACTTTTCCCAGTCTGTTGGACTGCCAGAGGATTTGTAGTTGCCCCATGCTCTGTCCCAGAGGAGCATAGTATGCTTGAGGCAAGGGCTCAGCCATTTATGACATTTTCCCTGTACCCTGAGCTTTTTTAATGGGGCATGCATATTCAACGCAGACAAAAAGATCTGAGTGAAATATTCAAGTGTCTTGTCGAGTGTGGGGAGAGAGATGATAGGGGCCTAGTCGGTGTGCCACAAATGGGAGCAGAATTCGGCAGGTACAAATCTACTGTAGTTTCTCACTTCAATGACCTTTGCAGCAACTTTTGGAGGCTTATTGGACCAGATGCAGAAGATAGGTGAGTGATCGCTCAAGGAGTCAGCCATAATCCCTGCTGACAGTATACGGCCCGGGCAGGAGACGAGGATCAAGTCAATGAGAGAGTGGTTTCCAGTCTTGGGGTTATGCCTTGTGGGGAGGTCTATGACCTGGGTAAATGGGGAGCCAAGTAATGGGTTTTAGTAAGGGAGGAGAGCAGGAAAGGCCAGTGAGTTGAAGTCCCCAAGGAGTATGGTCTCCCCCCTGGGAGTAGTCCTCAAGGTGGCTAGTTATGGCTTCCAAGGAGGAGGCAGCAGATTGTGGGGGGATGTAGACACCACCTATGGTAAGGGGTTTGGTGTTTCCAAGTAGTACTTTTACGAGCAACATTTCAGCCAGGGGGTCACTTTGAGAGGGAGATTCCAGCTCTGACGCTTGAAAGTCAGTGCTGACGTAAATGATGACCCCACCTCCCTTTTTCCCTATCCTGTCTTTTCTAAAAGTAAGGTATCCCACTAGATCCACTTTGTCAGGGAGGATCTCTGGTTTGAGCCAAGGTTTCTGTCAAGGCTAGTATGTCAGGCTTGCCACCCATGCCTCAAGGTCATGGAATTTGTGCCTTAGGCTACAAATGTTCATATGAGCAAGTTTGAGCCCTTTGGTATCAGCCCATGTGGGGCATGAGGGGTTGTTGAGTGTGAGATTTGGGGAGATAGGACCTGGATTAGAGTCTATGTCCCCCCAAGGGCTAGGAGGGTCCTGCCCAGATGGCCTGGAGGTAGGAAAGGAGGGGCAAGTGTCAGTCGTCCGTAGTTCCCCTTAGGGAGAGATACATCGGCACCACCTTGTACATCTTGCAGGGGTCCAGGCAGGTTTAGGTTTAAAAGGGACATATTTGAAGGGATCATTTTGAGCTCAAAGCAGGAAATGAGATTCCTTGGAGAAAGCACTAATACAAGCTGATGCCGGCAAAAATGTTTGGTACAGGGCATTATACTCAAAGGTATTGCCAGGGGTTTTGCCAGGGATAATAGGCTAAGTATTAGGCAGCTGCTGGGAAGAAATTAAGGGGGGCGACTTCTCTTTTTTGTAAATTAAATATCATAGAGCATCAGGGAAGTATTGCCAGGGATTAGGGAAACAATTTGGCAGCTACTGTGAAAGTCTGAATGGAGAGGCTTCTCTTATGGTAGTTAAGAAATCACAGGTAGCAGGACAGCCTCTAGTGGGGAAGCTGTGAAGTTTTCTGAATTGACAGTACAGAGCTGAAAGATTTCTATGGGAGAGATTAGCTATCCCAGTGACGACAAAGGGGGGCCCTAGTGGAGAAACTGTATAGCTTGCAAATGGTAAAGTGAGCTGATAGGTATTTTGAGCTCACATGACCATCCCAGTACGTATAAATTGGAGCGCTGACCAAGGGTGGTGGTGGGGGTGGCGGGGCAGCTGGCAAAGCCAGCGGGGCAGAGCTGTTTTGATGCCTGGCCTCAAGCAACAGCCGCACGGCAGCCAGGAGGGCTTGTATGGCGACGAGCCAGAAAAAGGCCAAAAATTAGGAGCAGCTTTTTCTCTTCAATAGGTGAGCCCCTTAAAGTAATTTCAGTGCCAATTTATTTTTCATTTGTTCCTCCTTGGCTTTCTTTTCTCAGTGGAAAAATTACCTGTCTGCAGCATTTCGTGGGCAGGGGAGGGCAGGAGCAGAGGCCCTCTCGACGGTGCAGGCGGTCCCCTTGTACCTGTTGAAGGAGATAGAGGAGGTGAGCACAGACTTAAATAGCAAGTGAATAGGGGTAGGGTGAAGTGGCCTATTGTAGCTGAAAACAAGCAGGCAGCCACCAACACAATCTACACAGGAGGCACAGTATATTTAACATCCCAGCAGTTTAGAAAACGCACTTAGCGCTGAAGGCACATTCCCCAAGAATTAACACAAAGCACTTTATCGGAGGCACTGTATATTTAAAACCCCAACAGTTTTAAAAATGCGCTTAGCACTGAAATTGTGCACATTCCCCACGATTAGCACAAGCACTTTATCGGAAGATTGCAGCCCTGGAAAATTACAGTTTGCAGATTTAAGCAGTGCAGGATGAGAGAGGCTCATGCGCTTAGCGCTAAAATATGAGTGCAGTCCCAAGATTAATACCATGCACTTTATCAGAGACTACAGCCCCTAAAATATTAAGAATACTGAGTTTGAACTGGTGAGGCTCTCTCCAGTATATAGCAAACAGACAAGTCCAGCACTGTCATCAGTACAAGCCACCAGAAACACATTCAATCCCCAACTGGGCACCCCAGAGACGAGCGACACATAAGTCTTTAAAGTGGGCACTTTAGTACATACAGTCAAACTATAGTATTGGTCTGAGTTAAATTTCAAGGAGCTCAATTAGTCATTAAGGCACAGATGCAGTTTAGGCACCCTGTAAGATTCATTTCAAGGAGCACCAGTTCCACAGTTCACGTATTAAGAGGCACAGTTAACCTTTAAGACATAAATTATAGTTAAGGCACCCAGTAATCTTCCTTTCAAGGAGCACAAAATCCACAGTTCCTAGGTGCCAGAAAACAGTCTCCACATCTGCGCCGACTTAAAATGGCACCGGACCTCAAGCAACAGCCGCACAGCAGCCAGGAGGGCTTGTATGGCGATGAGCCAGAAAAAGGCCAAAAATTAGGAGCAGCTTTTTCTCTTCAATAGGTGAGCCCCTTACAGTAATTTCAGTTTCAATTTATTTTTCATTTGTCCCTCCCTGGCTTTCTTTTCTCGGTGGAAAAATGACCTGTCTCCGGCGTTTCGGGGGCAGGGGAGGGCAGGATCCCCCAATTTTTGTGTATAATGTTACCCCATTCTATCTAATCATTTATTCTTCCAATATATAATCACTTATTTTAACAAATTCTAAGAAAATATACTTCTACAAAAATATACAAAGAGTTTTTGTTTGTAAAAACAGACAAAAAAGAATTAAAAAAAACAAATTACTATACAAGGCTATTGACAGTCTTTATACTTACGTAACACTTTCTATGTATGTTCACAAATATTTCTGTGTTAGCTTAAACTGTCATGTCTAGAAATATCTGGACTGAAAGAATCTGTATAAACATCATCTCCTAATTAAATCTGTAAATACATTTAATACAGTATAATTTACACTGCAGGTAAAAGGAACCTATGAATGAATACAAATTCAAGGTTAAAATAATGAAGTAGAGTATGCAATACCAGATGATGTCACTAGATGGCAAACAAATGGCTTACGAGATGTAATGTCAAGACACAGGATGAAATGATGAAGATTTTTTGAACAACACGACAGTGGTGACACTCAAGACGAACTGATGTCAAAATTGTGATCACCCTACATCCACTTCAGGCCAACAATGGGAGAAGGGAGACCATACTGATGGGGAACCACTAAGATAACATCTCACACCAACTTCTGAAGTGAGAAAGACAAAACAAGACAAAACAAGACAAAAATGAATATTACAGAGAAAGCACAAAATCTCACACAAAAATATGTCTTGCTTCTGTCTCCAACTATTTTTGACCATCTTTCAGAAAGGGTTTCAAATCCCACTGGTCATTAAGACCATCAGGTTTAACAGTCTTAAGTCTGTATATCCACCTGCTCTCTTTCTTAAGTAGTTCATTTATTCAGTCACCTCCAAATTTCATAGGTGCTTGCCATTCTAATCCCATAAACGTCATACCTTTAGGGTCAGAGTTATGTACTTTCAAGAAATGTTCTCCCACAGGGGTGTCCATCCTTGCATTGACTATATTTCTCATATGTTCCTGTACTCTAACCTTCAGATTTCTTGTGGTGCATCCTATGTATATATGGTTGCATTCACACCACAATACATAGACCACAAAATTGGTGTCACAATTAATAAATTCCTTAATTTCATACTTGTTACGTGTAAGGGGATGTACAAATTCTGTTCCTACCATATGGTAACTACATATGTTGCATTTCTGACACCTAAAATTGCCTACTGGTTTGATACCCAGCCATGTACTTCTGTCTGGCACTGCCAATCTGCTATAAACAAGTTTATCTTTAAGATTCTTTACCCTGGAGAATGTAATTCTTGGGTTTTCCCCAACTGCCTCTCTCAGTTTAGGGTCAGAATGTAACAAATATCAATTTTTGGGTAAAATGTTACCCAATTGTCCTGCCCAGTTATTGAATTCAGTAACAAAGCTCACAGGGAATGCATTATCAGAGGTGGGGAATATATTATTCGTCTGTTTAAGTAGATCTTTTCTATTTTCTTTTAATGCTTTCCCCATTGCTGAAAACAACAGTCCTTCCTGGTATCCCCTATCCCTAAAACTTTGTCTTAGTTCTTCTGACTGTATAAGGAAATCTCTCTCTTCTGAGCAATTTCTTCTCAGCCGAAGAAACTGTCCATATGGGATGGACTCTTTCAATTTCTCTGGATGGGCACTGTCTGCTCTAAGTACACTATTAGTGGCTGAAGGTTTTCTATAGCATCTGGTTACAACATCCCCTGATATAAGCTGAGGTCTCAAAATTTCCAGATCCAGAAATTCAATTTTATCTGGATCAGATTTATGAGTGAAGTTCATATTGATATCATTCATATTTAACCATTCAACAAACTGTTGTATTTCTGAGACCTCGCCATCCCAAACACGTAGTATGTCATCAATAAAATGTGTCCAAAATGCAATTTTATCTAGAAAGGGGGTTGTGCTCTGAAAAACTGTAAGTTCTTCCCATTTTCCCAAAAAGAGGTTAGCATAAGCTGGCGCCATTGCAGCCCCCACCACTGTACCACACATCGGAAGATAGTTTTCACCTAAGAACTCAAAGTGATTGTGTGTCAGAATGAATTTGATGGCCTCCAAAATGAAATCTACTGGTATATTGTATTTGTCTACCTCTTTTTCTAAGAAGTAACAACAAGCACTAATTCCTTGTATATGCTGAATACGTGTGTAAAGAGATTCAGCATCTGTTGTTACCCAAACCATCATATCCTTCCATTTTAATCTGGACAATTTCGAGATGACATGTGTAGTGTCTTTAGTGTAAGTCTCCAATTTCGTAACCTCGTGCTGAAGAAACAAATCAACAAACTGTCCTAATTTTTCAGTGATTGACCCTATAGAGGAAATAATCAGTCTCCCAGGGGGATCCCTCATATTTTTGTGTACTTTTGGCAAGATATAAAAGCTGGGTATTATCGGATTTTTACACCATATAAATTTCAGCTCTTTTTCACTAATATCTCCCCTATGCACTGCTTCTTGCAATAATTGGTTCAGTTCTGTTCTAAACTTGTACATAGGGTTACTGTTAAGTTTATTGTAACTAGTGCAGTCATTAAGCATCTTTAAGACAATTGTCACATAATATTCTCTATCTAATATGGCAATGTTCCCTCCCTTGTCTGCTGGTTTCAGTACAATAGTAGTGTCAGATTCTAGCACTTTCAAAGCTGTTAATTCATTTTGTGTAAAGATACCACTTTTGGGTCTACCTGCTTTCTATAAAACCTCATTAACTTCCTTTAGTACTATGTTTTCCAAAACTGAAATGACAGAGTTAAGTACACATGGACAAAAATCAGATACAGGGAAAACAGTATCTTTCTCTGATTTACAATGTCGATGTTACTTACACCAGGGGGACTAGAACCAGAGGACTTCAGATAATCATGCTCAGTTTCATTTAAAATGAAGTCAATATCCTCAGCTGGTTCACAAACTACACTCTGTGTATCTAAGGATTCCACTATCTGTTGTAGTTCCTCTATGTTAGTAGTAAAACCCATTGGTCCTTGTTGTTCTTCAAATCTTTTATTAAAAAAATGCTTTTAGCCTAATTTTACGAAAAAGTTTATGCAAATCCACTTGGACCTCGAAATAATTAAGTTGTGGTGTGGGTACAAAGGAGAGTCCACGTTTAAGTATTTTAATCTCAATTTCTGTCAGTTCCCTGCTTGACAGATTGATTATTCGCAGTTCTTGCTGCTGTCCTTGCCCCTCCCACATCCTCTGGTTTTGCTTTTTTCTCATTGTGTTACACTTTCCTCCTCTTGTGCCCCTTCTTGTTCTCCTATTTCTTCTTCTGTCTCCCCTCTCTGATCTAAAAAAGGACTTCTTTCTCTGTCTCTGACAATTTCCTCATTGTTTGCAGAAAAATGAACTCTGGAACGGCTCCTGCTTCTGCTTTGAAAGCTGCCTCTTCTTCTCCAAACAAATATCCTGTCATTATCAAAAATCTTCCTGGTCTCTCGTTAATTTTTTCCGTTTTTTAACCCCAAGGTCAACTTCATATTTATTTATTTTTTCTTTCATACAAGTTTCAAGTTCCTTGAAAACTGATGTGTCTTTAAACACCAAGACTTCTTTTTTGACAAGATCTAGATCCTTACTTAGCTTCTCATGCCTTTTGGAATCTGCTCTAATAATTAATTCAATAAATGTTTTTGCACATAACCCAGCAGCCGCCATCCATTCTTCTTTAAAAATAAATTATTCCAAGCCAGAGGAAGGTGAAACAGTCACTCTGAGACCTCTCGGTGCTTGCTCTTTAGCTATGTATTGTTATAAAGTAATAATGTTATTTAACAAATCTAATTATTTCTTTAACAGTCTCTCAAGTTTAATGAAAGTAGTTTTGACATCACCTTGTATATGTGTAGCTCCTTCATTCAGTTTAAGCCTTTCATATGCTTTACTATACTTCACAGCCCACGTTTCAGTCTGCTCCCAGTTGAAATCTGCTGTTGCGTTTTCTCTCGCATACATGTTAACTGTAGCTCACCTTTCAAATGGAAAACCAGTTCTCATTCAAACGATCACAGAAATCAAAAGGATGGCTCTACCTGGAGAGTGGCATGCGATTAAATAGCACATTGCGATTTACAATGCAGTCCTGCCCCAATGCTCTGGAAAATAAGCTTTCACTCAATGTTTCAAGCCTTCCATGTGCAGCTGTTGAAAAGCAAACAAGTTCAAATAAATCCAACAGGTGAACAGCGCAACACTTTAAGCGGGTGATCGTTTGAATGAGAACTGGTTTCTCTGGCAGTTGAGTTGAGGGAGAGAAGGAAGTGGTGAGCGACAGGAAGGGACACATTGCGGTGAGCACATGCACAGAGCAAGGGAAACTATGTGCATGTTTGCTATTATAAATGCTTCTTTATAGCAACAAATTACGGCACAGTTTCCCTAAGGAAAAAAGAGGAGACCCATTAATTATAGAAATAAATAAAGAGCAAGGCATGAAGCATGTACCCCATTACAGAAAACAAGTCTGAAGTGCACCCCCTCCTTATTTATTTATTTGTTTAAATTTAGTCTTTTTTTTTCTCACTGTCTCCAACTGGCCCCATTGGTCCTGATCCACTTACTTAGCACAATCACTTGCCTTCAGTGGGACTTAGTTTTTTCCATTCTACCCTGGCATTCACTGGTGTACGTGGCTGCCAGAGATGGACCTAACTCCCCAACCGAGATATTTGGTCAATATAGTGGAGAGACAGCCGTGGACATCAGTGTAGGGTCTGCTGTGATAGTCGGACAGACTCCTGCAGAAGAGATGCACTTTCATGCAGAGTGAGCATTGATAGTCAGAGTAAGTCAGCGTCCACCTGCCTAAATCCTTGGGTCAAGCAACACTGCCACTTGAGTCTTAAGGGAGTACATTTTAAGCCCTGAAACCTCTCCTTATACATCTTATCCCCAAGGCCATGGACCACTTTAGTTGGCTTGCCCTATGCTGTACTGCCTCCACCTTGCTGCAGTCCTTCTTCAGTTGTGGGCTGTAGTACCTTGCACAATATTCTAGGTGTGGTCACACCAGTGACCAGTACAGAGGCAAGATCACCTCTCACCCTCTACTGCTTATCCCTTTCCCTATGCAACTCAGCACTTTGTTTGCTTTACTCATTACCCTATTGCAGTGTGCAGATGTTTTTAGGGTTTGCGATATTATCACTCCTAGAGCCAGATATTCAAAAGTTTGCACTGAGTGCAAACTGTTTGCGCAAGTTTAGCGTGGGTTTGCTATATTCAAAAGGCCAAATAGTACGTGCAAACTGCATTAGTGCTGGGTAAAGTCATAATGTATGCAAGGGGCAAACTGAAGGGGCGTATGTATGAATACAGGTGCAATACTATATTCAGCAACTAGCACTGTAGAAAGTGGTTTTGCATGACTTAACACGACACTTAGCATGGTGCACATTACCGCCCAGGAAAAGGTAGTCGTAGCCCTGGTCAATCAGCTTTGTGCTACATTTTGGCTTTGCACGGTGTTTGCACGGCTTTGCTCGACCCTAACAAATAAATATGACACATAGACAAAGCCAGACATAGAGGAAACATGCTGCTAACTGATGGCATCACAATGATGCCATCATCTGCCACCAGTCCCAGCCATGCCAGACAGTATGTGGTGACCCTGCCACCATTGGACAGCATGGCAGTGTGGGCCATACAGCACACACCTGTGGACCACTGTTCTGTGGACACCAACAGATGCCAGCATACACATGCAGCACTGTGGGCATGGAGGATGTTGAGGGGAGAGTGTACGGGTGGCCAGGATGTGCCACAGACCAGGTGTGGCCACAAGCCTGGGACACATCACGCAGTGCACATAGGCCAGTATTGGAAATATCTCAACACCAGTGCACCTTTCTGATAATATATGCCCCCCCCTGGTCACAAACTACACATCTGTACAACTGCCACAGTACACAAAGTCGGACATGTATATGTCACTTTGAGCATCCCATGCCAGAGATGCAGCATCTGTGGGTCACACAACAGTGTAACAGTAATGTTCACTGTCAGTAAACACCTGCATGTTGGGCCTGTCACTGTGTATAGTGCAATCATCATCACTGCCCTACACACCATAGGCAGTGCTGTGTCCACACACTACTGGCCCCCTTGCTACTGTAGTGTCTGCTGTGCACTGTAGCATGACCCACAGTGTGACAGTTGCATGCAGCACCACCGCTATCTGTGCCTATGCTGTGTTGTCCCTTGAGCTACAATATTCTATGCTATGCTGTACTGTTTACATGTAACCTATAGCTATCATCATGCACTTCCAGACTGATCTACAGGTGGAGCTGAGGTCGGACCTGGCCAGCCCCTGTATTTCCAGACTGACCTACAGATGGAGCTGTGGTACCCTGCAGTAATGCTGAGCAAACTGCATGCGAATTACGGCATAATGAGATGCTAATCTGGATGTTTGCCCAGAGACTACCTAAGTAGGCTCATTTGTATGTCACTTTTGAATATGGCAAAGTTTAGCACCAGGCAAATGTGTTTACACCGGGAAAATGGTTTAGCTCCATGCTAATCCCGAGCAATGTGTTAGTGCTGTGCAAACAGTTCGGGGAGTATTACACAGTTTTGAACACTGTACTTTCACATGTGCTGCTGCCTGCAGCTGTACTGGGTCCACACATTTGCTGGCACACACATTGACCACATAGTTCACCTCTACCTACATTCATGTCACTGTGCACTGTGTTGCTGTTGTGGTTTGCACTTACTGGTTGTTATATTCAGTGCTGTCTTATTCCAGGGCTAAGTTTGCCCTGCACTCCCAGCCCAGTTTGCCCGGCCTCATTTCCATGCTATATTCAGAAGCTGTTTGCCCCGGGCTATTCCTTTTGAATATAGCTTGCTTTGTGTTCTGGGCTAAGTTTTCCCACTGGACAGTGTTAATTTAGCCCCAGTACAAAGTTTTGACTATCTGGCCCCCTAGTCCTTTATTTCCATAGTGCTATCAAGCAGCACCTCCCCATCTCATACAAACACACTTGGGCTCCTGCTCCTGATGTGAATTACTTTAAATTTTATAGAGAATAATGGATAAGTAAGTGTGCGTTATGGATTTTTTCACACACCCGAAGTGTGTGATACCCATAAACCTGGACAGCGAAGCTCGAGAGATTTATGTGGTCATCATACACTGATTGTGTGTGAAAAAATCCATAACATCAAACTTATTTATTCTTTGTTTTTTTATAATTGCTGGTGCGGAGGTTTAGACTGTATTTCTAGCAGCCTGAAATAAAAGAAATTTTTTACCTTGAGTGCAGTTTTATTTTTGAAGAAATTGAACTGTACATGAATAAAAAACACGACTGAAAATACTGCAGTTGAAATACTTTTTGTGAAACATAATGGAATGCAACAGTTTTAAAGTATTTTCTTTGGGGAATGTCATGTCAACCAGATTTCAAGTTATTATGAAGTCTCATATCAACCCTATTTTGGGTTATTATTGCCTTTGGAGCATAGTAACCTGAAATCTGGTTGATATGCACTTTTAGCAAACCAGTAATCCGGTTGATATTTATGGTCACCAGTAATTATATAGCATTAAAGTTCAGCTGCCAAATCATAGACCAGCTCCCCACCCTGACCAGATCCTGCCTTGGCTTTCTTCTCCCTCCATGTCTACCCCTGAATAGATCTGTTACTAAATTTTAACACCATGTGTGGGTCAGCTTGCAATTCAATTTCCAAGTCATCATAGTGTGTTTACTTCAATTAATGGATTGTATACATTTATTTTAAAAAGTTATGCATTTGTGACAAGGGGCAAAGAAAGGGGATTTTCTGTTGTCAGCAGATGAAGTAACCCTGTCCATGAGCATGTTCTGGAAATTCCTGTTGCACAATCTTAACAGAGCACAGAAGACAGCTTTGGGCTATAAATACAGCCAGCTGGCAGTTAAACAAACGAAATCTCTCTGAAGCAGTACCCCAGCCAACATTAACAAGAGCCAGAGCCAAAGGGGTTCAACAAAAGACAACACAAGAAATAACAATGAACTGCAAGGTTGTTCTCACCGCTATAGCCATTCTCCTGCTCACTGCAACTGTATCAGAAGGTAAGGATTCAAGAAAAGTTTTAGAGTAATACAGCTGTGATGACGTCCACAAAGTACTTTGTTGTTATACTTTGAGCACAAAAAAAATATTTTACACAATTAGCAGTGTCCTTTTTATCTAGCATTTAAAATATGACTGTATATGTGATCTGTACTGTGCATATACTGTAGATATCACAGAAACAATTAGCTTGCCTTTCCTGGTGAAAAAGATGTACTAATCATCAGAAGCAGCATATAACATTTTCATAAAATAGCAGGACTTTTATCCAATGACTCAAAACAGCTGTACCGTATAAGTACTATGTCTTCTCCAGCTTCATACACTTTGCTTAAGGAGGACAGGACCATATAGAAAACCCAGTTTGTAACAATCAGGCTGGATTGAGCAGTGAATAATCCATTCTGGGAGTCAGTGGCTAGTAAACATGGTCCCTGTCACTGAGTCTGAAAAGAGTTTTAATAATTTAACCATCTCAACCTAGAGATGGTCAGTCTGTCCTAATGCCTCCACTTAAGACAAATCAAGGATGGGCCACAAGAAACCAAGTAAGAGAGCTATTGATTTCCAATCAAAATGCACTGCTGTCACAACAACTTGGTAATACTTTGTATTTATATATTTAATTAAGAGGCTGCTAAGGGATACAAGTGCAGTGCAAGTTATTTGAGCAACAACGACTAATGTTGCCGTACTTAGTAATTCAGCAAAAAAAAAAAAAAATAACTGAGGTAACTAAAAGACCTGAGGTGAAGCTAGGGCTTTCAAGATTTAGTCAGTCCTTAACAGACTATTAAAGGAATGCTGTGTATCCCTTATTCTTACTATAACTACAATTCCCAAATCTGTAAAATTTTCTAAAACTGACAAAAAAAATCCAAGAATACTGTTACTTTAAAATTACTGGTGAGGGTTAACTGTAACTTTAAATCTAGTACCAGAATTCCCTGTTGTACTGACCAATATATAACAAGGTGTGTATAATGGAGAGTGTGCACCATAAACTATCATAAAACCACTTTCATTTACTCCTTTTAGTCACAGGAAAATGCATAGCTTCCAATGTACGAAATTAGTAATGATAAAAAAAAGGTGAGTTTTACAGCTAGGATTTGTTTACACACTCATGGTGTGTGATGTCAGCATAAACCACTCAAGCTTTGCTTTCATGGGTTTGAGTATACCACACACCTCGGGTATGTAAAAAATCCTCATTTCACAGCACTTCCCACTCAATATTCTATTAATAAAAATGAAAATAAAAAATGAAGAACATGCAAAACAAATCTGTGTACATCAGTGACTCTTTACTGTTTCTGAGACAGAGAGAGAGAGAGAAGGGACAGGCAGACAAAGCACAAGTAGGCCAATCAGAATGCAGCTTTTCTGAACACATTGATTAACAAAGTGTTTAATATTAGATTGAGGCACAGGAGTTTTATATCATGGCACAGGCAAAGAGGGTCACATCTCTTTCTCCTGTTCAAAACATGTATATGGTTCTATGATAATTTTGCAGACATTCCTGTAAAGATGCCATACAGTAGGTCTGGATAGACTTTTACAGTTATCATATTATTCTATCAACTTTTATGCCAAACACAATGAAAACCACTCAAAGCCACTTCAACTGTGTGAGTGTCAAACACTGTTGCTTCCAATACCCCTTGCTAAGCTTTGCCTTTATTTTACAGCCATGTCCCTGTCAAGAATAGAACTGCGATGCCAGTGTATAAAGACTGAATCCCAGATTCATCCACCCAAAGAATATGAAAAATGTGGAGCTCATCCCCAATGGGCCCCATTGTAAAGAAGTTGAAGTCATGTAAGTACCTGATAATGTTCTCTGTTTCTTTAACACAATATCTAAAGCTAGGCCCTGGTTTCACTGACAAACACGTTCCTACTCTACATTTTAAATACCCTCTTAGCATTTACATTAACAAAACTGTTAACACAGCAGTGCAACCAAATTGAGCAAAAAATAATGATCTTGCTATGTTTTCACTATAAAAGATTCCAGGCATCATCTAGCTTTATTTGGTGGTAAACTGTTCTAGCTCCAGCAAAATATGGGTATGCTAAAATGTTTTAATTTTGTTTTTCTTAAGAAAAAAAGTGGATGTGCCATGTGGGTTAGAAATAGCATTGTGGACCTGTCAAGGGGTAGGAGCAAGAAAATAAAATAAAAAAAAAAACACTTTTCTAGGTATGTCATAAGAAGTACACAGAAAAGTAGATTTGACAAGTATACACATTTTTTTTATTAATTGTAGCTCAAGCTTGCTTTTTTTTGGGGAAAAAAAAAACATTTTTAATTTCACTGCTGTTTTAAGGTGCCCCAAATTTCATAGACAATCAGAATGGAACTAGGTTCACAAGTCACCCATTGAAATGACTTTTGTATAAGAATATAGAGAATGCTGGATAGGCAGCTATTCACAACCAAGGTGTGTTCTGCCACAGAGGAGTTCTGATTCCCTGTGACCTCAAGAGCAAACCTCAAGATGCCCACGAGAATCAGAACCCTGAGGTGGGAGTACACATCTGGATGGGCATTGAGTTGCCCATCTAGTATTTTGTTATAGTGTATGGTGCTCCCTAGGTAATTAGAAAACATGTTAAACACATTATTATTTTTTGATACAAAAAACAAACTTCTATTTGGGAAGCTAGGGATGGTTTCTAGGGTGTGCTGCTATTTGCTATGAACCAGACATCCCTATGTCGCCAGTGCACACTCTCATTGGTTGTCCGTCAGGTTATGGAGGTCTTTAAAAAAATGGTGGAAGTATGGCTCACTTAGCAAGTGGAGGTGGATTCCCAGACTTTATTTTCATAAGTTATTTTTAATATTTTTGTTTGAACCTGCTTATTTTTATCGTATCTGGTTCATCCTAGTCTGAGGGATTACACAAGTTTGTGTCGGTCCTATCACCACATTGTTATTTGGTTGATTCTACAGTTTCTATTAGTGTGACTCCTGTGCTTGTTAACTTGGCTGGAATGCTGTTGTACCACAAAGAGTTGAACAGCATTCTATGCTCTTTGAACTGTGGTACAACAGCTTTTCAGTGGAGATAAAAATCAAGATAGAACAATGGTGTACCATACACAATAATATTGTTCCTTTTTGTTGTTAAGGATAATCTCATCATTAAGAGGAGGCTCTGTCTTCTATGAAAATCAAAGGCTACTGAAAGAGAGCTTAAAGGTGATAAAAAGTGCCAGCCTGGTGGTGCAGAGGGCTGAGGTGCTGGATGCCACTCTTTGCGCCATGCTGGTGACCTGGGTTCGGGAATGATCCTGGGTCATCGGAGATTAGCAGGGGGGAGGGAGAGGATGTGAGTGGCTGTCGGCTGGAAGCCCTCTGCCTCGGGAGGGTGTTAGACTTGTCCTTGGAGCTTGATCGCACCCTGGTGAAAGATGGAGCGGTGGCGCTGCTCTATGAACTGCTGGCGTTAGGCTGAGGGAGGGTTGACGAGACCTGGCACTGGAGCTGTGGTGTGCATGTGTGCCTCCAAGCACATGTGCCACCTCTTCTGTGGGTCTTGGGCATAGGATCACAGGAGTAATGAAGGAAACAGCAAGAGCCACCAAGGATGATGCCTCCGGACCAGCTCAGGGGATCTGGCGGGGCATATATAGCTTCTCAAGACCCCAAAAGACCACAAGACTGGTAGAGTTAGTGGACAACAAGGGTGACCTACAGCAAGAGGATAAAGAAAGTTAAAAAAAAGATAAAAAGTTATTTTAATACTGTTTAATACTGTCCTATTTCACTTTCCATTTTAATTATTTATTCTGATATGTTTTGACCATTTTTTGAAACAAAAATAATAATCAAGTTTTGTAGTATCCTTTGGGTCTACACGGTGTTTTGCTATCCTGAGCAGCTACTAGTCTTTCTTTTTAAGTTTGCACATCATTTTATGACATCAGATAATAATATTCCAAGCTATTTATCTGAATGGCCTGGAACAGTGTAACTGATGTCATAGAATATCCAGGCTCTACCCAGGCTCCGTGTTAAGAGACAGTAGTAGCTCCTGAAGATAGAGTGATTCAAGGTAATTATAAAGGCAGTTAAATACTTTGATTATTTAACAAAAAAGGCCAAACCATGGGTAAATGTAGAAGAGACACTAAAAGAAAAATGGGAGGATATCTAAATGTATAAAGACTGTTTCCTATCACTTTTAAATCACTAAGCTCACACAGCTACAGTTTTCAGACATTTAGAAATTGCTGTCACCTTCTGAATTATATCTCTTTATCACAAATACATCTAAATGTTTAGTGCATTTTAAATGATGCATACATCTAGCAGTGTTTTCAAACTCTGGTTCTGGGCATTTCTAGGAAAGGATAGGAATTGGTTTTATATAGCTTATTCATGCAAACTATATCCCAAAGTGCTTTGCAAACATACAGAATGCTGTATAGAAACATAGATTCTGATGGCACATAACGACTCATTAGCCTATCCAGTCTGCTCATTTCCTCATCATATTGTTACCATTATGTGTACAACAACAGACAACTTTCAGAACCTGCACAAGGTTACACACTGAGCACAGCATGTAGCAGCTCTGGGATTAGAGATCCTGGGTCAGGAGGTCCACAGCTCTTTGTTCTTACTATTAGGGGGAAGGGGCAAATTGTTTAATCAGGAAAGGCACGCTAAGCTGGAGCTTGTTTCCAGGTGTGACCTGGGAGCACAAGGAAGTTAAGTGACTTGCTCAAGGTCACACAGTGAGGAAGTGGAGACTGAGGGGATTTAAACCCAGGTCTCCAGGTTTGCAGCTCAGTACTCAAAACCACTATGCTATACTGCCTATTAGGCTAAACTGAGTTTCACAGATGATTTGACTAACTTTTTAATTCTTCTGCAGCATTACAATGAAAGCTGGCGGGCAAGTCTGTGTGGATCCAAATGCACCCTGGGTGAAGAAAATTATCAACAGAATTTTGGAAAGGTAACTTTTCTCCTCCCATGATTCTATTTTGTTATTATCACTTGTCTTTATACTAAAAGATGCACTCATCTTCAGACCGATGAAAATGGAATAATATGTGTACAGCAGTCAAACATGCATTTATACTGAACAAAAGGAGGAACTCAGCAATTCTATACTATATGGAAAGGGAAAGGCACACTAAGCCAAAGCTTGTTTACAGGTGCAACTTGGGAGCACAGGGAGTTAAATGATTTGCTCTGAGTTACACATATGCAAATGGGGCTGTGGGATTCAAACCCATGTCTCCACATTTGCAGCTCAGTGCCCTAAACCACAGTGCTATACTGCCTTCTTAACTGTCACTATATGATACAATCCTTCATTTCATTCAGTTAAAGCATTTTGCCAACAATATTGTAAAAATATGTTTTTCAGACATAATTTACTTAATATTTTATTATTTTCTGTATTTATTTATTTTCCCTTTGATCTTTATTATTGAGTATTTTTGCATGAAATGAGGCACTTTCTCCCCCTTCCTCCTATGTTAAGCTCTAATGAAATCACAGTCTTCTGGCTGTGACATCATGATACTTTCCACAGCAGTACATGGTGATGTCACAGACAAGATTGTGACTTCATCAGAGGCCAGAGTAAGAGGAACTGATTATGTCTGGGGGAATATGATTATGTTTTCATGCCAATTTTCTTAATACTAATGAATCCATTAAATATGAGTTATTTTGTGTCTGTTATACAGTAGTTTTTAAAATGTTTAAAATATTTTCCTGGATACTGGAACATTTCCTTAAACATTGCACATACAAAAAGAAATAGTCCACAAATGTAAACGTATCAAGCATTTTCAGTATGTGATGCTGTCCTGTGTTGTAGTCTTTCAGTATGTGCCTGAAAATAGGCAAAGATTTTGTTTTGTGCACCTACCTGGTAAATAAACACTTAAATAAATGAAAAACAGTATGCTGCAAAGTTACAGCTAGCATAACGTTGTAGTTCAATAAGTTAAGGGTATCACAACATATTTCAAAAGCAAACAGCCACCAATCAAATTCCTGATATTGTCACTCTATTTTAAACAAAACAAAAGAAAACTCAGACTGCGCTCAATGTGCGAGGGGTGTGCTTACAAACAGGCAGCTACAAGAGATTACAGCAAACAATTCAAAATATTGTAGCGCTCCTCTGAACTGCACAGAAAAACCCTTGCAGACACTAAGCCGAGGTGCTAGGGGCTCTCACAAGGTGGATTACTACAATGAAACATTGGTTGTTCCAATTTCGTTGTCCTGTGGTTTTTCTGTGTAGTTCAGAGGAACGCTACAATATTTTGAATTGTTGATTGTTTATTTTATCCTGCTGTGGGAAACATCTGTTTATTCAATGTCTGCCAGATGAACCGATATAAACAGCTTCTGCTGCTGTACTATATACACAAAGGTTCTTGTTGTTGTGAAAAGTGTGCTACTAGCTGGCAGCTTTTCCTGCTTTCCAAGTGTTTTCTTTTCTTGTTTGGTCTTGTATGCCATCTCCAAGGCAACAGTTCAAATAACTCACTGACATTATATTTTGTGCTTACCTTCCAGTTCCAAAACCGATGACAAGCCAATGTTGTGAACAAGGAAAAAAACAAAGGCCAAAGCATCTTGCACTGAGAGGAGCGTTGTGAAGGCTGTCCAGCCCATTCAACCCTTTCAACTTATTATATTTTATTAAGAGGTGTATAATTAAGTAGCTAAGCTAACTTGAATATCTAATTATTTATATATTTATTTAACAATGTAATAATTTATACAACTTAAAATTGAAGTATGAATGTCTGACAACAAACTGTAAAGGCTCCAGGCTGTCACCAGCACAGAATGGAGCTTGACAGAAAGTGACAATATATTTTTTTTGGGGGGATAGGTAAGGAGGGAACGTAGCTTAATATTTTCCTCCTACTTTGCTGACGTTTTTCAAAGTATTATAGTCATAACTTAACTATATAAAAACTCAGGGAATACTGAAGCACACCTCAGAATGCAGTCTCTCAAAAAATGTGTTGAGTTAGCATTCTGAGTCATAAAGGAAGGTGATAGATTGTTTAACTTAAGCAGATTCACAAAGACTCATAAAGATTTAGCAAACAGTATTTGTGTATTACAAGGGTTTTTGAAGACTAGGGATATCTCTTTAACTTTTAGTATTTTTTCATTCTTCTTACATTTGGAGATATTTGTATTTAATCTTGAACTATTTACTCATTAATTTATTTGACTGTTATCTCTATGAATTGACTTGTCCTTATGAGAAAATATTACATTTTCAACCAAGCTTGGCAGAGCAATGAAACCTGGTGTTTATTATTTTATGGGTTTAATAAAATGCCAACTGTGAGCAGTATTGCAGCTTTTTGGTAATCCAAGACAAATAGACTCAGTATCCCACTGATCTGATGGGAGGGAGAACTTGATGGACTAATGAACTTTCTGCCCTTCAGCTGCATGTTTATTTAAAAATACTGAAGACTCTTTTACCATTTGGCATGGCATCACCTGCATGGATTCATAGTAAGCCAGTATTATGGAAGCTGGCAATGACTTTTGCTATTTTATTCTAATGAAATATAATCATCCCAGTATCACATGTTTAACATACAGATTCACCATTTTAATAGCACAGATTGAAAAAAAAAACACCACCAACAACAGCATCAAAAACAAACAAACAAAAAAACAAGTTATGAACATATGATTTTAGGAAAGAAACAAATCCATTGGTTCAATGAGTTCCTCCAACCCACCAACTAAGGGGGACTCCCCAGTCACCCCATTTTCCTCAAAGTAGCAGGTAGATCTGAAACCTAGAGCTAACCTTATGGTTCTCTTTTCATGTACATTTTGATTAGGGGTGGGTGAAGTTTAGAAACTATATGCTTCACAAAGAAATTCACCATAAAGTTTAACATTTACATAGATTTTGCTTCACAAACTATACACTTTGTGGGGGAAAAAAACTGTAAAGTGAGCACTTCATAGGGGAGAAAAAGCCACACAGTTCTGAACTTCTTGAAAATTCAGATTTTGCAAATTGTTTCACATAATACCCAGAAGTGTCCAATTCTCAAAAATTACACACACAAAAAAAGCCCATTTGTGGACACTTTAAAGGTAAAGTTTTACTTCACTGTATTATTAGTTTCCACCTTTGGTGTCTAGCTGTTTCAATATCCAATAAAAAAATAACCATGTATTTCTGTAATACAATTAAAATACTGCTTGCAGCTGTATCTTTGCAAATATGTATCACACAAACAGAAAAGTATGTCATCTTCCTACAAAGAAAACATTTTAGTTTGCACAACCGATTGCTATGTCAGCATACTGAAGGTTACAAAAGATTTGGCCAGTTAAATCGACCTTCAGGAATGCAAACCTCTTGTAGTAATATTTATAATATTCATTCTGACATGTTACAACGAGTTCATGGCACTGAAAAATCATACACTTTATTGAGCTCTGAATGTTTGTCATGCTTTGAGGTATTTGTATTTAACTTATTTAAAACATTTGAAGTTAGAAGGGTATCCAGCTGTTACCTGTTTGAACTGGTTTGTATCCTCAGGTGAAAAGATTTTAGTAGAGCCTGGCAAAGGTAATGAAACCTTGTTTACTGGTTTAACTCAATGGGCTGGATTTTCAAAGGGGTCCAATATGGCATACCTGGCTTGCAGAAATGTAATGGGATTTTACATCCTGTGTGGCAAATACTACAAGATAGACCAACTGTTTGTGGTCTAGCATGTGTCAATCTTGTGAACCCTTTTTATGGTGTTTGCACCAAATATCTGGTGCAAGTTGCTGTAAATTAGGTTAACTGTTGCAACTGTGTCTGACCTATTAAAATTGGATGCATTTGTGGCAAATCAGTTTGGTGGAACACCAGAAACTAAATGTGGCAGCGCAGGGCTTGATGCAATCCCTGTACCCCCCTTTGTAAATCTGGCCGAATGTTTTTTGTATGATTACTATGATTATGTTCACTTCATGTACTTGTACTTGTTTTCATGTTTTTAAATATTTATACTTATTTAGCATCATTAAAAATATGTCATCATTTATGTATTCTACTGTTATATTTATGATTATTTATGAATTGACTTGTCTGTTGGGGGAAAAAAACTGTTATTTTTGTAATAAAATGAAGTTTAAAAAAAACTCTGTTTGCAGTTTATTTTCTCAATCTGTATCATAATACAAACAGACTGCAGAGCACAGCAATGCATGTTCATTTAGTGTATTTCATTATGATGCCTAACTGATTGCAACTTAGGCTTGGTGAAGACAGTAAAAAGGTCAGCCTAGTTAAAGCAAATTCTAAATTCTTAGGAAAGGTACACCTTGAAGTAAGTTTGTAATTTTTAGGAAAACATTGAAAAACATAATATGTGGTTACAATTTCACACTTACAGTATGTTTTAGGCCTTCCTCAGTGCTAGTGGATACCCTCACCCTCTGATCATTTTCAAAAGTGGCACTGGGTTCCTATAATGGTGATGCTAGTGCCTCCTGAATCCCATAATTAATTCACTCACGTAGATCTCTGACACTGGAAGCCCATCTCTGGTGTCACAAATGTCTCCTGACCATTCCTCAACAGCATCCTTTGTGGTAGCATCTACAATGTAATGAAATGCTTCAATTTCATTACATCTTCATCTGTGATAATGAAATGCAGATGGCGGCTGGTGATGAAGATAAGTGGCAAGACTGTATCAATCACAGTCTGGTGAAGTGGTGGTGGGGAAGGAGTGAAAAAGGTGGCCTTAGACAGATTTGTTTCTGCTTTGATACTGGGCTTTGTTTTGACTTTTAAAATTGGGTCCAACAGTTCTGTGCACAATGTAATAATTGACAAAGAGGTCAAAAAGACTACGCAGTCTACAAAAGTGGTAGTGCACAATAAGCCTTGAGGTCAGCAATATATACAGTATTTCTTTATCTAGCATCCTTCTGGCAGGTGGTGTTGGCATGGCAGTGCTAGGGATTGCTGTGTTTGCGGTGGTGTAATGGATGGTGCAAGGAAGTCTTCAACTCACTAACCACATGACTACAGGCACATCTATCTATCTATCTATCATCTATCTATCTATCTATCTATCTATCTATCTATCTATCTATCTATCTAATCTATATAGATATATGCATTAAAACACAAAGTAAATTTAAGGCAACTATATTGTTCTTCACATAGTACTTACAAGAGAGAATCATGCAACAAAGATTATAACATACATTCAGTAAATATTTTTATAGCTGCATAGATAATTTTTTCTCTATATTTTTTATACAAAACACTGGTACAGGAGGAAGTGGCATATTGACTGTAATATTGATAAATCATCAAGATATCAGATTTCATAACCTGAAGTGGGCATTCTGTTGGCCTAAAAATAACCTTCCAAAATTCATCTCATAATACTTAAAGAATTATTGAATGAGATTGTAGCATCCATTGAATCAATATTTTTTGTTATTAAACTACGGACCTTAACTATGTAATTCCATTGACTAAAACAAAGTCACACAACATTGTTTAGTGAAAAAACTATTGATGGACATTTCATTTGCAATGGCAACAGTGGGAATGCTCCTGTGGCATACATTTGTTTTAAAATTACTGTTTATGCCCCCTTCTCTTTGGCATTGCCTCCCTCCAGTGAATACCACGCAGCCCTATACTTGACTATCTCTGCATACCCCTTTCTAACCCTCCAGCTTACCCCAGAAGTGGGGCCTCCATGGCCATCCACTCCAGGCAAGGTGTTTGCCCTGCTGTATAAGGACATGCAGAATAAGATGACTGGTCAGTCAGGTCAGGGCCTAGTTGTGCCCCATCATTCTCCATCCCACCAAAGGTTTTCCCTTGTTCATGCCTCCAGGCCCTTGAGGATGTCTGTGTGCTGTAGAATCACAGCACATGCACATGCAAGTGTTGCAGCACAGATTCTGGCTAGCCTACTTCCCCTACTTTTGCAGTGTCTCTTCTGCACTACCATATATGCTTACCAAGGTGGCAGCATTGCAGTGAAGCCAGTGACCCACCCTCTCTGGAGGAGGAGGAGAATGTTGTCTGGGATGTGCAATCCTTCTCTGAGCAGCTGGCCTCTGATGACCTGGGGTGACCCCCGAACCTGGGTTACCAGTGTTGAGAATGCTAACCCTACTGCTAGACTGATGAACCACTCCCTCAGCATACATTAACCAAATACTGCTGCCAAAATTATGGAAGACAGGGTAGAAGCATTCTGACTCAGGGTCCCTGTTTAACAAAAAATAACAACAAACAAACAAAAAAAAAGCACCACTGGATCATCGCTTAAAAGCCAAATATTTCATTACAAGTTTGGTGCAATAGTAAACCACTATGCCACTTTACCAATGTTTCATGCACCCAGTCAGGCACTTTATCAAGGTGTGTCATCACACTAACTGCTACCAATTTAAAGGCTCCTCTTTAAAGTGACATTGCCTTATTTTAAGGTGCATAACTACTTTGATCAATGTATAATGTACAAAACACGCAACTAATTACTAAAATCAACATACGTGTCATTACAATCACAGTCATCAAGTTTTTTTTTTGATATTTCCAGATATTTTGTGATATTTCCAAAGGAAATCTCTCTGATGTCCCTACAGTGGTGCAGCAGATAGGCAGGAAATTTCTTTAGAGAAGTTCCAGAAATTTCATAAAATATCCAGACATGCCAGTGGCTGGAACTGTAACAATAATTGGAGTGGCTTCCCCCAGAATACCACACCTTTGTCCTTGGCAACTTCATTAACAATATTATCAGAAATGCCACTCCCCCCCCCCCATACTCGCCTCTTTACTCAAACCTGCTAATCCCACCTACCAATTAAGATCCAGTGACTCTCAGGTCCTCCTGGTTCCCTAAAACTCACATCCAAATAGGGGATCAGGCCTTTGCTGCCTATGCGCCCAAACTGTGGAACTCCCTTCCTGCTAATACACGCTCCACTACCTCCCACCCCTGTTTCAAAGCCTCCTTATGGGGCTTTCTAAAACTGACCTCTGCCTGCCTCTGTGTCTGAGCCGCCAAACTGGTCCCAACTGTCTGGGCATGGTGACCCTGGCCTCTACTAGCACTTCTTTCACTTGGCAAGTCTGAGGCCATCTGACTCACTTGTTGAATACGGTGCTGGAAAACTCGACACCACCTGTCCCACCTTCTGTATATGGTGTGCTTCCCTGCCCTAGATGACCCAGATTTGAGTGCCTACATCCAGAAGTCCCCCCCCACCCACAACCTGTTGTCCATCCTGTGTAGCTTGCCTCTCAATTACCTGGCTCTGCAGAGGTACTGGTGACTTGTCCTGTATGCATTTGCTGCCCAGGCCGGTATCACACAGCCATCTACCTCTTGACGAAATGTATGAGCCTGAAGCTCTTCTATGTACCTAGCTAGCTTGATGTTTGTTATGTACTTTTGTTTATACTCCCATGCCTGTACTTATTACTATTCTACCCCTCGCCCCAATTCACTATGTCTCTTGCTTCTGTATGAATCCTGTCTGCCCGATGATTACAATGTACCTCTTAATGTAACCATTGTTTCAATGCTTTGTGTGCACCCTGTCTACCTGTTTACTCTGATTTGTACACTTGTAATCCTCCTGGGTCGCACCTGAAAATAGGCACGTGCTGTCTAGTGTGCTCACCTGGTTAACAAAAGCAAATAAATAAACATCCAAAGTATGGAAGCAAGGAAAAAGAATAGAAAGTGGAATAGGGGAAAGGGGGGGCTGGCAAAAAAAAAACCTAGGTGGTGGGGATTCGTGAGGACATATAAAGAAAGAAATATAAACATTGGCAAGAGAAATAGATTAAATACATTACTGTAAGGGGTTAATTGCCAACAATAAATATTAACAATCTACATGTTACCCCACACAATCTGCATGTTACCCCATAGCAGCAGGAGTCTTACAAAATTCATAACTTCTAAGAATATGATACAGCTGGGCACTTAATACTGTTTCTTTTTAAACATAATATTCCAACATAAGATATACTGAATGAAACGCTGCAGCAGAACCATGTCAGATTAATTACTTGTAAAAAAACTAGTGCAGATGTTTATTCAGGGGTGATTTAAATTAAAAATGTGCATTCAAACCTGGGAGAATCAAAGGGTAATGTCATTATTATAACTGTTTCATTCCTTATTAGTAGATTATCCAGGTTCCCTCCTCTTATCCCCAATTTTGTTCTCTCTATCAAAATAAAAATTAATTCATATTGGATGCCAATCTTTTTTTAATGTGCTGAGCCGGTGCTTTTTCAAGGGTCCAATTTCTGTATACGTACATACGAACATACGAATGTGCCAGCAGAAACAGACCACCTGGTCTATCTAAGTCTGCTCGAGTGTGCAGCCAACACCCCAGTTTGCAGCTGCCCCACCTCCCCTTCCCTTCGTCATCCCACTGCCACAGCACTACCTCCCCCACTCTCACTCTCCTCTGTTCCCTGTCCCATGTCCTTTTGAAGCTGTTCACAGATTTACATGATACCACCCATTCTGGTAGGGCATTCCATTTTGCTACCACTGTCTCTGTGAAATAGTGTCTCCTCATTTCCTTCCTAAAGCTTCCCCCTTCTATTCTTAGACTGTGCCCCTGGTGACCCTCCCCCTCCTTAACTCAAAGATCCCATCTGCCCCATCCTTACTGATTCCCCTCAAATACTTGAATGCCTCTATCATGCGTTCATATACCCAACTTGCACTTTTCCCCACTTCCCCCTGCCTCCCATCTTCCATTTCTCCTTCTTTAATTCCTTCAATGTATTGTCTACTCTCCCCTCTTCACTCCTCCTCTCTCACCCCCTCTAAGGATATAGCACTTACTGGCTTATCTAGCTTGACAAATGCCACTGGATGCTCCACTGTTTCTCCCTCTTTTGTTAAAACCTAAGGTCCTAATAACCATTACAAAATGTATTACACTGTGAAATGTCTAGTCTCCTTGTAATGTTACTTTTCCTTCAATTTTCTGTATTTTCCTGATGTGGAACCTATGTAAAAGAGCCTTGGCTCAAAGGTATTTTGTAATCCTAGATCTTAATAAACAAATAATAAACAAATGTTCCCCTGTCCCTTCTGTCTTCCAGGGTGTACATATTCAGCTCTTCCAGCCTGCTCTCATAGTCTCTCCCCTCCATTCCACATATCATCTTTGTTGCCGGCCTCTGCATCCCCTCCAGTAGCCTGATATCATGCTTTAAGTATGGCCTCCAAAACTGCTCACAATACTCTAAGTACGGCCTTATCAGTGACCAGTAGAGGGGCAAGATCACCTCTCTTCGTCTGGATGAAAACCCCCTCACTCTGCACCTCAGCATTTTGTTCACTTTTGCAGCCACTCTCCTGCACTGGGCAGTGTTGTTCATGGTCAGTGTTATCATTACCCCAGGTCCTTTTCCTCCTCAGTGATCCCCAGCTCAACCCCCCCAGCCAGTATTCTCTCCTTGGGTTCTTCACTCCAAAGTGCATAACCTTATACTTCTTTGCATTGAACCCCAGCTGCCACCTCTCTGACCACTCCTCTAGCTTGTGTTGCTCCCCCTGCAGCTGCTTCTATCCCACCTTTCCATCCACCACTGCTCCGATTTTCGTGTCGTCAGCGAACAGACTTACCTTGCTCACCACCCTGTGTGCAATGTCTGATATGAAGAGCCCAAACAATACTGGCCCCAACACAGAGCCCAGTAGCACCCCACACATCACTAGCCTTGGAGTTGAGAGCTCCCCTCTCACCACCACCCATTGCAGCCTGCCACTCAGCCAGCTTGTAATCCAGTTCATCATTTTTGGCCCTACCCCTACACCAGTTAGCTTCTCCCCAACCGCCGCAGAGGCGCGCAGATCAAGGCCTTGCTGAAGTCCAAGTAAAGAACATCCACCACATGACCCTTATCCAGCTCACCTGTCACCCAGTCATAATATTGTATCAGGTTGGTTTGAGAAGACTTCCCTGAAACAAACCCATGCTGCCTCACATCCTGGAGGCCATTGTCCTCCAGGTACAACACCAGTCTTTCCTTTAGTATCGTTTCCATGAGTTTGCACTCTATGAAGGTTAGATTTACCAGACAATAATTACCTGGTTCATCCCTTAGTCCATGTAATGGTACTGCATGTGCCATCCTCCAGTCCAGTAGCACACATCCTGACTCCAGTGAGGTGCTGTACAGATTTGCCAGCAGCTCTGCCAACACCTCCACCATCTCCCTCAGCACCCTGGGGTGGATACCATCCAGCCCTGTTGCCTTGTCTACCTTCAGTACCCTCAGTCCCTCTAGGACTCTACTTGCCTCAATTCTTCCATCTGTCACCTCCTCTCCCCTTGTCCCCACCCTCCCAGCACATGCTGGTGGCAGTCCCCCTCTTTTCTCCCATGAAAACTGAGCAAAAGTATTCATTCAGTGTTTCTACCTGCTCCCCCCCTTTTCTGTCCACTCTCCACCCCTTGTTATCCTCACTATTGTCTCCTTGCACTTCCTTTTCTCCCTGATGTATCTGAAAAAGTATTTCTTCCCCCCATTAATTCCCTGTGCTAATCTTAGCTCCCTCTGGACCTTGGCTTCTCTCACTTTTCTGGTCACCTCCCTGGACCATCTTGCATATTCCTCCCTGTCCACTTCCTTCCCCATCCTCCTAAACCTCTGGTGTGCCACTCATTTTGCCATCACTACCTCCACAACCTCGCTGTTCAACCAGCATGGTTTTCTTGTCTGTTCCTTGGTGCAGGCTTCTGTTGCCTCTGTAACCCCCCTTTTAATAATATCCCATTTCTGCTCCATGTCCATCTCCTGCCTTATGCCCTCCAGTTTCCCTTTGAGTACTTCCTGCATCCTCCCAAAGTCCGCCCCCTGAAGTTTACCACCCGAGTAACTGATTCCTCTGGCTCCCTGCACATTGTGATATTAAACCACACCGTTCGGTGATCGCTGTAAGCTAGGGGATCCTCTACCTTTATTTCCCTCACTGCCTCCCCATTCAACAATACCAGATCTAAAGTGTTCTTTAGGCTAGTAGGTACAGTAACCAACTGTGTCAGGAGACCCTCTTGGATCACGTCCAGGAGCACTTGCTTCCTAGCACTGCAGGTGACCGGAATGCTCCAGTCAACCCCCCAGCAAGTTGAAATCCCCCACGATGACCACCTTCCCTTTTCTACATACCTTTTTGATTTGTCCCGCTAACTCCCTGTCGAGCTCCTCAGACTGGGACGGCTGCCTGTATACCAACCCAAACCTCAGTTTTCTACCTCTTTAGTCTAGGAGCTGCAGCCAGATTGCCTCTGTTCTCCTTTCTTCTCCCTCGTCCCTTGTGCATTTGATCCCATCCCTCACATAGACTACCACCCCCCCCTTCCTTATGATCCTTCCTGTATAATTTGTATCCTGGGATTGCCAGATCCCAGTCCTGGTGCTCAGTTGCCCGCATTTCTGTGACAGCTACAATATCCACCCTCCACACTGCTAAGAGTGCCTGTAGCTTAGTGGATTTGTTTCCCAGGCTTCCTGCATTCAATGAGACCACCCTCCATAATGCCCCCTTCCCTTCACTTGCCTCCATCTCCTCCCTTCTACTCCCTCCTTTTTTGGTTGCCCCAAGTCCTTCCCTGCTAGCCTGGGGAGTAGGCTGTGACTCCACTCTATCGGATCCCTGCCTACCTGCTACGCCTTGCCACCCCCATCTAGTTTAAATCCACCCTTGTCGCAATATACCTCCCCAGTCCTTGCTTTAATACCTCCTTCCCCTCCCCATTCAGGTGCAGCCTATCCCTTGCAAACAGGTTGTTATTATCCCAGGTACTGCCCCATCCACCCACAACCCCATACCCCTTAGTTCGACACCATTCTACCAACCATGTGTTCAACTCTCTAATCCTCTCCTTTCTCACTGTGCTTGCGCAGGGTACTGAGAGCACTTTGGAGAAGGCCACAGACTCCCCAGTCTCTTCACACAACCTTCTCACTTCCTCAGTCCTCTCTCTTGTTACCTACACCATTTCCCCCGCTAGGTCATTTGTCCCCACATGTACCACAATGGTGTGGTTTCCTTTTACCCCTCTTTACACACCTTAGGATTGCCTGTCCTGCTATGTCTGCCTTTAATCCTGGTATGGACTCCACCCATATCTGACTGTGCCTGCCCCCCTTGCTGCCCCATCTGATCCCCTTGAGTACGGGGTCCCCAAACACCAGTACACCCCCCCTCCTCTTTTCTTGTGCCTGTTACCACCCTCCCATCCAGGTTCTCATTTTTAGAGCCACTCAAGACTGTGTTTTTACCATGTGCCCAGTGTCTTCCCCCTGTCCCTCCCAATTAAGATCCCTTCCCCTCCTCCTGTTTGACTGCCAACCTCCCTCTCGCTCCTCACCTCTCTGAGTAATAACCCTCCCCCTGTCACACCACGCTCAATCTCTCCACTAGTAATGCCCCTTACTTCCTCTTCTTTGTGAGTGCTATCCCTTGTGCAATCACCTCCTGCATCCTCTTTTCCATGTGTTGCTAGTAAAGTAAACGTGTTCCCTATCCCCTTTGCCTTACTACGCCTTACTATATGCTAATCACATGCTCACCAGCGGGTGCTTTTAATTTTCTAGTGGTCAAAACCAAGTAGAATGCTCCATAAATGCAGGTAGCTGAGTACACTGCATGGTGAAATAACAGGTAACAGTCTCCAAACTGTTGGAGGCAGTATAGTGCAGTGGTCTAAGGCTTTGAGCTACAAATATGGTGATATCCAGCAGACCAGACCTGGATTTGAATCCCACAGCTTCCACTTGCATGCTGTGTGACCCTAAGCAAATCACTTAACCTCCTTGTGCTCCCAGGTCGCTCCTGTAAAAAAGCTTTCAGCTTAGTGTGCTATACCTGGTTGAACAACTAAATAAAAAAAAAAAAACTCAAAAACTTCTCTGTGACTGGATGGCAAAAGGAATTTCCTTCCCTTACTACTGGGCAGAACCTGTAATTTTTGTAACATTTTGTGCCTCCTGTGGAATTATCTTGTATATTCCCAGTTCTTTGGCCCTGGTGCACACTATGAACAAGAGAGTCAGAAAAGTTTTTAACCCTGTTGTACACTACCACGGCAGTTTTTTCGTGACTGATCCAAATGTAGTTTCCATTTGGAGAATGTGCCAAGTTTTTTCTAACATTGCATTTTTCAGAGGTTTGTGAGCTGTATGTAGTGATCAAGTTGGGGGTTGGGTTATTGCCTTGACCATTTCTGCTGCAGTTGGAATACTGTTCCCAGGCTTGGGCACCATATTTGAGGGGGAAGATGGCTAGACTGGAACACGTGCAGAGGAGGGCGACCAGATTGGTACTAGGGATGAGAGGTAGACCCTACGAGGAAAGATTAAATGAGCTAAATCTGTACTCACTTGCACATAGGAGATGGAGGGGGTGACATGATCTTAGTATATAGATCCTTCCAAGATCAAAGACTAAGTATTGCACTGAGTCTAGATCCAAAACAAAAATCCTACAATACTAGAACACACAACAAACAACTAAATCAACAGAAGTGGAATTCGCGTAAAAGAAAATCCTGGTTTAGTCAAAGAGTGGTTCCCCACTGGAATTCCCTCCCAAGTGAGGTGGTGGAAAGTCCAACAATAGAAATCTTTAAAATGAGACTAGACAAATTGAGCAAAAACAAGGTTAGAGAATATTAAAATATAAAAAGAATATAGAAGTTAGCTGATTTAGCGAGCTACTATGGATGAAAGTCTATCTAATGCTTTGAAACTATTATGATACTATGATACTAGGCCTCAACAAAGCTTCCCTCTCTGTCCCTTGTACCTAATTCATAGCTCAAGTGACACACTCTGCAGCGTACCCCCTTTGCTCAGTTCATCTCTTTAGTGTATGTTCTCCCTTCAAATACTCCTCCACATCACTACAATTTTACCCGAGGCATATGCATTGCCCTATACAGATGTTTTTTACCACATGATGGGGGTGATTGTTAAAGTGCATAATATAACTTCTATCAGTAGGTTTGCAATAGATCTCTGTTTTAATGACATATTGCCCATCTTTGCTAACACAAAGGTCTAAAAAGTTTATTGTGTTCATATCCCAGTTAAGGGTGAACCTCAGATTCTGGTTCAAACTCTCCAGATATTGTACAAAAAGTTTTAATTCCTCAGATGTACCTTTCCACACTATCAAGAGATCATCTATGTATTGCCTGTACAGATCTAATTTATCATACAATGGATTATTTACACAGGACAAAACCAAAACTTTTCCCCAATGTATCAGGCAGAGGTTGGCATAATTGAGTGCTAAGAATGTCTCCATAGCTGTACCACTGATTTGTGGGAAGAACTATCTCATGATCATAGAGGTGTTGCATCTAAGGACATTCTCAGTCAGAATCAACAGGAATTCAATAAATGCAGTACTGTATTCAGTTTGCTCATACATGCATTTACCTAAGGCCTCAATGCCTCCCTCATGCAGAATATTCATGTACAAGGATTGGATATCCAGTATAGCCAGTATTCAGTCCTCCTGTATATGGAGATTACACAGGGGCCCAGATATTCAAAAGGGTTGCGCCATGCACAATAGGGTTGCTCCAGTGCAAGTCCGAAAATGTGCCATTCTGCGATATTCAGCAGGAGGCAGATGAGCGCCCCCAAATCATGCTGAGCAAGAGCGCAATGATAATGCATGCGCAACTGAAGGGGGAGGAACCATGCATAAATGGCACAGTGTGATATTCAACAACATGCGCCATGTGCAATAGGGGAGCAAGTGGAAGTTGCACGATAGTGGAAATGAGCCAAAATAGGGAGAGGCGCAAGAACACTACAGGGAAGGCACATGTGGCTGACCGCTAGGCAGACACACAGGGCAGGAGGGACACATAAGGCAGGACAGGGAAAGGGCACCCTGAACCCACAGGCACAGGGAAGGTGTGAGGAGCCACAGCCAAAGACAGTGCAGAAGGGGGAAGTGCCACAGAGCACTGAGGCCACCACAGGAAGGTGTTCCCAGTGCAGGGGAAGTAGCAGCCAGGACAGCGGGGGGGAACACAGAAACAGCTGCCGGGGGGGAACACAAGCCAGGGACATGGCCAGTGCCACCATCCAGATGGAGGCAGTAATGAGGGGAGTGAGAAGGCAGGCAACAGGGGTGTGGCCGTGGAAGGGCCCATCGGTGGTATGCCCCCAACAGGCAGTACTGAGCCCACACCAGCTTTGAGCTGTACAGTGATACCAAGATCGTGGGCTGGTACCGCTTGAATCAGGCAATTCTGAGGTGGCTCTGTGAGCTGTGCAGTGACGTGATGCAGGCACCCACATGACGGAGCCATGCTCTATCAGTGGAGAGTAAAGTGACAGCTTGCATGTGCTTGCTCACCACGGGTACCTTCCAGAAACCAACAGGGGACACCACAGGCATAACCCAGTTGGCCGCGTCATGCCACCTCACCCAGTTCCTCAGCGCACTGCTGCCACATGCTGCTGAGCACATCCATTTCCCCAGCACACCGGCGGAGCACACAGCAAACATACAGGAGTTCTACAGGGTAGCACTTATGCCTAGCGTGCTAGAGGCAATAGACAGCACCCATGTGGCCATCCACACACCACCTGGCCCCGAGGGGGGCGCATATATCAATCGGAAGGGCTATGCAAGCATCAACTGCCAGGTGGTGTGCAATGCCAAGGGGTGCATAATCAATGTCTGTGCCACGCACCCTGGGGGAGCACATGATGCCTTCATCTGGCACCAGTCAGCACTGTGCCACAGATTCGAGAGTGGGAACATCCCCACTGACCACTTAGTGGGTGAGTGTGCAAACCACGTGGAAAAACATAGAGCTTGGGAGGGGCATGGTCAGAGGTGACATGGGTAGTGGCCTACATGGCCCAAGGCAGGGCAACGCTGATCACCAAACTAATGTCCATCCTCTATACACAGGTGAGAGTGGATACCCACTCCGTCCCTGGCTGCTCACACCATGCCAGCAGCACATGACCCCATCACAGCAACACTGCAATGAGGCACATGCCACCACACACAATGTCATTGAGTGGGTGTTTGGGATGCTGAAGTCACGTTTCCATTGCCTGAACACCTCTGGCGGTGCCCTACAGTACAGCCCCTCAAAGCACTGCAGGCTTTTCCTGGCCTGTTGCATCCTGCACAACATGGCCAACGACTGTGGGATAGCCGTACAGGTCAAAGAGGGGGACATCGATGGGGATGATGAGGATGCTGAAGATGATGGTGATGGGAAGCCCATCCTTGGGCAATGGGACCCCCGACTGCTCCGGCTGACACAGCTGCACCGGGACACCATCACAGAGGAGCACTTCAGCCAACCCAGGTAAGTCATGGGGCCATGTGCAACCATCAGTGGCAAAGGCAACCCACAAACAAGCATGAACACACACCAAGGGTGCATGCTGTCAAGGGAAGTGGCCAAGCATGGAACCACATACACCGCCAGGGATGGGCGAGGTCTAACATGGCACGCAGTCATACACACACACACACCTCACAAGACATTCACAAAGGATAGGAGGCACGTCGACCTAGACCGCCACCCCTAGCCACACATATGTCCACAGACCACCACGCCCACTGCCTGACATTGTGCGTGTGTCAGACGCTGGGCACCATTGCACAGTGGTGTACAGCGCAACGCAGGCATCATCATGCACACACCACAGTGGACAGCAGCTGGGAGGGTGTGCAGATGGAACATGTGTGTGTGTGCAGGGCCGGGTACCCCACCCGTGCATTGCCTGCTGAATGACACAATGCATAGAGGGCAGCATCAGACAGTAGCCATGCTGGGAGGCAGGTCAGTGATGCACCACAGTGCCACGGTGACCACGGATGCGTGGGCGGCCCCACCGAGGCCTGCCAGCAGTGACAGGCTGACCACTGGCCTCATGGGGTGGCACCGACGGTCCCCCAGGGCTTCCACTGTGTGAACACAACCGTGCTCGTGCAGGGGTCTGCAGCACACCGAACATGCCTGCGCCAGGCATGCTCGGGATGCCTACAGCTGAACCCGGTGTCGACAAGAATGGTGTCACACGATGCCGGGAATGGGGGATGGACATTGCACTGCGTGGTGTCTGCGACTCATGGGCAAATAACTGTGTGCCCAATGTGGCCATGACAGCTGTGAATGCCTGTGTCTGCCTGTCAATGGCAGCGGTCACATCCTCCCGCAACTGGTCCATCCCTGCCAGGAGCAGAGTGGTGTCTCTGCTGCGCCGCTCCTCTGCCTGGTGCAGAGCCGCACTCAGTGCATCCACCACCGTCACAAGCTGCATCTGCTGATTGACTGATGCTTGCAGTATGCGGGTGTGCTCATCTAAGAGGTCATCTGTCTGACTGGCATGCTGTCCCTTAGGGTGTTCACGGCCCTGATGCTCATCGCCCCTTGAGGGTGGGCGTTGCACACCAGAGCCAGGCCTGGGCATGTCCACAGGTGGTGCACTGATGCCGCCCTCTGACACTGTACCCCCATGGCCATTGGCTGACTGCTGACACTGCCCCTCCAGCTGCTACTTTCCAGGGCTCAATGGTGCCGCCGCAGTGGCCGCAAAAGTCCCACTGTCCTGGACACACACCAGTGCTGCCCCACTGGTGCAGACAGGCACAGGCTGGGACTGTGATGACACGCAGGCCTCCACGGCAGCACCACCCACAGCCATGGCTGCGATGTAACCTGCTGTGTGGCCATCCTGTGGCCCATACGTGTCACTGCCTGTGATGTTAGCTCCATCATCATCGGTAACGGATCCGGCACCAGCCCGAGTCTCAGCATGCTGGCATCCATAGATGCTGGCACGCTGGGACACGGGCAGGGCCTCCTCCACACCTGCTCCATCAGCATCAGTCTGGACATCCAGGCTGGCCCACTGTCACCCTGACCCCCCGTATTCCTGTGGAAGTGGACGGGCCCTCCTCCATCTCCATGATACTGGCCTCAGTGGAAAAGCCCACCACCACTGAACCATGTAGACACTCAGGAGCTGTAAGGGAAAAAAAGTAGCATTACTGCATGTGATCTACCCTGCCCCCCCCAATAGACAGACCATGACCTACCAAGCAGTGATGGGCTACCACCCATCTGGAATCCACCACCCAGAACACCCTCAATGGTGCAATGCTGCATGCTGTCAGCAACCCGCTCTTCCTGTGGGGTCAGGCGTTGCACCTCCGGCTGTCCCCCAACGGTCACAGACTGTGCTGCCCTAATGGTAGCCACCTTCTCTTTAATTCTCCGCCTGTCCATGCCCATCTTCTTTTTGCACTCCTGCATGGAGCGCTGGTGGCTGCCATGCAGGTTGACAGCATGCACCACCTCCTCCCATGCAGCAGCATGGGCCTGTGGTGTTCTCTGGCTTCCGCTGAGAAGCGGCACCTGGTCAAGGTAGGCCTCAAACAGGGCATCTGTCTCGGCCTTTGTAAAGTTTGGCCTCCTCTTCCTCCCACCACACGCTCGGTCATGATTCATCCTGTGAGAATGACAGGTGTTACCTGTGACTGTGCAGGCCCATGCTTGTCCCAAACACCACAGTCCACACTCCCAAACAGCATGCAACTCAACGCAATAGACTGCAGTAACCGACTATGGCCAGTGCAGCCCAATGTCTCATTTTTATAGCGCAACCCATGCAAATGAGGCGAGGCGCATCTTTAAGTGGATGCAAAGGCAGTGACTGTGCCATTGAATGGCTGATTAGATGATTTGCATATGCCGGCTGAATATTGCGCTGTTGCACTTTGCGCAATTGTGTTGAACGTGGTGAGACAAGGGTGCAGTTCTGTGGCATGCGTAGTACACACCTAACTGCGCATGCCCAGGTTGATGACGCATGCACCTGCCACACTGCTGACGTGCTCTGCATGGGATGCAATGCTGGGCACAGCCACCATTGTGCCAGTGGCACTACAGCACTGTTCACATATATGGAGCTGTGGCACTGGGGCATCATAGGCGCACTGGGGCATCAGTGCTGTAGGCCGCTACAGGAGGTGGCACACAGGCACTCAATCGCACTACATGCATCGGGTTCCAATCATGCTGTGGCTGTCCGTGTGCCAGAGACCTTTGACCCTGTACCCGAACTTTGACCCCTAGGTGCCATGCATCAGGCATGGGTGCACCACTATCACGCTGTTCGGTGACAGCGCAATAGGGAATGGCAGCGCTGTACCGCGCAGCATCTGCATGTGGCAGGACCACGCTGCCAAGCACCATTTTGATTCAACCAGACAGCAGAGATGGCATGGAGGCATGCAGTTCTTTGGAGCCAGGTTGAGCTAGCCAACCTGGTGGCTATAGTTGAGCCCCATGCTGGGGCTTTGTATGGAGAGGCACCCCTGGTCAATGCCAGGAGTGCGGTCTGGCAGGAGGTGGCTGACGCCCTGGAGGAGGCCACCAGTATGGGGCGAATGGCGGAGCAGTGCCTCCATCATTATAGGGACCTGAGGCGCAGGGACCTGGACCTGCTTGGCCGCCTGTGGGCACGTGCCAGGAGGGGCTCGGTGCCACGGTCAGGTAGGTGCAACATCCATACACTATTATCGTCCATACGGGTATCACGGTTGCATGTGTCCGGCACATGGGGGGGCCATCCAGTGTTGGCTGTGGTGGTGGTATTGGGGTGTGGGGTGGATGGGTATGGCTGTGTGGGATTGCACACACATGGGGGCAGGGGGACTTTGGTATCAGATTGTACTGATGTTCCTCTCTCTATGTTTGCACCTTAGGGCCCAAAGAATGCTGGCAGAACCGGGACAGGAGGCGCCGCATGGAGGAGCAACGGGCCAGGAGGGATGATGGTGGTCCGCGGCGCATGGACCAGCCTGATGATGGTGAGTATCTTACATCCATGATTACTATTGTGTGCTGTATAATTGAAAAGGCAGTGGGGCATGGCCACCATCCATTGACACCACTGTCATGCACGTAACTTGTTACAGTCAGCACTGTCCAGTGGCACTGCATGTATGGGAGTGTGTCAATGGTGCTCCATGCGTGCACTGGGCACATGAATGTGGCACTGCCTTCACACCGCATAGCCAAGTCACTGTACGGCCATGGTGGTGCTGTGCAGGACATGGGAGGTGGGTGTGTGCAGTGGTACTAATGGCTGTGGCTGCCTGGGTGGGCAGGTCTTGTGGACATGGTCACTGTGGGTGGTCACACACCATCACCGGGGTGTGGCACATGGCTGTATGCCATGCACAATGGGTGGGCTGCAGGGGGATGGACAGTCACACTTATTGACTCTGCTCCCTCATCCTAGGTGGACGGTGACTCCAGGACATACAGAGGAGTCTACGTGAGCTGCTCCAGGTGGGCGGGGGAGACCTTGGAGCTTCTACAAAGGATCCACCCCCACGGGGTGTGGAGGAGACGGAGAAGCAGACATCAGCGCCATCATGAGGAGGATCAGAGCACTCACTGATGTCCCCATGCCCCGACTACCACCTTCCCCCCTTGACCCACCCTCACACCTCTTCTTCCCTCACCCTTATGTTCACCCCTGACCCTTACCCGCCCCCACCTGTTAGGTGACCCTCCCCCCTTGTAAATAAATGTATATAGTTTTTGTTACATCTTTTAAATATATGCATTTTGTTATGACAACTGTGGTGGTCTCTGATTTGCAGTGGGCTACAGATGTTCAGCTGCAGAGGTGTGCATGGCATCAGGGTTGGTGCACGCATGGACGTGTGTGTGTGTGTGTGTGTAGAGGTGAACTGCCTATGGTGTGGGCAGGGGGATCAGTCGCTGTCTGTGGTTTGTGTGTTGTACTCTGTGCACTGGTTGCCTGTGTGCAGTGGTCCACGGGGCCTGCACTGTGTGCATATCACCCCTGTCAGACCATCCATGGCCTGTGCAGCTGACACCCTTACATGTCTGTGATATGCATGGTCTACTGGCATGTCAGTGGTGGCTGTCCATGCTGGATAACAACTGTTCCCGGCACAATGCCAGGTTGCCTGCCATCATCAGTATGGTGCAAGTCTGCCTCCGGTGGCACTGTGGCCTCCGCTGTTGTTGTCCCCCCTCCATGCTGTTGCTTGTGTCTGTTGCAGGGGATGTGCTCCAGTGTCTGTCACTTGTGCTCCGGCAGCATGCTGGTGGCATACAGCTTCATGGTGCCTGCGTAGGGTGGCTGGCACACCTGTGCAATGTAGGGGTGCTGGCCGTGTGTGCAGATCAGCCATGGCCACGCATCAGTGGCTTAATTGACCCACTACTGTGTCCCTGTGTTGGTGTGCCCTTGGGTATGGGTGGGTGTTTGTCCATGCACTGTGTTGCATCCTGTGTGGTGCATGGTGATGTGTGTGTCTGTGCTGGCTGTTGTGGCCAGTGCTGGGATGGGATGTGTCCTTGGAAGGGTGTGGAGGGTGCTGTACCACTGGAGGTGGGGTCTGGGGCATGCCCTGTCACATGTGGGATACCTCGTGTGCTGACGCATGGTCAGTCTCTCAGCTGTACCTCAGGGGGGGATGTGCAGGGCGGCACTGTGTATGCACCTGTTGCATCGCTGTCTGCTGCTGCCCACTGCAGGGTGCTCATGGTGGGGCTGCCTTGCATGGCTCCATGGTGCACAGGGTTGCATTGTCACAGTGGGGGTGCTGGCATGCATAGGGTGTCCTGCATTGTTGGGCGTTACTCCTGGGCAGGTTGTATAGGGATCATGGTGCAGGGTGTGCTCTGCATTGGTGGGATGGTGTGGTACAGGGTGGTCTGCCCTCCTTGTGTGGGGCACCATGGCCCAGCTGTGGGTTGGTTGCTGGTATCCATGGGCCAGTGGTTATTACAGCTCTCCCCTGGTTGTGCAGTGCATGGGGTTTGGGGGATGATGTCTGTTCTGCTGTGTGTTCCTCTGCCCATCTGTGGCATGGGTGGTGGGCCCCTGCATCCCTGGTTGTGCTGTTGCATTACTGCCCTGCTGTAGCGGATGTCCCTGGTTGCACTATGGCACATCTGGACTGCTCCGCTGAGCATCCCTTGTTGCGGTATGGCGCATCCGATATGCTCAGCTTCACATCCCTAGTTGCGCTATGGCACAGGTGGTGCGATATTCAGTCGTTGACCGTAGGCACATCTTGGCCTGCACAGTTTTTGAATATTGTGCTTCTTGCGCATGGTGCAGTGGACTTGCACTTGCTCCTGCTGTTGCGCACTTTTTGGGCACAGTTTGAATATCTGGGCCAAAGTGTTTGGGATGTGTGTGGCATTCCTTACATTGGAGGGGGGTACAGGCAATCTGCTTTATACGGCCATCGATGAATTGTGCCAGTGGCTCAGTTGATGAACCTATACTGGCTACAATGGGATTTGTAAAGCTTTATGTCCCTTTGGAAGACCATAAATTACCACCCTGATAGGACTGTCATCAGTTAGGAATTCAAAACTCTCTTTTTGTATTGATCTTATTCATGGTGACATCATGTATGATAATACCAATTTCTTTCTTAAATTCAGATTTTTAGTCAGAAGACAAAGGTATTAATTTCATGTTAACACTTATCTGCATCCATTATGGTGATGGAACCGCCCTTGTCTGTAGGTTTTAGGGCAATTTTCATATTGTCTTGTAATTTCATAAAGACTGATTTTTCTTCCATTGTTATGATCACAAACATTGGATTTGGCAATTTATTAAAGTTTTTCCAGGTAAGATTCACAAGAACATTCAATAACCAATACCACTTGGTGTGGCAGTGGCATAAAAGTGCATCTTTTATTGAATTGCAAGGGCCCTTGTACCCCCGTGGAATGAAAGGGGAAGTTGCAATTAAATCCTCTGACAGAGTTTCTTGTAATATCTGTTGTTGTTCACCATGTCCCATCACTTTCCCTGAATAATAAAATGCTTCTAAGTTCAGCAAATATGTGAAACAGTACACATCACAAATACTTCAAAACTCATTGATGGTCTGGGTCAGCACAATTTATTGCCCCCATGTTGATAGTGCTGGTGCTGGGTGTGGTAGCCACTCTTGCCACTGCTGTTTTTTTCTTGCACTTGTTCTTGCTCCTTTGTGCCTCTTCTTTTCCTTCTTCTTTGAATCAGGCTATTTTTGGACTCCTTCTCTTCAGTGGGAGTTTGGAAGTCGTGGCTGCTGTGGATGTCCTTGTAAAGCAAATTGGTTAGGAGGAATATCCTCCTGGCTGTTATCTAAAAAACAATTACTAAGAAAAAGTCTGAGCTATCAGCCATGTGACACTTGGACAGGTGGTTCTGATCACTGTATCTTTTTTTGTATTATAAAAATGGGTTATGGACTGTCTCTCTTGAGAAATGCTGAAACAGCATGTGAGTATGACACACACACACACAGGTTTTAGATACAAGGTGTTACCTGAAAGGCCCAAAGCTAATTACAGACTTTAAGTAAGTTAATTATAGCTGTAGTTGCTAAGAGTGAAAATCATAAACTTTAATAACGCTTAGAGGAAGAATAGCAGGTTGTAACGTTTTAGTGCAAAGTCATGAAAGAAGCTTTCATGTCCTGGAAGGGGGGAAGCTTATCATAAGATCAAAGAGAGTAATTTTAAGAACATGAGTTATGCTGAGGTTGCAGGATTTAATACTTGGAAAAAACATCCTGTTTTTATATAGATATATTTTTTTATATATTCTGACAGGGAGGACCTAGGTGACCTCATGCAAAATAGGTGGGGAAAACCAGCTTTTAAACATTATTCTGTTTTCCTTCAGAGACACTTCTATCTAGACTCTGACAAAGAAACTTCTGTGAGCACTTTAAGCAGGTATTTAGAGAGAGAGAGACAAATCTAAGTACTGTAGTAGGAATTGCACTGTTAACACCTGTTTTGTTTAAAAGATTTGTATGTCTTGTGATATAATAGTTCTGTATTTTATGTGTTACATATTTTTTATCTATTTTAGTAAAACTCTATTTTTAGAGCTTACTTGGTCTGTCTTTGATTTCTTTCCTTTACAAGTAGAGTATATATGGTTAAAGCAGACACTGTACATAAGCTTGAATGGTGATACCAAACTGGAAAAAGGTAGGCGATGTAAATCTGAGGTCTTTTATTACAGTTTTTAAGGGTCCATTTCTGTACACCTGGTTAGGTGCCCATAGGCAAAGATATCTGGCCCCCTGAAGACAAAGTTATTCGAGCCTGTACATTGGGTACGCTAACAAGAGGTTCACAGTTTGAATCCCTCCAGAACTTGAGACCAAAGGTTGGCTTGAACCTACAAAACAGACCAGAAGGGTTATCCTGTTTCAGAAAACTGTTCACAAGACTGCGCTCAGAGGTTGGCACTTTGGGAGTAGAGGACTGACCTGCTGAGTGGGTTTGTGACAAGCCACACCACGTCAACTCCCCAAACCGAAAAATATTTTTAAATGGCTTTATTTATCATTTGCTCCAGCAAAGTGTCAGGTTAAAATTCACAGGCAACAGCACATAGCATAACTAGCGATAATCGTTTCACTCCCAAACCACTTTTTCAAGGCTAGTTAGGTGCTTACAAAATAAAATAGGTATGGAGTTTAACAAAAAAGGGGGGCAACTGGAGCAAAGGCAGTAGGTGGGATATAACAGGGGACTTGGGAGTAATAAAGAGAGGGTGGTTTGAGGCAGTGTAGCCAGGAGGAGGTTTTTGGTGGCACACACAAAATGGATGAACATGGGAGGTTTATAAGGTATGGTGTATAGACATTAGAGGGGTGTTTGGGGGATGTGAACAAAAGAAATGAATGAAATAGGTCAGCTGAGCAAAGACAGCATGTGGGATGTAATGGGGGACTTAGAAGGAATAAAGGAATTGTGGTTGAAGGTGATAATCATATAAGCAGAGACGGGAACATGCCAGGGATATCAAAGCAGTAAAGGGGGCAAGGCAGAGTTTGAATGAGAAAGTGGAAGCAAGGGTAACTGAGTTAGGGGATATATATCACACAATGATATTTCCAATGAGTGAGTCGAGCTGGCAGTAATCAGCTGATTCGAATTAAGCCAGAGGCAGATATGATGTTACGCAAGGGACATAAAGGTAGTGCATATGGGAAAGGAGCTGGGGCCAGGGGAGGTTGCCCATGAAGCACAAGGGCATCTCATAGGCATGTACCAGGTTGTATAGACAAAATGGGGTACATTTAACAGAGATGGGCTTGGATTTGTTTAACCTGGCAGCTGGAAGAGGTGATGGAGTAATGGGGCAAAAGGAAGGAAGCCCATCACCCGGTGCGATAGCTGGAGATGGGCTAGTGGAAGAAAGAGAAGAAGGGAGGAGGGGGAAGAGGGAATAGGAGACACAGGAGAAGGATATTTGGGGCACAGGGGAACACTGTGCCAGGAAACCAGGACATGGGCTGGGTGTGTACCCAGTCATGTTTGGGCTCTTGTAGAGTTTGCATCCCAGAGGGCTGAAGGTGGGTGTTGGGTTTGCATCCAAGCCCTGGTGTTGGGTTTGCACCCAAGCCCAGAAGAAGGGAATAGGAAGAAAGAACAATGGATATATGTAATGGATGTATATAAAGGATGTATATAATGGATATAAATATGAAAATAAATGATTATGGTAATGTAAATACAGTGGGTGGATTTATGAGTTATTAATAAAATGAGGCCAGCTGAGCATCCAGCAAGGTTGTGTGGTGTGGTTATTTTGGGAAGGGGATCCCTGATGAGGTGGATTGCCAGCTTAAAGGGCAAGCCCTATTGTCAGGTTCTCCTACAAAAATAGCAGGGTTTTTCACGGTTAGGTAACATAGGGAAGAGAGAGGGGTGGGGGGTCCCCTGACCAAAATAGCAGGGGTGTTCAGGTCTAGAAAACATAGGGGAAGGGGAGGGGGAGGAAGGATGGGGAAGGGAACTAGGGTTGGGATTGGTGGAGGAAAGCAAGGGGAATAACTACAGAAAAAGGGTACTTAAGTGGAAGCAAGGCTAGGAGCACCCTTCTTCATTTTCTAGAGAGCAGTTTGCCCACCCGCCCTTTAATTTATGGGTAAGGAGGGCATGGAGAGGGGGAACGGGGGTCAGCTGCTGAAGGTGGACAGCAGGTTGACCAGGTTTTGGTGGAGATATGAGGCCACAGGGACTCCTGGAAGCTGGACAGCAGTTGGTCGGCAGGGTTGCTGAAGGTGAACAGCATCAGGGATCAAGAAATGTAGAGGCCAGAGGGATTGTCTGAAGGTGGACAGCAGTCAGCTTGCCAGAACTGTGGAAGGTAGACAGCAGTGGGATTAAGGGAATGCTGTGGCCACAAGGACTGCGGAATGTGGACAGCAGTGGAGTGGCCAGGTGCAGGTTTGCACAGGTGGGGAGAATGGAATAAGGGGGGCAGTGGTAGGAAGAAAGAGAAGAAAGGGGGAAGGGGAAAGGCAGAGAATATTAGACATAGGAGAAGGACATCAGGTACTAGAGGTACTGGGCTGGGAAACCAGGAGATGGGTTGGGTGTGCACCCAGCCATGTTTGGGCCCTTGTGGAGTTTGCATCCCAGAGGGCTGAAAGTGGGTGTTGGGTTTGTACCTGAGCCTGGTTGTCAGGTTTGCACCTGAGCCCAGAAGAAGGGAATAGGAATAAAGAACAATAGATGTACATCATGAATGTAAATATGAAAAGGAATGATTATGGTAATGTAAATACAGTGGGTGGATTTATGAGTTATTGATAAAATGAGGCAAACTGAGTACCCAGCAAGGTTGTGTGGTGTAATTATTTTGGGAAGAGGATCCCCTGACAATAATCCCTTATGTGCTTTGTAAATCTTTATCACAGTACTCAGGTGCCCTTATCATTCAGGTGTAAGCCATCCCAACTATTTTTCTGTAATAGTGTTATACTTTATGGTGAAACAGCCTTCTGCATGGCAGCTGACATATCCAGTTTTATTCTTGCCACTACATTATCAGCACCATGACCTCACTGACTGTGACATCACAGTTGACTGACCTGGCAGCTTCTGAGTGGCTCTTCTTTGCAGCTGTGATGTTATAGTCAGTGAGGTCACAATGCTGATGATGTAATAGGAGAAACAGAGCTAGATATGTCAGCTGCCAGGCACATATAGGATAGTGCATGGGGAACGGTTGACAACAGGGCTATTCTTTCACCAAGTTGGCACTATGAGGACAGATTACCTCGAGAGCGCAGCTCGAGAGGTAATCCGTTGTCATAGTGCCAACGAGGTGAAAGATGCCCTTTTGTCAATTGTTCCCCATGCACTTTTTTTTATAGTGTATGGTGGAACGTCGTTTTTTTGGGGAAAAAAAAAACAGTTACTAGAAGGAAAAAAGAATTTACATTGTGAACATTTTCACACTAACCATTAATACTGCCCCCGATATTGCTGCTTTCGCCATGTGTCCTGTCTATGGAGCGAGCTCTAACTGTCAAATGCTGCGCGAGGACACAGTATGACGTTCGCAGTACAGTAGAAAACATCATTCTGTTGTACTGCGAACGTCACTAGCGTGTGACTACAAGGTTTCGAAAACGATCGATTTCGGTGGAGAACGACGTTCCACCATACACTATAGTGCTGTTCCACACATTACACCTTCTAACATCAGGTAAAATGATCTTCTAATTAGCTAAAGGGGAAAGAAAGAGAATCTCAGATATAAAAGGTAATATCTGACTGCTTTCAAAAACTAATATTTGTTTTAGACAGTACACTAGCTCTTTAGTGAAATAGGAGCATGTCATTACATTGTTGTTTTCAAAAATTGGGTGAGAGGGGCTTCTGGCGTCTCAGAGATTTATTGGAGAACGGGGGGTGTTCCATACAGCAGCAACACCAGGACACAATTTGGTGCACTCCAGTGGAAAACAGGTATTTACGTGAAGCTTTGGAGAAGTCATGGCACTTACCCAGGGCCTGTATAGAAAACCAAATGAAGAGTCCATCCAAGTTGTAAGGTTTAATTAAAGACTTTTTCTTCATTTAATGAGCTATTTTAACAGCAAAACTGACACTCCTGGGCAAGGGAAACACCATATGATCAATGTTTTAACTCAAACAGAGTCTTTGTCAAGATTCTTCCCCATTTGGGTGAATTGTCATTATAGTGAAATAACATGACACATGTGTAGCAGTTAATTGCTTTTTAAAGTGCTGGCATTTCAAATAGCTTAAGCATATATATTCCTATGTGCAAATCAACATTTCAAGAGTGAGGTGACTTCTCCAAAGCATCACGTATACGTGTTGTCACTGAGTACCCCAGGTCACCTTGGTGCAGCTCTTTTTTGTTCTTTGCTGTTTAACAGGTATTTACACTTGCTGCTACCAGATGTTACCAAAATTCCACCCTGTCGAGAATAAACTGTGTGTGTAGCCAAACTAGCCACACTAGCCAATGGCTACCAAACAAGAATGAGCATGTTAGTCTAAGTTGAATGCAAAAAATCATATTTTATTGCAACGGCAAGGTAGAAACAAAAAGAAAAGCCAGTCAGACACTGACCACACTCGTACTGAGCTCATCCTTGTTTGGTAGCAGTTGGCTAGTGTGATTACTTTGGCTACACACACGATTTATTCTCTACAAGGTGGAATTTTGACAACATTTGGTAGCAGCAAGTGTAAATCTCTGTTCTCCACAGGAGTGCACCAAACTGTGTTATTGTGTTTCAGTTTGGGGTGGCCCCCTGGCATGTGCTGCCTCCCTTTTCATGAGTTTAAAGTGTTTGTGTTGGAGTAGCAACACCAGCAATGGATGCCAGGTTTGTAGATACTACTACAAAGGATGCTATTGAGGAATGGTCAGGAGACAGTTGTGACACTGGAGACGAGCTCCCAGTATCACAAATCTGTGTAGGGGAATGGATCAGGGGATTCCAGAGATACTAGTATTGCCATTATATCAACCCAGTGTCACTTTTGAAAATGAGGGGAGGGATTGGGGTGCAACTAGCAACTAAGGAAGTCCTAAATTATAAGAGTGAAAATGTATCTAAATATTATGTTTCCAATGTTTTCCTAAAAATTACAAACTTACATTAAGGCGTACCTAACCAGTCTGACCTTTTCACTCTCTTCACCACACGAAAGTTGTAATTGGTTAGGCATCATAATGAAATGCACCAAATGAACATGCATTGCTGTGCTCTGCAGTCTATTTGTATGATATAGCTTTAGAAAATAAACTGCAAACAGAATTAGTTTTTTAAACTTCATTTTATTACAAAAAATAGCTGTTTTTCCTCCCAAAGGACAAGTCAGTTCATAAATATTCATAAACGTAACAGTAGAATGAATAAATTATGATATATTTATAATTATATTAAATAAACACAAATATCTGAAAAAAAACAAAGTACAAAAAGTAAATATAAATGCCGCAGTCATACAAAAATGATTGTTTTTAAACCAGTAAAAAATATTAAGGAAAACAAGACTGAATTGCTTTGCCAGACTGTAGTGAAATCTTTTCACCTGAGAACACAAATCAATCCTAACATGTAACAGCTGTATAAATGTATGCGTACACATTTTAAATCAGTTAGATATATTAAAATATCTCAAAACATGACAAACATTCAGAGCTCAATAAACAGTATGATTTTTCAGTGCAGTGAACCTTTTTTAACATGTTAGAATGAATATTATGAATGTTACTACAACAGGTTTGCTTTCCTAAAGGTGTACTTAATTGGCTAAATCCCTTAGGGATCTGCAGTATGCTGACACATCAGTCAGCTGTGTCATAGTGAAACACAACAAATTAAAAAATGTTCTTGTGTAGGCAGGTGACACAATTTTCTATTTGTGTGATACATATTTACAAACATAAAAATGCAAACAGTATTTTAATTGCTTTACATAAATACATTGTTACATTTACTGGCTACTAAAAACAGCAACAGAAAACAGCCTGACGCTGGTCATGTTGTGAAATACAATTTTCACCCTTAAAGTGTCCACAAATGGGTTTATTGCTTTTCTGTGTAAGTCTTGAAAATTGGGCACTTCGGAGCATTTTCTGGAACAATTCGCAAAGTCTGAATTTTCAAGAAGTTCAGAACATTGTGACCTTTTCTCCCCTATGAAGTACTCACTTTGCAGGTTTTTCCCCTCTAAGTGTACAGTTTGTGAAGCAAAACCTATGCAAAGTGAAATGTTATGGTGAAGTCTTTGTGAAGCATGTAGTTTCCAAACTTTACCTACCCCTAATAGGAATGTACATGAAAAGAGAATCATAAGGTTAGCTTTAGATTGCATACCTAACTGATGCTTTAAATAGCTCTAGGTTTTAGGCCTAACTGGTACTTTAAAGAAAATGGGGTGACTGGGCATTTCCAGATAGCTGGTGGGTTGAAGGAACTCATCTGACAGATGGAACTGTTTCTTTCCTAAAATCATATGTTTATAAGTTTCAGGGCTTTTTAATCCATTCTCTGCTATTAAAAGGGTAGATTTGTATTTTGAACATGCGAAACTGGGATCATTCTGTTTCACTAGAATTCAAAAGTAAAAGACACTGCCAGCTTCCATACTATTGACTTACTTTGAAACCAGTACAGGTGATGCCATGCTTAATGGTAAAAGAGTCTTCGGCATTTACATAAAAATAGACATACAGCTGAAGGGTGGAAAGTTCATCGGTCTATCAGGTTCTCCCTTCCATCAGATCAGTGGGATACGGAGGCTATTTGCCTGGGATTTTCCCACCAAAAAGCTGCAACACCCCTCACAAATTGTAGAGTAGCTACATAAACTGGCATTTTATTAAACCAGTAAAATAATAAGTACCAGATTTGATTGCTCTGCCAGGCTTGACTGAATAGGGCAATCTTTTCACATAAGGAGAAGTCAACTCATAAATATATCAGTAGAATAGTGTAATAAGTATATACTTTTTAAATTAAGTTAAATATAAATATCTCCAAACATAAGAAGAATTAAAAAAAATATTAAAGTTAAAAATCTCCGTAGTCTTCAAAAAGCCTAGTTTTACACAAATACTGTCAGCTAAATCTTTAAAGTCATTGTGAATCTGTTTAACTTAAATAATCTATCACCATCCTTTATTATACAGAATGCTGACTTAACACACTGTTTTTGAGTGACTGCATTCTGAAGTGTGCCTCATCATTCTCTGAGTTTCATATAACTAAATTATGTCTACTGAACATCAAAAAAAGTCAGCAGAGTAGGAAGAAAATAGGAAGGCATGTTCCCTCCTTACCTACCCCCAACACCAAAAAATAAATAAAGAATACTGTCATTTTCTGTCAAGCCTTCATTAACTGATAGAAGGTGACCATTCAGTGTTGGTGATAGCCTTTCACCTTTCTAGTCTGTTGTCAAACATTCATACTTTAACTTTCTTTTAAGTTGTTTCAGTTATTGCATCGTTAAATAAATACAGTATGCAAATAATCAGATAATCAAGTTTGCTTAGCTACTTAATTACACACATCTTAAAAAAATGCAGTAAGTTAAAAGGGTTCAATAGGCAGTACAACCTTCACATTGCTTCTCTGAGTGCAGGATGCTTTGAACTTTTGTCTTTTTCTTTTTCATTTCACTGGCTTATCATCTTTGGAACTGGAAGGCAAGCACAAAATATAATGTCAGTGCGTTATTTGAACTGTTGGCTAGGGGATGGGATACAAGACCAAACGAGAAAGAGAAAACACATGGACGGACAGGATAAACCCAGCAGCACACTTTTTGCAAAAACAAGAAAGCCTGTGTACATAATACAGCAGCAGAAGCTGTTTATGTTGGTTCAGCCAACTAACATTGAATAAACAGATTTATGCAATAGGTGTGGACAACATGTCCAGTACATAATTCCTGTTATTTGAGCTACTGTATACAAAAAATTAATTGATGTACATAATCACTATGTCATCACTCATTCATGTACATAGTTGTTATGTCATGAGCCTATTTATCTACACAGTTGTTATGTCCCTAGGTCCAGCACAAGCACGAGGAACTAATTTAGAATATTCAACATCAGTAGCAGTACTAATCATATTCAAATGCGAATAACTTTAAAGCGAAAAATTCTAGCATGGTACTGTGAGCATGAAAGTTGTTCAGCACAAAGCTATCTACGAAATGAGTGGCATTTCATTTATAGATACCTCTTAGTTTTTTAATAATTAGGAAAAACTGCACAAATGTAGGATTTTTTGCACTTTTTCAACAAACAAATGCAAATAACTTTAAAATTAAAATGATAGCATTGTACTTTGAGCACAGAAGTTGTTCAGCACAAAAATATCTACAAAATGAGAGGTGTTTCATTTATGGGTACCTTGTAAATTTTTTTATAATTAGCAAAAAATGGCAGAAAATTCTATTTGTATTCACTTTTTTGATGAACAAATGCCCCACCCCCCAAAAAAAGGCAAAAACGAAAGAACTGTGCATCAAACTTTTTCATGATGTACTGGCCATAATATGAAGTTGGAGCATCCACAGCAACTGCTTAGCAATCACTATGCTAAGCAGAGCTACACTGTGAAAACCATAAAAAGTCTGTGTGTTTACATTAAAAATTAAATAAACAATTTAAAACAAAATTCCCTGCACTATCCTAAAGGATCCCTATTACATAAATGGAATACATAATAGGGACCTTGTGGAATACATGATTTATTTTCACTGGAGCTGTTTGACCTTGGGCATATCACCTGGGACTTACACCACTTGTGAGGTTACTCAGGGTCAAACAGCTCTTGTGAAAATAAATCGTGTATTCCACAAGTCCCTGTTACGTATCCCTTATGTGTTGCATAGCATGGTGAAACAAATCACATAGCTAATTTTATTTGTGGATGTTTGCCTTTGACGTGTGTCATGAAATCCTTAAATTATCGAGCTTCAAACTAATGCTAAATGTAACTTCGCAAAATACTGCTTTTTATTTATTTAGTTTATATTTACCAGGTACAGTAGATGCACTAGACAGAAAGTCTACCCTTTTTTCATGCATGACCTGGGAGATTACAACATAGGATGTCATATCATACTGAAAATGCTTGATATTTTATCTTTTGAAGATCAAGTCTTGTGTGTGTGTGTGTGATATATTTAATGCAATTTTCAAATATCCAGGAAAACATTTTTAAAGTACCGATAAGAGACATAAAATAATTAATTGTTGATCAGTTCTTTACTATTGAGGACATTGGCATGAAAACACAATAAGTTTCCTCTAGACATGATCAGGTTATTGTGCTCTGACCCCTGATTAAGTCATAGCCTTGTTTATAACATCACCATGTGTTTTTGTGGAAATTATTATGATGTCACAGACAGAGGATTGTGATTTCATCAGAGCTTAACAAAGTAAGGACAGGGGACAAAGAGTCTGCTTTTATGCAAATATACTCAATAATAAAGATCAAAGGGAAAATAAATACAGGGAATTGATAAACTATAAACTAAATGATGCCTAAAAATCTTTTTTTTTTTATTTCATTGGCAAAATGCTTTGTTTGAATATAATGAAGGGCTGTGTCATATAGAATATGAATGCTGAGTTCCTCCTTTTGGTTAGTTTAAAGGGGAACAGTCAGCACTAAGAGTCCCACATCCAAGTGTGCAGCTGGCTCTAATTTGCCCTTTTTGTACAAAACATTTTTTTTTACTTACAATTTACTGCAGTAGAGTTGATTGTATCATACTGATTCTGCTGACTTGCAAGATGGCATTTTCTATAACTACAAATCACATAATCCTTTGCAGTTCCCATCAGAGTAGGGTTGCTGCAGTAGGAGATTCAATAGCCTGCAGTGCATGTTGAACACTGGGACTGGTAAACATCTGATCAGAGCTTATACAAGTAAGCAATAACCCACGACAGAGTGTGTGGTTAGTGGGGATTAATCAACACCCCAGGTGCATTGTGAGGCACTAGGCCACAGGCTGAGTGTCCTCACAGTGCCCGGGGTGTTGAGTAATCCCCAATAAACACACACCCTGGAGTGTGTTACTGTGCTTACAACTTGGGCTATGTCTAAACAACCAAACAATACCAGAAAATGTGTTTTTTTGCTATTTAAATAGCACAAAAGGCACTGTATCCTGCCACCTTGTAAAATAGTCCATCACAAACAATGTATACTAAAGTGATGTTATGTACATAGAAAGGTCAGAACTACTGCACTGATATGATTTCTGGCATTTTTGATGCATAGCATGCTTTCTTTCCATTCCTGTGCCCTGTACTCAGCCCCCCAACACCCACCCAAGACACACATATGTAGTTTTGTTCTGTGTGTTTCTCTCTCCTTCACTGTGCCACGCTGTGCCCCTCTCTCTCTCTCTCTCCCTCTATAGCATATGGCAACTGTTTTGCATTCTTTGAGGAGGTAGGATTCGATTGTCAGATAGCAGGCAGGAGATCTAAACTGTTCCACAGATACCCACTATTGTGCTCTGCGCTCCAATTGTGGGGGATGGGGACCAGGACTGTCACTGCGCAGACTAACAATGAGCTTGAGAGAGGAACTGATGGGCCAGCAGCTATAGAATGGCTGGCACAGCAGAGATCACACAGAGAGAGAAAAGCAATTATTGAGAGAGAGAGAGAGAGAGAGAGAGAGAGAGAGAGACAATACATTCAATCAATGCTGGTGCATGGTGCAAGAAGACACAAACAGCTATGTTAAAGAGGACAGGAATTCATTTCTAAATTGCAGCTGTTTATTAAGTTCTTATTCTCAGCAGTAATATGCATTCATCTAAATTATCCACATTTAACTGTACCTGAATAAAAAGTGACATGAAAAACTGTATTTTGCATTGCTTCGTTTTTTTATGGGCAACATTCTGAGACAGTTCTCTTCATAGAACCAATAACTTGGAGTTTTAACTATGTCACGGTTTGTGAATAGCGCTCTAAGCTTAGTACTGATAGGTCAACAGCTCATAATTAGCATTCTGTGCACAAACTGTGCAGTGTCAGTGGCTCAGTAGGTAGCACACTTACCTCTGAGGCCGGGAGTTCAGAAGGCTGTGGGTTCTAGCCCCACAACAGGCACTTAGGTTAATATCCCAATACTGACACTGCAGTGCAGCATGCGGGGGAGGTGCTGCACTCCTGAGGTGCCGTCTTTCGGATGAGATGTTAAACCGAGGTCCCATCTGCCTGTTCTGGTGGTAGTTCAGGTGGATGTTAAAGATCCCATGGCACTTCTTGAAAAGAGTAAGTGAATTTCCCCGGTGCACTGGCCAAATTTCCCCCTATTCACTAAAATACCACCAACAGCTTATTCTGGTTCAAAGTCAGTTGCATTCATCTGTATCTCCCTTCTGCCTGAAATAGGCAGAATTTGTCTAGTGCACTTACCCGGTCAACAAAAACTAAATAAATAGTAAAAACTCCACGTTATTGGTTCCGTGAAGAGAACTGTAACAGAACGCTGCCTATAAAAACAAAACAATGCAAAATACAGTTTTTCATATCACTTTTTATTTGGGTACAATTAAATCTGGATAATTTATGGGAATGCATATAGTTTCTGAGAATAAGAACTTTATAAACAGCTGCTAATTGGCACACATTTTCTGTCCCCTTTAATGCACCGTGCGGTACAAACACTGATCTCGCACTCCCCATGACTCTCTCTAGGTCGGGTGAGGGGCATCTTGACATACAGGGAATAGTCCTCCGATGCTTTCTCTGTTTCTGTCCCACTCACCACCCATAGAGAAAAGAGGAGCCAACAACGAGACTGATGGGACAAATGCTGCAGGATGGGACCAGAGAGAAAGACACAGCCAATGGCAGGAAGACATGCTGTAGGCAACCGGTCGCACACATGCTGCTGCAGGGGCAAGGACTGTATGACAGACACAGGAGATAGCAGCAGATCACAGATGAGACACAATCAGTGTCTCCATGTGCCTGCAGCCAGGAATATGACACTATTGCTGGGGTCCTCCAAGGTCCGCGGAGCGGGTGGGAGGCGAGACAGAAAACACTGAGGGCTACTGTACTTGTGTTGCTGCACACATGTATGTGTTGTGTACTTGCCCCAGAGAGATAGAGAGAGAGAGAGAGAGTCACTTTCATTGTGTGTACCTCAGGATGTCTCTCTCTCTCTCTCTCTCTCTCTCTCGCTCGCTTAGTGGGGGGGGGGATTAATGGCTGCCTTGGGAACTGTGCTTCAGGCACAATAACAAGAGTTGACAGCTTCTTGATCACTTTGCTGGAGCCCCTTCACCACTTACTGTGTGGGTAACAGAGACTAATGAATGGTCAGGTGGTGGCTGTCTGTCAGTGAGCTCACAGATAGCTCCCTGCCTGTGTTATAAGCTCTAACATGCTTTGCAGGCTATTGAGTCTCCCACTGCAGTGGCCCTTGTCTGATGTGAACTGCAGGGGATTCTGGGATTTGTAGTTATAAAAAATGTCACCTTATAAGTTAGTAGAATCAGTCTTATACAATCTACTATACTCCAGTGAACAGTAAGTAATTTTTTTGCATATAAAGTACACACACCCTCCTACTTCTATTAATATCTGGCAATATCCACCCCAACCCTGGACCACCCTGCGCTAGGGCCTCTCCAAACCACCCTAGGAGTAGCCTACTGCTAGCTACTCTGAATATATGCAGCCTACCAAAAAAACTCACCCCTCTGCAAGGCTGGGTTGCCCAGCATACACTGGACATCCTAGCCCTCTCGGAGACCTGGCTTTCCACTAGAATACCCAATAACGATGTCTCCCTCAGTAATTATTCCCTTTTCAGGGCCGATAGGGCCAGCAAGAGAGGCGGTGGCTGTGCAATTTATGTTAAATCCTCACTCCATGCCACTGAAGTACACCCCCCCGCACCACAATATGGCGCCCAGACACTAAGTCAAACTCAGTCTGGGTTCCAAAACTCTCCACATCCTTTCAGCCTATATCCCCCCGAGAAACCAAAAACTCACTTTTGACTGTATCCTCCACACTATCTCCCACCTACCTAATATTAGTGAACTCATCTTAATGGGTGACTTCAGTGTCAACTGACTATCCCCAGCCTCATCCAGCTTTAAAGACACCACACTGGCATATGACCTTGCCCAACTCATCACCTCTCCTACTAGAAGGGACAATAGATCCGGGACCTCCACCCTTTTAGACCTTATTTTCACCAACAGGCCACGGAACCTCTCCCAAGAAATGGTGCTCTCTGATTCTATTAGTGTCCACTCTCGGGTGACCTGCTGGTGGTCGGGCAAACTGCCCCCTGCCCCCCCAAAAATCTCCATGCAGAGACAGCTAATAAGAGGAGGCCTGCAGAAACTCAAAGCCCATCTAACTACCAGCGATTGGCTCCCCATTTACACCACACAGTCAGTAGACCTAGCACTCGCCCACTTTATAACCACTTTTAACAAGGCCTGTGACATTTTTGCCCCCCTCACCAAACAAGTACTGAAAACCAGAACCACTCCTTGGATCACACCCTCACTACTTAACCTGCTTCAACTGAGGGACAACCTTTGGCATAAGGCCCTTGACTTTCAACGCACACATGATAGACAGCTATACCGGGTGGCCCGCAATAAATGTACATGGGCCATACGACAGGTAAAGGCTACTTAATACCAACAAACTCTAACTTCCTCTTGGGGAGATGGTAAAAAATTCTGGAGCAACATAAAAGAACTCAATGGGAAATCCTGCTCCCCCACCCCCTCCCAACTCACTATAAATGGAAATGTCACACAGGATCCTTCCACTATAGGCAAAGCCCTTAACTCCGCCTTCTCGGACCTCCCATATCCTCCCTCCTAATTTCTTCCACCCTGTTCCCCCCACCTCCCCCAACACACCGTGTAACTCAGATTCACTACCTTTCAGGCTGAGAGTCATCTCCTCCCACGAGGCAAAACATTACATTTCCAAAGCTATCGCCAATTCCTGTTACAGCAATGATTCACTAGATCTTAAACTCATTCAGCTGACACTGGATGTCATACTACCCCACCTTACTAAAATTCTCAACCTCTCTCTTTGCCTCGGTCAGTTCCCTTCAACCTGGAAGAGAACCATAATCACTCCCATTCTGAAGAGTGGCGACCCCACTTACTCAAGCAATTATAGACCGATTTCTATACTTCCACCTCTCTCCAAAGCACTGGAAAAAATAGTCTCGGACCAGATAACAGAACACCTAACTAAACACAACCTCCTCTGCCAGGCTCAGCACGGTTTCCAGACAGGCCATAGCACTGTCACTGCACTTTCTGAGCTCACCTCGTTCATCCATGAGGCCCTAGACTAAGGATCTATTGCAGGTGCAATCTTTGTGGATCTAACCAAGGCATTTGACATGATCAGTCACGATCTTCTGCTTCATGTCCTTCCACAGCTGAATGTGGTCCCCGAGACAACTGCCTGGTTCAAGGACTACCTCTCAGGCTGGTCACAGCAGGTCAGGTTAAATACCACCATCTCCTCATGCAAAGCAGTGTGCTCTGGGGTCACACAGGGGTCTATTCTCGGCCCTCTTCTCTTCACCCTCTTTTTAAACTCACTTCCCAAGGCATGCAGTGGTCATCTGCTTCTCTATGCTGATGATGCGGTACTATTTTGGAAACACCCACAACCAAGCGACCTCCAGCTAGCCCTTCAGGGTTTCTTCAGAGAGCTAGAGACATGGTTTGATGAGCACTGCCTGATCATCAACTATAAAAAAACTAAATCCATGATCTTTGCGCACCGTCAAAGCCCACACAGTCAATCAGCACTCCTAATTAAAAACACACAAGGCACCCCCCCTTGAACACGTTACTAACTTCAAATACCTGGGTATCACATTAGATACCTCCCTCTCCTACCATAGTCACATTCAACATCTCTCCTCAGCTGTCAATGCTAGAGTGGGAATCCTCTACAGACTTAAACACTGCTTACCCACACAGGCCATGCATCTTGCAGTCTCCTCCTCAATCCTCTCCCTAATTGACTGCGGGATAGCGATATATGGATCAACAGAACCCACTGCACAATGTAGTATTAACACTGCCCTGAATAAAGCATGCCGACTAGTCACCAGCAGTGACAGACTAACTCATATCTGTGACCTTTACGCTCTGACTGGTTGGCTAAACTTCCAACAAAGACTAAAGTACCACACCTGCATCTTTGCAAAAAAATACAGCTCCAGCTAGCCCCCGTTGGCCTTCTCCCCATAATCAGCCCAGCCCCCCTCAGGCATAATACATGGCTCACAGCAAACTCCTCATTCCAGGTCCCCCACTGTAGAACATCACTGGGGCAAAGATCTTTCCAGTACTGTGCTCCCCTTTGGCTCAATGATTTACCTCCCCAGGTCTCTCAGACCCATAGCATCTCCCTATTCAAAGCAGACCTCAAAGCTCACCTAACTGAGTCTGCAAACTGTGACTGTGGCTAGCACTACCCACCTCGAGTGCTCCCAAACCCCCCAATAACTGACTCAGGGTCTCCCTAGACCCCATGAATCTGCATTCTACACATCTCTAACAAATGATACCCAGAAAGCTGCCTACCACTGTCTCAGGTAAACTAAGTTCAAAGCCTGGACTGCACTGTCAGTACTGTTTGTGAATACTGCTTGTTTATTTATGTTTTCTTGTATACTGCTTGTTTATGTATGTATCCTTGTATTTTGTTCTCCCTCCACCCCCCGTAACCGAAGTGGAGCCTTTGCAAAAGAGTCTGTGACTGAAAGGATTGTAATTCCGATTATATGCAATAAATAAATAAAATAAATAAATAAAAAATTAAAAACTGGGACCAGCCATACACTTGAACGAGGAGTTCCCATTGCTGACTGTTCCCTTTTAACATCTGCTCCTGCTAGTAAGGCAGTTGCTAAATGAGATCATCTGTATCTGCCAGTATGATTGCAGTTTTGCCTGATGTCCACGATTTATTCTCTTTCCATCAATTTGAAGACGAATGTATCTTATAGTACAAAGTCAAGTGATAATAAATTAAAAAAAAATCATTGGAGGAGAAAAGTTACCTTTCCAAAATTCTGTTGATAATTTTCTTCACCCAGGATGCCCTTGGGTCAACACAGACTTGCGCACCAGTTTCAATTGTAATGCTGCAGAAAAAATTAACAGTTAGTCAAACCCACTGTGAAACTCAGTTTAGCTTAGTAGTTAGAACAAAGAGCTGTGGATCTCCTGAACCAGGTTCTAATCCTACAACTGTCACATACTGTGCTCAGTGTGTGATCTTGTGCTAGTTCTATAAATTACTTACTTTTGTTGTGCACATGATTGCAGTAACATGATGGGGAAATGGGCAGACTGAATAGACTAATGAGTTTTTATCTGCCAGCAGAATCTCTGTTTCTATACAGCATTCTCTTGGGTTGCAAACCATTTTGAGGTATAATTTGCTTGAAATGTGCTATATGAACAAATTCCTTTCCTTTTCTGGAGGTGTCTAGAACCTGAGTTTGAAAACACAGCTAAATGAAAACATCATTTAAAATGCACTCAAATGTAGATATACAGGTATTTGTGATAAAGAGATGTAACCCTTAACTGGAAATCAGTTTTGTAAATATCTGAAAACTGCAGCTCTGTGAGTTTAGTGGTTTAAAGATGATAGGAAACAGTCGTTATACATTTAGATGCCCTCCCATTTTCCTTTTAGTGTCTCTCCTATATGTACCCATGTTTTGACCTTCGTTGTTTAGCAATTACATTTTCTATTACCTTCGCAGTTACTGTGAGTCCCTCTAACTTCACAGGCTACTGCTGTTTCTTTATACAGAGTCTGGATATTCTCTGATATCACTTCCACTATTTCTGGCCATTCACACAAGTAGCTTGAAATTGTATTTCCTGATGTCATGGAATGTGCAAATTTACAGTAAAACAAAACAATGAATAGCTGCTGAGGATAGGGAGACCCACTATAGATCCAAGGGTACTACAAAGTTTGATTATTGATTTTTTAAAAAAAATGGGCAAAGCATATCTGAATAAATAACTGAAATTAAAAGTGAAACAGGACAGTATTAAACGGTATCAAAGTGATTCATCATCACCTTTAAGCTACCTATCTGTATAGCCTTTGGTTTTTGTAGACGGCAGAGCCTCCGTTTAATAATGATGGGATTATCATTACCAACAAACAGGAACACTATCATTCTTATACAAACGTCATGTCTATAGGTGACTTGAGGACCTAGTTTCATTCTGATTGTCTTGGAAATTTGAGGCACCTTAAAACAGCAGTAAAATGAAAAACTGTTCTTCCAAAAAAATGTAGATTAAGCTACAATTAATAAAAATATTACTATACCTCTCAGCTCTACTTTTCTAAGTTACTCCTATGAGGTGCCTAGAAAAATATTGATTTTCTTTGCCCCAACCCTTGCCAGCTCTACAATGCTATTTCTAAGCCAAATGTCATGTCCATGTTTTTTTCATGAAAAAAATAAATTAAAACATATTCATATCTTGTTGGAACTAGAACATTGTACAACCAAATAAAATTGGGTGATGCCTGGAACCTTTTATAGTGAAAAATGGTAGGGTCTTTTTTTGTTGCCCAGTTTGGTTGCACTGTTGCTTTAAAGCTTTGTTGATGTAAATGCTAAGAGGGAATTTAAAATGTAGAGTGGGAACTGATTTATCAGTGAAACCAGGGCCTAGCTTTAGATATTTTGTTAAAGAAACAGAGAACAATATCAGTTACTTACATGACTTCAACTTCTTTACAATGGGGCCCACTGGGGATGAGCTCCACATTTTTCATATTCCTTGGGTGGATGAATCTGGATTCAGTCTTTATACACTGGCATCGCAGCTCTATTCTTGACAGGGACATGGCTGTAAAATAAAGGCAAAACTTAGCAAGAGGTATTGGAAGCAACAGTGTTTGACACTCACACAGCTGACGTGGCTTTCATTATGGGCTGGCAGTATAGCCTAGAGGTTAGAGGGACGAGGTGTGAACGAGCTTGGTACATCCAGCAGACCAGACCTGAGTTTGATTCTCACAACCTCCACTTGCATTCTGTGTGACTCTGAGCAAGTCACTTAACCACCCAGTGCTCCCAGGTCGCCCCTGAAAACAGGCACTTGTGCCTAGTGGGCCTTACCTGGTTACCAAAGACTAAAATAAAATTATTGTTGTCATAAAAGTTGATAGAATAATACGACAACTGTAACATTCTATTCAGACCTACAGTGTGCCATCTCTTAAGGAATGTCTGCAAAATTATTATAGAGCCATATAAATGTTTTGAACAGGAATATGCGATGTGATTCTTCCTGCCAGTGCTATGATATAATACTTCTGTGCCACAATCTGCCATTAAAATCTTTGCTGAACAATGTGTTCAGAAAAGTTGCATTGTGATTGGCTGACTTGTGCTCTCGTACAGTAAAGGGGCAATGATGTAACAGATTTGTTTTGCATGCTTTTCTGTTTTTTTTTTTCATTATTATTAATAGAAAATTGCATGGAGAGTGCTGTGTAGTGAGGGTTTTTTTTGCATACCCAAAGTGTGTTATGCATTAAAAACCATGAGAGGAAATCTCGAGTGGTTTATATTAGCATCACGCACCAAGGGTTTGTAAAAAAACTGAGTTGTAAAACTCCTTGTATTTTTTTATAATTACTAGTGCTCCATGTTGGAAACTTCACACTTTCCTGTTACTGAAAGGAGTAAATGAAAATGGCTTTATGACAGTTGATTGTGGACACTTTCCAGTATATACACCTCATTACACATTTTACACACTGGTATGTAAAACAGAGAACCTTAATACTGGATTTCAAGTTACAGTCAGCCCTGACTAGTAATTACAAAGTAACAGTATTCTTCTCAGTGTTTTTTCAGTTTAACAAATTTGATAATTGCAATTACAGTGAGAAAAAGGAATGCCACAGCATTCCTACAGTATAGAGAGCAGCTCTCATGATTCATGGCACAAGGTAGGCAACCCATACTATGAATTTGCCTGCCCTGGGAGCTTTTTTATTTATAGTTCAAATTTTTTCTGTACTTAAAAAAAGAGTTATATCCTCCATAAAACCTGCCTTGCAACTTTCTGGTAGGAGTCGAGCAGCCCTCCCCTAAAAACTGCACTTTGATGATGCGAAGTAGGAAATGGGGCTACAGGCACTCTATGGACATTGTAATAGGATTGGGGAGGGGGTGCCACCAAAATATACTTAGACACTTACATATACATGTATGGGGCTAATATATAGCATATATTATAGCCCCATACATGTATACCTGATAATCTAGCCTGATTGTTACAAACTGGGTATCCTATACTGTCTCGTCCTGCTCAAGCAAAGTGCATAAAGCTGGACAAGACACAGTACTTCCATGGTACAGCTCTCTCAAGTCACTGGATAAATGTCCTGCTATTTTATGAAAATTGTACATAAAGCTTGTGGTGATTAGCTCATCTTTTTTTTTTACTAGGAAAGGCAAGCTAATTTTTCCTGTGAGAAATCTATATGATATTAAAGAATCTATATGCACAGTATAGATCACATATACAGTCATATTTGTAAATGATAAATAAAAAGGCCATTGCTAATTATGTAAAATAATAATTTTTTGTATTCAAGTATAAGAACAAAGTTCTGTGTGAATGTCATCACAGCTCTTTGACTCTTTCTTGAAGCCTTACCATCTGACATAGTTGCAGTGAGCAGGAGAATGACTATATTCTTGTGTTGTCTTTCGCGGACCCCTTTGGCTCTAGCTCTTGTTAATGCTGGTTGGGATGCTGTTTCAGAGAGACTTAGTGTATTTAACTAATCAATATCTATATTTATAGCCCAAAGCTGCCCTCTGTACTGTTTGGGTTGTGCAACAGGAAATTCCAAAACATGTTCATGAACTGGATTACTTCATCTTCTGTTATTCAGCCATAAAATCCTCTTTTCATGCTCCTAGTCACAAAAGTATCACTTTTTTTTTATAAATGTAGCCAATCCATTGATTAAAGTAGGCACACTATGATGACTTGGAAGCTGAATTGCAAGCTAAGCTATACATGGTGTTAAAATTCAGTAACAGATCTGTTCAAGTGGAGACATGGAGGGAGGGAGAAGAGAGCTAAGGTAGGATCTGGGCAGGATGGGAAGCTGGTTCACAATTTGGCAACTGAACTTTAATGCTAAAAAATTTAAAGTCATTTACATTTGGAGCAGAAACTCAAAGGTGCAATATGAGATGGGGAGGTAGTGCTAGATAGCACAATGGAAGTAAAGGATTAAGGGTAATAATATCAGAAACCCTAAAAACATCTGCACACTGCAATATGGTGGTGAGTAAAACAAACAAAATGCAGGGGTGCATAGGGAAGGGGATAAGCAGTAAAGGGTGGAAGTGATCTTGCCACTGTACTGGTCACTAGTGCGGCCACACCTAGAATATTGTGCAAGGTACTACAGCCCACAACTGAAGAAGGACTGCAGCAAGGTGGAGGCAGTACAGCATAGGGCAAGCCAACTAAAGTGGTCCGTGGCCTTGGGGATAAGATGTATAAGGAGAGGTTTCAGGGCTTAAAATACTGTGCAAATTAGTGGAGCCCACACCTGAGGAAGGACTGCATTAAGGTGGAAACAGTACAGTGCAGGGCAGGGCAACTGAGATGGTCCATGGCCTTGGGGATAAGATGCTGAAGGAAAGGCTAAATCACTTAAAATGCACTCCCTTAATACCCAAGTGACAATGTTGCTGGAGCCAAGGATCTGGGCAGGTCGACGCCGATGTACTCTGATGTACAATACATGCCCTGCATGTGTGTGCGTCAGGAGCTCAGCATCTAGGGGGCTGGGAACGTGAAAATGGAAAACCCCCGACCTCTGTAGAAGCATGTCTGCCCCTCAGAGCAGGCTTCACACCATCAGTTTTGGCTCTGTCTCCACTAGATCAACCAAGTCTCCATTTGGGGTGGGGGTGGATCCTCCCCCCCCGACCATGCACTCCAGTTCAAGCCAGATTGGAATGGAGAAGGCTAAGTCTCACTGAAGGCAGATGCTTATGCTGAGTGAGTGGGTCAGGACCAATGGGGGCCAGTTGGACAGAGTGAAGAAAAGCATACTAAATTAAGCAAATAAAGAAATAAGGAGGGGGTGCACTTCAGACTTGCCTTTTTGTAATGGGGTCCATGCTTCATGTCTTGGTTTTTATTTATTTATTTTATTAACAGGATAAGGCCCATGGCTGATATGGTGATTCAATCACTGGGGGGGGGGGGGTGAACTAAAGTGGGTTTATTGCAGCATGTGGTACATACATTGCATTATTTTTATTGTCTTTATTAGCAGAAATATAACAAATTGTGTGTCTAAATATGTATATATAGAACAATGGATAGGTAAGTGTGCATAAGGCTGAGTTTCCATGGAGGGGATCTGATGACATCATAGACCTCAAAAGTGAAGTTCCAGAAGTCTCTAGGATGTCATCAAATCCCCAAGATGGGAACACAGTTATGTATCTGTCATTTTATACAGTACATGGTTCTCTAGATAAATAGATGGAAGGAAAATGTTATTTGTGTGTGTGGGGAAGCTGTTCGAGATGAGCCAAGAAGACCTAACTGAGTAGGCCGAGTAGGTAGCAGCTAATAAGGAGGCTGGTGGGAGTAAATTTCTGGAAGACTGGTTTGGTGGCTGCTAAATTAATTTCCTCTGGAGGAGGTTCTGATCACTGGAAAGAGCATTGACCTCAAGGTGTAGTGGTAGTGCAGGGGTGAGTCTTGGCATGGGGGTCAAATATCTCTGTGTGCAGAGAAGCTGCTTGGGAGATGGGATGAAACAGGAGGAGCTGAGAGGGGGAGTGAATATTTTGGCAGGCTGCATTGTTGGTATTTTTGCCTTTTCGGAAACTGAAACTTTGAAATGAATGGAGGCTTTGGGGAAATAAATCATGGTCTTCTCTCTCATTGTGCTGCTGCTGCTGCTGTGGTCTGAGCAGCGTGTCAGTGGCAGAATTTTAAAATATGACAGGATGGCATGTGACAACTATTGCACATGAGAATGTAGAACAAAAAACACTGTTGTAGTATAGTAGTGATGTAGCTACTATACTACAACTTTTCCGACCTTTGAACTGTCCTACAGCAGCTTTTTGCAGTAGCATGAAATCCATCTACAGTACGGTCTAATCATATACTGTTTTATTTTGTATTATGGAAAGTGGACAAGGTGCACTTGTAACAGTTAATAGCTGCACAAGCAACACCGAAATAATTATTTCCAGTAATCAGAATGGCATGTCAGGTTTGGATTTAAAAGATTTTATAATCATTGTATTAAAAAAAGATGTTTCTTATTGGCTGTAAATATTCTCTCAGCCTTAAGTAAAAACAAGTAATAACACATGACATGTCATGTTTCAGCAACAGCAATCAATGCCATTCCATTCTGCCCATTTTCCATGACTATACTGCCACTGCATACCCTACCTGATATCTGACTATTTCCCCCACTTCTTGACTCTATGACATGCATGCTTGAAGCCAATTACTGTTTTTGACCCCAATACAGCTGATGGAAAACTACTTCAGGCATCCACCACTCTTTCAGTGAAATAGTACTTCCTCTAATCACTCTCAAATTTTATCCCTTCGAGCTTCATTGCATGTTCTCATTTTTCTTGGGCACTTTCTACTCTGAAAAATACTCACTTCATGTACATTGTGTAACCCATGCAGTACTTATAGGCCAATAGCATGTCCCCTTTACACTCCTCTCTTCCAGGGTATATTTATTTATTTATTGAATTTTGAGGACCGGGTAGGTCCACTGAGCCCTGAAGGTCCCTTTTTCAGGGGCGACCGAATTGAGATACATTGAGATACTTTAGCTCATTAGGATCAACCCCTAGCTACCATTTTCATTATGAGCATCCTATGTGAGACGGTATCAAAGGCCTTGCTGAAATACAAGCAGGCCATGCCCACCACTCCATCATGATCTAGTATCCTGGTCACCCAGCAAAAGAAAGCTATTAGATTCTTATGGCATTCCCCCCCCCCACCACCACCTTGAATCCATGCTGCCTCAAGCATTGTGACACACTGGATTCAATATATTCCACACTCCTTTCATTCAAAAATAACTCAATCAGTTCTCCCACCACTTGTGTCATACTGATTGGTCCATGGTTGCCAGCAACAGCCCTGCTACTGCTTGTATGAAGCGGAACTACATGTACCCTCCTCCAGTCCTTTTGAACAACTACTATTTTCAATCAGTTGTTGAGTAGGGCTGTCAGATGTGCAGCTAGTATCTTCTGAGCTTACTTAATATCATTGGGTCTAGCCCGGTCTGGCTCTATATCTTTGTGTACTTTGAGATTCACAAGTCTGTTCAAGACTCTCTCCTCTGTAAATGGACTTGTGTCTGCTATTGATCTACATTTGTTTCTGCTGCTTGTATGTAGTCTATCAGCCTCCCCTTCCACCATGAAGACAAATCCGAAGTGACTAATCTGCCTGCAGTTTTAATCTGTTGCATGAGGAAGAACCCAGCTGTTTCATATGAGTACCATTTTACCAGTAATGATGATTTAGTTATTCTTAATTTAAAAATGTATGTATTTTTAAATATATTATTTTGGAACCATTTTATACACCCAATAACAAACCTTAGTAGTTGTATTTTCTTGGTTGTGGTGCTTTGTCTACTCATCAGTTGTTTGAATGGTTGATGATATTTTTTAAATGGGTAGAAAGCTGTCAGCTGGAAGCAACAGCTCAGACACAAAGGGCAACTCTAGGAGGCATATGCCAAGAGCAGTCCAGCCCCCATCCTTACTGTCTGAAGAGCTCCATTTTGCCTCAGGTTTTAGAAGCAGCTGCTAGAAGCTGAAAGGAAGTTAGTATTTGCTTTAAAAGCACCTCATTTTTGTGAAAAAAGCTAGCAACTAAAAGGGAGCTAGTATTTGCTTTTAAGAGTACCTCATTTTGGAGAGAAAGAGGGGAACATCACCTCTTCTTTTTGTGTGTGACTGATTGTTTCTGGCAGCAGCAGGTCAGTCCAGCCTACACTGCCCCCTCACCCCATCCACCTCTAGCTCCATATTTCCTTTGTAGGCAGGACCTGCAACATCACTCTTCCTGAACACGTCCTGGTGACAGAGGAGGTCAACTTCTGTCACTATAGCATAAAAGAAAACAGAAAAAAGGGAAAAAAGAAAAAAACCAAAAAAACAATAAGCAAATAGTTCAATGATGCTGCATATGAAAGGAAGAGCACCAATCTCGCAAAATATCATCGTCATATAGGAAATACCTTGCCAGAATGTTCAGCTACACTCTGATGTCTGCAGAATACTCATCTGCCAGGAGCACCTCTGGAGGACAGGTGATGGCCCGGTATGTATGAAGATACATGACCTGTAGGCCCAACTGGTAGCAGCCTGAAATGAAATTGAAAGGCTTTGGCAACATTTGGCTTGGAGCACTCTATCCCCCCTACTTCAAAGATCCACAGAACCAGCATGCTGGAAACTGGTGAAAGAGGACATGGGAAATCTGCAAAGAAAAGCATGGACAACACAACTCGGGACACCCAAATTAGGACAACAAATTGCTTTGAGCTACTAGCAGAAGGGAATCAGTCAGCTCTGCTTAGGGGGAATGAGAGTCCCGTCAAGGGGGCGAAGACTGCAGCAACCTCAGCAACCTCAACAAACAGCAGCAGACCTCAGCAGGACAGTCTAGGAGCCTTCAAGGTAGCAAAGAGTGCAGCAACCTCAACAACCAGCAGCAGACCTCAGCAGGCCAGTCAAGAAATCATGAAGACCCTGGTAGTTGGTGACTCCATGATAAAAGGAATAGAATCTTGGATGCACAAGTACTCACAGAAGAGGGTGACAGTTAGATGATCTCCCCATACCTCAGCAACAAGAGACTGAGAGCGCATCCAGAGAATTGCAGACAGGGAGGAAGGAGACATGGGAATACTGGCACACACTGGAACAAACAATCTGGCTGACCGGATGATGGAGAATGCAAAACGGAGTAGCAAGAGTCTGGGAGATAGGCTTTCAACAACTGCGACCACAGTAGCCTTCTCAGAAGTCTTGCCTGTATGTAGTAAAGATGGCAGCATGGAAAGAATCAGAATGGAGGAAACAGACAAATTCAACAACTGGTTGAAGAGCTGGTGCCAGACAAAAGGCTTCCATTTTATTGGATCCTGGGGGAATTTCTGGGATATATCACTCTTCAAATGGGATGGACTTCACCTCACACAAAAGGGAACAAGAGCACTGGCCCAGAAGATGGAAGTACACTTGGACCATTTAAACTAATCAGAGGGGAGGCAAAGGCATGAAAACAGGTAGCGTGCCTCGCCAAACCCTCCCCCAACAGAAAACTGAGAGCAAACATAAGTGCACCAATCACATTAGGACAAACAAAGCATACAACAAAGGGCCAGAATCAGAAAAATGACACGAGGAACAATCGGCAGGAAAAAGGGAAACAAAATTGCCCAACAAGAATCATGATGCTAGCTCATGGCAAGGAGTCTGCCTCAATGCTTGGAGCCTGGGAAACAAGATCAGTGACCTCCAGGCTCTAGTGGCAGACACAAAGGTTGATATGGTAGCTATTACTGAAAGCTGGGCCATGAACAACAACAAATGGGACCTGGCCATCCCAGGCTACACACTGTTTAGAAGGGACAGACAGGTGGGGAGAGGCGGGGTTGGGGGTTGCCCTCTATGTGAGGGAGAGCACTGAAGCAACAGAGGATGAAAGCACCAAGGTTGGGGGGGGCTTGGAGTCACTCTGGGTCCACTTAGCCACCAATGCAGGAAAGAAATTTCACATGGGTGTGATATTCAGACCCCCAGGGCAGGGAGAGGGGAAAGATGAACAATTAGCTGAGGAGTTACAAAAGATGGCTGGTAATGGTGACATAGTGGTGGTTGGGGAACTTTACTTACCACATGTGGACTGGAATATCCCAGCAGCCAAGAGCTCCAGAAATCAGGCTTTACTGGATACATTCCAGGACTGCCTACTGTCTCAACTAGTGAAGGACCCAACCGGGGGATGCCATCTTGGATCTGATCCTCACAAACTCTGAAGAAATTAGATCTGTGAGGGTGGAAGAACCCTTGGCAAATAGCGACCACAATACAGTCTGGTTTGAAATAACCACGGGTGCTACTAAAACCATTTCAATCACAGAGGTTCTGTGCTTTCAGAAGGCTGATTTTGGTAGATTGAGGCAGACAGTGAGGGATAAGTTAACAAACATCAGAGACAAACAAGACATGGAGAAAATATGGAAAGATACTAAAGATATCGTTCTAGAGACAACAAGACTCTGCATCAGGACTACAACAAAGAAAAATAGGTTTAAAATACCACTGTGATTCTTCCCTCCAGTAAGAGAGGTAATCAGGGCCAAACAGAATGCATACAAATGGTTCAGACAACATAAAGGGGACAAGGAGTGGGAGGATTGCACTCAGAAAAGTAAGGTGGCCATAAAAGTAATCTCGATAGGTAATTTGCAATTTGCTTCCCTGGCTTATGCAGATGACCTATTATAAAAAGGGTCTGAGAAATGGAGCTTTCTTATTAGCTGCAAACATTCTAATAGCCTTATGTTAATCTTTTATTAACATACATGTAGAGCTTAGCCATATGCTGAACAAGGTTTAACACTGTTTAAACATTTTTTTTATTAGAATAGCAATAAGGCATTCCCAGGGATTATGTTAATGATCAGTTAATCACCCTCTAGGGGCATGTGGCACTCGGCTACACCTCATGCTACAGTACACCCCTAGAAGGTGATTAACAGACCATTAGCATAACCCTTGGGCATGCCTTATTGCATAATTAATTCTAGTAGAAAACCTGGAAGCTGCTGCACAGCCACTTATCAAGCTACTTAACATGTTTACCAATCTCTCCAGACTCACAGTGAACTGTAATAAGTCCGAGGTACTACCGCTAAACAGTCTCTGCAAAACACACAAGAACACCCCACTTGGATTCCGCTGGTCACCCCAGGGTATCACTTCTTTAGGTGTAACCCCTAGATGGTGCTATCCCAGGGGCTACTACCCCTGCCTAATTTGCCACTAACAGGTTGAGGGGCCTGGATCCAATGGCGGGTGCCTCCACCCAGAGGTCAGGGTTTGCAATAGTTAAACTTACTTGGTCACAGCCCTCTGGGACACTGCAACTCCTCCCTTTCCCACTAGTGGCCACACAATATATCAGAATTACCTTCACAGTATACACTTACCCCCAGGGCTGGTTCAGGCCCTGGGACCTCCTGTAAAATAAGATACAGTGCAACAATCACAGTACAATACTTTAACATAGACAAATACCTCAGGCAGTATAACTTTGCTGAAACAAGCAGCTCTGATTTATTTAGGGGGAATATAACAAGGACAGGGGGAAATCAGGTTAATTAGCTTATACTTTACTCATCTACCTATGGCTCTGTGCATAGGCCTATCCCTACCAGTTACTGTCCCTGGGTACCCAAGCCCTAGTGGCTAGTCCAAACCATGGCAGCTGGTAGGGGCCCTTTCACACAGAGAAAAGAAGAATTAGTTAAACAGTCAGCAGTACAGTAATTCTATTTGGATTCAATGTGGCAATTCAACAGGGAGCGACCCTGAATTAGTACTCACGACCTCCAAACAAGATAGGGTCCTTCAATGTCAGCAGGACTACTCTTGAGCTCCACGAGACTCCTCACACATTTATATGGCAAAAAGAAAGTACTATACCAGGCAGGCTGCTTCTCTCCCGATCGCAATTACTGCACAATACCCGGGAGAACACACAGCAGATTCAGTTCCTGACAGACCGAGTGCAATTCAGCAATTTCTCCAGTCTTCTACGGGAGCCTGGTTTCTACTCTTCAGATATCCTTTGATTCTCTTCACAGGATGGATTCAGTCCTAACAAGCAGTTACACAAGCTGCAGACCGGAACTCGGACCTTACATGTTTCCGACTAAAACTGTGACTGAAGGAGCACAGGGTTCCTTTCCCTTCACTGCCAGAGCTAAAACTGAAACTCCAACAGACAAAACTGGGCACTTCCTTTGAGTTCCTCCCAGTTCTTGACTGGATTGGCTGTCACTCACAATAGACTGCTCCTGTTGGTCCAAAAGGCGGCAAGTCTAAACTACATCTCCCAGAGTCACTGCCCATACAATCCTCTTGTGGCTGGCTCAGATTATGAGTCCAAGTTCTGATTCGTCAAGGCACCATTTTAGAGCTAGCTTACCACACTGATTGGTCCAGTTCAGCAGTTCAAAACCAGAATGGGGAACTAGGCAGACACAGTTCTGACTGCAAAGAAGCAGGTTAGACAAACTGTAATTTCATTATTACTCTAAATGATTTCTGGCAAACAGTTACATCTTTCAGATAGGTTCCTTTGCACTCCTAGGGACTGCAAAATGGAGTGAATTTGCAGCAGCTCAGTGGTACTCAAACAGAGAAGCACACAGTCCCCCATACAAACTAATTATGTCTGCAAGCAGACAGCTCTTAAAGAGACAGTACCAGAGGTTCTAAAAACACTCACTGATAAATGGCTTAAACGCCAAACACCATTCAGGCTTGGAGCATTCAAGCAAGCTCCTGGAATTCTTTTGGAAACCCCCATTTGCAGGGGGGGTTACATAGGAATTAAAATTCTGTCTAACCATGACAAGATCTGCAATGCAGATACTTCTCCTCTCCTCACCACAATTGGCTCAATACTTGATAAATGGAAAACTCTAAATCTTTCCTTTATGGGTAAAATTGCAGCCATTAAAATGTCCATAACCCCTAAAATACTGTACTTGCTTTCAAATATACCATTATCTTTACCACCCTCATTTCTGGTGAAAACAGATAAATTAATAGGTAATTTTATCTGGGAAGGGACAATCCCAAGAATTAGTTGTACTAAATTAAAAGCTCACTGGTCTATGGAAGGACTTGGCTTTCTCAGGTTTTTAGCATATCTATGGGCATTCTGGGCAGCTCAAACAGTTAACTGGTTTTCGAAGTCCAGTTCTAAAACCCCTTTATGGGTTGATATGGAAACGGCTCTGCTTGCAAGTGCTAACCCCTTAGTACTCCTCTATAACCCTCTTAAACACAAACTAAAATATCACCCTACTATAGCCCCGTCAGTTAGCTACTGGTTTAAACTTCACAAACAAATTCTAACCCTACTCCAATTTTAAATACCCCTATTTGGGGCAACCAGGATATTTCCTTAGAAGGCCATCCAATATATTGTAGTACTTGGAGAAATAAAGGAATTCATTTCTTGGATGATATTCTATCTAATGATAACGTTTCTTTAAACTCTTTTTCTAACCTACAAATTAGATGGGGTATACCTAAAAGTGACTGCTGGAAATATCTGCAATTACGTCATGCTCTATCTGAATTCATGTTAAAAATATCTAGGATATCATCCTTGGATACTCATGTTACTCATTAGCTAAACAGCAGATCTTCCCTGGTCCATACAATATATAAGACCATCACAAATACTATGCCAAACCAGTCTCTTTCATCTAGAGCCAAATGGAGTATTGCACTACAGCACAATATATCTGAGTCTCAATGGAATAGTTGCTGGTCCTCATACCATTACTCATATAAAGATATATGTAGTATGGTAATACAGTTCAAAATACTGCATCTATGGTACAGAACTCCAGCGGTTTTACACCACTTCAACTTAACTTCAAACGATAGCTGCAGGAGGTGTAATTCTGCAGGTGGCAACTTGCTACATATTTTATAGTCCTGAAAAGTCATATCTAATTTGTGGAAAACAATACATAATCTGGCCATCAAGGTAATTGGTTAAACATCCCCTTTGATCTCAAGTATTGTATTCTCGGTATTAGGGACCAACACATTAAACTTTTAAAGTGTCAACATAAATGGTTGAATATATTATCCATGCAAGTGAAATGGTTACCACTAATGAACTGGAAATCTCGTACTATACCAACAATTTCAGGGATTCTTAATAATCTAATGCAAATAGCATCTTTTGAAAGAATCTCCTATTTGGCCATGGACCAGATTAATGAATACAAGCTATGTTGGCAGAGTTATTTGAACTATTTGAAATCTAACTAAGTATGATCTACATGGGCCTCTATGTCACTCTTATATACTGCACTCTATGTAACTTGCTTTGATTTTTTTATATGACCTTGCCTTGTTTGTATGTTGATATAAACTCTCAATAAATAAATCAACAACAAAAAAAAAGAAAAGTAAGGAGGCCAGGAATATAGGAAAGGAGGCCAAGGCAGCAAGAGAGATGCAAATTGCTCGTGGAGTCAAATCAGGGGAGAAAACCTTTTTCTGCTATATCAGCAAAAAAAGGAAGAAAGGATGAGGAATTGTAAGGTTAAAAGTGGGGGTTGAGGCTCTGGAGGACAGCGGACAAAAAGCAGAGCTCTAAATTAATACTTTTGCTCGGTATTCATGAGGGAGAATCAGGGTCCACTGCCAAACAATGGTATCAGAGTCGGGACCAGAGGGGTTCAGAGAATGCGCACCCAGGAGTTCACCACAGACAGGGTCAGGAAGGGCCTTTCAGACATCAGACCCGACAAGGCCTCTGGCCCTGATTATTTACACCCTAGATGCTCAGGGAGCTTGCAGAAGAGCTGGCAGTGCCTCTCGCACACACCTATTCAACAGGTCACCAGAGTTAGGGGTAGTTCCTGATGACTGGAGGGCGACTGATGTGGTGCCACTGCACAAGAGTGGAGACAGGGAAAATACAGGCAACTATAGGCCAGTCAGCCTCACATCAGTAGTGGGTAAACTTATTTGGGCCTTTATTAAGCAAGATCTAGTGGAATACCTCGAAGTAAATCACCTCCAAAACTACAAACAACATGGGTTTGTGACAGGCAGGTCATGTCAAAAAAACCTTATTATGTTCTTTGATGAAGCAGGGATTTATTTAACTCCAAAAATTGATTAGCGTTTTGCTCATAAAAGCGCTAAAACATTGTGAAAATGCATAGCACTTGCCTCACTGTTTAATAAACATAACACTTCTAGAAAACCTATATAAATACTTTCTGTACAGTTAGCATTGTCCCAAGAAAAAAAAACTGCTAATCAATTATTTGAAACCCAGTGAAGTAACCAAGGAGCTGGACAGGGATCATGTGGTGGACTTGCTTTACTTTGACTTCAGTAAGGCATTTGACACAGTCCTGCATAAACACTTCTTAAAAGAGCTAAAAGAACTTGGAGTAGCAGAACAGATAGTAAAGTGGGTACTGAGTTGGCGGAGGGGCAGAAAACAAATGGTGGTAGTAAACAGGGTGAAATCTAATGAGAGGCAGATCACTAGTGGGGTGCCTTAGTGGTCGGTCCTGGGGCTGGTCCTCTTCAATGTATCCATTAGTTACATCAGCGAGGGCATAAATGACAACATTGCCCTGTTTGCGGACGACACAAAACTCAGCAGAAGAGTGGATAGTACGGAGGGAGTCAGACAACTGCAGGAGGACCTTAAGAAGTTGGAAAGGTGGTTACATATATGGCAATTAAACTTCAGTGCTAAGAAGTGTAAAGTGATGCACCTGGGTAGGGCCAGCCCTAAGGAAGAATACTGACTAAACAGAGTTCAGCTGAGCTCCTCTGCTGAGGAACGTGATATGGGAGTCATCATTAGGGATGACTTCATGCAGCAAAGTCAGTGCAATAAGGCTTACAGCAGGGCTAGCAGGGTGTTGGGATGCATTGGCAGGGGGATAGAGAGCAGCGACAGGGAGGTGATATTACAACTTTACCGGTCACAAGTGAGGCCTCATCTGCAGTACTGTGTACAATTCTGGAGGCCTCAACTAAGAAAGGACATTGATAGATTGGAAGTGGTCCAGAGAAGAGCAACAAGAATGATACATGGCCTTCAGGAAATCACCTATGAAGAGAGGTTTGGGGCTCTCAAATTGTACTCGCTAGAGACTAGGAGGGAGAGGGGGGATATGACTGAGACCTTCAAGTTCCTTAAAGGCATCAACAAGGTGCCAGAAGTGCAGCTTTTTACCAGGAATGTCAATTCTACTATGAGGGCATGAGTGGAAATTGAAGGGTGGAGTGTTCAAGAGGGACATCAGAAAGTATTACTTCTCAGAGAGGGTGTTGGAACCTTGGAATAGATTTCCCCCTGAAATGGTGGCTGCAAAGTCAGTATCAAGCTTTAAGCATGAGTGGAACAAGGATTGGGAACAAACACATTGCACTGGCAAGGGCTAAGCTGGGTGTCTAGGAGGACAGAACACCGGTGCACAGTAGGTCTCAGGATACCTCGCTTGTGCAGACTCAGTGGATCACAGGTCCCCTTCTGCCATCATCTTCTATGTTTCTATGTAGAAAACATGCCAGTCTCTTATTTGCTAATCACAGATACACAGATACACAGAAATGTGATGGCAAAGAAAGGGCCCCACGGCCCATCTAGTCTGCCCAACACCCTATCTCCCCTTACATGTGCATGCATTTATGAGACAACAGAGACCTTGGAATAAGTTCCAGTGTTAATCTGGTTTTGTTCATAGTAGATCACTTTACCTAGCATGTAATACTGGTAATCATCATGAAGTCATGTTTGTTGTCTGCTTAGTCCAATGCAAATGAACCGTTAACTACCCAGTCACTCACAACTTTGGTCACCACTTCTCATTGTCTCTGCTTCCTTCTAATGGAATAGTTACTCTGTGACTGCCAGCCAATGGAGTGACTACATTACATGTAAATGATTTGATGTGTTCTCTTACCATGTGGTTAGTTGTTACCTGTTACAGTTGTGTGGAGGGGTTTGTAATCATCTGCAATATTTGTTGTTAATATAGTTGGCATAACAATATGTTGGCTGTGCATTACTCATCTTTTATTTATTTATTTTATTTTTATTTATTTATTCAGTCTTGGATTAAAGACCTTAGAGCGTAAAGCGGCTCATTTACAAATGTTCTACGTGAGAGAGTAGGGTTACAAACATTCAATGGAAGATTAACATTGGATATCTAAGCAAGGCAATAAACAACAACATCATCATAATTGCAGCAGAAATATTTAAGGCTGATCATCACTTATTATGCTAAGACACTTCAGTAGGAATAAGAGGATAAGCACAAGCAGGGAGTATGTACATAGGGGGAAAAGGGGAAGGTTGGGACAGATTGGTAGATGAGAAGAGGCAGCCAAAGGCCTTGTCACATAAAGCAGAAGGGTGGGAAGGGAGACAGCCAAAAACCTTGTCACATGACACAATAGGGTGGGAAAAGATAGAAGAGCTAGGTTAGGAAGGGTGATCAGAGGTAAAGGACAGTAAGTACACAGGTGGAAAGGGAGAGAATGAGAGAAGATAGATGTGCCACAGTATGCAAGAGGGTGACTTAGGGAGCAAAAGGCTGCACCAGAGATTAGGTGAGGCAGACACAATAGAAGGCCATTCAGTTGAAGCAATCACAGGAGCAGTTTGATATGAGATGCTGGAGGAGCAAGCGTTTGAACTGGCCAAGCTTGGGTAAAGATGCTATTTCAGAATCCAATGCATTGAGCCATAGTGGTGCTCTATAGGAGGAAACTCACTGTCCTTGTGTTGTCTGACATCTAGGGACAAGGAGTAGTTGGTCTGCTGAAGCATGGGTGTGCTGGGAGCTGTGGTATGGAGATAGCAGGTCGATAACACCCGGGGGCAAGAGCTCAAGTAGCTCTTTCTTGGTTAGTAAACAGGTTTGGTATGTAATTCTTCCACTAAGTTGGAGCCAGCCCGAGAGCGCATATAAATCACAAGTGTGGGTAAGGCGAGAAGAACCAGTTAGTAGCCTGCACACCTTAGTAAGTGAAACAGTTATCCTTTTAAGAGAGGTGTGGGTGGCTGAACCATAAATAAAACCATAATCAATTATTGATACAATGGAGCTGTAGATTGCCAGCCTGAGAGCTTCAGGTGTCAGACAACGCTTGTGCTGGTGCAGTAGTCTGATCCTTGTATTAATGGCTCTGGCAACATTCTCTGTGTGATGATTGTAGGAGAGGTGGTCTTCCAGGTAACTCCCAAGTATTTCAAGTGCTCAACCAGTTCAAGAGAGACTTCAGTGTGCTTTCTCATTGTTAGGGCATGGTGATTTATGCTTATTGCTAGAGGTGCTGAACATCATCACCTTCATTTTTTTATAGTTCAGAATCAGTTTACTGTATGATCACAGAACCACCCCTTGACTTCCTGAAAGCTGCGCTGCAGATGTTGTTCAAGGAGAGTAGGGTTAGAGGGACTTTTAAAGACAACAGCATCATCGGCATACAGGAGGATCCGTTGGTGGCAGCTATGAGGTAGATTATTGAGAATTAAACTGAACAGAAGGGGGCCTTAGATGGATCCTTGTGATATACCAGAACAGACTACGCATTGGTCAGAGGTGGTATTAGAGATTTTCATCTGTTGGGAGCGATCTGCAAAATAGTTTTTGAACCAGAGCATAGCATCACTTGATAGACCAATTAAAGATAGTTGCTGTAGTAGGAGTGAGTGATTCACAGTATCAAAGGCCTTTGATAGATCTAAGAAGTCTGCACCCACAAGCTTCCCTTGATCATCTAATCTTTTCTTTATTGAATATATTATAGGAACTGTTTCACAGAGAGGTTTAACAGCTATATACCAACCAAGTTTAAGCTATGTCAGAATACCTGAAAGCAGTGTCGGTAAATTATTAAAAAAAGTTCCAAATTAGCTAAGAGTGCATAGCCCTAGATGCATTGTCATCATTACTTTGTACCTATATTTTATTAACATTAACAAAAGTGACACATGAATAAACAAAGAGATAAGTAGATATATGTAAATGGGGGGAACCACCCATGAAGGAGGAGGATCATCATGGCATGTAGAGTGAAAAAGCCTTCAGTGCTACATGCTGCATGCCCCCTCCCGAATGATCCCGCACTGAGCTCTTCAAATTGCTCTAATGAAGAGGACAAGGCATGAATTTTTCCACCTCAGAGAACTCTGAAGAGAACTCGATAAAAAGAATGGCAAATTGCAGTTAAACATTGGCATAATGATGCCCCAAAAAGATGGGAAAACTTCAGCGGCAAATTCTAAAACCAAACCAGGTAAACTTTCCTGCTCGTTTATGGCAACCAGAAAATCCAATACTTCAGCAGCTAAAACGAAATCTACTAAATGGATTTCTGAAGGGTGAGCTTCTTTGAACAAAGAACCCAGGGGAACAGGGCTGTTTCCATGTTTTTTACAAAATAAGGCAGCATATTCAAAAACCGAGGTGGAGGAAGCAAGTGAGCCTGGTCAGAAGGTTTTCGATGAGGTCCAGTTAGAAATACAAGATGAGTGTGCTGGGATACCTCAGGAGACAGCAAGTTTCAAACTCCCTGCCGGAATATCTCACAACCCACCAGCCTTTAGAAGCTCTGCGAGAAATGACGACATTTCCATCGGAAGAAAGAATTCCAGATGGACCGCATGACAGAGCTACAAAAAATGGGAACCAGGAAAAGGAAGCTGAACAAGACCACAGAAACTCACAAACAGCAAATGGGGTAAGAAATTTCAGTACCCATTTTCTTCCTGAAACTGCTGTAAAAGAGTTAAAATGCCAAGCAAACGATTTAGATAATGTGACTGACAAAACAATCAACAAACAGAACTGTTGGGTCATTTATTAGCAGAAAGGCATGGGCAAGATGCTGAACATAAGTTATTAAAAGAATCAGATCAAATCAGTATTTATTTATAATGTGCTTTTCAGAATGCCAAAGCGCAAGTACATAATAAATATGACAACACACACCAATAATAAATACAAATATAAAACACATAAAAGGCAGCAGAATAGACTAAGTGTTATCTTCAGAAAGCTAACTCAAATAAATAACTTTTCAATGAGGCTTTAAAGGACTCAGTGGACAGGCACTCTCTGATCCAACGAGGTAGAGAATTCCACAGGGTTAGGGCCACAAAAGAAAAAGCTCTGGCCCCAGATGACTGAAGACGAACACTGGGAATCTCTAGCAATCCCTCATCAGTGGAACGGAGTGGGTGGAGAGGGTGGTAGGGCTGAAGGAGATCTTGCAAGTAGCCTGGTCCCTGTCCATGTAGGGTCTTGTAGGTCAGCAACACGACCTTGAAGGTGATCCTCCATCGCACTGGCAGCCAGTGCAACTTGCGCAGCACAGGTGTGGTATGGGAAGTTCTTGGTAACCCAGTCAACAACCTGGCTGCTGCGTTCTGCACCAGCTGCAGGCGATGGAGATCCACCTCCGGTAACCCTAGATATAGAGCATTACAGTAATCAAGACACAAAGATAGAAAGGCGTGAACCAACACATGGAGGTCATTGAGCGGAACAAGGTGTTTTACCTGCGCTATATTCCTCAGATGGTTAAAAGAGGACTTGACAATGGCTGACACCTGTGACTTAAGCGTCAGCTCGCTGTCAAGCACTACGCCCAGATACTGCACCTGTTCAGAAGGTCTCAACAGGTTACCCCCTAACACAAGGCCAGAAGGAGACCCAGGAGTCAACTTCTCTACACAGTGACCAGGGTCCACCACCAGCACCTCAGTCTTGTCCAGATTCAGTCTCAACCAGTTAGCACTCATCCAGTCCTGAATCTCAGTGAGGCAGTTGTTAAAGACCGATATTGCATCATTTTGTTTGAGTACAAAGGACATATAGAGCTGAGTATTATCTGCATAGCATAGAGTGAAAACTCAGCCCATAATGCCTTATAATGTCTCCCAATGGCAGCATATGCACCGTGAACAACATGAGGGAAAGCACAGAACCCTGAGGCACCCCACAAGGCAGAGCAAAGGGAACAGAGGAAAAAATTCCTGATACTGCCCTCTGAGTTCTGTCCATGAGAAAAGAAGGGAACCATTTGAGATCTGTCCCCGACAGTCCACAGAGTAGCCACAGGCATTTCAGCAACATCCCATGGTCCATGGTGTCAAACGCTGCAGAGAGATCAAGGAGGACCAAGATCGAACGGCCCCTTTGATCTCACGCAATTAGGAGATCATTCAGTACTCGAACCAACGCCATCTTGGTACTATGCCTCTTCCTGAAACCAGACTGGAGAGGATCATAGACTTCATGGGTGGTAAGAAAGTCATCGAGCTGCAACGCAACTACTTTCTCAATAACCTTGCCCAAAAAGGGCAGGTTAGAGATTGGTCTGTAGTTAGCGAGACAGTCTGGGTCGAGGGAAGATTTCTTTAAAAGGGGTGTCATGATAGCCTCTTTCAGAGACTCCAGGAATACCCCTTGGTCTAACGAACACCAGACTATCTCAGCAAGGACTGGTCCGATAGCATCCACGCACCCACAAGGAGGCGCGTAGGACCAGGATCCAAACTACAGCAAGTCGGTCGCAAGCCCTGGACAATCTTCATGATATCCATGATTGCTGGCTGGTCTGAATCTGTTCAGGCAGACCGAGGGCCTGTAGCCTCACATCGATCACTGCCATGCTCATTTGAATGCATTTTGCGGATCTCCGACCTGATCGATGACACCTTATCATCAAAGAACTGATCAAATTCATCACACTTTATTTGTGAAAAAGCTCTCTGACCCCGCAGGCAGGCTGGATTGCACAGCCTGTCCATGGTCTGGAAGAGCTGGGCTGGTCGATTCCTTGATGCAGCTATCTCCCTGGACAGGAACTCTGCCTTCTTACGGGAGATTACTGTTTGATAGTCCATATAATGGGCAATCAATCTAAGCCTGTCCCCTTCCATGCCGGATTTCCACCAACAGCGTTCCAATCTTTGTCCTACTCTCCTCAACTCTCTCAATACCCCATCAAACCAAGGGGACCAAGGGCAGAGGGAGAGGGGCGAACTTGGACAGGTGCTATGGAATCCAGAACCCTCAGCACCATATTATGATAGTGCACTACTAAGACATCTGGATCCATGCACTTCACAGGCCAACTCGATAGGTCCAGCACCGCCATCAGACCCTCAGGTGTTATTCCCCTCAAAGGGCGGTACTGGGCCATTTCCAAAGGGGGTGGTCTCATGGGGGGGCCCCAAAATTTAACCTTATAGAGTGATGGTCTGACCACCCAACTGGTTCCACCACCAGTTCCGTGATCTCCATCCCCAGGGTGAACACCAGATCCAGAGGGTGACCCTGAATATGGGTTGCAGTGGTAACAACTTGTGTAAAGTCTAATGAGATCATCAGTTGGAGGAAGTTTTGACCAAAATGCGAGAGTTCATCATCGCCTCAGGCATTGAAATCCCCCAGGATTAACCACCTTGAGGGTTCCAACACCATATCGACAATGAAGTCTGCAACTTCCTGCAGAAAAACATTCTCATCACTGGATGGATGGTAGATGAGTAAGATTCTGCTACCCACACCTGCTCCCATGATACACTCGAAGGATCTAGTGGTCACTACTGGAACCTCTACAAAGTCTAATTCTGATTTAAAACAAATAGTGACCCCCCCTTCGATCCAATCTCGGGCCATTTATCATAGAGTACCCGGCTGGAACAGCTGACTCCAATATGGGACCAGCATTCTCATCCAGCCAGGTCTTGGTGATGCAAGCCAGGTCAGATGACTCAACAAGATCAGCAATAATTGCTGTCTTGTTCTTTATTGACCTGTCATTGCATAACACCGCTTGAGTTGGATGAGAGGCCTCGGAGGAACGGACAACTTGCCCACTATCAGTGGAACCCTTGGGTATGGGAACCCGGCATCAAGAACCCCTGTCCTGGACCCATTTCACCCCAGGGTGTCTCCCTGACCTCACCACCCTTATCCACCCACTCCGCTCCTCCCCCCCAGCTGAAGCACCCCCACCTCCTCCATGCAATCCCCAAGGCACGACACTGCCTATATACCTTGGGTTGCAATGGGGGACTGTTGAAGGGGCGCAGGTCCCTCAGCCTGGAGGGGGAGTAGTGCCTGCCCACCGAAACTCGGTCCCAATACATGCTGCCTGTTTTAAAAACTACTGTCGATCAACAGATTTTAATTATCACCATCAGCGCCACTACCCTATTAAATTAACTTATACAACAATTGACAAAAAAGGAAAAAACAACAATAATTAGACTATTTTAACTAAATTAAACCAAGGACCTCCCCCCCATATCTCACTTAGTGCAGGAGAGCCTTAACAAAAAACAAATAAAACAACTACTCTTCCCCTTCAAACAGGTTTTTAGTTCCTCAAAAATAGTTCAAAGGATTTGGACATAAAGCCCCAGTCACTTTTCAGCTTGTGTACCACAGTAGAAAAATCCAATCTCAAAACTGTCATATCTTGTATAGTCTTGACATGGTAAGAACCCTCAGAACTCTCACCTCTGAAGATTTAACCAGTCAGTGATTTCACCCCCAGTTTAGCTCTCACCTTCACCTTACATGAAAACACTGAGTTAATATGAACAGAAATTAAAAAAGATTCAGGCACTCTCACTGCCAGAATCTAAATTCTCCACAAAGTGTTCCTTGGAGTGGAATAAAAAATAAAACTTCAGCAGCTCAACAAGCGTCTCAACCATCAAAGAGAAGGAAATTTTAGAGGGGACACCCAGACAGAGTCCAGCCCGTGCCTTCCCAGGGAGGTAATTTAACCGCCAGGGCAGGCCTACCACTGCGGGTCCCAGGAACGGCTCACCCTATGGCCAGCCACCTGGGAAAACCTAAGAAACAATGGTGAACTGCACCCACCCTCCAGTGGATCCTGCACCAGTGTCTCCCGCAGCAGGCTCACCCTACAGAGGTCACCTCCCAAATCAGCACAAGGTAGACCCCCCTTACCTTCCCAAGGTCCAAAGTCCACCGATAAAACACCAGAAAGGCTTCAGGAGCAAAAACATCCTCCATCCAGGGACCCACTAATGCTAGTACTCATGCTGGTCTTTGAAAACTTGGATTTCTGAGGAGGGTAAAAGAAAATGACTTAGAAAGTATTGCCTCAAATGAAAGCTCTGAGGAAGAAAATTTAGACAAACCTCCTAAATGGGCCAATATTTTATTTCAGCAAATGAGCCAGTTAACACAACAAATGGTCCTGTTACTTTCACAGCATGGTAATTTGGAAAAGTATTTTACTGAGACCCAATACCTGATAAAAGAAAATGCAGAATTAAAATGAGAGGTGGCCCAAATGAAATCAACACTGGAACACATTCAAAGGGATAATTCCACAACAATGGAGAGAATTTCAGATTTGGAAAAGGCAAACTCATTTTTTAAAGAGAAGTTGCTGGGCTTCGAGACACAAGTGCGATGGAAAAATATACACTTAATTGGGGTGCCTGAAACATGGGACAACAACATATCATTAACTGAAACATTTAATTTGATTGCTGCTACTTATCTTGAGACCGATCCGAGTAATATAGTATTTGAGATAGATCGTATACATAGAGTTCTGTGCCAGAAACCAGAAGACTTGGCCAACCAGACCAACTGTAATAAAATTTATGAAATCAAAAGATAAAGAGTTATTAATGGCAGCAGTGTACAAAAAAAAAAAGACTGAATGTGTTAGGACATCAATCTCAATATATATAATGATCTTCCACCTGAACTTGTTCAAGCTAGAAAAAAATTCGATTGGATTACAAATAAACTGTGGTCACAAGGAGTTAGGGCCACAATGATATTTCCTGAAAAGTTTTAAGTTGTGCTCAATGGTGTTCGTTATGTGTCTGATTCTGTGGATGAAGCTGTTAAAGACCTTAAAATGAAGTTACCCAAAGCTTTTGATTAGTCAAATACCATGATGTGTTAAGTTATCGTGGGGGTGGGGGGCAGCAGCTCTCAAGCGCTAGGGATGTTCTCGCAATTGTGTAATGTTTTTCTTCTGCTATGGTTCACCAGGATCAAGATATTTTTCACATGTTCCTGGTGTAGGATGGCAGATGTCTGTATTAAAGGGGTATTTGTTCTGGACATTATGAGGTTGTTGTTTAGTCTTTGGGGGATTATGGTTTATGGGATATATATAAAGTTCAAAATAATAAAGTTAAATATTTTTTATCAGTGTGGAAAAATGTCTAGCCAGTGTTATATTCTTATTATTCTGTGAAACTAGGTGTATGAGTCTCCTTTTGAATCCAAAGTATAAGAGTAGATTGAGAAATGTCACATGTTAATGACCTTATAAAAATGTTTTCCCTGAATGCTAATGAAGTGAATTCTTCAATTAAAAGAGCCAGATTACTAACTTATTTAAAAAAACAAACAAATTGAAGCACAAATCATGCTTATACAAAAGACACATTTGTTGGAACAAATAATTACATTTAAAAGGAAATGGATCCCTCACATTTTCTTTAGTTCTGGCATCAAGAAGAGCAGACGGGTAGCAATATTAATTAGAAAATCACTATCGTTTGAATTAATTGATCAATCTAAGGATAAAGAAGTTCGAATAATATTAATAAAAATTCAAGTTAATTATAAATCAATCGTGCTGGGATCAATATATGCTCCATTTGACCATTATTCTGATTTTTTAGCAAAAAGATCAGAAAGCTTGCAATATTTGCAGGCTTTGAATATTGTCTTGGTGGGTGATTTTAATGCCCTGAATAATCCTAACTTGGATACATCTTCACCATTTTCAAAGGGGAATGAGGCTGTCTCCCAAAAATTATGGATGTTTCATAATTTAGAACAATTAGAGGATATTTGGAGATCGCTTCATCCTCATGAGTTCATATTTACTCATTTTAACAAAAAGAATAAATGCTTCTCTAGAATTGATTTGTTCTTAATATCCAAACATTTAGTAACAAATACCATAGCTGCTGAAATAGATTCTATGGGCCAGATATTCAGACTGTGCTGGGCAGTGGCACAAGCCTGGGTGCAGCGCAACTGGGCTGCACCAGGGCCAGGACCAGGCAATATTCAACTGTGATGTGTCATGGCTCAGCACCATTGAATATAACATGGTCGGCGCACATACTGCGCATGGTGCAGTGGCACTGCACCAGTGCTAGCCACAGAGAGGGAGCACGGGGATGCACCATCGCAAGTGCAGTTGCGTTAGGTGCATCACCCGCGATATTCAGCCTGGAGCATGCAAATGAGGCCATAATCTATGTAAGGTGCAAATGGGGCCATTTGCATGTCATTATGGCCCCAGTTGCATGCGATGTGCTGGGCGTCCTGGTGAAGTGTACCTGGCACCCTGCCAAGCTGCTGACATCGGGGGTTGGCTCCCTGGTGGGCTACTGCAGCCCCCCTCCTGTATGCCCGATCATGGGCAGGAGTACACAGAAACACATTCCAATGCCCGTTCACGGGCGGTAGTACACAGAAACACGATCCAATGCCTGATCGTGGGCAGTAGTGACAATAAACATATGCCTATGCCTGATCACGGGCAGTAGTGACAATGAACATACTCCTATGCCTGATCGTGGGCAGTAGCAAGAATAATCATAATCCTGATGGTCTAGTGGACCCCTCTCTCTCCCTGTATGCCCGATCATGGGCTGTAGCAATATGTGAGCCCATCTTGGTGGTCCAGTGGTACCCCCTCCGCACCCACCCACAGAGGCCCCCGGCCACCCAGCACCCCCCATCTTCAGTGGGCAGCAGCAGCACCCCACCCACATACCACCCGGCTGCCTGCCGAATGGCAGCATACAGTATGCTCTGTATGCCTATTGGAGCACCAGGATTATGGTTATTCTTGCTGCTGCCCACGATCGGGCATAGGATTATGTTTATTGGCACTATTTCCCACAATCGGGCATAGGTGTATGTTGATTTTGCGCTACTGCCTGCGATTGGGCATTGGAGTGTGTTTCTGTGTACTACTTCCTGCGATCGGGCATTGGATCGTGTTGCTGTGTACTACCACCCACGAATGGCATTGGATTGTGTTCCTGTGTCCTACTGCCCATGATTGGGCATGGGTATGTGTTTCTCTTTACGACTGCCCATGATTGGGCATATGGGGTGGGGGGCACTGGACTACCAGGGGGGACCAGGGGCTTGTGGATGGTGTTACTGCTGGTAGGGTGGCCACCCACGGCTGGTGGCTGTTGTGTTGTGCCTTGCAATACAGCCACCCACCTGTGGGTGTCCAGCATTTGAGCCAATATTTTGCTGCTCAAGTTTGAGCACCAGTGTGCGGCTCATGTAGGGGTTGCACCAGCATATACACCGCACATCCCGGGCTGAATATCGGGATGTGCTGTATATGAATGGGCATGCCCCCTGCAACTGCACTGCATAGAATTATCTTGTACCCCGGCTCATTAGGATTTGCACTGCACCTGGCAGCCTTTTCAATATTCCACCAGGGCACAATGTGGGGTTGCGCCAGTGCAGCTCTGTTGCACCAGGCACAACCCCTTTGACTATCCCAGCCTATTTTTATATCAGACCATGCATTAACTTCTTTGGAAATCATAATAGAAAATAGAAATTGAATAATAACAAGAAATTGGTCATTCAATAATGACCTTTTAAAAAAATGCAGAATTTAGGAGGCTAATTAAGAACTCTACTAAGGAACATTGGTTTGATAATTACACTGGTCAAACTACCATACTCAAATTATGGGATGCCTTCAAAGCATATTTGAGGGCAATAATTATATCTTATCAAACTAAAATAAACCAAATTAGGAAAAAAACTCAAATGGAAATGGATAAAAAATTACAAGACTAGGATGAACTTATTCTAGATTTTGAAAGATATAAAAGTGATTGGTATAGTTACAAAAAAAAAACTGAATTTAATATACCAAGAAAATAAAAAAATATATATTTTACCATAAAGAAGACTAGATATTATAATACTGATAAATCAGGTAGATTATTGTCAAATTTGTTAAGAAAACAAATAAAAAAAACAAAAAAACATCATAACATCTATGAAGGACCCCTTAGGAAATATAAAACATTTGGATGAGGACATGGCAGAAATAATCAGCAATTATTTCAAAAAAATATATCAAAATAATTTTATACTGACCCAAGTTTGATTTCTGAGTTTTTTTCCAAAGTTAAATTCCCTTCTATGCATTTTTCTTCTTCTTCAGTTTCACTATCTGATATTATCCAAACTATAAAATTACTACCTAAAAAGAAGTCTCCTGGTTTAGACGGCCTATTGAACCAATTTTATCAGGCCTTTGTTGATGAATTAGCACCTTGGATAAGTAGGATGGTTGAGGAATTATTAGATCCTAAAAAGGCATTACCTGAGTCTATGAATTTAGCTAAGGTGATTTTGATACTAAAAGAGAATAAACCAGTTGATTCACCGGACAGCTACAGACCTATCGCCATCTTAAACTCAGATTATAAACAGCTAGCAAAATTAATAAATAACTTACTCCAATCTCATATACTGTACCCTCAATCATCCATAAAAATCAACACGGGTTTGTTAAAGGGAGAACCATATCCCAAGCAAATAAAAGAATTCAAGCTGTTATACAACTAATACATACAGTATCTAAATATAAAAAGACACCTCTTACACTATAGCCATTGATGCCAGTAAAGCTTTTGACTTAGTAAACTGAATTACATTTTTTATATGTTAGAAGCTTTGAAGCTCCTTAAAGAAATTACAAACTTAATGAAACAATTGTATAGAACTACAACTGTTAAATTTCAAGTTAACGGATATCTAACAGAAGAATTTCATATGCTCAATGGTGTCAGGCAAGGATGCCGCTGTCTCCAACAATTTTTATTTTAAATTTGGAACCTTGGCTGGGATATTTAAAGCAGTTGTACATGGCGCAACTGAGTTGCACTGGCACAAGTACGGAATTGTGCCAAGGAGCGATATTCAGCAGGAGCCATTTCACAGCGCAAGTCCCATTGTGTCAATGTGCAACCCTAATGAATGCAGGTGCAAGAGCAGGGGATGTGCCCATGAATATGTGGCGCAGTGCAATATTCAACCGCTGAACCATGGCACAAGGGCGGAGCAAGTCCCAGATGTGCCGAGCAGACTTCAGCCTATAAATACAGGGCGCAAGCACACAGACAGCACTTGCGCCAGGGGCGAGGGAGAGAGAGAGCGAGCGAGAGAGAGTGGAACGGGAAGGTAGAGGGCCAAAACCTTTAAGAGCAAGGGAGACAGAGCCTGAGAGGGACAGGGTGACCTGCACAGGCAGCCACAGGGGTGTGGGACAGAGGTGGCAGTGGAGAGTGAGCCTGTGGCAAAAGGAGCAAGAGGGAGAGGCAGTCAAGGTGCCATGCGCTGCACCAGGGTGGCAGACAGCCCACAGCAGCCGACTGCCCAGGGGGAAACAGGACAGCAGGGGCCATGGCCAGTGCACTCTTTCTAATGGATGCCATAATTAGGGGTGTGAAGAGGCAGGAGGAATGGCGACGTGGCCATGGAAGGGCCCATCGGTGGTATGCCCAGAAGAGGTGGTACCGTGCCTGCACCACCTTTCAGAATTACACCGATATGGAGATTGTGGGCCAGTACCACCTAAACAGGGCCATTATGAGGCAGCTCTGTGAGCTGTGTAGTGAGGAGATGCAGGCACTCACACGACAGAGCCATGCAATGTCCTTGAAGACAAAGGTGACAGCTGTCATGTGCCTGTTCACCACGAGCACCTTCCAGAGACCAACAGGGGACACAAGAGGTATAACCTAGTTGGCCACGTCCCACCTCCTCACACAATTCCTTAACACCCTGCTGCCACATGCTTCAGAATACATCCATTTCCTCAGCACACAGGCAGAGCGTACATCAACCATGCAGGCCTTCCACAGGGTAGCATGTATGCCTGGCATGCTTGGGGCCACTGACTGCATCCACATGGGAATCCGCATGCCACCTGGCCCTGAGTGTGTTGCGTACATTAACAGGAAGGGGTTTCCCAGTGTCAATTGCCAGGTGGTGTGCGATGCCAAGAGGTGCATCACCAATGTCTGTGCCACACACCCTGGAAGTGCACATTATGCATTCATTTGGCACAGCACTGCACTGTGCCACCGGTTCGAGTGTGGGGATATCCCCACGGGCCACCTAGTGTGTGAGTATGGGATGGGTAAGGGGTGCTGGGCAGGGCAGGGCATGGGATGGGGAGGGCAGGGTGGGTGTGCTGGCGAGGGCACCAGGGATGGGCAAGGGCACAGCAACAGAGGACACTAGGGTTAACCATGTAATTCTCCACACAGGTGACAGTGGCTATCCATTAAGGCCCTGGCTGCTCACCTCCTACTGGTGCCTGTCGTCCCCAGCACAAGAACAGTACAATGAGGCATACGCCAGCATGCAGAACATCATCGAGCATATATTTGTGATGCTGAAGGCATGTTTCTGTTGCCTAGACAGATCTGGCAGTGCTCTACAGTACAACCCCTTGAAAGCCTGTGCCCTATTCCTGGCCTGTTGCATACTGCACAACATGGCCATTGACCGTGGGATAGCTGTCAAGGCTGATGAGGGGGACAGGCATGCACACACAGAGGCATGCTGCAGGGGTAGGGGTGACAGTGCCACACAGCCACACACATCTGCACACAGCAGGGAATGGCAACACACACACACACACACACACACACATGTGCCCAGGCACTGGCATGTGGTAGGGATCAGATGCAGTGTAGCGGGGCACAGGCGCATCTGGCGCAGATCTGCTCTCATCACACCCACACCACATGGGCCAGTGGCTGGACAGGCACTGACACAGGCAGCATACGGCATGACACACAGGTGCCACACCTGTGGTATGCACACACACACACCACCCATGCATGCACAGGGCAGTGGCAGCAGACTGCAGCCAGGGCGGCATGCACATCAGGCCCACCGCATGGAACCATGACCACCGCGGACACAGGGGGCGGCCACACCGGGGCCAATCTGCAGCCACAGGCTGCACATCAGCCACAGGGGGTGTCTGCAACAGCCCCCTGGGGATGAACCATGGGACCGTGACTGGGTCTGTGCAGGGGTGTCTAGGCACCCAAACAGGCCTGCCCCAGGTGTGCCTGGGATGCCAACAGTAGAGCCCAGTGTCAACAGGGAGGGTGTCACTCGATGCCGGTTTCGTGGGGTGGACAGTGCACTACGCAGTGTGTGAGGTGGCCGGCCATGCCCTGTGGCAGTCAGCGGTGCAAGGCCATCCCTGATTGCATTGGCAGTGTGATCTTGGCATGCGATCGTGTCCTCCCTCAAGTGCTGAATAGCCTCCAGGAGCTGCGCAGTGCATCTCTTGCACTGCTCAGCCACCTGGCACACCTCCACACGCAGTGCATGCACCCCAGCTACCAGCAGCATCTGTTGCTCCACGGAGTCCCATAGCAATCGGGTGTGCTCTGACAATGGGTCGCTGCCCAGTGGAACCTGGGTGGGGCACCATACCACCGGTGGTGTACGACCGCGCTGCACAGCCCCCCACTCAGGTGAACACTGCACAGTGGGGTCCCCATGGGGTTGGTCCGTATCAGGCACCCCGGCAGTGGACACCGCATGAGGCTGCCCTCTGCCCCCTTCTACCTGCCGCTGCTGCACCTCCGGCCCCTGTACGTTGAGCAGCACCTGCGCAGCCACGCCACCACCACCACCACATAGTACTGCCTTGGCAGTGCACGCGGCAGCACCTTCAGTGGCAGTGGGTAGCTGTCCCACCACTGGCAGTCCACTGGGCACACTGCCTGTGGTGGTACTTGGTATGGGTGTCTCCCCCACAACACCTCCCATGCTGTCCAGGATCAGGGTCATGTCATCATCGGTGTCGGACCCTGCCATGATCTGTGTCTCCACGCAGAAGACACCATGGCTGGCATCCTGCTGAAACACAGCCAGGGCCTCGTCCAACCCCATGCCCAGGACATCTGGCTGGATAGCGGTGGTGTGCTGCAGCTGATCAGGCCCCCAGATGCCCGTGGAGTTGGATGGCTGGTCCTCCATGGCGGGGCTTGCCTCCATGGTTGCTGCAGGTGCCCCTTCCACTGCATGCAGGCATGCTGGTGCTGAAAGAGAAAACAAATGTGTCAGTGATGCATGTCCCCCATCCCCCCATCCCCCCACCATTGCTTGTGTGTGTGCCCATCATACATAACATGCAGTGATGGGCTTCCACCTGTCTGGAACCCTCCTCCTGGCACACCCTCAACAGCGCTGCAGCGCATGGTGTCCACCACCGGCTCCTCCTGTGCCGTGAGCTGTGGCACATCAGCAGGCCCCCCTCCAGTGGCTGTCTGGACTGCTTGAATGACTGCCACCTTCTCCTTGATGTAGCGTTTATCGGTGCCCACCTTCTTCCAGCACTCCTGCACTGACCACTGGTGGCTGCACTGCTGGTTTACACTCGCTGCCACCTCCTCCCAGGCTGCAGCCCCGGCCTGTGGTGTGCCTGTGGCACCACTCAGCAGTGGCTCCCTGTTGAGGTTGGCCTTGAACAGGGCATCTGTTAAAGTTGGGCCTGCAATTGTGAGCAGGCCCATGCTCCTCACTCCCTTCACACTCTGACATTGTGCTACCTGTGGACATAGACATGTGTGTCACTGTCAGCTGCAGCCTACCCCATCCACCCTGCCATGCTGGCTGTGCTCAGCAGCAAGTGCAACTTACCTCAGATGGTTGCAATACTGGTCCATGGCCTGTGCTGTTCTGAGGTGCTTTTATAGCGCAACGCATGCAAATGAGCATTGGCGCAATGGTAATGACATGCTAATTTCACCAGTGCACCTTGCATTGGCTGATGAGCTCATTTGCATGTGGCGGCTGAATATCATGTACTTGTTTCGTGCGCAATGGTGTTGCTGTGGAGCAAGTCACGGTGCAATGTTCATGCCTGCGCAGTGCACAGGACTGCAGTACACATGCATCAGGCGGTGTGCTACAGCCTATTGTGCACTGTGTGCCATGGCCTCTATTGTGCAATGGCGCACAGTGTGCCAGGCGAACCCTGACCCCCTACCATGACCCTGTGACCCCTTGGGACTACACTGCCATGTACCTGTCAGGCCATGCCCATTCCACACCTCTCTGCCAATGCACAATTGGTGGACACAGCACATGCCTCCACGAGGCGCGCATCCCGTGCACGTTGTCCACACATGCGTCTTTGGCCACTATTTTGTCTCTACTTATTGCAGCTGTCGTGATGGTACAGTGGGGAGTTCATTGGGCCTGTAATTGTTCCAATGTAGAATTGATAAATCTCGTGGCCTGTGTGCAGCCATATGCACCAGGGCTGTTTGGGCAGGTGCCCCTGCAACAGCCCAGGACAGAGGTCTGGCAGGCCATCGCTGCTAGGCTGGTGCTTGACACTGGGGTGGCCAGAACTGCCGCACAATGTCACCACTGGTACGGGGACCTGATGAGAAGGGACCCAGAGCGCTTGAGGTAGCTGCAGGCACGCGACCACAGGGGGGCCATGCCACAGCCAGGTAAGTCATCCCATGCTGCATGTGTGCCCTAGTGCTGTACTGTGGTGATGGCTTGGCTGCCTGGCTTGCCCTGCAGAGGGGTACACTGTCAGCATACATATTGTGGAGTGGCATTTCTGGCTGCAGGTTGCACTGCACTACAGCCTTGTGGGACATGTCAGGCAGGGGCACATGCTGTGCACAGGGGTGGGAGTGGTAGGCACCTGCAGTGGGTGTTCTCTGATGTGTACCTGTCTTTGTTCCATTCCCAGGGCCTGAAGATTGATGCCAGGCAAGTGCAGCAGGAGTGCCAGGCCAGGCACAGCAGGTCGCAGTGGGACCCAGCGGTGCCGGAGGAGCAGTGGCGGGACCGGTGCAATCAGCACCACAGTGGGCAGGTAGGCACTGTTGCCTTCCTCTGCACATTACCAGTTGTTCAGTGGAGGAGTGGGTGCAGCCATGGCCACCCGTACCATGTGCTGTGGCAGCTGTGTTTTGCACACTGTACGTGGTGCATGCCACTGTGCGGTGGCCATCGCACATGTGTCCCAGCTGTTGGTGGGGTGGGTGTGCACCCAGCTACCACTGGTGTTGCTGTGGTGCTGCAGGTGCCCTGTGCCTTCTGTCTGTTGCTGCACAGTCGGGTGACCATTGGGCAGCAGTGTCCACCACTTTGCACTGTCATGGCATGCTGGGTTGCTGGCAGACATTGGCCCACCCCCTGTGGGTGGCTGGGGTGTCACTCCAGGGGTGTGTGTTCCCACTGCCTGTTGCGCACAGTGGGTGGGCATGGTGCCATGGGACCTTGCACTGATCACCTGTCCTATCCTTTGTCATAGGCATCCAGAGGAGATCATGGCTACCCCTTTATTGCAGGCTGCTGAGGCAGATAATCCTCATAACCTCAAAGACCATGGAGGTGGCCCAGCAGATGCACAGGATCCTGCTGACGGACCAGCAGAGGAGGTGGCAGCGGGCCATGGCTGCCCATAGTTCGACCCCAGCAACTCCCTTGTACCCCTGCCATCTCTTCCCCATCCATCCCCCTTCCCACTGTTCAGTCCCTGTTCCCTGTCTCCTTCCCTCACATTCCTACCCTTTCTGACACCTTGCACTTGTAAATAGTTTTTTTCAATACAGTTATTTTGCTTACCTGCCTGTGTCAGTGTCTGCTTTGCAGCTGGCATGTGGAGCCATGCTGCAGTGGCATGGTGTGTGTCTGTGTGGTGTGTCTGTGTCTGTGTGCAGGTTGTGCATCGTGGTGTCCTGCCCCGTGGTTGGTGCCTGTGCCCTGGGGTGGCCATGGGGCAGTTGTCCGGGGTGTGACATGTGTGTGCTTAGCAGCATGGTCCTGGGTGTGACTTGCTGGGGTCTGTGTGGGTGGGGGCACAGCATGTGGCAGGGGGGACTCCACTGGTGGCCCTCCATTGGCCATTGGTGCCACCTGTTGCCTGCTTTCTGTGCCACGGTTGCATTCCAAGGAGGGGGCATCTGGGTGCCTGTGTGTGCCTTGCTGGTGGTGGCCACTTCTGGCCTGCCACTGTGTGTCCCTGGCACTGTCCCTGGGTGTCTTCCTCTGCCATGCCCCATGCCTTTACACTGCTGCTGCTGTGCTCCCACCATTGCCTGGGGCTAGTCTTTGTGCACCATGGCGTATGTCCGGTTGTGCCGTGGTGCATCTCTGGTTGCACTGTAGCACAGATCTGGTTGCACCATGGTGCATCCATGTGATATACATCCATGTTGCACTGGCACGTTTTGTCATGCGCAACCTTTGAATATCACACTCATTGCGCCATGGCGCATTGGATTTGCACTGCACCAGACTTGCGCTGGCCTTTGTCGCATTTCTGAATATCTGGCCCCATGTCTACAACTAATTAGAAATAACCCTATCATAGAAAGGATTCAGTTAGATCAGGAATACTTGAAACTTAGTATATTTGCGGATGATATTTTGTTAATTATTAAAAATATAAATACATCCTTAGAAGCATTCCTACAGGTAATTAATGATTATTCTGCCATTTCAGGTTATAAATTAAATAAGAATAAATCTGTTATATTGAAATTGTCTAAGCATAAAATTCAAGAAATCGGTATGCTCACTAATGAGTTTTCTATACAACATTCAATAAAGTACTTAGGTATTCAATTATCTCCTGTTGCTCATAGTGATATTAAAATTAATTACAATAATGCAAAAACCAAAATTGCAAATGTATTCAATAATTGGCAGAACTTAGCCCTCTCACTATGGGGAAGGATTGATACCCTAAAAATGATGGCTATGCCATATTATATATATGTTTCACAGAACATTTTGGGTTCCCCAACAAGACAATGGTCTGAAGACTTAAAGCGGATATTTTCTAAGTTTCTATGGTGTGGTGGGAAACCAAGAATTGCATGGAAAACTTTAATAATACCACAGGACCTTGATGGCTTAGTCTTCCCAGACCCGCAAACGTATTGGGAGGCTCATGTTTCTTGTCTGTTATATCAATGGTGCTTTAAAATAGATGAAGACTACTCACTATACCAAGCATTACTTAATGCAGCAGTTTTCAACCAGGGGTCCACGGCCCAAAAGGGGTCCGTGAGCACATGTAAGGGGGTCTATGGAACAGTCTGTAAATTTGAACTGGAATCGCGCTATGTTTTAACATTTTTTTAATCCTGTGACAGTGCAGGCACGTAACAGATCAAGCGTGAGCAAGCACAAGCGAGGCGTTGCAATCTCAAACCTGCCTTGAAGTTTTTTTAGTGAACCACAGCCCGGACCATCGTAATTCGAAGGTTTAGCATTCAAGCAGCCCAGCACTTCTGGTACCTGATAATCTTCAGTGGAGTACTTATTATTACTTGGATCTGTGGTATTTTAAATAGCTAGGTATGTTAAACAGAGGTTGCGAGGTGCGGTATGCATTGCAAGTGCCTGTTCTCTTTTTTACCAATTCACAAGGTGTAATTTCCCTTTCACAATTCACTCAAATCAGCTGTGCTCTGATTAGCAATTGAAACTAACCTTTGCCACTGTAACTACGAGCTCCGAATCCCCAGTAACCGCAGCTGTGTCTCTGACCTCTGATTTTGTCAATTTGGGGATACTGTGTGGGTAAGGAGGGTGAGTGAGAAGCCTGGTGAAATTTTTAAATGCTTATTTTGGGGTGAGTGAGAAGCCTGGTGAATTTTTCATGCCGATTTTCAGATACTGTGTGGGTAGGAGGGTGAGTGAGAAGCCAGCATATGCATAATTTGTCCCTACTGGCATCTTGTGGCTGTATTTTAGTTAGTGAGTAAGTCATGATTGTGTACTTATTTTATATATACAGTATATATATATATATATATATATATATATATATATATACTGCTCTCTCTCTTTATATATATATAATATATATATATTATTTTTATTAAAATAAAATGAAAAGTTTTTTTTACATTGGTTTACTGTCGTTTTTGTGTTTTATTAGGGTTGCTGTATAAAGGCTGTGTGAAACACTAAACACGGTACCAAATCGATAGACTTTTGGTAGGGGGTTCCCGACATGGCTGACAGCTGTCCAGGAGGGCCTCGTACTGAAAAAGGTTGACAGCCACTGACTTAACGTACCTGAGAATAGCTCTTATAGCGTACAAAATGCTGTCTTAGACAAAGATATACTTAAGGCTAATACTTTTCTTTTTTCCACATGGTTACCCTTATTATACAAAAGAACTATGATTTTAAGAAACTTGGAAATTTCATGTTTACTTTTACACATTTACCCATGTAATTACCTATGGGGACCGAATAATTCACAGCTTCAAAAAAACACTCCAGAAAAATAAATGGATTACCTGGTATGATTTTATGGTTGAGGGTAAATTTCGTCCATATCAACAATTAAGTAACAAAAGTATATTTAATTCTCTTAATACCCTAATATATTATTCTACTAGGAGTAAATTCATTAAACTTTGTGATATTTTTATTGAAAGGAAGCTAAATTATAGTAAAATAATAAAGAAACATAGAGCTTTATTGGAAAAGGGAGCTGATAAATTATTAGCTGGATGTTATGTTTTATTATGTCCCAAGAACAGCCCCAGCAAGAACAAATCAAATAATAAATGGAATAAAGAAGCAGCTTTGAACTTATCTCATAAATGCTGGGATTTTTTGGGATGGGTTGGCTGGCAGTATAACCTAGAGGTTAAAGGAACGAGGTGTGAACAAGCTTGGTACATCCAGCAGACCAGACCTGAGTTTGAGTCTCACAACCTCCACTTGCACACTGTGTGACTCTGAGCAAGTCACTTAACTTTCCCAGTGCTACCAGGTCACCCCTGAAAACAGGCAGTTGTGCCTAGTGGTGGGCCTTACCCAGTTACCAAAGACTAAAATAAAAAAAAAAAAAATTCATGAGTCAATGGTAATAAGATATATGCCTCGGCAAAAAATAAAACAATAGAAAGGAAAATAATTGACCAAGCATACATAACACCATCTCAAATCTCAAAAATCAGTAATCGCTATTCAGAATTATGTTGGCATAATTGTAATCAGAAAGGAAATCTTTATCATTGTTTATGGTCTTGCCCACTAATTAACAACTGGTGGCTCAAGGTTAAAATCCTTATGGAAGATCTACTAAAGATAACGCTCCCTTTTTCTCAAGATATCTTTTTGTTTAATGATACTAGCTCATTAGCATTACATGACATAAGTAATAGAATCATTGCCTTGGCAACAATTGCCCCTAAGAGACATATACTAGTCAATTGGAAACAATCCTCAAATCCAAGACTTTGATTTGTTCAACTGGTGGCATACTTTTAGAGAGACACTTCTGTTAGAAGATTTAATGTTTGATATAGAAGACACAGTGGATGATGTTTATGGTACTAAATGGCAACTTATGATGGATAGTATGTCACCATTGATGAATTTAGTTTAGGTATAAACAAAAGGTATTAAGAAACACTGGTATATGACATCACACCATCTATTGCATAAGTATATACCCTGTAATATTTAACTAAGTTATGTAGTTCCCCCAATGAGTATGATTAATATTAGGGGTGTGGAACAGGAGGGTTTAGGTTTTTCTTCTCTTCATTTTTATTTTCTTTTGTTATTTTTATAGATAGATGTTATGTTATTGAATCTTAGTACATTAAATTACAAAATACATGTGTAATAAATGCTTGTAAAATTGTAATTTCTGTATGTTATATCAATAAAAAGCATGATTAAAAAAGTAGGTATATGTAAATATTTCTTAATATTTCATTTTTTTATGTGCTGGTGTGTGACGTTAAGTTGAGGTAGAGGTGGACGTTTGCTATATGTAGCAATATGTACTTTTCTAAATTTATAACTGATGCATGTGTTACGATTTTTTTCTTTTAGCTACATGACTGCCTATAATCTTTTTCAAAACATTTCTGGTAGGCATGGATATATGGGTGCACCACATCCATGTTGCTGGAGGGTACACAGGCAGATGTAGTCATCCAATAATAACAATTGACTTTGAACTCTCTCTCGGCTAATCATCTTCCACTACACCCACCTTCCCTTACATCGGCTAGTATAAAAATTCCCTATAAATTTATTTTTTCTCATGATTGTATTTGAAAATAGTTTTTCCCCTCCATGCACACCCTGTGAAATCCTTATAACATTCTGGCATTTCTTATTGTTATGCCAAAGGATTTGAGAAACCTGACACCTGGCTGAGGAGTACACTATGGTTAGGCAGAGTTTTTGTCTAGTGCACTTACCCGGTAAACAAAAACTAAATAATAAATAAATGAGACTCAATTCAAACAGTAATTTCTTTTTATTTTTTTTTGTGTCTAGGATTATAAGTACCTTTGAGCCAAGGCTCTTTTACAATGGTTCCATGACAATTTGAGGAGAGGACAACAAAACACAAGCCAGCAGTATAGGCAGGATAAACAGGCTACGATCAGTTCCATGAAGATAAATGCATACATTATGGAGGAGACAGGGCAAGGGCAAAAGAAGGTGTACAAATTGTGTTACAAGACATGGGTAGGACAGTGGGAGGAGTATAACTGCAATACAGTTGTTATTAATGTTGTTAATCATCATTTTTAAATTAAGCAATAAGGCATGATGGGGTGCGTTATGGTGGGCTAACGGCCCATCTCAGGGGGTTGGAAGCACAAGGCAAAACCAAGTGCTTCCAACCACCTACAAAATGCTGTTAGCCTACCATAATGCACATCCTGGAGTGCCTTGTTGCAGTTTTGAAATAGGCCATTTTTAGCAAATTGGATGTATTATTTTTTTATATCTCGGTGTTTATGCTCCTTCTCCGGCTGCCCTCTTCTGTCCAACCCCCCCTAGCCTCATCATCCCAGTATCACTGGGACTTATCTTCAGCCTGGTCACTGGATGCAGAGCCTCGGTATCATCCTGCAGTTGGGTTTTTCCTCTGTTTCCTCCCGTTCCCCTTTGCTGGGGTGCACACAGCCAGACGTGTGTGCGTGGAGGCGTGCGCACACCAGTGGAAGTCCCACAGCACCATCCCTTTCCCTGGCACCCAGCAGACCTGCACCCCCTGCAGGCCTCCACCTGGGGGCAGTCATTCAGCGGGAGCACCTGTCCTCCCTCCCCGGGAGAGGAGAGCTGTCATCCGGATGCTCGATCCTCTCCCTCCCCAGCCGACCCCCAGCGACCCACTCACACTGTGAACATGGGTCACCGGCGTGGCAGGAGGTAAAGCACAGATGCCTCAGCCCTCCACACCAATGGGCCGGCTACAAATTGGATGTATTTTTAAACAAATTTTTGTTGAGCTGCTTTCAGCCTGGCTGTTGTGCTGGAATAACGGCCTGACTGAAAGTACCTGCTGACCAATCAGGAGCCAGCATTCTTTCTACCCATTTCATAATCAAGCAATAATGCTTGACAAGAGGTTATGTTAAAGGTTGGTATATCTCCATCTATGAGTGTAGCATTACTATAACTATTGACTCTATCCTGTCTTTCACCCAGCACATCGACCGAACATCCAAGGCTATTGCCCAGTGTTTAGGAGTTCTATACAGGAACAAACATAATCTCACTCCAGAAGCACTGAACACGGCCATCCACAGTTCTGTGGTCTCTCTCGCTGACTATGGTATTGTCATTTATGGTGCGGCTACAGACACTGCCCTCTGATGAATTATAACCGCCTTAAATAGAGCATGCCACCTTCTTACTGGTGCTGCATGCTTGACACACACCTTCGATCTTTATGCCCAGGTTAGCTGGTTACAGTTTGACAGCAGGCTCAAATACCAATTGTGCCTGCTAGCAAAAAAAGTCACCTTGGGGCTGCTACCCACTGGCGTAATGGCCCTTCTTCCCCCTGCACATAATCCATGCTGTACCAGAAGCTCTGGCAAACAGGCTTTCAGAATCCCATGGTGCTGTACTGCCTTTGGACAATGTGCATTTGCATACAGAGCTCTGCAGTGGTACAACTCTCTGCCTCCTGATATAACCAATGCTACTTTGTTGGACTCCTTTAAGAAAAGACTCCAGCAGTATCTAATCTCGCTGGCAACCTGTGACTGCTACCACTAATTTGTCTTTACCTTGCTCCTACCATTTGCAATCTCTGTGATCTCTATGATTAGTAAAATGTTACACTTCTTGTCCATTTCTTGGGCCCCCAGTCAAGTTAACACTTTCATGGGCTTTCTACCCCTGCTTAAATTATTTATTTTCCCTCCTACCTCCCTCCACCTTCACTTCCCTTTTTGTCCCACAGTCATTCCATACCTCTTTCCTCCCTATCACCTTAATACATCTTCATCATCACCCCACTACCTACACCACCTTGTCCTCCCTACTCCACCCTCCTTCCCCCACCCTCCTCCCCCTTTATTCCACTTTAAGTACATAGCTATTCTTCCCTTTCCCTTCAATCTATCCCCATCCTACCCTCCACCTCTGCTTGCCTTCTCCCTCCCCACACTTTCCTCTTCCCTCCCCTTTCCCTCTGTACTGGTATGAGACCTTCCTTCTTTCTTTGACTCAGGCACAATCCAATTATCTGCCTGTGTTGTTAGTTGTACAAATCTCCTTTTTAAACAAGCGTCCTCATGTTATGTTACCATTACCTAGTGAAATGTTAGCCTTTGTTTTGACTCTGCACCCTGTACGTGCTTAAATAGTGTAACTATTGTTAGAATTTATGCCTGGAGACAGTTTTCAGTTGTTTCTTGCTGTATCTGTATCTGTGGAACACATCTGCATTCTTGTTTGTGTCATACTTGACGTGGAATCTATGAAAGAGCTTTCTGCTCAAAGGTGTTAATCCAAGATCTCAATAAATAAAATAGCAGGACAGAGGGGTTAGGAAATTGGTCTGCTGTACTATCGACACTGGAGAGGGAGGAAGGGAAGAAGGGCAGCTCAGGGAGGGGGGAGGAGAGGGAACAGGGGGAGATTGCACAAGGGACTGTGCTCAGGAAGAGATGGGGAAGAGGGGCAATACTGGTGCAATGGGCTGAGTGTCATTGCAGAGGAGGGGGAGGAGCCCTGGGCAGATGAGGGGGAGGTGGAGGATAGGGAGTGAGCAGTGCGAGGGGAGGGGATAGGTCAGGGGTGGAAAGGGACGGGGACTGCTGGAATGAACAGTAGAGCTTCTAATATGGGGGACTCTAGAAATGGGAACCTGAGTAGAAGGGGGGTGAGAGTGAGCAATGAAGAAGTGGGTGTATTGGTATTGGGGGACTCCATACTTAAGGGGATCAGATGGGGCAGCAAGGGGGAATGGCATAGTCACATATGGGTGAAGTCCATACCGGGGTTAATGGCAGACAGGGTGGGGCTTTGTACTTTAATTTCTGCTACCCTCGCTACTAAACTGCCTCTCCATCCACCCTCCTAAATTTCTCTCTGACGAATGCCTAGCCCTGTTTCTTCCATCCACTACTCTGCTCCTCTTCCTCCCCCCTTCCCTCTCCACTGACAGCTGACTGCTGTATTTTTTCCTTTCTTTTCGTTAATTCCTGCTCCTAGGGTGCCAGAGATAACTGCTGTCTGGCTGACAACCCCCTCCCACTCCCCCCCTCAGACACCTCTTTCCTTTGTCTAGCTGTCCCTCCCTATGTCCACCAATTTAGCCCTTTGCCTGTGCTTTGTTTCCCAACCTTTATCAGACTAAACCACCTCCATTCTCCCCTCTCCAGGTTTTCCCCAATGGCGCTCTGCCTTCCTAGCGGCCATGGCCTGAGCTGCTGACCGGCCGCACTGCCTCCTCCACCCAACTTCAGGACTCCCTTCTCCCGGTAAGATTACTGGCTCAACCGGGAGTGTTCCTCGGCCTCCGATTGGCCGCTGCCTGGCCGGCTTCTGCTCCATTTGTCAGAGCCACAAGGCTCTCTTTCTGATTGGTCCTCAGCCCGATATTATGGCTTTGGGAGCTTTTGAACAGCTGAAACCATAGTCTGTGAGCACCAGCTGCTACCAGTTTGAATTTTTGCCCCCCGTCCACCCCCTCCTGCCTCCTTAATTAAATATGGACTAGCTCCTTCCCTACTCCCCTGCACCCTCCCTATTGGTCGCTAGAACTTGCTTCCCACTGGTTCTGTCTGCTTCTATTAATTTCCTCCCAGCCTATTCTCTCTCTCCAGTATTTACCTTCTTCCCTATGCACTGTAATCTGTTGATTTCTTTCTACCTGCTCTCCTTTCTCCTTAATCTCTGACTGCTGTATCCCCTTCATCCTACTTGGCCCAGTGGGCTTGTGTAATCTGCCATCTCTGCTCCTTGCTGGTCCTCCTGTTTTTTCAATCTTGCTATCATGGGATGCTTGTGCTGGTTGGTCATACTGACCAGTCTTTCTGTCCTTTGCGTGATCGACCATTTTATTGCTATTTCCTTACAGTCTTCACCTAGGGACAGCTACCCTCCACCACCATGCCATACCTGGCCTGAACACTCAATCGTACTCCTATGGGTACCTTACTTGCCCAAGTATGGGGCTGTATTCTTGGGGCTTTGGCTACGAAAACAGATATGGGTACCAACTGTGACTAGTGTCCTTAAAGGGTCACCTTGTTTCTCATTATCTATCTGTCTCTTTGTCTTCCTCCTATTAGCAGGTGCAGGTGACTTTGAGCTCAACCCTGGGCCCTCTAGCCCTTCTCTGTCTTATAACTCTATCTCGGCTTCCAAGCCTCCCCCCATAGGCCACATGAATCCCACAACTTCTTCCCAGAACCTGTCCAAGGGCCTTCAGAAAGCACACATGAATATCCGCAGCATTCGTCCAAAAATGGCTGAACTGGAAGCTTGGGTGAGTCAGAAGTCCCCTGGCATTCTATGCATCACTGAGTCATGGCTTAAGCCAGCCATTAAACAGCATGAAGTGGCTTTACCCGTTTTCAACTGCTTTAGGAAGGACAGGTTAGCAGAAGAGCTGGTGGAGTTCTTATACAGTATACACACGGTCTGGCCTGGATGCCATTAAACTGCCTGAGTTGGACTCTGGACACCTTATTGCTGAGTCCTTATTCCTAACCTTGACTCTTGGCTCGGGTAAGAAATGAATTGTTGGGTGTCTATCTTCCCCCTAACTAGGCTGGTGCAGGCCTTCTTCCATTCCTCACCTCTCTTACTCATCTCCCTCGTCATAACCTAGTGCTATGCAGGGATTTCAACAGTGATTGACTTAGCCCTGCTGCTGGCAAACTGCACTCTGCGTTAGCTGATCTGAACCTAACACAACACATTCTGGACCCTACTCACCTCAACAACAAGACTGGAAAACATATCTTGTTGGACTGGGTGGTTACTAACTGTCCTCTCAAAGTAAGAGCAGTGGATTTGCTCTCAGATTACATAAGTGATCACTCTCCCACCTTCTGTGTTTGGAGTAGGGTTGCCACCTACCTAGTAATTTTCCGGATCGTCCAGAAATCAGCCCTCTACTCCGGTTACCCAGTTTTATGCCTTTCTAGTCCGATAATGATGCGGCCTGCAGTTTAGGCTAGTAGTAGGGCGGACAGCTGTTTAAACACCTACTACTAGCCTAAACCGCAGGCGCAGCACAGTTGCACAAGCACAGAAGCAGCCACGTGGCTGCTGATTCCAGAATAAATTGCTTTCCCTTCCCCATTCCAACTTCCCCAGGCCCTGTATATCCACATAAAAAAAAAAATCATTTCATTAACATTATGGCACCAGCAGCAGCACATTTTGGCACTTACGGTCTCCAGGCAGCCCCGACTCCAGAATGCAACACAGATGATTCTCCTTCTCCTCCCAAGTCCCGAGTCCTCCTGACCCCAGTGCAGTCTGTGCAGACCATTGCCACGATTGACTCGGACTCCTGGTTTGCCTTAGTTGCCTCATTTCCTTTCCTGCCATGCGGCACTTCCCCTGACAGAGCCGCGACCTTTCCCTGTGACCCTTCCCCAACCCTCGATCCTGGAACTGGAAGTCACTTAGTCACAGCAGACTGAGACGAGGATAAAACATTAATTTACAATATACCACCCCCGAGTCCGCTCATTCGTTCAGCCGCCTGAGCCATGAGAACACTCGCTCCCTCCCTCAATCTGTCTCCCAGGCTCTCGCTTGTTAGTCTGCCGTGCTGTCTCCGCTCCAGTCTGACCCAACATCTAAATGCTTCCAGAGGCAGTGGCACTTGGAAGGAACTGAAAGGGTTAGGAGGCAGGAGGCTGACTATTAAAGAACCTGAAAGACTTAGGATAGCAGCCAATCAAGAGGGGCAAGCATATGGCCAATCGGCAATAGGCACGGACAGCTGAACTCTGATTGGTGAACAAGTCACCAGCGATTGGTCCGTTAGGAGGACCAATCATTGTGGTCATCGCAGGTAGTGTTAGGGTGGGAAAAACAAACAAAGGCATCAAAGGACACATTGCCCTATATATTAACCCTTGGCTGCCAGGGTAGCGGCACAGCGTTGGAGTTGGAGGAGGAGTCGTGGCTGAATCCAAAGAGTGAGGAAAACCAGGAACTTATACTGCCTGCCATTGTGATCGGATAGGAGGACTTCCAGGCTGAGTGGGAGCTGAGCGACAGAGACCATACCCGTAGTCCCAAACAGAGAACCAGGAGGTCGGTTGGATTTTGTGAAAATTACCCGCGGCAGCAGATTGACAGCTTCAGCACTAAGGTAAGCTGTCATAAGTCTCAGTCTGTCACTCATTCTTTTAGCCAGTCTAGTAATCACTCAGGTGGATTACGGTACTAGAAAACACAGGCAGCATTAGCCTAGCTTAGCAACTGTAACTTAAAAAGTATTTTTCTGCCATATGCATGCTCTTTGCTCTGCTGACAGTCTGATTTAATTAAGTAAAAGTAATATCTGTCATTTTATTTATTGGAATCGTAACTGCAAATAGCAACAGAGTTGCACAGTGTGTATTATTTATGTTAGGCTCAGTGTGCTGACAGTCTGTTATTAGTTATACTTAATGGTTGGCAGGCTTGCTTGGCAGTAACAGTGGGCTGGTGTCTGTTATTATTCAATGTTTTTTTCATATGTGATTATGCCTTAGCAGCAGCAACAACATACTAATTCTCTGGTATGCTAAGCTGAATAAGTCATTTGTTATGAACATCATGATTATTATAACAGTTTTGTCCATGCTGCATTTAAAAACATGTATGTGAGAACTGTGAGAGCATGACATGATGTACAGGAACTTAGGAAGTGATATTACGTGGTGGTCAAGGGCAATAAGCTGTGAATCTGAAAACCTTGGTTTGACCCCCATCAGTTGGCCCCACTTGCTTACTTGTGTGACCTTGAGAAAGTGACTGGACTTTCTTGTGCTCCCAGGTTTAACCTGGAAACAAGCTTCAACTTAATGTGCCTCTACCTCTTCTGGTGAAACAATTTCCCCTTCCCTTCCACACATCAATTACAATTATTGGAATCAATCATGCATTTTTTCATGTCCACAGTCCGGCTAGTCCCACTCCCTTATGATGGCTGGTTTGCAAAAGCTGTTCATGTTATTGTTATTATTATTATTATTAATATTAATATGTGTCAGCGTGGTTCAGTTTGTAGCACATCCACCTCTGGACCAGAAGGTTGTGGGTTCTCGTCCCACACTGGGATTGGATTTGCACCTAAAAATCGCTGGCATCCGAGTGCAGTGTTGGGGGGTGCTGTACAGTACTGCTGGGGCGTGCCGTCCTTCAGATGAGACGTTAAACCGAGATCCCTTCTTCCCAAGATCCTGATGTTGTTCTGGTTGGTGTCCAAATGGAAGTAAAAGAACTCAGGACACTCTTCACAAAATAGTAGGGAACATTCCCGGTATCCTGGCCAACATTCCCTTCCATAAACTCAGTTCAAGTGCACAGTGCATAATAATGAAGAAGAATCAAGATATATGCTTTTTCACACCCCTTCCATAAACCGTTCATGTGTGTGTGTATGAAAAGCGCTATATAAATGCTGATTCTTCTTCATTATTATGTACTTGTGCTGCTGTCACTGTGATATATGCAATGCATTGTGTGCCAGTTGGAAGTTTTGGAACAGAGAGTAAGGTGACTTACGAACATGTGAAAACACCGGCAGAAGTGGGCCTCACACTATATCTAGTCTGCAAGATTGTTCTGCTAGCTCCCTCTCCCTCACCTTGCAGCTGCCCCCCCCCACTCCCCTAAGTTAGATTTAGTCCTTATAAACCAAGCATGAAAAAATAGGAACTGGTACACGTGATGAAACCGTATTTTTGATGAAGGCCAGTTGTCAGGATGCCTTTCCAGTGGCTGCACAGTTGCACTACATTGATTAATTATGTGTTCTGCAGATCTCAGACTGCTGACTAAGCAGATTTCATCACAATGCTGACTGCCTGACTGAATGGGTGGCATGCATTGTCCTATTGGGCAGCAGTTCCTGCTTTCCAGTGATGGACTAGAGTGGCCCGGAGTGCTGTCTACTCTGTGAGATGCTCATGTGGCCTTTATGTGCCCATTAATAACAGGCATTGCGTGGTATAATGTACATATACATCATTGTTGGACTTCAGTTATTTGCAGTGATGGTGCGGTGGAGGTTGAGCAATCTTCTTTAAGCACTGACTTTTCTATTGATACTGATGTCATAATTACATTTTCAAAGCAAGTACAGCAATATCACTAATAAAAATAAAGTACAGATATTATGAGTGGATAGAATTTGAAAATACATGCAATACCCTGTTGGTATTACCATCTTGTACCACACATGTGAGTGCTCAGATGTTTGAACACTTGCAGATGTTTTGAAGTAATGCAAAATAGCAATAACTAATATTAAGACAGATTTGTGGCACTCTGCAAAAGGTCTTCAAACTCTTTTTTCAGAATGATACACAAATATCTTGTACTACTGCTCCATCATGCTACAATCCACATACCCACTGTAGCATGATGCAGCAATTCTAATGATCAAGGCAGAGCCAAAGCCTGTATTGAAAAAAAATTGCAGTGTAACCTCAAAATTGGTTCAGGCCAGGCAAAATCAGTATGCATTACCTCAACACATCGTATATGGCTAGGGGAGCGTTAGTGGAAAGCAGTGCCACCATGGCAAGGTCTTCCCCGTGGGCACTGATTTGTTTTTGAGCTGTTATTACATTGGCCTTACACAGGATGGTAATTAAAGGTTGTTTGTGTTTGTACTTTTAGTTAACTTGCCATCACACGTCTGTGTAACACAAGCGACAGTGCCACGGCGTGACGGTCACAGCGGGTTTTCGTACGGTGACACTGAGGATGAATACGTTTGGAAAGAGAGCACGGGCTTCAGAGCCACAAAGCCATGCCACCAGTGGGAGCCCGGCAAAGAAGGCAAAGGGGTTCTGCAATTATAATAAAGCCTGGGAGGAGAACTATTCGTGGATGCAGTCAGTACCAGGCCTAGAGGGAGTGTCAAAATGTGCATCCTGAGGCACTGTCTTCACAGTGAAATGGGATGGTCAAAAGGCTTTGAAGACTCATCAAAAATCAGAGAAGCACCAGCAAAGCCTGCAGACTCAGAAGGAGAACCTGTTTATGACCAAGTTCATGCAGCCACGGACCACAACAAGTGAGAGCTTGAAGATTACTGCAGCGGAAGTGACATCAGTGTACCATGGAGTGAAGCACAACCACTCCTATTTATCCATAGACTGTGGAAGTAAACTGACACAGGCCATTTATTCAGACTCTGCCATTACATCCAAACTGAGTTGTGGGAAGACCAAAGCAGAGTGCATATCACCAATGTGTTGACGCCATATTCTGAGGAACTTCTTTTACATGACCTGGGCACATCCTATTTTTCTGTAGCTTCAGATGCCTCTAATAAGGGCAACAAGAAAATGTTTTCTGTGGTTATTCAGTACTTTCACGGAAAGCATGGAATTCAGCAGAAACTCCTAGACTTCTATGAGGACCACAACCAGACTTCTGAAGCCATATTTGATCAAATTAAGGACTGTCTTCATCAGAAAGGATTGCTACTGCAAAACCTGTCCAGTTATGCTGCAGACAATGCTTCAGTTAATTATGGCAAGCACCGCTCTGTGTTTAAGCAGTTTAAAACAGAAGTGCCACACATCATCTCTGCCAACTGCTTATGCCATGTGTTACACAATTGTACAAGGAATTCAAGCAAGGCCCTTGCACGATTTGATGTAGAAACTTTAGTGTTAAAAATCTACAGTAAATTTTCATCTTCTGCCAAGAAAGTTGCACAGCTGAAAGAGATGTTCGCTTTCGCTGACCAGGACTGGAAGGAGATTCTGCAGCATGTAATAACCAGGTGGCTCCTGCAGTGGCAAGGCTTGTGGAATGTTGGCCAGCTATAAAAAGCTATTTCATAAGTCAGGGACCAGATGAATGCCACCCCCGATATGGAAATTTGTTGAAGCTGATGAAGATGGATACAGTGATAAAGATGCTGTGTCAGAGGCGGAGTGCTACCTGCATTTTATGCATTACGTTCTACAGCTGTTCCATAAGTCCATTGCCAAGCTTGAGAGCAATAGCCTGGCTGCTCCGGAGGTCTATTGTGTAATGCATAATCTGTGCAATGAACTTCAAAAAAGACTTGATGACATGTTCTTTGGTTTTAAAGTGTCATCAGCTGTAAAGGACTTTCCCATAACTGTCAGGGAAAGAGTGTCACAAGACTATAGTCGGTTTTATGTCCGTGCACTTGCCTATCTAAATAAATGGTTTGATTTTGAAAATAGCTCTTTCAAGGCAATGCAACTATTCTCTTTGCAACATCAGGTTACCTGGGATGAACTGTATAAATCTGTAAAGACATTGAAGCTGCAAAAAGAACTTGACATCGATGGACTCTACTCAGATTACAGTACACTGACTGCAGCATTGCCTTTTTTAATAGAAATGACAGAGAAATCTGTCAGTGACCTTTTTCAATAAAGCGCCTGAGTGCCAGACATGTTACAAAGCTGTTCAGTTTGTGTTGTCCATCCCTGCCAGTAACAGCTTTGTGGAGCGTGTGTTTTCGCTCATGGGCAATGCATGGACTGATCAAAGAAACAGAATACTAGTGCCCTTGGTGAAAGCTGAATTACAAGTAAAATTAAATTATAGCATCACATGCTCCCAGTTCCATGCCTTTGTTAAAACAAACAACAAACTTCTTGAGGCTGCAAAGTCAAATGAAAAGTACACTTTTAAATATAAAGTGTGATCCTTCTGGACCAGAGATGACAGCTGAGATGTTTAATTTGTTGAAGCCTTGTTGTACCACTACTTGTGGTTCTAATGCAGTTTGCACAGTTTTGATTGCTATTTAGTAAAGAAAGTTTGCTCATTTTTATTGTCTGTGCGGTGTGCTTGTGTTCTTTTTTTACATATACTCTTTGTAATTAATGCATATCATTCACCTCATGTAATGTAATGTAATGTAATGTAACAATGCAATTTGTAGACGTTATGCAGTTTGCACAGTTTTGTGCAATTTTGATTGCTTGTAATAATAAAGTTTGCACATTTTAATTATCAGTGTGTGCAGGTGTTCTTAAATCATTGGGATTATATTCATTTGAAGTGCCCCACCCCAGTAAGAGACCAATTAGGCATTGTTTTTTGTAACAACCCACCACAGTATAGGTGACTGTGCCTTAAATTTGACAGGCCATGTGACACGAACGAGAAAAGGGGTGTGGCCAGAAACAAAGGGGTGGGGGTTTCGGGCCAGTTTGGGCGGAGCTTATCAGTCAGGTATTGGCCTGATTTAAAGGTGGCAACCCTAGTTTGGAGGAATAATTGCCCTAACCTCACACCTAAAATCTCACTTGTCCACAATATGTCCAGACTAGATGTCACCAATTTCCTTGCCTCCATCAATAGTACTGACTGGAGACCCATTAAGACTCTCCTGGATATCAATCAAGCCCTGGAGTTTTTGTGTCTACTTTCTCCTGGATAGTCAATAGTCCTGCCCCTCTAAAAAAATGCAGAACCAAAGGTATCAAGGCCCCTTGGCTCAGTAAAGATATAAGGGCCCTAATGTCCTCTCAAGGATGGGCATGGCAATCCTACAAAAAAAGCGGCTTACCCCAAGACTGACAAGTCTTTTGGCAACTCTGTAGCAAATGTAAAAACTCCTTTCATAAAGCCAAGTGCCTCCATCTCAAATCACTTCAAGCAGAACACCTCTGCAAACCCAAGGAGTTCTGGAGGCAGGTCAATGCACTGGTAAAAAGGAAGGCTGCCAAACTCCTGAGCTCCATCTCTGCCCAGGGTGTTACCCTCACTGACCCCCGTCTATTGCCGCTGGCTTTAATTACTTTTTTAACAGATCTACACAAACACAGCTCACAATTCCATAACTCTCCTGTGGCACCCTCAGTTCCTTTATCTGCAGAGGAAGTTGGGACTAGACCTTTATTTCACTTGAAACTGGCCACACATAAGGAAGTCCAGAGACTTCTTGCTAATTTGGAGGCAGAAAGTTCCCCTGGTCACGACTCCCTGGAGCCAAAATTTCTCAAGTTGGGAGCTCAGGCCCTTGCTCAGCCTGTTCAAGACCTAGTTAACCATTCCTTCTTGACTAGTACTGTTCCTGACAAATGGAAGGTAGCCGTTATTGTACCTTTTTGTAACCCCCCACCGACCCCTTATTTAACCAGCAGGCACACCTCCCATAGTCTAGGGGAAAAGAGAGAGGTGGGGAGTACAAAGCAATATATGAATTGCAGATGTAGTAGAAAAACATAAGGTATGTGTACATACTAGACACAAGCAGGCCTATACCAAAACCCAGGTTCTGAGGAGAGAACGTTTGCTGAGGGTTATGCTAGGTTTGCACATCTGGACAGGGGCAGCCAGTAAATCCACACAGGAAGCAGTCACTAGATTGTCCATACCAGGCTGGGATTCTAGAGTGTGGCTTTATTTGAAAACACAGTTGGAAAACACAAAAGCAAAGATGGACCCCCAAAGGTTTACACTGGCACAAGGCAATGCAAAAATACATCTGTAGAAACAGTACTCGAATCTCCCATATAGCATAGGATTAAACATCTGGAATGTGGAACTAGCCACAGAGAACACACACAATTTCTCCTCGAATGGCACTAGGCTAGTACTTAGAACAGTTTCCATATAACATAGGATTTAACATCTGGAAAATTGTGCAACTAGCCACTGTGAAAACACACAAACTCTTCTGGAAAGGTGGAACTAGGCCAGTACTTGGGTACATTTCCCATATGGCATGGGACAGGAATGTGGCACATGGGCCACAATGGAGCACTCAAAGCTCAAAACTTGCAAAACCCACATACAAGGGGTAAACTGGAAAACCCACATATGAGGGGTAAACTTCTTCAGGCATTGGCCACATGCAGTGACAGAAAACAGGTGCCCTTACAGAACCCGAAGTGCTGAACTGGTCACTCCAGATGGGGGTCTCCCACCTTTTTCTTCCACATCCATACCCAGACATTCTTTCAGAGTTTGTTTTTTTTATTCTCTTTTTGTGGCTCCGCCTAACCCCGGAGAACTCTCTCAGGCATCTGCTCTTTCTCGGCTCTACCTCCGTGCCTGAAACCCTCCAGCCTTCCTGGCACCAGCCCGGCTATCCCCTCGGCTCTGAGCCCTCCTGAGGTGGGGCCACCCTATCTGCTCAGGGCACTCTACCTTACAATTCAGGCCAGGCTGGGCTCGGCCAGGAGCTGGATGGGTCCGGCTGAGTGGGTGTGGTCGAGGAGGCAGTGCCGTTGCCCTATGTCCGGGAGCTGGGATTTTCTTGACTGCGTTGCTTCCCCCCTCCCTCCCTCCTCCCTGGCGGAGCTCGGTCATGCAATGGTGCCAGGTACATCCACCGCAGCTCCACCTCCCTCTAGCTAAGCCCTGTGCATTGCACTACCTCTGGTCACCACCGGGGGCTGCTGCAGTGCCAGGCAGGAGCTTGAATCCCCCCGAGAGAGGAGAGCAGTCCTCCGGATGCTTGATCCTCTATCTCTTCCCTGCTGACCCCCAGTGGCTTGGGCTCATTCCCGAACCCGGGTCACCAGCGTGGTGCAAGGTGTGGCATCCAACGCCCCAACACTCAGTGCCACCGGGCCAACCAGTCTTTCTGAGTTACACCTCACATATACTGAAACTGCAGAAATTGGTGCTATCTTGAAATGTTTAGCACATTTAACATCGGGAACACCACAAGGGTGCATGGTTAAAGTCCTGAACAGAGGGCAAGCCACACATGGGAGGTCTATTGTCAGAGATCTTTAAAACACAATCTTTTTGAGAGAATCCTCACATAATTGGGTGAAATTGTCACTTTATCAGAGAGTCACCCCACAGAGAAAGGCAGGTACATATCCTGGGTAACTCTCAGACAGAAATCTACTCACAGTTTGTACACACAGGCAGCTTAACAACAGTTCTGGGTTGGATCAGGAGATTACTCCTAAAATCCACAGCAGTCCCCTTCATCCCACATGGAATAAAGGCACCGGAATCCCTGAAGATGGTTTCCACCACTTCATAAGTCTGGAAAAGCTGTCCTCCACTAGGGTGAGAAAAAAACTGGTACTCATCAGAGCCCACACTGCTCACTCTCTGAGCTCTGGCACTGAACTGACTTCAGAATTCTAAGGCTCCCCCTCTCACACAAGCTGTGTAATTTATGTTGCTGCGAGAGTTCTAAATGACATCACCTCTTAGCTTTCAGCTGAAACCAAACAGCAGAGAGGCACAGAGTGAAAATACATTTAACTAGATAATCACTTGCTGCCTTCCCTACCTAACACTAATACTAATGCTATTCTAGTAATCCCAGGGAACAGGGGGATTACACGTGCATAAAGGCGGATTCAGCTCTGTTGTTGAGAATTTCAGACAGATCTCCATCCTTTGCCCCCTGGTCAAAATACAGGAGTACATCATTTACAATCACCTTCGGGACTATCTGGATCACCATAATCTGCTTTCACCTTTCCAGCATGGTTTCAGAAAGAATCACAGCACCCTTACGGCCCTGATTAAGGTAACTTCAGACTTCTACCAAGCCATGGATTATGGTTCTGCCACTGGTGCCATCTTGTCTACCTTATGAAAGTGTTCGACCTGGTGAACCACAGTCTTCTGCTTAAGCAGCTTTGTGATATTGGTCTGGACTCCAGTACACTCCACTGGGTCCATAGCTATATCTACTCCCAGTCTCAAAGGCTCAAATGGGCTGGTTCTTTCTGGGGAATTTAGACCAATAACTCATGGGGTCCCACAGGGTTCCATATTGTGTCCTTTATTGTTCTCACGTTTCATCAGTGAATTACCCAACAACTGTGGCGGGGCTGCTGTGCATCTCTATGCAGATGATGCTATCATCTACCCCTCTTCTCCTGATGTTGCTTGGATTAATAGGGAACTCACATGTGACTTTGCTGACCTTGAGGATTGTTTCATGCATAATCAGCTTGTCCTAAATACAAAAAAAGACAAAAAGTATGCTCTTCTCTCATCTACCTCCCTCCTCTCACCCTCCCTCCCCTCTCTGTATTACCTCCCTCAAAGGTGATGTTCTTGAGGCTGTCAATATCTACAAATATCTAGGTATTACCCTGGATTCCTCTTGCTCCCTCACCGCCCATGTCTCCACCTTAATTAAGACTCTTAATCAGAAACTGGGTCTTCTCTATTGCATCTGCCCTTTCCTCAACTCTACCTCTTGCCTTAAGATCACCTCCTCTTCGCTTCTCCCCCTCCTCACCTATGGGGCTCCCTTACTGCTCTCCACCAATACTTCTAATATTTCTCTCCTCGCTCAAGTATACCGTAGGGTGAGAAGATTTGCCCTAGGTGTCAACTCCCGCTTCCACCATTGTACTGTCCTCTCTTCATTGGTCTAATTGCCTTATGAATCAAAATTGAGGCTCTCCTCCCTGAGTTTCTTGTACAGACTTGTCCACAAATACACCCCCACCTTGCTTCAGTGGGATTATCCATCAGAGACTCACACCTCGTACCCTCAGATCAGCCTCCCTCACTCTTCATCTTAGACCTAACCTGTGGCTAGGTGTTGCACGAAAAGCCTTCTCCTTCGCAGCAACAGCTGACTGGAACTCATTGCCCACTTCAGTCCTGTTCAGCACCTCTTTCCCTATGTTCCAGTCCAGTTTACTTGCCTTTCTTGCCTCCTCTGCTAAATGCAATTGCATCTGTCGTTGATTACTCACCCCTGTGACTGCAGGCTATTTATATATTTAGTTTTTTGTTGACCAGGTAAGTGCACTAGACAATTTCTTGCCTATTTTCAGTCTTGACCCAGGGAGGGGGAGGATACAGATAAATGCCAACTGACCTTGAACCAGATTAAGCTGTTGGTGGTATTTTAGTGAATTTGACTGTACACTACTTAGATTGCAGTTCTAATCACCCTCTTGTGCCTCAGATTGACTTTATCCCTTCCCCCCCTTATCCATACCCCCAGTCCCTCTCTTTTTCCCTCTGCTCTGCCTTTACTACCTTGCTCCCTTTACCTGTTATCTGACTCCCCGACCCTGTTTATTTGTTTTGCTGGTAGTGGTTGCTGATGGTGCCTACACTTGTACATTGTTTAGAGTTGTATATATCAGAACGTGAGATATTCTGTCTACTACATATCATTTTGCGCATTTAGACATGTTAGCTATGACTGCTGATCCCCTCACTTGTGCTTAGCAATGCAATGTATATTTTGTAATTATATTTAAACTTTATTCCTCATTGTTACTTGACTTAATGTACTTAGAATACTTCTACTGTATCCGGTCTCTTCCTGAATTTGCTATAAATGCCTTGTATTTTTGTGTTGTTGTCTTCCGGGTCGACCCTGAAAAAGAGATTGTAATTGTCTCAGTGGTCTTATCCGGCTACCAAAGTTCAAATAAATAAATAAATAATTCCACTATACAAGGCATTAGTGAGGCCCCACCAGGAGTACAGTGTACAGTTCTGGAGACCTTACCTACATAAGGACATAGACAGGGTCGAGAAGGTTCAGAGGAGAGCAACAAAGATGATACAGGGATTGCATCACAAGTCCTATGAGGACAGGCTGAAGGACTTGAATATGTACTCCCTGGAGGAGAGGAGAGAGAGAGGAGATATGATAGAGACATACAACTATCTTACAGGGAGGAACAGGGTGCAATAATACATTATTTTCCAGTGAAAAAGAAGTTCTAGGACTAGAGGACATGGGATGAAGTTGGAGGCAGGGCGATTCAGAGGAAACATGAGGAAGAATTTCTTCACAGAAAGGGTGGTGGACAAGTGACAAAATTGTAGCAAAAGAATTCATAGCTGCCTGTTCAAAGTCCACATAATATACTGAGGATAACACCCAGGGACTATTGTAGACAGCTGCTGGAAAGTGCAAATATAGGTATTCTAATTCCTGTCAGCAGCAGGAAAAAAACAAGAGGTATAGCTTTTCCTGGAGTCTCAGTGGAACCCTCTCCCTCAATCCAGCTCCTATGAATAGTATGAAACTGGAAAAAATGAGGAGGTATAACCGTAAAGGTGCCATCAGCCAGTAGGGAGTTGCAAGTGGAAAGGAATTCCAAATTTTGCCTAGTAGCAACCATGAGAATACACCACGGAAACTCGACACGGACTTCAATTTTGTCTCGACCAGAAGCATGAGGAATTGGAACTTGAGCAACATTTCTATTTCTCTGAATATTGTGCTTAAGGTTATCTGCTGAAGGAAGATTGGCATGAGCAGCCTTAGATGCATGAGCAAGGGAAGACTGAAATATATTGCTGGTAGTATTCTCCGCTAGGGCTGAATGAGCCTCCTGCTGCATTTCCTGCTTCATTTCCTTGTGCTCTCACCTCACTGAATTAGCACCATGAGTATGCTCACAAGTCTGTTCAAATACGGAACAAGACTTGTTAAGTCACCCCTCTACCCCTGCATGTCTCACAAGCTCACAGACCCAGTACTCTGTACCACCACATTTCTGATTAGTAGCAACACAAAAGTTCGAGAAACCATTTTTATCCATCACATCTCCACCATGACTACTCTTTCTAAGATGAAAACTCTTAGCCATCTCTGTCTGCCTTGTAAACTACATACCACAAACTTTCTCTCTCTAGCTAAATACTAACACAAACCTCGCCACAAGGAAACTAATTACCACTATCCACTATCCACACCTTAAACTGATTAGCCTAAAGACATTAGGCCAAATGTCATTAGTACAAAACACACTAGAGCAGATGTCGTCATAGACCAACACCAGCAGACCAGATTCCATTGGGCCACTAGCCTGTAGGCTAAACGCCGTGTTACCATATGAAAGTCCTTTATTCAAGACACTTATTTCCACTTGTGTCAGTTCTTATTCAAGACACTTATTTCCACTTGTTTCAGTTCTTGTGATGGTAAATTGATAACATTTATTTCTTTGTTCTTATATGCTTGTTCTTATACTAGGTTCTTATACTCGGTTTAGAACAGTAGAAGACATTATGTCCATATAAACTGTCCCCCACCTCAGTGGGTACTCATTAATCCATTTCCCGTTATATATTTATCAATCTTTCCCTTAAATTCTGTCAATGTTCTACTATTTACCACTTCTGCTGGTAGTATATTCCATATTCTCCCTGTTCTATTTATAAATGAATAATATTCATCATTCTTTTTAACAGTTTGTAACCTAATCTGCTTTTTACATCTTCAGAGCCTCTCGTTTTTCTTGCATCTCTAATTTCTATTCGCTTTTTAATTTCTCATCATTTATTATTTTAATAGCATCATTAAATCCCCTCTTTCTCTCCTCCTTTCTAAGGTCCACAGTTATGTTCTTCTTAACCTCTCACCATATTCATACCTCCCTATTCTTCCAATCATCCTTGTATATCTTCTCTACACTCCTTCAACCCTTTTTATTTCCATCTTTGTATATGGATTCCATAATTGAGACCTGTAATCTAAGCATGACCTAACATACGTTCTATACACTGGTACCATACATGCTATAGATTTATTTATAAAGCTTTTTTATGTTTCTCACCATATTATTGGCATTTTTGTATAGCCACTGTTCGATGTTTATTGAAATTTAATCCATTGTCGATTACTATCCCACAATCTCTTTCTTCATCAACTTCTTTTTTATTTCCTTTCCATCTAATAAATATCTATTTTTACTCCTATTTCTTTTTCCTAAATACATTACCCCTGTTTTTCTATACTAAATTTCATCTTATTCATTTCAGCCCACATCTCAATCTTCTTTAAAATTCCCTTTTAATCTTTCCTGCTGCTCTGATGTTTTTACTGGTCCTCTCAACTTAATGTCATCAGCAAATTTCACTACTTGATTTGTAACTCCTTGATGCAAATCACTGATGTACAGTGACCTACAGCATCCAGGTACAATATATAACATAAGCACTGAGCTCTGAACCACAGTTAATTCTTATTAGCTCTGAATGTCTTCACCCTATTATTTATTACTGAGGTCATATGCATGAAAATGGGATCTTTGTTCTTTGAGAGTTCATTAGCTCCTATAGCTTATTCCCTACCTGATGTCATAATACTCTGCTTCTGACATCACAGATATTCTCATGGTAACCAAATGTGATGTCACAACATAGCATTATGATTTCAGATAGGGAGTTAGCTGTAGGGGCAGATGAACTCTTAAGGGATAAAGATCCTATTTCTGTAGGAACTTCCTCAATAATAAATAAGAAGGAGGAGAAATCTATAAAAGTTCTATGAAGTACAAGGTGAATTGTGTCTGAATAGCATGTTTTCCAAAGTTTCCCCACAGCCAGGGGTGTAGCCAGAAATTTCCATTTCGTACACACAGTCTCCAACAGTTGCACACCCCCAATTAAAGAATGAGAAAGAGCAGAGTTAAGAGATTTGGAGGGGAGAGAGAAGTTATGGTGAGGCTGGGATAAAACCCACCACCTGCAGGGCTGATTCTGTATACCTCTTTGCATTTTGTTACTGAACTGTTGGATACAAACACTCAAAATGTAGAAAAATGAGGGGCACTGATCTTAATAATATTGGACAAATTGTTAGACATAGACACATTCAGAAAACTGGAACCTAGTGACTTAACAGCACTCTACCCTTGATCACACCCCAGACACTAGCGGAAAGTCTTAACAGTGGAGTGATAATGACTCACATTGAATCTTTTGTGGGATCCCTCTCTTGAACTGCCAGATAATTGCAGCTCTTAATGAGCTGTTAATCACACCTGGCCATCTGGAACATTGAGAGAGATTAGCATGAGGACTAGAGAATGCTAAAGTAGAGACTTTTTTAACTTCATTAACAGCCATGAAAATCTGCACTAGTCAAGACAGGCAAGTAGAGAGTTAGCTGCACTAGCCCTGGTCAATTTGCACTAGTGTTTGGACTAGTAAAACAATGTTAAGATCGAGCCCTGTTATAGTACATATAAACTGGATAATATGGAAGGTGCTTAGATGCTTGAATTGATGAGTCACTTGTTATGATTTGATAGTTTTTGTTTTTTCTCTGTATCCCACCTGTAGGAAGGATGCTTTGTCCAGTAGAGAGACCCCCCCAAAAATAATGATATCAATGATTGATCTGTATCCAACTGTTGAAGGAGTCGAGTAGGATGACACCCCCAAGAAAATGAGTAGCAGTATGATCACCTCCTCTAACTCCGGAGAGTGTGACCGGTAGCATGCAGGAGAGGAAAGAAAAACATGAGGGGGAACCTCTGAGGACCCATGGCTACTGACCTGCCCATTCTTCTGGGCATACTAAAGGTGAGTAATCCTACAAATTAATCAATTGGCTAATCCAAACCCCAAAGCTGTAGAATCTGATCCAGAGAAATGGGGAACTGAAGAAGTATTGAATCCTGACATGTCAGGTGAACAGAGCAAGCATCCACCTGGTAAACTCCAAGTTTGAGAATCCATGAGCAGGCCAGAATGATAAAGAGTGGAATCCATGGTTGATAGGAATTCAAAGCAACAAGTTGCAATGATGAAGCACTCCAGCAGATGAGGATGACATCTCAGAGGAGAACCAGGAATCAAAGGCTCAGCATCCATGTCTAGGAGGAGGACTGTTGGGTCATGATCTGCTTGGCAATAGAAACATAGAAACATAGAATTTGACGGCAGATAAGGACCGCTTGGCCCACCTAGTCTGCCCATTTTCCTACCTAACAGATAAGCTGCAGATCCTAGTTAATCAACAGCTTACTTCCTCTTACCCACCCTTAGGACTGCCTTATGCCTGTCCCATGCATTCTTGAAGTCCCCCACTGTTCTTGACTCCACGACCTCCTCAGGGAGGCTGTTCCATGCATCCACAACCCTCTCAGTGAAAAAATACTTCCTCCACATTACCCTGAGGCCGTCCCCCTCTATCTTCAAATTGTGCCCCTTGTTCTTGCACATCTCTTTTCTCAAGATGCTACCCTCTTGGACTTTGTTAATCCCTTGAGGTACTTGAAAGTTTCTATCATGTCCCCTCTCTCCCTTCTTTCCTCAAGAGTATACATATTAAGCTCCTTTAGTCTTTCTTCGTATGTCTTCTGGTGCAGACCCTGCACCATTTTGGTTGCCCTCCTCTGGACAGCCTCCACTCTGTCTATGTCTTTGCGGAGATGGGGTCTCCAGAACTGCACACAGTACTCCAGATGGGGTCTCACCAACTGTCTGTACAGAGGGATAACAACTTCCTGTTTTCTACTATCGATGCCTCTTCCTATGCATCCCAGTATCCTCCAACCTTCCTTACTGCCTTCTCATTGCTTGCCCACCTTTAGGTCATCTGATATAATTACCCCAGGTCCTTTCTATTTTACTGTTGTCAGTATCTCACCCCCATTGTCTCGCTTCCCTGGGTTTTGTTTCCCATGTGCATTATCTTGCACTTCTTTGCATTAAATCTGAGCTGCCATACATTTGACCATTCCTCCAACCTTGCCAAGTCCCTTCTCATCCTTTCCACTCCATCCTGTGTATCAACCCTGTTGCAGATCTTTGTGTCATCTGCAAAGAGACATACTTTTCCTTCCAGTTCCTCTGCAATGTCACTTATAAAGACATTAAAAGGACTGGTCCCAGTACTGAACCCTAGGTACTCCACTAGTAACCCTCCTTTCTTCACTGTGTACTCCATTTACTACTACCCTTTGTGTCCTGTTGTCTAGCCAATTTTTATCCAGGATACCACCTTGGGACCCATTCAAGGCTGGCTATCTTGTGTATTAATCTTTGTGGGGACTGTATCAAATGCCTTGCTAAAATCTAGGTAGGCCATGTCCACAGCCCCTTCCTGATCTACTACTTTGGTCACCCAGTCAAAGAAATCTATTAGATTCGTCTGACATGACCTTCCCATCGTGAATCCATGTTGCCTCAGGTCCTGTGCCCCAATGGCCTCTAGGTACTCAACAATTCTTTCCCTCAGAAGTGATTCCATCATTTGCCCTACCACTGAGGTCAAACTAACTGGTCTGTAGTTTCCTGCCTCTGTCCTGCTCCCACTTTTGTGAAGAGGAATTACATCTGCCCTCCTCCAGTCCTTGGGTACCACCCCATCCTCCCATGATTTGTTAAAGAGAGTAGTCAGCGATGTCACTAGTTCTACCCTTAGTTCTTTTAGAATTCTTGGGTGAATCCCATCAGGCCCCATTGCTTTGTCCACCTTCAATTTTATTAGTTCTTTCAGAACCCTTTCTTCTGTAAATGGACTGGTATTGACCGCCCGTCTTCAGAGTATTTCTCTTGTTTGGTTTAGGTAACTCTCCTCCTCTTCCTTTGTGAATACTGAGCAGAAATATTCGTTCAGTAACCCTGCTTTCCACTGTCACCCTCTACCCAGATTCCTCCCTTTATTAAGCTTCAGTATCCCTCCTTTGGTCTTTCTTCACTCCCTAATGTACCTATAAAGGTCTTATCCCCTTCTTAACAGAATTGGCTATCCTTTCTTGGTTTGGGCCTTTGCTATTCTGACTACCTTCCCAGCCTCTTTCTGCTTTAACTGATAAAGTTCTCTGTCCTGCTTCTTCTGTGTTTCCTTATATTTCCTGAATGCTGCCCTTTTCTTTAACCTTCCCTGCCACCTCTTTTTGTAAACCATAGCGTTTTTTCCTTCGTTGTGTTTTATTGATTTTTTACATAGAGGCTTGTTGCCTCTGTATGGTATATTTTGATCACTCCCCATTGTTCCTCCACCCTCCTTCTTGCCTGTTTGCTAGTGTTTTCTGAGGCACTCTCTCATTTTCCCAAAGTCAACCCTCCTAAAGTCTAGTACTCTTGCTTTTGCATGGCTTGATTGTATGGCTGTGTTTATTGTGAACCACACTGTTTGGTGGTCACTTGTTCCCAGATAATACCCACTTCTAAATCTGAGATTCTTTCTCCATCCCCATTTGAAAGTACCAGGTCTAAGATTGCTCCCTCGAGTTGGTTCCAATACTAGCTGTCTGAGACATGCCCCTGTAGGGCATCAAGAATGACCCTGCTCTTGGATGTGCTGCTGCAAAGGTGCTCCAGTTAACATCTAGCATATTCAGGTCCCCATCAACAATATCTCCACTTTTCTGCCATTCTAAGAAAGCCTTCTATCATTTCCTTGTCCATTCCCTCCCCTGAGATGAGGGTCTGTATACAACCCCATGCGGATTGTAGTGCCATTTCCTGTCTCAGGGTGACCCAAAGTGCCTCATCTGCTCCCTGTTTACTCTTTAGTTCTGTTGCTTAGTCCTTCCTTTACATGAGAGCTACTCCTCCTCCTCTTTTACCCTCCCTATCCCTCCTGTAGATTGTGTATCCTGGTATGTTGACATCCCAGTCATGGTTCTCTGTGTACCATGTTTCTGTGACTGCCACAATATCCAGGCAACCCTCTTCCATCAAGGCCACCAGTTCAGGGAGCTTGTTACACAGACTACGGGCATTGGTACTCATCACCCTCCACTTTTTGATAGCCTTACCCCTTTTAGGCCCATTTCTGTCCTTACTGCCTTTGCCTTTTTTTACATTTAAATCTGTTCTGCTCCCTAATAACTTCTGTACCTTGGTGTTTACCTCACTAATCACCATGTTTTGTGGGGGGAGGCTCAGATTTCCCAGCTCCTTTTCAGTGCCTCTCCCTTGGCTAGTTTAAATGCTTGCCAATAAAGCATTTAAACCTCTCACCTAGGATCCTGGTTCCCCCTGGACAGATGCAGACCATCGCACCAGTATAGGTCTGCATTCCTCCAGGTGGCTCCCCAGTCCCCAATGAAGCCAAAACCCTGAGCTCCACACCAGTTTTTCAACCACTCATTGAATTCCCTGGTGAGAAGTGCCCTAGCATCTCCCTTGCCATAGACAGGCAGCACCTCCGAGAAGGTTACCGTATGCGCTACTTGTCTAAGGCCCCTTCCCAACTCTACAAACTCCTCTTGCACTGCTCTGATCCCATTCCTAGCCAGGTCATTTGTCCCTAGGTGGACAATGACATCCAGCTCCCTCCCTCATGCGGCTCCTCCCACGATCCTGAGGATTCGCTTCCTGTCCCTCCAAGCCATGGTGCCAGGAAGGCACCTTACTTCCCTCTCCCCATCCTCCCCCAATTCTACCCCCTAATGATTGAGTCCCCCACCAGGAGTTGTTTCCTTCCCTGTGGGATCCCATGCCACCCTCCTTTGGGTCTCCTTTGTGAAGGTTCCCAGCATCCTCCTTGGTCTCCACTGCAGGTGCCTCCATAGAGGAACCACTATACACCAGAAGAATGAATGAATTGTGAAGATGTACAGCTGGAGGGATGCAACTCTGTTCCACAACCCTCTCCCTCCTTGAGCCCACCCTGGTCCAGCCACTCCTCTTTCTTGGCAACCTCTGAGGTAGTGGCATTGGCCCTGGTGGTCTCTGGGTGGGGGAGGAGGTTTCACGAATCCTAGCCAGGTCAGCCTGGAGACGGGCAACCTCCTCTCTCAGACCACAGAGGTGCCTGCAAATAGGGCAGCATCGCAGCCTCCAGAATGTCTCCCGGAACACTGCCGCCCCACAGCCATTGCACTGCACCACTCCTATCATGTCTTATTTTGTGTCCCCTCTACTGTTTCTCTGGATGCTTACTCTCTCCTCTCCTTACAACTCTCACCCTTCTTGTTCTGGGACAGCAACTTCCTATCTTCTTCAGTAGTCTCCTTCCTCCTTGCTCAATATCAAACTATCAGCAGCTAGGGGGGGAGAGTGAACTACTTTTTCTACTTCAGGGTTGACAAAACCAATGTTTCTCTATGATCCTTTCTTCCTACTGCCAAACAGGAAGTTCCTGTTGACAGTTAAATCCAGTGGCTATAAAAGTAGAACTGGCTTTGGGTGGAGTGGGTGCAGGGGTGGGGATGGAGGGCAATTGGTAAGAAAAGGCTAGCAACAGAAAGTTGTAATTTGACTCACTGCTTTTGTGTCTAAACCACACCCCAGGTAAGCTCTCTTTCCTTCTACTGGTTTAGCAAAGTCACCTGATACAGTACCTTTCCCTGCACAGAACACACACTGCCTTTCTTTCTTTTCTTTCTTTTTTTAACCTTAAATAAGACCCCTTCTACTTCTAATAAAGTTATCTGTCTACTTAATCTTAACCGACATTGACTCCTACTGAGATATAAGTTTTAAATTAAGAAGAAAATGTAGCTTCTTTTAGTTAGCTACTTTCTGCTCTACAAGCAAGGCTAGCAACAGGAAGTTGTAATTTGACTCACCTGCTTTTCTAGTGTCTAAACCACACCCCCAGGTAAGCTCTCTTTCCTCCTACTGGCTTAGCAAAGTCACCTGATACAGTACCTTTCCCTGCACAGAACACACACTGTCTTTCTTTCTTTCTTTTCTTTCTTTTTTCAACCTTAAATAAGACCCCTTCTACTTCTAATAAAGTTATCTGTCTACTTAATCTTAACTGACACTGACTCCTACTGAGATATAAGTTTTAAATTAAGAAGAAAATGTAGCTTCTTTTAGTTAGCTGCTTTCTGCTCTGCAAGCAAGTTTCGCAAATGAAGGCCGAGGCGATGAAGCACAAGAACTAGCATCTGCTACGTAATCGGGAGGATGGAGCAAGGAACCTCCAATCCGGAGAGGGGAAGCAAGTATGTGAAGAAGGTAGAGATTGTAGTGTGAATAGGTAGACATAGGTCAGATGTATTTCCAGCTCACTAGTAGTGAAGTAGGTTGTAAAATGGAGTTTTAGTCGTGATGACCTCTCGGCCCTGTAAGGGTGAAGCAGGTAGTATGAGCAAGTAATGTAAATAAGTGGACCTGTACATAGGTCAGTTGTAGTAGTAAGTAAAGCTGCATGATGCAGATGTAGAAGCAGGGAAGTGGTATTGCATAGCTTATGTACGGTATACAGCGAGGGGTATGAAGAGTGGTAATAGCACGGGATTCAAAGAGCTTCACTTGGATCCAAATGGTAGCGTAATAAAGTCAACATCCATGTTTCAAAGCCAGAGTGGTACCTTAGCTAGAATTGACTTGGTAAGACTATTCTGATGGGTTCTAATAGTTGAGCTTATGAGTCATATATGGTTGTAACTGAAGGGGCTGAGTCAGATGAAGTAGCATTGTCAAGGGGTCCAAGAAGCCTTAGAGCATAAATCAGGATATTGAAGGTCTTCTGGATAAGCTCAACTAAGTATCCTGGTAAAAGTGTAGTAGTAGCAATGTCACATGACTGAAGTGGCAGTGCAGAAGCATACAAAGAATAGATGACAGATGACTGAATAATCCAGATATGAGGCCATAGTAAAGGAGCTCCTAGGGCTGGCCGACATGGCGGCAGGTAGGTGTATAGTAGAAAATGTGAATCCCCAGGCCCCAAGCTGGCGAGGCAGGTGTAGAACAGAAGTAGTTAAACCCCCAGCCCGATGGGCGAAGCAAGTCATAGAAGTAGCCGATTATAGTGTAATGATATTGTAAATGGTAGCATATACTGAGTCAGTTTGGTGTGGAGTAATAATGAAGTTTAAAGCAGACTTATGGAAGCCGTATCCTGGATATTGAGGATGGAAAGATTGTAGTGAAAAGACCTGGGCGTATGAGCTGGCAACTCTACCAGAGGTAAGAAGCTTCTGGAAACCATAGTAGATCAATGTCTTAGGCATCAATTAAACCAAGGCAATATGGAATGGAGCTCAGCAGGTAGTTCATGTGGAGATGGTAGTAGCAACTTAGGAGGAGTTGATGTATCATGGTTAGAAGCATCCAAGAAAATTGAGGTGAATATCTAAATGTACTCCAGAATAATCCAGTGGAAGGCAGAAGCAGCAGCTATGTAAGCTAGCATGCATGGCTGGACCACACGTAGGTCAGCCAATAAGTGGTGAGTAGTAATAAAGTAAATGCAGCAAAGCAGCATAGTAAGCATCCAAGGACATGAAGTCATTCCTGAGATGTAACGGAAAAGGCATGTTGTAGAGCAGTGGTAGGTATAGTGCTAGTAATGTCTAGCTGCACGCAATGCAGAAATAGTAGTGACTTTGTAAGGAATAGATTGCACATGGTATAGTAAATGGTAATGTAATCCTGAGCCAAGTCCATGCTAGAATATATTTCGAGGAATACTTAGGAGGGTGCTGTAGACTGACATTTCCTGATGGTAGAGGATGGTAAGGTATGCAATGAAGACCTGGGTGGATGAGTTGGCAACTCCACTGGAGGTAATATGCATCCCAAAACTGCAGTAGTAGATTTATGTCGTAAGCTTAAGCGGTGATAAGGAAGGCATTAAAAAACAGTAGAAGGAACTCTGAAGGCATTGAAGTTGTAAAGCAAGAAGCATCCTAGGCAACTAAGGTGAATAACTGATGCAATCCAGAATGAAAGCCAATGGAGGGAAGAAGCATGTCCTTGACACATGGAAGTGTGAGCAGCAAGAGGAAGGCAGGAAGGACTTGGATCCGAGTAGTATGACTGAAGGAGAGGAATAACGGTGGTGCATCCAATCCTGAGAATAAAGTGAATGAAAAGTAGCAGCTAAGCCCTACAAAAGCAATCACACATAGGTTGGCTAGCAAGTTGAGTAAAGAGTGGTGGCTAAACCCCAAGAAGGCTAGCATGCAGCTGGACCATGTGAGGTCAGCTGGAAAAGTAGGCAAGAGCGGCAGCTAGCCCCATGTAAGCTAGCGTGTGTAGCTGAACCCCACGTAGGTCAGCTGGTAGGAAGTTGTATGTAACATAAGCAGCGAGGAAGAAACCTCCCAAGTCTTAAAGCAACAGCCTGGCCATGACATGGTCTGTCAGTGAGGGACCGTGAATATGTTAAGTAATAAGCATCCTGAATACATGAAACAAGTTCCCACCGTTTGACTGACGTATGCTGTAGATAACTACTTAATGGCCTGAATACCTTGCAAAGAATGCATAATAGGAATGCAATGAGCCATAGAAGCATTCATTAAAGTGCAAACATAGTGGTAGAAGCACATAGAATGGCAGAGAAGGATAGGGGAAAATAGCTTTGTAGCGGTGCATGCTACTTCCAGTAGCCAGGCTCCTTGATCAATAATAAATAAAAACAAACTAAATGGAAAGGTAACTTAGCTGGCAGTGAGAGAAGGCATGGCCTGTTAGACCGCTGGAGTATATATTATGTTGTCTCCAAGAAAATGAACCCAGGTATAGGATGACAAGGAACAGGCCGAGGGGTTAACTGTCCCAAAGTGTCTTCAGGCTGGCTGAGCAATCTTGAGTAAATGGATGCTTGACGCACATAGTTGCAGCAGCTTCCTGTAGTGCAGACAGCCCAGAGCTGCCAAATAGAGACATATGTATTGCCTCCAACATGAGCGTTGCTCAAGGGAAACGACTGACTCTAGACAGAGCTGCTTGTGGTAATGTTGATAGAGAATTGCACCGCAGTAAGCCGGGGAGTCTGTGGAAATAGTTGGAAATAAACAATATGGGACCTGTTGAGAGGAAGGCACCTCAAGTGGGGCAAGGCCAGGAACACAGAAGCGAGCATGGGAGTATCTGTAGGAGAGATCCCTCAGCGGAGAGTACGAGGAGCGGAAACTACACAAACTGTGGTGCTGTGGCAGGAATGAAGGCAAACCCCCCCCCCCAAAAGGAATGAAATCAAACATGGAAGGGCAAGGAATGGGAAGAAAGGAGAAAGGCAGCAACGAAACAAAGGCAAGGAAGCAGGAATGGAGCAGGAGTGAGAACAGGAGGGGGGGGGGTAGCCAGCCCCAGGATGCAGCACTGAGCGAGCTGGTTTAAGTAGGGTGTGGGGGAGGAGCTCTTCCCCATTTAACTACGGGCATAGCCCTAAATTTATAAGCTATGCTGTGTCCAAATATTATGTTTTTAGAGTTCCCCAGGAGGTGTTGGCAGATCTTTAATTGACTTTTATTCCCTGGAGTTACTGCTATTTCTAGTGCTGACTCCCTTGAGACTCCACTCAAGAGGCAGATTTTTGAGTTGGTGAAGCATCTATGGTGCAGGACTCTTCTGAAATCCACAGCTGGCTTGAGCTGTCAGTTTGTGAGTGCAAGTAAACAGCACAGCTGATCAGACTTTGGGTAGTGTGTGGCTGGCTTTTCAAGAAGCCGATCGGGCTGAGTGGCAGCTGTTGGATTTACCTAATTTTCATAGTGTGGACCTCCTGCCATATCTGGCACTGACCCCCTTGATCTTCTTATTGGTAGGAGGACTTTTCAGTGGGTTAAGTGTGCCTGGACCTCTATAAACCCAATATTTACCAGTGAGCATTGGTGCAGCAGATCATAGTGCAAGGGCTGTAGCATAAGGGCATTACACTTGGGGAGCTTCAGCACAGGGTGGCAGTTGGCAGGAGATGCTTCAACCCAAGTGTGATACACTTGACTGTGTTTATAAAGTAATAGTACACAATGTAATGTTATTAATATATAGTAATTAATAAATATGCTATAGGACATTCTAGGTCAGGAGAGGCATAACAAAGTACATTTTAATTCTATGGCACCCAATCCCAGAGGATCTGGGTGCCTAACAATAAAACAATACAAATAACAGCATTAAAAGTGATAAAACAGAATACACAAAATAAACATATATAAAATACTAAAAATTTATAGTCAGAGGTATCAGTGACTCATAGTTTCACTCAGGCAGTCGGGTAGATCACATAGTCTCCTTGGTGAAAGCCAAGTGGAAGAGGTAGGCTTTTAGCCTCTGCTTGAACACCCCAATGGAAAGGGCCTCCCAGTCTGCAAGTGGTAGCGAGTTCCACAGGTTGGCCTGGTGACACCAAAGGCATGGTCACCCAATGTCTTGAGTCAAATCCTAGGAACATACAGGAGGCCTCTAGACAAGGAGCAGAGGGAGTGGACAGAGGTGGCCGGTGTATGGAGCTTTGTCAAGTAGCCCAGACTCAGTCTGTATAGGGCCTTAAAGGTGAGCAAGCCTACCTTGAAAAGGACCCTCTACCGGATAGGCAGCCAGTGCAGAGCCCATGGGACTGGGGTCACATGACTGGACCTAGACAGGCCCATCAGTAACCGAGCCACTGCATTCTGCACTAGCTGCAACCTGCAGAGGGTCCCTCCCATGACCCTGAAGTACAGAGTATTACAGTAGTCGAGCCTCGAGGTAACAAAGGCATGCACTAGTGTCAGCATGTCTTCAGGTGGAACAAGGGGCTTGATCCTGGCAATGTTCCTCAAGTGATAAAAAACACTTTTGACAACAGAAGACACATGCCCCTCAAGTGTCAATCTGCTGTCCAGGATCATGCCAAGATCTTGCATGCTCGGGGATGCCACAAACGAAGCAGACCCCAGAAAAAGACAGTTAACAAAGAAGCACAAAAAAAAAAAGATTTGGCTGGTGCCAAAAAGGCTGATCTTGCTTTTCTATTATCTTTATTTTTGTAACTGACCTTATTGTCTCACCAGTCTCACTGTTCTAATTACAGTAATATGAGGACACCATTCATTGTCAGTTTTATAGATTTCTTTGTATGCAGTGCTCATAGGGAGGGGTTAGGCACCAAATCCATCAGGTAGTTGGGGAGAGAAGGAGAGTTTTTTTTATTCCCTGGGAGGGAAGGATGGTAAACTGATGATACCCACATCGTTATTTTTTCCAAAGGACTCTGCTACTGATGGATGCTTTCAACCAATGGTGGTGGTCCAGAGGGAAATGCTCCACTGCTCAGCATGTAGGGTTGGAGTGTGCATGGCAATGTGAATCCTGTGTATGTCTCAGAGAGAGTGGAGAGCCGAGATTGAGAGCTAGAGAAGAAAACAATGAAAGAGGAAGAGTCAGACAGCGGAGCTGGGATCATGTGCATTTGGGAATACAGTCATGGAAGTGCATGCTGACACTTCCCCTTGGTCTGGTCTCCCACAAAGCCACCCCAACAGGTCAGGCACTAGATCAGTTAGGTTGTTTGGGGGATGGGGACAGATTTCCTTTTTTTATTTTCTGATGGGCCAGGTTGGTCCCTGGATTCGTTAGGTATTTGGGGGAAGTGGAGGGCAGATTTGTTTTATACCCTGGCAAGCTGAATTGGTCACTAAACTTGTCCCATACTTGGTGGAGGAGACAGATTTTCTTTTGTTCCATGTTGGGCCATGTTGGGCATCCGAACTTTAATTCTATTTGACATTCTCTGTGCTGCCAGTATGTAACTCTCATGTCTAATAAAGCACTTTAAGATAAAGTGAGTATGAAAGTCTTGATTTCAAACTAAACTCTTGTGTGCCACAGCCAGTGTGCTACCACAGTCTAACTCCTGTGCTATGTAAAGCACCAGACCTATCAGGTAGTTGGGGGGAGGACATATTTTATTTATTCCCTGACAGGCTGGATTAGCCACCAGATCATCCTGCACAGAACGTTTTCAGTGTGATAGCAGAGTGAACATGCATGGAATCTGATAGGCTGGAAATAATATACCCTGGTAGGTAAGCATGGTAAAAAGATTAAAACTGATTTTATGTTGGCTAAGTGTGGTTTTGCAAATTGCCTCACCCTGACCCCCTCTTGCTCCATCATCTTATCCCCCTTCCCTTTGTTTTCCCCATCCCTGGCCAGGCTACTTGGATTGACTGGAAACTCAGCTGTTTATTCATGATGCTGAGATGCTAGGAGAGATAATTCCTAGTTCTCATAAGCATAAAATGGAGCCACAGCTTTGCTGTTCTTAGAAAATCTCAGTTTTATATAGGCAGTTTCATTTTATTTTCAGAAAATAAAATATAACTCTCCTTTCAAAAAGTTGTGAAGACTGAAAGTTTAATACACTTCCTTGCTAAGCTCATTCATCATTCTTGTCATCACAGTGGAGGGAAGGCTAGGCTAAACAACCCAAGGACTTCTTCAGTGTATAACCTAGGTCAGCTGCACCTGTGTGAGACATTCCCCAGGTGCTCAACAAGTTCTCATGCACTCTCCTTACAGTCAACAGAAAGTTAACAAAGGGTTATAGACAGTTGCAAAGAGCAATGGCAAGGTACAACACTCATTCACTGACAGCCATAAATGATCATGTGCTCATCCATGTTGCTTTCAGGAAGAGGCAGGTTAGTTTTTCTCCTGTGGTTTTCTTCTGGCCATGCCAGACAATCTCTCTTCTCTTTGGTTGACATGGTTTTTGTTCCCTATGCAATTTTTGGCTGTCAGATCCAGCAGGTTCAGGAATAGCTGGGGAGGTGTACACACCTCAACTTCTTAGGGATAGTAGGTCTACAATTCCACATGCACCAGTTTTTTTTTCCATTGCTAAATTCCCACGGGATGGGGCACAGCCTAATTGTTTGCAAAAATACACTTCCCCTTCTGGTGTTATACTACTTGCTTATTGGAAGTCATTTACAGCTTTTTGTGCTAACTGGCACACTTGTGCCATCTCGGTTACAAGGGGAACTCATTGTTTTGAATATCCCTCTTGACGTGGCAGTCAGAGCCACATGTTTTCATGGCTGCCCCATAACTGCTATCACAACTTCTCTGCTGTCTGGCTAGTGGTTTGTTGTTGAGGCTCTGGCACCATACCTGACTACCTGTATGTGCCACTTTAGTGGACCCTTTTGTCTCTGTCTAGGGGTTGGTAGTCGGGTTTCATTTTGTTGTTTCTTATGTATCCATTATTTATTTGGGTTAGGGAGGTTTCTGAAGCCCTCTCTTATTTTCACCACTTTGTTTCTCTCTCTCCTGGCAAGCAAAACTGAGGTTGATGAAGAAGCCAACAAAGGTTATTGGCTAGCGCATGGCACCACGTGGGGGTGTACAGGCAGCATGCTCAGTAACCGTTGCTGGCTCCCTAGCCAAAGCTTTGCTCCCATGGGGGCATGGTTCCTCCAGCCCAGACCCATAACTGGTGAAGAGTGGTGAATGTATTCAGGAAGATCAACAGTTACCAAGAAGGCAACTGGCCAGTACAGCATATCCTACAATGATCTGTATTATCAGCTGGCTAAGGAAGAATCAACCTTGGGGTGAAATCTCACTCTATCACACATACTGCTGCTTATCCTGCTGCTGCCAGGTACATCCCTTTTATCAGCTGGCTTAATAACCAATGAAGGATGATCTTGAATTCTTTTAATGCCCTCCATTCATCTACAGTCAAATTATAAGCATATCTTTGTTGTTTAGTAGTTTTTGATCAGCCCCTCTCCAAGGTCCGCTCCCCTCGGAGTTAGAATAAATAGAAAGGGGGGGTGGGTGGCATGGGGGTGAAGCCCCCTGCAAAAAGAGAGGAGGACAACATTACAACTTGGTGCTGCAATGACCTGGCACACAAACGCCAGCACTCTGAAGTGGTGGAACCATGGCAGGGGCATTGCTAGACCTGAGCCTCAGGGACTTGAACTGCAAGTGTTTTAGTATGGGCCCCGAACCTCTCAACAGAACTGCTGAAGTTAATTCTTTTGTAAAAATATCTATGGCTTACCCCCATCATTTGAGGGCTTGGGCCCAAACCTTTTGTTGCCCTCAGCACCACAGCATGGAAGCCTCAGTCTAGCCATTTTTCCCTTGTTGCACACGTAGACATATTTAGTTGCTGCCTCCATTATATTTTGCTTCAGGCTCTCCCACTTGGCATTAGTAAACCCACTCAGTGGTGTGTTCAACCAATTAACCACAACCATCTTTCTCAGATTGCCAGAATCAGCTCTCCTGAAGTACAGTGTGGCGTGAGGCTTCAGTACATTTGATCTACCTTCAGAGAAGTGGGGGTGTGGGCTTTGCACCAAGTTAAGAGGTAGGTTTGAATATCCATCTGCACCAATATGCATGAGGGGACCCTCTCATTTGCATAGTTACAGCAGTATTTTAGAGCCTTGGTGCTGCTAGGTTTGGGGGACACTCCTGGGACCTCTAAATATGACCTCACCAAGAGCACACCTGCAAACTCGGACACTAACATTTGACTATCCAGCCCTTTGTCTGATAAATGCACTGACCATGTGCCAGGGTAGCAACTGGGTTGTGATATTATCATATCATAAACAACAACTTGCTGTGGTATAATCCTTACATAATGAATTGCTCCTTTCAATTCATTAATTATACACAATGAATGTGTGTACTCACCATAGAATGAAACAGTCTGATCATCTTCCTGTGAAGAGGTTGATGTATCAAGTGGAACTTCTTGATGATCTAAAGCAAAAAGATAACATACATGTATAATTTATTAGCCTGTCATAATAATGACATTATAAGAAAGGTATGAGAAGTACAGTGTTCTGACTGGGTGTAAGGATTCTATAAGCCTTTTGTTAATCTTCTATTAACATGCATTTATAGACTAATCATATGCTGAACAAGGTTTGAAATGGTAAAAAAAAGCTTTTTTAATGTAACAGCAATAAGGAGCTCCTAGTGATTATGTTAATGATCGGTTAATCACCATCTAGTAGCATGTGACACTACACCTATAGCAACATTACTCTCATAGACGGTGAGGTGATTAACTACACTTCATCAAAACCCCTTGTTATGCATTATTGCTTAATTAGCTGAGAACCCATTAGGGATTCCAGCTCAGACACCCTCCACGAGGACCGCGGACACTGGACAGTCGGCGCTTCCGAAGCCGCCGCCCCGAGACCTCCTCATCGGACTCCACCGCTTGAGAGCCAAGAACCCGCTAGGGATTTCAGCTCAGACACCCTCCGCGAGGACCGCAGACACCGAGCGGTTGGCACTTCCGAAGCCACCACCTGAAAACTCCTCATCGGACTCCACCGCTTGAGAGGTACGGCAAAGCCACCTGCCAATCGGAGAGCGAGCGCATTTCCTGTGGCCCACTCCGATTGGTCCATTTTTCTCCCCATTGATTTACCCTTGAAACTGGGCAAAAACGAACTGTTTTACTAAAGAAATTATACTCTAAGTAACTGAATTGTGCCTGATATGCCCAAAACTGTGATAATTGCCTGAAAACTGTTCCCAGCAACCAAGTGTAACAGCCCCTTCATGCCTTTATAGCTCTCTCCAGACTGCAAGGCGCCAAGGAAATCGCTGACCTTCCAATTGCTCATTTAGCTGTACTCTCCTAGATTGCTGGCCTTTGTGTAGTCCCACTATTAATTTGAGCTCCTCTCTCCTCTTTTTAGCTGAGAACCTGCTAGGGATTCCAGCTCAGACACCCTCCACGAGGACCGTGGACATCAGGCGGTCAGTGCTTCCGAAGCCACCGCCTGAGACCTCCTCATTGGACTCCACCACTTGAGAGGTACGGCAAAGCCGCAAATTTTCACCCAACCACCCATCTCCCCTGTGTATAATTATACAGATCCGCTAGCACCACCCACTCCTGTCCCTGACATATCACCTGCCTTTTCCTTCACCCTAAAGCTATTTGATACTACTAGGGTTCCGCCAGGGGAAATCTGTACCCAGCAGCCGGTGAATTATCTATGTCACTAAAATCCCTACTCAATTACCCAACAACTGCAATTATGACAGTCTTGTGGCAACTCTTCCTCTTCACTGCACTGTGTATCATATCCCTTACTGGCTTAATATCCGAAAAATCTGCCACTGGGGGTACATCATATCCACATCCCGCAGACTGGCTTAATATCTGAAAAATCTGCCATTGGGGTACATCGTATCCACATCCCACAGCCCACCTTGACTCCACATATCACATGCTATGTTACGGCTCTTTGTCAGCTGAATCAAGTGGACTACCTTCCTCAAAGTACAACTAGTGCAAGTTCTCCTACGCCTCCTTCTTTATCTCCTACTACTTCAAAATACTACCACTGGTATTATACAGCCAGGGTATTAGCCTCAGTGTCCCTAGGCTTGCATAAATTAAAAAATAAAGCCTAGCACCCCAGTTCCTCCTCCATGCCTAGCTGGAAAAAGCCTTGAGCTTATTGCCTTTCACTTGAATCTCTAAAAAAACTGTTACTCCTCCTCCTCCTACTCTGCTCTGGTAATGTCGAGCTTAATCCAGGGCCTATAAATAAGCTTACCTCCCCTTCTGAGTCACTGTCTCTTAAAGGAATTAGTTTTATGCACATCAACGCATGTAGCCTTCTGAAAAAACTCACCCTTATCCAGGCATGGACCGTTCATACTATGCCAGATGTGCTTGTGATCTCAGAATCTTGGCTACAACCCTCTATGCCAAACAGCAAGATTAATATACCTAACTACCAGATCTTTAGATGCGATAGGCAATCCAGAGATGGTAGGGTCACCATCTACGTCAAAGATAAATTTGTGGCATCAACACTTAACTCAAACTCATTGGCAGCGGGATTCGAGTGCCTGGGCATCCAAATCGAACTATCCCCATCACTGGCACTCCGAGTCATTGGATGCTATAGACCACCACCTGCTGGTCCACAGCTCCTGTCCTACCTTACAATTATCTTGGACACCAGCCCTCTGGAAACAATCATCCTTGGGGACCTGAATCACGATTGGCTGTCGGAAGCCAGTCACCCCCTTAAATCTTTCTGCCACTCCCATGGTTTCACTCTACTTAACGAAGAGCCTACCTGTATCAACAAGAAAAACCCAGCCAAAAGTACCCTTCTGGATGTCCTGCTGGTACATAAGCCTCACTCCTTCTCCCACGTTGGAACCTCTGATGTGGACATTAGTGACCATCACCTAATAGATGGGGTTTGGGCAGCCCACAAAGTGCCAGCTACGGCCAAATTCTCCACCAAAAGGTCAACCAGGCCATTTGACCCAAAGGCATATTTGTTTGACCTAAAAAACTCCTCCCCTGTGGCAGAGTTTTTACCTTGCAAAATCAGTGGAAACTGCATACTCCATCCTACATGAAATCATAACTTGCGCCTTGAACCTTCATGTGCCTCTGTCAAAAATACACATAAAGGCTAGGAAATGCCGCTGATTCAATCACGATCTCAAGGCTGCACTACTGTCCAGGGATAAACTCTGGAAAACTGCCCTCAAATCCCAAAAAGAGGAAAATTGGAGTCTCTTTAGAGCAGCCAGAAACTGCTGCACCAAACTGATTAGGGAAACTAAAGCTAGCTACTATCAAGCAGAATTAGATACTGCATCCAATCATCCCTCCAAATTTTGGGCCACAATAAAAGAACTGTCGAGGTCCATGTCACAAAATATGCTTTCTACAAAAATTACCTCTGACATACAGTAATCAACGACAAAAAAGAGATACTGCAGGCATTCAACACACACTTCACCATGGCAGGCCTAACCTTCGATAACTCGCCTGCATGCAACCTGCACACCCAGCTTGGCATGACCCCCTCCAAATGCTGGTTCCACAAGTCAGCACTTCTCATTCTCACCTGTTTCCCTCAAGGAAGTGGAAGACCTGCTTCTCCAACTGGATGCTAAGAAAAGTGCCGGTGAAGATACACTTGAACCATATTTCCTAAAGATATCATGTCATGTACTGGCTGTGCCCATTACTCACCTATTTAACCTGTCCCTAACACAAGGTACCCTCCCTCAAATATGGAAGATAGCATACGTTATCCCGTTATTGAAGTCTGGAGACCCCTTCGACCTTAATAACTATAGGCCTATTTCTCTCCTCCCCACACTCTTGAAGCTCCTGGAAAAAATAGTGAATGGCCAACTGAGATCCTTCATTGACAGAGAAAAATTACTGAACCCCCTACAATCTGGATTCAGAGTCAACCACAGCACTGTCTCGGCATTAGCCAAAGTAACCAACAACTGACAACAGAAGCTGGAGCTAAAAAAGTCTGTAAGTGCTGGGTTTCTTGACCTAAGCAAAGCATTCGACACAGCTGACCACAACCTGCTCCTCGACTCGCTGAAATCATTAGGGCTGGATTCTACTTCTCTAAACTGGTTCTGTGAATAATTGACAGACAGATACCAGCAGATAAAAGCAGATGGTGAACTATCTGCCCTAAAATGCTTACAAAGAGGTGTCCCTCAGGGATCTATATTGGGTCCTCTCCTCTTCGCAGTGTATGTCAACAATATTGATGAGGTAATCAAGGAGGCAAGTATTCACTTATTCGCGGATGATACAGTGCTTTACCTGAGTCCCCATACACCAGAAGAAGCTTGTGCTGACCTACAAAAAGACTTCAACCTCCTGCAACTCCAACTAATCAATAAAAAACTGTTATTAAATGCTAAGAAAACAAAAGCCATGTTATTCTCCCCTGCAAACCACACAAGTACTACTGGTCACCCCCAATAATTATGATGTTGGGAGAGTGCTTAGAGTATGTTCCAAGATTCAAATACTTTGGGGTTTGGATTGACTGCAAACTTTCCTTCACTGACCACCTGGAGGACTTGCTGAAAAAACTAAGGCAAAGACTTGGCCTTTTTTACAGGATAAGAAGATTTCTCACTGCAGACACAAGGAAATGGCTAGTCCAAGCTACGTTCCTGTCCTTAATCGACTATGCAGACTTCATATATAGCAGCTGTGCAGCTTCATATCTTGGAAAATTGGATACGTTTTACCACAGAGCTATACGCTTCATCACCGACCTCCCATTCTCTACCCATCACTGCGCACTGTATGCCGCCATGGGCTGGACCTCACTTCAATATTGGCGCAACTTGAATGCAGCACTCTGGACATTGAGAGCCATGAGTGGCAAACTCCCTCAATACATCACTGACTGTCTGTCTCTGATTGTGGCCAGAAATTATACCCATAGAAGCTGCTCACTGCTCTTGCTATATATACCCAGGGTACTTACACGCTTCAGGAGAGCTGCCTTTGGCTTCTCACTTCCATCACCATGGAACAAAGTTAAAAAAATACTAAAGCTAAAGACCCCAGTTAGTACTCGTTTGTTCAAAAGGCTTTACCACGATGGCGAAATCGAAATTTGTAACTGCTTTACCTGACACTAACTAACCACCCTCCCTTATACAGCACCCCCCACTGAAAGTTACCCTCTCTTGTGCTCCTGCCTCTAGTATGCCCACCAACCGCTCCATGGCTTCAATGCTGAACTTCCATATCCCTCCCTGTTGTGCTCAGCACAACTGCAGCCTTATTCCTCCTTATGTTGTTGCACTTGGGAATAAAAATCGATTCTCGCCCTCAAAATGATCTTTAATCCATCCAATACCTCCCTCTGCTCCAACCTTCAGGACCAACTCAATCATGCCTCTACTCCCATATCCTATCTGATTGCGCTCAGCACACCTGCAGCCTTATTCCTCCTTATGTAGCTCCACTTGGGAAAAAAATCGATTCTCGCCCTTCGAACGGTCTTTTGTCCTTTCAATACCTCCCTCTGCTCCAACCTTTGGGATCACCTCAATCACACCTCTACTCCCTACATCCCCCCCCCTGCATTATTACTCCCAGCATCTTCTATCTCGAGTGCTTACTTTCTCCTTAACTAATCCTCCCACAATTGCACAGTTTTGGGCAAGGACCCAGCACAAGTTCAATACCCATGTCTGCTCGCAGATCTATGAATGATGTCTATTACCTGTATATGTGCATTGTTATCATAACAGTCAGCATTCTTACCGATTGTACTATTGCACTTTGACTTTCTTTATCATTATTATTGTATGACCACAGGTCCACCTTGTAAATGAGCTTGCTCAATGGTGCCTGCCTAGATAAACAGAGATATTGATTGATTTATTGAATTATGAAATGAGTAGAATGATGCTGGCTCCTGATTGGCCAATAGGTACTTTCAGTCTGGCTGTTATACCAGTACAACAGCCTGCCTGAAAGTAGCTCAATAAAAGTATGTTTAAAAATACATCAAATTTACTAAAAAAGAACCCATTTTAAAACTGAAATAAAGCACTTCGGAGAGTACGTTGTGGTGGGCTAATGGCCCTTCTCGGGTAATGGAAGTACTTGCCTTCACCTTGTGCTTCATCCCACTCAAAGTGGGCCATTATCCAACCATAACACACCCCCTGTCATGCTTTATTGCTTATTTAATGAACAATGTTTAATATCAGAGCTAAATGTAATATTAATAACAACTCTATTACAGATATACTGCTGGAACTGAGTCTCGTTAACCATAGTATGCTCCACAGCCAGGTGTCAGGTTTCTTAAATCCTCTGGTAGAACAATTAAGAGATGCCAGACAGTTATAAGGGGATTTTGAAGAGTGTGCATGGAAAGGAAAAACAATTTTTAAACACATTCATGAGAAAAAGAAATCCATGGGGGAATTTTAGACTAGCTGAGGGAAGTGGGTGGGTATAGTTCAAGATGATGAGTAGAAGGTCAGTCTCATAAACAATTGCATACTGAATGGCTAAGGGGGTTCAGAACCCATGTTATTATGGGGCAACGACCATCTCTCCATGTACCCTTCCAGCAACCTTGACGTGGCACACTCAGATATCCATACTTACCAGAAATGTTTTGAAAAAGATTACTGGTAGCCCTGCAGCTAAAGCAAAAACAAACAAACAAAAAAAAAAAAACAACCAAACAAAAACAAAACAAACAACAACAAAAAAAACACGTATCTGTTATAAATTCAGAAGAGTACATATTGTAAACTTCCACCCGTGGCTTAACTTAACCTCACATACCAGCACATAAAAATTAATCATTTAAGTCACCTACTTTATTGCCCCCCTCCCCAATTGTTTAACCAGATGAGACACACTAAGCTGAAAGCTTGTTTACACTTGTAACCTGGGAGCACAGGGAAGTTAAGTGACTTGCTTAGGGTCACACAGTATGCAAGTGGGGGCTGTGGGATTTAAACCCAGGTCTCCAGATTTGCAGCTCAGAACCTTAAACCACTGCGCTATACTGCCTCCCAAACCACTGCGCTATACTGCCTCCCAAACCACTGCGCTATACTGCCTCCCAAACCACTGCGCTATACTGCCTCCCTTTTTATTTACTCATGTGTCACTTTTGTTAATGTTAATAAAATATAGGTACAAAGTAATGATAACACATTTAGAGATGACCTTCTCAGCTAATTTTGTATTTTTTTTAAAACCAACCAACATTGCCTTCTTTTACACTAACATGACTGCAACTTGGTTGGTATACAGCTGTTAAACTGCTCTGCAAACTAGTTCCTGTTATACATTCAATAAAGAAAAAATTACCTGAGTAATGCACAACCTTGTTATGGCAACTATATTAACAACAAAAATTGCAGATGATTACAAACCACTTCACACAAACATAACAGGTAACAGCAAATCACATAATCTATAGACCACCAGCCCAGGAGGAAGAAACAGATAGGGAGCTGATGCTAGCCATCCAAAGGATGGCAGACAAGGGTGAGGTAGTACTGGTTGGAGACTTCAATATTCCAGATGTGGACTGGAGCATCCCAGCAGCAGCATCAACTAGGAGCAGATTTATCCTGGACTCCCTTCAGGGTGCCTTCCTCAAGCAACTGGTCATGGAACCAACTCGGCAGAAGGCAATACTGGACCTTGTGCTCACAAACAGGGACAGTGTGATGGGGGTAACAGTGGGGAGCACCTGGGTAACAGTGACCACCAGTCATTGTGGTTTGAAATCACAGAAAGAGCAGAACCAAACCACACAAAACACGTATCCTGGATTTTAGGGGGAGACTTTGGGAAAATGGGAGATACTTGAAAGAGCATTAAGGGAATGGGACAGGAATCAGGGGTTGAGGAACAGTGGGCAGTATTTAAAATGGGGATTACAAGAACAACAGAATTATGCATTAAGCAGGTTAGCAAGAGGAAAAGGAAGATGAGACCATTATGGTTTTCCAAAGAGGTAGCAAAGAAAGTGAAAGCCAAAAGATTGCATTCAGGCAATACAAAAGACACAGGCAGAAGGGATAGGAGAAGTACCAGAGAAGCAAAGGGAGGCAGGGAGGTCAGTAAGGGAAGCCAAAGCTCAGACAGAAGAACACATTGCAAAATCAGTGGGTAAAGGGGACAAAACCTTTTACAGGTACATAAGTGAAAAAAGAAAGACAAAGGGAGGGATAGTGAGACTGAAGGGGGAGGATGGGAGCCGCATGGAGGATGACAACAGTAAAGCTGACATATTGAACAGGTATTTCTGCTCAATCTTTTACTGAGGAAGAGGAGGGTAATGGGTCTGAAGGGAGTACAAGGGGTGAGAATGGTGCAGAAATGGACACAAGTCCCTTTACCCGAGAAAGGGACCTGAAGGAACTGGAAGTAATAAGAGTTGATAAAGCAATGAGGCCAGATGGGGTGCACCCCAGGGTCCTTAAAGAACTAAGAGAGGTGGTGGCTGAACTTCTGGCTATCCTGTTTAGCCGATCACTGGAAACAGGGGGAGGTACCCAAAGACTGGAGGACAGCAGATGTAGTCCCCTTATACAAAAGTGGGAACAGAGAGGAAGCGGGGAACTACAGACCAGTCAGCCTCACCTCGGTAGTGGGGAAGATCATGGAAGCACTACTGAAGGAGAGATTGGTGGAACATCTGGTTGTCAATGGACTACAGGACCCAAGGCAGCATGGTTTCACCAGGGGGAGGTCATGTCAGACCAACCTCGTTTAATTTTTTGACTGGGTGACTAGGGAGGTGGATCAGGGGAGGGCAGTGGACATGGCCCATCTGGACTTCAGCAAGGCCTTTGACACTGTGCCACATAGAAGACTATTACACAAACTGGGGAACATGGGTGTGGGCAGGACAGTAGTGTGGTGGGTAGGTAACTGGCTGGGTGGCAGGACACAGAGGGTGGTGGTAAATGGCTGTCACTCCACAGAGGGAAGAGTGACCAGTGGGGTACCACAGGGATCAGTGCTGGGACCGGTCCTATTCAACATCTTCATCAGTGACATTGCGCAGGATATAGAAGGCAGAATTTCACTGTTCACTGATGACACAAAGCTCTGTAACAGAGTAGACACACCAGAGGGTGTAGACAGAATGAGAAGCGACCTGCAGAAACTTGAAGAATGGTCAGGGCCCCGGGTTTGGCAGTTGAAATTCAATGCAAAGAAGTGCAAGATAATGCATATAGGGCAAAAACCCTGGCACAATATATCAGTTGGGGGTGAGGATATAGCATGCACCAAGCAGGAAAGGGATCTTGGGGTTGTCATCTCTGATGACCTCAAGGTGAAACAGTGTGACAAGGCAGCAGGTAAAGCAAATAGGATGCTGGGATGTATAGGCAGGGGCATCACCAGCAGGAAAAGGGAGGTCATAATTCCGCTATACAAGACACTAGTGAGTCCACCTGGAATACAGTGTACAGTTCTGGAGACCATACCTATGTAAGGACATAGACAGGGTAGAGAAGGTTCAGAGGAGGGCAACAAAGATGGTGCATGGATTGCATCACAAGTCCTATGAAGACAGGTTGAAGGAACTGAACATGTACTCCCTGGAGGAGAGGAGGGAGAGAGGGGATATGATAGAGACATACAAGTATCTTAGAGGGAGGAACAGGGTGCAGGAAAACACTATTTTTAAGCGAAAAAGATGTTCCAGGACTAGAGGGCATGGGATGAAGTTGGAGGGAGGACGATTCAGAGGAAACATGAGAAAGAATTTCTTCACAGAACGGGTGGTGGACAAGTGGAACACCCTGCCAGAGGAAGTGGTGGGGGCTGAAACAATCACGGGATTTAAGAATGCATGGGATAGACATAAAGGAATTCTAGAGGTCAGGGGTAAGGGGAAACAGACTTCTACGAAAACAAACTGAAATTACAAGCTCAAATGGGCAGACTGGGTGGGCCATAGGCCCTTATCTGCTGACACTGTCTATGTATCTGTGTATCTATGTAATCAGTAAGGGAACACATCACATTATTTAATCACAGAGTGACTGTACCATTAGGAGGAAATACAGACAATGAGAAGCGGTGACCTGAGATGAGAGTAACTGAGTAGTTAATGGTTGATTTGGAATGGGCTAAGCAGACAACTAACATGACTCCCTGTTGATTAGTGACATTAGATGCTTTGTAAAGTAATTAACTATGATCAAAACCAGGCTAACACTGAAACATATTATTCCAGGTCTCTGTTGTCTCATCAATGCATGCATTATAAATGGAATAGCAAATAAGAGACCGGGATGCTTTCTACCCATTCAGTAAATATCAACCATTTGGATAACTGAGAAGTAGACAAAAGCACCACAATCAACAAAAAGCAAGCACTAAGGTTTGTTATTGGGGTTATAAAATTGCTCCAAAATAATGTATTTAAAAATACACACATATTTTAAAATATTTTAAATTAAGAATAAATAAATCTTCATCTTTGGTAAAACGGTCCTCATATGAAACAGCTGGATCTTGCCTCATCTAATAGATTAAAACTGCAGGCAGTTAAGTTACTTCTGATCCATCTTCACAATGGAAGGGGAGGCTGCAGGATTACATACAAGCAGCAGGAACATGGGTGAAAGAAGTGTAGACACAAGTCCCTTTGCAGAGAAGAGACTTTTTTTAAAATTATTATTATTTTCTTATTTATTTCTCCTCGCCCCCCCCCCCCATCTCTGGTCTCCTCAGGAGCACCAAGGAGTCATACCTCTGTGGTACGCCCTACCTGGTCAACCCTCTGTCACCCATGTAACCTCAGATTACCCCCCGGGCAGGGACGAGGTGGGCCCCAACACCCCAAGCAGTCTGTAGCGTCGGTCGGTCGGGTGCCAGGAGGGCAGCAGCAAATCCAGGGCAAGCTCTGGTGCTCCATCTCTGCCGGAGCTGAAGGGCATTTTCCCCTGTTTCTGGGGAGTGGATGGCACCCTGATGTCAAGGCATGACACCGACGTCTGCCACTCCCCACCTCTTCTGTACATTGTCAGTGCTTGCTATATCTCCAGCTTCTGCCAGAGGCCACCGAACCCTGTCCCTCCCGGGAGAGGAGAGCTGTCCTCCAGATGCTCGATCCTCTCCCTCCTCTGCCAACTCCCAGCAACCCCGGCTTGTTCCTGAACCCAAGAGGAGAGAGTCTTGAATGGACTTGCGAATCTGAAAGTACACAAAGATATAGGGACAGACAGGGTACACCCAATGGCACTTCAGGAGCTCAGGAGATACTAGCAGCATACCTGACAGCCCTATTCAACAACCCATTGGAAACAGCAGTTGTTGAAGAGGACTTGAGGAGGGCAGATGTAATTCTGCTTCATACAAGCGGTAGCAGGGATGTTGCTGGCAACCACGGACCAGTCAGTATCACACAAGTAGTGAGGGATTGATAGAGTTATTTATGAAAGAAAATAGTGTGATGTATATTGAATCCAGTGTGTTACAATGCTTGCAGCAGCATGAATTCTGGGGGGTATCATGTCATAAGAATCTGATAGCTTTCTAGGTCTGGGTGACCAGGGTAGTAGATCATGAACTTGGCCTTCTTATACTTCAGCAAGGCCTTCAACACCATTTCACATTGGATGCCCACACCTCAATATGCACACCCTGGAAGAGAGGAGGATAAAGAGTGACATGATATGGAAACAATGTACATGAAGTGAATATTTCTCAGTATAGAAGGTGCATGAAGCTGGAAGGGATAAATTTAACAGAGATACGAGGAAGTACTTCTTCACTGAAAGAGTGGTGGATGTCATGAAGCAGACTTCCATCAGATGTACTGATGTCAAAAACAGAGACTGACTTCAAGCGTGAATGTGATAAGCAGAAAGGAATCTTAATTGAGATTCAAGAACTGTGATGGTGGGAGGAATAGTCAGAGATCAGGTAGGGTATGCAGTCACAGCATAGTCAGGGAAAATGGGTAGAATGGAAGGGCATCATTCGTTGTTGCTGAAACAGCATGACATGCCACGTGTTTTTATTACTTACTTTTAATTAAGGCTGAGTAAATGTTTGCAGCCAATGAAAAACATCATTTTTTCATACAATTATTATAAAATCCAAATGGGGGATCGGTTAATTTATTTTTAGTGGATGTCTAAAACTTCCGTGAGTTGAAATCTGGAAGTCATTTCAAGTTTTGGGAATTCAAATTACTTTCCAGAACCAATATTTTGGACGTCAGTGTTCGAGGAAGAACCAATTGATGGATGTTAATATAAATACTAGTGGTAAAATACAATGGCTTTAGGAATAAATCATTTCTTGACATCCATGACTGAAACTGTGGCAGTCATCTAATTTTTGTGTTACATTTGGAAGTCAGTGACTTCCTTCCCCTTTATTTTGGAAGGTTCGATGTCATAACGGCAATGGGCAAATAGTGATCGCCGTTACGGTGAGTATACATTGCTGAAAAAACAAAATGGCATTATACACTTCCAGTGAGGCAACACCAGTGAAAACAAATGTTTTTATGGGGGAGTCTGCAACCCCATACCCCCCTCATGGGGGGCTTTGATGCCCGCACCACCCTTAATAAAGATTCTCAACTCCAGGGTGGTGCATGTCGGGGAGGGAGAGAAAAAAATTTACTCCCGCAGGCAAAACACAAAGTACTGTGCTCTGCCCCAGCCCCAAGCCCTGCACCCTCCCAACTGTAGCCAGCCACCCTCACCACCACACCACATGGCCAGCTTGGCAGCATCTTGCCGCACTACCTCCCACACCTTCCCTCCTCTTCCATTCCTTCTCTTGTTCTTCTGTTCGCCTTGTTGTTCATCCCTCGCTACCCTTTCAGGGTAGTTCAAATAACGAGCACTGAAACTGAGTCACTCATATCCAAGTCACTCAATTTCAGTCGCCATTTCATGGGTTACCGTCTTGGTAGATTTTACCTTATTTTTGGAAGTCAAATATTCCCAAAATGGAGTTACCTGAACCCTTGGATCCAGACATGACATTTACTGTTCTGATTACCAGAAATAATTCCTTCAGTGTTACCTGGGCAGCTACCAACTGTTACAAGTGCATCTTGTCCTCTTTCTATAATATAAATAAAATAGCATATGGTTAGCCCCTGCTGTTGATGGATTTCAGTTTATTGCAAGAATCTGCTGCAGGACAGTTCAAAGGTAAAAAAAAGTTGTAGTATAGTAGCTACGTCACTACTTTCCTACAACCTTTTTGTTCTACATTCTCACGTGTGATGGTCGTCACATGCCAACCTCTCATATTTTAAAATTCTGCTGCCGGCCCACCTCTCAGACCACAGCGATGGCAGCACAATGAGAGATGACCATGACTTGTTTCCCCCAAAGCCTCTATTCTTTCCAAAGTTTCAATTGCTGAAAAGGCAGAAACACCAACAACCCAGCATGCCAAAAGGTATGCTCTTCATTCAGCTCTTCCTGTCCAGTCCCCAGAACTGCTTCTCCACACACACTGAGATATTTGACCCTGAGCCGAGATTCACCCTGTGCCACCTCTTCTCCTCGAGGCTGGCACTCTCTTTAGCAATCAGAATGTTCTCCAAAGGAAGTTAATTCAGCAGCCACCAAACCAGCCTTCCATATATTTGCTCCCACCTGCCTTCCGATCAGCCTCTGCCTGCTTAGTCTACCCACTTGTGTCCTCCTGGTCCATCCCAAATAGCTTCTCTTTGCACACACAAGCAACATTTTTCTTCAGTCTATTTTTAGAGAACCATACACTATATAAAATGACAGATATGTAATTGTGCTCAAGCAAGGCAGTGTTTCCATTTCAGGGATTTGATGACATCACAGAAACTTCTCAAGCTGCATTTTTGAGGTATATGATGTCTTCAAATCCCTATGATGGAAACACAACCTTGTGCACAGTTATCTATCCATTGTTCTATATTGCCCCATTCTGCAAGAAACCTGCTTCAATCCACTACCCCTCCATGACTGAATCACTGTATTGACCATGGGCCTTATCCTGCTAAAAAAAGAATGAAACAAAAAAAAATACCAAAATAAGTCACTCAGATCCTAGCAGCAAGGAATGAAGCATGGTCCTCATAGCAGAAAAGCCAGTGTCAAGTGTAGCCCCCTCCTTTTTCAGGGCTGTGGGCAAAGCCTACAGCCATTTTTCGAGAACTCTGTAGCTCTAAAAATGGCCAATCGCAGAACTCCTTCCATTGGTCTTTTGGAAGTATCCTTCCAAAAGCCCAACAGAATGTAAAACCCCTCCGCCACAGTTGGCCTACAGAATAACAGACGCATTATTTCAGCTGTTACTTCTGCATTCCGATGTGTGAACTGCGCATGTGCAGTTCTGTGGGTGCTGCCATGTTGCAAATGGCAAAATGACATTCAGTATTTTCTGTGCCCCCCCAAGTTATGCCCAATATCTCATGTGTCACACTGGGAGCCCACCCCAGTGTGCAGAATTTTGGTTTTCTGTAAATCAGAAAACAGTCCCTCATTGCGTTTCTTTTTTTACCACGGTGCCCCCTGCCGAAGTCCTGACTGACATCGGAGTGCCCAATCCTCATGTCGGCATTCATGTGGCACACTAGGAGCCCACCCCAGTGTGCCAAAATGTTGTTGTTTTTTTTTGCTGTAAATTAGAAAATGTCTCTCATTGTCATTTTTTTCCCCTGTGAAACTGAAAATGATCCCTCGTCATCACTGCAGTCCCCCCCTTCCCATTCTCTCACTGAGCACCCACCTCTCCACACCCCCCTACCCCTTGCTTACCTCCTAATGGAGCTGTCATCTTCTCTGGACCAGGACATGTCTGCACTCTTCAAAGCCCAGCCGTGAACTGAAGAATTAAACGTATGCTTGCTATACAGCCATTCAATGGGGGGGTTCAACTTATGCTGATATCTCAGCCATTTTTTGGAATTTTTGCCCCAAATTTTCATATGGGATTCTTGGGACCCCACCTCATGAAAACTGTCACTGCCATTTTGTTACTTGGCATGCATATTGGGGGATTTGCAAAACTTGAATTATGACACCGGTCAGCTGTAGCAGTAATTAAGCAGGGTTGTGACGCACTGCATCCCGAAAGGTGATTTTGAGGTCACTGCATGGAATCACCTTTTGGGACAGATTCATGAAATGACAGTGCCACTGTTCATGAGGTGGGGTCCCAAAAAGCCCATGTTGCAAATTTGGTGAAAAATTCCAAACAATGACTGTGTTATGAGCATGTGTTGCACAGTTTCTACGTATGCTCCTAACATCGCCAATTTTTAATATTTTCATTCCACATTTTTAACATTGCCCTTTTTGCACACCTCCTTCAAAATGGTTCAGCTGTCATTTTCCACAACCTGCCCAAAATGTGTTTTCACACCTGTGGAGCAGAATACCGTGTCTGTTCTGCGCAATCACCTTTTGGGACAATTGAACAAAATGACATGTTCATGAGGAGGGGTCCAAAAAAGTCCATGTTGAAAATTTGGTGCAACACCTCCATAAAATGGCCAAGTTACACCTCGGCATTGAATAATTTCTACGGCCTTGTGTAACTTTCATCACTTGGTAGGTCTTCACAGCCCTATCGTCTCTGTCTAGAATTTTTTTATTTTGCTTTGTTCTCACTCTGTCCAACTGGCTCCCATTGGTCCTAACCCACTCACACTCAGCACAATCACCTGCCTTCACCACAGCTTAACTCTTCTCCATTCCATCCTGGCTTGCACTCCGCTGAGGGCTACTGGGGGTGAACCCAACCCCTCAATGGGGACTTGGTCAGTGTAGTAGAGAAAGAGTCACAGTTGATGGTGTGGGACCTGCTCTGAGGGATGCATGTCCTCCAGCTGCCATCAGGGTTTTTCCATTTTCAGGTTCCAAACTCCCAGTGTGCTGAGTTTCCGATGCATATACATGCAGTGTATGCCTTGGGCGTCAGCACCCACCTGGATTCTTGGCTCCATCAGCACTGCTGCCTAGGTTACCCAGGTGGCAGGTGTGCAGCAGAATCTGAACTCCCTCCTTCCCAAAAGTGGAGAGACTTCTCCCCCCGGCGGGGCCTCCATCAACTCAGGCTTGTTTGTAAACTTAAGTCATTGGCATCATGAGTTGTAATGCTACCACTGCACTAGCGGGCTGATGTTGCAGCCCCTCTGTATTGCCAGACAGCCCATGTGTCTTGAGTGGATTCCTATTTATTTTCGCATGCATATTGGGGGATTTGCAAAACTGGAATTATGACACCAGCCAGCTGTAGCAGTAATTAAGCAGGGTTGTGACATACTGCAAGAGAGAAAGTGCAGGGCCAACATAACGGCAGTGCCCGCAAGATTGAGGGGGGTGCCTTGAAGGGCACTTGTTTCCATTTTTTCCCATCCAGCAAATCAGAATGCTCAAATGCTGTGTATAAATGTCACCTTCTCCCCTTTCCAATCAGCATTAAATATGTGACTCCTTGCAGAGAATGACATTAAGATACATAGATACATAGACAGTGTTGGCAGATAAGGGCCTATGGCCCACCCAGTCTGCCCATTTGAGCTTGTAAGTTCAGTTTGTTTTCCTAGAAGTCTGTTGCCCCTTACCCCTGACCTCCAGAATTCCTTTATGTCTATCCCATGCATTCTTAAATCCCGTGATTGTTTCAGCCCCCACCACTTCCTCTGGCAGCGTGTTCCACTCGTCCACCACCCGTTCTGTGAAGAAATTCTTTCTCATGTTTCCTCTGAATCGTCCTCCCTCCAACTTCATCCCATGCCCTCTAGTCCTGGAACATCTTTTTCACTTAAAAATAGTGTTTTCCTGCACCCTGTTCCTCCCTGTAAGATACTTGTATGTCTCTATCATATCCCTCTCTCCTCCTCTCCTCCAGGAGTACATGTTCAGTTCCTTCAACCTGTCTTCATAGGACTTGTTATGCAATCCATGCACCATCTTTGTTGCCCTCCTCTGAACCTTCTCTACCCTGTCTATGTCCTTACGTGAGGTATGGTCTCCAGAACTGTACACTGTACTCAGGTGGGGCCCCACTAGTGTCTTGTATAGTGGAATTATGACCTCCCTTTCCCTGCTGGTGATGCCCCTGCCTATACATCCCAGCATCCTATTTGCTTTACCTGCTGTCTTGTCACACTGTTTCCCTACCTTGAAGTCATCAGAGATGACAACCCCAAGATCCCTTTCCTGCTTGGTGCATGCTATATCCTCACCCCCTAACTGATATACTGTGCCAGGGTTTTTGTGCCCCATATGCATTATCTTGCACTTCTTTGCATTGAATTTCAACTTCCAAACCCCTGACCATTCTTCAGGTTTCTGCAGGTCGCTTCTCATTCTGTCTACACCCTCTGGTGCTTACTCTGTTACAGAGCTTTGTGTCATCAGCGAACAGTGAAATTCTGCCTTCTAGGTCCTGCACAATGTCACTGATGAAGATGTTGAATAGGACCGGTCCAGCACTGATCCCTGTGGTGCCCACTGGTCACTCTTCCTCTGTGGAGTGACAGCCATTTACCACCACCCTCTGTGTCCTGCCCCCAGCCAGTTACCTACCCACCGCACTACTGTCCTGCCCACACCATATTCCCCAGTTTGTGTAATAGTCTTCTATGTGGCACAGTGTCAAAGTCCTTGCTGAAGTCCAGATAGGCCATGTCCACTGCCCTCCCTGATCCACCTCCCAGTCACCCAGTCAAAAAATTCAATGAGGTTGGTCTGACATGACCTCCCCCTGGTGAAACCATGTTGCCTTGGGTCCTGTAGTCCATTGACAACCAGATGTTCCACCAATCACTCCTTCAGTAGTGCTTCCATGATCTTCCCCACTACCGAGGTGAGGTTGACTGGTCTGTAGTTCCTGCTTCCTCTTTGTTCCCACTTTTGTATAAGGGGACTACATCTGCTGTCCTCCAGTCTTTGGGTACCTCCCCTGTTTCCAGTGATCGGCTAAACAGGATAGCCAGAAGTTCAGCCACCACCTCTCTTAGTTCTTTAAGGACCCTGGGGTGCACCCCATCTGGCCTCATTGCTTTATCAACTCTTATTACTTCCAGTTCCTTCAGGACCCTTTCTCGTGTAAAGGGACTTGTGTCCATTTCTGAACCATTCTCACCCCTTGTACTCCCTTCAGACCCATTACCCTCCTCTTCCTCAGTAAAGACTGAGCAGAAATACCTGTTCAATATGTCAGCTTTACTGTTGTCATCCTCCACGTGGCCCCCATCCTCCCCCTTCAGTCTCACTATCCCTCCCTTTGTCTTTCTTTTTTCACTTATGTACCTGTAAAAGGTTTTGTCCCCTCTACCCACTGATTTTGCAATGTGTTCTTCTGTCTGAGCTTTGGCTTCCCTTACTGACCTCCTGCCTCCTTTGCTTCTCCTGGTACTTCTCCCTATCCCTTCTGCCTGTGTCTTTTGTATTGCCTGAATGCAATTTTTGGCTTTCACTTTCTTTGCTACCTCTTTGGAAAACCATAATGGTCACCTCTTCCTTTTCCTCTTGCTAACCTGCTTAATGCATAATTCTGTTGTTCTTGTAATCCCCATTTTAAATACTGCCCACTGTTCCTCAACCCCTGATTCCTGTCCCATTCCCCTTAATGCCTCTTTCAAGTATCTTCCCATTTTCCCAAAGTCAGCCCCCCTAACACACCATACCACCACCACTGCAAAGCAAATGACAGCAATCTGAATACTTAATGTAAAGTCTCATCTGCTGTCCCCAGATTTGCAACAATAAGAGTGTTACCTGATGGCCCAACCAGCACCCCACCTGCAACAAATGATTTCTCTTTTTACGTTCGCTTGCGAGCATGTGCAAGGAACGTTTTGGGAAAGTAGCACACTTTGGAGGTGTGCCTCTCCCTTGCAATCCACTGCTCAATTGAGCAGGCGTGGCGGTCCTGCACGAATGGGTGTGGGAGCTGTGTATGACAGCAGTGGTCTTCGCTTCAAAGAAAACCACCGCTGTCATACAGAGCACCGTCTCACACCCCCCATCATGCCACCCCGTCCACACGCTCCCCAAAGCTTTGGTGCCATGCTGGGCCCACCCAGCATGGCAAGCGTCCGTGTTGTTTGCCGATGGGGTGCCCAATCCCCGTCAGCTCAGCGGCCCCTCCGCCATCCTTCTGCCCGCTGGGGGCCCACCCCAGCGTGGCAAGCGTCACGTGGTCTTTTTTTTTTACCTGTAAGCGAAAAATGGTCCCCTTGGCGCTTCTCCCAGTCCTCCCTCCCACAACCCGCTTCCCACCACTGCGCACCCAGCCTCCCACCCCCTCACCCCATACTCCTCACGAGCTCCGGCGCCGACGATCTTCAGTGGATCGAACACGCCTGCACTCTTCAAAGCCTAATCGCGAACTGAGGAAATGCTGGTAAGCTGCATAATGGGCTAGATAGGGGGGTTTCAACTTTATTGCATATCTCAGGCATTTTTTGGAATTTTTGTTAGGAATGTGAATTGTCTGTAATGCTTTGATGTGTAAACTGGCTACTCCATGTCCCGAATCCACATCCAACCTCTGTATCTGTCATGCTATTTAGCTCTGTTTTCAGTGACCTGACCTGAAGAAAAGAGTATTATCTCTCAAAAACTAGTCTCATAAATAATTTTGTTAGTCCAATAAAAGATATCACCTGCAACATATTTTTTTCTACATTACTTTTTGTTGCAGTCTGTTACATCCTTTGAAACTGTGATGCGATTTTGGACACAATTTCAGACACAAATCTGGATGCAAATTCAGGGCAGGCATAATGGCAACATGCAGGTGCATCTCTCTCTGCTGCTTCTGAGAATACAGCCCTTCGTCTCAGTGAGAACATGTTTCTGGATCCACGTGGATAAATAACTAAATGCATGAATGAGACAGACATGCTTGGATGGCCTTCGCCACCACCAGGTGTACTCTCCAAATGAGCAAGGGGGGTCGGACCAAAATTCTTGTGTTGATGTCCTTGATGGAAATATGAGTGGGAGAAATGAGGTGCTAAGTCTCTGTTGCAGATCCTTTATCCAGTTATCCCTTACCATTCGATGTACCTGGTGCATGTAAGGTGCACAGTACAACCCATCCATGGTGGCATCTGGTATAAACCCCTGATGGCAAGAAACAGTCCAGCCACACAGCAGAGAAAAGAGACCCAATGTTTATTTACTGACTCACAAGAGATATTCAGATCCAAAGTGGGACAGAGGGGCACGTGATCTGTGGCCTAAAGAGGACAGACAAGTTAAAGTTTTGTTACCAACAGTTAAAGTCCAGTATAGCCAGGTCATGTTCACAGGAGCTTGTGAATTAGTTGTTGAGATGCTAGTTAAGTCTGCACCTAGGCCTGGCTGTGATTTGAAGCATCCATTTAAGTGTGCGGGATCAGAGAATGTGCAGACAGTAATCCAGTTCCCCTCCCAGCCAGCCTAAGAGGGACAGTCTCAGGCACCCCTGCTACTGTCGACTGAGGCAGTATCAGCAGCAACAAGAGGGGTGTCTAGCTAGATGCACTCAGTGTGTCCTTCACAGTCAGCCTATTCCCAAACCCATTCTGAGTTTCTTAATGAGACTAGGGTGTCAGGTCTCATGATTGCCTGAAGTAATCTATTTACTAATAAACTGCTATGCCTGACTGTGTGATCCTTGTTTCCTCCCTGAGAGAGAGCACATGAACCAGTCCAGGGCCCTTGGCAGCCTTAAGAGATCTGACATCTGGATTCTTCCTGGACCCACCTGATGGTTTATGGAGCCCCGTGCCCACACTGACTTCCTGGCTTGGGCTTATTACTGGGCAACCCAGAAACTAACACAGCCAGAGAGCCTCTGAACAGCCTAATTAAGTTAACACTCCTCAGAGCTCTTGCCTTTCAACATCCCTGCTCCCCAAAAGCCAACCACCCCTACCTTCCTAAGGTATCCAACTTCCTAAGGTGTCCTGTCATGGAGAGTACCACTTTATGTCACTCTTCCAGCCACTGGAAACCTGAACATGCCTACCTGCAACCCCAGAGTGGGAATCTGGGCTTCGGTACCTGTCAGGATAATGTCAATGTTCAGATATCTGGGTCATTATCCTAATTCATTATCTGGATCATTTAGGACTATTCAGAAAGAGTATTCATTATCTATGTCTGCCCACAAAGCTGCAGATGTGCTCAACATGGATTGTGATCAGGAGTGGTTAATGCACTATTTAGATATCGGTAAAATGATCTTTGCTTTACTGTGACAGCAAGTTCAATTGACTAAGGCAGAAAAGTGCACTCCCTAGATCAGATGAAATCTAGAAGTAGTGAACTGTTTAAACTGTAAACATAAGAGTTAACTAGTAATGACTATATGACAGTTGATTTTGTCACTAGTAGGGTTATTTGTGGTTTGTGACAGGCAGGAAGCACCATACTGTATGTCACCAACCACAATGAAGCACTGCAGTCCATCCCTCCCTGGTGAGATAGCATGAATCACAATGTGTAATTATTTGCAGTTTAGCACACAGTGGAATGAGTATCAACATGTATCAGTAGTAAGCCCTTTACGTATTCAGTCGTTGGATGTTGTCACAGAATATATTTCATTACAATATAAATCTTCCATGAAAAATTAAAGAAAATAGGATTACCCATTCAAACCAGGTAAAAAAGATGTTTTATAGTCTGTGTAATGTTAAGGGAAATAGTTTTATGTGTTGTATAAGCTTCTTTTCTGAGTAGAAAATAAGGGCAAATCCTGTTAGCTATTTAGATCATAAAGAGATTCTGCTGATATAAAATTATTCTTTCTCTCACAGAAAGAGCTGTTTCATGGCTCAAGGAAAGTCATCATACCTAAGGGATCTGAGATGTCTTGGCATAAATCTCCATACCTTTAAACAAAATTATATCACTCTTACAGTCAAACATATTCTAACATTATTTCCTGCACAGTTATTTGATCAGTCAGCATAGCTACAAAATAATATCATTAACAGATTATGCATATTTGAAGGCAGCAAATGTTTTACATTTACAAGTTAATTAGGAAACAAAAAAAGTAATGACAAAAACTATTTCTTGGACATATGTCACTAAAGATCTGTCAAATCTGTAGAAGAAATCGAAGCCACAAACTTCTATGAAAGAGAACTCAGATATGCTTATGATAAAAAAGGGCAGCATTTTTACTCATGTGGAATATTTTTTAATTCATTCATTTAGTTCTAATATATTTATTAGAAACGTCTTTGCACAAGTGCCCATTTTCATAGATAATGGTCAGTTTCAGCAGCATCACCCGATCTTACATTTATTGGGAGGTAGAAAGTGCCCAAGGGAAAGCAAGGAAGAATTTCTTGTTGGTTGAAAAAGGACTATTTCTTATTCAGCATGCCAGGCATAGGACAGGAGAGGATGCAGTTCTTGATTTCCAACTGAGAAGCGGGGATGACATGGTCAGAACAGTATAGGTTGGAGAGCCGGTGAAAACCTAGATAACAACAGGATTGAATTCAAAGTCATAAGGGGATGCTACTTCACCAAAAATGAGACCAGCAGCCAACTGCACAAAACTAGACTTAATGTGAAGTCTGACTAGAAGGCCTGAAGACCTAAAAATAGTATAGTCTCAAACTTTTTGACTGTCCGTCAGAGAGTCATAGCTTCATCACTTATTGACAGTGCCTAAAGGAGATGAGGTGCAGGGACTGCCGTCTTCATCTTGGATAGAAACTGTGAGTGTCTATGGTTGCTGATGAACCATATCATGGGAGGGTATATGACAGGGTATCAGGGGATCAGATAAAGGGATCCTCCCCCTCATGTTCTGTTCTCCTCTTCGTGGTATTGGTGTAGGCCATGGCCCATAGCTGGGGATGAGGCTGCTGCTCAAGCTGAGTAGGAATGGTCGCCACCAGGTTGACAGGAGCAGTGGTTTCTGGGACTCTGACAGACCCTTCTGGTTACAGTGTCAGTAATGTTTTCATTGTAGTTACTAACTTTTTAGACACAAATGAAGTGTCTAAACTGAACGCTACTGTGATTTGCATAAAGAAAAATGTAGATCTTAGCATTGCTATAATATTAATTCAGACTCAGTCACCTATCCTACACACTAAAGATGTGCAGAACCTCTTCAACTAAATCTAATCAACATTACTGATTGTCAGTATTTGCAAATAACATGGTTCAGTGCAAAGGATGTCTTTCCACATGCACAGATATTAGTTTAGTGTTACAGGTACAAACAGAGCTCCCTTTCATCAAACTGTGTTTGCACTTGTTTCTGACTACTGGAATTCTGCAGCTATCACATGGAACCGTTGATTTTTACCAATGTTGTTTAATGCCTGCAGGTGAAGAACAAAATGTTCTCTTTAAATAAGGGCTATGAAGGTCAGAATTGCAAAAAAAGTTAGGAGCTGGATTTTCAGATAGACCTTGTACACAGATTGCAAAACAATTGTGTAACTGGTAATACATGGAATTCTGTCATACACACCTATCCCACATGTCTAGCTCCTGGTTCCATGGGTTTGGTGGGGGAGGGGTTGGATGGTATCTGATTAAGCCAGTGAAGTATCTTTCTGATGTAAAATATGTTTCTCTGGTGAGGTCACTAGTAGTGGTAATAAACACATGGTGTGATCTATGGTGTTGTGCAGTGGTAGGTCAGTGAGGTCTGATGTGCTTCCACCACCATGACAGTTGAATATGAGCAGCAGAAGTGGAGGGATCAGAAAATGAGTTAAAATGTGGAATTCATTGCATGTTGCAGTTTGTGAATGTGTTGAGGTCTAGAATTAGCTTTGTCTGGCCTAAACTTCTTCTATCTATGATGAATCCTCAGAAGATTGCATGGGCAGGGAAAAATGGGCAGACTGCATGGGCCAAGTGGCCCTTGCCTACTGTCAAATTCTGCATTCTATGTTTCTGTCCTTTTGTGTGGGTCATGGCTGAGTGTAATAAAATATAACAAGTATTTGTCAATGCCAAACGTTCACTTGCAGGTATTTGCAGTGGTGTTTGGCACATATGGTGCCTTACCCTTATGCCCTGTGCGATTGCTGGTATTTGCACAATAAATTTTCAGCATGACCTTTTTGTTACCCCCATTGTGCACTACATAGGCGGAAACACATTTTGGGCAGGATGTGAAAAATGACAGCTGTACTGCTCATAAGGAAGTGTGGTAAAATGGCAATGTTGAAAATCTGGTGGAAGATTGGTCGCAAACCTCTACAGGCGTGCGTGGGAACTGTGCAACGACGCTCATAAAACAGTCATTGTTAGGAATTTTTCACCAAATTTTCAACATTGGCATTTTAAAACCTCTGCTAATGAACAGTGTCACTGTGATTGTCTTACTGTGTCCCATACATTGATTTTGCACACCGACTGCGCCATTGTGCACTACATGGGCGGAAACACGTTTTGGGCAGGATGTGAAAAATGACAGCTGTACTGCTCATAAGGAGGTGTGGTAAAATGGCAATGTTGAAAATCTGGAGTGAAAATATTGAAAATTCGCAAACTTACGAGCGTGCGAAGGAACTGCACAACGCACGCTCATAAAACAGTTATTTTTATGAATTTGTTCACCAAATTTTCAACATAGCCATTTTAAGATCTCTGCTCATGAACAGTGACACTGTGATTTTCTTAATGTGTCCCATACACTGAGCTCGCACAGCAACTGTGCCATTGTGCACTACATGGGCGGAAACACGTTTTGGGCAAGATGTGAAAAATGACAGCTGCACTGCTCATAAGAAGGTGTGGTAAAATGGCAATGTTGAAAATCTGGAGTGAAAATATTGAAAATTCACGAACTTACGAGCCTGCGTAGGAACTGCGCAATGCACGCTCATAAAACAGTCATTTTTTGGAAGTTTGGCCAAATATTTCAACATGGAGTTTGGGACCTTCTCATGAATTATGTCATTGTCATGGTAGTTATTCAGGCCCAAAGGGTGATTTCGCCAGATGACTACGAAATCACCCTTCGGGCTCCGAATAACGCCATGACAGTGACATCATTCATGAGAAGGGGTCCCAAAACCCCATGTTGAAAATTTGTGCAAAAATCAAAAATGCCTGAGAGATGCAACAAAGTTGAAAACCCCATTCAGCCCATTATACAGCTTACCGCATTTCCTCAGTTCATGGTCGGCTTTGAAGAGTGCAGACGGTTCCTGGTCCACATCAAGATCACCGCACCGAGGTCCAGAGGTAAATATGGGGTGGGGGTGTGTGGGGAGGCTAAGGCAGTGGGTGGGTGCGGGTTGTGGGAGGGGGCCAGGAGACTGACGGACCGTTTTTTCTTTTCAGGTTAAAAACAAAAAGATTGACAAGGACATTTGCCACGCTGGGGTGGGCTCTCAGTGTGGCACAAGGATGGTTGGGGCGCCCAGCTGACAGGGGATTGGGCCTGTCGGCCTAAGCATCGATTGCCACGCTGGGGTGGGGCTCCCAGTGTGGCACTTAGTACTGGGAGGGTGAGGACACGGATGGACGGGATTGGGCACCTCACGGGCTATATCATTAGGTTGCCGTCTGGGGTGGGCACCCAGCGTGGCATTTTGGAAGGCTTTGGGGAGGTGGGGGGAATGCAGCACAGCCGATGGGGACTGGGCACCCCCGTCGGCTATACACTGTGTGTGTGTGTGCGGGGGGCACGCACACCGGCTTGTGTGTGTGTATGGGGGGAGCTGCACATGAGCAGGCGATATCTTATCGCTGCTCACTCAAGAGCAGCTCCCCCTTTGAACTGTATGCCACTGCATTTTGGAGCTTGTCATAGACAGCTCCAGCATGCATTGGCTTACAGGGGCCGTGCCTGCCAACACACTGACTGAATTGGAGGAGGAGGTGACACACCTCCGAAATCTCCGATGATGGCACTATGTTTCTTGCACATGCGTGCAAGCAAACATAAAAATCCCATTGTCATTAGAAGGTACAGTATCTGTTAAAAGAGCCAACTTTATAATCAAAGTGAGTGATAGTTGCATTTTAGTCTGGGGGAAGGTGCTGATGTGATGGTTCAAATATGAAAGGAGAAATTCTGGGGGCTGGCCCAATGGCATTTAGAGTTGAAGCACTGGGTGCTACATCTCAAGTCACGCCAGCTACCCAGGTTTGGGAACAATCCTGGGTTATCAGGGGTTGCTGGGGAGGGGGGCTGGGAGATGGATTGAGTGGCCATTCAGCGGCTCTCCTCTTCTGGGTGAGGATTCAGCTGTGACAGCTGCGAGACTGCCCCCGGGTGGAGGTCCGAGGGTAAAAGATATCCCCTGCAACATTTTTTTTCTACATTGTTGACTAGATTAACACAGCTACTACATTTCTTTTCTCAACAAAATGTAACAATTTGTAGCAGTTTGCAGCATAACATAGAGGCTTATTCAATACAGTATGTGTCAGATTTTTGATGCACAGTTATCTGGATGGACAGACATGTTAGATCATCTAAGATGAATATCCAGGTAGAGGTATACGTGCCTGCAGTTGAAAATCTAGGCAGAAGGATCCTGGAGAGGTCCCTTTGGAGACCCTGCCTGGAGTCTTATTGTCATGGAAGTCCTTGGACAAGGGCCAGTGAAGAGGAGTTTATAAAATGATACTTCAAGCTAATTTGTGTTAAGTACTGTAAATTAATATAGTTATACCACAACAGTGGAGACAAAAATGACAAGATAAAAAGTGATAGCTTATGCTTAAAGATCATGTGCAGCGGTTTTTACATATTTTTTTATAGAAGCTTAAAAAGTTGAAATTCAAGTCCTTGTGTCATGATAAGTGTTTCCTTAAAATTTCATGCTGTTTGGTTTTGTAGTTTTCTTTAAATCAGCATTTGTTAACCTGTTCTACAGTGGCTAAAAACAGTGGAGTTATTTCTGTCCTCTCAGTCAAGCTTAGAGTGCGATGACATCATTTTAGAGTAGTTTGCTGTTTCAGATTCCCAAACAGAGCAGACTCTGTAGAGTTTATGGTTTGCTGAGCTCTCCAGGTTTCTTACTAACCCAGTCTCTGGTTTGTGTTTACATCTGCTTAAAATATATCATTCTCTTCCTTTAAAAAGCTGATCATTTCATTTTCAATGCTGAATTGAAGTAGTGGAAATCTTTTTCTGTGAGAAATCAGCTTGTATGTATCACAGTTCTTGTTATTTGTAATGCAACCTCAATTTTTTTCTAACTATATAATGCAGGGCTGTTTAATGAATATAAATTAAATCTAAATTTTGTTCATTCACAGAAACAATTGTTCTCTGATGTAGCGTTCATAAATACAATCATGTAAGAAAATTTTTTTCATGTCAGATTGACAAACAGGTGCTTGTCACACTGCTACAGTATTTCAAGCACATGTACTGTCAGAACTCACAAATGTCAGTTCTTTGGTGGTTTCTGTGTGAAAATATATCATGTATGTGTATTACTAGAAACACTAGATGGCATCCTGATGCAACATGTATCCGCCTCTCATTTGAGGCAGCTGCTGTGTACTGCCACCAGTCCCCTGCACTACAAGTCCCCTGCCTTCTGCTCCACATTCAAGGTTGCTGCACGCTGCCGCCCACTGTGTTCTCCCACACAGTCAGGGATTGTGCACCTTGCTGCCTCAATCCCCTGCCTAAAGAATCACGACTACTGCAACCTGTCGATCCCTGCCCAAACAATTGGGGTTGCTGCATCCTGCTGCCCTCTCCCCTCCACCCTCACAGTTAGCAATGCTGCACATGTTGCCTCCTGTTTCTGTCTCCACAGTCAGAGCTGCTGTGCTGTGCTAATCCCTAGAGTGCCAGGTTCACTTCCTCCACAGCTGGTGCTGCTGGCACCATGCTGCTCTAGCTACCAGAGGTGGGGTGTTTACTGCACTCACGACCCACTTCCATTGCACCAAATGGTCAGGACTGCTGCACCATATGTACCCCATTGCATAGTCAGAGCTGATGTACCCTGATCCCAATGTGTCCTGCTCCACAGCAGAGGCTTCTGCACCATGCTGTCTTCTATCCCCTGTCACCACAGACAGGGCTGCTGCACCCTCCTCCTTTCTACATAGTTGGGGTTGCTGTGGTCTGCTATGCCCTAAAGCACCATGCCTCTGCAGTTAGGGCTGCTGCACCATGCTGCCACTTGCCACAAGATTCAGGGCATTTGCTGCACCCTGTTGCATGCCTCCACAGTTCAGGCAGTTGCACCCTGCTGTCTCCTTGCCACCAGAGTCAGATCCTTTACTACACCCTGCTGAGACAGAAACAGGGGGCAATATGTGCAGTGTCCCCGACTGGGATGGTGAGAGAGGGGGGGCAGCAGGGCGCAGCAACCCCAACTGTTCGGGAAGGGTGCACCACAAGAGTAAGGGCATTTGCTGCACCCTGTCCCCTGTCTGTGGAGGCAAGAGTCTCTGTGGTGCAGCAGGGCACAATGGTGTCACGGAACAAAGGACACCATGGTGCAGAAGCTTTGACTGTGGGGCTGGACACAGGTGGGCATCAGGGTACAGCAGCCCTGACAACAGCACAGTGTGCACATTGTGCAGCAACCCAGCCCATTTGGGGCAATGGAAGTGCACAGCATGGTTCAGCAGCCCCAACTGTGGATGTAGGTGGCATAAGACTCTACGGCGTAGCACAGCACAGTAGCCCTGACCATGGAGATAGGAACAGGGTGCAACAGGGTGCCGTGGCCTTGGCTGTGGGAACGGGGTGGGGACAGTGGGAAGCAGGGTGCAGCAGCCCTGAATGTTCAGGCAGGAGATAGAGGTGGTATCAGGATACAGCAGCCCAAACTGTGGGACAGGGTGCAGCAGCCATGCCTGTTTGGGACAAGGAATGTGGGCAGCAGGGTATAGCAAAGGATCTGACTCTGGTGGCAGGGGGGCAGCAGGGTGCAACTGCCTCAACCGTGGAAGCATACAACAGGGTGCAGCAAATGCCCTGAATCTTGTGGCCAGTGGCAGCATGGTGCAGCAACCCAAACTGCAGAGGCAAGGGGCTCTACAGCACAGCAGGCCATAGCAACTCCAACTGTGTAGAAAGGAGCAGGGTGCAGCAGCCCTCTCTCTGGTGACAGGGGATAGAGGACATCATGATGCAAAAGTCTTGACTGTGGTGCAGAACATCGGGCATCAGGGTACAGCAGCCCTGACTGTGAGATGGGGTACAGTTGATGCAGTGTTGGAGAGAGAGTAGCAGGGTGCAGCAACCCCAACTGTTTGGGCAGGGGGCAGCAGGATGCAGCAGCCCTGATTCTTTAGGCAGCAGATGGAGGCAGCAGGGTGCACAATCCCCGAGTGTGTGGGAGAAGACAGTGGGCAGCAGGGTGCAGCAGTCTTGAATGTGGAGCAGAAGGCAGGGGTCTTGTGGGACAGAGACAGGCGGCAGTAGACTGCAACTGCCTCAACAGTGGGACAGAGACACGGTTCATCGAGGTGCCACATAGTGCTTCTAGTTATACACATACATGATATATTTTCACACAGAAACCACCAAAGAACTGAAATTTGTGAGTTCTGACAGGTGCTTGTCACACTCTGCTACAGTAGTTCAAGCACATGTACTGTCTGTCAATCTGACATGAAAAAAAGTTCTTACATTAATGTACTTATGAAAGCTACAACAAAGACAGACTGTTTCTGTGAATAAATAAAATTTAGATTTATTTTATAGTCATTTAATAGTCCAGTGTTATATAACTGGAAAAAAAATCAGAGTTTTGATTAGAAAGAACTAAGAACTGTGACCGACAAGCTGATTTCTCACAAATAAAGATTTCCACTTCTTCAGTTCAGCAATGAAACTGAAATTATCAGCTTTTTATGAGAAGATAATGATATATTTTAAGCTGATCTATCTAAAACACATATCAGACAGTGGGTCGTAAGAAATTTGGAGAGCTCATCAAACCATTAACTCTACAAATCACTGCTCTGATTGTGAATCTGAAACAGCAAGCTACTCCAAAATGATGTAATCGCACTCTAAGTCTGACTGAGAGGACAGAAATAACACCACTGTTTTCAGCCACTGTAGATTAAATTAACAAATGCTGATTAAAAGAAAACCACAAAACCATACTAACATACCAAAATGCCAGCAGAATAGGCCTAACGGTCTTTCGTGTCTGCTCGTTTGGTCAGCCCCCACCCTGGGTGCTGACCTTGCTGTCCACCTCGCCTTCTCTGGCTTCTCCCTTCCCAGTTCCAGATATTCTTGCTGCATTGGATTTTGCTTCCAGAACCCTTCCCCTGTACCTGTCCCACCCCCTCTTGAACCCCTCCACTGTCTCTGCCTCCACCAGCCCCCTAGGCAGTGCATTCCATGGCTCCACCACCCTCTCAGTGAAGTAGCACCTCCTCCTTTCTCCCCTGAATCTTCCCCCGTCCAGCTTCCACCCATGCCCTCTAGTGGCCCCCTCCTCCTTCCTTCGAAGCACCCTGACTGTTCCTCCCCTATTTACCCTCTTCATGTACTTGAAGACCTCTATCATGTCCCCCCGGTCCCTTCTCTCTTCCAATGTGTACATATTTAGCTCTTCGAGCCTCTCCTCATAGGTCCTGTCCCCCAAGCCACAAATCATTTTGGTTGCCCTCCTCTGGACCCTCTCCAGGAGGTTAATGTCCCTCTTTAGTGTGGCTCCAAAACTGCACGCAGTATTCAAGGTGTGCCTCACCAAGCAGTTATACAGAGGAGTATCACTTCCTCCTTCTGGAGGTGATCCCCTAGCGATGCATTCCAGCATCCTGTTGGCCTTGGCTGCTGCCCTCCTACAAGTCTCCGAGTTGTTCATCTTGACATCCACCACCCCCAGGTCCCTCTCAGCCATCTAGACTTGTAGCATTCTCCCCCACCAGGGTGTACACTTGGCCTGGGTTTCTGCCCCAGGTGGAGTACCTTGCATTTCCTGCATTGAACCTCAGCTTCCACTTTCTAGACCATCTTTCCAGAGCCTCCAGGTCTCCCTGTGGGACCACCCTCCCTCCTCCCCATCCACCACCCCTCAGTTTCGAGTCATCTGCAAAGAGACTCATCTCGCTCCTGATTCCTGTCCTTATGTCAGATATCGAGGTGTTGAACAGAAGGGCCTAAGGACTGATCCTCTGTGGGACCCACTAATGACCCTCCTTGGGGATGAGACTATCCCACTAACTATGACCCTCTGGGTCTGGTCCTGGAGCCAATTGCCTATCCATCTGATCATCTGGTTCCCCACCCCATTTCTTCCAGCTTATCCAACAGGCCCACGGAGGAACAGAGTCAAATGCCTTGCTGAAGTCTAGAAAGAGGGACGCCCACTGGTCTACCCAGGTCCAAGGCACTTGTCACCCAGTCATAGAACTCCACCAGGTTTGTCTGACACGATTTCCCCAGGATGAATCCATGTTGTCTATTGTCCAGGCACCCTGACTTATCCAGGTCCCCCCAGCCTCTCCTTGACAATGCCCTCCATCACCTTGCCCACCACCGATGTCAGGCTGACAGGCCTGTAGTTCCCTGCCACCTCCCTTGACCCCCCTTGTGGATAGGCACTATATGCGCCCACCTTCCAGTCTTGGGGCACCCACCCTGTCCTCAGAGAGATGGTGAAAGATCCACAGGGTTTGCTGAGACATCCGCAAGTTCCTTCAGCACTCTGGGATGTAATTTATCCGCCCCGGTGCTTTCTCCATCTTAAGGGAGCTGAGGGCTTCCTCACTCTCTCTGCTGTGATTTCCCTCCGGTATCTCTTCTCCCTGCTTAGCCCTCCCCACCTGCCAATGATGCCTCCCTCTCCCCAGACCCGCCGATCGGTAAGGGTCCCCCTCCTCAGTATCTCTGTCTCCTCCCATGTATGATGCAGCACCCCCATTTTCCTTGGTGAAAACTGAGGTGAAGTACTCATTTAGTATCTCAGCCTGCTCCCCTGGGTCTTGTGCCCATCTCTCCCCTGATTTAATCCTGCTAATCTGCCCCTTCACCCTTCATTTTTCCCCAATGTATCTAAAGAACCCCTTGTTCCCTCTCCTAATTTCCCTGGCCAGGTTCTGCTCCTTCCTTGCCTTAGCCGCCCTCACCACTCTAGTGGCCCTTTCTAGCCATCAGCTCAGACTCCCTCGATCCCTTTCACTCCTTGAGCACTTGAATTGCTTATAGGCTGCTTTCTTTCCCTGCACCACCTCCTGGACCTCCCTGGTCCACCAGCAGGGTTTTTGGGCCCCACCATTTCGTCTTACTCTTGCACAGGTGCTGGTAGCATCCTGCACCCCTCTCTGATGATTTCCCACCTACTATCAGCATCCATGTCTGACCCAATCCCATCCAAATGCTCCTTAAGGATCCTTCCCATCTCCTTAAAAATCCGCCTCTGAAGTCGGTTACCTGTCTTTGTGCAGCCTTCTACCCTCCTAGGTCCAGGCAGAACCAGACCGTGGCATGGTCACTCCCCGCCAATGGGTCCCTTCACTCCAGGCCCCCAATCTGGTCACTGTCTGCCAGGACCACATCCAGTACCCACGCTCCTGGTCGGTTCCCTCACCTGCTGAGTTAGGAACGCGTCTTGAAAGACATCCAACAACCTCTGTTCCCTGGTCACAGAGGATGTCATAGTCTCCAGTCTGTTCCTGGCATGTTTAAGTCCCCAACACCACCACCATTCCTCTGCCCAGTCTGCAGTGTCTCCTGACATCTGCCACCAGACTGTCCTCCAGTTCCTCCGCCAGGGCAGGGGTCTATACACCACTCCTATTTTACTCTCTTGCCCCCTTGTTATCAAGGTGACCAATCGCCTCCACGGTTCCCTCCGCCTCCTCTACTCCCCCTATGCCAATGCAGTTTTTGACTATCATTGCTACCCCTCCTCCCCTTCCCTCCCCCCTGTCCTTCCTGAACATAGTGTAACCCTCCGGGTTCAGGTCCCAGTCATGTCCTGCAGTGGCCCAAGTCTCAGTGACCACTGCCACATCCACTGCTCCCTCAGTTAGCATCGCCTGGAGCTCAGGCATTTTATTGCCCAAGCTCCTAGCATTTAGCAGGACTACCTTCCACCCTTTCCCTATAGTTCCATTTCCCCTGCTCATTTCCCATGGGGATTCTGTTTTCCCCTGGTCTGCACTTTGCCAGTCGGCCTTTTCCTGCAATCCTCCTGGTCCCCAGGGGGGTGGAGACAGAGTCCCTCCTTATCGGCACCCCTTGACAGCCTTTTTCTCCATCCCACCCCCTTCACAAGTTTAAACCCCACTTTCACCATTAACCCTCTATTTTCAACTTAAGGATTCTCTCCTCCAAATTGAGATGGAGTCTCTCTCAGCATACAGCTCCTTATCCTCCCAGGTCTCCCCCCAATCCCCCATCAACCCATACCCTCTGGCCTCACACCACTCCCTGAGCCACTGGTTTATCTCCCTAATCTTCCTTTTGTGCTCCCCACTAGCCCTTGGCACTGGCAGGATTTCTGAGAAGGAAACTGTGCATCCTATGTCATGACAGACCCTGGCGAGCTCCCTGAATCTTGCCTGTATCTCTAGCTTGCTATATCCCTCAATGTCATTTGTACCCAGGTGGACCAGTATGTCTGGGGAACCCCCACAATCCTTTGCCAGCTGATACACCCGTGCGTTTAGCCCTGTGCACTGTTAGTCCAGGAAGCATGCTTGTTCTAACTGGCCAGGCTTCTCCCTCCCTATCCCATTTGATACCCTGATCATAGAATCCCCAGCAGGAGCACTCTGACCACCTTTTCTCCATTCCCCCCTTCCATGTCCCTCATCCTTTCTACTGGCCCCTCCACCCAGCCAGCTCCTTGTTCCTCCCTCTATCTGGGTGCCACATGCCACCCCTCCTTGTTTACCATGGCCACCCCCTCCTCCAATCCCTATGCCTCTCCTCCTCCTGAGTATCCTTCGGTACCTTGCTAATTCCACCTTCACTGCTCGCAACTGGTCCTTCTCCCCCATCTGCTAAACTAGCCTGGCTTATCCTCCCTTCCTTCCTGTCTCCATTTAGTTCCTCCTTGCTCATCGTGCTCCCCTGGCCTAAACCCTCAGCTCCCTTTACTGAATCCTCCTTGAACCTCTGGTCCTTCTCCTTTACCTTTCCTCCCAACTGGTCCTTCTCCTTGTGCTTTCCTCCCTCTTCCCCCTGCCCCTCCTGCTCTGATTCACTGCTCCCCCCATTCTCCTGCATTCCAGGTCCCCCCCTGTTCTTCCTGCTATCTGGCCCCTGCCTCCCACTCCCTTTCCATCTCTAACTACCCCTGTCGTGGCTACATCACCTCCCTCATCCTCGAGCAGAAGAAGAAAATTGAAGCGGTTATTGAGTGTAAGGTCTGATCCACCTCCCCGCCTTGCTTCCTTCTGTCCAGCCCTGGCCATCTGCCTACTTCCCCGAGAATGTTGTCCCTCCGTCCCTCCTTTGTGAGGGTCCCCAGTTACCTGCCTGCTTCCTTGGTAGTGTCCTTTTGGACCCCCTCTGCCAGGGTCCCTATGTGACCCCTGAGTATTCTCCTGCACTCCTTTCCCTATGCCCCCACCCCCAGTGCTTGGTGCAACCCCGTGGAAGATTCCCAGCCCCCTTCCCCAACCATACCACCCCCTTCCCCCAGCTTTCTCCTAATCCCCGCAACCTCCTCCCTAAGCTGTGCTAGCTGGTAGCACACTGGGCAACCACCGAACTTCCAAGCCCAGTCCAGTATCATGGCTGCTCCACACCCTGTGCACCCCACCACCCTCCCAAAGATGCCGGCCCTAATGACGTGTGGTTCCATCCCCATCCAGATAGGTTTCCTTGGGTGAGCCACCAGTTTCCCCCCAGTCCAAGATACACCCTACTGCCTAATCAGGTCACCCACTAATCTTAGAGACAGTCCCACTGTACACCAGTAACCCTGTTACTAGGTGCAGTACAACACATTAAACTTATAAGGGAAATGAACAACTCCCTAAGCTCCTCTCTCCCAGCCTTTAAATCCAACCCCCAGTGGCTAGAACTACATGAGCTGCATCTGCAGCCTTTTCCTCCAATTGCAGGGCAGGTGTTCCCCTATAAATTCTTAAGATTTCTGGGAGGGAGGAGGGGTGGGGAGGGAGGGCATTGCAGACACCCGACTCGGGAGAGAGTGTATCAGCCCTGTGTCTCCCCTCCAAGCCCAGCAGCCAAAGAACCAGGCCCAAGCAAATCCCACCAAATAGGTTTTAAATCAGAAGAAATAGGCCTCTACCAGCGCAGCCTGTTACACAGTGAAACATCCACAAAATGAGCCCCACTTACAGCCACCAAATCAGTTTTCAAACATCCAGCAGCCCCCAAAACAATACCCTGCTAGCCCCTTAGAAGTAAGAAAGAAAAGAACTAACCTACCAAGTAAAATCCACAAGAACCCTGTGAAAACAACAGCAGCAGCTACTGTCCTGGAACACAACTGATCCTGTCCCCTTCCAGTTCTTTCTCCATACAGCATGACATTTTCAGGAAACACTAATCATGACACAGGGACTTGAATTTCAGCTTTTTAAGCTATTATAAAAAATAGGTAAAAACCGTTGCACATGATCTTTAACTAGCAAGATATCATATTATCTTGTGAGCTGGGTATGTAACATCTTATCCTGTTGGGTACACCACAGTGAAGTACCGAACCAATCACAAAGCAGCTTTCATGATGCTGATGACATCACAATAGCTGTATGCAGCACTGATGCTAACAGTTTAAATCAGAGAGAAACAGTGAAATCATCATACAAACAGCTAAGCTACAAACTAGTCGTCCTGGCTAGCAATAATTATTCTACTTCCTAGGGTGTCTATCTGTATATCCCCCCATCCTTGGTGTAAAGAATAGGGGGCACAGTTTACTGGATGTAATGCATAATTATGGTCTCTTAAGCAATAATCCAAAACAGGATGTGGCTTAGGCTGGGATTCACCCATGCCTGGTGTGGTTTGGTCATGAGGCCGCAGACCAGTGACCAAATCACACCAAAAGTGGGTACATTCCAGTATAACCAACATCCTGGAGTGAATTACTGTAATTATACAATTGTTAGCAAGTTCAAGAGCTGCTGACACTTCTTTACTACCTTTTTCCCTTTCAGCTGCAGTATTTCAGTATCCCAACTTAAACCACATTTTTTGATGTCAGGGTTATGTTGTATCAGTAAAACTTGGACCTCACATGAACATGTGTTCCATTTCCTCCAGAAGCCACACTTTTGATGCAGCATACCTCAGTGACGTGAAGTGAGGAATCATTGAGTGCCACTGCCTGTAATACATTACTGAGAGCGATAGTTGGCCACTTGTTATTCTGAAAAAGCTTAGCTTTAATGATACGGATCTCAGTTATAGTGGCTCAGAGGATGCAATGCCCAGCTCAACTGTCACTGTGTAACAGACAGTTCCAGTAAGTAACTGCACATAATGTACAGTATATTGCATTTTTATTAATGTGATCAGCATGGTGTGGTGTATCTTATGTTCTCATAATAAAATTACATTGTGTGTTTCATAACTGATTCCATTGTTTTTTTATTTACCATTCATGTTTTAATCACTTTGATGACTCCTATGCTGCCAAAACATTTGCAATGCAGCAGTCCAAGTAACCCGCCCCTTAACTTGGGCAATGTTTTTTAAATTATGTTGTACTGCATGAAGATTGTTTTCATTTGTCTGCTCAAGAGAGTCTATACGTCATGCTGCTTCATGTTTGCCCCACTTTTAATTTTTCTATGTGTTTGGTTTTACATTTTTTTTAAATAGTGGATTCTGACCAAGACATGGCCCATAGTATTGTCTCCATGTGACTGGGAATCGTGATGGGTAACAGATGGGTGAAGTCACTAAATGTACCCTGTTAGTAGCCCTTTAACAATTTATAGGGTCTACGCTTGTAAGAAATAGGACAGACAGCTCAATAGTTTTACACTGTCTGTCATAACCTTGCCTAAATACCATAAAATATAACATATGTGGACGGATAAACTCCTGTGTGACAGATAACGAAAGTCACACCATGTGTGCTGCTAGTAGACCTTTAGGAGCTTATATGATCTCAATATTCATCAAACCAAATATAAGATGTATATAAATCCATGGCAATACTTTGCAGTTCCTAGAGCACAAATACGATTCAACTTTAAAGTTTAAATATGGAAATATGGGTGTGGGCAGGACAGTAGTGTGGTGGGTAGGTAACTGGCTGGGTGGCAGGACACAGAGGGTTGTGGTAAATGGCTGTCACTCCATAGAGGGAAGAGTGACCAGTGGGGTACCACAGGGATCAGTGCTGGGACCAGTCCTATTCAACATCTTCATCAGTGACATTGCGCAGGACCTAGAAGGCAGAATTTCACTGTTCGCTGATGACACAAAGCTCTGTAACAGAGTAGGACACACCAGAGGGTGTAGACAGAATAGGAAGGACCTGCAGAAACTTGAAGAATGGTCAGGGTTTGGCAGTTGAAATTCAATGCAAAGAAGTGCAAGATAATGCATATGGGGCACAAAAACCTGGCACAATATATCAGTTGGGGGTGGAGGATATAGTATGCACCAAGCAGGAAAGGGATCTTGGGGTTATCATCTCTGATGACCTCAAGGTAGGAAACAGTATGACAAGGCAGCAGGTAAGCAAATAGGATGCTGGGATGCGAGGCAGGGGCATCACCAACAGGAAAAGGGAGGTCATAATTCCACTATACAAGACACTAGTGAGGCCCCACCTGGAGTACAGTGTACAGTTCTGGAGACCTTACCTACGTAAGGACATAGACAGGGTAGAGAAGGTTCAGAGGAGGGCAACAAAGATGGTGCATGGATTGCATCACAAGTCCTATGAGGACAGGTTGAAGGAACTGAACATGTACTCCCTGGAGGAGAGGAGGAGAGAGGATATGATAGAGACATGCAAGTATCTTACAGGGAGGAGCAGGGTGCGGAATACACTATTTTAAGCGAAAAAGATGTTCCAGGACTAGAGGCATGGGATGAAGTTGGAGGAGGATGATTCAGAGGAAACGTGAGGAAGAATTTCTTCACAGAACGAGTGGTGGACAAGTGGAACAGCCTGCCAGAGGAAGTGGTGGGGGCTGAAACAATCACAGGATTTAAGAATGCATGGGATAGACATAAAGGAATTCTGGAGGTCAGGGGTAAGGGGCAACAGACGTCTAGGAAAACATAAACTGAACTTAGAAGCTCAAATGGGCAGACTGGGTGGGCCATAGGCCCTTATCTGCCAACACTGTCTACGTATTCATGTAAATAGTGCCTGATTGCTCTTCAGATGTTTATAAACAAGGGAGCAGCTATAGTGCCATTCACACATACACACTGCCATGGAAAGGAATGATAGCTCACTTCTGCTTGCCAACATGTGTTCCTCAGTTTATGTCATAATGTACGGCTAGCGGGAGCAAGCACACAATGGCTGCAGAGTGAGTGTGAAAGTGCAGGATCACTAAAGAAAGAGAAAGTAACTAAAAATAAAGAAAATGACACAAAGGACAGCAAATTCTTCATTAATATAATCATATATGCTTCACAACTGATCGAATGTGGCAGGGTATAGCTGTTCATGTCAACAGCTCTTTAAGTGTTTTCAAAAGAAATTTAAAAAGAGTACATTTATTTTTTTAAATTGCATTTTTATTGATTTTTCTGGTAATAGCCTATCTCATTACCTTAAATAGCTCCGTTACTAGTTCATATGTTGTCACTCGATGTGAGCAGTGTCCTGCTGCCTTTTTCTGCCTGGAGGAGCTGTAGTTTATTGTTCCTGGACCCACGTCCTACCGAGATGACAGAAAAATGCATGCTGATGCACTCTACCCAGTGTGGAGTCAGAGGAAGAGCCAGCAGAGCAGTCACTCTCTCTCTCTCTCTCTCTCTCTCTCTCTGATGCTTCTTGTACAGCTAGTGCCACACATCTGCAGTTCCATGATGTGGACAATTCAGCTCCCAGAGATTTCTGTCTCAGACTCCTCTTTTGAGGGGTTTAGAGACTGCTGAATGCCCAGTGGTGCTTCTTTATATCCGGTGCCATCCCCTCACAGTCAGTCCTGGACCAGGATTACAAGCTGTGTGGCGGTGGCTGCAAAGTACGGAGGAGCTGTGGCTCGAGTTCTCCCATGGTCACTCGATGTAGCTTCAGATCTGCCTTCTCATCCCCCCACAGCTGCAGTTCATGGATCAGGGGACCGAAGAGGGGAGGTCAGTTCTGGCTGGAGGTGTAGTTGTGTAGAAGAATTTAGCGTGTGTTAAAAAAGGTGCTGTCTTTGCTATGTGTTCAGTCTAATGTGCAGTCGGGCAAGAGACCTGTGTTCTTGGTAGATTTTCTGCCAAGTTAGTCTTTCTTCAACTGGGACCAGAAACTCTAGACAAAGTGTCTCAGTATATATTAAAAATGTTTTGTTGTTCAAATATTGTATGGAGAAGCTGACCACCCCGTGAGGAAGTGTGGCCTGCCAGTATAAGTTAGCACGGGGAGTAACATCCAGTGTCAGCAGTTTTTAACATTCTGTGAGCAGCTGGAGTGCAGATACTAATAATGAGTGTGATTGGGTTATATTCAAGGTTTTTTTGTAATCTGTTTTGGGGCTCAGTGATGGTTTTGGCTGACTATGCAGTTGGGAGTCCATGATGGTAGCTCTGTGAGAGCAGGTGGTGGCTAAAAAAAGTGTAGTGATTTTTACATCTTTGTAGTGGTTGACAGGCACCTTTTGTTGTGGTTATGGTGGGATTTACCATGGCTCAAAAATGCCAGCCAGCCAATCAGAGTGCCCCCTTCTTGAACCCCATTGTATAATGTAACATGTTTTATGCCTCTTACAACTCTGTACCATTGTTTCTGCTGGTTCAGTTTAAAACAATAAATATAAATTTTAAAGCTATAACTATTAAACTGATGATCTATAAATCAAATATGCACAGGTCTGACTCAAAGTATGCAGAATAGCTTGGTATTTGGTCAAGACCGCAGAGAAATAAATGAGTGGTCAAAAGCCATGTCATCTTTACAGCGGGCATGGTTTGGGAATTTCTTTATTTTTATTAGCACGATTTTGGGCCATGTCCATTTTTGGTGTTCCACGCGGCATAGTTTTTGACCGCTCGATTATCTCCCACGTGGTATTGACCTAGACCTGAATAGCTCCACTTGTGAGGGAGCAGGACTTTTTGTTTTATTTATTTGGTTTTTAGTGACCAGGTAAGTACACCAGACAATTAAATGCCTATTTACAGGTACTTTTGTAACTCACTCATGCCTCTGCCATTCATGAGTTATGGTTCTGCTCCTTCACACATGAAGATAAATCACATATTTTGAGTCAGTCTACTGCATATCCCCTTTAAAAAAGTAGTGATATACTATGCTATGGAATATATGTCAAGTAGTCATGCAAGTGGGGGGATGCTAGAGAGTCATGCACCAGACTGGTTGTGTTTCACCTCGGCTCTGACAGAAGCCAAACATTTTGAAATAAATAATCCCTTTCAAAGCTTTATTTAACTATTTGATGTGCACCTTTGTGTTCTTTCAGTCATAAGGAAGAGACGAATATCATTTTGAAAGATGGGAAGACTGCCAAGGCAAACGTCAGCAACAGCCAACACAACAGCAGGTCATTCCTCCTGGGAGTAGCGCTGAAGCCATCAACCCAGGTGGAGCAGGTGTCCCACCACTGTGAGAGTGTTCTGAAAGCGATTCAAGACATAGATAAATTGAACTGATCCTGGCTCGCAAGATCTCACAAGACACTAAAATTGTTACTGCAGTCATTACAGCTGCAGAGGCAGACAACTGTTCCAAAAAGACTCCAGACAGTCATTGGAAAACTCACACCAGAAAATATCCATTTAAGATCTCAGCAAGAGACATTAGAATCCCCATCCAGAGACCACCTAGTCCAAAGCAGCTGCCTCAATGGATATCAAGTAAGAGGAGCACTTGGACGACAGTGGGCTCAGGGAGGGTTAGGACTGTTAATCAGAAAAATAGCCCCAAACCTATTCCACTATATAACTTGAGGGGGAGGACAGCGAGATGAGGTGCCTACCAGGTGCCATGGCATGGAGGGATAGGAGGAGGATCCTGGGGGATCACCGAGAAGGCAGGATGGAAGGGAGAGCTGGATGTCATTATCCATCTAGGAACTAATGACCTGACAAATGGGGAACCTACAGCAGTTCAGCTATTCCCATCAGTTTTTTTGAAAAGTACTACCTGTGAGAGGCATGGGCAAGTGTAGGGGTGCCCGCACCAGAACTTTAACACATGGTTGAAGAACTGGTGCAGTGAGGAAGGGTTCAGATTCACTGGTGACTGGGGGACCACCTGTTGGGATGGGAGCTTATTCAAGCCCAGTGGCCTGCATCCATCCTGGAGAGGAACCCAGATCCTGAAAGAAAAGTTTAAATGCTACATTGGCAAGTATTTAAACTAGCCAAGCGGGGTAGCAGGCCAGCAAGAAGGGAAATTGATTGCCCAACCCCAGAAGCTAGCAAAGGAACAAGGGACCAAGAGGGGGGAAATCACAGCAATGCAAAGTACAAAAGACAGGAAGGGAAGAATAGAAGGAACACAGGTACCCAAGGAGTGGATAGGCAGTCAGAGGATAGAATACAACAGAAGGGAAGAAGGCAGGGTGGGCCAGGCAAAAAGATCACCTGGGAAGGGGGAGAGTGTAGGACAACAAAACAAGGGAGGGAAGTTACATCATGGAGAGCCATGTGTGCCAGTGCCAGGAGCCTTAGCAACAAGATGGAGGACCTGGAGGCAGCTGTGGCAAGTCAGACCTGGACATTGTGGCCATCACAGAGAACTGGTGTAATGATCACCACTACTGGGAGAAGGCCAGACCTGGCTATAACCTATTCAGGAGAGACAGAAAGTTCAGGAAGGGGGGAGGAGTGGCACTGTATGTGAAACATAACATTAAGGCCACAGAAATCTATGGGGAAAAGGGGGGGGATACTGCGGGTTTTGCTTGAAACAAAAAAGGGGGGCAGCCATCTGCACAACAGTAGTCTGTAGTCCACCAACCCAGGTGGAAGAGACAGATAGGGAATTGATGCTTGCCATCCAAAGAATGGTGGACAAGGGATTGGTGGTGCTGGTTGGAGACTTCAACATGCCAGATATGGACTGGAGCTTCCCAGCAGCAGCAGCCAGGAGCAGATTTATCCTGGACTCCCTTCAGGGATCCTTCCTTAAACAACTGGTCATGGAACCAACTCGCCAGGAGGCAATACTGGACCTGGTGCTCACAAATGGGGACAGTGTGACAGGGGTCACGTTAGGAGAGCACCTGGGGAACAGTGACTACCAGACATTGCAGTCTGAAATGACTGAATGGGCAGATCCCTATCACACTAAAGCACATATCCAAGACTTTAGAAGGGCAGATTCTGGGAGAATGGGGAAATGCTTAGAAGAAGCACTAGCTGGAATGGGGAAGGAATTAGGGGTGGAGGAACAGTGGGTAGTATTTAAAACAGGGATAGCAAGGGCAACCCACCTATGTGTTAAGTAGGTTAACAAGGAAAAAAGGAAGAGGAAACCCTTATGGTATTTCAAGGAAGTAGCAGAGAAAGTGAAGCCCAAAAGGACTGCATTCAATCAGTACAAAAAGACACAGGCAGAAGGGGATAGGGAGAGGTACCAGGAGAAACCAAGGGCAGCAGGGAGGGCAATTGGGGAAGCCAAAGCTCAGACAGAGGAGCACATTGTGAAAACAGTGGATAGAGGGGACAAAACCTTTTACAGGTACATAAGTGAAAAAAGGAAGGTAAAGGGAGGGATAGTGAGGCTAAAGGGTGGGGGCGAGAGCAGTGTTGAGGATGACAACAGTAAAGCAGACATACTGAACAGATATTTTTGCTCAGTCTTTACAGTAGAAGGGGGAAGTAGCCGGCCAGAAGGGAGTACAAAGTGGGGGGGAGGGCACAGAAATAGATACAAGTCCATTTCCACAGGAAAGGGTCTTAAAGGAACTGGAAGGAATAAGAATTGATAAAGCTATGTGCCCGGATAGGGTGCACCCCAGGGTGCAGAGGGAGCTCAGAGAAGTGGCGGCTGAACCTTTGGCAACCCTGTTTAGATGATCACTGGAAACAGTGAGGTGCCCAAAGACTGGAGAACAGCTGATGTAGTCTCCTTATACAACAGCGGGAACAGAGAGGAAGCGGAAAACTACAGACCAGTCAGCCTTATCTCAGTAGTAAGGAAGATTATGAAAGCACTGCTGAAGGAGAGATTAGTGGAACACCTTGTTGTGAACGGTCTACAGGACCCAAGGCAACATGGTTTTACTGGAGGAAGGTCATTCCAGACTAACCTCATTGAATTTTTTGACTGGATGACAAGGGAGGTGGACCATGGTTGGGCAGTGGATGTTGCCTATCTGGACTTCAGTAAGGCCTTTGACACTGTGCCCCATAGGAGGCTGTTAAACAAGCTGGGCAATATGGCAGTGGGTAGGACAGTAGTGAGGTGGATGGGGAATTGGCTGGATGGCAGGACACAGGGTGGTGGTAAAAGGCCGTCACTCCACCAAGGGATGTGACCAGTGGAGCACCACAGGGATCAGTGCTGGGTCCAGTCCTCTTCAACATCTTTATCAGTGACATTATGGATAACATAGGAGGGAAAATATTCTTGTTTGCTGATGACACAAAACTCTGTAACAGAGTGGACACACCAGAGGAAGTGGATAGAATGAGGAAAAACCTGCAGAAGCTTGAGGAATGGTCAAGTGTGGCAGCTGAGATTTAACACAATGCCGAATAATGCACATGGGGCACAAAAATCCTGGAACAACATATCAGCTGGGAGGGAGGATATAGCATGCTCCAATCAGGAAAGGGACCTAGGGGTTATCACCTCTGATGTCCTAAAGGGTGGGAGTCAGTGTGACAAGGTGGCAGGCAAAGCAAATAGGATGCTGGGATGCATAGGAAGGGGCTTCACCAGCAGGAAAAGGGAGGTCATAATTCCACTGTGCAAGACATTAGTCAGGCCACACCTGTCCAGTTCTGGAGGCCTTACCTACGTAGGGATATAGACAGGCTGGAGACAGTTCAAAGGAGGGCAACCAAGATGGTACAGGGTTTGCATCACAAGTCCTACAAGGACAGGCTGAAGGACTTGAATATGTACTCCCAGGAGGAAAGGAGGGAAAGGGGGGATATGATAGAGACATATACGTACCTCATGGGGAGGAACAAGGTGCAGGAAAACACTATTTTTCAGAGGAAGAGATGTTCCAGGACTAGGGGTCATGGGATGAAATTGGAGTGAGGGAGGTTCAGAGGTAATGTTAGGAAGTATTTCTGCATGGAAAGGGTGGTGGACACATGGCATGCCCTGCTAGAGGAGGTGGAGGGGGCTGAAATGATTACAGGATTCAAGAATGCATGGGATATACATTTGGGGGGGGGGTTCTATCAGTTGGGGGAAAGGGACAACCCAGTTCAAGAGAAGCTTGAAGAGGCAAAATTATATGCCCAGTTGGGCAGACTAAGTGGGCCATAGGCCCTTATCTGCCATCAGTATCTATGTATCTATGAAAGTAAGCTCAGGCCATGATGATTTGGGTGACCGTGATTGACTTTCTCAAAGGAGCAGGAGGGGAGGATTTGGTGTAATTCATTAGGCCATGGTGCCAGGGATCACCACCCGATGACTCAGGGTTTGATCCAGTAGATATAAAGAATGCTTACAGAATTAATGCAAGATCAGCTCATTAGCCCAGTAATGCCCCTCGAACAATACTCCTGGTGACCAGTGCACCAGAGGTGAGAGACCTATTGCTATAATGGACAGTCAGAAATTTCCCCTTTTCTTTTGAAACCATGATGTTAAATTGTTCTATGACTGGTCATTTTCAGCCTGTTCAAGGAGAAAGCTCATTGAGCCACTACGGCAGTAATTGAGAGGGCTCAGTGTGGTCCAGTCCCTGTAATCACCAGCTAGAGTTTGGCTCACATACAGGGTTCAGTTGTATAAATCCAGCAACCAAAGGAAAAGTAAGAAATACTTTGATAAAATAGCCGAAGAGTTGAGTCGTGCTCAACCACATACCGGAGAGGAAGAAAACATTTTTGAGGGGGAAGATTTAACTGCATACTGGACTGGAATAAATAGTATTCTACTTAATGTCTCTTACAGGAGAATGGGGGGATGATTGAGGTTACACAATAAAAAAAAACACATGGTTACAGTCTGTAGTTTTACCAAATGTTCACTGCACACATGCATTATTCCTAGACTAAATGTCATCTCACAATGCGGTCGGTAGTCTTTGGACTTTCATTGTCATTCTCTGCTCAGATTTTGACATATCTCAGTCTTGCAGCACCTCACACTATCTTGGCACTGCCATTTTGTACTGGCCTTTCCTTTAATCCTTGTAGAGACTGCATTAGATGGTATGAGTATCTAAGCATATCAAACTCACCTTTAGACTATATAGTGAACTGTGGTTGAACTGCAATAATTTTATATGACCCTCTTGCACTGCAGAAATATAAGTGCCTGTATTCACAAAGAATACTGTAGTTTAAAAACAGTACCATTAGTTGTAATGCAGCTACTATAGTGGTCACATTCACCATATCTCCCTAGTATAAATGTATTTTGTAGGTTTTCCTTGGGTCATGGTGGAACTTAGCATAAGGGTCAAAAAATGTTTGGTCTATAACAAGTTTAAGGATTACTCCGGTATGAAGTATCATATTCATGGATCTAGTCATACTGATGGTAACAACTGTGCTGTCTCTTCTGAGTAAGAAGTAAATACCATCTGTATATCTATGAAAGTTTATGTGGCATGTTTCTTTTTAAAAATGAATAAAATATAAGTAAAAAAAATTATCGTATAAATTCAAATGCAGTATGGAATAATACGGTTTACACAATAGCAGAGATACTGTTGAAGAACTCTACCTATGCACAATTAAAAGATTACAAACTTTTTTTTGATCCCATAGATTTATGTGGAAAAGCAGGAGGTTAGAAATGTGTCTTTTTCTTTGAGGGAGGGCAACACACATTGCTTAGAATCTTTCTCCAGCGTTGTTGTGAATGGCTTCCTCAGGAGATTTCAAAGAGGCCCAGGACAACACTTCTGAGGGAGCACTAGGAGGCAACAGGAAATGAAAAGCAATGTTGTTTATCTAAGTAGGTGATGATTTAACAAAGCCCTTATAAAGCATACACAGTACACACTGAGTATACTGTCACTGTATAATGCTTACAAGAAGCCAGTTTAATCCACACTGTCAAAGACGGGGAATAAATCTCATGTGATTTAGATAAAACTAACAGCCCTATGATATTTAAGTAATAATGCATGATAGGGTGTGTGTTGTGCTGGAATAACATTATTCCTCTGGTGGTTGAAGCACAAAGCTGCAGGATGAGTAATAGAGCTGTGCAAATACCTTTCTGCAAATATTCGGCTGAATATTCGGTATTCGGACAACAAAAATTTAGTATTCAACTGCCGAATATAATATTCGGCACAGCCCTAGCAACTGAGAAAAAAAACATAAAACAAGTCTCCGGCTCCCACTCCACTGCAGTCCCCTTAAAAAACAAGTGCAGTCATGTAACCCTCATCCCCATCCCCTATAGCAGCGCCCCTCCAGCACTGGCAGTAATTTGTTATAAAAATAAATAAATAAAATCTCCGATGGCGATTGACTAGCCCGCCCTCCACGGTCCTGCCACCCTCTTGTTGTAGAAGCTCATTTGTCTAATGTACTCTTCCCCACCCTGGCAGCACCTCAGTCCCGTTCCTCCCACCCCCAGAATCCCAGGCCTCTTCAGAAAATTGGCAGCGCAGCACCACAACAACCCTCCGTCATCCACAGCTGAGTGCTTTGCTACGAATGAAGTGAAGTTCAGGCTTGCATAGGAAACTAGCAGATCATGGATCTGCTGGTTTTACTATGCAAGCCCACCATAACACTTTCATTCATTGCAAGGCGCTCGGCTGTGGAGGAGGGAGGGTTGTTGCAGCACTGTGCTGCCATTATTTTCTGAAGGCTAATTACCAGGGTGCTGGGGGGGAGAGTGGGAGTAGGGGTGCTGCCAGGGTGGGAGGGGGGAAGAGTATAATACAAATGAGCTTCACCAGACAAAAAGGGCAGCTGGCATGGAGTCGGGCAGGTTCTGCCAGTCACCCATCAGAGATTTTATTTATTTTTTTAATAAATTGCTGGTGCTGGGGGGGGTGAGATTAGGGTTCTGCCAGGGTGAGGTGGGGAGGGAGTCTATTATTAAGTACATTAGGGTCACCAGACAAGAGGGCGGCTGGTCGTGGAGGTGTGCAGGTTGTGCCAGTCGCCCATTGAGGATTTTATTTATTTTTTTATAACGAATTGCCACCGGTGCTGCAGGGGGGTTTCTGCTAGAGGGTGGGGTGGATGGGGGCTACATGACTGACCTTGTTTTTTTTTTTGGGATGGGCTGCAGAGGAGGTTGAGGTGTTTGGGTCTGTGAAGACAAGGGCTTTGCCGAATACGAATACCACCCGAATAGTCTTCTATTTGGGAAGGGCTTCTGAATATTCGGAAGCCCTGATATTCGTGGTATTTGGAAAGTAATATTCAGCCCCTGCACAGCCCTACTGAGTATGTTCAAGACCTGAGAAGTGATGTTATCCCAGCATGACACACATCCCTGGAGTGTTATTGCTATTATACAATGGCTCATTTTTAATACAAAAAGAAGTTGAACATGTTTTCAAAATAATCTTTTTTCATAATTTTCTTATGTGCAGGTATACCTTTAAAGGGGAATACTCAGCTCCCCTGGAGAAATATTGTGGGACCCTGAGGTCCAGAGTTAGCAAATTGCAAAGTTAAATAATTTTTTAAGTCACTTACTTAGCTGCTGTGTAAGTTATTATCTGGTTGATCATGTGACCCCCCCCATGACTCCATACTCTATGTCCCAGAGTCCTCCATGGCCAGCCTTCTGATGATGTAGTTCAGGAGCCAGGTGCATTTATCTAGGTGCCTAAGTTGAAAAGGTTTGATGACTGTTTCTTATGTAAAAAGGTGTGTAGAATTCAGATTTACAACTCGTATTCATTCATAATTGTACATTTTTCTTGGAAAATGCACTTTCTTAAGAGTAACTAAAAGTTTTACATTAATGTAATAGACTTGGTTTACTTATTTATTTAATTTATCTAATTTATTTAATAGACTCAGTTTACCTAGTTATTAATTTAGTTTATTTAACGTTTCAGATATGGCTAGCAAGATTTCTCACAAACCTCAGAGGCGATGCATCCTACACACTGATCCATGAGTTAGCACAGACCATGGAGACCTGTTACCTTTTGATGATGCTTACTGGGAGAAAGTAGTTGATGCAAAGGAAAGGCAATCTAGTCAAACACTGTCAAAGTACAATATGGTGTGTCTTGAATTGCCTGAACATTACTCCAGCAGCCATAGTTATCATATGCCTGGTTAAATAAAGTGATTGATTGATTGATTGATTATCTGATATAAGATCTTCACCGCATGTAAGAGTTCTAGAAAACTTTCAGCTGATGAAACTTAAAAAAAAGACATCGTAAAGCGTTATCCAGCAAAATTGCTTCGCTCCCAAGTTCATAGTGCTCTATCTGAATCTGCAGCATCTACATCAGGCATATTCCCAAATGAATGTATATTTTGCAACTCATACAAGAAAAGGAATCCTAAAGGGTCAAAGGAGACTTTTGAATATCCAACAACATGTGTAACTTATGGGGCAGCAGGCAGCATAAAAAATGCAGCAAAAGAAATGGATGATCGACAAATGGATATGATGGTAGGCAGTATTGATCTCATAGCCAAAGAAGTGAAGTACCACAACAACTGTAATAAAACGTATGTAAAAAAGGCAGAACGAATAAAGGGCAAAGGTACAAAATGTGGATACAGTAAGTTGAGGGACAGTCACCAGGTTACCTTTTCCAGACTTGTTAAGTATGTGCAGTGCATCATTGTTAATGAAATGCAAGAAGAATCATTGCTATTTTTACACAAAAGGTACATGGACATTCTTATGGAGTGTAGTGGGTGTGAAACAAATTACAACCCACAGAACTTGCAGTCAAAACTGGCAGATCACTTCAAAGATGGTATCATATTTGATACCAAAAGTAGAAAAACAGGTGCAATCATCAGGTCTGCTAAGAAACAGGCTGACTGGAGGAAAGCACAAGCAGCGCAAGCAGCTCAACACACAAGAGAACAGTTGTTGGAACTCCTAAAGGTACAGCCTTGTAATAAAACTGAAGTTAAAGTTGAAGACTTAATAGAAGAAAATATAAAACTGCCACCCATTCTTCAGACATTCCTACATACTGTACTCACGGGTTCATCAGAAGTGGACAGTGAACGACAGGAGAGGGTAGTTCAATCCCTATTGAAGATGACATAGTATTTGAAGTGTCAAGTGGAATAATCAAACCACAAAAACACCTCTTGTTGGGCATGGTCATTAAATCCACAACTCAGCCCCCTTTGTCAGCAGCTTTAATTACCAATTCTGGTGTTGCCTGTAGTTTTTCTAAAGCAATCTGTTCTTGATTTCATAGGTTGTTAAATGTTGCTCTGGGTAAATCGCTAAAAAGAGACTCCAAGTCACACTCAACCATTTCCTTAAACACATTCCAAAACGCATCAGGCGTATTTTTATCTGCTGTAATAAAGTTTATACAATTTTTTAGCCAAGTGTTCATTTTTTATTTATGGAGGTGGTGAGTGCCGGAGTCTTTTTGTTGTTATAGTATTTTTTCTCTGAGCACCACCCTCCCAGTGCTGCCTCTTTCTTTTGTATTGCTGAACCAATCCTTCAGCTGATGGAAGGAAGACTGTAGTTTATTCTGCAGTGGGTCGATGTAGGGGTTGCTGCAGAGGATGACAGCATCATCGGCATACAGTATGATTTTGCTGTCACAGGCCTTTGGAAGATCATTCAGAATAAGGGTTAATAACAGGGGTCACAGGATAGATCCTTGGGGAACACTCAGGGACAGTTTTCTGGATTCTGACACAGCTTGGCTGACTTTGACTTTAATGACTGGTAGTCATGGAACCAGTGTACAGCATTTGTGGCCATCCTCAATCTTTGTAGTTGAGCCAGGATGAGGGTGTGGATGCTATCGAAGGCCTTTGTGAAATCGATAAAGATGGACCTGACCAGCTTGCCTTCATCTAGAGCCTTATGCACGGAGTCGGTGTACTCCACCAGTGCTGTGGCAGTGCTGTGATCCTTTTTAAAGCCGTGCTGTTGGGGACTTTGCAGTTGGTATTTATGGAAGTAGTCTGTGAATTGATCTGCGACAATCCTTTCCAGAGCTTTGGATAGGAGGGAGAGGATTGAAGTGGGTCTGTAGTTGGCAATGCAGGATCTGGCATCATTCTTGTAGACGGGGGTCACCAGAGCTTGTTTCCAAACTGTAGGGAATTTTGCCAGAGTAAGTGATTTATTGAAGAGTTTGGATATGGGGACAATGATCTCATCCAGGGTTAGGGCTACCAGTTTCATGTCTATGCCGTCACCCCCATCCTGGTTTTGCTCAGGACTTTTTTTACATAAGACATTGCCTCCTTAACTGTTACCTACTTAAAATAGATGTTTGGGTGCTTACTTATGGTAGATGCGCTGCTACGTTGTACATTCGTGGGGTTAAAATAGTCGGGATGGAGGACTGAGCTGAGGTCAGTAAAGGCAGTACTGAAAGACTCAGCTATTGTGAGAGGATCCGTGGTGGCTGATCCATTTATAGTGAGCAACTGGGGGTGCTTTCTTCCTCCTTCTCAAGGAGAATACTGATATTCTTCCAGAACCTCTTTCCATTGCCCCAGCATCTATCCAGCTGTTCTTTGTGATAGTTAGCTTTGGCTTGCCTGATCAGATGCATACACCTATTTCTAGAGGCCCTGTAGTTCTGATAGTCAGTCTTGGCACCAGTGGACCTGGCCCTTGCCCAGAGGTTGTCCCTTTCCCTCATGAGATTGAGGAGTTCACTAGTGATCCACCCGTTATTACAACTGCAGGATATCCTTTTTCTTACTGGGGCAAATTTATCGCAACTCTGTTGAATCCTTTGATAAAGTATTTTACAGCTTGGTCAAGGTTGGGCAGTGCATCGATGGGTGACCAATCAAGTTGTGATAGTACGGCTTTGAGAGGCCCCAGCTGTCCTTTTCTCAGGACCCTGCATTCGACTATAGCAGGGGGAATGTTTTATATTTGTTGGTCCACCTGAAGGTGATCAGTGAGTGAGCACTCAGAGTATCTGGCTGCATGGTGATCTCTGTTATCCTGGAGGGTGAGCAAGAGAGGAGCTATTCAATGAGTGTACTGGTGCCCTTCCTGTAATTTCTCCTGGTGGGTTCGGCAACTACTGTACCTGTGTGAGGAACATGCTGACCATGGTGTCCCTCTGGGGGGTTGACTCCTGGCTGAGCCAGTTTAGGTTAAAATCCCCAGAGATGATGAGCTCACAGTCTTTTTTTTTTTTTTGGTAATTTTTTAATATTATTTTTGTGCTGGCATCCCCTAGCTCTACATGAGCGGGCTCACCAGGTTCCAGCAGCCTTCCACCTCATACTCAGGGCTTGCCCCCCCAAATGGGGCCACCAACGGTGGACTTTACATGACCAGAGGGGACGGCGCTGGAGCCGGCTCAGTAGCGGGGGCTGGCATTTTTTTTTTGTGGTGTGATTCCCTCAGGGCAGGGACATGCAATGATGGCCCACGTCCACTCAACCCCCATATGTGTGGGTGCTGACCACTGTGGTACCCCTGGCCTCCACTAGGGGTCCGTCATGCATTGGACATTCAACCCCACCTCCCCCCAGAGTAGGAGAGCAGTCCAGTGGATGCTCTATCCTACTCCCCTTGGCCGGCCCTCTGACACCCAGATCTGTTCCCAAACCCGGGTTGTCGGTGTCACAGACAGCAGCCATGCCTCTGTGCCAGCAGGCTGGCCATGAGCTCACTGCCTTTAATGAGAGTGCAGAAGGCATCCATGACTTTGGTCAAGCCTTCACAAGCCTTTTTAGGTGGTTGATAGACCGAGACGACAACAAGGGTCTTGCTATATTGGCCGACCAGAAGTTTAACAGCTAGCAGTTCATTGTCATCAACCCTGCCAGTAATAGGGAGCACAGTGCCCTGGAATGAGCCCCTGATGTATTTGAGACAGCCTCCTCCTCTCTTGCCTTTTCTGTCATTCCTGAAAGCTTGGTAACCTGGCAGCGCAAATTCATTGTTTTTGTCTTGTCAGTCAACCAGGTCTCAGTGAGACAGATGATGTCGGGATTGTGCAGGGACATCCAGGCGTGGAACTGTTCCAGCTTGGTGAGGAGGCTGCAGATGTTCATTTGGCAATACTGAAGCAGTAGAGCTCTAAATCACCATGTCTGCCCCCTTCCGCCCAACACACACATGGCCTTCTTGAATAGAAGTTCACTTAGTGCAAAGCATCATTGGTATGCAAGTCTATGTGGTGGTGGTGGTAGTGGTGGTGGCAAGCTAAATAGAAAATGTCTCTAACAGAATTACATTTTGCTGACCATGTCACTGTGCAGACCTCACCATAGATGGCACACACGAAACATAACAATCATTTAGACAATCTGCAGAAAAGGAGATTGCATGACAGCAGTAGGTTCTTCAGTGTTGACTTGTCACCTTAAAATGTTAATGGTCCAAAAAGGCTCTCTGGAGGCCCTTCTCCTTATAGCAGGCACAAAAGAATCTACAGAGACACAGCAGTGTGATCACAGCAATCTCTTTACTTCTATTCAAGGAGACCATATGTGTGTGTGTGTGTGGGGGGGGGGCAGACATGGTGATTTAGTGCCCTACTGTTTCAGAATTGCCATTTGTATTACCAGTATTACCACAACAAATCCTGCCTTCCATTCTGGCTGCTGTAGGAACGGTAAAGGAAAACTACACCCTTACATAATGGAAAATTTATTTATTTCCATATCAACAGACAACTCTTCCTGTAGTCGTTAGGACTATACGTGTTTGCTTTCTTTTGTTTTCACTGCTCATGGTAGCCCCCTGTGACTACCCTGGGGGTCTCCATTTTGTGGTTGTTGAAATCTCTTTGTCTATGACAGCTTTGTTAGCATATGAGAGTATGATGTCACATCACCCATTTATACCACATATCTCTATACTGAAAGAACAAACACCCTCAATAAACTCTTTGGGAACACATACATTGAATGCAGTTTAAAGGCAAAAACCCTGCAATGTAATTCAGACAGCTTGCAAAGCTAACTGAAAGTAAATGTGGCATTTCACACCTTCCTGCAATTTGTTTCTTTGAAGTCTAAATACACAGACAGGCATACTGAGGAGTGTAAAGGGTGATTACACATGCAGCTCTCAGGGACAATGAGATTTCAACAACCAGTAAATGGGGACACCAGGATAGTTACAGGGCCTAGTATGAAGTGTGAAAACAAACTAAAGCAATTGCATACATCTCTAACAGCCACACAAAAAGAGATGTCTGTTGACATGGAAACACAATTTACAAGATATGAGGGTGTAGTTTTCCTTTAAGTTGTCCTCCTGTTGTTTGACATAGTGAATGTAGGTGTACAATGTTGCCCTGAAATCATCCAATTGCCAAGCTGGATCCATCCTTCCTATATTTCTGTCCAAGCGCCATTCTCCTGTACCTCTCTCCTTCCCAAATCGTGGTTCCATTTCCTTCCTTGCTAACTTTCCTCGCCCCTCCCCTTCTTCTACTCATTTTGTTTTTCTGACTTATATTTTTTTGTGCTATCCCTCTTCTGAAATTTCTGTTAGGGAGGCCTTTTTAATTTCTACCTCTCTCTCCTTTGGAACGGCCATACTCCTGCCATCTGTTCCTCCCCTTCTTCCCTCTCTGTAAGAGTCTTCTTCATGACCTTATCTCCCACACTTCACACTGAAGCTAATCCTCTCCTTCTCTTTTAGCTTTTCCATCTCCTCTCTTCTGTTCATCATCACCTCCCATAAGCATCCTAGTTTTCGACACCCGTTTGCTGCCCTGTGTTTACCCCTATGTGGGCTTGCTCTTCCTTTAATCCCGTCTCCTCCTGTTTGATGCTTTGTCCTCAGCTGTATGATCACTTGGATAAATTTGATACTGTTTTTTCCCTGTACTTTTATCTTTGCCCAACCATACCATCCTCTATTTCTTGCAACAGTGTAGCTGATTGACAGGCCTACTTGCTTCTCCTCTGTGCACTATTGAATTTTACAGAGCTTTTGCCCATCCTGATTTGATTATGTTTATTATTTTGGTAACTTGCACCTAAAAGTAAACTTCATCTCAATGCCCATGTCCTGGTCACCAAATTACAAATAAATAAAGCCTGCTCTTTGGCTGTGAGTTACAGTTGCAGTCATTGACATCTGGGTATTTCCTGGCATTTTCTTCAGAAAACATTCCCAGCTGTCTGCAGCACCACTGTAGGGCCACCAGAGAGATTTTCTTTAGAAATATCGTGGAATGTCTAGAAATATGTCCACCAATATGGTGGGGATTATTTTACACTCACACTAGATATCTGCTACTAAGTTAGCAAAAGGCATGAATGATGAACAACAACAAAAGTGGGATATCATTAAACTTGGTCTAACAGAGGCTACGGAGGCTTGCACCAGGACTCTGATCAAAAAGAGCAGAACCAAGAAGCCATGTTGGCTAAACAGTAAAGTGCTGGAGGGAGTAAGGGAAAAGAGAGCTGAGTATGGGCGATTCAAGAAGACAGGGAAGGGGGGAGGACAGTGAGGTGTATGCAAGCTGGTCCAAGGAGGTAACCAAGCTGGTTAGGGAAGCCAAGGCTGCCACGGAGCTAGTGAGGGTAAAAAGGAAGTGCAAGGATCAAATAGTGCAGATCAAGAGGGGTGGGGTGGGTGGTGGTAGAAAAGGAGAAGAACAAGCAGAAGCCCTGAATGAATACTTCTGCTCTGTGTTCATGCAGGAGAAGGGTGGTCCACTACCTCCATGGACTGGCAAGGTGGGGTCAGGGTGGGGGAAGGGATGACTGATGGAATGATTGAGGACAGTAGAATACTAGAGGGTCTGAAGACACTAAGGGGTGGACAAGGCACCAGGTCCTGATGTCACTCACCCCAGAGTGCTGAAGGAGATGGCGGAGGTGCTGGCCAGGCTGCTGGCGGACCTGTTCAGCACCTCCCAGGACATGGGATATACGCTGCATGACTGGAGAATGGCCCATGTGGTGCCTATACACAAGAGTGGCCCACAGGATGAACCATGCAACTACAGACCTGTCAGTCTAACTTCCATAGTGAGTGAGCTCATGGAAGCGATATTGAAGGAGAGACTGGTGTCATTTTTCGAGGTGAATGGTCTCCTGGATGGGCAGCAGCATGGGTTTGTCTCAGGGAAATCTTGTCAGACCAATCTAATAGAGTATTATGACTGAGTAACAAGTGAGCTGGATAAGGTCCACACAGTCACACAGTGGATGTGCTATATTTGGACTTCAGCAAGGCCTTCAATTCAGTGCCTTATGGGTGGCTAGGGGGGAAACTGAAATCTGTGGGGGTGAAGCTGGTTAACTGGATCGTGAACTGACTGAAGGGGAGGCAACAACGGGTGGTGGTTGGGGAGGGTAACTTTCAGCACCTAGGCCAGTGACAAGTGGAGTGCTGCAAGGCTCTGTGCTGGGTACGGTGTTGTTTTGGTTATTTATATAGGATATCTCACACAGAGTTGAGAGTAGGATCAGTCTGTTCATAGACAATACTAAAATGGGGGCAGTAGTGGATGAAGTTGATGGGTGGAAACAACTATGGGGGGACCTAACCAAACTGGAGGAGTGGTCAGCGAAATGGTAGCTGGGCTTCAATGCGAAGAAGTGCAAGGTTATGTACTTTAGGGCCAAGAATCCGAAGAGGGGATATTGGTTGGGGAGTGTGAGACTGGGGGTGACCGAGGAAGAGAAGGACTTAGGTGTGATAGTAATGGAGAGCATGAACAACTCTGCTCAATGCAGGAAAGCTGCAGCTAAGGCTTACAGGATGATGGGGTGTATTACAAGGGAATTCTTGTCCAGGCATAGGAAAGTGATCCTGCCCCTGTACAGGCCCTTGGTCAGGCCGCACTTGGTGTACTGCATGGAGTACTGGTGTCCATATTTGAAGAAGGATATTAGACTACTAGAGGGGATGCGTGAAGGGCAACAAGAATGATATGGGGGATGGAAGGCAAAACCTATGAGGACAGGCTGAGGGATCTGAGTTTGTACATCCTGGAGGAGAGCAGGGGTAGGAGGAATATGACTGAAATGTTCAAGTACTTGAAAAGGATCAGCAAATCTATTGCTGATGGGTTATGTAAGCTGAGGAAGGGAAGGGACACAAGAGGGCATGGGCTAAGAATGGAGGGAGAAAGATTTACGAGAGAGATGAGGAGACATTACTTCATGGAGAGGGTGGTGTCAAAATGGAACACCCTACCAGAGGGAGTGATTTCATGTAAGATGGTGGGTAGTTTTAAAAGGGCATGGGACAAGGCATAGGGGTGAATCTGGGTAAGTAGTGCTGAGAACTTCCTGGAGGTGCAGGGGAGGAGGGGGGTGGGGCAGCTGCAATCTAGGGGTGCTAGCTGCGAACTCGAGTAGAGTTGATAGACCATGAGGCCTGTTTCTACTGGCAGATTCGTATGTTTATATGAATGTACACTCACTTCTAGTTAGTATTTACAGCTGTAACCCCCCCTTCCCCCAAAGTTGGGGCATACCTGTTGCACCATGGAAGGCTCAAGTTGAGTCCACCTGTGATGCCTGCATCCTCTGGCTGGAATGGATGCTGGAGGCCAGGTTAAGAGGGATGCCATTTGTCTTGGGGTTTTCCCTGTTGTGTGCCACTGATGACTGACATCTGAAAATGGACTGAAGGACTAGCTGACATCATCACTGTTAACCAGAGTACAAACTCAGCTGGGTAATGTGTTTTTAAATGTTTAACCAAGCAGCAAGCAGCAAAGAAACTGTGTGTGAAGCAGCTCAGACTGTGTACAGAAGGTTAATGAATGGATGTCACCATCTTGTTGACCTCTGAGCCCTGGGATCAGCCTACTGAGATGCAAGGGATCCTGACAAAGACTCAGGCACTCTGAAAGAACAGCAGCAGAGTGCGTGGTGTCTTTTTCCATTCACTAGGGGAGCCAGAATCATGAACGAGAAGCCTGTCAGCAAATCAAAGACTAAACTGGAGTGCACTGAGCTGAACCCTTCCCTCAGCTTAGGAGAAGTTGCAATCGGTCCTTCCCGGGCAGTTGGAGAGGAGAGAAGTGCTGAGGAGAAAAGTTGAGGGCCTAGCCAGATCTCAGGACCAGAGATCCTGGTGTAGACTGAATCTGTTTGCTGGAGTTTAATGCAAACTGTGATGGAGTGCTGGTGTACTCTACAAAGCTGCAAGAGACTGTGTTACTGTATTTCAGAATGAATCTGCTAAGCCATCTGAAGCAGAACTGCTGTATTCAAAAGTAGAAACGAGCTGTTCTATCCTGTTTGGTGTGCCAAGGGAAGAGGTTGTCAGGAACTTGTCTCCAGGTACTTGTACCCTCGATCAAGTAAGTGCCCACTGGAGTGAGGCAGGGTAGCTGCTTGGTCTAGGCACTTCAAACTTACCACTCTGCAACATGCTGCTAGTTGAGAGAGTAAGAGTGAGCTGTGAAGTGAGTGACCAAGCACCAACCTAGGCCTGCACGAACCATCTGCCTGCTGCTGCAAAACCACCTCCTGAAACCATCTGAAGCCGCTCTTTTACCCAAGCCAGGACACATGAGTACTGGCCTAGCCAGACAGAAAACCTGCTGCAAAGTTTCCTGTTGGATTACAATGCTTGGTTTGATAAAAGTGCTAGCTAAAAAGTCTGTTGGGTGGGATAAAAGCAAACTTGCGGTTCTTTAAAGAACAACTCTGTTATAACAAGCATTTGTCAATGCCGAATGTTTGCTTGCTGGTATTAGCATTGGAAATGCAGGAGTTAGACAGATGCAGAGTAGGAATGGCAGTGAAGTATTGAACTTCTTGCCAACCCACCTCCAAACTGCAGAGATGGACAGGCTTTGGGGTACGTGTTTGGGTCGTCGCCCATAACATTCATGCCATTTCACCTCACCCTGTCCTGCAGACACCAACAAGTGTTGAAGTGCCTGGGGTGTTCGGCTTACAATCACCCTACTCCAAAAGGACATACGCTGAAATGGGTGCAATATAGGAGAATGGGTGAACTCTGGGGCTGAAGAGTCCAAGGTACACCTCGATGCCTGTCACTGGCTGCAGGGTGGGGGAGATGGCATGAGCATTACAGTCGGCAATCCAAAGGCACACCCCTGATGCCTGTCAGTCTGTACAGGGTGGGACATTATGGTTAGAAACCCTAACACCCCGGGCTTTTGTTGGTATTTGCACTACAAATTTTCAACATGGCCTTTTTGTGACCCTCACCTCATGAAAGCATTTGGGACCTCTTCTCATGAACAGGGGCAATGTGATTTTGTCAATGTGTCCCGAACTTTGAGTTCCACAGCGACCGTGCCTTTGTGCGCCAGATGTATGAAAACACAGATCAGGCAGGATGAGAAGAATGACAGTTGCACCATTTATAAGGAGATGTGAAGAGATGGTAATGTTGAAAATTTGGAGTGAAAATAATAAAAATGCACAAATTTCTGAGCATACGTGGAAACTGTGCAACGCATGCGCATAACAGTCATTTAGTGGAATTGTTTCACCAAATTTTCAGCATAAGCATTTTGTGATCTCTGCTCATGAACATTGTCACTATGATTTCATTAATCTGTCACGAACATTGATTTCCCACAGCAACCGCTCTGTCCTGCGTCAGATGTGTAAATGCATATTTTAGGCAGGATGTGAAAAATGCCAGCTATACTGTTCATAAGGAGGTCTGAAAAAATGGCAATGTTGAAAATCTGGAGTGAAAGTACTTCAAATCTGTGAAGTTACGAGGGTGCATGCAAACTGCACAATGCACGCTTGTAACACAGTTATTTTATGGACATTTGTCACCAAATTTTCAACATAGACATTTTAGGACCTCTGCTCATGAACAGAGTCACTGTGATTTTACATATGAACATACATAAGAACATACGAATTTGCCAGCAGAACAGACCAATCAGTCTAAGTCTGCCCAAGTGTGCAGCTAGCAACCTAGATTGCAGTTGCCTCAGCCTTGTCCCCGTCAGTTCCTCCCCCGCTTGTCCCAACCCCTGCCCCTGACTCTTCCTCTTGCTTCATCCCACTCCTTCTCAAAGCTACTGACTGCCCTACATGTTACCACCACCTCTGGCAGCGCATTCCAACTAAACACCACCCTCTCAGTGAAGTAGTGCCTCCTCATTTCCCTTCTGAAACGTCCCCCTTCCAACCTTAGTCCATGCCCCCTCGTCTCTCTTCCATTCCTCAGTTTAAACACCCCCTCGGTGCTAGGTTTATGTACCTCCCCTCAGGTATTTAAATTCTTCAGTCATATCCCCCCATCCCTCCTCTCCTCCAGTGTGTACATGTTCAGCTCCTTCAGTCTAACTTCATATTCCTTTTCTTCCATCCCCTTTAACATTTTTGTTGCCCTCCTTTGCACCACCTCCAGTAACTTTATACCTCTCCTCAAGTATGGCCTCCAGTATTGCACACAGTACTCTAGGTGCGGTCTGACCAATGATCTGTAGAGAGATAAAATCACATCCCTGTGTCTGGATGAGAATCCCCTTGCGATGCACCCCAGCATCCTGTTTGCCTTCGCTGTTGCTCTCCTTCACTGGGCTGAGTTGTTCATGCTTACAGTTACCAACACCCTTAGGTCCTTCTCCTCCTCTGTGATCCCCAACCTCACCCCCCCAACCAGTAGTCCCTCTTCTGGTTCTTAGCCCCGAAGTGCATCACCTTACACTTCTTTGCATTGAATCCTAGCTGCCACTCCACCAACCATGTCTCTAGTTTGGTTAGGTCCCCCTGCAGTTTTTCCCCATCCATCCTCTTTGTCCACTACCACCCCAATTTGGTATCATCTGCAAGCAGACTAACCCTGCTCCCCACTCTGTGTCCTATATCAGAGATAAAGAGCCCAAATAGCACCGGGCCCAGCACTGACCCCTGCGGCACCCCGCTTGTCACTGCTGTAGGTACCGAGAGATCCATCCACCACCACCACCCTCTGCACCCTCTCGTGTAACCAGTTGTCTATCCATTTAGTCAGCTTTTTTCCTACCCCCACTGCTGTCAGCTTCCTCCCAGTCTCCCATGAGGCACTGTATCAAAGGTCTTACTGAAGTCCAAGTACAGGACATGTACCGCTTGGCCCCTGTCCAACTCCCTTGTCACTCAGTCATAATACCCTATTAGGCTGGTTTGACAAGACCTCCCTGAGATGAACCTGTGTTGCCAGCCATCTTGGAGGCCATTACTCTCTAGGAATGACACCAGCGTCTGCTTCAGTATTGCCTCCATAAGCTTACCCACTATGGATGTGAGACTGACCGTCCGATAATTTCCTGGCTCCTCCCTAGGCCTAATCTTGCGTATGGGCACCACATGGGCCACCCTCAAGTCCTGGGGCACACCCCATTTCCAAGGAATGTGTTGAACAGATCTGCCAGTGGCTCAGCCAACAACTCCGCCATCTCCCTTAGCACCCTGGGTGAATGCCATCAGGACCTGCTGCCTTGTTCACCCTTAGTGCCCTCAGCTCCTCTAGCACCCTACTCCCTGTGATCACTTTGTCCGTCACTTGCTTCCCCCCTTTCCCCACCTCCCCAGCACATACTGGTAGTGGACTTTCCCCTCTCCTCAGTGAAAATGGAGCAGAAGTACTCATTTAGAATTTCTGCTTGCTCCTCCCCCTTTTCCACCCAATCCGCTCCCTGCTTTATCCTCACAATATGTTCCTTGCACTTCCTCTTTTCCCCGACATACCTAAAAATGTTCTGTTCCCTTCCCTTCCCTTTATGCCCTGTGCTAACCTTAATTCCCTGGAGGCCTTAACTTTTTTCACCCTCCTGGCCACCTCCCTTGACAAACTCCCGTAAACCTCCTTATCCTCTCCCTTCCCTGTTCTCCTGTACTTCCGATATGCAGCTGTCTTTGCCCTCACCCCTTGCAGCACTTCGTTGTTCAGCCAGCATGGTTTGTTGGCTCTTCTCTTCTTACTACTGACCCTGGTGCAGGCTACTGTGACCTCTGTTAGCTCAGTCTTTATGACTCCCCACTTTAGTTCTGCATCCATCCCCGGCTTTATATCCTGGAGTCTCCCTCGCAATATTGTTCCCATCCTCCCAAAGTCCACCCTACTAAAGTCCACCACCTTAGTGCCCGTGCCTTCTGTTCCCCTGCTCAGTGTGAGAACGAGCCACACTGTTTTGTGGTCGTTACCCGCTAGTGGGTCCTCCACCCTTACCTCCCTCACCACCTCCGCATTTGCCCGTACTAGGTCTAGAGTGCTACCAAGCCTTATAGGCCCACTTACCAACTGTGTCAGAAGGCCATCTTGGAATGCATCAAGGAGCACCTGCTCCCTGGTACTGCTAGTGGCCGGGGTGCTCCAGTCAACCCCTGGTAGGTTAAAATCCCCCACTATCACCACACTCCCCCTTCTACACACCCTCCTTATCTGCTCTGCCAACTCCCCATCCAGTTCCCTGGATTGGGCTGGTGGCCTGTATACCACTCCCAGCCTCAGCTTTCTGCCCTTGGAGTCCAGGAGCTGCACCCAAAGCACCTCTGTCCTCTCCTCTCCTCTTCTCCCTCGTCCCTTATGCATTTGATCCCTTTCCCTCACATAGAGTGCAACCCCCCCTTCCAACCCCCAGTCCCTCCTGTATATCCTGTATCCCAGGATTGCCAAGTCTCAATCATGGTACTCTGCAGCCCAAGTCTCTGTCACTGCAGCAGTGTCCACCTTCCCCTCTGAAAGGAGCACCTGAAGCTCTGCAATTTTGTTCCTCAGGCTTCTTGTGTTGAGAGAGACAACCTTCTACTTATACCCCTCCTTCTCCTCACTCTTCTCCTTGGCCCGTGTCCCTCCTCCCAGTAGTCCACACCCTTTCTCCTCATCATTGTTACCAGATGGTGGTGCTTTCTGTATTACACTCAGACCACTCTTCCCGCCCCTCCCAGGATTACTACGCCTATACCTTTACCTACATTTGGGGGGGTGAGCTCATTAGGCTCCCCTGTCTAGACCTTTCTACCAACCTCAGTCTTTTGGCCACCCCCCCACTGGTTTAAATCCACCTTAGAAGAGATATACCGCTCTAATCCCACCTTTAATACTCCCCTCCCCTTCCTGGTTAAGTGTAGCCTGTCCCTCGCGCACAAGTCACTATTGCTCCAGACCCTACCCCAGCTAATCACTAACTCATAATTCTTGGTGTGGCACCAATCCCTCAGCCACTCGTTGAATTCCTGGATCCTACTCTTCCTCCCGATGCTTGCACATAGTACCGGGAGTACCTCTGAGAATGCCACCGACTCCCCCACCCCCTCACACTGCCTGCCTAACTCCTAGAACCTCTCCCTCACTACTTCCACAGTCTCCCCCACCAAGTCATTTGTACCCACGTTCAACACTAATTGAAGTTTCACCCTCCCCTTCGCTGCACATTTGAGCAGTGCCTGCCCTGCCTTCCTGCAGTCAACCCGGGGATAGTTTCAACTCATAAAATACGGCTGTGCCTTCCTCCCTTCCACCCCATCTCACCCCTTTCAGTATAGAATCCCCCAGGATGAGTACCCCTTGTCCCTTACCCCCTTTCCCTTCTAATGCTCTGTCCAGCACCCCAGTATTCATTCCTCCATGCCCCCTTACCCCCACCAGCTGCACCCCCTGTGACTTCTGTATCTGCACCGCCTACTTCTGCCTCACCCCTTTTCTCTGCCTTATTCCTCCCATCCCACTTGAACCCCTTTCCAACCTGGCTACTTCCTACTGGGCTTCCCATGTCGACCTCCCCTCCTCCGCTGCTGATTTACAACCCCTCTCCTATTCCCGCTGTTGTCGATTTAGAGCCTCCATTCCCTTCGACCCCAATAGTGATGCTCCTTCCATCCTTCCCCCTTCCCGTAGCCTTCTCCCCTTCAGTCATCCCCTCCTTCCTTACTAGCCCCTTCTACCCTTTCAGTCCTCGCTATCTCTTCCCTACCTGTTGCCATCCTCTCATGCCCTGCTTGTCCCCCCTTCAGTATAGTTCCGTCTTCTCTCTCTCTCCCATAGCAGAGGCTCAAATCTATTCCTAGTCAATACCCTCCTACATCTCTTCCCCCATCAGTTCCCCTCCTACTTGTTCCCCTACATGCCCCGGTCTCTCCCTATCCGCAGCCATCTGCTCTCCCTCTCCATCAGGAGGCCCCCTCACCTCAGGCACCCCTCCTTCTCCTCTCTTTTCTGCTAGTGCCTCTGATACTGGGGTTGGTTTCAGTCTCTCGTTGTTCTTCCCTGTCCCCCTTGCCATCCCCTATTCTGCCCCCAGCCAGGATGCCTACCATACTCTATCTGCCCTGCCACTTAGACTCCTCCCTAACCTCCACAGTTCCTCCCTCAAACTAGTCAGTTGTCTACAGACAATACACCCCCCTCCTCCAAGCCCAGTCCAGGATCATGGCAGACCCACACCCTGTACACTCCACCACCCTTCCAAAGATGCCCACCCTATTGACATACGGCACCTGCCCCATTTTGGCCCCCATCTTATGTAACGGGCTCTTACTCCCGGTTTCTGTATTCTACTACAACTGTTAGGCTTTATTTACTCAAAGTCCTATTTTCCCCCTCACAAGTCACCCTACTGCCCCCTTGCCGACTGGGTTAATTCAGTCTCAGATCTCATCCATTAGATACTATATTACTGTAGCAATCCTAAAGCCTCCTTGTCTGTTTTTCACCCCTCAGCTACTATACTTTTTGTTCTCAGCCCTCATAGTTTCAATTAGCCCAGTTAGAAATTGTATTGCACTTCAAGTATTACTCAGCTCAGTTAGAGAAATAAACAGAACAACTAACTCTGTATTATTACAGCAGTCCTAAAAGTATCCAATCATTGCTTTGTATTCACCCCAGAGACCCTGCTGTAATATAGGACCACAAGGACCCTAGGTGGTTGGATGGGCAACTCTAAAGTCCTCACAGAGCTCTGTTGAGCTTGCTCACTCCCCCTCTTTCACTCACTCATTCTGTTTCTCCTGGCATTGCAGGCTGCTTTTTTGTACTGGCTCCAGCCTGCGTTGGCGCCTTTTTCTGCCCACAAAGAAATCTGCAGCAGTCCTGACAGATCTCCACTGACCTCGCTCTCTGCCCCTCTCTCACTCGCTCATTCTGTTTCTCCCAGTGCTGCAGGCTACCCTTTTGTACTGGGCTCCTGCCTTCGTTGGCTCCTTTTTCTGCCCACAAAGAAATGCTCAGTAGTCCAGGAAGAGCTGCATTGAGCTTGCTCACTCACTTCCCCTCTGTCACTTGCTCATTCTGTTTCTCCCTGTGCTGCTGGTTGCCCTTTTGTACTGGGCTTCTGCCTGCATTGGCACCTTTTTCTGCCCACAAAGAAATCTGCAGCAGTCACGACAGATCTCTGTTGAGCTCGCTCACTCCCCCTCTCTAACTCACTCGTTCTGTTTCTCCTGGCACTGCAGGCTGCCCTTTTGTACTGCGCTTCTGCCTGCATTGGTGCCTTTTTCTGCTCACAAAGTAATTTGCAGCAGTCCTGACAGAGCTCCGTTGAGCTTGCTCAGTCCCCCTCTTTCGCTCGCTCATTCTTAATCTGTCCCAAACACTGATTTCCCACAGTGACTGAGCTATTCTGCGCTGGAAGTGTGAAAACACATTTCGGCCAGGATATGAAAAATGACATCTGTACTGTTCATAAGGGGGTGTGAAAAAATACCAGTATTGAAAATCTGGCGTGAAACTATTACAAATTTGCGAAGTTACGCGTATACGTGGAAACTGCACAATGCACTCGCATAACACAGTCATTTAGTGGAAGTATTTCACCAAATTTTCCACATAGGCATTTTGTGACCTCTGCTCATGAACACTGCCACTATGATTTTCTTAATCTGTCCCGAACATTAATTTCCCACAGCGACCACGCTATTTTGCGCCAGATGTGTAAATGCATATGTCGGGCAGGATATGAAAAATGATAGCTATACTGCTCATAAGGAGGTGTGAAAAAATGCCAATGTTGAAAATTTGGAGTGAAAATATTACAAATGCGCAAAATTACGAGGGAGCGTGGAAACTGCGCAATGCACATGCTTAACACAGTCATTTCATAGACTTTTGTCACTAAATTTTCAACACTGGCATTTTAGCACCTCTGCTCATGAACAGTGTCACTGTGATTTTCTTAATCTGTCCTGAACACTGACTTCCCACAACGACCGAGCTATTGTGTGCCAGAAGTGCAAAAACACATTTCAGCCAGGATGTAAAAAATGACAGCTGTACTATTTATAAGGAGGTGTGAAAAAATGCCAATGTTAACAATTTGGAGTAAAAATACTACAAGGTTGCAAAGTTACGAGGGTGCATGGAAACTGCACTACGAACGCTCGAAAAACAGTCACTCTATGGACGATTGTCACCAAATTTTCAACATAGGCATTTTAGCACCTCTGCTCATGAACAGAGTCACTGTGATTTTCTTAATCTGTCTCAAACACTTACTTCCCACAGCAACGGCGCCATCCTGCGCTGGAAGTGCGAAAACTAATTTTGGTCAGAATGTGAAAAATGACAGCTGCACTGTTCATAAGGAGGTGTGGAAAAATCCTATAACTGAAAATCTGGAGTGAAAATATTACAAATTTGAGAAAGTTACAAGGGTGCATGGAAACTGCAGAATGCACTCTCGTAACACAGTCATTTTATGGACTTTCATCAGCAGATTTTCAACATATGTATTTTAGGACCTCTGCTCATGAACAGTGTCACTGTGATTTTCATAATGTGTCCTGAACACTGATTTCCCCCAGCGACTGCACTATTCTGTGCCAGAAGTGCAAAAACACAATTTAGCCAGGGTGCGTAAAATGACAGCTGTACTGTTCATAAGGAGGTCTGAAAAAAAATGACAATGTTGAAAATCTGGAGTGACAATATTACAAATTCGTGAAGTTACGAGGGTGTGTGGAAACTGCGCTACGCACACTCATAAAACAGTAATTTTTTGGATTTTTTTTACCAACTTTTCAACATAGGCTTTTTGAGAGCTCACTTCATGAACAGTCACACTTTCATTTCATTACTCAGCCCCGTAAAGTGATTCCATGCAGTGACCTTGAAATCACCTTTTGGGACTGAATAATGCCATGACAGTGACTGTATTCACGAGGAGGGGTCCCAATAACACCATGTTGAAAATTTGGTGGCAAAAGTCCAACCAATGGCTGTGATATCCACATAAGTTGAAAAAACCCTATTTATGCCATTATGCAGCTTACCAGCATTTCTTCAATTCGCAGTCGGCTTTGAAGAGTGCAGACATGTTCCCGGTCCACAGAAGATCGTTACACCTGGCTCCGGAGGTAAGTATGGGGTGAGTAGGGTGTGGGGAGGTGAGTGTGCAGTGGGTGGACGCGGGTTGTGAGAGGGGGCACAAAAGTCCGTGAGGGTCTGCTTTATTTCAGGGGAAAAAAATAATAAAAGGATGTCGGCGAGAAGTTTTTTTTTTTCAGGCTTCATTTGTACACTTTCAGATTGGGCTCTCTGTGTGTACCATTTTGGGGGAGGTAGCGCTTAAGCCAATGGGATTGGGCCCCCATCACCAAAGAAAGACTGTTTGGGGATGATGCGGGGGGATTGGGTACCGGCACACACAACAAATGGGGAGAGGTACATTCAACAAATGAGGGGTACATTATGCCGACGGGGAGTGGGCTCCCCCATCGGCAAATGAATTGGGTTGGAGTCATGCCCACAGGGGGATTGAGCACCCCCATGATTCGACTTTCATGGGGCTCTGAGGAAGCGGCTGCCATGCTTAGGGAAATGCCAGGGTGAAATGTTACACCAGGCAAGATACCGCCCTGCAATGAGGGGTCATTTCCTCATTGCAGCAGAATTGCTGATGCTGCAACCACGAGGCAGCCCCTCATTGCAACGGCCAAATCATTTCAAGTTGGTGGCACTCTGTAGAACCAGTGTCATCGGGACACTGGGCGCATTGAGTCTTGCTAAGCGATCGCGGCTGCGCACCTCCTAGACGCTTCTCTCCTAAGCTGCCACATAATGTTTCTTGTGCATGCGTGCAAGCAAACGTAATAAAAAGCTTAAAAACACTAGATGTACACAATTGTTTTAATATTATTTTCTTTTTCTGTGTTATTTTTTTACTTTCCCCTGCTGTTGTGTACTAAAAGTTGTCGATCATGCAGCAGTTGTTTCACTGAGTCTTTCAAAATGTATCTGACTCTCCACTGCTTACCACACAATTGCTATCTGTGACAATACAGTCTGTTGTCAAGGTGAGTGCTAAGATGTCATAAACAAAGGCACTGTGAGGTTAACAATGGAGAGGCAAATGTTTTCTATAAGACTTTTCAGATGGACTACCAAAATGTGCTGTAAATCTTGTAAAGGAACATTGAAAATGGAAAAAGTATTCTCTAGTGAACTATAACAGCTGAAACATGTGATTTATGAAAACCGATGCTGAAGTGCAGAGTTGCTCTTTAAGGTGCACCAATGCAAGATCCTGGGCACCACAATATTAGGCCTGCAACAGTGTGTGTTTTGCCTGGGTACCCAGTAGTTTAACTAGAACTGCAGTTTAAAAGTGTAATTGTTGAAAGCATATTGAAAGTCTACATAAGAGGGGTAGCAGGGAGGAGGTTAGCGACTATAGGCTGATCAGTTTGCTTTAGTGGTGAGAAAATTAATGGCATCCTGCAAAAGGAGACACTGGTACAGTGTCTTGAACCCAGTGGGCTGCAAGATCACAGGCAGCATGGATTCATGGAGGGGGTACTGGTGGTGAGGGGCCATGGGGGGGTCATGCCAAATTAATCTGATAGAGTTCCTTGCTAGTGTGATCAGGGAAATAGATCAGGGAGGGCAGTGGAGGTGGCCTATCTGAATTGCAACAAGGCCTTTGACACTGTGCCACATAGGAGGCTGATAAAGAAACTGAGCAGCCTTGGGGTCGGATCCAAAGTGGTGACTTGGACATACCTCTCAACCTTTTGTCCCCCAAATGTGGAACATTGCCTCTCAAAATGTGGAACAAATGAACAAAATGTGGAACATTCAATCAAATCTTTACCTAGGAAGCTCAGAACACTGTTAAAATAGAAACATAGAAACATAGACTTTGACGGCAGATAAGGACTGCTAGGCCCATCTAGTCTGCCCATTTCCCTACCTACAGGATAGGCCGCAGATCCTAGTTAACCAACAGCCTATTTCTTCCTACCCCCCACAAGAATTGCCTTATGTCTGTCCCATGCATTCTTGAATTCTCCCACAGTTTTAGACCCCACAACCTCCTCAGGAAGGCTGTTCCATGCATCCACTACCTCTCTGTGAAATAATATTCCTCACATTGCCCCTGAGCCGCCTCCTTCTATCTTTTAAATTGTGTCCCCTTGTTCTTGCAAGTCTCTTTTCTGAAAATTGCTACCCTCTTGGACTTTGTTGATTCCACTGAGGTCTTAAAAGTTTCTATCATGTCCCCCTCTCCCTTCTTTCCTCAAGGGTATACATATTAAGCTCCTTTAGTCTCTCCTCATACGGCTTCTCTTGCAGACCCTGCACCATTTTAGTAGCCCTCCTCTGACTGCCTCTATCCTATCTATGTCCTTATGGAGATGGGGTCTCCAGAACTGGACACAGTACTCAGATGGGGTCTCACCAACTGTCTGTACAGAGGGATAACAACTTCCTGTTTTCTGCTGCTGATGCCTCTCCCTATACATCCCAGTATACCCCCAGCCCTCCCTACTGCCTTCTCACATTGTTTAGCTAACCTTAAGGTCATCTGATATGATTACCCCAGGTCCCTTTCTTTTTGTTGTTGTTACTACCTCCTCACCCATTGTGTATTCTTCCCTGGGTTCTTGTTTCCCAGGTGCATTATTTTGCACTTCTTTGCATTGAACCTAGCTGCCATACTTCTGACCATTCCTCCAACCTTGCCAAGTCCCTTCTCATCCTTTCCACGCCTCCTTGTGTATCAACCCTGTTGCAGATTTTTGTGTCATCTGCAAAGAGGCATACTTTTCCTTTCAGTCCCTCTGCAATGTCACTGATGAAGACATTAAAAAGGACTGGACCCAATACTGAAGCCTGCAGTACCCCACTAGTAACCCCTCTTTCTTCAGAATGGACTCCATTTACAATTACCTTCTGTGTCCTGTTGTCCAGCCAATGTTTTACCCAGGCTACCACCCTGGGTCCCACTCCCAGGCTGGTTAATTTGACTATTAATCTTTTGTGTGGGACTGTGTCAAATGCCTTGCTAAAGTCTAGGTAGGCCATGTCCACAGCCCCTCCTGGTCTACTACTTTGGTCACCCAGTCAAAGAAATCTATTAGATTCTGTCTGACATGACCTTCCATGTGAACCCATGCTGCCTTGGGTCCTGTGCTCCACTGGCCTCTAGGTACTGACTATTCTTTCCTTCAGAAGTGACTCCATCACTTTCCCTACCACAGAGGTCAGACTGACAAGTCTGTAGTTTCCTGCCTGTCTTCGACCTCCACTTTTGTGAAGGGGAATCACATCCGCCTTCCTCCAGTCCTCGGGTACCACACCATCCTCCCATGATTTATTAAAAAGAGTAGCCAGTGGTTTCACTAGTTCCTCCCTTAATTCTTTTAGAATTCTGGGGTGAATTCCATCAGGACCCATTGCTTTGTCCACCTTCAGTTTTAGGAGTTCTTGCAGAACCCTTTCTTCTGTGAAAGGACTGGGATCGACCCCCCTATCAAGAGTGCTTCTGTTAATTGGATTAGGCACTTCCCCCTCCTCTTTTGTGAATACTGAGCAGAAATATTCATTCAGTATTCCTGCTTTTTCACTGTCCCCCTCTGCCCACCCACTGTTCATTCTATTCAGCCTCACTATCCCTCCCTTTGTCTTTCTACGCTTGCTGCTGTACCTATAAAATGTTTTATCCCCCTTCTTAACTGAGTTGGCTATCTTTTCCTCAGTTTGGGCCTTTGCTATTCTGACTTCCCTCCCTGCTTCCTTCTGCCTTAACTGGTACAGCTTTCTGTCCTGCTCCTTCTGTGTTTCCTTATACTTCCGAAATGCTATCTTTTTCTTCCTGACTTTCACAGCCACCTCTTTTGAGAACCATAGTGGCTTTTCTTTCATTTGATTTGTTCGCTTGCTTCACACAAAGGCTTGTTTCCTCTGTGATGGCAGTTTTGATAATTCCCCATTGTTGCTCCACACCTCCTTCTAGCCTGTTTGCTAGTGCTTTTCTGAGGCACTCTCCATCTTACAAAGTCAGCCCTCCTAAAGTCCAGTACCCTCACTTTTGTATGGCTTGACTCTGTAGCTGAGTTTAATGTGAACCACACTGTTTGATGGTCACTTGTCCCTCAGATGGCAACCCACTTAAGATCTAAGATCCTCTCACTGCCCCCATTTGACAGTACGAGGTCTAAGATTGCTCCCTCACGAGTGGGTTCCGAAACTAGCTGTCTAATGCCTGCCACCTGTAGGGCATCAAGAATGGCCCTGCTCTTGGATGTGGCTGCAGAAAATGTGCTCCAGTTAACATCTGGCATATTCAGGTCTCCCATCAACAGTATCTCCCCTTTCTCTGCCATTCTAAGAATGCCTTCTATCATATCCTTGTCCATTCCTTCCCCTGACATGGGGGTCTGTACACTACCCCTGTGCAGATTGTGGTGCCCTTTCCAGTCTCCAAGGTGACCCACAGTGCCTCCTCTCCTCCCTGTTTACTCTTTTGTTCAGTTGCTTTTATCCCTTCCTTTACATAGAGAGCTACTCCTCCCCTCTTCTCCCCTGCCTGTCTCTCCTGTAGGTTATGTACCCTGGTATGTTAACATCCCAGTCATGGTTCTCTGTGTACCATGTTTCTGTGACTGCTACAATATCCAGGCATCCCTCTTCCATTTAGGCCATCAGCTCAGGGAGCTTGTTGCCCAGACTACGGGCATTGGTACTCATTCATCATATGGCAGTCACTAAACAGGAACGGGACCATGGGGTTATCATATCTAATGACCTCAAAATGTTTGCATTTATGTTCAGAAAGTCTGTTATTAATTGAATAATATATTTTTGCATCATTTACTACAGATTTTTGCTTTAAAATGTTGATACTGAATGTGGGACAAGTCCTCACAATGTGGAACAGGGAGCTTTTGTGAAGTAAAATGAGGAACATTCCTCGTAAAGTGGTACAGTTGAGAGGTATGGACTTGGATTAGAAACTGTGTAATGGATAGGAGACAAAGGGTACTGGTAAATGGTACTCACTCTAACGATGAAAGAATGGCCAGCGGGTGCCATAGGCTCAGTACTGGGACTGGCTCTCTCAGTGACTTTATAAGTGGGAAAGGGAAGGTATTCCTTTTTTTTGCAGATTATACAAAAAAAAAAGGCAATATGGTGGATACTCAGGAGGGGATGTGCAGGGATCTTGGAAAACCCGAGGAGTGATCAAGACCATGTCAGCTGGGATTCAATGCCAAAAAGTGCAAAATAATGTACCTAGGGCATAGGAACCCAAGCACTAAGTATAGGATGAGGTGGAGGTACTGGCAGTCACTAAACAGGAACGGGATCATGGGGTTATCATATCTAATGACCTCAAAATGTCAGGGCACTGTAACAATGGTAGGGCTAGTGAGATGCTAAGATGCGTAGGGAGGGGTATCTCCAGCAGGAGGAGGGAGGTGGTGATGCTATTGTATTGCTCACTTCTGAGACCCAAACTGAAGTACTGTATCCAGTTTTACAGGCTGAACCTCAGAAAGGACACAGTCAGTGTGGAGGCAGTCCTGAGAAGGGAAACTAGAATGGTGCAGGGGTTGCACAAGAAGCCCTACGAGGACTGACTGCAGGATCTCAACTTATACATCCTGCAAGAGAGAGAGAGAGAGAGAGAGAGAGAGAGGTGACATGATAGAGACTTACCAGTACCTGTTTGGGTGAACAGGGTCCTGGAGGTGAGTCTCTTTCATATGAGAAGGAGCACAAGGACCAGGGGCATGTAATGAAGCTGGGGGAGGGCAGAGTTCAAAAAGTTGTGAGGAAATATTTCTTCACTGAAAAGGTGGTAGACACCTGGAACAGACTGCCTGCAGAATTGGTAGAGATTAAATCAGTTGAGGGGCTTCAGGCATGCATGGGATAGACATAGGGGTGTATTAGAAAACAGGTAGGGAGGAGGGAGGGAAGCTTGCCAGACACCTGTTAGGGTCTGCGAAGGCAGATTAGGCAGGGAACATTTGGGCAGAGTGAGTGGGCCAAGCAGCCCTTTTCTGCTGACAACTTCTCTGTTTCTATGTTGAAATTGTGGTGCTCTGCTAGTGTGGTTAGTGGGTGATCTACAGCACAGTAGGTCTTGCCTGAGTCCTTTGTGTGTGGATATGGGGAGGTCTAACATAACACCTCTGTGGAGAGGCCTGTCAAATACTGGAGACGGCTTGCTTGAGGTGAGGCACTGGCAATTGTTGAAAGCACTGGGTTTTGCTTACCACCAAAAATCATTGACAATTGCTTTTTGCATAATCACTCTTTCTTCACAAGACCTGTGTTCCAGAAAAATAAAGTCCTGTTGTTAGTTTCTGAAAATTTGGCGTGTGAACATATTATTAGCAATGTACCATAAGTGGTAAAAAAGTGTTTTATTCAAAAGTAAAGTGTGGGCACTGGTACCGGCTGGTATCAGGGTGGTGTTCATGAGTTATTGGGGAGGTAGGTTTTTACTGCATCCCAGGGGACAGCATCTCACTTTTTACCTGGCCCACTGTTTCCCTCTCTGAGTGGAGGCACCACAATATTCCCTTTGTTCCCCATCCAAACCAACCCCCCAAGTGAGGAGTTGAATGAGCTTCGACCTCTTAACCTTGCCTGGTCCCCACAGGCACAAGACAGTGGTAGTAACTGAAAAGTAACACCTGTAACATCTGCACAGTGACCTGGTTACACAGCCACCAGCATGAACAAAAGGATCTTTTAGCATTGGTGCCTCAGACACATTACTTTGGCCTTAAATGTAGAGCAAACTTGAAACATATTGTATTAATCAAAAATTGATGGGGTCAGATTTTCAAAGGGGCTCTGCTATGCATACTACCCCCTCCAAACACATACAGAGACATATTTGCCACAGTATGTGTGCATTGACTGCCCATTTTTATGCTGTCTTGCGCGCGCAGTGCAGACAACATATTGAGGTTGCTTGAAGTGGAGGATCAGGTTTTAGAGGCGCGGTCGTGTTGTGGCCAGTGGCACCACTGCTTTTTAGGACTGGGCTCTGTGGCATGAATTAGATTGTACGCTGTCTATGACAGCAGTTGCAAAACATGCCACCAACTTGAAATGTTTAGCCGCTGCAATGAGAGAGTGACCCCTCATTGCAGGGCGTGCCTTGCCTGGTGTAACATTTCAATAAACATGGCGGGTGGCAGCTTGCTACCCACTGCCTGCCTCTCACAGTCCCTAGGAAGCTGACGTGGGGGGGTGACCATTCCCCCTGTTGGCATATGTGACCCCTTTACTGATGTGGTTTGATGAGGGGGTGTCCAATCCCCCTCAGCATCATGCCTCCCAACACAGATATGCTTGCCTTCAGGGGTGCCCAATCCCCCATCAGCATGTTAAACCCCTCCCCATTGTCCTGCCGCTGTCTCACCCCAATTGTGTGGCACACTGGGAGCCCACTCCAGTGTGGCTAACATGCCCCCCCAGAGAAATTTGCCACACTGGGAGCCCACCCTACTGTGGACAAGCCTGTAAAAAAAAAGAAAATGGTCCACGGTGAATTTTTTTATGTTTATTACCTGAAACAAAGGAAACAGTCCCTTGCCTTCCTGTCCCCTTCCCCAGCCCGCAGCCACCCTCTGCGTACCCCACCTTCCCACCCCCTTCACCCCATGCTTACCTCCAAGCCTGGCGCGATGATCTTCAGTGGACCGGGAACACGTCTGCACTCTTTAAAGTCGACCGCGAACTGAAGAAATGCAGGTAAGCTGTATAATGGCATAAATTTATTTTTTTCAACTTTGGTGCATATCTCAGCCATTTTTGCGAATTTTGTCATCAAATTTTCAACATGGGATTCTTGGGACCCCACCTCATGAATTCAGTCACTGTCATCTCGTTATTCAGTCCTAAAAGGTGATTTCGTGGTCACTGCACGGAATCACCTTTTGGGACAGATTAATGAAACAACACTGTGACTGTTCATGAGGTGGGCTCCCAAAAAGCCTATGTTGCAAATCTGGTGAAAAAATTCCAAAAAATGACAGCGTTAGAAGCGTGCTTTGCGCAGTCTCCATGCATGCTTGCAACTTCGAGAATTTTTAATATTTTTACTCCAGATTTTCAGCATTGCCATTTTTTCACACCTCCTTATGAACAGTACAGCTGCCATTTTCCACATCCTGCCCAAAATGTGTTTTTGCACATCTAGTGCACAGTGGCGTAGTTGCTGCAGGAAAACAATGTTTAGGACAGAGTAAGAAAATCACAGTAACACTGTTCATGAGCAGAGGTCCCAAAAAGCCTATGTTGAAAATTTGGTGAAAAAAATTCCACAAAATTACCATGTTACAAGCATGCGTTGCGCAGTTTCCATGCATGCTTGTATCTTTGAGAATTTTGAATATTTTTACTCCAGATTTTCAACATTGCCATTTTCAACATTGCCATTTTTCTACACCTCCACGTGAACAGTACAGCTGTCATTTTCTACATCCTTCCCAAAATGTGTTTTAGCACATCTGATGCACAGTGACGCAGTCACTGTAGGAAAACAATGTTCTGGACAGAGTAAGAGAATCACAGTAACACTGTTCATAAGCAGAGGTCCCAATGTTAAACAGTTGATGAAAAAATTCCACTTAATAACTATGTTACAAGCGTGTGTTGTGCAATGTCCACGTACAGTCTTAGGTTCGAGAATTTTTAATATTTTAACTCCAGATGTTCAACATTGCCATTTTTGCACACCTTCTTATGAATAATACAGCTGTCATTTTTCACATCCTGCCCAAAATGTGGTTTCGCACATCTGGCACACAATGGCACAGTCGCTGTGGGAACACATTAAGAAAATCATACTGCCACTGTTCAAGAGCAGAGGTCCCAAAATGTCTATGTTAAAAATGTGGTGAAAGAATTCAAAGAAAAGACTGTTATGAGCGTGTGTTGCACAGTTTTCATGTACACTTGTAACTTCGAGAATTTTTAATATTTTCATTCCAGATTTTCAACATTGCCATCTCTTCACAGCTCCTTATGAGTGGTGCAGCTGACATTTTTATGTGGTGCAGAATGGTGCGGTCACTGTGGGAAATCAATGTTTGGGGCACATTAACAAAATCACAGGGACACTGTTCATAAGCAGTGGTCCCACATGCTTTCATGTGGTGGGGTCACAAAAAGGCCATGTTCAAAATTTAGGGTTTCTAACCATATCGTCCCACCCTGTACAGACTAACAGGCATCAGGGTGTGCCTTTGGATTGTCGGCTGTAATGCTCATGCCATTGCATCCCCACCCTGCTGCTAGTGACAGCCATCCAGGTGTGCCTTGGACTCTTTGGCCCCAAAGTTCACACCATTCTCCTATGCTGCACCGATCTCAACATACTTCCTTATGAAATGGGGTGAGCGTAAGGCCTGATGACCCCAAGGCACAACCCAACACTTGTCAGAGTCTGCAGGGTAGGGTTAGGCAAAATGGCATGAGCGTTATGGGCAACAACCCAAAGGCACACCCCAATGCCTGTCTCTCTCTGCATGGTGGGGTGGGGTTGACGTCGGTTCTGTACTTCACTGCCATTCGTATTATGTGTCTCTGTAATGCCTCCACTACCAATGCCAATGCCAGCAATACAACATTCGACATTGACAAATGCTTGTTAAGAAAAGTTATAATATTGAAAGTTTTGCCTGTGGTTCAGCAGGACACCTGACAACTCCTTCACTTTACTCACTATAAAAAGAATTCAGTTCTGCTCCTGACCTAGCAGTTTTACTCTCATTTATGTGTTTGCTTTCACCTGACTTGCTTTCCTTTCTGGCTTTTCTATTCATCTATCTGTTTTCTTTTCCCTTTTGTCTTCCTTGTCTTTGTTCATTTCTTTGTCTATTTCCCCCAGTGCCTTGTTTTTGAGCCACTTTTCTCCCTTTTTTATCTTCCAGTCCCTGCATGTTACCTTCTGTCCATAATGCCTGCTATATTTTGTTTCAGTTCATCCGCTGTCTGTTAGTTATTATTCCTACCTTTTTATTGCTTCAAGTGTCTTTGTTATTGTGTGCTAACCTCCCTGTTGATCAACATCTCCCCAGCTTGTTTGTGTTTGCCAATCAAGTTACTGCTCAGTTCAGGTAGACGCCTGGTTATATCCCTCCTGGGACCTTGCCTTCATCTGCTTTCCCACTTTCCATGCTGCTCACTTTTTGCTGGACACCGCTGTCCTGGATACTGCTCTACCTGCTAGACCCTGCTGTCCATCCATTAAACGTTAGGTGCATTGACATGTAGTCTACTGGGAGCATTGCCACCTGAATCGGCTTCCTCTGTTCTGATAGCACCACTGCTGGTCTGTGTTCACACGCTGCGGCTGTGCGGCATGCTCCGTGGTCTTCTGACATTTTCAGTGTGTCTGTCTGGCTGAGAGCACACAAACAGGGTGTGCAGTGAAGGTGGGGAGGGTTGTCTGCATTGCTGTGAGTGGTGCAAGCTGTTCACACATTGATCGAAAATAGCCATAGTACTACATGTTCCCAAGAAAGGCGGGATTGCTGTGAGCTGCAATGTATGCATCCAGGGTGATGCAGGTTGCTGTTAGATGAGTTAGGCAGCTACGGTCCAGCTGCTGTACACCACTCAGAATGGTGCAGGGAAGGTTGCATATATGGCCCCTTAAATTGCAATGTCAACTCTTTGTTCAATAAGTTGCTTTTTAGCAGTTTTAATCCTGAGTTTTTTAAGTATTAGTTTTTTATATTTTAGTGGAATGTAAGACTGTTGGTATATAGAAAAGAACTAGATGAAAATGAACTGCCAGTTCACTACCAAATGGGCTGAAAATTCACCAAGTTTTTTGCTTCAAACTCCTTGCTTTTGAATTTAGACATAGAATTAGCAACCAAATTGCAATGAAGTTGCTTTAAAGTGTGATGCTAACTGTATATACACCTAGTTTCCTCTTCTAGCACTTGAGTGTCTTTTTTCTTGCATGAGCACTTAAGCATTGCAACCCAGTACTTCTGGATTTCATCAATGCAGAGTGCTACTCTGTAGCTCCTCTACTTCCATCTCCCTTTTCTCACTGCACATTTGTTCAGGCACTGACCCATTATCGCTTGCTTCTGTCCTGCTCATTCTTGCTGTTGAATTCTCCCTAGTTCTCTTGCCATTGGGATCCTGAGTGCAACTGCAGCTTACAGCAGTCACCCCATAGCATCACAGCATTTACTCAGCCCTATCACCTGGTTTTATCAGGTTGTAAGCCTCATCTTCTGTCAAAGGGACTCCATCTCCTGCAATTCAATGCCCTATATATGTCAGGTGCCTTAGCTTATAATCAAAGATGAGCAATTCTTAGTGGAACTGGTCCTTACCATCACTTTTGTCATCAAAATTATCCTCAAATTTCTTTTGTATTTTCCATCTACCATGGGCTTTCTCCCATCTGTCACACAAACACTACTGAGTTTCATTCCATATTGGTAGCACTGCGGCTCCTTGAGCAACCTAGCTATTGCTGCATGCTCTAGCCTTCCTAGTGATTAAAATCATTTCCCTTCCTAGGGACACACTTGGGACACTGGTGGTTATCCATCCACAGTGGTTATCCACAATCAGCTAGCTTTCCAAGCTCCTTCTATAATATTTTATCGCCCTCTAATTACCTAATGATCTTATTCCCCTGCCACAGTGAAGCCGCAGTACTTCTCCAATGGCTACTTCCCCCACTTCAACAAGCACATCCTAGATCCTTGAACCATAACGGCTTAGAACTTGTGCATTCTGACTCATTTTGTTGTCACCCAAAGAAAGCCCTGTCAAAATTCTAGTACCATATAAAGAATCGCATTGTCTCACAATTGATGGAATCCCTTCAGGTGCTTCTCTACCTGAGCAAGAAAACAATAGCTGTTTAACCTTTTTGTAGAGGCTTCCTCTGCAAATCAAGAAACCGATCCTGCTCCAGTCACTACTACTCCAGCACCTCTCGCTTCACCCCAGTTTGAGAAACTGCAAAACCTAATTTTGCAGTTAACAATTCTGTATCCCATCTGACATTGAAGGTCTCTATACTTAAGCAATGCCTGCCCCCCAAATCCAGCTCTACTTGATTCTTCCATACGCTTTCAGCTTCCTGCAACATCATAACCTTTTGGACCTCCTGTGCCACCAGTACCTCCTCCTGGACCTCCTCCTACTTCACTACTTTCTCAGCCTGCACTTCTGTTTTTTTGAATCCAGACAAGCCACCTCCTCAACTGAACACTGTTGTCATTCTCTCTCTACCGCTGGTGATTCAGTTTGTTTCTGCTGTATACCCTAATCTGTGTCCTACTCATTTTGTCCCAGCCCATATACAGAAACATATCATTGAAGGGAAAGATATTACGTTTGTAGCCCTTCTCGTGTCCTCTCATGACATAGTAGAAAACAGAATTATATCCTGTAGCAAAGTATCAATTACATGCAAGCTGAAGACCCCTGGTTACTCAAAAATGTACATTTCTGGAGTTCATAGAGGCCATCAGCCTGTACAAGGAAATTTTATGTAAAGCCTTTCCTTCCTGCCATGAAAAGCTTAACACATATCTATATTTTATAATCAATTTAGCTGTCCACTATGGGGGAACCTTCTTCTATGACTACCACAAATCATTTTCAGCAAAAGCTGCCACATACTTATTCCTCTTCAATACTCAAATATCCTCTCTTGTTAAAAAACTATTTTCTGACATTTTGCCAGTCAACGAGTTCTATCATGTTCCATCAGCAATTCCTTTCATCATCAGGCACCATCCCTAAAACTTCATAATCATCTACATCCTATCCTTCTCCCACAGCTTCTTAGAATATTTTCCAAGACCCCAGGAATCTGATAGACAACCAAGGACAACTGATGCTATTAACATCAGGACAATCTAAATGTAATCATGTCAGATAATCTTTCTGCCATCCCCCTTGTGACTTCCTTCACATCTGTAGCATTGTGGAGAAGCTCACTCAAAAATCACCTTCCATAAAAAACCCTGACCTCAGCCACTGATGCCCGAATTCATAAATTACAGTTGCCACATCTGTCTATACCTGTAGATGTATCCATCATGCGCCAACTGCTGCTTGACCATCTAGATGCATCTTAAATTATCCTTTCTCATCAGCAGCCTTTTCTAAAGTATTCATCTATGTAATGGCCCCCGCCCAATCTGGGGCTTACCTTGTGCCCGTTTCTTCCATTCTGCTCCTCCTTCAAATGCCTGCTGTTTTTTTTGGTGTGTTCCCCAATCCTGTGGTGCCCTTCTGCCCCCCATAACTCAGCCCCAGTGTGATTTTAGCCCATTTGGGCTCCAAATTGTAAAACTGCGATCTCCCGCTTGAGTCAGTGCACCAAGGTGCAGTGGGGATTGCGCAAGCACAGGCGGCGTCTTGGATGTTGTGATCACTTGATTTGTGGTAGAGCGTGAGAGAGTTCAGTGGTCCCAATCACTGCATTGGCCAGAGTGTGGATCGGTGACCAAAACAAGGGCTATGTGAGCCCTCTTCAGAAAATAAATAAAGAGATCCATGGCGTGCTGTGATTAGGGCTCATGAAAATAAATGTACCAGAGCCCTGACTCTAATAAACATTTATGAGGGCCTGTCTGCCTTTGGGGAAAACTGTATGTTTCAGTAGTTGCTGAAAAGGGAAAAAGGTGTAAATAAATAACGGTAGCAACAAAATGATTAAATGGAATAAATGTTTGAAGAGGAAAGTATCTAAATAAAATAATAACTACCCTGGCTGCACCAGTAAATGTTAGGACTCAGGTTAACAGCCTGCCTGTGGCAAAAACCATGGATGTAAAATATCGGCAGCAGCAACAGGCTATGGACTGATGTAAACAGTTAAAGCTGGACAGTGACTAAAAGGACACACATGTGGCTATGGAACTGTGAGGCAAGTGGGCAATTATATTAATTATTCTTGCTGCACCAGGACTTTATTTGGTAGTGTGTTAATTCTGCTTAAGGGACTGTGTGTTCAGCAGTCATTACACAGCAGCAACAGCCAGTTGGAAAGCTGTGATTTTTAAGCCAGAACTAGTGGAACTTTTACCAGAGCTCATGGGAAACATCCAAGTGCTTATGGGGAACTGCAGGGACCTAAATTCAGGTGCCAAAACAACCAACCAATTGTGCATTGAGGGAGGTTTATGAATAATTCATTTTGTTGACCGACGAGCCTTCCAGCCAATCAGAGTCAGAGCATCCAACAGCCTCAACCAATAGGGAGCCTCACGAGAGCTCCATAAAAGACAGTGTTTCAGCAGATTTTTCAGATTCGAATGGGAGCCCCCCACAGGGGTGGAGGCTCAGGCCCCAGCAAACTAAATGGGCCTAGTAATGCAGTGCAAGCACTCCACCAAGGAGGGGGATGTTTTCCTCTGCCTAAAATGGGGAATTAGCGAAGAACTTGCTAGCCAGGGGGTTTACAGAAAATGTCCTCCAGGGGCTAGCTCAGCCTTTTCCATGTTTAGGGAAAACATGAGTCCTGCAACTTGATGCCAAGCCAGCTGTCAGAGGGCTGAACCTGCCTCAGCAGTGAGAGTGCTGACATCTTCAGGAACCTTAGATGAAGGAAAGTCATTCTCTGAGGATGCCTGAGTGAGTAAACTTGAACCTGCAAGTACAACAAAAGAAAAGCTGAATGGGCAACCATGTCCTAGAGAACTGTTACAACTGTTTGCTGTCTGCACCCCTAATTTAATCAAAAGCATAGCAAGGGTGGACACCTACCAAGTGAGTGAATGGGGATGATCCTGTGATTATATATAAATGTGTTTGAAAAGTGTTTGAATTGCTAAATGCCTTCAGGACTTGAAGAAGAGTACTCAGGGCCAGGGCTCTTTCTGATTTTGCCTAGGAGGTCCAGTATTTGTCCGTTTGGAGCTGTTAAGGGCAGCATTGCAAAAAGGGATTTTGTGTTAATTGTTGTGATGTCCTGAGGAAACTATAAACCTCAACTATTGCCACGTTGGACTGAGACATTAAGACTGGTGTTTGAAAGAACCACAGTAACTGTTTAGAATTGCCAAATTATAGTATCTTGGAAAGCATATTCATCTGCTATGGAAAGTGAAGAACCGGGTCACCCTATCCTTAAGGAGCAAGTACCCTGTTTGTGTCAACTGATTTATGCAGCTTAATTAGCTAGCCAGGGCTCTGGTTATGCAGAGGTTGCAGAAGGATGTTGCAGAAGGAAGCAGGGAAGGCAATCAGAAGCAGAAGGAAGCGGGGAAGGCAGTCAGAATAGCAAAGGCCCAAACTGAGGAAAAGATAGCCAACTCGGCTAAGAAGGGGGATAGAACCTTTTATAGGTACATTAGGGAGTGAAGAAAGACCAATGGAGAGATAGTGAAGCTTAATGAAGGTGAGGGTGGGTGGGCAGAGGGTAACAGTAAAAAAGTAGGGATACTGAACAAATACTTCCACTCAGTATTCACAAAAGAAGAGGAGGGGGAGGTACCTAATCCAGTCAATAGAAGCAGTCTGGATAGGGGGTCAATACCAGTCCTTTCACAGAAGAAAGGGTTCTGAAGGAACTCTTAAAACTGAAGGTGGACAAAGCAATGGGACACGATGGGATTCACACCAGAATTCTAAAAGAACTAAGGGGAGAACTAGTGACACCACTAACTACCATTTTTAACAAATCATGGGAGGATGGTGTGGTACCTGAGGACTGGAGGATGGCAGATGTGATTCCCCTTCACAAAAATGGGAGCAAAGCAGAGGCAGGAACTACAGACCAGTTAGTTTGACCTTAGTGGTAGGGAAAATGATGGGATCACTTCTGAAAGAAAGAATTGTTGAGTACCTAGAGGTCAGCGGGGCACAGGACCCAAGGCAGCATGGATTCACAGTGGGAAGGTAATGTCAGACGAGTCTAATAGATTTGTTTGACTGGGTGACCAAAGTAGCAAACGAGGAAGGGGCTGTGGACGTGGCCTATCTAGACTTTAGCAAGGTATTTGACACAGCCCCACACTGAAGATTAATAAACAAGTTAGACAGCCTGGAAGTGGGTCCCAGGGTGGTAAGCTGGGTAAACAATTGGCAGGACAACAGGACACAGAGGGTAATAGTAAATAGAGTCCATTCCAAAGAAAGGGGAGTTACTAGTGGGATACCACAGGGTTCAGTACTGGGACCAATTCTTTTCAATGTCTTTATAAGTGACATTGCAGAGGGACTGGAAGGAAAAATATGCCTATTTGAAGACGACACAAAGATCTGCAACAAGGTCGATACACAAGGGTGGATGGAAAGGATGAGAAGGGATTTGGCAAAGTTGGAGGAACGGTCAAATGTATGGCAGCTTAGATTCACTGCAAAGAAGTGCAAAGTAATGCACCTAGGAAACAAAACCCCAGCAGAAGAGTACACAATGGGGGGTACTAACAACAACAAAAATGGAAAGGGACCTGGGGCAGTCATATCAGATGACCTAAAGGTAAGCAAGCAATATGAGAAGACAGTAAGGAGGGCTGGGGGGATACTGGGATGTATGAGAAGAGGCATAAACAGTAGAACACAAGAAGTTGTTATCCCTCTGTACAGACAGTTGGTGAGACCCCATCTGTAGTACTGTGTGCAGTTCTGGGGACCCCATCTCTGCAAAGACATAGACAGGATGTAGGCTGTCCAGAAGAGGGCAACTACAACTGTGCAGGGTTTGCACCAGAAGCCATATGAAGAGAGACTAAAGGAGCTTAACATGTATACCCTTGAAGAAAGAAGGAAGAGGGGGGACATGATAGAAACTTTTAAGTACCTCAAGGGAATCAACAGAGTCCAAGAGGGTAGCATCTTTCAGAAAAAGAGATGTGCACGAACAAGGGGGCACAATTTAAAGATGGGGGGACAGTTCAGTGACAACGTGAGGAAGTAGTTTTTCATGGAAAAGGTGGTGGATGTATGGAACGGCCTTTCTGAAGAGGTTGTGGGGTAAAAAACAGTGGGGGAATTCAAGAATGCATGGGATAGACATAAGGCAATTCTGGTGGGGATTAGGAAGAAGTAGGCTATTGGTTAACTAGGATCTGCAACTTATCCAATAGGTAGGGAAATGTGTAGACAGAGTGGACCAAGTGGTCCTCATCTGCCATCAAAGTCTATGTTTCTGTGGTGGAAAATGTGATACATAGATCCATAGACACTATCGACAGATAAGAGTCTTTGGCCCACCTGGTCTGCCCATTTGAGCTTGTAAGTTCCCTTTACGTTTTTCTAGAAGTCTGTTGCCCCTTACCCCTAACCACCAGAATTCCCTTATGTCCATCCCATGCATTCTTAAATCCCGTGATTGTTTCAGCCCCCACCACTTCCTCTGGTAGGGTGTTCATAGATACATAGACACTGTCGGTAATTACTGTGTGTTTAGAAATGCAACTGTTGATCTGATTCCAAATCAAATCAAACCCATTGAACTAAATGTAAATACTGTAAATGCATAACCTCTATTTCTTTTTCACCTACCCTAACTCCTCCCCATGTAAATAAACTTTGTTATTGTTGTTTTGCAGATATCTGTGTTGTGAGTATATAATTAGGTCCAGCTTCTAAATGGTAAAATGTATTGACTGTGGGGAAAATGCTATTGGGTCATGTCTGGGGTGGCTTAGGGTAACTGTGCCTGAATACAGCATCCCAGGGGGTTGTACCCAGTTAATGCTATCCACTTAAAGCTATACTCTGGGTGGAGGCACTGTGTAAATGTAATATCTTGGATTAGAACTGGTTTAAAGTCAGTTTTGGGAGCCCAGACCCCTGAACCTACATCCTAGGTAGTAGGCAGGGGTGGTAGCCCTTGGAGTAGCATCATCTAGGAGTTACATCTATACACCACTTCTTCCGTTGTCTGCAAAGAACTGCTATCTGCTGCATGAGACCCAGAAGCTGCACAGACCCTTTTGTCCAAAGAGGTAACAAATAGATTTATCATTTATCATTACAGTCTCCTCCATTTCCACTGCTCAGGATCAGCCCCAGTGGCATAGCCAATGGGGAATTCTGTTTATTTATTTATTGAAATGTTTTACTAGGAAGGCACGCTGAACAACAAGTTGCCTGTCTCCCGGTGCAACCTTGGGGATAGGGGAACATAGGAATTGAATACAGAGGTTTGGTACTATGACAAAGATATACATTTGAATACATACAGTTAAAGAGCGAGTAGGTTGTACAGTAAGCAATGAGAGAGTGGAAAGTTATCAGTTTTGAACTAGGGGGCTGGATGATATGCAACTGAGGTAGATACAATAATACACAATTAACATTAGATGTAAGCACTGAATGGTTCATAGCTGTGTTGGTGGAAAGAGCTGAATGGGTTTTTTATAGATTTGATCTAGGTTAAGCTAGTGACGAGTAACTCAGACAGTACTAGTTAACTATGGTACACCAGAAGTACTAATGGTCTATGAGTGCAATAGAGATATTTAGCGCTAGCCATAAAAGGGGCTAAGTTATGCACGGAAGAGGGAGAGAGGTGGAAAGTGGGAGGAGATGGGGAGGAGAGAGAGGTGAGAGGCAAACTAATTTCCAGCCCATTTAAGGTGTTGAGAAGTCTGCCAGGTGTCGATTTGGGGCAAAGATAGGGTGGTGATGAGTTCAAAGTAGGGAGATGGGGAGGAGGGAGGGAGAGAGGTAGAGGAGGGGGTGGATGAATGTTTTTTTTTGGAGGAGAGTGGTTTAGTTGAGTCATAACCCTTCTGGATGCTGAGAACCCTGCCAGGGGATGGAGCAAGGCAAGGATAAAGTGGCTTTAGACCAAGTAGGGAGGGAGGTGGGAAGGAGGTTGAGCGGGTAGAAGAGAAGGGTCGAGGGAGGTAAGGGCTTTCAAGAACTAATACCCTGTGTGGAGCTGAGAAACCAAACAGAGATCAGAGCAGGTAATGGAGGAAGAGAGGAGAAAGATGGAGGAGGAGAGAGGTCTGCCAGGGTCAGTCTCCTCCAAGATGCAGAGAACCCTGCCTGCATAAGGCAGAGGAAAACCACAACAGGAGGGTAGCAGGTAGGAGGCAGAGAGGGCAGGGGGGGAGGAAGAGGGAGGGGGGTTGGTAGGGAGGAGAGGATTAGGTAGGAGAGAAGACAATTGGTAGGGGAGAGGGGTGAGAATAAAGGTAGTGGAAGTAGAGGTAATGGAGATAGAAGTTGAGTAAAGGGTGGGTAGGGGGAGGATATTAAGGAGGATTATAGCAGGAACAGTTAGAGGAAAAGTAGTTGTGAAGGGCTGCTCCAAGGGAGTAGAAGGAGGAGGAGTGGCATACTTGTGGGGGGAGAGAGTTCCAGACTTAAGGGAAATGACAGGAAAATGAAGACTGACCAATAAGTGTAGACTGACGGGGGGCCACCAGAGTATGAGTATCTGAAGATCTGACTGAGTGTGGAGGTAGGGGTGGGGTAGAGAGAAAGAGAGAGGTGAGGAGGTAAGGAGGGAGTTCACCCAACCAGTATTTAGAGGTGAATTTGGCACAGTGAGAGAGATGTCTGTTAGCAAGAGGGGGAAAGGACAGAGCATGATAGACTTTGCAGTGATGGGTTCATGAGAGAGCATCAAGAGCGAAGTGGCAGAAGAAGTTGAAGAGAGTGTCCAATCTGGCCAAGGAGGACTTGGGGGCAGCACCTTAAACTATCTCACAGTAGTCAAAGATCGGGAGTATCATCTTCTGGACTAGTTCTTGCCTGGCCGTAGGAGGGATGCAACTACGGTTCCTGTATAAGGCACCAAGCTTGGTGCACAATTTTTTCAGGATGGCGTCAATATGTCCAGAGAAGCTGAGGTGTTGGTCCAACCAGATCCCAAGATATCTGAATGAGGTGGTGTCCTCTAAGGTAGTCCCATCCAGGGTGTGGAAGGAGGGTTGACTGGCCTTGAAAGTCTCTGCCTTATGCCAAAGGTCATGGAGACTGTTTTCTTGGTGTTGAGGAAGAGCTGATGGGAGGCAAACCAGAGCTGAACCTGGTAGAAGTCATGCTGCAGAGTGGTTGCAACATCAGCTGGGCATTTGATGGAGGGTGTACAGGACAGTATCATCAGCATACATGTGAATGTAGGAAGAAGGGAACAGAGTAATGGGAGGTCATTTAGGAAAATGGAGAACAGAATGGGACCAAGCACTGAGCCCTGAGGGACTCCAGTGGTGATAGGGAGAGGACGGGAGATGGAATTTTGGACCTTGACAGATTGGGTTCTACCTGTGAGGTAGGCCCTAAACCAGTTTGTAGTAGGGGTAGACAGGCCAGCTGCTGGCAAGAAATGTCTTATAACCGATTTATCAGCTCCCAATTCTATTGCAGAAAACCTGTACTACAATGCCATTATATTAACCTTTCTGTCAGCTGCAGCACTGAAATAAGGGGAAACTCCCTACTGCCTGAGGTGTATACAGTGTAAGGAAGCATGCATGATTGCACAGAAGGTGTGGCAATGCTTTAACAAAGCCTGCCATCATGTGGGTAAACAGTACTTTCACATATTTAAAATTACTGAACTACAGGAGACACACCTAAAGAAAGATTCTGTGCTTGCTTAGCCTGACTTCGGAGTACTTTCTTTATTGAAACTGTAATATGTATGATTTGTAATTACTACCCATTTATTATCAGTTTCTTTGGCATTTTAAATAAATCTTTATTTCAACAAATATCTGGCTGTGCAGTGTTTCCATAGACCAGTAGTTAGGGCTTCTGTCTGACCAAACATTAGTTCAACTACTTACCCTTTAACAGACAGTGTTGGATTTTGAAGATGAACTCCAGGGCAAAGCTGATCAGGTTCCATGGGTTAATGGTGATCGTGGAATGGTGATCGCCGTTTGGGCCAGTGTGCATCGCGAAATGAATTTCTGCCATGTACACTCTGGCAAACTGCAAGAGGTGTCCGACATTCATGTTATGTGGGGGCTGCATCCCTCGAGCCCCACACCCCCTACTGAAGGATTCTCAATTCCAGGGGGTGCATGTCAAGAGTGCAAAACTTAAAAACAAAAACTCAAGCTGATGAAACACGATCGCGCCCAGAACCGAACCTGCACCTCCCAACCCCAGCCTGCCACCAACCCACCATGCCACACGGCCAGCTTGGCAACCCACCACTGCACTACACCCCACAAACCATCCCTTCCCTTCCGCCCATCACACGGCATGGTCCCCCTGCACACATGTATACATAGAGATATCCCATCGCTATATTCGCCTACCCCGTATCCGTCTACTACTCTGTCAGGTAGCCCTGTGCACAGGTGTCGTGATTGAGTCTTCCTATTTGAAAGCGCTCAATCATGGTTGCCTTCTACACTGGGGGCCCAATTATCTGGGGGGGGGGCTACCCTTCCCCACCATGGCCACTCGGTAAGGTCTTATTCTGGGTCATTTTCTGCCAATTGAGCCTCTACTCAACCTAGACTGTGTTGAAGAACTGCTCCTGAGTGTTGGCAGGTTTATCTGATTCATCTCGGCTCATGGATTTTGACTGGAGGTAGTGATAGAGCCTCCTTTAAGTGATTTAGTATTTAATTCTGTTGATTGGAGGACTGCCAGAATCAGAGTTCGGTGTTTTCCACTGGTCATTTAAACATTTGCTTGCTGGGGGTGAGAGCCTCAGTATAGCAGACTAACAGCCGGACTAGCATCTGAACTTGTTTCCCTGGTTATATTTGTTGTTTTCTTCTCGATCTGTGGGGGTTTTATTGAATTAATTGGGGGGGGTTATTTTTCAAGGAGGGGTTGGTTTGTGGAGTTTTGTTTATTCTTAGTTAATTAAAGTAGGGGGGTTTTATTACATCATTTTAGTTTAATGGTGGGTCGGTTTTTGTGTTTGGTATTTTGTGATTATTGTGGGCTGAAGTTCTGGTTATGCTAACATGTGTTGGCAGTCGGCTCTTCCTGTCAGGTGCTACTCCCTATCTGAGCTCCAGGACCTAAACCTTTTGTCTGCCCTCCACTGCTTGTGGAGGTATATGGCCGCTGTAGGGCATTGGGGATAGTGGGCAGAAGCTGGAGGGGTGGGGGTCCTGGATCTGTGAGGGGTGGCAAGGGGGGTGGTCAGATTGTGGTAGTTAGGACCAGAAGACACCCTGGGGTGAAATGGAACTCCGGGCGAGGTCCAGCTTGCTTGGTGTCCATATCCAAGGGCTCCACTTTGGGTGGGCCGGTAGCTGGGTCGGTCCCGGTGTCTCATCCGACTGGCACGGTGTTATGCAAGGCTAGATTCACTGAGAACAAGATGGCTATTATAGCTGATCTTGTTGGGTCAACGTATCTGGCTTGCATCACCGAGACCTGGCTGGATGATAATGCTGGCCGTATTTTGGCCGCAGCGATTCCAGCTGCTTTCTCAGTGATACACCGTGCGAGGTCAGATCACAGGGGCAGGGGTGTAGCTATCTGTTTTAGATCAGAATTGAGCCTTGCAGATGTGCCAGTTTAGGGATTCAGGTCCTTCGAATGGTCTATGGTCACGGGTGTGGGGTGCAGGATCATTCTCATTTACCGTCCACCCGGGGATGAGAAGTTGTTCCTGCAGAAAGTCGAGGACTTTGTCATCGACATGGTGTTGGAGTCCCCCAGATTGATGGTGCTGGGTGACTTCAATGCCTGGGTCGATGACGAACTCTCGCCCTTTGGTCAAGACTTCCTCCAATTTATGTCTTTATTGGGCCTCATACAGGTAGTTACCTCCGCAACTCATATTAAAGGCCACTCGTTGGATCTGATTTTCCTCCTGGAGATGGAGACTGCCCACTTGTTGGTGGAACCAGTCAGTTGATCTGATCATCACTCCATAAGATTCAATTTCTTTGCTCCCCCTTATAGATCTGCCCCTGTGGAGATGGTACAATACCGCCCTTTGCGAGATGTGACCCCTGATGGTCTTCTGAAGGAATTGGACCTATCAGTATTACCGGGCACAAGCAAGGGCCCTGAGAACATTCTACAAGCCTATAATTGGGCTGTGGGGGGGCTCTAGATACCTTAGCTCCTGTACGTGTTCACCCTCTCACCCTCCGCCCTCGGTCCCCTTGGTTTGATGGAGCCCTGAGGGAGTTGAGGCGAACAGGGCGAAGGTTAGAATGTATCTGGCGGTCAACAGGCCTGGATGCCGACAGACTTAGACTGATGGTCCATTTTAGAGACTGTCAGTTGGCAATCACCCGTAAGAAGGCAGAAATCCTGTCCAGGGAGATTGCCGCAGCTCAGAATCGACCAGCTCACCTTTTCTGAACTGTGGACAGACTGTTCAATCCAGCCTGGCTACAAGTTCAGATAGCCTTTTATTACAAAAAGTGTGAGGAGTTTGCTCAGTTCTTTGCTGATAAGGTTGCTAACATCAGATCGGGGATTCGTTCAGCTCGTTCTTTGGGGGGGATGGTCGGCTGAATGTTGCTATGCCTCAGTTTTGCTGGACGGAGTTTGATCGATTAGCGATCAAAGATGTAATGAGGATTCTCAGGAAGATGCACCTGACCAGTTGTAGTTTGGATCCTGGCCCTACTCGCCTTTTATTAGGCTGTCTTGATGTCATCGGCCCAGTCCTTGCGGAGATAATCTGGTGTTCCTTGGAGAAGGGTGAGTTTCCCTGCTCCCTAAAGGAAGCAGTGGTGACTCCCATTCTCAAGAAACCTTCTCTTGACCCAGACTGCTCCGCCAACTACCGTCCGATCTCTAATCTTCCCTTTGCAGAGAAGGTTATTGAGAAGGTTGTGACACTACAGTTGGACAACCATCTTGCCATCCATGACATCTACGATCCCTTCCAGTCCGGATTTCGTAAAAGGCATAGTACCGAGACTGCTCTGGTTCGAGTGCTCAATGATCTCCTACTTGAAAGAGATCAGGGATCATGTACCATTCTGGTGTGTCTTGATCTCACTTCAGCTTTTAACACCGTGGACCATGGGGTGTTGCTAGACCACCTGCATGCCATCTGCTGGCTATCTGGTACAGTCATGGGGTGGTTTTGTTCATTTCTCACTGGTAGATCTCAGAGGGTGGTCTTGGGGGCTTATTCCACTGAGGTGTTCCCTCTGTCTTGTGGGGTACTGCAGGGTTCTATGCTATCCCCCATGTTGTTCACAGAGTATATGCTGCCATTGGGAGACATTGTGAGATGGTATGGGCTGAGGTTTCACTGTTATGCAGATGATACACAGCTCTACCTGTCTTTTGCACCTGACCAGGACAGTGCACTCTCGGTCTTTAACAACTGCCTGGCTGAAATCCAGGACTGGATGAACACCAGCTGGTTGGGACTTAATTAAGACAAGACTGAGGTGTTGGTAGTGGACCCAGGTCACTGGATTGAGGGGTCGGAGATGGGGTGTCCCTCAGGACTTTGGCTCGGAGGGTCCCGGTTACTGACCTCTGATCAGGTGCGTAATCTGGGGGTAATACCTGGTGACGGTTTGACACTTCGTTCCCAGGTGTCGGCCTTTGTTAAGTCCTCTTTCTTCCATTTGAGGAATATTGCCCAGATTAGGCACCTGATCTGTCTAGTGATTTGTCTATTCTGATCCACACCTTTGTAACTTCACACCTTGACTACTGTAACTCCTTCTAACAAGGGCTTCCTGGGGTTGATATCCGCTGCATGCAGCTGGTGCAGAATGCGGTGGCATGGCTGTTGTCTGGATCATCGCAATCCAGTCATATTATGCCTGTGCTTTGTGAACTGCACAGGCTGCCTGTTCAGTGGTGGATCACCTTTAAGGTTGGCTTGCTAACCTATAAAGCCCTACATGGACTGGGACTGACCTACCTGAAAGATCTCCTGCACCCCTACTGCCCTCTCTGGCCACTCCACTTGACTGATGAGGGATTACTGGAGATTCCCAGGGTACGAGTAAAAACATCTGGAGCTAGGGCATTTTCTTTTGTGGCCCTTACCCTGTGGAATTCTCTGCCTCATTAGGTACGACAGTGCCAGACTGGGGAGAGATTTTTTTTTTCTGTCTTCGGCAGAGCTGACCCCAGTGATCTCCAGCTGCCGTCGTCTGCACCCCCCAAACTGGTTGTGCACACGGGCCACAAGAACCCACAGAACCAGGGACAGGCCAACATCACTCCGTGCCCTGGACAGGTGCCTCTCTCGGGTCCGGAGGTGCGAGGCATGGCCATAAGCCGCTGAGATTGCCCCACCAATGTTTTTTCCTCCATTAGCTTCCCCTCAGAGCGCGGGCATGCAATGATGTCTGGGCACTGTGCCGACGGCCACTGTGCTCCTCCCCATGTGGTCACCACTATGGTAGTTGCCCCAGTCATCACCAGGGGCCGCTACAGAGCAGTGAAATCCCGGATCCCACCCCAGGATAGGAGAGCAGTCCTCTGGACGCTCAATCCTATCCCTCCCCTGCCAACCCCTGGCGAGCCGGGCTCGCGTCTGAACCTGGGTCGCCAGCATAGTGCAAGGTGTGGTGTCCAGTGCCTCAACCCTCAGCACCACTGGGCCAGCCGAGAGATTTAAGACTGCCCTCAAAACTTAATTATTTCAGCAGGCGTTTGGTGCTGTATTGTATTGATTACTCTGTGGTTTTTTGGCTTATTAAATTATTGTACTCTAGGATTTTATTATTGTAATGGTTATTTTACTGTGAGCTCTGATACTTCATTGAAGAGTGCCATACAAATGAAGTTTACTTCCTTACTTAGTTGCATGGGGTACCAGCTAATCAAATGCCCTCCACCTCATGTACACATACTAAAACCTTTTGTATGCCCTTTTAAATGTCACAGATCAACAAGAAGGAATGCAGCTTTTTTTACCATTAAAGATTCATATTTATTTTTGAAAATGGGGTCAAATATATGTCAGACTGATGACTGAAAGTGATGTTCCTGTTTTCCCTTTCTTTGCTATTTCCAAAGGACCACATTCATAGTAACAAATCGAGGTCCACAAAAGGTTATCCCTGTAACCTTGGAGTTTCATCCATTAGTCTCTAGAAAATGGGCATCAGTTGCTCAAGGGCTAACATAGTCAAATAATAGAATAAATAAACAAAAGATGGTGCTTGCTTTGTGAGACCATGGAGTGCTGCTCTGGTTGTTTATTGTGAAACTCAAAGTCAAAGTAGATGCCGCTGTAAATGTGACCTGTTCTGAAATTAATTTCAGCTCTGAGTCCACAGGAGAATGGCGCAAACAGGGAGTGGAGACATCTACATTTTTTGTGGTGAACCCTTGCTGGTGCTACAGTATACTGATAAAGCAGAAAGAAAGACAAGTATGAAGTTGAAGGGTGGGGGATAAGGATTACCTACATCCTAAGAAACAGAATCTAAGGGCCTGGTCCACAGAGGTCTGTAGATTTGCCAAAAAGATTACTACATCCATCATTGAGCTAGGTGCTACATAATTTCTATGTGCAATGTGCTATCCACAGTGCTGGTGAGCATGAATGACATGCACAAGGGAGCATGGAGAAGCACATAGTGAGCAGAGGCTGGCTCCATGGAAACATGCTTACTCCCATGGAATGCCTTGATCTCACAATATAAGGAGGTGTATGTATTGTATTGAGCTGCATGACCATGGCCACTGTGAAGTGCGAAGTGGCTGATGGCATTAACTGGACGAGAGATGGAACTGGGGGGTGGGAAGAAACAAAACTGTACCACAGACTGTCAGCGGAACCATCTGATGGATTGTCTATATAGGCTGTACTGTTTTTGCGTTCACTTGTGTGCATGCGCAAGGAACGTCTTGTCATAGTATGACTTTTTGGAGGTGTATGACCCTCCTATCGAATGCACTGCTCAGTGAAGCAGGCACGACCCTACTGCACCAACAGATGTCGAGCTGTCTATGACAACAGTTCGGCAGCAGTGGTCTTCACTTGAAAGAAAACCACTGCTGTAATCAGCGGTGGTAACATGTGTGTAATTAGCATGCTGATGTCACCCTTTCCCCTCGGCTGCTTGAAATCCCTCCCACTTCCTCCCTCTGCTAATGTCCTCCCCGCTCCCTTGTTATTGCCCTCCCCCCACATTGTGTGCCAAAGGGGGGTGCCCAATCCCCCTCGGATCATGCGCCCCCCCAAGAACACTGTATGACTGACGGGGTGCCCAATCACTGTCGGCTGCAGCCCTCCCAACAAACACCCAGGTAGCATGTTGGGAGCCCACCCCAGCGTGCTCATGCACTTCCCCCCAAGCACACTGTATGGCTGATGGGGGTGCCCAATTTCCCATCAGCAGCAGCCCCCCTGCCAACAAACACCCAGGTGGCATACTGGGATCCCACCCCAGTGTACCAAAAGCCTCCTGCATTGTAGTTTTTTTTTTGCCTGTAAAACCAGAAAACAGTCCCTCACTGTCTTTGGTGGCCCCTCCCCCAACCGGCAACCACCCTCTGCGCACCCCACCTCCACGCACCCTCCCACCCAATACATGCCTCCGGGCCCAGCATGATGATCTTTGGTGGACCAGGAACACGTCTGCACTCTTCAAAGTTGACCATGAACTAAAGAAATGCCAATAAGCTGAATAATGGCATAAATGGGGTTTTCTCAACTTATATGGATATCTTGGCCATTTTTGCAAATTGTGACACCAAATTTTCAACATGGGGTTCTTGGGACTCCACTTCATGAATTCAGTCACTGTCATGTCGTTATTTGGTCCTGATAGGTGATTTCATGATCACTGCATGAAATGACCTTTTGGGACAGATTAATGAAATGAGTGTCACTGTTCATAAGGTGGACTCCCAAAAAGCCTATGTTGCAGATTTGGTGAAAAATTTTCAAAGAATGACTGTGTTATGAGCGTGCATTGCACAGTGTCCATGCACACTTGAAACTTTGTGAATTAGTAATATTTTCACTCCAGATTTTCAGTATTGGCATGTTTCCATACCTCCTTATGAACAGTACAGCTGTCACTTTTCATATCCTAGCTAAAATGTGTTTTTGCACTTCCAGCGCACAATAGTGCGGTTGCTGTGGGAAATCAATGTTCGGGACAGATTGTGAAAACTACAGTGACACTGTTCATGAGCGGAGGTCACAAAATGCCTATGTTGAAAAGTTGGTGAAAAAATTCAAAAAAATGACAGTGTTACAAGTGTGCATTGCGCAGTTTCCACGCACACTCATAACTTTGAGAATTTGTAATATTTTCACTCCAGATTTTCAACACTGACATTGTTTCACACCTCCTTATGAACACTACAGCTGTCATTTTTCACATCCTGGCCAAAATGTGTTTCTGCACTTCCAGTGCATAATGGTGTGGTTGCTGTGGGAAATCAACATTCAGGACATATTAAGAAAATCATAGTGCCACTGTTCATGAGCAGGGGTCACAAAATGCCTATGTTGAAAATCTGATGAAAAAAGTCCATGGAATGACTGTATTATGAGCGTGCATTGCGTAGTTTCCACATGCGCTGGAAAGTTTCAGAATTTTTAGTATTATAACTCCAGATTTTCAACATTGCCATCTATTCACACCTCCCTATGAATGGTACAGCTGTCATTTTTCACATCCTGCCTGAACTGTGTTTTGCACATGTGGCACAGAATGGCTTGGTCACTGTGGGAAATTAATGTTCAGGACAGATAAACAAAATCACAATGCCACTGTTCATGAGTAGAGGTCCAAAATGCTTTATGAGGTGTGGGGATCACAAAAGGACATGCAGAAACTTTGTAGTACATATACCAGCAAACACTAGGGGCATTAGGGTTACTAACCATAACATCCCACCCTGTACAGACTGACAGGCATTAGGGATATACCTTTGGATTACTGGCGAATGTCTCACCATTCCACCCCACCCACACCCTGCAGCCACTGACAGGCAGAGAGGTGTGCTTCGGACTCTTCACCCCCAGAGTTCACGCCATTCTCCTATACTGCACCCATTTCAGCATATCTCCTTATGGAATGGGGTGACTTTAAAGCTGAACACCACAACGCACACCTCAACACTTGCTGGTGTCTGCAGGACAGGGTGAGGTTAAATGGCGTGAGCATTATGGTCAGCAATCCAAAGGCACAACCCAGTGCCTTTCCCTCTCTGCTTGGTGGGGGTTGGGGTTGCCGTCACTTCAGTACTTCACTGCCATTCCTATTCTGCATCTGTCTAACTCATGCACTTCCCACGGTAATACCAGCAAGCAAACATTCGGCATTGACAAATGCTTGTTACAAGTGCCACTGTTACAGTAATTGACGAGTACAGTTGAAGTGGATGCTGCAAGTAACTGCTGTATTGGGAGTCTGTGATGTGGGCATTTCAAAACATGCCACGCACTGACTCCCGATACAAAAACACCCGGACAAGCCGATGGTGCTTAACATAATGAGCAGAAAATAAATGTGAACTCTAAACAATGAAGCGTACAAAACACACACAAATGCCACTGTTTCTTATTTGTAACTTATTTAACAGTTAATTTCAGCAGACAATTGTTTCCTATCAATGAAAATTAAATTTTGCATGAATAAAGGCATGTATTTCCCCAGTGTTCTCAGGTTCTACCTCACTGTTTCAAGATGTGTCTCATAGTGTCCCCCATTCTGACCGTCAGTATTCCATATTTCAAAGACAGACAGTGAAGAAAGCATGAGGCTGAAATGTAAATGAGATACAAGAGGAGTTGCAGAGAGGTACTCTGTTGGGACATGGGTGCTAAAGGGACATGGATACAACTAAGGGGGGGCCTGCATGTATGCCAAACACCACTGAAAATACCTGCAAACAAACATTTGGCATTGACAAATGCTTGTTTAACTTCTGACACAAGGAAGGCTATTGCCAAGCAGTGTCTTGCTCCTGTGGTGAATTATGCTATTTTAATTACTGACAACGTGTCTTCAAGGGTATTAGCAAAAAAGGCAACTGCAACCTTCGGCAAATGCCTTATCCTTGTCACTTACTACACATCACTGTGTGATTCTACAGCAAATGGGTTGGTTACCAGTTCCCATGTATTTTAGGGTAAAAGTGGCTAGGTTCTTCTTTAGGATTATAAATCTGAGCATTCCTTCATGATTGTATAGTTATTTTCGATACCATGATCTAGGATTTTCTCTAGAAATACAGATAAAAGAGCCCTAAAAGTACCATTTATGAGAAGTGTAAATGGTCAGAGATCTTTTGCATACACTGGCCAAGTATATGGCCTTCCTCTTGATTTAAGGTCTCAAACCACTGTCACCACTTTTAATGAGCAATTGTTTTCTTATATTACTGGCTTATTTAAATGTGAATGTATGACTCTTGAATTATATGTTGTATATTGAATATGGTGTATATTTTGTACTTTTTGTAAGTCGCAGTTGCAAATGAAACTTTTGTTCCCCTGTGTTTACTCATTAAGCCAATAAAAACACAAATAAACAAACATGTCTGAACCGCTACTGTAATGGCCATATGGAACCTTGAAATGGTAACCGTGACCTGGTATAATTAGCATTTGCCCCAAGCTGTGTGTTTGTGTGGCCAAAATTGTGCTTGGGAATGACAGTACAAAGGGTACCGGGGCATTCCAACTACAGTATGGCTGATTGTGTGAGACAACAAAACACTACCATCTCCACCTGCAGTCTGGTGTTCACCCATCAACAGATGTCACTCAGATATGCAGGGCAGGAGTATGGCCGGCTCTACATCCGTGGCTGGATGTGAGGTGGTAATGTGCCATGGGGCAGCCAACTAGTGGTCCACACATAGCTATGGATGTTACGCTGTTACTGCTTTGATCTGTTCCTACTGTTAACCTTTTGACCTCACCGCAGAAATGACACACAGTGATACATGCCAGAGGATGTATGTTCCTCATGATAAGACATACTACTGGCAGCAACCAACATAGAATGAGGGACAGGACGCAGTGCAGCCATTTATAGGTGGCACATGGGATTAGCTAGATTGCTTTGACATGAAATTCAAATGTAAGAACATTGATTTATTACAAGGATAGGATATGTGTCAAGTAGGGTATGCAGCATTAATAGGGAAGGGAATTAGACAACGATTGCAAGTGGCAACATAAGACAGAGTCACTCACCGTCTCCAGTTAATGCCTCCTGGAGGCTCAGGGTCCACACCTGGCAACTGTTGTTGTTAACCAACCACAAAGATGAAATTTTTTCTTGTCACATGCCACAAGCTACTGTACCTGAGGCCATCATGTAGACCATACATATGGTGACAAGGTGCAAATCATAATGACAAACTCACTGAGAGGCCACTGACCTTCCACGAACAGTTGATTGGGTCATGGTACTCTGCACTTCCCTGCCACCACTGCAAATTAGGTACTGTAGGTTGGGAGTGGTGGACCATTTCCTATGATAATCCAACAACAGCCCATCTTCCACAGACTTTTTATGAGGCCATATGAGCAGTCCTGTATTCATGCCCTGTGAAAACACAACAAATGGGAACATGTCAAGGTCTGTGCTACACAAGCCAACAGAGCAACATGTTGCATTCATACCGTTCATTACTCAACTCTGTAAACACTACTTTTTGGATAAAACATGGCCCTCGACTAACTCGTATTTGTTTAAGTCTGAGCTGTGCACCCAGCCATCTGGATTCCTCAATGAAAGGGTGAAAGAAGCTAGGATGTTGGGGAAGTGTGAGCCTCCACCTGCTGCCAACTTGCAAACATTCACAGGCTCCACAAGAGTGCCACAGTTGATGCCTCATGGTTGTGGGGTGTGAGGCAGCAATTTGACAAGAATGGTGTTAAAAGCCACAGGATTGATAGATGTAAGACTGCATGAAATATAACTGCATGCAGGTTGCACATTGCATTGCATTGCACACCACACAGCCAGCATGGGACATGCCACACACACACAGCATACATGAAGGACCTATGACTCCATGAGTAGCACACACTGAGGAAAAGACAAACACACAGTCCCATGCAAATTGCCATCAACATGGAACACAGTCACACAAGTAACATATATAATAGTTAATGGGTGCCCACACAACAAGGCTACATTTCCATTGAAAGAATGCGATGATATCATAGAGTCCTCAAGAACGAAGCTTGAAAGGTCTCCATGACGTCATCACATGCCCAAGATGGAAACACAGCCTTACTTGTGTGTGGGCACCCATATACTATTTTGCATAATGTATTTTTACCCTAATAGTTGTATCTCAGTCAGTTTTTCCCAGTCTGTACCTTCTTTCATTACTTCTGTTCCCTCCGGCACTCACTCCTACTCCACGCATCGATCCTCTCACTTTGTTCTGTGACTTCCGCTCCTGACCATCTGTGGACACAGTGTTCATTTTGAAAACAAAATATATGAAAAAAGAAAAATTAGTAAAGTGATTCAGTTTAGTAACATGGGGCCGTCTATAGCTGTCTGTGTCCAAAACTGACTCGGGCTGTCACTAGTGCTTCGCAAAGTGGTGCTGCCATTTCTCCTCGCATTTTCTTTTTACCCACATTTTCAACCAATTAGGTGTCAGGTCTAGATTGAGAAGTTGTTATGGTATCATTCTGATGTCAGAATGATATCATAACCACTTTTTCTGACCTTTGAACTCAACCACAATGAGAATATAGTGTATATGGAAATGTATACACAGTAGGGGCTAACCATACTCTATACTACTGTTTGTGACAGTGCCATATTTTTAATCTTTACTGTAGTAATGGGTGGGTGGGCATTGATTCTCATAGATGTGGAGGGCATGGTTTTATGCTGTCCTCAGCAGCAGCAGGGTCCAGATTCTTCGTCTATTGTTGTCCACCCGGAAAGCAGAACAACATGTGTTGGCATCAGCGCCCATAGCAATGCATTTTGCAGTGCACCAACACACAACAACACTGAAATGATTGTGCAGCATTCATGAGAAGAACAAGACACACTTAAATGATAGCACATGAAGGCCCACCGATGAAGTCATCCAGGTACTGGGCCCCATCACTACTTTGGTCAAAATAGGGCAGAATGATGATGTCCATCAGGATGTGTCACAGGCATCCTGTGAGTTCCAGGTCCACATTTTGCACCTCGGGAAGGATGGCCGAGACCTCTCTGTCTTCCCCCTTATAAGCAATGGTAGACATTTAATGTCACACATGGGCAATAAATGTTCTGCAATGTATTGGTGATGCATGACAACCTGCCATATTTTACTTACCATATTATAATCTAGCCTCCAGTTTTGAGGGGTCTCACATCGGCAAGGAATGTTAAGTAATGTACTGAAGGTACTGGAGATGTATGGTACCTACAGTATTATAATCCAACCAACAGCTAGGGAGGGTCTCAGCATGGTACATCTGGGTGTGTGAGTATATACTAGGTGCTCACATCTCAGAGTCTGGCCTGCATGCCACCCTCACTGTTATTTGGTATCTATGTGTATCACCCAAATCATAGAAACATAGAAACATAGACTTTGACGGCAGATAAGGACGCTAGGCCCATCTAGTCTGCCCATTTCCTACCTACAGATAGGCCGCAGATCCTAGTTAACCAACAGCCTATATCTTCCTGCCTCCACAAGAATTGCCTTATGTCTGTCCCATGCATTCTTGAATTCTCCCACAGTTTTAGACCCCACAACTTCCTCAGGAAGGCTGTTCCATGCATCCACTACCCTCTCTGTGAAATAATACTTCTCACATTGCCCCTGAGCCGCCCTCCTTCTATCTTTAAATTGTGTCCCTTGTTCTTGCAAGTCTCTTTTTCTGAAAGATGCTACCTCTTGGACTTTGTTGATTCCCTTGAGGTATGAAAGTTTCTATCATGTCCCCCCTCCCTTCTTTCCTCAAGGGTATACATATTAAGCTCCTTTAGTCTCTCCTCATACGGCTTCTCTTGCAGACCCTGCACCATTTTAGTTGCCCTCCTCTGGACTGCCTCTATCCTGTCTATGTCCTTGTGGAGATGGGGTCTCCAGAATTGGACACAGTATTCAGATGGGGTCTCACCAACTGTCTGTACAGAGGGATAACAACTTCCTGTTTTCTGCTGCTGATGCTCTCCCTATACATCCCAGTATACCCCGGCTCTCCCTACTACCTTCTCACATTGCTTGCTAACCTTAAGGTCATCTGATATGATTACCCCCAGGTCCCTTTCCTGTTTTGTTGTTGTTACTACCTCCCCACCCATTGTGTATTCTTCCCCTGGGTTCTTGTTTCCCAGGTGCATTATTTTGCACTTTTTTGCATTGAATCCTAGCTGCCATACGTCTGACCAGTCCTCCAACCTTGCCAAGTCCCTTTTCATCCTTTCCACGCCTCCTTGTATATCAACCCTGTTGCAGATCTTTGTGTCATCTGCAAAAAGGCATACTTTTCCTTCCAGTCCCTCTGCAATGTCACTGATGAAGACATTAAAAAGGACTGGACCCAATACTGAACCCTGCGGTACCCCACTGGTAACCGCCCTTTCTTCAGAGTGGACTCCATTTACAATTACCTTCTGTGTCCTGTTGTCCAGCCAATGTTTTACCCAGGCTACCACCCTGGGACCGACTCCCAGGCTGGTTAATTTGACTATTAATCTTTTGTGTGAGACTGTGTCAAATGCCTTGCTAAAGTCTAGGTAGGCCATGTCCACAGCCCCTCCCTGGTCTACTACTTTGGTCACCCAGTCAAAGAAATCTATTAGATTGTCTGACATGACCTTCCGCTGTGAACCCATGCTGCCTTGGATCCTGTGCTCCACTGACCTCTAGGTACTCAACTATTCTTTCCTTCAGAAGTGACTCCATCACTTTCCCTACCACAGAGGTCAGACTGACAGGTCTGTAGTTTCCTGCCTCTGTCTTGGTCCCACTTTTGTGAGGGAACCACATCCGCCTTCCTCCAGTCCTCGGGTACCACCATCCTCCATGATTTATTAAAAGAGTAGCCAGTGGTTTCACTAGTTCCTTCCTTAATTCTTTTAGAATTCTGGGGTGAATTCCATCAGGACCCATTGCTTTGTCCACCTTCAGTTTTAGGAGTTCTTGCAGAACCCTTTCTTCTGTGAAAGGACTGGGATCGACCCCCCTATCAAGAGTGCTTCTGTTAATTGGATTAGGCACTTCCCCCTCCTCTTTTGTGAATACTGAGCAGATATATTCGTTCAGTATTCCTGCTTTTTCACTGTCCCCCTCTGCCCACCCACCGTTCATTCTATTCAGCCTCACTATCCCTCCCTTTGTCTTTCTACGCTCGCTGATGTACCTATAAAAGGTTTTATCCCCCTTCTTAACTGAGTTGGCTATCTTTTCCTCAGTTTGGGCCTTTGCTATTCTGACTTCCCTCCCTGCTTCTTTCTGCCTTAACTGGTACAGCTCTCTTTCCTGCTCCTTCTGTGTTTCCTTATACTTCTGGAATGCTATCTTTTTCTTCCTGACTTTGACAGCCACCTCTCTTGAGAACCATAGTGGCTTTTCTTTCGTTTTGATTTGTTTATTTGCTTCACACAAGGCTTGTTGCCTCTGTGATGGCAGTTTGATAATTCCCATTGTTGCTGCACACCTCCTTCTAGCCTGTTTGCTAGTGCTTTTCTGAGGCACTCTCCCATCTTGCCAAAGTCAGCCTCCTAAAGTCCAGTACCCTCACTTTTGTAAGGCTGACTCTGTAGCTAGTTTAACGTGAACCACACTGTTTGATGGTCACTTGTCCCCAGATGGCAACCCACTTCTAGATCTGAGATCCTCTCACTGCCCCATTTGAGAGTACGAGGTCTAAGATTGCTCCCTCACGAGTGGGTTCCGAAACTAGCTGTCTAATGCCTGCCACCTGTAGGGCGTCAAGAATAGCCCTGCTCTTGGATGTGGCTGCAGCAAATGTACTCCAGTTAACATCTGGCATATTCAGGTCTCCCATCAACAGTATCTCCCCTTTCTCTGCCATTCTAAGAATGCCTTCCATCATATCCTTGTCCATTCCTTCCCCCTGACATGGGGGTCTGTACACAACCCCTGTGCGGATTGTGGTGCCCTTTCCAGTCTCCAAGGTGACCCACAGTGCCTCCCTCCTCCCTGTTTACTCTTTTGTTCAGTTGCTTTTATCCCTTCCTTTACATAGAGCACTCCCCTCTTCTCCCTGCCTGTCTCTCCTGTAAGTTATGTACTCTGGTATGTTAACATCCAGTCATGGTTCTCTGTGTACCATGTTTCTGTGACTGCTACGATATCCAGGCATCCCTCTTCCATTAAGGCCACCAGCTCAGGAGCTTGTTGCCCAGACTACGGGCATTGGTACTCATTACCCTCCATTTCGTGATGGCCTTACCCCCTTTTGCCCCATCCCTGTCCTTCTTGCCTTTGTCACTTTCTCCATTTACCCTGCCCTTCTCCCTATCGACACCTCCATGTTGGTGTTTGCCACACTTACTAAGGTGATTGTTTGGGGGCTAGGATTTCCTGCTCCTTTCCAGTGCCTCCCCTTGGCTGGTTTAAAAGCTTGCCAATGAAGCATTTAAACCTATCACCCAGGATCCTGGTTCCCTCCCAGACAGATGCAGCCCATCATGCCAGTATAGGCTTGCATCACTCCAGGTGGACCCCAGTCCCCAATGAAGCCAAATACCTGAGCTCCACAACAGTTTTTCAACCACTGATTGAATCCCATGGTACGGAACACCCTAGCCTCTCCTATGCCATAGATGGCAGTAACCTCCGAGAAGTTGTTGACGACGTGCGGCCTGACCAAGGCCCTCCGCACTCCCATAAACTCTTCCTGCACTTCTCTAATCCTTTCCTAGCCAGGCCATTTGTCCCTAGGTGGACAATGACATCCAGCTCCCTTCCTGTGCAGCTGCTCCAGCAATCCTGAGGATTCGCTCCCTGTCCCTCCAAGCCATGGCGCCAGGCAGACACCTTACCTCCCTCTCCCCTTCCTTGCCCAGTTCTACCTTCCTAACAATGGAGTCCCCCACCAGGAGTTGTTTCCTTCCCCTGCAGGATCCCCTGCCACCCTCCTGTGGGTCTCCTTTGTGGAGGTTCCCAGCATCCTCCTTGGTCTCCACTGTAGGTGCCTCCATAGAGGAACCACACTTTGCCAGAATGGCATAGCAATTGTGGAGAGGTACAACTGGAGGGATGTGCCTCTGTTCCACCACCCTCACCCTCCCTGAGCCCACTGTGGTCCAACCGCTCCTCTTTCTTGGCAACCTCTGAGGCAACAGCAGTGGCACTGGTGGTCCCTGGATGGAAGAGGAGGTCCCACAAATCCTGGCCAACTCAGCCTAGAGATGAGCAACCCCTCCCTCAGCCCAGAGAGGTGCCTGCAGATGGGACAACACCGCATCCTCCAGAACATCTCCCGGAAGACTGCTACTCCACAGCCACTGCACTGCACCACTCCAATCATGTCTTATTTCTGGCCCCTTAACTGTTTGCAATCCTTACTCTCTCCTCTGTTTTTCTCTCTCTCCTTACTTTCTGCCTGTGTGCCCTTTAAGCTCCTGATTGTCCTGTTCTGAGACAAGAATATCCTATATTTCTCAGTAGACCACTTACTTGTTCAGAGGCTGACCTCCAGCAGCTAGAGGGGGCCGGAGAGCTACTCTTGCCCTTCTAGGATGGTGGGTCCTTGGCGGTTCTGTGATCACTCACTTCCTGCCCCTAAACAGGAAGTTCCTGTTGTCAGTCAAATCCTGTGCCTATAAAAATAGAACTAGCTTTGGGTGGGAGGAAGGAGGGCAATATAGTCCCAGAGAGAGTTCAGTCACACAGCAGTCCTTTCTCCTGGTGTCATCTGCCAAGCTATTAGCAAAATCACTCAGTGAAGCAGAAGGGGGGTTAGCTTTGTTGTCAACACCCATAATGACTATGATGTCACTGCAATAGTTGGGACGGTGCCATGGCATGTGCCAGCCTGCATAAAAAAGGCCACCCATCAACCCAACATTCCCTTAAAGTGTAGAACAAACAGGTCATGATATTGTGTGTTGGTTGTGGATTATGTCCCATTTGGGTTTTGGTGTATGCAATCCAGTGCATTCTTTTGCCTCTAAGATTGGGAAGACAAAGGTCACAAAGTCAAAGTTAGTGCCCCACAGCCTCTTTTTGTTGACCACAATGACCCATGATGGGCATAGGTACTAAGGACCAGGGTTGGGTCTATTTAACAGTCATTGATTAAACATGGGTGAGTACATGTTGCTGTCATGCCTTGCATTCTGTGTGGGATAACATGTGAGTGTACTCTGTGTACTGAAGGCAGCCTTCACCTGTTGTTGCAAGATTACGTGAGTTACCAACACCACAGTGATTTGGAGAGGGTGGGAATGGTGTGCCATGGCAAAGCACCCACATCAAAAATGGATGACTATGATCGCAATCTGGACAGGGATGCCATGGGCCATCAGTAACTAGATGAATGGTCTGTGGTGTGGCCAGGTTCACAGCATTAACCACCAGAAGGACCACAGAATAGGGGTTCCACAGACTCTACTGTGTTAATAACTGACAGTTCAATGCATGCCAGGGATATGGGCACATGGTGTCTATTATCCTTGTCACCAGGACTAACATCATCAGAGGAACTATGCTCGTGTGCTGTGCAGGTAGTGTCTTGCTGCAATGTATCTCTGAGACTGGAGCAAATAGCAATGGGCCCATTTACTGCCAAGTATATCCGAGTCAAAAGAAACATAGATATATCTTCATAGATATTTACTTGATCCAATTCTCACATCGCTTGCTTGGGTCGCATTGTCAATTACAGCATAGATGAAGGCAACCTTCATCTAACTGAACACATGTGTGTTGTGGCATGTGTGGGGGAAGTGCGAGAATGCAAGTACTTTTACATGTGCAGGGTGTTCCTGTATGGGTCTGTGAGGCTGCGAACCATTTATGTTCAGTGCTACTTAACATTACTGCACACCCCAGATTGCACTGTGTCTTGTCCTGTGGTCTGCATGTGAAAATGCCTATATCATGCTGTGGATAGGGTTACAAATGAGTGAAACACCCATAACAATTGGTTTGCAGGCGGAAGTGCGGATGACTCACACTTGCCTTCAACATGATGTGTGAAGTGTTCCTTTGAAATGGTTCCACTGACTTCTGGGACTTTGATGCATAAATGATACACTTGTTCTATGCTGCTGTGTAAACCTCCAGTAGCTTTAATGGCTTGGGCCCTAAGTTTTTCACTTCTTGCATACATGTTTTCACAAATGTTTGTACCCCAGATGCAAATTAAACATGTATTATCTTTTTTTATTAATGAAGAATTTCATGTAGTATGAATGCAAGCTGAATACCAGAGATCCTGAAACATAATACTGCCGTTAGACCCTTTGTCCAAAACGGGACAAAATCATTTTTATAAAAGGAACTATCACTTCTTTTTTTCTTTCCATTTGACAGTGAAACAATTTTGTGTCCATCCAATAGTCTGATCACAAGAATGTATTTAGAGCATGTAATGCTGCAAAAATGCCCTACTCTTTCACTTTTTGAAGTTTTTAAGATACACACTCAGTTAAAACCAAAAGCAAACAGAGCAACCTGACTCATGATCAAGTTGGAATTGATCCCAGAAAAATAACAGCTTACTGAACTAGAAAGATGTGGTTTTGCCAGCTTTTCTGTTATATAAATCAGTTTCACCTCTGATGTCCTCGCTAACAAAACAGTTGACATTTATATATGACTGTTACTAGAAGTATACCGTGTCACCTACCAGGCTTGAACACTGCTGTATAATGGCAGAATCCTGAGATAGTTCATGATTTCCTGCAGAATACAACATGTTAATGGCCAATTGTTTACACAAAAAGAGATACTTTATACAGTCTTTGGCACCTGTTGAGGGTGTACACAGTCGGATATTAATTCCTGAACATCACTGGTTATAGGGCTTCAGAATATTTATTGTTCTTGATAACTCTGCATTCACATGTACAGTTTTTCCATAGTGCTTGGCTTCCCCTCATTTGTATGGCTGCACAACAAGAGCTATGCCTGACATAGTGCAGTGACATTGAGAATGGGACTCTGGTGCCATCTGACTGAGAATGCACCACCGCTGTCTATTTTCACAGAGTAGAGCTGAAGCGCATCTCTCTGCATCACCTCACTTCAGTACAGTACAGTGTATTTGCTTCCTACACCCGGTGCACTGTTTTTTAGATTAAAGTGTAAGGAATGTGTGAACTTGGTCCACGGACAAGTGGCCTGTGCAGTACAGGAAGAGAAATACAGAACTGTTGGGATGCACAAGTTAATCTCGACTGTGTCACTAGGAGAATAACCAGTGCTGTTCTGGGTGACTTACCACAATACATGTTCCTGAGCAGGAGCTCAGCCACAGAGCTCTGACAGGATCCCTGTAGCTCATGCATAACTTTTACAAAGGGAAGAGGGGTCTGTTTAAAGAGTCATATTGGCTTTCCGTTCATAGCTTATAATGTACCATATAACAATTCCAACCCTACATTCCTTGGAGTCAGCTACGGGTATATCCCGACAGCTGTCTGTTTTCTGCCTTGGGTTGCAGTGCTGGTTCAAGCCCTCAAATCCCACTTCTGCTCCCCCACTACTGTGGCCTCTGGTCACTCCATGGTCACATGTCAGGCAGTCAATAAATGTCATCCCCTTGCAGGAAGAAATCCTTTGGAGTTTTATAATGGCACAGGACAATTCCTACTGTCCTGCTGCCTGTCGATGGGATGGGAAGCTCCTTCTGTCTATTGTCCTACATCCTCAGTCTGGAGCCCTGCTTTCTCTGAGTAGGATGGGATGGTTCATAAGCTCACACCCCTTGCCTGGTGTGTTCTGTCCTCTTGATGGCTGTTCCTGCTGCCTCTTCAGCTCAGCACAGGTCTCCTCTGTGAAACCTCCACCCTGCCCTGAGTTCTGGCCTGCCCTGCCCTCACTCCCGACCACCCGGCCTCCCTTCCCTGGCATCACAGTACTAAAATCTTCCCTTTGAACAGGCAACTTGGTGTTAGTAGGAATGGAATGAAATTAAACAGTCTGTAACTAGAACACAATTGTGCAGTTTGCAATCTGCAGGCAGTTCTTTTTGTTGGACTAAGCACTGACATGGGGCCAGATTTTCAAAACTTAGCCCCAGGACAAAATTAGCATTGCCTGGAATACAAAATTAGTGTGGAACCATTGTACTCTATATTCAAAGGAATAGTCCAAATGCTAAATTAAGTTGAATAAGGCAAGCAAATGATCAGTACGGCACTCTGTGACAGTTCCCTCAGTGCTAGCCACGGAGGTGAGAGGAGGGCTGTGCTTGTGCCAGCTCTGCTTCAGCATGTGGGGGGACTGGGATGGTGGGAACAATCTGCTGGGGTGGTGGGGTGGGGGCCTCTTGGTCACCAATGACTGGGGCATGCTGTTCTGTTTTGGAAATGGGGAATTTGTGATTTGGGGGGGGGCACTGAACCACTAATGATTGGAGATGACTTAGCAGTTTTAAAAACTGGGATATTGGGGCACAGGGATGGGGAACACTGAACCACTAATGACTGCAGATGATTTTACAGTGTTACAAATGGGGATATTGGGGTGCAGGGAGAGGGGAACACTGAACCACTAATGCATGGGGATACTGCCATTCTTTTACAAATGAGGAATGCAGGGATCGGAGAGGGGTGGCCACTAAACCACCAGGTTGTGTTACCTCCATGCACCATGCTGCTAGTGGTTCAGCTGTGTTCACGCTCCCATCCTTAGTTTGCCCAGACTTACTGACTGCTTTTCATCGGCAGTAATTAGCACCATGCTATATGTTGCATTATTGGCCATAGCAAGGCGCTATGGCGTTGAATATTCCAGAGTACCTGTATTCATGTCTCCACCCCTCCCTAGGTCGCATGCATACATTATTTTTTAGTACCAGTGCTAGCATGTTGCGCTGGTGCTATTTTGTGTTTTGAATATTGCACTTCAGCGCTATTGCGGCACAACCCCAGCACTAATGGTTTGCGCCCAGTGCAAACTGTTATGGTACATGACTTCTTAGGTACTGACTGATTAAGCAATAAGGCTACGACATGGTCTGGGATATTGGATTTACCCACACCTTGTGTGATATGTCATGAGGCGCAGCTGGGTGACTTAACCACCAGAAGTGGGTAAATTCACCAATAACCCACACCCTGGAGTGCTTATTGTGATTATTCATTGGACCCATGTGTAAAATACATTTAAAATGTGTTTAAGTATGTTTTTTATAAATGCCATTTCCCAGCCGTGGGTTATTGCAGGATATACCATGGTCACGTGACATGTTTTGACCAATGAGGTTACAGGATTTTCATACCCCATTGTATAATACTGAATAAATCAGGCTGCTCTGTTAGCAGCACTACAGAGAGGAAGTGTAGCAGGTTATTCCTCTTTCAGCCAACAGTAGTAGTCTGCATCCACAGTTAGCATTGCTTAAATTGTGAAAAGCTTATATTAGCTGCTTTGCATTTGGAGAAGGTTACTGGCACCAACACAGCAGGCACTGACTTGAGCATTTTGCAACTGCTTTGGGCTGCTATCTTTGACTGACTTTTTGTGGGGTTAAGAAATTACATATGTCAGTGTTTTAAGCTATAAAGTCCACTTATTTTGAATTTAGGTTATTTGGTGACATGTGAACTATACTTAAGCAGTAGTTGTCTAAACTTGAATAGCAGAATTCAGTACCAAGTCTGTCTATTGGCTAAAATATCCACCCTAGGTCTGGCTCCTCCTGGAGGGAGTCAACTGTTAAGAAACTACACTGCCTCCAGACTAACTGGGGGTCAAGTAAAGCTGCAGTCATTATCCCATTCCGCCGGACCTCACTAGGGCAATGGTCCTTCGAATACTGGGCCTCCTGCTGGCTAAATTCCCTTAACTCTGAGCTGATTGTGGAAACAAAACTGTGCCCATTTAAGGCCAGGCTGCTGCAGTACCTGACCACTCTTAGTAACTGTGACTATGTCACCTGTGCCTAATCCTACTGTTATTGAGAGCTTATCTGTCCTGTATAGCACTCATCTCCTCCTCCACTTCCTCCCCTGCCTGGTGTGACCCCACCGAGCACTTAACCCCACATCCCCTCTTTATCCCCCCACCTTCCTGCTTTCTCTTCACAAATGTTAATCACCCAATATTCACCCCCAGTTTCCCCTCACCTCACCCCCACTTTAAAACCCTTTCCCTATCCATCTCCCCCACATTACCCAGCCCTGTCCTATCATCTACTTATGTAACCCTGGGTAGATTCCTATCAATCCCACCCCTCTGACTACTCAACCCTCTTATTCTGTCACCCCTTTGTCTCTGCCCCACCTTCCCCTGCTCTCATCTATTCTGTCCTCCCTTCCATTGGTCACCACCACTTCTGACCCTCCTGACTCTACCTGCATGCTCTAAAGCTCAGCTACCACTATAAATTGCTTGTCCACCTTAGGTATGCTCTTAGTACTGTTGCCATAAAGTTGACCTCTCCTACCTGCTGTATTTTAACTGTACTTGCTTGAATCTGTATCTGTATGTACCATAATGTACTTACCTGCTGTATATACCCCTATCTGTTTTATAATGTCTATGTACCTTGTCTATTGTCTTATGCTGCGGAACCTTTGTAAATGAGCTTTTAGCTCAAAGGTGTTATCCAAGATTACAATAAATAAATACAGGTAAATAAATGTACTGATTTCTGTCCAGTCTCTGGTCCTAATTTGAGTTTTGAAGGCTTTCCTTGGTCACTTGGCATTCTCTTGTTATGAAATACAGCTTGCCTTATTGTGTTAGTCATTCACATAGTCACTTGCTTTTGAGTTATTTCTGGGAAGTAGCTTTTACATATATATATAGATCTTTATATAAATATTCATGCCAAAAAACTCTGTTTAGTGCATCAGTTAGGGTTGTTACACAACGACAAAAGTGAGGCAATTCAGTGTTAGATTTGCCACCACTTGCACCCCACGCCCAACCTGCCTCCACCAACAGGCTTCGGGGTGTGCATTGGGGTTATCAGCCATAACTCTCACCCCATTCCATGTGTAAATAAGCTAAGGTGGTGCGATATAGGACAATGGGGTGAGAGTTAGGCCAGATGACCGTAAATGATTGCGCAAACGGTAACATAAACGCAAGTGCAAACGTAAACGCAAACACTAATGGTAACGTAAACAGCAATGGAACTGCAAACGGTAACGGTAATGCAAACGTAAACTCAAATACAAATGGTAACAGTAATGGCAACGGCGACACACAAGGAAACAGTAACACAAGCGACAACAGAAATGCAAGCACAAAGGCTAATGGTAACAGAAATGTAAACACAAATGGTAATGCAAACAGTAACGAAAACACAAATGGTAACGGTAATGTAAATGGAAACGCAAATGCAAATGGTAATGCTAACAGCAACGGTGATGCCAAAGGAAACAGTAACTCAAATGGAAACACAAACGCAAACAAAAATGCAAATGCAAATTTTAATGTACACGGTGATGCAAATGGAAAAGCTAATGATAACGATAATGCAAATGCAAACAGTAATGGTAACAGTAACGAGAACAGTAATGGTAACGGAAATGCACAGGCCAAATGGTAACGCAAATGCAAGTGCAAAAGCAAACAGAAACAGTAACGAAAATGGTAAAATAAACACAAGTGCAAACGTGAAATCAAACACAGATGGTAACACAAACGGCAATGAAAACGCAAACAGTAATGGTAACGCAAACAGAAACGCAAACACAAGCACAAATACAGACGCAAATAGTAACACACACGGTGACGCAATCAGAAACGATAATGCAAACAATAATGGAAACTCAAGCGCAAAGGTAAACGCAAATGATAACAGTAAGGCAAACACAAATGCAAATGGTAATGCAATGGTGATGCACAAGAAAATAGTAACGCAAGTGACAACAGAAATGCAAGCGCCAACGCAAGTGCTAACGGTAACGAAAACACAAACGGTAAAGGGTAATGGTAGTAGGTGCTACATAATTTCTATGTGCAATGTGCTATCCACAATGCTGGTGAGCATGAATGACATGCACAAGGGAGCATGGAGAAGCACATAGTGAGCAGAGGCTGGCTCCATGGAAACATGCTTACTCCCATGGAATGCCCTTGATCTCACAATATAAGGAGGTGTATGTATTGTATTGAGCTGCATGACCATGGCCACTGTGAATTGCGAAGTGGCTGATGGCATTAACTGGATGAGAGATGGAACTAGGGGGGTGGGAAGAAACAGAACAGTACCACAGACTGTCAGCGGAACCATCTGATGGAATGTCTATATAGGCTGTACTGTTTTTGCGTTCACTTGCGTGCATGCGCAAGGAACGTCTTGTCATAGTATGACTCTTTGGAGGTGTGTGACCCTCCTATCGAATGCACTGCTCAGTGTAGCAGGCATGACCCTACAGCACCAATAGATGTCGAGCTGTGTAAGACAACAGTTCGGCAGCAGTGGTCTTCAGTTGAAAGAAAATCACTGCTGTAATCAGTGGTGGTAACATGTGTGTAATTAGTATACTGATGTCACCCTTTCCCCTCAGCTGCTTGAAATCTGTCCCACTTCCTCCCTCTGCTAATGTCCCCCGCAGTCTCTCGTTATTGCCCTCCCCCCATTGTGCACCAAGGGAGGTGCCCAATCCCCCTCGGATCATGCACCCCCCTAAGCACACTGTATGACTGACGGGTGCCCATCTCTGTTGGCTGCCCCCCAACAAACACCCAGGTAGCATGTTGGGAGCCCACTCCAGCATGCTCATGCACTCCCCCAAGCACACTGTATGGCTGATGGGGTACCCAATCTCCATCAGCAGTCCCCTGCCAATAAACACCCAGGTGGCATGCTGGAGCCCACCCCAGTGTGCCAAAAGCCTCCACATTGTCGTTTTTTTGCCTGTAAAACCAGAAACGGTCCTCGCTGTCTCTGGCAGCCCCTCCCCAACTGGCAACCACCCTCTGTGCACCCCACCTCCCGCACCTCCCACCCAATACTTACCTCCGAGCCCAGTATGATGATCTTTGGTGGAAAAGGAACACGTCTGCACTCTTTAAAAGTCGAGCGTGAACTGAAGAAATGCCAGTAGGCTGTATAATGGCATAAATGGAGTTTTCTCAATTTATGTGGATATCTCGGCCATTTTTGCAAATTTTGACACCAAATTTTCAACACCGGGTTCTTGGGACCCCACTTCATGAATTCAGTCACTGTCATGTCGTTATTTGGTCCTGATAGGTGATTTCATGATCACTGCATGAAATGACCTTTTGGGACAGATTAATGAAATGAGTGTCACTGTTCATAAGGTGGACTCCCAAAAAGCCTATGTTGCAGATTTGGTGAAAAATTTTCAAAGAATGACTGTGTTATGAGCGCAGCATTGCACAGTGTCCATGCACACTTGAAACTTTGTGAATTCATAATATTTTCACTCCAGATTTTCAGTATTGGCATGTTTCCATACCTCCTTATGAACAGTACAGCTGTCACTTTTCATATCCTAGCTAAAATGTGTTTTGCACTTCCAGCGCACAATAGTGCGGTCGCTATGAAATCAATGTTGGGACAGATTGGAAACCACAGTGACACTGTTCATGAGCAGAGGTCACAAAATGCCTATGTTGAAAAGTTGGTGAAAAAATTCAAAAAAATGACAGTGTTACGAGTGTGCATTGCGCAGTTTCCACGCACGCTCATAACTTTGAGAATTTGTAATATTTTCACTCCAGATTTTCAACATTGGCATTGTTTCACACCTCCTTATGAACAGTACAGCTGTCATTTTTCACATCCTGGCCAAAATGTGTTTCTGCACATCCAGTGCACAATGGTATAGTTGCTGTGGGAAATCAACATTCAGGACATATTAAGAAAATCATAGTGCCACTGTTCATGAGCAGGGGTCACAAAATGCCTATGTTGAAAATCTGATGAAAAAAGTCCATGGAATAACTGTGTTATGAGTGTGCATACGTGGTTTCCGATGCACTGGAAAGTTTGAGAATTTTAATTTTCTCTCCAGATTTTCAACATTGCCATCTGTTCACACCTCCTATGAATGGTAAAGCTGTCATTTTCACATCCTGCCGAACTGTGTTTTGCACGTGTGGCACAGAACGCTCAGTCACTGTGGGAAATCAATGTTCAGGACAGACTAACAAAATCACAATGCCACTGTTCATGAATAGAGGTCCAAAATGCTTTTATGAGGTGTCGGGGTCACAAAAAGGCCATGTAGAAACTTTGTAGTACAAATTCCAGCAAACACTCGGGGCGTTAGGGTTTCTAACCATAACATCCCACCCTGTACAGACTGACAGGCATCAGGGGTGTACCTTTGGATTGCAGGCTGTAATGCTCACGCCATTCCACCCCCAGCCACACCCTGCAGCCACTGACAGGCAGAGAGGTGTGCCTTGGACTCTTCACCCCCAGAGTTCACGCCATTCTCCTATACTGCACCCATTTCAGCGTATCTCCTTATGGAATGGGGTGACTGTAAAGCCGAACACCGCAACGCACACCTCAACACTTGCTGGTGTCTGCAGGACAGGGTGAGGTTAAATGGCGTGAGCATTATGGTCAGCAATCCAAAGGCACACCCCAGTGCCTTTCCCTCTCTGCTTGTTGGGGGTTGGGTTGCCGTCACTTCAGTACTTCACTGCCATTCCCATTCTGCATCTGTCTAACTCATGCACTTCCAATGGTAATACCAGCAAGCAAACATTCGGCATTGACAAATGCTTGTTACAAGTGCCACTGTTACAGTAATTGACGAGTACAGTTGAAGTGGATGCTGCAAGTAACTGCTGTATTGGGAGTCTGTGATGTGGGCATTTCAAAACATGCCACGCACTGACTCCCGATACAAAAACACACGGACAAGCCGATGGTGCTTAACATAATGAACATAAAAGTAAATGTGAACTCTGAACAATGAAACGTACAAACACACACACAAATGCCACTGTTTCTTATTTGTAACTTATTTAACAGTTAATTTCAGCAGACAATTGTTTCCTATCAATGAAAATTAAATTTTGCATGAATAAAGGCATGTGTTTCCCCAGTGTTCTCAGGTTCTACCTCACTGTTTCAAGATGTGTCTCATAGTGTCCCCCATTCTGACCGTCAGTATTCCATATTTCAAAGACAGACAGTGAAGAAAGCATGAGGCTGAAATGTAAATGAGATACAAGAGGTTGCAGAGAGGTACTCTGTTGGGACATGGGTGCTAAAGGGACATGGATACAACTAAGGGGGGGCCTGCATGTATGCCAAACACCACTGAAAATACCTGCAAACAAACATTTGGCATTGACAAATGCTTGTTTAACGTCTGACACAAGGATGGCTATTGCTAAGAAGTGCCTTGCTCCTGTGGTGAATTATGCTAGTTTAATTACTGACAACATGTCTTCAAGGGTATTAGCAAAAAAGGCAGCTTTGCTGCAACATATCAGCAAATTTGCCTTATCCCTGCCACGTACTACACATCACTGTGTGATTCTACAGCAAATGGGTTGGTTACCAGTTCCCATGTATTTCAGGGTAAAAGTGGTTAGGTTCTTCTTTGGGATTATAAATACGAGCATTCCTTCATGATTATATAGTTATTTTCAATACCATGATCTAGGATTTTTCTCTAGAAGTATAGATAAAAGAGCCCTAAAAGTGCCATTTATGAGAAGTGTAAACGGTCAGAGGTCTTTTGCATACACTGGGCCAAGTATATGGAATAGCCTTCCTCTTGATTTAAGGTCTTAAACCACTGTCACCACTTTTAATGAGCAATTGTTTTCTTATATTACTGGCTTATTTAAATGTGAATGTATGACATCTTGAATTATGTTATACATTGAAAATGGTGTATATTTTCTACTTTTTGTGAGTCGCACTTGCAAATGGAACTTTTGTTCCCCTGTGTTTACTCATTAAGCCAATAAAAACACAAATAAACAAACATGTCTGAACCGCTACTGTAATGGCCATATGGAACCTTGACATGGTAACCGTTACCTGGTATAATTAGCATTTGCTCCAAGCTGTGTGTTTGTGTGGCCAAAATTGTGCTTGGGAATGACAGTACAAAGGGTACCGGGGCATTCCAACTACAGTATGGCTGATTGTGTGAGACAACAGAACACTACCATCTCCACCTGCAGTCTGGTGTTCACCCATCAACAGATGTCACTCAGATATGCAGGGCAGGAGTATGGCCGGCTCCACTTCCGTGGCTGGATGTGAGGTGGTAATGTGCCACGAGGCAGCCAACTAGTGGTCCACACGTAGCTATGGATGTTACGCTGTTACTGCTTTGATCTGTTCCTACTGTTAACCTTTTTGACCTCACCACAGAAATGAACACACAGTGATACATGCCAGAGGATGTATGTTCCTCATGATAAGACATACTACTGGCAGCAACCAACATAGAATGAGGGACAGGACGCAGTGCAGCCATTTATAGGTGGCACATGGGATTAACTAGACTGCTTTGACATGAAATTCAAATGTAAGAACATTGATTTATTACAAGGGTAGGATAGGTGTCAAGTAGGGTATGCAGCATTAATAGGGAAGGGAATTAGACAGCTATTGAATGTGGCAACATATGACAGAGTCACTCACCCTCTCCAGTTAATGCCTCCTGGAGGCTCAAGGACCACACCTGGCAACTGTTGTTGTTAACTGACCACAAAAGATGAACATTTTTTCTTGTCACATGCCACAAGCTACTGTACCCTGAGGCCATCGTGTAGGCCACACATATGGTGATAAGGTGCAAACCATAATGACAAACTCACTGAGTGGCCACTGACCTTCCACGAACAGTTGATTGGGTCATGGTATTCTGCACTTCTCTGCCACCTACACAGGTGAGGTACTGTAGGTTGGGAGTGGTGGACCATTTCCTATGATGATCCAACAACAGCCTGTCTTCCATAGACTTTTTATGAGGCCACATGAGCAGTTCTGTATTCATGCTCTGTGAAAACACAAGAAATGGGAACATGTCAAGGTCTGCCCTACACAAGCCAACACAGCTACATGTTGCATTCATGCTGTACATTACTCAACTCTGTAAACACTACTTTTGGGATAAAACATGGCCCTCTACTACCTCGTATTTGCTTAAGTCTGAGCTGTGCACCCAGCCATCTGGATTCCTCAATGAAAGGGTGAAAGAAGCTAGGATATTGGGGAAGTGTGAGCCTCCACCTGCTGCCAACTTGAAAACATTCACAGGCTCCCACAAGAGTGCCACAGTGGATGCCTCATGGCTGTGGGGTCGCAGAGCAGCAATTTGAGAAGAATGGTGTCAAAAGCCACAGTACAGATGGATGTAAGACTGCATAAAATATAACTGCATTCAGGTTGCACACTGCATTGCACACCGCATAGCCAGCAAGGGACATGCCACACACAGCACAGCATACATGAAGGACCTATGACTCCATGAGCAGCACACACTGAGCAAAAGACAAACACACAGTCCCATGCCCATTGCCATCAACATGGAACACAGTCACATAAGTAACCTATATAATAGTTAATGGGTGCCCACACAACAAGGCTTTGTTTCCATTGAAAGAATGCGATGATATCATAGAGACCTCAAGAACGAAGCTTGAGAGGTCTCCATGACATCATTACATGCCCAAGATGGAAACACAGCCTTAGTTGTGTGTGGGTGCCCATATACTATTTTACATAGTGTATTTTTAACCCTATAGTTGTATCTCAGTCAGTTTGTCCCAGTCTGTACCTTCTTTCATTACTCCTGTTCCCTCCGGCACTCACTTCTACTCCACACGTCGATCCTCTCACTTTGTTCTGTGACTTCCGCTCCTGACCATCTTTGGACACAGTGTTCATTTTGAAAACAAAATATGTAAAAAAAAAAAAAACTAGTAAAGTGATTCAGTTTAGTAACATGGAGCAGTCTATCGCTGTCTGTGTCCAAACTGACTTGGTCTGCCACTTGGCGCTTGCAAAGTGGTGCTGCCATTTCTCCATGCATTTTCTTTTTTTACCCACATTTTCAGCCAATTAGGTGTCAGGTCTAACTTGAGAAGTTGTTGTGGTATCATTCTGATGTCAAAATTATATCATAACAACTTTTTCTGACCTTTGAACTCAACCACAATGAGAATATTATGTATATGGAAATGTATACACAATAGGGGCTAACCATACTCTATACTACTGTTTGTTACAGTGCCATATTTTTAATCTTTACTGTAGTAATGGATAGGTTGGCATTGATTCTCATAGATGTGGAGGGCATGGTTTTATGCTGTCCTCAGCAGCAGCAGGGTCCAGATTTTTCAGCTATTGTTGTCCACTCGGAAAGCAGAACAACATGTATTGGCATCAGCGCCCATAGCAATGCATTTTGCAGTGCACGCAACACACAACAACACTGAAATGGCTGTGCAGCATTCATGAGAAGAACAAGATACACTTAAATGATAGCGCATGAAGGCCCACAGATGAAGTCATCCGAGTACTGGGCCCCACCACTACTTTGGTCAGAATAGGGGCAGAATGATGATTTCCATCAGGATGTGTGACAGAAATCCTGTGAGGTCCAGGTCCACATTTTGCACCTCGAGAAGGATGGCCTAGACCTCTCTGTCTTCCACCTTATAAGCAATGGTAGACATTTAATGTCACACATGGGCAATAAATGTTCTGCAATGTATTGGTGATACATGACAACCTGCCATATTTTACTTACCATATTATAATCTAGCCTCCAGATTTTGGGGGGTCTCACATGTGCAAGGAATGTTAAGTAGCGTACTGGAGGTACTGGAGATGCATGGTTCCTACAGTATTATAATCCAACCAACAGCTAGGGAGGGTCTCAGCATGGTACATCTGGGTGTGTGAGTATATACCAAGTGCTCACATCTCAGAGTCTGGCCTGCATGTCACCCTCACTGTTATTTGGTATCTATGTGTATCACCCAAATCACTCAGTGAAGCAGAAGGGGGGGTAGCTTTGGAGTCAATACCCATAATGACGGTGATGTTACTGCAATAGTTGGGAACCGTGTCATGGCATGTGCCAGCCTTCGTAAAAAAGGCCACCCTTCAACCCAACATTCCCTTTGGTCCACGCCTTTGTGACATCTCGCTTGGACTACTGTAACTCCCTGTACCTAGGGCTTGCTGGGGTTGATATCTGCTGCTTGCAGCTAGTGCAGAATGCAGCAGCATGTTTGTTGACTGGGGTTTCAAGAAGATCTCATATTACCCCAGTGTTGCGCTTTCTGCACTGGTGCCAATACAGTGGCGGATCACCTTTAAAGTGGGTCTTTTGACCTACAAAGTCCTACGCGGATATGGTCCTGACTACTTGAAAGAGCTTCTGTTACCTTACACTCCTTTGAGACAGCTTCGCTCTGCTGACGAGGGGTTGCTGGAGATTCTGAGGGTTAATTTGAAGTCTTCTGGAGCCCGTGCTTTTGGTTTCGTGGCTCCATCCCTCTGGAATTCTCTACCCCGTCCGCTCCGAGAAAGTACAATGGTGGACAGTTTTAAAAGGGCTTTAAAGTCCTTTTTATGGGACAAGGCTTTTCCTGTTATATTGTAACTAGCTTTAATTTGTTATAATTGTTGCTCTGTTTTATTGTATTTTTTGATGTTTGGTGCTTATGCCTTTTGTACAGCGCCTTGAAAATTTGAAAGGCGCTTAATTAAATAAATTTTATTATTATCATTATTATTATTATTAAAGCGTAGGACAAACAGGTCATGATATTGTGTGTGGGTTGTGGATTATGTTCCATTTGGGTTTTGGTGTATGCAATCTAGTGCATTTATTTTGCCTCAAAGATTGGGAAGACAAAGGCCACAAAGTCAAAGCTAGTGCCCCACAGTCTCTTTTTGTTGACCACAATGACCCATGATGGGCATAGGTACTAAGGACCAGGGTTGGGTCTATTTAACAGTCGTTGGTCCAACATGAGTGAGTACATGTTGCTGTCATGCCATGCATTCTGTGTGGGATAACATGTGAGTGTACTCTGTGTACTGAAGGCAGCCTTCACCTGTTGTTGCAGGATCACATGAGTTACCAACACCACAGTGATTTGGAGAGGGTGGGAATGGTGTGCCATGGCAAAGCACCCACATCAAAGATGGATGACTATGATCACACTCTGGACAGGGATGCCAAGGACCATCAGTAACTAGATGAGTGGTCTGTGGTGTGGCCAGGTTCACAGCATTAACCACCAGAAGGACCACAGAATAGGGTTCCACAGACACTACTGAGTTAATAACTGACAGTTCAGTGCATGCCAGAGATATGAGCACATGGTGTCTATCATCCTTGTCACCAAAACTAACATCATCAGAGGAACTATGCTTGGGTGCTGTGCAGGTAGTGCCTTGCTGCAATGTATCTCTGAGACTGGGGCAAATAGCAATGGGCCCATTTACTGCCAAGTATATCCGAGTCAAAAGAAACATAGATATATCTTCATAGATAATTTGCTTGATCCAAGTCTCACATCGCTTGCTTGGAGTGCGCATTGTCCAATTACAGCATAGGGTGAAGGCAACCTTCATCTAACTGAACACATGTGGGTTGTGGCATGTGTGGGGGTATGAGAATGCAGTACTTTTACATGTGCAGGGTGTTCCTGTATGGGTCTGTGTAGGCTGCGTACCATTTATGTTCAGTGCTTCTTAACATTACTGCACACCCCAGATTGCACTGTGTCTTGCCCTGTGTTCTGCATGTGAAAATGCCTGTATCATGCTGTGGATAGGGTTACGCATGAGTGAAACACCCATAACAATTGGTTTGCAGGCAGGAAGTGCGGATGACTCCACACTTGCCTTCAACATGATGTGTGAAGTGTTCCTTTGAAATGGTTCTAACTGACTTCTGGGACTTGATGCATAAATGATACACTTGTTCTATGCTGCTGTGTAAACCTCCAATAGCTTTCATGGCTTCTGCCCTAAGTTTTTCACTTCTTGCTTATGTGTTTTCACAAATGTTTGTACCCCAGATGCAAATTAAACATGTATTATCTTTTTTTTATTAATGAAAAACTTCATGTAGTATGAATGCAAGCTGAATACAGGAGGTCCTGAAACATAATACTGCCGTTAGACCCTTTGTCCAAAATGGGACAAAATCATTCTTATAAAAGGAACTATCATTTCTTTTTTTCTTTCAATTTGACAATGAAACAATTTTGTATTCATCCAATAGTTTGATCACAAGAATGTGTTTAGAGCATGCAATGCAGCAAAAACGCCCTTCTCTTTCATTTTTTGAAGTTTTTAAAAGACACGCGCAGTTAAAACCAAAAGCAAACAGAGCAACCTGACTCATGATCAAGTTGGAATTGATCCCAGAAAAATAACAGCTTACTGAACTAGAAAGATGTGGTTTTGCCAGCTTTTCTGTTATATAAATCAGTTTCACCTCTGATGTCCTCGCTACCAAAACAGTTGACATTTACATATGACTGTTACTAGATATATACCGTATCACCTACCAGGCTTGAACACTGCTGTATAATGGCAGAATCCTGAGATAGTTCATGATTTCCTGCACAATACAACATGTTAATGGCCAATTGTTTACACAAAAAGAGATACTTTATACAGTCTTTGGCACCTGTTGAGGGTGTACACAGTCGGATATTAATTCCTGAACATCACTGGTTATAGGGCTTCAGAATATTTATTGTTCTTGATAACTCTGCATTCACATGTACAGTTTTTCCATAGTGCTTGGCTTCCCCTCATTTGTATGGCTGCACAACAAGAGCTATGCATGACACAGTGCAGTGACATTGAGAATGGGGCTCTGGTGCCATCTGACTGAGAATGCACCACCGCTGTCTATTTTCACAGAGTAGAGCTGAAGCGCATCTCTCTGCATCACCTCAGTTCAGTACAGTACAGTGTATTTGCTTCCTACACCCGTTGCACTGTTTTTTAGATTAAAGTGTAAGGAATGTGCGAACTTGGTTGATGGACAAGTGACCCATGCAGTACAGGAAGAGAAATACAGAACTGTTGGGATGCACAAGTTAATCTCGACTGTGTCACTAGGAGAATAACCATTGCTGTTCTAGGTGACTTACCACAATACATGTTCCTGAGCAGGAGCTCAACCACAGAGCTCTGACAGGATCCCGGTAGCTCATGCATTACTATTACAAAGGGAAGAGGGGTCTGTTTAAAGCATCATATAGGCTTTCCGTTCATAGCTCATAATGTACCATATAACAATTCCAACCCTACATTCCTTGGAGTCAGCTACGGGTATATCCTGATAGCTGTCTGTTTTCTGCCTTCGGTTGCAGTGCTGGTTCAAGCCCTCAAATCCCACTTCTGCTCCCCCACTACTGTGGCCTCTGGTCACTCCATGGTCACATGTCAGGCAGTCAATAAATGGCATCCCCTTGCAGGAAGATATCCCTTGGAGTTTTATAATGGCACAGGACAATTCCTACTGTCCTGCTGCCTGTCGATGGGATGGGAAGCTCCTTCTGTCTATTGTCCTGCATCCTCAGTCTGGAGCTCTGCTTTCTCTGAGTAGGATGGGATGGTTCATAAGCTCACACCCCTTGCCTGATGTGTTCTGTCCTCTTGATGGCTGGTCCTGCTGCCTCTTCAGCTCAGCACAGGTCTCCTCTGTGAAACCTCCACCCTGTCCTGGGTTCTGGCCTCACTCCCCACCACCCGGCCTCCCTTCCCTGGCATCACAGTACTAAAATCTTCCCTTTGAACAGGCAACTTGGTGTTAGTAGGAATGGAATGAAATTAAACAGTTTGTAACTAGAACTCAATTGTGCAGTTTGCAATCTGCAGGCAGTTCTTTTTGTTGGACTAAGCACTGATAATTAACACCGTGCTATATGTTGCGTTATTGGCCATAGCGAGGTGCTATGACTTTGAATATTCCAGACTACCTGTATTTATGTCTCCACCCCTTCCCAGGTTGCATGCATAAATTATTTTTTAGCACCAGTGCTAAGATGTTGCACTGGTGCTATTTTGTCTTTTGAATATTGCACTTCAGCGCTATTGCGGCACAACCCCGGCACAAATGGTTTGCGTCCAGTGCATACTGTTATGGTACACGACTTCTTAGGTACTGACTGATTAAGCAATAAGGCACGACACGGTCTGGGTTATCAGGGGATTTACCCATGCCTTGTGTGGTATGTCATGAGGCACAGCTGAGTGACTTAACCACACAAGAAGTGGGTAAATTCACCAATAACCCACACCCTGGAGTGCTTATTGTGATTATACAATGGACCCGTGTGTAAAATACATTTAAAATGTGTTTAAGTATGTTTTTTATAAATGCCATTTCCCAGCCATGGGTTAGTGCAGGATATACCATGGTCACGTGATGTGTTTTGACCAATGAGGTTACAGGATTTTCATACCCCATTGTATAATACCGAATAAATCAGGCTGCTCTGTTGGCAGCACTACAGAGAGGAAGTGTAGCAGGTTATTCCTCTTTCAGCCAGCAGCAGTAGTCTGCATTCACAGTTAGCATTGCTTAAATTGTAAAAAGCTTGTATTAGCTGCTTTGCATTTCGAGAAGGTTACTGGCACCAACACAGCAAGCATTGACTTGAGCACTTTGCATCTTTGGGCTGTTATCTTTGACTGACTTTTTGTGGGGTTAAGAAATTATATATGTCATTGTTTTACGCTTATAAAGTCCACTTATTTTGAATTTAGGTTATTTGGTGACATGTGAACTATACTTAAGCAGTGGTTGGTTAAACTTGAATTGCAGAATTCAGTACCAAGTCTGTCTATTAGCTAAAAAATCCACCCTAGGTCTTGTTCCTTCTGGAGTGAGGCAACTGCTAAGAAACTCCACTTCCTCCAGACTAACTAGGGGGTCAAGTAAAGCTGCCTTCATTATTCCATTCCGCTGGACCTCAGTAGGGCAACAGTCCTTCTAATACAGGGCTTTCTGCTGGCTAAATTCCCTTAACTCTGAGCTGATTGTGGAAACAAAACTGTGCCCATTTAAGGACAAGCTGCTGCAGTACCTGACCACTCTTAATAACTGTGACTGCATCACCTGTGCCTAATCCTACTGTTATTGAGAGCTTATCTGTCCTGCATAGCACCCATCTCCTCCTCCACTTCCTCCCCTGCCTGGTGTGACCCCAATGAGCATTTACCCTCCACATCCCCTCTTTATCCCCCCACCTTCCTGCTTTTTCTTCACAAATATTAATCACCCAATATTCACCCCAGTTTCCCCCTCACCTCATCCCCCACTTTAAAACTCTTTCTCTATCCATCTCTCCCCCCACATTACCCAGCCCTGTCCTATCACCTACTTATGTAACCCTGGGTAGATTCCTATCCAATCCCACCCCTCTGACTACTCAGCCCTCTTATTCTGTCACCCCCTTTGTCTCTGCCCCCACACTCCTCCTGCTCTCATCTATTCTGTCCTCCCCCTCCTTTGGTCACCACCACTTCTAACCCTCCATAACTCTACCTGCACACTCTAAAGCTCAGCTACCACTATAAATTGCTTGTCCACCTTAGGTATGCTCTTAGTATTGTTGCCATAAAGTTGACCTCTCCTACCTGCTGTATTTTAACTGTACTTGCTTGAATCCATATCTGTATGTACCATAATGTACTTGCCTGATGTATATACCCCTATCTGTTTTGTAATGTCTATGTACCTTGTCTATTGTCTTATGATGTGGAACCTTTGTAAATGAGCTTTTAGCTCAAAGACGTTATCCAAGATTACAATAAATAAATACAATTAAATAAAAGTACTGATTTCTGTCCAGTCTCTGGCCCTAATTTGAGTTTTGCAGGCTTTCCTTGGTCACCTGGCATTCTCTTGTTATGAAATGCAGCTTGCCTTATTGTGTTAGTTATTCACACAATCAGTTGGTTTTGGGTTGTTTCTGGGCAGAAGCATTTACATACATATATATATATATATATATATATATATATATATATATTCATGCCAAAAAACTCTATTTAATGCATCAGTTAGGGTTGTTGCACAGTGACAAAAGCGAGGAAATTCAGTTAGGGTTGCCACCTCTTGCACCCCACGCCCACCCCGCCTCCACCACCAGGCATCAGGGTGTGCGTTGGGGTCATCAGCCATAACTGTCACCCCATTCCATGTGTAAATAAGCTAAGGTGGCACAATATAGGAGAATGGGGTGAGAGTTAGGCCAGATGACCTCAACACACAACCCAATGCCTGTTAGTGGGTCAGGGTGGGCGTGGTGTGCAAGGGATGACAACCCTAACAATGAATTTCCTCACTTGTATCACTGTGTAACAACCCTAACTGAGGCATTAAATGGAGTTTTTTGCCATACATTTCCCTTATTTTTGAGAATATGCAATATAGATAGTGAATGGTATGTGGTGGAGGGAGCGTGGGGCCCGACACTATGCTACCCATTTGTGCATAATAACCCTAACAGTAATGGTAACAGCAACTGTAATGGTAATCCTAATGGGAATGTTAATGCTAAAAGTGATGCCAACGCTAACGGTAATGGTAACAGTAACAAGAATAGTAACAGTAACAGAAATGCACACACAAATGGTAAGGCAAATGGTAATGAAAATGCAGATGGTAGTGGCAACGCAAATGCAAGCAGAAATGGTAATGCCAATGGTGATGTGAAAGGAAACAGTAAGCAAACGGTAACACAAACACAAGCACAAAAGCAAATGAAAATGGTAACACAAACGGTAACGGAAACGCAAGCACAAATGTGAAGACAAACACAGATGGTAACACAAATGGCAACAAAAATGAAAACAGCAATGGTAATGCAAACGGAAATGCAAATGCAAGCGCAAATACAAATGCAAACGGTAAATGCACATGGTGACTCAAACGAAAATGCTAATGAAAACAGTGCCAGAAACACAAACGAGATCGGTAACGCAAATGCAAATGGTAAAGCCAATGGTGATTCAAAAGGAAACAGCAATGCTAACGGTAATGCAAATGTAAGTGCAAGCGGTAACGCAAAAATAAACGATTACGCAAACGGTAATGGAAACGCAAGTGCAAACGTGAACACAAACGCTAATGGCAATGCAAATGGTAATGGAGATGCAAACGGTAATGGTAATGCAAATGCAAACTCAAATACAAATGGTAACAGTAATGACAATTGCGACACACAAGGAAACAGTAATGCAAGCGACAACAGAAACACAAGCGCAAACGGCAATGGTAACGGAAATGCAAATGCAAATGGTAATGCAAACAGTAACAAAAACACAAACGGTAATGATAATGCAAATGGAAACGGAAATGCAAACGGTAATGCTAATGGCAACGGTGATGTGAAAGGAAACAGTAACTCAAATGGAAACACAAACGCAAGCAAAAATGCAAATGCAAATTGTAATGCACATGGTGATGAAAACAGAAATGCTAATGAAAACGGTAATGCAAATGCAAACGGTAATGGTAACAGTAACGAGAACAGTAACGGTAATGGAAATGCACAGGCCAAGTGGTAACGCAAACGGTCAAAAGGGGGTTTTCAACCCTAACACCGAATTTCCTCACTTTTGTCGCTGTGGAACAACCCGAACTAATGCATTAAACGGAGTTTTTTGCCTCTAATCTTCCTTCTTTTTGAGAATGATAACAAGAAATAGTAAATGTAATGCACTGGCGGGTGCGCAGGGCCCTCTGCCCTCCCGCCACGTGATGTCTTGTGGCATAGTAACAGGAACAGCACTGCAAACAGAAGCACTAACAGTGGCGCACATGGTAACGCAAGCGCGAATGAAAACAGAAAGGGTAGCGCATACGGTGGCATAGACGAGAATGGTCTGCCATGTGATGTGTTGTCACCTAGTAACATGGTGCCTGCAAACGGAAATGTCACTGGACATGGTGACGCAAAGAGAAACAGTTCTGTAGACACAAATGGAAAAAATAACAGAAACGCAAGCGCAAATGAAAACGCAAAGGATAACGCACATGGTGGCGTGAGACGCCAACGTAAGTGAAATGGGTACAGAACCGCAGCGAAAGGGCAATGGTAACAGTAACGTAAGCGCACAGGCTGGTTTTCCCCAAAACCTGCATAGAGAAAGACAGTGAGTACAAAGAATGTATACATAATAATGGGTATTGGAGCAGAAAATGAGGACTTGTAATACTAAATAGGTTATATCTCAGGAACCGTACGACATAGAAAAAAAATGCAAAAGTCATATGATTTATGACTATCCATTTTTCCAACGAAAAGTCTGTATTTCGCACTGTTTCTGAGATACGGTTCCTGAAAGGCGCGGCGAACACCATAATGTTATCCTATGGGAAAAAAAGAGAAGTTCCGAGCGCCATAACTTTGCCTCCCTGTAATATTTTTTCTCCAAACCACTGAAAGGCACATCTGTGGGCTGTTGGCTGTCTTCCCTTCAAATTTCAGGAAAAAAGACCACACGTTATTTTGTGGCAGGGTGCCAAAGGATTCCTGTAATGCATCGGGCACCGTAATGTTATACTAGGGGAAAAACTGTCAACTTTGGAGTGCCGTAACTTTGCTGCCATGTAATATTTGTTCAACACAACTCTGAAAGGCACATCTGTGAGATGTCGGCTGCGTTCCCTTCAAATTTCAGTCCAAAACTCCCAACCGTTCTTTTGCAGTGCAGTGCCAAAGAATTGCTGTCATTTTCCCACAGACTAGAAAACTACTATGCTCGAATTTTGAAAGCTTCATAAAATTTGTGACACTTTCATGAGCATGAAAGTACTTTAGAAAGTACTTTTCCAGAATGAAAAACATATTTCTAGGGTGTTTTCCCAAAAATAAAGAACCAAGTAGCATCCTCAGGGTCCGACTAGGTGAATACAAAAAATAATTAGGTTGCTAGAGGATCCCAAATTTAAATGCCAAGCATTTTTCTGATCACTAACTGAAAACAAAACGGCAGATTTGCGAAAGTAATAGGGCCATTTGCGAAAGTAAAAATGCATTTGAGACACTGTCGAACTTTTTGTTAACTTTTCCCATTGACTTATGGGAAATAGTTTTTTGAATAACTTTTGAACCGTTTAATATTTTTTCACCAAATCTTCGAAAGACACATCGGGGAACCCGGCTGCATGTTCTCTGAAGATTTCGGGCGGAATCACAAACCGTGTGACCTGTAGAGTATGATTCGTAAATTCCAGAAAAAGCGTAAGCTGCGTGCAGATCATGTAATAACTCCGCAGCCATATATCCGACCGGTACAAAACTTGGCAGATTATGCATTCCAAATTTCAGGCAAATCTGTCCAATGGTTGCAAAGTTATTAAGGTGCAAAATTTTGGGTTTAACATAGAAATGGCTCCTCAACCTAACTATGGTGGCGCTCCATGCTTATAGTTAGAGATTGAGGAATCATTTAATACAAACTTTGCACCATAACTGCAACTCCTTCATGATTGCCTGAAATTTCAGAATAGGTGATCTAGAACCACAGACCATAAGATCCCGGTTTTGTGCCAGTGAAATATACAACGCGGAGTTGTGCGTCTCACGTGCTGTTCACGCTTTTCTGAAATGTAATTGCACCACAGGTCGTGCCAGTTTCTTGGCGACAAAATCTTCAGGGGGCGATAACGGCTAGCGTCCCCATGTGCTAAAATTTTGAAAAAATAGCAGATTCAAAATTATTCAAAACAATTTCCCATTATAAATCAATGGGAAAAGTTAATAAAGACCGACAGTGTCATAAACTCACTGCTGTCACAAACAGCCCTGTTACTGTCGCAAATCCGCCATCTGTTTTCAGTTAGTGATCATAAAACTGCTTTGGCATTTAAAATTGAGACCCTCTAGCAACCTAATTCTTTTTGTATCAGTCGGCCCTGAGGATACTAGCCATGTCTTTATTTGGGGTAAAACACCCCAGAAATATGTTTTCAAATTTCTGGAAGAAGTACTTTCGCAAAGTAGTGTTGCACTCACAAAAGTGGCGCAAATTTTTTTGCAACACTTTTGCAAATTGCGACACTAATTTGCGACACTATGCCCAAAATAACAGTAATTCTTTGGCACTCCGCTGCAAAAGAACGGTTGGGAGTTTTGGGCTGAAATTTGGAGGGAACACAGATGACATCTCACAGATGTGCCTTTCAGTGTTGTTTTGAAAAAATATTACACGGCAGCAAAGTTACGGCACTCCAAAGTTGATGTTTTTCCCATAGGATAACATTATGGCGCCCGACGCATTACAGGAATCCTTTGGCACCCTGACAAACAGACACCCCATCTTATGGCACCCAGTAATACCTTCACCATCCTAGTATTACATTATGTTGAGTGTCTGCCATGCCCCCCCACTAGGATATGTATATACTGTACATACTGTAAATATTAGCTTAACTTTCCTGTAACCGTTTTTTATCATGTGAATTTACTGTACATCACTGTGTTTATAAACGTTATTTTCCCCTGTATGTATAACTGTCTTTTATAAGTGAATGATGTATCTGTTGTGTATCAACTATTGAACCTTGACCTTATCAGGTCCATCTTGTAAATGAGCTTTGCTCAATGATGTTCGCCTGAATAAATAAAGATTTGATGATGATGATGATGATGATGATAATTATGCATTTTTGTGTTTCTTTGCTCGCACCTACAGCCCACACGGTTTACATGATCAGTCCAAAAACTTCAGAAAACATGCAGCCAGGGTTCCCGATGTGCCTTTTGAAGATTTTGTGAAAAGATATTAAATGGTTCAAAAGTTATTCAAAAAACTCTGAATCTCATTATAGTCAATGGGAAAAGTTAACAAACTATGCTACAGTGTCGCAAATGCAGTTTTTACTGTCGCAAATGACCCTATTGCTTTCGTGATTCAACCATTTTTTTTTCAGCTGGTGGTCAGAAAAATGCTTGCCATTTAAATTTGGGACCCTCTAGGGACATAATTCTTGTTGTGTTCACCTAATTGAGTCCTGCGGATGCTAGCTATGTCTTCTTTTTTGGAGGGGGGGGGTGTAAAACACCCCAGAAATATGTTTTTTAAATTTTTTAAAAAGTGGTGTGGCAAAGTACTTTCACAAATGCTATACTTCTGTGATTTTTTTTGCGAAAGTGTCATGATTTGCAAAAGTAATTTGCTACAGTATGGCCGAAACAATAGGAAATCTTTGCCACTCTGCTGCAAAACAGCAGTTTGGTGTTTGGGGCTGAAATTTGCAGAGAAGAAAGCCAACATCCCCCATATGTGCCTTTTGGTGGTTTGGTGCCAAAATATTACTGGGCTGCAAAGTTACGGCACTCCAAAGTTGATGATTTTTCCCATAGGCTAACATTACGGCATCCGCCGCACCTTTCAGGTCCTGCATATCGCAAACGGTTTGAGATATGGACTTTTCATCACGAAAATGCTTAGTCACCCACTAGGTGGCTAAGTACAAAACTAGCTGGGAAAGTCATATACAATATGAGATTTTAATTTTTTTTCTATGTCTTATGGTTCCTGATATATAAGCAATTTAGTATTCCAAGTGTTCATTTTCTGGTCCAAGGGCCACTATTATGCCCACATTCTTTGTATTCACTGTGCTTGTGGATGCACCTGTTTGGGACAGAAAGTGTGTGCATTTGCGTTATTGTTACTGCTAGCGTTTGCGTTTACGTTTACGGTTGTGTTTCTATTACCATTTGCGTTAGCGTTTCTGTTTGCGTCACCGTGTCCTTTACCATTTGTGTTTCTGTTTGCACTTCCATTTACGTTACCTTTTGCATTACTGTTAAGTTTTGCATCACTGTTGACATTACCATTTGCGTTACCGTTTGCGTTTCCATTACCATTTTCATTAGCATTTCCGTTTGCGTCACCGTGTGCATTACCATTTGTGTTTGCACTTGCATTTGCATTTTGATTTGTGCTACTGTTTCCTTTTGCATTTCTGTTTGTGTTAATGTTACCATTTTCGTTTTCATTACTGTTTGCTTTTCCATTTGCGTTTCCCTTACCATTATCATTTGCTTTTGTGCTTGCATTTCCATTATCGTTTGTGTTAATATTTCTGTTTGCATCACCATTACTGTTACTGTTTGTGTTTGCATTTGTGCTTGTGTTTACTTTAATGTTTACATTTGCGTCACCGTTACCGTTAATGTTAGCGGTTCACTTTGCATTTCCATCAACGTTAGCGTTATGGTTAGCATTACCGTTTGCATTAACTTTTGCACTTGCATTTCCATTAATGTCTCTGTTACCGGTTCCATTTGCATCACCGTTACCATTTGTGTTTCCGTTTCTGTTTCTGTCACCGTTACCATTACCTCCTCGCTTTGTGTTTCCGTCAACGTTAGTGTTACGGTTAGCGTTACCATTTGTGTTTACATTTGTGTCATCCTTAACATTACCGTTACCACTTTGCTTTGCATTTCTGGCAACGTTAGTGTTACGGTTATCATTTGCGTTTATGTTTATGCTTGCATTGCCATTACTGTTTGCATTAGCATTGCTGTTTGCGTCACCATTACCATTACCGTTTGCATTTACGCATGTGTTTGCCTTACCGTTTGCGTTTACATTTGCATCAACATTAGTGTTATCATTACCGCTTCGCTTTGTGTTTCTGTTATTGTTAGCTCTACCATTACCATTTCCATTTGCACTTGCGTTTGTGTTACCTTTTATGTCTGCATTTCTGTCACCGTTTGTGCTACAGTTTGTGTTTGCACTTGCATTTCTGTTACCATTTGAGTTTCCATTTACGTTTGCATCGCCGTTACTGTTAGCGGTTACGTTACAGTTACCATTACCATTTCCTTTTGCATTTTCATTTGCATCACCATTACCATTTGCATTTGTGTTTGAATTACTGTTTGTGTTACCAGTTGCATTTGCATTTCTGTTTGCGTTACCGTAACAGTTACCATTTGCATTTGCATTCACGTTTCTGTTGGTGTTACAGTTACCATTAGCATTTGCATTTCACTCACCGTTGATGTTACTGTTAGCATTAGCATTACTGTTATGGTTATTACACAGACATGGGTTAGGGTGAATACCACAGTGACAAAAGTAGGGAAATGAGGCATTAGGGTTTCCAACCCTAACAGCCTACCCTCAGGGTTCCCACCCCCAACCTCCACCATTCACACACCAACAGGCATCGGGGTGTGCCATTGGGTCATCAGACCCAACTCTCACCCTATTCCATGTGTAAACAAGCTTACACACTACAGTATAGGACAATGGGGTGACAGTGGGCCTGATGACCCAATGGCACACCACACCTCTTAGTGTGTGGAGGATGGGTGGATGGGGTGGTGGGTGGGAACTCTTGGTGGGGGTATTAGGTTGGAAACCCTTAATGCCTCATTTCCCTGCCTTTGTCACTGTGGTATTCACCCTAACCGATGCATTAACAAAGTTTTTTTGCAAAGAATTTCCCTTCTTTTTAGATAGTATAATAGTATCCTCATTTTACTCTGGGAGTGCAGGGTCCATCCATCCAGATAGTATAACAGTGTCCGTATGTCATGGAGGGAGCGCAGGATCCTTTGGACCCTGAACTCCCATCCCTCCATCCAAATAGTACAACAGTGTCCATACGTCATGGTTGGGACTCCCATTCCTCCATCCAGATAGTACAACAGTGTCCAAATGTCACAGTGGGAGTCCCATCCCTCCATCCAGATAGTACAACAGTGTCCATATGTCGCAAAACTTCCTTTCTGTAAAGGTCATGCATTTACGATAATCAACAACATTTGCGATAATCAAGCACAACAATTCCCGGAAATGTCATTTTCCCACAAACACTCATTTTAATTTGGAAACTGTAGAAAGCGTCCGAAATCTCTTTTCATCACCCCCAAAAAACAGTGTCGAAAACCCATTTCGCAAAGTGCACATTTGCGAAAATCGACTACATTTGCAAAAATCTATGGCATTTGATAATTCTAGCACATCTGTGGCAATCTAGTATGTTTGTGAAAGTCTTGTATTTGCAAACTAGCCATATTTGCAAAAGTTTCAGTTTATGTGTGAAAATCTAGTATGTTTGCCAAAGTCTTGTTTTTGCAAATCGGCCATATTTGCGAAAATCTCAGTTTCATGCTAAACACTCAACTTTCCCATAGGAAATAATGGGAAATTAAAAATGTTAATAATTTTTCAATGGATTAATATTTTTCACCAAACCTTCAAAGTGCACATCTGTGACCCAAGGGCTTCTACCCTAAAAATTTCAGCCCACAGCATAAAGGTGTTTCTGAGATCCAGCTGTAGAAAGAAATGTCAAAAAATCCTGATATATCTGTTTTTTCAACACTTTATGTCTCAGAAACCTCTGGATGGATTCCCATAAAATTTGGCAGGTCAAGAGAATTGTGCCCAGAGATTTCATGCAAAATCAATTTAACTGTTCCAATGTTATTAATCTTCAAAGTTTGAACTTTGACATAGAAGTGCAGTTTCACCCTAACTACACTGGCGCAACCACACCAGTATAATATACATATAGTATAGTGGCATGGTAGTGCCACTATAGTTAGGGTTGAGTACCCCATTTAAGGTTAAATCTCAAATTTTGCACCTTAATAACTTTGAAACTGTACAACGGATGTGTCTGAAATTTGGAATGCACGGTCTGGTACCATAGATCTCTGGACCTGTCAAGTTGTGTTATGGTCAGGTGTATGGTTACGGAGGTACAGCGCGCCAAACAAACATAATAATTACGCATTTTTGTGTTTCTTTGCTGGCACCTACAGCCCACACGGTTTACATGATCAGTCCAAAAATGTCAGAGAACATGCAGCCAGGGTCCACGATGTGCCTTTCAAAGATTTTGTGAAAAGATATTAAGTGGTTCAAAAGTTATTCAAAAAACACTGAATCCCATTATAGTCAATGGGAAAAGTTAACAAACTATGCAACAGTGTCGCAAATGCAGTTTTTACTGTCGCAAATGACCCTTTTACTTTCGTGATTCAGCAATTTTTTTTAAGCTGGTGGTCAGAAAAATGCTTGCCATTTAAATTTGGGACCGTCTAGGAACACAATTCTTGTTGTGTTCACCTAGTTAGTCCTGCGGATGCTAGCTATGTCTTCTTTTTTGGAGGGGGGGGGGTAAAACACCCCAGAAAGGTTTTTAAAATTTTTTTAAAAAGTGGTGTCGAAAAGTACTTTCACAAATGCTACACTTCTGTGATTTTTTTTGTGAAAGTGTCATGATTTGCAAAAGCAATTTGCAACAGAATGGCAGAAACAATAGGAAATCTTTGCCACCTTGATGCAAAACAGTAGTTTGGTGTTTGGGGCTGAAATTTGCAGAGAAGAAAGCCAACATCCCCCATATGTGCCTTTTGGTGGTTTGGTGCCAAAATATTACTGGGCTGCAAAGTTACGGCACTCCAAAGTTGATTATTTTTCCCATAGGATAACATTACAGCATCCGCCGCGCCTTTCAGGTCCTGCATCTCGCAAACGGTTTGAGATACGGACTTTTCGTCACGAAAATGCTTAGTCCTCCACTAGGTGGCTAAGTACAAAACTAGCTGGGAAAGTCATATATAGCATGAGATTTTAAATTTTTTTTATATGTCTTATGGTTCCTGAGATATAAGCAATTTAGTATTCCAAGTGTTCATTTTCTGGTCCAAGGGCCACTATTATGCCCACATTCTTTGTATTCACTGTGCTTGTGGATGCACCTGTTTGGGACAGAAAGTGTGTGCGTTTGCGTTATTGTTACTGCTAGCGTTTACGTTTACGCTTGTGTTTCTATTACCATTTGCGTTAGCGTTTCTGTTTGCGTCACCGTGTCCTTTACCATTTGTGTTTCTGTTTGCACTTCCATTTACGTTACCTTTTGCATTACTGTTAAGTTTTGCATCACTGTTGACATTACCATTTGTGTTTGCATTACTGTTTGCGTTTCCATTACCATTTTCGTTAGCATTTCCGTTTGCGTCACCGTGTGCATTACCATTTGTGTTTGCACTTGCATTTGCATTTTGATTTGTGCTACTGTTTCCTTTTGCATTTCTGTTTGTGTTAATGTTACCATTTTCGTTTTCATTACTGTTTGCTTTTCCATTTGCGTTTCCCCTACCATTATCATTTGCTTTTGTGCTTGCATTTCCATTATCGTTTGTGTTAATATTTCTGTTTGCATCACCATTACTGTTACTGTTTGCATTTGTGCTTGTGTTTGCTTTAATGTTTATGTTTGCATCACTGTTACCGTTAATGTTACCCGGTTCACTTTGCATTTCCATCAACGTTAGCGTTATGGTTAGCATTACCGTTTGCATTAAGTTTTGCACTTGCATTTCCATTAATGTCTCTGTTACCGGTTCCATTTGCATCACCGTTACCATTTGTGTTTCTGTTTCTGTTTCTGTCACCGTTACCATTACCTCCTCGCTTTGTGTTTCTGTCAACGTTAGTGTTACGGTTAGTATTACCATTTGTGTTTACATTTGTGCTTGCATTTCCATTACCATTTCTGTTAGCATTTCCGTTTGCGTCACATTTACTGTTACTGCTTGCATTTCTGTTTGTGCTTGCTTTTGCATAACCATTTGTGTTTACGTTTGTGTCACCCTTAGCATTACCGTTACCACTTTGCTTTGCATTTCTGGCAACGTTAGTGTTATGGTTACCATTTGTGTTTATGTTTGTGCTTGCATTGCCATTACCGTTTGCATTAGCATTGCTGTTTGCGTCACCATTACCGTTTGCATTTACGCATGTGTTTGCATTACCGTTTGGGTTTACATTTGCATCAACATTAGTGTTATCATTACCGCTTCGCTTTGTGTTTCTGTTATTGTTAGCTCTACCATTACCATTTCCATTTGCACTTGCATTTGCATTACCGTTTATGTTTGCATTTCCATCACCATTTGTGTTACAGTTTGTGTTTGCACTTGCATTTCTGTTACCATTTGAGTTTCCATTTATGTTTGCATTGCCGTTACTGTTAGCAGTTATGTTACAGTTACCATTACCATTTCCTTTTGCATTTTCATTTGCATCACCATTACCATTTGCATTTGTGTTTGCATTACTGTTTGTGTTACCAGTTGCATTTGCATTTCTGTTTGCGTTACCGTAACAGTTACCATTTGCATTTGCATTCACGTTTCTGCTGGTGTTACAGTTACCATTAGCGTTTGCGTTTCACTCACCGTTAATGTCACTGTTAGCATTAGCATTACTGTTATGGTTATTACACAGACATGGGCAGCATGGTGGTAGCATGGGGCCCAAAGGGCTCCATGCTCCCACCATCGCATTCCATTCACTACTTATATTTCAAATTCTCAAAAAGAAGGGAAATTCATGGCAAAAAACTCTGTTTAATGCATCAGTTAGGTTTGTTACACAGCGACAAAAGAGAGGAAATTCACTGTTAGGCTTACCACCCCTTGCACCCCATGCCGATCCCCCACCACTAACAAGCATTGGAGTGTGCGTTGGGGTCATCGGGCATAACTCTTACCCCATTCCATGTGTAAAAGCTGAGGTGGTGCAGTATAGGAGACTGGGATGAGAGTTAGACCCGACAACCCCAACACACACCCTAATGCCTGTTGGTGGGGGCGAGGTGGGTGTGGAGTGCAAGGAGTGGTATCCCTAACACTGAATTTCCTCACTTTTGTCACTGTGTAACAACCCTAACTGATGTATTAAACAGAGTTTTTTGCCATGATATATAATATATATATATATATACTAAAATGCTCTTAAATTTTTTTTTCCAATTGTTTAACCAGGTGAGACACACTAAGCTGAAAGCTTGTTTACATTGTTTATAGCTATTTTTGCCTCATTCATTGCTGGTGCCAGTACCTCATGACCTCTTTTAGTTGGGGATTTTTCAGTGGAGTAAGGTTCATTTTAAGAACATAATGAACATCCTGTGAGTAACTGAGAATAGCAAAATTAATATTCTCTTCTTTTGGATTTGTCATTGTTGGAAAATCATTGTGTTATTAGAATACACTGCCCTTTGAAGACTTTGTCAATGTTTTTGTTTTGATATTCTGCACTAAACGTTTCCTTAAATTTTAAATAGTGTTCATGCTAAAAGCATGTTTTTTGTAAGAGTCAGGTTATAGTGGGCAGCATATTGTGCAAGTGGAGCTGACAACAAAGGAGCTTTTTGATTTATATAATTTATATTTTTATCCATTTTTGAGCTACAGATTAGCAATATATATATATATATATATATATATGTATATTTATGATATGCCACAGCCCCACTAGAAATATCAGAGATATTTTTCTCCTGAGTGTAGCCTGACCTTATGACATCATGAGTGGTGAAGGCCATGAGTGATGTCAAAGATCAAACTCCTAAGGGAAATATCTTTGATATTTTCAGTAGAACTCCTCTTATGTTAATGCATGCAAGGCCCATCTAATTTTACATTTTTAGTCCTTTATTTCTTTAACTGCTTTTTTTTGTTAAATTTAGAACGGATGTTTTCGGAGTTGAAAGGTGTTTTCAGAACAGGAGATTCTTTTTTTTTGAAACTGGAATGGACATTTTCAGAGCAGATTTTTAGTCATTTTCTTTTATTTATCTGTTTTCTTTCTAATTTGGAAAGGACATTTTCATAGTGGAGATGAAGTGTCTCGGTCCTACTGGTGAAGTGGTAGTTGTGTGGGAAACACCAAGAGAGCTGCCATGTGCCAGGAGGTTGCAGTATTTCTACAGCAGGCAGTCTTAGTGGTGCAGGCCAGAAAGGGCATCTGTTGGCAGTGTTGAAATTAAGGAACAGCTCTTTGAAGGTATGGAGGGTGTCAGCTGGTTTGGGGAGAGGGGACAGAAATCATCAGAGTGGGGATAGAATTGTGCCAGTCGAGAGTCTGAGAGTGGACTGCCAGAGTGGAGTGGTGTTCAGAGGTCTCGGAACGAGGAATTAAGTCTCAGATCACAGTGTGAGTGTTAAGAGGGGTATTCTTGTACCGAATATGTCTTAGGAGTGTTGTGAAATGATAAAAAACTAAACCTCAAGAGTGTGAAAAGAGATATGTGGAAAAAGTGAAAGTGTTTTGAGTGCTGCAGGACAGAAATTAAACTGCCAGTGGGATGTGGCATACAAGTGAGCAGGTGAATTGTGATTGAGCTGCTCATGCTGCCAGCTCCTACCAATCAAAATGTTTGTGAGCAGTTGTGATGTAATGCAGATAGCGCCTGTAATGGGCCTACTGTGTGGATTAATGACCAACAATGAGGATAAATGCAATATCCTTGCTATAGGTCTGAGCACCCTGAGAATATCGCAAATATTTTCCAGTTTTTATCTTCACAGGGATTGCATAAATACTGTATATATATCTACTGTAGCTATATATATATATATATATATATATATATATACAATGTATTAAATAAGAGTATAAAAATTGATATCTGAGATGGCTAGTGAAGATAACATTGTTATCTTCATGTTCCTATACGTCATACATTTATCTCCACGTTCCTATACATCATAATGAAACTGAAACCTTTTCACTTTTCATCATCCAGCTGTCTCTCTTCACTGTGTCCCTGTAGATGAAAGCCCCCCCCCCAAACACACACATCTCTCGGATCTGCTTGATCTTGCCTACATCTTTAACCAAATTGTTTTTAAAACATATCTGGTTGATCCTGTGACTTTGTTTTATCCATGTGCAACTCTGATGCAGCATGACCGAATACTATGGTCTCAAATGTAGCGTGAGTGAGCACTAGCAAGATTCAAACGTGAGACACAGTCAGAAATTTCTAATTATGGAGCCTGTGCTGTAAACCGTAGAAAAGTGTGCCCCTTTCTTAATGCTGCCTGTATTTTCTGATAAGAAGCTGCCGACAGTTCTGAGAGAAGAGAGAGCGAGTTGGCAGCTTCACAACACTCAATGGACATCGATCATGTGTTGCTATGGCAGCAGAAGCTCGCCTTCCGTCTGGTGTTGTTGTGGCTGCCGACTCGCTCACTCTCTCTCAATGCTGTCGAGCAGCTTATCAGAAAATACAGCATTGAAGAAAAGAACACACATTCGTTTACCTTCACAGCCTCCATAATTAGAAATTTCTGACTGTATCCGCTTGAATTTTATGGCAGCTCACCACGCTACATTTGAGATCATAGTATCTGGTCATGCTGCATCAGAGTTCCACATGGATAAAACAAAGTCGCAGGCAATCAATAATGTATGTTTTAAACATCTATTTATTTAAAGATGCAGGCAGGAGCAAGCAGATATGTATTATTCAATAACTTTAGAGTGGCAAGGTGAGATATTTTTTAACAATATATGTAATCTGCAGTTTTGAGGGAGGAGACATGGAGAGTTGTGTTGGGGGTGGCCAGGGCTAGGTCAGCCAGAATCCAGACAAGTTTTTGTATAATAATTTTAAAGCACCAGGATCAACTTCATATATTTTTTTAAACAACATATGGCATCTGTTTTGCTGGTAGAGATACTGCAGATTTGTGTTGAAGCAGCCAACACCTCTATGTAGGGGAATGTATGAAGTGCACATTTTTAGCTTTTGTTGAATGCAGCCCAAAACATACATAGTATAAACAGAACATGACATGGCCTGACTGAAGATATCATATTTATCTTCACTCGAGGCCAATGGCATCATGATATCTTCAGTCAGGCCATGTCATATCCCCTATATATATACTGTATATACATATATATATACTGTATATACACTGTAGATATATATCTACTGTAGAGATACACACACACACACACACACACACACACACACACACACACACATATCCTTTTTACGGCTGCATAGTGAGAGCTGTGCATGAGATAGTGAAATTACATTGAGAAAGGGGCTCTGCTACCATATGTGGTACTATACTTGGTAGTAAAACAGAAGAAGGCTATTGCCCATGAAGTCTGCCTCCTGCTTTAGTGGGACTACTTTGTGGAACTGAAATCCAAGAGATATTCATCAAGTTTTCTTTTAAATGTAGCAACCTTATCTGCAGATATTATTTCCTTTGGTAAAGTATTCCATAATCTTGATGCTCTTTGAGAAAAGAATCCCCTCCTGTCATTTTTCTTAGCTTGACCAGTTTTGAGCTGTTTATTGTGGCACCTTAGATTGATGTTCCATATGTTAAATTCCATATCAAGACTATTTATTAGGTATTGGTCTTTAGTAATTGTATACATTTAGAGCATGCTCCCCCCTCACTTTTATACTTTTTAAAGTGTACAGTCCTAATTCCTCAGTCTCAGTGTGTAAATTCTTTCTTTGAGCCTCGTAATCAGCTTCATAGCCCTATGCTACCCCCTCTCTATATTATCACTGTCTCTTCTTAGGTCTGGGCTCCACAGTGGCATGCATTAATCTAGGTGAGGTCTTATATAGGTCTTGTACAGTGGTAGAATACAATTTTCATTTCTTGATATAAATTACTTTCTAATGTAGCCTGAGTCTATTAGACATTGAGATGACATTGCAATAATGTTTATTAAATTGCAGGTCTTTGTTATAACTCCTAAGCCCTTTTCACTATCCATAGTTCTTAGAGTGGTTCCATTTAGTTTGTACTTATGGTTTGTGTTATTAGATCCCAGATGCATAACCATGCATTTGTCAGTATTAAAAGACATACTGTTCACTTGGGCCCACTGTTCCACATCTTTCAGGTCACTTTCAATTGTGTTTGTTTGTTCAGTTGTGTTTACCATGCCTCCTAATCTGGTATCATCGGCAAACTTTGCCAATCAGCAGTCTGACTTTTTGTCCATATCACTGATGTATAATGACAATAATGTGGGACCCAGCAAACATCTCTGAAGGACACCGCTCAAGAGATCTCCTGGTTCAGATAATATTCCCCTTATACTTAACCTCTGTGTTCTATTTTCCAACCAGTTAGATATCCAAGCTCTTATTTTGCTATTAATTCCCATCTGATGATTTTTTTATTCCAGCTTATTATGTGGCACTTTGTTGAATGCCTTTTGTAAACCAAGGAATATTATATCCACAGGGATATGCAAGCAATAACACACGACAAGGTGTGGGTTACATGCTGATAAGAATACTACCAGGGGTGTACTAAGGCATAAGGCGCTTGCTCTTACCAGCATGTAACCCACACCTCAAAGTGTGTTATTGCACTTATAAAATGGGCACTTAAGTAATTATTTAAAAAAAAATTAGAACAAAAGAAAGTTAGAAATATAAAAATGGAGGTTTCATTAAGTTAAATAGTAAAATAAATAGTCCCCAGCAGAGGTCTTCCTATGTATTTATGAGGTACAAAGTAGAAACATACTATACAGCCTATGTAAGCCTCACCCCCCTCCATACATTTAATCTTTTGGGGGGTGTTTGTATTATTATTTCAACATGTATTACTTGCTGTATGCATTTCAGGTGTACCTGACTGCCAACTCAGTTTTACTTGTGCCAAGCGTTTTCAAGTTCAGGTGTTCTGTTTCTCCTGTTACCACGTCCTCCCACCATCCAAAAATAATTTTTTGATTCTGTTTGGTTTTATTTTAATTTAGTTTTGTTTCACATTGGATGATCTGAGTGCCACTTTGTTGATACCAAGCTTGTCCATTTGCGGCTTCCGTATGGAGCGGTTTCCTGTTGTTTTTTCCCATATTTAAAAGTGTTACTAATGGCGATGTTGTAAGATTATCCCAGTTAATACCTGGGAGATTGATATCTCCCAGCAATAATATTTCAGGTTTCAAGTGTAGTTTATTGTTGATCAGTTAACAAACCATTACAACACTACCTAATAATAAAAATACATAACCTACAATACATTTTACATACAAATGTATAAAATAGTTATATCTCAGACATATGCAGGTCATATGCAAACCATCTTCCATATCTCCAATAAATAAAATGCTTTCATATTAGTTTTTATGTTACTAATTTCATTGCAAAGTTTAACAACCAAAAATTCCACCCTTCGATTATGTTTCTGGACATTATTTATATCATCATAGTTTCTCTTCATCCTAGTCTGAGTATTACTTCAGTGGTTCATTCTAAAATTCCTCAGAAGTATACAATATGCTCCTAATAAAACCACATTTGACAAGATAATTAATTAAACACTTGAAAACATGTCTCACTATCTGGTAAGGGCAATACATCAGAGCAAAAAGGGTAATCAGCAAGATGCCCAACTTCAGATGTGGAACACTCCATTGAACCCACCACTTATTAACAATAACACATAACATTTTTCAGGTACTGTCCAGAGTCTATTTTGACCTGTAATCTCTCTATGCATTAACAGGACCCCTACCCACTGAATCCCACTGTATGCTGACACGGCATTCCCTTTGTAGGATCCCTTTTTCCTCTGGGTGCCACTATACCTAATAAGGTCTAGGTACTAGTCTACTCCAGTTACAAGGCCTACAGTAAGTCAACATTTCCATTCAGACCAACTTAGGTGTGAAGCTACCAAACTTGGGAGTATAGGACCAAAAGAGGCATGATGCCAACGGAATTGCAACAGGTTCTGTTCCAGTATACATAATTGAATTACTGGACATTTTTGGCCCAGAATTTCCATACTAAATAATTGTGATTGCAACAGTAGGGATACTTAGGAACACCCCTCTCAAAAAATCAGGCTAACTTGTTGTAACACTCTAAACTAGGATAACTTTTTTTTTTCAATTCAACTTCTTTATTGCTTTTAAATTATAAACATAGTAGTATTCATAACAGGTATGATATATAGATGCAACCATCCACTTAGCGTATATTATGGAAAGCCAATGAAAAAGAGAAAGGAAACCCTCCCCATCCTATTCTCCTCCCTCCTCCGAAACCCCCAGAGTGTGCCAATACATATAGTACAATACTTGAAAGAAATATTTGGTACATAGAAACATCTTGAGAAGGACCTGGAAAAATTAAATGTTAATAACCTCAGTGCAGATGTAAGGTGTACAATTTGCCCCAATTTTTATCAAATGGTGCCAGATTATTACGGGAGCCAGCAATCAAGCGCTCTATCCTGAAGTAGGCTGAGAGGTCATTTAGCCATTCATTATACCACCATGGAAATTAGTGCCATGTGTTATTTCCTTTCTTTAATCTGGATAGTGGTATAAATCCCTAGGATACAGATCTCCACAGTGAAGAGGTCTCCTAGAGCAAGTATCGGGTCCAATTTGGATTGAATCGACAGCCACAAGGGGGCAATTTTAGCACAGTCCCAGAACATATGTACTAAATTCCTTCACCTTTACCACATCTGGAGCAATTAGAGTTGGGCAGGTGGCCAATTTTGGCTAATTTTACTGGTGTGTAATATAGGTTATGTAGTATATGGCATTGGGTGAGTTGCAGTTTGTCTTGGGAGATGTATGTATATAAATCTTGCCAGATTTTTGACCATTCAATGACTGTTCCTGGAAGGAGAGAGGACCAGATTTTGGAACCAGGTACAGGATCAGTGTGTCCAATGGAGAGGATATAGTTGTATAAGAGGGACAAGCAGTGTGGCTTGGAAGATAGATCATGGAAGCCTTCCAATATAGGTTGAAGCTTAGATTCTAGGGAAGCAGTACCAAATACTTGTGCTATTAGGTGTCTCAACTGGAAGATCTTAAAATTATGAGAAGCATTTAGGCCAAATTTATGTCAGATTTCAGAAAAGGAGAGAAGAGATGAGGAGGAGTAGATATCTGTTACTTTAGCATTTTGTAGAGAAGGTAACCAAGTGTGTGTGAGGAGAGTGCCACCTACCTTAATGTTGGGGTTGAAGATGAGAAGTTGTGTGAAGTCTTGACTAGGTGAAAATTTGTAAGAGGAGAAAAATTGAGAAAAAACTTTCAGGGAGGTCCCAATTACTGAGTGGCCGATTGGGTCTGGCAGCTTCTTCAGGGGAATATAGTAAATGGCAGGGGAAAGCAAGTGTTGTTGTTGTAAGATCTGGGTTTCTATTTGCAGCCAAATAGGAGATGCTTCATCTATGGGATCCGTAAGCCATTTCCCAATCCTAGAGAAGTGGCTCACCCAATAATAAAGAAGAAAATTAGGGAGGCGGAGACCTCCTGATGCTTTCCGGAGACTCAGTTTAATAAAGGAGTTTCTAGGTTGTTTATGTAGCCATATAAAGCCAGAGATGAAGAGTGTACCTTCTGGAAGAAAAATAGTGGGAACCACATGTTCAGCATATGCAATGGATAATAAAGTCTAGGCTGGACATTCATTTTAATTATGTGTATGCATCCCCAAAGAGATAATGGAAGATATTCCCATCTTTGAAGATCAAGTTGAAGGATTGTCACTAGGTCATCAAGATTGAGTTTCTTGGTCTGAAGAGGATCCATGGTTAGGTGAATGTCCAGATACCTAAGTGAATGAGGAGTCCATTTTAAGTCAAAACCATTGAAGTCAGCTTTGTGAGTGAAATGATTTAGGGGAAAGATTTCTGATTTGTTCAGATTAAGTTTATAATTGGATAGTGAGCTAAATTGGGATATTATCTCCACTACTTGTCTCAGGGATTTAGCAGTATTCTCTAAATGGAGGAGGATATCATCCGCATATGCAGAGAGGATGAGGTTATGATTGAGTATTGGAATTCCCTGTATTTGGGAAGACTGTTTGATATGAAAAATCAAGGATTCTAAATAAAGATTAAATAGGAAAGGTGAGAGGGGGCAACCCTGCCTTGTACCTGAGTAAAGGGGAAATCAAGAAGAGAATACCCCATTGCAATGGATTTTGCTGAAGGGGAGGAATATATGGCCTGAATCCACTGGATGAAGAGGAGAGGGAAGCCCATCTTACTTACAGTCAGCCAGAGGAAGTCCCAGTCCACTCTGTCAAAGGCCTTCTCGGCATCCAATGAGATTAGGGCCATTGGGGTTTGAGATAATCTTGCTGCATTGAAAATATGGGAAAGCTTTCAAAGGTGATCTGCGGAGAATCTACCAGGGACAAATCCCACCTATTCTGGACTTAGAAGATGAGACCATACTTTTCGAATGCATAAAGCTAGGATTTTAGTTAAGATCTTGGTATCACAATTTAAGAGGGGATATCGGATGATAACACTCTGGGAGCAGGTGGGACTTGTTGGGTTTTAATAGAAGAGATATGGTCGCTTCTAATAAAGTAGGATCCCAAAGATTTAGCTGAGAGCATATATTGCTATAGTTTGAGCAGATGTGGAGCCTGCTCCTTTGCAAAAGATTTGTAAAAATTAGTGGGGAAGCTATCTGGGCCTGGATCTTTGTCAAGGGTTAAGTCTTTAATTGTTTCTATCACTTCTTCAAGGGTGGTAGGAGAGATCAAGGAAAGTTGGAGGTGTTCGGGTAAGGAGGGAAGAGTTAAGGAATCCAGATAAGAGTCTATCTTTTGGGTAGGAGTGGGCGTGGATCTTTCCACATAGAGGGAATGATAAAAGTTCTCAAATATTAGAGCAATGTCTCTGGGATTGGTTTTAATAGTCCCATCCAGAGCTTGAAGGGAAGGTATAAGTCTTGAGCTTTTCAATTTGTGGAGTCTAAGAGCTAGGAGTTTGCCCGCTTTCTCTCCCTGAGCTATGTAAGTGGATTTAGTTTTTAAGAGTGCATACTCTGCTTTTTCTCTTAAGAGGTCTGCATATTTGTTCCTGAGATCTAAGAGCTCAGTTGTGGAGTCGGGGTTTGTTGAGGATGAGAGAAAAAGCTTGGACACTCTTATTTGAGTTAATAAGGATAAGGTTTCTTTTTCTCTCATTTTCTTTCTTCTGGTAGCTAATTTAATGAATTCCACATGAACATAGCATTTGAGAGTACACCATAATAAATCATCTCTTTGAATCGTACCTATATTAGTATCTATGAAGGTTTGAATGGAGGTTAAAATTTTACAGATGATAGTTTTGTCTTTTAAAAGTTGAGTACTCAACCTCCATGATCTATCTTTGAGACTGTTGGGGGAAGGAGATAGGGCCACTCATACCAGCGAATGATCAGATATTACTATAGGCTTGATGCCTGTTTAATGTAAACCGGTTGATAAAGGGATACTGATTAAGATATAATCCAATCTGGACCAGGATTGGTGCACATTAGAGTAAAAGGAGAACATTTGATGTGATGGGTTAAGTAAATGCCATGGATCGCAAAGTCCTAGTGTATCCATCAAGTCCTGTAGGGCTCTTTGTGATGGAGTATGAGGTCTTAAGGGTCGATGGGTCCTATCTATATCCTGTGTGGGGGAACATTCCAGTTGCCTCCTAGAATTAAGAAGATGGGAAGAAATGGTGCAATTTTGCTGGCAAGTTCCATAAAAAATAATGGATCGCCACCCGGTGGCCCACGTACAGAGCCTAAAACTACTGTGGTGCCCAAGAGGGTACCTTTAATGAGAATATATCTGCCATGGGGATCAGTTACGGTAGAGTCAGTCTGGAATGGGATTGTATTTTTGATTAAAATGACTACCCCTTTACTTGATGAGGAAACCCCAGCGGTGAAGACTTGAGAAATCCCCAGTCTGCGTAATCAAATGGCCTCTCTAGTCAACAGATGCATTTCCAGTAGCAGGATTATGTCTGCATTAAGTAGGACACAATGTTTTAATACTTGATATCTCTTTATAGGTTCCCTGACTCCTCTGACATTCCAGGTCGCTATTGTACATGTGTTAACAGCCATACCAAATAATAAACCACATCATTTTTCTAGAGGACAAATCACTATGAAACCAGAAATAATCACATAGGCATACTCCAATCCCCCCCCTCCCCCAAGCCCTTCAACAATATTAAGCTTGCAAATTGGTAATAACAGGGATGATGTAAGTGAAGGGGAAACCATTCCAAAGTACAGCAATTGAATCGATAAATTTGCCTCATCCCCACCCCCAATTGCCCATGAGTTATAGTTTCCACTCTCAAAATGGTGATATTTTCAAAGTACAGTACTAATCCAACAAGAGGAAACTGTAATAAGTATAAAGCAATAGACCCTCTGTCCCTCCCTTCATAACCCCAGCAACTATGTACATTTGTCTCCCTTGAAAAAAAGAAATGGTTAAAGTTCTTGACAAACAGGTCCCAGTGAGGGAGACTATCCCATACAGCTCCTAGCCACAAATCCCAGAAAAATAAGAGACAGACTATTGGTATGGGCTGGCGGTACTGTACCTAGCAAAAAAACTGCAGCCAAAGATACCAGGACCACCAATGTCCCTTTGTAAGGAATGTGTAGAAGCTAAACCCCCCATAAACTAGTTCCTTATGCAGTTAGCCCTGAGCTTGCTCGAGTCAGGGCACCCCACCCCTCTACCCACCACATCATCATCTGGATTATAAATCTTGTTAACACCATATTGTTTTGATATGTTTAGGCACTAACATATTCAGGACAAAGTAAACATTCTGGAGGTTCATAATGCTCCTAGGCGGATTAGAATCTGCTCCTCTTATCCCAAATATAAGTTTCCACCTAATACACAAGATTTCTTCCCTCCCGGGAGTATCTGGAGGCCTAGTGAATCAACAACCCTTGATTCAGGCTTCATCTCCCACATTATAAGGTTACATGAGATGAGGAGATAAGATCCCCTGTCCCCCAATTTCAGAAACTTCAGAAAACAACTAAGGAAGAAAAACCTCTTGACCAACTACAACTGATTGCTAGAAAACAACAAAGAAATTAAAATTGGCATAGTACTTCAGTGTTGGAATCCTGTCCTATCGATGATTATGCGGTAAGGAAATTAGAGGGGGAAGCAAAGGGTTGCCAGACCAATTTCAGTCCCAGGAGAAAAACAATCCCACCTACCCTCACCCGGATTAATCAGTTCCTTCCCCAGAGAATGAAACTGTGTAGCAGGCTGCCCTCTGTGTGGGAAATCTAGCACTGCAACTGGTGAGATCAGGCCCATCCACAAATTAATCCCAGACCTGGATATCTGAAAAGTTTGGAGGCGGGTAGGTGAATCCTCATCTCTCATTAAATCTTGTGCAAAGGGAGTAAATTCTCATACAGAACTAATTGCAGTCAGACACTTCAGTCATTCTTGAACAGTTCTGGGAGCTTGATCTTTAGATCAGCCATCGCTTGTGAGGGCGAGTCATAGGATATCCAGGATCCAGATACTGAGACCTGTAGTTTGGCAGGATATAGCATTTTAAAAGGAATGCTTGTGGAAATGATTTTGGTAACAATGGCATGGAAGGCTGCTCGCTTCTAGTGCATTTCATATGGTAGATCCTGTGTAATATGGAGCTTGGTGCCTTCCCACAATATTGTTTGGAGTTCTTTTACTTTATTTAGCACATGTTGTTGCTCCAAATAGCTCAGGAATTTTAAAATTAGGGGTCTGGGGGAGATCCAGGCTGGGGACGAGGCCGTAATGATCGGTGAGCTCTTTCAATTTGGTAGTTGCTCCCGAATGGAGAAGGGCCCACTATTTTCAGCAAAAGCTTCTGGACAAAGACTATGACACTGGGGTTCTCCTCGGTCTCGGGAAGACCCATTATCAGAATAGTATTCCTCCTACTCCTACCTTCTAAATCCTTGGTTTTTAACTACAGTTTGTGTATTTACTGCCAAAGCTGGGTTACTTCAGGGTCTACCTTATCTCTCCAGCATTCCAGTGATGAAGATCTGGCTTCTGTGTCTCCCACTCTTTTATTTAAATCTGCCATATCATGTCTAATAGACTTAATCTCTGTAGAATTTTCAAGCAATGTTTCTCTGAAAGGCAACAGTTCCTGTAGAAACTGATCTTCAGTAAGTGGAACTGGTTTTATGGATGCTAGGCTTTTGAAGTTGGAGGCTCCCCCTTGAGGCCTGGCTTTTTCAGGCAGCTTTTCAGGTGAGGGAGGAGGAGGCATATGTTTAAGCTGAGCCATCTTCATATCTGCATCTATCACGGAAGAAATTCTTCCAATAGCGACGAAAGTTGTGGTGATATCTGATGCTGGAGATGCCCTCTCTTCATAATTTGTATTACTGATGAGATTCCAGTAGAACTCTAGATATAAAAGCCGATGACGTGAGGTTGGGGTTACGTGTCCTGTAACCTTGCTGCCACTAGGTTGCCTGCATCATGTGACCAAACTAGGATAATTTAACCCAGCCAAGAAGGGACAGTTAGTTTGAAGGGTTGAGTCAAAGTCAATTACGTAATACTAACCTGAAGACACTAATACATTTTGCATGTAAGGTTTCCAATTATAGCCAAAGACCTATTCATCCTAAGTACTGTAAATATAAAAAGTGATATCATCTAAATATATGCACTACAGACATTAAATGAACATTTAGTACATACAAATATTGAAGTATTAAAAGTAAATTAAACTAAACAGGAGTTGAGAGGCTCTGTTTAAATTAAGGCGTCCATCATGTAACAGTAATTAAAAAGAAAACACAAAATACTAAGAGTCCGTGCTCTGTAACTGCCGTAAACATCTGTTTTCATCTCATACTCCTTTATTCAGATGCTGGATTACTTTTATGAGTACTGGCAGAAATAATACATATATTGACTGCATTACAATCCAAACATAAAGGGCAGGATTCACAAAAGGGATGCGCCCAGTGCATCTGAGATGTGCTAGGGCATCCCTGACATGTGCCCAAAGGTGATTCTGACAGGGGGCTGATGCGCTTGCGCAACCTTGATGCACCAGCGCATCACAGATGTACCGCATACCACCAGTAATGACATGCGGCGCATCTGGAGGTAGCTGTGAAGGGGGCATGCCTATGCATACCAGGCGCAACCCCATTCACAGCCCTATTCCGTGGCGCATCCCCGGGGCAAGTCTGGGGATGCACCACAGAAAGATAAGTCTAGAGATTCCAGACTTAAGTGGGTGGACACCCACAGGCAGGCTGCTATACTGCAGGCAGCAGCCCAGCTGCCTGCCCATCCTGGCAGTCCAGTGTGTCCCCCCCCATTCCAAGCCCCATATCAACTGCTCTCAGCAGTGGTATGAATGAATTAACCCCCTGGGTCGGGGTGGTGCTGTACCATCCAACTGCCACAGAGGGCTGCATTAATAGGTGCTAGGGGCTGGGGGGGCCACAGCATCACTGCTACCACCGTGGAGGGTGGCTTTCACAGGGGCTTGGGGGGTGCTGACTTCTGTCATTCTGCCACAAGGAGCGGCTGCTAATGGGGGCTTGGGGCAGGGGGAGTTGCTTCTTTCATTCCACTGCTAGGAGTGGCTGCTTATGTGGGCTTGGAGGGGGTTGTCTGAGTTCAGTGATACTGCTGCAAGGAGCAGCATGCACGGGGGGGCTTGGGGGGGTTGTCTGTTTATAGTGCTATCACTGCAGGGAGCAGTATTCTCTGGGAGCTTGGGGTGGGGGCCGTGCTTGTGCAACAGCCGTGGTGAGTGGCATTTCACGGGGCTGGGGTAGGGCCAGAGAAAGGTGGGGGTGTATTCAGGTTGGTGCATTTTGCCATGGCATCCCTGGAGGCACAATGCAAATGGCGTGATAATGGCATGCTAATGGCCCCATTGCGCCATTCATGCCTAATGGTCTCATTTGCATGCCCTGGCTGTGGATCGTGTTTTTGGGTGCAGGGTATCCTGAGATACCCTGCCTTAAAGGGTTCACAGCCTGCCATGGGGGGTGTGCCGGCACAGTCTGGGATGCCCTGGAGCATCCTGGGTGGGGCACACCTGTGCTATTCATAGAGGGGATGTGCTGGGGGCATCTCCCTGCACCTCCTCTGTGAATCACCCATTTTGCACTCAGTGCATCTCCCCTTCACCGGGGCAGCTGAGATGCACTGAGCACATCTTCCTTGTGAATCCTGCCCAAACTGTGCTGCAAAAACTTTTTTTATAACAGAAGGAGTATTAGACAGACACTTCAAAGTGTTTTAGTAGCCTCAACAGAGTTCAATTAAGTTTCAAGCTCTATGTTATTCTCCATAAAACACCTGAAGTTATTCAGCCATAAGTTTGCAGCAATAGTTTTTAGCTCCATTAAGCTGTGGACTGAACATAAAGGCCATAATGGCCCATTTTAACAGTGTGAGTAAATTCCAGTGGTCTCATTACAAAGACTGCTTAAAACCCAGCAACATGATGATAAAACATTTCCTCTGTAGTGTCCCCATGTCACCTTAACTGTGTCCAAGCAAAAACAAGCAGCAACATCGTTATCCCCAATTTCAAGGTTCCTTTTTAATGATGCTGTAGTGGCCTTACAGCTCAGGGCATCTGGCTTTTAACAATGTTTTCAGTCTACCTTGATTTCCACTTACCAGTATCCCCTCACCTGTAGCCGGCGTCCTGTGAACAACAATTTTTTTTACCACTGCAAGTTTAAAAGTTGCCCTTGGTCAGTTGCATTTAGGTTCACTTGTATTGGCAATTAATTCATCTGGCTGTTATTCTGGGAGGGTACTCTGGTCTCTCTGCTCTGGGAATCAACTCTAGGAGTCATTAAACATTTCAGACGCTCCTCCAACTGTGTCTTTTTCTCCAGGTCCAACTGTACTCATACTTGTTGAGCTAAACAAAAAGAAATGCTCTACTCAGTGCAAAAACTTGGGTTTACAGGAGAAAACAACACAGATAGCCACAACCCTGAAGTAATGCCAGCCTACCTCATAGAAACGCAAAACAAGCCTATAAGCACTAAAAGTGCCATTATGGAATTCTTTCCTCTCGGGGTTAGTCCCAGATCCAGATTCAAGTTGCAGAAGTCTTATAAGTCTGTGTGGTACTGCCACTGGAAATTTGTAGTCTACTCAATTCTCTCATAGATTAGAATGCTGATTTTCATTCAGAGCCTTGTTACCATCTCCAATCTCTTTATACAATCTGCAGTTTAGTAAGTCTGAAACACCACAGCAGTTTGCATTACTCCTGATAAGCGATATCTAACAGCTAAAACAGTTCAATGCAGAAACTTTCAATTTTCATCCTTTTATCAAAAAACAACAAAATACCTGCAGCAAAGAAAACTATGGAACACCAAGAGGCATGGGAGTGGAGCAGCATCGTGGACATCTTGCCGCTCCACCCCACCAAACACCAGCCCCTCCCAAAGGGAGAAGCGCTCAACCACAGTATTACTGACAATAATATTTCACCACGTTGGACTAGTTGTGAGATATTTTGAATCAGGTCTAAATGTTCCTGTCTAGTTGTATCGAGGGACAATAGCATACCCATATCATTAGTCCCCTCCCCCCCCCCGTTTCTGGAAATCTCAGCCCACAATAAATAAAGTTTATTTTCTGTAGGTGTATGGTTTAGTAAAATATTGCTTACGATATGGTTTCTGATGTATAATGCGACACCTCCTCCCTTTCTGTCTGTTCTATCATTTTGATGGAGCCTATATCGATGGCTGTTTCTACTCCAGCCTGACTGTAAAGTCCACCATATTTCAGTGATTGCTGCTATGCCAATGTCTTTTTCTTCCATTATCAATTCTAGTTCTGTTTTTTTGAGGATGTTTGGGCTTCTTGCATTAACAGATAGCATGTTGAGTCCATGTTTGTGTTGCATTCATTTACTTTGTTTTCCTCCCTGCTAGGCCTCATACCTGTCCCTTCTCCCCAATTTCTTCAGTTTAAATTATTTGTGTTTATGTTATCATAAAAGATGTTACCCAGGAGTCTACTTCCTTTTCTGCTTAGGTGTAGGCCGTCCTGACTGAACAACTCTCTGTTCCTATAAAAGGTTTCCCATGCTTTAACACATTTTATGTTATTTTCCAGGCACTATTTCCTCAGCCAGTTATTCAGCCTTATAATTTTTTATGCATCACATCTGCCTCCATCCACCGAGTGAAGTGAAGCACACCTCTCCTCGTCATCTCCATTCAGTACAGTGCAGTTGTTTCCTCTCTCCACCAGCTGCACTATTTTTTAGATAAAAAGTGTAAGGAATGTGAACATTTGGTCCACCAAGAAGGAAAGGAAGAAAAATGCAGAACTTTGGGTGCACAAGTCAATCTGAGCTGTGTCAGTAGGAAAATAACCAATGTTGTCCCAGGTCTCTCATCCCAGTACATCTTCCACATTCCCGAGCTGGAACTTGGCCACATAGTTCTGACAGGATCCCCTCTAGCTTACACATCACTGTTACCATGGGAAGAGGGGTTTGTTTAAAGAGCCATATGGGCTTCCCTCCATAGCTCATAATGCACCGTGTAACAATTCCAACCCTGTTTACCTCAGAGTCAGCTATGGCTACATCCCACAGGCACTCTGCTTCCTTCCTAGTGTTGCAGCACTGGTCTGGTCCTGCAAAGACCACTCCTTTCTCCCACTACTAGTGCCTGTAGTCACTCCCTGGTCCCCTGTCAGGCAATCAGTAATGGCATGCCCCTTGAAGGAAGACATCCCTGGGACTAGATTGTGACACAAGAGGATCCCTTCTGTCCAGCTCTCTTTTAGTGGGATGAGAATCTCCCTCAATTCAATGTCCTGCTTCTTCAATCTGGAGCCATGCTCTCTGTCAGAGGGATGGGATGGTTCATAAGCCTGCACCCCCTTGCTCGGTGTACTCTGTCCTCTTGACAGACAGTCCTGCTGCCTGCACACATCACCATGGGTCTCCTCTGTGAGTCCTCAGCCCCATCCTGAGCTCTGGCCTGTTCTGGCCTCACTCCCTACTGCCCAGCCTCCCTTCCCTGGTGCCATGGTACTGAAACTTACCCTCCAAAAAGGCAACATAGCATTGGCATAGTCTACCATTCACCATTACTCACAAAACAACAAGGCTGGCCAGGCGGCATAAGGAACAGCCAGATAGCCTGAGCAGTGCAAGGTTGCACTTCAAATACTGCGAGAATTATGTCACTTCACCTCTGACCTTAACATGCTGAGGACAGTGGAGTCACCATGTTGTGTGTGGCTCTTGAGTGCAGCAGCAGTGGAGCTCTAAACATCTAAATATGTTAAAACATTTCACACAATTTAACAAATAAATTGTGAAATTTTGAATGCCTATAACATACAGTTTACATAACCAAAGATCTCTTTATTTGGCAGTTTCTATGACTCTTCCAAGAAAGTATGCATAGAAATTTTCAGTTATCTAACAACAAAGGTGGCTATGCTACTGTATAAGCATAGAAATATCTTCTGAAATTGTCCTATGAAAAATAAATTGCTAGATTCTGAACCCCAAATACCTCCTCTCCCCTCAAGCAACTATCATGAAACTTGTAAAATTTTTACGGCATCATCTATACAATAAGCATGCCAAATTTCTGTTTTCTAGCTACAATATTGGCAGAGTTATGTCAAATTAACGAATTTTGGAACATTCCAACATATTTCATGGAATTTTGTGAAGATTCTGTGAAATCTGAATTTTCTCATTTTGCCCAGCCTTTGGGAGAGGGGTCGGTCGGGTGAGTGAGAGGTATGCAGTGGCAAGAGCTGTGGTCTCGGTGATGGGGTGGAGAGGCTTATACTAAAACTGGCATGAAAACATTATAAAAAAGGTGCTATGAGGTGTTCAATGCTCAATATTATATTTATTTGCATTTTTTGTGTGACTGGCAGCATGGAGGTTAGAAAGAAATGTTTCTTGTCATTCTTAAAAAGCGATGGCAAATGGGTGTGGGTGAGTTTTGTACTTTACCAACATGGTTGCCAGAAAAGTTTTTTTAAAACATTTATGGCAGGCATGGATATGTAGGTGCACAGCGTTCTGGTGGCTGAAAGGATTACCAGCCTGGTGGCTGTCTGTCCATAAGAGCATGGGTCAAGGACTTTTTCAACCAATCAGGATGCTAGACTTTTCATAGCCATGTTATAACTATAATTAGCTTATCTACAAACATGTGTCTAGTTTATAAAGCATTTTCTGAAGACCCAAAGGCGATTGTGACAAAAAGATATCGCCCACAAACAAGAGGAGAAAGAACTTTTCTGACCCTAAAGTTAGCCCAATAAAATTCTTGTTACTAATAGTATCTGGGAAATAAATTAGATGTAGATGAGAGAGAGAGAGAGAGAGAGAGAGAGGGAGAGGGGGAGAGAGAGAGAGAGGGGGGGGCTATTTATGCACCCTTGTCTGACTCCACAATGAGACTGAAATATATCTGAACAAGCATTTGACAATGCCGAACGTTCGCTTGCAGGTATTTGCAGTGGTGTTTGGCACGTATGGTGCTTTACCCTAATGCCCTGTGCGATTGCTGGTATTTGCACAATAAATTTTCAGCATGACCTTTTTGTTACCCCCATTGTGCGCTACATAGGCGGAAACACGTTTTTGGGCAGGATGTGAAAAATGACAGCTGTACTACTCATAAGGAGGTGTGGTAAAATGGCAATGTTGAAAATCTGGAGTGGAAATATTGAAAATTCACAAACCTACGAGAGTGCGTGGGAACTGTGCAACGCACGCTCGTAAAACAGTCATTGTTAGGAATATTTTCACCAAATTTTCAACATTGGCATTTTAAAACCTCTGCTAATGAACAGTGTCACTGTGATTTTCTTACTGTGTCCCATACATTGATTTCGCACACCAACTGCACCATTGTGCACTACATGGGCGGAAACACATTTTGGGCAGGATGTGAAAAATGACAGCTGTACTGCTCATAAGGAGGTGTGGTAAAATGGCAATGTTGAAAATCTGGAGTGAAAATATTGAAAATTCGCAAACTTACGAGCGTGCGTAGGAACTGCACAACGCACTCAGTAAAACAGTTATTTTAGGAATTTGACTCATCAGAATTTTCAACATAGCATTTTAAGATCTCTGCTCATGAACAGTGTCACTGTGATTTTCTTAATGTGTCCCATACATTGAGTTCGCACCGACTGCACCATTTGCGCTACATGGGCGAAACATGTTTTGGGCAGGATGTGAAAAATGACAGCTGTACTGCTCATGAGGAGGTGTGGTACAATGGCAATGTTGAAAATCTGGAGTGAAAATATTGAAATTCGCAAACTTACAGCGTGCGTAGGAACTGCGAATTCAGACCGTAAACAGTAATTTTGTATCGTTACTAGATTTCAACACAGCCATTTTAAGACCTCTGCTCATGATCAGTGTCACTGTGATTTTCTTAATGTGTCCTATACATTGAGTTCGCACACCGACTGCGCCATTGTGCGCTACATGAGGCGGAAACACGTTTTGGGCAGGATGTGAAAAATGACAGCTGTACTGCTCATGAGGAGGTGTGGTAAAATGGCAATGTTGAAAATCTGGAGTGCAAATATTGAAAATTCACAAATGTATGGCGTGCGTAGGAACTGCTAGCTGCGCTAAACAAAACAGTCATTTTGGAATTTTTTTACCAAATTTTCAACATGGGGTTTTGGACCCCTTCTCATGAATGATGTCACTGTCATGGCATTATTCTGGCCCAAGGGTGATTTCACGCAGTGACTGCGAAATCATCGCCGGACCCGAATAACGCTCATGACAGTAAACTCATTATGAGAAAGAGTCCCAAAACTAATGAAAATTGGTGCAAAAAAGACTCTGAGTTATCTGTCAAGTTGAAAACCCCTATCTAGCCCATTATACAGCTTACCGGCATTTCCTCAGTTCAGTGGTCAGCTTTGAAGAGTGCAGAGCGTGTTCGGTCCAGCAATGATCGTGCGCCGAGCTCCTGAGGTAAGTATGGGGGGGGGGTGTGGGGAGGCGGGTGCGCAGTGGGTGGGTGCGGGTTGGGGGCTGGGAGACTACGTGGGACCGTTTTTGCTTTTCAGGTTGAACAAAAAAAAAAAAAGGCGCGGGACGTTTGCCACGCTGGGGTGGGCTCCCAGCATGGCACCAAAGCTTGGGGGCGTTTGGGGGATGTGGAGCCCGGCGAGGATTGGGCACCCCGTCGGCGAACAACACGGGACGTTTACCCGCGCTGGGGTGGGCTCCCAGCCGTGGCACCACTTCAGGGGGCATAAGGGCCTACGCTGTGTATGACAGTGGTGGTTTTCTTTGAAGCGAAGACCACCGCTGTCATACACAGCTCCTGCACCCATTGGTGCAGGACCGCCACGCCTGCTCAACGGAGCAGTGGATTGAACGGGAGAGGCACACCTCCAAAGTGTGCTACTCTCCCAAAACGTTCCTTGTGCATGCGCGCAAGCGAACGTAAAAATGACTTTGCCTTCTTACCCTGCTCTTAGACCATAGATCATAAGATACATTTTTAAGTACTCCAATAATTATTTACTCATACCCATGTTTCAAAGTTTCTCCCAAAGAACTGAATTTAAAGCATCAAAGCTGATTTAAAATGTATAAAAGTAACGCATAAATTTATAATCATATATTTTGATGTGATAATACACAGAGTAAAGTATGGATTGTGAAAAAAAGACAGGGTGAAGTTCTACCTGTGCATCATTAAATATATTGTTTTCCTGTATCCATTAGTGGATTATTTTCAAAATGTAGTATCAATACATTTTTGCTACTGTATCAGTTAGACTAATAGAATTGTATACAACCCAATATCTAGTTGGTCTTAAAAAAAAATCAGAACAATAACATGGCCCGTCGAGCTACGGTAAACAGACTTTTATGGGTTCAGTTGATCCCATTAAATACTGAAGCAATTAAGGAGGCCACACATCTGGACTGAATATACACAATTCTGTTGCTATTCTGTTCTGGCCAGAGGCTTTGGGCAGGATTCACGACACGTTATTTTTTAAGTTCCACTCCACAACTGCTGTAGCAGACTGGAATCGCCCACAGCTGCAGCGGGAGCGATTCACAGCCACAGCAGTTATGAAGGGTCTTGCAGCTGCTTCCACCAGCCATAGCCCATTCCCGCTGCTGTAGCCATCACCCTGGCAACACCACCTGCAAGCGGCCATAACCCGTGGAGCCGGTCATAATCCGGCTCCACCTTCGTGAATACCCACCACTGCGGGTAACCTGCGGCTCTGCAAGTGGCAACCCACTTGCGCAGCAGTTTACCCGCAGCTGCGGGTCTTTTGACAGCTTCGTGAATCCTGCTCTTTGCCTTTCTTTAATTTCCTTATTTTGTTCTGAACCTCTGCTACAGGGTCTGGAGCCCATTCTGTATTAATATTTATATTCACTTGTTCTGGATTGCTTATGCTTCACCAAATGTTCAAAAAAATGTTGGAATGATGTTCTAATCACATGCCAAGTTTAACGGACTGGTGACAGAGGGTGGTAGTAAATGGTACTCACTCTAATGAGGGGAGAGTGGCCAGTGTGGTGCCTCAGGGTTCAGCACTGAGATTGTTCCTATTCCGTGTCTTCATAAGTGACATTACGGAAGAACCGGAATGGAAAGTATGCCATTTTGCAGATGTCACCAAAATCTGTAATAGGGTCACCACTCAGGAGGGGGTGTAGAGAATGCATAGGGACATTGGAAAATTTGAGGAGTTGTCAAGAGCATGGTAGCTGGGGTTCAGTGCCAAAAAGTGCAAAACCATGCACCTAGGTATAGGAACCCAGGAGCTGAGTACAGGATTGAGGTACTGACAGTCACTAAGAAAGAAACAGATCTTGGGATTATCATATCTGATGACCTTAAAGTGGCAGTGCAGTGCAACAAAGTAGTGAGTACAGCCAGTGGGCAAGGCCCCTAGAAAATTCTGTGGCCACAGAATTTTGTGCAGAACTTTCAATCTACCGCAGAACTTCTGCGGTGCTGCAGAATTCACTCTTCTTGTTGAATTTTTATTAATATTTCTGTTTTTCCATAGATTCTGGTTCCCTTCCCCTCTTTTTATATCCAAAACCCCTCTAAGATCAGAATGTAATGTTATCATTGCTATAACATCATACATTAGCTAATGAAATGGCTGCAATCTGCAACAGAAATGAACAGTCACTTATCTACCACAGCTCCCACTGCCAGAGATGGTGGCACCGGACATCAGGCATGGTGATATTTGCTCAACCTGCACTACAGCCTGATATAATTTTCAGTCTTACATTATTGCACTAGGGCCAACTTAAACAAAACCTTGTCAAAAGCACAGACCTGTTAAGTCCATATGTTACTTTGTACAAACCTATTTGTGCCTTTAAGTTATAGAGATGCCATCTGAAATGAATAACTGGTAAAATGAATTTAACTGTCATTTTTAAGAAAAATAAAGTAATTATGCCCAGAAAAGTGGAATATAATAATGTGTAGACCTGTTGAAAGAATAGACCTGTTAAATAAATAATTGCACTGTACACATTTTTGCCAGGGCTATTGATTACATTTTGTCATTGGTTGATAGAATCAGCTAAAAGTTATGGAGAAATGTTGTGTGCAGGGACAGTTGTTGGGCCAGAGGGTAGCATGCTGTGTTTCCGAACACATCATTGCTCGGAGCCTGGGAAGGTATGGTGCAGTGTTCTGTCACACGGTGGACACATTGTGCTGGTCTGGAGAGCTGTATCTCACAATTAGTTCACATGCATGTCATGGCCTGATGGTGATATGCAGTGTGTCAGGGAAAGCAGGTTGACATCAAAAATTAGTTTTGCAATAACTCCTTCTTTCCACTTCTAATGGGACCAGTATGAATGAGGATGCAAGTTAATGGAAATTAAAAAAAAATATATATATATATATATATATATATATATATATATATATATATATATATATATATTTATACACACACACACACACACACACACATTTGTATGTATGTTACAGATTGCATATAAATATATAAGTGATACACAGTGGCAACCTCATGAGTGGTGTAGAAAGCACATACAAACATATAAGTGATAGACAGTGGAAACCTCATTACTGGGATAGATAGCATGCATATAGAAGTACCTTATTTATCACATAAGATCCCCTCTGCACATGTCATTTATTTAACAGGCTAGGACCTTAAGGGAGAGACATTTGTTTTGCTTTTTTAGGCATAAAATTATTTTTATAATTCTGTTATTTTTTGAACTAGTGTTACTGTGCTTTCCACCATCCTGATTGCTATAACAACTGCCATGAAAGTGAAGTCAGAATGACAGGCTGTCACTGTGATGTGGTAGTTTGTTAGTGCCGCAGAACTTCCGAAGAAATTACAAACCACCGCTGCAGAAGTTCTGCGGCAAATGGTAGTCTTGTCGCAGAACTTGGTCCCACTGTGCTGCAGAAAAGTAGGGGCCCTGCCAGTGGGATGCTAGGGTGCATAGAAAGATATATCTTGAAGTAGTTGATACCTTTAAATACCTAGGGTTCTGGCTGGATAACAAGCTCAACTTTCTGTGCCACTTAAATGAAACCTCGAAGAAACTAAGACAGCGATTAGGTTTATTCTATCGCATTAAACACTTACTTATATTAGAAGCCAGAATGAGACCAGTACAAACTACATTCCTACCTATACTGGACTACGCTGACTTCCTTTACAGTCATTGCCCATCAACGATGCTAAACAAACTGGACACTCTTTACCACTGGGCTTTAAGATTTATCCTAAATCTACCCCGTGGTACATATCATTGTCGTCTATACCAGGTTTTGCGAGGGACCTCACTCTCAACTAGGAGAAAAAGGAATGCTCTCCTCTGGTTCTTTAGAGCATTATCTTATAACCTCCCTGCATACATCTCAAACCTCTTCAAATGGGCTAAAGGTTCCTATGGCCTGAGACACTTCTCCATAATTTGCTTCCCGATTCCTAGAGTGAAAACTACCCCTGGCTCGGCAGCAATAAACTTCTCACTTCCATCACTTTGGAACACTATGCAAGACTCATTAAAATTATCCTCACTTCCAAGCACTTTCACATTCAAAGCTCTATTAATGGATTATCTGAAGGAATCATGCAACTATTTCAGATGCCGATGACCCCTAAGCCCCGGGTGCCACTATCAAATCCTACGCCTAAGTATCTCATCCACCTCACATTCCTAGCAAAAGAAACCTAGGACCTGCAAGCCTAGTTCCCTTAATCCGAGATGGTCCTGCCTATTCTCTACCTTTTACCTATTCTGGTCTCCCTCTTGGCTACCTACTCTTTCACCCCAATTTGTGCCCTATTCCTTAATACCTCCTTATTTATTATCATTTAGGTATGAGCTCTTACTTAGCAGAGACTATCTGGGATTGTTGTCTCTTCTCATTCCAGTAAAGCTTACCTTTATGTACCTTTGCATTTTAATTATGTTGATCGGTATGTATAGGCCCATATTGACCGGCACTATCACAATGTTTTTTTGCACTGCTGTCCACTGTAACTGTAATTTTATGAAGTGTACTGTATTGTATTAATGCCCAGGGCCACTTTGAAAATGAGCTTGCTCAATGGTGTTTATGCCTGGTTAAATAAAGTGAACGATTGATTGATTGATTGATTGATTGATATATTCAGCAAGGGGAGGAAGGAATTGTTGACACTGTATTGTTCACTTGTGAGACCCCACCTGGAGTACTGTGTTCTGCTTTGGAGACTGCACCTCAGAAAGTACATAGACATGGTAAAGGCATTCCAAAGAGTGAAGGCAGTCCAGAGGAGGGTAACTAAAATGGTGCAAGGGTTGCACCAAAAGTCCCATGAGGAGAGACTGAGGCATCTCAACATGTACACCCTAGAGGAGAGGAGGGCAAGAGGGGATGTGATAGAGACCTAAAAGTACCTCACAGAGGTAAACAGGGTGCAAGAAGGGAGTCTCTTTCAAATGATAAAGAGCACCAGGACTAGAGGGCATGTCATTAAGCGGGGGGGGGGTATAAGAGGGATTTGAGGAAGCACTACTTCACTGAAAGAGTGGTGGAGATCTAGAACAGACTGCCAGTGGTAGTTGTGGAGGCAAAAACAGTAGGGAGCTTCAAGCATGCATAGGATAGACATAGGATAAAAGGCAGGGGGGAGGAGGAGGAAGGTTACTGGATATCAGTTAGGGTCTACAGAGACAAACTAGGCAGGAATCATCTGGGAAGACTAGATGGGCCAAGCAGTCTATTCCTGCCAACAAATTCTATGTTTATATCTAGTGGTGGGCGAAGTGCCTAAAATTTGATATGCGTAGTATTTTGTGTAGAACCCAAATTTTGTGTAATACTCCAAAAGCTTAAATAAACATTATGATCTTGAAGTAACACGAAGTTCCCATTGTTCTACATGGACTTCGCGTTACTTCGCCTTGTTTTTGTGGTCTGTAAGGCGAATCATGGGATATAAGGTCACATAGGCTGTATATTGTCTTGCACAGCCTCAGTTCATCATAGTGTGTGTAGTGGAAAGCTGGAGACAGTTTGTTATCAGAGGTCTGAGAGTCAAACCTTCGACAAACCTCTAAAAACACTTTTTTGCCACAAAAGTGTGTGTCAAAATTTAGTAGATCAATTGTAGTAAATCCTTATGTGGTTATATCATCAAGCATTTATTGAGGTTTTGTGAATATTGAATGTTAATCTAGTTGATTCAGTGTCTGTACTGAGAGACATTGTAGAAGTGTGCTTCGGGGGAGGGGAGGATCTGTGGTGTAGAAGGGAAATTAGTGAGAAAGGCAGTTTTTCCAAGTGTTGTTGGCTAGTGTTTTATTATTTTTGTGTTGAGGTACAGTACACACAGGGCAACTTCTCTTGATAGTTTCTAAGTTTTTTCTGTTTGCTGGGAATTTTTTATGTTTGCTTGCATGCATGTGCAAAAAACATAGTGCCATCATACGAGTTTTTGCAGGTGTGGCACCCTGTCTTCCAGTGCAGTCAGAGTGTTTGCAGGTGTGGCCACAGTTCACCAATGAATGCTGCAGCTATCTATGACAGCAGTTGAAAATGCAGTGGCTTACAGTTGAAAGGGAGAGACCACTTCAATGAGTGCTGATAACGTGGTGTTGATTAGCATATTGCCAGCAATCCTACTTGTCTTTGAGGTAGACAAGAAAAAAGAAAGCAACATACCAGGAGGATGATCCTCCTATGCTATTTACATGTGCTCCCCCCACCACTGCACACAGTATGGCTGACGGGGAGTGCCCAATCCCCCTTCAGATCCGTGACCCCCCCAGACATCTAGGTGCAATGCTGGGAGCCCACCCCAGTGTGGCAAAAGTCATAATGGAGACGGGGTGCTCCATCCCCCGTCGGCTCCACTCAACCCCCCCCAAAAAAACAGATATCCAGTTGCCACGCTGGGAAGCCACCCCAGCTTGGCAAATGTCTGTATGGCAGACAGAGGTCCCCAATCCCCCATCGGCTCCACTGACCCCCTCCCAAAAAAAACTTTCAGCTGCCACGCTGGGAGCCTACCCCAGCGTGGCACAAGTCCCATGTGGTCTTCCTAAAACAAAAACACACCTGAAAACAAAAACGGTCCTGCTTGATTGTCTGCCCCTCCCCAACCCACGGCCACCCTCTGTGCATCCACCTCCCCACACACACACCCTCACCCCATACTTACCTCCAGAGTCTGGCGTGATGATCTTTGGTGGACCGGAAACATGCCTGCACTCTTCAGAGCCGACCGTGAACTGAAGAAATGCTGGTAAGCTGTATAATGGTATAAATGGAGGAAGTAAGTTGTTGGTTAACTAGGATCTGCAGCTTATCCGTTAGGCAGGAAAATGGGCAGACTAGGTGGGCCAAGCGGTCCTTATCTGCCGTCAAATTCTATGTTTCTATGTAAATGGGTTTTTCTCAACTTTGGTGCATATCCCGGCCATTTTGGGGAATTTTTTCACTGAATTTCAAGCATGGGGTTTTTGGGGTCCCACCTCATGAACTCAGTCACTGTCATTTTGTTATTTGGTCTCGAAAGGTGATTTCGCAGTGACTGCATGGAACCACCTTTCAGGACCCAGTAACGAAATGACCTTTGTCACAATTCATGAGGTAGGCCCCCCCAAAACCCTATGTTGAAAATTTGGTGAAAAAATTTCCAAAAATGACTGTTTTACGAGCATGCGCTGTGTAGTTCCTACGCATGTTCATAACTTCGCAAATTTTTAATATTTTAACTCCAGATTTCCAACATTGCCATTTTATCACACCTCCTTATGAGCAGTACAGCTGTCATTTTTCATATCTTACCAAAAATGTGTTTTCGTGCATATAGTGCCCAATGGCACGATCGGTGTGCGAAATCAATGTTAGGGACAGATTAAGAAAATCACAGTGACACTATTCATGAGCAGAGGTCTTAAAATGGCTATGTTGAAAATTTGGTGACAGAAGTCCATAAAATGACTGTGTTACGAGTGTGCAGTGCTCAGTTTCTATGCACCCTCATAAGTTCACGAATTTGTACTATTTTTAGTCCAGATTTTCAACACTGGCATTTTTCCACACCTCCTTATGAACAGTACAGCTGTCATTTTTCACATCCTGGACGAAATGTGTTTTCGCACTTCCGGCGCAAAAATGCGTGTTCGCTTTGGGAAATCAGTGTTCAGGACAGATTAAGAAAATCACAGTGACACTGTTCATGAGCGGAGGTCCCAAAATGCCTGCATTGACAATCTGCTGTAAAATATCCCCAAACTAATTACATTGTGGGTGTGCGTTGCGCAGTTTCTATGCACAGTCGTGACTTCACTTTTTTTATATTTTCTCTCCAGATTTTCAACATTGCCATTTTTTACACCTCCCCATGAACAGTACAGCTGTCATTTTTCACATCCTGTTCAAAATGTGTTTTTGCTCCTGTGATGCAAAATGGTGTAGTCAATGTGCAAAATCAGCTTTCGGCTAATGAACTGATATTGCCACTGTTCATGAGGTGGGGGTCACAAAAAAACCCTGTTGAAAATTTGGAGTGAAAATACCAATGAACGCCTGGGGCGTTAGGGTTTCTGACCATAACGCCCCACCCAGTAGAGACTGACAGGCATCAGGGGTGTGACTTGGGATTGCCGCCTGTAATGCTTATGCCATTCCACCCACACCCACACCCTGCAGCCAGTGACAGGCATCGAGGTGTGCCTTGGACTCTTCGGCCCCAAAGTTCACCCCATTCTCCTATACTGCACCCATCTCACTGTATTTCCTATGGAATGGGGTATGCATAAGGCCTAAAGACCCCAAGGCACACCGTGACACTTGTCAGAGTCTGCAGGGTAGGGTGTGGTGAAATGGCATGGCGGCTATGCCTGATGACACAAAGGCACACCCCAATGCCTGTCAGTTTCTGCAGGGTGGTGGTGGGGTTGGCTTCAGTTCAATACTTCACTGCCAGTCCTATTATGCATCTCTCTAACTCCTGCACTACCAATGCCAATGCCAGCAAGCAAACATTCGGCATTGACAAATGCTTGTTTAAGTTGTTTTAATATACTGTCTGTGTTGTACTTTACTAAATAGTTAAAGTTTCTGTGCCTGACTTTTAATCTGTGTGGGTGCTGTCAATTAATATGTATTTTATTGCAGCACCACAATTGCAGTACAGCCTGTCTGCAATATTTTTCCCTGCTTCTGTGTAGGTAGCTGTCCCCCCACCATCAAAACAAGGTATTATTTTTTGACTGTCGGATTTTTGAAGACTGATTAAGGATTCCATGACAGGTCTTGTGTTGTGCCTGTGCAGCTGGATTTAGGGTTTTGTTTTCTATCCTCCCAAAAGTGCATTAAAATTGCTGTTAACTTTCTGTGTAATCTTAAAAAATGTCTGCAAAGAGACGGTCAGGCAAAGCAGTTTCTGGCTGTGGCCCTGCTACCAAGAAGACGATAAACAGTGGAAGCTGTTGTGAGGATGAGGTAGGTTCATCAGGGGCTGGCAAGTCTAGCAGTGTTAAGAATGGCTGTGACCATGGCCATGGTAGTACGCAGCAGAAGGGAAAGTTTGTCGTTGGTGCAAGTAAAGAGATTTCTCCGACTCTGTTTTTCACAGCGAAATCAGTTGCTTCAATGCTGGTTGGAGATTTTGTCCCCTGTTAGTAGTAAAGTTAGTTAAGGGAATGGTTGATAACAGCATGAGTACTACTACTACAAGTTCAACCCTGTTAAACTTGTCAGGTGGGGAAAATTTGGCTGAATCTGCAGACTTGAGTGCAGTTGTTTGCAAATGACACCAAGATCTACAACAGAGCAGATTATCAAGATGGGGTGGGCAGAATGAGAAGAGATCTGGATAAACTGGCAAAATGGTCTGAAGAGTGGCAACTGGGGTTTAACGCAAAAAAGTGCAAGATCATACACATAGGGAAGAGAAACCCTGAAGTCACCTATAGGCTGGGAGGGGAGTTGCTGGCAGTCACAAGGGAAGAAAGAGACTTGGGCATCATCATCACAAATGACCTGAAATCATCCAAGCAGACCACTAAAGCAGTAGATAAGGCTAGGGGGATATTGGGGTGTATTAGTACGGGTATCACAAGTCGTAAGAGGGAGGTAATAATCCCTCTTTATGAGACACTGGTTAGGCGCCATCTGGAGTACTGCATGCAGTACTGGAGGCCACACCTTCACAAGGACATTAACCAAATGGAGGCAGTCCAGAGAAGGGAAACCAAAATGGTGCAGGGACTGCATCAGAAAACATATGAGGACAGATTAATGGAGCTCAATATGTATACCCTAGAGCAAAGGAGGGAGAGAAGTGATATGATCGAAACATTCAAACACATTAAGGGCATTAACAAGGTGAAAGTGTTTAACAAGTTTCAATATAAGAAAAATAGCAGGACAAGAGGACACAGCATGAGATTAGAGGGAGGCCGATTAAGGGGTAATGTGAGGAAGTTCTTTTTCACAGAAAGGGTGGTGGATGCATGGAACGGCCTACCTCAGGAAGTTGTGGATTTGAATACAGTGCAAGGCTTCAAACAAGCATGGGATAGGCATAAGGGAGCAATACAGATAAGTATGAATAGATAGGACATTGACAGAGCAAAGGCTGATGGCACATTCATAAGGTAGAAAAAGAAATGAGCAGAATGGATGGGCCTTGCGGTCCTTATCTGCCATCAACTTCTATGTTTCTATGTTCCACCCCCCACAGTAGTGCAACATGATTCTGATCATGATGATTCACAGTCTCATGTTTCCACTGATCTTGATGTTAGGCCATCCAAACATTCAGATGTTGATGAAAAGTGTGGATGATAATATTGAGTCTGTGGCTGGAATATCTCCACAGCAGGACAGCATCCAAAGTGAATTTGTGGACAATGATTATGATGATGATGCTAGCGACCCTATTTGAGGACCGGACAAAAAGAAAGTGAAGGCTGCTGTTTGTAAACAGTCTGTTAGTCAACCCCCCCTCCTCAAAGTTCAGATGTAGCTGTGTCTATTGCTGAGCCTGATGTAATAGTCATAGATTCTGATGTTCAAAGTCCAAGTGTGCAGAACACCAGATATCATGCAGTACCCCCCCCCCATTTTATCATCAACAAAAGTGCAGTTCCATATGCAGCACCAGCAACAACATGTAAAGTGTAGGGCATCCAAATGTCTAGTTTGGGATTTTTTTGTACAAGATGGCAGTGATGAAACAGTGGCAGTCTGCCAGCTTTGCCAAGTGGATGTATAGCGTGGTAAAAAGGGTAGCCATTTGGGCACTGGGGGCCAGCATACTCATCTGAAGAGCAGGTACATGGCAGTGTGGACCCGGCACCAGAGGGGAGCTAATGCCATAGTTGGGCCTTCACCCTCAGCCACGTTAGTGAACACGGTATCCCCTTCCTTCAGTGTAAATAGCCATGTTGGTAAAAGTGGTGAAATGACACCAGAGGCTTACTACAGGCATGAGGAGGAGGAGGATGATGATTTGGAATGTTCAAGCAGTGGTCAGAGTAGCAGTGGTGGTCTGTGTAGTAATTCTGCTACATCAATCCCTGTGCTTAAAACACAGAAAATAACTACATTTATTGGCATGTCACCTGTGCACCCACAATCACACATCCAAGGTACCCCTTCTATGTCAGTTAGCAGAGTAGAGCCATTTGGCACACCATGTGCAAAGCAACGAACAATGCAGCCCACATTGCACAGCCTTTTTGTGCATAACAGTAAATACCCACCAAATCATGCAGTTGCATGTAAACTCAATACTGCCATAGCGGAAATGCTGGCAATTGACCTTTTGCCATTTTCCTTTGTGGAGGATGCAGGCTTTTGGCGCTTTGCGGCATGCTCATGTCCTAAATGGAAGGTCTTGTCCAAGACATACTTTTACACCCATGCTGTCCCTGAGTTACATCGTATGGTGACAGAGTTTGTAACACAGTAACTGAATAAAAAAAAGTTTAAACACTGAAAAATTGCACACGAACAACTTTGAACAAGTAGCTAAACAGCACAGTACAGATCTGTTGCACATGCTCTTTCTGCAAGAGGAAGTGAAAGTAAAATACTGACTTCCTGCCTATTTAATGGCCTCCCTGAATCATGTGACCTGCAGACCTGCAAAGACAGTCAGGCATGTGATCAGTGACCTGTTTCTTAATGACTTCGCCTTATCAAAATGGAACTCGAAGTGAACTTGAAGTGGACAACGCGAAGTAAGGCTAATTTCAAGTTTTTAATAGACATCCAGGTCCATCTTGTAAATGAGCTTGCTCAACGATGTTCACCTGGATAAATAAAGATTTTGATTGATTGATTGATTGCCATTTCGCGTAGTGCTATTCAAATTCAAAGTGGACCACTTCGGGTTTACTTTGCCTGCGAATTAAAACTTTGCTGCATCTCTATTTATATGTTTCAAGGATAATAACAGAATAATTTTTTTGTTGGAAGTTGTTGGTCCCCTTTGTCACACTCTTTCAAAAGGCTTTAGAGTTGTTAAATCTGATTGACTCTGCAGACCAGATCAGTCTGTCCATATCACTTTTTCATTTTCTAACGATAAATAAGGCCTTATAGTCCCTTCAGGATATGCCTGAAAAGGTTCCATGTTTTGTGTTTTCTTAAATGCTATTAATTACAATAAAGTTAACCTTCTCATTTCCTTACAGTCCCTGTTAAGCCATGATTTTTTTAGTACAACAAGATTTCTGGGATTCTTTGTAAGCACTAGGTAATTTCCAGCTGAAGTCATTTTGAGTAGTTATGCAATAGAAGTAGTATTTTTATTTCTTAGACATCCTGTCCCACAGGCTTTGGGAGTCTTACAAAACATACACAAAAAACAAATACAGCAGCACCATCGATGAATTAGATATTTTAATATAAAAGTATTCACTAGTATAGTACATAAGTGTAAATGGGGCAAGCTATTAAAAAATAAATTATATTTCAAACACTGCTTAAATAATTGGAGGGCTGGCAATACAGTCTAGACATTAGATTAATGTGCTGTGAATGAGCTTGGTACATCCAGCAGACCTGGGTTTGAGTGCCACAACTTCCACTTGCATACTGCGTGACTCTGAATAAGTCTCATAATCTGTCCAGTGCTCCTGGGTCACCCCTGAAAACAGGCCTTTGTGCTCAGTGGGCCTTACCAAGTTACTGAAGAACTAAAAAAAATAAAAAAAAACTCAACTGAGAGGGCCTCACTAGGCTTGTGGGGTAGCAGATCCCAAAAGACTGGAGCTGCCACCATAAATGCACAATCCTCAGGAGGCCCACCTTAGAGGAATGAAGGGGGCTGTCAGGAGTATATGAACACAGGAGCTCTTTCAGGTAACCATAACAAAACACATCTAACTAGCAAACCTATCTTGAAGGAGACATTCCACTTCACTAGCAGTTAGGGCAACATCTGCAGAACAGGAGAGAAATGCTTACCCCAGCAATCAATCGAGTTGCAGAGTTCTGCGTCAGCTGCAATCCATGCAGCAAACCTCTGGATAGCCTGAGATAAAGAGCGTTACAATAGTCCCATCTGGATGTCACGAAGGCAAGCACATAGAGCTATGTGGAATGAGAAAATTCAGGATTTGTGGAATTTTGACAGAATTCCATGAAATTTCACAGAAATTGTGAAATGTATTAATTTGTTCATAACTCAGCTGTTGATTGCACTAGAGATCTGAAATTTGGCATGATTACCTGACGGTTAGTGCTCCAATGCTGTGCCAAATATCTTCACATGCAGCTGCATTATGTCAAAATTATAGGTGCTCAAAGTCTATCATTTTATTTTGTGAAAGAAATGTCATGAAAGGAAATTTAAATCAAGACCAAATAAATGAAAATTAAAATTTGTCAAACTTTCACACAATTTTCACACAAATTCCAAGAAATTCTGCAGAACTGGAATGGTAATTTCATGGGCATTCTGTCAGTGAAATTTTATATTCCACGCAGCTCAAATGCACCAGTGGCTTCTGGTCTTGAGAACTTAGATAGGGCTTGATCCAAGCAATATTCCTGAGATGAAAAAATCTACCATGTACACCACCAACATCTGAAGTTTTAGTGTTAGCTTTTGGTCCATGGTGACACCCAGATTCATCACCCTGTCTCTGGCAGTGAGCTGAGTGGGGCCAAGAATATAACCCAGATAAAGCCCCCTCAGTCCTGCCACTCTCTGGATACTTGAATCCAATGTACCACACCGACTGCATTTATCTGCCTGGGACAAATGATAGGTACAGCTGGGTATCACCAGTAAAGCAATGAAACTGCACACTGTAACTATGAATCACTTCTCCCAGCTACAGCATATACACTGCAAATAACATGGGTGACAAAATTGAACCCTGTGGGACTCCATAGGTCAGGGCAGCACAGCTGGGCATGAGAGAAAATTCAACCTACTGTACCTACTAAAGAGGAAGGACTCAGACCACCTCAATATTGCGCCTCTAAGCCCTACAAAGTCCCTTAGTCGAGCTGTTAATGTTCCATGATCTACGGTGTCAAATGCTGATGAGAGCTCGAGGAGAAATAAGATGAAACATTACCCTCTTGTCTCTTGTTTGGAGAGGATCATTTTGCACCCTGACAAGTGCAGTCTCCATGCTATCATACCCCCAGAATCCAGACTAGAATGGCTCATACATGGAGAAAGCCTCCAGGTGCATCTCCAGCTGGGTCACAACCACCCACTCAATCACCTTCCCCAGAAAGGTAAGGTTTGAGACAGGCTACAATTTGCTAAGATATCCAGGTCCAGCAAAGTTTTTTTTGAAAAAGATCATCACGGCAGCCCTTTTTCAGGGCCATCAGAACCCCCAAAGGGAACATCAAACAATCTCAGTAATCACTGACCTAAGAGACTCCCAACAGTCAAACAACAGCTGGGTGGGTCCAGGATCCAGTAAACAGGAGGTAAGATGCAGTTTCATGATCACTCAGATAATCTCTCCAGTAGGTACAGAGTGAAACTCCTCCCAGACTGACTGGAGGCCTCTGTTAGTCACAGGCTGGACTAAGCTGGGCCCTGGCAACCTACTTGAGGAGCCTGAAAAGTGGATAGAATATATCATCTGTAGCCCCTCTCCGGTGCCGTCCTAGAGAAGGCCACTGCCCCTGCCTTGAGGGCCTGACCAAGGGCAAGGGGCCTGGGTTCCCATAGCTGACCTACAGGGGTCCTTTCCCAAATGTTAAAATAAAATGGTGGTGTCTCTACCCAGAGTACATTTTAAGTGGGTCTGATAGCCTGCTGTACAACCCCCTAAGATGTCGTACCAACCCACCTCCCCAACAGTTTCCCCAGGCATGTGCTGACCAGGTTCGATCTTCCCCACATTCCATTACACATTTACCTTTTCATTTCATCCAGTATACAAGCTCACTTAAATTAGGCTCTGGATCCATTTTCTGCTGCAAAACAGTAACTCTGTGGTTTATTTACAGGGGGAGGGTTTAGGATGAGGGTAAGTGGAATAGAAGTCAAGTAAGCATTTTTAAAGATTTACATTTCCCTAAATCACATTTCCCTTTTCTATTTCAATCCCATGTTTCATTCCCTTTTTGCAATCAGTGTAGCCACCAGGTCTATCTATCTAACTATCTGCTGCAGATGCCCAAAACCCATACCCACAGGTCCCAGTTCATTTCCCCACAGTCCAGTACCTGGGTACCCAGTTTTAAAGTTGCAGACCTGAGGTGCAGCTGGTAGCCGGCGTTGGCGCGCTTACTTGAGGTAAACAACTTTATACATTTTCCCTCTCTCTGGTTAGAGCTAAACCTTGGCCTTTTCCCTCTAGTCCTTAGCTTTATCTCCTGCCCTAGTGGGCCAACATATTTACAGTCCCCAGGTGCAGGGCTATTCCTGCTTTTTACTCACGGTTCTGCAGATTCAGTCCCTGGATTGTGCAGTTCCCAGGAATCCTGGGGATTGCTGGCATCACAGCAGAACCGGGCACAAAGCTTTAATGGGGCACAGGGGCTGCAACTTGCTCTTCCTTCATCTTGCTTGCCGATCTTGCAGCTTGCCCCCTTCAGCCCATTACAGGCCCCATTGCAGAGCACATGCGCAAGGCCAACCACCACAGAGGACCCAGACCAGGGAGTGGCCTCATGGCCCAACTCCCTCTATCAGAGTGCCCTAGCACTTGGGTACAAGACCCGTGATCCCCTGCAGCGGCAGACCCCACTTGATGGGGCTTAGCAAGTTCCCCACCTGGCTCTGAGTGTCAGCAAAAGCATATTCAGCACAATTTCTTCTGCTTCTCCTCTTTCTTCCTCTCTCTTTCCAGCCACGGTGTACAGCCACAGCAATCCCTTTCTCTCTTTGCTGTATCTCAGGAGCAGACAACTGGTACTTGGACCAGAAAATACCTGTCCATCCTTCTGCTTTCACTGTCTCTCAACTTCAATACAGCCACCTTTTCACTCTGGCTCACACATCATCACCTGCACACACGGCCCTTTTCTCACTGTTCAGGTACTGGCAATTCTCTGAATCGAAGAGGTTCACTCTTCCTTTTCTTCTCTCAGCACATTTATATGCCCTTGTTCCTCATTCTCTGTACTCCTTCTTTTCCCAGGTTTAGATGCAACCTTCGTTCTTTTTCCCAGGCTCAGAACGCAACCTTGGTCTTTTCCCAGGCTTAGACACAACCTTTGTCCTTTTCTTCAAGCTCAGGATACAACCTTTCCTCACTGTTTCTTTGCGTCACTGTTATGGTGCAATTTCAGAACAATGTAGGCAATTCAGCAACCTGCAGCTTTCCCTTTTCTCTCCCCAGCTGCTTCTTTCTCGTCCTGATGGGACAGGCCCTCCCTGCTCTGGGGGACGAATTGCTGGCAGCCCCCAGCCAGGCCCATCTGGCAGCCCCAGTCTCTCCAGGAGCTCCCACCAAACTGACTCAAAGTCTAACTGTTCTCTCCTTTTGGGAGTCCTTTCCTCCCTCCCCATTGGCTGGAGCCACTGTCCTTTGGAAAAATTAATATGCATAAGGCTCCCTCACCTCATTGGCTGTACAAAAAGGCACCAAGATTTCCCCCGTTTTTTTCCCCCCAAGAGTCTGTTCACAAGCTCCAGAATCCTCCTGGCTAGTCCTGGCTCGGTGGTTGGCTGGTTGGGATCACATGGCTGCAAAACATGGTGGCCATTGTAAATAATGTCCACAAGGTTATCAATGTCCCATGTTTAAAATGTTCCTGCAGCCAAACAACAAGCTTTTATTTTATATCTTCCCCACACAGCTAAAGCCACCCCTGCCACCCTCTTAAGCAAGTGCAATCCTAAACACATTGGCTCATCCCTGGCTCAGTCGCTGCTGTCGTTCTCTGTTGCCCCTAGGAAGCACATACATAGCCCCAGTCTCTGGCTGCAGTCTCTGGATCCATTTTATGTATTTATTTCCCCCCACAGACTGGCAGCCTCTCCATTTCCCTGGGAACACGTCTTTATTTATTTAATTTACATTTGCCCAGTTCAAGTGCTATCTCTTTATGCCCCCAGTGCTAGACAGGACTCTTGTACTTCAAAAGGATGCCACCTCATGAATATTAATGAGGCAGCTTCCGATCCCTCGAGTGCAATTGACGCTCACTAAAAGTACATTTTTCTTTCTCCTGGTTGCCTCTCCTTACTCCTAAAAGTTTCCAGTCCCTCTTTTGCCTTTCCCTGGGACCGGGACCACCGGAGAGGCACACTGAACAGGCCACAAATGGCTGCACGAAAATGTGCATCTGCGCACACGCAGAGCTCGCCCCTGCACTGTAGTGCCATAGCATGGACGGCGACTCCATGCTACAGTTCCTCCAGCCCTGCTTTTTCTTAAAACCAACACAGGGGCTGGCAGGAGCAACCAGGAAACACAGGGGCAATTCAGGAAAATTGGGCCCAAGGCAAAAAAATAATGGGGGTGGAACAAAAACCCCGGGGAAAATGTGCCTTTTTTGGGGGATCACAGGTAAGCCTCAGACAGGGGAGTTACACATCTCAAGGAAGAACTGGCCAAACTCCTCCCATTGCTCAAGTGTCATAGCTTCCCCAGTCTGTAGGCAGGCTGCATGTAACATAGAATTTTACAAAAGCCGCCGGACCCAGGGATGCTGTGCTGTGGTCAAACAAGATTAAGGCAAGTACAAGCAAAATGTTAGGAGACCCACACCTCTGTTAAAGGCAAGGGCACATGTCAAAATGAGTCAAATACTCTGTTTCTAAGTCAGACTCACCAGCTCAGGCTTCTTATATCAAAAGTTCTTTTATTGTAGAAAATCACCAGAGCAATGAGGTCCAAAACAACACACACTGCTCCCCACAGCTTACTCTCACTTCCTGGTGTGTAACCAGGTCACCTGATGCGTTTTGCTCAATCAGAGCTTTCTCAAAGGTAAGGTGAAGGAGGTAAGCCCATACTTAAATACATAATGCAGTTAAAGAGATACACACTTAAATAAGATATTATTACACCAGAAAATCACATAAGTAACAAGCATTTGTCAATGCCGAATGTTGCTTGCTTGTATGTGTTTAGGTATTTGGAAGTGATAGTTCCATGCCTTCCCGACCTCCCAAGACATGCACTGTGTGTTTCCGTTCAGTATTCACAGAAGAGTAGGAGGGGCAAGGGGCACAGCAGTACAGCAGTTACCAAAGGGGTGAAGAGGTGGACAATAGTCCATTCAAAGGCAAAAGAGTCCTGCAGGAGCTCACTAAATTGAAGATGGACAAAGCGATGGAACCAGATGGCATACGCCCAAGGATATTAAGAGAACTGCGAAGGGAGATAGCAGTACCTCTGGCAGCCATGTTCACTGAGTCATTCAACATGAGTGAACTGGAGGAGGGCACATGTGATCCCTCTACACAAGTTCGGCAGCAGGGAGGAGGCAGGGAACAACAGGCCGTTCAGCCTCACCTCAGTAGTGGGGAAGCTCATGGAGACATTGCTTAAGAAGAAGAAGAAGAAGAAGAAGAAGAATCAGCATTTATATAGCACTTTTCATACATCCAAAGCGCTTTACAAGCAATGCTAGACTGGTAGTGAAGTGACTGAATGTGTGGTGGCGACCATATTGCACATCATCACCCACACACAGCCTGGATAATTGCATGAACCAGTTTATGGGAAGGGGAATGTTGGCCAGGACACCGGGAATGTTCCCTACTCTTTGCGAAGAGTGCCCTGGGTTCTTTTACTTCCACCTGGACACCCACCAGGACAACACCAGGATGGGCAGAAGGGACCTCGGTTTAACGTCTCATCCGAAGGACGGCACACCCCAGCAGTACAGCACCCCCAATACTGCACTCGGGTGCCAGCGATTTTTAGGTACAAGTCCAATCCCGGTGTGGGATGAGAACCCACGACCTTCTGGTCCAGAGGCAGATGTGCTACCAACTGAGCCACGCTGACAGTTAAAGAAAGGATAGTGGGGCATCTAGAAGCCATCAGAGCCCAGGACCATAGACAACATGGATTCACAGTGGGGACATCATGTCAGGCAAATCTGGTTGATTTCTTTGACTGGGTGACAAAGGAGGTGAATCAGGGTGGGGTAGTGGACAACGCTTACCTTTGATTTCAGCAAAGCCTTTGACACCATCCCATATAGGAGGCTGATAAACTAGCTGGGTAGGCTGGGCATGGGGGAAAGGGTGGTAAACTGGGTTAGAAACCGACTAACAGACAGGAGGCAGAGAGTGGTGGTAAATGGGGTGCAGTCTAGGGAGAGGGGTTGACTAGTGGGGTGCTACAGGGATCGGTCCTGGGGCCAGTCCTGTTCAATGTCTTTTTAGTAACATTGCAGAACGTCTGAAGGGAATTTTTTCACCAAATTTTCAACATAGCCATTTTAAGACCTCTGCTCATGAACAGTGTCACTGTGATTTTCTTAATCTGTCCCAAACATTGATTGCGCACACCGAATGCGCCATTGTGCGCTACATGCACGGAAACACATTTTGAGTGACATGTGAAAAATGACAGCTGTACTGCTCATAAGGAGGTGTGGTAAAATGGCAATGTTGAAAATCTGGAGTGCAAATATGAAAAATTTGCGAACTTACGAGCGTGTGTAGGAACTGCGCAACGCACGCTCGTAAAACAGTCATTTTGAGGAATTTTTTCACCAGATTTTCAAAATAGCCATTTTAAGACCTCTGCTCATGCACAGTGTAACTGTGATTTTCTTACTATGTCCCATACATTGATTTCGCACACCGACTGCACCATTGTGCGCTACATGGGTGGAAACATGTTTTCGGTGAGATGAGAAAAATGACAGCTGTACTGCTCGTAAGGAGGTGTGGTAAAATGGCAATGTTGAAAATCTGGAGTGAAAATATTGAAAATTCGCGAACTTATGAGCGTGCATAGGATCAGCACAACAAATGCTCATAAAACAGTAATTTTTGGGAATTTTTTCACCAAATTTTCAACATAGCCATTTAAGACCTCTGTTCATGAACAGTGTCACTGTGATTTTTTTAATCGGTCCCAAACATTGATTGCGCACACCGACTGCGCCATTGTGCGCTACATGCATGGAAAGACATTTTGGGTGAGATGTGAAAAATGACAGCTGTACTGCTCATAAGGAGGTGTGGTAAAATGGCAATGTTGAAAATCTGGAGTGAAAATATTAAAAATTCGTGAACTTACGAGCATGCATAGGAACTGTGCAACGCACGCTCATAAAATAGTCATTTTTAGGAATTTTTTCACCAAATTTTCAACATATCCATTTTAAGACCTCTGCTCATGAACAGTGTCACTGTGATTTTCTTAATGTGTCTCATACATTGATTTCACACACTGACTGTGCCATTGTTCGTTACATGTGCGGAAACACATTTTGGACGCGATGTGAAAAATGACAGGTGTACTGCTCATAAGGAGGTGTGGTAAAATGGCAATGTTGAAAATCCAGAGTGCAAATATTAAAAATTCGAGAACTTACAAGCGTGTGTAGGAACTGCACAATGCACGCTCATAAAACAGTCACTTTTTGGAATTTGTTCACCAAATTTGCAACATAGGCTTTTTGAGAGCCCACGTCATGAACACTGGCACTGTCGTTTCGTTAATCGGTCCTGAAAGGTGATTTCACGCAGTGACCTCGAAATCACCCTTCGGGCCCGATTAATGCCATGACAGTGACAGAATTCATGAGGAGGGGTCCCAAAAACCCCATGTTGAAAATTTGGTGCCAAAATTCCAAAAAATGCTTGAGATATGCAGCAAAGTCGAAAAAAACCCTATCTATCCCATTATACAGCTTACCGACATTTCCTCAGGTCGCGGTCAGCTTTGAAGAGTGCAGACGTGTTCCCGGTCCACCGAAGATCATCGCACCAAGGTCAGGAGGTAAGTATGGGGTGAGGGGTGTGGGAGGCAGGGTGCACAGTGGTGGGGTGGGTTGTGGGGGGCAGGGAGAAAGTGCCGGGGACAATTTTTATTTGCAGGGTTATTTTTTTATAAGGCGGCGAGGGGCGTTTACCCGCAGCTGGGGTGGGCTCCCAAGCGTGGCAGCTGAAACTGTTTATGGGGCTGGAGCCGACGGAGTTGGGCACCCCATCAGCTATAGCACATTTGCCCACGCTGGGTGGGCTCCCAGCGTGGCACCTGGAAATGCTTTGGTGGGGGTGCAGCGTGAAACAGGCAGAGGTTGGGCACCCGTCGGCTATGACAGTTTTTGCCATGCTAGGGTGGGCCCCAGCGTGGCACCTGGACAGCTTTTGTGGAGGGGCGGAGCCAACGGGGATTGAGCACCCCCATCGGCTGTACAGTGTGTGCGTGGCGGGGAGTGCATCAGCACGCAATATGCGTGCTTGCGTGTCTGTGTGTGGGGGGGGAGCTCTGCTCACTGAAGCGGAGCTCTCCCTTTCAACTGTATGCCACTACATTTTCAACTGCTGTCATAGACAGCTGCAGCAGTGATTGGGGAACTGGGGCCGTGCCTGCAAACACACTGACTGAATTGGAAGACGGGTACCACACCTCCGAAAACTCGGATGATGGCACTATGTTTCTTGCACATGCGTGCAAGCAACATAAAACTCACAACACTGTAAGGTGCATAAATCTCATAAAGAAACACACATTCAGTTAAAAATGTATTATAGACATAACCACAATAGCTGTAAATTTGCTTTCATAGGAAATATCCATTACTAAGGATTTCAACTGGTAATTCATACTCTCCAGTCCTATAAACCATTATCATGGTAGATATTACCCAATACTTTACCTCATACTAATGGTACAGAACACAATTTATTTCTACAGCAATTTATAAGTACAAACCTGACCAATGTAATGAAAGAGAGAAAAGAGATTGCACGTAGTTTTTGGTAAACTCAAAACAGCACAGAGGGATGCTGGTGCAAATCTATCTGAAAAAAGAGAGAAAACAGATAAACAAATTAACATAAAGAACAAAACATATTATAAAAAGCTTTTTGAGTAATCATTTCTTTAGAAATGGTTTCACTTCACTTCTGCCATTAAGACTTTTACCTTCCATTGCTTTAAAGGCAAAAATCCAGTACTGTTCTCTATTCAGCAATAAATTGTCATAGTCACCCCCTCTCCTGCCCATAACCGTTTTTTCAATACTCAGATGGGGAGCGGTGTGTGTTGTTTTGGACCTCATTGCTCTGGTGACTTTCTACAATAAAGGAACTTTTGATATAAGAAGCCTGAGCTGGTGAGTCTGACTGAGAAACAGAGTATTTGACTCATTTTGGCATATGCCCTTGCCTTTAGCATAGGTGCGGGTCTCCTAGCATTTTGCTTGTACTTGTTACATGTACAGTAACAGCCTATCCATGGTGCATAAAAGCTGAGCTGGTCTGTTCCTCCCACCAACAATCACTTGTGACAGGAAATCTACATTTCTCAGAGTGATACTCCTCATAATGAATTCTCATGGTTAGTCTATTATCCAACAATCTCGAGCTCCACCAAGAATGCTCTAATCTTGCCAGTCCGGTGGCGCAGAGGGCTGAGGCGCTGGATGCCTTACCTTGCGGCAGGCCGATGACCCAGGTTTGGGAACGAGCCCGGGCCGTCGGAGGTTGTGGGGGGGGTGGAGCTGGATGGAGCTGCCGACAAGCAAGCTCTCCTCTCCGCAGAGGTGCAAGGGGCTTCATCCAGCTAATGGCTGCCACCTGGTGGAGGCTGGGGCAGCACAGGCTAGGAGGAGCCAGGCGCTAAGCCTGGGGTGGTAGGAAAGGGGCCTTTACCGGAGCTGTGGGACTAATGTGTGCCTCCACATGCATGCATACCCACTCCTGGGGCCACTGGGGTAAAAACGGAGGGAAAAAAAAGCCGGCAGCAGGATGGCGACTGACTCCCTGCAGGCTCTGCTCCCGGGCCAGGCGCAAGGTAAGCCCCGGTAATTCCGGGTGATGGGGCTGGGGGGCTCAGTCAGATGGGGGCTGTCTGGGGGGGTGACAAAAAATGTTAAATGAAAGAAAAAGAATGCTCTAATCTCTGCCCTTTGGCATTCAACTATCTAAGCTCCTCACTAAACCAGGCAAGCTTTGTCAGGAGACCTTTAGGCATATATGAAACAATGCTAGTGAGTCAAGAGCCGTGGTGATAACTGTATTAATATAAGCATCCACTGTATTCTCATTCCCATTCAAGACACATGTGCAACTGCTTAGGCTCAAGCAGCTCAATACCAACAAGAGCCCTGAAGTCTCCGCATTTTTCAAGGGTCAATACCAAAGTAACGCCCCTGGAGAGTTTATACAATTTTTGGGGTGGGGGGAGCTGATCTAAAAGATTACGATGTGATGATCAGACCAACTGATTGGATCAACCTCAAAGTTTAATAACTCAAGCCCCAGCAAGGAAACCAGGCCCAAGGTTTGATCAGATTGGTGAGTTATAGAGGTAATAACCTGTGTGAAGTTCAATAGTTCCATCTGTTCAAGGAATTGTTGTCCAGGCAAAAGGTATTTGTCATCAGCCCAGATACTGAACTCATCCATCACAAGCCACCTGGGGTTCTCCAACATCAGGCTGCCAATAAACTCTTCAAATTCCTGCAGGAATCCACTCTTGCAACTAGGGTGACAGCAGAAGAAAAGAATCCTGCCCCCATACCCGCATCAGCCTTGATGACCACACATTCAAATGACCTAGTCTGACCCACTGGCTAGGCTATAAGTCTCAGGCCAGATTTAAAACAAATGGCCTCCCACCTCACACTCCTGCCTAGGGCAGTGAACCACTGAATGACCCTACAGTCATCCTCCAGCCAAGCCTCGGTGATGCACACCAGGTCCACCAATCCATGACAAAATCTGCTATTATCACAGTCTTATTCCTAATGGACCTAGCATTGCAAAGAATTGCCCTAAGGGGAAGAGCCATGCTGGTGGGCTCACTGGTTACCACATCCTATGACATTTCAGGAGCCCTCATGAAAGGAACCAGGCAGGGTGCAGCCCTATCCCAGTTCCATTTTGACACAGGGTTGCTCCCTATCCTTCCCCTGATCCTACCCCCCTGTCTTCATCCCCAGGAATAAGACCGCATTCGTGACCCTGCCTTCTTGCTAGCCCCACTTCCCCACACTAACAGAGTGCCATTGCAGTGACATCAACTACAGAGACACCAAATGGGTGGAGTTGACACAGCTGCTCGAAGAATAGGAGATGCTGGTTATTTCAATTTTTCCTAGCAACATCCTGACAAACAAAAGTACCTTAATTTCCTTACCTCCCTCCTCTGATAAAAAACAAACACCCAGAAAACAAACCCACAGTCCCCCGCTCAAATATCTCATGCCTCAGTCACACACCCATCTCACATCCAAACATCCCCATCCATGCAATACACCACAAACAGTAATAAAACAAAATTAAACTAAATACAATATCCATTGGTTTAACACCCAGCAGTCCCAGTAGCAACAATTCACTAAATGAATTGAGTCTAAAGAGTTCATTACAATAAAGGTTTTCAAAGGGTCTGGCTCCTCTTAAGCTCCTCACCCTCAGAGTCAGCACTCCATCTTCATAGGAAGTGTCTGAATCATCCACTAGTGCTATTCTTTCAGCTGGTGTAAACACTCCATGGCTCTTGATTAGACAGTGTAGTATCCAAATCCCTTATCTTGGCTAACTGGATCAGCAATGTTCAGATAGGCAGTATCCAAATCCATTATCTGGGATAACTAGAACAGCTACGTTCAGATAGGCAGTATCCAAATCTCTTATCTGGGCTAGCTATATCGGCTACATTCAGTTGAAACAATAGCTAAATCCATTATCTGGGATAACCAGATCAGCTACATTCAGATGGTGCATTATCCAAATCCCTTACGTGGGCTAACTGGATCAGCTACATTCAGATGATGTGCTATCCAAATCCATTTAATGGGATAACCAGATGATCTATCTTCAATGATCTTCTATCCAAATCCATTATCAGGGATAACAGGATCCACTACATTCAGATGGTGCACAATCAAAATCTATAATCTGGGATAACCGGATCAATTACATTCAGGTGGTGCACTGTCAAAATACATAATCTGGGATAGTCAGATCAGTTACATTCAGGTGGTGTACTGTCAAAATACATTATCTGGGCTAATCAGATCAGTTATATTCATATGGTGCACTATCGCAATCCATTATCTGGGATAACCGGATCAGTTACACTCATATGGCTCATTATCCAAATCCATTCAATGGGATAACCAGATCAGCTACCTTCTGATGTTATATCCAAATCCTTTATCTGGGATGACCAGATCAGTTGCATTCATATGGTTCCACCATGCTGTGGTGACATGGAGAACAGCGACCGTCAGTACAGTGACAGCACAACACCGCCAATTGATGTTGTGCCATTGCTGGAAAAAACCTGTGTTTTCTATGGGGCCTTTGCCCCCCACACCCCCAGACTTTAAATAGTCAACTCTGAGTCACAGTTGATTTGGGAAGGGGGCGCACACCCCATAAGCAGCAGTGTCGGGAATACAGCGGACCATCACTGCGAAATGTTGGTAATGTCACTGTGATGGTCTTCTCTGTATTCCCATCACTGTTGTGACGTGATGCCCATTCATATGGTTCACTGTCCAAATACATTATCAGGGATAATAGGATCAGCAACATTCATATGGTGCACAATCAAAATCTATTATTTGGGATAACTGGATCAATTACATTCAGGTGATGCACTGTCAAAATACATTATCTGGGATAATCAGATCAGTTACGTTCAGGTGGTGCACTGTCAAAATACATTATCTGGGATAATCAGATCAGTTATTCAGATGGTGCACTATTCAAATCATTATCTCAGTTAACCAGATCAGTTACATTCAGATGGTACACTAGCTGACCTTCAGATACAGTATCTGGGTGGACTGGATTGTGTCTTATCTACACAAACTTAGTCCACAGTCTAGATATTTATAAAATCCAAAGTTCTGACTGAGGCATAACTGTAAGGATAGTGGGCAATGGTGCACCCAGCATATAGCATAGCATTACATAATACCAATTATTTGGCACTGGACTACTCCACCCAACCTTTTAGTTATACTACCTGGCATCTAAAGGTGTCCCCCTACCAGTATCACTCCATCTGCCCACCAAGACCCATTCAAAGACATTCTCCAATCTGTAGCAGTCTTCTCCCCATCTGCACTAGTATCTCCATACCTGCAAAGTTCTTCATTCTCTCCTACCCACCTGCCTGAAAGTCATCACTGATCATTGCTGATGTTGAGTGGTTCTCGCTCCTACTACCAGTTGGCTCTCAACCATTACTGTAAGTGATGATGCAGGGTTACCACCTGTATGTGTTTTTATACACTGTATCCCAAAATAATTTACAAACCATGATAAGTTACAGAAAACAATTGGTGCCTATGGGGAGGTAAGTGAGATTAAACGAGGTCAAGTATGCAGAAACAGACAGATGGACAAGCACAAACTGAATAACCTTAGTTTCCCTTTGTTTTTTGGGGGTGAATATTCGGTAATTCAGTTCTTCTTACCCCAACCAAGAAATATTTTGTGCTGATGTCTGGATCTTCTCTTTAAAGTTGGCCATGGCCTGCAGCTGGTAATGCCACTGGCTAAATGCCGGCAGTTAATGTCCCCCACCAGCTGTACTGCAGCAAAGTCATTTTTCACTGCAATTTCTAAATGCAATTTTCAGAGCTCCTGGTCTGTTTTTCAGATGTGGGTGCAGAGGTTAGACCAATAAAAGTCAATCTAACATCCAGGACAGAACTCTGCACTTGCGTCAGAAAAATGGATGCAAGTCCCACAGTTGCGTCAAAAAATGCCATAAACTGCAAGGAATATTGCAAATGCGTCCAGATGTCTGTGAATAGGATGCCAACATCTGGACACATCTACCTGGATGATGCACATATTCAAACTACAGACACAAGTGCTGCATGCACAGTTTTAATATGTTATTAACTTTTAGTGGTAATAAAAAGATAGCATGATGTTCAATAACATAATATGGTGTAACTTTTGTATTTCTGTCAAGTTGCATTATTCGGTTTTCAAAAACGCCTTTTTAAATGTATTGTAGTAGACCACATGTAAGTACAGTGTTTTACCATTTCCCATTTCACAGCCACAAACACAACATGGTGAGAAGTTCAGTCCTGCCAGCATTTCTAATGCCTCATAAACTTTTAAAGATGTTTATAACTATTACTCTAAATATTTTTGTCAACTGCAGTTCAGCCATAGATAAAAATGGGAAAACGAATTACTGAAGAATGTGATTAGGAAACAAACAGATAGTTTATATCTGTGGGAAATTCCCAGTAGAAACTTTTTACTGTGACATCCAGTTCATTGACTCTACCATAGGTCAGACATTCTCAACACTACAGGCAATACAATTTGAAGACTGATGAATGAAATAGACTAAAACAAGAAAGGACATCATAATCAAAGCAGAATTAGTGGTGAAACAGGCATTTGTCAATGCCGAATGTTGATTGCGCTGGTGTGTTGAGCTTGCTCACTGCCCCTCTGTCACTCGCTCAGTCTGTTTCTCCCGGTGCTGCAGGCTGCTGTTTTGTACTTGGCTCCTGCCTGCATTGGCACCTTGTTCTGCCCACTAAAAAATCCGCAGCTGTCCCGACAGAGCTGCATTGAGGTGGCTTACTCCCCCTCTCTCACTCACTCATTCTGTTTCTCCTGGTGCTACAGGCTGCCCTTTTGTACTGGGCTCCTGCCTCTGTTGGTGGCTTTTTCTGCCCACAAAGAAATCTGCAGCTGTCCCAACACAGGTCTGTTGAGCCTGCTGAGTCCCCCTCTCTCACTCACTCATTCAGTTTCTGCCGGCGCTGCAGGCTGCCCTTTTGTACTGGGCTCCTGCCTGTGTTGGCATCTTTTTCTGCCCACAAAGAAATCCACAGCTGTCTCGACAGAGCTCCATTGAGGGCGCTCACTCCCCCTGCATCACTCACTCATTCTGTTTCTCCTGGCGCTGCAGCCTGCCCTTTTGTACTGGGCTCCTGGCTCTGTTGGCACCTTTTTCTGCCCACAAAGAAATCTGCAGCAGTCCCGACAATGCTCCGTTGAGATCGCTTAGTCCCCTTCTCTGACTCGCTCTTTCCGTTTGTGGTGGCGTTGCAGGCTGCCGTTTTCTATTGGGCTCCTGCCTGCGTTGCCGCCATTTGCAGCAGTTACAATACAGCTCCATTGAGCTCACTCACTCCCCCTCTCTCACTCATTCATTCTGTTTTTTCTGCCACTGCAGGCTGCCATTTTGTATTGGGCCCCTGTGTGTATTACTGCCTTTTTCTGCCCACAAGCAAATCTGCAGCAGTCCCAACAGAGCACCGTTGAGCTCACTCACTCCACCTCCCTCACTCGCTCATTCTGTGTCTCCTGCTGCTGCAGGCTGCCCTTTTGTACCGGGCTGCTGCCTGCATTGGTGGCTTGTTCTGGCCAGTAAGAAATCTGAAGCAGTCTCGACACAGCTCCATTGAGCTCGCTCACTCCCCCTATCTCACTCACTCATTCCGTTTCTGCCCGCGCTGCAAGCTGGCCTTTTGTACTGGGCTCCTGCCTGCGTTGCTGCATTTTCTACCCACAAAGAAATCCACAGCAGTCACAATAGAGCTCCACTGAGCATGCTCACTACCGCTCTGTCACTCACTCATTCTGTTTCTCTTGGCCCTGCAAGCTGCGCTTGTGTACGGGGCTGCTGGCTGCAGTGGCATTTTTGTCTGTCCACAAATAAATCCGCAGCTGTACCAAAAAAGCTCCATTGAGGTTGCTCAGTCTCCTTCTGTCACACGCTCATTCTGTTTGTCCTGGCGCTGCAAGCGGCCCTTTTGTACGGGGCTCCTGCCTGCATTGGCGTCTTTTTCTGCCAACAAAGAAATCCGCAGCAGTCCTGATAGAGCTCCATTGAGCTCACTCAGTCCCCCGTCTCACTCACTCGTACTGTTTCTCCCACCGCTGCAGTCTGGCCTTTTCTACTGGGCCCCTGCTTGCATTGACGCCTTTTTCTGCCCACAAAGAAATCTGCAGCAGTCCTGACAGCGCTCCGGTGAGTTTGCTTACTTCCCCTCCCTCACTCACTCTCTCGTTCTGTTTCTCCCACTGCTGCAGGCTGCACTTTTGTACTGGCCTCTTGAATTGGGGCCTTTTTCTGCCCACAAACAAATCTGGAGCAGCCCCAACAGAGCTCAGTTGAGCTCGGTCACTCCCCCCTCACTCGTTCCATCTTAATCTATCCCAAACACTGGTGTCCCACAGTGACCATACTATTCTCTGTCAGGAGTGCAAAAACATATTTTAGCCAGGATGTGAAAAATGACAGCTGTACTGTTCATAAGGAGGTGTGAAAGAATGCCACTGTTGAAAATGTGGCATGAAAATATTACAAATTTGTGAAGTTACAAGGGTGCATGGAAACAGTTGAACGCACGCTTGTAACACAGTCATGTTATGGAGTTTTGTCACCAAATTTCCAACATAGGGATTTTACGACCTCTGCTCATGAACAGTGCCACTGTCATTTACTTTATCTGTCCTGAACACTGATCTCCCACAGTGACCACGTTATTCTGTGCCAAAACTGTGAAACCACATTTCACTCAGGATGTGAAAATTGACAGCTGTACTGCTCATAAGGAGGTGTGAAAAATTGCCATTGTTGAAAATGTGGCATGGCAATATTATGAATCTGCAAAGTTACAAGGGTGTATGGAAAGTGTGCAGCGCAACTCATTTGATGGGCTATCATCACCAGATTTTCAACATAGGCATTTTAGGACCTCTGCTCATGAACAGTATCACTGTCATTTTATTTCTCTGTCCCGGACAGTGATTTCCCACAGCGACCGCTCTATTCTGTGCCAGAACTGCGAAAACACATTTTGGCCAGGATGGAAAAAATGACAGCTGCACTGTTCATAAGTAGGTGTGGGAAAATGGCAATGTTGAAAATCTGGAGTGAAAATATTATACATTCATGGATTACGGCGTGCGTGCAAACTGCTAACGCACGCTCGTAACACAGTAATTTTATGGAGTATCATTACCAAATTTTCAACATAGCCATTTCAGGACCTCTACTCATGAACAGTGTCAGTGTAATTTTCTTAATCTGTCCCGAACACTGATTTCCCACAGCGACCACACTATTCTGTGCTGGAAGTGGTAAAACACATTTTCTCCAGGATGTGAACAATGACAGCTATACTGTTCACAAGGACGTGTGACAAAATGGCAATGCTGAAAATCTGGCGTCAAAATATTGCAAATTCACGAAGTTACACGCATGCGTAGCAACTGTGCAGCGCACGCTCATAAAACAGTCATTTTTGGTATTTTTTCCACCAAATTTGCAACATAGGCTTTGTGAGAGCCCACCTCATGAAAACTGGCACTGTCATTTCGTTAATCAGTCCCCAAAGGTGATTCCGCGCAGTGACCGGGAAATCACCTTTCGGGGCCGATTAACGCCATGACATTTCAAGCATTCACGAGGAGGGGTCCCAAAAACCCCATGTTGAAAATTTGGTGAGAAAATTCCCAAAAATGCCCAAGATATGCACTAAAGTTGAAAAAACCCTATTCATTACATTATACAGCTTACTGGCATTTCCTCAGTTCGCGGTTGGCTTTGAAGAGTGCAGACGTGTTCCTGGTCCACTGAAGATCGTCCACGCCGGACTCGGAGGTAAGTATGGGGTGAGAGGGGTGTGGGGAGGCAGGTGCGCGGTGGGTGGGTCGGTGGGTGGGCAGCACAGAGACTACGAGGGACCATTTTCTGCTTTTCTGGGAAAAAAGCAAAAGACTTGCGGAAAGTTTTTCTTTACAGGGGCATGTGGCATGCTGGGTGGGCTCCCAGCATGCCACTCTTTTCTTTGGGGGCTAGCAATACCGACGGGGGATTGGCACCCTCGGCACACAAAGGGGCTTCATTATGCCGATGGGGATTGGGCACCCGGCCGGCAGGAATAACAGTGTGGGGGGCACCAATAGCTTTCTGTTGGCGGGCAGCAATAGCCGATGGGAATTGGGCACTCCCTCGGCACACAAAGGGGCTTCATTATGCCTGGCCGGGATTGCGCACCCGTCGGCAGAAAATGAGCGCGGGGGTGACAGAATGCCGACGGAGACTGGGCTCCTCATTTGGCAAAATGAACAGGGGGGCACCGAACCCGAAGGGGATTGGGGACCCCATTGGCACATAAACATGGGGGGGTTATATTGTTTGTGAACACGGCGGCAACCCACTGCCATGTTCACAAACAATATCAGGCTTGCTAGATCTGCCCTGCAATGACAGGTCTCTCCCTCATTGCAGCAGATGACTGATGCTGCAATGACGAGGCGGCCCCTGATTGCAGTGGCTGATTTGTTACAGGGTGGTGCAAATGTTCCAAACTTGTGTCTCCAGCCGTCTGCAACGGCATTGGGTGAAGCGGGACAAGCCTTTGCAGGCTGTGGGGGCATTGGCCACAACAGTGCCGTGCCTCCACAGCCTGTTTCTCAGCAAGCTGTGCCAATATGTTTCTTGCGCTCTGCGCAATCAACATAAAAAATGCAGTTCATGTAAGCCACAACATTTCCTTGTCATTATAATTTTCATTTCATGTGCTTGGCAGTAGAGATGTGTGGAGTTGGTAAACTTTCTTTGCAAAGTCTGCCACATTTGCAAAGTGCAAAGTACTTATTTTCGAAGCGTTTGGCAGGTGAAATGGAACTTTTTCAGGGGAAGTTGTGCAAATTCTCTGGCAAAGTTGCAACTTCACCTTCACTTTGCCTTGACTTCACCTGAAAAATGCCATTTCCCCTGGAAAACTCAATGCAAAGTGACAAAATGGGCAATTCACAAAGTTATTCATAAAGGTGAATTTCGCAGCTTCCCCTGAACTTTGCCAGTGAAGTAACACTTCACAACATCTCTATCTGGCAGTCTGTAATACTGCACCAACAATTCCTTACCATCTAAATTGTTCTTCTCTGCAGGATTTGCAGTTTGGGAGGGAGTGTATGAAGCTGAGGCTAGCCAGTTGATCTAATAGCTCATCTGATCATATGGCATGGACCTGCACTCAGCTCCCAATTAGGTCCTCTAATTTTTTCCTCAGTACTATTGGTATTTGAAATAATTAGCTTTGGCTGGCTAGTACTGTACCAACAGTTCCTTACCTACTATAGTAAAAGTAGTGTCAGAGTTTCCACATAGTCTTACCATTGGTCCTTGCAATTGCCACCCAGATATGGAGCACTGTCCCTTATGATGTTGGATAAAGAGACAAGATGTAGAACACTTAGCTGTATTATCGAGGCATAAGCTCACCACACTGCATACATTGGTGTGTTTACATCCATATGTTTTGCTGTTGATCAACATACATAAGTATAAATTGCTGCTTAAATGAACCCCGATGCCTTAGTTGAAACTCAAATGAACAAGATTTTTAGACACAATTAAGCTATTTTATTACATACTATATATATACAGTATATATACTTATGCAATAGGCATGGACGCAAAATCCATTATGTCAATGCTGATATTTGAGCTAGTGTGTAATAAATTTAATTTATGTACACAGTAGACTCATCATCAGCATTTATGTACATAGTAGACAAGACATGATGTGTTTATGTACATAGTAGACAAGACATGATGTGTTTATGTGCATAGTAGACACATCATCATGACGTTTCTTTACAACTCTGCCCAGCCAGCTGGCACTGCTTCCTATCATTCATTTCACTACTATGCCTCACATTATTCACCCAGTAACAATAACCTCAGGCTTACTATGAACTCTGGGAAATAGTTTAAAAATATAAAAATAGCCCTATCTCTCTACTTATTACCCTTGCCGAACTCCAAGAACATGTGGTTCTTACTCAGCTTTATCCTTTTCTCAACTCATCCTCCTTCATCACCCTTTTCCAGTCTGGATTTCGTAAATTCCACCTCCACCTCCCTGCTCAGGCTGACTGACTCCATTCCATCCAGCATGGTTGAGAATCTGATCACCTCTGCAATTTTTGCCGACCTGGCCAAAGCCTTCGACACTGTAGACCACCCACTTCTCCTTGCAAAGCTTTCTGCTGCAGGTCTTTCCTGCCAGGCCTCAGATTGGTTCCACTCATACCTTCTGGGAAGAACTCAGTCAGTTAAAATTGGTCAATCACTACCCTCTCCCCCCCCATCAGTACTGGCATCCCCCAAGGATCAGTGCTTGGTACCTTTCTCTTCTCAATTTTTCTAAATAACCTCCCCTCTGTCTGTATATCTGTTTCCATTCATACGTATGCAAATGATACTGTCTTGTATGCCAAACTACTCAGGCTGTGGAAACCACAAACCAAAAAAAGTGAGCATCAGGATAAGGTTTGGTAGCAGAAACACTTTAAACAAGCTGTACACTGTATTGCCAACCTTATTCAGTGAATAATATCCAGCAAACATTTCCATACAATGAAATCACAGTTACCAATGACAATGACAATTTAGAAACACATACCCAGGTCTGATATGTCAGCCACCATTTACCTCTGTGCTTCGACATTAGGCTTCCTAAGGGGGATATCTTGTATGCTGCTGGCTCCTCCCCTGCTGATCTGATGACCAGTCTTCAGCTGGACTTCAATAACATCCAGCTCTGGTTCTGCTCTAATCAGCAGTCACTAAATGCAAAACAAAAACTGTCTCTATGACCTTCGGCACAAGGCAAAAGCTTTCAAGACTTTCAAACATCTTCTCCTTTCACACCCTGGATGGGTACCTCCATGAAGACGTCCCTTCCTTCAAGTACCTTCGGGAGTGACTTGACCGGCACCTGGATTTCTCTGTACATGTGGACTCTATCCACAAAAAGCTCCACCCTAAACTAGGTGTCTTGTACCGGAACCAAGGGTCTATCCCCCTGACAGTGCACAGAGCCAGAGCCATTGTACAGAGAATGATTCTCCCCATTTTTGACAATGGAGATACCATCTATGGCAGTGCTCCTAAGTTCACTCTGGCCAGACTGGACACCCTCTTTCACTCCTTCTGCCCATTTGCTCTTGACTGCCCACCTCTAGCTCACCACTGCTCCCTCTACACCTCACTTTGCCCACACCTGCTCAAAGCCAGATGCCTTGCATATGGCACTTTCCTTATTGCCCAGTACTGGCTGGGCTCCCTTCCCTCCTACCTCACTTCTCTACTCTTCTCTCCTCCTCACTTCTTCTACTCCCTTTGTAGCTCTGGCCACTGGATCCTAGCACTCCCATCTAGGTCATAATCTTCCAGCCAACCCACGTTCTCCTTTCGCCTATCTAAGCTCTGGAATACCCTCCCCTCCCTATGTACACTTATCTAATTATGTTCTGTAAATACTATGTATATTTTCCCACCACTCCTCCCCCAGGATGCATCTGGAAATGATCTGATGCTTAGCTCAGTATGTCTTTCCTGGTGAAACTTTTGAAAATAAATAAATAAATAGCACCTGGACCATATTCTATAATAGTCAGTAATAAAAGCACATTATTGTTTAAGAAAACAGCACCCAACTTCCAGTTTCATTTTCTCTGCACGTACTGATCCTACTAGCTACACTGGAGAGACCACCTTCCAGTCCACTGTCTCAGTAGATTCAGGACCCGTTGTCCCCTCCATACCAAGCTGCAACAAAAAAAAAAAAAAAGAAATACAGTTTTCTTTTTCTGTTTTTTTAAGCAAAGCAACAGTACTGTTTCATCCCACTCACTACATTTCCTTTGCACCTCTGCAATTGTCATCTTGCTGCTGGAGTCCTGCAACTGCCATAATGTGGCAGGGGACAGGGCTGAATAAGACCCTGTCCCATTAGTTATGCAGAGAGAGTTAAAAGAATCGATCTTCCTTTCCCTCACCCTTGGCACCATAAAAAAAATCATAGTAGGTTGTGTATACATGCCCTCTAAGGTAGCAGTTCCTGGCCTCCCCTCCTTCATAACCACCCTTGCTAACCTCCCACGACATGACCTCATACTTGGAGGTGACTTCAGCATTCACTGGCTGCATTCCAACTCTCCCAAACTGACTGCCATCCTGGCTGACTCAAATCTGGTTCAAATGATTGGTGACCCTACTCGTATTAAAACAAAGACGGGTAAGCATACTTTACTTGACTGGGTGGTCACAAACTGTGTCCTGAAGATAAAATCAGTGCAGATCCTTTCAGACAGTATAAGCGACCACTCGCCAACACTCTGTGTATGGTGTAACAACTTCCCTAACCCCCCCCTCATAAGATCATCACTGTGCAGGACATGTCCAGGCTTGACACCAACAACTTTGTCGATACCATCCGAGAAACTGATTGGGATCCAAATAATACCCTGCCAGACATTAACTTGGCCCTATTTTGTGACAAAATTCACTAACATTGTTGATCAACACGACCCTTTAAAGAGGTGCCAAGTAAAAGGTTTTAAAGCACCATGGCTCACCAAGGAATTAAGGCAGCTCATGTCCACTCGTGATAAGGCATGGAGGACTTATAAGGGTAGTGAGCTACCTAGCAACTGGCAAACATATAGGCAACTAAGGAACAGCTGCAAGCACTCAATCAAAGAAGCAAAACTACTCCACTTCAGGAGACTCCAGACTGAGCATTTTAGTAATCTGAAAGAATTCTAGCAACAGGTTAACTCTCTCTTTTGAAGGGTAACACCTCTGAGACCCCCAGGTGCCTTGATGCCCAGGGGGTCTCTCTCTCACTGCCCCCCATTGCCTCTGGCTTCAATGAGTTCTTCACCAATCTGGATATGTACACATCACTATTTGCTAGTTCATCCACCGCCCCCCCCCAACCTGACCCTCTGCCGTCAGTTTACTCTATGGACTGCCCTGCCTTTCATCTAAAGCTTGCAACCCTTGCGGAGGTTCTCTGTCTCCTCATGAACCTAAAGGCTGGCAGCTCACCTGGCCATGACACTCTAGAGCCTAAATTCCTTAAGTTGGGAGCTGATGCCCTAGCCCACCCTGTTTGAGATTTATTTAATTGATCCTTCCTTACTTGCACCGTCCCTGAAAAATGGAAAGTAGCGGTGGTTGTCCCCGTCAACAAGGGAGGTCCCAACTCGACAGTGGACAATTTCCAGCCTATTTCAATACTTTGCCCTCTAGCAAAAATACAAGAGCGGATAATCTATGACCACCTGCAGAATTACCTTGACCTCCACCATCTGCTCTCAACCTCTCAGCATGGGTTTAGGAAAAGACACAGTACACTTACAGCTCTGACTAAAGTCACCTCTGACATATTCCGTGAAATGGACCATGGCCGTGCCACTGGAGCAATTTTCATAGACTTGACCAAGGTTTTTGACTTGGTCAACCATGGCCTTCTATTACAACATCTGCATGTCCTTGGCCTTCATGCCACTGCCATGTCCTGGACCCAAAGTTACCTTTACTCAAAAAGTAAAATGGGCAGGCTCCCTATCTGACCGGCGGCCCATTACCCATAGTGTCCCCCAGGGCTCCATATTGGGCCCATTACTTTTTTCTCTGTATATTAATGACCTCCCTAATAATTGTGGTAGGGCCTTTGTTCACCTCTATGCAGATGATGCTATCATCTATCGTTCTTCTCCTGATATTGGGTGGCTCAATTCAACACTAGCCTCTGATTTGCACACCATTGAGGACCGGTTCCTTCAGAAGCAGATTGTCCTTAATACTAAAAAAAAGCAAAGAGCATGTAATTCTCCAACTCATCCACACCAACCCTCTCTCTTCTGGCTGTACTCTCCCGTACTGGGGATGCACTCGAATCAGTCAGGTCCTTCAAATACTTGGGTGTCACTTTAGATCCCTCACTTACCCTGGATGCACATGTTACAGCCATCACCAAAACTATAAACCAAAAAATCATTGTCCTCTTCCACATCCGTCCATTCCTTACATTGACCTCTTGCTGCAAGATTGTGGATGACACACTCTGGGCCCTCTTTATGTGTGGTGTTCCATTACTACTCTCTGCTACCACATCCATACTATCACACCTATCACAGGCCTAGAGTTGGCAGGTTTGCTCTTGGGGCCAATGCTCGGCACCATCACTGCAATGTTCTGTCTGCCCTGGGATGGCTACCCTAAGAATTAAAATTACGCTATGCCACATTAAACTTTATACATAAGCTTGCACATTGCTTCACTCCTCCTTGCCTTGCTGATATTGTTCAACATTGTCTCCCTCGACGTACCTTCAGATCTACCTTCTTGCCTCTTCTCTCAGTGCCAAACTTATGACTCTCTATGGCTCAGAGATCGTTTGCATTTTCTGCTGTGTCCTACTGGAACTCTTTACCTCCTTCTATACTGGTCTGCACCTCCCTATCTCAATTTCAAAGTTCGCTGTTATCTCACCTAACCGCTCCACCTTGCTCCTGTTTCCACTGACTCCTAACCCCTCTTCACTCCTTGCACAATTCTCCTAGCAAAACTTTCCACTCTCTCTATCTCCTGCTCTCCAAGAAAAAAAAATAATGTAAATGATGTCTGTATGTATGTAAGGTTTTGTTGACTGTGCTTTAACTTACTTATTTTGCATAACTGAATGTAATTGATGTGCTCTCTTACTGTATGCCTACTCCTTGTCTAATTTCTTGTATCAATAAATGCACTATCAATGTACTGCACTTCCCAGGTTGCCCCTGAAAAAGGGACTGTCTTGTCTCAGAGGGCCTACCCTGTTACCAAAATTCAATAAATAAAAAAAGTAAAATAAATAAAAGCAAGGATCTATTTTGTCCACTCCTATTCTGCCTCTTTTATGTCCATGAAATTAAATTTTCTTCTGGCACCTAGGAACTGGCTACTCTGATGGTTTCAAAATTTGCCCCGTTATCTCCTTTCCTTCACTTGCCATTTCTAGTCTTCTTTTACCCCTTGCTTCTCTGTGGTTAAAAAAATATGTGAATCTTTATGTGAAACTGACATCCCTTGGTTTGCAAATATACTGTATATACTTATATTGTTGAAATGATTACAGAAAGCTATTTGGGATTCTTAAAAAGACAACAGTATGGAAAACAAGGGTTGACCTTGAGATGTGTTTTGACTCCCTCAAGCTTGTTTACAGAATTGTCAACAGAAGTCCAACTCTGGGACAGAATGTTCTATTTTGCTGTACCTGCAGGCTGGCCTCAGGAAAGAAATTGATAACGTTCTGAGACATTTTATGAGAAACTGGAGATTGACTTACACCAACAGGATGCAGAATTTAAACTGTCAGGAAAAGACATCTTATAAAAAAGAGTGCAATGTTTTTGTTTAGTGATAGAGAGATAGAGATTTTAAAGAGAGACTGTCCAATATAGGACTGTTTGAACTGCCTGTATGAAGAGCTATCCTGTACCATTTTAATTTTTTATTTTATTGATATCGAGAATAGTAAAAATGTACTTGCAACTGGTACAACTTGTCCTGGTTTGCCTATGCTTCCTAATCTGTGCTGCTATGACAGTTGGTGTTGGCCAAAGTGGAATCTATTTTGCCCGTATTCTAAGGCAGGAGTTTTGCTTGTGAGTACTAGATCTGGTACCAGGGAAGCATTGAAGAAAGGTATGGTTCCTGCAACAACACACCCAGGAATGATTACTAGAATATGGAGAGGAGTGTAGGAGAGCTGGTGGAGAAGAGCCTGCATCACGCCTAGGGGACAGGAGTGAGGAGCCTCAGGAGGAGCAAGAAGGGCCTTGGCTACTTGTTGTGAAGGGGTCACTGTGAGCAGTGATGAGAGGAGCGCATCTTTGGGAGCAGGGAATACCTGGGTTTTGGTGGAGCTGCACCAATGGGACAACAGAGGGGTAGAGATGCGGGAACAGTGATCCCACAGGAGAGAAAAGGGAGCACAGGTTTTCATTAGGGAACTAGCTGCATTTTTTTAGTAAATATTTGTAGCATCTGGGCATAAAAGGATGAGGGGAGTGAGCGTACCAGTGGCTGATCCAGGAATTGACAGAAGTGGGGTGCACTTGGCTATGAAAACCAAACCATTACACGGGGTCTGGGGGCAAGCCCCCATGACATTTTGAAAATGTAAGGTGTGAAATGGTGCATTTTGGTGCATTTTAGGCCCAGTTTCGGCAGCAAAGTATTGACTACCCCCCCTCAACAAATCTCCTAGTTCCCTTTCCATCACAAAGCAGCTGCAAACAGTAATGGAAGAAGAAAAGAGAAGCCAATTGCTGTCCGAAAAATTGTAAAATCATAAGGATGGACTACACTAGTGCAAACATATAAAAAAGTGAAGTTTGTTACTGAAAGAAGTTTCTATTTCTTTTGAAATAGAGAGAACAATATGTTTATTTTCCCACTGAAATACACTGGGCTCCTAAGTACTGTAGTTGGCAATTTCTGACATCAGAATTCTTTTGAATTCTTTTTTACCAGCAGTGTGAAGTGCAAAAGTAAAAACCCACTTGTTTCACTCCAGCGTGAATCCTTTCGGATTTTTACTTTGGGAACATTACGCCCACCTGGATTGAATGATGATATTCCTATGCACAGTTATCTTTGAAAAAGCTAAACTCTTTGGTATGTTCTGATTTAACACATGGCATGACTTGTGGCTCTGCCATGTGTAGCAGTATGACTTTCTGGCTCCACTGCTGTTATATACTTTATTAATACACAGGATGACTTGACGGCTCTCCTGTGTTGGAAATATGACTTGCTGGCTCTGGTGCCATTTTTATTTTAAACCTTATTGATACACAGAATGACTTGACAGCTCTCCTGTGTGGCAACATGACTTGCCGGCTCTGTTGCCTTAAAACGTGGTTTATTTATTGTTGTTATGTCATGTATTGGAGCTATGTATGTATCTGTTGGTAAATATTTTCTGTGTAATATCTGGTATGCTTGTGTCTACCCCTTTAACTGAATTAGGTTAAACCCCCCAGTGTGTGTGACACAAGCATGCTCTGATGATGAACCTAGTTCGGAAACGTAAGCCTGAACCATGAAGTAGCACGCTGCACGAGTGCCGTTGTCGAAAGTTTGTTTGCTGCTGGTATTTTCATTATCTTTAAACTTTATCTATGGCTACCTCTATGTGCATGCCTCGGTGGTGCTGAGTGAGTAACTATTTGAATGAATATACACCTTTGAGATGCTCAGCGTGTTTTGAGACTTTCAGTATTTCAAGTCTGTGAAGTAGCATGGCTTGCACAACTCTATTATGCCGTATGCCTTAGGCAATGGTGGAGCTGTATCTCTGCAGTAATTTTTGTGTTTCAACATGTTTATTTTCCCATTGAAATACACTGGGCTCCTAAGTATTGTAGTTTGCAATTTTTGACATCAGAATTCTTTTGAATTCTTTTTTACCAGCAGTGTGAAAAGCAAAGGTAAAAAACCACTCGTTTCACTGCACTAACAATTATTTTATTATAAAAGTAGAAAATAATTACCAAGACATCAAAACACAATAAATAAAACAGTCAATTGTCTGTTTACTGTAAGCAGCAGCTCTTTAAAGCAAGCAGTAAAATGGATTCCTACATTCATGCAATACACTAGCACCATGAAGATGAGCCTAGAATAAATGTAATCCTCACGGATTGGTAGGTAACTTGCCAAGGCAAGGCGACACAGACAAAGGCTGTCTTACTGACCTATAAATGTTAACCCACTTTTCTTAAAGGCTCCTACGTTCTGAAACACGGGGCAGTGGTGACATTTAACATGCAAAATAAAACAAGCTACACAACCATGAACTGGAGAGCTGTTAATAAGGACTGTTAGAGTTAATCACCATCACAGTTTGGTGCATCTTGATTGAAATTACAGATTGTCAGCAATGCCAACTAACAGATCTGCCAGGTCATCAACTTAGCATTTTTATTCACACCTGCGTAAGAGCTGGCCACATTGCTTTGCATTTCTGACAAGCACACGAGACATGGGGAATAAAGCAAAGTTGTACACTTTCTGTTTGATGTATTTATTTTTTTCAGCAAACAAGGTTTGGGAGCCATAACTGAGTGTGCACAAAGCAAGTTAGAGACAAAAAACAAAAGTTAGAGGAAACAAAAGCAAGACATTGGGCATTACAGGCATGCTCGGCAGACTGAACTTTTAAAGAACATTACTGGGCTGGCAGTATAGCCTAGAGGATAGAGTAGCAAGCTATGAATGAGCTAGATACATGGGACAGACATGAGTTTGAGTCCCACAACATCAAGTGCATACTGGGTGACTCTGAACAAGTCACTTAACCTCCTCAGTGCTCCTGGGTCCCCCCTGAAAACAGGGGTCGTGCCTAGTGAACCTTATCTAGTTACCAAAGGGGAAAAAAAGTTTGTGTTTTAAATTAGAGAGAAGGCATGAATATTAGCCACCAGATAGAACAGTAAGGACTGATCTGTCTCTGGAATTGATATATGCAGGGCCGTTTTAGGACTTTGGGGGCCTCCAGCAAACTCGATGACTGGGGCCCCACAGACAGGGGCCCCTCGCGCACGCGTGCCCTCCCAGACAGGCGCGCCCCCCGACACACAGAATAGTAACCTAAAGGCAAGCAACATTAATTTAGAAATACATTTATATTTATACTATACTTGCAAAAAGTGTTCCTCCAGCTGTCACTAATTTTTCTAGCTCTGCAGCTCTCTGTCTATGCAGTCTCCTCTCGACTCCCACTTATAAAATGCAGGGTATACTACTATATGTGTTACTCTAACTGACAATAATTTGGGCTGAAATAACTGTTCAGAATAGAGCCTCTGATAACAGATACACATGATGACACAGTTGCTCAGTTATTGACTGTCATCATGTGACTGTTGCTGTCAGAGTCGGAAAGTGAGACTAAAGGCTATTCAAACCATTTATTTTTCAGTTTAAATTATGGTCCATTCCAATCCAGACCGTCTCATCTCCTAGCCAATCTCTTATATCAGTAGACTACTGACAGTATTATTACATGCACATACCTAAAAATAGGAAGCATGGCAAGGCACTGGTCTATCTCTGGGTGAGTGTGTAATCCTCCTCCTCCTTTAGGTATCGCCTCAACACCTTGCACCAGTGGTTTTCTCTGGCTGGTTTGGGGGATTTGCAGGCGGCTGGCAGGTTGCTTGCTGCAGTGCTGCTGAGCTGTTAAAAAAAAAAAAGATTTACAGCCTTGTTCTCAGCAAGCAGCACTAGCAGTAGCAGGCTAGCAGCAGGTCAGCAACAGCATGGCAGCAGTCAGATTAGGAACTGGGAAGGTCTGGCTGGCTTCTAGTTGCAGTGGGCGGTGGTTCGTTCTCTCTCCCCTCTCTCTCTCTCTCTCTCTCCCCTCCAGCGGCTTCAACAGTAAATTTCTCTCCGGTGCTCTGGAACTGGTCCTCGGCTGAATGATTCCAAGAGCGCTGGAGGGATCACTTTTATGCTGCAGCTATGGACCTGAGGGGGAACAAAAATTGTCAGGTCCAGTGGGAGGAGGTGCGATTTTTGCCAAGGACTGAGTGGAGCCCTGTGATTAGCTCCAACAGCATCTTCCACGTCGTGTCAGCATGTGCAGCACAATAGGGTTAACGTGGAGAAACAGAAAGTTAAGTTCCGTGATGGTGAGCATGGCATAGTCTACAGACAGGAGGCCAGCATGGGGTTTTTGTTTTGGCATTTGGGGTCCAGGGAAATTGGCGACAGCGATGGCAGGTGGCGGGAAAGTAGGGCGGTGCTTGGGCCCCTCATCTTTGATCCACTACCACATTAAGGTTTAATTAAGGTATGATTTTTGTATGAGTGTCGATGATCCTTAAGTTGGTGTTCATGACGTGGTCATGAGGTAGCAGGACAGCGTGGTCTGGGGAAATTGGGCAGGCGGGCTGTTTTGCTACTGTTACACATTTGCTGGCTTGCTGCAGCTATAAAATGGGAACAGGGGAATCCGAATGCTGTGCAGGGGAACATTTGGCTCTTTGGCTGTTTAGTTCCCGAGTACTATAGCTCTGGGCTTGTCTCACAGCTCGCTATGTGCTAGTGCTATTTGGGAGCCTCCTGCAGTCATGGGATACATTTGGGGGCCTCCCGCAGCCGTGGGGTTGGCGGGTGCCTAACGCCGACCCTGGGTATATGCATCCTTTCCTGTGCACTGTTTACACAGAAGAAATTAGGATTATATGAGTACAAAGCATTAGATCAGATGATGGGGCTTGTAATGTTAAAAACAGACCAGACTCTGGTCTGTTTTTAACATTACAAGTTGCATCATCTGATCTAAGGCTTTGTACTCATATTAGACTACAACCCCAGTCATATGCACTTCTAGACACATTTAGTGATTACCAGGTAATTTTTCTGCTGTAAGAAAAGGGATAGGCAACATGTGCTGAGAAAATTCATACCCTAAGTCTCCGTTTTTTAGATTAGGTCTAGGATAGTTAATGAACCTATGTTTTTAAAGTTTATTCTTGTTTGATTGACATTGTTAAGACGTCATCAGATCATCTGATTTCAGTCAAGTCACTTGATACATTAAGCACTTTTTTGTTTGTTTGATTCCAACATTTCATCATTTCGTTCTGTATTTTAAGTAGGTTTAGAGTTTCCCTTAACCTTTCTTTTCTTTATTGGTGCAGGCCTATTACAGACTGAAATAAATGAATCTGTAAAGAAGGTACATGCATCACCAATGTTAGGTATCTTCTCCAGCCTGTTCCAAGGGATTTGTACAAGCTCTAGCATAATGCAACACAATAAAAGACCTCAAAAAACAAATACTTCCTTTTATTGAGTGCACTCCATAAAAGCTACCACTGATTGAGAACAATATTTAAATCAGTCAAACTAGAACCACTTTTGTTTATTACTTCTGACCTAGCACATTGTGAGACTGCAATATAATACTGGCAAGGTTAGCTATCTGCAGTCATTCTGGCATGAGTACTAGTCATGGCAGGTTGCTGGAATTATTTAGTAAACTTACCTGCACTTGTAGCAACATTTATCTGGCAACAGGACTAGTCAATACAAATGGGAAATGGCAGCAGGCAGACTCAGAGCAGTCAGGGAAATGGGACGACAGCATGATGGAGCGGAACTTAAAGCAAACTAGCAAGGCAGCAGTATGGATCGAGCAGTACCTGAGACACTCACCTCAGGACTGCTAGCATGTTGGCGGGAAATGAAAAAAGAAAGGAAACATTCCTCTGGTTAGAATCATAAGGATTGGTTCAGCCTCCAGTGTCCACACTGTGTGCATGTGAAACACACATGAGTAGAGTGCTGGACCAATCCATGCATCAAGGGGGTTGTAAATTTCAGGGCTCTGTCAGCTCAAGCTGAGACTGACTGTCACTGTCGCCAACCCCTGCTATACCCCTGCTGGTTTAACAACATGCAGCAGCTGGTATGTGTCTTCCCCCATGTAACTGTCTGTTGCTTGTGTTTGAATAATGCAAGGGAAGATTACAAGACACATATTAGCTTCAGTTTCAAATTAGGGCAGTTTGTGGCTAATAAATGGTGCACGCCCCACTCATCAAAGGGGGTGGCATACGTGCGTGCACCAATGTATGAATCCACCACTGCGTACTGCAACCACTAGGTGTACAATGGAGTGTAATTTGTTAAACATTTATTAAAGGGCTGGTAGTGTTGCTTTGGGTGTATTAACAGAATGCAAGGGGCACTGACTGAATTGTGTTTGTTTAACTGCACAGAATGCAAGGGAATTGGGTGGCACATTATAGGGCTCACTGAAATATTTGGGGCCGAGCATTGTATTACCTGTTTGGTTCAAGGGGCTAACTGTAAAGTATTTGTGTTTTGTCAACAATTTCTATTTTTTTCATCTGAGACTGTTGCAGCTCTCTCACTGATGCAGGAGTGGTTGGGTCAATCAGGAGAGAGACCCTGCAAGGCGCTGTTGTTTGAATTTTCACATGAGGGCTTAAATAACTGGTCACAGAGGAGCAGTTCACAGACACCAATGGAGGCGAGTGCAGGAGAGCTGTTGGAGGAGAGCCTGCACCACACCTAGGGGTCAACAGGACAGGAGTGAGGAGCCTCATGAGGAGCGAGGGGGGCTGCAGCTACTTGTTGTGAAGGGGTGCTGTGAGCAGTTAGGAAAGAAGATTATCCTCGGGAGCAGGGAATTCCTGGGTTTTGGTGGAGCTGTGCAGATGGGACGACAGTGGGGCAGAGATGCTGGAACAGTGATCTCATAGGAGAGAAAAGGAGAACAGGTTTTCATTAGGGAACTGGCTACATTTTTTAATAAATACTTGTAGCATCTGGGCATAAAGGGATGAGGGGCAGTGAGCATACTGCAACCACTAGGTGTACAACAGAGTGTAATTTGTTAAACATTTATTAAAGGTCTAGTAGTGTTGCTTTGGGTGTATTAACAGAATGCAAGGGGCACTGCCTGAATTGTGTTTGTTTAACTGTGCAGAACACAAGGGAATCAGGTGGCACATTATGGGGCTCGCTGAAATATTTGGGGCTAAGCATCGTACTACCTGTCTGGTTCAAAGGGGCTAACTGTAAAGTATTTGTACTTTGTCCACAATTTTTAATTTTTTCATCCGAGACTGTTGCAACTCTAACTCTGATGCAGGAGCAGTTGGGCCAACGGGAGAGAGATGCTGCAAGGCTCTGTTGTTTGAATTTTCAATGGGGCTTAAATAACTGCTTACACGGGAGCAGTTCACAGACACTGATGGAGAGGAGTGCAGGAGAGCTGGTGAAGGAGAGCCTACACCACACCTAGGGGTTGACAGGACAGGAGTGAGGAGTCTCAGGAAGAGGGAGGAGGCCTCAGCTGATTGCTTTTAGCTCTCAGGGGTTCTTCCCATCCTCCTTCCCTTCAACCCGCCCACCCCAAGGCATGTACTGCTTATAGAGAGGGCGGGTCTGTAGTGGTACACACCTTCCTGCCCCTGATCAGAATGGTCTAGTCCACAGAACAGGAAGAGGAGGGTAAGAAAACACAAAGGTGATAAGAAAGGATATTATATTATTCTAGACAAATACTTGTGAGTGACTAAAGATAGCAACAGGATGGGCTATTTATTTATTTAGCTTTTGTTTACCGGGTAAGTACACTAGACAAGTATTATGCCTATTTTCAGGAACCACCCAGGAGAGTACAACATGAGGAACAACAGTCAAGGGGACATGGCAAAGAGAGTACAGTTTTTTGTCACAGTAAACAAACGTGTGGGAAATACATCATTTGATGTTAGGGGAAACATACAGTAGTAAGCACATTTCAGATTATACACTCTAGACTAGCTAGTTCAACTGACAGATATATACAGGTCATCATACATAGGAGTGGAGCATAGCTCAAGGACTGGATTGGTCATAATATAACTTATAACATTGTTGTACACCCCTAGGCTAGTTGGATCGTGGACAGGTGTATACAGCTCATCACATTTTCTAAATATGAACATGTTAGACAGAAACAGAAACACTTGGTAATACAAGTTTCTACCAAGTGACCAAGGTGCAATATGTCATGGTTAGCCTATGACCGTGGAACAATAATGGGTGTAAAATGCCCAAGGCTTTTAGGCAGGAGTATCAGAAGTCATTGATACAGTGGGAAAATATCTCCAGGAATTCAATGGAGACACCCTGGGAGGTTCAGACAAAACAATTTGACACTTTACTCTAGGGAGGTTTGGGGCAGTCACACTCTTTTGCTAGTTTTAGGAAACCCCACAGGGAATTTCAAAAACTCAGATAGGAAGGGGCAGCTCGGATATCCACAGGCAGTGAATTCCAGAGTCTGGGCGCACTTATGGCAAAGTCCTGATCCCCCATGAGGGTCCGGGTAGGAGGGACTTTGAGCATCCCTCATGTGAGAGACCTAAGTTGGTAGGGGGTTGGATTCAGTTTAGGCAGAAGCCGGGCTAGATAGTATTGACGGTGGGAATACAGATAGATTAGAAGAAGATGCTGCAGGGAGTGGTGCAGTGCAATAGGTGTGGGACAGCAGTCTTCAGGAGGACATTTTGGGTACTGCAATGCTGCCCCATATGCAGGCACCTCTCTTGGCTGAGGAAAGAGGTGGCCAGTCTCCGGGTCAAGCTGGTGGGATTACTGGAGACCTTCATCTCCACCCAGAGGCCACCTAGTCACCAGCCACTGCTACACTGGCTGCCCAGGCAGAGGGCAGAATGGACTCTGGTGGGCTCAGGGAGGTGCCCGGAAGGGGGCAGAGACACAGCCCCTAACCAGTCAAGCTTAAGAACTCCTACCAAGTCTTGTAGGAGCAGGACACTCCTGAAAAGGGACCCAAGACTGCGACCAGCGAGGATGTGAGGGTCCTCCAGAAGGGAGACCCAGTGGGTGGAAGAAGAGTATCCCAGGGAAGAAGAAAATACTCCTGATGGGTGACTTGATCGTCTGGGGAATGGATCTGAGCAAGGACAGCAGAGAGGAAAGGGAGGTTAAGTGCCTCTCAGGAGGCACAGCCTGAATGGAGGGGGAGCAGATCCACTGGATCGCAACAGCAGTGGCAAAGAGAAGGGAGGGTGGAGGTCATTGTCCACCTGGGAACCAGTTACTTATCCAAGGGCAGGACAAGCATGGAGCAGGTGCAGGAGGATTTCAGGGAGTTGGGACAGCAGCTGGGGAAGGTGGCAAGCTCCATAACATTTTTGGAAGTGCTGCCATTCCACAACAGGGTGGAATAGGGAAATCTCTGTATCAGCAGCTTCAGCACTTGGTTAAAGGGCTGGTGCAGTGAGAAAGGGTATGGCTTCATTGGGGACTGGGGAGCCACCTGGAAAGATGTGACCATGTACTCAAGTGATGGGCTGCATCTGTCCAGGAAGGGAAAAGCAGTCCTGAATGAATGGTTTCATTGCTTCATTGCCGAGTGTTTAAACTAGCTGGGGGGGGGGGGCACCTGGAACAGAGAGGCTCTTGCAGCCCACCCCCCACAAGGGAGAGAATACAGAAATGAGGAACAGAAAGGCAAGAAGACGACAGTAACACCTACATCAGACATTGATGCTTAGGTGGAGAGGAAGCATAAAAAACAGACATGGGGGAAAGGAAAAAGCAGCACAGGAAAAGTGTAAATTGAGACAATAAAGGTAGTAGAACATGGAAGGCCATGAGTACAAATGCTTGTAGTGTAGGGAATAAAATCCCAGACCTAGAGGTGTTGTTAGTGGAGGCCAAACTAGACATAGCAGCAATAACAGAGACCTGGTACACCACAAATCATGACTAGGATGTTAAAGCACCAGGCTATACTCTGTTCAGGATGGACAGGGTAGGTAAAAAAAGAGGGGGGGTTGCCATGTACGTCAGGGAGGACATTAGGGCAACAGAGGTACTGGGTAGACGGGGGCCAAGGCACTGTGGATCACCCTTGAGCCAGCCATGAGCAAAGCAATCAATGTAGGGGTGATTGACAGACCACCAGCACAAGGGGAGGAGGCAGATAGGGACCTAGGGGATCAAATTCACACAATGACAGTAAAAGGTGAGTTATTACTGCTGGGGTATTTCAGTATCTCAGACGTGGATTAGACCATCCCAGCAGCTGCTTCAACCAGGAGCCAAGACATCCTGGATTCCCTACAGGGGGCAGGCCTCAGACAGCTAGTGATTGATCCCACCAGAGACAGGGCGATTCTGGACCTAATGCTAACCAATAGGAACATAATCAGAGACATACAGGTGCAAGGTCAGCTGGGTTCCAACGACCATCCCATGATGTGGTTTAGCACAGAAACAGAGATACAGTCTAGTCACACCAAGGCAAAGGCCTTAGATTTTTTTTTTTTTTTATATTTTTATTAAAAGTAAAGAGCAGTACAACAATACAAACAATTACATACACTTTTTTCTGGATTATAGGATCACATCTATAAAATGCCTTGATAGACATTAGGCTTCAGTGGGCTACATGATAGCTAAATAAAAAGTCAGTTGACAATTAATAGTTGAAGATAAGGGTGATAAAGGTGACATAGTGGAATATAACAACTTTAACCAAGTAAGTAGTAAGCAAACCACAGGGACTACTTAGGGGAACCAAGATGCACCCTACATAGAACTTAAAAATGTCAGCCAGTATTTGCATGATGTTGTTAAGCAAGTATTAGACCTTCCCCAATGGCCTTTTCCAGAGGGGGCCAAACTTTATCAAAAACATCTATTGTGCCATTGGCAGCATTTTGCACCTTTTCTAAGGTAAGATATTGTTTTATGTTTTGGACCCATTGCTGAATCGAGGGGGGCCAGGTGACATCCATGTCTGGGCCAATGTTTTCCTAGCATTGACCAATGCGATTCCCCTGCGTGGGTTCTCCACATAACTCCATTCCCTTATAGGTTCTGCCCCTGATAGAAATTCTAGAGGGGTGCATGGTAGTGCTTGTGAGAGGGGCTCCTCCATCATCCTATGAATTTCCACCCAGAAGGGGGAGATTTTTGTGCACGTTAGAGCTAGGTGTAAGAAGTCTGCTAATCAGCATGGCACTTAGGGCACTCAGGGGAGTTATCTGAATTCATGGTATACGATCTAGAGGGGGTAATATATGATCTATACATAAAGTTATGTTGTAACTGTTTAAGTCTATTATTCCTAGAGCAGGTGTTAAGGTGTTTTATCGCCAATTTCCATATGTTGGGATCCAATTTTGTGTTGAGGTCAGTCTTCCATTTCTGTCTAATGGATTGTGCATAGTCCACCTCTGCTCCTATCAAAGTTTGATAATATATAGATAGTGCTTTCATCCCTGGTGGTGGGTTATAAAAACCCTCCTCAAATGGAGTAGATGCAGCTCATCCCGCCTCTGCCGTCGTGCTGTCTCCGAATCTTTGGCGAACCAGTCGATAGATGAAATAGTCCCCAGGGTCAGTAGAGTATTTAGCCATCAACTCTGGGAATTCAACAAATCTCCCCCCCTAGTATAACTGCAGAGCATGTCTCACTCCTTTGGCCCTCCAAGCTCTAACTCTCTGATGTAGGTGCACTGTATATGTTCCTCTGCCTTTTAAAACAGTGGTAAGGTCCGAGTAAGGTAAGTGCACTTCATTCTCTGGGCCTCCCAGCTTACCATGTGCATAAGTCCAGGCCTTTAGGGTAGCAGCAGTGCATGGGTTGCTGGTGGCAGGTTTATCCCTAAGCCCAAGCTTCCCTGACAAGCACATATGCCTGAGAGAACCCCCAATCTGTTCTTCTTCCAAATCAACCCAATCCAGCCTAGCACTATTCCCTCCAACAGGTAAAAAAGCTAACTGATCCACCAAGTAGTAAAGCTGGAAGTTGGGTAGCCCCATCCCACCCCTACTGGGAGTCATTTGTAGAATTGTCCTCTTAATCCGGGCTCCTTTCCCTCTCCAGATAAAAACATGTATCAGGGCATTCACTTGCATAAAGTACACTAAGGGAACTCAGATTGGCAGGGATTGATAAAGGTACAGGCATCTGGGCAGGATCATCATCTTCACTGTGTTAACCCTACCAACACAATCCTGTCCTCGTTTCTTCACTAATGGTATATAATTATGAGTATACAGTGTACTAAATTTAGCAGACATAAATATACCCAAGTGTTTTATTTTATCCACAATCACCAGTCCCCCTAATACCCGCATTAACTGATGCCTATTTAACTGCCCCCCTGGGAGGAGTTCACTCTTCATCCAGTTAACTTTATATCCTGACAGTGCCCCATTTTTCTGTAGCAAGCAATGTACTTGGGGTAAGTCCTGGACTGGGTTCTGCAGATATAAGAAGACATCATCCGCATACAGGGCCACCTTATGCTCCCTTTCCCCACCCATGAAACCCAGTATTTCCCACATGGTTTCTAATAGTTGCTGCTAAAGGTTCCAGAGCCAGAACATCCAAGAGCAGGGGGAAGGGACAGCCCTGTCTGGTACCCCTCCCCAGTGTAAATGGAGCTGACAGAGAGCCAGTCACCAAGATCTGTGCAGTCAGAGTGGCATACAAAGTCCTGATCCAAGCAAGAATTTTAGGTCCCAGCCCTTGCCTTTTTAAGGCTTCAAACATATATCCCCACTCGACCCTATCAAACACCTTCTCTACATCCAAGACAAGGATGGTTGCACCATGCTTAATGGCTGACCTACCTGAAGTGTGCAGGATATTGAGGGTTCTTCTTACGTTATGCTTCCCCTGTCTGCCACCCACAAACCCTGATTGGTCTGAATTTATAAGACTAGGGAGTATAGGCTCTAGCCGGGATGCCAGCACCTTGGCCTGTATTTTATAGTCGGCTGTTTATAATGATATGGGGTGGTATGAGGCACAGTGGGCAGGGTCTTTACCCAGTTTAGGGATGACAATAATGGTGGCTGCCATCATTGAGGGTGATAGCAGCCCCTTACTCAGCCCTTCTGGTAGTTCATCCAGCAAGGGGTCCTCCAACAGGTCCTTAAAAAGTTTAAAGAAATCAATAGGTATCCCATCTGGACTGGGAGCCTTGCCACCTGCAAGCGCCTTCATGGCACCAAGGAGTTCAGCCTGCTTCAGGGTCCTTTCCACCTTCTCCATCTGCCCTGGAAGAAGAGTCCCCAAGGGGGCCCTGTCAAAAAATGCTTGTATCTGTTGTGTAGTTGGGACTACCTCTGATGTGTACAGTTTCCAGCAGAACTTATTGAACTCCTCTCCTGTTACTCCCGTGGATGTGGTGATTTCTCCATTTGCCTTAAGTAGCTGTGTGACTCCCCTGTCTCCTCTCTTCTTCAGCTGCCAGGCCAGAAACTTCCCTCTCCTGTCCCCATCAAAGTAGGCACTGGCCCCTGATAGGAGAATTGTTCTCTCAAGCTGTGTAGTATTTAACAGATTAAATTTCCATTTTAGTTTTTGCACTATCATGTATAATGGCTGTGTTGGGGTTCTCATATGGGCCTCTTCAAATGCCCTGATCTTCTGCCGAAGTTGCTCCAGCTCAAACTGGGCTTCCTTTTTCTGGTGTGCAGAGTAAGATATCACCTAGCCCCTAATGAATGCCTTCATGGCGTCCCATCTAGCCGAGTGCGAGGTGTCTCCCCTCACGCTATGTGGCCAAAATTCCTCTAGCGACCTAGTTATGTATGCAATAAATTCCTTATCCTTCAAAATTAAAAGGTCTAATCTCCACGAGCCTTGTTCTGGGCTTACACTTCCACCTATCCCCAATGTAATTTGGAGGTATGCATGATCAGATATAACAATAGGGGAGTACCGAGCTGGACCCATACAGGACAGTAGGAGGGCTCCCACCCACACCCTGTCCAGCCCGGCATATGTGCCATGCACATGTGAGTAGAAGCTGGATTCTCTATTTGTGGGATTTTGGTGCCGCCATGTATCCACCAGGGAATAGGCCTGCTCAATCTCCCCCAAGGCCAATGCATTTTTAGAAACAGGAACAGGAGCAGGGTTAGACCTATCCAGCATGACATCAGTAACACAATTAAAATCCCCCCAGCACCCATGGACCCGGCATACTGGACATGTCCATGGCCAATCTCTGGAAGAATCCCTGATCCTCTACATTAGGGGCATAGACCGCACCCAATGAAAATGGGTCTCCTCCCTCAACCATCAAATGTGCCAAGACATATCTACCTCCTCCATCTTTAATTGCCCTATGCACTTCTGCCCTCAGATTCTTAGGGAGTCATATTGAGGTGCCTCTAGCCTTGGAGGAGTAGCAGGCAGACAGCCAACGACCCCCCATATACTGTTCTGTTTTTAAGGCCTCTTGCGCTGACATGTGGGTTTCCTGCATAAGAATGATTTGGGCCTGAGCCCTTTTCATTTCATTGATGACCTTCTTTCTTTTGAGTATCGACTTCAGACCGTTGACATTCCACATCACCACATTAATAAGGTTACCCATTGTCACTTATATAAAATAACATTGCTGTTTCATTAATGCACTGTGATACCACGAAGCCCAATGCATAGCGTAACTTCCATACCTGTGGATCCTTTTCATCAAACATTATTTGCTCTCCACTAAAACAGAGCACCCAGCCTTCCCCCTTAACTTGAACACTACCCTCCCCACGTAACTTAATTGAATGTGCCAACAGGGCAATCAGAACAAATTTTAACCCTACCCCCCTTGACTGGGCATAACTCTACCCTGTCAGATTTCCCTTTCTTTTGGATGGCTGGTGTTAGATTTACTTGAGCATCAATCCTGTACATAGCTTACCGGCTCCAGCAGATTTTAGCTCACTGAGCTGGTAGTAGAAGCAGCGTAAAAACAAGATACCCTTATCTGCTCTTCCTTAGCTGACACCAAGTGGGAGGCACATACCCGGGCACCGCTCCTCCGAGGATGGGATTCATGGCAACCTCCACCCTGTACAAGTAAAAAAAACAACAAGTATCCATTTTCCAACCAGCTTGCCCCCATGGCTCCCTCCTCCTCCTCCCAACATCCCCAGCATGAGTGAAAAACTTACTGATATTGATGCTGACCAGTGATTCCCAGCTTCATCATGCAAAGATTAACAGCATAGCTTAGCTATAGCTCTCTCATACAACTATCATGCAGTTCCCTTTCCCGCACAGAGACAGATTATGTATTCAGGTGCCCCCCCGCCGCACAGTGCATATATACAAGGCTGACTTCCCATACAGATATGTCCTACTCTCTACCCATGCCCCTTCCTCCCTCCTGTTGGCATGCTTTGCTTAGCCATCCCCCCCCACTGATAGGCCTCTATCAGCTGATTATATTAAGCCTAGCTGCACATGCAGATCAAACAGTCCCCCCTACCCCCTTGTTCATGCAAACTCTAGCATGCTTCCCAAGGTCATGTAGGTGAACCTCCCTGAGGGATTATAGTTACACTTGCCATAGCCCACTTCTAGTAGACCACCCGCTGGCATCCACATCCCCAGATGTGGTCTGGTGGAGTCGCCACTATTTACAGCCAGGGTAATTTTCTTCAGAAATTGACACCCCTCAATACATCCGACCTCCTCTTGGGGTATTCCAGCTCCCTCGACTGCCCCGACCTCACAGATCTATCTACACAGATTAACACCGGGCATAAGTCAGCTCTTCAGCGGTATGGCTGGTCTGTGCTGCCCAAGTCTCGACAGTCCCCTAGCTTGATCACCCCGACTAATCTTTGTAGAATCCACACGTTGAAAATGGAGGAGCAGGTTGGGGGATAAATATACACTTCCATTATGCCCACTGATACTCACATCCCCAGATGTGGTCAGGTGCAGTCACACCTTCAACCTGGACCACCTCGTCCCACCTACCTCCTCTGCAAGAACAGAAACCAAACTGATCTCCTCTCCTGCTTGTGGGCAATGGCTTACATCCATTCCAGAACACCATCCCAAATCGCCATCAAGGTCCTCAAACTTATGGACAGGGGCATTTGCATCGCTGCAACTCACTCCACTCTCAGGCCCCCTTGCGATGCCTTCCAGACTTTGTGATGCAGGACTAAATTCTGCTCCTCGCAATAACGACAGGCCACAAAATCCCTTGCACTGTTGGCCCCATGCGCAGTACCTTTCATGAGACCCAAGTGGAAAAAAACAGAGGTGGGAGTCGCTACTTTGCAAAAGGAGGATGAAGACTGGAGAGGGAGAAAATAACAGAATCCCATCCCTGAGAGTAGACATAAAAGCAGTAAACAATACCTTAGCACATCAACGGTTTGGGGATCTATCGCCCTCTTGTCTTGTGGCCTCTGTAACCTATTTCTCAGTCTCTAGGTAATTGTGAAATATTTTAGGTGCACTGTACCTCCCGGCTGTTCAATCCTCAGTTTTGCAGGACAGAAGAAGGAGAATGGCCAGCCGAGAGTGTGCAGCTTGGATTTCACTCCATTGAATTTCTGGCGTTTATTTTGTAGCTCGTGGCTGTAACCTTGGTAAATCCCCACTCTGGAGGTGCCACATCTGATGGAGCCCCGCTTTTTTGCTGCTGCCAGAATTGCCTCCTTGTCGGTGAACTGGAGGTATTTAATTAAACAGTGCCACAGTCGTTCATTGGGTTTAGGCAGGGGGCTGACTCTGTGTGCCCGCTCAATCTCATAATTCATGGCCTCCGGGGGAAGCTTGAGGTTTTGCACCAGCCACTGCTGAAGTCCAGTCCCTGGGACCTTCCCTTCCATACCCTCAGGGAGCCCCACTGTTCTCAAATTGGACCGTCCGGAGCAATTTTCTTGTTCTTCTACTTTCTCCCTCAGCTCTGCAATGATGTCGGTATAGTTGGAGCGCTCCCACGACATAATATGGAGCGAGTCTTAAAGGTCGCTTACCCTCTGTTGGAGTTCGCTTATGTGGGTAGCATGTGTGGTGGTGGTTTCTGTCAGGCCTGTTACCACCGATTGCAGGTGGCCCATTTGGGCCATTATTGTTGCAAATCCTGCCCGCATTTTTTGCTGCATACTGTCTAGTGTAGAGGGGATCCCTGCCAACAAGCACTCTAGGTCAGACATTCCTAACTTGCTTGGCACTGGTGGCCTGTTGGCACACAGGGGAGCCTGGGCCTGCCTGCAGTCCCCATCGAGGTTCTGCTGTCCCAAATTGCAGTTTTGATGGCTTGTTTTTGGATTTCCTCAATGCCATCTACTACTGCTATTACACCCTTAATGATAACCAATGCATTTATTGCTGGAACTCCGGAAAAGGACACTTAACAAGTGGATGTTCAGGGAGCTAAGCTAAATCACGACCGCCATCTTGCCAGAGCTAGCCACACCCCCAAGGCCTTAGATTTTAAGAGGGCAGATTTTGTTAAAATGGGGAAATACATCAAAGAGGCACGAGCGAGAAGGAGAGTGGGTGGGGGAGTGGAGGAGCAGTGGGAACACCTGAAGAGAGCCATAGGGGAAATGGTGAATCAATGCATCAGGGTGGTAAACAAGGGCAAGAGAAGGAGGAAGCCACTTTGATCTCAAAAGAGGTAGCAGACAAGGTAAGGGCCAAAGTGAGGGGGGTGGCGGGAAATATAAGGAGACTTAAACCGAGGAAGACAGAGATGTGTACCTAAGGAATTTAAAGGAGGCAGGAAAGGCTATGAGGAAAGCAAAGGCACAGACAGAAGAAAGATTAGTGCAGATGGTAAAGAAAGGGGACAAGACATTCTATAGGTACATCAGCGAAAGGAGGAAGGCCAGGGGAGGGACTGTGAGGCTAAAAGGGGATACAGGTGAGTATGTGGAGGGAGACATGGAAAAGGTGGGAATACTGAACAAACACTTCTGTTCTGTATTCACTGAAAAGGAGAAGGGTCAGGGTTCCCAGCTTGGCAGCAGGGGGGGTTGGGGGAGGTAGACACAAGTACATTCACAGTGGAGAGAGTCCTGGAAGAGCTCACAAAACCGAAGGTGGAGAAAGCAATGGGACCAGATGACATACACGTGAGAATATTAAAGGAGCTGTGTAGAGAACTAGCAGCACCTCTGGCAGCCATGTTCACAGAGTCACTCAACACAGGAATGGTTCCGGAGGAACTGGAAGAGGGCACATGTGGTCCCTCTACACAAAAGTGGGAGTAAGGAGGAGGCAGGGAACTATAGTCAGTTAGCCTCACCTCAGTAGTGGGGGAGATCATGGAGCACTGCTTAAAGAGAGGATAGTGGCACATTTGGAATCCAGAGGTGCCTAGGATCCGAGACAACATAGATTCACAGCAGGAAGGTCATGTCAGAAGAATCTGATAGACTTTTTTGACTGGATGACAAGGGAAGTTAATCAGGGGTGGGGATGGGGTGGTAGACATTGCCTACCTTGATTTTATCAAAGTCTTGGACACAGTACCACGCAAAAGGCTTGTAAATAAGATGGGTAGTCTGGGAATGGGGCACAAGGTGATAAGCTGCATTAGACAGAATGCAGATGGCAGTGGTAAATGGGATCCAGTCCAAAGAAGGGGGGGTGACCAGCGGGGTACCTCAGGGATCACTCTTGGGACCGGTTCTGCTTAATGTCTTCATTAGTGACACTGCAGTAGAACATGAGAGAAAGGTCTGCCTGTTTGCAAATGACACCAAGATCTGCAACAGGGTGGATACTCCAGACGGGGTAGAGAGGACGAGAAGGGACGTAGAAGAGCTTGAAACATGGTCTGAGGTGTGGCAACTGAGGTTCAATTCCTAGAAGTGCAAAATAATACACCTGGGAAGAGGAAACCCTGGGGAAAGCTACAGGATGGGGGGAGGTGCAATCACCAAGGAAGAAAGGGACATGGGGTTATCATTTCTGATGACCTAAAGATGTCCAAGCAGAGTACAAAGGCTGCAAGGAGGGTCAGTGACATGCTGGGGTGTATAGGCAGAGGTCCTGTCACACTCTTTCTGAGTTCAAGACCCACTTGCTCTCCTTTCTGACTGCCTCTGCTACATGCTCCTGCTATATAGGGCACCGATGACTGCACTTGTTACACACTAGCTACCTCTCTTATCTGTTGGCAGTTGTATGATTACTCTGCTGTATTTGTTGACAATCTTATGATTACTCTAGTTCTGAACTGAAATACTCTGTTGTTTATGTATTTTGTATATACAGTTGTGTAAATAGTGTTCTTCTTGCTCTTCTGTATTTTATGATACAGTTTTAGTGTGTTATCAAAGACTATCATTTATTGTTTACTTCCACTTTTGAACTGTCTTTACCTGTTATGCCTTCAGTTTATACAGATGTGTTTCTATCATGTTGTACTCCCGGGTCGACCCTGAAAAAGGGACTGTAACTGTCTCAGTGGACTTACCTGGTTACCAAAACTCAAATAAATAAATAAAATCAATGTGAGGAAGTTTTTCTTCATGGAAAAGGTGGTGGATACATGGAACAGACTGCCACAGGAGGTGGTGGGAGCAACCACAGTAGAGGGTTTTAAACATGCCTGGGACAGGCATAAGGGAACCTTAGAGGTGGGCAGAAGAGGAGAGAAGCCATTGACCAGTTAGGGTCCTAGGCCGCAAACTAGTGCAGGGTCTAGGGCAGACTTGATGGTCCTTATCTGTTTTTATGTTAAGAATTGCAACCAAACTAGAAGCAGAAGCAAAAGTCCAAACTGAGAATGTATAGCCAGCACTAGTGATGAAAAAAGAAGAACAGGCAGGGACAGAACCAAAAAGTGTGTCTGCCTTCTTCAAATGGTGAGCTATACAACAAACAGAGATTGATAAACAGAGAAGAGAAGAGATGCAGTGACAGGAGCAGTGATGGCTGGATGCCTTGCAAGCTGTCAAAGCCGGGAGGATCTGGTACAGGTCCAGCAGCTCAACAAAACACAAACAGCTTGAAAAACATTAAACTTACAAAGCCGTGTCCCCTGGATGACATCACAGCATATCTAACAACTTCTGTAAAGGTTGCCATAACCTGCCAATGGTCAAATCAGCAATGGACAATCAGGCTGGTACCTTATCTGACAGGTAAAGCCCAACTTGCCTGCAGCAATATTGACACTGCATAGTCGGAAAACTATGACCCTGTGAAAAGAGAAATCCTTAAAAGATATGGCAGGTTCAGGATGATACAGGGAGTGGTGCAGTGCTCTGGGTGTGGTGCAGCAGTCTTCAGATGAACATTCTGGGTACTGTGGTGCTGCCCCATGTGCAAGCACCTCTCAGGGCTGAGGGCAGAGGTCGCCAGTCTCCAGGCCAAGCTGGCAGGAGTATTGAAGACACTCACCCCCAACTCAGAGACCACCATGTCCCCAGCCAATGCCACAATGACTGCCCAGGCAAATGGCAGGGTGGACTACGGTGGGCTCAGGGAGACTCAGGGGTGGGGGCAGAGACAAATCCACCATCCAGTCCAGCTGAAAAACCTTTTCACTGTTTTGGAGGAGTGGGAGAGTCCTGCAAAGGAACCCGAGGTTGAAACCAGGGAGGATGTGAGGGTTCTCCAGCAGGGAGACCCAGTGAGGGAGGGAAGAGAACCCCAAAGGAGGAAGTAGAACCCAGGCCACAACACGTGTCTGTATCTGGGTGGCAACAGTGACAATGCCAGAAGTAGGGGGTAGGATTAGGTAATAGGTATGAAGTTCTGGTGTCGGTAGCAGAGGAGGAGGAGGATGGTACCCCAGGAATGGGGCAGGTGACATTCAGAGTAGGGGAATGCTGGGGACAGTAGTCCAGATGGGAGAGGGGAGGCTCAACCGTGGGGGTAGGGGAGGGGGTGACAGAGCAGGGGGAGCAGTGGGGGAATGCAGCCAAGGGTGAGTTGGAGTGGCACTGGTGAAGCAGGGGATCATAGATGGTGAGTTGGTCACAGGGAGTGGGGTGGCAGGCATGGGGAAGAGAGGTCCATCCAGGAGTGAAGGGGAGTGCAGGGGGTTCAGGTGCTGGTGGGCAGGAAGGGCAATCACTCAAGGGAGGAACAGGGTTTGCAGACAGTTAAAGTCAAGTGGTGGGGAGGGGGGCGGAGTAGTAGTGATGGGGGACTCTATACTAAAGGGGATCAGGTGGGGAGGGAGGGGTGAATGGCACAGTCGGATATGGGTGGAATCTATACCGGGCTTAACTGCGGGTAGGGCAGGGCAGGGCAGGGCAGGCTTTGCTTAGATATGTCAGGAAGGGAAGAGAAAAACCTCATGTGGTGGCACCAATGACCTGAGGAGAGTCCGGTGTAGTTGGTTAGGGAGAGATTTTTTTGTTTTGTTTTGTTTTTGTTTTGTTTTTACAGCTTTATTTCTGTGCCCCCACCTTTCTGAACTCTTTCTTTCAAGAGTGGTCGCTCGAGGTCTGTCCTGTTGCTCCCGAGCCCCTCTCACACCTCTGGGAGGGTCCCTCCAGCTGCTCTCGCTAGCCACCCAGCCCCTGGCTCTGAGTCTCCCAAGGCAGGACTGCCAGATTATTCCTCCTGGTACTCTATCTACAATCAAGTCTGGTGGCGTGAGGCAGTGGACAGCAGAGGGCGAGAGGTTGAGCTCAACATTGGGCATAGTGGACAAACCCGGACCTTCTGTCACCTATCAGGAGGCAGAGGGATTTTCTGCAGGTGTTACACCCTTGCCCCACCCCCCAGGCTGAGCCCAAGCATGCCGTGACACCAGAGACATCTGTTGCAGCTCCCCATCCCTCAATGCATGCCCTGAGCATTGCAGGACCTCTGGTCACCACTGGAGGCCACTGTAGTGCTGGGCAATCCCCCTGGAACCCCCCGAGGGAGGAGAACTGTCCTCCGGATGCTCAATCGTCCCTCTCCCCTGCTAACCCCCGATGGCCCAGGCTTATTCCTGAACCTGGGTTGCCAGCATGGCGCAAGGTGTGGTGTCCAGCGCCTCAACCATCAGCACCACCGGGCCAGCAGTTAGGGAGAGATTTGAGGAACTAGGGAAGTTGTGCATGGAGGTTGGGTGCTCATGGCCTTCTCAGAAGTGCTTCTGGTACCCAGGGCAAGGAAGGACAGGATTGTGGAGTTTAACTCTTGGCTGGTGGGGTGGTGTTGCTGTCATGGATATGGGCTGTGGGAGATTGGGAGAACACATGGGTCAACAGTGACCTATATGCAGCAGACAGATTGCACTTGAGTAGAGCTAGGCAGGGGGTCTTGAAGTGGAAACTGGAGGAATACTTCACTTCCAAGGGGTTTTTAAACTAGGAAGGGGGGAGGTGAGTGTGCAGCTAGTGTGTAAGGTCGTCAGGTAGGGGATCTGAATGAGCTGACCCCCCATGACAGCAGTGTTTGCAATGGGATTGGGCCATGAGGGAAGGGTCAGGTAGAGGGAGCGCAGGTTAGGGAGAAAGTGGCTAATGGGTGGTCTCCCTGGATGCGAGGAGCCTGGGTAACAAAGTAGCTGAACTACAGGCTCTCTTAAACATACAGATGGTGGATGTTGTGACCATCATGGAGACGTGGGCCAGCAAACACCAGGATTGGGATCTGGTGATCTCCGGGTACAGGGTTTATAGGAAGGACAGAGTGGTGGGGAAAAGGGGAGAGGTGACAGTTTACATAAAGAATGGCATTAAGTGCACAAGGGATGAGGGGGAGGAGGAGAGGACAGAGGCACTGTGGATTCAGTTCCTGGATTCAAGGGGTAGGAAACTGAAGCTAGGGGTGGTGTATAGGCCACCGGTGCAGTCCGAGGAGTTGCATAGGGAGTTGGCAGATCAGATTCAATGGGTATGTGGTAAGGGGAGCGTGGTGATCATGGGGGACCGCAACCTACCTGGGGTGGCTTGGGGAACCCAAACCACCTCTAGTGTCAGGGAACAGGTACTTCTGGATGCATTCCAGTATAGCCATCTGGTGTAGATGGTTGGCGAACCAACCTGGCTAGGTAATACATTGGACCTGGTGTTATCAAATGGGGAGACGGTGAGAAAGTTACACGTGGAGGACCCACTAGCTGGGAGTGACCACCTTTCAGTGTGGTTCATGCACAGCATGAGCAGGGAGGCTGTGGGGTCAACAACAAGGGTAGTGGACTTCAGAGGGGTGGACTTTGGGAGGATGAAGGAAATACTGAGGGGCACCTTGAGGGGATTAGGTCAGAGATGGACATACAACAGAAGTGGGATATCATAAAGTCTGGGCTGAGGGAGGCTACTGAAGCGTGCACCAGAACTCTGAGCAAGAAGACCAGGACTAAGGTGCCATGTTGAATGACCAGGAATGTGTTGGAGGGGGTGAGGGCCAAGGCAGCAGCTTTAGGAAACTGAAAAGAACCAGGAGAGAGGAGGACAGGGAGATGAATGCGAGGAGGTCCAAGGAGGTAAACAAGTTAGTAAGAGATGCCAAGGCCTCCAAGGAGCTGAGGCTGGCTCGGGGCATCAGGGAGAGGGAGAAGGAATTCTACAGATATGTTAGGAAGAAAAGGAACTGCAGGGACTGGTTAGTCCAGATCAAGAAGGATGGGGGGGGGGTGGAGAAGGAGGAGAAACAGGCAGAAGTACTGAATGAATACTTCTGCTGTGTTGTCATGAGGGAGGTAGAAGGTCCACTACCTCCATGGACTGGAAGGCTAGGGATGAGGGAGGAGAAGGTGACTGATGGGGTGATTCTGGAAAGCAAGGTATTGGAAGGTCTGAAGGCACTTAGGGTGCATAAGGAACCAGCTCCAGATGGCATTCACTCTAGGGTGTTGAGGGAGATGGCTGAGGTGTTGGCTGGACCTCTGGCTGACATGTTCAACACCTCCCTGGACACGGGGTGCATGCTGCAGGACTGGAGGTTGGCTCATGAGGTGCCTATCCACAAGAGTGGCCCAAAGGATGAGCCAGGTAATTACAGACCTGTCAGTCTCACTTCCATAGTGGGTAAACGTATGGAAGCAATCTTGAAGGAGAGGCTGGTAACCCTCCTGGAGGTCAATGAGGTCCAGGATGGGCAGCAGCATGGGTTCATCTCTGGGAGGTCATGCCAGACTAACCTAAAAGAATACTACGACTGGGTCACAAGGGAGTTGGACAAGGGCCATGCAGTAGATGTCCTATATTTGGATTTCAGCAAGGCCTTTGATTCGGTTCCTCACGGGTGGCTGGAGGCAAAGCTGAAATATGTAGGTATGGGGGTTAAGCTGGCTAACTGGATCAAGAATTGGCTGGAAGATAGACTGCAATGGGTGGTTGAGGGCGAGGGGGAGCCTCTCATCTCCTAGGCCAGTAACCAGCAGTGTGCCACAGAGCTCTGTGCGGGGGCTGGTGTTGTTTAATCTGTTTATATCGGATATTGCACATGGGGTTAGGAGCAAGATCAGTTTGTTCACTGACGACACCAAGATGGGGGCTATTGTGGATGACATAGAGGGGTGGCAGAAGCTACAGGGTGACCTAACCAGACTTGAGGAATGGTCAACAAGGTGGCAATTGGGCTTTAATGCAAAGAAATGCAAAGTTATGCACTTCGGGATGAAGAACCCAAGGGGGAATATTGGTTGGATGGGGTATAGTTGGGTGTCACTGAGAAGGAGAAGGATCTAGGGGTCATAGTAACAGGGAGCATGAACAACTCTGCTCAGTGCAGGAAGGCTGCGGCTAAGGCCAATAGGATGCTGGGGTGCATTCCATGGGGGTTCTCGTCCAGACAAAAGGATGTGATCCTGCCCCTGTGCAAGTCCTTGGTCAGGCGACATTTGGAGTACTGCATGCAGTACTGGCATCTGTATCTGATGAAGGATATCAGGCAGCTCAAGGCGGTGCAGCATAAAACAACAAAAATAATACAGGGGATGAAGGCAGAACTACAAGGAAAGGCTGAGACACTTGAGTTTGTACACCCCGGAGGAGAGAAGGGATTGGGGGGATATGATTGAAACTTTCAAATACTTGAGGGGGATCAACAAATCTGGCACAGGGGTTATTTAAGCTGAAGAAGTGAAGGGACACGAGGGGGCATGGGTAAGACTGTAGGGTGGCAGATTCAGGATGGAGACGAGGAAGCATTATTTCACTGAGAGTGTGGTGTCAAAATGGAACGCTCTATCAGAGGAGGAGGTGGTGGCATTCAGGACAGCGGGCAGTTTCAAAAGAGCATGGGACAGGGCAAGGGGGGCTGGGTAAACAACGCTGAGCAGTTTTCCAAGAGTGAAAAGGGGTTGGGGTGGGGCAGCTGCAGTATAGGGGTGCTAGCTGTGCATCCGAGCAGACTTGATGGACTGTGAGGCTTGTTTCTGCTGGCAAGTTTTGTATGTTCATATGACATCTCAGGAGAGACTTACAAGTACAGGCAGAGATTCTGGTCCCTGAAGTACCACTCAGATGACAATCCTTATGAAGCCTTTACCTGACACAGATAACTTCTCATTAAATGACTCCAATCAAAGGACAAAACAGTCCCACAGATCATCGACATATTTGCAATGGAGCAATTCATCAGCATCCTTCCTACAGACGTGCAGCTTTGCATAAAAGAACACCAACCAGAAAGTGGGGAACAGGCCTTTTCTTTTGCTGAAGACTATCAGATGGCCAGACACTGTAGCAGCAAAGTATCAACCAAGGAATCTTAAGACACTCTTTGTCCCAACTTAACCCCAGTTAAGATAAGAACTCTAATAGGGGTAAGAAATTTGCACCCAAAGACTTTATTTTCTATAACTGTAATAAGTCAAGCTATATTGCAAGAAACTGCCATAAAAGTAAGAAGGGTACCACTGAAGCAAATTTGGCCATAGCAAATTGGTGCAAGCATTTAACAGATGTCAAGAAGGGAACTAAAACTGTGAAGGGACTTATAGATTCGGGAAGCAGACAGACACTAGTGCATGTTTTATTTTTCCACTTTCTCTTACTCTGGTCACCACTGCCTCAGGCTCCTTCGGTCATCCTGCTTGATCCCATCCTCTAAGATCCTACCTACCAAGGGACCTGCTCCCCTGTTCCACCCTCAGAGACCTCCAGGTCGTAACCCCCCAGGGCAGGGCTGCCTTCAGCTCCACAGCACCATACCTCTCTATCAGAGCCCCTCAGGCAGAGGTGAAGATCAGGGGGATTTTGCAGGTCTCTGGAGGGCAGGATCCAGTGATAGATGTGGTGACAGCTGATGTCTACCACTATAGGAGGTGGGGTATTTCCTGATTTCTGGTTCCCCCAAGGGTGCAGACAAGCAATGATGTCCAGTGCAAGACGTCGTGCTCCCACACCATTCCCGCATATGTCCGCTGTCGCCTCCACCCCTTCCCATGGTGGTCCCTGCTGTTGCTCCCCAGTTTCCACTAGGAGTCGCTGATAGCAGGGAAGCCACAGCCCACCCTCCCTGAGGGAGAAGAGCAGTCCACTGGACACTCAGTCCTCTCTCCCCTGGCCAACCCCCGGTAGCCTGCACTCACTTCCTACCTTGGGTTGCCATCGTGATGTGAGGTGTGGCATCCAGCACCTTAATCCTCATTGTTACCGGGCCAGCCCACTCTGGTGCATGTTGAATTGCTGGGAGAAGACTGTGTAAATGGACCAGTTACTGGGGTGATCTGCATCCATGGGGACAATCAGTACTATCCCGACACCCAAGTGACTCTGAACATTAATGCAGTGCCACACCAAATGAAAGAGGGGTAGTTACCTGTATTTCTGATGACTGGAAATGACTTTCCAGGATTTGCTAAGTTAATCACAGAGGGAGTAAACCCTGCTGTTTCTGCAGCTGTGATAACAAGAGCAGAGGTAAAGAAAATCTCAGATTTTGGGGGTTATGTTTCTTTTTGGTGACTTTGATTCAGGCTTGTTTGAGCATGGCTCCAAGATCCAGAAGTACAGGGGTACAGCTGGGCGAAAGTTGTGAATTCTGCTTTCGAAGAACTTTCACAAAATGTTCTAAACTTTCGCCACTTTTGAGATTGGAATCTCCTGAATGCATTTGTCAGATTTTTACCCTGTTCTGTTGAATGTTTTGGCTGAACTGTGGAATACTACACATGAGCTGTGGAATAACAGTTCTGAGGAATTTTATTCCCGCAGTTTAATGGATCATTCCATAATACATGTAATCATTCCACAGCATGTGTTAATATGTCCCCCAGAGCCACTCGTTGCTGAAAATGAGTGGTTTCACATGCCTTCAGCTGAGCAAGAACAGCAAAGCGCAGCTGAGCTGTTCTAGCTCAATCTGAAGGCAAATGAAACCACTCATTTTCAGCAATGAGTGGTGATGGGGGACATATTAATATATTATTGATTGAGACAGATCAATAATATATTTTTTTAAAAAAACTTTCCAGAACGTGCCCGTTTCCAGGGCATCGGCGCGTGAGATGCTCTTCACAGAATAAGTGCGCCTCACGTGCAGGGGAAAGCAGTACTCTGGTCAGGAGCGCTCCCTCGAGCTACAATTCAGTGATCAGTTCTGCAGAATTTCTCTCTGCAGTATAATTCATTAATCCCACAATTCACACATTCACTCCACAGTTCAAGTGACTCACTGAACTGCAGAATGAATGTAACAATGGCAGATTAAAGTATTAAAGGGCACTTAAGCTGTTTTTCTAGATTAGTCATTGTGTCCCCACAGTGCCTTGTTTAATGGTTCATGTCCTGCAGATGATTTCACACCTTTTATTTTCTTAATAAAGTCACTCATTCTCAGAATGGAGCTATGTGTAGTTCCTGCTGCTCTGACTGTTTTCAGGAGTCTGAACCCATGTGTGATGCCAGCAGTGTGCACGCGCTGCACAACAAGATGACGTCATTGGAACAACTTGGTCTTAGTGTAATACGGTTGCAAGCCTATGGAGCAGGGTTTCCTGTCCCTTTGAAAGCTGCTCAGTCATGATAAAAACACATTTTGTAATTTCACTTTCAGGCTGTGTGGTATTTCTATGCAATCTCCACCTTGTCATACTAATATTACTTTTAATAACCTTTCCTGATGCCATGATAAGTACTGTGTGTCTCATCCTCAGGTTCATAATTTTATAGTGTAACAATGCATACCTTTCAATCAAATAGCACCATAGACATGTTATTCCCTGTTTAGGTTTTGTTGTCTGACATACATTGTCTTCTGATATAAATCACCCGTGTCACAGCAACATTTCTCTAACACCTACTATACATTTTAATAGCCTTGCCCGATGCCACACTTAGTGCTGTGTGTCTCAGCCTCATGCTCATAATCTGTCAGTATGCCAATACATTTGTTTCAAATAAATGGCACCTTTGAAATGTTATTTCCCTTTTTGTTGTTGTCGGACATACATTCCCTTTTGATTGCTCCATCATGATGTGTGCCTAGTGATGCTCCTGTAGCCGACTGTTCTGTTGCCTCTGCTGAGTGGTGTGTGTGTCTGTGTGTGTGTATACTCTTGTATATGAAGTGCTGCTGAGGGTCATTCTGTTTGATGTTTCATCTACTTTTCCTATAAAAACTGACTGTTTGAAAAATATATTATGCTGCTTAGTTCAATGTGCATCCACAGCTACTTCAAAAACTGCACTTGAAGGAAATGAGAAACCACCAATAATATAAGTGTTGACCAGGTAGAATTAAATGATTTATGTGACTTTTTGCTGGAAAAATAAGCCATGTGGGCATAGACTCTTTATTCACATGCACTTGAATGCACTGACAAAACCACTGGGCAGCTTTCAGCACATGATCCAGTACAATCACAGATGCTGTCACCAGTATGAAAGTCCAAGGAAGCTGTCCCTGTCACACTCCATGGCATGCCACAGTTCTCTTTACGGAGTATGTGAAGACTTACACTTAGCCACCTCCCCCCCCAACCCCCACAAACAAACCCAGTCATGCACACTGCACCATGTCAGGATGCAAAAATAATCTGCAGACACCGCACACAAAAATAGCACACAAACAGAATGATTTTAATACATAAATCTTTTTATTATGCTGAATATAAAGAGACAAAGTGAAGGGGCAATTATTCAGACATTCTTTCACAGAGCACATAGACAGGACTAGCCCTCAGATCAGAAACTGTGCAAATTTGCAGCTTACTACAACTAAAAAGACATAAAAATATGGATGGAAAACTGCTAATAATAAAAATATGGGAATAATTAAATAAGACAGCACACATCGCTTTCTAATTGGCATGAGGCCAAATATAGGAGGCATCATGAACTGACTTCCTTGCACTATGTAGCATTTCTCTGTTTGGCTTCTACCATGCAGCAATCTTGCGAGAAAGAGCTGCTCCATTCATGTCATTGCATAGCTTTGTTCATGGTACTTGGAGGTGCACGAGGATGCTGGGGGAGAAGAAAACAAGGAAGAAACTGCAATCATAGCTATATCATTCAACACATAAAATGGAGCCTCAAAAGCCAAAAAAATGCAAAACTTTGAATTCACAGCAGTGTGAGTAGACATAATTACCTCCATTTGTGTAAACTAGCACTGTTTTATAAGACAAGATTAAAATAGAAATAACTGTTTAGGCATCCTTTAAACTGCGGAAAGAAATTCCGCAGAACTGACCACTGACAGTGGTCAGTTCTGCTGAGTTTCTTTCCGCAGTTTAACACAATAATCCACAATTCCTACATTTATTCCACTGTTCTAAGTCAGAATTTCCACAAAAGTTGCCAAAGTGCATTCTGAAATTTTGCAAAAGTGAAATTCCGACTTTCACCAAAATTCTGCTAGTGGAAGTTTAATTTCACACAGTACTATCCAGGCAAGAAAAATTGACACCTGAAAGAACAGTGGCAACAAAAGACTGATGGACATAAGGGGTTGATACAGTAAATGAAAATGTTGAAACTAATCTGACAACTGATTGTGATTTTATTTCTAAGCAAACTATGTTTCTCTCCAATGTTATTTTAAACAGCTGGGGATGAAACAAAAACAGTGTGAACCAACGTTTAAAAAATGTAATGGCACCAGGAGTAGGAAGGACGGTTGGGGAGAAGGATTGAACATCTGTATTACATGTCAAGATGGCCTTGGAATGATTTGGATTTACATGGTATGCATAAGGCACAATGGGGGACTATATGAAATATCAAATATCACACTCATTGTTTTATGAACTATGCTCAAAATTAGTAATCACAAGTCAGACAGTCTTTCAAAAGATACTAGTAAAGCCTGTAAATAAATTTATTGCAAATAGAGACATATATATATACAAATCTATCTATCTATCTATATATTCTATGCAAAAAATTGCATTAATGCATCATTTAGGATTAAAACACAAAAAGTCAGGAAATGAAAAATCTTTAGGTGCCCTCCCCTGGAACCGCCCATCTCAAGATTGACAAGACGGTGTGTCATTGGTGTTGTGAGGTCTAAATGTCACCCATTCCATCTGAAATTACATTCACAAGCCACAATAAATAAAACATGGGGTGACATTTAGGCCTCACAATCCCAATGACACACCCCGTCAGCTGTCAATCTTGGGATGATGTGCGGGTCAGGGAGGGGAAGGCAACCCTAAAGATTTTTCATTTCCTAACTTTTTGTGTTTTAACCCTAAATGATGCATTAACACAGTTTTTGCATAGAATTTCCTTACTTTCAGAGAAAGAATAAAAAACTAAGAACTTAGCACAAGTTGGGAGCATGGGCTCTTCGGCCCTGCACTCCCACCAACTCTGGTGGTGGGAGCAGGGCCCTTCAGGCCCTGCACCTCCACCAACTTGTAAGCAGTGTGTACCATCGTACCATGGGTCCAAAGTTATTAACGTGCAAAATTTTGACTTTAACATAGAAGTGCCTTCATAACCCTAAATATAGTGGCGCGACCGCACTACTGTAATATATATATATATATATATAGATTGCCAGTAAATGTTTTTGTTTTAGCTAGCTTTAACAATGGTGTAAGCCCAGTTAGGAAATACAAAGAGTTGTTCTTAAAAAGAAAAAAGGAAAGCTGTCAGTTTATTTATTTGTTGTTTAAAACAAAATTCATGCTTTCCTGAATGCCTACAAGGTGTAATGAGGCATTTTGTAGTCAAGGATATGGAGTAGTCAGTCCTGCCATTTGTTTAAGTTTCAGACCGCTCTGAAAGAGAAATATCCTCACTTCGAAAATGGGTTGGAGAAATTCTCAAATGTGATTGGCTAAGGCCACCAAACACCAGGTCCAGTATCAGACAACAGAGTCTGGGAAACAATGAGTCCCAGTCTCTGCATGTCTGTTTCCCTTGTAAATCATTGGGCTGGCAGAACGTTCAGCTTTAAATTACCACTATGTTTTATTTTCTGTGGCTTAGCGAGAGAGAGAGAGAGAGAGAGAGAGACCCACCCTCATCAAACTATCAGGTGCATGGCTTAATTTATAAACACATTTCACCCAAAAAGTCATGTGGAACACACTCTCCAAGTATCTTGAAAATATGTAATGCTTATGCTTGGGAAAAGATCGAGACAGCTATTTAGAGATGGCTCCCCCCCACACACACACCCCTCCCGTTGGCAGTTCCTACAGTATCACAATAAAAAAAATTATTTTACAGAGCAAGCGTGTTTGACATCTGCCGTCTGAACATTTTTCTACTCCTGATCAAGAGACATGCTCACTGTCAGCCACTGAATGGCTGCTTTCTCTTTCTGGTCATCATATGTACTACTATTGTCTCATTCATAAGAACATCACTGGCAGCATTGTCTCATGCTTACTGTCAGAGCACTCACCTAACAGTCACATAAGGATGGATTGCTTACCTTACCATCAGTTTGCCTGCCTTAAACTTGCTTTCCATTATTTTCATCCCCAGAAGCAGGCACTCTCCCTGCACTCGCAACAAACATGGCTCATTAACTGAGCCACTCATCCACTCTCCTCAGTGCACATGCTAGATCACTAGTCACTGACCTGATCTAACCGATGTTGCCACTCACCAGACTAGGCTCTCTTGAGCTGAGTTTTAGAAGCTGTTGTAGCAAAAGGGTGAGAGTGACCGCCTTTCTGATGTGCTGACCTTCTGCTAGGGTGATTTTGTGTGAGAAGCTTCTTTTACCCATCAGGCTGCCCTCCCGAGTCCCAATTGACCATGCTTACAGCTAGCATGGAAACCGCATTGACACCCAACTGAAAATGCTCAGTTTGAAATGGAAAGCTTTCATTTCAGTGCTGCTGCATTGCTGACTGCTCTGACTGTGCGGTTCCTCCACAGTCCTCCAAACCAAGCTCATGCTTAAACTGGCACATGGGGGGGGGATTAGAGTGGTACAGTTCCCATTCTTTCAGTGGCTGTGGAAGAGGGGAGGACACTGAAGTGTCAGCTAGCACCTCTGTACCATACCACTCGCTCCTAGCAACTCTACTGTATGAAAACCGCTAAGTCTGCAGTCTAAATGAATTAACTGCAGTTTCTTTTTTTCTTAAAAAAACACATGTCTGATAAAACATCCTGTTCAGCTCAGCCCATGCACTGCATCACAAACAGTTGAACTCAGGCAGGTTTGCCAGCCTGGTAATGCTGTTACAGTAGTCGTTGTGTGTGGGGGGCACTGCTTGATTCCTTTGATGTCCAGTGCACTTGTTTAAAATGTACACAGGGAGCAGAATGGCTTTACCTTATGCTCTGAATTTGAAAGCCGCTTCCAAGCTCCCTGCCAGATGAAACCCTGTGTTCACTCCAAAGAAGTGAATAAAGTAAAACACAGACTGATGCAGATTAAATAAACTCCAGGAGAGAGAGAGAGAGCGAGAGAGACAGAATGAGAGTGAGAGTGTAAATTACACTAAAAGTAAATAGAAGCATGCCTGCTCCTCTCTCTCTCGCTCTCTCTCTCTCACTGCTCTGATGCACCAAACAGCATGGAGTGAGTGGCTACTGTTTCTTAGTAAATTTCAGCTGCCGCTCCGATGGAGAATGCTGCCCTTATACACAGGGCACTGTTTTGTCAGACCAATGTCCATAGGTATTTTAAAGATACGCTGGGAGACAGTATAAAGCAGTATGAAAAGGGGGCCCAATACAAAACCTTGCTTTTTAAACAAACCAAGGGCTCAAGTTTACTTTAATAAAGAAATAAAAACCCTTGTATATGAAAACACCTATACAGACACAGGGACCAAGAATAAATGTTGTTCTTTTAAAATTGTAACAAATGCTTAATTATACTCAGAGTAAAGTCTGTACCAGGCTTACCTGACTCCAAAGGATGAATGATTTTTCCTATAGAGGAGCAGCACCCTCCGCAATCCCCTTTTATGTAATAACCTGTCACTCACAAAATATAGAGGCGGGACTTTGGCTTAATTAAAATGCTATTAAGCATTTATGGGATTATTTTAGCCTTAAGCAAAGACTTTTACCTTTATTTGTAAATGTGTGTGTACCATCAACACCCTCCAAATTTCAATATAAAACACCAAACCGTGTCCGAGATATAACATGTTAAAGTTTCAGACTTTCAGTTGTCAGAAATGCAGAATTCCACACCTGTTAACATTTTACAAGCTCAATGACTGAAAACTATATCCATGACACTAAGGCTAGGTACCCTATCAATTTCAAGCCACCAGCACAACGCAAAACTCTGTCCACAACATGTAAATTGCGTCACACAATATCTCTGCAAAAAAATGTTTTCTGACAAGTAAATATAGTAATTCACATCTACAGGACATGCCAAGAACACCCTCCAAATTTCAAGTTAAAAGACCAAACCATTTCCAAGATATTTAAACTTAAAGATTTGTGAAATTGCCTTATCTAATGCATTATAAAATCTGGCCAGCTTGTCCCTCCCTCACGATCAAAGATGGCGAGCAAAGAATGTCACGATCAAAGAATTTGCAGGCTCGTGATCAAAGAATTTGCAGGCTCACGATCAAAGAATAAAAAATGCTGTAACTCGAGTTTTAGGCAGAATTACATGGAACCACCACCATGCCTCGATAGAACGAAGCGCCCTGAGCAAAACCCACCCTCATTTATGTTCCTAGGCCACCCCGTGAGCTGAGAAATTTGCATTTTTCAAGGGGCCATCTAATTCCTCACTCACGATGCAGGATCACAATCAATGAATCTCGCGATCAAATAATTTGCAGGCTCGCAATCAAAGAAATTGCACGCTCACGATCAAAGAATAAAAAATGGTGAAACGTGACTTTTTGGAAGATTTAGATGAAACCACCACCATGCCTCGATAGAACGAAGCCCCCTGATCAAAACCCACCATCATTTGTGTCCCTAGCCCACCCCTGAGCTGAGTAAATTGTATTTATACCTCACGATGCAAGATCACGGTCAAAGAATCTCGCAATCAAAGAATTTGCAGGCTCGAGATCAAAGATCGTTAGCGAGCCGCAATCAAAGAATTTAAAATATTATAACTCTATTTTTTGACACTTTTACATGAAACCAAAGGCATGGGTTGATAGATCGAAGCCCCCTGAGTAAAACCCATGTAAGTTTTACTTCAGGAGTGACCCCAGAGCAGAGATATTTGATTATTTACGATTGGATTTGAAAAACAAGATGGCGGACCTCGCAATCAAAGAATTCTCGGGGACAAAGATTCTTGAACCAAGAGGCTGCAAATTCTTTGACCACCAGGTGGGACCAGATGGCCAGAACCCCATTCTTTGTTCGCAAAACAACCATATAGGTCGCGAGGGTCTGATTCTGCAACCCTTCCCCAAAACCAAGAACAAGAAGGTCGCGAGGGTCCGTTTAACAGCCCTCCCACCCCAGAAGCCGTGATCAGCTGGGGACCGAGTCGGAGGTCACGAGGGTCTGATTCTGCAACCTTCCCCCAAAATCAAGAACAAGAAGGTTGCGAGGGTCCGTTTAACAGCCCTCCCACCCCAGAAGCCGTGATCAGGTACGACCGGAGCCTGCAAGATCCAGTACTGCTCTCGCTGTGTAGCAGCTGAATTTGAGGACTTTAATTAATTACTGTCTCTATAGTACTGGCTAAATATATTTTATGTCCCCACACCTGTGGAGATAGTTTTTATTTGCACAAAAGTGCTTGTGGCAGGGTTCTAAACAGCAGCTTCTGCCCTGTCCCTTTCTCTGGTTTTGGCGCCAAAGCTGAATTTAAAAAAAAAAATAATTAAGTAACCAGTAGCTGTATCTGGATGGAACTAAGGTACATCTTTAATGCAATTGATTGCAGCTGCCAAAATTAATTAATTTACTACAAATTACTACATTCAGATAGTCAAACTACCTGCTGCTAACAAAGGAATCCTGGGTCGGTTTACATAGCATTGAATGGGCTTAATCTGAATTACCGTGCCTGCTCCGTTTTTCTTCACTGTTGAAACGTACTTTAATCCTGTGTGACGTCCCTGTAGCCTGCTGATATAAATAATTTCTTCTCTCCCTGTTCCTTGTCCACAGCTGGGGACCGAGTCGGAGGTCACGAGGGTCTGATTCTGCAACCCTCCCCCAAAACCAAGAACAAGAAGGTCGAGAGGGTCCATTTAATAGCCCTCCCACCCCAGAAGCCGTGATCAGGTATGACTGGAACCTGCAAGATCCAGTGCTGCTCTCGCTGTATAGCAGCTGAATTTGATCTCCGCCGGCTCCCCACCGCCCCCACCACCACCCTTGGTCGACATCTAGCTTTATACTGACGATCACGTGATCATCTAAAACCTATCAGCTCACTTTGCCGTCTGCAGCCTATAATAGCTAAACACTAGAGGGCTCCCTCTCACAAATTTCACTGCTCTCCTCCCAAAGCTGGAAACATGACAAACATTCTTTGGACCCTAACCCACTCCATCCTACTAATAACACTCTTTTCTCACTCATACCCTTCTCTCCCTGTCACAGTATCACTCTCCAGTGACTCTTACATCTGCCTTACCACTCACTACCCTAGAAATACAACCCAGCCACATCACCTATCTCCTCCCTACCCAGTACTACTTTGCACCAATTATACTTCTAGCCTAAGCTGAACCTTGAGCGGGTCTTTATTGGCACAGCCTACGTCCCCCACAGACATTCACCCACTAAATAGCCCCAGTCCTCTCCTAACCCAAGCCCTATTAGCCCAACTAGTCCTAACCATCCCCATACCGGTCAGGCTCCCCAAATTTACCACCTATCCACTCCTCCATATAACTCTTTCCAAATTGATCCAGAAAGCTGCTCTCTGGCATGCTCTCCTCCTCCTCCTTCTTATCTCAGGTAACATATACCCCAATCCTGGACCTACTTCGGCCAGTGTTCCCAAGGGTAGCGGGCATGGTGGCCTACTACTGGCCTCCCTAAACATATGCAGCCTACCTAGGAAGCTCACGCAGCTTTAAGGGTGGATCGCACAACACTCCCCTGACATCCTGGCCTTATCTGAAACCTCACTCCCCAAGAATATCCCAGATGCCTCTGTTGCCCTAAATGGTTATGCCATCTTCAGAACTGATAGATCAGGCAAGAGGGATGGCGGTTGTGCCATATATGCCAGAACTAATCTACAGGCCCTACTGGTCCCCCTGCCCTCACCAGATTATGGGACCCAAGCCATTACAATCAAAACCATCCTTGGCACTCCTGGTAAAATACTATACATTATGGCAGTCTACACCCCCCCAACCAGAAACAAGCATTTGACTCTGTCCTGACCAGCATCACTCAGCTCTCCCCCAGGAGCGAACTGCTTATTATGGGTGACTTTAATGTGAATTGGTTATCCAATACATCAGCCCCATTCAAAGATGCAGCCCGTGCCTATGACCTGACCCAGGTTGTCCAGACTCCCACCAGGCAAGATCCCAGGTCAGGAACGTCCACCCTTATTGACCTCATCTTTACAAACCTTCCCAATCACCTCTCCAATATTAAAGTGCTCCCTGACGTGCTAAGTGACCACTCTCCCCTGTCGTGCTATTGGTCGAATAAAATCACACCCAGCCAACCTAGAATCTCCATCCAAAGATGCCTCAAAAAGGTACCTTAACCTGCCTAAAACTCTATCTTCCCTCCTGTGACAGGGCACCTGTGCACACTGCCCAGTCCGCTGATGCTGCCTGCACTTCCTTTATTAAAATTTTTAACACAGCCTGATATATTTGCCCCATTCTCAAAACAGGTTATAAAAACAGGGACACTCCGTGGATCTCATAGACCCTATTAGAACAGATGCGCCACAGAGACAACCTCTGGCATAAGGCACTGAACTCCCAGCTTCCCCGTGACAGGCAACTCTATAGAGAGGCGAGAAAAAAGTGCACCTGGGCTATTCGGCTAGCTAAGACAAACTACTATAAGCAAGCTCTCACCTCCTCATGTGGCTCAGGGAGCAACTTCTGGAACAATGTCAAGGAGCTCTGTGGGAAAACTGTCTCCCCAACCCCATCACAAATACTTGACCAAAGAGCCCTCTCCCAAGACCCTACCACCATATCCAATGTCCTGAACAACTCCTTCTCCAATCTCAGTCACATCCTACCAACAAACTTCTTTGACCCTATCCCCAATGGCCCCTCTATCACCTCCCCTACTACCACCCTCCCTCCCTTCTGGCTGAGAATCATCTCCTGTAACAAGGCTAAACACTACCTATCCAAAGCCTTGCGCAACTTGAGGTACAGTAGCGACTCCCTAGACCTAAAAGTCCTCTGCCTAACTCTTGATGAGACCCTCCCTCACCTCACCAAAATATTAAACTGCTCAGTTCCCTACCCTCTGAAAAAGGGGAATTATCACACCTATCCTAAAAAAGGGTGAGCCTACTGACCCGGGTAACTATAGGCCCATCACTATCCTCCCCCCCAAAGACCTCGAAAGAATTGTATCAGACCAGCTCACCGAGTACTTGGCCAAACACGCTCTGCTTTTCCCTGAACAACATGGGTTCAGAGCAGGTCACAGCACTATCACTGCCCTTCTCGAATTTACCTCTTACATACATGAGGTGCTAGAACAGGGGTCAACAGCAGGAGCAATCTTTGTTGACCTGACCAAAGCATTTGACACCATCAGTCATGCACTACTAATCCACTCTCTCCCCTCCCTCTATCTCACCCCTGACACAATCACCTGGTTCAAAAACTATCTCACCAACCGGACACAAGAAGTCAAAATCAACACCACCCTATCCGTAAAGAAACCAGTTCTTGCGGGTGTCCCTCAAGGGTCAATTTTAGGTCCTCTACTTTTCACCCTCTTTCTGAACTCCCTCCCAAAGGTCTGCCATGATAAGCTATTGCTCTATGCAGACGATGCCATAGTTTACTGGAAAAACACCACTCCTCACTCGCTTCACCATACCCTGCAAAACTACTTTAGAGAACTAGAGTCCTGGTTCACCGATCATCGCTTAATACTTAAGTACAACAAAACCAAATCCATGATCTTTGCTGACCGTCAAAACCCCTACAGTAATGCCCAGCTAAGTATCTCAAACTCTCAGGGCATCCATATCAAATAGGTCCCATACTTCAAATATCTAGGCATCACACTAGACACAGCTCTCACATACCACATACACATTAACCACCTCTCCTCCTCGGTAAACACCCAGCTTGGGATTCTCTACAGACACAGACACTGCCTCCTCCCCAGGCCCTACGACTGGCAGTAATCAGCTCAGTCCTATCACTGGTCGACTACGGGATAATAATCTATGGTACGGCTGACCTCACAACCCTTAACCACATCAATATAGCCCTCAACAAAGCCTGCCGACTAGTCACAAGCAGTGATAGATTAACCCATACGTGTAAACTCTATAAGTGAGTGGACTGGCTGACCTTTGAAGGGAGACTAAAATACCACACTTGCCTCCAAGCCAAAAATATCCTAATGAAGCTTGTACCCACTGGCCTTCACCCCCTCATACTACCAAACCCTCACAGGAGCACCCCTAGACACCAGGCAAGCACCCCCCTTTTTAGTCCCACACTGTAGGACAGCACTAGGGCAAAGGTCTTTCCACTATTGGGCTCCCCTCTGGCTTAATAAGCTTCCCTCTTCCATCTCCCTGGCCCCTAGTCTTGGCCTTTTAAAAATGGCATTAAAAGACATCTATTTGTCTCAGAGTCATGTGGTTGTTACAAACAGTCCTCCCTATTCAGTACGTGATAGGAAAATAGTGGCTCACATGACCAAAAATAGGCCTACAAGCCCGAAGGGACTTAAAACCACAAGCTCTAGGCCTGTATAGGCCTACAGAATCAGAAACCTGCCTCACCTCACCTCGAGGACCCAGGGTCCTTCAACAACCCTAGAGATACTAACCAAGCATTGTAAAATTATCCGTTATGATGTAACCATGTAAAACTTGTCTTAATGTGATGTTCTGCTTAGTGAGGTATGTTCAAAAATTGTCAAAAATTGTCTTTAGTATTGTGTCCATTTGTATTGACGTGGAGCCTTTGCAAAAGAGTTTTCGACTCAAAGGATTGTAATTCCGAAACTTCAATAAAATAAAATAAAAAAAAAATATACATTTTTCCATTGACTTATAATGGGAAATTAAAAGTGCTATAACAGACAAGCTCTTTCAGATGAGCCATCTCACAGAGAAGCACACCACATGACAGCCGCACAGGGCCACGGACAAAATCCCCAAAACTGCCTCCAAAACTGGATAATTTTGCATTTTTCAGTATTTTTGTGCACAAAGACCGTAAGTCTGACCAAAATGAAATTTGGCAGATCAAGAGATCTACTATGCCCCACCGTGCATACCAAATTTCAGTCAAATCTGTTAAACGGGTCCAAAGTTATTAACACACAAAATTTTGACCTTAACATAGAAGTGCCTTCTTATCTCTAAATATAGTGGCACAAGGCCTACTATAATATATATATATATATATATATATATATATATATATATATACATATACTATACATACACATACGTATATGCATGCACATAAATGCTATTTTTGCATCTTATAGTTGTTAATTTTCAGACCTTGTTTTCTGTCCACCTGATGGAATCTTGAATGAGTTAAGTAAATGTTATTATTTTCTTCAAGGCCCTGATCTGGCAACTCAGTAAATGCACACTCAGTACATCATATTATAAAATGACAAAAATCAGTATTCTGTTTCCAGTTGTTTGATCAGGAATTTTGTAAATGGTATAGTTATATACCAGTATCTTGCAAGTTCCCCAGGAAGATCTCTGACATTTCAGGAATAATATCAAGCCTACATGAAACTTTCAAAAAATATTAAAATAATAATATAGAAAAACATGAAAGGAACTTCCAAGCTCAAAATGGGCAAACTGAGTGGGCCATAGGCCCTTATCTGCTGACAGTGTCGATGTATCTATGTATCTAAACAATAGTTTTCATCCTAATAAATGGCAGGATCTCTTTCATTCTCAAAAATAACATATTATATAGCAAGTCAATATCTCCTCCATCTTGGCATCAGATAAGATCCTAGCTTGTAAAAAGTGCTGAAATGCCTAAAGCTTGTTGTAATTAATTGAAAAACATCTACATCTGTGTCTTTTGATACAGGTTGTATATTGTATTTGCTATGTTTGCATTTATGTACAGATTCTGCGTAACTATTTATTTTATACAGTGGGACCTCATTGAAAATGAGCCTTAGCTCAACTGGGCCATCCTTTTCTGAATTTTCAGAATAAAATATTTACTACTACTACTACTACTACTACTACATGTTGTGAGAGATCAAAGCAAGTTAACACATACCCTGGCTACATTATTATTAGACCTCAAATTTATTTATAGAAATTATGCACGATTACATTACTAATACTGTAAATTAAAATATTACTGTTCAGACCTTCTTACTGTTTAGATTGCTCATTCCAACCACAAACAATACATTAATGTTTCACAGCCTAGAGTTGGAGGTCAAAACCACAAGAAAAACTCAGCTGTTGTCCCCTACAAATTTCTTTCTCAGTTGTTTTGACTTTTTATAACTCTATATGGGAACATAAGGAATCAGATAATTATACAGAAGAATTTCTCACTCATGGTTTTTCAGCAGTTAATTCATTAGATGCGTTCTCCCTCGCCAGGAGTTTCAGTGTTTCTCCATCCCTCCACCAAACACACACACACACACACACACACACACACACACACACACACACACACACTTACTATAGGAGATCTCAGTAGCTCTCATCTATTATGTTTGGGAAGCAGGCGCAGCCCTTTTTGTCAAAAATAAATTTATGTATTTAGTCTGGGTAGTTCACGGAAGACCTGGCATTTTATCAGCTAGATCTTAAGAAGTTAAAAAACAGTGTAAATCTTTATAAATTTGCTGGGAAAGGGTAACATTTCTGAGGTATGAATCTTTCTTGAAAGATATTCATGCCCAACTGAAGTTAATAGCAAATAAATGTTTAAATGCTAGGCATTTAGATGTGCAAGCTGTTGCATTTTGAAGGGTGTAAATAAATCTCCAGTTTAATAAGCAACCAATATTTAACAAGCTGTTTCAGTTTCCTAATGGCCATCTGATAAGCAGTTTGGAGTTATGTCTCCAACATTCTAAACAGAAAGAAGGGATTATTTTATTTTAGTTGCCATAGTAATTTGTAGATGTGGAAGGATACATTGAAAAGTCCAAAAAATGTGTTCCATGATACTCCATTTTCAAGCTACAGATAGCAAGATGGCTGTAGACTCTGCCCACAGCCATAAAAAGAAGGGGGCATAAGAATCTGCTTTGATTTTAGGAAACTTAATCAAGTGTGCCTATCTAACAGCAATCCTGTGCCTAAGACAGGTGATTTAATGGACAGATTGGGAAGTGCCAAGTACATTAGTACCCTAGATCTCACCATGGTTACTGGCAAATTCTCATAGCTAAAGAATCCAGAGACAAAACTGCATTTGCCACTCCAGTTGCATTCTATTAGTTCACCACCATGACATTTGGTTTCCATCACACCCGCTACATTCCAGTGGTATGTGGATGTAATTATAGCCCCTCACACTGGTTATTGTGCTGCTTACCTAGATGATGTCATGGTGCACCCCCCAGACTAGAAAAGCCATATGGAACACCTATGAGCTGTTGTACAATCTATCAAAAATGCTGGTCTGACCATTATTTCTACCAAGTGCACATTAAGCATGCAGGAAACCAGATATTTGGGGTATATTTGGGGGAAATAGAGAAGGAAAAACAGAGATTTCCAAGATAAAAGCTGTAGCTAACAGCCCTGTACCAAAAACAAAGAAACATGTCAGGACATTTTTAGGTCTTGCTGGTTACTACTAGAGATTTGTTCCCAGCTTTGCCCAGTGAGCTATTCCCCACACTGAACTCATTAAAAAAAAGGTACCTGAATAATGTGAAATGGTCCTCAGAGTGTGATGAGGCTTTTTGGGCTATCAAAGCTGCATGAATGTTTAGCCCCTGTTTTAAGAAGTCCAGATTTTGAGAAACAATTTCTGTTACAGGCAGATGATTCAGAGGTAGGCCTAGGTGCAGTTCTGATTCAGAATATAGATGGGAAAGAACAACCTAGTCTGTTTCAGTAGGAAACTGTACAAGACAGAGAAAAAGTACTCCACTATTGAAAAAGAATGCCTTGCTGCAAAATGTATGATGGAGTCCCTTAAAGGTCATATGCGAAGGTTTTTAAAAGTAAAAGAGGCAGTGTCATTCAATAAACACTGCTATAATACCTATGTGTGTTCCAGGTTTTGTAAAAAAAGTCAACAAATTAATGCATGTTTAGTGTCTTTTTGTCACGGTCCATTTCTCCAAGGTTGCTGGATACTGAGTCAGCATGCCATCAGGCTGCTGATGTCATTTGGGGTGCAACTTAACTGTGCCTGTTAGAAAGTTGTATTGCTGCTAGTAATACAATACTGGTAACTTCACTGCTGTTGGTCAGTGTCTGCTTTGCAATAATTTAGATTTAATAGGGACCTTATCTGCATTAATTCCTACTTGGCATGGATTTGCTAGCCCTGGTAAAAAGATCATTTTAAAGTAATTTATTGAGGTTTGCCATAGAAAATGGGAGAAGTAACCTGTAGGAGTGTACTCTACTATATGCACAATGCCTCACTATGTAAATTAGTATACTGGCTATTATTTTTCTGTGCTCACTACAGAAATAAGAGACTACATCTCTCAGTAAAGAAGTCTTATAGCTAGATACGGTATGCACAATGCCTTGTTTTGAAAATAACATACAAGAGCTTATATTGTTGATGACACTATAGAAATAGTCTCACAGGTATGATGGATTCGCTTCAAAGTGATTTGTTACAAATGCAAAAATGGTTCAGTAAATCTGGTCTTCTTTTGAATGCTAAAAAAACACAAACTATGTTGTTTTCGATTGGTTCATATAGAGGAAAAGAGCCCAAACCACAATTACATTTACAAGATGGTACAAAGATTGAAAATGTATTAACATACAGATATTTAGGGTTTCAAGTAGATGTTAGAATGACATATGTAAATAATATATCAGTTCAGGTAAAGAAAGTGAATAAAAGATTAGGGGCCCTTAGAAGAGTTGCAGGAGCTTTACCTTTGGTGGCAAAGGAGCGATTGGCAAAACAGATGCTGTTACCCGTATTGGAGTATGGTTCTATAATTTACATGAATTCGACTAAAACTGCTTTAAATTTGGTTAATCAAATATATTATAGGATAGGTAAATTTGCTTCCGGAAGTATTAAAATGAGCATCATTGTATAATTTATAATAAGTTAAATTGGCTTCAACCTGAAGCAAAAGAAACTATCTCTGGCTTACTATACGTCATAAGATAATCCACAAAAGTATAACCATCCTTTGTATAAGCAATTAAAAAGAAAGATAAATAACAAATCATATATAAAGACTAGGAATCCATTAGCAACATCCCAATGTATAGAAGCTTTAATAGATTAGGGATAGTATGCTCCAGAATAGAGTAGCATTAAGTTGGAATGGTATGACTGAATCACAGAAAACAAATTTAGATTTTTTTAAATTTAAAAATGAATTGTTTAATAGTTTGTATTTTTTATGTATGTGTTTTAAATAATGTATGTATGTAGAGTGCGATTATGTTTGTTTGTATTAGTTATGTTAAATGTCAATTGTTAATTGGTAATTGTATTAGAATCTACATGCAGGACTTTGTTGTAAACGGGACTTTGTCCTAACAAATGAATTTCCTGTGAAAAAAATAAACTTTTAATCAATCAATCAATCAATTAGAAATACAAGACTGCACCTCACAGTAAAGAACTTGGAAATCAGCTTCTTATTGCACCCACAATGCCTTGCTATGGACTTTTACATATTAGGTGCTCATCACTACCAACATATGAGACTGTAGTTCTGAGTAAGGCAAATTTAAGTCAATGTTATGTATTACCCAGAATTCCTTGTTGCTGTATGTAAAACATTGACAGCTCCCTTGTATGACATCATTCTGAGGGTGTGGTTACACAGATAAACTGGAAGGCAGCCAGAAACAAACTGCTGATAAAACATAACAATAAAATGACTATGACAGCTTTTTTTACAAAACAAATTACAGATTCAAAATCTGAAGCATAGCTGGCAATGGCATACTATGTGAAAAAGGGATTTGGAGAACCTTCCAATATCACTTTCACATCAATGCGCTACTCTGCCTCTGACTTCTGCACAGGCTAAAAAATTAAATTTAAATTGTTATTGTTCATTACTGGCATTTAGCATGATGCAACCACAATCAAACAGCTTTCAGATTCTTGCAAAAGGTACAGTGCAAGGAATGAGATGTCTTTACAGACCTCAGAAATGTGACAGTCTCCCTAGCTTATGTATTGAAGAAAGAGAATAGCACCCCAAGTGACATCACCAGGGCAGAGACATGCCGGTTATCACATTGAACAGAAAGTCTCAGTGTCTAGCAGTGTTGCTGAAGCAGACCACACAATAAATAACTATAAATGATATGAAATGGTAGATTTTCATACAAAACTCTAGGCAGACACTGTTGTCATAACAATATTTAATGAATGATGCTGACAGTTTAATTTCTGTAAATTTCAATGCACATAATCTTTACGTTTTATCTGCAAGTAGCTGATTTTGTACTTATAGCAGATCACAATCCTCTGTGTTGACTTAATCAAATAAAGTACAAAATTCCCAGAATCACAAGGTTGTACCTGGCACTACAGCTATTTAAATTCAAAGTGATGCACAAATCTGTAAAAGAGAATATCAATGCTGATTTTATGTCAGTATATGGTTCAGAAATTCAGCATTCAGAAGGTTGAAAAATGAATGTGCTTAACTGAAATGTTTGCTGTAAAATGGGTTATGGGAAAAAAAGGATACTGCACATGCAAATAACTGAAAATGTTATAAGGTAATGTTAAAAGAGAAATAACAGCAGGGTCTGTAAACCTGTTTTTTTTTCTCCTATTCTAAATTTTCTTCTGGCACCTACTGTAGGAACTGGCCACTCCGGTGGTGCCACAATGTCCCCCCTGTTATCTCCCTTCCTTCACAGGATGTAGAATTTAAACTGCTAGGAGAAGACATCTTAAAAATAAGAGAGCAATGGAGACTTTAAAAAGAGACTTTCAGATGTAGGACTTTGTTTGAATGACCTGTATGAAGAACTATCCTGTACAATTTTAATACTTTTATTTTGTCATTTATAATAATAATTAAATGCTACTTGTGAATTGTATAACTTTTCCTGGTTTGCCTATGCTTCCTAACCTGTGTCTCTATGATATATAACCTCCAAACAGAATTGTGCCCCAAAATGAAATGTAAATTCTATTTTTTTAAATTCAACTGAACAGCAAAGCATCTCAATGTCGCGTACAAACACCATTTGCAAAAACTCTCCTTGTCCCTGCACACTATAAACTGGTAGACATATTGGCTGAGAATTTTCTGCTCAGCCACTGTAGCAACCAATGAGTTCTGATACTGCAGCTTAAGAAGAGTAAAAACAGAGACTGTGAGTGACACGTTTCTTTGTCTATGTTTGAAATAACTAAAATAGAAGAAATTGAGAATGAAATTAATACAGAGAACCAACAATGTGGATATTTGCTTTGTTTAATGAATGGGCATCAAGCAAACAAAGGAAAATTGATTTAAAACTGCTGCAGCTGAAGTGAATACATTGTGTTTAGGGATTTATTTACATATGTCTGTAATGGATCAGGTGACTGTTATTCACTTAACAGTTTTACAAGTATCAGCTCTGTCTTAAACTGATTTGCTCACCAGCCATTAATCAAAAAATCAACATAATGTAAGATAAGCAGTTCAGGGGCCCAATTTTCAAAGGGCTGAGGGACTAAGTCCCATGCTGCAGTCTGCTGGTGCAGAATAAATCTATTTTCAGCCTGTACTCTGCACGGACGACAGGCACAGCTGTGGAGGATGTTACGCCTGGTCCTACCAGGTGTAACATTTGGGTGCAGCTGTTCCAAAAAATGGTGACACGCTACATACATCATGGAGCTGGCTGTAAAATGTTTCCTTTTTTGAAAATCTAGTGCATGCAGGAAAAACTGCAGCTCTGTAAGTGAATATCCACCTGTGCCAGCTTTTCCTGCTCCTGTGCCAAATCCTGGGGACTTCAAAAATATGGCCCCAGGTCAGCAAACAGTGTGTTTTAATCCAAGATTAAACAGTGCATAAAGGCACAAAAGGATGTGCCAAAACATCACCCTCCCATCACAGCAGCAGATCTGAAAAAGTTAAAAGACTTTGAAGCAATTGCCCTTCTTATAGCCCCTGGCATAGTTAATGAAGTCTGGCAGGATGTCCAACTTTGTATGGTCAGGGGTAGAAGAGAGGAGTTGTGAGACCTCAAACCAAGCAGTTTTGTTTTAAACACTGATGAAAATGGCAATGAGTACATCACTTTGGCTTATAATGAGAAAACACAGAATCTCAGAGTCCATACGGAACTAAATAAACAGTAGCATAGAGGATTTATCCATTCAGTTCCAGGCAGTCCACCGTATTGTCAACATCAGGGTCAAAAGATAAGGTGCCATCTGGAGTTACGCCAAGGTATCTGAAAGTCTCCTCCTGTTCAAGGTTTTGTCCCAGGCTGTTTCAGATGACAAAGGGTAGAACTTTCCTTTTCTGTGGGAGGCTAGAGAATAGAACGGTCTTTGTTTTTTTGTAATTGAGGACCAGTTTGTTGTTGGAGAACCAGCTTTCTAGTGTCCTGAATCCTGAAGTTACTTTTGGAGAGCCAGAGTACCATCCAAGTAGTCCAAAATTAAAAAGGCCACTTTTACCACCCAGAGCAACAGTAACTGAGAAGGAGGAGAAGGGAGAGGGTGCTGGTTCAACACAAGAAACTGGATCTAAAAGCAAGGGAAAGGGGACAATACAAGGCAATGGGAAAGAAAAGAGACTGTGATAAGGGAGGTGAAGAAAGAGAAGACAACCCTGGTGCACATTAGGGTTCAGAGGACACAAGTAGAAGCAAGGGTCCTGTGACCCCACAACGGACAGACAGCAACTAATCTTCACCCCTCATCCCAAACATTTTTAGTTTGGGATTTCTATATCACTGCAAAATGGTGACACCATGACAATATGCCAAATTTGCAGGGCTCAAGTGAGCGAGAAGAAAGTTCGGTCACATTTCTGTACCAATGGACAGCATAGCCACTTGAAGACTGACACACTTCTATCCTGCTGTCACTGTTCTGTCTTACACTCACACACAAGAGTGGCCAGATGCTCAGAAGGCTTCTTGTAGTTCAATACTGTCACCACCTGGCTGACTATTTGGGCATCTCAACTTGATTTTTGCACTATCACTGGTCACTGATCAACCAGTGCAGGGCCTTTCCTTGACAAGAGAATCACCACTTTAGTCATTCCCAGGAACTTCTCACCTACTCTGTATCAGACACTGGTTACCTTTATACTTGCAGTTTTGCTCTTTGGTAGCAGACAAAGGAATGCTCAGCAGAAATGGATATTACCTGTACCATAAAACACTACACAGTCTCAGAGAACATTAAATTTATAAATATTTTAATATTTACACTACTGAATTACAGAATATAAATGTAACCCCCATGGGGCTTACCTTAATTGCCCCCATGTCCTTCATTTCTCCCTTTTCTCTCCCACTGTTGCTGGTGCCCCCAAGCTCATTCCAAGCTACTGGTGCCCCATGGTTTTCCCCCAAAGCCCCATTCAGTCCATTTAATTATTCTAGCCTACTGTGGGCTCATTCTTTAAACCACAAGTCGCTGGCATGTTTCTGGTGCCACCGGTGACCATGCAGGTGCAAGCGGTGCCTTTGAAGTTCCAGCCACTTGGTTTGTGGTCCAGTGGGGAGTTACTCAGTGGTCCCAGTGCCCTTGCTAAGTTAAATGGAGCCTGGTGACCAGAACAATGCAGCTTAGAAGCCGGTTTGGTGTTTAAAAATAAAGTTTGAATAAGGACAGTTTTTGAGGCTCATTAATATCCATGAGCCCAGTATTAATATGCATTAACTGCTGTCTGTCACCTGAGGGGATAACAAATGGGGAGACGGGTGCAGCACCCCATACGTCAAATGGGAAAACACCCCTCCTCCTCCTTCAGCTAGTGGTCAAACAGGAGTTCAGCATGTTTGTACTTCATTTGCATCACCATGTAAGGAAAAAGGTCTGGCTCCCCATATGACACACAGGGGAAATGCCAGATCTCACCCAACAACTAACACACTGAAATCTGGCCAATGGAAAATCATGTACACAAATGCTCACAGTCTGGGAAACAAGATCCCAGACCTGTAGGCAATAATGACAGAGGCTAAACTGGACATAGTAGCCATTAGCGAGACATGGTTTACCAGTAACCACACTTGGGAGACTTCAGTACCTGGCTATGTACTGTTCAGAAGAGACCGAGGTGCAAAAGGGAGTGGCCATTTATGTCAATGAAAATATCAAAGCTACAGAAATTCAGAATACACATAAGGAGCCAGAAGAACTGTGGGTCACCCTGGAAACAGGAAATGGGACAGCAATACGAACTGGGGTTGTGTACAGGCCTCCAGACCACGGGGAGAATATAGACACATTACTGTTAGAAGATACACCAAACATGACAGCTAAAGGGGAGGTTCTGATAATGGGAGACTTCAACATGCCAGATACAGATTGGTCAATACCAGCAGGAACATCTGCCAGAACTAGACACATGGTGGATTCCCTGCAGGGGGGGAGGGCCTCAAACAACTGGTACAACAATCTACAAAAGACAGGACTATCCTAGATCTAGTACTGACCAACAGGGAAAGGATCTCAGATCTCCAGGTAGAAGGTCACCCGGGGGCCAGTGATCATCACATGGTATGGTTCAATTTGGCCACCAGAACTAAATCATCCCATTCCAAGGCAAAAATATGGGACTTCAGAGGAACTGACTTTGATAAGATGGCCAACAGAGTTAAGCTAGCCCTGGTAAAAGAAATACAGGTGAGGGGGGTACAGGCAAGGTGGGCAAGCATTAAGGATGCAATACTTGAAGCAACATCCCATTGTGTTAAAGAGAAAAGGGAGTGCAAAAGAAGAAGGAAACCACTTTGGTTCTCAAAAACAGTAGCAGAAAAGGTCATAGCCAAAAGGCTGGCCTTCAGGAAATATAAGGGAATGCAGCAGGATGAAGATAGGGAGGCATACCAAACTTCCGTAAGTGAAGCAGGGAAGGCAGGAAGGCAGGCAAAGGCCCAAACCGAGGAAACACTAGCACAAACAGCAAAAGAAGGTGACACAACTTTCTATAGCTACATTAGTAAAAGGAGAAAGTCCAGAGGGGGTATTGCTAAGATCAAAGGGGATAAGGGGGCATGTGAGGAGGAGGACCATGTAAAAGTGTCTATCCTAAATAGATACTTCTGCTCAGTATTTACTGAAGAGAATTAGGACAGGGCCCACAGCTCAGCACCGTGGACACAGTGGGGAGGGAGGTGTGCACTAGTCCCTTCACAAAAGAAAGGGTCCTACAAGAGCTCGATAAACTCAGGGTGGACAAGGCAATGGGACCTGATGGCATACATCCCAGGGTACTAAAGGAGCTAAGGGTGGAACTAGCAGATCCATTATCAGTACTGTTTAGTGAGTCTCTGAGCATAGGACAGGTCACAGAAGACTGGAGAAGGGCTCAGGTGAGCCCACTCCACAAGAGTGGTAGCAGGGAGGAGGCAGAGAACTACAGACCAGTCAGTCTTACCTCAGTAGTGGGCAAGATTATGGAGGCACTCCTTAAGCAAAGGATAGTGCAACACCTGGAATCAATAGGAGCACAGGCTCCAAGACAGCATGGGTTTACAAAAAGAAGGTCCTGTCAAACTAATCTCATAGATTTCTTTGACTGGGTAACCAGAGTGGTGGACCAAGGGGGAGCAGTTGATGTCACCTACCTTGACTTTAGCAAAGATTTCAATACTGTTCCACATAGAAGATTGATTAATAAGCTGGGTAGGCTCGGGGTGGGTCAGAAGTTGGTCAATGGGGTGGCAAACTGGTTGATGGGCAGAAAACAGAGACTGGTGGTAAACGGTATACAGTCAGAAGAGATGCAAGTCACAAGTGGGGTACCTCAGGGATCAGTCCTGGGGCCAGTCCTCTTCAATATCTTCATCAGTGACATCGCAGATGGACTGGACGGTAAGGTTTGTCTGTTTGCAGATGGCACCAAGATCTGCAACAGAGTAGATGATCCAGATGGGGTGGGCAGAATGAGAAGAGATCTGGATAAACTGGCAAAATGGTCAGAAGAGTGGCAACTGGGGCTTAACGCAAAGAAGTGCAAGATCATGCACATAGGGAAGAGAAACCCTGAAGTCACCTATAGGCTGGGAGGGGAGTTGCTGGCAGTCACAAGGGAAGAAATAGACTTGGGCATCATCATCACTGATGACCTGAAATCATCCAAGTAGACCACTAAAGCAGAAGGTAAGGCTAGGGGGATGTTGGGGTGTATTAGTAGGGGTATCACAAGTCAGAAGAGGGAGGTAATAATCCCTCTTTACAAGACACTGGTTAGGCCCGATCTAGAGTACTGCGTGCAGTACTGGAGGCTGCACCTTCACAAGGACATTAACCAAATTGAGGCAGTCCAGAGAAGGGCAACCAAAATGGTGCAGGGACTGCATCAGAAAACATATGAGGACAGATTAATGGAGCTCAATATGTATACCCTAGAGCAAAGGAGGGAGAGAGGTGATATGATCGAAACATTCAAACACCTTAAGGGCATTAACAAGGTGAAAGAGTCTAACATGTTTCAGTATAAGAAAAATAGCAGGACAAGAGGAAACAGCATGAGAATAGAGGGAGGCCAATTAAGGGGTAATGTGAGGAAGTTCTATTTCACAGAGAGGGTAGTGGATGCATGGAACGGCCTACCTCAGGAATTGGTGGATATAAATACAGTGCAGGGCTTCAAACAGGCATGGGATAGGCATAAGGGAGCAATACAGATGAGTATGAATAGATAGGCCATTGACAGAGCAAAGGCCTCTGGCACATTCATATGGTAGAAAAAGAAATGAGTAGACTGGATGGGCCTTGCGGTCCTTATTTGCCATCAACTTCTATGATTCTATGTTTCTATAATGGAGGCAGTGACAGCAACAATACAGAAGTTATTTTAATAAGAATAGGCTTATTTGAAAGAGAATTGTTTGGGCTACATATGTGTGGGGAATCATAAAATAAAAGTAAATATCCTGGCTGCACCTGACTTTGGAACTTGTAGGACTGCATTAATGGGACAGTATCTTTTACTGCTGCCACCATTTTGGGAGTGCCTTAGCCAATCAAAAGCCTGGGTTTCAGCCAGACACTCTTGGGAGTGTGATACAGACTTATGGGAGATTTTCTGGGACGAAGTCTGGGCACCAAAATTGCAACCAATGAAAAGACTTAAACTGTGTTAGGCTGCCCAAACAGCCAATTGGATAACAAGGATTTCTGCCTTTATTTAGAGGGACAGTTTGAACTTCAAGTCAGTCTAGGAGGGTTCTGGAGAGATTCTGAAGTGTGAGCAACTTGAGCTTTTGAGAAGCTGCTACCTGAAAGGAGCTGAAGGAAATCGGCAGGAGAGGCCTGACTTGCCTCTCTGCTTCTGTCTTCTTGCATTTGACTGCCTGATTGCAGTAATCAGAATGATCCAAAAAGGAACTTTTACTTGCGGCAGAAAGCTCCAAGATATCTGAAGGTACAGCCTGGGATTTGGGACTGAAGTTAGGCTCCTGTGAAGCAATCAGTCCAGAGGCTGTAAAGAGATTGATACTGGATCGAGAGGTTTGCTCAGTAAATTAACTGCAATAGCAACCAGACTGTATCCAATCTGTGAGAAAATGTTAATGCTGTCCTTGTTAAATGTGCTGAATGTCCATCGTGGGTCAAGGTCTGCCTGCCCATGAGCAAATCTTTACACCAGCAGGAGGCTTCACCAGCAAAACAAACTGAACTTTGCCAAAGTATTCATCACACCTGGGCCTCTGCCAGACTGGCCCAGACTGACTGCATTGCACCAGAGACCGTCCTCGGTGAGAGACCGGCTTCGGGGATCCAGTCCTGCACAGAGACAGCTCACAGGTTTTGGCCATCTGGAGGGAAAGGCCGTGAAGAGAAGGTGTGTCATGATGGCCCCGCCTCCCCATTTTCATCGGTGATCTACACGAGGCCTCCATATCAGAGTGAGTAAACCTAGGGTAGCTCCCTGCAACAAGTCACCTAATTAACTTTGGTACCACCTGATTGCTTTAGTGATTTTCTGGTCTACAAGAGACAGGGCCAACTGGCCAGGATTACAAATATCAAATCTCTGTTGTGCATGCTAATTGCCTTTTTTTCCATCAAGGGCCCCAACAACAGCTGCAATGCCGGCCACCCCAAGCAATGCCTCTGGCTAGCCAGTATTCTATCCTGGGTACCCAGTGCTGTAGAACTAAATATTTGGGACTAAAAAGTGCATGCTAAGAACCTGAATTCAATCAGTATAGTAATCATTCAACTAAATTCATGCCTCTTCCTTGTTCATGACCCCTCAATAAATCTGATTGTTGTTTCATGTTTAACCTGGCTTATGCGCATATTATTGGTTGGGTTACAGTACTGAAAGTGTGTACTTGCTCTGCTAATGTTGCCTTTACAGGGGTTTCCAGGGCATTTGCTGATGGCCAGACTCTGGTGGTAATTGTGAAGGGTGTGTGCACATTATTAATGTTACTTGCTGACTGTGTGTTAACTGCTGTTAAGGGTACAAAGCCACTAGGAGGGTTGGTGGGTAGTTATAGCTTCCCAGAGGGCTATAATAGGTTAGACAGATGTCCCAACTACTGTTACTCAGGTGGAGGCATCTTAATACCTAATCCAGCCCCCTCAACCTGTGGTCAGAAATACAGGCAGGGGTAGTAACCTTATGGATAGCGCCACCTAGGGGTTACATACAGTAAACTACAAAAGGGATAAACACACTGGTGAAGACAAAATAAAACAATTGAACAGAAAGATTACAGAAATAAACTTCCTCTAGACTTTAGACTACAATCTAAAACTCTTACCCCAGCTACTGGGTTTCTTCCTCTCTTACGAATCAAGTTGCTACTAAGGCCTGAGATCCAGCAGTCACAGGACCATCCCTCTTCTTCACTCCAGCTTGGCGGAGGATGATTGGCACCCCTTTTAACATGCCACCCAAGCTGTTAGTGCTGTAAATGCAGGCATCATCCTAGCAATACCATTGCTTCTAGTTTTCAGATAGGCTCTGGGAAACATCCACAGGCAGTTCATACTGAATGCCATCACTGTGTTCTCATATCCACTTACATACATCCACACCCCATCACTTTTTCTTGAGGCTGTATCAGAACTCTGAAACAAGCATTTATCAATGCCAAATGTTTGTTTGCTGGCACTGGCATTGGTAGTGCAGGAGATAGAGAGATGCATAATAGGAATGGCAGTGAAGTATTGAACTAACGCCGATGCCCACCCCCACCCTGCAGAGACTGACAGGCTTTGGGGGTGTGCCTTCGTGTCATTGGCCATAATGCTCATGTCATTCCACCTCACTCCACACTGCAGACACTGACAGGTGTTGCGGTGTACCTTGGGGTCTTCGACCCTTACGCTCACCCCATTCAATAAGGAAATAAGCTGAGATGGGTGTAGTACAGAAGAATGGGATGAACGTTATGGCCAAAGACCCCAAGGCACATCTCAATGCCTGTCACTGGCTGCAGGGTGGGGATGGGGGTTGGGGTGGAAAGGCATGAACATTATGGCTGATGACCCCAAGTCACACACCCCGACACCTGTCAGTCTCTACAGGGTGGGGCATTATGTTTGGAAACCCTAATGCCCTAGGCATTTGTTGGTATTTTTGCTCCAAATTTCAACATGGCCATTTTGGGACCCCACCTCATGAATAGTGGCACTATAATTTCGTTACTCAATCCCAAAAGGTGATTTTGAAAAGTGACTATGCCATTCTGCACCACAGGTGGGAAAACACATTTCAGGCTGGATGTGAAAAATGACAGCTGTACTGTTCATGAGGAGGTGTGAAATAATGGCAATGTTGAAAATCTGGGGTCAAAATATAAAAAATTGGTGAAGTTATGAGCATGCACAGAAACTGCGCAACACACGCCCGTAATGCAATCATGTTTTGGAATTTTTTCACCAAACTTTAAACACAGGCATTTTGGGACCTCCCCTCATGAACAGTAGCACTGTGAATTTAATAATCTGTCCCAAAAATCAATTTCCCACAGCGACCGTGCCTTTCTGCACCATAGATGCGACAACATGTTTTGGGCAGGATGTGAAAAATGACAGCTGTACTGTTCATAAGTAGGTGTAACAAAATGACAATGTTGAAAATCTGGAGTGAAAATATTAACAATTGGAGAAGTTACGAGCCTGCATAAAAACTGCACAACGCATGCTCATACTGCAGTCATTTCTTAGAATTCTTTCACCAAATTTGCAACATATGTTTTTTGGGACCCCACATCCTGAACAGTGGCACTGTAATTTTGTTATTCGGTCCCGAAAGGTGATTCCGTGCAGTGACAGCAAAATCACCTTTCGGGACTGAGTAACAAAATGACAGTGACGTGTTCACGAGGTGGGATCCTAAGAATCCCATGTTGAAAATTTGGGGCCATAATTCCTAAAAATGGCTGAGAAGTCAACCTAAGTTGAACCCCCCCCTTGACTCCCATTATACAGCGCTTACCTGATTCTTCAGTTTGGAGTTCGGCTTTGAAGAGTGCAGACGTGTCCTGGTCCAGAGAAGATCACTGCTCCCAACCTCTGGAGGGTAAGTATGGGTGGGGGTGTGTGAGGAGGTGGGTGCTCAGTGGGAGGGGGGACTGAGGAGATGACGGTGGACCGTTTTCTTTTTTACAGATAAAAAAAAAAAAGGACGCCAGGGACACAGTTTTCTTTCTTTTACAGGTTTAAAACAAATAAAACTTTTTGACACACTGGGGTGGGCTCCCAGAGTGCCACAATAGTGGTGGTGGTGGTGGGGGGCATGCCGACACAGGGATTGGGCACCCAGATTACAGATTTTTTTTGGGGGGAACGCATCCGACACTGGGAGTGGGCTTCCAGGTGTCAGAAACATTTTGGCGCACTGGGGTGGGCTTCCAGTGTGCCACATTACTGGAGGGAGGGGGCATACATGATGACATGGGGATTGGGCACCCCGATGTCGACTTTCCTTCGAGTATGTGCCAGGTGGCAGGAGCCATGACTCATTACTTATTTCACCAGGAAAGGCACACAGAACAAATAAGTTGTTGGCGGAGCAAGGGCCAGGGATAGAGTACTGGGCAGCAGGAGCCGACAAGGTTGCAAGGGAGGGAAGAGGTGCTGCAGTGATGAAACTGTTCGTGATTGCAGTGGCAGATTAGTTTCAACTTCTTGGCTTTCTTTGAAGCTGCTATCATTGGGAGCTTCCCCCTTGATTGGTGGCTGAGGGATGCGCCCAGTAAAGCATCTGCTGCATTGGCCACAACACTCACACCTCTGAAATGTGGTACTGTTGCAAGATGTTTCTTACGCATGCGCCCAAGCAAACATAAAAATTGGACATGTCACATCAGTGTTTAAGGAAGGGGAAAACACTTGCGATCAAAATAGACCTACCTGTATAGCTATTTATCACTTTCAGTACCTTTGTCATGGAAGTACAAGGTGTTGGGACTTAGGATACTTTTCTTGTTTAACAACTCATGATAGGCAAACTTGTCTCTGAATAAATTATAAAACTACTGTTTGAAATCCAGTTTTGTGATTGGCTAGATCTCAAGAGATGAACAAGTGGTAACTACACATTATCCATATGTCCTGCTCTTAAGTGAAGCATTTTTTCTTGCTGATATTTATATTTTTTTTAATTCAACTGCTCTTTCGTATTTTATAATAGCAGTAATGCTCTGCAGAGGGTGACCATATTTCCATACCCCCCCTCCCGCCACACATGCACATACACATTCAGGGACAGCACTCATCTTAACTTCCTGACATTTGTCTCTCTGGTGGTGTGATTAACCTGATGGCGTACCACCCTGTGTTTTGCTTTAAAACTCAAATAACAGAGTTTGTCAGGATGTGCTAGGATTTATTTTGTTTGTTAGCTACAAAGTCTGTTTGCCAGAAATGATAAAACAGAAGACATAAGAGGTTTCCTTTCCAGGAAATCTGGACAGAAAGTGAAGGATTACTTTTTCCACGGCTGTTTGTACATTCTGGCAATGACCTTATTAATGATATATTCAGCTGTAACTCACAAACATAGATGACCTCTGCTAGCCTTTCAAGAAGATCATATTTCCTGTTTCTTCCCCCTCCCACTTGCCTATCTAGCGCTTCTGTTGAACTGTATTGAGATCATTTTCTTCCCTGAGTTACTCTTTATACATAAATTATGCAACCGATTCTTGTTGTTGTAGTTTTACAAGTTACGATGTTCTTTTTGTTATTCAGTTAATTACCATATATTTGACTTTGTACTGTACTGTATATGAAGCAAATAACTTGAATGCACTTTGGACCACGCTTAGTGTTGTATCTCCACGGGGTTTCCCCGGCCAGGTCTGGTACTTATGTTTGGTGGTCTATGTTTATAAGACTCTTTCTATAAAACACAATAAACTTTGAATCAGAAAGAAAAAGAAACATAGATGACGATGGCAGAAAAAGACCAAAGATCCATCTAGTTTGCCCACAGTTTCCTATCTGCCCCAGGACCTATTGTCCATATGGGGTTTTATTCCTCCTAATCCACTCCCCTGCTCCCCTCCCTACTGCTACCAACCACCAGATCCTTCACTCTGTGCCAGCCATGCATGAAACCATTTACAGTCTTAGCGCCCATCACCTCCACTGGCAAACTGTTCCATGGCTCCACCACCCTTTCCATAAATTAGAACTTCCTTACATCCCTCTTAAACCTTCCCCCCACCAGTTTCCACTCAAGACCTCGGGTTCTTGGTTCTACTCTCCTGCTATATTGTTGCCTACAATTCACCTTGTTTATTCCCTTCTGGAACTTAAAGGTCTGGATCATACCCCCCAACCTGGTCTCCAGTGAGTACACGTACAGTGCCTTCAGACAATCTTTGTAAGATCTGCCCTGTTGGCCTTGCATCATCTAGGTCAGTCTGTGTTGCATCATCTCTAGCTTGTCCTGTCCTTCCCTAAGTGAGGACTCTGGAACTGAGCACAGTATTGCAGGTGCAGCTTCACTAGTGACCTCTATAAAGGTAGTAGTGCCTCCTTTTTCCTGCTGTCAATACCCCTTGTGATACACCCTGCATCCTATTAGCCTTACTATTGGCCTTGTTTCACTGTCTTGATTGTTTGAGAGAGTCAATAATGATGAATTCCAGGTCACCCTTCCTCTTCCAAAGTGTTCAGTTTAACCCCTCCCATCCAGTACTCTGTCCTTTGTTTCTTTCCCTAGATGTATAACCTTACATTTTGTAGCACTGAATTTCAACTGCTGAATCTTAGATTACCTCTCTAACCTTTATAGATCCCTCTGCATCTCCTTGATCCCTTCATCAATATCTACCATATTGCAGAGCTTTGTGTCATCTGTAAAGACATACAACTTGCCCCAGATGTTCTCTCCAATATCGCTGATGAACATATTGAAAAGGACAGGACCCAGGACAGACACCTGTGGGCACCCACTCATGACTTCCCACTCTTCCAATCTGATCCCCTTTACCACCACCCTCTGCTGCTTCAGCCTGTTTCTTAGTCATCTAACTATGTTCCTAACTGTGTCCAGGTCCTACAGCTTCTTCTGCAATATTCTGTTTACTACTGAGTTAAAAGCTTTGCTGAAATTGAAGTAAAGAAAATCCACAGCATGGCCCTTATCTACTTCCTTTGTTGCCCAGACAAAGAAAGCTATCAGATTCATCTGACAAGACCTCCCTGCCACAAACCCATGCTGTTGACTATCCTGTAGACTGTTGCTCTCTAGGTAGTTCACAAGGTCCTCTTTGATCAGTGACTCCATCAGTTTACCCACTATAGAGATACGGCTGACTGGTCTGTAATTCCCTGCTTACTCCTTTTTCCCCCCACCTTGTGTAGCGGGACTACATCTACTAACCTTCAGTCTTTTGGAATTACCCATCTGAATTCTGCTGTTGGATAGCCCTAATAGGGGTTCAGCCTGTTCTGCAGCCAATCCCCTGAGCATCCCTGGGGCATGATGTCCGGCCCCGGGGCTTTATTTACTTTTAGAGCTTCAAGCCCCCTACTGGACCCATTCTCATGTAAATACTGGCTGCCATATTTCAGGAATTAAAGCTAGAGCAGTGGCTCCTGGTTACATTGGATGATGCAAGGATAAAAGTCAATTCAATACTTCTTAGAAAACTGAGCACTCATGTTTCCATAAATGTGGATGCAGATCAGGTTATTTCCAAATGTTCTGCTTTTATTTTGAAATGGACAACAGCAAGAAAGACCTCTTCCCCTGCTCTCTCACTAATGCAAACAGTTTTGCACATCTAGTGCTGTTTCAAGGCATGATCTCATCAATAAATCTGAGCCTTATATAGTGCGTATAATTTGAGGCGACCACTCAATATTTCCAGCACATACCATGTTAAAAACATGAAGTATCTTCACAACACACAAACCAACACCTATTAAATGTGAACATACAGAATGTGGCAATTATGTCAACATATGAATTAACAGACGTGGAAAATAGGGACTGTCTAAAGATCTTAGTTTTGTCCCCACAAATCATATGTCAGAATTTAAAACTATAATTGAGCTACATAAATTTACATGGTCACGTAACTTAAAATTTCTCTACCACAACAACTCAAGCAATGAGACTGTGAATCGAGTGAATAACAGCACCACCACAGTTTTAGCAAAGAAATCAACCGATCAGTGAGCAGGAGGCAAGATCTTTCTTGCTGTTGTCTGTTTCATGTTGCATTTTATCAAAATGAAAGCAGACCGTTTGGAAATAACCTGGTCTGCATATACATTTATAGAGACATGAGTGCTCAGTTTTCTAAGATATATTTCATTTCAGGACTGCTCCTGACAGCCACCACGATGCCACTTTCAGGCAGAGACCCACGGTCTTCCCTTGTGAAGACAGAGCAGAAGTAATCATTAAGGATGGCGGCTTTTTGTTCATCTTTCTCTAGTATCCCCCTTGTACCCTAACAATAACTCCTCTCTGCGTCCTTTCTTCCTTAATATATCTGAAGAATTTCTTCCCCACCCTTGATCTCCTCTGCAATATGTAGCTTTGTGTCTGCCTTTGCCTCCCCGATCATCCACTTTACTTCTCTGGTTTTGATTTGGTACCTTCTCCATTCCTCCACCCCTGCTTTTCCTTGTACCGGCAAAGGACATTTTCTTGGCCCTCACTGCTTCCCTGACCCTTATCAAGAACCATATTGGTCTCTTGTACCTGTTTTTTTTTGTAAATATTCTCATGCATGATTTTGTTGCCTCTAGAATGGTCCCCTTGATTGCCCCCCATCTTTTCTCTACACCTCTGATGCTGTCCACCCTGGTCAATTTGTCTTGGACAAGCTCCCTCATCTGGCTGCAGTCTGCTCTTCTGAAATCTAGGACTTCAGTTTTTAATAGGGGCATTCTGTTCCCGAGGGCCAGCCTGAACTAAATGGAGTTACTATCGTTGTACCACAGTGGCTCCCCTACCCTCACTCCACTCACCATCTCTAAGTTGGTGAGTACCAAATTGAGAATGGCTGGCTTCCTAATGGGTTCCTTAACCAGCTTCGCCAGCAGGTTGTCCTGCAATGTATCCAACAGGGTCCCACTTTGAGTGCACCTGGCTGCTGGAATGTCAAAGTCGATATCCAGCAGGCTCAGATCACCAACCATCACCACTTTCCCATTCTTCACTACCCTTGTTAGCTTTTCCCTGAGCTCCTCGTGCTTCACATCCTTTTGTCCAGGTGGTTTATAGATCACACTCACCATTATTTTCTTGCCTAAGGGCAACATGAGGTGAACCCACAGTGACTCTTTGCTTCCCCTGATGTGTCAGTCCTCTACAGCCTCCTGTCATGGAACCCCCCCCAGTCCACCACAAAGAGGTACCCTTTCTACTAACACCATCCCTTTAACCACCATTTAGTTTCTTCCTCTCATCTTTCCTTACTCTCTCTTTTCCTACCCCCCTACTCCTCACAGGGAGGACCTCAGAAAAGGCCAGGGAGGCTGAGTATGCCTGTAGTTGGGACTAGGTCAAAATTGCGAAAGGAAAATAGTATGGTCAAAAAGCACGCTGCATGGACACCAGAAAATGGGCGCAGTCAAAAAACGCGCTAATATAAATGAACTAACTCCAAAACTGCACATGCTGTAATGTCTGTGTGGTTATCAACCACACCATTTTCCTTTTGTGATTACTCTTAAAGTTCAACTTCACTTGCACCACAGGTTGGTTCACCAGAGCACTGATACCCACATATACTACTACCCCTAGCCCCTCCCCTGTTATCCTCACTATTCTATATATGTCCCAGATGACTGATGCCCCAGGAAGGCCCTTGACCATCCTCGACTCCGCCATTCCCCCACCCATCACCCTCTTCACTCTTCTGATCATAGAATCCCTGACCATTAAGATTCTTGTAGCTGCCTTCTTCCGATTTCACTCCTGGTTGCCACTCCCATTTCCCCCTGACTGACCCTGAGTCTCCCTGATAGAGTCAGGTACCTGAGTCTCCTCCTGGGGTGCAAAGGGATTTGCCACTGGGATGGTGTGGGGTTGGTTCACCCCTATGTGGCTACTACTGCCACTCTTCCCGCTCTCCATCACTGTCCCCCCCCCAGACCACTGTGCTTCTGGGGGAGTGGGGTTTTGGTCTGTGGGTTCCAGCTGAGCAGATGATACAGGAAAGATATTTTTCCCTCACTGCTACCAGCTGAGCATAGAGATTTGGAAAGATCCTGCAGAAGGGGAAGTGACCCCTCTTCCAGAGCATAATCCTGGAGAAGAGCACTCTACAGTCCCTGCAGCTGACTTTCTCCCCACTAAACCTCAGGAGCTTTAGCTGGCTCTACCCCTCTGTTCTCCACAATGCACAGATTCTGAAAGCAGAAACAAAATGGATAAAGTGCTAATGATGTGTCAGTCAAATCACTCAGTAACCCTTGGCTCACAGGTGACCTTCTCAGGAAGCTAAAAACAAGAGACCACCTATGGGAGCTGGCCAGAAACTCTGGAAGGCAAAACGACATCCAAAACTACAAACGTGCCTGCAATGACTGCACCAAAACCATCTGGCAAATGAAGTCCACCTACGGTAAGCATGCCTTCACAAACTCCTGGGGCAATGGTCGGGAATTCTGGAAGAACATAAAGGAACTCACCGGGAATCCAGCCAAACCCCTCCCCCCATCAATACTCAACATCAACGGAATCACAACCCTCAACCCAAAAACCATTGTGGATACCTTTAACAAAGCTTTTACTGACCTCAGTGCTGTCCTACCCCAGGAATACTTCAAAGATGGTGAAGCCCCTCTGTCCGCAATGAACACTACCCCCACCAGCTCCCCCCGTTTCTACTTCAAAGCAGTCAAGGCTCACCAAGTACGCAAATATGCTACCAAAGCCCTTGGTAACTCAAGATTCAGTAATGACTCCCTCGATCTCAGAATCCTGTCTCTCACACTTGAAGTGCTTAGTCCTCTGACCAGAATTTTCAACCTCTCCCTCAGCCTTGGCCAGTTCCTGGACAGATGGAAATCTGCCACTGTCACCCCAATCCATAAAAGTGGTGACAAAACTGCCCAAGATAGCGACAGACCTATCTCCTTACTACCCCCACTCTCCAAGGCACTAGAACGCATCGTCTCGGACCAGCTCACAGAATACCTAGATACGTATAAACATCCTGTGTAAGCAACAACATGGGTTCCACAAAGGTCACATCACCTCCACAGCCCTACTTGAATGCACTGGCACAATCCACAATGCACTTGACTCCGGCGAACTACTAGGCTCAATCTACATTGACTTAACTAAAGCCTTCGACACCATTAATCACTGCCTCCTGCCTGTCCATCTTCAGAACACTGGGCTGTCAACCAACTCCATTGGCTGGTTTAAGAGCTACCTTGAAGAACGGTCCCAAACAGTAAGAATCGCTGATACACTTTCGGACCCAAGACCAGTCCACTTGGGAGTCCCCCCAGAGCTCCATTCTGGGACCCCTCCTCTTCAGCCTATTCTTAAATTCACTACTGGACAGCTGCCAAGCACAAATAATTCTCTACGCCGACAATGCTGTGTTCCTCACCTCGGACTCTGATCCAATCCAATTACAAAATAAACTTCAGCGGGCCTTCTCCTCCATTGAATCCTGGTTCCTAAATCATAAACTGCTTCTCAATCAGAAAAAAAAACAAGTCTATGGTCTTCTGCAGCCCCCACAACAAAAACAAACAACTCCACCTCTCCATTGCAACCGAACAAGGAGCCATCCTAGAGCAAACACAATCGTTCAAGTACCTCGGCATCACCCTTGATCCCCACCTCTCATACGCTGTCCATATCAGCAATGTTGCAAAGTCTGCCAATGCGAGGTTAGGCATATTATTCTGGCACAGGAAACACCTAACCCCAGAAGCACTATCAGTGGCCGTCCAAAGCTCCATCGTCAGCATCATAGACTATGGTCTTATCATATATGGGTCTGCAACTACCACTGCTCTCAAATGTATCGCAACCTCCCCTGAATAAGGCCTGTCATCTCATCACTGGCTCACATCACCGTACCCACACATGTGACCTTTATTCCCAATCTGGATGGTTTCAGCTGGACAAACGCATAAAATACCAAACCTGCATCACGGCCAAGAAAATTATAATGGGGCTTGCCCCACTTGGTGTCTGTGCCCTCCTTAAGCCTAGACATAGGGAACATCACTACAAGGAGATCCAATTCCCATCTACTACATATCCCATGATGTCGCACAGCCCAAGGACAAAGATCATTCACCCATCAGGCATCCAACTGGCTCAACTCTCTTGGCAGCGACATAGCGACCGCTCCAACACTCGGCCTCTTTAAGTCCAAGCTACACCTCTCACTGCTTGTATCCTGCGATTGCCCATCTTAACATTTCCACTGTTCCAGCTGCACATGCCCCAGCACCCAACACTTACAATCAGTCTTTGCACCCCTAGCACCTTACCTGTCATATTCCCTCGACAAGGCCCCCTGGTTGCACTATCTCCCGCCCTCGCCCACCTCCCCCCCGTATCTCCACTCCTGCCCCCACCCCAACCACCTCTCATACTCCCCCTTACCCCTGCACCTCCTTCCCCTTGATCCTCTACCCTCACTTCCTCCCCATCCACCACCCCCCTCCTTCCCTTGTCTTGCTCATAGCTCAAGTCTTTGTACTGGTTATTACATGTCTGTAAGTCAGTGACTATATGTTTGTAACTAAAAATGATGACTGTTGCACATGCTGACGTGGAACCTTTGCAAAAGAGCCTCGGCTCAAAGGTATTGTAATCCTAGATTGAAATAAATAAATAAATAAAGACTGGTTTAAAAGTTCAAATACCTTAACCCTTTGTTTTGGCAGTTCTAAATTAAATTGCTTCTTTTCCAGACCCCCAACCAAACGATTGTCTTATCAGCAGTTTTACTTCTTTATACAGCATGATTAACTGCCTCTCCCTGATCTTCTCTGGCCACTAGCTAGTGCCTCAGTTAAGCCTATACTGAATTGGTTCTCTCTCAGAACTTTTTTATTTATTTTGGGAAAGTAAAGCTAGGGCCCACAATTCAGCCTATACTGAATTAATTCTATCACTCAGTGTTTTCTTGAGCTTTTCTGGCCACTAAGTCTAGGACACTAGTTCAATGTATATTGAAGTGGTTCTCTTTCTCAAAGTTTTCATCAACTCTCTCTGTTTTCAAGCAGACCTCCAGACAGACTTCCACCAACTCTGCCAGTCTCTGGCTTACAGGGTTATCCTCACCTTTTATATTCAGCCACACTGTCTTTCAGAGCTTTACTTTAGCTCTGTGTTTCACTGGGCATGCCTCTCCCTCCCTGCAGATTCCACTTGCAGCTGCTCCCAATGTGTTTCAGCTTTTTCACAATACAAGCAGTGACCCGGAGATATCATGTAACCTGAAGCCCCTTGGATATACAAAACTAACTGTGGTCATGAAAAATGTTGTGCTCAACAAACAAAGAACAGAGTCAATAAAGAGAAAAAATGAATAACTGTAACTGGGTAGTCTATGCAACAAAATGCAGTGAGCCATAAAATAAACACTCAGCCATTCTTGTAGATGAGTGAGATATCTGGTCCTTGTGTGTGGTAGCTAGAGGTGCTTTAGAGGAGCTCCTTCTGTCCCAAAGACAGCATGACTGACATGTGATGTGATGTGACAGAGTCCATCATGCTGCCCCTGTACACGAGGTAATGCTAGTGTTCCCTTTAATGAGTAATGTGTGGTGTGGAAAGCAGTGTTTCTGTGAGATCTCACAATATCTTGAGGCCCCAGGTCTGTTCGAAGGTGTCCATTTTATTACATGTGGTTTAAAGCACCCTTTCAAAACTCACTGCTTTCAGCAGTTGCAAGAGCCATTCTGAGATAGGGGAATTACTTTGCTGTTGTATGGGCCTCCCCGCACCATTGTCTTAAAAGCCACGCCCCAAATGGCATATCTTGCCAAATTCTAGTTTGAATTTCACCAAAGCAATAACAACCACGTCCCCTGGGTCATGAAAGTGGTAGGGAGGGCAAAGGGCAGACCTACCCTGTCACAGAGTGCCACTGATACAGTTGTGCCAGTGACTGTAAACCAGTTTAATTTAACAGAGTCCAGATATAGGTTTGCGCTTGACTCTATTATACTAAGAAACTATGTTTGAGTACTGCCTAACTGTAAATAGCTGGTTCCACTTATGCAAACTCCAGCTTCATGCTAAAAAGACTTATCTCTGTGACATTTGGCACTCAGCAGAGGCTAGAGAGGCTCAAATTTACCCTCATCTTTAGAACTCTTGATGGTACCCTCCTTGAGGTTATTTCCCACTTCAAGTATCTTGGTGTGCGGTTGGATCAAACCCTCTGATTTTCCTTCAGTGTCTACACCATGCATAAAAGCCTTTACCCTAAGCTTGGTGCACTCTGCTGTAACACATCTTTCCTCCCACTCATTGTCACTGTGAGCTCTTCCTCAAAATGATCCTTTAATTGTTTGACTATATCCATGGGTACTAGAACATGAGGAGAAGTGGGGGTGCTGAAGTTCAAAAGTGCACAGGGCTAAAAAGATAGTTTTTCTAAGAAAAGGGACACTTTGAATGTTCATGGGCAAAAGTGGGGGGCTATACCCCCCTGCACCCATATGTTCTGGCATCTGTGAATATATTGGTGAGGTTTACAGTGCTGCCACCAAATCCACACTGATGAGAGTGGATTTCCTTTTCCATACCTTCTGCTCTTTTGCCTTAAACACATCTCTGCTTACCCATCACTGCTCCATCTATTCCAGACTTTCTCTCCTGTACTTGAGGCTTGTCATCTCTCTCACTTTTATTCATTCCAGGCTAAATTTTGGCTTGCCTTCTTCCCTCCTACCTACCTTCCTTTCTTTCTTTCTTTCTTTCTTTCTTTCTTTCTTTCTTTCTTTCTTTCTTTCTTTCTTTCTTTCTTTCTTTCTTCCTCTGATGCGGCATAGACCTCTCTACTGGGATGACCAAGGATGCACTACTCACTTTTTTAGATATTCTACACTGCAAAACCTCAGACGGCAAGTCTGCATTTTCTGACTACCTGTCACCCTTTCATCTCCCTAGATTCATCCTCCCACCAGTCTCTCAAACTGCTCTTGCTGTTTCCCTTCTCTCAAGCCTGCTCTTGTAGCTATAGCCACCCTCACCTGGTCCACTCTCCCTTATGGCTTTCTGCATATTACTTTCTCCTCTGTATCATACTTTGTATTTCACTTTGCATTTTTAAAATGGTTGTTATGACGATGTGCTGGTATATTACCTTTTTCACTTTTGTGTACATAAGATTCTGTATAGTGTTTAGAAAAAATCACTGCACACACATCCCTGCAGCAAGAAAAAACTTGACAAGTGCAATATAAATACTATATGAAAATGTTTATTTACTCAAACAGTGATAACAGTGCAATACAATCACTGTAGCAGAGATACCCTAACACATCACCAGGAAAGTTCAAAATCCAGGCTAGTGAACATATTTGAATCTAAATTCTGAGACTGTATTGACATCACCTGTTTTGAAACTGACCATGTGTGTATACTGGCTGGTCCCGTAGCCATGTCCACATTTAAAGCTACAAGTTAAGAAGATCAGCCGTGCTACAGAAGAGCCCAGGCAGTGCTGCTGAATGCAAGCTCCATCCAAAAGATCCTAAAATGAGCAGCACTCGGTGAAAGCTGTTTGTGAGGCATGTGCACAAGCACTGTATTGCAAAACAAAGTTTATTACTGAACCTGGCACATAAAGAATTTTTAAGTGCATACACTATGCCAAACACAAGGAGGTATCAACCCCAGCACTTCTCCAGAAGGCGTTATTAGGGGACAGGAACAAAATGCAATTAGAGTCCTTAAATAGTCCCTTTCTATGATGTCACAATAGATCAGAAGTTAAGAAAACAGTGCCAAATACAGTTCCTAATCACAAAACATCATGTATCAAAAAAAAAAGAAATTAGAATGCAGCCACCAATAAGAAATCAAGCATTTGGTTACATTCTTTCAGCAGCAGTCCAACTATTTTGAATAACAGAAAATTCATTAATGCTACCTTATTGGACGAGTGCTGGATCAAGATAGAAAAAAGACTGCTCTTCTCACATCATGACCTGTAATCACCCTTCAGATCATTCATAAGTATTCCTGGGGATCTACAGGTTCTCTGACATCCAGGTCCAGGGTGATAGTAAGAGACAGAGAGAAACCACAGGAATGGGGTACAGGAACAGGAGATCTTGGAGAAAGAAGAAAATATATACACATTTAATGTATTGCATCCTGACAAAGCCTACTGAAAATCCATACATTTGAAGCAATGTTGTAATGATCCCTGAATACCTTTATGGGGAGGTGGGGGGCAAGGTGGAAAAGATTGATAGGATAATAAAGGTTAACAGTAGCCAAGATAACATATTAACTAGTCCAGCTGTAAACTTTGGCTATTCATTTACCAAAAATGGTTTAAGATCCTAGTTTTCATTAACTCTCACAGTGTGCAGTTGAAAGATCCCAAAACATTCCTATCTTTGCAATAAGTTCAGTCTATTGCTTCCTCTTTTAGGTGGCTTGACAACCTCTAGACTCATAAATCTGAGAGGTCTAGGATCAGAATTATGTTTTTCAAAAATGTGTCTGCCTATAGGGGTATCCACCCATTTATTAATAATGAATCTTATACATTCTTGAATCAGCTCTTTTAACATGCAGATCGTCCTCCCCACAGGGGTTGATACCTCCTTGTGATTGGCATAGTGTGTGCACTTAGGAGTTCTTTATGTACTATGTCTGGTAAATATATCTGGTTATGCAATACAGTGCTTGTATACGTGCCTCACTTACAGCTTTCATTGAGTGCTACTGTCTTTTCACATTTAGAGCTGCAGAACCCTTCAGAACTCTTTCCTGTGAAAATGGACTCATGTCCACCTTGCCCCACCCCTTTGTTGCTGCTGCTCCCTGGTGGTCCATCCCCTTTCCCCATGCACTGTGAAGACTGAGAATAAGAACAGGCCATCATGATGCAGGCTAACTTGGATTTGGTGGACATAATGAGGAAAAGAGAAGGGGTTACATTATATGAGGCAGGGAATCAAGAGCACAGGGTCACCCAGAAGAAAAGGAAGGGTTGGAGGTGCTGTAGGCCACCTTGCCCCACCCCTTTGTTGCTGCTACTCCCTGGTGATCCATCCCCTTCCCCCATGCATTGTGAAGACTGAGAAGAAGTACAGTACCTGTTCAGGATGGCAGTTTTTTCTTGGTCCTCTTCTGCATGGTATCCCTCTGCCACCCTCCTAATCCTCACTGTTCCTCCTCTTCTCACCTATGTATCCAAAGAAAGTTTTATCCCATTTTGCTACCTCTTTGGCTATCCTTTCCTCTGCCTGCACCTTTGCTTCCCCTCACCACTTTGCCTGTTTCCCTCCGTTTTGTTTGATATACTGTAGCTCCCAGTCCTCCTCCCTCTACATTTCCTTATACATCCTGAATGCCACCCTTTTTCCCTTCTACACCTAGGCCAGTTTCCTAGAGAACCATAACTGTCTAGTTTTCCTTTTGCTTTAACTTACTTACTTCATTCAGAGGTTGTTTGTCTTAATTATACTGTCCCTTATTGTTCTTCAGAGTGCCTCTACCCCTCCCCGGCAATACATGAGGACGTTTCTGTGGCAGTTCCTCATTTCTTGAAAATCTGCCCTTCAAAAGTCCAAGACCCTCTTTCTTATGTGGTTTCCCTTTGTTCCTGTTCTTATGTTACACCATACTGTTTGGTGATCACTGGTACCTAGGGAATGCCCCCTGTGATGTCTGCAATGTTGTCCCTGTTTGTAAGCAGTAGGTCCAGCACTGCCCCATCCCTAGTGGGTTCTTTGTCTAGCTACCCGATTAAAGCCCCTTGTAGGAAGTCAAGGATGGCCCTGCTCCTGGCCAAAGCCACCATTGGAAGGTTCCACTCCACATCTGGTAGACTGAAGTCACCAACTAGCAGCAAATTCCCATTACTTGACATTCTGATGATGGCTTTCCTAAGTGCATTATCCAACTCTTCTCCCTGTGCTGGATGTCTGTACACTACTCTGGTACAGATAGCAGTGATAGAACCTATCTACAAGATAACCTACAGCACTTCCAACCCTTCCTTTTCTTCTGGGTGACCCTGTGCTCTTGATTCCCTCCCTCATATAATGTAACCCCTTCTCCTTTCCTCTTCTCACTGCCCTATCTATCATGAACAGAGTAGCCAGGTATGGCTATGTACCAGTTGTGGTGTTCAGTGTACCTTGACTCCATTATGTCCACCAAATCCAAGTTAGCCTGCATCATGATGGCCTCCAGGTCTGGAATTTTATTTTCCAGACTCCTTGCATTGCCACACATGGCTGTACATACCTTATTGACTCCCTGTCTGCTTCCCCCTTCTGGTCTGCGCTGTCCCCTAGAAGCTCCACCTGATCAACTGCTTCCTTTTTTGCTTTATCCCCTTGGGGTTACTGGTTTTGGCAGTCTTTGGACTTACAACCATTAAATGGTAATTCAAGAACATGCAAGGCAAGCAACAATTTTGGGAGCAAGTGCAATCAATTTGAAACAGTTTAAAGCATGCAAGGGCAGCTCTTCATTGAGGATATCGCCTTCATTGGGCCATACCTTTGAAACTGTAAGCCATCAGTGTCAGTAACACTTGGAAACTTTTGCTAACTGGAGGTCGACAACGATGATGTGTAATGATGGCACTGATAAAACGTGTGGTCCCATGGCTCCTAATTTCCCTCAGTTCTTTTTCTTTCTTTCACCATCAGCCACTCATCAAATGTGCAGAGAAACAACACCATTGTTTCTTCAATATTTATTATTTTCTAAGTTAGCTTTACTTCTCAACGTTGTCCCTGTGTGTTGCTATTAAAATTTTAGGTTTCGTACCTGCAGTTACTAGATCTACAAGAATGATGCTCACACTGTGTGTGTGTGTGTGTGTGTGTGTGTGTTTGCTATTTAGGCTTGTCCCACACTGTAAGGGCCTATAGGGTCTTCCAAGGATTTAGCCAGACCACAAGGAGACGCTGAAAGAAGGCACTAGAAACCTTTATCACCTTCAAAGCCATAGAAACCTAAGCCAAGGCTGCAAGGTCCAACCCAGCTTCTCCCCTCACATCCAACCACCACAGGAAAGGATAAACCCAAGCAGTCTGCAAAACTGTCTGACAAGGACAATGGAGAAAAACAAAGAGAAAGAAATATTATCATAGAAACCCTCCTTCTTCAGCCACCATAAGCACAGGGAAAAACATGCTTCACCAGTGAGATTGAGGTCTCCATATAAGGAGGTTAGTCCTCATTGTCGTGCGCTCCAGTGGCATCAACTACAGCCCCCCATTGAACGTTACTGAGACACCAAAGTTGGAGCTTGGTTCTGGTATTGCTGTACCTATTATGGATGGTGTGCCGCCTCCATTCATTGAGTTCTGTCCTGGCAATGAGCACTTAAATGGGTGCCATTGACTCCCAGGCTATATTGGCATTGTTTTCAGAAATGTTACTTTGCCTGCTCATGTTGCTGCTTGCTTTAGTGGCAGTATTCCTGTTGACAGGGCCTCCCCCCTTTGTACTGTCATCACTGATGGGATTCAAAAGTATGCTTGTAATTCCTCCATCATGACTGATACCTCCATTGTCTTGTCTTTCAGTAGCCCCATCATCATTCAGGATGACAACAGGCAGCATACAATCCTGATCCTGAACATGGAGAAGGAGGATTTGGAGGCAGAAGGGTGGGAAAGACCCAGATGAAGGGGGGAGTCCCTTCCAGTTCTACCCTCTCCACATGCAATGAGGACTCTGTGGTTTATAAACGCTAGTCTCCCCCTGAGGATCCCTTATTTCAGGCTGTGCTCAAGCAAATCCAAGATGTCATGTGCCTTCAGGGTGTAAAGGAAGACTCCAGTAAACAAAGGTTAATGGAGTTCTAAGAGGCTACAGTTGCAGCTACAAATGTAGTGCCTCCTGTATACTCTTCATTGAAAAAATCTACCTTTGCTGCCTGGTATAGGCCTAGCACTTTGCCTGCAGTTCCTCGAAAGGCTGACACACAGTACCCTGCTCATCTATCAAGCCCTTTGCTGCTGCACAGCCAGAAACTGATTCTGTGGTAATCATGGCTGCTCATGGTCTCTGGGCATCTAGAGTGATGAGTACTCTGCCTCCTGACACAGAGTCAAGGAAACCGGATGTAATGGGCAAAACAACTTATGCCCCTTCAACCTTAGGTCTAAGAATTGCAGATTATCAGGCTTACATAATTAAATATCAGAATAACCGATAGAAAACTGACATGACTACTATTTCGGCCCTGACTGATAGTCCTATAAATGCTGAGCTCCTTAAAGCTGCTTCAGCTGGTATTGATACTGGTAAGCATCTGTTGCATTCAGCATATGATGCCTCCGATGCCCCTGCCATGGCTGCTGCCTCTGGCATTTACCTCAGGAGATTTTCCTGGCTCAGGGTGGCTGGCTTTGCTACTGGTGTACTGTACAACAAGCTATACTGAATGCTCCTTTGGGGGTGCTCCAAGTTATTTGGGCAAGACATTGAAAAATGCACTCAAGGACCTTCAGACATTCAAAATGACTTTGAGGTATGTGATATCATTAACCCTGCATAATACAAGAGGGCATGGGATTTTTCTGGCTTCATTCCATTTGGCATACTCTTGCCTGCCCACAAGAAGTCTGCTGGATTATGCAAAGATGACTTGAAAATGATAACAGGAATGTGTGACTATCTTATTGTGTATGGATACTTGACACATATTGTATTCATAATCAGGAAACAGAACCATTATTTATCAGTTACTATTCTGATTTGAGTTAATATACAATAGATTAAAATGTCTTATAAAGTCATTCCCATATTCCTGGCTGGCAGTTGTGAACTTCAAACCTGGATCTACAGTTTCATAGCTCTGTACTCTAATTACTAGGCTAACCTGTCTGTCTGATTGTGAGATATTGTAATGCATCAAAAATCTCCAATACAGTTCTTTATTACAGTCTTCCTAGTGCCACTCAATGCCACAAGGCAGACTGTTCCCCATGTACTTCAGAGATAGCAGCTGGTGCTGAACGGAGGGGTTTGACTGAGCTGTCTGAACCTTACCCATTTCCACATCATGAAACATGGGCAGGATTGACGGGGGCGGAGCAGCAGCAAGATGGCCATGCTGCTGCTCCGCTTCACACGGCTCTGATTTTTGCTTCCTAAATTAAGGTTTTTGTTTTTGAGGTATGCCTTGGCCCAAAGAGTTGCTTTCTACAGCTTTTACAACTATTTAAATCTACAGTGTTGCCAACCAGACTCTAATTTGTTAGCCAGCCCTATCTGTGTAGAGTAGGTAGAACACCGAACGCCAGGGGAACACATTGAATTGGAACTGCTGAAGCCCACAGGATACTGATGGAGAGTGGAGAAGTTGGCAAGTACAGAGATATGAACCAGACCTGCTCCAGGTGGTCAGAGGTTTCTTTCTGTTTGGAAAAAGCACACTGTGTGCTGAGGTGTGCTTTTCTTGTTTATTACAGGTATGCAGTCATTGCCTGGGGGGATACCTTTTCACTTTCAAAAAGCTAAATGATATTACGCTCAGTAGAGCGATGTTTTTTAATTTTTCCACCAGAAAGACAACAAGAGAGCATACTGAGGCGGCTCTGAGTTTGATGTTCTGAGATGGTTCCAGCATTGTAGTCAACATTGCCAGGAGCTGGTGCCCTTTTGACATTAATCTTTGATAGAAATTGATGGAAACCATAAGGAAATTATGTAAAACTCTTGGAGAGAGTGAGTGTGAGTAAATAATTATACTGCACCGGGGCATTTGGATGCAGTAAAACACCACCAATTAATGAGGTACAGTAAGAGTGTTGACTGAAAACCCGCAAGTAAGTGTTGCCTAATGGAGCTCGAACTTTAATTGAACTCAAATTTCGAGTCAAGTTTTCTGAGTTGACTCCATTTGAAGACTTTCATTTAAATTGAATTGTTTAAATTATTTGTATTTGTTAGAAAATCTGTAGCCCATGGCCTGAGATTTGATAATGACTTTGAAAGGAGCAAGTTACGGTGTCTGCATTTACTTATAATAACTTACAAATCAATGTCATAGAAAATGATGGACCTCTGTTTCCAAATGGAGCCTCCAGTTCCTGTTTGGAAAATGTTACAGGTGTGGTTTAGCAAATTTTGGGTGGAGTCTGCACAAGGATGTTACTTTGTGGACACACTTTTTTCCTCTTGGGGGCTGTGGAACTGCTAAAAGGATAGGTCCCTAGAGGGTGTACTGAGGCCCAGGTGTGCACCAAATGTTTTAAATCTAAGTTATATGTGTTTTGTTGGTGTTCTAGATTTCATGGCCCCAGGCCCATTAAACTCTGACTTTCCTTTGTTGGCAGCTTGGGTATCTACTAGGAGAATTGTTTGAATTAATTCATAAAGAAGGAGCTGGAAATAATAATTCTAACACTTGAGACTTTTTAAAGTTAAGTACTTCAGAATTTATAAGTTAATTAAGCAACCAGATGGACTTTTGTGTGCAGAGGAATCTCTTACTATTGGGCTCTATTTTTGTTATTTTATGTTTATTATACATTTTGGGAAAATTTAAATGGGTGAAATTGTTTAATAACTGTTCAGTATTTGTTCAGATATGTAAACAACTGCAATTATGCTATTATGGGCAAGACAGTTTGGTGATAAAATTAACATTAATAGCTTATTGTCCCTTAAGAGGATTTGCACATGGTAGGGGCTCTGTTGGTATGTAGTCAGAAGAAGGAAAGGAGTCCTGGGATAAGCTCTGCTGCACTGGATAAGTGATCCTTGGTATGATACCTGTGGAGGAGATATTTAGCCTATTGTGTGTGAAAGCAGAAACTAGAATGGGACCAGGTGCTGCCCTGCATCTGAACAGCAGACAAGCTTTGTTTTTATGCCCTTCAATAAGTATCTTGTGGTCAAAACTGTTAAAGACCCAGTTGGCCTAAAAGGAAAGTTTCTCAGTACAGGACGAGCTAGTACAAGGGTCAGAATCAGTGCAGTGCTGCCAGGGAAAGTTTTTTTTTTTTAGTTTTTGTTGACCGGGTAAGTGCACTAGACAAATCCTGCCTATAGTCAGGCACGACCCGGGGGGAAGGGGATACAGATGAATGCCAACTGACCTTGAACCAGATTAAGCTGTTGGTGGTATTTTTTTAGTGAATGAGGTAAATTTGGCCAGGACACAGAAGAAATTCCCCTACTCTTTTCGATAAGTGCCATGGGATCTTTAACATCCACCTGAACTACCACCAATCCAGGCAGATGGAACCTCGGTTTAACGTCTCATGCGAAAGACGGCACCTCAGAAGTGCAGCACCCCTCTCATGCTGTCAGTACTGGGATATTAACCTAAGTGCCAGATGTGGGAACTGAACCCACAGCCCTCTGATCTCCCAGCCTCAGAGGCAAGTGTGCTACCTACTGAGCCACTGACACTGTAATAATATGATGATATGTACTCAGAACATGAGCTGACCTATAGCCGGTGGCAGTGACTGGTGGGGTCCTTAGTGACATGCCAGTAATCACTGTGACTAGGTCTATTCCAGAGGAGCTTCAGGAAAGTTTTGCTGTCTGGTAATAGTGAGTGTTACATGGGAATGCCTTTCTGAAAATCAGGCTTTGCCACATTTGCCACATTTGCCTTTATTCCATGGAAAGCAGACTAGGTGGGCCAAGCGGTCCTTATCTGCCGTCAAAGTCTATGTTTCTATGTTTATAGTTGATGCAATTAATTGTATAATTGGAGAATAGGACACAGAGGGTAATAGTAAATGGAGCCCACTCTGAGGAAAGGGGGGTTACTAGTGGGGTACCACAGGGTTCAGTATTAGGACCGGTCCTCTTCAATGTCTTTATAGGCGACATTGCAGAGGGACTGGAAGGAAAAGTATGTCTCTTTGCAGATGACACAAAGATCTGCAACAGAGTTGATGCACAAGGTGGGGTGGAAAGGATGAGAAGGATTTGGCAAGGTTAGAGAATGGTCAAATGTATGGCAGCTTAGATTCAATGCTAAGAAGTGCAAGGTAATGCACCTGGGAAACAAAAACCCAAGGGAAGAGTACACAATGGGGGGTGAGATACTAACAACAACAAAAATGGAAAGGGACCTGGGGGTAGCCATTTCAGATGACTTAAAGGTGGGCAAGCAATGTGAGAGGGCAGTAAGGAGGGCTGGGCGGATACTGGGATGCATAGGGAGAGGCATCACCAGTAGAAAACAGGAAGTTGTTATCCCTCTGTACAGATAGCTGGTGAGACCCCATCTGGAGTACTGTGTGCAGTTCTGTAGACCCAATCTCCGTAAGGACATAGACAAGATGGAAGCTGTCCAGAGGAGGGCAACTAAAATGGTGCAGGGTCTGCACCAGAAGACATATGGAGAGAGACTAAAGGAGCTTAATATGTATAGCCTCGAGGAAAGGAGGGAGAGGGGACATGATAGAAACTTTCAAGTACCTCAAGGGAATCAACAAAGTCCAAGAGGGTAGCATCTTTCAAAAAAAGAGGTGTGCAAGAACAAGGGGGCACAATTTGAAAGATAGAGGGTGGCTTAGAGGTAATGTAAGGAAGTATTTTTTACAGAGATGGTTGTGGATGCATGGAACAGCCTTCCGGAGGAGGTTGTGGAGTCAAAAACAGTGGTTGAATTCAAGCATGCATGGGACAGTCATAAGGCAATTCTAGGGGGTGTGGGTAGAAAGGAGTAGGCTGCTGGTTAACTAGGATCTGCAGCTTATCCATTAGGTAGGGAAATGGGCAGACTGGGTGGGCCAAGCGGTCCTTATCTGCCGTCAAATTCTATGTTTCTACTGTATGTTTCTATGTATAAAATGCATTGAGATATAGGTATTTATAAACTGGGATGTAATAATTTTACTTGGTTTACAGTATTTAAAACTTGTAATCTATGGTCCTTGTGTCAAAAATTGTAATTTTTTTACATTTTTTCTTATTTCATATAGTAATGACTTCAAAAGTCGAACAATAAACTGAAACTGAACTGAAGAGGGCATGGTAGGAGTGCATTTCATAGACCAACAGGATGTGATGGCTTTGGCCACCCTGAACAATTCTGTGGTTGAGGAGGCAGTCCTCTTCCATGTTCCTCTGCCTCTGGTGGCCATTTCAAGGCAGCCAAAGGTACTGGTTTGGGTGGCCCACCACCCCTGGTACCTTCTGACTTCCCACTTCCTCCCCTTCCACTGTTGCCTCCAGGGGTAAAAGTGGGTAGGGGGCAGGATCTCCTTTCACTTGCCAAAGTGGAGGAAGATTAACCCAGACAAGTGGGTCCAGGAAATAATAGAAAAGGGGCATGCTCTAGAGTTGCTGCCCAACCCTCAAATGCACTTTCTGCCTCCTTCTCATTATCCAGATCACATGTTCCTTCTGAAAGAAGAAGTACGGACAGTACTTCTAAAGAAAACAATTGAACCTGCCCCTCCCAATGACTGGAACAGGGGCTTCTATTCAAGGTACTTTCTAGTCCCCAAATCAACTGAAGACCTGTGTCCTGTTTTGGGCCTCAGAGACTTGAACAAATCCATCTAATACAAAAAGTTTTGAATGGTGCCTCTTCAGGCTCTCATCCCTCTACTGCAAAAAAGGGATTGGCTCCATGCTCTGGACATGAAGGATGTACACCAGTACATCAAAATGTGAAAATGCCATAGGCTGTACATTCACTTTATGCTGGACAGCCATTTTATTTTCTGAATGTTGCCCTTTGGCTTGTCCTCAGTACTGCTGGTATTTCCCAAATGCTTTGTGGTTGTGGCAGCAGCCCTCCAGAAGGAAGGCTCTTCTGTCTTCCCTTATCTGGATGACTGGCTACTGCAGGGCCCATTCAGGGAAGTAGCCATATACACAGTACCTAGAACAAAGAAGCTGGTCAAGGACCTGGGTGTTATGATCAATGTTCTGAAATCCATCATCCTTCCCTGCCAGGGCCTCCAGTACATTGGTTCAGATCCTCACAATGCATGCTTCTGGGTCTTGATGGGGTGCCTACCTGGGACAGTTCTAGACCTATGGGTTATGGACCAACCTAGACTCAAATCTCCACATCAATATTCTGGAGATAAGGGCTGTTCTTCTTGGTCTATGAGCCTTCAGAGGACACCTCTGTCTAGGCCCCTTGTTGACATGGACAGACAATGTCAGTGTAATGCACTATATCTACAAGCAAGGGGGCATGCACTCTTACCCTCTATTCAGGGAAGTGATGAGACTATGGTACTGGGTACTGTCTCACGGCCTTCAACTGACAGCCATGTATCTCCCAGGAGACCAAAATGTCTTAGCGTACAGGATAAGTTATTCCCAATCTCAGGTACATGACTGGAAACTGATAATCTCCATGGTACATTTATGCATACCCACACAACACAAAAGTGCCACTTTTCTGCTAACTTGCTATAGGGCCTGGAGTTTTTTGGCAAGACGTGTTGTCCAGTTCCTGGAAAGGGAGGTTCCTTTATGTATTCCCTCCGATCCCATTAATTCAGATGGTTATACTTAAACTGCGGGCAAAAAAGGGTAGAATTACTTATCAAACATGCCTACTTGCTAAGAAAGCCTATCTTGGACTTGTGCCCCCTGGGGTTCAGTTGATCTTTAGTCTTTACCACAGCTCTTGGAATACCAGAAACTCTGAAAGCCTAACCTTACAGGTGCCACGCTGTCATACTTCCCTTGTCCAGTGATCTCATGCAGTCAGGGCACCCAAGTGGTTCAACTCTCTTCCTGGGGATATTGCCAACTCTACCACTCTCGGCCTCTTCAAACGGAAGCTCCAGCAACATCTGGTGATAAGTGCATCCTGTGATTGCTTCAGTTAAATCACTGTGGGTCCACCCCATACTCAACTGTTCCTCACTCATCCCCATCCTCACCTCTCTTGCTCCCTCCCTGATACCTTAATTATCCTCCTTTTTCTCCTCCTCACTCCCCTATTTCTCCCGCCCCCACCCCTCCTCCTTTCCTGCTCCTAACCTGTCATGCTCTCTCCCTGATACCTCTAAGCCCCTCCTTTTCTCCTCCTCACCCCCTATTGTTCCTGCCTCCCATCCCTCCTCCCTCCTGATCCCAACCCCACCTAATCACTCTAGCTCTGGAATCCTCTGCCTCCTGCTAATGCAGTAACCCTCACCCACCAACACCCTTCTCCCTCACCCTTCCTCCCCTACCACCTATACTTAAATTGACAAAGCCCCGGATGCCCCTCCCCTTTGTAAACCCTTCCTTCCCTGCCTCTACCTCCCTCCCCACAACCCCCTCCACCTATACTGACAAAGCCTCCAGGCAGCTTTATTCCCTCCCCCTTTTGTAACGTATAACTGTTAACTCTAGGAACTATGTTTATCTGTTGGACTGCTACTGTATTGTCTATCCATTGTAAACTCCATGTATGACTATTACTTTGCACGTTTGTTGTTGTATTTTTTACCTTGCCAATGTACTTTGATGTGGAACCTATGTAAATGAGCTTCTAGCTCATAGGTGTTAGCCTGAAACTGAATAAATAAATAAATAAAATGGGCCTCCCTAATGCTGGTGGCCCCCTTCTGACCTCACTGGATTTGGTTTCCCCTGCTACAGCACCTAGCAGTGGAGCCTCCTGTTCAACTGCCCAGTGTCAAGGCCTATACTTTCACAGGACAGTTGGTCTTTGGTCCATGCAGACCTGCAGTCCCGACATCTGCATGCTTGACTCCTGAAGACATAGCCATTGCCTGTTTCAGGGTTTCTCCTCTGGTTGCTGATGTCTTGCTGGCAGCTAAAAAGCCTTCCACAAGACACACATATTTACTAAAGTGGAAGAGTTTCCCCCATATGGTGTGCTTCCCATTCTATAGACTCGTTTACTTGTCCTGTCAATACAGTACTAGCCAAACTGCCATCCTTCTCTGACTCCATTCTCCAGTACTCATCCATTAAGGTGCAGTTAGCTGTTATTTTGGCTTTCCATGCTTAGAATTTTTTTTTTGCAGTTAGGGCTGTATTTTTTTTTCTCAGAGCCAAGCCACCCTCTGGATGCTGGACACTCCAGGTCCACTCCCTGTTTTTCCACCAGGACATATCTTTCTACAGAATACAGTGTGGCCTGGGTATTCAATAGGGTGCAGGGCTATTGGGTTGAAGGGTTCAGTAGCAGCTCGGATCTCCATTTTTATTCTGATTTTCTCCCCAGAGAGGTGGCGTGAAATGCCACACAGATGTCCCCATGCATGCTTCCATGCATGATGCATCCGCAGCTGCCACTCTGTCCCCCTATGCTATTAGTCCCAGCCTGTCTCACTGCTAGCTGATACTAGGGGCCAGGCAAGTGCTGGACACTGAAACCCTCCCTCCCAGGGAGAGGAGAGCAGTCCTCTGGATGCGCAATCTTCTCCCTCCCCAGTTGACCCCCGATGAGCTGAATCTGCATCCAAACCCGGGTTGCCGGTGTGGTGTGAAGTGTGGCATCCAGCACCTCAACACTCAATGCCACCTGGCCCCTTATTAATGGGCTCAGGGTGGCATAACTGGAAGTGTCCAATACTTTCCTTATGGGTATTTTGTAAATGCCTCCCCTGATTCATAAACCGGTTCCACCATCAGACCTAAATTTCATACTTGAGAAGCTGACTTTGGTGCCCTTTGAGCCTGCCGTAACATGTGAGATGTGTTTCATTTCATGAAAGGCACTGTTGTTAGTCACCGTAACTTTAGCTGGTAGAACTTCTGAGCTCCAAACTCTGAGGAATGAGCCTTCCTATCTGATTTTCCACAGGGACAGCATGTCCTTGCACACCAATCCATGCTTTCTACCAAAAGTAGTCTCTGATTTCACTTTGAATCAGACTCTAAACCTTCCTGTGTATTATCCTGAGCATTACTAACAAAGTTGAGGCATTGCTCCACACACTTGCTGTACACAGAACACTACATTTTTACTTTGATTGTACTAAGGATTGCAGAAAGTCCTCTCAGGATTTTGTCTCATTCACCCCTGTGAAAGAGGGTGCACCTGCCACGAAACAATGCCTGTCCAAATGGTTGGCTCACTGTACTGAACTGTCGACATACAGATTTAGTCTTTGCCGTATTGGTCCTTGTAAGAACAGATCCAGAAGCAAATTATTTGATTCCCTTATAATGGACCAACATAGATGTAACAAAAAGAACAAAGTGCTTTAGCTTTCGGACCAGCCTAGTCCCTCCTCGGATGCACTGAATTGTGTTATAGGAAGTACGGTAAGGAACCTTTTGGTGCTAGAGTAGCCACGCTTAACATGGCATGGTCACATGTATTGCCTGTTTCCAGAATGTTACCGCAACTGATTTATATGCTGCTGCCACATGAAGCACTGTATATATTTTCACTAAGCGCTTTAGTCTAGACATTTTCTCATGCAGATTTGATGGATTGTTCTACAAAGCCTTCTGTCCTGATTTCATGCCAGATTTGGTCACCCTCCCTGGGTACTTTGTGTACTGCTTTGAATTCATTGCAAAGGTGTGGCCCAATGGAGAAAATATCCTCAATTAAGATAGAATAGTTACTAACCGTAAGTAGATCTTTCAGAAAATCTCCTCCATTGGGCCATAGCATAACCACCCTCCTTACCCCTCTTTTGAGGTACATACTGGCAGTTTTGTCCACTGCCTTGTCTGAGGTGTCCACCAGCAGAGTCAGACTGGCCCACCAGGATATTTTGAAATTTCCAGGTGGACATCCTCTGGTGGGTACCTGGCCACCTTCCAAACTCTGAGAATCATTGTTTTATCAACTATTTTTTTAATAAAATAGACCCTGTAATTAAATGTAAGATGCAAATACAGAACTAGTGTATCATACTGAAGTGGAATACTGATATGAGTGTGTCATCTCGGGTCGTCCCCTATTGATTTTCCAGGTGGGTCCCTGAGTTAACTTTCCAGGTGGGTCCCCTTTATCCTAGTCTGGCTCTGTCCATCAGTGCCTTATGTACTGTATACCATATTTTCAGTCCCATGCCTCTCTGTGTGTGCCTGGTACTGGTTTGATCTCTTTGGCAGGAAAGCGAGGAGGCATGGGGCCACACACATTTTATAGGTGCCAATGTTGCACATCACTGTGGGTGACCCCAAGCTAGCAAAAATTTCCTAGTGGTCCTAACGCTGACAGCTTGCAGTACCAAAGGTGTAGCCCAATGCAGGAGATTCTGTCAAAGATCTACTGTTGCAGAGTTTTCTGTCTCTGAGCATGCCATTACTGTACAAAGTACCTGAGGGCAATTCAAATTGTCTCCGAGAGAATAAAGGCAACTTTAGGGCAAACAGCAAATTTGATGGATGCAGGGCGGCATCATGGTCTTGAAGCATCTGTTTGCATTGAGTACTATCCCTTTAAATAAGTAGTCCTGGAATGGAACAGTTCTTGCCCTTTAAATATGTTTAGATGCAATTCAGCACTGTCACTTGCATTTTAAAATGTTTGCTCTAGACTCATCAGAGTCACTTGAAAAACTGTTGCTCTTGCACTTAAAAATGTTTGTTCTATAACTAGGGACACAACACCAGGGCAGAAACTATGTAAGGAAAAGCTTATATTTGATGGCTGGGATATTCCTAGCTAAAGCATGGACCATGGGCTATGCCCTCCATCCCACAGGCATTCACTTAAGCTTCACATTTAAATATCACTTCTGCCCTCTTTGTTTAGGGTCAATTAGCTAAAGCTTGTATACTGGGGTCCCATGTCCACTGTCCCTCCGTTGCTAGGGGCTTTGGGAACTGTAAAATGCTTTTTAATATTCTTACAGCGTTAACTAGCCCTTGGCTAGGACTGTGGCTGTGGCAGCTATGCTGCTGGGTGGCTACTGTGGCCTGTCTGCTTCCTTCCCCCTGCTCCTGGCTGAAGCTTATGTGCAGTGCACTATTTATTTAAACACTAGCCCTCTTGCTTTGTGCTGCTCTTTGGGCTATGAGTGCTGGGGCCCTTACCCTCTACAGAGCATTTCTTAATTCCAATGGGGCCTGCCCTGCCCTCTGGGAACTTGATTTTAAATGGGCCTGTATTGCCATCTTGGTTTGTCCTGGGTGGTTATTTAATTGGGGCCTAGATTGCACCTACTCCTGCCCACCTGGCACTTGATTTATTTAAAATGGGCCAGTTTTGCCCACATGGTTCAACCTCCTGGTCAGTTCTCTAATTTGGGGCCTTGTCCACTCCCCTCCTGACCTGGGGCCTGCCTTATCCCTCTAATGGCCTCGGCTGCTACCTGCTGTGCCATCTGGTGCTCAAAATATTTATTTACTTATTTTTTAAAGAAGCAGTCAGCACCTGCCCTTTGGCCACTGCAGCGACTCACTACCCTAGCTTTGCTTCCATGGGGGCTGATAATGGCTTCTCACTGCCACAGCTTGGGTGCTGTGCCTCCCAATCACTTCTTCTCAGCCTCTGTCTCTGACCATTATAGCCACTTCCAAGCTCACTGCCACTGCTGACAGGAAACAGATTTACTTTTATATAATAAAAAAACAAGCAATGCCATGCAGAACCCACACCGAGGCTGCCTGGATCTGCCTGTAGGAGGGTGTGGGAGTAGACAACACTAGACACAAAGGTAAGAGTGTAAAACATATATTTCTTCTGTGTGATATTTATTTTCAAAATAAACAGATTTATTCTTGACTTCAGAATATGATCCAAAATAATCCAAATCAATAAATAAATAAATCAAGTAAAGAAAATACTTGCTCTCCCGAGCTTCAGCAATGTTCTGCCTTAACAATGCTGCCACAGAGTAAAAAATCAAATGCCAACAGTAAATTCCACTATCTTCTGTGCTGTTCCCAGTTGTACCGCCACTTAGTACAACTCTCCTAGCTCTACTGAATCTTTAGCTGAAAAGACAGACGTTTTATAGGACTTCCTGGTGACATCATATGGTCAGTTGACCCACCCTAATTGTTATATATATACAGTCAGTTCCACTTGTATGCCTTTCGGTTGTATGCCATTTCCGCTTATATGCCTGTTTTTGTCTGGTCCAGTTTCTTCCCCTATGTCCACAATGTTAAAATGTCCGGTTGTATACCTGCTAATTTTCATTTGTATGCCCATTTTTTTGCCATAGATAGTGTGTTTTGGGGTATTTTGTTTGATGTGGACAGTCACCTAATTCCCTTAATTAGGTGTGAACTCAACTGTGAACAGTTCCGTTAAGCACTTAACAGCAGATCTGAATGTAGCCCTGATCGAGAAACTGCTGAGATTAGGTGCTGCTTTAGCTAAAAGCAGATCTGCATTGTTTCCTGATAACTGGAGGTGATGGATAAGACAAAATAAAATGTGCTGTCTTTCACCCAGAATGTAGCACTGCTTGAGAAACTGCTGAAATAGAAAGTGAATAATTGAAAGCGAACAGTAAATGAAACTAAAGTACGCTAAATGTCACATGTACTGTAGTACAGTACTGTATGCATTTTTACTCATAGCTGTTCACAGCTTTCATCTTTTTAATGTAGTGCACTACCATACTAAACGTTTTAAACTTTCCTTATATGTTTAATAGAGTGTTCCATAACATGTACCGTGTCTCTTTTAAGGCATTTAATGAGTTGCGATGTGTCAGTAAACCACTAGATTAACTGACAAAAATCCACTTGTCAACTCCCGCTTATATGCCATTCTGCTTGTATGCCCAAATTGCAGCGGTCCGGAGCTTGGGCACACAAGTGGAATTGACTGTATATAGAATCTAGGCCAATACAGGCATGTGGGGGTTCAGCTTAACCCAGAACATCCATTTACTTAAACAACATCAGGATTTGCCACCCTGTTCGTTTAAGAGGCTTTCAAACCTTTATTATAACCATAGGAAGTTTAAGGGACCATTAAGGATCTAAGCGTCACCCTCCTTTTGATGACATCATCTGTAGTTCTACTATAAGTAGGGCTTGGTTTGGGCCTACTGGCTCTAAAGAGCCCACCAGTTGATTACTGGAGCCACAAGGAACAGGTAAAGTTTAGGGCTTTCTGCCCTCTTTCAACCATACATTCATTCATTCTTTGTATCTATTAGAGACACTGTTCTCTAACCTGCATAATAATTCAATGAGTTGTACTTTTTATGCCAGAGTCATCTCCATGTGGTTTAATATATTTAATAAACAAGTTTTAAAAGAAAACATCTTTCCTCGCCTTTCCTGCAAGGAATTCCCTTATTTCCATGCTTGCTATTGTAGCTAATTATAAACACATAGCCCTCGGCATTTAGCAAGGAAAAGACTCACTGTTTGTATAATTTATTTAGCTTCCAGACATCTGTTTGCTTTCTTGTTGCAGCATCTAACAACAAAATAGGAAAAATGCCAGTTCTTTAAACGCCTCCTATGAAACTAATGCTGCTCTTTCTGTCATATTATGTAGAGACCCAGTACATAAATATGTCTAGCTACATAATCAGAACCTGTAAAACCTTTTCTACTTTTTAAAGGTATATACATCGTTCCTTACTTGCTGAAGAAGTGAACAGAACTAATTGCCTCATTCTCTGAACATAAATCAAACAAAGAAATGCTGCATGTTTCTGTCTTGTCTGCTGAAATTGTCAGCCGACAGGTTAAATTGCATTTGGGCCTTATTTGTTTCCTCTAAGGCTTTCGTGACCCAACAGGTTCACAAGGAGTTTTAAAACACTCCATTGTACAGTACCTGGACTCCACCAGTCTTGCTGTGCAGCTCTGAGCTGGAAAGTAGCACGGCAAGACATTTCAGTTATTGCAGCATAATGGAGTCTGCCTGTACAGTTCCCTATTGATTCTCCGCCCTTCGAGAGACATCTGCTTTGCTTCAAGGCACCTGAGCAGGTGTTTCCTTGCAATCGCCAACCTCCTCCCTGGCATTTACATGCATGCCACTGGAGGGGTTGGCAAGCACTGCACCGAGAAGAAAAGGAGAGAAAAGATGCTTTTTATTTCAACTGCATCAAGTGGTAACTTTTCACTTCTCGTCCTAATAGCACTTAAAGGGGTCTTTACTTTTTACAGGCATCCCTGTATTATTTCTTATTATCCCTTTTATTTACAAAGGCTTTTCCACTTTACTCAAGCCTTTTACCAGCCTATAGTGGGCATATTGTGCACTATTTTACCCACTCACATTTAGACTGCACCGAGGAAAAAAACTACCCTCGGTTATCTTTCTTTTACACCACCAGAAATTAAATAGAAATATAGCGGGGAAGCATAGAGTGAGAGGCTACAACGGGAGGCCACCCCCTTGTAGTTTGAATAGGAAAATGGGTCAAGAAAGACCCAAAACAAAGATTGCTACTGCAGTAGGCTACAGAAAGAGGGATAAGGGTAGAGGGGTTTTTGTTCTGGGGTGCATCTCAACTGTATTTCAGCACTTTGGGGGAGGAAAGGATCCAGACTTTCACACCGCCACTCTTCTTCTTGATCAATAACTCAGCATTGCCACACGACTGCTGACACTGAGGGAGACCTGCAGCACTGGCTCAAGAATAAAAAACAACAAACAGCCACCCACTTGTGGGAAGGAGGATCGCAGGAACTGCTAAGGCTGGTAAGCCCTTTTCCTTTCTTTGCAGCTGGTTCCCCTGCATTCTCTCTCCTTCAGGCCACAAACTGGCAGACCCAACCACACTTTCGATAGCACTTCTCAGTGCCTAAGAGTACTGCCTGACAACCGCTTTTTCCACTGCACTGGTCCTTTTACATCCCCCAAACATTTGGGATGCCCTGTCCTTAGCAATGTAGGGCCAACAGTGGGCCAGTGCAAGTGGGCATCATTTAAGAAAAAAACAGAATCTGGCCCAGAAACCGGTCCCGAGTCAATACCACGCAAGAAAGACAGCATGGCATTAACTGCTCTGTGTAGAGCGCCCCAGGATTTACAGTGACAGGGGTATAACAGCGGTAGGGAATTACTGCTACCCCTGTCACTGTACACTGTAAATATGGAGGGAGCAAGTTGCCATGTGCTGGGTTTCCTTGTCGAGACGCTTCTGTGGTGGAGTGGCTAAGGCACCAGCATATGGCGGAATCAGAGACCTGGGACCATGGTTTGGTTCCTCCCAGGTCTCCCTGGCTACTACATTTTGCATTTAAAAAAAAACCAAAACAAAAATTTCCCACCTCTCCCGAGTTTCTTCCCATCCCCAAAGTCCACACCCCTCTGGAATTTTAAGCAATAATGACTGAAGAGCCAGTCATTTCCTAGAGATAAACGACTGGCTGGGGGGAAGGTTGGCCTGAGGCACAGCTGAGGGCAACCCCCACCCAGCCAGTCATTAATCTCGAGGAAATGACTGGCTCTGAGGTCATTATTGTGATTATAAGTCTAATCGCAGTAATGGCTTGCTTTTAAACACAGTTACTTACTTTTTTGTGGTGGCAGGGGGAGCGCAAAGTGATGTTTCTTGCAGTGGCAGTGGAAGCGTGTGGCAGCATTTCTTATTTAGGTGTGGTACATTAATCTTCTTATTCCGGTTAGGGTTTGAGGCATCTCGCTGACACTTTTCTGTTAAAAAAAATGCTATTCTTCATGCCACTATTGAAAGACACTTCAGTGAACTTACTCTTCTGTCTGACAGCGGGAAGCAGACAGCGGGTGCTATGCTGGTCACTTCTAAGAGGTTTCAGACTGGCGCGGCAGTCAATGAGAAGCACAGGGTCACTCAGGAATAATTAATTAGACTTATAATGTTATATTAATTCTGGGGGGTGGGGGCAAAGCCCCCTCACAAAAAACAAGAGAGCCCATTGTTTCTTAGGGCATGCACTGTTTGTGCGGTGGTTGGCGCTTTACCCGACCTTATTTCGGTGCATGCCCTTTTGCATGTGGCATTTATTGCTGCATGGTTTTTGTTTTAGGCGACATGACCCCATGCCCCTGAAAGCTGTGCCACTCTGGGGGTAAAGAAAAATGACAGGAGAAAAGGCTGAAGAGGGAGAAAAAATATTTTAAACAAGCAGGCAACTTTTTCTAATTCCCTATGTAGCTGAGTCCAGAAAGAGAGGAGGATGAGGCAGCCCCAAAAGACTGGGAAATGTGACCCAATGCCCCCCTCCCATCATCTCCAGCGTAGATTCAAAGCTCACCCTCCCAAAGCATTGAGTAATAGTTAGTGTGTGGGAAAAGAGCACCAGACACTTCCACGTGAATTCATGTCACTCAGGTGATGCAGTAACCTTCTACCCCAGCTCATTCCATTTCTTCCAGTCCTGAGGAGTGATGCTAAGTTGTGCATATCTTTTTCACTATGCTCTGAGCTGTTCAAGTTCCAGAGGGTCACCTCCTAATAGAATTTTACACACTTGTGATATTGTGCCCCCGTCCAGAAAGCATAGGAGGAAGTCTTCTGGAGGATTAACTCCCTATTGTCCTGCTGAACTGTTTTAGGAGATCAAGTAGTCCCTCACCTGTAAATATCTAAAGTGATCATGCCTAAGCAGTCCATATTTTTGCTGTAAGTCTTGAAATAAGACACAGCTACCTCCCTGCACCAGGTGCCAGTATCTTATAAGGTTTAGTATATTCTAGTATTGGAAACCAGGGTCAGTGCGAGGGTGTGTGAAGCTGAGATATTCAATTATGATCGAAAGTGGGCCTATCCTGTTAGTTGTGGCAGTGAGGAACTTGGCTTTTAACAGCATCTGCAGGGTATGATTTGTCCAAGGATTCATGATCCCAGGAAAACCTGCTGGAATAAACAAATATGGGGTATGGCAAACATATGTGCCAGAAGAATCTAACTCATTTCGATTTCCAGCCAGCTTGTGTGTCCCCTCTGTCTAGTCCAGGTAACCACAGGTGCCAACTATGCCACCAAGCAGTAGAAGCAGAAGTACAGCTTAGTTATACTACTCTCTGTGAAGTGAGATGAGTTGCATGCTGACTCTATGTCTTCTGGCAGCCCAGACCAAAGACACGGTCAGTTTCTAAAGGTACCATCAGTAGTCCTCAGTGATCTGGATAGGAAAAGCCTGAATAAAACATAGGAGCCTGGGGAGTACATTAATTTTAAGAACAGCAATTCAGCTGCTGAGACTCAATTGGAGCAGATCCTATTGAGCAATATCTGCCCAGAGTTCACAAAGCAGTTTTTGACAATTCAGGGCAAATAAAGTAGATAGGTTGGGAGATACTTGCTTCCCCAGGTACCTGACCACATTATTAGGGGCCAATTTAAAAGGGAGCATGGCTCAAAAACTGGCTGGGCAGATACCCTCTAGTCTAACTGCCTTTGATTTGACAAAATTAATTTTATAGAGACCGCATTATGCAGGCAGCCTGGTGCTAGCTCCTTTTGATCGCTCCAGCCACCCAACTTTTTCGTCAATTTTCTGAGCTTTCAAACAATTACAAGAAACGGGAACTCTGCTCAGAAGGCGTCTGAAGTATTTAAGTATCTCCTGTTTTGGCAGTTTCCTTCATGGAGGTAGAAATGAGGAGATCTCTACCAAAACACACCCTGCCTACTACGCCAGAGAAAGGCCTGAAAAATCATAGGGCCGCAAGTGCTATGGACACGGAGGGAGCTGCTACCACTGCTTCTGATCAGGACCCTGTCACCCTAGCCAGATTTCTGGCTGAATTTAGGCCATTTAAAGAAGAATTAAAATCCCTGACTAGGGAGATTAAGTCGATGGTGCACGCATTAGAAGACATCTCTAGGAGAACTACTGACTCGGAAGCTTGCATATTTTCACTTGAAAAGCATATGGACAAAGCAGATCCTGAGCTTGTGGCCACTAATTAAAAACTTGCTAGGCTGAAAAGCAAAATAGAGGATCTGGAGGGGCGCTCCCGTAGAAACAACGTGGTAGTGATTGGGCTACCTGAGGCAGCTGAAGGGCAAGATGTTATTCTATTTGTCCAAAAATTCATCTAGAGAATCACCGGCCCCTCGCCCTATGGTTCCAAGTACGTAATTGAGAGGGCACATAGGGCTCTCAGACTGACCCCCCCAAGCCAGAGCTCCTCCGAGACCTTCAGTCTTTAGGTTCTTGAGTTACTTAGAGTGCCAACATTTTCTCAAGAAGGTCTGAGAGTTGCAGGAAGTTCGTTGGGAGGGTGCCAAGGTGAGGATCGCTTAAGCTCTCCCCGCTTCTGTCCGACTGCATCTCAAGGCCTTCCATCCCCTCATTTCTAAACTTATTGTGGTGGGGGTTCACTTTCGCATGAGCTACCCGGCAAAACTGCAAGTTCTTGTAGCTGACACATGGCACGGGTATGAAGATCCAGAAGCAGCTCTTGCAGATCTCAAGTCCTTGCTGCCTGATGTCTTCCGAAATGCATGACTCTGCCTATCTCTGGTGATTTCAGTTTTTCTGTCCAGTTCAGACAGCCTGGAATGTCCTGAAGATTACTTGGGATGTGGGATATACATTGAGCAATGCCTCCTGGCTATTTTGTTTTTGATCACTCAGCTTCTCGAATATACTCATCATCTGTTGAATCGCTATGTGGCTTGCCTTTTGCTTCTGAGTTAAGGGACTTACTAGTTCGTGGCCACGGGTCGTAGTCAATTTACTTTTTAAGGAGGAGGAACATGATTATCTTTTGAAGCTTTATTTTTCACTCCAAACTAAGAAAGGCATTTAAAGAACTTTAAAGCGATATCTGCTTAGTTTGGACAGTGCCTTATTTTGTCCACTAGTGGGTTCTGTATGTTTATTATTTCAATAAGCAGAACTGGACATTTACTTCTGGAATCATCCATTTTATTCTTCTTTTTAACATTGTTTCTCATTTTAGGTATAGTCTGGTCTGAATACAAATATTCTAAAGCTTATTGATTTGATGTCTTATGATACGAATGTTATGTAGGGAATCAGCTGAGCTTAACAATGCTGATAGTTTGAAGATGTTTATGATGTTTAGGCTACAATTGCCCCCTTCAGAACTCACTCAGTTTGATTCCTTCTCACTGGATTTATTTTAAGTAATATTTAGTGGCTATATTTAGTATCTTTTCAAGATGCTGACATAATTAGAGTTATTTTTGGGTGGCTGGAGGGAGGTAGCTTTAATGAGAGTATACTGCGGAACTCAGTCTGCAATAGATTAGGGAGTGGGGTGGGCTGGGAAACGTGTTTAAGTTCATTTCTTCACTTGGCAGGTATAGGTTTTTGGGATTCAAGAGGGGAAGGATGGGTTAATAGGGATAAGAGGGTGGGATAGGGCTTCAACACAGTCATACAGAGAGTTAGGTCATTGGTTTGTTTTGGGGAATATACTGAACACTCTGTTTGTACTTACTCTTTTAATGTGTGTGGCTAATTGTCTTAAGATTGCTACCTGGAATGTTAATGGTCTCCGACAAAGATTGAAACAGTACAAGGTCCTTGCTGGCCCACCGGCGCAGTGATAGGGTTACTGCTCATGGCGCCAGTGACCCGGGTTCGGGAATGGACTCGGGCAGCAGGAGGACCTGCTGGGGGGAGGAGGATCGAGTGCCGAGAGGCTGCTCTCCTCCTCCAGGTGGGGTGGGATGCGGGTCCCGCTGCGATACCGCCACCTGGGTGACCACAGGTGGAGGTGCAGTGTAGACAGCATGTAACAGGGAGGGAGGGCGTCTGCTGGGAGCGGGCGTAGCACGTTTACAGCAGCGCTTTGCTCCTTGGCTCTTCTTGTGCGCGGACGTCCTGAGGGTTGAGCAAAACAGCAGGAAAAATAACCCGCAGTGCTCCCTGTAGATGGAGCTTCAGACCCCGATCCCAGGGCCCCTGTCAGCTCAGGCGACGGATCCCCGACAAAACACAGATGCTCGGGGCGGAGGAAGGGGAGCCCCGCCTCGTACCCTCCTGGGGGTCAAACCAAGGCAGCGTGGGGGGATGACTGCACCTGAAGCTGGCAGACGAGCAGGGACTTAGAAGGCCACAGGAGACTCCTGAAGGTGAGGAAGCACCGTGGTGAGAAAAAGGGGGGAGCATAAAAAAGAGAATATAAAAAAAGAAAAAAGAAAAAAAGAAACAGTACAAGGTCCTCAAACACTTAGCCCTGCTATGTTTAGATGTTATTTTTATACAGGAATCACACCTGTTGGAATCTGAAGTGATGTGTTTGAGGAGACTACAAACTAGACATGTAATTGCTGCAGAGGGTTCTTCCCAAAGTAGGGGTGTTTTGATAATGATTAATAGAAGGATCCCTTTCTCACCCATCCAAACAGTTAGAGACCCACAAGGGCGATTTGTCCTTATTCACTGTATTTTATATACTATGGAGATGGTGTTGGGCAGCCTTTATGGGCCAAATATGGACACTCCGGGCTTTTTCACACTGATGGTTGGAGTTTTATCCCCTTTTCTATGTCTTCCCATTCTTCTAGGAGGTGATATGAACATAGTTTTTGATTCCAGTTTAGACCGCTCTATTGGCCAGTGCAAAGGGCTTTCACCTGCTCAACGAGCCTTTCGGGGGCTGGTTGACCAGCATGGTTTATGTGATGTTTGGCGAATAATGCATCCCAATGAAAGGGAGTACACGTTTTTTCCCCAGTGCATGCCACAGCATCTCGCATTGATTATCTCCTTTTATCCCATACTTTGTTGCCTGAAGTTTTGGATGCTTCCATCCAGCCAGGACGTCCCTCAGACCATTCATTGGTAATTTGTCATTTCACCCCGTCGTCTCTTCCCACAAGAGTTACACGATGGAAAATTAACAACCAGCTGTTGAAAGACCCCGCAGTGATCTCTGTTCTTACTAAACATATTGAACAGTTTATTGATACCAATACTGGCTCTATTTCTAGACCTGACTTTTTATGGTGTGCTTTTAAGGCCTATATTAGAGGGCTATTAATCAGCCTGGCTTCACAAAGAAAAAAGGAAAAAGACCAAATAAAGAATAACCTTCTCTCTCAAGTTTGTTCATTGGAAATGAATATGATCCCTAATTCAACTGATGTTCACCAACAAAAATTGGCTAAACTAAAAGATGCCTACTTACAAAACCCTGAGAGAAAAGGCGGAATTCGCTATACTATGATCAAAGGCATCATATACAGACCAAGGGGAAAAAGCAGGCCGCCTACTAGCACTCAGAATCAAGCAGCAGGAGTCTGCTAGGTATATTCCATCTATCCACTCTCAAGCAGATGGCACTTTAAAAACATCCCCTTCGGACATAGTGTCTGAATGTTCTAGATATTACACAGAACTATATAGTCCTATGCCCGATCCTCCTTCGGAACAAGCCCTGGATGAGTACCTGACTGCATCTGGACTACCTTCACTCTCTGAAGAACAACAAAATCTTCTCATATCTCAGTTTTCTGCTAGGGAAATTTCCAGAATAATCCAAAGTCTACCTTCTGATAAATCCCTGGGTACAGATGGCTTCTCGGCTAATTTCTATAAGAAGTTTCAAAAGCAATTAATCCCTCTCTTAATTCCCTTATTTCAATATATGGTATCAGGTGCAATGGTAGACTCTACTTTGTACTAAGCCCTAATAGTCCTGTTACTTAAACTTGATAAGAATCCTGAGTTAACTACAAGTTACCTCCCAATATCCTTATTGAATCAGGATGTTAAAATATTAGCCAAATTGTTAGCAGTCCGAATGAATTTAGTTTTGCCAGACCTTATTGGTCCTGAACAAGTGGGATTTATGAAAGGGTGCTCTTCTGTTGATCACCTTAGCACACTCTCGCTTGTTCTCGCGGTCTCCAGAGATGCCCCTTATCCTGCCGCCTTGGTCTCTCTGGATGCCGAGAAAGCTTTTGACTGAGTTAACTGGAATTTTTTGTTTCAGGCGCTTAAGGCCTATAGCTTTCTGTTAGAATTTCAAGGCTGGATAAAAGCTTTTATTGTTCACCTTCGGCCCAGATCACTGCTAATGGTGCGGTATTTAATCTCGTCTTGATACATTCTGGTACTAGACAGGGCTGCCCTTCGTCCCCCTTGCTTTTCAGTTTATATTTGGAACCCCTTATCCACTGCCTGGTTTCCTGTGAAAGCATCCAGTGCATTTTAATTTCAGAACTCGAACTCAAGGTCTCAGCTTATGCAGATGACCTTCTTTTACAGATATCTAATCCATCTGCCTTAGACCCAGGAGTCAGTTGAAAAACCAATTATGACTGACTTAACACATATTGCACCTGACTTTTCCAACTAGTTTGAAATTTGTGACTTCAACTAACTAAAGAAAATACAACCAATTTTTTCAACTTTCGGCATCGTTGAATTTTATTTATTAATAGTTTTACATACTTTAATCTCATATCATTTAATAAATGATTAATTATTTGGCATATGTTACATAATACAGAAATATCACTGACACAAGAGGCAGGCTTAGATGACCTGCAGTACATACAGTAATCACTCAGCCGCAAAATGTTTAAACATAATAATAGTGAGAGATTCCATTGACAGTGTCCCATTAAGGACACAGTGAAGTCTCACACATTAGCAACAGCACATACATATATAAACCTGCAAGAAATAAATTCACATTCTTTAAAGATTTATTAAAGGTGAACGGTCAGCAATAAAAAAATAATTAATGTACAGTGTACAAACTGCACATGCCCACCCCCCACCCCCACATTAGTAAACTGTCGTTCTTGATTGTAAGCTGTATGATCTAGGTAGCTAGCTTCTAAGAAACCATTTGACATTGGTGCCAACTTCCGAGAAGGGCGGCATATCTGAAGGAACCTCTTGTTTGTTGTCTAACCAGAGCAGTAACAGGCAGTGTTTTTACCAGGGCATGGTGGGTGCAGGTGGTGAGTCTTACTGTAGCAGACAGGTTCCCTTCCCCCCAAAAAAGTGTCTAAGGAGCTTAGTTTTTTTTATTTGGCAATGGGAAAAAAAGAGTGGATAGTTATCGTGAATAAATGACGTAGTTCAGACGGTATGGGGCAATGCTCGGTCGTTTACCATTCAACAATAGCCCTGCGACCGATGACATGCATTCCACTGGCATGCTGGATGCTGTAATGCCAAGGTAAATTTTTGCAAGCTGAGCCAGAGTAGGGTATCTATGTTCATTATTCCTCCAAAATGTGAGTGGGAAATCTTCCTCCTCAGTTGTAGGCTTCACTGTCAAATATCGGTTGATTTCATCTTCCACAGCTGAGCTGTCTTCGCCGAGTTGAAAGCTTTGTTTCAGCTTCTGAAGCATTTTCCTTTTCTTACTCACAGGAATACATTTATCATCCTCCTGAAAATTTGGGATCGTCCTCTGCCTCTCCATCACTGACTGAGATTCTTGCAAATGATGTCATAGATGGTGTACTGCTGGCTCTTGAACTTGAGAAAGCTGTTGACATAGTTCCAGACTCAGTCAGTTCTTGAACTGCATGTTTCCGTACTGCCATTTGTTTCTCCCTAGACAGCTGCAAAGCTTCTTTTGTGGATGGATCCAGTAAGCATGCCCGTTTGACTGTGTCACTTTCTGGAAATTGCTTTTCTAAATTTTTCTGCACGAGCTGTTTCACCTGCTGCACAGTTGGATAATCTTTTTTAGTGGTCTGTGATTTTTCCATAATCTCATTTTTCATGAGTGGTATTAGTGCCAGGTGCGGCTTATTGCTACTGACCAGTTCAGTAAGCTCCTTAAATGGGAGAAGAAAATGTTTTAGTTCTTCAACAATGTCAAACTCTTCAGTTGTGAGGCACAGCTCGCTGTGTCCTGAGCGTTTCAAAGCTTGCTCAGCCTCCCGGTGAAGATCTATGATGCTTTCAAACATAACAAGCACTGAATTCCATCGCATCATGACCTGCTGTTTTAAAGTTATGTGAGAATGCCTTTTGTGTTGCACGACTCTGGAAAAAGTGGCTCCTTGACTGTTTCTTTCCTGTGCGCCTCTGATGGGATTGGGAATGGTGTCTGGTGTTGCATCATCATCATCACTGAGAAAGAGACCAAATTCTGAATGCTTATCTTCCTCATCTGTTCCACTTCCACCATCTTCAATTGGGTAATCAGAATCCAGTGCCAGAATGTTTTGCGCAATTGCAATCTTCTCCAGGAGGCTGTCCATCACTTGCCGGTCATGACTGTTGGCAACTTCCACTTCAATGAGGTACCCTTTGAAATGTAATGTGGTCACTATTGATTTGCATTTCTCCATCAAATCTTGAATATCACTGACACGATTCATGGAGTCAGTCATCAGCAACAGGTGCAATGCATGTGCAACACAGTGATTACACTGTTTCACCCGTAACATGCGGCTGGCCTTCTTCATGTTCTCCGCTCCATCATGTGTTGAGAAAAGTTTCACTGTTCTGTCAATGGCAAAATACTCAAGCTCCCTGCAGACATGCTGTGCCACAGCTTCCCTGGTGTGGTTAGGCAACACTTTACATGACAATGTAACAATGCGAAAGTCCCAACCCCCGTTAATGTAAGCTAGGCGTATACCAAGGTAGGAACGACATTTGTGTTTGTCGGTCTATCCATCAAACATAACACAGATGGAACGCACTGTACTGAGGTCCTCCTTCACTTTGTTTTGTAATAAGCTGTATACATCATGTAGAGCTTTGCCACGCAGACTCCTCTCATTTGGTATTTTTATGCTTGGGAAATTTTTGGAGAAGAATAGTTGGAAGCCATTTTTGTTTACTGAATCGAAAGGCATCATATCCAAAGAAAACCAGACCAAAACATCGCAAACAAGTTCAAAATCTGATGCAGCTGGCCGAACACTACCACTGGCACCACCAAGGCTCATATTAATTGTACTTTGCTTAAGTTTCTGTACTTTGTTACTGTCATGTACATCTATGTTATGAACATGGATTAAGTGTTCCATTAAGGATGTAGTAGCTGTTTGCAGGGCATAACTTTTAACTCTGCTAATGTGTGCAGAAGACTGTCCTTTTGCATACAGTGCCTGCTGTGCATCTAAGCAAAGGGAACAGAAATATCTACCATCATCAAGCAAAACAGGAGAAACTGAACCTGGGTCACCTGAAGAGGTACCTGGGACCTGCATTTTAACATACAGTGATCCAAAGTATTTCCAAACAATGGATTTACTGTTGCCATGAGATCGCAATTTGGGGGCAACAAACAGGTTGCATATTTCTGATTTTTCACTTCGTGACAGTAGTGATGTGCTTACATACTTGTTAGTTTTACAACGGGGAGATGCACCAGCCATATTGACAATCAGAATACTATCCTTTTACTAATAAGCACTGACTTTTCTGTATACACTGGTAAGAGATATTACAGAACACAAAGTAAAATCAAGATTAGGATGAGATGTCCAGCACACACAAGAAAGCAGATACAGCTTAGTTCTGAAAAAGTCTATTTGTTAATGTTGTACACTCCAGGTCTTTGCCACTTTCTTGCTGCAAAGTGTCCGTCCTCAATACAAAATGTCTTTCCAGTTCAAGAAGATGAGCCTTGCTTGCTTCCGCTCGATTAGTTCTCAGGCAAGCTACCTTATCCTACAATACAGAAAGTTATGTTAAGGGCCAGGTATGGTTACTATATCTTGCTGTACTACATTAACAAACTGAATAGCTAGAAACAAATGCTATAATTCATTAAAAAGGGAACCGACAACTGTTACTGACAACTGCTTTGCACATTTTGTCTGTTCGACCACTAAGGTATGGAAATGGTATAAGTCAAGTGGTGCAAACTGCAACTGCTTATCTAGCAGAATTTGGGACTGTGACTGTGTCCATCTATGAAAGACTGCAAAAGTAACAAGATGATAATGCTGCATGGCATCCTTATTGCTGTCATTTATCACTTAAGTAATAAGTACCACTAAAAACATGGTCTCAAATACTGTAATCCGAAACACAATCTATATGGCTGTCGGGTTGATGCCAGTGGAGAATCCTGCTGTGTTTTGCCAGCCTTGGGATGTGGGCCATGCCATTGGAGCCCTCTTCATCTCTGCAATCCACAAGGGGGTTATTGGCATGTGTCCAGAGAGTGCTGCCCCTTCCTCTGAGAGACATGCAATTACATCAAGGCGCATGGCAACTCTGTTGATTTCTGGTGCGCTTACCCTGTTACGTTGTGTTGGCTGCCCTCTAGTGTCCCCGATCTCCATTGGGGGCCACTAGGATGCCGAACAGCCCTTAGCCCTCCCCCAGGAGAGGAGATCTGTCTTCCAGATGCTTCATCCTCTCCCTGCCAACCCTGGCAACCAGAGTCCATATCTGAACCCGGGTCACCAGTGTAGCGCAAGGTGTGGCGTACATTGCCTCAACCCTCAGCACTACCGGGCCAGACCCTGATTGATTCTTATGTTAAGTATTCACATTCTTCAAATGGGAAGATTGATTCTTCAACAATGTTTGAGACAGTCTTCTTAGCTTCAGCATTCTTTAAACAGGAAGATTGATTTAGTGTTTATCGAGTTTGTCTACACCTCGGTTGAGCATTCTTACATCAGGTACACCCGAGAGATGGCAGTTGTGCAGCGAGACTTGCATGGAACCCTTCCCAGAGAAGGAGAGCCACCGATGGGTGCTCAATCCTTCTCTCCCCTGCCGACCCCCAGTGGCCCAAGCTCGTCTCTGAATCTGGGTCACTGGCATGAAGTGAGGTGTGGCGTCCAATGCCTAACCCTCAGCACCACCGGGTCAACCCTAGCTAGTAGTTCTACTAAACATAGAGATAGACAAAACAAACAGCACCATCAATGAATTTTAGAGAAGGCAGGTAATCATAAAATGTAGGTTTTTAACTAGACATAATAGAATGAAACATAGGCTGACAGTGTCCCTTTAAGCATTCTGAAATCAAACAGGAAGATTGATTCATAAAAAGTGCAATAACAAACAATGGGGTGTGTGTTGGACAGTTTTAATGCAAACGCATGGCTAGGGGGCACAGTGAGGAATGAGGCTGCAGGTTGAACCCACTAGCTGTGCATTAGAACTGTCCAATGCACATTCCTATTAAGCTAACTTTGCATTGAAGCTGCTGCCAAAATACTACTTCACAATAATGTGCATAGAAATAAAATGCATAACTGCATTGTGGTCTTACTTTCTAGTGTGGATGTGTTAGAAGAAGACTGCAGCTCCCCTGAGACAGAGACTGAGAATAAGACATTTACTTACCCTGGGGTTGATGACTCCGTTGAGGTCCAGAAGGAGGCAGGTCACTTTGTACTCTGTAGTCCAGCTGCTGTTGAGGCTGTCTCCACTTCAACTCTAATAAATATATTAAATACAATTGTTATATTGGTGTCTTTTTTCAGATGTGTCACTTTCTATTTTATCTTGAGTCCTAAACTCTAAAGTCACAATTACATTGCTAACAATACACATTAGACACATTACAAAGGGCAAGAAAATATTGGCTCCTCGATAATGCACCTGGATACAGCTAAGGTTGGGGGATAGAAGCAGAGCAGCATCACTTTTAGATAGCTGGATAACAATGTCCACCTTTGTGATGCAGTATCTCCCAAGTATACTATGCAGGTGTTAATGAGTACAAATCAAACTTAACTTGTCCCCATTTTTTTTACATTTGTCCTACAAATTCTACCAGGTGCACATAATTACCTGCTAATGCATCAACATCTATATGTATGGTATCCATCTGGCCTTCACAGCACATTCTATCAGCACACATAAAGAGCTGCTAATGAGTCATGAGTTGGCTGACTTAGTTGTCTGCCAGGTCTTAATAAAACTGAATGATTTGGCTCACGAGCCACACTTTTGTAAAAGTCCCCCTGCCAGGTCTGAAAGGAGCCAGAAGAACTGTGGGTCACCCTGGAAACAAGAAATGGGACAGCCATATGAACTGGGGTTGTCTACAGGCCTCCAGACCAGAGGGAGGACATAGGCACATTACTGTTAGAAGATATACAAAACATGACCACAGTAGTAGACCAGGGAAGGCCTGAGGGCATGGCCTACCTAGACTTCAGCAATGCATTTGACACAGTCCCACACAAAAGATTAACAAATTAGCCAACCTGGGAGTGGGTCCTAGGGTGGTAACCTGGGTAAAACATTGGCTGGACAACAGGGCATGGAAGGTAATAGTAAATGGAGTCCACTCTGAAGAAATGGGTTACTAGTGGGGTACTGCAGGGTTCACTACTGGATTCAGTCCTTTTTAAATGTCTTTATAAGTGACATTGCAGAGGGATTGAAAGGAAAAGTATACCTGCCTCTTTGCAGATGACACAAAAATCTGCAATAGGGTTGATACACAAGGGGGTATGGGTGAGGAAAGGATGAGAAGGGACTTGGCAAGGTTGGAGGAATGGTCAGAAGTATGGTAGCTTGGATTCAATGGAAAGAAGTGCAAAATAATGCAGCTGGGAAACAAAAACCAAGGGGAAGATTACACAATGGGGTGGTAGGCAGTAACAAAAATGGAAAGGGACCTGGGGGTAATCATATCAGATGACTGCAAGGTTAGCAAGCAGTGTGAGAATGCAGTAGGGAGGGCTGTGGGGATACTGGGATGTATGGGGGAGAGGCATCACCAGCAGAAAACAGGAAGTTGTTATCCCTCTGTTCAGTCAGTTGGTGAGACCCCATCTGGAGTACTGCATCCAGTTCTGGAGACCCCATCTTTACAAGGACTTAGACAAAATGGAGGCAGTCCAGAGGAGGACAACTAAAATGGTGCAGGGTCTGCAAGAGAAGCCATATAAGGAGAGACTAAAGGAGCTTAATATGTATACCCTTGAGGAAAGGAGGGAGGGGTGACATGATAGAAACTTTTAAGTACCTCAGTAGAATCAACAAAGGGGTAGCATCTTTCAGAAAGTGATGTGCAAGAAAAGAGGACAGACACAATTTGAAATTAGAGGGTGGCATGGCCCAGGCCAGGGGCACTGTGAGGAAGTATTTTTCAACAGAGAGGGTGGTGGATGCATGGAACTACTTTCCTGAGGAGGTTGTGGGATCCAAAACTGTGGGAAAATTCTAGAATGCATGGGACAGACATAAGGCAATTCTTGTGGGGGAGTAGGAAGAAATAGGCTTTTGGTTAACTAGGATGTCTTCAGAGAAACACATGTGAGCACCTGTGTGGTGCTATTCTGCATTCATATCCAAGGATTAAAGTAAATAGTTCAGCACCCACACTCCAGACGGAGAACTAGGACTCCATGGATTGAGTTACTTTATGTAAAAAGTGCAGATAAAACACTGACCAAAGTGGCTAGCAAATAAACTGACATTTCTCCTGGCATGCTGCCAGGTTTCTTCAGAGTTTGACAGCCACTTTGGCCAGTGTTTAATCTGCACTTTTTTACATAAAAGAATGATCAATCCATGGAGTCCTATTTACTTTAATCCTTAACTAGGATCTGCAGCTTATCCTGTAGGCAGGGAAATGGGTAGACTGAGTGGGCCAAGTGGTTCTTATCTGCAGTCAAAGTCTAGGTTTTTACACACAGAATGTGCCGGCAGATGTGGCCTATGAAGTCCATCTTGTCTGCTCACCCCCCCCCCCAGAATCGTAAAACCTTACTGACATAATCACATGAACCAAAAGGCCTAGAACGGTCCTTATCTGCCGTCAAAGTCCATGTTTCTATGTATGTTAAACACAGTGGTAAAGCGAACTACCAGATGTGAGACATGCACACACTGTCACTCTCACTGCTATACTGTACCAGACAAAAATATGCACTTCAGTTGATGGTTAATACTGTATGTAGTATGCAAAAAGCACAGAACATGACAGAACATAACTCCAAGAAGAACTTCCATCACCCAGACAAAGCTATTCTTGGATTGATTTTCTGTGCTTTGTTTTGCATACTACATACAGCCTCATCCCTCAAGGTGCATATTTTCATCTGGGAGTGCAGATTGTCAGACTAACAGACTGGCTTTTGGTTACAATATTGCATTGTGACAAGCCTCTGTACCTCATCAAGGTAGCCAGTCCCACAGAGGTCCATTCTCACACACACTCTCCACACTAGACATGCCACCACCAACAGGTGTCAGACTAACAGACTGGCTTTTGTTTACAATATTGCATTATGACAAGCCTGTGTACCTCATCAAGGAAGTCTGTTTTACAGCTGCGATGTGGTGACGTAATGCTGAAACATAGCTGCACCTGGAAAATTCAATACATCATCCCCAAAAAACACATTTGAGATAAGATAGCGTCTACTGCAAAAACTTATGGCAGCAATTGGAAATCTGAACACCCAGGGGTGGGGGTGGAGTGCCCCTGCAGAAAGAAATCACTGCAGCAACTACAGTAAAATAAAACTCAAATTAGGCAACCCTTTTGTGGGTGCACTGCCCCCCCCAGCCTTGAATGCTCTGATGAAGTTGTTTAATATTGCCTTTGAGAATAGGTAGCTTCATCAGTGCACCTTGGGGGTGGGGGTTAGAGCACCCCCCCCAAAGAGTTATTTTATAGATTATAAACCATTTTAATCCTTTAATGCCAACTTAGTTTAGTTAGGCCACATGCACCCCACCCATGTGTGTCATGTTTGTGGAAGTTCTCTTGCATTTTTACCCACACCGGCCTAGCTGAACAAGGCAGGCAAGAGTTAGCTTCCCAGTGCCCCAAGCATTTTCCTTTCTGCCATAGTAACACCACACAGATGAACACTGCCAAAGTAATGTAGGAGAAGAGAGGTTATACTGAAGTTGTACAGGTCCCTGGTAAGGCCTCAGCCAGAGCATGTGGTTCAGTACTGGTGCCAACACCCCTCAACCATGATTGGGGAGGAGAAGAGGTGAACACCATTACATTCACAGTGGAGAGAATTCTGAAAGAACTCACAAAGCTGAAGGCGGACAAGGCCATGGGGCCAGATGGATCAACCTTATACCTGAGGATATTAAAGGAGCTGTGAAGGGAACTAGCAGCGCCTCTGGTGGCCCTGTTCAGAGTCACAACACAGGTGTTGCTTCAGAGGTCTGGAGGAGGGCACATGTAATCCCACTGCACAAAAGCAGCAGTAGTGAGGAGGCGGGGAACTACAGGCCAGTGAGCCTCACCTCAGTGGTGGGAAAGATCATGAAGACACTGCTGAAAGGATAGTGGCACATTTGGAATTGAGCAGTACTCAGGAACCAAGTCACCCAAGTCACCCACCATGCTTGTACATATTCACATATACTGCTTGTACATATTCACATATACTGTACAGGGTGTTACATTTTCATTGCAAAATTAATGCTAGGACAGTCTAAAAGTACAATTGCACACTCCTGGGTACAGCATTTGATGGGGGCAGTATAGGCAGGCACTCCTCTGGTGTGTGTTGAGGTGCACTTGACCTGAGGCCTTGCTCCCAACACACACCAAGGATAAAAGGTGGAGAGAAGTGGGAACTGATAAATTTGGTTCGGCTTTAAGTTGGGCCTCATGAATTTGGTGTAGATTCAAGAATTCAGCAAAACCGCTTTGAATCCCAGTGCAGTTGTTGGCATGGTGTAAAGGAGACTACAAATTTGGGGTAATGACAGACTTGAAGTCAGCAATAACTATTATTGTCTAGCCTCTTTGTGGCAGTTGGTGTTAGCACACCACTGTTCTGGGTTGCTGGATTTGTGGGATTGTGACAGAGTCTGCAACCCACTAAGACCACCACGGCCCAGTAGTGAGCTACAGTAGTACCTAATATTCATTACTGATGTCAAGGCATATACTCAGCATTGGTCTCTGATTTGTCTACATGCCAAATACTATATTGCCTCAGACCCCATAAATTTTCAAATGATGTAGTTCTATCCCCCTAATAAAGGAGTGCATTGAAAAACATACAAAACAAATGAAAACAAATTAAATGTAGGGCATTACGCTGTCCATCATAATATTTTGTCATCTATTGATTCACTTTTTAAACATTTTCCACCTGATCAGACCTGTGCAGCCCCAATTCACTAGTTCTGACACCACTGACAGCACAGACCAAAGACCCTTACACCAGACCACTGAGACACTGAGAGACCAAACATATTTCTTCCGATTTTACACTTGACACAACAGATGGCACTTTAACAATGCAGCAGCCAGTGACTACCAAAGACAAATTATGATGACTCACTACAACAGTCATAGAAGCTATTTAGTTGCTCACATCATGACCTCTCAAGATGACAGGGAGTGGAACAGAGGTAGGATTCAGGAGGGAGCAGTAGACATCAAGCAAATGCTAAATCACTCAACCACACCACACTGATGACCCTCACATCAGCACCTCGACACTGAGAGATCTAACGTGCTAAGCAGTGATTGTGATGAACCAAATACGTTTTTTTCCATTGTGTTTCCCTCCATTACAGCTATATCTCAGCCAGACACAACTTCCTGCAGTATCACATTATATGTAGATTATGATAGGACCTAGTACATCCTGCTACTAAAATAGTCACTCACCAATTCTAAACTCAATGCAGACTTTCATAAAATACCAGGCACCCACCCTGGCTTAGGAATAGGCTGGTCCAGACTGAAAAAATGTCTTCTGCCAAAAACAGATCCCATCATCCTGAACCCATGTTGTGCCGATGACTGGTAGGGTCTCCATTTAATGGAGTACACTCTTAAGTTAGGGCCTGAGGGAGTAACATTTGATTATATTTGTAACTTTTTTATATTCCCCACCTGGACTCCCCCCCCCCAACTCACATGCTGGCCTGTGATGAACGCAGTCAATGTCAACCTTGGTAGCATGGCAACATGTATTAGCAGTGATTTAACCTATTGACCGACAGACATTATGTTTGTTTAGTTATCCCTGTGCTGATGTGCCTCCGTGACCAGTCCTCGGTGCACAGGGGTGTAGCCAGGAATTTCAGATGTGCACACCAAGTAGACTCATTGCTACCCCCCTTCAATGTTTGGGCCAACTACCCCTTCCCCTACTGTCCATGCCCTCTCCCGACACATGCATCATTTTCTCAAACAAACAAATGTATCATCTGCAATCCCTTGAGGGAGAATTGCAGGGTTCAAAGCACTGGGAATATATTTTTTTGTTGCTTATCACACTCATTTAATAAACACTGAACAAAATAGCTTTTGACTTGTGGCACTGTGTTTTTGGAGTGCACAGCTTATGTTGGTTGTCTTTGTCAACTGCAAAGACCTACAGTACACCAATCTGACTCATGCCATGTTACCCATGGGATCTGAATTTAAGTAGAGGCTGGGTTCTCGAGTTACTCATAACATTTTCATGAAAATCAGATCATTATTTGCCCTTTTTTTGATGACTGGATTACCCCATACTTCAAGTGGTTTTACACCCCCCCCCCCAATTAGTCCACCGTGGCCATAACAAAGGTGGAGGAATATAACCTTTACTTACTGTATGCAAAAATTGGGTCAATATGTGGGTTTAACAGTATGATACATCTGACCACATCCATATAATTTTCAAAGTATATTATTTTGCTCCAACACATGTATGTGGCTGTGAACAAAGTTTGAGCCTTGAAATTACTCATCTCCCCAACCATGAAACTCCCAGACTATTTTTTTAGCTTTCATTTTTGTATTTTATTACCTACCCCATATTACAAGGGGCACCCCCCTCAATTCTAAACCAGATGACCCCCCCAATCTAAAATATTTTGTAGGCTGTAGCCAATACATTTAGAAGTAGTGTACATAACAAAACAAATACCCAAACAACAAAAAGAGTACCTGAGGACTGAGGCTGAGCTGATGAAGGTCCCTTCACTGTGTCTGATGGGACTGCAATAAAGTTCTTAGCTGGCTGCTACACTACAGACTAGAGTCACTGTAAACACGAACAGTACCAGACCGACCGACTGACCGACAGCGTAATGGAAATGGTTGGTCCGCTCAGAGTCGGGACAGAGAGAGAAAAATCAAACTCAGAGAGTTATTAAACAGCGGGCAGCTCCTCTGCTTGCTCAATGCTTCTGTTGGCTCAGCTTGACACTAACACTACACACGGTGCGTGTCTCTCCTCACAGTCACTGCGGCAAAGCTCTGCGTCAAGCTGCTCCTTGCTCAGTCAGACCGTAACCGCACTCCCGACTCAAAACTTCCCAGCTCAGCTTGCAGTTACTCCAGTTGTCTTCCACAGCAGCTCTTCTCAATGATCGGACTGATCACCACACTCTCTTTCCTCGTCTCATGCTCCAAAGCGCTTCGACTATCCCGATTTCCGACAGGAAAACAAACAGACAGAACTTGTCTTTCCAGGGGCATTTAAAGAGCCCTCCAGCCCGCCTCTTACTAGCTACCATGCCTCCTTTCCTTGCAAGTGGACCTGATTGAGATGGCAGCATATACATCTCAGTCAGGTACGTGGGGCTACTACGTCACACAGGACAGGTAACTTACAGGCTTGCCAGTAGAAAGCAGTCGCGGTCAGGAAAAGCCAGCGAAAATAAAAACAAACAAACAAAGGGAATTAGTAGACATGGCAGCACCCAGCGGTTCCCGCTGCTACCCCCCCCCGTTGGTGAGCTGCAGCACACCATGGTGTTGCTAGTATGCTGTGAGGTAGGTTCGAGTTTGACAATTGCAACTGCTCACATTATGATTTCAATTTACTGCAATTGCAACTAATTGCAACTGCAGTAAATTGCAACTGGCAATTCCAGCAGCAGACGGCAGCTCTGGGGACTAATCTGCCTCCATCCCTCCTATGTTATCCCTTATTGATAAGTTCTGTCAATTATCCAAATACAAATTGAATTTAGATAAAAACTGTGATATTTCCTTTAAATCATAGGGTAATTAAGAACACTGTTACCGAGTTTGGTTAAGCAAGATTCACTAAGATACTTGGGGATTGTAATTTCCAGAAACCCAGCTACTATTCGAAAATTAAACTTGGATCTTTTGGTGAGGATTATTGGTCAGGATTCAGATAGATGGTCCAAGCTACCCATTTCCCTGTGGGGTAAAGTAAATTTGATTAAAATGAATGTTTTCCCCAGACTTTTTTACCCTCTTCAGCTACTTAATACTTGGCTACCCTTAGATTGGTTCAGAAAAGTGCATGGTCTCATTACCAAATGTATTTGGGCCAACAAACAAGCCAGGATTGCTTACTATAAGCTGGCCACTCCCAAAGACAAAGGGAGTTTACGGCTCCCCCATTTAACCGTTTACTATTGGTTGAGTCATGTAGTCAAATATATCCGCTGGTTGTCCCCTGTGGAAGAGGTGATCGCCTCCCCTGTCACTCCTAAGTGGCTTAAACTAGAAATGTCCCTCATCCGATCTAGTGGTCTATCTCCATCTGTACTTCTCCATATCAAACCCAGTGTTCTGCCTATTAGCTTAAAAGCAACCCCCATTGCAACTTCCATTAGAATTCATTCCCAGTTATGTGCTTTCCTTAACTGTAAAAACACCCGGGACTTAACACAACCCCTTTGGGGCAACCCAAACCTAAAACTGGACAATAACCCAATACCGGTGGGATGGCTACCCCCTCTGGTCAATATATCTCCTGCCCCATTAGTATCAAAAGAGGACGTGTGGCTCTCCTCTTCAGAGATCCTAAAAAACTTAAATATTTCAGCAAACTATGTCTTTAAAATTTTTCAATTGTGGCACCTACTTATGCATGTTTTTGGATTAACCCCCCCAGCAGGGCCTTAAATCCTTTCTTAGAGAATTGGACCCATTGGTTGATTCACAGCACTCAGTATCCATTCTATACAAAAAATTATATAATTGGGCCTACCTGACCTGTTGCTCCTGTAATCTACTAGGCCTCTTTTTTCACCACCAGTGAATTAGATTGGAATTCCTTATGGTACAATTCTCATAAATATATCACCCAAGATAGGCTCCGCCTTACTCAATTCCAGATACTGCACAACCTATATAATACACCCCAGAAATTATTCAAGTTTGGTCTTATCCCATCACCTGCTTGTAATCGGTGCGAGCAAGCAGAGAGTTCCCTGTACCACATCTTTTGGGCTTGTCCCAAGGTTACACAACTGTGGTCTACTATTCAACAGAAGTTGGGCCCCCCTATTGGGTATAGATGACCTATTTACCCCAGAAATCTGTCTACTAGGTGTTTACAGTGAAATTCCAATGCTCATAAGAAGATACCATATGGCTCTTATATCCATGTCTGTCAAAAAAGTAGTTTTACATCACTGGAAAGACAGTAATGAAATTTCCTATTCCGAATGGCTTGCTGAGCTCCTGGAAAATCTCAGAACAGAGAAAGCTATAGCAAGCCTCAATAACAGACTTGAAAAGTACACTAAAATATGGGAACCCCTGTATACTCTGTATTCTCTTTAATACAATATCTTTAACAGGTGTTCAGCTTCTAGTTTTTATTGTATCAAGAGGGTGGGGAGAGAGGGGATGGTTTGGATGTGTTATGAGGGGGAGAGTTGGGAGAGGGGTGGTGGGTGGATGGTGAACAGTGTCATTGCTTTTTGTATGTTATGAAAATGTTCTGATGGTGACTGTCCCATGGGGCCTGTTCCCCTATTGTTATTGTTAAAAATTAATAAACTTTGAATTATAAAAAAAAAAAAAAAAATTTTTATAGCCAGATACGTTGCTGTTATCCTGTGGTTCCCTTAGCAAGGCCAGGAAAGATGTTCCCAGGGAGGTAAGAAGAAACAGTCACCCACATAAAGTGAAAACTTGCGTTCCTGACCTCCTGTTCTAATTCCCTTTATATCTTGATTCTAGCTCACAGCCACTACCAGTGTTTCATTACAGAAAGCAAAGAAGAGTAGTGAGAGGGGACACCCTTGCTTGGCTCCTCTAGTGAAGAAAAACAGTCATTCTGAATGCCATTGACCTTGACTGAAGTGAGGTATACAGAGTCTGGACACTACCTACACCCATCTTCTCTAGCATGTGGTGGAAGAAACCCAACTTCTCTCAGTCAGATGCCTTTTTGGTGTCCATAAACACTGCCAGAGCCAACTTGGGTAAATGGCGCTGCCATGACATAATATTAAGTAAACGTTTGATGTTGTGGTGAATCAGCCTTCCATTAATAAAGCCTGTCTGATCTGGGTGAACCAGGGATCCCATTCACAGTTGCATCCTGCTAACCAAGATCAATGAAAAGACTTTAAGGTCCACATTCAGGAGAGCAATGGGTAGTATGAAGCACAGACCAATGGGTCCTTATCTGGTTTTGGAATAACAGAGATCTGGGAATATTGCCATGAAGGGGGTTCCCCCCGCTCTGCTCGGAACACCTTGCATAACCAAGGTATCAGAAGCTCTGGGAGCATTTTAATGAACTCCTGTACTATTCTGTCTGGGCTGGTGACTTGCCTGACTTGAGGTCCCCACTACAAATGGAGATTGGGGCATCCAGTGCCTCCTTCAATTCCTGTGATAAATGCTGGATTTTCACTCTGCAAAGAAGGCTTCCAGCTTATTATAGGACTCTATATGCTCTTGTGTATAGAGGTGCTTATAAGAAGCACCAAACTGCCTGGCAATATGAGCTAGGTCAGTCTCATGTTGCTGCATAGTCCCCAGCTTCCAAAGCCTCAGTACCACTCGATCTGCAGCCTCACAGCACAACTGCAAAGCCAGGAGCCTTCCGGCCCTGTTTCTGGATTCAAAGAACTACTTATGTGAGTATTGTAAAGCCCCCTCAACCTTAGCTTCTAGCAGCCTGTTTAGATCTGCATGGCATTATTCTATCAAAGCTTTGACTTCGTAGTTCAGTACAATTTGTTTTTTTAACTTTCTTTATCCTTCTACTCTTTGGCCCCTTAGACCTCTCTCCGGTGAGGTCATTCTGAGCTGCTTTATCCATCCCTGCCTGAGGTCCTCCTGGGTCTGGTCTTCTGAGTCCTGGGAACTCCCCTCCAGCTCCTCTGACTACCCTGCCCCCTGGCTCTGAATCCCCTGGGGCAGGACTGCCATACTCCTTCAGCACACTATCTACAATCTAGAGGGGCAGCCAGGGAGTGGAAGAGAGAGACAGTGACCAGCCAGGATGGATGCAGCAGTGGCTGTGGGGGCAGTCCACTGGGCCCACCTTCACCTGTCCAGGTGCCAGGGTGTTTCCACGGTTTTCAGTTGCCCCAGGGGTGCAGATGTGCAGTGATGTCCAGCACACGATGGGTGTGCTCCTGCATCCATGCATAAGGTGTCCACTGACACCCCCATCCCCGGAAGAGTGCACTGAAAGTTGTGCTGCCCTCAGTCTCCACCGGAGCCGTTAGTGCTGTGGCGAATGCACTCACCCACCCCCACGAGAGGAAAGCAGTCCTCCGGACGCTCAATTCTCTCCTGACCCTGCCGACCCCCGACAACCCAAGCTTATTCCCAAGCCTGGGTCATCAGCATGGCGTGAGGTGTGGCATCCAGTGCCTCAACCCTAAGCACCACCGGGCTGGACAACAGTACCGTTTTATTCTCAGCCTTGAGGTCAAACAGTCTGCTTTGAAGTCCCATTGCTCTTTTGGTCTTTTTTTTTTTTTTTGATCTGTGAGGCAAAACTGATGATATGCCCTGTGCACACTGTTTTAAAGCCATCCAGCCAGGTGCCATAGAGGTGTCACCCTGCAGATTAAGGGTTACATATTCTTTGAGGGCTGCCTCAACTATAGACTGATACTCTACATTGTTTAGCAAAGAAGGATTTGGTCTCCAGCTAGGAATCTTTCTTTTAGGTGCTAGCACCAGGTCTAGGAGAACCAAAGTATGGTCTGACAGCATTATACTCTTGATCTTACAGGACTGGGCTCTGTGAACCCGTGTGGTGGACATCATGAAAAAATCTATTTGAGACAGACATTATGTGTGTGTGTGTGTGTGTGGGTCCAACAGATTTAATCTCACACCACAGGGTGCAGAAAGCACCAGATTTCTATCAGAATTAACTCCTGCATCTGGCACTTATGACAACTCCTTTCTTTAGTGGAAGAGCCCTGATCTGTCCACCTGTGGCCAAAACACCCCATTAAGTTTGCTCTCCACCAGAAACAGGCACTCAGGGTTCAGAGCCAATGATACTATCAGTTTCTTAAGAAAGAAGACATTATCTGTTTCCTGGTTGGGGGCATAGAGGTTCACCAAGGTACAGAGGACTGTCCAAAATAAGCCCTTAACACAAATGTAGAGGCACTATGCACCCTGTATTGTTTCTTGACTTCCAGGGACAGGGGTTGTTTCATTTCATTTCATTTTTATTTTATACTGAAAAGCCTGTGAGCAGATTTGCTCATTTTCACAGACGTCCAGTTACAAAAAACGAAAATACAAAACTGTAGACATGTAACAATACATACATGATTTAAATGGGTAACAGCAACTTAATTAAAACATTTGCAGGGAGAGTCTGACAGTAAGTAATTTTTAAGGAACCTTTACTATTAGGACAATTTACAATAATGCTGGGTAATTTGTTATACAATTTGGTACCCTTAAACTTTATTGAATTTTGGTTGTGTTTGTACCAGAATTGCAGCTCCCTTACAGTGAGGATGTGCTATAAGGAGGATGACAAAACCTCACTCACCCACCCTCCCACCCCTTTTAGTTTAGTTTGCTCCGCTGAGTCAGGAGTGTCTCTTAGGACAGCCACCATACTCCCCAGGCATTTCAACTCCTGAAGTACTGTGATGTGCTTCACCAGACTGATAAGGCCCTGAACATTATAAGTCATTATGTGTCCCTCCACCATGGCTTTATTACTGGAAATAGGCTGGGACACCAGAATGGGGCACCACCTCTCCCAAGGACAAGATCTGAACAGTGTCACAAACCCACTCAGCAGGTCAGCCCTCTACTCCCAAAGTGACAACCTCCAAGCGCAGTCTTGTGAACAGTTAACAGAACAAGGTAACTCTCTTGTCTGTTTTTGTGGGTTCAAGTCAACCTTTGGTCTCAAGTCTTGGAGGGATTCAAACTGTGAACCTCTTGCTAGAGTACTCAATGCACAGGCTTAGACAATTCTGTTTTCGGGGGGCCAGATATCTTTGCCTATGGGCACCTAACCAGGTGTACAGGAATGAACCCTTAAAAACTGTAATAAAAGACCTCAGATTTAAAACTCTTACATTTTTCCAGTTTGGTATCACCATTCAAGCTTATGTACAGTGTCTGCTTTAACCATATATACTCTACTTGTAAAGGAAAGAAATCAAAGACAGACCAAGTAAGCTCTAAAAATAGAGTTTTACTAAAATAGATCAAATATATGAAACACATAAAATACAGAACTATTATATCACAAGACATACAAATCTCTTAAACAAAACAGGTTTTAACAGTGCAATTCTTACTACAGTACTTAGATTTGTCTCTCTCTCTAAATACCTGCGCTCACAGATGTTTCTTTGTCAGAATCTAGATAGAAGTGTCTCTGTAGTAAAACAGAATATTGTCTAACAGCTGGCTATGCCCTCCTCTTTGCATGAGGTCACCTAGCTCCTCCCTGTCAGAATATATATAAAAAAAAATATCTATAAAAAAAAGGATGTCTTTTCCAAGTATTAAATTCTGCAACCTCAGCATAATTCATGTTCTTCAAATGACTCTCTTTGATCTATGATAAGCTTCCTCTCTCACACAGACATCAAGGAACATTTACAACTTCACAACCATGTGTAATAACCTGGGTTTCCCCTCCAAACGTCATAAAATGGATATGATTTACCTCTTAGAAGCTAAAGCTATAATTAACTTAGAAAAGTCTGTAATTAACTTCTGGCTGTCCAGCTAACACCTTGTATCTAAAACCTGTGTGTGTGTGTGATCTCACATGCTGTTTCAGAATTTCTCATGGCAGACAGTCCATCACACATTTTTATATTACAAAAAAAAATGATACAGGGATCAGAACCAGCTGTCCAAGTGTCACAAACAGCACTTAGGAAAAAACTGCAAAAAAACTGTAAAAACTGGAAACGTGATCTTCAAAAAGGTCACCACACTACCTAGCTAGCTGCAAAGGTTTTGAAGGAGCAGCAAGGTGAAGAAGATTTGTAACTGTCTGAGCACAACTTTGGTGCATGTGGAGCCACCCATCTACCAAACAACTCCTACATGCTCGTTGTAAATGTCCCCATCCCATGGTAGTCAAATATGGAACATCTGCTAAAACAGTGGATTCTCCAACCTCAGTGATCTGGCTGGCTACAGCCATTACCCAGGGCTGCAGCCAAATATAGCTCCAGCGGGAGACCTCTGTGGTTAAAATAGGATGTATGGACCTGGTGGTTGCACCACAATCCCTTCTTGCCCTTAACAGGTAGAGGGAGTTTAAGCTGCAGAGAATCCACTGCTCCAAACATGGCACTCGACTCCATCCACCATCCACTTTCAGTCACCAATACAGGGTCTCACAGCCCCATCACCAGTCTCCCAACCCAGTCAGAGAGTGCAAAAACATGGGTCCAGAAAGCCAAAGGACAAGAAGCCAGTCCAGGCCCAAACTAGAAAGGCAGGAGACACACCAAAACCAGCTTGGTGCTCTTCTCTATGTCACCTTCAAATCCAACCAAGTACTCCCACCGTGTCTTGGCTGTTGACTGTACTGATCATTCCATAGATTAATTAAACCAATCACTAGTGGGGCAAGAAATGCTGAGATGTCCTGCATGTTTGCCACTCCCCACCCCAGTTCTAACTGCACCTCCTCAAGCACAGCCATCAAAATATAGGCTTGCATTCCTTTACTGTTTGGGTCATATTTCCCCACCGAACCAGTCTGGGGGTCCAGCATCACACTCATAGCTTCAGCACCTTGGTGCCTGCCTGCCCAGACCATTCCCTAGTAGTTAAGTGACCCTATGGGCTCTCTGCCAAGTGCTGAAGCTCCAGCCCACCAGATGGGTGCCCATTTCCCAGAGCTGCAGTGCCAGGAGCAGAAGGGGCTGCATCACTCTGCCAGGTCCAGACACCCAGATAACGAATTCTTTCCAATAAATGGTTCTCATAAAAGTGTGTCTAGGCCCACTCCTGGCCCCAGACACCAGTCCACCATGCTATGACAAAACCAGCACAATAATTTTCCCAACCCCATCCTGAAGTTTAGGAATAAGAGATGTGTATTTTTGTAGCTACCTACCCATCATATGAACTTGTTAAACCATAAAAAAAAAAAAAACAGTGATTCAATGCAATTCATGTAGTATAAGTGTACCCCCCCCCCCGTGGGGCTTACCTTGCATTCCTCCCACTGTCCCAGAGTTCTGTGTTCTCCCATTGTGTCCCTGCTCCTCGTCTGAGTCCCTGTTTGCCCCTGGAGCTCTCCATCCGGCCCCTGCATGTGCTGCTAGTGTAAATTGGGGTTAGAGGAGTTGAGACATGGGGCTGCCACTCTGTTTTTGCATGTCTGTGCATCATGGCAGCCGGTGCATGCGCAGTAGCACATTTGCATTTTTGGGCCACTGTGGCGGCCAAAGGGATGCCTCCCTGGTGCTCCTGGTCCCCTTTTTCAGCTAATCAGGTACTGGAGACCCGGAGGAGGCTGTAGGGATGGTGCAATTGTTTCTAGTTAAGAAGCAGTAATGAGAGCTCTTGTTGGGAGCTGTCTCATCCATAATAATGAGGCTTATACATATTGATGAGTGATCCAGCCTATTGCCTGGGGACATTGTGAATTAGCACTAGCGATAGGCACAGGAAGGGGCTATAATGGTAAATTCTGTAGCCGGGTGATAGGGGAAAGAAGCTGCTCTTGTAACATGGGTCTATTATTAAATAAAAAGCTTTCTTTTGGCTGCAACAGGACTGACAAGTTGGGATACTATATAGACTGCAGTGGGACTATGTATGGGCTACTTGGGGGCAGTCTAAAATGGCAGTAGCAACAGGTAGGGGGATGAATGGAAATGTTAAGCTCTGCAGCTGTGAGATGAAGGAAAGGGGTGGCTGCAATTCTGTGGGGCATGGGGAAAACAAAAGTGTTTATTCAGGTTGCAGGAGGACTGTGAAGTTGGACACTATAGTGGACTGCCAGTGGAATTGTTTTTCAGCAACCATATTTACAGCCTTGTGACCACAGTTCAGCCAATCAGAGGGCCAGGATTCTTTTATGGACTCGTGGGACTGTGCCAAGGAGTTATGGGGGAAAAATCTGCCAAAATACTTGGTGCCTTTTAACACAGCCAATCAGGCATTGAGGGAGCCTGTCGCATATTAATTTTAAGAAAAGACAGTGGTTTCATACAATGGGGGGGCTGCCAGAGAGCTCCCAAAATCCAAGGAGTGTTGGTCCTAGTCTCAGTTTGTCAGGAGCCCCTGCAGAGGGAGGGGGGCTCCAGCCCCTTGGAAGAAATGAGGTTGCAAGGCTTGGAAGAGGCCTGTCTGGGGTTGCCAGTCACTTGTCCCCCAGGGTCTGCGTTGCCTTTCCCCATGGTGAAGGAATGTGTTGAATGAGTCTGGTTTCGCAGATCTGCTGAGAATGAGAGAGAGATAGAGAGAGAGCTGCATGGTCCTGCAACAGCAGGCTGTGGGAAGAAGCTACACTACAACAGTGAAGGCATGGTCTAAAGGGTTCTGAAGCAAGAGTTTGTCTGCATCCTAGATGACACAGCATCACAAAAATGGGGATGGACATTTAGCCAAAGGAAAGGAAAGGTATGGTTCTGGTTTAAGGAAAATGGATTAACAGAAAAAGGAATGGTTTGGGGTTTTGGAAAAATGATATGAGATTATTCCAGACACATGAATGCTTGCCAGTAAATCCAGGTTTATCTTCAAAAGGAGAAGAGAGAGCCTCTTCTAGTTCATGAGTGTCTGCATGGTGAGGAAAGCAATTGCCTGCATTAAGGAACTGGTCGAGTGAAAGATGTGTTTGGTCAGTACCAGGTTCAGGGTTCTCGGAGGAACTCATGGTGTGTATATCCAAGGTTCACTGAGATGGTGTACTCGGTGAGAGCCCAGAGTCTGTGTCCTATATGCAATGGGCCACAGCTGCCATGATGGTAGTGTGGCTGAAGATGTCTTTAACAGCTGGATGTGACTAAACCTCAAAATTAAAGCTGTATTCTCGATGTGAAGCTGTGAGAGACTATGAGTTTCTAGCATCAGCCACTAGCAAGGCGGAGTCCTAGAGAATGCTTTGCTGCATCAAGATTCTGCTGATTCCAGCTCAGGTGGAAGACCATTTCTGCAAGCTGCAACTTTGAGCCAGGTAGGGAAACTGTAAACCATTATTGAGTATTGCAGACTGGGACACAGGGAGCCATGTACATGCACCTGAGTGCTAGGGCACTCTGGATCCAGTGGGGAGCCGGACCATGGGGTCACTCCTGGGTATGGGTTCACTTGTGGCCTAGAAAGCCTTGTCTTGTGCTCTGCATCTGGCCTGCTTGGTGGGCTGAAAGGTACAAGCAGTTAGACCCTATAAGTATGTGGAAAGGTGCCAGTGTTCCGAGCTGCAAGGTGCTTGCTACACAGCTACTCTTGTCCAGCTTCGCTAACTCCAGAGTTCTGCTGTTCCAACTTCTCAGGTCTACAGTCCCAGTGCCACCCGAGACTGTCTGCAGAACTGTGAGTAATGGCAGGGCTTGTCCTGCACTTGGGAACTGTAAATAGTTGTTCTGAGTTTATGCTAATGGTGCAGCAAAATGCTAAAATGATTAAAGAAAAAGGTAAAAGCTGATTTATGTTTGAAGTGCACCAAAACCGGCCAACCAACTGCGTCTCAGGCCTGCAACTTGGTAGATTTGGATACCCATGGACAGATTTGGGGGCATAATGTAACCTGGGGACTGGTACCAGTTGGGATTTGTTAAATGGTTAATATCTGTAGCAGTTAGTCAGAGGGTTAAATCTAAACCATCAAGGAGTCAGTGGGTGGTTTGCTTTAAAAGATATTTTAAATGAAAATTGCAAAGAATGATAACTGAATATTTGCCAATGTCCAAAATACCAAATGTTACTTAACCTCTATTCCAGTCCTCCTTTCTTAACTCTCCCCTTGTAAATAAATGATGATTTAACTGTTTTGAAAAAAGCTTGATTTGTGAGCATATTATTAGTACAAGTCTTTAATTCAAAGTGTTAAAATTGGGGTATTGGGTTTATGCTGAATCCATGTTTTGGGGTCACCGTATGGGGAGGTGAGTTGGTACAGTGTCCCAGGGGGTTGTACTGTTAAATATCTTACCCACTTAAAATGTACTCTGGGTGCAGACACCGTGCTAGTTTATTTTTTTGTTCACTTGTCCGGGCTCTCAGCCCCTTTGGGAGGGGCGTGTACCTCCCCCTGACTCCTCTGCCAGGTCCTGATGTACCAGGATCCTGGCATCATGGGGCTTAATGTCCTTGGGGTGTTTTGTACTTTTTCTCCTATATTATATCCCATCCCCTGAAGGTGCAGGCATGAAGGACGTGACGTCCAGACATACGGCGTGCAGATGCATGCCGTAGTCAAGCGCCCAGCAGCGCCCTCCCCTCCCTGACTCTGAAAAGCCATGTGCCCTACTGTCCATGCTTCCAGCGGCAGTGGTGCTGTGGGCGCATTTACTGCCCAGTAGCCCACTCCACCCTGGAGGAGGAGGAGGGCATCTGTTGGGACACTCAATCCTTCTTTCCCCAGCTGACCCCAATGACTCAAGCTAGTTCCCGAACCCAGGTTGTCGGCATGGTGGGAGGTGTGGCATCCAGCACCTCAATCCTCAGCGCAACCAGAACAGCTTCTAGTTTATTTTTAACTTGGGAAAGAACCCCTGTAACAGCAAAATGGTAACCCAGACCCATTAACCTTGATCTGGCCAGCAAGGCAGGTGTAGTAGCCCTCTTTAGACATGGTGCCCGGCCATATAAGTGATCCAAATGTGAACGTACCCCTTAACAAAGAGCAAACTGTTCTGTACCCGCTAAAAAATGTAACAGGTTTACAGAGTTCAGGAGAGGGTGTGGGTAATAGAAACAAAAGTCCTGCTTTGCATTGTCAGCACAGGGCTATGGTCCTTTTGCACAGGCTCGATCTGGCCCCCGGAGAACCCTGTCTTGCCTGGGAGCTCTGAGTTGTTGTAGCTGTCTCTTCATGCTGCCTGCTGCACTTGTGTATTGGGTAACCTGTTACCAGGTACGCAAGTGCAGCAGAGTTTCAATGTCTGGTTCCCTTGCAGAGTATTGCTCCAAAGTTACTCCTAGCATTTTTAACAGGGCTTTTGCCTCAGTCAGGATTTGGAAGAATGTGGGGCCTTCAGAGGTATAAATTTTAAATTGGACTGGAGCTATTAACTGCATTTTTATGTTCTATGAGGCCAGGTGCTTCATGATTGGCAATAAAGAGCGGTGCTTAAAGAGAGTTAATTGAGTAGCCCACCTGGTGGTGTGGACGGCTGAGGAGTCAAACTCCTGCAATGCCGGCGACCTGCATTCAGGAATGAGTACAGATTGCTGGGGGATGGCTGGGGGAGAAGTATTGAGAATCTGATGGACTGCTGTCCTCTTATGGGGTGGGAGTTGCACTCAGAGTTACCAGGCCCCTAATGGTGGCTGGGAGTCAGAGTGTTCTGACTACACACAGGGGACAGAGGCTGGCAGATGTCCAGTGTGCTGCATATGGAAGTGTGTGAAGCTCAACCATTGATGACATTGCTCATCAGCTCCTCTGCATCATGGGGAAGAGAGAAAAAAGGGAAAATCACTCTGGCTGGCAGGATGATTCTCAGACTCCTTGCAGGCCCTGCACAGGTTATCTGGGTGTGGCTCTGACCAGATCCAGGATGAGTTTGGCTCTCCACCACCCTGCCATGAAGGGTAAGCCATAAGAGAAGCTGGAACTGGTAAGTCCATGAGATGGCGGGTGACAAGGTGGGGTGGGGTGGGGTGGAGAGGTGGGAAGGCAGCCACGAGTGAGAGAAAGAACTAACTAAGAAAAGGAGAGTTAGTGGAATGAAGTCATGCTGAAAGAAGAGCCTGGTGTCTCCCAACATGACCTCTTTCTTGTTCCAAGCTATCTGCAGGACTTTTGACTTTGTTCTATAGTCCAAGAACTTAATAATGATTGAGCACAGTGTGGCTTTGGAATCCGAGGGCTGTGGTCCTAGCACTGTATGTACTCTGACAATATTCAGGGATTTGTCAGCTTGCCATATAAGGAGCACACAGTTGAGAGACTTTAGGAAGGGTCCCATCTCTCCTGTATCCATACCCCTGGGGAGATTTTGGATCCTGATGTTGTCCCATTGGGAGTAGAGCTCGAGATCATTTAGCTTTTCAGTGAGTTCATGTTCCTGCTGGTAAGGGGATCGTAGCACCTTGCTGTGTTTCTCTAAGGTCTCTGAGGTCTCCATAAGGCCTCCCTCTAGATCATCTTTGCACTGCTTTACCTCAGCCATGCCCTTAGAAGTCTCACCCACCACCTTTTCCAGGTGATGCATGGAGGACCAAACTTTTTTAGTTCAAAAAAGAGCCACCAGGAGGTAACAGTGAATGGCTCCTCTCCCCCCCCGTCGCTGTGTTGACTGACCTGTTCAGATATCATTGATTCAGATCTGCTATGGCTCCAAGCCCCGATGTCATGGCCCTTTAGTAAAGTTGGTCAAGAAGTGAAGCCACTGACAATATCTTTGAGTTTCACTTTGTTCAGCATCCTGTCTCGCAATTCATTCTGCAGAGTTTGTTAGGTAGAGATATAGGATGCCTGCAGATTTTAAAATTTTTAAAGATTAAATCACCCAGAGGAAGAGAGAAGTTTTAGCTTACATCACATGGGAGGAAGCTGGGAAAGTCCAGAATTATTTATATAGTGCTTAGAATCTATTATTCCAGTAGTACATAGGCAATATCCCCAGCAGCCAAAATACTTGAATCAGTAATTCTTAGTAATCACAATTAATCAGCATACATTAGAAAATGAATACTTTCTGGTACTCATTAGGAACTACATGAATAGTACCTGAATAGTACGTTCCTTAGGAGGAATACTACATAATTACAATATAGTATTCATTTGATGAAGGCACATGCATATCACTGGAACGCTACATAACTACCAAATAGTAATTCTGTTGAATACATGCACAACGCTTGAATATTACACTAGTGAGCCCAACCAGAAATGTTAAATGTTAGGTCACATATGTCAGAGACACCAGAACACACTTATCAGGAAACAAGACTCCATATGGTGCTGCCACGGACAAATCATAAAATGCAAGTTTGTCATCTACAGTATAGGTGTCCACTCCAGGAGTTTTTAAATGGTCTGACAAACTGACCTCTGGTCTAGCACTACTGAGATAGTGTGGCAGATTTTATTTGGACAGAATACCAAAATGAGAATGTCGGTATTTGTCTTAAACATCAAATTTAATTGTTAAGCACTGAATATTACTTATTAGTAGAATCTGTACTGAATTCTTGCTGGCCCTTCTGTGGTGCAATCAGCATCAAATACTGTATCTGTGACCAATTGCTCACCCCCATCAGCAACCAAATGCAGCTTTGTTGAATATTTCTCAGCACATCAGCAGATTATGTCTGAAATGAATGCAGGGCTAAAAGAGGTTTGGGAGCACAGTCCTGGCTTGAGTCTTGTGTGAAAATCCTGCTATAAATAGATGGAAACTTTATTCCCATGTACAGTAGTTTGCAAAACCTCTGCAGTCATCAACAGCAGGGTTTTTCCCAGAATTGCAATCGGCTTATTGGGCCCCATTCTCAGTCACAAAAGCAGACACAAAGTGGTCTGTGTGATTTAGCCCCAGTACTGACATATTGAGCCTGTCCAGCCATACTCTGTGACAGTCACTTCCTACACCAGATGCCTACAAAGGCCATTGCAGTTGGTTGGGGGCAGCAATACATCTGCAGAGCTGCTCCCACTCAGATGGTGGCTTCCACAGGTCTGAATGCAGAATGCTGTGTTCTACCTGGTTACTACCAGATAAAGGAGGAGGCAGTATAGTGCAGTGGTTTAAGGCTCTGAGCTGCAAACCTGGAGACCTGGGTTTGAATCCCAAAGCCCCCACTTGCATACTGTGACCCTGAGCAAGTCACTTGCTTCCTTGTGCTCCCAGGTCACGCCTGCAAACAAGCTTTCAGCTTAGTGTGTCTCTCCTGGTAAAAAAGCAGATGGTAACATGACAAAGTACTGCACTCAGGCACACTCCGCTTCTGATGGCCAAAAACAGACAGTGTTTACGGGTGACCACTGGGTCACCAGGCAAGGGGTCACATTAGGAATAGGGAGGAGGGAAGCACTGAATGACTATGTCAGATCATAGATAAAGGAGTGAATGGAGGGTCCACAATACCATCGTGGAGCCCTTCACTGGGGTACAAACAGGTGGAACTCACTGGACCACCAAAGCCCATGGGGGAACATTTCGGTGTAGGATGATTCTAGGCAGAATGCTTGACCTAGTGCCAACAACAGCTCTGCATGGCATTGTACCAGTTACACTCCCGGATGTTAGTGGGTGCAGACCCAGTCTGTGCCCATTAACACCTGATTGCCCCAACCAGCCTAACCATGGATTAATGCCACAGTAGAACCATGCTCTGTTGTGGTTTAATGCCTACATAACTGAGTCACAGGCCTGATAGTGGGCGCAGCTGGTGGCCATCCAGCCAAGAAGTTGGGCCACAATGATGCAGGAGCTACCAGAGTTCCTATGGAGCTTGAACGGATGATTTGGGAGGAGGAGGACTGTTGGACCAGCAGGGAATGAATAGTAGGTGGTTAAATGTGGTATACCTCAGCCAGTCATGCTCAGCACTACAAAGGTACTGCTCATTTGTGATCATGACATGGACGTGATCATGGCTTAGCACATGTCACAATACTGCAGTGCATTGCATCTGTGGGCACTCCCACATCTGAGTTGAGAACAGATTAAAAAAGCCTGACGCGGAAGCAAGCTGTAATAGAAGAGGCTGGCAGAATGAAAGTGCACCCCAAGGCAAATAGGCCCTGGTGTCAGGTGGAGGTTGTTATAACATATACTATAATCACATTATGGTCTGGCTTTAATCATCCACCAGCAAAACAAATAAGCTGACATATACACAGATTATGCCACTCTTTTTAAATACACTCTGTACACATGGAACACATTTGTATACTTACCAAAGAAGGATGGTGGGAGTTCTAAACTAGCTGAGTGCATAGATGGCAAAATATGGTCATTTCAGAAAAACAAAGGTTATGCAGTAAAAAATAACTGTTACATTGACTGAGATATAAAAATGAGATATTTGGCTGATCACTGTATGTGTCTGACAAGGCCAGGAAATAAATAATAAGCTAAATAGATTAGATATGCTCCAGGGGAAGAGATTTAATAAACAGGAAAGACCAGATGCATGCGATCCTCATAGTCCCACACTGGAGCTAGCTGGGGGCAGGGACAACAGGGGATAAAATCAGCAGGTGGCAATGGTATGGCTAGTGTTGGGGTACCTGGTGCTAAGCAGCCTCCTTCTGACCAGAGTAAGGGTGTAGCAGGGAGGCCCAGATGTTGATGTAGGGGACAGGGTGAACCTGAGGGAGAAAAAGATAAAAAGAAAAACATGCAGTGGCTGTACCAGACCATTAACCTAATGACTATATTGTGAGCTGGTTGTATTACCAGCAAACCACAATTGTCTCCCAAGCCAAGAACACTGCTACAGGCCAGAAAGGGGGGCTGAATCCAACATCCCACAGGAGGGTTTCCTCTTCCAGGCATGATGATTATGATCCTCCATATTAGCACTGTCCTTTAGAGCTTCTAGGGATGTCTACTCCATGCTGGCCCTCTGCCTTAGAGGAATGATCACTGGGGTGGGGGGATTTGTTTTTATTAATTTTACCATGAAAAAGGCTCCACTGAGCAAAGCTCATTTACAAGGAGGTCCTGAGTAGGACAGATGACAGTACAATACAGCAGTTCAGAGTCAGCAGAACTACAACAAAGGAAATGTGTCACAAAATACAACAGTTAATACATATACACATAAAGAACGAACAGAATGCAAAATGAAGTAAAATGATGCAAGAAAAAGGGCCAGAAGCATTCACAATTGTCAGCACAATGATTGACAGCTGTTGCTTTAAAAGAGTTAAGGCTAATGAATGAAAGGCCTTTTAAGTGATTTTTATGTTTGCTTATGTGCATGCTCAAGAAACATGTTGTGACAGCTTGCTGGAGTAGCAGGTTGTGGAGGTGCCACCGTGTTGTGGCCAATGCCGCCACTGCTTTTTGGGGCTTGTCTCTGTGGCACCAATGAATGAGCATGCTGTCTATAAGAGTAGCTCAGAAGCGTGCCACCAACTTGAAAGAAATTTGTTGCTGCAATGAGGGAGCACCCCCTCCTTGCAGGGTACGCCTTGCCTGGTGTAACATTTCAATAAACATTGTGGCAGCAGTCGCCGTCCATGTCTCACAGTACCGTGAAAGCCGACATCAGAGGTGCCCAATCCCCCTGTCGGCATGCCCCCTCCCCAGTTAATTTGCTGACGGAGAGCCCAATCCCTGTAGGCATGATGTACCTGTAGTTTAATTTGTCTGCCGAAGGGGTGCCCAATCCCCCTCGGCATCATGCCCCCCCCAAATACAAACCCGTTTTCTTTGCCAATGGGGTGCCCAATCCTTGTTGGCTCCAGTCTCCCCAAAACACCCAGGTGGCACATTGGAAGCCCACCCCAGCGTGCCAAATGTACCTGTAAAAAAGAAAACCTTCTAGTGAAGTATTTTGTGTTTTTTTTTAACCTGTAAACAAAAAAAGGACCCTCGTTGTGTGCAGTGCCCCTCCCCAACCCGCACTCCACCCTCTGCTCATCCCACTTCCTGCACCCCATCATCCCATACTTAAATCCAGAGCCCGGCACGGCAATCTTCGGTGGAGCGGGAACACGTCTGCATTCTTCAAAGCCGACTGCGAACTGAAGAAATGCTGGTAAGCTGTATAATGGCATAAATGGGAGGTCTTCAACTTAGGTGGATATCTCGGCCATTTTTTTGACTTTTGGCACCAAATTTTCAACATGGGGTTCTCAGGACCCCACCTCATGAACTCAGTCACTGTCATGTCATTATTCCGTCCCCAAAGGTGATTTCACGGTCACTGCATGGAATCCCCTTCCGGGACCAATTAATGAAATGACAGTGTCACTGTTCATGAGGTGGGCTCCCAAAAAGCCTATGTTGCAAATTTGGTGAAAAAATTCCAAAAAATGACTGTGTTACGAGCGTGCATTGTGCAGTTCCCATGCACACTCATAATTTCGAGAATTTTTGAGATTTTTACTCCAGATTTTCAACACCTCCTTATGAACAGTACAGCTGTCATTTTTCACATCCTGCTCAAAATGTGTTTTCGCACATCTGGCGCACAATGGAATGGTTGCTGTGCTAAATCGATGTTCGGGGCAGATTAAGAAAATCACAGTGACAGTGTTCGTAAGGAGAGATCCCAAAAAGCCCATGTTGAAAACTTGGAGTGAAAATACTAAGAAATGCCCAGGGTGTTAGGGTTTCTGACCATAACACCCTACTCTGTAGGGACTTGACAGGCTTCAGGGGTGTTACTTGGGATTGTCGACAGTAACGCTCATGCCATTCCACCCCCACCCCCATCCTGCAGCTAGTGACAGGTATCAAGGTGTGCCTTGGACTCTTCAGCCCCAAAGTTCACCTGATTCTCCTATACTGCAACCATTTCAGCATATTTCCTTATGGAATGGGGTGAGTGTAAAGCCCAAACACCCCAAGGCACAACTCTACACTTGTCGGTGTGTACAGGGTAGGGTTAGGTGAAATGGCCTGAGAGTTATGGGCAACGACCCAAAGGCACACCCCAATGCCTGTCCATCTCTGCATGGTGGGGGTTGGGTTGGCATCACTTCAATACTTCACTGCCATTCCTATTCTGCATCTGTCTAACTCCTGCACTTCCAATTCTAATGCCAGCAAGCAAACATTTAGCATTGACAAATGCTTGTTGTAGATTGCTTCAAAGGGAAGGAACAAGCCAGCTAAAGGATTTTCTTTCAAAGTTGGTGAAGTGACTGGGTATGTTGAGAAGGACAGTGTCCATTTTTTCTCAGGCTGTACAGACAAACAGGTTTTGTTAAAAGGGACACAAAAGCCCAGTTCATACTGTCAAATCTGTGGCATTATTGGTGGTGCACTGCAGCAAGAACGTTGCTGCTATGCACTGCTGAACAGCACAGTTTTGCTGTTTGGGGCTGACATTCTGGTGTGACAGAGATCCCTGTTTTCTAGGGATCGCGTAGTGGTGCGGGCATTTTTCGCTGGCGTGTATGGCCATATGAACAGTCGCACCACCCACAACACTGTGCCAGGCTTTTCCTAGCCTGCACTGGTGTTTTTTTTGCAGCATGAACCGTTACTGTTCTTAGACCTGAGTTCAGTTAAAGGTTGTGTTTTACAGTTTAAACCCAGCTGAACTCGGGGAAATGATTGTTTTTTAAAACTGAGGGCTAGAAATGCAAGAAAACACGTCGGTCTCGGAGGTGAGCCATGACACTGGGCATGCAGGTACTGTATATCAAAACTCTCTTAAAGTCCCTAATTCTGATGCTGATCCTCATCTCCGGTAATGTCCACCAAACCCTGGCCCCCAACAGTCTAGCCCCTGTGGTGCTGACAGGTCTGGGGGGCTCTGCCTGGCTACCATCAATATCTGCAGCCTCCTCAAAAAGATGGATCTTCTCACTGCTTGGGTCACACTCCACAACCCAGATATAATATCAATAATCGAGACATGGCTATCACCTAAGACCCCTGACACTGCAATAACAATTCTGGGTTATGCCATTTTCAGGCAAGACAGATGCTCCAAGAAGGGGGGAGGCTGTGCCTGTACCTAAGGACTCTCTAATCAGGCACACCTACCTACCTCACACTGCAAGCGACTTCCAGGTTCTTGCACACAAAATACGCTGGGGGACCCAATTATTAAACACTGACGTGGCATCAGTCTACATACCCCAAACTAACCAACCAAGGATTGAACTCCATACTGGACGTCATTCACTCCCTAGATCAGAAATCTGAAACTATCCTTCTCAGGGACTTTAATGTAAATTGGTCTTCCTCCAGTGCACATAGGTATAAAGATGCCTTGACAGCTGCCAAGTTCTCCCAAATGGTTAAAACACCCACCTGAGTAAACTACAGAACAGGTACCTCGACTCTTCTGGACTGGGTTCTTACAAACCACCCTGAATACATTACTAATACAGTAGTTCTCCCTGACTGTATAATTGACCACTCACCGGTCCTACTCTCATGGTCCAACAAATCCATTAAGACCCCCCCCCCCTAAAATCATCAACAGTAGAAAACTACTACCTGGCCACCTGTGGCCACTAAAAACATGCCTACGAGATCATGACTGGTCACCTATAGATGCAGCCCCAGACGTGGACACTGCACTTGACAAGTTTATCCAAAGTTTGAGCACAGCCTGTGATGCACATGCACCCCTCATGAAACGCAAGATTAAAGGTGTTAACAACCCTTGTATCAACCTTGGTCTCCTTGAGCAAATGAAGGCCCGGGATCACCTCTGGCAACGTGCTAAGCTGACCAGAAACAGGGCAGACACTCAAGCCTTCAAAGCTGCAAGAAATGCCTGCACCCACATGATTCGAAATGAAAAGGCCAACTACTACAAAAGAGTGCTAACAAACTCTTGGCAAGATGGAAATAAGTTCTGGGCCAATCTAATGGAACTAACTGGAAAAAAAAAAGTCCCACCCGCTATGGTCCACCTAAATGGCCACATCATCACAGATCAAGTCACCACGTCAAATGCCTTTAATGCAGCATTTACCAACCTTAGCCATGTTTTACCGCTAACTTTCTTTGATTCCCCTCAGGATACCATTAACTCAGTCAAAGTCAAAAATTTGGAGGGAAATCCGTTGTTCTACTTCAAAGCCGTCTCCAAGGATATCACAAAAAAGTACCTCCTTCGAGTACTTGGAAAGTCTAGATCAAGCAGCGACTCCCTCAGCCTGAAACTCCTCGCTCTTACCCTCAATGAAGTCCTGACCCCCCTCACCAAAATCCTTAACAAATCTCTCGTGCTGTCACAGTTCTCCCCAAAATGGAAATCAGCGATGGTGACACCTATCCACAAAAGTGGAGATAAATCTGTTACAAGCAACTATAGACCAATCTCCATTCTCCCCCCCCCCCCCCAAAAGGGCTGGAGAGAATAGCTGCTGACCAACTGGTAGAATACCTTACTAAGTATAACCTGCTATGTCAAGAACAACACGGATTTTGCAAGGGCCACTGCATGATCACGGCACTCCTAGAGCTTACCTCCTACATCCACAATGCCCTGGACCAAGGGGATCTTATTGGCACCACCTTCATCAACCTAACTAAGGCATTTGACACTGTCAACCATTCACTACTGCCTAAACAACTATCTCTAATAGACCTATCTCTGGACACAACTCTTTGTTTCAAAGTTACCTCATTGACCGAACACAGCAGGTAAAAACAGGCGAATCCTTCTCAACAACCCTCTTGGTCCAATCAGGAGTCCCACAAGGATCCATCCTGGGTCCTATGCATTTCAGCATTTTCCTAAACAGCCTCCCTTCATCTTGCTCAGAAAAAATCCTACTCTATGCCGATGATGCTGTCATCTTCACCTCCCACTCTTACCTCTCCTTTCTTCAGTTGCTACTACAAGAAAGCTTCACTGATGTAGAGAGATGGTTTAAATCTCACAAGCTTATTCTTAATTACAGCAAAACCAAATCAATGCTGTTCCATGGTATCCAGAGCAAATATAAAAACAGAGACCTCTCTATCTCAAACAGCAAAGGGGCCACACTTGAACAAGTACAGCTATTTAAATATCTTGGGGTGATTCTTGACCCAACACTTGGATACTCTGAACACATCAACTACGTAGCAAAAACTGTGAATACCCGCATAGGCCTGCTCTATAGACATAAGAACTGCCTCAAGGAAGAAGCCCTAAGCACTGACATTCACAGTTCAGTAATCTCTATAATAGACTATGGGCTTGTGATCTATGGGTCTGCCATTGACACAGCTCTCCGATGCATCACCACAGCACTAAACAAGGCATGTCATCTCCAAACATCTGCAAACTGCTTTACACACACCTGCGAGATCTATGAACACGCAAACTGGCTCCAACTGTCTGGCAGAATTAAATATCAAACCTGCATACTAGCAAAAAGGCAAACATTGGACCTACTACCCCCTGGATCACAGGCACTGCTGAGGCCATATAGCGGCCCATGACAAACCAGGAATTCAAACAACCTCTCCTTCACTGTTCCCCTTTGCAGGACTACCCAAGGCCAATGATCCTTCTTTTTCTGAGCCTCCTCCTGGTTCTACACCCTGCTAGCAGTAGTTACCAGCAAAGCAACCCTGGGTGCCTTTAAGCTCAGTCTGCGTCAATACCTCATCTCCTGTGCCTCCTCTGCGACTGCTACACCCTAAATGGTTAATCCCGCCCCCCATACCCCACCCTTCCCTCCCTCTCTCCCTATTCCTTCCCTCCTCCTCTACTCCTCCACACAATCTCTCTTCTGCCCCTGCCCCTGACCCACCCTCCACCCTCACTTCTCTCCTCTTACACCAGCCTCTGGCCTTGCCTCCCTCAGTTGGATGGATACCTATATGAATCTATATTGTTTAAATTGTTATAGAAGTGATTTGCACAATTGTGATGTTTTGGTAATTGACAAAGCCCTCCGGCTGCTATGTTCATTTCTCTTTTGCACAATACCACTTCCTGTCCTAATGTTTCAAGTAACCTGATGTGGAACCTTTGTAAAAGACTCCTGGCTCAAAGGTGTTTCTGATTCCCTTAAATAGATAAATAAATAAAAATTAAAATATGCATACGCACATGCCCAGCGTTGAGGCTCATCTCCAAGACTGACGTGTTTTCTTTTATTTCAAGCCCTCAGTTTTAAAAAAACAACCACTTCCCTGAATTCAGCTGGGTTTAAACTGTAAAATATAGCTTTTAGCTGGACTCGGGTCAAAAGACCCATCTGCAATCCTTGTGTGGCACTATTAATTACTCTACTACCTGCCTCCCCACCAGAACCCACCATAAAATGCTGGAACTTGTGTGGGAGCACCTACAGCACTGTAGGGCTGGGACATCTGAACGCTGCTCCACAGTGTTTCAGAAAGAATGGACATACTGATCTACATGGCTCTAATGTAAATTTCTGGCTATGTGAGCAAGGTGTTTATGTGTTGGTAGAACATTCCTGAGCCCAGTGTTGAGCTTCCTGAACAGGACTGCATCCAGTTTTTGGGGCTTGCAGGAGGTGTGCTTCACAGGTTACCCACTTCATCTTATACTGTAGCAAGCAATGCCTGGGGAGAGAGCCTGTGTAAGCTGAAACAGAGCTTGTGCTGTGTGCTTTAATTTGAAGTCTAATATGTTAAGGCCTCCTTTATCTAGGACCTGGGACAATTTCTTATGACCAATTTGCTTGAGCCCCAGTCCCCAAAAGAAGCCCAGAATCTTGGATTGCAACATTTTGAACAGAGAGGGAGCAATCCTAGTTGGGAGGTTTTCTAGGATGTATTGGATTTTCAGAACTGCCATCGCTTGGTTCTATGTCATAACCGCGATCGCGGAATAGCAATCACCGTTTGGGCGAGTATACATACATATAGATTCCTGCAAATGTACTGTCATTGCTGAAAATTTTGTATACGTGTACTATGTCTGACTTCTACTTGTTCCCCTGATGTTTTCTTGTATCTACTATTGTCTACATACCCTTTGTTGTAATCTCTCGGGTCATACCTGAAAATAGGCAGCTATGCTGTCTAGTGTACCTACCCAGTTAACAAAATCTAAATAAATAAATAACAGCGATGCACACTCGCAGCGACTATGAAACCTGCGACTGGTTTTCTATGTTATGTGGGGGGCTTTGTTCCCTGCACCCCTCTACTTAAAGATTCTCACTCCAGGGAGGTGCATGTCGGGGGGGTAAAAATTAAAAACTCAACCCAATGCAAAAAGCGATCGCGCCCCAGAATCGAACCCGAGACCCTCCCAGCCCTAGCCTGCCACCTACCCACCACGCCACATGGCCAGCTCGGCAGCTGACTGCTGCACTACATCCCACATACCCTCCCTCCCCTTCCACCCATCATGAGGTGTGGCCCTCCCCCTGCACATGTGTAATGTATACATAACGACATCCTGTCACAGTATTCGCCTACCCCGTATTCTGTCACTACCCCACCAGGTATCCCAGAAAACAGGCGCTGTGATTGAGTCACCCTTTTTGTGATCGCTCAATCATGGTCGCCGTGTTCACTGGATACCGCCATCACTTGAAGGTGTGTACCCGATCCCAGTGTGTGAGGTGGAGACAGCTCCATCTAGCCATGTCCTGTTCCAGGGATGTGAGCAGTGGGTGTAGGTTAAGGTCCCCCATGATACTGAGCTTCCTGGAACAGTGGATGTCCAAGTACTTAATATTCTTGGTGGCTGGCTGTAGTCCTCAAAGGAAACCTAGTGCTGTTGAGGCATACGTCCCTGATGGCATAATTAAGGGCTCAGATATGTTGACTTTGTACCCTGACTGCTTCCCAAACTGGGTGAGATGTTCTAGGATTACTGGGACAGATGTCTCAGGCTTAGTTCACATCAGCATGATGTCATCTGTGTATGCTAATGTTTTATGCTCTTCCATATCCATATGCAGTGAATGTGTTCATGCTGTCAGCTGGCTTGCAGGTGGGGTTCAAGGGCAAGCATGAAAGGCAATGAGGAAAGAGGGCAGCCCTGCCTCTTCCCTCTTCCACAAGGGAAGAAGAGTGTGATCTGTGTATTTATGACCACTGTTGCAAAGGCTCCGTGGTATAGAGTTCAAATGAGGAGAATGAACTGCACTCTAAAGCCAAATGCCTTCAGATTATGAAACAGATAGTCCCATTCGGCTCTACCATGCTGGTTCAACATCTCTAATGTTGATTGGCATTACAGCGACAGGAATCATGTCGACTGCGAATTGCAGTAGGCATGATTCCTTGCAGACTCCTGGTTCTGCTTTTCTATCGGGGGGCTTTGCCCTCTGAACCCCTGCCCCCCACACCCTCCTGACTAAAGGACTGTTAACTCCAGTTGGAGTTAGCTTGGGGTGAGGATGCAGGACTGGGAGACAGCATGCCCCTGTCTCGGGCACACCATCACAGCGACCTGTCAGCAAAGTGTCAATTTTGCAGAATGGAGCATAGTTCGCTGGGTTGGTGTCGCCATGCGGGGGGCATACCGTCCCCATTCTCCACAATTAAATGCTTTCTCCACATTGAGGGATACTCGCACCAATGGAAGGTTAGAGTGGGTAGCCTGCCGTATCAGGTTTAGTAGCCTTCTTGTATTGTCCACTCCTCTGTGGCCCAAGACAAAACCAACCTGATCACTGTTGATCAGGGTGGGGACTACCTCCTCCAAGTGTGTGGCCAGAACCTTGGCATATGCCTTATAGTCTGCTGGGATAAGGGATAGCAGGCAGTAACTTCCACAAAGCGCAGGGTCCTTCCCTGCCATGGGGAGGAGGGAAATCACTGCAGTTAACCATTTGGGGTGAGTTCTCCTGTTGTTTGATTGATAAAAATTTATTTTTATACAGGAATTTCATTTGTTGGGACGCAAGTCCCATTTTCAACAAAGTCCTGTGTTACAGTATAAACATTCAATACAAAAAAAAATAAACATCATTCCAATGCAAATACAAATGACAATTGCTTAAAAAGAAAAATACAAACAACAATACAACACAAATACGAATAACAATTACTTAAAACAAGTACAGGTCAATTTCAGGTATTCCTGTAACTTATTCTTAAAACTGGGCAAACTGTCAATAGTCTTTAATTTCATGGGGTAAATTATTTCAATAATAGGCAACACTGTTCTGTAAAATTATATTGCCAAATCTATTGTATCATCTAGTTATATGAATTCTCTGAGAGGATCTGGCATGAAATCTTAGATCTCTATTACTTTCACTTATCATGTAATTAAGTAAACAAATGTCTTGATTTTCCTTTGAGTATTTGATAACAGTATGTACACCAAATGTAAGCTCTTTTTTCATTTGGATTTAACCAATTTAATATACTATATAAATCACAATGGTGAGCCTCATGCCTACTAATTTATAATAAGCTTGATTTACTTTGCTTAATGATGTTTTTGTAGAATGTATGTACGGCATTGATCCATATTCCAAAATTGGAACCAATAACTGACCAACCACTTTCTCCGTTGATTCTAAAGACAAACTACCTGTCACTCTTCTTAACATTCCTAATCTTTGATTCACTTTTTTAACATGTAGGAGAGCATGTTCATTATAAGTTAGGCCAGGGTCCACTTGTACACCTAAATATCTATAACTAAATATATTTTCAATCTGTGTATTTTCACCTATTTTGATTTGTAGTTTTGGTCCTCCTTTCTTAATACTTCCCCCTTTAAAAATCATGCATTGTGTCTTTTTTGTGTTTAAAAGTAAACCTGAACTATCTAGCCATGTTTCCATTTGGTGTTCATCCTCTTGCAGTTTATAACACAGTTGTTCAAAATTATCTGCTGATGCTACCAACATTGTGTCATCTGCATACATTCTAATATCACGATGTTTTATAAGTCTTGGAAGGTTATTCACATGTACATTGAACATAAGGGAACCTAAAATTGATCCTTTTGGAACCTCTCAAAAAACTTTTCCTTGTTCTGAAGCTATTTCCTCTATAACTACACGTTGTCCCTGATCTACCAAAAAAGATTTCATCCACTTAAGAGGACCCTCCTGAATGTCAATTTCATGTAATCTGTCTAATAGAATTCTGTGTTGGCCACTTCTGTCAGTGCTTCTGTCAGTAGCTGTATCAGGACTGCTTAAAGGTATACAGGAATTCTGCCGGAAAGCCATTGGCCACTGGGGACTTCTCTGCTGGCATGGAGCTCAAGACTTGTTCCAGTTTCATTTGGGATATCAGCTTGTTAAGTGCTTCCCTTACTTCTACTGTGATGCTTGGCAGATTTGGTGAGGAAGTGAATATGGGCAGGTCATCTTTAGTGGGTAAGACTTCCCTCTTGTATAAGGCCGAGTAAAATTCCAGGAAAGCAGCATTAATCTCCTGTGGCCTGTGTTGCAGCACCCCCACCTTATTCTTTTTTATTTTTTTTTATTTTCATCTTTATCCTTCTCCTTCTGACCTCCGGTGCCCTCTCCTTCCGTCCGCTCATGTCCCCCGGTACCTACCTTAGGGATCTGCCCCTAGAGTGCCCATCCTCCTCTCCTCGCACAGTGGGGTCTGTCCTGTAGGTGGTCCGGGTGGACTTAGGGCGGACTTCATCTAGGGCTGCCGGAAGGGATTTTCCAGTTTTCTCCCGTTACGTCCCCACTCCCCTAGGACGCCTTGCGCTTGGGACGTACATCCCGAGTGGCAGTGTGCTTATGCACGCGAACCCTCATGCGCCGCAACGTCCCCCCTCCCCGACTCCGACAGGCGAAGCCGCCTCCATCCCTTCACTGCCGGTGCTTCCACCGGCTACGGAAGGAATGCAGAGTGCAATGCGCTCATGGTAACCCGCCCCTGAGGGAGGAGAGCATCCATTGGGATGCTCGATCCTCCCTCTCCCCACTGACCCCCGGCCACCCGAGTCCATCCTCAAACCCGGGTCGCCGGCGCAGCGCGAGGTGTGGCGTCCAGTGCCTCAACCCTCAGCGCCACCGGGCTGGCATCCCACCTTATTCTTGACCCCTTGAATGGAGGAGTGCTCTTGTCACTTCTTAAGCTGATCAGCTAGGAGGAGGTTGGGCCTTTCTCCACCCTCCTAGAAGGTTTGTCTAAATTGGATGAGGGCATGCTCAGTCCACTGGTGCAGGTGCATGTTAACCTTGTAACACATTCCCACTATTTTCTCTAGCAGATCTGGGGGTCTGCCCTGTATTGACTATCTAGGACTCTAAGAGTCTTGAGTTCTTCCTCTAGGTCATTGTTCTTAGCTCTCTTTACATACAAGGCATGACAGATACACCTGCCATGTATGAAGGCCTTTAAGACATCTCACCTTATTGCTGCTGAGGTTTCTCCCACTTTGTTTGCCTCTAGGAAGGCCAGTATGTCAATCACTGTGGACTTGCCGAACTGAGTGTCCTTCAAGAAAGTTGTGTTGAAATGCCACTTTCTGCTTACCAGCAAGGCTGCATCAGTCGGTGGCCATGTGAATGACACTGGGGCATGATCTGAAATAACCACCATGCAAATTTATGTCTCCACTACATCTGGGATCCATTGCTGTGGAATGAGCCATACATCAGTTCTGGAATATGTATGTTGTGGATCTGAGTAGAAGAAAAAGTTCCGGCTAGTGGGGTGAACTAGCCTGCATATGTTGGCTAAGCCTAGTTCAGCAGTCATGTCAGCTAGAGCCCGTGAGGCTAGTATCTGAGGACCACTGGGGGGGTGGCTGCTTCTGTCAGTGAAATCATCAAAGACTGTATTAGCATCCCCACCGACAATCAGGCTAACTTTCATATGAAGTGTAAGAGTCTGAGCCAGGTTATTGAAGAACTTGGCATAGGTTTGAATAGGGCCATATATATATTGCAAAGTATAATCTCCTGATTGCTTGAAGTGCCTTGTACAATAACACAGCACCTCTCAGGGACTTAAATTACTGTTCCCAACACAAATGGTGTGCTTCTACGTAGGAGGGCCTCACAGCCTGCCCTTCCCCACTGCAAGTCGGACCCCATGGAATCCTCGACCCCTGGTGCACAGAAGGTCATGAGGGCCTCGGAGCCTGCCCTCCCCCACTGCAAGTCGGACCCCGTGGAATCCTTGACCCCCTGGTGCATAGGTATGCCACAGCAGCCTTTTGTCCTTGAAAGCCACACAGGCCTTCAGTGATTACTTCGCAGTGCAGAGATTCAAAACTTGGCGCCATTTTGGGACTGCCACACCACTTTTCTGTCGGCACAGCAGTGCTGATAGTTTTTCAGGCTCACTTAATACTGGACTTATTGCTGTGTTCTGCTAATCTGAGGAGGTGCCTTAATTATACGTTAAGCTTTATAGCCATAGTTGAGCCTGTAATTCTGCATGTTTGTGCAACTTTCTGGAGGGAGCCTTAGCATTACGTTAAACCAACAGCAAAAGCTTTCTGCAAATTTATACTGAATCATACAGCAGCAGGAGAGCCTGAAATCTGCTCGCTTTCGCACAATTCGGGAAGGAGCCTTTATTATCACTTAAACCCACAGTAAAAGCCTTCTGCTAATTTTAAACGCACAACAACAGGTTTAAACAAATTCATTGTGAAACACACAGCAGCAGGAGTGCCTGTAATCTGCTCGCTTTTGCACAACTTGGGAGGGAGTCTTTATTATAACTTTAACCTACAGTGTAAGGCTTCTGCTAACTTTAAACCAACAACAACAGGTTTCTACAAATTTATTGTGAAATATACAGCAGCAGGAGAGCCTGTAATCCTGCTTGTTGCTATTGTGTTTCTGCTGATTTATCTTAAGCTTACAGCAGCAGGAGTGTATGTTAGCTGCTGTACATTTAATTCAGTTTATCTCCCACAAAGTTAGAATGTTGAATTGACTCCTCCTACAGCCTACCTACTTTCCCTATATAACTTCCTTCACTTCTTCTCCTTTCTCAGAAGGTCGTGAGAGCCTCGGAGCCTGCCCTCACCCACTGCAAGTCGGCCCCCGTGGAATCCTCGACCCCCCGGTGCACAGGTACGCCATGGCAGCCTTTTGTCCTTGAAAGCCACACAGGCCTACAGTGATTACTTTGGAGCACAGAGAGGCCCTGCTGGCACTCTGCGCCGGCTGCGCCACCACCCCTGCCACTACCCTAGGTGAACTTAGCCTTATATAGGCTGGGTCACATGTGCTCCAAAACCTATCAGCCCTCTTTCCCATAAGCAGCTTATCTGCTCTCTCCTCTAGTGGCCGCCCTGCTGCCTCAACCAGTGACAGTTTGACTAAAATGCCCAGACTTTTCCCGTGACTAAGAAATCGACTAAAACACCCAATCTTTTCCCCTAAGAAATTATTCCTCACTTACCAACTTCTCGGCAACAGCAGGCATCTTACTAGCTGTGGGGTCTGAATTTTAGCAGTGATTACTGTGAGCCCTATAGTTGAGCTGTATAAGGGTATCATTGCCACCCTGCACACCTGCAGTATCATTACCTTGCTCTCTTACTAGGGCATTCACAGTCCTTGTGCTACAGGTAGTGTGTTTTTAGGGTTGTTGCTACTGTAACCTCTCTGAGCCTACCTGATATCTGTCCTTAGCAACATCCCTGTACTGGTGCTCCGGGGGCTTAGAAACACATGCTGTTGCAAGGACGTGCTGCTTACATATTGCCCTTACACAAACTGCCTGGACACATCCCTGCCGACCTTGGTTGCAGTGCTGTTCTCTTGGGAATTCCCTAACCCGGAGCCACGCTAATATCTGCGGTTTTCACATCTGTTGCCATGGCCCTCCCTGGACTGGCTGGGGTAATGACTAATAATCCAGGACCTCAGGCCACCTTGCCCTCCTACAAGTCCCCCTCTGCTTGGCTATCTGCCAAACGCTTAAAAATGGCACACCTGAACATTCACAGTATCCTACACAACCTAGCAGAACTAACGGCCTAGGTGGCCCACTACAACCTAGATATTTTGGGGATCTCAGAAACCAGGCTCAAGCCTCACATCCCGGACTCCTTGTGTGCCCTACCAGGCTACAGCCTCATCAGACAAGACAGGGCAGGGAAAATGCGTGGGGGAGGAGTGCTCCTGTATTACAAGGTGCATCTAAATGTGTATGCTGTTGATCATACACCCCCTACATCCCCAGCCTGCGAGTTCCTGCAAGCCCTCCTCCTGCTAGGGTATGCAAGAAAGGTACACCTGGTCTGTGCCTACAATCCTCTGAAGGGATGAGTACTAGGGCTCTCCTCACTACTCGACTGCCTTAGTGACAAGATGGGCTCTAATGAGGTACTAGTCCTGGGGGACCTGAACCTCGATTAGATGGAACCAACACCAAGCAATACGAGCCCCTGCTCTCAGGCCTTGCCCTCAGTCAGCTTATTACGGTACCCACAAGGCTCTCCTTCTGTGGGGATAAAGGATCCCTTATCGACTGGATACTGAGCAATAGACCGGATAGAATAGTCTCTGCAGGAATTCTCCCCGACGTCATCTCCGATCACTCTCCAACCTATTGCATTTGGGGTATCTCCTTGCCCAAAATCCCCAGTAAAGTGATCCAGATGAGGGACTATTCAAAATTGAAACTAAATGACTATCTTGTGGACCTACGACAAGCTGACTGGTTCATGGTCGCAACCACTAATGACCCTGCAGGAGCCCTTGACCATTTCCTCATGGTGTTTGTCCCCTTGCAAAACAAACATGCCTCCCTCACAAAAATTTTAGGGTGAGGGGTACCGTCATAAAGTGGCTCCATGGTGGCCTATTCTCCCTCATGAAGCATAGGGACAAATGCTGGGAGAAGTACAAGATCTACCACAACTATAACAACCTCCTTGAATATTGGCAGCTCAGAAACCCATGTAAAAGAGCCATCCGCATTGCCAAGAGTGAGTACTGCCAATCTGCCCTGCTATCCTCAGCCAGAAATCCAAGGAGTTTCTGGCAAAACATCAAAAACTTGGTTGGAAGGTCTGCTAGGGTTCAGGTCACCGACATGCATATCAGCGGGGTCAGCTGCAACAACCCCCTTACTATCGCCAATGCTTTCAACTCCATGTTCTCTGATCTGCCTGTCCCCTCCTTCTCAGTCTCCTGCCCCAAAGTCTCTGAGTGGGCATACCCCCCGACCTCCGTTCTACCTAAAATGGGTCTCTGTCATGGAGACCCAGAAGCTCCTTGCTGGTCTCTCCCACCACACTGGGGTGGGGCACGACAGCCTTGAACCCAAATTGCTCAGCCTGGGAGCTCCCCTCCAAACTTGGCCCGTCACCCACATCTTTAACACCTCTCTAATCTTGGAGATCATCCCTGATACATGGAAAGTGGCCAAGGTCATCCCTGTCTTCAAACTAGGCAGCCCTAAAGATATCAAGAATCACCACCCCATTGCTATTCTGTCTGCAATCTGCAAGCTTCTCGAAAAGGTTTCTGCCATGCAGCTCTCCCACTACCTTCACTGTTATGCACTTCTCTCCCCCTACTCAACATGGCTTCAGAAAAGGGCATAGTACTTCTACTGCACTTGCCGTGGTCACCTCTGAGATCAGGACTGCTGCCGATCAAGGCAAACTGACTGGAGCCATCTTCATGGATCTCTCAAAGGCTTTTGACCATGTCGACCACTCCCTCCTCTGCTCCACTCTTTGCTCTTTTGGATTCTCACCCTCTGCCTATGCCTGGTTCTCCAACTACCTCACGGGCAGGCAGCAATACACCACCTTCAACCGTGCCCTCTCTGACCCCTCCTCAGTAAACTGCGGGGTCCCCCAGGGATCCGTCCTTGGACCCATTCTGTTTTCCCAATTCATTAATGAACTGCCTGCCGTTGCAACCCATGGGTGCACCACCCTCTACGCGTATAATCTCGTAGTCCTGGCCAGCTCCCAGGACATCACTATAATTAACTCCATGCTAAACTCTGACTTCAAGCTTATCCAAAACTGGCTAGATGGCCATAAGCTGACCATCAATCTGAAAAAGACCCAGGCCATGATCTTTGGCTCCTTGGCCAAGACAAAAACCTGCCCTGGTCCCTTAAATATCTATGGAACTGATGGCACCCTCCTGCAGGCCGTGGAGTCAGTCAAGTATCTGGGAGTAACCCTTGACCCGCAACTGGACTTCACCCTGCACATTTGGAACATATGCAAGGCAACAAACGGCAAGCTCGGACTTGCCTACAGAGCAAAAAGTTGTCTCACCCCGGCCGCATGGGTTGCCCTAACTGGGCAGGGGGGTCCTCCTACCCACGCTCTGCTATGGGCTCGTATCCTTTGCCCCGTCCCAAAATCAAGTCTCACAAAATGGGACACTGCATACAACAATATATGCCACTTTGCGCTCTCTGTACCTTGCCTCATGCATCGCTGTGATCTATACTCGCGGCTGAAGTGGCTCCCCCCGGAAAGCACCATGCTTTTATCCTCGGCAATTTCATTGACAACATAGTAAGAATGGCTACCCCTTCTGCACTTGCCCTTCCCCTCAAACATGGAACCCCTGCCTACCACTTAAGATCCAGTGCCGAGCTGGACTGCCTGATTCCTAGGACCCGTACCCTTGCTAGGGATCGAGCCTTCTTCGTCCACATGCCAAGGGTATAGAACTCCCTTCCTGCTTCAACTCACTCCTCTCCCTCCCATCCCTGCTTCAAAGCCTCCCTATGGAGCTTCCTAAAATCGGCCTCTGCCTGTCTATGTGCCATATAGACCCCAGCTGAGGCACTCTCTTCCCAAATCGATTGATAGGGGGTGACATTCCTGTACTCTTGGTGCTACAATATGCTGTAATTTGCCCTGGGCACTTTTTCCCTACCTACCTGTTCCTTAGGGGGATCCCCTGTGGCTTACCCCATATCGTTAGCTTTGTCGACATTGTCTGTATTTTGTTGTTATTCTACCAAGCAATCTGTTATGTATTTTGTTGCTGTCTTCCTATCAACCTGTTATGCCTGAAGTCCCACATGCTGTTATCTACCTATCTACTTGTTATGCTGGATGATCCTGTATGTTACCTTGTCTCTGCTTGATGCTTTGTATGTACCTTGTATCCTCCCGGGTCGCACCTGAAAATAGGCACTTGACTGTCTAGTGTTCTTACCTGGTAAATGAAAGCAAATAAAATAAATAATAAGAATAGCTACCCCTCTGCTCTTTGAATTGTAGGTGCTTCCAAACACCTGGGAGACCAATCTAGTTTTAAGTTTTACAATTTCAGCTTGCGTAAGTTGGATCTCTTGTATAAATGCAATCCCGTTTGAGATGGTCCAAAACGTTTCTACATTTGATCAGTGTGTGCAGTCACTTAACATTCCACACTACCCATTTTATTGGATGGTGGGCCATTGTAATGGTGTTATTGAAGAGCAGATTGGTAATGTCTCAGATGGTAGCCAGACAGGTTTATTTGAGGTTCCTATCCTATTCTGAGTGTTGTCAAGAGAATACTGTGCAGGAATGATCCAGTCAGCCACCTAGTCCTAGCCTGGTATCCAAACTCCTCCAGGAGCAGATTTGTGTATGGAGCAGTCTAACAAACTGTATAGTGAACCATTGCCTGAATCAACACCAAATGAATAGCACTATATTCAGACAATACTAATATGCAACATAACAACAGTATTCCTATTGATTCAACCTGCTATCCACATGGTTGCTGGGAAGAGAACTTTTGCATACTGTGCAACACTTCTGTGGAACTCATTACCAGATTACTGTGCAGCACTTTTCTACTTCTAATTCTTTTTCTCTAGCAGTTTCTCAGTATTTCAGTAGCCTACATTTATGTTCCTATTATTGATTGTTGTTATATGCTCTGTATAAATTATTGACTATGAGATTATTTTTATCCCTAAATATGGATTTTTGTTTTGTACTCATACTATGACCCCAGTTCATACCTGAAAAAGGAACAAATATACAGTGTACCATACCTGATATCAAAAATAAAATGAAATAATCTTGTCTTATGTTGCCATGTGCATGCGCAAGCAACATTTTGTGACAGTAGGAGATGGTAGTAGGAGAAATGCAGAGGTGTGTCAGTTTTGGTGAATGCAGAGCACGCTTTAGAAGGTGCGTCCCTCATTTGCCAATTAGCGAGCATGCTAGCGGTGACACAAGTTTTATGCAGTGCAACCAATGTGAAACAAACTTACTGCTGCAATCAGAGACAAACTCGTCATGCAGCAGCACAGATGACATGCCTCCCCTATGTGCCTTGCCTGGTGAAACATTTCAATAAACGTGGTGGCGGCTTGCGCTGTCCGCCTCTCACAATCCCTAGAAAGCCAACTTTGGGGGTGCCCAATCCCCCTGTTGACATGTTTAATACCCCCCCAAGATTGTGTGGCAGACTGGGAGCCCACCCCAGTGTGCCTCCATGGTGTTCGGAAGCTGACTGCGTCGGCATGTTCCTGTCCCTGCCCTATCCCCATTGTGTTGCCTGGTGAAACATTTTAATAAACATGGTGGCTTGCACCGTCCACCTCTCACAATCCCAAGAAAGCCGACTTCGGGGTGCCCAGTCCCCCTGTTGGCATGTTTAATACACCCCAAGATTGTGTGGCACACTGGGAGCCCACCCCAGTGTGCCTTTGGTGTTCGGAAGCCGACAGCGTTGACATGTTCCTGCCCCCGCCCCACCCCATTATGTGCCACAGTTGGAGCTCAACCCAGTGTGGCCAACATCACCCCCCGCCCAAAGTCATGGGGCACATTGGACATTTGTTCTCTTACACCTGTAAAGAAAGAAAACTGTCTGTAGTTTTTTTTTACAGTACCTGAAACAAAGAAAGCAGTCCTTCATTGTTGATGGCGACCCTCCCCCAACCTGCACCCATCCTCTGTGCATCCCACCTCCCCACACCCCCACTCACCCCATACTTAGCACCGGGAGGTTGGCGCAGCAATCTTCGGTGGAGCAGGAACACATCTGTGCTCTTCAAAACCAACCGCGAACTGAAAAAATGTCGGTAAGCTGTATAATGGCATCAATGGGGGAGGTTTCAACTTAGGTGGATGTCTTGGCCATTTTTTGACTTTTGGCTCCAAATTTTCAGCATGGAGTTCTTGGGACCCCACCTCATGAAATCAGTCACTGTCATTTCGTTATTGGGTCCCAAAAAGTGATTTTGAGGTCACTGTATGGAATCATCTTTCAGGACTGATTAACAAAATGATAGTGCCACCGTTCACAAGGCGGGCTCCCAAAAAGCCTATGTTGTACATTTGGTGAAAAAATTCCCAAAAATGACTATGTTACGAGCATGTGTTGCACAGTTCCCACGTACACTCGTAACTTTGAGAATTTTTAATATTTTCACTCCAGATTTTCAGTATTACCATTTTTCCACACATCCTTATGAACAGTACAGCTATCATTTTTCACATCCTGCTCAAAATGTGTTTTCGCACATCTAGCGCACAATGGTGCAGTCGCTAAGGAAATCAACGTTCAGGACAGATTAAGAAAACCACAATGACACTGTTCATGAGCAGAAGTCCCAAAATGCCTATGTTGAAAATTTGGTTAAAAAAAAAAAAGACTGTTATGAGCATGCATTGCGCACTTTCCACGCATGCTCGTAACCTCGAGAATTTTTAATATTTTCACTCCAGATTTTCAACATTTCCATTTCTTCACACTGCCGTATGAATGGTACAGCCGCTATTTTTCACATCCTGCCAAAAATGTGTTTTCGCACATCTGGCACAGAATGGCGTGGTCGCTGTGGGAAATCAATGTTTGGGACAGATTAACAAAATTGCAGTGCCACTGTTCATGAGCAGAGGTCCCAAAATGCCTATGCTGAAAATTTGGTTAAAAAAATTCCCCAAATAATTGCGTTACAGGCGTATGTTGCGCAGTTTCTCTGCACGCTTGTGACCACCAATTTTTCATATTTTCACTCCAGATTTTAAACATTACCATTTTTTTACACCTCCTCATGAAAAGTACAGCTGTCATTTTTCACATCCTGCCCAAAATGTGTTTTCGCACCTGTGGTGCCAAATGGTGCAGTTGCTGTGTAAAATCACCTTTTGGCTAACGAACTGATAGTGCCACTGTTCATGAAGTGGAGTCACAAAAGCCCATATTGAAAATCTGGAGCAAAAATATCAACAAACGCCTGGGGTGTTAGAGTTTCCAACTGTAACGCCCCACCCTGTAGAGACTGACAGGCGTCAGGACTGTGACTTGGTATTTTCGGCTGTAATGCTCACGCCATTCCACCCCCAACCCCAGCCTGCAGCCACTGACAGGCATCAAGGTGTACCTTGGACTCTTCAGCTTCAAAGTTCACCCCATTCTCCTATATTGCACCCATCTCAGCATATTTCCTTATGGAATGGGGTGAGCATAAGGCCTGAAGACCCCAACGCACACCGCAACACTTGTCAGTGTCTGCAGGGTAGGGTGAGGTGAAATGGTGTGAGCGTTATGGCCAACAACCCAAAGGCACACCCCAATGCCTTTCAGTCTCTGCAGGGTGGGGGTGGGGTTGGCGTCAGTTCAATACTTCACTGTCATTCTTATTATGCATCTCTCTAACTTCTCCACTACCAGCACCAATGCCAGCAAGACAACATTCAACATTGACAAATGCTTGTCTATGAACTATATTTTATTGAAAAAATTACACAAGAATTACAATAAACAATCAATACAAATGTAACCCCTAGGTGTCGCTATCCCAAGGGCTACTACCCCTGCCTGCATGGCTAGTTGCAGGTTTAGGTGTCTGGGTATTGAAATGGGTGCCTCCACCTGGAGGTCAGGGTTGTTAGTAGTCAAGCTAACCTGGGCACAGCCCTCCGGGACACTGTAACTCCCCTTTTCACTTCTAGTGGCCTGAGCAATATACAATAATCACTTTCACAATAACCTTTATTCACCATTCAATTACCCACACTGTTTGCACTTACCACCAGGGCTGGTTCCTCTAGCTTGACCCTGGAGACCCCCTGTGAAACAAGGTTATGCACAGCAAATAGCAACAGTACAGTAATTTTGGCACAAACTGGAACCACAATCAGACTAGATGCAAAAAGAGTTAGATCTGATTTATTCAGGGGACTTGAACAAGGGAGGGGCATAATCAGGTTGATTTGCTTAAAGGCTTTATCAATCAAAGAGTCATGCATGCACTTCAGAGTCTCTACACAGTCACACACACTGGGTACCCAGGTTGGAGGAAGGTGGGCTAGCCAGGATCATTGCCCGGGGTAGGCCGGCATCGCAGCTGGTTGGGGACCTGTGATGGATGAAAGCAACATGCACAACACACACTATTTGTAGTCTGGAGCTGGATAGCTCAGTTTGTGACAGAAAAGACAACAAAGCAATCAGATGACAACACTTTAGATTTAGCTGTTGTTGCAGGGAGGTACCCTGATGTCTTCTCACAATACCCAATACAGGACACAGGCAGGATGAAATTGAGACTGCAGGTTGTTGAGCTGGAGTGCCAGGAGAATCAGGGCCCACACGAATCACTGAGGCATCATTCCAGTTCAAAGTGTTGAGCAGGGGGGTTATGCCCAGGCAGGTCTCTCATTGATGGCTTTCTCTGTGCAGCGGGTATTCTGGCTGGGCCATTGTGGCAAGACCCAGACCGAAGGGAGATGAATACGGATTCAGTCTGTTGGAGCTGGATGCAGCTTCCAGCGAACAGAACACAGTTCAACACACAGTGGGGAACAAGATCACGACCCACTATCAACACACAGCACATTTACATGTAAGAAATTCTACTGTACCAGGCAGATTGCTATCTGGTCACAATTACAGGGTCTCTGCACAAGCTGGGAGTTTAAAGGTGGCTGGAAATCCTGACATGCCACTCGCATTCAGCAACTCTTCGGTCTTCTTCAGGTTAAATCCTGGTCACAGTTCTGTGTCTCATCTCACTCTCACAATTTGTATTCAGTTCAAATAAGCTCTATTTCCCTTCTCAGGGACAGCAAGCAGACAGGCAGGCCAAAACTCAGCCCTTTCACAGTTCTCCTGCATGAATTACACAGGGGCTGCTGCTTGAATCACTCAAGCTGTTACCACCTTCACTTCCCAATTCAGACTGACTCTAGCTGCACGCAGCCTGGGACTTTACCCATGATCCAAAAGGTTTGGTTGGCTGATCTCTCTGTCAGTCACAACAAGGGCTCCCCCTCCAGGTTAATTTAGGTGCCAAAAGCCCAAAACTACAATTCCTACAGAATTTTGCTCCCACAAAACCCCTGGGGACATGCTCCATTTTAGAGTCCCCAAAGGTACTGATTGGCCCATTTCAGCAGTCCAGGACCAAGATGGTGGAGATAAACAGAAATGTCCATGCTGCAAAGAAGGTAGGTTAGGCAAACTGCAATATTATGACTATTCTAATAAATGATCAGCAAACAAGCACATCTTCTAACAGAGCTCCCTCTGCGCTAATAGCGATGGCAGAATGGAGCAATTATTTGGCAGCCCAGGTGGGACTCCAGCACAGAAACACTCAGCCCTCTTCCAGATTAATTATGACTGCAATCCAGTTAACCCTTAAAGAGACAGTACACAGAGGCTATACAGGCACTCTCTGGCAATACATTTAAACTGTTAAAATGCAGAACACCAACCTGGCAGTGAGCATTTAGGCAAGCTCAAGGAAGACTTTTTGGGAACCCCCATTTGTTGGGGGGGTTACACAAACAAACACAATAACAAATACAAGACAATAAAAACAAAAGATAGCACCCCTACCTCATATCTCCCCCAGACCCAGAGCACCCAAACATACAAGCATTCTAAGGAAAAGAGGTTCTGCAGTCCTGGAACATAACAGTAACTATCTAAGATTTATAGACTAAATAATTACAGGGGTCACCACTAAGCAAAGAAAGCAATAAGGAAAATAAGAGTGTTTAAGCTATAGCTTCCCTTCACAAAGTTGTAGCAATGGATAATAGGCTATGGAGCAGCTTCCAATGAGCATGATACCTTTCCTTCTTGCCTTGGTTATGAGCAATTTGCTTCTCTACCTCAAGAGCCTGGAGAATTTCATGATGCTATTCTTTGCAGGTAGGAATGGCATTGTCTAGCCAATGCCGCAAAATGATTAACTTGGAGGTGACTGCTATCAAAGTCATATAGCCTTTCCTTGGACCAAAAAGCTCATCTGGATAAAAAACAACCTGGCAGATTTCAGGCATAAAAAAATCTTCCAACCCCAAAAGAGGGTCCAAGGAGTTTCTAATAGAGTTCCAAAAAGGAACTACTTTAATACACTCTCAGAAAATATGTTTAAGATGGCCTTCTTCCATTCCACATCTAGAACATATCGATGAAGGGAGCTGTCCGATCTTATGCATGTTTGAGGAGGTATAATATAAAATATTTTGTAGAATTTGATATTGAACCAATCAGTGTCTATTTTGCTTAATAAATTTGTATAGACGCCTCCACATGGCCTACCATGGTTGAGATTCTATGGGAAAGGCCAGAGCCTGTGCCCAGTAATAACATGGGTAAGTCAAGAGCCTGCACCCAGTAATAACAGATGCCTATAGGGCTGGTGGGATTCATAGTCTGATAATATCCTAAAGTTTGGACACTGAATGGGATTGTTCCACTAATGAAATAAGAACAGGGATATCTGGTTGATCCTGGAAGGACCAAGGTGCAGGAAAAGAGGCAATCGCCTGCTTAAATTGGAGGTACTTAAACCCAAAGGTTCTGGGCAAGAGGTAACACTCTCTGAATGACCCTGATTATAGAAATCAACACTCCTCTAGTAGGTCACCAATAGTAGCAGCTTGCAGCTGAGGGTAAAAGGTGGATGGAATTGTATGATGTGCTATACAAATATTCGGGTTTCCAAACATGTTGAGCAAGTGCTATTGTCCAGTCTGAACCCATGTGGATACAAAGTTGCTGATGTGCTTTTAAGGACCGCAGTATGGGTGTTAACTTTATTTGATTGGGTAAAGAAGCTGGTTTAAGGAAAAAAAGGCTTCTAAGCTGAATCCCAGCCTGTCAGCGCATACCTTTCTTGATCCAGAGCCAGAGCAGAACGTTAGTGTCAGCATCTTGCAACAGCCAATCCCTCCCCATTGCAAGAGTTTACTGCTCTGTAAGGCACAGTATTAAAGAAAGAAATTAGGAAGATGTAGCCCTCCCCTATCCTTAGGGATAGTAAGTTTGGAGTAAGCACATTAAATTGCTTTCCTCTTCCAGAGGAAGGTGTTCATCACCTGCTGGAGTCAGAAAAAACAGATCTTAGGCAAGCAGAGACACAACATTCTCAGAGAGTAAAGAATACAGGGTAGAAGATTAATTTTTACTGTACTGACACATCCCCAAAGTGAGAGACAGGGAGGCCCACCACTGCAAATCTTACTTAATCTGTTGTAAAAGGGGAACAAGATTTTCTTTTATAAGGGTTGAAGGGAACCTGGTAAGGTGAATGTCCAAGTAAGTCAGCTGCTTAGATTCCCATGTTAGTCCTAAGTCCAAAATTATTTGCTTCTGTATATGAACATTAAGGGGTAAAACTGTGGTCTTCTCTAGTTTTAATTTACATCCAGAGGTGGTGGAGAAATGGTGGATTTCATCGAAAATTGCTGGGATACACGTGGAGGGTTTTTCAATATGTAACAAAAGATCATCTGCATAAGCAGACAGCTTGTAACTATTAACTCCTTCCTGTATTCCGCGAATCACCAGGTTATTTTGCATATAACAAATTAAGGGTTCAAGATATAGGTTGAAAAGGAAGGACGATAAAGGGCATCCCTGCTGGGTTCCTCTCTGCAGGAGGAATTCGGTGAACAATAAACCATTACACCAGAACCTAGCTACTGGGTCAGTGTGTAGCTCGTTAATCCAGATAATAAACTCAGAAGAAAAACCAAATTTCCTAAAACCTGAAAAATGTACGGCCAGGAGACCCTATTGAAAGCTTTTTCAGCATCCAAGGAGACCAGTGCCATGAGGGTCCGGCTCTCCCTGGACGAAGACATTAAATAGTGAAGCTTGCAGAGGTGGTCACTTGAAAGATGACCCGTTATAAATCCCACCTGAGTCAGGCCTATCAGGCCATCCCAGACCGATTGAAGGTGATTTGCTAAAACACGGCTAGAATTTTCAAATCAGTACTAAGTAGAGAAATCGGCCTGTAACTGCCAGGGTGAAGCGCATCTTTTCCAGGCTTCTTTATTAAGGTAATCCAGGCATGGGTCAAAGAGGAATCAGAAATACCAAAATCAAACAAATAATTATGAAGACGGGTCAAAAAAGGGGCCAAATGGCCTTCAAAGGCCTTATAGAAGTTATTGGTGAAGTCATCTGGCTCTGGGGCTTCATCAAGTGAGGGCTGCTGGATAGCCCGGCATAACTCTGATAAAGCGATCGGTCTGCTAAAGAGTTCCTGCTGCTGCAGGGTTAGAGACAGAAGTTGCAATGAGTCCAAGTAACTGTTAATCCGATCTTGTGACACCACATCAGCAGGATCTGCCAGTTACAGGTAACTATAATATGACCAGAAATCCTCAGCGATGTCTCGGGGTTGTGTCTCAATAGATCCATCAGGGTTGGCACAAATAGCGAGTCTTTGTCCACTTGAGAGACAATTCCACTTTCTCTACCAGCAGTCCCGCATACTGTGCATGGAAGGAGTTCTGGTGGAGCCAGTCTGCAGCTGGTGTGCTCACAGATAAGCAAGCCTTGTATACTCTGTAACAACTGATTCAATTTAGCATTGCGAATCTGGAGTTTTTTTGTGGCTAGGCGAATATACTATCCCCGATCGCAAATTTCGCTGCACCCCATAAGACATGTAATGCGTCCATAGATGAGACATTAAACTGAAAAAAGGAATTAATAAAGTCCTTAAAAATTTGTACAACAACTGAATCCCTGAGTAGTTGGGAGTTAAAACACCACACTCTGACTCAATCCATCGGGCCTTGTACAGAATGTGACATAGTGACCGGGGCATGGTCCGAAATGACAAGGGACTAAATATCACAGGAAACAAAATTAGTAAGGGATGCCTGACTGATTAGGAAATAATCATTATGGAAAAAGGTGCTATAAGGGGTGGAATAAAAAGGATACTCCTTGTCTGTTGGGTGAAGGACCCTACAGGGATCAATCAAACTGAGCGAGTTCAGCAACTCCCATAGACTCCTCAGCCCAGTGGTAAGACCTTTACGTGGGAAGCCTGACCGATCCAGATCTGCCTGGTACACCAAGTTCCAGTCCCCTCCTAGAAAAACAGGGACGCTGGTATATTGAGCCAACTCCATGACCAACTCCACAAAAAACATAGGGGAGTCAACATTAGGACCATATATCGGCCCCAATACCACTTCAGTGAGCCCTAACCAGCCATGTATAAAATTATACCTACTCCCGGGTCATCCCATTCTCTGATAGGCTGAAATTATACCCTTCAGGCCAGTAAGGCACCATACACCAGACCTACCCACTGACATTGAAAATGTTTTACATCATCCTTACACAGGTCAGTTTTCTGTAAAAAGGCAACATCAGCATGTAACCTATGCAAATGACGCAAGGCCATGTAGCGCTTACATTTGTCTTGGGCCACTTAATATTCCAAGTCGCAAAAGTGTATGCGTTACTCATAGATGATCCTCACTAACATTGAAATGTAATTACTATATACAACCACTAGAAATGCAAAAATAAAAGCAAGAACGGACCTCTGATTAAAATCAGTAGAAAGGACAAAGATGCTCTGGGTCAAAGTTGCACACCCCCTTCCCCGGAAACAGTCTAAATAACCAATACTCTTACAATGCACAACTGCCCCACACACTATATCAAGAAAGTAACAGAACACAAAAATCTGGTAGAGACCAGTAAGATACCCCAGTTGTGCCTCATGTATAACACAGAAAAACAGAACTCCCCCCCATCTGCCCCCCCAAAATATCCTAAAAAGCCCCGGTCCAATTGAATGCACCACAGTAACCTTCTAGTATATTATGAGAAGAAAAACACTGCTTTCTGAGAAGTCCCTCTTCTATACCCCACCCCCAAACAGTAAGCATGCAACATTAAAGAAGGAATACCCCCAATAGACCAGCAGAGAGTTATAACCCCATATAAAAACTATCAGTAATTGTATCTGAAATAAGGGTTACTTACAGTAAGAACAAACATTAAACACCTACATAAGGTGATTATAATGGGTACCATGCATTGGTTTAAATAAAACTATTCGGCAAACCACTGTTTGACAGACAGGCTATAAGAGGCTAGTACCAGTGTAAATGTATAATAAAGAAAAATAAAAGAAAATAAGAAATACCTGCTCCATGTTAACTACAGGTGTCCATACTGAACTCTTAGTGGAGACGAGAATTTGAATAGAAACATCCTACCTTCACAACTCTAAAATGTCCGTTGTAGGAAGCAAACACTTATGCTAGCATCCAGTTGGCAGTAAAAAACAGTCACACTCACCAAATCCATCCTGACATCCAAAATGAAAAAATAATGAAAAGTGTGTCACCCAAGTGCCCTTGATTGCAGTATAAGGAAACAGTGGAGGGTAGCATCCAGGACTGTGCAAAACACCCAAAAGGAGACATCCAGTACCAGTAGTACAAACAAGTCCATAAGTCAGTAAACGGAGAGGAGAAAAAAAAAGTCTCTTCAGGATTCCCAAAAGCAAGAATATAAATCCAGCAAGTCAGCATCATACAAAAGTAGAATACCCATCAGCAGACTGTCTCAAATAAAGTCGGCTTCAGCCAGATGAGACCCACACTGTCTAAAGCTACCACTGAGACGTGAAGATCAAATCGATGATCTTGAAGCATATTAGCTCTGGGACAAAAATCTTGCTGTAGGATAGCAGTGAATTCTAGATGGCAGCATTCCTTGATGATTTTTGGCCCACTCTGAATAAGTTTGGAAACAGGGATTTAACTTCAGTGGTCGCCCGTGCAGCTGTTTCAAAAGATTTCCAGTCACCTTCATATTGCACTTGGAGCCTGGCCAGGTAGCGCATTCAGAAATGGATACTGACCGCTATAAACTTCACTTTCAGAGGGTGGTAAGCTGCCCATTTTTGATGAACAGTGGCAAAAAGATCTTGAACCACCCGCAGTTGAGTCCCCTCCCACAAAACTTCCTTCAGCTCACAAACTTTGGCAAGTAGATGTTGCATGTCTAGGAAGTTTAAAAATTTGAAGATAAAGGGACGAGGAAGGGAACCCTTGGGTGGCATGGGCCATAAAGAATGATGTGCCTATTCAATCACATACAAGGGTCTATTCAGGGAATGCCCAGTCAGATGTTCACAAAGCTTTTGCACAAATAATATTGGGTTCAGTCCCTCTGCTCGCTCCAGCAACCCCAGAATTTTAATATTATTTTGCCTGCTCCTACCCTCCAAATCCTCAAGACAGGTCTCAAGGCAGGCAGTTTTCTGCTGCAGGGCCACAAGCTCAGGATCCAACTTTGCCCTCTAGTCCTCCAAAGAGCTTATGCGAGCTTCATTATCGACCACTCTCTGAGTTAGGTTATCCATCGATGTGCAGAGCACTTTAATTTCAGCAGTTAGCCCCCGCAGGGCATCTTTAATGGCACAAATTCTTGCAGAAACTTTTCCTCCACAAGAGTGGCCGACATTGAGACAGTGCGACTGGGCATTGCGGGCTGGGCCTTGGGCCACTTGGAAACCTTATTAGGCGTGGCAGGCAGAGTGTGGCGCAGAGGTGCTGCTTTCATCTCAGCCTCCATATTTCCGTGTTTTAGCGACCACTCTTTAGTCCTCCAGGTAATAGTAGTCTTTTACAGTATGGTTCTATGTCATAACAGTAAAGCTAGAAATGCGAATGCCTATACAGCGAATGCCAATCACCGAGAAAAAAATCATCGATAAGCACTTCACCTATCACCAACACCACGACCACACCATAACTCCTAAACAGTGGCGATAAACACTTATTATTTATGTGGGGGGCTATGCCCCACTCCCCACAGGCCATATTCAACTCTGGGGGGCTAACACTGGGGACAGGAGAATACATAGGGGGATACCACAGCTGGGGCAACACAGGGAACCAGAGAATGGAAAAAAATGTTTACAACACCCAACACAGTTACGTAAAAATTGTACCTGTAGGCAGTCCTAAACCTGGGACCACTACCACTGTAAGCGGCATCCATACTCACCACTCCAGGTAGCCAGTTCAGCAGCAGCAGGCTGCATTCCTCTATTTATCCCACAGCACTATACACACCCCCATCATTCGCCATCGCTATTCCATCTCTCCACCCTCGCTATTACCTTCCCTCGCTATTCCTTCACTGTCACTACTCCTATGGGTGCGCAGATTGAGTCACTCACGTTTAAGTTGCTCAATTTGCTGCACCCATATCACGGGATACTGTCTTTCAGTGTCCAACAAAACCAATTTAATATAGTTAAGTCAGCAAAAATTGAAGTTTTCAGAGGAGGAGGGTGGGAGTGGTTGAAGAGTGCTGTTAGCAGGAGCAGTGCATCACATGACCCCATGAAATAATCTGACTACATGGACAATTTGTCGAGCAAGCTGGAAGCCCTCGACTTCTGTCTATACAACTTGCTGCTGATGTCATATCACATTAGGATGGTGACTTTGACTGTCATGATTGGTAGCCATGCTGGTGTCCATATGACTGTAGGCACGTTGTGCTTTGCCAGTAAGATAAGTTGTGAGATGGATTACCCACTGTTCTCTGGGCCAGTGGCATGCTATGGCCACCCTCCAAAATGTCATGAGATAGGCCTCGATGTTGTCATCCGGACTCAGTTTCATCATCTTCACGTCTCTTAACCTAATGACCCATTGAGCCTCACAGGTGCTACAGCAACTGAGGAGGACATAGAAGAAGAAGACGAAAAGAAAGAAGGAAAAACATATACTGAAGAAAACCCCTCTCCTCAGGGACTTATTGAACTTCTCAAATGGATGACTGAGACAGAAGAGACAAGTCATGAGAGAGTAAATTAAATGAAAAATATCCATAAATTGATACAGACTGTATGAAAGACTGTGCAAGGACAAGGGATACCAGCAGTATTTTTTTTTATTTTTTTTTTAGTTGTTTAACCAGGAGTAGCACACTAAGCTGAAAACTTTTTTACAGTTTCGACCTGGGAGCACAGGGAAGTTACTGTAAGTGACTTGCTCAGGGTCACACAGTATGTAAGTGGAAGCTGTGGGATTCAAACCCAGGTCTGGTCTGCTGGATGTCACCAGATTTGCAGCTCAGAACCTTAAACCACTGCGCTATACTAAACTTCTGTCCTCATATGTTTTCTGATGCAGTCCCTGCACCATTTTAGTTGTCCTTCTCTGGACTGCCTCCATTTTGTTAATGTCCTTGTGCAAGTGCAGCCTCCAGTACTGCACACAGTACTCCAGATGGGGCTTAATCAGTGTCTTGCAAAAGGGATTATTACCTCCATCTTATGACTTGTGATACTCCTACTAATACACCCCAACAACCCTCTAGCCTTACCTAGTGCTTTAGTGGTCTGCTTGGATGATTTCAGGTCATCTGCGATGATGGTTCCCAAGTCTCTTTCTTCCCTGGTGATTGCCAGCAACTCCCCATCCAACCTATAGGAAGCTTCAGGGTTTCTCTTCCCTATGTGCATGATCTTGCACTTCTTTGCGTTAAACCCTAATTGCCACTCTTCTGAACATTTTGCCAGTTTATCCAGATCGCTTCTCATTCTGCCCACCCCATCTGGATCATCTACTCTGTTGCAGATCTTGGTGTCATCTGCAAACAGACAAACCTTACCCTCCAGTCCATCTGCAGTGTTACTGATGAAGATATTGAAGAGGACGGGCCCCAGGACTGATCTTTGAGGTACCCCACTTGTGACTTGCATCTCTTCTGACTGTATACCATTTACCACCACTCTCTGCTTTCTGCCGGCAAACCAACTTGCCACCCAGTTGACCAACTTCTGACCCACACTGAGCCTACCCAGCTTATTAATCAGTCTTCTATGTGGAACAGTATCAAAAGCTTTACTGAAGTCAAGGTAGGTGACATCAACTGCATCTCCTTGGTCCACCACTCTGGTTACCCAGTTAAAGAAATCTATGAGATTAGTTTGACAGGACCTTCCTATTGTAAACCCATGCTGTCTTGGATCCTGTGCTCCTATGGCAGTATACATCTAGTTACTGCTCCACAGTTTCTGCATACATTACACCACTGCCCAACTAACAAGGGAAGTGAGTACAGTATGTATATTCCAGGCAACAGAGGGAAAAGAGAGGGGAAAGGACAGAAAAGATGTGCAAGAGACCCTGTCTAGCCAGGCCAGGGGTGAAAACAAAGGACAAAGGATAGAAAAGAACTCCACTGCCCAAAATAGGGAAAGCAAGGAGGGCTCAGCTGTTCTTTCTTTTTCTCCTTTTGTATTTCTAATTGCTTAAACAGTGATAGAAGACATCAGACCTATCACAGTGATGTAACATTCATAAAGTTTATATGCCTTATTTGATTTCATACTCATCTCTAGTAGCAGTGCCAGTGGCTCAGTGGGTATCATGCTCACCCATGAGACCATAAGACTGGACATTTTTGGGTTATACTCCCACACCTGGTACTTGATGTAATACCCATAACTGACATTGTAGTGTGGTATGAGGGGATTGTCGCACTGGCAAGGTGCTGTCCTTAGGATGAGACATTAAAACAAGGTCCCGTCTGCCCATCCTTGGTCACTGTGCACTTATCAAACAAGAGCAGGGGAGTTTCACCAGTGCCATGGCCAACACTCCCCCTGTCAATAGAGCAGAGCTATGCAACACCACCACCAGGACATACTTGGAAACAAGCTACCATAGCTTAGGGTGCCTTTCAAGGTCAAAAATTACATACAAATAAATAGATAAATAAAAATAACAGTCACCTGAGTTTGTTTCATAATTTACACTAGCAATGGCATCATGTTTGTCTACAAAGTTTCAACTGTTTATCATTTCTTTCTGACAATTGGAGACATGCAAGTTCCTTCTATTGGATCTGTTTGTAGTTTAATATTATTTATTTGTATTTGGAAGACCATTGAGCTCAAGAGCCCTTTTTCAAATGTGTCAAAGTCAGTAAACATAAAAAAACCATGATGCACAACATTAAGTATAGGAAAGACAAATACATAAACCAGCACCAAAATACATAATAGCAGACAAGGGTTTCCCACAATTGGCACAGGTAGAAGAATTGTGTCCATCAACACAGAATGAACAGGCGGGACAGCTACATAATAACGTACTAAAGGTGGTGCCATAGGAGGGACCTGGGTTTCCAGATTAACTGAAGTCTGGGATTAACACTATGGGCAGTGGCATTTGTGATATTGGGAGAAAAGTGTTGGTATCTGTGATTTGAATGAATGGAAGGATGAGGGTGAGGTCACCACTGGTGGTAGCTAGTTCCAGACTTTGACAGCTCTGTAGGCAAAAGAGTGCTGTCCCATAGTAGTTCTCCTGCAGGGCACAGGAAGTTTACCATAGCCCATGGACCTTGTGCTGTAGTAGTTGTCAGTCTTGCTTAGTTGGTTGCAGATTCCAGGAGACATTTGATCAAGCAGGACCCTTTTGACAAGCAGAGCAGAGTAGCAGGTGGTGTGGAGGAGGAAAGGGAGCCATTTGGTAGAGGTGTACAGATCAAATTGGTGAGATTCCTGTTTCCAGTTAAGTACAAATGTACAGACACAGTTGAACACCACACAGATTTTGTCAAGGACAGTGTTGTTAGCAGCTAAATAGATTACTGACCCAAAGTTGATGACAGAAATGATGAAGCCGGAGACTAGTAGTTTTTTTACCTCAGTGGTTAGGTTTGATCTATTTCTGTAGAGTACAGCTAGTCACTGATAGATGTGTTAGACCACGGAGCCAACACAGAGTGAGAAAGACAGCGTAGGTTCAACATAGATGCCCAGGTACTTGAAGATTGTACTTGACCGATGTGTTCTTCACTTGGAGTGGTGATATCAATCCTGGTCTGTCTTTTAGAGTGTGATTTCTCCTGAATAGAAAAGATTTTGTATTTTTTGAGTTGATGAGTAGTTTGTAGTTGGAAAACCTGCAGCATACATTGCTGAAATCTGATTGGAGGTTGCGTTAGAGAGGTCCCAGTTCACAGTGTGAGGTGAAGATAACTATGTCATCAGCATACTACAGGATTTTGGGATGTTGTTTACAAACAGTCTGAACCGAAGGGGCCCCAAGATGGAGCCTTGTGGCACTCCAGTGATCAGTGGCTGTACGCCAGAGAACACCTCCCCACATTTGGCCTTCTGGGTCCTGTTGCTCAGGTAGTCAGAGAACCATGTGGTGGTATCTGTTGATATTCCCAGCTCCATGATTTTGGTTAATAGGAAGTCATTATTTACCATGGCAAATGCCATGTGTAGGTCAAAGAAAGCAGCACCAAAATGGTCTCCCCTGGCGAAGACAATACATAGTTCCAGAGTAAGCTCAATTAGGGCATTAGTAGTACTGTGCTTCTTTCTAAAGCCGTGTTGCCTGGCAACCAGGAGACTGTGTGCCATGAGGCTACCAGTTAGTCACTGATGACTGTCTCAAGGACCTTTGACAAAGGGTTTAGAATAGATATGGGTCAAAAGTTAGACAGCTATGTAATCCCCCAACTTGAACACTGGGACAATGTTGGCTTCTTTCCAGACGTAACGGAGGGAGCTATATTGGAGGGAGAGACTGAACAATTTCTGAATGGGCAGCACCACTTCATCTATTGCATGCTTGAGTAACTTTATATCAACTTCTTGTTTTGGTCATGACTTTACAAATGTATTTTCCTATGGTGTTAGTGCTTACCCTTTTAAAATAAAACTTAGGTCTAGACTTGACCAGGGAAACTGGGGTGCATTGAGGTGTGGAATGGGCAACTAAGGAACTCTGTAGATTCTTCCTGACACTTACAGATAAAGTGTTGAAGCATTCCGCAATGGCACTTGGGCCAGTGGAGTTGACTATGTCAACTTTTAACAGGGTGGGGGCTAAATTGCTTTTCCTTTCAAGTACATTGTTGAAGATCTCCGAGAGTCTTCTAGGGTCATTCCCAGCTTTGTAAATTTTGGATTTGCAGTAGTTGCTCTTGGTTTTCCTGATGGATGTCTTGCAGCAGTTCCTTAGTTCTTTTTTGCATGTGCTAGGGGAGCCCATCTCCCTGAATAGCCAATCAATCAAACCAATCAATTTTTATTTTATAGTGGATGGTATGTGAGCAAAAATACCAGTTTTCACAAATGTCCAGTTGTACAGATATTTTTACAAAACAATTTGACTCAAAAGTCCAGAATGAATAAGTTAAGACATCATACAGTGAGGTAAGGAAATAATACAGTATATACACTTAATACACTTGATTACTGCAGGTTTAAATACAGAGAAAACATTTTGTACAGAGGCAAACAGTCATACGGAACAAGTTTGGGAAAACACCCAGGCAGGGTGTATTTGAGGCAGGTGCTGGGGGCTGGGAAAGACATAGGGACAGAAACAGGAGAGGGGAGTGGGAGGAGAGGAAGGGGGGAGTTAGAAAAGAGGGGAAATAACACAAAATATTTGATGAGAGAAACAATAATAAAATATTTTAGTACATTCAGAGGGGAGGATGTCCAGGGTACACACAGGTGGTAGATTTGAGGAAATGGGTCCAAGATACAGTACATCCAAGAATCCATGATGTAGCCCTCTGTTTGAAGAGGGCAAAAAGATTAGGGTTGAGGCAGTTATAGGTGTTGCCTCTGACTCTGTTCTTTCACAGTTGGGCAAAGAGGTCACATGCCTCCTGGAAAGTGTGGATGAAGTAGTTAAGCGCTAGGCTGGCATCTGGTATGAAGCCCGGGTAATTCCAGTCAATATTACTGTGGTGGCTTTGAAAGAAGTAATTTCACCAACACTCCAATTCTGGGTGTATACAAATCTCAGTGGGGGTCTTGTCTGCTTTCTGGTCCATGTGCAGTATATAGGAAAGTGGTCACCAATTAGATCTGGGAGAACCTCCAGCTGACAGAGCCTTTCAGGGTGAGAGGTCAAGATCCAGTCAATTAGGGGCAAAGTGGCTTGCCTGTGTTTGATCCGGGTGGTGATTTTATCAGCTAACTGAGGCAGAGGTCTGTCAGCTTTTGTTTGTACCTCTTCCAGAGAGAGGAAAGACAGTTTTTTTTTCTATTATATGTTTATCCTCCTTGGGAGCCTGGCAGGTGGCTCTGACCCCTGCCTCGGAGGGGGCTCAGTCTCTGGCCCCACCGTTCCCCATCCAGCATCCCCTTCAATCCCCCATGGGTTCCACCCCCATGACACGGCCAAGGCGAAGGGGTGCTGGCTTTCCCCCACCACCAAACAAATATCCAGATGTCGGGGAGTCTGAATGGGTGCTGATGGGTCCATCACAGAGCCTACCAGCTCAATTTCCCTCTATTTTTCTCCCACTCCTCTCCCCACCAACATCGTGCATTGACAACTTACCTCCCGACTCCCATCTCCCTCTAGCCACCACTAGAGGGCAATCGACGAGTGGGATGGCAAACCCTCCCTCCCTTGAGAGAGGAGATCAGTCATCCAGATGCGCAATCCTCTCTCTCCCCTGCTGACCCCCAGTGGCCTGGGCTTGCCCCGAACCCAGGTTACCGGCGTGGCGCAAGGTGTGGTGTCCAGCGCCTCAACCCTCAGCACCACCAGGCCAGCTAAGGAGAGCCAGTTTATGTTGAAATCACCAAGAATTAGCCTTTTGTGGTTTTGGTTCACCATGTTGACTTGCTCAGAGAAGTAGATGAAGCCTTGGTCAGCTGAGCTAGCGGAGATGTAGGCAACTGTTATGATCAGATTTTTGTTGCCATGGCCTAGGCCGGGGTTTCTCAAATGGTGAGGCAAGCCTCCCTGGGGAGGCCCCAACCTGTTCAAGGGGAGGCTCAACCAAGTCTGAAAAAGAACTATATTTAAATTTTGAGTTTTAGGTATTTTGTGTGAAGGGATGACGCAATCTGGAAAAGGATAATAGTAGATGAATTTATGTATTTATTACAAATTGGTGACCAGGAAAGACACTCTGAGCCAAGAGTCATTTCAAGTGTATCTTGAGAAGTGTAGGGAGTGAAAAAAATTCAAAAGGCAACTACAAAACAAAGCAATACAAAATGAATAATAGTGCAAACAAATAGGAACAATCAACAAATAATGAGAGGCAACAATTGACCAATTAGACTGGTGGCAGAACAACCTAAATACAAGACTCAAGCAGAGACGTAGGAGCAAGAGCAGTAGGAAGCAAAACGATCTCTGAGAGGATGCTTAAGAGCAAGGGAAGAGGGAAAGAGGTGGGTAGGCATGTTATTCCAGATAGAGGGGAAACAGGGAAAGCAGTCTGATTAATGAAGGCACTGCAGCAAGGGGTAACAATGGTTTGAGAGTCAAAACAGTGGAGCAAGTAGGCTGGCCTGGGGGGGGGGGGTTACAAGGAGGAGTACAATAAACTGTATAAAATGAGAGCTAACTACTCAAACGAGTTTCACTTTATTCCTGAGGTACTGTGCTCAGATGTTATTTTTTTATGGGGAGGCTCAAGACTATTTCACTGTTTGGGGGAGGCTCAAGATCTTTTCCATGGCTTTGGGGAGGCTCACCATAACAAAGTTTGAGAACTAATGGCCTAGGCCAATACTGGCAAACAGGAACTCACAAGATGGGTTACAGTCCAAGCCAGGATCAGGGAAGCTTGTCAGTTGTCCTTGATGTAATGGAGACAGCTCTCTCACCATTTGCAAGTCTGTCCTTCCTAAGGATGATATAGGAGGGGAGAGCTTCTTTGGTGTCTGGAATTTTGCTTGTTAGCCAGGTTTCAGTGACAGCAACCACTCTTAGGTTTTTGTATAGTACGAGGGCTTTGAATTCAATTAATTTTGGAATGAGGCTTCACTTTTTGATGTGTGTGCAGTCAATGAAGCCTGTGTAATTGCTACGCTCATGGGGGTATGTTAGGAGTTGAAGGGCCAGGGTTGGGGTGGATAGAGCCAAGGAGCAGAAGTAGGTAAATGGTAATGTTCCTCAGCATTGAATAAGTGAACACTGCTGTCAGTCTATAGCATTTCCTGTTTACAGTGTATTTTCTGTGGGGCTTGTCTGGGCATGGCATACTGTGAGAACAGCAGTTTAAGTAGTGATGCAGCAGAATATAGTCTGTCTGTGGACCTTCCTAAGTGAGGTACCACACACACATTGGTAGGGTGATCCTCCCTGAGCCACTGACCACAATATCTGTGCCTGGGGCACATAGGGCATCAAGTATGCAGTTGTGTATAACAAGACCTCGGTAACGTGGCATAGCATCCAGATCCAGTACCCGGCGATGTTATTTACACGCTCATATGGTTAGCGCTATTCTTGCCGTGCTATTGTCACACTGTTCCCAGTGAATAGACCTTGCAGAATTAAAATTACACAGAAAGGTTGCATCAGTTAAACAACTGATTATCTGGACAATGCAGAGGAAAGAAATCACACCAAGGATATAGGTGTTCAGGTTAAAAATACACCAGGCAGATTCAAAAGGAAAACGGAACATTCACTACCGGAATAAAAGGCTTGAGTCAACACTCTGTTAAGGCATCTCTTTAATGTAATCACATGTATCTCAGGATGCAAATATTAAAAGACAGGCCCCACTTGAAAGAAACCTTGCCTGATGCGTTTCTCACTTCTTGAAATTGCTTTATCAAAGGCAATTTGTTTTCAGAATGTGACATCATTAAATAATGACCCACTTAAAGCTACACATTGAGAAAAAATGATGTCACAAAGTCTGACAAGAGTAACAGCAGACAAACATACAATTACATGAACACCATATATAAAGAGCATATTAAAACTATATACAAAGTGAAGGATTCAAGCAAAATCATTTTTCCAGAAGTATAATGTTAAATAAATTGCTACAGAAGTCATGCTCTGGGTCAACAATAGCATTCTTGGTTATCAGTTGTAGAACACACCTATATACTAAAGACTGAAAGCACAAAGCGTGCAAAATGACTAAACAGGAGAAACATTTAAAAAGTGCAGCATTTTGTAATGTGCTACAGAGTTCATGCTCAAGGTCACCTGCAGTACTTATAGGTTAAATTATAACGTTAATATAAAATTCAGACGTGGATTCTGTAAAGTATCTGAGTGCAAATTGCCTCTATAAAGAGGTACTCAGAACAGCCTCAAATGCCATGCATGCTATCTTCCTACACTGCAGGAGAGAATTACTGGAGTCAAGCTGTCAAAACTGAAGCCAAGCAACAAGAGAGAAAAAAAAAAACAAAAACAAGCTAGTTGCTATTGAAGCACCACTAAGGAAAGGTGCCAAGTCAAAACCGAAGTTAAGACCAGGCCACTGACTTGCCCCCAGGGTATATATCCAAAATGCCTCCCTTTGCAGAACTTTAAGATAATAGTCACCCCTCCTCCATAGTGAGGATAAGGAGAACCACAAATTCCTATTCACAGTGATAGAAAAAGTATACTCCAACCCTAGAGGAGGGGGTGACTACGATCTTAAAAGTTTTCTAAAGGGAGGTATTTTGGATATATGCCCTGGGGGCATGTCAGTGGCCTGGTCTTAACTTCAGTTCTGACTTGGCATGTTTTCTTAGACAGAGAAAATAGCTATGATTCAATAGCAGTTAACTTGGTTTTGTTTCTCTTTTCTCTCTTGTTGCTTGGATTTAGTTGGCTTCAGTTTTGACAGCTTGTTTCCAGCAATTCTCCTGCCACGTAGGAAGATAGTATGCATGGCATTTGAGGGTGTTCTGAATACCTCTTTATAAAGGCAATTTACACTCCGGATACTTTACAGAGTCAATGTTTGAATTTTATATTAACGTAATTATTTAACTTATGAGTACTGCAGGTGACCTTGAGCATGACCTCAGTAGCACTTTACAAACAGTTGCACTTTTTTAATTTTTATCATGCTTAGGCAGTTTGCTCACTTAGTGCTTTCAATCTTTAGTACATAGATGTATTCTACAACTGATAACCAAGAATGCTATTACTAACCCTGAGCGTGACTTCTCTAGCAATGCATTTAACATTGCACTTCAGGAACACTGTATATAGTTTTAATATGTTCTTTATATATGGTGTTTAGGTAATTGTATGTCTATCTACTGTTACTCTCGTCAGACTTGTGACATATTTTATGTATGTGCATCTTTAAGTGGGTCATATTTAATTATGTCATATTCTGAGCGACTTTGCCTTTCATAAAGCACTTTCAGAAAGTGAGAAACGCATCAGGCAAGGTCTCTTTCAATTGCAGCGTGACTGTTACTATTTGTATCCAGAGGCACATGTGATTACAATAAAGTGATGCACTAACAGAGTGCCAACTCTTTCCTTTTGGAACTGATTTTCTGGACAGTCCTCTCTCTGGAAAGGGAGAAAATCCCACAGCAGGTGATAATAGCCTCAGGCACAAACAAGCTACCAGCCTTTGATGTTAGTTAGGTTATATAGCCAGGGTGGGTGGATCCTGAAGCAACCAAAGAGGGTAGTAGACAGCTCTTTCAGTAGAATGGGATACAGCAAAAAGTGTTAAAATCATAATTCTGGCTGGCCTGGTGGTGCTGAGGGCTGAGGCGCTGGACACCTTACCTTGCGCTATGCCAGTGACCCGTGTTCTGGAATGAGTATAGGCTACCAGGGGTCAGCAGGGGAGGAGAAGGATTGAGTGTCCAAAGGACTGTTGTACTTCTCTGGGGAGGGGGGTCACCAGCAGCAGTGCATGACTGGCCCCTAGCAGAGGATGTGGGCTGGTGCTCTGACACTCAGGAAGGAGGAGGAGGAGAAGAGGCAGGTGCTTGGAGGAGTGCGTGTGGACACATACGCACTTACTCCTTATGGTGTCACTGCACACCTATCTCTAAAGGTGGGGCGAGAAATAACAGAGGAGAAAAAGTGTCCTGGGTGCAGCTGTATGAAGCCAATCCCCACAGGTGCCACCCACGTGAATAGCAGGAACCTCCAGCGCCGGATCCATGTTCTGTGGGTTGAGGGATCCCCGCTGCCCCACCATGGGGGGTAAACCATGGGGGAAAGCCAGAAAGTAAACTGCAAGTGGGGAACAGGGCTGGGGGATCAGGCAAGATGTAATGCCACCTGGAATAAGGAGTATAAAGAAATTAACTGTAAAAAAAATCATAACTCTATGATGCAGGTTTAGAGATGAGCCTTTGCTCTATTGTCTTTGAGCTCATTTAGTGTTGTGAGTTCCAAGGCTGTTAAATCCCCTCAGATGATCATCAGAGCCGAGCCAGATGAGACTGTATATTCAGAAATTGTAGCTGCAAGCAGATGCAAAGGTTTTCGGCAAATATCTTGATTCAGGATGTTCTTAGAGACATTCCAAGACAGTTTCTGAATGAAATTAGGAAAAAGCCAATATCCACTTGTGAAGATGTTGTAGTAGATCCATTCATGAAGCTTTCCCAGATGATATATGTAAAAACGATGCAGTCATTCTTAGCAAGAGAAGTAAAGAAAGCACATAAGCTATCCCTATAGGCAGGACAGACAAACTAACAAACTGTTTCAGCAGCCATCTTGAGAAGTACAGAATTACTATTAATATTGATGTTCATATTTACCTTTGGATCCACCAGGCCCAGTTGGTTTAAAATTACGGATTTTATCTGCTTATCCTTATACCACTTTACAATTGTTGGGCCCAGGGGTTTGAGGTTTTCTGTAAGGTCTGAGGTAATAACCATACTAGGATTCATACTAGAATTGGGTAGGAGCAAGAGAGCCAAAAAGGCCCATAATATGCTCCTATTTCTAATAATAACTTAGAATATTACTTGAAATAATATAGTTGTCTAAATGCCTTTTGAATGTTAGTGTAGAATCTCTAATAATTACATCAATTGGCAAGGAGTTCCATAACTTAATTATTCTTACAGTATAAAAGAACTTCCGTGGAAGAAAGTTAAATTTCTTTAATTGTAACTGTAAAGGATGTCCCTGAATATTATAAGTTAGATCTTTAAACAGAAAACCCAAATCAGTTATTAAATATAGATCATTTATAATATTGTACATGAGAAGGAGGTCTCCCCTCAAACATCTGGTAGATAAAGACATCAGATTAAGTGATTTTAGTCTTTGTTCATAAGATACTTCCCTCAAACCGTGCACCATTTTAGTATACCTTCTTTGTACTCCTTCTAATAGGGCAATGTCTTGTATCCTATAGGGACACCAAAGTTGAGAGGAATAATCCAAAACTGGAATAACGTAGGCTCTAAACAGAGGCATCAGAACCTTAGCATCTCTGGATATAATATTACGTTTGATAGACCAGATAACTCGGTTAGCTTTAAGGATGATTTCATTTAAATGTGAAATTGGGAGAAAATCATCTGAAATAAACACACCCAAATCCTTTTCCCTAGATGAGCAAGCTAGCCCCAAGTTATCCAAGATATATGTGTGCCTAGGATTTTTTGCCCCAAAATGCATAACTCTGCATTTGGAGTGATTTAATTTAATTCCCCACATAGTTGTCCAATTTGACAGTTTATCTAAATCATTTTGAATAGCAATAATTTGGGTTAGATTCTCAGCAGGCCCACCAATCTTAATATCATCTGCATATTTAACTGAATTGGAACAATTTTGTTGCGTGACATCAGCTATAAAACATTGGAACAGGGTCCCAAGACAGACCCCTGGGGAACATCACTAGTAACATGCCCCTTTCAAGAAAGTTGCCCATTTACAAGAACATGTTGTGAACGATTAAACAACCAGCTGTCTATCCAAACTATTAAATTTGGATTAATATTTGAAGAAGAAAGTTTTTGTATAAGTGCCCAGTGAGGTAGATAAACAAAGGCTTTACTAAAATCTATATAAACTGCATCATAAGGATATCTATTATCTAGTTGATTACTTAAGTCTTCATAAAAGCACAACAAATTAGTTAAACAGCTCCTTCCATTTTTGAGTCCATGCTGTTCAGTATCGGAACTGTTAAACAATGAAGTAATCATGTCCTTAATTAAACTTTCCAGAATTTTGCCCATAGATGAAGTAAGACTTATCAGTCTTTAGTTTTCCCAATCACTTGTGAATGCTATCACAAACCATAGCATTCACAATACCTAATGATTATTGCAAAACTGAAATCTATGCCTGACTACAGGCCTAGTTATTATGTAAGATGGGACTTATACTCTATATAATCTTTTGAATATTGAAAGGCATGCTTCTTAATGGTGAATAGCATATTGATGATGACCCAGAAATATTGTAAGGTTTGATTCTCTCCCTAGTGCAGTAACAATATATTCCTATATGATGTAATCCTGATTAAAGCTAATTGAAACTTTTGGATCTTTGTTTTCTAATTGTATGGAATGTCAATATATTTATATAATGTTTTTAATGCAAAAGTGTATCAATAAAAAGTTAAAAAAAAATGTTGAAATGGCTCTAAAATATATCCCTGCAGTACCACGCTGGTATGAACTTGTGCATGGACATGCTGCTGTATGTATTTAAACTGTGAATCAGGGCACGTGCATTAATGCTGGAGCTGATGTCCTTGCCCTGAGTTACAGTTCAGTTTTTCAATACAGTCATTTTCAATCAATCGGTCAATCAATCAATCAATCTTTATTTTACTAGGCAAAACACCTTTGAGGAAGACTCATTTACAAGGTGGACCTGGACAAAATACAAAATGGTTACTACATTTTGAAAAATATACTAAAAAGAACACAAGACCATCAGACAATGCAATACACAATACAACAAGTAACAAATGACAACATTACATTACATACAAGATTAATACTCGGTACACATCAACAATTTAAATTTACAATATGTACAGAATCCAAGTGATGTGCAGGAATAAACAGACAGAGGGAAAGGGTGGAAGGAGAAAGCCATAAGTAGCCAGGGGAGGTAAGGGAAGAAGGATATTGCTAGCAGGGGAGGGAAAAACAAAGGAGGACAATACTTGGGAGGGTTAGTCAGTGCTCAGAAGTTGAAGACGCTCAATGGAAGCAATTACAGGTCTCCTTGAAAACACTTAGGAACAGGATGTGAAGTAAGACAGTTTTATGGAGACTGTGAGCTTCAAGGTTTTTTGCATAGTATTCCAAATGACAGGGAGGGCATGGCTTATGGCTGTAGCACCAAAATGCATCTGGACTTTAGGGACTATCAGGGAAATGTGGGTAAGGCTTCTTAGGGAGTAGTATCCAGCAGAGTTGTGACAGGCAGACAGTCAGAAATATACTGTGAGAGCTTATTAATATTTATTTATTTTATTTATTAAGCTTTTGTTAACCGGGTAAGTGCACTAGCCATAAAATGACTATTTTCAGGCACGACCCGGGAGAATACAGACATGCAGAAACTTAACAGGATAACAAATTATAAGTGCTTTACATACAATGAGTTAGAGAGGATACAATATATCTGAACATACAAAGTAAAGCACTTTACATACAATGAGTTAAAGTGGATACAATATATCAGAGACATACAGAGTAGACCACTCATAAGGTCATAGGTACCTATCTATGCAATGAATAGAGAGGACCTTGGACAATACATTTTCAGGTGGCACATCATATGAACAGAAACAAGGTACACAAAAACAAAAACAGGTAATACAAAAGGAAGAAATAACCATTGAGAGCAAGGGGTGTCATTAAGGAAAAGGTCGGTAAGTGAGGAAGAGAGCAGCAAGCCATGAAATTAGATTAAATGAGTGTATGTAAGTGTAAGGAGATGCCTGCAGTGCAAGATTGTATATGGGCAGGAAAGGGGCAGGACAGGCTGAGGCAGTAGAGGGTTATATAGAGGTGAGGAAATACTATTGTATGGCCAGAGACATCAGTCATTAGGTAGGGTGAAAGCAGGAACAGGTATCAGCAATCAGCAGATTTGAGCGCAGTTTTCTCTTAAAGCATGTGTGGGAGCTAGAAAGTCTAATGTCGAGGGGAAAGGAATTCCACAGCTGTGGAGCCGCATGTTCAAATGCAACAGTTCCTCTCCTCATGTGGCACCTCTGTAAATTCAGAAAGGATTTGTCAGCTGATCGTAGACCATGGAGTGTGTCCTGAGGAACAAGCATAGCTGCAAGACACCTAGGGGTTTGATTTCAAATTAAGAGAGCCAAAGTAGTATTTCCTACTAACTAATGGAGACAGCTAACCAAGATCATTATAAAGCTGACAGTGGTGTTTAAGCCGAGGAGCTGAAGAGGCATAACGATACATATTGTTATACGTAATATCCCATCTGAGTAGGTCAGTTTTATGAGCAGCCCCAAATAAGGAAGCCCCATAGGTTAGGGTGAGGAGCAGAATCCCCCTTGCAATGGCCATTTTAGCCGATGGCATGAGCATATAACTAGACTTATATGCAACACCCAGTTTGGAGTTGACAGCTCTGTAAACAGACTGTACATGAAGATTAAGATCAAGAGATTGATCTAGCAGGATGCCCAGGTACTTGAAAGAGGTCACACATTCCAGTAATTGACCTTCTAAGTCCTGCACTGTCAGTGCTGCTGTGCAAGCCCGGAACTTTGGGGCCGATCAAGCAGCATGGCTTTGGTTTGCTAGTGTTGGCAGCCAGTTTGGTCATATAGCCAGTTTGGATATTGTTAAAGTCAGAGGAAAGGAGGTTGTGTTGATAGTGTCTATATTAGTAGAACTTGTATAGATGACAAGATCATCAGCATATAGAATAGCAGAGCAGGATTTTAGAGCAGCTCAATGTTATTTACATAAGAGAAATAGGAGGGCCCTAGGATGGAGCCTGAGGTACACCAATGTTAATGGTGGTACTGTTCGATAGAGAGGAATTAAATTTCACCACTTGAGTTCTATTTGTCAGTTAGCTTTCATACCAGTCAACAACAGAGGAGGAGAAATGCAAGTGTCAAAGCGAGGAGAGAAGCAAAGTGTGATCAACAAGGTCAAAAGCCTTTGTGAGGTCAATAAAGACAGCCCCAGTCAGATTGCCAGTATCCATTTTTGAAAGAGTGTCAGTGGTGAATTTAAGGAGTGCAGTCGTCGTGCTATGTCCTTTCCTGAAGCCATGTTGGGTATCCGAGAGCAGGCTGTACTTAAGTAGATAGTCAGTTGTCTGAGTTGTGACAATTTTCTCCAGGATTTTGCTCAGTACTGAGAGTATGGCAATTGGTCTGTATTTCATGACAACCTTAGGATCCCCTTTTTTAAGTACAGGTGTGATCCGAGCAGCTTTCCAGAGGTCAGGGACCACTCCACCTGAAAGTGATAATGTATAAATTTTGGCCAGCGGTAATGCAATAAGGGGAGCTGCAAGTTTCAAGATCGGGGTTCAAGGAGTCTGAGCCAGAGCTGGTATGATCAGAGATGGACCTCAGGAGCTTCAGGACTTCCTTTCTAGACACAGCCTTAAAATAGAATGGAGGAGTATAAGGAGGCACAGGGACACACTTCCAACTTATCCAGACAGGTTCCTGATGAGGAGTGGGAGGACACTGCAGCGGGATTGAAGGAAGAGGTATATTGGGAGAGATCAGAGAAATGCAGGTTGAAAGAGTTAGCTATGGTTTGTGAGTCATTGCAATGCACATCATTTATCAGCATATCACCAGGGGTAGTTGACTGTGAGGATCCTAGGAAGGATTTGTATGTCCAGAAGGCAGCATTTTTATGGAGTCGGAAGTTGAGAGAGCTCCGTCCTACCCTGGTATATAGCGTGCAATGAAGTGTTGAATATGGAGCTCCAGTAATAAATCTAAATTCGTGATGGTACAGGGTGTCAAGTCTGGACAAGGAAAAGCTCAGGCCATGCCCATAAAGGAAGTCGGCATAATCCTGCAGCGGTATAAAAGTGGTTTGCACCATCCTAGTTTTTACTTCGATTGTAAGGATATGTTTAAGTCGATAAAAGATGCCGAGCCTCTGTTTTAATTTTTTTGAGAGCTCATCAATGTGGTCCACAAAGGATAGTTTGTGGTCTATCCAAAGACCCATATATTTGAATTTTGTTATGAATTCCAGGGACTCACCTAGGAGTGTGGTTACCTGTGGTACCATACCAGGTTTAGAAGGCTTAGTGTTGTTGATCAGGTCATTTTTCAATATACTGTAAAACATTTTCCATATTCAAGACAAAGCCTACTTTCAGGCCATATGTTTATCTCAGAGTGCTTAAAATATGACAACTTGTGCATGCATGAGTTCATGTCAGTCCGGGACCACCTTGCTCAGACATACTTTTCCTTGTCCTCAGGAACGTGCAGAGGCACTGGGCAGGTGAAATGTTGGATGAGCTACAAGGTAAGATGCTTGGGTTGAGCAAAATCACATTTTGATTGAAAACTAACAATAAACTAATGAATAAGGCAAAAGGGCGGTCTGCAGTACATACAGCATGTAGTCTTTGACAAGCACGTTGATCCAATTTGACCAAAAATAAATACTAAAAACTGACAGGGTCCCAATGTGAACAGAAAATACAAAATCAGTGGTACTTTTCCTTCTTTAGCAATTTGGTTTTAAAAAAAAACTAATAGACATTAATAACATCATATGCATATTTCAACATAATTTCATTGGAGAAATTAAATTGAGTCAACGTTCAAAGAATCTGCATGCACCAAGTTCCATTTGCATTGCTCACATTCAGAATGCATGCATAACTGCTGTGCTATCTGTGCCTAAGAACCAGACAGCAAATACCAGCAAGTGAATATTGTGGGCACTGGCCGATGCTTGTTTGTACTGGCGTCACAGCTGCATTTCTCCGGCCATCAGGAACTATGCCAGCCCTAAGGAAATCTGTGTCAATATGCAGCTACTTGTAATGTTCCTATTTTCATAAATATTATTTATAACCCCAAAGGATCCATATTAACTGTACCCAAATAAATGGTAAAACTGTAAACTGTGTTTTGTATTGTTTTCTTTGTAGGGACAACATTGAGCAGTGTTCCTTTCATAGAATTAAGAATCAGGATTTTTGACTGCCACTGCATAGATTCAGAACTCTCTGCATGAGGTGAAGACCTATTAGAACAGCACTCAGAGTTCTGAATTTATGCAGTGATACAGTCAGAACTCCAAATTACTGGGTCACTGAAAGGAACCTTAAAGAATGTTACTGATACAAAGGAAGCAAAAATAACAAATAGTTAACAGGTTGAGCTTTTATTCAGATACAGGTCAATATAAATTCTTTGTATAAATGTAATTTCTGAAAATCAGATGATTACTTGCAGCTGCACGTCAGAAATGTTCCCTTTAATGAGTGGTTTAGTAAGTTGTTTATTAGTTTGGCTAACAGTTCTGAACGTTTCTTGAGCACTTTCAGATGTATGTTGTCTGGTCATAGTGATTTATTTGTATGTAAACTGTTTAAACTATTGAATGTATCTTCTATGCTTATTTCTTTAATGTCCCCCTTATCTGGCTCTACTAACTGAAGCTCAGGTGTACTTGCTGGTTCAAAAGCTAAACAGAAATAAGTATTTAATGCCTCTGCAGTTTACATTCTGTTAATGTAGACCCTGTTTTCCTTAATAACTGGTCCTACATTATTGTGTGTTTGTTGTTTTGATCTTAAATGTTTTAAAAATGGCTTGTTATTGCCTGTAAAATCAAGATATCTACTGTATTTTCTTAGCTCTCTTTTTTCATCTACCATCACTTTTTGCACATACTGAGTTTATTCACATAAGCTGTCACAGGGTCAATATTTCCATCCATTTTCAGAATTTTAAAGATCTTTTCCTTTTCTTGTACTGCAGTTTTCACTTTTTTTTAAGAACTACTGTGTATTGAGTTTTGTCCCTTGTAGTTATATTTGTCAAAAGTATGAATTCAGGTCTTTGACAAGTCTTATAATTTATCATTTAGGCCTGCCAATTTTTGTTCCACTTTATTTCCTATGAATTCATCTTTCTAGTCCCATGCCAATAAGGCCACCTTCATTGCTCAAGTTAGCTTTCTTAAAATGTTCGCAAAAAAAATTCATGTTTTTAATTGAATTACTGAATTCAACATCAAATGTTATCACATTGTGGCTTATATTGTCCAAAACATGACAATATTTTTAGATTGTTCTCCAAATTCCTTATCACGATGTCCAGTGTAGTATCGATTCTTGTAGATTCTGGTACATGCTGTTTGTTACCAATGATTGCAGTCAAAAACAGATTCCTTGTTAATATTCTAGCTGAACTTGCTGACCAGTCAGTATCCTGAAGACTGAGTCCAACCAGAATACTAGGTTCCCAAAGTCACATACATTTTGTATCTGATTTCTAATAAGTTCATCTCTGGGTTCATTTTGGTCTGGTGGCCTATAATAGACACCCTACAGCTAAGTCTCTTTCTCCAGGTGTCTTCATTCTTATCCAAATGGATTCAGTATTATCACAGTCAATTTTATGGGATTGGATCAGTGAGGCAGAGAAATCATTTCTTATATACCTGTAAATGATGAACTTCTATCCTATTTTTCTTGTTCTGTCTTTTCTAAAGAGGTTGTAACCATTAATATTTCTTCCCCAGTCATCATTGTTGACTCACTGTGTTTCATTATGAAATGTGTAGAAAGAATGCTGGCTCCTGATTGGCCAAGACATACTTCCAGCTGGGCCATTATCCCAGCACAGCAGCCAGGCTGAAAGTAGTTCAACAGAAGTATGTTTTAAAAATACATCCAATTTACTGAAAAGGACCCATTTCACAATCGCAATAAGGCACTCGGGGGGGGGGTGCTATGGTTGGCTAACGACCCTTCTTGGGTGGCAGAAGTATTCAGCTTCACCTTGTGCTTCAACCACTTGAGGCAGGCTGTTATCCCACATAATGCACTCCCTGTCATGCCACATGGCTTAAGTAATCCCTGTTACTATTTTGTCAATAATGAATCTATTAACAAATGCACTCATTTTATTCTCAAGGCTACTAGCATTGATAAATATGCATTTGATTTAGTGCATTTTTTTCCACTAAGTCCCATCTTTAGCCTGGTGTTGAATATTAGGTTGTTGGATGTTCCTGATGCAAATTAACTCAGCAACAATCCCCCCCATACCCTCCATTACCCCATTACCTAGCTTGTATCCTTCCTTATTAACCTGGTGAAACTTGCTCAAAGAATGTTTGTGCTCTTTCTGTTTTGTTCAATCCATCAGGCCTGTAACAGTCTGGCCTGTTTGAAAGAGTATCCCAATTTCTGAGAAAAAAATAACGTTTTCTGTTTTTGCCAACTTCCTTAGCAGAGTATTAGTTTGTCTGATTTCCTAAATTCTACCCGGACCAGCATTAGGGACTAGAAGATTCAACAAAATAACTAAATTACCATTTCTTTTTTTTAATTCTACCCCAATTCTTAAAGTCTGCATGTATTTCCTCATTCAGTCTCCTTTCCACATCATTTGTCTCTATATGTAGAAAATGTATTGCTCCTTTCCTTGTCCCATCTAATAATTTAATAACTTTACTTTTAACAGTGCAAATCCATACTTCATTCAGAGAGGTGATAACAGCATTGCCCCTGTCCACTTGCACACTATGCTGTCAGTAAATCTTACAACTAAGTCACCTGCCATTTACCTTTTCTTGTACCTTGTCACTGTTGAGTACGTTGGTTGACATACCACTCTAGATTACATGTTAAGGGACTCAATCTTTTCCTCATACCTTTTGACTTACATGCACCAATCATTTTGCTGGCTTTGCACTGCACCCCCTCCTCATTGACTACCACAAGTTCCTTCTTGTATTGAGGAGCTCAAAACTGCAAGCAGTACTTCAGGTGTGGCCTGACCAGGGCCTTGTGAAAGTGGCAGAATCTCTTCTCCATCTGTGCTGATCACTCTCCCACCATAATGCACTCCAGCACTCTGCTGGCCCTCTTGACAGCAGCTACACACTGCTTGCCATGCTTCAGTCCCCTGTCTATTTTATGACACAGATGTCCTTTTCCTCCTTTTCCTCCACTGCAGCAAGAGAAGCCCCACACAGGTCCTTCTGTTGTTTATCCTCCCCAAGTGCAGCAGCTTGCATTTGGCTATATAGAATCTGAGGCTGCAGGAGTCTCATCAGTCTGCCAGCTTGTTCAGATGCTGCTGAAGTCTGTCCTCATCTGCTGGTAAGTCCACCATCCAAGCCAGTTTACATTAACCCCAGTGCCCTATAGTGGATGCTCATGCATGATCATGATACTCTAAAGAATGAGTTATGTTCTTGCTCCATGGTACCAAACAGTGGGGGGCCAACCACTCTGGTATGCTGGGAACCCAAGCACTCCAAACCTGGGATGGTTGCAGCAGAGGTGGGCAGGGAAGCAGAAGGAGCATCCACACTGGTGCTTGCTCATGGTGGTGGGGAGGGAGTGATAGTTTGGTGTGGCCCTGTGGACCATGCACTACCTGGCATCCTTCAGGACTGTCATAAATGTGTGCTAATTACACACATTTGGGATGGAGAGTGGGCCCTCAGATATAAAATACTTCTTGGGGGTCTGGAGTGGTGGATGGCCTTGGAAAGTATGTCTGGGTCCATAAGCGGGAGCAGACTAGATGGCAAGAGCTGAAGATAAGGCCAGTATTGGGAGGGGGCAAAAGGAAAGTGACAAAAAATTATCCAAGTCATGGAGCTTCTCCTTGATGGTAATCTTGGGGGATGCCTGAAAATAAAAATTAAGGACTTCCGGTGAGGTCATGAGATGAGGAGTAGCGCATGAAACCAGTCCAAGGATCCAGCTCTTATTAATGTAATAATTTGCCTTAACAAAAAATTAACTCTAACATCCGGAAGCTGCAGAAGAAAACTGGAATGGTAGGCCAACAAAGTAAAGGGGTACGGGGACTCCAGCCAACAAGTTAAAGCAGTTAATGAAAGATAACAAAATTACTATGCAATCGTTGAGGCCTGGAGCTCCCCAACCACAATCACCAATGTCAAGTTTATCATTGGATCCAGACGGGGACTATGATGAAGATGGAGAAATGCAAAATATGATGGATGCTACTATCGGCAAAGTTATTAACACAGTTCAAACAATAGAATCTGCATTAGCGGATCTGAAAATGCATCTAAAAACATTAGACAAAAAATAATGAATACTCAAACACAAATGGGAGAACTAACAAATGGGCAAGGGACTCACAATGGGCTGCTGCTTTATTTGATGCAGAGAGAGACAGAGAGACAGAAATCAGGATGAGGATGCTGAAAATAGAGCACAAAGAAACAACTTAAGACTGCATGGTATGAGAGAGGGAGCAGAGAATTCATTTAAATCAATGATTGACTTTGTCACGAATGTTTTACAAACAGTACTGAAATTACCTAAGGAACTGTCTTTCACAATGGAGACAGCACACTGGTCACTGGGACCCCGACCCAAAGATGCCACATCCAGACCACACTCAATAATAATAAGAATGCTACACTTTCAATTAAAAGAGCTGATTCTCACTACAGCATGGAAGCAGGGAAAAGTATTGTTCGGTACACAGCCAATATATTTTTGAGCAAGACTTTTCACTGGCCCAACAATTGAAGAGGCAGACAGCAAGGACAATAGGAAAACAATTAAGGGAAAAATGAAACATAAAGATGCAGGTGATTTTCCTGGCTAAACCAAGGACATTCTTAGAAACTGGAGCTCAAGTATTTGAAAGCATAGCAGCAGCAGTACCACAGCTACTGAAATGGGGCACAGACTGTCCAGACTCCACAATGGAAAACTAGCGGGAGAACTAAGGTGGATGGCATGGCAGAAGTCAGGACATGGCAGCAAGAGGCAAAGGCTAGACACCGAGTTGCCAAAATATTTGCAGACAGACCTGGTACAACTGATGGAACACAACATAAGAAAGAAAAACAAGGAAACCGATGTAATCTCTGCATCAGAAAGATGAGCGGATTTAAACAATGATTTCAGGACATTTTATGGTGGCAGAATTGACAAGGGACTGCCAAAGGACTAACTGGATGAAATAGGGCTGGTAAAAAAAACCAACAACAAAAAAAAACATACAAAGGGAAGGTTGTAGTTTGTTTAAATTCAATAACATATGCACAGTAAGTAAAATGATCCCTTTGGGGAATGGGATAAGGCAAAAGAATGATATACAAAATGAATGGGGAATTTGATAAACTAAGTGAGAGAAATTAGAGGAGGGAATGGGGGTGTTACAAACATGACATGGCACAGATAGAATGTGGTCAGTTACATCGGATAGCTAACAGCATGACAGGACCTGATCAGTTTCAAAGAGAAAGAAGTACATCACGCGAGAGTGGTAAATTTTAGCCAAAGCAGAGATAGTAAATGGAACTGGGGGGTGGGGGTGGGGAGACAGGAACAGATGAGGGAATATAGCGTTAAAATAGAATGTAAGTAGCAAAAAAGGTGGGACACAGAGGATCAGGAAAACAATTAAATACACAAGGGGTGAGATCTGTTAGTGAGGGAGACTGATAAAAAGAAACACACCCAATGACGGTTAAAGAGGGTGAAGGAAAGGAGGTTGGAAGACAGTAATCAGTAGAAAAACCTATACAAAATACAAGGCAGATGGAAAACAGTGGGTGGTCGTGCAGCATGGGAGGAAACAGCAAAATAGTAGAAAAGCAACAACAAAAAACACACTATTAGAAGTTTTCTCCGGCAATCTCCACGGAACCAGACTAAATGCATACAATGATAGGAATTTAATAAATGGGTCAGTGCATGTAAATATACAGCACCACAAGCTGGGAATACAAACAGATATAAGAGGACCACAGAGAGAGTATGTGGGTGCAGGCAATAGTGGGCCCTGGTGATATATCAGTGACATGACTATAGACATGGTCTCAGGATCGAAACAACTAAAGGGACTTAGAGATACAGCAAGAGGGTGGGGCAGGCCCTTGAGAGGGTGAGGGAGCAGGGTATAATTCCCGGGTCCCAGCACCAAAGAGGGGCCCAGGCTGCCCAGCATGCTACTGTATGCAGCTGCATTGGGGACCCAGAGTCTGAACTTTTCCCTGGCCCATAATTCCTCTCACACAGGGCCTGGGGTGGGGTGGGGGAAATAGCAGAAGTGAAAATGCAATGGATAGGACAAGTGGAAGGTAGAGGACACATACAACCAAAATGAAGAAAAGGGCAGAAGAATATGGGGAATGTTGGGGTAGAAACTGAGACAAAAGCAAGAGCCATTAGGGCAGAAGCAAAGTCATGGGAACCATCTGAAAAGCCATCTGTCCATTTCAATAGCACATACAAGAGACATCCAGGGAAAGAAAGGGTGAAGAGGGAAATATAAAGGGAACTTGATTTTGCTCCTCTAAGAAACGCAGGAGAGGAGGTGGGGGGAGTGGCAGAGTGGCAGAGAGAGAAGTGATGTACCACAAAACAGAAATGTGAAAGGTGATAAAGGAATAATCAAAAGAAATTAATAAGCAGAAGGAGACTGACAGTGGTGAAGCAAAAATGCCAGAGGATCAGGTAAACAAGCAGACTCCAGGAATTGGCAGTTTGAAGCAAAAACAAAAGGGGATGGGGAAACAACTAAAAAAAAAAGGCAGCAACAGAAACAGATAAATAACAAGCTGGTTTTGTTTTTTCCCTCTTACAGGAAATCATATGAAGGGTCAATGAAAAAAGGGACGAAGCAGTGAACCTGTATCTGGCACCAAATGGGACACTGGAATGGAGGCAATTAAACTTCTTTTCTCTCTTTTATCTCTTCACACTTAGGGGATCAAGGAGAGCAGAGTAGGTAAGAGATGCTGGTAAGGGAATCACTAGGACCAAATTGTACAAAACCATCTCAAGAAGCAAATAGGGTACCTGAAAAGTTTAGCCAACAAAGGAAGGATTGCTGTCAGGCACCAAATATAAGAAGAGGGGAGGGCAGTAGGGTGGATGGAGGGGTGGGGAAGGGTGGTAAACAAAAGAAAGAAAACTCAATAGAAGGAAAAGATTAAGGCAGCAAAATAACAAAAGGGAAATCTCTATTCAGAGAAAAGGAGAGAGCTGAGAACTGCTTGGGCCAGAGATCTTCTGGCTTACTTCAGTACTCATGAGGAGAGATTTTGCTCATATCCATAGGGAAGAGTCAAGCTCACATGAACAGCATGAGAGACACTCAAGTAAACAATACAAACCTGGGTAAAACTGAACCAGCAGAAAGCACTGTTGATCCAGACAAATCCTCAAGGTCAATGCTGGCCCACCATCGCAGCAGTTGGATTTCCGCTTGCGACGCTGGTGACCCAGGTTCGGGAATGGACCCGAGGAACCAGAAGGCCAGCTGGGGGGAGAAGGATTGAGCATCCCACAGACTGCTCTCCTTCTCTGGGGGATGAGGGAGGGGCTGTGTGTCTGGCACTTGAGGGACTCCTGATGGAGGCTGGGGGATCCACAGGCGACCGACGCCTTGAACCTAGAGGGGCAGGGCAGACGTTGGCTGTCATTACATGTCCCCGCCCCGGTATCTGGGGAAAAACCTCGTCAGCCACCAGGATGAAGCTCACCTGGCACCTGGCCTTCATGGCTCCCCACCTCTCTGCCGACCTATCCCAGCTCCACTGCGCCAACAGTCCTGAACCCCACCCTGGGGGGAATCCAGGATGACAATGTCGGTCTCCACTGACACCTTCTCCCATTGCAAATGGACTGGATTGGAGCGGTGGCCCCACCCTGAGGGGTAAGTCAAGGGGTATCGGCAGGGGTATGGCAATTGGGGAACCATAGGCAGGTGGTAGGGTACAGTGCTGATGGAAGGTGGCAGGTGGCAAAAAGTGCACTAAATAAAGACCGGTTCTCAAGGTAATCGAGAAGCAAAAGTACATGAAAATGTACAGACAGAAAAAAATCTCTTCAAACTGTGGATCATGTATGTAAATAGTTGTTGGTTATTGGTTAGCAATAAGGATGCTAAGTTTTATACAGTTATAAATGGCAGGTCCACCATTGTTGTAGAGAAAACAGGAACCCATATATTTACCATTAAAAAGGCTTTAAGCCATAGTCATTGTAAAATAATACAATGAGTAATATCAACATATCCTCACTGAATGTTAAGGGCATCAACTCAGTTGTCAAGTGAGCTAAGGTGATTTAGTAGTTAAAAAAATTAAACAGTGATATTGTAATGATATAAGAAACTCACTTATCAGACCTGGAGCATAATAAGCTGAAGAGAAACTGGGTAGGCGAGGTTTGTGCTTCGTCACACCCCTCAGCCAAACAAAATGGGGTTGGAATTATAATTAGGAAAGGCCTAGGATTAGAGGTACAGAAAGTAACAATGGACCAGCAGGGAAGATGGATAATGGTGCCGGGGGAAAATACAAGAAATGAAAATACATTTCACAAATGTCTATGCACCAAATGAGAATGCAGCAGGCTTTTTTAAAAACTAATTTCAGACAATTGCCAAACTTCCACAGGGATGTGTTATAGTGGGAGGGGACTTCAACTGTGTATTGAACCCTCAATGGGATAGATCCTCCAAGAATAGTCAAACAAATAGAATCTCCAGCAGAATGATAAAAAATTGTGTGGTTGAATAAGGACTGATAGATACATTGAGAGAACAGCATAAGAGTCAGAGGGACTACTCTTTCTTTTCTAACCCACATCAAGAATAATCTAGAACAGACATGTTCTTAATTAACAAGGCAAACATCTTCAAGGTAAACACAAGTGACATATATCAAATAATTGTATCAGATCATGCCCCCATCACTATTTCCATTCAAATAAATCAAACAAGTAAACACACAATATGGAGATTTAATAACACTTTATTATTAAACAGCAAGGCATTTAAAGAAAAAATTATCACAGACATCAAAACATATTAACAATTAAATGCAGAAGAGGAGGTGGTAGACCGTGGAGTGTGGGATGCAATGAAGGCAGTCCTCTGGGGACAGGTTATTAGTTGGTCCTCATACAAGAAGAAACAAAGAACCGCAAGGCAGAAGCACCTAGAAGAAAAATTACATACAAGAACAATCACATAAACACAGGCAATCAAACAGTATATTATAAACTATCAAAAAAATAAGAGAGGAGTTACAGCATCTGATGAACAGGAAGACAGAGGATACTCTAACGTACACTGCACACAGATATTATGAGATGGGGGGGGGGGCAGCAGCCCTGTTAGCATATAGGCTAAGAAAAAATGAGGCAGACAGAACAATCCTAAAAATAAGAGAGCAGTCTGAAACTCATAAATATATAACAGATGCCAACCAAACAGCAGGTACATTTGCAGAATTTTATAAGAGAGTTATACAAAGAGGAACAGGAACCACGGGTGGTGAAAGACAGGACACAAAAATTCCTGGTATCACTGAATATGGCTACATTAACAGACGAGATTGCTGTTACCTTGGACACACCAATAAGTGATGTGGAGGTATATAGCACTATAAGAGATTTAAAATCAAATAAAGCGCCAGGCCCAGATGGTTTAGTTTGGATTTTTATAAAACTTTTATTAAACAGGTATCTCCTATTCTAAGTAACCTATTTAGATATTGCCAGACAGAAGGAATAGTACCTCATACCTGGAGGGAAATGACAATCTCAGTGATAGAAAAACCAGGGAAAGATAGAGAAATTTGTGAATCGTACAGGCCCGCTTCAATACTTAATCAGGATTAAAAAAATGTTTTTTCCAAAATCGTGGTGACACATCTTCAAAAAGTTATTCACTTAATCATCCACCAACACTAGACAGGATTTATTCTGGGAAGGCATTTAACAGATAACATCAGAAGGATGCTAAATATATTCTCAGTGGGGAGGAAAAGTAAGGACCCTCAAATAGCAGTTTTAATTGACACAGAGAAAGCATTTGATAGGCTGAATTGGACCTTTCTGGGAATGATACTAAAACATTTAGGATTTGGGGATGAGTTTACAAAGCTGGTTAACCTATTATATGAAAATCTGACTGCTAGGGTGAGGACAAATGGTACTTTATCTGAAAGTTTTCCCATAGGGAGAGGAACAAGACGAGGTGCCCATTGTTGCCCCTGCTCTTTGCAATCAGTCTGGAACCATTCACAGAAGCAGTCCAAGCAAGTACAGAAATAGAGGGAATAATGGTGGGAGGAGTAGAGAACAGAGTATCGCTTTACATGGATGGCATGGTGACATATATGCGACACCCGGAGGCACACCTTGAAAACTTACTATAATCAGCTCAGAATTATGGAAAGATTTCAGGCTTCAAAAGAAACATCAATAAAAAAGAGATAATTAGGGTCAGTGGGGAACTAGCAGGGGAACTGAAGCAGATACTACCAGGGAAACGGAACACAGAACAAGTTAGATACCTGAGTATTTACATACCAAGACATCTGAGCAAGCTGTTCTCAGCGAATTACAGGAAATTAAAAGCAGAACTATACGCAGGCATTAAGAAATGGATGCTGTTACCCCTGTCCCTAAGCAACAGAACTGACACTATCAAAATGAATGTACTTCCAAGATTTTTATTTCTATACCGAAGCTTACCAATAGTCATTCCAGGCAGGGAGTGGAAGGAGCTGATGAGGGTATTAAGAAGATTTATCTGGCAAATGACAAACCTAGAATCTCTTGGGCTATAATGCAAAGAAATAAACAAGCAGGAGGATTAGGTCTCCTTAACATGAAGGAATACTACTTAGCAGCACAGCTGATCCCATTAATTGATATCTCACACCCCGAACAAGAACCGATAAGGAACGATATTGAACAGAATACCAACCTGGAGAGACACTTGGATTATCTGATCTAAAATGTTGGCTCAACAGCAGATCTGAATCGACTCTTTAACCAATGGATCAAACACACATTTCAAATTTGGCTTCAAGTAAAACACAGTTAAGTATAACTAACAACCAACCTCAATGGGCGCCACTGTGGAAAGATGAAAGATTTGATCTGGCTTACAATGACCTTAGTGTTAAGCATTGGGCCAGAAAAGGGCTACAGTATTTACCACAATTTATGGTTAGCCAAATGATCAAAGCATTTGCACAATTGCAAACAGAATTTGTCCTCACACATAAGGACCACTTCAGATACCTACAAGTCAGATCATGTATTCAAGAGAGGGAAAGGGAGATGGGAATAGGGGAAGACCAGTACCCAATGAGAGATAAGATCAGGCTGTATGCAACACAACAGTCAGTAAAACATTAAATATCAAAGATACAGTATATGAAGAACTGAACATGGAGACAGGGAAACAGGGGTAACAAAAACACAGGCCCTATGGGAAAAAGAAACAAACAAACTAAAAGACAAAGAGTTGGCTCAAATATGGCAAGGAGTTCATAAAATGACCTCATCAGGAAGTCAGAAGGTCGTTCCACTGAAATTATCAAGCAGATTCTTTATTACATCAGACAGAGCAAAACACATTGGAACTTCCCCCACAGATCTCTGTTGGATGGGCTGCAGGGAGAACATATTTTGGACCTGCCCAGCCTCGGAGGATTTGGGATAGAGGTGAAATCCAAACTGAAGGAACAGTTTGAAATAACTGAAGATTTGCACGATATAAACTCATCTGTGGCCTATACCTGAAGGGGATGAGAGGGGGAGCCAACAAAATATCTATGCAACATTCTGATTGTGGCAGCCCTTAAGGCAATAACACAAAAATGGTTAATTATAGAACCACCAGATGTAAATCAGTGGCTACAAAACTGTAAATGTATCAAGCTGATGGAAGAGATCTCTGTAAGGCTCAATTTGGGAACTGAACGATTTAATACCAGACGGTTGCCCTACTCTCATTTAATAGAGGAAAGGGAAGGAACTCCAGCAATGGAGCAATTACTTTATGACTAAGGAAAATAAAGGAGGGTAGAAGAGAAAAGAGGGAAGAAGATAAGACCTGCAATAGAAATTTTAAGTGTTAAGGTGAATATTGAATTTTAAAAATAAATATCAGTAAAAAAGATAATCACAGTTTATTAACAAAGACAAGGAATGAAGGTGAAAGCATTTAAATATGTGATTAAATAAAGAGAATGTATCATGATGAAACAAGAGATGGTTATAATGAGAGGTAGTACACATGCTTTGTAAACTGATATTGATGATAATAAAGAAGTTTTAAAAAAGAAAAGAAAAATAAAATTTAAGAGTACATAAAGGACCGAAGGAAGGATTTCAACTACTGTATGAGTGAAGCATTGAATATTCTCTTCACTACAATTGTTCATTATTGCGGTGTTTAAGCTATTATGCTGGATTACATGTCAGCTTTAAAAAAAAAACTATTTTTGTTTTCAGGATAGAGAGCACAGCTTAGTAGTCTATCCAAGAAGAGTGCATAAAAAAGTATTTGCCTGTCCCATACTAACCTCATTGTTCTTGACATGACTTCATAGTGCTTACCATGGCAACCATCTGTGATGTCATAAACAACAAATGGAAATCGATTTCTGTGTGCCTATGTTGGAGACAGTCTGATGCTTTTTGAAAGACACAATGAAATAAGTGCTGCATGATCTGAAATGTTTAGAAAGCCAGTAACAGGAAAAAGTAATAAAACCTGCAAAACATTAAACAAACATAATTATTGTAACTATAATAGCTTAAAGCCTTTTATTTTAGAACATATCTGCTTTTTAAAGTGACTTTCTGATCTTCTGCTGTTACTGTTGGACTTACCATATTTGGTAGGTTGTGTTGGTGATAGTCTGTTTCTGTCATTTTTAATATTTTCTTGCCAGCCTACATTTAGCTGGAAGGGGTCATAGTTCAGCATTGACAAGGTGGTCAGCCGATCCCTTCCACTTCCCGCACCATTCCACAATCACTTCTCTGTTACGAGTCCCAGATCACATGCACTCTGCCTTAGACCAAGGCCACCTAACTGCTGCAGTTTTTGTAGACCTGGCCAAGGCCTTTGATTCAGTCTCAACCCCCCCCAATTCTTACAAACCTTGAGGCAGCTGGCTTGCCCCCCCCTCAATTCAGTGGTTAAGTCCTACCTCAGCAACAGGCTACAATCTATCAGGGTAGCAAACTCCTTCCCCCACCTCCCCATAATCACAGATGTACCCCAAGTATCAATCCTCAGTCCCATCCTCATTATTCATCAACAACCTCCCCACTGCTTGCTCAAGGTCCTACATACACATGTATGTGAATGACACCATCCTCTTCACCTCCAGGCCTGTGTTAGATATTGTCCAATCCCAACTACAACAGGATTTCCATAATATGCAGTCTTGGTTCCAGGCAAACTAGTTCAAAATCAACACCTCCAAAACTGTATTAATGTTTTTTCAGGACTGTGCAAAAACAAACCAAAGTTACTCTACCCCCTGCTATCACCTCCCCAGATAGGACCCCACTAGACTGGCACACCACACCAGGCACTTGGGTTAAATCCCAATACTAACACTGCTGTGTGGCATGAGGGAGGTGCTGCACTCCTGAGGTGCCATCTTTCGGATGAGATGTTAAACCGAGATCCCATCTGCCTGTTCTGGTGGCAGTTCAGGTGGATGTTAAAGATCCCATGGCACTTCTCAAAAAGAATAGGGGAATTTTTGCAACTTTAAAATGTAATCCAAAACATGTTAAATAGCACATGAAAATATAATACATAAACCTAGACTAAAAAAAATATAGAGTATTACATCTTACCTTCATATTTAAACTTTTAACCATAAGTTAATCAAATCCTGTATAACAAAAACAAAAACCTCAAAAGAAAATAAGTATTACTACATACTACCCTATCACATATTTTATGTTTTCTCTGAAATCAAAAACTCGTACATGAAAAACACTAGATAATTTATGGAGTGTATTACCCCCCACTCAAAGAGTAGGGTTTTTTTCCATCAATAACTACATACAAATCATACAAATCACTCAAAAAAACACAAGATTTAAGGATAAAACATATAGACTTTCATACCTTTTCTTTTATAACTCTTTTACATATGTAGAGGATGTTAATCTAAAACTAAGACCTCAAAAATAAGATTGTATAAACCATTTTTCTGGTATCTAACCAGGACGTATTTCTGCACCATAATTTACATAAGTCAAGGGAGGTATGTGCCTGTTCTGACTATTTTATTCTACATAACTCTTGTGAGACTGCATAAAAGACTTGCTCTATTGACTTTCGTTGTTGCCTGAGGGTAAGCCCACACCTAGCATGGCACAGCCGATATGTTATACTCAAAATATTAAATGTAATGTACTATATTCCCATTTCCTTCAATTTACAGGAAACAAACCCAAAAGTAATATTCAGCTGTTATATTTTTGAAAATGCAGGAAGACCACTTTGCCCTTATATATTCCAAAAACGAAACTGCAAATGGACATTCTAAAAAGAGGTGTTCCATTGTTTCCACTGTTCCTGCACAGGTCTCTCCCTTTGGACACATCCTTTCAGCCAATTCCTTATGTTTCATATTACTTTTTACCCCCAACTTCTTATGCACACAAAGCCACAAAAAATCCCATATGTACATTGGTGTTCTGTGACATATTAATCTATCAGATATAGATTGAATTTCTTGTTGTGATTGCTCATGCTACCATGGAAATTCTAAACAATACTGTGTTAATATTCTACTGTACAAAGACTTCCTGGTAATAGCATGCAGCTCCATTTTCATCAGTTTCCATATCTTTAATTTACTAATTGTTTCAGAGAAATAAGGGGAAGGTTTTGTACTTGCTTTTGCTTTGGAATTGGGGTGCTCCCCAATCAGTTAAGACCGTTCCCAAGGAGTCCCATACCCATGTGTATCATATATTTTCTTTTTTATGTAATAAAGGCACTATATTTTGATAGATAAAAATACAATATAGGAATACCAGGGGGTTTACCATTCCTAGCCCACCTTGTGCTAATGGAAGGTATGTAGTTCCTTGTTTCAGGGGATTTAATTGATTCCCCATAGGCATTGAAAAAATACGCTAAAAGGGTTTTTCAAATTCTTTTGGGGGGGGAATCATACTTAAGAAAGTAAATATGGGAAGTCAGAAAGTCTTGATCATAAAGATCCATTTCTTTTTTCCCATCTTCCAAGTTTTCCATTTAGCCACTATGGTGCTTACGTTTTTCAGTTTTACTTCCCAGTTATATAATTGTGGATTTGGGTCTCCCAAAAAAATCCCAAGTATCTTTTTATACACGTTTACCACTGGAATTCCCAAAAAACAGTCCCCATCAGGAATAGAAAGGCCTATGGGAAACACACAACTTTTCATTTTTTTTTATTTGGGACCCAGAAACAGCTTCAAATTCTGAAATAATTTCTGTGGCAGTCACCCCAGAGTTACTGTCTGCTATCAATATCCCCACATCATCAACAAATCCTATAGAGCATATTTGAGTGTCTTCACGTCCAGCTGATAAACCCTGCACCAATGTTTCTTGATTAAGTTTGTGAATAAGGGGGTCCAGCTTTAGAATATATAAAAGTGGATTTAGGGGACATCCTTGCCTGACACCTCTATGAATCCAGATTTTTTTTCTATCCATCCATTCATGCTAGGTTTAATGCATACTGCTTTGTAACAGGTTTGAACCCATTGTATAAACAAGGGTGGTAAATCATAAGCTTCCATAACTGCCCACAGATAATTATATTCAATTCTATCAAAAACCTTCATTTGGTCTAGGCAAATAAAACACCCCATCAATGCCTCGTTTTGCCCTTTTGTTAGGACTTCCCTAATCAAAATAAGTGCATCCTGGATTTTTCTAGACAGGATTCCAATAAATTGTGTGGGATGAATAATAGAGTTCAGGACTCCCAACATTCTGTTACACAAAATTTTCATTAAAATTTTACAATCCATATTTAAAATAGGTATGGGCCTCAAGTTTTTAAGGTCTCCACGGTCCCCTGTTTTGTAGAGTAAGAGAAGTATCCCTGTGTACATGGAGTTTGATAGCTTTTCAGAATTTAGAGCATTATTACACATCTTGGTGAGTTCCATGGACAATTTTTCAAAAATAATTTTAAAAATCTCATGAGGCAATCCATCCTCTCCTGGAGTTGTACTTGTATTTAAGGACTGAATCACATCTCCTACCTCCTTTTGAGTGTTGGGAGATGTCAAAGTGTCTTGTAAATAAGGGGGGATGGTCAGAAGGTTACAATCTTCTAAACAGCTTTCCATGTGCTCTGTGGGTAATTTTTGGCTAGTGTACATAGAAGTAAAGAACCCATATATTTCTTTTAAGATGTCAGTCTTATTTGTGACTACATTTCCTGTCTCAGTATTCAGATAGGAGATTGTTCATTGTTCTGTAATAGTTTTACAAGTATCCAAGGGGACAGTAACCCCCTTTTGCCCTTCATGCTATACTGCTATTGTCTTTCCAGATCGCACATTTTTTCATGCTGTACTGTCATTAGTTCTTCCTTAACAGTTTTTATTTGTGTAGAGAAACTCCCTGACCCCTCATTTTGCAATGCATACAGCTCCTGTAATTTATTCCTTAACTCAGCATGTGCATCCTTTTGAAGTGTACCATTCATTCTTTCCATAGTTTGTAAGAAACCACTTCCAATTTTGTATCCTCCCACCAATCCTCCCTATAACTGTATAGACAGTAGACTGATTTCCTAGCATCCAGCACATAATTTAGACCCTTTGAAATCATGCTGTTGTTAAGCAATGTTAAATTTAAGTTCCAAATCCCTGACCCTCGCTGCTGTTCAGGATTATTCCCTAGTGTGATAGTCAACAGGGAATGATCAGATGTGGCTCCAGGCCTTACTGTGTCCTTTGGATGCTAATATTATCTGAAATAAAAAAGCAGTCAATGCAGGAGGGTCTATTGCCACAATAATTAGTGGGAGGGGGAGAGGGGGTTGTGCAAAAACAGAAAAAATATATTTAAACCCGTGTCCGTTACTATATTGGACAAGCAGTGGGAATCACAAAAAATCTTTTTTCCTGTTTTTGGTTTTACAAGGCTACAATTGAAATCACCCCCTAATATAACATGTTTAGAAGTCAGGAGGTATGGTTTCAGTTTTTTAAACAGGGCTACCTGATCAAACTTAAGTTGGGGGCATAAATATTAATAAGGTGAAAAGCCATAGCTTTATACCGAATATCTAATAGAAATGCGCTTCCTGGAACAATTTCTACATGATTTATAATATGCACTGTGGGAGAGAAAAAACAAGTTCCTACTCCTGAACACAAATCCTCCCCTACTGACCATGAACTTTGACTCCAAATCCATCTTTGGGTTGCATTTTCTATATCAACAGGAGAATGCAGTCAAGTATCCTGAAATAAAATGCAGTCCAGGTTAGAATTCAGAAAACATGAAAAAGTACTAAGTCTTTTCCTTTCAGACAGAATACTGTTTGTATTCAAGGAGGCAAGTTGTATAGTGTATGGTGAAAGCTTCATCTGTAAAAAAAACAGTAGCCTGATCACTTCACTTTATATGATGCTCTTGTGACTCTGGCAGATCATTGTGACCTGGGTCTAGACTCTAGGTTCAGAGTCTGTAACAGTGTCTGGTTGCGTTGATCTAATAGAACCATTATCTGAGTCCCCTTCCTCGGCACAGTATGCCCAATCTAAAGGTCCATATTTACTACCAAGTTCCACCTGTTCCTCTTGGTGATGTACAGTATATTGTTTTAGAGTCCCTTTGTCTTCTTCCCCTTTTTATGTTTGCTTGCACGCATGTGCAAGAAACATAGTGCCATCATCGGAGATTTCGGAGGTGTGTCACCTCCTCCTCCAATTCAGTCAGTGTGTTGGTAGGCGCTGCCCCTGTAAACCAATGCATTCTGGAGCTGTCTATGACAAGCTCCAAAATGCAGTGGCATACAGTTGAGGAGCTACTTCAGTGAGCAGCGATCAGATATCAACTGCTCACATACAGCCACACACACACACAGACGCCCACTGCAGGCGCAGGCGCCCGCACACACGGGTATAGCTGACAGGCTACCCAATCCCGCCGGCTGCTGGGCGCTCCCCACCTCCCCAAAGCTCTTGAATTGCCACGCTGGGTGCCCACCCCGCGCGGCAAGTAATGATATAGCCGCGGGGGGTGCCCAATCCCCTGTCGGCGCCACTGTCCCAACCCCCCAGTAGTAAGTGCCATGCTGGGAGCCCACCCCAACGCGGGCAAGCAATCCCAGCCGACGGGGTGCCCAACCCACGCTGGCAGAACGCACTCCCAACCATCCTTGTGCCACGCCAGAGCCCACCCCAGTGTGGCAAATGTCCCACGTTGTCCGCTTTTTGCTTTTTTACCTAAAGAAAACGGTCCCATGTAGTCTCGCCCCCTCCCACAACTCGCACCCACCCACTGTGCACCCAGCCTCCCCACCCCCCTTCACCCCATACTACCTCCAGAGCTTGGGCGATGATCTTTGGTGGACGGGAACACGTCTGCATTCTTCAAAGCCGACCGTGAACTGAGGAAATGCCGGTAAGCTGTATAATGGGCTAGATAGGGGGTTTCAACTTTGTTGCATATCTCAGACAGTTTTGGAATTTTGCACCAAATTTTTCAACATGAGGTTTTGGGACCTTCTCATGATTGATGTCACTGTCATGGCGTTATTCAGGCCCAAAGGGTGATTTACAGTCATTGCGCGGTCACTGCATGAAATCACCCTTCAGGCCTGAATAACGCCATGACAGTGACATCATTCATGAGAAGGGGTCCCAAAACCCCATGTTGAAAAATTTGGTGCCAGAATTCCAAAAATGACTGTTTTATTTAGCTGCAGCATTGCGCAGTTCCTACACAGGCTCGTAAGTTCGATTTTCAATATTTTCACTCCAGATTTTCAACATTGCCATTTTACCACACCTTCTTATGAGTAGTACAGTTGTCATTTTTCACATCTCACCCAAAATGTGTTTCCACCCATGTAGCACACAATGGCGTAGTCGGTGTGCGAATTCAATGTACAGGACAAATTAAGAAAATCACAGTGACACTGTTCATGAGCAGAGGTCTTAAAATGGCTATGTTGAAAATTTGGTGAAAAATTCCTCAAAATGACTGTTTTACGAGCGTGTGTTGCGCAGTTCCTACACACGCTTGTAAGTTCGCGAATTTTCAATATTTTCACTCCAGATTTTCAACATTACCATTTTACCACACCTTCTTATGAGTAGTACAGCTGCCATTTTTCACATCACACCCAAAACGTGTTTCCGCCCATGTAGCGCACAATGGTGCAGTTGGTGTGCGAGATCAATGTACGAGACAAATTAAGAAAATCACAGTGACACTGTTCATGAGGTGAGGTGTTAAGATGGCTATGTTGAAAATTTGGTGAAAAAATTCCAAAAAATGACTGTTTTATGAGCGTGCGTTGTACAGTTCCTATGCACGCTCATAAGTTCGTGAATTTTCAATATTTTCACTCCAGATTTCCAACATTGCCATTTTGCCACACCTTCTTATGAGAAGTACAGCTGTCAATTTTCACATCTCACCCAAAACGTGTTTCCGCCCATGTAGCGCACAATGGCGCAGTCGGTGTGTGAAATCAATGTGTGGGATAAATTAAAAAATCACAGTGACACTGTTCATGAGCAAAGGTCTAAAATGGCTATGTTGAAAATTTGGTGAAAAAATTCAAAAATGACTGTTTACGAGCATCGTTGTACAGTTCCTCACGCAGCTTGTAAGTTCGCAATTTTCAATATTTTCACTCCAGATTTTCAACATTGCATTTTACCAAACCTTCTTATGAGCAGTACAGCTGTCATTTCCAAATCTCACCAAAATGTGCTTCCGTATGTAGAGCACAATGGGCGCTTGATGCGTTACTCCCGAAATCAATGTATGGAGACAAATTAAGAAAATCACTGTGACACTGTTTATGAGCAGAGGTCTTAAAAAGGCTATGTTGAAAATTTGGTGAAAATATTCCTAAAATGACTGTTTTTCGGCGATAAGCTCATGGTTCCTTATGCCACAAATGGTCGCGAATTTTCAATATTTTCACTCCAGATTTTCAACATTGCCATTTTACCACACCTTCTTATGAGTAGTACAGCTGTCATTTTCACATCTCACCCAAAACGTGTTTCAGCCCATGTAGCGCACAATGGGCGCCAGTCGGTTTCTTGAAATCAATGTACAGGATAAATTAGAAAATCACAGTGACACTGCTCATGAGCAAAGGTCTTAAAATGGCTATGTTGAAAATTTGGTGAAAAAATTCCAAAAATGACTGTTTTTCTGACGTCGTTGTACCAGTTCCCTACGCGCTGGTAAGTTCGGCGAATTTTCAATATTTTCACTCCAGATTTTCAACATTGCCATTTTATTACACTTCCTTATGAACAGTACAGCTGCAATTTTCATATGTCACCCAAAATGTGTTTTCGCACATGTGGCGCACAATATGGTGCTGTTGGTGTGCAGCAATGTTTAGGACAGATTAAGAAAATCACAGTTACACTGTTCATGAGCAGAGGTCTTAAAATGGCTATGTTGAAAATTTGGTGACAAAAGTCCATAAAATGACTGTGATACGAGTGAGCATTGCGCAGTTTCCATGCACCCTCGTTACTTCATGACTTTGTAATATTTTCAGTCCAGATTTTCACCAGTGACATTTTTCCACACTTCCTTATGAACAGTACAGCTGTTATTTTTCACAAGATGGCTGAAGTGTGTTTTCACAGTTTCAGCGCAGAGATGCGTGGTCGCTGTGGGAAGTCATTGTTCGGCACAGATAAAGTAAAACACAGTGACACTGTTCATGATCGGAGGCACCAAAATGCCTGAGTTGACAATCTGCTGTAAAAAATCCTCAACCTAATTATATTACGGGTGTGCGTTGCACAGTTTCTATGTACGCTCGTGACTTCACCATTTTTTTAAATATTTTTAGTACAGATTTGCAACATTGCCATTTTTTACACCTCCCCATGAACATACATAGATACATAGACAGTGTCGGCAGATAAGGGCCTACGGCCCAACCAGTCTGCCCATTTAAGTTTGTAAGTTCAGTTTATGTTTTCCAGGAAGTCTGTTGCCCCTTACCCTGACCTCCAGAATTCCTTTATGTCTAGCCCATGCATTCTTAAATCCGTGATTGTTTCAGCCCCACCACTTCCTCTGCAGGGTGTTCCACTTGTCCACCACCCGTTCTGTGAAGAAATTCTTCCTCACGTTTCCTCTGAATCGTCCTCCTCCAACTTCATCCCATGCCCTCTAGTCCTGGAACATCTTTTCACTTAAAAATAGTGCATTCCTGCACCCTGTTCCTCCCTGTAAGATACTTGTATGTCTCTATCATATCCCCTCTCCCTCCTCTCCTCCAGGGAGTACATGTTCAGTGCCTTCAACCTGTCCTCATAGGACTTGTGATGCAATCCATGCACCATCTTTGTTGCCCTCCTCTGAACCTTCTCTACCCTGTCTATGTCCTTATGTAGGTAAGGTCTCCAGAACTACACAGTGTACTCCAGGTGCGGCCTCACTAGTGTCTTGTATAGTGGAATTATGATCTCCCTTTTTCCGCTGGTGCTGTCATTTTTTACATCCTGTTCGGAATGTTTTTGCACCTGTGGTGTGTAATGCCGTAGTCACTGTGCATAAGCAGCTTTCCGCTAACAAACTGATATTCCTCCTGTTCATGAGGTGGGGTCACAAAACAAACATGTTGAAGATTTGGAGTGAAAATGCCAACGAATGCCTGAGGTATTAGGGTTTCCAACTATAACGCCCAACCCTGTAGAGAATGACAGGCATCAGGGGTGTGACTTGGGATTCTTGCCTGTGATGCTCATACCATTCCACACCCTGCAGTCAGTGAGAGGCATCGAGGTATGCCTTGGACTCTTCGGCCCCAAACTTCACCCCATTCTCCTATATCGCACCCATCTCACCATATTTCGAATGAAATGGGGTGCGCATAAGGGCAAAAGACCCCAAGGAACACCGTGACACTTGTCAGTGTCTGCAGGGTGGGGTGTGGTGAAATGGCATGGCCGTTATGCCTGACGACCCAAACGCACACCCCAATGCCTGTCACTCTCTGCAGGGTGGTGGTGGGGTTGGCTTCAGTTCAATACTTCACTGCTATTCCTATTACGCAGCTCTGTAACTTCTACACTACCACTGCCAATGCCAGCAAGCAAACATTCGGCATTGACAAATGCTTGTTTTTCTTTACTATTGTATACCGTGGTTCAGGGAGTACAGCACTTGAGGCTGGTGGGGGCATTACAATGTGTGGTGATTGGACCTGTGTCCTGACAGGGTCTGCCTTCACAAGTCCCCTCTCACTAGGATTTGCAACTCTTGGTTGGTCCACTGAAGTTTCTCCGTCATTAGTGTTTGTTTCTTTTGTCATGTTATGGCTAGTAAACTCTGTATTGGTTTTAGAAACTGTTTTCATTTAAAAATCCTGAATTCCAAAATCTGCATTTTGATTGTTTTTGGAAGCCCAAGAGCAATCCATGAAATTATGTTCTATTTCTTCACACAAGTTGCACTTTGGTTCTTTGAAACAGTGAGCACTTGGGTGACCTGTTTCCCCACAGTTTGTACATTTAAGAATATCGCAATTTATACTAATATGCCTGTTCAACCCACATTTAATGCAGGCTCTAGGCTGGCCTGGATAAAACAAAAAAACTTTATCCCGCCCTATGTAAAAGCAATTTGGGAGGTAAACAATATCATTGCCTTTTTGCTATAGTTGGACCTTGATCTTCCATCCCCCCATCCAAAACCCTTCATCATTCAGTGTTGGGATAGAGTTCCCCTGTATAGCACAGCATTTTTCCAACTAGTACAGCACATCTGTTACATTGACTTCTTTCCTAAATAATACAGTAATCACGTGGAAGGGTTGCTTGGTTGAAGGTATGACAATAAAAGGCTCCCACAGTGGGTTAGTGTTGAGGTTTGCATATTTACACCAAAAATGTTCTATTGTAGCGGGGGTTCTGAAACTGATGTTGAATGAGGCCTCCCCTATAGCATGTATCAATGCATAGACTTCCGAGGGTGAGAAACCCAAAGACTGTTTCAATAATGTTTTTCCAAAGTACTGTCTGTTTGGCATTTTTTCCTTGTTCCCAACACAGCAGAGACGTAGTGCGTTTCATCTTTTTGCAAGTTCCACTGGTCTGTGGATCAAGCTGGCAAAAGTAGCATTAGAGACCTCTCCTGTCCCATTCTGTTGCCCCAAAAGACTAGGGAGATGGAGACTGTTTGAATTAGTATTAGGGTGCTCAAGTGCAGTTACTAGTGAGTCAGTGTTATCATATACATGTAAAGATAAATGTTCAGTACTTGGGGTTTCAGAAGCGCATTGTGCATCAGAGACCATCTCCATGTTAGAGTGTACCACTGGGTCTCCCAATGCATTTTCTCTTGGCAGTGGTATTGATGAATTCGGTAGCCAAGCCCCTTCTGGGGTTTTGATCCAATCTGTATCCTTCAGTGCTGACTGGGGTGACCAATTCTCCGCATCTCCTTTACTACTCCCAGGACCCTAGGGTGCGGTCTGTTGTTCTAAATCCAGGCATTCTGTGTGAGGGTCGGCTATGAAAAGTTTTTCTGGGCAAGTTATTTTCAACTGTTCCAGTGACTGCATAGATCATTTTCTATTTTTTCCTCATCCTGTTTTTGTTTCTCCTGAGTTTTCAAAATCAGCATTCGTACTTTTCTTAATTCCAACTCCAAAATGTGCTGTTTTTCCTGTTGAGTGAGTTCGCCAATAGGCGTGTTGAAAATCTCCTCCCCATCATCCTCATTTTCTTCTACCTCCATTACTATGGGGCCAGTTTGTTCTTGAACCCCATGGTTAGAGACAATATGCTGGCCACCCCTCCGGTGCATTCCATCCACCCAGCTCCCAGAGGTTTGTGCTCCACTGTCCTCCTCAGCGTCCAGCAAACTACTGCTGTCCTCCATCCTGGCACTCAGGAACAGCGCCACAGGAATTTCCCTGGTGCCTTGGTCAAATTTTCCCCCATTCACTAAAAATACCACCAAAAGCTTAATCCAGTTCATGGTCAGTTGGTATTCATCTGTATCCCCTTCCCCAGGCCGTGCCTGAAAATAGACAGAATTTGTCTAGTGCACTTACCCGGTCAACAAAAACGAAATAAATAAGACTCTTTCACATCCTACAAATATCTAGGCATATGGCTGGCCCCCGCCTAAACATCTCTACCCACGTAGAAGCCATCACCTCAAAATTGCTCCCCAAGCGTGGTATGCTTTACCACAACAGAGACTGCCTTCCACTGCCAGTGAGGCATGAATTACTAACAAAAATGATCACAACTATTTTTGACTACAATGATGTAGTATACAGCAAAGCCCTTGCCTCATCGTTATCCAGGCTAGACTCTCTTCTAAATGCTTTCTGACGATTCACCACAGCCTTCCATCTCAGAACCCACCACTGTTCTCTTTACGCCACTCTCAGTATGACACCCCTATCCCATCACTGCTACATTCACTCAGTCTCCATAATATCCAAATTCTGGTTCAACCTGCTACCTCCCTACCTCTCAGGGAGGTTATCCCCAGCGAACCCATCTCTGTACATCGTTCAATCAAGGGAGACCCGCTCTTTCTCACTGCCCAAACCATCCTCATCTGCTGGCAAATCCACCTTCTCCTACAGGCTCCCTTTCTTATGGAACCAACTATCTCGTCTCCTAAGAAACTCTCCCTTGCATAACATTATAAAACAGCAACTTTGCTTGCTTCCACCCTCCTTCTGCTCTTGTTTTTCATCTTCCCTGGCCTCAACTCCATGCCATCCAAACTTCCAAGCAAAACGTTAAATTATGCATTAATGTCTGGCTATTTCCTCTCTGAAGCAACTAATCTGCTATTTATGTACTGTATGTCCTTTCAGTATAAAGCATGTAAAATAATGCCGCTGTATACACTATGTAATTGTTGCTGATGTATAAATTACATATAGATGAACTACCCTGTATAGCCATACTAACTATGGCTCTTTATGTATCCATATGTATATATGTGTCTATTCTCATGTGTACAAATTTGTTACCCCAATTCCTGGGTCACACCTGAAAATGGGCCTTGGCTCAGTGTGCCTTTCCCGGTTACCAGATATTTAAATAAATAAATTTAAAAAATGTACATGCCCCTGTGCTCAGGCATGTAATGGCGTGCAGCAGGGGAGAGCACAGGGGTGCCCCATTGAAATGAATGGGAGTCGATTTTCATTACTATCTAATATATTATGATGGTGAGTTGCAGATTAATGAAGGCCATCGCTTGACTGACAAGGCCCTTATCAGTCAAGTAGTGGCCTTAATTAATCTCCAAGTTGCTATCATAATGTGTTCAATATTAATGAAGATTTACTCCAATTAATTTCAATGGGTGCACCCCCATGCTGTCTCTTGCCGAACGTAATAACATGCCTGAGCACAGGGGTGTGTATATGATGAGGTAAGTGGAAGGGATAGGTTGGTCAGCTTGTCAGGGACAAATCACGATTACTTCCAGCTAAAATATAGGTTGGCAAGAAAATATTAAAAATGACAGAAATGGACTATTGCCAACCTTAGGCACCATATCCTGAAAGTAGTACCCTAAGGTCAGAAAATCACTCTAAGAACCAAAATGAATTACCCTTAGGAGGATCAACTCAACTTGTGCTAGCCATTTATTGTGAAAAGAGTACTTCTGTACTGCCCCATAATATTTAATTAATTTATTGTCAAACACAGTCATATAAAGCTGCAACATCACATTTGTGGTAGAATGCAGTTTCTACTCAATTCATAGTTAGAAGGACAAGCAGAGAGAAGCTGCACAATGCCATACAGTGAGCCAATACTTCTGAAAGGATTTGAGCTTGTACCACCTAAGGCAAACCCTAGTACCATCTGGCTCAGTCATTTTCTATGAATAACCATACCACTCTGCCTTCTAGTTTATCATATCTTCACAGACGAAATTAACAATTTGTATCAGTGTGAGAACTCACTCTGTGGTGAGCTAGAGCAAGAATATAAATAGGGATGATATATATGGCAGAACAGAATATAAACAGTAAATCATTCAAATATTGTGGTTGGTTTGCTACTGGAACAGATGAGGTTTTGTAATGTTAAGCTTCTGCTTTTTTGCTGAAATAAAACTAGATCATCATTCTTTCAACCACAAGCCAAACCAAGGCACCCTGATCCATCCAAGCAGCATGTGAGCATTGTCGTTTTCTGTCCAACTCTACTGTTATGACATCTTCCCACTGTAGCAACAATTCTTCACCACAGAGTGAAGCAGTGTTTCTGTTATGTATTTCTGTCATACTAATTCTGTGTGGGTTGGTGAAAGGTTTACTGTGGTACAGCTACTGACATCGATTTCTGCTGACTGAAATGGATATCATTTCATTTCAGTATTTATAATCTATCCAAAAATCATTTACATTGCGCAAAAAAAGTCAAGTTAGAAGAAAGACAAAGCATACAAAGATGTGATATCTAAAAGAGGAAAAGGTCATGTTAGATAGACAGACATTTATCTGAATGGGTAACATCTTAATGGGAACATAGTGTCTGTAATGGGATGGAGTATCAAGGGCTATGACTTCTACTGATCTGGTACATTTTTTCTGCATGAGTGAGAGAAATGGCTAACAGAAAAAGTTCTTTCTATGTCTAGAAAATATTCAAAATACAAATGAAACAGTTCAGGTGGTGTGTTGAACAAGGTACAGCTGTCAGTTATCCCCCCTCCCTAAAGAGTGCATTTAAAAACAGATTGGAATGGAATGGAAAGGCATTATGGAAGTATAGCCTAAGGTATGAAGAGGTGGAAGGACATCTTATTGTCTTGAAGTGTGCTATATTCTATCCATGTGTCCCGACTAAACAATAAAAAAGGAATGCTTAATATAAATTGGGTGAGGAAATCCCTGCATCCTTATTGGCCGAGACTTGTTTCTAGCCATAGGCCTCAAACAGCACTACCAATGACTTAAAACAAGTTCCTACCATCCAGGCGAAGTGCAGTTCATATCTGTGCTACTGTGGAATTTTCATGTACTAAATGTCAGCCGTATTATTTTTTCCAATCTATGTATTTCCATCTACCCTATTTTTCTACAGCCATAATTGCACTTGTGCCATCTCTTGTTCCCTTATCAGTTCTTCATCTGCTTGTTTTATTTGAATACAGACAATCGCTTACCCACACACTTGTTCATTCTATCTCCACTGGCTGCCATCACTAACAGTAATGTTCTCGAGTAGTGGCCACCAACTTGATTTCTCACTTCTCTGCCTGCCAACTTGGTTCTTCTACAGTACAACAAGTTGTACTGCAGCTACTTCAATTGCCCCATTAATTAAATAATATCCAACCACGGCCATTACAGTCGCTATTACTGCCGCATTCACCCTCTTCTGAAACTGGAAGTAATAAGCGGTGTAGTAGTACTTTACTCTGCAATGCACTTCCATCAGTGAGAACACTCAATAACCAAGTACCGGTGTTCTCATCCAGACAGGGTTCCTGACACAATGTGTGTGAGTTCAGCCTGCTGTCAATTTCAGGTAATTGCTAGCATGAAATCTAGCGAGTAGACGGGATTTACCAGCACATTATAATAATTTGTGAATTTTTTTTTTATGTTATTGACACAAATCCACTGAACCAGCCTTATTTACTTATGTTTTTCTGTTTATCAACCTAAAGTCCTGGTGGCCCCCTTCTGTCTGTCCCTAGTCCCAGCCCTGTCACCCTGGCATCCCCTAGGACTTATGTGGGTCTTCCTCCTCATATTCCTCCAGAGCTTCCGCCCTCTGGTGGTGATGGTTTGGTCTCCCCTTACCTCCGTCATGAACGGATCTGGTTGTGGGAGGGACCTGCCTAAGTAGCCAGGAGCAGGGCTTGCAGACTGGGTGGCATCGTCCTGCCACTCAGGGATTTTCCATTTTCTCCCTGATTTCCCTAGGATGTTGGTGTCAGGAGCCCACCATGCATGCACCCACACATGCATGCATTGTGCGGTGCCTGTCAATGTCCCCCCACCCACTAGCTGCTCTCACTGTACTACCACCTGTGGTCACCAAGGTAGCAGTATAGCAGTAGAGCTGACTACCCTCCCTCCCTCTCTAGAAGAGGACAGTATCTGTTGGAAGGCTCGATCCTCCTCCCCCTGACTGGCACCCTGCAGCCCGAGCTTGTTCCTGAACTCGAGCTGCTGCTGTGTGAGAGGTAAGGCATTAAGTGACTCAGCCCTCTGCACCACCAGGCCAACTGACAAGCAATATTTACAAAGTATAGCGACCTGTGGTGGCAGTAAGCAGGCAAAGGACATATTTTTCTTTTTCTTGTAGCATAGTTTCAAATAATTTCAAATGTTAATCTTTAACTGTTTTATTGCAGAAAGGACTCTTTATATAAGCAATAAGGCACTCTGGGGGCATTGGTTGTACTAGGTTCACCCCATGGCCAGGGGTTGAAGGCACCCGGCTTTGCCTCTTGCCTTACCATGGCCCTAGATGTGGGTAAACCTAGGACAACCAATGCTCCATCATGCCTTATTGCCTAATACTAATCTCCCTGTTTGTCTAACATCCACTTCAGCACCTGTTACCATGACAAAGATTCAAACACCAACTAGTCTCAGTCTCCTGTTCTCTCACTATCTCACCACTCAAGAATGTGATTTCTCACACTATTAGCATCTACTTCACTCATTGTCCCACGCCAAAAAAGCAACAGCAATGCTGAACAATTACAAAAAAATGCAAGAAGTCAGTACAAAAATATATAAAACCAAAAATTAAGCAGCACAGTACTGTATGACTGTGTGTGTGTGTGTGTGTGTTACAAATCTCTAAGGTGATTTCAGCGAATCAGGCTACATCTTATCTACAGTGTGTTGTTATGCAGGAGTATTAATGGGGGTCGCTCCATTTCAGTGCCAAGGGAGGGTGGGGTGGGATAAGCACATAAAAATTCTCTAACCCTACTATAAATCATACCATAAGAGACACCCCTCAGATGCCCTATTAACTTATATAGCAAAATCAGACTGCAAGTACGGTATTTTCTTTTCAGTTCACTGCAGTATTTTCTTTAAAATCAGAAACACACATACTTATTTTATAATTTCTATTTAGGGCCCATATAATAAGTGCAATAAGGTTCTCTCTAATTAACCCCATGGATCTGGGACACAGGACAGCATTGTGCTCTGCTGTGCACTGAGCCCTCCAGAGTTTGAAATAATGGACTGGGGCCTGGGCTGACTGTGCAAGGGGTGGGAATGGTGGGTTACTGCAGTGCTGATGTGGATCAGAGTGAAGGCCACAGAACTGTTATTTGACTCTTGTGTAAGATTCACCAGTTTGCCATCAAGTTACTCTGTGTAGTGTATGTATGACATCTGCATTCACTTTGCCATTCTATAATGGACTGCCTGCTGCAGCACAGAGACAGGGAGGGTTGAGATTCCACCAATTGGAAAGGGAGAGATCCAGAAAACTGGGCTGATAGAGTTTGCAGTCGATCAGGACCTGATGTTTGCTAAACAGTCAGGTATGTTTAATCAACCGATTGCAGCCCGAGCATAACTGACATGTACATGCTTATTTTCCCATAGTTTAAGTGCAAATGCAGTCACCTAATCACACAGTGAAATACAGTTCACTAACCAGGTGTTTATTTAAGTAAGAGACAATCTGTTACAGTGAACCCAGGGCTGAGAAAAAACAGTAAAAGAGCTGCTGCTGACACTGAGTGACTGGGGAGAGTCATGCACTTCAGAGCTAACAGCTGTTGCCATCAGAGTGATCAAGGAGCGAGTGAGTGAGAAGCTGAGAGCTGGAGAAATGATGTCATGGCCCCTGAGTCACGTGATCATGTGCTTCAGGATGAACCCATATGTACTGGCTGCCAGCCAGCCAGTTCACCATGTACCAGTTAGTGTGAGCTGACAAACTACATTAGTTTACGGATGAAATTTTGCAGCTGTAGCTGGATGCCCTCTATGAGAGATCAGGGCAGGTCATATACAGTACCTGAATAAAATCGATGGAACTGGACGTCTCTTCACTTTTTCTGAGTCAAGTGAGTTGGCAGGAGTGCCGTTCATTTACTGTTGATTTTCAGAAGGAACAGTGTGCTGTCACTGATGAGGGCTAGTCACTCTGTTGCCAGACCTATCAATGGATGAGTTCTATGCTTTTCAAAAAACAGAGTTACTGTTTGAGAGTCATTACCATATTTTTCAGACTTCTCTTAAAGTTGATGGTGTATCCCATTTAGTAGCATCAGTTGGGGTACTGATTCATATTTCTAAAGTGCTTTCAGCCATAATCCATGAAATGATCCAATGTATGCCACCAGCATGGGAAGTAAACTGTTTGCCCATCTGCAGCTTCATGGGCCTATGGCCTATAGTACTGATGGTCAGTCGACTGTCTGTCAAGCCTCAGTCACTAGTGTTAGGGCACTCCAAGCACCACCATCTATTTATTTATTTAAACATCGGTAATCAGGATTGACCAGCTTCTGCCATCAGAAGTCCACACCCCTGGGCTAGCACTACCATCTGGAAATAAGCACAAAGAAAGCACTCCTGCTGTATCAGAAATTGCTTTATTAGTACTGAATACTGTGCAAAATACAAAATAGTGCATAAATAAAGTACTGTAACAGGACCACCTATCTAACAAACCCAGACACTTCAAGACAATAAACTTCTACCTCAGGGGGTGTGGCATTACCCATCACCTGAGGCAACTGCTTTGCTAGCTTTGCGGTCATTAACGTACAGCCTGATGAGAGGTAATGAGTAACCAGGCCACCTTCTCCGCAATAACTGTACAACTATTATTGTTGTTTGGGTTTACTTCTGCCATCCAGTCAACAGCTGGAATTACAATGTGGGTGTTTCAGTTTGTTTGCTGTGTTTAAAGTCACTTGGGGAGTGTGGCTTGTTTGTTCAAATATTTAAGTGCACCAATGCAAGATTCCAGGAATCCCAGACTTTCAGCCTACCACAACACAACATTGAGTACCCAGAGAGCACTGTAGCAGGGGAAGAGCCCTGTTTAACATCTGACAGGCTACAGTGTGGGATTATGAGAAGTAGAGGGAAGTCTGACAGTACAGATGGGCCTATAGCCCTGAGGGTGGACTGTTGTCATACTGTCCAGTTCTCTGTACTGTATTGGCACTGTTCAACCTCTGTATTTATTGTTACTTGTATTTGTACCCCAGGTGACTTTATCCATTTTCAGTTGGAAGTTATATTGTGTGGGGTTGGCACTGCATTGTGTATATTGTTTGGTCACAGAAGGTATGTTGAAAGTGGTGAGGTGGGTAGGTACTGCACCCCAGGGGAAGGTACCACACTTCTAACCAACCCACTTAAATTCTCTGGGAGGAGGCATTGTGCTATTTTATGTAGGCTACGGACCCCCATGTATCTCAGGAGTAAAACACTGGCCTTTTCAACGTTTGAACTTGAGAGAGAGGCAAAGGGATATCATCGTGTGTGTGTTGCTATCTAAGGATCTGCACCCCAGCATCCATGGAAGGCATTGCTTGAAGCTAGGACCAGGTCAATATAATTAATTAGGGCCAATAGTCACACTTCTCAAATGTGTTTAAAGGCAGAAGACACTAACAACACATTTAATGTGGGTGCTTATTGGCCCAGAATTACACACCAATGTGTGTCTTATTGCATATTTATTAAACTGTAGGATTTTCATGAATTCTGATTGGCTAGAAATATTCCAAACCATGATGTTAGAACAATGCAATATCAGGGTTGGGAAAAGAGTCTAGACATTAACCACTTAACATTATTGATCCTTACACCATCTAGCCTGATGTCCAGGGTTGCATCACTCATCTCCGACTGCATTCACAAACAAGGACCCTGCCTTTATCACTAACAAACTTTAAGTAGACCCTAAAAAAACAACTCCATTACGCTTTAAAAAATATATATATTTCATAGTTTCCACATCATCTCTTCGCTCCTCACATATAACGTTTTAAACAAGCATTTGTCAATGCCGAATATTTGTTTGCTGACATTGGCATTGGTAGTGTAGAAGTTACAGAGCTGCATAATAGGAATGGCAGCGAAGTATTGAACTGAAGCCAACCCACCACCACCCTGCAGAGAGTGACAGGCATTGGGGTGTGCCTTTGGGTCATCAGGCATAACCACCATGCCATTTCACCACACCCTACCCTGCAGACACAGGACAAGTGTCACGGTGTGCCTTGGGGTCTTTGGCCCTTATGCACACCCCATTCCATCAGAAAATACAGTGAGATGGGTGCGGTATAGGAGAATGGGGTGAAGTTTGGGCCGGAAGAGTCCGAGGCACACCTTGATGCCTCTCACTGGCTGCAGGGTGTGGGTGGGGGTGAAATGGTATCAACATGACAGGCAAGAATCCCAAGACACACCACTGATGCCTGTCATTCTCTACAGGGTGGGGCGTTATGGTCGGAAACCCTAACGCCTCAGGCATTCATTGGTATTTTCACTTCAAATTTTCAACATGTTTTTTTTGTGACCCCACCGCATGAACAGTGGCAATATCAGTTTGTTAGCTGAAAACTGCTTTTGCACAGCAACTATGGCATTTGGCACCACAGGTGCAAAAACACATTCCGAACAGGATGTGAAAAATGACAGTGGTACTGTTCATGGGGAGGTGTAAAAAATGGTAATGTTGAAAATCTGCTGTAAAAATCTTAAAAAAACTGGTGAAGTCACGAGCGTGCATAGAAACTGTGCAACGCACACCCGTAATGTAACTAGTTTGGGGATTTATTTTACAGCAGATTGTTAACACAGGCATTTTGGGACCTCCGATCATGAACAGTGTCAGTGTGATTTTCTTTATCTGTCCCGAACAATGATTTCCCACAGCGGCCACGCATTTCTGTGCTGAAAGTGTGAAAACACATTTCGGCCATGTTGTGGAAAATGACAGCCGCACTGTTCATAAGGAGGTGTGGAAAAATGCCACTGGTGAAAATCCGGACTGAAAATATTACAAATTCATGAACTTAATGAGGGTGCATGGAAACGGTGCAGTGCTCACTCGTAACACAGTCATTTTATGGAGTTTTGTCACCAAATTTTCAAAACAGCCATTTTAAGACCTCTGGTCATGACCAGTGTCACTGTGATTTTCTTAATCTGTCCCAAACATTGTTTTCGCACACCGACATACCATTGTGTGCTACATGTGCGGAAACACATTCTGGGTGAGATGTGAAAAATGGTAGCTGTACTGCTCATAAGGAAGTGCGGTAAAATGGCACTGTTGAAAATCTGGTGTGCAAATATTACAAATTCGCAAACTTGCCAGCGTGCGTAGGAACTGCACAATGTGCGCTCTTAAAACAGTTATTTTTGGGAATTTTTTCACCAAATTTTCAACATAGCCATTTTAACACCTCTGCTCATAACCAGTGTCACTGTGATTTTCTTAACGTGTCCCATACATTGATTTCGCACACCGACTGTGCCATTATGACTTCATAGGCAGAAACATGTTGTGGGCAAGATGTGAAAAATGACAACTGTACTGCTCATAAGGAGGTGTGGTAAAATGGCAATGTTGAAAATCTAGATGAAGATATTAATTTGCTAACTTATATGAGCGTCGTAGGAACTCTACGCATGCCTTCATTAAAACAGTCATTTTGGAATTTTCACCAAATTTTCAACATAGCCATTTTAACACCACTGCTCATGAACAGTGTCACTGTGATTTTCTTAATGTGTCCCATACATTGATTTCCCACATCGACTCAGCCATTGAGCACAACATGGGCGAGGCAGCGTTTTGGATGAGATGTGAAAAATGACAGCTATACTGCTCATAAGAAGGTGAGGTAAAATGGCAATGTTGAAAATCTGGGTAAAATATTGAAAATTAAATGAACTTACGAGGTGTGTAGGAACTTCATAACTGCGGCTAAATAAAACCAGTCCTTTTAGAATTTTTCCACCAAATTTTCAAAATAGGCTTTTTGAGAGCCCACCTTATGAACACTGGCAGTGTTGTTTTGTTAATCACTCTGGAAAGGTGATTTCACGCAGTGGCTGCGAAATCACCCTTCGGGCCTGAGTAACGCCATGACAGTGACAGCATTCATGAGAAGGGGTCCCAAAAACCCCATGTTGAAAATTTGGTGCAAAAATTCTAAAAAATGCCTGAGATATGCAACAAACTTGAAAAAACCCTTTCTATTACATTATACAGCTTACCAGCATTTCCTCAGTTCGCGGTCAGCTTTGAAGAGTGCAGACGTGTTCCCGGTCCACCGAAGATCATCGCGCCAGACTCCGGAGGTAAGTAGGGGTGAGGGTGGGTGTGGGAGGCACGGTGCGCAGTGGAGTGGTGCGGGTGGGGGCAGGAGACTGCGTAGGGACCGCTTTTCAATTTACAGGTTTTTTTTATTACTAAGGCGACTTGGGACATTTGCCATGCTCTGGTGGGCTCCCAGCGTGGCAGTTGGAAAGGCTGTTTGGGGGGGCTGGAGCCGACGGGGGATTGGGCACCCCCATCGGCCATACGGGCTTGTGCCATGCTGGGGTGGGCTCCCAGCGTGGCACCAGGAAAGCTTCTTTGGGGGACGTGGAGCCAACGGGGCATTGGACACCCCCATCGGCTATACAGTATATGCATGGATGGGGGAGCGTGTCAGCACGCAATATGCATGCATGCGTGTTGAGGGGGGGAGCTCTGCTCACTGAAGTGGAGCTCTCCCTTTCAACTGTATGCCACTGCATTTTCAGCTGTCATAGACAGCTGGAGCAGTGATTGGCGCACTGCGACCGCACCTGCAAACACACTGACTGAATTGGAAGAGGCTGACACACCTCTGGAAAACTCGGATGATGGCACTATGTTTCTTGCACATGCGTGCAAGCAAACATAAACATTATGTACTATTCTTAATTTTAATTGGCAGTGTCCCTCTGCTGACCGTGAAAGATACTGTATATATGTGCTTAATGAATGAATGACAGGATTCATTCATTGCGTGCATATATACAGTATGCACTCAGACAGGGCTCAGTCGACTGCTGTCCATGGTGATGAGAGGTGGGCTGTGCCATTCGCCAGCTGGGGACAGGTTGGGGGGTGCAGGGGTGGTCTGGCAATGTCAAGGGAGGCCACTAGATTACCAGGGATTATGGATTCAAGTGTATATATGTTTACAGTAATCACAGGAAAGTGCCACATGTGAGTGGCTGGCACCGAGGCTTGGGAGGGTGCGATAAGCCCTGTTGGACTAGTGGTAAAACATTATGGTAATCAGGATGAGGGTCCGATAGCACAGAGGGGCTTTAGCGTTTACACCGTGGGGGACTGGGGGCAGGGGGGGTCAGACAGCCCTGCGGGGCTTCTCAGGCTTAGGGACTGGGGGGGCTGTTGTGCCCTATAAAACTTTGGATGTGGCTTGTGACATGCCCCTTTTAGGTATGCCCTGCATTTGGTGTACCTTTGCACATGTCACAAGTCATAGGACTTAGCTGTGGAGACCATGCCCCATAAAGAATTGGGCACAGGGTCCTTGGCGCAACTGCACCCCACGCATGTCACAACTTGTGACATGTGTAGGGATGCTTATAGAATCAGGCTCACTGTCTTTTATAGTGTATGGTCCCCACACACAGAAAACATAGAAACATTGAAGTTGACAGCAGATAAGGACCGCAAGGTCCATCCAGTCTGCCCATTTCTTTTTCTGCCTTATAAATGTGCCATCGTCCCTTGCTGTCAGTGGCCTATCTATTCATACTCATCCGTATTGCTCCCTTATGCCTATCCCATGCCTGTTTGAAGCCCTGCACTGTATTCATACATGAGTCTACAACATTTAAAAATAACACTCACTTTTATTGATAGATACACATGCGGTTGGTGAAATAGAGCCAAAATAATGTGCATCGATACAAGAAAAGAAAATTAAACAGAGGAAACAAGGCAGCTATTGGTGGTCCTGCTATTACTGAAGTTTTTAAGAAAAGAAAAGAAATGTTTTTTCAGCACTGCTCTCTTCTGGTGCCAGCTCTCACTACTGCAGCCATTTCATGAAGAGTAGAGGCTTCCATAACGAGCGTACCTGAAGGTGTCTGAAGTTGTGATGCAGTAGCTACGAATCTAGTGCAGCACAACAAGCAAATGATGCAGCTACTACAACACAACAACATTGTTCTAGGTATGGATTTCTGCCTAGAACAACCTACTACCATACACTATGAAAAGGAAATCTTGCTTGGTCCACCGCAATATTAGAGATAGCTTGCTAATGCTGGGATGTTCTGGGACTATTTGGGGGGAGGGGAATATTTAAATAATCATTACAAATACTTGAAATTATTTTATTTTTTAATTTTTCTAACTCTGTTTATTTGTCCTGCTTCCTGGAACTCTCTCGGGCTGCCTCTACTCGGCGGCCGCTCTACGCTGACCTGGTCCCTTGCCTCCTCAGAGGGTATGCTGCCCCTCCACCAACCTCCGAACGGGAACCCCCCAGCTCTGAGCTCCCTGGAGTAGGGCTGCCACTCCATCTGGCACTCTATCTACAATCTAGTGCCGGACGAGGAGGAGGAGGGGAAAGAGGCTGAGGCAAGGTCTGGTATTGGCATGTGGCGGTGACCGGGAGAGGAGTCATTGTCTTTCCAGGCGCAGGCAGTTTTTCCTTTTGTGTGCTTGCCTCCATGTGCAGCTGTGCAATGATGTCAGCACAGAAAGATCCATAGATGTCAGCTGCACAAGTCTCCGATTTGATCCCAGCGTTGGTAGTACCACTGGTCTCCACCGGATGTCACTATTGTACCAGAATGCCCCTAGATCTCACCCCAGGGAAAGGAGAGCTGTCCTCCGGATGCTCAATCCTACTTCCTCCCTGGCAACCCCCAGCACCCAGGCTCATTTCTGAACTAGGGGCGCTGGTGTGACACTAGGTGTGACGTCCAGCGCCTCAACCCTCAGCGGCACTGGGCTGGCTGCTATTTTATTTTATTTTACTACATTTATCTTGGACTCATAATTACAGTAAGATTCTTAATGTTGTCTGTTCTTGTATGATTGTGCTTCAGTGATAGTTAAGGTCACTTAACAATACTTCACAACACACCTGAGATTTAAGCAATATACCACGAGAGGGTATGGGTGATAGATCAGTGAAGAAAGGAGGGTTACTAGCAGGGTACCGCAGGGTTCAGTACTGGGACCGGTCCTTTTTAATGTCTTTATAAGTGACATTGCAGAGGAACTGGAAGGAAAATTATGTCTCTTTGCAGATGACACAAAGATCTGCAATAGGGTTGGTACACAAGATGGAGTGGAAAGGATGAGAAGGGACTTGGCAAGGTTGGAGGAATGGTCAAATGTATGGCAGCTCAGATTCAATGCAAAGAAGTGCAAGGAAATGCACCTGGGAAACAAAAACCCAGGGGAAGAGTACACAATGGTGGGTGAGATACTGACAACAGTAAAAATGGAAAGGTACCTGGGGGTAATTATATCAGATTACCTAAAGGTGGGCAAGCAATGTGAGAAGGCAGTAAGGAGGGCTGGGCGGATACTGGGATGCATAGGGAAAGGCAACAATAGTAAAAAACAGGAAGTTGTTATCCCTCTGTACAGACAGTTGGTGAGACCCCATCTGGAGTACTGTGTACAGTTCTGGAGACCCCATCTCGGCAAAGACATATACAGAGTGGAGGTTGTCCAGAGGAGGACAACCCAAAATGGCGCAGGGTCTGCACCAGAAGACATATGAAGAAAGACTAAAGGAGCTTAATATGTATACCCTTGAGGAAAGAAGGGAGAGAGATGGGACATGATAGAAACTTTCAAGTCAAATCAAATCAAATCAAATCAAATATTTATTTATTCAGGCGATCATCATTGAGCAAGGCTCATTTACAAGATGGACCTGATAAGGTCAAGGTTCGAGTTGGTGCACAGCAATTACATCACATACTTATGAGACAGTTATACATACAGAAACAAGAAAATGTTATTTATAACACAATAATATTCAGAGAATTCACATGTTAAAGCTTGGCAAGAGAAAGTTAAACTAACATCTACAATATGTACAATACATATATATCACAATGAGGGCCATGACAGTCACTCACATAATGAGTACAAGGATGGTGAAGGGAATATTGGGTGCCATATACTGGCGGTGTCTGGCTGGAAGGAATATGCCATATGTGATTGGAATAAGGTTTTGTGGGATGACTATTCTATCTCTAGCGGTAGCAACTGCATTTCTCTGTGAAGAAGGCTGTACAGAGCTGCTTGAAGGATGTAAATGGAATGATAATGGACAGTTTTGAGGATTTTTGTAGGGTGTTCCATGCTGTAGCTAGAGAATAGCTGGTTGCTGCCCTCCCTATTTTGGTGTTGACTTTGGGCAATTTGAGCAGGATGATATTGTTGCTTCTTAGGGCATAGGAGCTGGGAGTGGTCAGGTTGAAGCAGTCCAGGATATAGCTTGGGAGTTTTTGATAAAGCTCTGTAGATCCATAGAGCTGCATTTCTGCTCCTCCTGACATGAAGGAAACCCATCCAACTGAATCATAGAGAACAATGGTGAGTATTATATGGCAGGTCTGTAATGAACCTTATTGCTCTATGGTATAAGGTATCCAACTTTTGAAGGTAGAGAGTGGAGCAGTGACTATAGAGAAGTCTGCGTGATCAATGACTGATAGAAAGATGGCCTGGACTAATTTCATCTTTGAATCTCTATTAAGGAAGGGTTTTAATCTGTAGAGGAGGCCAAGCCTTAAGTGAAGCTTTTCAGCAGTTGTTCTAGATGCTGAGTAAAGTCAAGTCTGTTGTCAATCCACACACCTAGGTATTTGAAATTTTCAACATACTCAGATTTTCTCAAGTATAGTGCATATCTGGGAGACTGATTGAAGAGGATGTATTGGTGGAGTTTGGGTTGTGAACATCATTGCTTTGGTTTTCTTTGCATTTAGCAGAGCTTTTCAGAAGCTGATGTTGTAACAGGGAGAATTCTGCTTGTAGGATTTCATGAGCAACTTTAGGTGAAGGGTTGCTGACATACAGTACAGTGTCATCAGCAAAGAGATGTACTGAGGACTTGGTAAGGGTTGAATCAATTTTATTTATATAAATGGCAAAAGAATAGGACCCAGAATAGAGCCTTGGGGACTCTCTTGACAGTGGTCTTAATGGGAGAGGTCACCTTCAGCTTTTACCTGCTGTGATCTACGGAGAGGTAGCATCTGAACCACTTAAGGGAGGATGGATCTAGGCCAATGGAGTGTAGGGATGAGAGTAGCAGTTCATGATCCACAGTGTCGAATGCTTTGCTCAGGTCCAGGAATACTGCACAGACATTGTTCTTTTATCCAGTTCGGTTTGCCAATCATTGGTGACCTTGGCTAATGCATGATAGTGCTATGTTTGCCCTGAATCCAGATTGAGCTGGATTTAATAGATTAGCATTGTCCAGATATTCCCTTAACTGAATACTCACTAATTTCTCCAGCATCTTGGATAACACAGGTAGGATGGAAATGGGCCTGTAGTTATTAAGATCCATAGGATCCCTGATTTTAGAAGGGGACCACTTGGGCTGTCTTCCACAGTGCGGGAATAGAGCCAGAGTTTAGGGAAAGGTTAAAGAGGTGAGTTAGGGGACTGCAAGCACATGACACGCAATCTTTAGAAAGAATAGGTCCAGAAGATCTGCTCCTGCACTTTTTGGTATCTAGATGCCATAATAGATCCTCAACTTGTTTCAACAGTATAGGTTTGAAGCTAAAGGAGAGTCAACTCTTTGTTCACCAGTATAGTGGGAGCTTAAATGATCCCTTAATAGGTTAGCTGGGGAGGAGTCAAAGGCAAGGCCAGCTGTTGTGAAGTGGTTGTTGAATGCATCCAGGATTTCCAATGTGCCAGTAATGGGGCCATAGTTACTGTGTAAATGGGTTGGAAGGGGTTGTTAACATCCTGGCCCATCATCCCTTGATGGTGCCCAAAATCTAGCAGTATTATGGTAGGAGGAGTCGAGCTGGCCAGGTAGTAGGCAGCCTTTGCATCCCTAACTTTCCTAGTGCATTTATTCCTGGCTTTCCTAAAGATCATCCAGTCCATGATATTCTTAGTTTTTCTTGTTACTTTCCAAAGTTTATCTCTCTCCAGCAGTGCAGCTTTGAGGTCAGCTGAAAACCAGCGACAGGATTTGTTTTATTAGGATACTAGAGATTGGGGCATGGGTGTTAAGGGCATTTAATATAATGCTATTTAGCACCTGCTGAGCTTTTCTACAGAATATGCAAGATAGAACTTTTGCCAGTGTGGAGAGTAGGCTAGATCATGCAGATATCCTTCAATATTGATGTTTTCTTGGATCTCCTCATGAGAATTTTGCAGGATCTGTTTTAATGCTGTTGGATCTTACCCCTGCGATGGGGCAATGGTCACTTATGTCGCATAGGAGCACTCCAGCGTGTGTGAATAGATGTGGTTTACTCACTAGTATGATGTCAAGCAGAGTACTCTTACTACTATTCCTTGCATTTAGTCTTGTTGGTTCATTAATTAACTGTGTGAGCCCATAGGTGTCACAGAATGATACCAGAGGTGTAGCTGCCTGGGTGAGCCAGTTGAAATTCAGGTCCCCTATGATAATGACTTCTTCAGTGCAGGACTTGACCAGGTTTCCCAGGTGGGATAAGAGCTTGTGTTCAGCAGAGGGGGTCTGTAGCATCAATTAAATGGAAAGCTGCTGTATTGGGAGAGAGACTTTTAGAGATAGACACTCAAATTCCTGGGCATAGATGTTGCAGCAGTACAGGATACAACTAAACCAGCTTTTACATATATGGCTACTCCGCCTCCCCTTGTTTGGTGATCAGCTCTGAATAGCTGATAGTTAGGTAGGTTAACTTCCCTGTCCATTGTGGTGGTCTTGAGCCATGTCTCAGTTATCACAAGAAAGTCTGGCAAGGTATGGGCAACCCAGGATTGTAGCAATGTAAATTTTTCAACAGGCTGCATACATTAATATGCAGGAAACTGAGGCCTTTAATTGAGGATAGGTCTGAGGAGAGGTGATGCTTTCAAGAGGTCCAGGGTTGATTTCTACATTACCAATACAGAGCAATAGGAAGATCAGTAATTTCATAAGGGCTGCCAGTGATAGGGAGAGGGGCTGTCTTTGGTCCTCTTTTTTATTCCATTGCACTCTTTGTTTTGGGTGCTCCTGTGGATTTAAGGTAGTGTGTCGGGATACCAATTAGCAGTTTGATGACTAGGCTAGTGGGGATCTATATACCCAGTAGTGGGGCCTTATCTGAGACATATATGTGGTGATGTGTGTAACTTTATGGTGATTGTACCACTGTAGTCGATGCAGCAATGGCAAGACATATATGAGGGTATGGGTGTCAGCCACAGGATGTTCCAGAGAAACTGGCGGGTTGACCACTTTAGATTGTATAATAGGGTCATCTTCATTGTGGAACCCTATGGCTATTAGTGACAGGAGTATCAGTAGCAAGCTCCCCATTCTGAGGGGGATATTGATAGTTGGCAATAGGGAGCAGCGAAGTTGCTGATTGGTTGGGTCAGCAAGCTGGTGTGACTGTCTATTGGTTTAGAGAAAAGTGCTGTGGGCAGGGAAGAGATTTCGGCCGGAAGATGCCTATAAATTAACACACAGGAAGGGGGAAGGGCAGGTGGGCAAAAATTTTGCACCTTTCCCGACTGCTCCCTTGCTGTTCCTCCCGGCCTTGTGGTTCCCAAGTTCGGCTAGGGTGCCGCCTGACCGCCTGCTGGCGGAGCGGCTCCAGCGCCAGCTGGCTGCTGTGGGCTGAAGGAAGCAGGCTGAGAGAGACAGAGGAGGGTGCAGCAATTAATAAAGGCAGTAGCAAGCCTTTTTCTGAGCGTCACTGACGAAATCTGCACTACAAAGGACTGTTGGGGGTCCTGTGGCGCCTCAGCATCTGGCCCACCTTACATATTCAGACAAGGAGCTGCAATTACTTTAAAGAGCAGCAAAACAGTAGTTTCCCCTTACAATACAATAGTGGATAACAGCACTTTTTTGATGATTTACACATATAAAACTAGAAGGAGAGTGGCGCCTCAGCATCTGGCCCACTGCTGCTAACAGAGTCCAGCAGAATTCAACAGAATCAACAGCAGTTGCCCTCTATAGATGTCTCACCAGAGTGGAAGCAGCTCTTCTGGGAAACTCAGTAGAACACCAGGAAGAGTAAAGACAAAAGAAAACAAATTTTCAAGTCCCACACAGATTTCAGCAATGCAAACTGAGCCAGTGTAAGACAATGGGGCAGGAGAGCCAATCGGCTGCTGTGCCTGGTGGAGCGCTCGCTCACCGATTGGCTGCGCCTTTCCCGACTGCTGCCTCGCTGTTCCTCCTGGCCTTGTGGTTCCCAAGTTCGGCTAGGTGCCGCCAACCGCCCGCTGGTGGAGCGAAGCCCCGGCGCTCAGCTGGTTGCTGTGGGCTGAAGGAAGCAGGCTGGAGAGAGACAGAGGAGTACCTCAAGTACCTCAAGGGAATAAACAAAGTCCAAGAGGGTAGCATCTTTCAGAAAAAGAGATGTGCAAGAACAAGGGGCACAATCTGAAGATGAGGGGGGGCGGCTCAGAGGTAATGTGAGGAAGTATTTTTTCATGGAGAGGGTTGTGGGTGCATGGAACAGCCTCCCTGAGGAGGTCGTGGAGTGAAGAACAGTGGAGGAATTGAAGAATGCATGGGACAGACATAAGGCAGTCCTAGTGAGGGGTGGGAGGAAGTAAGCTGTTGGTTAACTAGGATCTGCAGCTTATCTGTAAGGTAGGAAAATGGGCAGACTAGGTGGGTCAAGTGGTCCTTACCTGCTGTCAAATTCTATGTTTCTATGGCAGAATTTCCCCAAGCCTGGTGTGGCGGTTTGCTCATGAGGCCACAGGCTGATTGAGGAAAGCACACCAGGTGTGGGTAAATCCTGCCATCACCCACACCCTCTAGGAGTAAACTGCGATGATACAGTGGCCACCTATTTTGTGAGATAGAAAAAAAATATAAATGTAAATGTTTCGGGGGGCATTTTTATGTATTTTCAGTGCATTTGTTACTGCACCAGAAAAAAATAGTCCTGTGTTGCTTGGATTGTTGGTATGGCTGAAATGCTGCTGCTCCTGTATGACAAGGTAGCCACATCCACAGGCAGTGATATGCTGTGATTTTTTTTTCTTAAAGAGAGAGTCTACGACACGTGGGGTATTTAAGAATGTGGTAGGAATGTGGAGTGCTGGTCTACATGTCCCTCCTGAAGTGCTTTTTCCATATCACAGGGTGAAGAGTTGGAGACAAGGATCAGCAGCAGCACGGAACTTGGAAACTGTAGGGCACGAGAGTGGGAGGAGCAGGTAGGTAACAAATGTATTAAATGGAGATGACATGGTATACTGGAGAGGGCCTGAAGTTACAGGATGTTGAGCGGCAATGGCAAGACATTTCATGTTTGTTGTACTGTTTGACTGCCGTACCAGTCAATGGAGCAGAATGGACATTTGTTTGCTGTTATTGGTTGCTGGGACAGACTGGTGGTGACTGGGGGCAGCGGATCTGTGACTGAAGGCTCGGTTTCAGTGAGAGGCTATGGCTGAAACAAATTACCCCATTTCCTATTCTTTTCTCATGTGTTTGTCATTTCCTACAGAAATGTGCTGCTAACGCTCAGAGGTTCATAGCAGGAGCATGACTTATGATGGAGACGAAGGTGAGAGGGAGAGAGTATTCAGGGAGACAGCGAGCAAAGCTGAAGTGATTTAAGTGGGACTTTTGGGTCAGAGGGATTCAGGGTTGGTTCTTGATGTGGCTGAGTGGTGGATGGCTCTTTTTACCGTAGGATGATAGCATGATATACAATGTGTAAATCGTGCCAGCCAATCAGGAGCCAGTATTTGTAGAGCCATTGTATAATTACCTTTATGCCACAGTAATACACATCCTGATATTTTTTTTGCTTAAATACACAGTACAATTTGAAAGGGAGCTCTCTTCACTTTTAAAAACCAAAATGTTTTTTTTTTAACTCAGATGACTTTTAGACATTTACTCAAGGTCCAATTAGATCTATGGAGAGGAGAACACTGGCATCCCCCCTCATTTAGCATTTATAAGAACATGCCTGACTGTGGCTCACCCAAGAAGCAATACAATATTTTGACTTTGTTGTATCTTATTCTGAAGAATATTACAGCTACTCGACAAATATTGATATAGACTCTAAGCACAGTTCCTATCTCACCAAAACTCTCCAACCTGCAGTGCCTTTTTAATTACTGATGTTCGTTGTTTGCTGCCATTTTTTCAGTTCTACTTTTTATTGAAATCTCCAGTAAGACATAAGGACATAGTACAATTAAAATGGATAAATAACAGATTAAAAAGTCAAGTAATTGTATAACTTAGTCATTGGGAAATCTAACAATATAATATGAATGGTTGAAGCAACTACATATATATATATATATATATATATATATATATATATATATATATATATATATTTAACATTATAACATTAAAATGTAAAAAAATCAAGTGCTCTGGTTGATCAGAACACCAGTACAGGTGTATAATTATGTGCCCATAATTACACATGTGCACTTCTTTCAAGCTGGAAGCCTTAGTACTTTTCAAAAAGCATCACCACACTCACGAGTGCAGAGCTGCAGCAGTTCATTTTCTGAGTGCAGAGCTGTTGCAGTTGATTCTCTCTTAGACTTGCAGCAATCAATTCTTTCTGAGTGCAGACCTGCAGCAGCTGATTCTCTCTGAGTGCAGGCCTGCAGAAACCAATTTTGTCTTCATGCAGACCTGCAGCAGCCCATTTCCTCTGAGTTCAGACCTGCAGCAGTCGATTCTCTTTGAGTGCAGACCTGCAGCAGCTGATTCTCTCTGAGTGCAGATCTTCAGCAGCCGATTCTGAGTGTAGATCTGCAGCAGAAGATTCTGAGTGCAGACCTGCAGCAGTAGATTCTCTGTGAGTGCAGACCTGCAACAGTTGATTCACTTTGAGTGCAGACCTGCAGCAGTCAATTCTCTCTGAGTACAGACCTGCAGCAGTCGATTCTCTCTCTTTGGCAGACCTGCAGCAGCCAATTCTTTTTGAGTGCAGATCTGCAGCAGCCGATTCTGTCTGAGTGCAGACCTGTAGCAGTTAATTCTGAGTGCAGACCTACAACAACTGATTCTCTCTGCTTGTAGACCTGCAGCAGAAGATTCTGAGTGCAGGCCTGCAGCAGTAGATTCTTTGTGAGTGCAGACCTGCAGCAGCCAATTCTTGATGAGTGCAGACCTGCAGTAAGCAATTCTCTCTGAATGCAGACCTGAAGCAGTCAATTCTCTCTGAATGAAGACTTGCAGCAGCTGATTCTCTCTGAATACAGATCTGCAGCAGCCAATTGCATCTTACTGCAGACCTGCAGCAGACAATTCTGTCTGAGTGCAGACCTGGAGCAGCCAATTCTATCTGAGTGCAGACCTGGAGCAGCCAATTCTATCTGAGTGCAGACCTGGAGCAACCAATTCTCTCTGAGTGCAGACCTGCAACCGTTGATTCTCTTTGAGTGCAGACCTGCAGCAGCCAGTCCTCTCCGAGTGAAGACCTGGAGCAGCCGATTCTCTCTGAGTGCAGACCTGCAGCAGCTAATTCTATCTGAGTGCAGACCTGGAGCAGCCGATTCTCTCTGGGTGCAGACCTGCAGCAGCTAATTCTATCTGAGTGCAGACCTGGAGCAGCCAATTCTCTCTGAGTGCAGACCTGGAGCAGCCAATTCTCTCTGAGTGCAGACCTGCAGCAGCCGATTCTCTCTGAGTGCAGACCTGCAACAGTTGATTCTCTTTGAGTGCAGACCTGGAGCAGCCAATTCTGTCTCAGTGCAGACCTGCAGCAAGCACTTCTCTTTGAGTGGAGTGCAGACCTGTAGTGGCCAATTCTTTCTGAGTGCAGACCTACAACAAACAATTCTTTCTGAGTGCAGACCTGCAAAAATCAATTCTCTTTGAGTGCAGACCTGCAGAAGCAGATTAACTTAATCCACAAATACTACGGGCAGAAAGGAAGTTTTAAAAAGCCTAGTAAGTATCTTGTGCAACTCAAGTTGTGTTTCAATGTACTCGAGCCATGTTATCGAGGGAGCTGGAAGTGTTGAGGAAATTGAGGGAGCTGTATGGTTAGGAATTTCATTTTTGTTTTACTCAGGGTTTGCCATCCATGCATCTTATTACTTTATAACATTTGTAAGAAAAATTACTTGCTATAATTTTTCTAACACATATTATGAGTGCAATAAAACACTCAAGGGATGAATGATTGTGTTCAATAATCAGACCTCTCTTTTGAGTGTTTAAGGACACCTGACAAGACACTCAACACAAGCGCCTTATGCATAACAATGCCTTTAAGAGGCATGTGATTATTTGCCTATAATCACACACCCTCTAAAGTATTATTGCTTGCGTAAGTAAATCAATAACTTTCATAAGAAAAAATATTCTGAAGAAAGTGAAACATTAAACAAGCAGGTCTGGAATTCAAAAATAAAGCTGATATTCCAAACTATGAGGATTTAGAGACAGAGATTTTGTCATCATAGAGGCGTCTAGCATTTTCAGGTCTACAAAATGTGACCAGAATGAGGAAAAATGATCAAGTTTATGACTAGGTAACTGATTTTTATGACTAGGTAACTGATTTTCCATTAGCTGCTAACTTACCCATATTACTTATCCAATCAGAAATGAATGAGGAGTTGGGATCACTTTATTTGGACAGAATCAGCCATTTTAAATATAAAACAGCAACTAGAATCCATATCTGGTCAGATTTACATACATTCTGAATATGAGAGCAGGCATCTAGGATGAAGAGCGCATGAGTCACAGAAACTGAAATATAGGAGTGTTGGGTATAATTTTAAAGAACTCCATCTTTGCACAAAACTATATTAAATGTGAGATGGAGGCATTGGTGTCATCATGTCTTCTTAGCTAGTGTAAATTACATATTTCTTATTCACAGTGCACATTATGGTGCCCTCTCCAACTATTTTTCCTACATGCCTACTTGAGAAAAAAACTGCTGTGCCCCAGCCTGAATCAGCAGGCCAGGCCTCTTCCCTTATCAGTGTTTCTCATAGCTCTACATAAGACTTGAAAACTTTTTCCTTTCACACCTCCAGTTTTTATGTTTGCTTGCACGCATGCGCAAGAAGCATGTTGTGGCGGCTTAGGAGAGAAGCAGGTTGTGGAGGTGCTGCACTGTTGGGGCCAATGCCACCATTGCTTTTGTGGGGGTTGGTTGTGTGTCGCCAATGCTGGCACAGACTGGTGGTGACACTAGTTTGCAAGATGCCACCAACTTAAAATGATTTGGCTGCAGCAATCAGGGAGCACCTCGTCATTGCAGCGTCAGCCTCTCACTCCATTCTGAGCTGTTTGAAGCTGACACTGCGATGTTGGGTGGTCCCTGATTGCTGCAGTATTTTGTTTTGAGTTCTGTGGTTGTCATACTCTTTCCTTTCGAGTTCTGTGGTTTCATATCTGCCAACTGCATGAAGGCTTGCCCCGGTGCTCTGCTGCAAATGTTGAACTCGTATAGTGGTCATTGCCAGGAAATGCATGTCCTCTAGAACCCCTTGGGACAGATCATGAATTAACACAAATAATACAGGCAGATGTACAATGAAAATAAATATGCGTCAGCATGTGGGCATGAAAACGTCGGAGCAACAATAATCTGTGAAGCAGGCTCTGCTCCACCAATAATTTGTCCAGTTTTGCTGTTTGGCCTTGGGTGTTTTTTTCAGAGATATGCAGAACTGTTTTTTTAGAAAACCCAGCCACCTCCAGAACACATGCAGCTCGGTTTTCGTGAGCAGCCGAATCTTGCCACTCCGCTCTGATTTCGTCTCTTTCTCTCTTTCTTGAAGCCTGTTCAAAATAAAAAAAAAATGAGGGAAGGGCTGCAGCTTATGTACCTTGGTCCATGTTGTCAGGGCAATGATCCCCCTCTCAAATCAGTAGCCAGGACAGGAGCTGACTATTCGCACCTTGTCACAAGCCCATGCTTCTGCCACTTCATACATGTGGCATGAACCTCGCTTCTGTGGATCAGGCAGCAGGACAAGTGTCGTTGTCTGACAGCAGTTGAACTAGATGCTTGTGATGGAGTTCAGTTGGTTAGTTGAAGTCAGCGATCTCTCATCGGTCATCACGTTTGGAACTCCAGTTTTGTTCAGGGCTCGGGCTGACTGAGAGAGAGAGAGAGAGATTGTTGGGTTCAGACCCAGCAGGTAGAGGTGGCTGGAGGCATGAGTTGAACGCACCATGCATGATGATGGAAAAGAGACAGGTCAGTGAAGTGTAGTAATAGCCTCCAAGCTGAGCTGGTCACACACCAACAGTGGCTCTAACTGGGACAGTCAAACTCCAGTCCTGTTTACAATTTACATTAAAATGGGTGCAGAGCACCAAGCTTGCTGCACAGTAGCTTGTGCTGTCCTGACATCGACACTAGTTTCCTCTTCATAGTAGACCTGCCTTTTTTACTTGGCCTAAAATATCTTTATTGTACATCAGCTCTTCTTTTAAATCGAAGCAAACTGGTTCACTGTCAAAATCACCCATCCCTCTTCTAATGATATGACTAAGTCGCTTACATGTAAAGAGGCCAGTCCAACCCCATTTCCCAGTTGTCCAGTTTTGTTAATTTTTAATAAAATAAAATTAAAAAAGGGAACCCTCATCTGATACAGAACTTTATTAGGGTGTATTTTTTAGTTTTATTCAATGACATTTTGGCACTGGTGGGAATGTTTGAGGCATATGGTGGTGTACTTTTTTTTATTTTTGTTTTTATTTGGTTATTCTGAAGTGCTCAATAACTGATATTGCAGTTCCATTTGCTTATAATGGGGGGGGCGTAGACTCTGCTTATATGCAGGGCCCCCATAGTTCTGAACTGAGTTTCCAGCAACTAATGTAGCAGTGCCATTTCTTTATAATGGGGAAGGGGTTCAGCCTATAGATGGGGGCCCTCATAGCTTTGAAATTATCCCTGGTAAAGTCAGTGGGACTCAGGTTAAAGACAGGCCAGTTATGTTCCCCTTGTCTTACAGAAACTATTCATCAAATAAAAATGTGCATAATGTATTGCTGGGTTTATCACATTGCCTTACCATGCAGAAGACATTTGCATGGTAAGGTAGTGTTGCAGCATGCAGAAGACCTTTATTTGCACCCTTCACATTGGCCAGTAGCCATCTTGAACCTGCTCCCTTGATCTCCAAAACATTTTAAACTGGCCCCTCAACCATTAGTAGTCACCACCTCTTTTTTGACCCCACAAAAAACAGTAGCAATGTTTAAGCTGTTCCCTTGATCTCCAGCAGTCATCTCTGAGCTGGTCCCTCGAGCACCAGCCCATCTGCACTGTTTGCTTTGCATTTACTGGATGATTGATAAGGGTTTTGGTAGTTTACTGCAGCCTTTGCTCCCATTAGCAGTCGGAATTGGGAATTAATGAATGGGGAGGACAGCTGGTGCTGTATGTTTTCATGCTGTTCCCCTGAGCATCATGGACAGTTGCAGAAAAAGGTACTGGGGTAGGTTTGCATTACCTTTAGTTTGTAAAACAAAGACTGGCATCGGCATTACCAGAGGGAGCTGCACTTCATCTTGCTATGAAAGAGTAACAGACTAAGGATCCATTGCAGCTGTAACCTGTAGGTTCAATGCTGGCATTTTTTTTTGGTTACTCTCAAAGACCCTAAATGTTCATGCCCACCCCCAAATTGTGATTTAGGTGCTACCAAGCCCTATGCAAAATAAATGCAAATCCAGCTGCATAGGTTCTGATTCAGGGAGATAGCATTCACAAAAAAATTAGGGGCCTGGCAGTCACTAATATGTGTTGTATGTCACTCCTCCCTGCCTGAGGAGTCATTTATTGTTTGAGAACTGGTGGCCATGAAAGGCACACTAATGCCAGTGCTCACTTTCAAGTGAGATATGGGGAGAGTGGTTACAGTGGAGACAAGGCAAACATCAAAACTGGGCTAAAATTATGAATATCACAAAAGCTAACTAAAAGTGCAGATACATACTGATATCTGTAGGCTATGAAACAAAGTAGAAATAATACTGCAAAAAACAGCTGTTCCCACCCCCCCATTTTTTGTTCTCTATCCTGTCCACCTCCCATCACCTAATCCCATTTCTTTCTTACTTTTCCCTGCTCGTTTTCCCCTCCCTGATTCCCAATGGTTTACATAGACTGCTGCTTTTTAATGTATGCTGTGTCTGTGTTTGGTTCTCATTTTGAGCCCTATTATAATGGTTTTTTTTTTTTATGATTACTGCTGTATATATTGATTTCTGTTTTTTAGGTGGTTGGTAAAAAGGAGCACACATATCCCTCATCCCGTCCCTCTCTTTTTCCCCCATCAATTGCTTTTGCAGTTTGTCAGCTCAGCCACACAACAAGGCACTTGCTGCTCTCCCTTAAAAAATGTCTTTTGCCTTCTTTTGTACAGCATCCTCTCTCCAGGGACACCCCACTCCCTGATCCACTGGGAGCCTCCCTACCCCAGACAGGTCCCTCTCAATTGAACACAGAAATCTTAAAAACTACCTGGATCCATAAAGAAGAGGGGAAACCATGTATTCGCAGCAGTACTAGAAGTTCTCAAGAGATAAGCTGAGCCACACATTATGATTATGTTTATAGCTGATTAAACTGAATTAAATAAATTGCAAAATAGGCATGGGCTTCTCTCTCGACATTAGGACTGCCTTTCTGTGCAAAGCTTTTCAGAATGTAAAAGCAACCTTTGCTGGGGGGGGGGACACATTCTTTGCAATGCAAGGTTTTTTGTTGGCTGGTTTTTGCATTTTGTGTTTCTTAACAATTGTATTTCTGAGTGCATTTATCCCCTCTAACACCTCTCATTCTTGCAGATTATTTGTGCTCCAAGGCACTTGGCTGAGTCTTGTGTATACTGATTTGGAAAGGCTATGCCTGGAGTCCAATGGCCAAGCAGCCAGCCACTCCCACTTCCTGAGCTATATAAGCAGTTCCTCATAGCCACATTGTGAAGCACTTTTTCTTTGCAGCTGAAGGCTCTGTCTGTCCCTTGAACTGGTTGGGGCCTGCTGGTTGGCTGATCCCCCCTCCCTGCTCCTGCTTGTCTTTGCTGGATTTCTGTGTTTATTTTCCTGCTTCTGGTTTGTATTTTGACTTCGGCTGTGTGTGTGCTTCTTTTTTCTTTGTTTCCGTTTTTTCTGTGTTTGTGTGTCTTTGGCTTTGTTTTTGTTTTTTGGGATGTTTTGTTTATAAACTCCTAGCATATTGTTCCAGAGCTCCTATTGCTTGCTTTCGGTGACTCATAACTCTCAAACTACTGCAATGCAACTCCAATCATTATTTGTGTGCTTCAGCTCAACCATAGCTGCTCCATGTTGCATACTCAATTGATTTCACTTGACTCAGGCTTACACTGAACCTAGGTATGCAGCTCAATCATGCTCTCTCATTATACTTGCCTCACTATAGCAGCTTCATTGCACTGCCTTGCTACACCTGCTTTCAGAGCATTGTGTCTCCTTATTTATGTTTATTGCAGTTGCAACTCAATGTATTCCATGCAGATGTTGCTTTTATGTTTATTCACCCTGTTTTACTCTGAGGTCAGCCAAAAAGCTCCTGCTTAGGCTGTTAACCTAGCTTTAATATCTGCTTGTGGTTCTCGGCCCTCCCATCACTTTCTTGTTTGTCCTATGGCAGGGACTGGTAGTGTTTGGGGAGTCGTGTCCCCATGTGGCTAATTATTTCTGTTCTAAATCCTGCCTTTACTGCAAAAAAATCCTCAGAGTATTTGTTACCTTGATTTGGCTTTTAAATGTCTGTCTGTCTGGCTTGCCCTACTATTGAGTGCTGTTTCATTGCTACTACGTTTTGCAGACCTACGTGCAGGTTCACTTATTACTACTCTGTTTACTGACCTACGTACAAGTCCATGCTTGCTTACGTAATCGATTGCTCATGCCTATTGCATCCTCTTGACTTCAGCCTCTAGGTTGTCTGCTGCACTCAATCTGCTTTTGACCTTTTAAGGTCTCGGCACTCACTGCTCATTACAATCAGCACACCAGTGCTCAATCAGCTCAACAGCTTCTCAGCTCTCAATCTAATTTTGGGGCATGCCAGCCATTCTATTCTAGCACAGGGTTCCTGCAGCTGATGGTCTCACTCTGCATTTAGTCCGTATCTTGAGTGTGTCCAGCTTGGGGCGGGATCCTTCTCACCTGACCCATAGCTAGGAATGTCCTCACCCTGGGCTTGGCTTTAGCTGCCTGCTACGTGACAGCAGCTCCTGGTGTAGAATTTAAGACTAGCAGTGCAGGGTGGTTTTAACAATCTCCTTTGGCTCTAGTGTTCCACTATAACAGTTGTCCATTGGCTTTAGTGGTTTCTTTAGCAAGGCATCCTCACCACATTCTCCCTAAGACTGCCTCTGGTCCACCTGGTTTGAGTTTAGGTGGGTAGGCCAGGTGAGTGCCTCAGCAGTCATTGCTCTCCTCCTCCACCTTGGTTGCATGTATTGTTCCAGTTTTTTCTCACAACCTTTCACAGCATTCCCACTAGAGGGTTTGAGTGAGAGCCTTCCTTTAAATTGGAATATTTTCTGTCTCCCTTTAATTGGGTTTTCCAAATTGCAGCTGCTGAGCCATCACTAAATAAACTAGCCCAAGCCTGGAGGGAAGGCGACCTAGGCCTTGGATCCTTTTTTCATACATGTGATATGTTCAACTTGCTTAAGAGGGAGATTTGGGTCAAATTAGGAAGGAGATTGGCCTACTAGTAGGGAAATGCCATAACGTTGTGAGTTTGTCCCTAAATGGCATCAAAAAACAAGAAAAAAGTCATTACAAAAATTTAATGTATTTCATTTTGTCAAGAATAAGCACTAAAAAGAATAAACAACTAGTTATATAATGTTATCAGATACATTGCTCATCACTGATTTAATTTTTATGTGTCTTTATCTGCCCAAAAAACATGGATATTTTGGACAGAATTTTACTTAAGCAGGAGATTTTGTTTCCCAGGAGGGAGGGAGTTCAGTCAAAAAAAACAGGAGTCTCCTGTGTAAAGAGGGAGATATCACATGTATGTTTTTTTTCTCTCCTCCATTGCCTCGGGTCACAACTGTTAGTTATCATAGTAGTGTCCCCTAGTTTCTTTAGGTAGGTTGGATGGAGGTGGAGGATGTCCTGCTGTTCCCTCTCTCCTTAGAGGATCCCCTCATTCTCAATGCAAACCATTAGTATCATGCTGTGCAAACCTGGGCATTTCATTACGTTATCAAACTGCCTATGCTTCTCTACTACTACGTTACAGTTATGCTCCTATGTCACAGTTACTGCTTGCTCATAAGCTTCGTGTCACCTCATTCTTTGGGATATAATTGTACTACATTTCTTTTGGAGATTCCTAAGGTACCTTTAGCCACAGGAATCATCCGGTGGCATCTCTAGGGGTGGAACTTTCTCTGAGGGTTCCTTGCCTTTTGTACTCCTACAGGGTGGTAATTCCTCTGGAATAGAGAGTGTAAATGGACAAAACCAAACTAACACAGTTGCACAAGCATAACACTATACTGGCTGTGCAGGACATTGAATTGGAAAGGCTTTGCCAGGAGTTTGATGGCTAAACAGCCAGCCACTCCCACTTCCTGAGCTATATAAGCAGTTCTTCTCAGCCTCGTTGTGAATCACTTTTTCTTTGCCCCACCATCCTCCCCTCCTCCTCCTCTTGTGGCAGCACTTCTCTTTTTAGGCAGATTCCTAAGGTACCTTTAGCCACGGGAATAGTCCTGTGCTACCTCCAGGGGTGAAACCCTCTCTGAGGGTTCCTTGCCTCTCATACCCCTACAGGGTGGTAATTCCTCTGGAATAGAGAATGCGAATGGCCAAAACCAAACTAACACAGTTGCACAAGCATAACACTATACTGGCTGCACAGGACATTGAACAGGTATTAAAGAGACAGGGACTTGTTTTCAGTCGGACTGGCTTTCAATCAAAAGGGGTGCTTGCCTTTCCAGTGACACCTGCTCCAATTTTGTACTCTTTTGCCTCCCAACATGTTAAATTTCTAGATAATGTAAACTTGAAGATGTTTAAGTAAATCACATCAACTCTTTGTGAAAGCAGCAGTCCTGCTACAAAACATTTTGAACATCAGGCTATTTTTAGTGGCTAACTTGGGAACTTGGCTGCTGGCACTTTGCCTTCTGACAGCTGGGCCCCACCCAGAATTTTACAAACCCAGCTCCCGTGGGAGCAGGCATTCATCCAGACAGCTGGGTCGGTCCTCCGATTATAATTCAGGCATGATAAGAGTGAGGACCTGTTTGAACAGTTCACAGAACTTGCCTTCAACCCCTAGCCACATTTCGGCTCTAGCTTCCTGCTGAAATGTGGCAAGGGACTGAAGGCAAGTTCTGTGAACTGTTCAAGCAGGTCCTGACTCTTATCATGCCTGAATTATAATCAGATCTGAAAACTACATTTATATAATAGAGTGTCTTGGATTTCCAAGACATTAGGAAACTGCTTGAATTTGCAGGTAAAAGCTGATTTGGTAATTAAAGGACTGGTTTGTGTACATCGCCTTTTATGGGATGGGATGGGATATCACAGGCTTCAGGTACTGTACTAGTTCTGGTAGACATCCTGGACTGCTGGTCATCATGGATCCTATTAACTGCTTGTGCACCACGCACCTCTCCCTTTTCCATCTTAAATTACCATTTTCCTCATAGATACACTAATGTTCTCTGCATCTTGTACTTGGATCTATTTGTAATCTGATTGAATCAGCTTTATGAAGCCATCACTTAACAGATGGTACCCACTAGTGGTAATCATTTTATTTTTAATTAATGATTGTATGTCAGTTGTAAACATGGTTTAACTCATTACCTCCTGGGTGGCCATTTTGTGTCAGGTGAACAATGGATAGTTTGGACTTCATATGGAGCTACTGGAGGGAATAAGTTTTAAGCTGCAAGTCTAACATCTAAAACTCCATTGTATTTGGCTCCTTGTTACTTGAACTCTCTAGTCAAATGAATGTGGGCTGGCAGTATAGCCTAGAGGTTAGGATAACAAACCATGAATGAGCTTGTTTCATCCAGCAGACCTGGGCTTGATTCCTACAATCTCCACTTGCATACTCTGTGACCCAGAGCAGGTCACTTAACCTCCCCAGTGCTCCTGGGTCACCCTAAATAGCAGGCCTTGGAATTAGTGGGTCTTACCCAGTTACCAAAGAATGAAAAAAATTGACAAGCTCTTAGCTAAACCTTACACAATCACTGAATTAGGATCTGCATTTATGTGGATTTGTAGCAGCAATTTGGCTGCATGAACATATGAAATAGTGTCCTGTCTGGACAGCTGTACACAGCATGGCTATATTTCCATCCAGGGCTTAAAATGACATCATAGGGGACCACAAGGGTGAAGCTCAAGAGGTCTGTGATGTCATCTGAACCCTGAGATGGAAATGCAGCCTTTGTATATGATTGCCCACCCACTAGTTGTTATGTTTGGTTGCAGAATGCAGATCAAAATATTGGTATAGCTTTAGTAAAGAAGAAAAGGTTCAGAATGTTTGTCAGGCAGTGTGCCAGTGAGGTGGCTGGTAATTAGACTGCAGCCAATGGTAGTTGTTCTAGCAGATTATGTAGGTTTTTGGATCTAAGCCATAATGGCAAAAGAGTAAAGGCGATCACCGTTATGCAGAAATCAAGAGTGCAGAAAATTTATTTTGGCACTCTGACACCGCGGCACACAGCAAAAAGGTGCTGGGGACTTCGTTTTTAATGTTTTCTGTGGGGGCTGTGCCCCCCACACCCTGCTACTAAAGGATTCTCAGCTCCAGGAGGGTGCATGTTGAGGTGTGTGTGAAAACATAAAAAAAAAAAAATGGTTCAGGCTGGGCTCAACAAAAACGCACCAGCGCCTGGACCTGAACCCAGTACCCTGCCTACCGACACCGGCAGCCCACCCACCACGCCAGGGAAACTGACCTCAGCACAACCCTCCACATCCCTCACTGTGTTTGCCCGCTCTCCCCCGGTGCGTGCAGATGTATAGCGACAGGATGTCGCTATAGTCGCCCACCCCCCCATCCGGCTGCTGTATCCTCTGTGAGCCATTCCTGCAATGCTCTGGGGAATGGGTCACTGTCATTGTCAGTGCCCTTTCCCCAGCACCCTCATCATGGACACCCAGGTTTTCATGGGCAAGCACTCATGTTGCTCTGGTGATTGAGCTGGGTTTGGCCATTTTGATGATGCTGTCCACCAATATCCCCCCCTAACCAAGTCTGACTTTCTCTCACTCCACTTCTGCCATGCCACTTTCTTTGGAGCACTAATTGAATTACTATATGTGCTGAAATTAATGAATGTGCTGCACACTCTCTCACCCACCAGATCACATGTTGTAAATGCAGTTTTCAACATACATTATGTGGCAGCCATGTGGGATTTATTCTAAAAGCAATGTGGAGATACTGGAAAGTAAGTCACTGTCATAATCTGCAGAACAGTGGGGCCGTCAGTTGCTCCTTTCTGCTTCCAGTCGCGCTCCCTGCTCTGGTGTTAGGAAGCAGCAGTGCCCTGGTAAGCCTCTCCCATACTGGGGACTTATCATTGTGCTTTTGGGCCCTCTGCTGGCCCCTTCAGTCTCCCAGGACAACAGAAGTGGGGACTGTCAGGGCAGTTTGTCTAACTATCAGTGGCTCTGGCAGGAGTCGAGTCCTGGCTCCCTGCCAGAGCATTGTAGCTGGCAGTGGATCATTCACTCTTTATCCAGGTGTCTGGACTCTACTGTGGGAGTGGGGACTGAGATAATGGAGTAAGCCAGTGCTGTCACGTGTGGGTAATATGCTCCCTGACCTCAGGAATGGCATCAGGACAAAGAGGATCTTACAGCACCTGAGCACTAATAGCATGATTGGCAGGTACATGCAGGTGTAGGAGTGCCATGTTTTCAAATGGGCCACATGCCCACAACCCAACAGTGGTCTCATGATGATGAGATGGGAAACAATGGCACCCTTGGCTGCTCCTCTTTCCTTATGATCCTGATGCATGGTCTGGGGTTGGACAGTAATGGTGCCCTTGTCCGCCACTGGCAGCTCCTCTGCACTCAAGACCCCATTGCCTGCTCTGGGGTTGAAAAGCAATGGTACCCTTTTTTGTCTTTGGCATCTTCTCTATGCTGCAGGCTTTGTTGCCTGGGGTCATGAACGATGCCACCATGAGTGGATTCCAGTTTCTGCTGCAACCCACCCCAGTGTCCAACATTTGGGTATCCCAACCTGACACGGTGCAACATTACTGCAGATGTCCCCTCAAGTCTGGCTTGGCAACTACCCATGTCACCACTCATGAACATTACTGCACCATATCCCCCTCCTCCACACTATTTAAAAAAAAATCACCAGCCTTTCCCACCCACTTTGCACTCCTAACACCCCTCACTTGCACCCTTCCTCTGTCCTTCATTGTGATTCCTCTGTTCCTCGCTGTAGAGTCCTCATGTGCCTCAATGTGCTGTCTTGCCGATCTTTAATTACATTGAAATGAAAAGGTCCCATTCATTTCAGTGGGCCATTCATATCAATTTATTCCCCCCCTCAATTCATAACTTTTTTGTTTTTTTTTATATTTTTATCTGTTGGTCTTCTTTAGCCCTACCCTCATGAATGTTATGGGCCTCCACTTTCAAATATTTCTCCCTGAAATGGGTATCTGCGGCTGCTGCTAGCATATTCTATAGACACCCTTTTAAGGGGGTGAGATTTGAAAGTTGACATCCATAGGGTTTCTGAGGGTGGGAGTACAAAAGCTCTTGACAAAAAAAATGGAGGTAAAAATATTAAAACTGTTACAGTGTAAAAAAAAAAACATTGGAATGAGGGGGCTCAATGGAGAAGCAGTGCACTGAGGAACATTGAGGAGTAGTCATTGAGGGACAGAGGAGCAGGAATGAATGACAGAGGTTGGTGCTAGAGCCCAACCAGCTGCTGGCCACTGAGGCTGACCATAAAGGTCTCCCTGCAGGAGCAGCAGAGAGCCAATCAGCTGCTCGTTGCTTAAGTGGGCTCTCGGGGGTCCCCCCACAGGAGTGGTGATAGAGTGATCAGACCAACACATCAAGGGATATCAAGGGAAAGGGAAGCTGCAGTGAAGGCCAGAGCTACACCCCCCTGTAGGAGTGTCAGGGACCTAATCAGCTGTCTGCTGCAGAGGCAGTCCAGCCCAGATCCCACACAGGAGCAGCCATAACAGCTGCACTTGGCGGCTATCCATCCTGCCCCCACCCCCGCCGAAGAGGGGAGAATCTTTAGAGTATCAGCTCGGCAATGATCCAACTTGCCCCCCCCCCTTCGAGAGGGGACTTCTGTATAGGAACTGCTCTTGATGGTGATCCAGCCTGCCTGCCTGCCTTAAGAGAAAGGAGATCTGCTTAGGAGCCATGCTTTGTGACAGTCCTGCAGCTCTCTTTCCCCTTCTACAGTTCTGAAAAACTACCTAAACAACCTGACCCATTAGTACAGCTGCAGCCATTGTATAAAGGACCATTCAGTCCTCCCATTTCCTTTATCTGCTCCATGCCCTTATTCAGATCACTTTTTCATTATAACAGCATGCAATCAAACACCATTGGCATTAGCCAGTGTTTGTTATAGTGTATGTGTAAACCCCCCCCCCAGCAATTTGGGGTTTACCTTAATGCCCACTGCCAGGCTGATGTTCCTTAGAGGTAACAGATCCCCGGGTATCTGCTTGGTTTTGTTCATTTACATAAGAGTGCCATGTTGTGCCTCTGCACTTGTCCTTTTAAAAGTCTAGCTAATATGTGTTTAGAAAATGAGCTTTTTATTTGCTGGGTTGTGATTGGCTAGTACTCCTGCCAGGGGGGTACATTAACTTTCAATAGATGCCCAGCAAATAAAAAGTGCCACCCCAAACCTGCCTCATGGTCAGCTAAGTATCCTACTGCCCAGCATGCTTCCCTATTGGCTGAAGCACTGGGCTCACAAGTTCAAAATGATGCCATTTTCTTTAACCACTAAGCGACTACATTATGCCCCCCAACTACCACCACCACCACCACCACCACTGGAGTTGGCAGTTGCTTAATTGAAGTCAAGATAAAAAAAAAATCGTTCTTTCTAAAAAAAAAATCAGTTGTGGTTCTCGACTGCAGCACACACATTGATCACCAGCGATGCTTCCGAAGCTGATCGTTCAGCTCTCTCAGGCTCCTCTACTAGCCCTAATAGCCAAAACTTGGTACAGTAAATCGAGCATATTCTTAAAAATCAAAGACAAAAATTGGTCCAGTATTTCATCTGTGGTTGGGAACAAAGAAAAATAAGCATTTTTCCAACCGCGCTTATTTTAAAATCCTTACCCTGGTCTTGCGCCCGTTCTACTAATGTTGCTCCCGCACCTTCCCTGCTCTGCTGCTTCATGAGCAGCTCCCACTCCTTGATGACACACTTCATTCTGTAATCAGAGCCATGGCAGTTAGATTGCAGTCTGATTAATACATTACAGAGAGAGAGAGAGAGACAGAAAAAATGGTACTTTTCCAGTACATCTCCTACACAAAGCAGCTTCAAGTAAAATACTGCTCCCACTAACCTTGGCCATAAGTCTACTTCTCGCTCACAACTTTTACTTGTTTTCTTTTTGTGTGTGTGTCCAGAGACCCGTGCAGCCACCATCTGGCCCTTAATCATTATTTTTCTGACTCTGCCAGACTGTTGAATCCCCGCGTTGAACTACACAGCTCGCCGCTCACTTGCTCGCTTGCTCCTTCATTTGTCATCACTCCTTTCATTGTGCTGGTACATATAGGTTCACAAGAGTAAAAGAACAGTTCTTTTCTGTATGAAAGTGCTTCTACATGGTGGGTGGGAGTGTACACAACTTTATCGACTCACTTGTTTCCCTATTTTTCTTTTGCTCCTTTCTTACCAACAACTTGAAAAAAAAACTGAATCAGAAACAGAAATGCTGCATGGGGGGGTTGTAAGGTGTAACTGCATACATACAGCTTTTTTTTTAAGGCGGAGGAACTATTATATTTCAAAAGTTAATTTAAACAAATTTTTTATAAATAATTTTTTAAATCTTTTTCTTTTTTACAGTGCCCATTTTCTAAGTGCAATATTACCCTCCAGAGTGGGCGGTATTGGGCTATACCAGACTGCCCTGGGGCTATAAGGCCCTCCGCCTGTGGTGTTGGGCCTCACTATGCCCCAGGGCGGTCCGATATAGACCAATACCACCCACCCTGTCGGGTATTATTGCTTACATAGTGAATTATCTGAGCTGGGTCTCAGTGATTCAAGGCTTGCGACCAGCCAGACATCGTTCTGATTTGCCCCACTTTGCAGTCGATAACAATGCAGAAGGAGCTTATATGATCTACCTCTCATATATAGTTGTATTTGAATTAGAGAAGTTTGTTTAACCTGATTGCCTTTCAGATTGCCTTTTGGAATGGGGGCCACCATGTTAGGTCTGAGACTTCCAGTAATTGGACCAATAGGACTCGGTGGACCTAAAATGGATCCTGGCTCAAGTGTCTCATGTAAAGGAAAACTAATTTTTGGGTTGGCACCTAAACTGACCTGAAGGGGGTGTCCAACCTGGAACTGATGGCTTCTCCAGCCAACCCATATCCTGGATTCCTATGGAAATCCCCAGTACTGCAAGAGACAGTGGATCAGTTAGGGTTGAAGCTGGAGCTCAAAGTGTGAACAGCTCGAGCTTTCAAGCAGCTGCTACCTGAACGGAGCATAGGGGAATCAATGGGAAGAGGCCCAACTTGCCTCCCTACCATGTTTCTCCTGCATTGGACTGCCTGATTGCAGAAGTCATACTTATTCCAATTTGAAATTGAACCTGTGGCAGAAAGTATCGGAGAGTTTGAAGCACCACTTGTGTTTTGGACCGAAGAATTGCTCCTGTGAAGCAATCAGCCTAGGTAGTGCACAAGACTGATTTTGCAGTGAGAGGTTTGCTCGGTGAATCTACTGCAATAGCAACTGGACTGTATCCAAACTCTAAAAAGTTGATGCCATCTTGTTTGAATGTGCTGAATGTTTCACGTGAGTCAGAACCTGCCTGTTCATGACCCAAACCCTTACGCCAGCTGTAGGCGTCACCAGAACACAGAACTGAACTTTGCCAAATGCTCATCATGTCTGGGCCTTTGCCATCTCGTCCAAGATCAACTACTGCAACAGAGACTGTCTTGACGAGAGACTGGCTTTGGGGATCCACCCCTGTGTAGAGACAACTCACAGGTTGCGGCTACCTGGAGGAAAAGACAGTGAAGAGGAGGTGTGTCGTGTCTGCCGTGCTTCCCCATGCTCATTGGTGAACACCACGAGGTCATCATATCACTTGCAATTCCACAGCAATCTGGTGACATGAGTACAATCAGGGTAGCTCCCTGCAACGGGTTATTTAATCAGCCATGGTACCATCTGATTTCTTTAACTTTCTGGGTTTCAAGAGACTGGGCCAACTGGCAATGGATTACAAATAATAATTTTGTTGTTGTGCATGCTAACTGCCTTTTCTTGCCATCAAGGGCCCCGACATCAGCTGTAATGCAGTCCACCCCTGGTCAATGCCTCTGGCTAGCCAGCTTTCCGTCCTGGGTACCCAGTGTTGTAGGACTGTACTATTGGGACTGAGTAGTGCATGCCAAAACCATGATTCAAATTGGAATACAAATCATTTAACTAAATGAACGTCCCTTCCTTGTTCACGTCCTTGTGCATTTTATTAGTTGGGTTAGAGTACTGCAATTTTGCAGTTGTCTTGTTAACCTTATTTTACAGAGCATCTCCAGGTAAATTGCTGAAGGTCCCACCCTGGTGGTAAGTGCAAAGGCTGTGTGCAAATTATACCTGCTATTTAGTGACTGCATGGTAACCACTGCTGTTCCAGGTACAGAGCCACTAGGAATGTTGGTGGGTGGTTATATCTTCCCAGAGGGTTATAGCAGGCTAGGCAGACACCCCCAATACTGTTACTCTGTGTGGAGGCACCTTAGTACTGAATCCAGGCCCCTTAACCTGTGCTCAGACATACAGGCAGGAGTAGTAATCTTAGGGATGGCACTGCCTAGGGGTTACATATGGTTTCAAAAAACATTGGATTTAATGATTAGAACTGACAAAAGTTATGAAGTTGGTCTGTTTACTGAATATGGTCATTTGAACAGGACAGCAGTTTAAAACGTGCCAAAATCGTGTGTGGCCAGTTATGTTTTGAAGGATTTTTTTAAATAAATCCAGCAGCTTGACTCTGTCACTCTGAAGATGACTGCAGAAGGAAAATATTATCAGGAAGCGGCTACTCCTAATTCAATATATTTTTTGCCCATTGAGAGGCATATTTATGTTAGCAGAGACTGGGTCTTTCTGAGGATTCAGAGATTGGCTTTCTCTGGAGGTTTGGTGTGTTGGCATACATTCATGTTTTGACTGGCATTATGTGACTGTGTTTTCCTCCCATGTAACGTGTAGCTTACTGCTCACTGTAATCTACATAGTGTTTTTTGTTAGTATCTCTAGCGAGTACTAGGTCCCCTCACTTATGGCTCAGAGGGTGAAACAGGGGCCGCGTTGAAGAATAGCATTTTTAATAAAGCAGTGGGATTATGTAGCTCATGAGCATCTGATGTATACAGAAAGTCAAAGCCCGTTTCTGTTAGAACTTCAGGGCCCCACATACAAATGGTACCCACATAGTATGGCGTTAACTGTGACTGGTGCTGACAGGCCAGGGGCCATATTCAGAGGCCCATGATATACCATGCCGACCTGATAGGGCAGCCCCACAAACCGTGCAGGTGAGAGGACACCCATGCATAGTAGGCAGAGCAGTATTAACATCAGTTTCAGCAGCTGTCACTCTCACAACACTGTTTAATGCTGCCAGACCTCTCCCCTATTTCCCCCAAATACCTGTTTCTTCAAGTTACAATCGCAGTTCCCCTATCCTGGTGGTGTAGCAGCCCCCTTCCCCACTTGGTCAACAGTGTAGTGTAGTCACAAATATATAAACAAAATGATTCCTGGTCAGTGGTAGTCCAGTATGCCTCTCCATCCCCCATCTCCTCAAAAGGTCAGTAGCCTACCATCTGACCCACCTATTCAGGACTCTTCTCCCCGCATGCTCCCCTGCCCTAATACAGAGACCATTGTACAGCAGCCTAGGTGGTGATTGGCACAGTCAACACCTTGACCATCTGCCATCTGACAGGCATACGTACTGTAGGAACAGGGCAGTCCAAATGCATGGCAGATGGCTTGCCAATGTGTGAGTGGAGGGCTGTGCTGGCACAGTCTTGACTGGTGTACAGTGGCATCAGCAACTGGGGAGGGGTGGGGGAGGAGAGCTCTGAGCAGGCTGGTCGGGTGGGGAGGAGGGCACTAGACTACTAGGATTCATTTATATATGTCTTTTGCTGCACTGCACTGTTTGGATGTGGGGAGATCGCTAGACTTCTGGGGGGGGTGATGTGATTGTAACTTGGCCAGAAGGTGACCCGAGATGGAGGGAAGCAAAACTACCAGGATAGGAATGGGTATGATTGTAGCTAGGGTAGGATAGATGCTGGGGGGTGCTGCACTTGTAAGCTAATGAGCCCATAATGGGCATGCTAATGGCCCCTTAGTGCCTTGCATAAACACTGGGCCCATTAGTATACTAGGACTGAATATGGCCCGCAGAGCTGTTGCCATTTTGGATTTGAGCTATTTCCATTGGGCTCCTGTGGGCCATATTCAGGTCTGAGCTATGTCAGCACAGTGCATAGTGACCTGTTGGCGCGCACGGTTTTTCTGAATACGGGGGCCCAGCTCTACTGGGATTATTCCCTTTGTCTTTTTTAAAAACTTCTGTTTTGCTGACATTGGTTTTATAGTCTTATGACAGAAAGTATCTGTTCCAGAGGGTCTGTATAGTTCTTTAACAGCTATCTAGCTGTGTCTCTCAAAATACCTCTCACCATGCTTGGATCACAATTGTTACCTTCCTGCCTTTTATGTGTATACAAATTCGGCTAACACAAGAACCACCTGTTCTTATTTATTTGAAAATTGGTAACCACAACAGAGCAGAGGCTAGTTTCCAGGTGTGACCTGGGGAATGGTTATGTTTAACATAATAAAGTACATTACGTGGAACAGAAAGCAAAGTGCAGACGCAGAGCAAAAAATGAATACATCTTCAATACAAACTTGGAGCAAATGAAAGGGTAATACATGTACACGTGGAAAACTGGGAATTAGACAGCAAAGCCATACAGTGGCAAGCAGTGCAATGTACCAGGAATCAGTAAAGGACTAGGGACCCAAAAAACTGAGCTACCAAAACTAACTAAGGAGAACCTCCTACAGGACACATGTACAGGTAGGCGGGAGGAGAAGCTTTAGCTGGAGCTTAAAAGAGCCTGAGGAGGTGGACTAGCAGAGAAGAAAGGGGAGCTGGTTCCAGAGTTTGGCAAATGATAGGAAAAGTACAAGTGCCCAGCACAGGACCAGGGTTGAGGAGTGGAAAAGGTTCTTTGGTCCCTGGAGCGGAGTGAACATGGAGTGGAGGGAGAGGAGAGAGCAGATGTAAGAAGGAAGGGAGTCAAGCCAGTACTTCAAGATGAGGGAAGAGCAATGTAACTGGCAACATAAAGGTACAGGGAGGATGGAGAGAGTGGAATAGATGGAGCAGTGGCATGTACGTGAAGGAAAGTTTGGTGCAAAATGGCGAAAGGCATTCCAGAGTGTGTCTAGTCTGGCTAGGAGATGGAGGGGGCTGTACTGTGTACCATGCATCACATCTGCATAGTTGAAAACTAGAAGCACCATTTTGGTAATAAGTGAGCTCACAGTGGACCAGCAAGGGTAGGCAGTTTTTGTTATGGAACAGGGCACCTAGCTTAGGGTGGAGTTTCCCATAGATAGCATCTATATGGGCTCTTCTTCTATGGGGATAGTGTACAGCACCCTTGTCTCACTTACCTGAGACAGGTAAAAATTAACAATGTGTAAACTGGCAACAGTTTCCCGAAGGGTTCATGTAGTCTCATGTTTAGTAATGAAAAGTCAGTCTGACAACTGTTTCGAGAAAAAAAACATCTCTGTCCGTCGTGAAACAAATACAATTATGAAAGAATAAAGCCTTGAATACTAATGTGCAGTGACAGTGTGATTTGTTGGGTGACAGAGTGAATGATTTTTTTTTTTGATTTATTGTATCTTTTGTCCCCTACCGTCAGCTTCCCAGAACCTCAGCCCGGTCACGGACCTCAGGCTTCCACCTCCATATCAGCTGCGACCTTCAATACCCTCTGGCTTACCCCTCAGGGCGGGGTTGTAACATCAACTCCCCAACAGTGCTGCAATGACGGAATTAGGTTGGAGGGATGGCCTGGAGGCTAATTGAAGCTGAGGCAGGCTTCATCTAGGGTGGCCAGCAGCTGAAGTCTTTTTCTTGTTTTTTCTGGGGGCGGGGACATGCGATGACATCCTGCATCTGCACCACCCCCCAGAGCGCTCTGATGCCAGTCACTGCGGTGCCCCCAGCCTACGCCAGGGTTCCATCAACCACCTGTCATACACCCCTCTCTCCCCCCCCGGAGAAGGAGAGCAGTCCTCTGGACACTTCATCCTTCTACCCTCGGCTGGCCCTCCAATGACCCGGGTCCATTCCCAGACCCGGGTCACTGGCATTGCAAGTAGAAATCCCACCACTGGGCTGATGGGCCAGCTGAGTGAATGAATTTTAAAGCAGGATATGAGAAGAACACATGCACAGTCTTCAAAGGTGACAAGTTGTTGCAGTATTGTTGTGACGTCAGAACAATACAGCAACAACTTTTCATGACCCTTGAACTGAATAAGAAAATGCTGTATATAGAAATCCATCCACACTAAAGATTAGCCATATACTATATGTTATTTGTGGTATCAGGGAGAGTCCTTTGTGCAAATGTGGTGCTGTGGAGGATGCTACACACTGCACACATGCTGGATGGCTGCTGTCTTTGTGCTGGACTCCCTGGAGATCTCCAAACTGAATACAGCACATCTGAAGGTTATTGACTGGCTAGCTATTTTATCTTGTATCTGTACAGTTTATCTTCTTTGTTCCACCCACAGAGACGCAATCATTATATATTGTAAGGGTGTGGTCGTGCCCCTATAGTTAGGGTTCGACCTTAATTTCCATGTTAAACTTGAAATTTTGCACTGTAATAACTATGCAACCATTCAAGTGATTCACATGGAATTTTGCATGTGCTCATCAGGGACCAAAGATCTCTTGATGCGGCAAGTTTCATTCCAGTCACGTGTGGGTGCAGAGATACGGAGTGTCATAACATGTGAAAATTACCATTTTTGGCCAAATTCTTTCACACTGTTGCACAAAAAGGGGTGTGGAATTTTGATCTGAAATTTTCAGGGTGCAAAGGTCTTGGGTCACAGATGTGCCTTTTGAAGATTTGGTGCCAAAATGTTAATCTGTTTCAAAGTTATTAAATTTCTAATTTTCCCATTATTTCCTGTGGGACCAGTTAGATGTGCTGTTCAAAAAAGATTCTGTAATGCAAATGTGGCATCCTTTCTGGCAAAGGCAGAATCCTTTGCTGCAAATGTGGAATCTTTTCCCACGCTCCCGCCACCTTGTTTTAAGTTAGCGGTGCCAAATAATTAAAAAAATACATGGGTTTAGTAGACAACAACAGTTGTCTTTATCTAATTGTGACCCGTACCGTCCAATCCTGGGATTAGTTTTTCAGTAAGTTACTTAGAAATTGTTTGTTTTTTAACATGTGGAAATCCTTTTTCACAAACTGTGGGGAAAAAAATGTGAAATGGGATCTTTTTTTGCAATTTGCAAAAAAAAAAAAATGTTTTCCACAAATCGCAAAAAGGAATCACGAAACAGGAATTTTAAGACAGCTGTTTCTTTGTCTGTCACTCCACAGTTCACATATGGTTTTTGATTTAGCTCTGAAATTTTCAGGGCACAAAGGCCTTGCCCCACAGATGTGTCTTTTGCTGGTTTGGTGAAAATATATTATTTTGCTGTGGAGTTGTGCAGGTTTACATTATTTTTTATTTCCCATAGTATAACATTGTAATGTAAGATTTACACAGTCATTTATTTGTCACTAAGCTGTGAAGAAATGGTTTGCAATTTTACTCTGAAATTTTCAGGGTACAAAGGGCTTGTCAGCTTGTGCCACTGATGTGTGCCTTTTGCTACTTTTGTGACAGTATATTAATTTGGTATCCATTTACACAAGTTTCAAATTCTGTTGTGTTTCTATAGGATAGCAATGCAATGTGAGGTGTTTTAGGGCACTGCATGCTACAAGATGGGAGTGCGGGGCCTGCTATCTTAAAAATTAGGCATGGATGAGAGTGCAGGACCAAGAGACTTGCACTCCCACATGTAAATACATATACCATTATCGACTGTGATGCTCCCACAAATAAATAAGGTTATAGTTACAATCTTTCAAATATTATGGATGGATGGGGGCCCTGCATGCCATCAAGCAAATATGGCTATGATTATACTATCTCAAAAAGTAAGGAAATTCATTGCAAAAACCTTACTTAATGCATCAGTTAGGGTTCCAGTTACAAAACATGGGAAATATGGTGTTAGGGTTTCAAACACTAACAACCCACCCCTGCGCAACACACACCAGGAGGTGTCAGGGGTGTGCCATGGAATTGTCATCCCTAATGCTTACCCCATTCTCCTATACTGTACCCATCTCAGTTTATTTACTCATGAACTGGGGTGAGTGTTAGGGCTGACAACCCCAAGACACACCCCCTGATGCTTGTTGGTGCATGCAGGATGGAGGTAGGGTGTTAGGGTTGGAAACTCTGACACGACATTTCCCAACTTTTAAGAACATAAGAAGTAGCTGGCAAATGGGGACCATGTGCTCCATCTAGTCTGCCCAAATATTTCTACCCCAACCCATTTCATTAACCTTTTAATTTCCCACAGTGTCTGTCTCATGCTAGCTTGAATTCCTGTACTGTCTTTGAAGCCACTACCTCTGGGCACAAGTTATTCCATAGCTCTTTCACTCATTCTGTGAAAAAGTAGTTCCTTGTATTAGTTCTAAATCTGCCTTCCACTAGTCATAGATCATGCCCCCTAGTACGCACAGTTTTGTTTTCCTGGAATAGGTTGCCTTTCTGGGCTGTGTTGATTCCCTTTATGTATTTGAATGTTTCTATCATGTCCCCTCTGTTTCTTCTTTGCTCCAGAGAATATAAGCTTAAATCACTGAGTTTAATTTCATACTGTTGTTGATAAAGATCCTGCACCATTTTGGTGGCTCTTCTCTATACCCTTTCCAAGTTGTCAATGCCCTTTTTTAGGTGGGGTCTCCAGAACTGCTCACAGTATTCCAGATGCAGTTTGATCAAGAACCTGAACATTGGGATAATTATCAGGCATTTCCTGCTTGTAATTCCTCTATCTATGCATCTAAAGATGCTGCTGGCCTTCTGTGCCACTTTTACACATTGCTTACCCACTTTTAGATCATTGGTAACAATTACTCCGAGGTCGCATTCCATCTTTCATTTTTCTAGTTGGTGCCCATTCAGTGTGTATGCCTTTCCTAAGTTTCACTTCCCCATGTGCATCACATTGCACTTCTTCAGATTACATCCTAACTGCCTTGTTCTTGACCATTCCTCTAATTTCTTGAGATCGACCTCCATCCTGGAAGCACCTTTGTCTGTGTCTACCCTGTTGCAGAGTTTGGTGTCATCTGCGAGCAGGCAGAACTCCTCTTCCAGTCCATTAGCAATGTCGCTGTTGAATATGTAGAAGAGGATTGGGCCAAGTGCAGAACCTTGTGGAACACTGCTGGTAACTCCGTCCTCCTCTGATAATGCCCTGTTGACCATGATTCTCTGAGACCTGTCTAGAAGCCAGTTCCTAATCCAGCTGACTATTTTGTGGTCTATGCCCATGTGCTTCAGACTGTTTACCAATCTCTTGTGAGGAACAGTGTCAAAGGCTTTGCTAAAATCTAAGTAGATCACATTCACCATGCCGCCTCAGTCCACTGTCCTGGTAACCAAATTGAAGAAGTCCACCATACTGGTTAGACATGAGTGACCAGACGTGAAACTGTGCTGTTTTGGGTTGAGATTTTCATTTTCCCTCAGGTATTCTACTATCCTCTCTTTAAGCAATGCCTCCATGCTTTTGCCCACCACTGAGGTCAGGCTGATGGGGTGGTAATTCCCTGGTTCCTCCTTGCTTCCACTCTTGTGCAAGGGCACCACTGTTGCCCTTTTACAGTTGGCTGGTACTTGTACCACTTTCTAGTGACTTATAGAACAGCTCAATGATAGTTCGCTTGATCTCTTCTGAGTTCTTTCAGGACCCTTGGGTGGATATTGTATGGACCCCATTACCTTATCTACGTTTAACGCACCCAGCTCCTCTAGGACTCTTTCTTTTGTAAAGGTGCTCATGTGGGACACAGTCATACTTGGAATCATACTTGTATATGTAGTGCAATACGAAGACAACAAAGAAAAATGCCGCGACAGGGGCCAGGTCGATTTGGTGCTCACCTTGAACAAGCAGCCAGCTTGTAGCATAAACCAGAGAATGCATCATTAGTATCTCATGTATTATGTAGTAGATACGTGTATTTAAAGAATGACGTCTTCGTATTGTAACCACTCCCCTGAGGAAGACTTGGTTTAAGTTGAAGCGCTGTGTGAGGGAGTCGGTTGTTGTTTGGTACTCCTAGTATGAATAAAACACTTTTTTGTTACTGGCTTGGTTGCTTGCTATATTTTCAAGGAGAGATCCAAATGCCACCTGTTTTTTGAATCTCTTATGTAGTACAATAGAAGGCGTAAACCCACACAAAATTTTCCCCACTTCTCAGGGGAGGTAACTATGGTTACCAACTGTAATATAATGGTCTAACCTTGCCTTAAAAGTATTAAATGGCGGTGCATTAATCACCTCTTCAGGTAGCTGATTCCACCGTCTAACTGATCTTGACACAGAATCATGTCTCCACATTTCAGTTCTACATGGTTTCTCAGCAAGTTGTTGCTTGTGGCATCTCAAATCATTTTTTTGGACCTTGTAAACTACATGCAGGCCATTCTTTAACATGCTTTTATTTCACAGATAAGGTATTTTCTAGATTGTATTGGACCCTTGAAATCTGCCATTTCTGAGGGGTTGAGATCCAGATGCTTCCACAAAATGATCTTCAAAAGTATAGTAAACATTTACATGTCCAGTTACATATCCACCCCATCTCAAACGTAAGGAACAGAGAATTGACTGCTTCACACTCCATGGGTAGAATTCAGGAAAAAGATGATATTTAGGAAGGGTGCCAAAATCTGGATTTTGGTATTCTGCCAAGAATTCTGGTATTCTGTGCACTTTGATTGCAAGTGCTTTGAGATACATTGTTGTAACCCTTCCCATATCTCCAAACTGTCCCTCGTTAGAGATGACGTCCCTCATTTTTTCTCCCTCAGAATGCTGTATTATATATACATCCCACTTGGAAATGATGCTTCCCACACAAATACAGTGTGGTAAACTCAGACTTTAAAGGTGACCGGCAAGGGTAAACAGACTTAGGTTGCTCCTGTAACAATACTTTACACAGGTAGCCCATGTCTCAAAACACTGTAATTCCAGGATATTCATCACTGTGGTTGTCTTGTATTTTAACATTACAGAGTTTCTCAGAAATATAAAAGGCACCAGAGTACGCTGTGTGAACACTTGAGTTAAAGGTGTGAATACTGTTGCTTTAACTGAAATAGCAGTGTGTGCAGGGTTATATTAGTATTTTAATATCTTTGGCAAGGACATTTATCTTGAAAATATTACAGCATTTTGGGTTTTCTGTAAGTATTATTTCAAAAAGGAATATCCCTGCCGCAGGCATTAAAACATTACCGTGATCCCTGCATGCTGCTAAGCTTCAGTTACAGCAGCGGCAGCCTTCACATCACCAGGTCTGTGAGTTTACCCAGAATCAGTTGGTGGCGCTCCGTCAGCTCAGCGTGGAACCTTTTACGTTACTCTGTTTGCCAAAACTCTGCAATATCAACAAGGTAATCTGTGTCTACAGTTCTGGAATGATATAATTTGAGATTTGGGCTACCTCTGTAAGTACTGTTGCAGGGGCAACCTTGCTGCATATACCCTTGCCTGACACCCAACAGAAATGCATTACACACTATAATGTTACAGCAGAATTACACTTGAACAAGTAAAGGGACTAGTTTCCACAGCACTCAGCACTTGTGTTGATTTGTCCCCCATTTTTCCAAATATGAGTTAGTGTCCTGCATTTAAGTGACACTAGGTTGAATGGTATGTCCCTTGCCCACCTGGCTGCCACCGCTGACACATAGAGACTCCTTCCACACAGTTCCAAGCCCCCTTCCCCTCTCCCATTATGCTTATGGAACATGATGTTTTTGTACAAATCCGAAACTGCATACAACTGGAATATCATAAGGAGCAATGATCAGCTATTTAAATCAATAGGAATGTGTTTGAAAAATCTTCCACAAGTTACTTTAAGCCAGGGGTGTTCAAATCAAAACTTTTAGGACTTGCCCAAGCATGACAGTAGCTAATTTTTCACTTGCCCCATTCATTACAATGAAATTAGCTCTCTTTTTGTACTTGCCCTTCAAGAAAATGTACTTGCCCTGGACAAAGGGCAATAGGATTTGCACAACCCTGCTTTAAGCCATATAAATGAAGCCTCGTTATTCATTTCCTGTTTGGGCTGCCCTCCTCTAGGGTGAAAGAAGCTTGAAATTAACATATTTTGTTTTATTATTGAAATTTAAACATGTAACAGACTGAAAACAGCTGTGATCAGGCAGAAGAGTATACGCCTGTGCAGTTCAACTGATTGTGGTGTGTTTGTCCACTCAGCCTCCCTTTGTTCTCTCTCATTTTCGATAGTACAATCCGTCTTCCCCAGAATTCTGGTTGTGAGTACAGAACCGCGTGGTAGCACATGCTGGCAATCAGTGCTGTTCAGTTCCCATTTTCATAAGCTGACGCAGCTCATTTATACATTACATGAACTGATTTTTAGCAATCTGTGAGTGAGGCAAGTAGGTAGAAGAGTGTGCGGCATTGTAGTTCGTTTGATTGGGTGGGTGGGGGTGGAGTGAGTGATGTCATCCAGTATCAGTGGCATTCTGCCTTTCTGTGCTAAGCAGACTCAGCACTCTGTATCCCATTTTCATTGTTCACCTTGCTCATAGTCTGATCCCTCCATTCCCCAGAATTCTGGTTGTCATAACAAACAGCTTGGCAAGGTATTCCGTCTGGCCAACTAGTGCTTCTGTAAGCGCTTCCAGACCGGTGCTAAGATCAAACCCTATTAGCAGGAACAGAAGCCTTTTGAAAATATGTGTGCGAGCTGGGCTTGGAACTGTGCCTAATGTTCCTCTGCTTCTTAACTTGCTCCTCTAGCAGTGTATCCCTCTCCAGGTGTGGCCATGATTCTTGACTCCCTCCTTCTCTATAATCATATTTTTGTGCTATTTTTCTTTAAATCAGAAATGCAACAGATTATTGTGATAATCTGTATATTGTGATTTTTTTTTTACATCTTGATACTGAAAATTTGATATTGTGACATCACTGCTTCCACCTGTGGTCCCTTGGATCTCCTTCCAAAATACTTTGCCTGCACTTATTCCTGTACTAATCATGTTCTCTGATTGCACTTTATTGTAACTGCAAACTGTGTCTGTGCTGTGTATTTTGTATCCCCTGTTCCGTGCCCCTTGAAGTGAGCCTTGGCTCATTGTGCCTCTCCCAGTCACCAGTTGTCAAATAAATGAATCATTTGAGTGAAGAAGTGTGTGCCTGCCAGAAGGGTTAAGCTCCATGTTGCTAAAGAGCAACTATGCAATTTATCATGTGCTTTCCTAAATGAGATGTTTCAGCTGTTACAATTTACTAGAGAAAACTTTTTTTTGTCAGTGTTTCTTTCCAAGATTTACAGCATATTTTGGTAGTCCCATCTAAAAAGTCTATATAGAAAACGTGAAAATATTTGTCATTCCCCTGTTAACCTCATAGTGCGTTTGTTTATGACATCACAATGGTCACCATAACTGAAAACTATGATGCCACAGACAGCAGTTGTGTGCAAGGGCGTAGCTACTGATACTCCAAGTAAGCCATGGCGTACCAAGTTTAGTAGCAGGGGGTAACAAACAAGCTGGCCAGCATTGCTCTGCCATCTCTAGTCCATCGCGTTTAAATTCCTTTGTTTGGCTTCACAGGCTTTTTCTCTGCTATTTCAGCTTTGTTTTGGGGGGTTGGCAGAGTGGACCACGGGCGTTTAAGTTGAAAGTCTCAATTAGGTCCACATGGTCCACCTGCATAGTGATTGGTTGCAGCATCTTGTAGGGGGTGTGGCAAGTCTAGGACAGTGAGTTTAAATGCCCCAGCAAAGTTAGAAGCCATACTATTAGTTCAGTTGTACTGGGAGGGGGTGAAGCAGTGGAAGAACTGAGGAGCAGCAGACGGAAGAACAGACTCAGAGCCCGCTAAAAGGATGAAGACTTCATATGGAGTGGCAATTGGAGTGAATCTGCCTACCTGTGGGGGAGAAAGAAGACATTTCTGCCGTGGTCTTGGACTCATGGTGCAGTCAGTGGTGTTTACCAGTGGGCAGCGAGCACCACACTAGCAGCGCAGGCAGACAGCAGGTCTAGAGTGGGAATCATCTGAGCAGAACCAGGAACCTTGGACTCAAGTCGTGAAGGGGCAGGCATGAACAACAGTGGGAGAGGGGGTAACAGTGTGGCAGGTTGGTGTACAAATCTGAAATATCTGGCTACACCCCTGGTTGTGTGGTTACCTTAGCAGGGGAGAGTCAGATACATTTTGAAAGACTTAGTGCCTTAATAGACCAACAACAGGAGAAAGTAACAAAAAAAAAAAGACTAGAAAAACAGCAAAGTTAGAATGTAATTGGTGTAAATCTACTGTTTTTAAGCTTTTTATTATAATAGAGAGTTGTTGTTTAAGGGACGAGGGAGGATGGAGAGCCCAGAGTTTGAACTAAAGCAAAAGGGAAGGAACCTCTAGAAAATGAATGCTGTTACCCAGACCTGCAGGAGACTAAAGGAGTGGCGAGTGTCCTGACTGGACTGTGATGAAGCAGAAGTAAGCCACAAAGTGCTGAGGTATTTGTTTGCATCTCCTGCCCTGTAATGTTGAGGCAAAAAGCACCTGTATCAAACAGATACAAGCAGGACTGCCATATGTATAGACTTTAGTAGTTGTTAATGGCTTAGCCCTCAGCTTGTAAGCTCCAATTTTGTATCTGCAGTACTTTTTTCACTACGTTGTTTAAATTAAAGGACTATTTGCTCTATAAATACAGCAGTCTCGCTTGTGTCTGTTTGCTACAGGTGCTTTTTGCCTCTATGTTACAGTTTTCACATTTTTCACGCGCTGTAGCGGCCGTCCTGGTGCTCTCTCTCCTTGCTGTTGACTGTCTCCTACCCTGATAGTTTTGTTTGAAACTTGTGAATAACACACACTTAGCAGCCTGTATAACTCTTCATTTTTATTTGTTGGCAGGGCTCCTCAAGTGCACTGAGTTGCGATTTGGGCCAATTATTATGTTTGCTTGCACGCATGCACAAGAAACATCTTGGGACAGTATGGCATTTTAGAGGTATGCCACTGTTCTGGCCTATGCTGCTCAAGCTGCAATAGGCTCATCCCTCAGGCACCAATCAGTCAGCAAGCTGGCTATGACAGCAGTCTGAGAAATGGTCTACACTTGAAAGAAATGTGCCGCTGCACTCAGGGATCATTTCATCTGAGTGGACCCGCCCCCCCAATACCTTCTTTCCCGACACTGCTAATGTTTCACTCCTCGCAACCTCCCCTCCTTGTATAATTGCCACCATTGCACTCTCTTTTCCTGGTCCCTGTCCTAGCTCCTCTGAACCCCCCCCAACCTGCTTGTACAATCGCTGCAGGTACTGCTTTGCTGGTTGGTGGCTCCTGCTACCTGTTGCACTCTCTCTCCCCCCAGTCCTAACTCCTCTGACCCCCCCATCCTGCTCGTACAATTGCCACAGGTGTGCCTTTAGTGGTTGGTGACTTCTGCCAGCCATTGCAGTCTCTCTTCCTGGTCCTGTAAAAAAAAGGAAAAAGGTTGAGTCCATGTTGGGATGCTCCGCACTTGCAGTTTTTTGGTTTTTTAACCCACCCACAAGCAAGTACTACACGGGCCTTGGAAGACAGATTTTATAAGTAAGGACTGACACTTCCAGTGAGCCCGGTCTCCCATGGGCCAGCATGACTCACCTTTCCTTCAGTTTTCAATAAATACAGGTAGCCTTTCTTTTATTGATTTGCTGCACAGAATGGGGGAACAGTCTTTTGTCACTCAATTTGGACATTCTGTGCTGGAAGTTTTTTTGGTTTTTACCCACCCATAAGCAAGTACTACAGGGGCCTTGGTAGACAGATTTTAATAATTAAGAACTGACTCTTCCACTGAGCCTGGTCTCCTGTGGGCCAGTGTGACTCACATTCAATTTCCAGAAAATACACCTAGGCTTCCTTTTGTTAATTTGCCACACAGAACTGGAGGAGACACTTTTGTAGCTCAATGGATTTGTAAAAGGGATTGGATGGAGATGAGAGTTTGACACCGACACCCCTAGGAGCCAGTACGGCCTTGGAAGCAAGCACAGATCAGGGGCAGATTCAATGCAGGTACTGCCGACGTTCTTGAAGCAACTTACAAGGACAGATCTGGGGCAGATCCAATGCAGGTACCGCCGGGGTTCTCATTACTTTAACAGTGGCATCTTTTGATTCAGAGAGGGGGTTGTTTGCCTTATGAACTGAGATGAGGGGGAATAAATTTCTCCCACCCAGCATGTAACGGCTGGGGCTCAACCAACCCACTCTATAGACACTCACTCATGGGCTGAGAAAACTTTTTGTCCCTTTCAAGTAACTTCTGTTTCATTTTACTGAACTTTCAAAGGGATGACATGGTTTTCTTGGATCTAGGACACAGTGGTTGTGGGAGGGAAATATGTAAACATTTGGGAGTTCTGTATTTTTTTTGCCTTACTGCTCAGGGTTATTATAGTTTAAACAGCCCCCCAAAAGGGTTGTTTGTCGCTTTAGGATTTGGCAGTTCTTTTCTTCATTGGGGTCCTCTAAGCTCGATTTGTAGGTGGGGCCATGGGGGACTGTCATGACATCTCGCACCCTTATAGAGTATCACTCGGCTAGCCCGCATTACAAGCAATAGTTCCTCATTTCACCTCCAAAACGTCCTCTGCTCCACATTGAGTAGCTACCGTCCCACGTTTTCCACTGAAATTTTTAAGCAGAAATCCAAACAATGAATGTGAAGAATATGATGCACTATAAACAGAAAACAGTGAACATGAAGACACACAATTTTGCAGTGTTCTAAGCTTCTGTCTTATTTGATAAAGTGTTCCACATTTTGCCTATTTGTTCTACATTTTGAAGTACAATGTTCCACATTTGGATTTTCAAGGGTATGCTGTATAGGGTCATTTGGTTTTCTAGGTGGTGGGAATCTCCAGTAGTATCCAAGGGAGAAAGATGATAGAGGTGCAGGAATTCTCATAAGGTGCTGGTCTGGAACTGAGTTCCTGTGGGCTTCTGCCAGCCCAGGCCAATATTTATTTATTTATTTTATTTATTTTGCTTTTGGTGACCAGGTAAGTGCACTAGGAAAACAATACCTATTTTCAGGCACGACCCGGGAGAAAACAGTTTACAGACTAACAATAAACATGTGACACAGCACATGAAGGCACTACAAATCAGGGTAAAAACAATGTATGGATATTAGATATAAGCACATTGACATACTGAATAGTGAAGGTTGAAGTACTGTGAAAACAAAAAACAGACAGGAATTGGTAACAAAGGAAAAGTTCAACATAGGAAGGTAGTAAGTTACAGTACAATAAGTGCCAAGAAAAGTGGAGAGGGAGAGAGAGGGAGGAAAAAGATGATGAAAAGAGCGTGGCAGGTTTGGGTCATGAGAGGAGGGAAAGTATAAAGGGAGTAGTTTGGATAGAGATGAGGAGAGCGCGGGGATGGATGAGGGTTCAAGGTGGGTTAAAACAAGTGCAGGGATGTAAGGTGTGAAGGTGTTCCCGATGTAGTTTCTTGAAGGCAGCATGGGTGTTTGACGGATAGAGAAGGGTATAGCGTTCCAGTATTTAGATGCTGTGTAGGCAAACGCATGTGTGCCCATATTTGTTCTGCATCTTGGAATGTGCAGAAGGGCTTTATCATTTGATCGTAGTTCATAAGTGAGAGGTTGTAATTCCAAGGCGGAAGAAAGGGATAGGGAGAGGCCTGTTCTGGTGACAAGAGTCAATTAATGATCCAAAGGACTGAAGACGATAGGCAGAAGGGCTAAGTCATTTTAAGTCCAAATAGAGGTGGCAGTGGTGCTTGAAACGTGGTGAGGCAGTGGCATAGCGACAGATGCTATTATAAGTGGTGTCCCATTTGTGAAGGGAGGATTTAGATGCAGATAGGAAGATTGACGAGCCATATGCTAGTGTCGGTAGAAGGAAACCTTGAGCCATGGCTAGTCTGGCTTGAGGGGTAAGTGCATAGCTGGTACGATAGGCACTTCCTAACTTAGCATTTACCGACTTACAGATAGTTGAGATATGAAGGTCAAGGTCAAGAGATTCATCCAGGGTGACACTGAGATATTTAAAGGATTTGGCAGAGGGTAGAGGAGAGCTGTCAACACAAGAGATGATAAGGGGATTTGGATTTGCTTTAAGTCTGGCCTGAGAGCCAAACAACATTGAGTAGGATTTGCTAGAGTTGAGGACTAGTTTATTATCAGTGAGCCAGGTGTGGATACTCGCAAAATCCAAGGCAAGGGGATGGTATAGGGAAGTTGAAGTTTTTGCACTGTGGTAGATAACCAAATCATCCACATAGAGCAGAGATGAGCAGTTCGGTGCAATTAAGGGGATGTCATCAATGAAGATTGTGAAGAGTAGAGGACCAAGAATAGATCCCTGGGGTACTCCAACGTGGATCGGTGCAGGATCTGAGATTGCTGAATTAAAAACCACAGCCTGTTGCCTGTCAGTCAGGTAGCTTTCAAACCAGGTAATGGTATCTGGGGAGAAGCCAAAAGACTGAAGTTTTGAAAGAAGTGAGTGGTTGACCAGGTCAAAAGCTTTAGTTAGGTCGATAAAAACTGCTCCAGTCAAGAGGCCTAAGTCCATGGAAGAATAAATGTCACTAGTCAGCTTTAGCAGGCCAGTGGTTACTGGTGAGAGAGCTGCACCGTGGCCATTGTAGAAGTGGGGGAAGGGGTGTTCCGAGGAGCAAGGACCAGGGACAGAGAGTGCGATGAGCAGCAGGAGCCACCAACAAGTAAAGCCACACCTGCAGCTATTGTACAAGTGTGGGGAGGTGATCAGAGGAGTGAGGACCAGGGAGAGAGCCACATTGTGGCCATTATACAAATGGGGGGGGTGTTCACTTCGCTTCGCTCTCGAGGTTACCTATGTCCCCAGAACCTCTCAATGGAATTACAGCCTTGTAATTCACTGGAACCTATCTATTATTCTATTTATAATGTATGGTAAATGCCTATTAACCACCATAATCAGCAGTCACACAGCTTTGTTATGCACTGTTTAAAATTTTAAAAGTTGTTAACCACACTTCGGAACTTCCAAACAGTGGCATAACAAAAAAGAATGCACCAGAGTTCCATAATTCTCTCACATAGAATGCAAACAGTGCTTTTTTGACCATGCACTATAAAAGATGATGGCTAGGGATCGGGTGACAACCATGCTGAAATCACCTCTAGTGGTTGCTAGGGCTACAGTAAACCTCTCGAGCTGCACTCTTGAGGTTTATCATGTTGCCCTAGCAAACACTCAAGGTGAGTACAGCATGGTTATCACCCAATCCCCAGCCATTATACTCTATGTAATCCCACTGTTGTGATGTCAGAACCTTATAAACCTATCTCATCTATGTCATAGCAGTGGGTTTACAAAATGGAATGCAAGTGTTATTCAGTATTCTACACACCCAGAATGTGATTGTTAGTCTCAGTACAGTATTCAGATAACATTCAAATTGTCTCAGTTTACTGTTACTGAATCTAGCAATCACTATGTCTGATAGAGATTTGAATTCTGGTGCTATTTCAGCCCGCTGTTGTTCAGTCCATGTATCCTAATAAATAGTTTTCCTACACAATCATGTGGCTGTAGTGCAGATTCATTAATAAGGTAAGGCTAAATTATTTGTGTTCGGGGGGGGTAACTTCTCATGTCTAGTCCCATACACTATATAGAGGATACCGCATTGTATTCGCATCGAGAGGTTACTTGGTCTGTAAACCTCGAGAGCGCAGCTCGAGAGGTTTTCAGTAACCATGGTAACCTCAAGATGAGAATTCAACGAGGTTGTTAACTGCTCCCCATACATTGTTTTTTTATAGTGTATGAGGAAGCAGTCCAGGAACATAGTTCACAAAAATAGGGAAGCTAAAACAAATTAAATGTTTACCTGAGTGAAGACGTGGACACGGTGGTGTCAAAGTTGCCAGAACACATTTAATTAAAACACATTCACTGATGTACTTTTTTACCTTTCAAAAATACCATTGGTAGCAGGTTTTAAAATAAGAAATGCACTAAACATGCTACACAATAAAAAAAATCTCTGTCCCATGCGACTAGGAAGTTTATAACTAGAGGTCAAAACGGGTCGGCATCAACAGTGCGCCATCCAGAAGAGCCACAGGAAAAGGCTCATTCCAGAAGGTAACGTTTTGAGGGCACTCTTCTCGATCACCAGGTACCTGATGAGAAAAGTAAAAGCAGAACTAAGCAAACAAGTGAGTAACCACCATTTTTGTTTGAATGCTGCCGAGTACTGTGAAATACTGTGATGCTCTGGTGCGGTGGAATGTTTATCTCGGCAGCATTCTTTTTTGTTATGCCATTGATGTGACGTACAAGGGGTGAGAATGGTGCAGAAATGGACACAAGTCCCTTTACACGAGAAAGGGTCCTGAAGGAACTGGAAGTAATAAGAGTTGATAAAGCAATGGGGCCAGATGGGGTGCACCCCAGGGTCTTTAAAGAACTAAGAGAGGTGGTGGCTGAACCTCTTGCTATCCTGTTTAGCCGATCACTAGAAACAGGGGAGGTACCCAAAGACTGGAGGATAGCAGATGTAGTCCTCTTATACAAAAGTGGGAACAAAGAGGAAGCGGGGAACTACAGACCAGTCAGCCTCCCCACCTCGGTGAGTAGGAAAGATCATGGAAGCTACTACTGAAGGAGAGATTGTGTGAACATCTGGTTGTCAATGGACTACAGGACCCAAGGCAGCATGGTTTCACCAGGGAAGGTCATGTCAGACCAACCTCATTGAATTTTTGACTGGGTGACTAGGGAGGTGGATCAGGGAGGGCAGTGGACATGGCCTATCTGGACTTCAGCAAGGCCTTTGACACTGTGCCACATAGAAGACTATTGCACAAACTGGGGAATATGGGTGTGGGCAGGATAGTAGTGCGGTGGGTAGGTAACTGGCTGGACAGCAGGACACAGAGGGTGGTGGTAAATGGCTGTCACTCCACAGAGGGAAGAGTGACCAGTGGGGTACCACAGGGATCAGTGCTGGGACCGGTACTATTCAATATCTTCATCAGTGACATTGCACAGGACCTAGAAGGCAGAATTTCACTGTTTGCTGATGACACAAAGCTCTGTAACAGAGTAGACACACCAGAGGGTGTAGACAGAATGAGAAGGGACCTGCAGAAACTTGAACAATGGTCAGGGGTTTGGCAGTTGAAATTCAATGCAAGGAAGTGCAAGATAATGCATATGGGGCACAAAAACCCTGGCACAATATATCAGTTGGGGGGTGAGGATATAGCATGCACCAAGCAGGAAAGGGATCTTGGAGTTATCATCTCTAGATGACCTCAAGGCAGGGAAACAGTGTGACAAGGCAGCAGGTAAAGCAAATAGGATGCTGGGATGCATAGGCAGGGGCATCACCAGCAGGAAAAGGGAGGTCATAATTCCACTATACAAGACAATTAGTGAGGCCCCACCTGGAGTACAGTGTACAGTTCTGGAGACCATACCTACGTAAGGACATAGACAGGGTAGAGAAGGTTCAGAGGAGGGCAACAAAGATGGTGCATGGATTGCATCACAAGTCCTATGAGGACAGGTTGAAGGCACTGAACATGTACTCCCTGGAGGAGAGGAGGGAGTGAGGGGATATGATAGAGACATACAAGTGTCTTACAGGGAGGAACAGGGTGCAGGAAAACACTATTTTTAAGCGAAAAAGATGTTCCAGGACTAGAGGGCATGGGATGAAGTTGGAGGGAGGACGATTCAGAGGAAATGTGAGGAAGAATTTCTTCACAAACGAGTGGTGGACAAGTGGAACACCCTGCCAGAGGAAGTGGTGGGGCTGAAACAATCCAGGATTTAAGAATGCATGGGATAGACATAAAGGAATTCTGGAGGTCAGGGGTAAGGGGCAACAGACTTCCTGGAAAACATAAACTGAACTTACAAACTTAAATGGGCAGACTGGGTGGGCCATAGGCTCTTATCTGCCGACACTGTCTATGTATCTATGTATCTATACCATCGATGGGTTAGCAACTTAATTACGTCACATTGATAGCATAACAACATGAGGAAAAAATGAAAATCACCACGTAACAACGTTCTACCATATTTATTACTGATGCCCTAGCAACCACTCAAGGTGATTATACCATGGTTATCACCTCAACATCAGGCCTCATCCTCTATATATAGACACTTCCATCAGGATTTTCAAGGAAAAAAAGACAATACATATTCCTGCAGAAAGTCTATCTCTCTGTTAAACTATTTCAAGTCATCCAGCTTACTCTATCTCCTAATATTTCCTATCTTGCTAAATGTCCAAAGTGTGTTTATATGTGTGTGTGTGAATATGTCTTTCCTGTAACCTCAGTCTTGCCCAGAATGTTTTGTCTCATGCTTTCTTAATGTAACCAATGTTTGCAAAATCAAATAACAGATGTCCATGCCAGCTGTTACCAGACCTCGGGGTTTGGGATGTCTTGAAAATTAGTCTAAACAATTTTGTATTGTTCACCAGGAAGCAATCTAATAAAGTGTCAGACAGGGGTGGACAGCATTTCCTTCTTGTCAGCACTACTGTCACCACCACCACTCCCAGTCCCTGAGCCAGAACCAACATGCCCACTCGATTCTTCTTTTAAAAGATTAAGATATCTGTCTATCTGTCTGTCTGTGCGCCCGACTGCCTGCCTGTCTGTCTGTCTATCTGTCTGTCTATCTATCTATGTAGCTATGTATCTATGTATCTGTCTGTCTGTCTGTCTGTCTATCTATCTATCTATCTATCTATCTCTATGTACTGTATATATATGCATTTATATCCACTGCAAAAAAATACTTTAATGGAGACATTAAGGTTGAAAAACGCAAACTGCACAAAATAAAGAAATAAAAAAGCATTAGGGTTTTGGGTCTCTGGGGTCTTGGTGAATCAGTGTGGTGGGGTTTTCCTTGAGGTTGTCAAACCTAATGCCCACTCCTCCCCCTCCAGCTGAAGTCTCCCGTCTGAAGCAGAAGGTACGGTTCCAAGACAATGCCCCATAAGCCCCGTTCACATGACCTGATCTGCACCATTGTGAGCAGTGCAGATCAGTTGCACCAGTGCACATCAGTCCATGGAACTGACTAGTGAAGCATTGTACTGAACATTGCTTCACTGTGGTGAACTGCAATCCCTGTTTTGGTGGGATTGTGTACCGGTGCAGGTGCTTTTTGCAAGCGTGTGAACATGCTATTCCACCTGCATCAGTGCAGCCCTGCAGCACCCCACACTAAACCTCCAATCAGCTGGCTCCACCCAGTCTGCCAGGTTCCCCTGCTGCTATATTTTAAAATAAATATAATAGATTAACATACATTGTGGGACCAGGATGCAGGTAGAGTCGTAGTTGACCAGGATGTCAGCAAGTCTCTCGACTTTTCCAATATGCCAGCAGGCATTTTCACCATTTTGTAGCATGTATAGTGTATAAGAGTGAAGCAGCCCTGATTGCTACTCTGGATGCTGAAGATATGTGGATGTATTACGTTTAATAACAAGCATTTGTCAATGCCGAATGTTGCTTGCTTCTATGTGCTGTTTAGGTATTTGGAAGTCATTGGAATGCAAATATTGAAAATTCGCGAACTTACAAGCGTGCTTAGGAACTGCGCAATGCACGCTCGTAAAACAGTCATTTTTAGGAATTTTTTCACCAAATCTTCAACATAGCCATTTTAAGACCTCGCTCATGAACAGTGTCACTGTGATTTTCTTACTGTGTCCCATACATTGAGTTTGCACACCGACTGCGCCATTAATGCGCTACATGAAGTGAAACACGTTTGGGCAAGATGTGAAAATGACAGCTGCACTGCTCATAAGGAGGTATGGTAAAATGGCAAATGTTGAAAATCCAGAGAGGAAAATATTGAAAATTAGAAACTTGCCAAGCGCAGAGAACCGCGCAACGCACACCGTAGTAGTCATTTTGAGGAATGTTACTGAATTTTCAACATGACCATTTTAAGACCTCTGCTCATGAACAGTGTCACTGTGATTTTCTTAATGTGTCCCATACAGTGATTTCATCGCACCAACCGCGCCATTGCGCGCTACATGGGCAGAAACACGTTTTGGGTGAGATGTGAAAATGACAGCTATACTGCTCATAAGGAGGTGTGATAAAATGGCAATGTTGAAAATCTGGAAGTGAAAATATTGAAAATCGTGAACTTACTAGTGTGCGTGAGGAACTGCGCCATACTTGCTAATAAGATCATTTTTAGGAATTTTTTCACCAAATTTTCAACATAGGCTTTTTGAGAGCCCACCTTATGAACACTGGCAGTATCATTTCATTAATCAGTGCAGAAAGGTGATTTTGCACAGTGACTGCGAAATCACCCTTTGGGCCCGAGTAACGCCACAACAGTGCAAGAATTCATGAGGAGAGGTCCCAAAAACCCCATGTTGAAAATTTGGGGCCAAAATTCCCAAAATGCCTGAGATATGCAACAAAGTTGAAAAACCCCTATCTATCCCATTATACAGCTTACCGGCATTCCTCGACCAATAGTCGGCTTTGCAGAGTGCAGACGCGTTCGTCCACCGAATGATCATCGCGCTTGAGCCCGGAGGTAAGTATGGGGTGAGGGGGTGTGGGAGGCAGGGTGTGCAGTGGGTGGGTGTGGGTTGTGGGGGGGGCAGGGAGACTACGAGGGACCTTTTTTTATTCACAGGTTTTTTTTTTTTTAAGAAGATGACACAGGACGTTTGCCATGCTGGGGTGGGCTCCCAGCGTGGCAGCAGGAAAAGCTGTTTGGGGGGACGTGGAGCTGATGGGGGATTGGGCACCCTCATTGGCTAAAACAAGATTTGCCACGCTGGGAGCTCCGGGAAAGCTTTTTGGGGGGGTGTGCAGCCTTGGAGCCGACGAGGGATTGGGCACCCCTGTCAGCTATAACAGTTGTTGCCATGCTGGGGAGAGCTCCCAGTGTGGCACCTGGACAACTGTTGAGGGGGGATAATGGAGCCGGCGGGGGATTGCGGCACCCCGTCTGCCATACGAGTGTATGCATGGGGGGGACCGCATCAGCACGCAATTAGCGTGCTTGCACGTGTGTGTGCGTGGGGGGGAGATCTCTGCTCACTGAAGCGGAGCTCTCCCTTTCAACTGAATGCCACTGCATTTTGGAGCTGTCATAGACAGCTGCAGCACTCATTGGGGAACTGGGGCCACGCCTGCAAACACACTGACTGCATTGGAAGAGGGGCTGACACACCTCCGAAAACTCGGATGATGGCACTATGTTTCTTGTACATGCGTGCAAGCAACATAAAAATTATAGGAGCAGGTTAACAGCATACTGTCAGTAGACCCCCCCCAACAGAACTTTGCCTGAAACACCAGAAGGGCAGTCGCACTGATGCAGAGGGATGATTTGTGAATGGGAGCCACATTGCTGCAGGTTGAATGGAGCAGCTTGCAGCACAAAGGCAATTAAGAATGGGGAATGCAGTGTGAACACACCTTCAGTGACACACTCTTTGGCATTAGAGAAGTATGGCTCACCACATGTTGTCCACAGAATCAGTCATAGCTTTCTTCACAAAGGACCCTTCATGAAGAAATGAGATCACATCTGATCTTGTTTGGTCAGGGAAGGGGGTGGGCAATAGGGCTGACAAACACAAGGAACACACCACCAAAGATTCACCAAGACTCAGGAGTCCCAGAACCCTAATGCTTTTTTAGTTCCCTGCTTTGTGCACTTTATATTTTTCAACCCTAATGACTGTATTAACTAGAGATGCAGCGAATTTAAATTCCGCCGGCGAAGTGAACATGAAGTGGGCACTTCGCATTGCCACTCTGCTATATGGAGTGGGCAATGCAAAGTGCTCACTCTGCCCTGTCATTACCATTTTGCGTTTAGGCGGAATGTAATGCGGCGAAGGCTAAGTCATTGTTTTAATGGACTTCGCTGCCTCATTATGATTCTAAGTGATCCACTTGGTGTTTCAGATTTGGCAGCCCCATACATCACATGGCTTACAGTACTGTAAGTCACATGTCTAACTAGGCAGGATGAAAGTGAGTCATACAAGCAGGCACTTTTACTTTCTCCTGTGCAGGCGGAGAGAGAGTAGTGTGTTTTGTGACTGCTGATACTTTAGATCAGAGCGAGGAGGAGATTTAAACTTTGATTTAGACCCAACAGCTTTTTAAAAGCTACATTTTTGTCTTTTCTGTACTCTTTTTACTTAATTTGTTCTTTCTGTAAATTTCATTTTTCTTACCTTTATAAGTAGTTAGTTGTTTATCTGTGTCTGTGTGACTGTGTGTGTGTGTGTGTGTTGTGTGACAGTGTGAGCAGTGATTGCTCGGACTGAGGGAGCTCAGTAGGAGAGATGGACCAGGGTGAGGGAATGTCTGGGGAAGGGGCAGCTCTGGGAGAGCGTGGTAGTGGTAAGTGTTGTACCATGCGCATGTGTGGAGGGCATGCCCGCCCATTCCTGTTGGACCACTCAAAACTTGTGAGTGCCCCCTGAAGCAGGACCAGCACTGCCTCCTGTCCTGACACTGAGGCAGTTGAACCACCACCACCACCACCAAGTCCAGCACCAGGTTCTCTGGAGCAGGATGTGCCTGTTCCCCCAGGCCCAGATGTGGATCCCATCCCTGTTCAGCACCATGACCAGCCAGCTGCCAGTTCATCTGGCCATCCCCTGCCTGTGCCTGGTTCTCCCCACACCTCCATTGTTTGGCAGTTTTTTGACTGTGTTGGGGGGACAGAAGTGTGGTTAAGTGCCGCCTATGTGAGGTGGAGGTGCACCGTGGCCCCCAGGGGACTCACCTGGGGACTTGGGGCCAGCACACCCATATGCTCAATCACCAGCAGTTGGAGTGGCAGGCTGCCACAGAACAGACCATGCTTGCACCTGCTGGCCATTCTGTGGCAGAGGGTGCAGCAGTGCATTGCGGCATCCCTAAGAAGAGGAGGGCCACAGCAGCACCTGCTGCTCCACCAGCACCCCCACCCCCACCACCACCACCAGCAGGTCAGCCTGTAGAACATGTGTACCCCAGAGAACTGCCTGTAACACAGGCTGACTTGGCAGTTCTCTGGAGTGCTGTCGAGGAGAACAATGAGAGGATGAGTGCTGTGGAGCAGTGGTTGGATCAAATACAGGGACATCAGTTGCAATGATGTCCATGCTGGAACTGCTGCTGGATCACCATGGGATCCCACATTAGTTTTTTTTCCCTCACACCATGTGCCTCCCACACCATCCTTGCTGTGTTATAAAATGTATTCCTCCACCATTCCCGACCCTTGTATGTAATTATGCCCTTTTTTTGTTGTCTTCCGTATGCGTGACACTTTATATTCTGAGCAGTGCAAGTATACTGTGCTAAACCGCATGTGTACAGTCAGTCTTCTTTCCAGTCAGTGTATGTAGTGCAGACACTGTCCAACTCCCTGACTTAAAAACAAACATTAATGAGTACAATGGTGGGGTGGTGAAGCATGGAGAGATACTACAAAACAGGCTTACAATACATCCAAGTAACTATTAAAAAAAATTAATGTTGTGATTCGTGATGTGATCGTAAATCATGATTTGTGACTGCATTTGTGACCGTGATGATAAAGAAATGTGAATGCCTACGGCTGTACTTCCCCAGGCCCCAATGAGGTGTGGCACAAAACTCCCCGACTTAAGAACAAACATTAATGAGTACAATGGTGGGGTGGTGAAGCCTGGAGAGATACTACAAAACAGGCTTACAATACATCCAAGTAACTAGAAATAAAATTAATGTTGTAATTTGTAACGTGAATGATCATGAATTGTGATTTGTGACTGCATTTGTGACCGTGATGATGAAGAATGTGATTTGTATCACGAGTGACTCGTGGTGATGGTCCTGACTTAAAAATGCATATTAATGAGTACAATGTTCATGCAGAATTAAGTACCACACCTGTCCAGTAATCTGAAGGGAAGCCAAAGAAACAACTGTGACTTAAGTTACAGATGGAGATTGGGCCCTAAAGAGATGCAAATGCACAGACAGATTAAGATTGCACTGTGCACTGAAGAGGTGTGGACACAAAGGCACAACACCTAACCAGTGCTCACCATCAGAAATTCAAATCTGGAAAAGAATACCTTTGCTGGTTGGGGCGGGCCGTGGGGGGCAGTGTACTGCACTGCTGCAGTAACAGTCACTAGTACTAGTACAAAAATCACAAAATCACACAGTTGCAGTGGATAGCAGCTTCACATTGCTGAAATGATTATGTGGCACAATAAAAGGTGTCTGATTTGATGACACACATCACACACATACTCACACACACACTAAGTAATGCATAGCAAATTGAAAACTTCAGTAATATAACCACATATTTTAAACAAACTAAAATTATGCACTGCGGCAGTAACAGTCACTAGTACTAGTACCAGTAAAGATACCACAAAGAAGTACAAAAATCACACAGCTGCAGTGGATAACAGCTTCACATTGCTGAAATTATTATGTGGCACAATAAAAGGTGTCTGATTTGATGACACACGTCACACACACACTAAGTAATGCATAGCAAATTGAAAACTTCAGTAATATAACCACATATTTTAAACAAACTAAAGTTATGCACAGCTGCACCACAACAATCAGCAAAAAAAGGCAAGAAATATTAAAAATATTACTGTGTGTACATTAACACAGTTATACAAGAAAAATATCACCAAAACAGAAAGCACTGTCTTTTTCTCCAAGTTAATCTACCTACACCACAGATACGCCCCTCCCCCAAAACATGCTTTCATTGTCTCTCAGTACACAGACTGAATGTTGTACATTAACATTCAAAATCCATACACAAACAATAAATGCTCGATGATATGAGCATAGGAGGGTTTCCTATAATCAATGAACTAAAGTTTCAGCAAAAAAATGACTCAGAAAGGCTTTTTTAACAGCTTTTTGAAGGTTTGAATCACAGAGAGCTCTCAGAGCGGATTGTCTCCTACAGCTTCCTACACACACTACCCCAAACTGAGGCTGTGCAGAACAATCTAGAGCCCATGTGACCCGAAATCCCATGAATCACTGCAAAATTCGCCTTTGGAGCTTAAAAACAAAGGCAAAGTGAGGCGTAGTGAAGGCGAATGCTTGAAGTCATTGTATTCAATGGACTCCGCTTACCATCTCTTCAAAAGTACTCGCCGCTTGTGGTGCACTCATGAATTCTCCTTCACTCCTGAATCACTAGGGAGCGAATCAGCCACTTCACACAGCACTAGTATTAACATACTGTTTGTGGTGAATTTCCATTTTTTTCTGATCGTGGAGTCGTGCCTCATTTACATAGGTCCCAAAGGGACCTGCATGAAATGAAATAATCAGAATAGTGGAGACAGTCTAGCCCTGCTTCACTAACCAACTAACAAGTGAAACATAAGTGTCTTAATACTTGTAGTTGCAAAGTTAAACCATACCATCTTAGCTTAGATACAGCACTAATGATAAAGATTTCTTACCTGGGTCCTGGAGATTGTGGGATGGTGGTTGGGTTGCTTAAAGGAACATCCAGTCCTACCTGTAAAATAAGAATAGCAATGGGGTCATAAAGCATCTTGAGCTCTTTAGTAACAAACTGGGACAAACAGGGTACTATAAATATAAAACAATACTTATCTCATACATGTAGTCAATGTCCTCCAATGCTGGGGCTGGCATCTTGTTGCACTGTCTTCTTTATTCCACCACACCTATAGACATAAAGTGGAAAATGGGTTTGTATGATTAATAAAATTACCTATCAGCATTGGTCACACAGGTGTCGGAACCTTAATTGGGCAGGTGGGGACATAACCAGCACCAGGGATCAGGCACCCTGGTGTCTGGAAGAAAACAAAAAATTAAGGGGGGGACTAAACCAACTCTGGGGGTGGGCACCTAAGTGCTGGAACCTTGATTACTTTAGCTGGCACTGGGGATTGGGCACCATGGTGTCCTGTTTACAAAGGCTGCAGATGTGGCTAATGGCTGTCAAAGGGCCTCATAGAAACAAATACCATGCTCAGCTATGTCCAGTAGGGCGGGGCTATGCACTGATGCATAGCTCTGCCCAGGCTGACCGAACATTGTTTCAGTAGATATGGATGCTGTTCACAGCATCAGGCTAGCCCTGCCCCATCAGACATGCATGCATTTTCATTAAATGATGATGTTAAGAAATGCAGTTCTACAAATTCAGTTATCCTTAGAAAATTCAGTTTTTTTAAACTGAGCATACAGTACATGCAGTTTTTCTTAATTGTCTCACAAATGGAGCAAGTTCTGGACTTAAAAAGCACAAAAGCGCACACCTTAAGGCAAACTCTATCAAACCTGCAAGTTTCAGGTTTGAAATCCTTCTAGCTGTTTAGTTACAGGTGAGCAAAAAAGGTCTTAATGTATGTAATTTTTACATTTTTTGCACCTCTGTAACTTTGCCCCTGGTGAACCGATTGCCATGAAATTTTCTGGATCCTGAAATCCTGGCACCAGATTTCAGGTAACCTGGATGCTGACTGGAGTCCCCTTCTGAGGGAGGGGGGGCTCCTGCCCCTTGCCCCCTGGTCCTGTGGGGGGCAGATAAAGAAAGATGTCTAAGAGTTGCAGTAGAGTATGAGTTCCAATGCCTGGAAGGTGCTCCAGTTTCAAAAAGAAATTAATTTAATTGTCTAAATCAGGGAAGTTGCCAGCCTGGGAGCTTGCACAACCTACAAAGCCCAGGAGGTACCTGCATGTCTCCCACTGATGGGAAATAAAGTTTTTCTAGAAGAAAGGTGTGTCTGAAACTGAATCGAAGTCATCGGCTGGGGCTCCATGAAGGAAAAGGGAATTGCCCGGATGCCTGTGAGGTCTGAAAATTTATGGTCCTGCTTGGGGCTTGTGGAGCCACAAATGCCAGGAGGAGCCTGCCTGAAATTTCCAGTGTGATGGAAACTGCATCTGATACTGCACCTGATCGGTGAGTTGTTTTTGCTCATCAGCACCTGCACGGTGAGAAAGAAAGAGAAAAAGTGTCTTCTGTTAGTCAGATACTGTTTGTCAAGTTCTGGTCCTCGAAGGAGCCCTCTCTATGTAAGGGAAGGGATCAAAGCAATGGAACTAAATGCTAAACAGGGAGGAGAGAAGGCACTCTGGGTCACCCTGAAGACAGAAAATGGCACCACAATCCATACGGGGGTTGTATACAGACTCCCCTCTCAGGAGGAGCAGGAAATGGACAAGGAAATGATAGAAGGCATCCTTAGAATGGAGAAAAGGGGTTGATATTGTTGATGGGGACCTGAATATGCCAGATGTTAACTGGAGCACCTTTGTTGAAGCCACATCCAAGGGCAGGAAAATTCTCAATGCCCAGCAGGGGGCATGCCTCAGACAGCTGGTGTTGGAACACACTCGGGAGAGAGCAATCTTAGACCTGGTACTCTCAAATGAGGATGGAGAGAGGATCTCAGATTCAGAAGCTGGTAGCCATCTGGGAACAAGAGACCACCAAATAGTGTGGTTCACGGTAAACACAGCTGTGAGTCAAGTCACACAAAGGTGAGGGTATTGGACTTTAAGAGGGCTGACTTTGGCAAAAAGGGGGAGTGCCTCAGAAAAGGACTAGCAAATGGGCAAGGAGATGGGGTGGAAGAACAATGGGGAAAAATCAAAGCTACCATTACAGAGGCAACAAGCCTTTGCGTGAAGCAAATAAACAAAACAAAATGAAGGAAAAGCCACTATGGTTCTCAAAAGAGGTGCAGGGAAGGTTAGAGAGAAAAAGATAGCATTCAGGAAGTACTGTATAAGGAAACACAGAAGGAGCAGGACAGACAGCTGTACCAGTTAAAGCAGAAGGAAGTGAGGAAGGCAGTCAGAATAGCAAAGGCCCAAACCAAGGAAAAGGTAGCCAACCCAGTTAAGAAGGGGGATGAAACCTTTTATTGGTGCATTAGGGAGTGAAGAAAGACAAAGGGAGGGAGTGATACTGAGGTTGAATAAAGAGGAGGGTGGGTGGGCAGAGAGAGACAGTGAAAAAGAGGGGATACTGAACGAATACTTCTGCTCAGTATTCACAAAAGAAGAGGTACCTAATCCAGTCAATAGAAGCACTCTGGATAGGGGGTCAATATCAGTCCTTTCACAGAAAAAAGGGTTCTGAAAGAACTCTGAGAACTGAAGGAGAACAAAGCAATGGGGCCTGATTGGATTCATCCCAGAATTCTAAAAGAACCAAGGGGAGAACTAGTAACACCACTGACTACCCTTTTTAACAAATCATGGGAGGATGGTGTGGTACCTGAGGACTGGAGGAGGGTGAATGTGATTCCCCTTCACAAAGTGAGAGCAAGACAGAGGCAGGAAACTACAGACCTGTCAGTTTGACCTCAGTGGTAGGGAAATGATGGAATCACTTCTGAAGGAAAAAATTGTTGAGTACCTAGAGGCCAGTGGGGCACAGGACCCAAGGCAGCATGGATTAACAGTGGGAAGGTCATGTCAGATGAATCTAATCAATTTCTTTGACTGGGTGACCAAAGTAGTAGACCAGGGAGGGGCTGTGGACATGGCCTACCTAGACTTTAGCAAGGCATTTGACATAGTCCCACATAAAAGATTAATAAATAAATTAGCCAGCCTGGGAGTGGGTCCCAGGGTGGTAGCCTGGGTAAAACATTGGCTGGACAACAGGACGCAGAGGGTAATAGTAAACAGAGTCCACAGTGAAGAAAGGGGGGTTACTAGTGGGGTACCACAGGGTTCAGCACTGAGGCTGGTCCTTTTTAATGTCTTTATAAGTGACATTGAAGAGGGACTGGAAGGAAAAGTATGTCTCTTTGCAGATGACACAAAGATCTGCAACAGGATTGATACACAAGGTGGGGTGGAAAGGATGAGAAGGGACTTGGCAAGGTTGGAGGAATGGTAAAATGTATGGCAGCTTAGTTTCAACGCAAAGAAGTGCAAAGTAATGCATCTGGGAAACAAAAACCCAGGGGAAGAGTACACAATGGGGAGTGAGATACTGACAACAACAGAAATGGAAAGGGACCTGGGGGTAGTTATAGCAGATGACCTAAAGGTGGGGAAGCAAAGTGAGAAGGCAGTAAGGAGGGCTGGGGGCATACTGGGATGCATAGGGAGCAGCATCACCAGCAGAAAACAGGAAGTTGTCATCCCTCTGTACAGACCGTTGGTGAGACCCCATCTGAAGTACTGAGTGCAGTTCTGGAGACCCTGGGCCAGATTCTAGAAAACATACGCCAATGCACAACGCAAATGCGCCAAAGAGAATGTCACAAGTAGCAAATACATCCAGCATGTACGCCAAACACTATTCTACATCGCGAGATGCGCAGTGGCGCTTTGCACTGTGCCAATGATGACTTACACCGCAGTTGCGACAAACCTGCAGGTACGCAAATGCGTAACTGAACATACGCCAAGGAAAAAGCAGAGAAACGCCAGGGCGGGATTCTAGAAGCAGCAGTGCCACAACATACACCAATACCAGATGGCGCAACATAAACCAGGTAGGAGCAGGTGTAACATACCCAGCAAAGCAAGGAGCAGGGCCAGACAGGCCAACCACACAGCAACACACATGTGAGATAGGAATACAGTGACCAAGGAAGGCATGCACACAGAGGCAGTGTGGCACAGGGTACAAGAGGAGCACAGAGGCCACAGGCACAATGCAGGGACAAAGGCACCACCAGGCACAATGCCTCTGCCATGGCCACTGATACATAGAACAGTGCAACCACAACAGGGACACAGCACATGGTGGCACATACCAGTGGACAGCCAGTGGTGAGACACACCAACATCCATGCCAGTGGTGCCACCTGCAGGGAACAATGGCACCCTGAGGCAAAAAGGTGCAGCACAGAAACCATGCCACCACACAGCTGGGAGGTACAATGTGAGGTGGCAAGGACACCAAAGCATGCAAGGTGACCTGCAGCACACAGACCACTATGCAGATGCAGCCTATGGACAGTGGCCTGTGCTGGGGGCAGCACAAATGGCACACCAACCCAATGCACAGGGAGGGAACACTGGGGACAGCAGGCACCAACACCAGTGTGCACCCCTGTGCATAGTGACAGACACACACTCACACACAGCCAAGCATACCAATAATGGACACAGAGACAGTGTAAATGGCAAACAATTTAATGTGCAAAACAGGGACAGGAGTAACAATGGGTAACAGGGTAACAATGGGAGGGGGATGGGGATCACCAACAGGCAAGAACAACATAGTGTAACAGTACAGGAATAACAAACACAAACAGCCACTCCCAACCCCGCCAACCACCAACCCACCCCATAGCACACCCCAACACCAGCCCAACACACAAACAACAGACCCACATACAAACCAACAGCAACAATCAAATCCACCCCCAAACAAACAACAGTACCCAACACAACCGCCCAGCGTATACCCAGAACATGTGAACAGACACAGCAGAAACACCCACCGCTATATATAATCCCACCCACACAGAATGCCCAACACATGAGTGGCAGTTGCAGACATGGCCACTAAGAGTGCCTGAGTTCCTCCAGAAGGGTGGCCACAGGCCCCTGAAGGTGGTCAATGTCCTGGAGGATGGCTGACACATGTTCCACTAGGCATTCCCGATCAGGGCCCCCACTCTGCTCATGTCCCGTGGCGGGTCCCACATCTACCATGGGCACTGGCTCCTCCTGCTGCAAAATGTGCATGTCCACGTCCTACTGCACTCCAGCGTCCTCGGCATCAGGGACGATGGGGCAAGGCACTGTGTCATTGGGTGGGTCAGCCGTGTCTGCCCACTGCCACGATGTTGTCCCCTGTGTCCCTGGTGGTCGGTACAGCAGATGGTGTTGGGGCCCTAGCTGCGTCACTGCACACAGTCAACTGGCTCAACATAACCGGGCCAACTGGCTCCTGAAGCTCACCAGAGGTGGTGTCCCCCAGAACTGCTTGTGCCTCCAATGGTGCCTGGACCCCGGTGTCAGCCGCAACTGAAGGAGGAAGAGGTGGAGGAGGAGGAGGAGGTTGGTGGCAGCACCCTGGCTCTCTGTTGCCTGTGCTGTGTGCGCAACCTGTAGTCCTCCACATCGGAAGCCTTGATGTCCACCATCGCCCACAGCAGGGCCCTCTGTCACTGTGGTAGTCTGCTCTGTACACCTGTAGGGATGTAAAGGACACTGTCAGTGCCTCTACCGGACAGGGGTGCACACACATATAGGCAAGCAATGTGAGGGCACAGCACAGGCCACACAGTGACAGCCGGCCAAGGCCATGGCCCAAGGGTGACATGAAATGTACGTACCTGACCTCCACTGACATGCCTCCTGCCAGAGGCTGGCGAGGCATCCCTGCTGAATGGTGTGCGATGTGCCAGTGGAACCTGTGGGGTGAAGAGACAAGTGAGTGTATTGGAGGCACCACGTGCCAAGACCACCATGCTGGCACTGCAGCAACAGACGTACAGCTGTAGGGATACATACCAACACTGGTGTCCTGGCCGGACCGCATCTCTGCATCCCTGCGGCGGGCCATGCCAATCATCACTGCAGTACATTGGTTTCCCTGTGTGCAAGATCCTGCCAACGGTGTGTCAGCTGGCGGATGGTGCCCCTAATCCCCGTAGCTGCGGCCATGCGGGCAGAGATGGCCATCCAGGCCTGCTCACGGGCATCAGCACTGCTCCTGCGGCACCCAGGTGGCAGCAGTGTCTGGCCCCACTGCTGCACACAGTTCACTAGCAGCACTGTCTGATAGGGTGTGAAGGTTGGGACCCGTCCGCTAAGGCTGTGGGTAGAGCCCGATGACATCATGTGCCGGCTACTGCATTGCACCTGTAACTGGGGAAGGAATGTCACAAGCATCACTACAGATGTCCACCGTGGCTGTGCACACCACCCCCACCCACCATGCACAACACTGGACACTGACTGTGGGACATGGGTTGGTGCCGGGCCATGGGCCGGCAACCATAGCCCTACCCCCATGTGGCATCCCCATGTCAATGACACGCACAGCATGATGTGTGTATGTGACAATCCATGCCATGCAGGATCCGGGCACACAGTGACCACACTGCACCACCACGGCACCCGTCCCCTGCAGAGGCATGCCATGGTACAACCCTGCACAGTGTGGGCATGGGATGCCACATGCAGCCCTGCCACACTGCCACACCAGCACCCCCTTGAGGGGGTGCATGTAGCCACACCCACCAGGTGGACAAGCGGCTGACACAATGATGTCCATGGGTGCTGGCATGGGGAAAGAAAGTTACCTACCTGTGCTGTGCACCGTGTTGTCTGAAGCGGGTGTCACTGGCTGGGCTGTTGCACTCCTGGATGAGGAAACAGGAGGACAACATAAGCCTGTGGCACAGTGGGGGACCCCAGAGCAGCTGTGGTGTGGCAGTGTGTACCTACCTGGACCTGTGCAGGGGACAGAGAGCAACATTGTCAGGTACACAGTGCTGGACAGGCAGTGGGAATGTGTGCAATGAACAATGCCGAATACTCACCAGAGTCCCGTGGATGTCAGCCATGGAGTTATGGAGGGAATGGACATGGCTTAGTATACAGCCGGGCGTGCCTCAGTGGCCAGCAGCCTCAGGGTGCCAGAACCTCCACCACCACCCGTCGGCGCCATCCCATGGGCATGTAACCGCACAATTCCCAGGAAAGACTCCATGACACCCTGCCGTGTATGCCCATGCACAGGGTGTGGTGGTCAGGTGCCCTCCCGATGGGTGTAACATGGAGGGCGTGGCACAGGGACAGTGTGCCTGGTCCACGGCACCACCTGTGTGTGCCTGTAGGGGCAACAGGCTGGCAACACAGCTGTGACACCTGTGCCCACTACCAGACAAGCTGTGCACCCATGGTGTGGGTGCAGGCACACTGTCTGGGCATCTACGCCTCCAACACAGGATTACTGAACCATGCATACTGCACAGACAGAGACACACCAATGTTATCCTGTGGAACACCATGCCACCAAGCGAGCACTGCAGTACCCTGTAGTGGCCTGCACAGCCCACACAATGTATACATGGCTGTGTGTGTCCCAGCCCCACCCATCCATGCCAACACTGCGCACCACATGCGGAACACCTGTGTGCACCTGACTGCAACATGCACAGCTCTGTACTACAGGGGCCAATGTGGGGAGTGGCCATGGCCTGTGTAGCGCAGGCATGATGGCATGTGCCATGGGCAGTACTGCTGCGGGGTCTAGGGGACTGGAGGCGTCCCCCATATGCCCCACAGCACAGGGGCCATCTCAACCCATGCCCTGCCCCATGGCCCTAGCCAAACACAACCCCACATGGGCATGGTGCTGTCCACACAGCCACTGTGCTGTGCCTGCATGCCACCCGATAGGTGCCACATCCACTTCACACCCATCACCGCTGTGCACGATGTGCATCCCACCAACATGTGTGCAACAGTGGACAGGCCATGCGGCACTCTGCCTGGGGTGGCAAACCCCACCCCAAGGGTTACCGCCATGCAACAGCCCCAGGAGTGGGAGGGGGGCCGTGTGTCCCACCTGGTCAGAGACTGAGCCATAGGATGCCAGGCCCCACCGCAGCCATGGGGGAGGGCCTGCCTGACCAAACTGCATGGGTGGGTGTTGGACCACACAGGCAACATGACACCACACACATGCGGCAGGACCCATACACCGACAGCCGCACAGTGGTGTGTGGCTGCACCATGCCCCCCATAACCCTGCTCTCACCCCACTACACAGCCCCTGGTACTGTCCACAGACAAGGCACATACATATTGGTACCCCTGGCCAGCCATCATTGGGTGGGCCATGCCTGCATGCCACCCACCCAAGCCACGGTTTGGGGACTGTACCCCAGTGCACCGCACAGGAGCACCCTGTGCCACACTGCGGACTCCTGTGCTGCACACATTGCCAGCCTACGGGTGCAACACACCCGTGTACTGGCCGCCTGCCACCATGACTGTCACCCAGGGACAGGCAGGCAGAACATATACAGGGGTGCATTCAGATGGTGCTGTATTGGCATTGCCAGCACCATGACCCCACCCCCCAACCATGACAGTACCCAGCCCCCGATTGCACCCCCTTGCCACACATGTTCGACTGCTGTCTGATGTCCCCTCAACAGCCCTCAGTGGTCATATATCTGGCCCCCATACACAACAGACAGCTGTACAGTGACAACCAACAGTGGCCTGCAGAAAATCAGACTATGCAACAGAGTGCTGAGGCACTGTGTTACAGCGTATGGGACATGGCTGGCACACCACATAGCTGTATACAATTGTCAGCAATGCGTACACCTGCCTACACCCCTGTCCATGTCTGCTACAGTACACCAGTAGTCTGCCCCACAGCAGGGTGTCACATGCCTGTAATAGGTGAGTAGCGTTGTGCCCAGCCTGGCCCACATACACTGTGAACACTGCATAGCACCTGCCTCACTGTGTTAGGCCGCCAAGACACCCCTACAATGCCTATAGCATTGCCCCCTGTACAGTTAGTAGTGTCCCAAGGTAGCACTTGCTAACCACACTGATATTGCCCTGGAACAGTGTTGTATGTTGCAGTACCCCACAGGCAGGCCATGGGATCCACAGTGAGACAGTCACTGTACAACCCTTGGGACACAAATGGCACAGTGGCATGCATGACAGTCCCAGCCCATCCTGCCAGCACTATAGGCTATAGGGGTAGGTGGGGGGGCCTGCAGTGGCCCAGTACTCACCAGTCTGCTAAGTATCTGTCCTTGTCCTGGGCTGGATGTTTCTGTAGATGTGCAGCTTCCACAAACCCCAAAGTGTGCACTCCCTCCACTGCCAACCGCTACACAGTGCCTGGGCCTCTCACTTGCAAACACACATGCTGCACGTGTGTTTTGGACATGGAGTGCAGATCGCACATTGCGGATATGCATTTGCGGCCTGCGAGACAATAGTCGCCAAGCGCATGTCCATTGTGTGGCATGGCAATTGCGATGTATATGGCTGTAACATACATACTGTCATGCAACTGCGTGTGCTGTTTCAGACCGCAACGCAGTTGCGGTAACTGTGTGTGTGTGTGTATCCATGGGGGGGGCTGGCAGGCTGTTGCCCACAGGCTGTAGCACGCATATAGCAGTGTTACACCTGGTGGCACACCCTACCCACCTTGGTACCAGTAGGTCCCTAGCACTGCACTGACACAATGATGACACAGCATTGGTTCAGGGTGCAAACATGTTTTATTGGTGACAGTGCTCATTACACACATGTGCACATTGCCCCGTGCACCCCGATTCAACCCATCACGCATGCCCCACAGTCACCCATACATACAGTCATGCATACACACACACACACACACACACACACACACAACACACACACACACACCCATGTGCCCGCCCATGGACATGTGTCCCCCTCCATGCATATGGCCCCACACACCCATTGCATCCCCACCCACCTGTTCCCCTACTGCACAGGTTACCTAGACCGCTCACTGCCATCTGCCACGCGCATGCCATCCTCGCACCAACCCCTCCAGTGCCGGGTGCTGGGCTGTGGGGGATCCCGCCAGTCTGATGGGCTGGGCGGTGCCCTGGTGGACTACACCAGGCATCACACCCTGTGGGCCTGTGTGCCCCCACAGGTGGGCTGATATGCCTTTGCACACGCAGACCTAGGTGCCTGTGAGCCATGTGTGGTGGAGGCCGTGCCGGGGCTGCACAGTGTGTTTCCCCCATCCCATGCTGAGTGCCTCAGGCCCTGTGCAGCCTGCAGGACACCCTTCTCGGTGTTCCCGCCCCCCTGTGCATGCCCGTGACTGAGCATGTACCTGTGGGACTGTGTGTGGTGCTCACCCTAGCCTGTGGCTGTGTGGCTGGCACGCCTGTGTGTGCTACACATGTCGCACCCTGGTGCTGTTCTCTGCCAGGGTCAGTGCGGGTGGTGCCCTGCTGTGCGTGCGACACCAGTAGCATGACTGGTGGGCGGGTGGGTACTGACACCTAGTCTGGGAGTGGGGTAGGGGTTACCACTGGCTCTGGTGGCTGTGTCTGGGTGCTGGACTGAGCGGTGGCAGGGGGTGCCACCCGCTGGGCCAGGTCTTGCAGGTGCTGCAGCAGCAGCAGTGTGCATGCTATGGCCTGCATGGCCGTGGCCATGGCTGTATCCTGGCACTGCTGGTGTGCCAGCATGTTCTCCAGGCCGGTGCTGGGATGGTCCATGATGACCGTCTGGTGTTCAGCACAGTGCCGGATGCCCTGTATAGCATCCTCCAGGCCAGCCATGCATACCGCTGTGTCCCTTGTGAATGTCTGCAGGGTGGTGGTGATGCTGGTGAGCTGTAGTTCCATGCAGGTGTGGTGCTGATGCATGCCCTGCCGTATGTTTGCAAGCTCCTGCATGCAGTCTCCCTGGCCAGCCAGCACCAACTGGCAGTACTCCTCGATGAAGAGTGGCAGGGTCTGCTGGGCCTACAGCACCCGAACGGCCTCGTCCAACTTGTCCTCCAGTCCATGGGCGCTCAGCGGGCTGAGCATCCCTATGCCTGTGGCCTCATCCGTCTGCTGTTCTTGGTCCATCGCCTCTCGCTCGACCACGGGCGTCGGCACCGCCTCCACAGATGTGGTTGTACTGCTGGTGGTATCCTCGGTGGTTCCCTGCTGTTCCTACAGTGGTCCAACTGTGTCACCCTCACTGCTGTCTGCCGCATCTTCAGACATAGGGCTGTCCCCATTCCCACTGCCGTCAGGCTCTGACAGTGCCTGCGGTGTTCCTGCCACAGGTGTGCTGGTCATAGAGCTGCCTCCAGCATCCTTTGGGCTGCTGTCACCAGTTGGCATCATGCCAGTGGCCTGGCCCATGCCAGCTCCTTCCAGGCCCTGCCGCTGCTGCTCCTGCCCTCCTGCTCCACTGGGGCCACCTGCGCCAGCTGCCACTGCACCTGTTGGATGGGGAGCATGTTAGTGTGTCTCTGCTTCACAGTGTGCCCTCACCTGCCTGAGCTGTGTTTCCCTCTCAGGTCTGCGTCGGCATGGCGCTCTGGACTTGTACCCACCCCACACCTGTGCTGCCCTACCTACTGTATGCCTCCACTGCACCTGCTACCTGCACCACTGATGTTGACCCCCACCATTGCTGCCCTTGTTGTGCTGTTCAGCCCGGTACGGCAACTCCTGCTGTCCCAAGGTCACCCAGTAATGCTCACCACTGTGCAGTGGCACCATGCATGGGCATGAACATGGGGCAGACTGTGCGTTGGGGGTCTGCACCCCTGGATGCCACGCCAGCCTTGCACTGGACCTGCAGACTTCACCAGCAGTCAGCAGGCAGTGGGATGGTGACCCATGCCCCATCCCTATTGCCCAGCACAGGCCTATGCACAGCTACACCCTCCCATGCACACAGTGCAGGTCGCAATGTACCCTGCTGATACCCAGCACATCTCTCAGCATGCCCCCACAGAACAACAGTTCATAGTGTAGGTCAGAGCAACACCCAGTGCAGCCCAGCCATCGCTTCAGCATGCCCCCCGCCCAGAACAACAGTTCACAGTGCAGGTCAGAGCAACACCCAGTGCAATCCAGCCATCCCCTCAGCAGGCCCCCCCTTCTGGATATGTGGTCCTGTGCCAGCCCCTCCACTGTTCCCATGGGTCGTTCCTTTGCATAGATGCACATGTCGGCTGCACATATGCCTGTCCCTAGTGTGTACCTCCCCATTGTCTGGTTTCCCTGGACCACCCTGTGGCCAGCTGTGTCCATGAGGCAGTCCTGTGGCATGCCTCCCTACCGTTGCTTCTGCATACCCGATGCCTCCCCACACCCCTCATCTATGCCATTGGCTTATGTGCTGTTGCCCTGTCTGACCTGTCCCATACATTGCTGGTTGTTTGTCCCTACCTGTGGCCATCTTCTGTCTGAATGTGTCCAGCTGTATGACACCGGTGATGCTTTGCTGGCTCAGATGTGCTGCTATCCTTCTCTCAATGGGGCTGAGTGGATATTGGGGGGGCAGACTTTGGGAAAATGGGGAGATACTTGAAAGAGGCATTAAGGGAATGGGTAGAATCAGGGGTTGAGGAACAGTGGGCAATATTTAAAATGGGGATTACAAGAGCAACAGAATTATGCATCAAGCGGGTTAGCAAGAGGAAAAGGAAGAGGATACCATTATGGTTTTCCAAAGAGGTAGCAAAGAAAGTGAAAGCCAAAAAGATTGCATTCAGGCAATACAAAAAGACACAGACAGAAGGGGATAGGGAGAAGTACCAGGAGAAGCAAAGGGAGGCAGGGAGGTCAGTAAAGGAAGCCAAAGCTTAGAAAGAAGAACACATTGCAAAATCAGTGGGTAGAGGGGACAAAACCGTTTACAGGTACATAAGTGAAAAAAGAAAGGCAAAGGGAGGGATAGTGAGACTGAAGGGGGAGGATGGGGGCCGCGTGAAGGATGACAACAGTAAAGCTGACATATTGAACAGGTATTTCTGCTCAGTATTTACTGAGGAAGAGGAGGGTAATGGGTCTGAAGGAGTACAGGGGTGAGAATGGTGCAGAAATGGACACAAGTCCCTTTACTCAGAAAGGGTCCTGAAGGAACTGGAAGTAATAAGAGTTGATAAAGCAATGGGGCCAGATGGTGCACCCTAGGGTCCTTAAAGAACTAAGAGAGGTGGTGGCTGAACCTCTGGCTATCCTGTTTAGCCGATCACTGGAAACGGGAGGTACCCAAAGACTGGAGGACAGCAGATGTAGTCCCTTATACAAAAGTGGGAACAAAGAGGAAGCGGGGAACTACAGATCAGTCAGCCTCACCTCGGTAGTGGGGAAGATCATGGAAGCACTACTGAAGGAGAAATTGGTGGAACATCTAGTTGTCAATGGACTACAGGACCCAAGGCAGCATGGCTTCACCAGGGGGAGGTCATGTCAGACCAACCTCGTTGAATTTTTGACTGGGTGACTAGGGAGGTGGATCAGGGAGGGCAGTGGACATGGCCTATCTGGACTTCAGCAAGGCCTTTGACACTGTGCCACATAGAAGACTATTATACAAACTGGGAATATGGGGTGGGCAGGACAGTAGTGTGGTGGGTAGGTAATTGACTGGGCGGCAGGACACAGAGGGTGGTGGTAAATGGCTGTCACCCACAGAGGGAAGAGTGACCAGTGGGTACCACAGGGATCAGTGCTGGGACTGGTCCATTCAACATCTTCATCAGTGACATTGCACAGGACCTAGAAGGCAGAATTTCACTGTTCGCTGATGACACAAAGCTCTGTAACAGAGTAGACACACCAGAGGGTGTAGACAGAATGAGAAGGGACCTGCAGAAACTTGAAGAATGGTCAGGGGTTTGGCAGTTGAAATTCAATGCAAAGAAGTGCAAGATAATGCATATGGGACAAAACCCTGGCACAATATATCAGTTGGGGGTGAGGATATAGCATGCACCAGGCAGGAAAGGGATCTTGGGGTTATCATCTCTGATGACCTCAAGATAGGGAAACAGTGTCACAAGGCAGCAGGTAAAGCAAATGGGATGCTGGGATGCATAGGCAGGGGCATCACCAGCAGGAAAAGGAGGTCATAATTCCACTGTACAAGACACTAGTGAGGCCCCACCTGGAGTACAGTGTACAGTTCTGGAGACCTTACCTCACGTAAGGACATAGGGTAGAGAAGGTTCAGAGGAGCGCAACAAAGATGGTACATGGATTGCATCACAGGTCCTATGAGGACAGGTTGAAGGAACTGAATATGTACTCCCTGGAGGAGAGGAGGGAGAGAGGGGATATGATAGAGACATACAAGTATCTTACAGGGAGGAACAGGGTGCAGTAATACACTATTTTTAAGTGAAAAAGATGTTCCAGGACTAGAGGGCATGGGATGAAGTTGGAGGGAGGACGATTCAGAGGAAACGTGAGGAAGAATTTCTTCACAGAACGGGTGGTGGACAAGTGGAACACCCTGCCAGAGGAAGTGGTGGGGGCTGAAACAATCACGGGATTTAAGAATGCATGGGCTAGACATAAAGGAATTCTGGAGTAAGGAGTAAGGGGCAACAGACTTCTAGGAAAACATAAACTGAACTTACAAGTTCAAATGGGCAGACTGGGTGGGCCACAGACCCTTATCTGCCAACACTGTCTATGTATCTATGAGTGGCTCCTGCTGGGTGGGTCCGCCCTCTGTGCCCTGTGCGCTGCGCCTATTCTGCACCAGCTTGTGCTTGACCAGGCGCTTGAGGTCATTCCATTTATTTTACAGGTCCCTCACTGTCTTGCGCTGGGCGGCAATGGCATTGACCCCGCATGCCGCCATGTCCCAGGCCCTCTTCCTTTTCTCACTCTTTTTTGCATCCCCTCCATGGCCAATGAGGAGTGCATGGTGGCCATCTATTTGCTCCACCAAGGTGTTCACCTCCTCATGGCCAAAGTTTCTTTCCATCTTTGATGTTCTGCTGTGGCTTGTGCCATTGTTGTGGCATATCTGCTGGTGTATGTTGGACCACAACTGCGTGTTGCACACTTTAATATGGTGTATCTTGCGTGTCAAGACTTATGCAGTTGCGTTTCCGTATTCTCGTGTGTTCTAGATTCGCGCGTATCTAGCATGTCACAGTTGCTGCTGCGAATCTTTACGCAACTGCGTCTCTTGCATCTGGCATATTTCTCTTTCTAGAATCAGACCCCCCATCTCTGCAAAGACATACACAGGGTGGAGGCTGTCCAGAGGAAGGCAACCAAAATGGTGCGGGGTCTGCACGAGAAGACATACAAAGAGATGCTAAAGGAGCTTAATATGTATACCCTCAAGGAAAGGAAGGACAGGGGGGACATGATAGAAACTTTCAAGTACCTCAAGAGAATCAACAAAATCCAAGAGGGTAGAATCTTTCAGAAAAAGAGATGTGCAAGAACAAGGGGGCACAATTTGGAGATAGAGGGGGGATGGCTCAGAGGTAATGTGAGGAAGTATTTTTCACCGAGCGGGTTGTGGATACATGGAACAGCCTTCCTGAGGAGGTTGTGGAGTCACAAACAATGGGGGAATTCAAGAAAGCATGGGACAGACATAAGGCAATTTAGTGGGGGAGTAGGAGGAAGTAAGCTGTTGGTTGGCTAGGATTTGCAGCTTATCCATTAGGTAGGGAAATGGGCAGACTAGGGTGGGTCCAGTGGTCCTTATCTGCCATCAAATTCTATGCTTCTATGTAGGGTGGATATGATAGAAACTTTCAAGTACCTCAAGGGAATCAACAAAGTCCAAGAGGGTAGCATCTCTCAGCGAAAGGGATGTGTATGGGCAAGGGCACATTTGAAGATAGAGGGGATGACTGAAGGGCAATGTGAGGAGTATTTTTCATGGAGAGGTGGTGGATGGATGAAATGACCTTTCTGAGGAGGTTGTAGGGTCAAAAACAGTGGAGGAATTTAAGAATGCATGGGACAGACATAAAGCAATTCAAGTGGGAGGTAGGAGGAGGTAGGCTGTTGGTAAAACTAGGATCTGCAGCTTATCCAATAGGTAGGGAAATGGGCAGACTGGGTGGGCCAAGTGGTTCTTATCTGCTGTCAGAGTCTATGTTTCTATGGATGAATGGGGGCAGTGTAATTAAGGTGGAAAAATTGGGATTTAACATTAAAGTGCATACTCATCCCTAATGTTCAGGTGAGACTGTGCCTGTAAAACATATAGAGAATATCCTATAGGTAAGTGTCAGCCATGAGGAAATATCATCATCAGGGGTCAGCCAAGCCATAAAACTATGAGCCTGAAAAGTGAGTGGCCTTAATGAGCGTGTTTGACCCTGAGATGGCTATATTTCATGAATATCTGGGACTTATCTACAGTATCTGCTGTTTTATATATTACATAAGGTTGGTCTGTTTTGTTTAAGGAAAAAAGTGTGCTGGTTTGCTTTTAAGAAAAGGATTCTGGTTTGGACTGTATGGTTTTGGCATTTTCAGTTTCCATAGTGTACTTAGGTGTGGTTCCAGCATTTCACACTTTAGTGTTTTTAAGGACTGCAGCATGGAAGGGGCAGCTACATCATTTGGTAAGTGATTCGGGACACTTTTTATTTTGTCAGGTGAAATGGAGGCAGCAGCAAAACTGCTTGGTAGTGATTTGGGGGTGAGTTTGTAACTTAGGGATGCATTTTACACAATTTAATGTTGATTTACAGGTGTGGCTGTGAGTCTGGCAAGATGTGGAGGCAGCAGTAAAGTGCTTGGTAGTGATTGAGGGACTTTATTGCTGAAATGTAGGTGGATAGTAGGTTGTTGTTATGTGTGTATTTGGGTTGTTGTTACACATGCTAGTGATAAAGTATATCTTTTGTCCACACTTGTAATAGTTAATAAATAGGTTGTTCATTATTTTGTAATAAGCTGTGTAGTCTCATAAGTAATGTTAATTACCATTAGATATGGGGAAATATCTGATTTTTTTTATAATCACGTAATTATGGTAGCACGGTAGTGCTACCATAGTTAGGGTTGAGGAGCCATTTACATGTTAAACCCAAAATTTTGCACCTTAATAACTTTGCAACCGTTTGACGGATTTGCCTGAAATTTGGAATACTTGATCAAGAATCATAGGCCTTGGGATCTGTCAAGTTTTGTACCAGTCAGATATACAGCTGCGGAGTTATTAAGCGTGATCTGCGCGTGCGTTTACACTTTTTCTAGAATTCTACGGTTGCGCCTACAGGTCAGATGGTTTGCGCGACCGGCCTGAAATCTTCCAGGAATGTGTGGCCAGCATCCCCAATGTGCCTTTCAAAGATTTCGTGAAAAAATATTAAACGGTTCAAAAGTTATTCAAAAAACAATTTCCCATTATAAGTCAATGGGAAAAGTTAAAACGTTCAACAGTGTCGCAAATGCACTTTTTACTGTCGCAAATGGCCCTGTTACTGTCGCAAATCCACCATTTTATTTTCAGTTAGTGATCATAAAAATGCTTGGCTTTTAAAATTGAGACCCTCTAGCAAACTAATTCTTTTTGTATTCACCTAGTCGGGCCCTGAGGATGCTAGCCATGTCTTTATTTTGGGGTAAAACACCCCAGAAATATGTTTTTCAGATTTCTGGAAAAAGTACTTTCGCAAAGTAGTGTCGAACTCATGAAAGTGTCGCAAATTTTTGCAAAAGCTTTCGCAAATCACGACACTACTTTGAGACACTATGCCCAAAGTAACAATAATTCTTTGGCACTCCGCTGCAAAAGAACGGTTTGGAGTTTTGGGCTGAAATTTGGAAGGAACGCAGCCGACATCTCACAGATGTGCCTTTCAGTGTTTTGTTGCAAAAATATTACATTGCGTCAAAGTTACAGTACTCCAAAGTTTACGCTTTTTCCCATAGGATAACATTACAGTGTACGATGCATTGCAGCAATCATTTGGTGCCCTGCTGCAAAATAACGGTTTGGTCTTTTGGGCTGAAATTTGCAGGGAGCACAACCAACATCCCACAGATGTGCATTTCAGTGGTTTGGTGACAAAATATTACAGGGAGGCAAAGTTATGGCAGTCTGAACTTCTGTTTTTTTCCCGTAGGATTACATTACGGAATTCGCTGCAACTTTCAGGGCTCGTATCTCGAAAACGGTGCGAGATACGGACTTTTTGTCAAAAAATCTCTTAGCCCCCTGATATGGGCTAAGTACAAAACTAGCCAGGAAAGTGATAATTCATATGACTTTTACATTTTTTTTCTATGTCATACGGTTACTGAGATATAAGCAATTTACTATTCCAAGTCCTCATTTTTGTGTTCCGAGAGTCATTATTTTGCATACATTCTTTCTACTCACTGTCTTTCTCTATACAGCTTTTGGGGAAAACCAGCCTGTGCACTTACATTACTGTTACCATTACCGTTTCTGCTTGCAGTTCCGTACCCGTTTCACTTACCGTTCCTGTTTACACCACCATGCGTTACCCTCTGCGTTTTTCATTTGTGGTTTGCGTTTTGGGTGTTTTTAACATTTCTGTCTACAGTACTGTTTCTCTTTCTGTTTCACTTCGTCACCATGTGCATTATGATTTGCGTTTGTGGGACAATGTTACTATGTGAAAAGACATCACGGGCCCTGCGCTCCTGCCGCCACATTACATTCACTATTTCTCATTATCATTCTCAAAAAGAAGGGAAATTAGAGGCAAAAAACTCCATTTAATGCATCAGTTAGGGTTGTTCCACAGCAACAAAAGTGAGGAAATTCGATGTTAGGGTTGAAACCCCCTTTGCACCCCTCCAGCCCACCTCCCCAACTGGAATCAGGGTGCGCATTGGGGTCATCGGTCCTAACTGTCACCCCATTCTCCTGTTACTCAGCTTCTTTCCACATGTGATGAGGAATTTTGGTCTGTACTTTCTGGGGTAGAAAGAGGGACTCATGGAATAATCCAGTACTGGTTTGGTGAAAAAGTATAATTCTGTTCCAAAATCATTGAATTTTGAAATTTGGGGCTCTGAGCATGTTCAGTTCAGTCTTTCGGATAGATGCACAGTTTTGATTAAGGATTTCTGGTCATGAACAGCTTAAGAATAGGGATTACAAAAGGGATTCTGAAATATCATAAAATCCCTTTTCTGAGAAAAGCCCTGTTCATCGGCCGCCATTTTTGTTTCTCGCTTAGGAGAGGAGAAACAAAATGTAACTTGTGACAGGGACGTGTTTTGTGAAAACCAACGCATGGATTTTGGTGAGGGGGACATCCTCTACCCACAATGCCTTTGTTTGTTTTTTAGTTCAAAAATGGCACTTTTGAACTTTAAAATCCCTTTTCGCAATCCCTATTCACCAGCGGACCCTTTTTTGCCAGATCGTCTGGTGAACAGGGATTGCGAAAAGGGATTTTTAAAGGTCCCTTGACCTGTGCCATTTTTCTTGGTGTCTACTGGGACCCCAGATTCCTTTTTTTAATTCAGTCCCTGGTGTCTAGTGGTCCCCTACCCTATGATCACCCTCCCCTGCCACTGTGCATATTTGTAAATATTTTCCGACACCGGGATACCCACCCCTGGTGTTGGAAAATAAGCAATATTCGATGCAGAATCCTGCATCAAACTGCTCCCCAAAGCCTTTTCTAATTTTATTATTATTGTTGCTGGCATCAGGGTACCCAACCTCCATGTCGGCATTTATACTCCACTCCACTATTATGGCACACTGGGAGCACACCTCAGTGTGCCAAAATAGTTAAATTATTGTTTCTGACACTGGGATTCCCACCCCGTGTCAGATTGCCCCCAAACCCATTCTATTTTTGCTGACATCAGGGTGCCCAATCTCCATATTGGCTTAATGTAGCCCCCCACCCCAATCACTGTGGAACACCAGGGAGCCCTCTCTCAGTGTTTCAAAAAATAAATTGTAAGCTTCAAAAAAAAAAAAAAACTGACCCCTGATATCTTTTTTCCTCTGAAAAAAAAGAAAATGGTCCCCCATTGCATCCCCAGTCCCCCTCCCCATCACCACTCTTCCTCTGTGCACCCACCTCCCCACACACCCCCACCCCATAATTACCTCCGGAAGCTGTGATCTTCTCTGGACCAGGACATATCTGCCCTCCCCAAAGCTGAACCATGAACTGAGGGATCAAGGCACGCTACCGATAATGGTTATCAATGGGGTTTCAACTTATGTTGATATCTCAGCCATTTTTAGAATTTTGACTTCAAATTTTCAACATGGGTTCTTGGACCTACTCTCATGATTGCACTGTCATTTTCATTACTCAGTCCCAAAAGGTGATTTTGCAGTCACTGCACAGAATCACCTTTTGGGACTGATTAACAAAATGACAGTGCCAGTGTTCATGAGGGGATGTCCCAAAAAGCCCATATTGAAAATTTGGTGCAAAAAAAATTCCCAAATGACTGCATTATGAGCGTGCATTGTGCAGTTTCCACGCATGCTCATAACTTCACCAATTGTTTATATTTTCACTTCAGAATTTCAGCATTGCCATTTGTTCACACTTCAGTACAGCTGTTATTATTCACATCCTGCCCAGAATGTGTTTTTGCACCTGTGTCGCCAAATGGCATGGTCGCTGTGTGAAATCAACTTTAAGGATGGATTAATGAAATCACAGTGTCTGTGAGGTGGGTCCCAAAAAGGCCATGTTGAATGTTTGGTACAAAAATACCAAAAAACACAGAGTTATGCACGGTAGTTGAAATTTCACTATGCACGCGTGTAACTTTGGCAAATGTTAATATCTTCACTCCAAATATTCAACTTTGCTAGTTTTTCACACCTCCTCATGAACAGTACAGCTGTCTTTTCTCACATATTGCCTAAAATGTGTTTATGCAGCAGTGGTGCGGAATGGCTGCGTTGCTGCATAAAATCACCTTTTGGGCTGAGTAATGAAATGACAGTGTCAGTATTCATGAGGTGGTGCTCCAAAATGGCCATGTTGAAAGTTTGGTGCAAAAATATCTAAAAATGCCTGAGTTACATGTGGCCATTGGAATTTTTCTACGTACACATGTAACTTTGGCAATTTAGCATATTTTCACTCCAAATTTTCAACATTGCCATTTTTTCAGACCACCTCATGAATAGTACAGCTGTAATTTTTAAAATCCTGCCAAAGATATTTTTTCACACCTGTGGCACAGAATGGCATTACAGTTGTGCAGAATTACATTTCAATGGGGATTTGAAAATTTTCTGTACTGGGTACATACAGTGAGGTGAAGAGAAGCTTCGTTGAACAATTGGGATGAAAATTATTTAAGATGGCGCAGTCATGACTATTTGTTGCAATTTCGCTATGCCTGCTCGTAACTCAATGTGTGGAAGCACAGAGCCTGGAGACCCCTGTGTTTCCACAGTTAGATACATATTTGCATTTGTGGAGAAATGGGAGCACAGGGTCCAAAGGACCCTGCACTCCCACAGTAAAACAAAGATACTGTTATACTATCTATCTCAAAAAGGAAGGAAATAAATTGCAAAAAACATTGTTAATGCATCAATTAGGGTTGAAGTGGCAAAAGTAGGGAAATGAGATGTTAGGGTTGAGCCCCTAACACCCACATCCAACCTCACCAGCCCACCCCACACCCATCCTCCATAGACAAACATGCATTGGGGTGTGCCTTGGGGTTGTCGGCCCTATATATAGATATAGATATAGCTATAGCTATAGCTATAGCTATAGATATAATAATACATATTCATTGCAAAAATCTCAGTTAATTCAATGTTAGGGTGCCACAACTAGCACCCCACACCCCCACCCTCCACACACCAACAGGCAACAGGGCATGCCATGTGGTCATCAGGCCTAACTCTCACCCCATTTCATGTGTAAACAAGCTGACATGCTACAGTATAGGGTAATGGGGGTGAGAGTTAGGTCTGATGGCTCCATGGCATGCCCCATTGCCTGTTGGTGTGTGGAGGGTGGGGTGGTGGAGTGGTAGGGGTGGGCACCTTAACATCTAATTTCCAAACTTTTGTTACTGTGCCATCAACCCTAACTGATGCATTAAATGAGTTATTTTTGCTGTGAATTTCCCTTCTTTTTGAGTTAGTATAATAGTATCATTATTTTACTGTGGGAGCGCAGGGTCCTTCGGACCATGTGCTCCAATCCCGCAAAGTTTTGCACGTGCATAGCATAAATTAAATGGATGCATGTAACTCAGGCATTTTCATGAATTTTTTCACCCAATTTTCAACATGGCCTTTTGGGGGACCCCACCTCATGAACAATGGAACTGTCATTTAATTAATCTGTCCCGAAAGATGAGTTTGCTCATGACCACGCCATTCTGCACCACAGGTGTGAAAACATTTTTTTGAGCAGGATGTGAAAAATGACAGCTGTATACTGTTTATGAGTAGATTTGAAAAAGTGTAATGTTTAAAATCTGGAGGTAAAATATGAAAATTGCCAAAGTTACGAGCGTGCATAGAAACTGCACAATGTATGCGCGTAACCCGGCCATTTTTTTGAATTGTTTAACCAAATTTTCAACATGGGCTTTTTGGTACCTCCCCTCATGAACACTGGCACTGTGATTTTGTTAATCCATCCCAAAAGTTGATTTTGCACAGCGACTGCACCATTCTGTGCCACAGGTGTGAAAACACATTTTGGTCAGGATGTGAGAAATGACAGCTATACTGTTCATGAGGAGGTGTGTGAAAAAATGGCAATGTAGAAAATCCAGGCCGGTGCTGGGATGGTCCATGATGACCGTCTGGTGTTCAGCACAGTGCCGGATGCCCTGTATAGCATCCTCCAGGCCAGCCATGCATACCGCTGTGTCCCTTGTGAATGTCTGCAGGGTGGTGGTGATGCTGGTGAGCTGTAGTTCCATGCAGGTGTGGTGCTGATGCATGCCCTGCCGTATGTTTGCAAGCTCCTGCATGCAGTCTCCCTGGCCAGCCAGCACCAACTGGCAGTACTCCTCATGAAGAGTGGCAGGGTCTGCTGGGCCTACAGCACCCGAACGGCCTCGCCCAACTTGTCCTCCAGTCCATGGGCTCCAGCGGCTGAGCATCCCATGCCTGTGGCCTCATCCGCCTGCTGTTCTTGGTCCATCGCCTCGCCGACCACGGGCGCCGGCACCGCCTCCACAGATGTGGTTGTACTGCTGGTGGTATCCTCGGTGGTTCCCTGCTGTTCCTACAGTGGTCCAACTGTGTCACCCTCACTGCTGTCTGCCGCATCTTCAGACATAGGGCTGTCCCCATTCCCACTGCCGTCAGGCTCTGACAGTGCCTGCGGTGTTCCTGCCACAGGTGTGCTGGTCATAGAGCTGCCTCCAGCATCCTTTGGGCTGCTGTCACCAGTTGGCATCATGCCAGTGGCCTGGCCCATGCCAGCTCCTTCCAGGCCCTGCCGCTGCTGCTCCTGCCCTCCTGCTCCACTGGGGCCACCTGCGCCAGCTGCCACTGCACCTGTTGGATGGGGAGCATGTTAGTGTGTCTCTGCTTCACAGTGTGCCCTCACCTGCCTGAGCTGTGTTTCCCTCTCAGGTCTGCGTCGGCATGGCGCTCTGGACTTGTACCCACCCCACACCTGTGCTGCCCTACCTACTGTATGCCTCCACTGCACCTGCTACCTGCACCACTGATGTTGACCCCACCATTGCTGCCCCTTGTTGTGCTGTTCAGCCCGCACGGCAACTCCTGCTGTCCCAAGGTCACCCAGTAATGCTCACCACTGTGCAGTGGCACCATGCATGGGCATGAACATGGGGCAGACTGTGCTGGGGTCTGCACCCTGGATGCCACGCCAGCTCTGCACTGGACCTGCAGACTTCACCAGCAGTCACAGGCAGTGGGATGGTGACCCATGCCCCATCCCTATTGCCCAGCACAGGCCTATGCATAGCTACACCCTCCCATGCACACAGTGCAGGTCGTAATGTACCCTGCTGATACCCAGCACATCTCTCAGCATGCCCCACAGAACAACAGTTCATAGTGTAGGTCAGAGCAACACCCAGTGCAGCCCAGCCATCGCTTCAGCATGCCCCCCGCCCAGAACAACAGTTCACAGTGCAGGTCAGAGCAACACCCAGTGCAATCCAGCCATCCCCTCAGCAGGCCCCCCCTTCTGGATATGTGGTCCTGTGCCAGCCCCTCCACTGTTCCCATGGGTCGTTCCTTTGCATAGATGCACATGTCGGCTGCACATATGCCTGTCCCTAGTGTGTACCTCCCCATTGTCTGGTTTCCCTGGACCACCCTGTGGCCAGCTGTGTCCATGAGGCAGTCCTGTGGCATGCCTCCTCACCGCTGCTTCTGACACCGATGCCTCCCCACACCCCTCATCTATGCCATTGGCTTATGTGCTGTTGCCCTGTCTGACCTGTCCCATACATTGCTGGTTGTTTGTCCCTACCTGTGGCCATCTTCTGTCTGAATGTGTCCAGCTGTATGACACCGGTGATGCTTTGCTGGCTCAGATGTGCTGCTATCCTTCTCTCAATGGGGCTGAGTGGATATTGGGGGGGCAGACTTTGGGAAAATGGGGAGATACTTGAAAGAGGCATTAAGGGGAATGGGGTAGGAATCAGGGGTTGAGGAACAGTGGGCAATATTTAAAATGGGGATTACAAGAGCAACAGAATTATGCATTAAGCGGGTTAGCAAGAGGAAAAGGAAGAGGATACCATTATGGTTTTCCAAAGAGGTAGCAAAGAAAGTGAAAGCCAAAAAGATTGCATTCAGGCAATACAAAAAGACACAGACAGAAGGGGATAGGGAGAAGTACCAGGAGAAGCAAGGGAGGCAGGGAGGTCAGTAAAGGAAGCCAAAGCTTAGAAAGAAGAAACACATTGCAAAATCAGTGGGTAGAGGGACAAAACCGCTTACAGGTACATAAGTGAAAAAAGAAAGGCAAAGGAGGGATGAGTGAGACTGAAGGGGAGGATGGGGCGCGTGAAGGATGACAACAGTAAAGCTGACATATTGAACAGGTATTTCTGCTCAGTATTTACTGAGGAAGAGGAGGGTAATGGGTCTGAAGGGGTACAGGGGTGAGAATGGTGCAGAATGGACACAAGTCCCTTTACTCGAGAAAGGGTCCTGAAGGAACTGGAAGTAATAAGAGTTGATAAAGCAATGGGGCCAGATGGGGTGCACCAGGGTCCTTAAAGAACTAAGAGAGGTGGTGGCTGAACCTCTGGCTATCCTGTTTAGCCGATCACTGGAAACCGGGGAGGTACCCAAAGACTGGAGGACAGCAGATGTAGTCCCCTTATACAAAAGTGGGAACAAAGAGGAAGCGGGGAACTACAGATCAGTCAGCCTCACCTCGGTAGTGGGGAAGATCATGGAAGCACTACTGAAGGAGAAATTGGTGGAACATCTAGTTGTCAATGGACTACAGGACCCAAGGCAGCATGGCTTCACCAGGGGGAGGTCATGTCAGACCAACCTCGTTGAATTTTTTGACTGGGTGACTAGGGAGGTGGATCAGGGAGGGCAGTGGACATGGCCTATCTGGACTTCAGCAAGGCCTTTGACACTGTGCCACATAGAAGACTATTATACAAACTGGGGAATATGGGTGTGGGCAGGACAGTAGTGTGGTGGGTAGGTAATTGACTGGGCGGCAGGACACAGAGGGTGGTGGTAAATGGCTGTCACTCCACAGAGGGAAGAGTGACCAGTGGGGTACCACAGGGATCAGTGCTGGGACTGGTCCTATTCAACATCTTCATCAGTGACATTGCACAGGACCTAGAAGGCAGAATTTCACTGTTCGCTGATGACACAAAGCTCTGTAACAGAGTAGACACACCAGAGGTGTAGACAGAATGAGAAGGACCTGCAGAAACTTGAAGAATGGTCAGGGGTTTGGCAGTTGAAATTCAATGCAAAGAAGTGCAAGATAATGCATATGGGGCACAAAAACCCTGGCACAATATATCAGTTGGGGGGTGAGGATATAGCATGCACCAGGCAGGAAAGGGATCTTGGGGTTATCATCTCTGATGACCTCAAGATAGGGAAACAGTGTCACAAGGCAGCAGGTAAAGCAAATGGGATGCTGGGATGCATAGGCAGGGGCATCACCAGCAGGAAAAGGGAGGTCATAATTCCACTGTACAAGACACTAGTGAGGCCCCACCTGGAGTACAGTGTACAGTTCTGGAGACCTTACCTACGTAAGGACATAGGGTAGAGAAGGTTCAGAGGACGGCAACAAAGATGGTACATGGATTGCATCACAGGTCCTATGAGGACAGGTTGAAGGAACTGAATATGTACTCCCTGGAGGAGAGGAGGGAGAGAAGGGATATGATAGAGACATACAAGTATCTTACAGGAGGAACAGGTGCAGTAATACACTATTTTAAGTGAAAAAGATGTTCCAGGACTAGAGGGCATGGGATGAAGTTGGAGGAGGACGATTCAGAGGAAACGTGAGGAAGAATTTCTTCACAGAACGGGTGGTGGACAAGTGGAACACCCTGCCAGAGGAAGTGGTGGGGGCTGAAACAATCACGGGATTTAAGAATGCATGGGCTAGACATAAAGGAATTCTGGAGGTAAGGAGTAAGGGGCAACAGACTTCTAGGAAAACATAAACTGAACTTACAAGTTCAAATGGGCAGACTGGGTGGGCCACAGACCCTTATCTGCCAACACTGTCTATGTATCTATGAGTGGCTCCTGCTGGGTGGGTCCGCCCTCTGTGCCCTGTGCGCTGCGCCTATTCTGCACCAGCTTGTGCTTGACCAGGCGCTTGAGGTCATTCCATTTATTTTACAGGTCCCTCACTGTCTTGCGCTGGGCGGCAATGGCATTGACCCCGCATGCCGCCATGTCCCAGGCCCTCTTCCTTTTCTCACTCTTTTTTGCATCCCCTCCATGGCCAATGAGGAGTGCATGGTGGCCATCTATTTGCTCCACCAAGGTGTTCACCTCCTCATGGCCAAAGTTTCTTTTCCATCTTTGACGTTCTGCTGTGGCTTGTGCCATTGTTGTGGCATATCTGCTGGTGTATGTTGGACCACAACTGCGTGTTGCACACTTTAATATGGTGTATCTTGCGTGTCAAGACTTATGCAGTTGCGTTTCCGTATTCTCGTGTGTTCTAGATTCGCGCGTATCTAGCATGTCACAGTTGCTGCTGCGAATCTTTACGCAACTGCGTCTCTTGCGTCTGGCATATTTCTCTTTCTAGAATCAGACCCCCCATCTCTGCAAAGACATACACAGGGTGGAGGCTGTCCAGAGGAAGGCAACCAAAATGGTGCGGGTCTGCAAGAAGACATGACAAAGAGATGCTAAAGGAGCTTAATATGTATACCCTCAAGGAAAGGAAGGACAGGGGGACATGATAGAAACTTTCAAGTACCTCAAGAGAATCAACAAAATCCAAGAGGGTAGAATCTTTCAGAAAAAGAGATGTGCAAGAACAAGGGGGCACAATTTGGAGATAGAGGGGGGATGGCTCAGAGGTAATGTGAGGAAGTATTTTTCACCGAGCGGGTTGTGGATACATGGAACAGCCTTCCTGAGGAGGTTGTGGAGTCACAAACAATGGGGGAATTCAAGAAAGCATGGGACAGACATAAGGCAATTCTAGTGGGGGAGTAGGAGGAAGTAAGCTGTTGGTTGGCTAGGATTTGCAGCTTATCCATTAGGTAGGGAAATGGGCAGACTAGGTGGGTCCAGTGGTCCTTATCTGCCATCAAATTCTATGCTTCTATGTAGGGTGGATATGATAGAAACTTTCAAGTACCTCAAGGGAATCAACAAAGTCCAAGAGGGTAGCATCTCTCAGCGAAAGGGATGTGTATGGGCAAGGGGGCACAATTTGAAGATAGAGGGGGGATGACTGAAGGGCAATGTGAGGAAGTATTTTTTCATGGAGAGGGTGGTGGATGGATGAAATGACCTTTCTGAGGAGGTTGTAGGGTCAAAAACAGTGGAGGAATTTAAGAATGCATGGGACAGACATAAAGCAATTCAAGTGGGAGGTAGGAGGAGGTAGGCTGTTGGTAAAACTAGGATCTGCAGCTTATCCAATAGGTAGGGAAATGGGCAGACTGGGTGGGCCAAGTGGTTCTTATCTGCTGTCAGAGTCTATGTTTCTATGGATGAATGGGGCAGTGTAATTAAGGTGGAAAATTGGGATTTAACATTAAAGTGCATACTCATCCCTAATGTTCAGGTGAGACTGTGCCTGTAAAACATATAGAGAATATCCTATAGGTAAGTGTCAGCCATGAGGAAATATCATCATCAGGGGTCAGCCAAGCCATAAAACTATGAGCCTGAAAAGTGAGTGGCCTTAATGAGCGTGTTTGACCCTGAGATGGCTATATTTCATGAATATCTGGGACTTATCTACAGTATCTGCTGTTTTATATATTACATAAGGTTGGTCTGTTTTGCTTTAAGGAAAAAAGTGTGCTGGTTTGGCTTTAAGAAAAAGGATTCTGGTTTGGACTGTATGGTTTTGGCATTTTCAGTTTCCATAGTGTACTTAGGTGTGGTTCCAGCATTTCACACTTTAGTGTTTTTAAGGACTGCAGCATGGAAGGGGGCAGCTACATCATTTGGTAAGTGATTCGGGACACTTTTTATTTTGTCAGGTGAAATGGAGGCAGCAGCAAAACTGCTTGGTAGTGATTGGGGGGGGGGTGAGTTTGTAACTTAGGGATGCATTTTTACACAATTTAATGTTGATTTACAGGTGTGGCTGTGAGTCTGGCAAGTGATGTGGAGGCAGCAGTAAAAGTGCTTGGTAGTGATTGAGGGACGCTTTATTGCTGAAATGTAGGTGGATAGTAGGTTGTTGTTATGTGTGTTATTTGGGTTGTTGTTACACATGCTAGTGATAAAGTATATCTTTTGTCCACACTTGTAATAGTTAATAAATAGGTTGTTCATTATTTTGTAATAAGCTGTGTAGTCTCATAAGTAATGTTAATTACCATTAGATATGGGGAAATATCTGATTTTTTTTATAATCACGTAATTATGGTAGCACGGTAGTGCTACCATAGTTAGGTTGAGGAGCCATTTACATGTTAAACCCAAAATTTTGCACCTTAATAACTTTGCAAACCGCTTACGGATTTGCCTGAAATTTGGAATACTTGATCAAGAATCATAGGCCTTGGGATCTGTCAAGTTTTGTACCAGTCAGATATACAGCTGCGGAGTTATTAAGCGTGATTCTGCGCAAGTGCGCTTACACTTTTCTAGAATTCTACGGTTGCCTTACAGGTCAGATGGTTTATGCGCGACCGCCTGAAATCTTCCAGGAATGTGTGGCCAGCATCCCAATGTGCCTTTCAAAGATTTCGTGAAAAATATTAAACGGTTCAAAAGTTATTCAAAAACAATTTCCCATTATAAGTCAATGGGAAAAGTTAAAACGCTCAACAGTGTCGTAAATGCACTTTTTACTGTCGCAATGGCCCTGTTACTGTCGCAAATCCACCATTTTATTTTCAGTTAGTGATCATAAAATGCTTGGCTTTTAAAATTGAGACCTCTAGCAAACTAATCTTTTTGTATTCACCTAGTCGGGCCCTGAGGATGCTAGCCATGTCTTTATTTTGGGTAAAACACCCCAGAAATATGTTTTTCAGATTTCTGGAAAAAGTACTTTCGCAAAGTAGTGTCGAACTCATGAAAGTGTCGCAAATTTTTGCAAAAGCTTTCGCAAATCACGACACTACTTTGCGACACTATGCCCAAAGTAACAATAATTCTTTGGCACTCCGCTGAAAAAGAACGGTTTGGAGTTTTGGGCTGAAATTTGGAGGGAACGCAGTCGACATCTCACAGATGTGCCTTTCAGTGTTTTGTTGCAAAAATATTACATTGCGTCAAAGTTACAGTACTCCAAAGTTTACGCTTTTTCCCATAGGATAACATTACAGTGTACGATGCATTGCAGCAATCATTTGGTGCCCTGCTGCAAAATAACGGTTTGGTCTTTTGGGCTGAAATTTGCAGGGAGCACAACCAACATCCCACAGATGTGCATTTCAGTGGTTTGGTGACAAAATATTACAGGGAGGCAAAGTTATGGCAGTCTGAACTTCTGTTTTTTTCCCGTAGGATTACATTACGGAATTCGCTGCAACTTTCAGGGCTCGTATCTCGAAAACGGTGCGAGATACGGACTTTTTGTCAAAAAATCTCTTAGCCCCCTGATATGGGCTAAGTACAAAACTAGCCAGGAAAGTGATAATTATATGACTTTTACATTTTTTTTCTATGTCATACGGTTACTGAGATATAAGCAATTTACTATTCCAAGTCCTCATTTTTGTGTTCCGAGAGTCATTATTTTGCATACATTCTTTCTACTCACTGTCTTTCTCTATACAGCTTTTGGGGAAAACCAGCCTGTGCACTTACATTACTGTTACCATTACCGTTTCTGCTTGCAGTTCCGTACCCGTTTCACTTACCGTTCCTGTTTACACCACCATGTGCGTTACCCTTTGCGTTTTCATTTGTGGTTGCGTTTGCGTTGTTTTTAACATTTCTGTCTACAGTACTGTTTCTCTTTCTGTTTCACTTTACGTCACCATGTGCATTATGATTTGCGTTTGTGGGACAATGTTACTATGTGAAAAGACATCACGGGCCCTGCGCTCCTGCCGCCACATTACATTCACTATTTCTCATTATCATTCTCAAAAAGAAGGGAAATTAGAGGCAAAAAACTCCATTTAATGCATCAGTTAGGGTTGTTCCACAGCAACAAAAGTGAGGAAATTCGATGTTAGGGTTGAAACCCCCTTTGCACCCCTCCAGCCCACCTCCCCAACTGGAATCAGGGTGCGCATTGGGGTCATCGGTCCTAACTGTCACCCCATTCTCCTGTTACTCAGCTTCTTTCCACATGTGATGAGGAATTTTGGTCTGTACTTTCTGGGGTAGAAAGAGGGACTCATGGAATAATCCAGTACTGGTTTGGTGAAAAAGTATAATTCTGTTCCAAAATCATTGAATTTTGAAATTTGGGGCTCTGAGCATGTTCAGTTCAGTCTTTCGGATAGATGCACAGTTTTGATTAAGGATTTCTGGTCATGAACAGCTTAAGAACAGGGATTACAAAAAGGGATTCTGAAATATCATAAAATCCCTTTTCGTGAGAAAAGCCCTGTTCATCGGCCGCCATTTTTGTTTCTCGCTTAGGGAGAGGAGAAAACAAAATGTAACTTGTGACAGGGACGTGTTTTGTGAAAACCAACGCATGGATTTTGGTGAGGGGGACATCCTCTACCCACAATGCCTTTGTTTGTTTTTTAGTTCAAAAATGGCACTTTTGAACTTTAAAATCCCTTTTCGCAATCCCTATTCACCAGCGGACCCTTTTTTGCCAGATCATCTGGTGAACAGGGATTGCGAAAAGGGATTTTAAAGGTCCCTGACCTGTGCCATTTTTCTTGGTGTCTACTGGGACCCCAGATTCCTTTTTTTAATTCAGTCCCTGGTGTCTAGTGGTCCCCTACCCTATGATCACCCTCCCCTGCCACTGTGCATATTTGTAAATATTTTCCGACACCGGGATACCCACCCCTGGTGTTGGAAAATAAGCAATATTCGATGCAGAATCCTGCATCAAACTGCTCCCCAAAGCCTTTTCTAATTTTTATTATTATTGTTGCTGGCATCAGGGTACCCAACCTCCATGTCGGCATTTATACCCCCACTCCACTATTATGGCACACTGGGGAGCACACCCTCAGTGTGCCAAAATAGTTAAATTATTGTTTCTGACACTGGGATTCCCACCCCGGTGTCAGATTGCCCCCCAAACCCCATTCTATTTTTGCTGACATCAGGGTGCCCAATCTCCATATTGGCTTAATGTAGCCCCCCACCCCAATCACTGTGGAACACCAGGGAGCCCTCTCTCAGTGTTTCAAAAAATAAATTGTAAGCTTCAAAAAAAAAAAAAGAAAACTGACCCCTGATATCTTTTTTCCTCTGAAAAAAGAAAATGGTCCCCCATTGCATCCCCAGTCCCCCTCCCCATCACCACTCTTCCTCTGTGCACCCACCTCCCCACACACCCCCACCCCATAATTACCTCCGGAAGCTGTGATCTTCTCTGGACCAGGACATATCTGCCCTCCTCAAAGCTGAACCATGAACTGAGGGATCAAGGTACGCGCCGTATAATGGTTATCAATGGGGTTTTCAACTTATGTTGATATCTCAGCCATTTTAGGATTTTGACTTCAAATTTTCAACATAGGTTCTTTGACTCATGAATATTGACTGTCATTTTCGTTACCAGTCCCAAAAGGTGATTTTGCAGTCACTGCACAGAATCACCTTTTGGGACTGATTAACAAAATGACAGTGCCAGTGTTCATGAGGGGATGTCCCAAAAAGCCCATATTGAAAATTTGGTGCAAAAAAAATTCCCAAATGACTGCATTATGAGCGTGCATTGTGCAGTTTCCACGCATGCTCATAACTTCACCAATTGTTTATATTTTCACTTCAGAATTTCAGCATTGCCATTTGTTCACACTTCAGTACAGCTGTTATTATTCACATCCTGCCCAGAATGTGTTTTTGCACCTGTGTCGCCAAATGGCATGGTCGCTGTGTGAAATCAACTTTAAGGATGGATTAATGAAATCACAGTGTCTGTGAGGTGGGTCCCAAAAGGCCATGTTGAATGTTTGGTACAAAATACCAAAAACACAGAGTTATGCACGTGAATTGAAATTTCACTATGCCGCGTGTAACTTTGGTAAATGTTAATATCTTCACTCCAAATATTCAACTTTGCTAGTTTTCCACACCGCCTCATGAACAGTACAGCTGTCTTTTCTCACATATTGCCTAAAATGTGTTTATGCAGCAGTGGGGAATGGCTGCGTTGCTGCATAAAATCACCTTTTGGGCTGAGTAATGAATGATAGTGTCAGTATTCATGAGGTGGTGTTCGAAATGGCCATGTTGAAAGTTTGGTGCAAAATATCTAAAATGCCTGAGTTACATGTGGCCATTGGAATTTTTCTACGTACACATGTAACTTTGGCAATTTAGCATATTTTCACTCCAAATTTTCAACATTGCCATTTTTTCAGACCACCTCATGAATAGTACAGCTGTAATTTTTAAAATCCTGCCAAAGATATTTTTTCACACCTGTGGCACAGAATGGCATTACAGTTGTGCAGAATTACATTTCAATGGGGATTTGAAAATTTTCTGTACTGGGTACATACAGTGAGGTGAAGAGAAGCTTACGTTGAACAATTGGGATGAAAATTATTTAAGATGGCGCAGTCATGACTATTTGTTGCAATTTCGCTATGCCTGCTCGTAACTCAATGTGTGGAAGCACAGAGCCTGGAGACCCCTGTGTTTCCACAGTTAGATACATATTTGCATTTGTGGAGAAATGGGAGCACAGGGTCCAAAGGACCCTGCACTCCCACAGTAAAACAAAGATACTGTTATACTATCTATCTCAAAAAGGAAGGAAATAAATTGCAAAAAACATTGTTAATGCATCAATTAGGGTTGAAGTGGCAAAAGTAGGGAAATGAGATGTTAGGGTTGAGCCCCTAACACCCCACATCCAACCTCACCAGCCCACCCCACACCCATCCTCCATAGACAAACATGCATTGGGGTGTGCCTTGGGGTTGTCGGCCCTATATATATAGATATAGATATAGCTATAGCTATAGCTATAGCTATAGATATAGATATAATGTACATATTCATTGCAAAAAATCTCAGTTAATTCAATGTTAGGGTGCCCACAACTAGCACCCCACACCCCCACCCTCCACACACCAACAGGCAACAGGGCATGCCATGTGGTCATCAGGCCTAACTCTCACCCATTTTCATGTGTAAACAAGCTGACATGCTACAGTATAGGGTAATGGGGGTGAGAGTTAGGTCTGATGGCTCCATGGCATGCCCCATTGCCTGTTGGTGTGTGGAGGGTGGGGTGGTGGAGTGGTAGGGGTGGGCACCTTAACATCTAATTTCCAAACTTTTGTTACTGTGCCATCAACCCTAACTGATGCATTAAATGAGTTATTTTTGCTATGAATTTCCCTTCTTTTTGAGTTAGTATAATAGTATCATTATTTTACTGTGGGAGCGCAGGGTCCTTCGGACCATGTGCTCCAATCCCGCAAAGTTTTGCACGTGCATAGCATAAATTAAATGGATGCATGTAACTCAGGCATTTTCATGAATTTTTTCACCCAATTTTCAACATGGCCTTTTGGGGGACCCCACCTCATGAACAATGGAACTGTCATTTAATTAATCTGTCCCGAAAGATGAGTTTGCTCATGACCACGCCATTCTGCACCACAGGTGTGAAAACATTTTGAGCAGGATGTGAAAATGACAGCTGTATACTGTTTATGAGTAGATTTGAAAAAGTGTAATGTTTAAAATCTGAGGTAAAATATGAAAATTGCTAAAGTTACGAGCGTGCATAGAAACTGCACAATGTATGCGCGTAACCCGGCCATTTTTTTGAATTGTTTAACCAAATTTTCAACATGGGCTTTTGGTACCTCCCCTCATGAACACTGGCACTGTGATTTTGTTAATCCATCCCAAAAGTTGATTTTGCACAGCGACTGCACCATTCTGTGCCACAGGTGTGAAAACACATTTTGGTCAGGATGTGAGAAATGACAGCTATACTGTTCATGAGGAGGTGTGAAAAAATGGCAATGTAGAAAATCCGGACTGAAAATATTAAAATTGGCAAAGTTATGAGCATGCATAGAAACTGTGCATTGTACATTTGTAACACAGGCATTTTTCTGAATTTTTGCCAAATTTTCAACACGGGCTTTATGGGACTCCACCTCATGGATACTGGCACTGTCATTTCATTAATCAGTTCTGAAAGGTGATTCCATGCAGTGACCGTGAAATCACCTTTCGGGACCGATTAACAAGATGACAGTGCCAGTGGTCATGAGTTGGGGGTAGAACCCCATGTTGAAAATTTGGGGTACAAATTCCTAAAAATGGTTGAGGTATCAAAATAAGTTGAATATCCCATTGACTGCCATTATATGGATCTTACCTTGATTCTTCAGTTTGCGGTTCGCCTTTGAAGAGTGCAGACATGTCCCAGTCCAGAGAAGATGACAGCATCTGACTTCCAGAGGTAAGTACGGGGTAAGGAGGGTAAGGGGAGGTGGGTGCATAGAGGGAGAGTGGGATGGGGGATGGGGAGATGACAAGTGAGACATCGGGGGACGGTTTTCTTTTTTAACAGTTTTTTTTAAGTAAAACAATACATTTTGGGACACTGGGAGTGGGATACCAAGTGTCCCTGAGTACTGGATGGATGGGATATGAATGCTAACACAGGGATTGGGCACCCTTATGTCAGCAAATAAAAATTAATATCAGTCTGGATCGGGGGAAACCGGCAATGGAGGGTGGAGGGTAGGATATGGCACAGAGGGAGGTAGCGGGAGGGGTTTTGAATCATTAAAGGATGGGGATACTAGCAGCAAAGGGAAGAGGGTGGAACGGCACACAGAGGGAGGGAGCAGGAGGGCTGTTAAAAAAATAAGAAAGAAATACAAATATGCTTCGGCCCCCTTGGAGGCAGATAAAGGATAAAAATATCCTTTTTTTAGGTAAATACCAACAGGTGTTTATCTAAATGGGGGCCGAGGAAGATGATCCTGTGTTTAGTTTTGAAAAATAATGGTCACAAAAGGTCTTGACCTATTCAAAGGGGCCACATGTCACAAATTTACAAAAGTTTCGCAAAGGAACTTTCACAAATTTGCGAACATGCTGCACATTTGCAAACATTCCGCAAATGGACTTTCGCAAATTTGCAACACTTCTAACTGCCAAAGTGCAAAAACATATTTCTGGCCATTATTTTTAAAACCTAATGGCAGAACTGTGTTCCTCATCCCCCAATTAGGTAAACACAACTGTTGGTGTTTACCTAGGGCCATTAAGTTTTAAATTACAGCCCTTTTTCTCTGCTGCTAACTGAAAACAAGATGGCAGCAGCATGACAGGAAAAGGGCCATTTGCAACAGTAAAATTTACTGGTGGCAGCTTTTGAGATGCACATATATTTTTTTCCCCATTGACTATAATGGGAAAATTAAAATTTTAATAACTGTTGAATGGATTAATATTGTTTCACCAAATCTTCAAAAGGCCCATCAGTGACCCAGACTGCATCTTCCCTGAAGTTTTCAGACCAGACAGACAAATCATTTTGGCTGTAGCCCTGAGCAAAGAAACGCACAAAAAAACCCTTTATACACTTCTTTTGCGCTCTGCAACCATTCATCCGACCATTACGCAACTTGTCAGATCCAGACACCTATGGTGCCACACAGCACATGCAAAATTTCAGGCAAATTCATCATATGGTTGCAAAGTTATTAAAATGCAAAATTTTGGGTTTAACATAGAAGTGGCCAGGCAACCCTAACTATAGCTGCACTACCATGCAGATATAATACACACACACACACACATATATATGTATGCATGTGTGTGTGTGTGTGTGTGTGTGTGTATATATATATATATATATATATATATATATATATACATGTATGTATCTCTATATATATCTCTATATATTGATATATATACGTATATAGGGGGATACATGATGGGCAGGAGTGTGATATGGAAAAATATTCTCACTGCTGCAGAGTGAGCTCTGTATACTCATGAGTGCTGAAGGCATGAGTGAGAGTATCCAGAGCTCACTCTGCAGGAGTGAGAATGTTTTCCATATCACACAATCTGCACATCATGTGTGTGATTTATACAATAGGGGTTTCCAGAATGTATTTTTTTTATTTCAGTTTATCTTGTGGAATAAACGAAGAAGACACAAGACAAAATAAGAAAATTCTGCTAAAACAAGCGGAAACACTGTCTTGCCATTTGGGTGAAGCAGGCTGTTTTCCTTGGTAGTTGAGATATTCATGAATGTGAAAGGCTTTGCTCTCTTTTGGCTTTTTTCCAGTATGAAACTCAGGCTGCTGGTTGCTTGCTATGGGGCTTTCATAGAGTGCACAAGGTGAGAGTGAAAGAGGGAGTTGCAGGTGCAGGTGTGACAGGTGAGCTACATTCTTGTCATTAACTTCATGAAAGCAGTTCCAACACTTAGGCAGAATCTGAGTGTTGTTGGGTGAGATCAGCACAGTTGAAATCAATGCTGATGAGGTAAGCAGAGTGTGATAAATGCCATTTGGCTGCATTTATCAGACTCTGGTGAGGTAAGCAGAGTGTGATAAATGTCAGTTGGCTGCATTTATTACACTCCAGTGTGATAAATGTCAGTTGGCTGCATTTGGGGGTGAGTGATATGTGTTTTTATTTTATGTGTTATCAGCTCACCCCTATTGTATATATATAAATATATTTGTTAATGTACTAGTTAGGGTTCAAGCAGTAAAAGTAGGTAAATATGGCATTAGGGTTTTCAGCTCTAACACCCCACCCCCAGCCTGGAGACAGAAATGAGGCGTGAGGTGTGCCGTGGGGGTCTCAAGCCTAATGCTCACCCCATTCCATCACTAAATAAGCATAGATGTGTCCAATGAATGAGTATGGGATAAACATTAAGCTTGAGACCCCCATGGCACACCTCATGCCTCATTTTCTGCCTCCAGGGTGGGGATGGGATGTTAGGGTTGCAAAACCTAACATCATATTTCCCTACTTTTGCCACTTTAACCCTAACTAGTGCATTAACAGAGTTTGTTTTGCAAAGAATTTCCTTACTTTTTGAAATAATATAATTGTATCCTTTGCAAAAAACTGTGTTAATTCAGTCATAGCCTTATTTGCCTGTGGAAGTGCAGAGCCCTCTGAGCCCTGCACTCCCATCCATCCATAGTTTTTGAGATAGAGTAATCATATCTTTGTTTGCCTCTGGGCCTTGTGTTCCCATGCCTCCATAGAGGCATATATGTATGTATCAGTGGAAGGGCCCTGCACTTCAATTTATAAGGCAACAGTGACCAAATAGCATAGCCATTTATTACACCACTTCATGTACCCGGTACAGAAAATGTTCAGATGCATGCCAAAATGTAATTCCATCCAACTGCAACCCCATTCCACACTGCAGTGCAAAAAAAAAAAATTGGGGGTCAGGATTTGAAAAATAACAGCTATGACATACATGAGGTGGGGTAATAAGATGTCTACATTGAAAATTTGGGGTCACGATATCTAAGATTTCCAAAGTTATAAATGTGCATAGCAACATTGCAATGAATGGTCATAACTTTGCCATTTGTACATATTTTTATCCCAAATTTTTAACATCGGGTTATGTCCCCACCTCATTTACAAGGGTAGAAAAAAATTCCAAATCCTGCCTGAAAGGTGAATTCACCAAGCAAACATAAAATCACCTTTCTGGCGGTAGTTGCATAATGACAGTCATATTGTTTGTGCAGTGGGATCAGCAAAAGGCCATGTCAAAAATGTGGGATTAAAATGTTAAAAAATGGCAAAGTTATGCTCAGAGTTGAAACCCCTATTGAAATACATTGAACCACATTTGCCATAGTTTCTCATATTGCAGTCACCTGTTCCAGCAGCAAGACGTGTCTTCGATCAGAGAGTGGATCTTGAACCTGGGATTTGTTCCGGTGAGTGAGGGTGTGTGGGGAGGTGTACTGGGGGGGGTGGGGTGGTGCATGCTGAGTGGGTGGTGTGGTGGGGTGCTGATCAGTGAAAGACCTTTTTTTTGTTTGTTTTTTTGCAGGAAAAAAGCATCAAGGGGCATTTCTTTTTCATTACAGGATCAAGGGACATTTCTTTTTCATTACAGGAATGGACACCAATGGGGTGGGGTCCACTAGACACCAGGGACATAAGGCAGCATAGGGATGGTGACTGGAGAGTGGAGGAGGGATGAGGGACTACTGGACTACCAATGATTATTTTTTATACAGGGACGTGATACGGGGAGGGTGGAGAAATCACTGCAGTAGCAATACATTTTTTTTATACAGGGACAACAATCAGAGAATGGGGGAGGGTGGAGGGACCACTGGACTACCAATAATTATTTTTTATAAGGGGACAGTGATCGAGGGAGAGTGGAGGGACCACTGCAGTAGCAATACATTTTTTTATATAGGGATTGCAATCAAAGAATGGGAGGTGGTGGAGGGACCACTGGACTACCAATAATTATTTTTTATATGGGGATGGTGATCAGGGGAGGCAGAGGGACCACTGCAGTAGCAATACATTTTTTCATACAGGGACAGTGATCAGAGAATGGGGATGGCAGAGGGACCACTAGACTACCAATAATTATTTTTTATATGGGAATGGTGATCAGGGGAGGATGGAGGGACCACTGCACTAGCAATACATTTTTTTATACAGGGACAGTGACTGGAGAATGGGGAGGCTGGAGGGACCATTGGACTACCAATACATTTTTTCTTATATGGGGACAGCAATCAGGGAAGGGCAGAGGGACTATTGGACTATACATTCCTTTTTTTATACTGGGAGGGAAATCAGAGAATTGGGGAGGGTGGAGGGAACACTGTACTACCAATACATATTTTAATATGGGGATGGTGATCAGGGGAGGGCAAAGGGACCACTGGACTATCAATTCCTTTTTTTTTTAACTGGGATGGCAATCAGAGAATGGGGAGGATGGAGGGACCACTGAACTGCCAATACATATTTTTACATGGGACTGCAATCAGGGGAGGACAGAGGAACCACTGGACTATCAATTCCTTTTTTTATACTAGAATGGTGATCGGAGAATGGGGGAGGGGGAGGGACCAATGGACTAACAGAAAGTACATATTATTTTATTAAGAGGATGAAATTGGTGGGTAGGGGGTGACACTAGACACCAGGGAGCCATCATTTAGATCAGTCATGGACCTTTACTGTTCACAGTCTTTTCAGTTTGAACAGTAAACTTTGAACTGTAAAGAACTGTGAATGGTTATTTTTTGATCGATTGATCCTTAACTAAACGAGTGATGGGAGATATGATTCTTGCCCCCAAAAAACATGCTTGCCATCAAAATTGTTAAATAATAATATAATAATGGAACTAAGCATGTGACTGAGGCCTAAATACAGGTGTTGGTTATTCCTTACCAAGCAGCATTTCTTTAGAAATCATTTTTTAAACAGAAAAAAAAAACAAAAAACAAGATGGCGGAAGCACACACAGTATTTCTCTAAGCACAAAAAGTAAATCGTTAACAATTAACAATTTAAATGTTTTTTTATTTACCTGCCTGTCTAGCCGCTAAGCCAAAAAAATGTTACAATTTAAAAATGGTGAGATATCTTTTCACCAAACTATCCAAAGGCACACCCTTGGCACAGACCCCATCATATTACAAACAAAATGGTAACAGAAGCTGGGTGTGCTATTAAGAAATACAAATCCCATAACCACAAAACTCCAGTATCACTCACTGTATAAAATCAGACCAAATAAAGCCAATAAGCAAATAAAGTGCTATAATACAAAAAGTGCGGAATACCTCTTACCAGGAGCAACAGAGCAAAAAGCCACTACCACCTATCGGTTTTGTCCGGAGGCATCATCAGGGAGTGGCAACCACATGAGCAAGCATCAATTTAAAAAGAGTGTTTAAAAGTGACACACATAATTACAACCTCATAAAGCAGATACCAAAGGTAAAAAAAAAAAACAGGGTAAGTCCCACCCCTTATTACAAAAAAACCCCACTCAGAACATAAATGCATCTAGTACCCATAGTAATGATTCATTCAATAATTTAATACAATAATTTGAAATTGAACAGTTCATTAACTGTAGTACCACAGTGGTAGTGTACTTGGTCACATGCACCTGCTCAGCTTTCTATGTTGGAAAAACTAATGTATGTTAAAAGTCCATATTGGGGAACATTTAAGTTCCATTCAGAACAAAGACATTAGAAATGCCCTGTTTTCACATTTGAATTGCTCTGGGGGACCTGGGAGACATAATTTTTCATTTTATGGGATTGAAATGGTAAAATTAGGACCGGGGAGTGATTTAGAGGCTAAACTTAATGAAAGAGCTTTCTGTATTTTTACGCTAGGTGCCACAAGGACACCAGGATTAAACGATGGGTTTGAACTGTCTGTGTTTTTGAAATTAAATGAAAAAAATAAGATTGTAATGTTTCTGGATTGAACAGATCTAGTTGTTTATAGTATTTCTCAGTTGGCCCAATTTTTATTATAACTTTAGACTAACCCCTATAAATCCTTCCCTTCCCTCTCTAAAAACTTCCCTGTCCACTTTCTCTTTTCCTCTTTTCTCCCCCTTCCCCCATATAGTTATTATGGTAAACTGAATGAAAAGATGACATATATTCAGTTCTTTATATGTTGTTTATATTTATTATAAATATGAGGTTGTGGGGCATCTCTACTGATTCTTGCACTTTTTGTATGTTTATACATTTTTTGCTATATTTATATGATATGTAGTTGCAATTAATTAGTAACTTTTAATTCCTTTACATTCCCCATTCTCCACCAACAGGAGTTGTTTACTCGTACTGTTTGAATCATTACTACTATTTTTTGTTACAGACCCCATCATCCCTGAAAATTTCAGGAAAAAATGTAATTTCATCTGGGCTGTAGATGAGAGCAAAAAATCCTATGTTAAGTATAGGAAAAAGGTGTCAACTTTACACTTTTTGACCATTCCATATCTTAAAAACCATGCAAGATGCCATTATGAAACTTTTCACATTTTGAGACACTGGCAGAATGAATGTGCATGCCAAAGTTATTAAAGTGCAAAATTTGGAATTTAACATTAAGTCATGGTACAACCCTAACTAACCGCACCCCTATCCCTCTCTCTCTCTCTCTCTCTCTCTCTCTATATATATATATATATATATATATAGTTATGCAGTAGGTGTGGAGATAAACAAAGTGTGATAAATCCATTGAAATGTATTTATACACACAGTTAAGCAATAAGCTACAAGGGGGTGTGGGTTATTAGGGGATTTACCACAGCTGGAGTGGTTTTCCCATGAGGCACAGCTGAGTGGGTAAATCCTCACCAGCCGTGGTAAATCCCTTGATAACTCACATCCTCCAAGGTTCATTTTTTTTACTATAATAAAATACAAATATTAAAGAGGTTGCTATGTTTTTTTAATTTTATTGTATTTATCCCTATGCTGCAGAGGATATAGTGATATACTCATCAACAGCTGCTAGTTATCAGAGGATTTACAACAGTGGTAAACTGCCAGTCTGACAATTTCATTGGCTATTCACTTATGTCCATGATATAATTATAGATACCTTATAGGTTTTTTTATAAGTAGCAAAAAACAGCAGAGAATTCTATTTTTTGTTCATTTTTTTGACAAATGTAAATAACTAAAACAAAAAATTATAGCATGGTACTATAAGCATGAAAGTTGTTCAGCACAAAATATCTACAAAATGAGTGGTGTTTCATTTATATATACCTTTTAGGTGTTTTTATAATTAGCAAAAGAAACCAGAAAATTCTATTTTGTTTTTCACTTTTTCGACAAACAAATGCAAATTACTTTAAAACAAAAAAGGTAGCATAGTACTGTGAGCATGAAATTTGTTCAGCACAACATTTTCTATTCAATGAGTGGTGTTTCATTTAATAGCAACCACTACGCTAGGTGGACCTACACTAGGAAAGTTAACAAAAAGTCCCAGAAATTATCATAAAAAAAAAAAAACAGTCAAAAGCAAATGTCCCTGCACTAACAGAAAGCATCCCTGTTGCATAAATACACAATGGTGAGCTGTCAGATAAATGATTTATCTACACTTGTGCTGTTTGACCTCGGGCACTTCACTCATGGCTTACGCCTAGGTCACTCATGGCTTATGTCAAGGTCAAACAGCACTTGTGTAGATAAATCTTTATCGACAGCTACCATGTATATCTATATATATATATATATATATATATATATATATATGCAAAAAATGCATTAATGCATCATTTAGGTTAAAGCAACAAAGTGAGGAAATGAAACATTAGGGTTGAGCCCTAACCCCCACACAACCCACACACCCATCTTCTACAGACTGACGGATGCTGGGGTGTGCCATGGGGTCATGTGGCCCAACTCTCACCCTATTCCATGTGTAAGCAAGTTGACATGCTACAGTAAAGGAGAATGGGGTGAGAGTTAGGCCTCATGTGGGTTGTCTGGGGGGGGTTCGAAGCTGAACCCTAACATTTCATTTCCTCACTTTTGTTGCTTTAACCCTAACTGATGCATTAAATGCATTTTTTCCATGAATTTCCTTAATTTTTGAAAAAGTGTAATATAACTAGTAAAAAAAAAAGTATTATTGCCCATTTCTGCATAGCAATATGCATAGCTACAGAGCCATACAGCAGCTCTATAGGGCAAGAAACCCTTGTAATGCTAACTTACTGATATGTCAGGAACTGTAGCAGGTAGAAAAAAATCAACTATCTTTGTAATCATCACAGCGAGTACTGTACGTGACAACGTAATGACCGAACACGTATCTTGCATCGTTTCTGAGCACTGAATGTGCTGGACAGGCACTCTTTGAACCCTTGTGACACTAATTTGGCAATATCCCACTGCAGGCATATTGTGTGGTTTCAAATCTTGGTTCATCAATTTAGATCCCCTAAAGGGGATCTAAGCCACCAGTAGCGAAAACTCTGTATCGCGCATCGTTTTTGAGATACAGGCACCGAAAGGCATGACTGACCCCGCAATGTAATCCTATGGGGAAAATCTCAACTTTGTGATGGCATTTCTATGGAACCACTTAATTCCCCAACACCTAAACAGCATAATTCACACCTGTAGATCATTCCCTCAACACCCTGTAAATTTTAAGTAAAAAAATCAAACCATTAATGAACTATGCAATTTTAAAGTTTTTACACCTTTAAAAATTCTTCATTTGTGAGATTTTATTTATTTATTGAAATTTCAGATAACACCTTTGAGAACAAGCTCATTTCATAGGTTACACGTCAGACGAGCAATACATATTGGGAAAGTATGAGACGGAGAACAAACAAAACAAGGAATTATACAAGACATTACAAGAGTGTATAACTAGAGAAGTTCCAATACATGTGGCATTGTACAATGTATGCCATGGTGCATATTTGATTAAAACCTGGAAGTCAAAGTGTCATATTAGAGGGGGTTGGGTCTTATGAAATGACCCTTTACAGGAAAATGAGAACAGACTCAGCATAATATCTAATAATCAACAAGATAAGGGATGGCATCAGCCCAGGATCCTCATCAGAGGTGAGAAGGTATGGGACAAAGCATTCTAAAGTGAGCAAGGGAGCTCAGGAGATATAATAGGAGGAGGGGGGATAGGGGGAAAGACATAGAAGGGTTAGGGGAAAGAGTGGAAGGGATCAAGAGGAAATGTGAAGGAGAATGATTAGCAACTTAGAACAGTTATTTACCTGCTGAGAACAGTTATGCATAAGGTCAGGATAGCATAAGGATAGAATAAGTGCTGGTCACAAGAAGGAAGGTTATTGGAAGATAGCAAAATCCTGGACCATCAGATCAATCCTAGTCCATGAGCTAGCAAAATCCTAGTCTATGAGGGGACATCTGGTCATCCCCAAGGACATCTGGTCATACCCAGGGACATCTGGTTGTGAAATTCTGGCTATCTGGTCATCCCCTGATGGACAAAGCTCGCGGGCCAGGATCATCTTGCGGACCAGGATTTTGTAGGCTTACAGACTTGGATCATTAGCAAGTCATGAAAGAAGAATTTTACATTTTTAAAAAGCTATTTTTTGACAAAAATGAACCAAACCAAAGGCATGGCTTTGTAGAGGGTGTCACCCTGAACAAAACCCATGCTTCATTTGGCCCAAAAGTCATATATATATATATATATTTATAAAATGGGTAGGGAAATTGTTGTTCTTTTATTGGATGATGAGCATCACATGACCGTGCGTATATCAGAGCGCGACTGCACACCTGCACTTTTGCCCCTCTCCAAAACAATTTTGACATTTTATAAGCTAGATAAACCACTCTGAGGTGTGTGGTTATGCACTGATATACGTGCGCCTTGGGCAGTTGACACACTCGGCCTGCGGCCTCATGCGTACAACGCACACCAAGGCGTGCGTATATCAGAGCGCGACTGCACACCTCAGAGTGGTATATCTATTATATATATATATATATGTATATGTATATATATATATATATATATATATAGTGGTGCCAGCCAGGATGCAATGCAGTAATGTGGCAGTATATCACAAAATGCTGCAGTATACTGCAGGGAAATTGTAATTCAATGGCAATTAAGCCCTTTTGTCAAGCGGTATTTTGTGATATGTCACTTACTGAACATTACTGTGTTACATTGTGGCTGGCACAGCTGTATTGACCTGTGTGATACATGATTTATCTACACAAGTGTTGTTTGACCTTCGGTAACCTCACAAGTGGCATAAGCCACAGGTGAGATATCCAAAGGCAGACAGCAAGAGTATAGATAAATCTTGTATCACACAAGGTTCCCCCTGCATATTTCATTTATGCAATAGGACCTTGTGTGTAACTGTTTTTTTTTCAGTGAGTAATTTTTTTTCCAAATAAAGAAATGTACACAAATATGGGTTTATTTGGTAATTTGGCATATCACTGCACTTTTGGTGTGCCATTGCTAAGGCTGTCTCTATGAATGTGCTATCACAACAGCATGTGCACCGTGGGATTTGGTAGCCAATTGCCTGATAGCAGCTTGAACAGTTGTTTGAAGATACATATGTTGGCTGTGATAAGCAAGGGATGATCTAGAATTGTTTATGGTGGGTGGTGAAGGGACAGGACCAAGAGCAATAGGACACTGACTGGAACAAGCAAGACCTAGAGAAAGAGAAGAGACCTTCAAAAAATGAGAGGAATGAGCACACGGAACATGAAGAGAGAGAGAAGACCTGCTTCCCAATGAGAGATACCATGGGTTGTTGTACACAATGGCACTGTTTTCTCCCCAGATGCAAAAATATTTAATCTGCTGTGAGGGGAGAAGCAGGCATTAGAAGAGAGGAATGAGCAAGCAGGATATGGAGAGAAAGAAGAGAACTGCTTCAAAATGAAAGGTACTTTGGGTTGTTGTACACGATGGCTCTGTTTTCTCCCCAGATGGCAAAAATGTTTACTCTGTAGTGAGGAGAGATGTGAGTATTAGAGTAGAGAGACGAGTATCGAAAAGAGTGGGTAACTGAGGGGTGCAGAGCAGCAGTGGTTGTTACAGGATGACTGCTGGTAGAGGTCTTCTTTGGAGAGTGGCATCTTTTTTGTTTGTTTTAACAAAAAAAAAATATATATATATGTCTTACATGTTTTATTTATTTGACTGGTGTGTGAAGTTATGTACTCAGCCACATGTTGTGAGAATTGAAGCTGGTTGAGTGAAAAGAAGAGAGCTGAATAGCTCAGTTAATTTTAATACTTTGGTAAAGCTTTTGATAAAGTGCCCCATTTGGAACTTATTAACAAATTGATTACAATCGGACTATCAGATCAATTAGTCTTCTGGGTTAACAATTGCCTGATGGATAGAACCCAAAAAGTTTGAATTAAAGGTAACTTATCCACACCTGGGGATGTAACTAGTGGTGTCCCACAAGGCTCTGTTTTGGGACCTACCCTATTCAACTTATTTATAGGGGATCTACATATAAATATATATAACCACATTCTCAAATTCGCCGATGACATGGAAATTGGAGCAGCGGTTAAAACACTTAATAACCACTTATCATTAGTCAATGATCTAAATACCATTACTAAATGGACTACTGATAATAAAATGACACTAAACCAAAAGAAATGTATTGTATTACATCTTGGGTTTAATAATCCACATTATTTGTATTCTATTAATGGACACACTATTGATGCAGTCACTAAAGAAAGAGACTTGAGAGTCATTAACAATAATTCCTTTTCTTCAACTTTACATTGTAAAAAAATTTCATAAACTACAAATAGGTCACTTAACTCTGTTAAACATACTTTAACTAACAAAAATGCGTATTTTATTGTGCCCTTCTATAGAACTCATATACGCACACATTTAGATTTTTGTTTTCTGTTTTGGAGCCCACATCTCAAGCAGGATATAAAACTACTTGAACAGGTTCAGCATAGAGTGACAAAATTGATCCTCACGTTAAAAAAACAACCGTATGAGGATAGACTCAAAGCTACTGGATTAGTAACTCTCCATGAGAGAAGAATCAGGAGAGATAGTGTACAGATTTATAAAATACTACAGAATACAACCTTATCAAAAGACTGTGGCCTTATTTTTCATGATCGCCATATTCCACTAAGAAGTCATAACAAACAATTAATTATCCCTTATGTCCACACCAATAGAAGGGAGAATTATTTCTCAATAAGAGCAGCTAAACTTCTGCAGCATATTATAGATTCAACCAATTTTGACATATTCAAACAGAGACTTGATAAACACCTAAACTGAAAAACTTAATGCTGCTCTTCACCCACATTATGGTGGGAGACACTCATGATGGGCCTTGGCCTTCTTTTGTCTATAAATCCTAATAATCCTAGTAATACATGTATATCTCACAAGAGCAAGGTAAAGAAAATACATTTTAGAAGAGAGGAGAAAAAGACCAAAAATCTAATTAGAAAAACAATTCACTAAAGCAAGATAGTTAGGAAAAAAATGTCAGAAAAGTGAGAAAGACAGTAAAATTTACAGATGTAGAGAAATACATATAGCATAGAAAGAAAATAAAGCCTATCCACACTACTTGGCAAATTTAGAAAAGATACGGGCTAAAAGCCCTACAAAAAAAACTAGTTGAATTCAATTTAGAAACAAACTGATGAGGAGATCTGTAACTACCATGCTTCACTCTCAGAACTGCAAAGTGAGACTGTCTGTTCACACAATACACTGTACGTAGATATGGCTGTACCATGTGACTGATAGTAACTTGTTTACCAAGCCTCTTTCTAATTCTCTCCCCAACAAAATTTTGTCTAAGCTTGACTTAAGGCAAAGTTCACCGGAATCTTCATTCGCAAAGTACATAGGCCAAGTGGCCATGAAAATGTTGCGAAGTTAGCCCAGAAATGAGGCAAACTTCGTAAAATGTTTACAAAAGTGAATATGGCTCTTTGTCTGAATTTTACCAGTTTAAAGAATAAATCATCTCCTATGCATCACCGAGTCCAGGCCTTCCTCTAGAGTCTCTGACAGTGACTTAGTAATTTCTAACTACAACTTCTTTAGGCATGACTGGGACAAATTTGGTGGAGGTGTCTCCCTCTACACCCAACAGGGAATCACCTGCTCTGTTGTTCTTTTTTTTTAACATTAAATTTTGTATTGAACATTTTCTAACAATACAACATGTTTGAACATTATACATTAGTAACATAGTACATATATTCACATAAGGCCCTATGCACAAAGGTGCAGAGTGGCTCCATGCCACACATGTGAGGCACAGAGACACTCCGCACCTATTGCAAACCCACGTGGGATGCACCAAGAGGGGGCACGCAGCACCTGTTCCCCCACCAACGTGGACTGCAATGGGCAGGGGGTGGGTTGGGGCATGCCAGCACTATGCATGATGCACAATGGTGCGTAAAGCTGGCCACAGGGATGTAGAGGTGGATGCGGTTTATGCTAGGGAGAACCCTGCCATAAGCCCACTACACACCCCATGCCTACGTCCCTCAACAGTGGAACCCCAGCAATCAACATGACAGGTCACCCAGGGCCACCTGTACCCAGCCATGCCCCTCATCTTTCCCATGCATGCCAACCCCTCACATTCACATACACATGGGGGCACCAACTCCTGGATTGCAGACCCCCTGTACAGCACTGCCAGCCTGCCTCTGTGTCTCCTCTCTCTGGTTCCCAGCCCTGCTGGCGTGGTGGGCAGCGTGAACCCCCCCACACACACATACACCCTCATGACACCCCCCACTCCCCCGTACCGCCCCGTCTGTTCAGAGGTATGGCATGGCCAGCAGCAGTCCCACCTCTGACCTCCATGGCTGCAGACTGTGTAGACATCCACAGGGCAGCACAGCCAATGCACCCCACACCATGTAAGGGATCCACTAAGGGATCCAGGATGGCCGTCCCATTGGATGCCCGAAGAGGTGCGCAGCTCTGCCCATGGCTGCCTCACACAACCCTGTGTGTGCCCGTGCACTGGGGGGATGGGGCTGTGGACAGGTGGCCAGCAGTTGTGAATGACACTGGTGCACACCTGTCCACAGGTGCAGAGCTCTGTGGGCAGGATACTTGCCTCTGGCACATAATTCCTGCCCCTATGTGTATAGGGGCCTATAGTGCATGCACTTAGTCAAGATGAGGAATGTGAACACTTGGAAAAAGAAACGGCTTCTTTTAATAATATTAATAATATTGATGTTAGATTTAGTATCCACCTTCTGGTCTCTTTATCCAGATCCACCGGAAGATATGCATAGGTCTATTTATTCATTTTGGTCTTGTAGGTATAAAAAAGGGGCCCATATATCCCTGTAGAGTTTTGTTCTACCTATGGTGATATACGAAAGGCATTCAAGTGTAGCAAATTGGCTAATAGATTGTAGCCATTCATTGAATGTTAGTACTATTGTTAATAAATCACCATTTCCTAAGCAGAAGTCTCTTTGCTGCTATCATGGCACTTATCTTCCATTGTATTAGCTGGGTTTGCCCTTGGTGAAGGGACCAGACTAGGCCTAAGATTGCAAATGGCTTCTCCATGATACATGATGGGGGAATATTTGTTGGCAATATTGAGAGATCTGGTTCCAAAACAGTCTGATCTGAGGGCAAGACCATGATATGTGGAATAAGGTGCCAGGGCTATTGTTGCACTTCCAGAACATTTTTGTCAGAGATGATCCCTTGCTGTGTTCCAGGTAGATCTTCCACTGACCACCTATGTAAGTTGGCTCACATTTTTCAAGTTGCTAAATCCTCTTCCACTCCTATGGCCCTGATCTCTCTTGATGCTGAAAAATCATTTGATAGGGTTGATTGGGCCTTTTTATGGGCTGCTCTCCAGAAAACGGGCATCCCTTCCTTATTCCTCCGCTGGCAACAAGCTATTTATTCTTCTCCGACCGCCAAGATTTACTGTAATGGTATGTTCTCCTCTTGCTTTCCCCTTTATTTGGGAACTTGACAAGGCTGTCCGCTATCTCCCTTTCTTTTCAACCTTTATTTAGAACCCTTAATCAGGCAATTGAAATCTTTCCCACATATACTCGGTATACCAGTAGGGGGCATTGCCCTACCCCTCTCGGTAATGCAGATGACATCCTCCTTCACCTCTTACATCACTCTACCCCCCTCACCAAAACTCTTGGAGTTATTGATTGTTACAGTCTTTTCTCTAACTACAAGTTGAACCTTAGTAAAATGGAAATCCTCCCCCTGAATCACTTTGCCTTTATTGCTGACTTCGCCAGGTTTGGGATGCGCCGGTCTCCTAAATCTATCAAATACCTAGATATTTCCCTATCCATTGATCCTTCTCTTATGAGGAAGCTCAATCTTGATGACCTGGCCCTAACCATTCAGCAAGATACCTTAAGATGGAAATCTCTTCCGATCTCCCAATGGGGCTGGATCAACATTGTTAAGATGAATATCTTGCCTAGACCCTTTTACCCCTTAAACATGCTAAATACAGTATATGGCATCCTGTCTCCTTCTTTCAACGTATTCATTCTGTGATCTCCAAATTCATCTGGTTAGACAAGTCTCCTAGGCGTTCCTATCTTAAGTTGGGATTGTTCAACGACTCCGGTGGTCTTAGACTTCCAAACTTCTTGTACTATTACTGGTCTGGGCAACTTTATAAATGCGGTAAATGGCTGTCCCTTCATCAAAATGCCCTGGAAGATGGCCATGTTCCTCTCTGGTTATGGATCGAGTCTCAACTGCTTCTCTCCTCTAATCTTTCTACAGTTTCTGCTTTCTACACCCCCTGAAAGGCTTTACTGCCAGCTCTTCCGGACTCAGCAATAGGTATCTCAGTTAAGGTTTTCTCGCAGCTGTGCTCCACCCTCCATAAATCCCCCTCCAAAGATTTCTCCCAGCCGATCATGTTCAACCCAAATATCATAATTGTTGATGACATTCTCTCTCCTGGTTGGCTACCACAGCTCCAAGAGAGCAGAGTTTTGGACTGTTACTCTCAAGATTCTTTGTTATCTTCACCCGAGATCCTGGAAAAATTTCACCTGTGCCCCTCCCATATCTTCAAGTTCTTTCAACTGAGACATCTGTTATTGCTCCATTTCAGCCCTTCCCCATTAGCCTCAGAGTTAGCAAACTTATTAAGGCAAATACAAGTCCTGGCAACAGAGCCCCATGGGACAGCATTATTATACTCCCTTCTCCTTACTACACTGCATGCCTCTCACCTAGTGGGTTCTAAGGTCTGGGAGACCCTGATGCCGGATATCACTGTCAATTGGGCCCCAATTTGGAAGGATTTGTACCTGTACAATACACAGGATAGATTAAGACTCACCCAATACCAAATTCTGAACAACATGGACTACACCCCCATTAAATCGGCTAAGATGTGTCGCCGTCCCTCCTCATCCTGCACAAGATGTGCAAAGGCAGAAGGCACTCTCATGCATATTTTTTGGTCTTGTGAGAAAATTTCTTCTCTGTGGGACACTATCAAAGCCCATATAGACCTCCTTCTGGGTCTGGAAGAGTTTTTCACCCCTGAAATTTGCATTATAGGGGACTACACTCAAAAAATTCTGGTTAAGGAGAGGAGAGGCGATATCATATTGCCCTTATCTCCATGGCAGTCAAAAAACTGGTTCTTAAGCATTGGTTAGATCAGTTAGTCATTTCCCATAGAGAATGGCAACATGAACTCTCCTTTTGTTTATGAACTGAACACCTGATAGCTAGTTCACGCCACAGACTTCATCTCTTCAACAAAAAATTGGGCAAGCTTTATGCTTTATACCTGAATTAGCTTTTCTTAATCCAATTATGATCCTCTGAAGTTCCTATTTAAGTCTTAGACATGACGACTTATTGGTCTCATTCTAGCTTGGTTAATGGTGCACTCCGGGGAGGGTGGAGGGGTGGAGAGGTGAGAAGGGCTTTTAGATAAGACTGGGGGGATACATAGTAGGGATTCAGTTATGTCTAGACACTTTCACTCCTGTATGTGATCTGTTCATTGTTTGTTATTTGTTAAAAATTAATAAAACTGATTTAATTTCATAAAAAGAGATGATTCCTTGCTGGTATAAGAACAGGGGAGTTCTGTACCAGTGGTGTAAGATCTTCAACTGAATTAGTTGTGCTTCTGAGTCTCTACAAGCTGTGTGGACTCCAGAACAGCATGTCTGCCATTCTATGTCCGGAATAGTAATGCTTAGTTCTGTCTCCCATTTCTTTCTACAGTGAGAAGTGGGGGCAGGGTCCTTGTCCCTGAGGCATTGATATATATGTCTGGCCCTTCCTCTCTTAAATTTGACCTATATTTGGAGGTCCTTGGCCTGAGGTCCTTCTACATCTGTGGGTGTGTGCTGCATAAGTCCCAGCTGTGGTGATATGGCAGCCCTAATCTGGAGATATCTCCAAAAGTCTTCATGGGGAAGGTGGAACTCCTGGCACAGTTCCTTGAATGATTTAAGCATAGTAGTGCCTGGAGAGCAAATATCCTGTACTGTTTGGATACCAGCATTTCACCATGAAGGTCAGTGTATAGGGCTTCAATCCACTGTGAACATAGGGTTATGCCACAAGGTGGCCAGCAAAGGTGATTCAATGTTGCTGCCCAATGCCCTTATAACTTTCTGCCAGTAGAGCAGTGAAATGGCAATGGTTGGGATTCTGCACAGGTTTGGGGTGGTTTAGAATATACAGGAAGCCATGGGGTTTCAGCCCCTATGAGATGTCCTTCTATATAGACCCACAGGGGTAAGTTTGTGCTCAACATTGGGAACCATTGCAACACTTGTGTTACCACAAATGAGATATGGTAGCTTATAAAGTTGGGCAAGCCCCACCCCCCCAATGTCTCCTTAGTTTGGTTCTGCTGATATGTGGGGGCTTCCCCTCCCATAGAAATTGTCCAATGAGATTGTTGATGAGAGAGAGAGAGAGACACACACCTATCTGGGATGCAGATAGGTAGGTGGGCAAATAAATATCAAACCTTAGGTGAAAATATAATTTTGAGCGCAGCTATCCGCCCAGTGAGGGAGAGGTGCAATGCCCGCCTCCTGTTTATATCTGCTGTGAGGGCAGTTAGCAAAGGGGAGAAGTTTGCTTTACAGAGGTCTGAAATGGCTGGAGTGATGTGGATACCCAACTAGGTGATGCCTGCACTGGCCCATTTCCAGCTGGTGTGTTGGAACAGAGCTGCATTACAATGACTATTGAGTGCCAGAACAGATTTACTGTGATTGACTGTGGGGCCCGACATATCCATGAACATATCAAGGGTATAGCAGAGTGGGTTAATTGCCTTGGGGTCTCGTTGAGAAAGATAAGTAGGTTGTTGGTGTACGACAGCGACTTATCTTCATGCGCTCCCACATGAATACCAGCGATGTCTTTGTGAGCTCTTAGTGTATAAGGGTTCAATGGCCAGTAGGAATAACAGGGGGGAGAGTGGACAGCCCTGTCTCATGCCTCTAGCTAAAGGGAAGGGATCGGAAAGGACACCGTTTGTGAGAACTCTTGCTGTCGGTAATGTATATAGCGTTTGCACACAGCTGAGGAAGAGGGGGCCAATTCCCCACTGGTGCAGGACTGCAAACAAATACTCCCATTTTACAGAGTCAAAGACCTTTTCAAAATTGATTGTGAGTGCTGCAGCTGGAGTGGGGAGTGATATGGCCATATAACTAAGATTTAGGAATGTCTTAATATGGTTGGAGCTCAGTCTCCCCCCCCCCCCGCATAAAGCCCACTTGGGATGGGTGAATGATGTTGGGGAGTACTTTTAATAGTCTAGCAGCCAGAATTTTAGCCAGCACTTTGGTGTCTGCATTTATCAATGAAATTAGTTTGTAGCTTGCTGGTTGGAGGGGGTTTTTACCTTTTTTTGATAAAATTGTGAGTATCGCCTCCTTCTTATTAAAGGGTAGGGCCTTGGTAGTTATTACATGTGTGAATACCCTCTGTAGAAGGGGGGGGGGATAGCTTGCCATGCAGGAGGTGGTAAAAGTCTGTGGAGAAGCCATCTCTTCCTGGAGATTTATTTTTGTTCAGACTGAGAATGGCTGTTTTGATTTCTTCTAATGTGATTGATTTGTTAATGTCTTGTGTCTGCATGGGGGTTATTTGGGGAGGTCAAGAGTATCAAGGAACTGAGCTGTGTTTTTGCAATGTGGGGGGAGGAGGTAGAGGTGTATAGCTCTGAGTAAAAAGTGGACATTATTGCTGATATATCCCCTGAAAGGTTTGTATCTGCCCTTGGGGGTCCATGAGCCCTAGAATGTGTCTCTCCACCCTCTGTTTCCTTAGGCGGTAAGAGAGAATCTTGCTAGACTTCTCCCTCCCCCAAGAATGTTTTTTTATGGCACAGTAATGCAAGTTCAGCTTTCTTGGCATACAGAACATTAAGCTTAGCTCGAGTGTCGAGCAACTGTCAAGGATCAGCCATAGGGTTGGCCTTATGCTTGCATTATAGCATTTAGAGCTTACTTTCTAAGTTGGCAGCTTCTTGTTCCCTGACACATCTTCTATGGATTGCATACCCTATGATTCTTCTCTCAGGTATGCTTTTAGGGTCTCCCATAGGGTGCTGTCCATGACATTGTGGTCATTGTTGTGGGTCAGGAACTCAGCAATTTCTTGCCATACCCATGGCATGAATTCCAGGTCCTTTAGCAGTAGAGGGTCTAACCTCCAGTTGGCAGATTTGGCTTGAGTAGGTCCCCAGTTGAGAAGGACTGTCACTGGAGCATGGTCCAAAATGACAATGGGAATGGATCCTGGAGTCAGTAACTGCAGGAGTGATCTGGAGATTAGACAGCCAATAATCCAATCTACTGTGGGTATGGTGTACTCCAGATTGGAAGGCGTAATCCCTGACCTTGGGATGTAATAGGCACCACATGTTCATGAGTGTGTGTTCAGACATTAGCTAAATCACTGTAGCCCCAGCTCTGGTGTGTGGCTCCATAATGTTAGTAGTCCTATTCATATTGGAGTTCTGCATTAGACTGAAATTGCCTGCAACCAATATGGGCAGATGTTGTGAAGTAGGGTTGGCCAGGGCTTCAGATATCTGTGCATAGAATAATGGGTCATCCGTATTGACACCATATAAGTTTAGAAGTACTGTAGTAGGGGAGCTTCCGGGGTTGCAAACTTCTCAATCACCCATCTGCCACCCTTGTCAGTTTGTGTGTCAATGGGGGAACAGGGCAGTGACTTATGTATTAATATAGACACTCCCCTCTTGGCAGCAGTATGCATGCTATGCACCTCCATCCCCACCCACTCCCTCTCTAGTTTACATGCTTCTGTGTGTGAAAGTTTTGTCTCCTGGTGTGTAGTTTCCTTAGGTGCGAAAGTACAGGTATTTGTTTATGTTTAATGGGGGAATTAAGTCCCCTCACATTCCATGATGTAAAGGTTATATCGGCCATCTTTCTGCATATGGGTTTGTAATGCTACTTTAGCCAGTTTGAGTACAGGGTGGGGTTTCTCCAAGTGACAAAACCCTGCATATGCATATACATAAAGAACCATTATTTTTCTATAACCAACACCAGTGTGAAACTGTACCTTTCAATACTAGTATAACCAGGGCCCAACAAGGGCAATTATTTACAATGAAAGTCACATTATATCTATGTAGATACTGTAGATACTCAAACTGTACATTCCTTTTAAAATCAGGTGTCATATTTAGGAGCATCACTACTTGACACAATGTGTAGAAAACTGTTTGGGTGCTGGTTCCCCTTCCCCTCTTTAAGTTACTTAACTATTGCCAGTATACCACAATACAAATCTTGGTCAGGCATAGATGCCTTAAAGAGATGGGCATCAGTACCGTGGTGTCGCCCTCCTTGTTGGCACTATGAATTACACCTCAGTATGCATTGTTGGTCAAATGGCAGCCTATGTTGAGCATGTTTCTGTAATTACTGCCGGTGTTCCCATCCCTGCATCCGCCTCTAGTTAGTCCCCTTGGGTTTGAAATGTACCATACTCTGTGGTCTGGGTTGTGCACTACAGTATGTTCCTTCCCCCCTGCCAAATGCATGTGTCAGCAAAGCTTCCATTAAATTATCCTATGGTCCAGCACTCTTTATGGTGCCATGTTAGGATTACTTAGTCAGAGCATCACTAGCTTGGCAGTCTGGGGGGGGGGACGAGGGAGATAGGTGCCCTGCAATGACACTGCCCTCCTAAGCCTCAAGGTATGTTCCTTTGGTTTTCTTTATCCAGGTGGCGTTGAGGAGGGTGGCACTGGATACTGGTGCACCTGGGAAAGGGAAGTATAACTGACCTGACGAAGAGGCTTTTAAACAGGTGGAAATGAGTTTATTTTCCCCTATTTATTTTTGTTCCACATCATAAGTGGTCGATATGAGACTTTATCTTACTGGGTATTGGCAGGCTGGTCAACTGGGGTGGTATAGATCCATGAGCCCTGCTCAGTCACTACCCAGGAGATCATAAACCAACCTGAAATCAGCGGACCAATTGGGCTGGTGCAGGGCCGTGGCTGTTGCTGGCCCATAAATAACGTCTTAACCAAATATTTCAATCAAACTTCACCCCAAGGGGTGCTAACGTGGACATTAGCAGTTATCCAGTAGGTGAGCCCTCCCAAAGGGAGCTCACATATGCAAAATCTTTATAATCCAAACCTTTTGCTGCCTTTAAGCTCCCTATAACATGAGAGTATCCTTATAACTGGAGTACATGGGCAGGTGCCCCTTTAAGGCTCGGGTGAGCATGGCAGATGCTCTATGTAAACACATCAGCCTAGCCCTTCCACAAGCCAACAAAGTCACTCACAATACATACTGAACCAGGGGCTCCAGAGAGTTATTGGGCCATGTCAACCAGCACCAATGTCCGCGGTCGTAACCACTCCAGTGGAGGAGGCCTATGCGGTGACCGCATAGGATAAAGGATGTTCAGCTCCTCCTGGGGAGAGACCAGAAGCCACAGCTGTCGGCAGGGGAATGTCACCCTGGGTCTGCATCATTACAGAGAGATTGGTGGTGCATTGCAATTGTGGTTTGGGCTGTATGGCTGCCATGTTGTTGTTGGTTTGCAGTGGGGCATAGCTTTTTTGGCTGGGCTCCCCCTCTGAGCTGCTGGTGGAGAGTTTCCTGTTTCTGCTGTGGCTCCGATGTGGGGATACTCCAGGATCAGTGGGGCTTTTAGCCTTTTCCCTGCATTTTGATCCTCCTCTGCCCCTCTTCTGAGATGCAGGGAGCCATTTTCCTCCATGTTGCGCTGTGCATGCCTTGGGTCTGGAGGTGGGTGTCATGGGGAAGCACACCTGTCATTCAGATTGGGCACTGTGTCCATGTGCTCTGGGTCTCTATGTTTGGCTAGCCCCAGGATTTGGTCCTCCAGCCATGATTGGCGGATAAAATTCTCCACAGCCTGGGGGTCATCGAAGGAGTGACACCCCGCTTTTTGTAATCTGGAGAATGGCCGCATATCTGAGGCTGTATGGCACTTGAAGGGCCATGAAGGCATGCCTTGATGCAGTGAATTCCTTGAAGCACTCAGATAGCACCAGACAGTAGTCCAGAAAAATTTGTATGCAGTGCCTCTGCCACTGCAGATGGCTATGCTCTCTAGCCAGCTCCATTATGAGCTCTTTATTTTGAAACCTCAGGAATTTGGCCTGAAGAGATCGAGGTGGGCGTGCCAGTGATCGGTGGGACCTCTTGATCTCCTGGGGCCCTGGCCACTGTTTTTTTAGCAGTATATCGGTAGTTCTTGTTGAAGGAATGAGATTGTGTCCCAGCCCTCCAACCCCTCGGAGAATCCCACAAAGCAGAGGTTGTTGTGCTGCCCTTGATACCCCTGATCCTCCTCTGTCTTGCAGCAGGTTGTTTCAGTGCCGGGTTCTGTTCTTGTATGTGGGCATATATATGCTCTGTAGTGTCTCCTTGTATTGATATTTGCCTCTCATTGTCTAATACTCTCTGGGAGACTGAAATTATGTCCTGCTTGGTTTGTGAATATTGATGTTTAAGGTCTTTGAGTTTGGTTAAATGCTGTGCATACATCTTCCTGATTTCTTGCTGGTCTCTGGGAGTTTTGCTGCATGGAATGTTAATGCAGGCTGCCATGCTGCCTCGAGGATCCAGTTACCCAGTCACTAGAGGCCTCAGATTTGAATCTGCAATTCAGGTATGAAAATGTACTCTCAATGGCTAAATAAACAGCTCATTAGATGCCTTTTGATAGTAGCTGTTTTGTGCTGTCGATTATGTTTTAATCCAAGGGCATAGCTACTGATATGTCTGACATGCCACGGCGTGCTGCAGCAGATCAGCTGGGTAGCAGGCACCAGCTGGTCTCTCCACGCTGCTTCACTTTATTCATTTTTTTTTTCGCACGCTTTCCCCACTGGTCTTTGTCCTGTGGACCTGTATATTGATTGGTGGGTGCGGGGTGCTGCCTGCCTTAAGCTGTGTCACAGCTTTTGATGATGACGTCCATACGCTGGACTGACCTGATTGAGAACTAGGTTGCCATGCCATTGCCCCGTGTCTCAATCAGGTCCATTTGCAAGAATGGAGGTGTGGCCGTGGAGTAGTAAGGGGCAGGTCAAGGTCGGGCGGGCTCTTTAAATGCTCATCTTACAAGCAGTGTAGTCTGTTTGCGTTGGGGCTGTGGAGAGAGACAGACTATGAGACGAGTCAGGAAAGTACACCAATGTGCCGTGAGGAGTTTGTTTTTTCGATTCTGGTCCAGTTTAAAGAAAGGAGGAGTTGCTGCTGCCTTGAGGGTGAGTTCTGCGAGTTCGACCATGGTGCTGACTGTTGACAGAGTGGATTTCGGAGAGGGAGCGTCTAGCCACGCAGCGAGCAGCGAGAAGACGTCTAGATTAGAAGACAAGAGAGCAGAGCCTGTCTGGCTATAACAATAATCTGAGAGACTACTATCCTGACACTGACTGAGGTACTGCAGCTGTCAGTCGGGGGGTTATCTTCGGGGAGTTCAAGTGGACTACAAGATTGCTTAGCCAACAGGTTTGTCCTTATGTTCACCCAGTGTAATGATTTTACTTCATATATAATCTTTCTGGTGCAGTTTGTGAATTAATCGTGAAATCTCCCCACTGCAGGTTCCCCCAAGTTGATTAGAACAATTACTCCGTCCTGCTTTTACTTTTTCTAATACAGAGCAATACTGTAACTGAACTTAACCTGAAGTGCATTTATATTAGTGCCACAGCAGCTCATAACCCTTTTTTTCCCTATAAAGGGTCGAGAGTATTCCACACTAACACCAGGAACTTGCTTCCATAAATAGATTATGTCAGACTGGTACAAATCATTCAAACTTTATGAGAATTTTAGAGGCTCGAGCCAGTGCTAGATACACAGGGGTATTGACCCCTACTGCAAAGTGCCCATCTTGCCTGGTTGTGGCATGTAGGATTAATGCTTCTGGTATAGTGCACCATACCAGCTAGGAGAATATGTATTTGCCAGACTTGTGATATGCTATTGTGCTTGTGTACAGGGATAAATGGCAAAAGAAAGGGACAGAGCGTCAGCAAGACCGGTAAAGAAACGTAGGTAACAAAATGTAGTAATATAGGCAAACAGCACAGGAGATAGACATAGAAAGAGGGAGGGAGAGAGAGTTAAGGCTGGTGGTGTACCCTAGATATTAGAGCAATGAGATGTGAATGAGTTTGGTAAAGCTAGCAGACCTGGGTTTGAGCCCTATAACCTCCACTTGCATACTGTGTGACTCTGAGCAAGTCACTTAACTTCCCTGTGCTCCTGGGTTGTCTCTATTAAAGCAGCAGTACTACAAAAAAAAAAAACCTGCGCTTTTTTGACAGTTTATTCCCTGCTAATCATATACCTGGTACACTTTCTCACCTGCATTGTACTATCGCCGAGTAATTTTCTCAGTTCTCTGCTTTTGCTTACATTTTTGCCACTGAGCATATTGCACTGGAACCCCCTCTGCTGCCAGTGCCAACTGCACATGTGTATGATTTTCAGGGACATTGGGAATGGTCAGCAGAGGATCCTTGTGCTGTTGTCAAAAGACGTGATGTGACCTGTAGAAAAAGCGCAGATGAAAATTAGTCAGCCGCCATATTTGTTGTAGCGCTACAACCATTCAAATAAATTGCAAATATCTAAACTAACAATGACTGGAAAAAAACATTTACAGGTACAGAAACTGGAACTTTGGCCGCATGCTTACAGCAAAAAAATTTATTTTGATAACTCACTTCCTGATTTTCTAGTACTGCTGCTTTAATGGGTTTTGTATCCAGTGAGCCTTACCCAGTTACCCTAAAATAAATACAAAAAATGAGGGAGGTCAGACAAATACCCAGGGCTCAATTTTCAAGCAGCAAACTATGACACAAGGTGCCTGCGCCAAAGGTGTATGGCACAAGTGGCACCTTGCATCATAGTTTGCAGCAATCCTAATTTTCAAATGCCGGCTGTGGTGAACTAGTGATGCTGTGTGGCAAAGAACCCCTGTGCCATGCTTGTGGTGAAGGCACTCATGCGCCAGGATGCAAGGGTGGTTGTGCCATGGTGGGGCTGCACCATACCCTTATTTGGGATTCTATAGGCCCTGCTGTGGTCACATTGGGGGAATCAGATTAGACCAGTCAGGAGGTTGTCTAAGGGCCCTGCATCACTGCTTGGCAGGCTGACGAATGAGCAGTGGGTCCTGGAAGGTGGGAACGGGGACTGCTGGGGCAATGAGGGTGCCAAAGGGCATGAGGGTGATATGGCAGAAGTTACAGAGTGGAGGAGGCACCTGGCAGAGGTGCTATATGGCATATCTGACAGATGAGGGGACCAGGTAGGGAGCTGGCATTGTAAAACTATTATAACATCCCCAGGTGGAAGCAGCCCTGGCACTTGCTCCACAGGACTCACAGTCCCTGGCAGTGTAGTCAGGTATTGCCTTGCCACCACGCAGGGGGGCTGTGTACCAAGTGAATGTCACAGTGCCTGGGGTATGTATTTGGCCATAGCATGCCTCCCTCAACCTGCACCCACTACCACCTGCCACATATAAGGGACTGTGGGTCCTGTGGGGAAGGTGCCAGGGCTGCTTCCACCTGGGGCTGTGTCATAATAACATCCCCATGCCAGCCAACCCCACCCAATTCCCTTGGCTGTCAGATATGCTGTATGGCACCTCTGCCATGTGACTCCTCCACTTCGTGTCTGCCACTGTGCCCCTTCATGCTCTATGGCACCCTCACTGCCCCAGCAGCCCCTTTTCCTCATCTTTCTAGCCAGAGTCCTCTCCCCACCTCCATGGCTTGTGTAGGCTTGTGGCGGAGGGGGTGGATTTGACTGATCCCACCATCAAATCATGCAAGTGCGTCCACTGTTTGACACAGCCCTCCAGCTGTGGCAATTTCTCGGTCTTGGGCACAGGGACCCCTAATTTTACAAAACTGGGTACAGGGTCCCTGATTCCCCCTAGAGTGGTAGAACTGTTCTGCTTCAGCTGTTTAAAGGTTATATCTGGCCCTCTGAATTGAAGTTTAAAAATGTACCAGGACTGCAGGCCTTCAAGGAAGTTTTTGCCCTTCATTTGAGTGACCCTTGTAGTTGCTGTTAAGCTAGCCCCCTTCATTCTAGGGTTGTTTTTGTCCATGCTTGGATATTCTGTGTGCACTTTTGTACATCATGGTCTTGATTCTACATCCATGAATTGTTTATATTCATTGCACACAACTTTGTTACTGCATCACTTAGGCTTTCTTCAAATCACAAAGGTAAGGTGTTGGGGTATTTGAGCTCTGACGCTGCCCAACCCCGTGCACCACCTTCATGAACCCCATGGAACCGAATGGCACAGCTCAATCCAGATTTCAAACATATATTTTAATATCCTAAACAAAACACAGTACAAGTAAGACAGTTATAGTCCACGACTAACACAAGGCCCCAGGGTGTGTGTGTGTGTGCGTATCATAGCAGCAGCCGCATCATAATACAAATTGCCCCAGACCTGCAGCAGCCTTTGCAGATGGCTATGGGGCCACTAACAAAGCAGAAGCAACCAGTGCGGTGCATGCTCATCATGGGTTGTTACTGTATTTCTCTTACTATGTTTGTTAATGCCAACACCTGTGCTTGAAATCTGGATTGTGCTTTAGCATTCAGTTAAGTGGTGTTTACTGGAATGGGCAGAGTTAGGGTTCAAAAACAGCCTAACCATGTATTTTCCTTACTTTTGTAGCTTTACAAGGAAATCTAGCTTGCACAATAGCGTAGTTTTTTGCAATAAATGTTTTTCTCATTGAATCATAGTAGCTTGCTTTGCATACAGCTGCATGGCCTGTAGTCACTTGTCACATACAGAAACAGAATCTGGTGGCAAATAAGAACCCCTTGGCCCATCCAGTCTTCCCTTTTTTCACTACCTGCAGTATCACTGCAGATCCTACTTAATCTCCAACACATTCCCCAATCCCCGCTTCCCCTAAAATTAACTTATGCCTACCCCATGTACTCCTGAACCCCACTACTCTGTTCGACCCCTCTCCTCCACTGGAAGGCTGTTCCAGGAATCCACTATTCTTTCTGTGACGTATGTACTGAAGTCTCTCTTGAATGTACCCTACTCTAGCTTCAAAGCATGTCCACTTGTTCTTGTGCACCTTTTTTTACTGAAATACTCCCCTTCTGTACCTTATTTATCCCTATATGGTATTTAAGTCATCATATCCCCCCATCTCCTCTCTCTCAAGGTGTAGATATTTAGATGATTAAGTTTCTCCTCATAGGGCTTCTGATGTAGACCCTGCACCATTTTAGTTGCCGTCCTCTGGACCGCCTCTACTCAGTCTGTTCTTCTGGTGATGTGGTCTCTAGAACTGGACACAGTACTCTAGATGAGGTCTTACCAGAGATCTATACAGACCGAGGCAACACCACTTCCCTCTTTCTGCTGGAGATACCCCTCCTGATGCACTTTAGCATCCCACTAGTCTTGCCAACTGCCTTGTTGCAATGGCTGGCCACCATTTTTAGGTCATCCTATACGATTACCCCCAGATACCTTTCCTGCTTGGTGTTTGTTAGTACCATTCCACCCATTTTGTACTGTGCCCCAAGTGAGTTATTTTGCTCTTTTCATATTGAAACCCAGCTGCCATATCCTTTACCACTCCTTGAGTTTTCTCAGGCCACTGCTCATCCTTTCCACCCCCACAGTGTGTCCGCCCTATTGTACATTTTGGTGTCATCCACAGACAGACCTTCCCTTCCAGCTCCTCTGCAATGTCACTTATAAAGACATTAAGGATGAGGACTGGTCCCAGCACTGATTCCCCCCCCTTGCTGGTCACCCTCATCTTCCTTGGAGTGAACTTTATTTATCATCACTCTCTGCCTCTTATTCCCTAATCAATTTCTTACCCAGTGAACCACCTTTGGACTAACTCCTAAACTACCCAGCTTGCTGATTAGTCTCCTATGTAGAACGGTATAAAGTCTTACTGAAATCTAGGTACACTACAGCCACCACTACGCAGTGGGTGGGGGTTGGGGCGCACTGTGGGAACTAGTGTTTTTTAATAAACCAGAGTGGCAGACAGTCTTTTGTTTGTGTGGGATGGGCAAGAGCAAACAATTGAGTATTTCCCATACCTCCAAATCACTATGAATTTCAGATAGCACTGATTTGTACTCGCATATGACTGTACCCTTACTCTGTGGAGGTTTACTGTTGTTCCTCATGATGCCAGAGCTATTTCTGGACAAGCTATTAAAACCTTGAACTAACTTCATAGAAACATTATTTAGCACTAAACGTATGGGACCTACTAATCTCAGGCATATTCTTTAAAATAAAGGTTACACACTCTAGCCATTAGCTCTGAATTTAAAAAGCCAGTGCTATGCATTTTAATGCTGAGAGGCTGAGGTATAGTAGTCCTGTTTGTTGTCCCTCTACGTAATTTCAGGCAGAACAGCAAGTGTTAACATCTGTGGCTGCCAGTGCTCACTCAATACCTCACACTGCCATGTGCGCTTTACTGTCCATGCTACAAGAGAGGGGGTTTGATGACTGTTTGCCTGCACTTGTCCTGCTGTTTTTGGCCCAGCACTTAACTGATTTACCTCTAGTCTTCTCCCCCCCCCGCCCTCACTTCCACAATATCACTGTGGCACAGCTTTAATAGACTAGAGCTGGTTTGTTCGCTTTTTTTTTTTTTTTGTCAATTAAAATTGTGTCTGTGGCCTTTTGCCCTATGGGTGCCCCTGCTTCATTCTGGAGTGAGAGCCGCAATAGGTGGCATAATTTGGTGTAATATGACAAAATGGACCATAAGAACACAGACAAAAGTGACAGTTTCTTTTAATAAAACTCTTTATTTATTGCTATGTCATTAAATGCATTACTTGCTGTTAGATTATGATTGTGGGTGGGTGGTGTGGGGGAGGAGGTGGTGACTGTAGCCACTTCTTTATGGCAGGAGGTCTTTCCTGAATGTTGATCTCGCAGACCACAAAATAATCTTCTCTTCTGGAGAAACCTATAAGAGATTGTAGATCACTGATAAAGTTTGGATTTGGTACGTCACCTGGTACAACTGGAGTGTCTAGAGAATGGCTGAGCAAAGGTGTAGAACCAATTTTTTCACCAAGAGGGGTTCTGATTCACATAGACCTCACTAACTAAACTGGAGAGGCTTGGGGTATCAGGACCACCCTGGGTTCTACACCTTCGCTCAGCCAGTCTTTGGTTATAGTGCGTGTTAATTTCTGCACGGCTATTAATGGAATAGGAGCCTTTGGCTTTTATATGGTTTACTCACTGTTTACTCACTATCTTGATTTGTATCATACTGGAGTGAAACTATAAAATGGTACGGTCAGTTGCCCAGCATCTGAGTTTGAAGAGAGAAACATATGTTTTTTCAGGTTAAATTATACATGTTTGCTCTTTAATGTCTTTCTGTAGTTGAATCTAATCAGTTACCATTTATGATGTGCTGGAATGGAAATATTATTCAATACTTAATACACTTAATACTTGGCACACAGGGCCTCGCCAAACATAAATCAGATGACTGGGCAACAGAGTGAGCATAAAATTACTGTACCTATTTTTATTCCCTGCTTAGTGTAAAACTGCATTAGCAGTCAGTTGCCTAGCATCTGAGTAAATCTGGAGCCCTCGGTGTAGTGAAGGATTTGTTTAATGAGTGTTTTTGTTTTTAAAGCATGTACCCTACTTCAGCCCCTGTTTTCTGTTTTCTGTACTGTTTGGGTGGGTCTGGGATGTAAAAAACAATACTATAGACAAATGTAATTTGGCAAGCAAACGATCTGATGCTAGGCAACCACAGTATAATTATCAGTCCAAGCAATGTGTGTCCAAATGCTAATGCATTATACATTTAACTTCTGTCGTGGGGTAACTGATCTTGCATAATTTCCAATAACATGGCTGTCAGTTAAAACTTTGTCTCCTTATACATCCTATGAGCTAATTTACTCTGTCCTATAAAGGCCCACTTCACAAATCCTGTATACCACATTGTGGGGGTCTGTTTCTCAAAGCCTTAGTTTTGAGTAGTGCTGGATTTCTTGATGTGATGCCAGTTTATGTTGGCAAGGAAGTCATCAGACGCCATGCCTGCAAGTGCTGTTTTTTTGTTTTGGCATTTTGGTGTAAATCGTTTGGAGAAATGTTGTATTAGGACCAGTTCATCTTCTGAACGTTTCCTCTGAATGCTACCTGGTTCCACAGTTTGACAATTGGGGCAGTCTTGCTTGTGATAGGGTGTTGGTGAATACTGGGATTGTGTGCTTTACCCTTGGACCTAGACAGTTATGTATTGCATACATTGAAACAGCAACATTTTTTATGTGAATTTTGTTGCATGCAATTCCACGGGCTGTCAAATGAGGTGTTTGTTTTGTTTTTCAATTGAGGGGTGGCAGCCATGACAGGTAAGCAGCGTGGTTACTCGGGACAGATGCCAGCAGCATTAACAGTGCAACTTACTGGAAGCAACAGTCACAGCATTTTATTCACGGGCAGAGGCAGAAGCATCTGTGGTTTTCAGACAACTGCTGCATATTCAGATCTATTAAGATTTCTTGACTACACCAACCACTGCATTAAGGTAAGGTATCTGACCATATTTAACTTGCCTCATCATATCCCTTCATTCCCGTATTCCTTTGTCCTACTTCCATATAGTCCCCATTTCCACTTATAGTGTAGGGGTTAAACTGTTTTTGCTGTTTCCAGAATGGAAGCAGGGAAAAGAAAGCAACCATCTGGAGCACAGGTGCGAAAAGCAAAGCGAGCCAGAATGGAGGAAACGGCACAAATGTCCAAACTGATGCAGTCCTTCCTCACTCGGCCATCATCTAGCTCTGGGTAAGAAATCCTACCACAAAATAGAGTAAACAGAATTTTGCTAGGTAAGCAGTTTAGCTAACTGCAGACCTTTGTGTTTGCAGGGTCCGCAACACAGAACTGCAGCTTGGAAATGGTGTGGGGAAGACTTGCCCATCCAATAACCTTGCATGGGCGATTACACAAAAACAAGTTGCTGGTGAAGTTCTAGAAGACACAGCATCACAGGGTGTTCTCCAGAAAGCAAATGTCCACTCCCAGTAGTGGGGACCATGGAATAACTGCAGGAAGCTGGTGTTGACTCCCAGTTACTGGAGACAGTGGAAGAAGTAACTACTGTTGAAGCAGTTCAGATTCCAATCATTTCCCAGGAACCGGACGTGCATCCACAAAATACTGAGGACATCGGCTGTATGAATCAATCCCATCTCACGGATGCTCAGAGGAAGGAAATTCTTGAACATCAGTGGCAACCACCTCCAGGATTTCAGTTTCCTTGTCATCTGATGGGTCCAGATGGTCTGAGCCAGCATTACAGGCATTTCTATGCTCAGGCATTGCACAACTTCAAATTTACTGGGTATTCAAAGGCATTGGATGGCGTGTTCTGTGGTCCATGCTTCGTGTGCAACAGTTCCAGCACTAGCACCATTCTGGTATCTGCACCAATGAGGGACTGGACGAATACAAAGAAGACTCTGGAGAGGCATAGCAAGTCTAAGGACCATGGAAATGCTGTCATGAGAGTGGATGGGTTTCTCTCAGTTTGTGCTGGGAAGATAAAAACAGCAAGCCAGTCTCTGGTGGAGCGCAACAAGGTGACAGAGAATACGCTTCATTTTCTACACAGAATCATCAAGATCATTCTATATTGTGGGAGACACAACACTGCTCTTCGGGGGAAGTACCATGATACTGGAAATTTCCATTGTTATTGCAATACACCGCAGAATTGGATACCAGTCTGCTAGAACATCTACAAGCGGCTCCAAGGAATGCACTGTACACACCCCCACAAATTCAGAATGAACTAATTCAATCGATGGGTCAGCAAATACGGCGAAAAATACTAAACAATGTAAGGGAGGCAAAGTGGTTCAGCTTGATAGCGGATGGAACAACAGATGCGTTAACCAAGGAGCAGATCTTTTTATTGGTTCACTATGTACATCGGGACCTTTCAGGCACAATTGAACTTCATGAAGATTTCGTCGAGTTCACTGAAGGTATGGAAACAACTGGCCATGGTTTAGCAGAACTATTCTTGCGGCATTTAAAGGCTTGGGGCTTCAACACAAAACTAATGCGCGGACAAGGGTACGACAAGGGGAGTAACATGAGTGGAAAATTCAATGGTATGCAAGCACACATCACAGCGGTTGTCCCTGAAGCAGTGTATACAGTTTACAAGGCTCATGGCCTCAACACAGCTATTGTGCATTCATGTTCCTTGCGACAAGTATCTAATATGTTCGATACCATGAAAAAGATGATCTCGACACTCAAGTCATCCTACAAGAGCAGTAACATCTTTCAGGCAGAACTCAAAGAATTCATCAACTTGCCATCTGACTACGGTGATGAGCCAGAAGATTGGACGTACACTATTCCTGCAGCTGGAAACACCAGGTGGATGAGTCAGGCAGATTCTCTATCAAGGTTAAAAGCAAAATTTTTGGTAGTAGCAAGTACGCTTGAGAAAATTGCAGAGTTTGACAATGAGGCGAACAGATTGCTGCTGTGCATCCAGCGATTCGACTTCCTCATGACTCTTCATTCAGTTGATTATGTTTCTTCCCGAACGAAACCTCTTCATCTATATCTGCAGTGTATCAACACTGACCTCCTACAAGCAACACAAGAGGCCTCCAACCTTGTGCAAGTATTGAAGAAAATGTGGGACAGGTCAGAAAGCCACTTTGCAGAACTGTATCATAGTGTCCTGACTCTAGAGGAGGCTGCGTTCATTCAGGAGGCGGTACCTCGCGTATATGGTAGGCAAATGCAGAGAAGCAACATCAGTGCTGCAAGCCCTCAAGACTACTTCAGAGTCAACATTTTCATTCCTTTCTTAGACCATGTCATTTTGGAATTGCAGGATAAACCTATAGAGTGCCGGCCACGGTTCCTTGGGCAGTATCTTCTACCACGCAAACTGCATTTGCTACAGGAGGACAAAACAGCAGCAGTGTACAGTGCCTACAAGACTGACCTGGGCAGCCTGGAAGAGCTTAAGGTGGAGCTGGAAAGATGGAAAGAAAAGTGGGTCGATGTTCCTGTGGCAGACCTTCCAGGGACCATTCTCATGATGTTACAGGATGTGAATGAAGATCTCTACCCAAATGTTAATGCTGTTTTATTAGTCTTGGCAACGATGCCAGTCAGCGTGGCAAGTGCAGAGAGATCCTTCAGTGCCTTAAGGAGGCTGAAGACCTGGCTGAAACAGCATGGGGGAACAACGCCTGACGGGACTCGCTCTTTTACATATACACAGAGACATGGAAATTGATGTGGAACAGGTGCTCAAAGACTTTGACCCATGCCAGGACAGACGCTTCTTAAATAAGCCAATAGGATAACTTTGAACACTTACTGCATGGTATGGGGCTATTGGGCTATTTGATGCAAATGCTTTTGGTTAAGGTAACAAAACCAGTGCATCAACTAGCTTACCCAGATCCTCCATATAACAGTGAGTGCAATGTTATGGTTACCTGACAAACTGTGTAGTGTTCATGTAACGTAACACTGCTGTGGGTATGTGGCCACTTGCAGTGGTTGGCTTTGGATACTTTGGGTGTGAGTGGGCAGAAGAGCATGAATGTGTGGCTGAGAGCTCAGCTTTTACATACACTACTTGTAACACTGCTGTGGGTATGTGGCCACTTGCAGTGGTGGGTTTAGGATACTTTGGGTGAGAGTGGGCAGAAGAGCATGAATGTGTGGCTGACAGCTCAGCTGTTTCTTACAGTACTTGTAACACTGCTGTGGGTATGTGGCCACTTGCAGTGGTGGGTTTGGGATACTTTGGGTGTGAGTGGGCAGAAGAGCATGAATATGTGGCTGACAGCTCAGCTGTTACATACACTACTTGTAGCACTGCTGTGGGTATGTGACCACTTGCAGTGGTGGGTTTTGGATACTTTGGGTGTGAGTGGGCAGAAGAGTACGAATTTGTGGCTGAGAGCTCAGCTGTTACTTACACTACTTATAACACTGCTGTGGGTATGTGGCTACTTTCAGTGGTGGGTTTTGGATACTTTGGGTGTGAGTGGGCTGCAGTGCATGACTGTGGTAAGCTCTGCAACTGTCTTTGCTTTTGCATATAGTCAGTTTGGAACCTGAGCACGTACATACACAATGCTGTGCCTGGAATGAGGCTTTTTTGGTATCAATGGTTTCAGTTAATGTAACTGAACAAAACTCAGAACACTAGCCAAAGCTCCATGTAGCTTACTACAACCCTCTTTGTAATGTGGATAGGCTCTGCTGTGTGGGTAAGTACTTATCTGCAGTGGGTGTAACTCTGCTCCACTGTGGGTATGTTTTCAGTGGTTGAATTTAGTATGCATGTTGTGTGGACTGGGTGAGTATTTGGATCTTGCTTACATCTAAACTGGTAATGGTACTGAAACCTTTTGGGTTCTGTGACTTGGGAGCTTTTGAGTGGCTGTGTGGGGAGCTTGGATGTGGGCCTTCTGTGTTGAGTGGATAGTGAGATGGACTACTGATATAGATGTTGAATGTCGTGAATGGCAACATTGTAACTAAGCCAATCTGGTACAGAGGCTTGTCACAATGCAGCATTGTAACTAAAGGCTAGTCTGGTGGCTGGCTAGTGTGAATGGACCTCTGTGGGACTGGCTACCTTGATGTGGTACAGAGGCTTGTCACAATGCAACATTGAAACTTGGTCAATCTGGTACAGAGGCTTGTCACAATGCAGTATTGTAACCAAAAGCCAGTCTGTTAGTCTGACACCTGTTGGTGGTGGAATGGTGTGCTGGCATACAACACAGAAAATGATGCTAGCATCTGAGAGGGCATGGATGGTGGGGGAGGGGTAGCTCACCCTAAGGGGGGGGCGGGTAGCGGTGAGTCCACTTGGTGTGCAGCTCAGAAATTCCTGGCTACACCCCTGTTTTAATCCTTAGTGGTATACTGGTAGGATGTTTCAAGATAAGTAGAGTGTAAAGAAAGCCTAGAGATCTAGCAGTTTCTATCATGGCTTCCAAGCCACGCCCCCCCACTCTATCCTTCTAACTGGTGCAGTACCCTCTTCACATGAATTTCTTCTATCTAAGCTCACTTGCCCTCCTCACCACTCATCTTATTTGGTAGTTTCTATGCCCCCCCAAATCTGTCTTTCTGCACTGTGTAATGGTCTGTCCTTCTTGGCCTCTTACTTCTCTTCTTGGGAATTGATTAAAAACATTAATTGGCTCTCCCATGCTGTAAAACACACTGTACAACAACTGAATCTCCTAATCTCTCTCAATTCAGAACTGAACTGATTTAATTCAATCCTCACTACTCCAGCCCCGCCCTAGGGGACTAGATCCTCCCCTCCCACCCTCATCATATAGCTGTTGCTGGAATACTTCCTGATGCCTTTAATGACACAACACAACCTACTGCATCAGGAGAATTCAACCCCCCTCTGTACCCCAAAATTTGTCTGGTCAAGGCTGGTATGCTCATTTGATCTTGACTCTCTTCCTTGACCTCCTTGCCATTAACTGGTTACCCATCCTTACTACCTCTGACATTGATGAGGCCCTGTCCCTTTTCCATTTAAAGTTCATGCACTTATGGGGCAAACATGCCCCCCTTAAAAACTCCCAAATGAGGAGATCCCACCACCCTTGGATAATAGCTAACCTCATCATTCTTTGTAGGGTATGTTACGACTTACGTTGTCTGGTCTCACTTTAAACTGTTGCACTTTTCTCAGATCTCATTGCATACAGAAGGCTTAGAAATTCCTTTACCAAGGACACAAGAATTGCCCTAGCAAGCTATTTGCCTCTAACCTCCAGAAAAACCTTAAGTCCCTTGCCAAATTCTGAAAGGTGACACATTCCCTGTTTGACCACCTCCCATTCCTCCTCACCTATTCTACATGAGAATGGTTCTCCTATCTCAACCCCTCTCAAGTTGCTTCTCTCTTTAACAACATTTTTCACTACCTGTGCAATCTCCCCTCCTACACACCCTCCTTCTCCTCCTCCAATTCCCCAGCCCTCCTCCTCCTCTCAACTCACACTTGACCTTTGCTTTCACTTCTCTCCACCTATGCACTGGAGACCTTATGTGCCCTTTCCTCCAGCAACATCTGCAAAGGTTTTAACTCAGATGGGATGGACCCTAAACTACTTCACCTCTCTGCCCCTGCTATTGGTAACCCCCACCCATCTTTTTTCTTCAAAGTTTATTCTTCCCAGCCTGTCAGCCCCCCTCTGCCCCCAGTCTGACCCCTAGTAACTGCCAGCCTCCCTGGCACCTACCTGTCATGTTCCTCCATGGGTTGCCCCACTCCTTGTCAGGTTCAGAAGTGGAGGTCCTTCCTCCCCATGGAGCACAGTCTGGTCAGGCGGGTGGCTGCAGGCAGCAGTGCAGGCCAGGGATGGGCTGGGAGTCATCCATGGGCTAGTTTCCTCTTTTCTTCCCATGATCAGTGGTGTGCAATGGTGCAAGTGCACATGCATGTGGAGGCATGCATGCATGCACTATGCCCCAAGCTACTAACTGCTCCACAGCGATGTCTCTGCCACTTGCCCTGCCACCACCCCCACATGTTGGCAGCATTGCACAAGCACAGCATATCGCCCCAGGAGAGCAGAGCAGCTGTTGGACATTCAGTCCTCTCCCTCTCCCTCTCAGCTGACCCCCAGCAGCCAGATTCTCTCCTGAACTCAGGCCACTAGCTTGGGCAAAGGTGTGGTGTCTAGCACCTCAACCCTTCGTGCCACTGTGCCAGTGCTCACCCACCTTCTTAAACATTCTTTTTTCCTGAACTGTGTCCCAGAGTCCTGGAAGATTCCCAAGGTTCTCCCCCTGCACAAAGGTGCTGACCCAACCTCACCTGGCAAATTTCAGCCTATCTGCCCTTCTCCCTACTCTTGACAAACTACAGAAAAAAAACTATCTAGTCCAGCTAGCTTAATTCCTATACTCTGCAAAACTGCCACTCTTTGTTCCAGTCTGAATTCCATAAAATCCATTCCACTCAACTCCACTCCACTCCACTCCACTGTTTCCTCTCTCCTACATATCACTGACTGTTCTCAACAGGATGGACTAGAGGTACATCGCAGCTGCTATTTTCATGGACCTTGCTAAGGCCTTTGATACAGCTGCTGACCACTCCTTCTGGATAAGTTGAGAGGGGAAAGTCTTTCTGCTCTAGCTGTCGACTGTTTCAAATCATACATTTCTGGCCATCTCCAGTTGATACAGGTTTCCAGTGCCTTATCCTCCCTTCCCTATACAGTTGGGATTCTCCAAGGCTCCATCTGGGCCCCATCCTGTTCTCAGTTTTTCTCAATGATCTCCCCTCTGTCTATCTCAGCTCACATATTTATATGTATGCAGCTGATACTATACTGTTTGACTCAATTGTGTTGGTGCCAGCCCTGTAAGCATTGCTGCAGTGTGACCTTAATAATGTCCAATGCCGGTTCCAGTCCCAACAACTTTGAGTCAATACCAAGAAGAAGGTGTCCATAACATTTAGCACAAGCCATAAATTCATCAGGCTCCCTTTCTCCCCTGTCTTTTCCACCCTGGTTGGCACTCCTCCTGAGGCCACCCACAACTTCAATATCTAGGGGTTTAACTGGATAGCAGACTAAACCTTTCCACCCATGTTGGTGTCATCCAGTGGAAAGCTGTGCCCCAAGCTCAGTGCCCTCTTGTACAAGAAGGATTGCCTTCTACTTCCAGTCCACCATGAATTGTCACCAAGATGGTGCTTCTAGTGTTTGACTATGACAATGTGGTCTATGGCACTGCCCCCATCTCCTCTCTTACCAGACTGCAATGTCTTCTGCTAGTTTGCTGCCAATGCTGTTTCTCATATCCATCACTGCTCACTTGATACCAGCCTCTTTCTTGCATCCCTTGCCTCCCACCTAGTCACTGATTGCCTCCTTCATCTCTAAATACAGTTTCTTGTCTCTTCCTTCTTATCTCTCTCCCCTATTTTGTCTTCCAACTCCTCTACCTCCTATGGTCTTTGCTCTGGGGACTCCCATACTTCCTCCATTTCTTACTCCAAATGAGTTGCTTGGCAGTCAGCTGTCTCCTAGCGCCTTCCTTTCATTTGGAAAAATCTCTCTCTCTTCACGTTGTCTGTCTTCCTCCTAGCACTCCTTCACTTAGCAACTCAAACTCCTCACTGCCTCCTCTGTCTGGCCAGTGCAAGGCTAACCTGTGGCCCTAGTTGCTCTTTCACCAACATTGTCTTCTGCCACTAACCTATCATTTTGTTTGTTTATTGTTTTTGCTATTGATTGTGCTTATTTTACCAGTCTCTTCATAACACTGTAATACTGCATGTTACCTACTGTTCAGTTTGCTTGGAAACCTATACCTGCACATGTTGACAACATGACTGCACTTCATTCATTGTATGTATTTGTTTTCTCTATTTACCTTCCCCCAGGCCACACCTGAAAATTAGTCTTTGGTCAGTATGCCTTTCCCAGTTACCAGTTTTTAATAAATAAATCAATATATTGTTTTTTGTTTCACATTAGTACAGTACCTGGACCTAGTTTATTCATTGTAAATGGAAACTGATTTTGAGACCCTGTTACATAATTTGAGTGATCTGTCAAAGCAGTTTGAAAATGTTTTAGATAGACATGCCACGATTGAGCGATAATGAAAAAGAAAGAAAACTAGATTAGAATCTTGACTAATTTAAAAACTAAATCTTGATCCAAATAATGAGAGCTTACAGTAAGCAAGGATTACCCAATTTTCCATAAATGTGTCAGAAAGTCCTTCCTTATCAGCATCTTTAGTAATATGCAACAACAGCCCACTAGTCTGGCTCCATCCTTTTCCATACATGAACTTTCTAGGGAGAGTAAAACGTATTCTTTCTTTTCTTAAATTTGAGGGCTAAATTTATATGAGCATAAGCCCTGTATGAAGCTGTAGGTTAGTGCTGACCAGGGCAAAGAAGTACCAATCATTTGGGAATAAACCTATACTGAATTGGACATAATTTCTGTCATTACATGTAGAGCTGAGCAGTTCAGATCTGCAGTAGTCTGAGCCACCTGAAAATTCAGTGGCTTAGTAAATTCAAGCGGAAACTGAGCTGGCCACAAATGAGTTGGATTACAGGAAATACTGCAAGAAACTATGTCCACACTGTATGTCCTGCTCTGTCACCATCACACGCAGGCAATTTCTTCACTCGTCGGAAAGTGGTGAGAGAGGGAGGACATGCTATTGGCTGCTCCTGTGAAATAAACCAACAGAGGAGAAAGATTTAAAAATAAGACAAACAAGAGACATATTTTACAAAGGACTGGGAGGAGAACTAGAAGTAAAAGCTGTCTGGATCGGGGTTGGGGTTAAACAAATCAAGAAGGAGAGGAAAAGTGAAAATAATGTCTGGGCGAAAACTGAAAGAACCTAGGAAAACATACACACACACAAAGAAATACTACTATAGGCAGGGGAGGTGGGCGGGAAAAAAGGAAAACCTCCTGCAACTGTGAGGAGGGGGGAAGTGCAGAAAGAAGGGGGAAGAAAGTTAGGAAAAGTGAAAGTAAATTCCCATAACTGAAAGATATGGACTAACAAAAGATGACTTTTATTTTAAAAGAAAGCAGTTAAAGGGCCTAATAGGGGAGTTATAAAAAAAACCAAAAGCTGCTGCAACTTGGTTGAAGAGTAAGAAAGAGTGGAAGTGGAGAAAAAATGAAAATACAGCAAAATAAGAGACGTGGCTAACAAAAAGATTACTTACAGAAATTAAATTTATATAGGAAATGTCTGTGTAGGGAACTAGAAAAAAGGAAAAGCGTCTGCAATGGGGATATAGAAAAAGAGGGGAGGGAAGGATAAGTGAAAGTACGTCGAACTGAAAAACAGTGGCTAAAAAATAAAAAAAAAGATTACTTTAACAGACTCATCCGGGGGGGTGTGATATCAAGCAACTTAAGTGCCCTGGTGTAGGCAGTAGTCTTAGCCAGGCAGTGACAACTGCAGCCTCCATTTTTTGGGGTGACTTTTTTAGGCTGAAAAAGTGACAAGTTAAAGAAACACAAATGAGAGTGCCCTAGTCCTGGGTCCATAGGGCAGGCTTTGAGATAGTGAGGGGACATGGGAGGTTTTTTTTTAATTTATATATTGTTAGCAGCACTAAATAATATCTTGTCAGAATAATGTAAGTGCCCTGGTGTGGGCAATAGGTGTAGTAGGCTCTGACAGTCAATGACTACTAGTGCCTCCTTCTTTGGGGTTTCTTTTTTATGCCCAAAAAGTGACAGGTTAAAGAAACAAGTGAGAGTGCCCAAGTCCAGGATACATAGGGTGGGCTTTAAGACAGTCAGGGGACAAGATAGACTTTTTTTAATGTACTTACGCAATTACTGCCAGTAGCACAGAATAATAGCTTCTTGTGATATATAAATGCCCTGGTGTGGGCATTAGGTACAGTAGTCTTAGCTAGTCAATGTTGATTGAAGCCTGCCTCTTTGGGGTGACCTTTTATAAACCCCAAAAGTGACCAGATAAAGAAACACAAGTGAGAGTGCTCTAGTCCAGGTGGAAACAATCTACCATGGGCAATCTGGATAGGGTAAAGTGCAAAAAAAGAGGCAGGGGAGATGAGGAAGAGGACCCTCAAAAACGTCATAGGTAAAAAACCTTCAGCAAGTAGCTGCTCTGCAACCATCTCCATCTCAGAACTCTGAATCCTCCTTACAATCATGACGTACTTTCAGAAATATGGTGATAACATCTAGCAACATAAATAGCATGATAAATAACGCCTGTACATGATGGTGGAATCTGCACCACTTGCCCCTTGGAGAAGCAAGAGTACCGTAGTGCTTGAGCAGATACTTCTTGCACTGGAAAATAAAAAAACATGTTGCAGTTACCACTCACAGTGGGATTAAAAGAATGGCCCCTCATTTTAGAAAAATATTTCATGCTGATGATTCAACAGGTTGAAAATAGTCCTACTATATTTACTGAAAATGATAAAAAAAAAATGCTATTAGTGATAGTGAGTGTAAAAGTAAAACAGATAGCCAAAGTCTTTTCCAAAAAACCTAACTTGAGACAATCCAATTCCAGAGGAGGCTCCACAGAAACAAAATGTTCAGCTTCTTATGCTAGGCAAAAAGAAAAACAAAAAACCAAAAAACAAACAAACAAAAAAAACAGAGAGGGCTGCATTTGTGGTGTGGAATTATTGTCATCTTGACCACAAGAATGTGTGATGTTATATGTGCACTTTGTAAAACATTTGCACTAAGCACAAAACCCACCATCTCCATCTCAGAACTCTGAGTCCATCCTACAGTCATGAAGCACTTACAGAAATGAGGGGATAACATCTAGCAACACAAACAGTACAATAAAAAAGCCCGTAGAAGATGGGAGGAATCTGTGGCGCCTGCCCCCAGGAGAAGCAAGAGTAGTACTAGAGCGGGTACTTATTGTAGAGAAAAAAACAACACATTGCAAATACCACTCTAAGTGGAATTAAAAGGATGGACACTCACATTAAAATATTTTTTTATGTTAATAATGATTCAACAAGCACTACAGGCAATGCCAGTGATACTGATGATGACCATGAGTATAATAAACAGGAGGCTGAAAATAGCCCCACTATAATTACTAAAAATAAAAATAAAAACTGCTGTTAGTGATGGTGAGTATGAAAGTGAACTAGATGATCTAAGACATATCCAAACCCAAGTTAAGACCAATTCCGCTCTGGAGGAGATTCCACAAGAACAAGATGTTCAAACTCTTAGGTGTGACGCACAAAAAATAAGAAGGCTACATTTGTGGTATGGAATTATTTTTCGATTGCAGTAATGTGTGTCTTGCTATATGTGTCCTATGTAAAATGGTTGGCAGCAGAGCAAGGAGGAAAGAACGTTAGCAATCATGGTACATGAATTATGACAAAGCACTTAGTCTGATCACATCCAAACCTGAAGACAAAGTTACAGGCAGCTGGAGGAGAGTTAGAAGGTGAGGCAGAGAAGTAGCATGCCCATATAAGTGGTAACACAGTCAAAGACCTCTATGTCACAGAATTAGCTTACAGATATTTTGTAAAGTCTTAGAAAGAACCAGAAAATGGTGCATCATTGACCATCTCTCTCTCTCTCTCTCTCTCTCTCCCCCCCCCCTCTCTCTTGTCTTTAGCATCCTCCCAGTTCACCAAATCTGGCTGGATCAGCCAAAAGACAGATTTTACCCCCACCCCCCAGCTTCAAGTACCCTAAAGTAGTCCAAAACAGTTAAGCATGAAAGAATCATTTAAAACAATTTCTAAACATCATGCAGGACATCCAGCAGCACAGAAGTAAAAGTACATTTTGAAGATTCCCCAAATGCCTTTTTCACATAGCATGCCATTGCCAGGCATGATTCAGATGTTGAAGCTGCAATTTGTTTTGTAAAAAAAAATCCGTCATATTCATTTTTTTATGTTATATCAGTGTTTTGTCCTCCAGTTTTCAGTGTGTGGCCACACCCCAGAATGATGTCATACCAGGGAGCTGCCGATGTTTTACATACAGCAGCAAGGAATTCTGGGCAATTTATAATGTTGACTTAAATGTGCCTTACTCAGAAGTACAGTCCTGTATGTTGGTAGTGGTGAGCACTAATATGTACAGTAAATGTGCACAGCAAGGAATTTTGGGTAAAATAAGAACCTGTTTTCCAATTTCCTTACTGTGAGATGCTGTCCAATATTTCTGTAGTGGTGTCAACAATATAAGCTTTTGTATGTTTATTTTCACAACAATGCATTGTGCATAACGCATCAAGCTACAAAACTTCTATACTGAGAGATATAGTCTCCTATTGCTGCAGTGAGCACAGAAATATAATACCCTGTATACTAATTTACATAATGAGGCATTGTGGGTGCAGTACATAGCTGATTTGTCTATCTAAAACTAAAAACTGACAGTGTCCCTTTAATAACTTTGTTTCCCCTGGTATGATGTCAGAGTTGGGGGTTACAGCACTGAGATAAAAGGGGTGGGTTTTGCAAATGAAGCAGAGCACTGAAATAAAATGATTTTTTTCATGGAAAACAGCATTGTTTGGCAGTTTGAATGGCAGGAGATGGATTCACAACTCATACAGGTTACTACTCACATATGCTATGGCAAACTTGCACCTTTACTTTAAGAGAGATAGGTGGACTTTTGTTTTGACTGGTTCACCATTGTCCGAATGAGGCAGACAAGGTGAACCAGTTAGACTGTGGGCTACAGTTCACAGCTGAATTGAGAATGTGCCCAGGAGAAGGATTAGTTAATTCTACTTGCTGTTGAGAGTGTTAATGTGTAATGGATTTTGTAAGTTTAAAGCCCTCCCACCCACCCACTCCCTTACATCTGCCTTTCTTAAATCATGAACTACCACTGAGGTTTGGGTTTGTAGGCTGTGAGGGAGGAGCTTAAGGAGCTGCAAACTGACCTGAGCCCTTTAGAGCAGGTCAGGAAGGAGGGAACAAGGAACAGCCATATGAACTAATTCTTAAAGATATATAAATATACATAATTGATGAGTAGGTCTATGGTCTTTTGAGTAGGATTGTGGTTTCCAGATTAGTGTGGTAGTTGGCTGTCTTATGCTGTGTGCAAGGGCACTATGGGATTAAAATTTTTGTTAGAGGCTGGGCTAGGATTAGTTAATTCTACTCACTGTAGGGAGAGTTAGTGTGGTCAGGATTTTTGTAAGTTTTGCTGTTTTCTTTTTCCTAATTTAGATTAAAGGATTCTGTGGCTGTGTTTTTTTAAATTAAGCTTAAATGTTTCTGTGGCTGTGTCTTTTGAATTTATCATAAAGGTTTCTGTGCTGTGTTTTGGGGAATTAAGCTTAACGGGGTTACAGCGGCACCACTTGAAGCCGGGGGGAGGGGTCCTAAAGAGTACCTGGGGAAAACGTCTAATTTCTGGACTGTATGTGGTTGTGAGACCTGGGAATGCTATTGGTGGGTTTGTAATTGTGTTTGTAAACAACTGCAATCAATATAGAGAAACTGTACTTCATTGTCCTGTACAGGTAATGTGGACCATGGGTAGGATTGTAGGGTGCAATGGTTGTGGGGCAGCAATGCAGATGAATATACTGTGGATGCTGGGAGGGTGCCCAATATGCCACAGGTTAAGGATGCTCTAGGAAGAGGTTCAGTGGCTTGGCAGGGAGCTGGGGAGGTTCAGGGATGAGGGGAAGATTACATCGGTAGGTGGGCTGACATCTGAGAGTATTGTGGGGCACCACAGAGAAGGAACAGTGGGTCAAGAGAGGAGTCAGGGAGAGAGGGCAAGCTAGACAGAAAGCCAGCTGATGAAGGGTGGACTCTAGTAGGACCTAGAGAAAGAGGAGCAGCAGTAGGCAGAAGGGAGGAGAAAACACATAGTAAGGCAAAGGAAGTAGGGAACATGTTTGCTGTACTAGCAACACATGCGAAAGAGGACGCAGGAGGAGATTGCACAAGGGATGGTACTCACAAAGAGGAGGGAGTGAGGGGAATTACTAGTGGAGAGATTGAGCAAGGCATGACAAGGGGAGGGCTAATACTCACAGAGGTGAGGAGGGAGAGGGAGGTTGGCAGTCAAACAGGAGGAGGAGGAAGGGTCTCAATTGAGAGGGGCAGGGTAGAAGACACTGGGGCAAATGGTAACAGCACTGTCTTGAGTGGCCCCAGGAATGACAACCTGGGTGGGTGGTGGCAATGGGCACAAGGAAAGAGGAGGGGTCTGTACTGGTGTTGGAGGACTCCATACTCAAGGGGATCAGATGGGGCAGCAAAGGGGAAAGGCACAGTAGGATACTGGTGGAGTCCATACTGGGATTAAAGGCAGACAAGGCAGGACAGGCAATCCTAAGGTGCATAAGGAGGGGTAGGAGGAAACCAAACATTGTGGTACATGTGGGGACAAATGACCTAGTGGGGGAAACAGTGGAGGTAACAAAGGAAAGGACTGATGAAGTGGGAAGGTTGTGCAAGGAGACTGGAGAGTCTGTGGCCTTCTCCAAGGTGCTCCCAGTACCTTGTGCAAGCACAGTGAGAAAAGGAGAGGATTAAGGAGTTGAACACATGGTTGGTAGAATGATGTCGAACTAAGAGATATGGGGTTGTGGGCCTCTGGGGCAGTACCTGGGATAATAACAATATGTTTGCAAGGGATAGGCTTCACCTGAGTGGGGAAGGGAAGGAGGTATTAAAGCAAAGACTTGGGAGGTATATTGTGACATTGGTGGATTTAAACTAGATTGGGGGGTGGCAAATGGACAGCAGGTAGGCAGGGTTCCGACAGAGTGGCATCACAGCCTACCCCCCAGGCTAGCAGGGAAGAACTTGTGGTGGCCAAAAAGGGAGGGAGTAGAAGGGAGGAGATGGAGGCCAGTGAAGGGAAGGGGACAGGATGGAGGGTGGTCTCGCTGAATGCAAGAAGCTTAGGCAACAAATCAGCTGAGCTACAGGCACTTTTAGCAGTGTGGAGGGTAGATATTGCAGCTGTCACAGAAACGTGGGCAACTGAGCACCGGGACTGTGATCTGGCAATCCCAGGATACAAATTATACAGGAGGACCGTAAGAAGGGAAGGCGGGGGTTGGGTGGCAGTCTATGTGAGGGACGGGATCAAATGCACCAGGAACAAGGAGGAAGAAAGGAAAACAGAAGCAATCTGTCTACAACTCGTAGACTCAAGAGGTAGGAAACTGAGATTTAGGGTGGTATACGGGCCACTGTCCCAATCTGAGGAGCTTGACAGGGAATTAGTGTGACAAATCAGAAATAAAAAAGGAAAGGGGATCACGTAATGCAAGATACCGAGTAGAAGCTCCTCTGCATAGCTCCAACCTCCTAATCACAAATTATTGCTATTTTGGTGGCTTTTTCTCCCTTAAAACCAGAACGTTTATAGATTATCACCTTCTTAATATCCTGGGCTCCTGTTTGCTTGTTGCCAGTGATTATGGAGGTGTATATGAAAAAGCCTCCGTAGAAGTATACACCGCCAGTCACTCCCGAGAAGGCCCCGGAAAAGTCAAGGGCCTCGAGTGTTGTGGATAAGCCAGAGCTTCAAAGCCTGATCTCCAAGCAAGAGCCCCTAACTCTGAGCAGATTTTTGGAAGAATTCAAACCCTTCCAGGAAGAAATTAAAGAAATCTCAGCTGAAATTAAATCCCTTTCTAAAAAACTTGAGGAGGTCACGATGAAAACTTCAGATAATGCAGCCCATATCTTATCTCTTGAGAAGCAAGTGGAAAAAATTGACCTCGGTCTTGTAGCCATGTGGCAAAAGATCTCTAGCCTGGAAGCTAAGTTGGAAGATTTGGAGGGCTGCAGCTGAAGAAACAATGTTGTTATCTTGGGCCTTCCAGAAGGAGAAGAAGGCCTGAATATTCTGGGGTTTGTGCAGAAGCTGATTGAGAAGGTCGCTGGTCCCTCTTTTTTTTTGTGGCTAACTACATCATTGAAAGGGCGCATAGGTCCTTGCGACCCAAGCCATCCCCATGAGCAATGCCACATCCCATTATTTGCCATTTTTTAAATTATCTTGAGCGACAGCACTTTCTGGAAAAAGTGAGAGAGTTACAAGAAGTGAAATGGAAAAATACCAGGCTTAGAATTGCCCAAGATTTACCGGGGTCGGTCAGGGCAAAGTGCACTGCTTTTCATCCGGTTGTGTCAAAAATTATAGCTGCAGGCCTTCGCTTCAAAATGGGGTATCCAGCTAGACTACAAGTACTAGTGGACTGTACCTGGTTAACATATGAGAATCCTGAAGCTGCTCTCTCGGGATTGAAGGCTACTCTGCCTGATTTGTTTCGGGACACCTGATCTGGTTGGTTGGTTCTACCCCACCCTGTTTTGGAAAGGAGAAGAATTCTCCCATGTTGTTATACCAAAAGAGGACTGAATACTAGTCTGGTTTTGTGGACTCTCGATTTTTGCAATGGAGGGGACTACCTTCAACGGAGTCTTGACCTTTTGCATTTTCCATCTCAGTGATCAGTGTTTTGGAGCATCCTTGCATCTTGGGAATTTCTCTCTGGGGGGGTTGTGTCTTGGCTGGGAAGCGTTCCCTTTCTACTCACACAGATCACATTTCCCAGTTTCTTATTTCCAGGGACACTTAATTATCTCACAGGATATAGTTTATATCATGAAAACTTTCGAGTTTGATATTTTTGATTATTGGGGCATGGTTCGAGAGAGTGTCCTTTTGGTTTTAATGTTTTTTGGATATTATCGCTAGAGGGTGCTATTGCTCTAATTTTGCTGGTTCAACCCCCCTTCATCTATTTGTTTCTGGAATTAATTTCTATCGGATATAGATTGCCTTGAGGGCTTGGACACAGATGGAGGTCCACTACTTGAGAGCATTTAGTTTACTAGTGAATATACGTTTCGGGGAAAGTTTTCAATTTTATTAATGGTAGCAGTTATGAGAGCATATTCGGCGAGTGTGCCTTACATTGTGTATTCTCTGTTTTTTCTCAGGATTTCAGGGTTTCTGGATTGCTCCCAAGTAGGGGTTTCTCTCTTCTCTATTTCTCGTTCTTGCCATTTTTGTTCTGGATTTCAGGAGTCCAGTGCTTACCTATTATCATCTACATTACTTTTATTTTTGAAGTGATGTTATTGCTTATTGATTCTATAAGAAGGTTTACATTCTAAGGCGGGGTTTTTGGGTACATGCGTGGGAGGTTGGAGGGGGAGGAAGGAAAGTGGTATTGTGCTGAATGTTGCTCAGGACAGTTGGGAGGGGAGGGAGGGAGGGTGATACTGCATTCAGGGTTGTCATATTACTTGTTAGTTGGAATAGGATGGAATATTTTTTGGGGTGGGGGTGGTGGGTGGGAGAAAAGTTGATACTCGGTGGGTAGGGTATACAGCAGCAAACAGGGGACCGGGTCATTTATGTCTGATTGTTATAATTCCAGGATTTCATATAATGTCCTTTTTCCTTTTCTGGATAAATGGCCAGTAGTATAAACATTGCTACATGGAATGTGAAGGGGATAAGGAAAAGAGTCAAACAATACCAAGTGTTAAAACACTTAAGTTTATTATCTTCTCAGATTATATTCCTGCAAGAATCTCATTTACTGGAAAGTGAATCTCTGCAACTTAGGAGACAACAAATTGGGCAGGTTTTTAATGCCTCAGGATCCACTAATAGCTGCGGGGTTATGATTCTAATTAATAGAGACATTCCCTTTATTTCCAAACAGGTTTTCAGGGACCCAGACGGCAGATATGTCCTAGTACAAGGGAGTCTCTGGTCTACGCCCATTTTACTTGGTAGCATTTATGGGCCTAACACAGATGATCCGGGCTTTTACATGAAACTTATTTCCATACTCCTTCCCATGCTTCCCACTGGTATAATAATAGGTGGGGACTTCAATCTGGTTCTTGATCCCGAAGTAGACAGGTCTGGTACTGGGTTGAGGGGCTTAACGCTGGGGCAGAGGGCCCTTAGGGACTTTCTGGACCAGTGTGGACTGTGTGATGTGTGGCGTGTGTTACACCCTAAGGGCAGGGAGTATATCTTTAACTCACCAGTGCACAGAACCCAGTCTCGGATTGACTATTTTTTTTTCTCGGGCCCTTTTGCCAGGGATCTTAACTACCTCAATCCAGCCAGGTCCAGTATCTGATCACTCTTTGGTAACTTCCAAGCTGGCCTTCCATAACATTCCCCATAAAGAAACCCAATGGAAATTAAATGATCAATTGCTCAAAGACACTAAATACTGTGATCTAATAAGGGAGCAGATTGATTTCTTTTTCTCCACCAATTCCTCTGAGGATACGACTCCCGATATTTTGTGGGGTGCTTTCAAATTATACATGAGAGGGATCATTATTAGCTTAGCCACAAAAAGGAAAAAGACTCGAGAGGCAGAATTATTAGCTTCATTATCTCTAATTAGGTCTTTGGAAACCAGGTTATCCTCTAATGCCTTGGAAGAGGATATGAGGAAGCTCTCAGTGGCTAAAGATAAATATTTAGACCTATTGAGGGAAAAAGCAGAATTATCTATTATTTGTACCAAAGCAAACTATACCGATCGGGGAAAAAGGCGGGTTGCCTGCTAGTCTGAAGGTTAAAGCAGCAAGAATCAGCTAGATTTATACCTCCAATTAGGGCCCAGGCAGATGGATCCTTGAAGGTATCCCCTTCTGAGGTTGTGCAGGAGTTTGCCTCCTATTATGAGGATTTATATAGGGATATGGACAACCCTCCTTCCTTAGAAGAGCTTGAGGCCTACCTGAGGGATTCCTCTCTACCCTCTCTATCGGAATTGCAGGGGAATTTTCTATCCTCACCAATATCGCTAGAGGAAATTTCAGAGGTCATTGGGGCTTTGCCCTCAGACAAGGTCCCAGGACCAGACAGGTTTTCCACTTTATTTAATAAAACTTTTCAACCACAATTCTTGCCAGTTCTCCACCAGTTGTATTGTCACATTCTTTCTGGTGCAAAAATAGATGCACATTTGTTTGAGGCCCTGATTGTACTTCTTCCTAAGCCTGATAAGGATCTGGAATTAGTGCAAAGCTACAGACCAATATCCTTATTGAATCAAGATGTTAAAATTCTCTCTAAGATATTGGCTGATAGAATAACATGAGTTCTTCCTGACCTGATTAATATGTCTGAGGTAGGGTTGATGAGGGGACGTTCATCAGCTGACCATCTACGTACCCTGTCACACGTAGTCTTTGTGTCCAGGGATGCTGCCTTTCCCACGGGATTGGTCTCCTCGGACACCGAGAAGGCATTTGATCATGTCAATTGGAATTTCCTGTTTCAGGCCCTTAAAGTATTTGGTTTCCCAGCTAAATTTATAGAGTGGATTCGGGCCTTATATCAAACTCCATCTGCCAGAGTTTCTGGCAACGGAGCATTCTCCAAACCCTTTCCTTTGTCTTCCGGTACTCGGCAGGGCTGCCCTCTCTCCCCCCTTCTATTTAATTTATATTTAGAGCCTCTTATCCAAAATATTCTCAATAATCCGGAGATAAGCGGTATCAAGATTGGCAATCAGGTAGTGAAGATCACGGCTTACGCTGACGATCTCCTTCTTCATTTATCCCATCCAAAAACTTAAATTCCCACCATGTTGAGGGAAATCGCCAAGTTCAGTGCTCTCTCAAATTATAAGTTGAATATAATCCTCCATTTTCCCTCTTAATCGTAAGGTTTTTAAAAATGATTTGTCGACCTTTGGTCTCGGTTGGTCTCCATGTGTTCTCAGATATCTTGACATTAATTTGACGCGTAACCCCCCCCCTCCTGGTTTAAGGAAAACTTGGAGCCTCTCTCCCAAGTGTTCAGGATCTCAATAGATGGTCCAAACTCCCTCTATCTCTTTGGGGTCACAATAATATCATTAAAATGAATGTTTTCCCTCGTTTATTTTATCCCCTCTCACTTCTTAATTCCTTTACACTGTTATCATGGTTTCATAAAATGCATGGAATTTTCACAAATTTTATCTGGTCTAATAAACAAGCCAGGTTAGCATATTACAAACTAGCTGCTCAAAAACTAGATGGAGGACTGTGGATCCCCCATCTAGCAATTTAAAACTGGGCTAGTCATATTGCAAAATATTTGCGGTGGGTTAATCCGGGTCCGGAATATTTAAGACCGGTCTGGCTCAAAATTGAGTTAGACTTTATTCAATACAAGAACATTGACCCCTGGACTTTGTTCTATCTTAAAATAGCCTCCCTTCCGGACACTATTAGTTGTCCCATTATCCGAACGTTCCTCAGAGTTCATACGCAGCTTAGTTCATTTCTGCGGTATTCCCCAGAAATGGACCTGTCCCAGTCCATTTGGAATTCCCCATCTTTCTCAATAAACAAAAGGATGATATCTCGTAAATGGTTGCCCCAGATTGGGGATGGGATAATTTCTACTTTTCTGGATAACGCAGGGGAATGGCTCTCAGTTTCTAATATCATCCGCAAGTTTGATATCCCATTAATTTTTTACTTCAGGGTGGCCCAACTGAAACATTTACTCTCCACAATATTTGGTAATGTCCCTTCTCGTCCTTCTGATTTTCTATTTGTATCGGATCTCTCCCCTTTATTGGGGTCACCAGGTGCTATCTCCAAAATATATCATGTCCTATATCAATGGAGATACGGGAGACCTGAAGGTCCCAATAGGCTCTGGGTTTCTTTTTTCCTTAATATACTCCTAACTGGTCAGCTTTATGGAAGTTCTGCCATAAATATGTCTCTCAGGATAGACTCCGCCTTATGCAATTCCATATATTGCATAACATGTATTATACCCCTGTGAAGCTAAGGAAATGGGGTCTTATAAGTTCAGGGGCCTGTACCAGAGGATGTCAAGAAGAAGGTACACTTCTTCATGTCTTTTGGTCATGTCCTAAGTTGAAGTCATTATGGATGGCCATACAGAATAACCTAGACCCCATACTGGGTTTGCAGGAATACTTCACTCCAGATGTATGTTTGTTGGTGGATTTATCCTCCATTAAGGTCAGCATCAGAAGGTTTCGTATTTCCATGATTGCACTATCAGTTAAGAAAATTGTGCTTCGGCACTGGAGGGATACATTAAGAGCAACATATCAGGAATCAGGTAATGAAATTTTGGCTAACTTACGTACTGAGAAAGCTATAGCAAGCCTCCACAATAAGTTGCAGTGGTACAAAGATACTTGGGATCCCCTTCACATGTTAATTATGGTCAGAGCTGCTAAATGAGTCTGTATATCCAGTGCTTGTTATTTTGTGATACTACACTGTATCCTTCTATTTTTGTAAGTACCTTGCTGCTGTATGGGGTGGGTGGGAAGGGGGATGGGGACAGCTCATGTATTATTTTGTGTATAAGCATTGTATGTGGTATTTCTCTCTCCCCTGTATTAGTAAAAAATGTACTAATAAAATATGAATTATAAAAAAAGAAATAAAAAAGGGAAGGTGGTCATCGTGGGGGATTTCAACTTGCCGGGGGTTGACTGGAGCATTCCGGTCACCTCCAGCGCTAAGGTGCAAGTGCTCCTGGACACGATCTAGGAGGGTCTCCTGACACAGTTGGTTAGTGTACCTACTAGGCTAATGAACACTTTAGATCTGGTATTGTCAAATGGGGAGGCAGTAAGGGAAATAAAGATGGAGGACCCACTAGCAGACAGCGATCACCAAACGGTGTGGTTTAATATCACTATGTGCGGGGAGCCAGAGAAATCAGTTACTCAGGTGGTAAACTTCAGGGGGGCAGACTTTGGGAGGATGCAGGAAGTACTGAAAGGGAAACTGGAGGGCATAGGACAGGAGATGGACGTGGAGCAGAAATGGGATATTATTAAATGGGGGATTACAGAGGCAGCAGAAGCCTGCATGAAGACACAGAGTAAGAGGAGCAGAGCAAGAAAACCATGCTGGTTGAACAGCGAGGTACTGGAGGTGGTGAGAGCAAAATGGGAGGTGCACCAGAGGTACAGGAGGATGGGGAAGGAAGTGGACAGGGAGGCGTATGCAAGATGGTCCAGGGAGGTGACCAGAAAAGTGAGAGAAGCCAAGGCCCAGAGGGAGCTGAGATTAGCTCAGGGAATTAACAGGGGGAGAGAAATACTTTTTCAGATACATCAGGGAGAAAAGAAAGTGCAAGGAGACAATAATGAGGATAAAAAGGAGTGGTGAGTGGATGGAAAAGGGTGAGGAGCAGGCAGAAGCACTGAATGAATAATTTTGCTCAGTGTTTACAGAAGAAAAGGGGGGCTGTTACCACCATGGGCTGGGAAGGTGGGGACAGGGGGAGAGGAGGTGACAGATGGAAGAATTGAGGCAAGTAGAGTCCTAGAGGGACTGAGGACACCAGAGTCAGAAGGTATCCACCCCAGGGTGCTGAGGGAGATGGCAGAGGTGCTGGCAGAGCCGCTGGTGGATCTGTACAGCACCTCACTGGAGTTGGAATGTGTGCCACTGGACTGGAGGATGGCACATGTAGTACCATTACACAAGAGCGGACCAAGGAATGAACCATGTAACTATCGTCCAGTGAGTCTCACCTCCATAGGTGCAAACTCATGGAAACGATATTAAAGAAAAGACTGGTGTTGTACCTTTTTTTTTATTCCAATTGTTTAACCAGGTGATACACACTAAGCTGAAAGCTTGTTTACAGGTGCAACCTGGGAGCACAGGGAAGTTAAGTGACATGCTCAGGGTCACATAGTATGCAAGTGGGGGCTGTGGGATTCAAACCCAGGTCTCCAGATTTGCAACTCAGAGCCTTAAACCACTGTGCTATACTGCCTCCCAATGGAAGAAAATGGCCTCCAGGATGTAAGGCAGCATGGGTTCATTTCAGGGAAGCCTTGTTAAACCAACCTGATACAATATTATGACTGGATGACAAGTGAGCTGGATAAGGGTCATGTGGTGGATGCTCTTTACTTGGACTTCAGCAAGGCCTTTGATTTGGTGCCTCATGGGCAGCTTGGGGGGAAGCTAACTGGTGTAGGGGTAGGGGCCAAAATGACAAACTGGATTACAAGCTGGCTGAGTGGGAAGCTGCAAAGGGTGGTGGTGAGAGGGAAGCTCTCAACTCCAAGGCCAGTGACAAGTGGGGTGCCACAGGGCTCTGTGCTGGGGCCAGTATTATTTGGGCTCTTCATGTCAGACATTGCACACATGGTGGTGAGCAAGGTAAGTCTGTTCACTGATGACACCAAAATTAGAGCAGTGGTAGGTGGAGGGGAGGGATGGAAACAGCTGCAGGGGGACCTAAGCAAGCTAGAGGAGTGGTCAGAGAGGTGGCAGCTGGGGTTCAATGCAAAGAAATGTAAGGTTATGCACTTAGGGGCGAAAAACCCAAGGAGATAATGCTGGCTGGGGGGGCCAAGCTGGGGATCACTGAGGAGGAGAAAGACCTAGGGGTAATGATAATAGGGACCATGAACAACACTGCCCAGTGCAGGATAGCTGCTGCAAAAGTGAACAAAATGCTGGGGTGCATAGCAAGGGGGTTTTCATCCACATGAAAAGAGATGATCTTGTCCCTCTTCCAGTCACTGGTAAGGCCGCACTTAAAGTATTGTGTGCAGTTTTGGAGGCAATACTTAAAGCATGATATCAGGCTACTGGAGGGGGTGCAGAGGAGAGCAACAAAGATGATATGAGTGTAACACCCACCTGATAATCCCACTCACCTGGGCTGTCCCAGCGGTCTTGGGGGCTCAGCAGTACCTCCCAGAGGGGCCAGGCCTGAGTCCTTACCAGAAGTTTCTGTGGTGCCTCCACCTGGGGCCCCTGCATTGCCTCATGTGAGTAGAAAAGGTTAGAACGTTTCCCCAGGATAAGTAATGGTCTTCCCTCTAATGACTGCCTGTGATGACACCCCCCGGACCCACAATCACTCCCCACAATGAGTTTACATACACAGCAGGTGAAACAGATGAACAATAAATATCCAGTTTATTACTACAAGCTAATACAAAGAAGGTGGCGGCTACTCCTCCAAAACCTCCTGGTTACCAAGCATTCACTTATCCCCACTTCCCCACTTTCCCTGGGTGTACCCAGAACAGTCACAGTTAGTGGGTATCTTATGGTCCCTTAGTCTGCAGGCTTGCTGTTTGCCTTTGGGGCCCTTACACACTCACACAAGTTCCAAAAAAAACAAAGATAAACTGGTATAGAGGACGGTTCCCTCCTGACCCTCTTGGCAAAGAAAACAATGGTCTCCCCTGAGCTGCGGCTTGGGGTACTCACAGTGCCCGGATGGTGTGATGACCCCTGCAGTCCACAGCACATCATCTCCCATGAAATGGGTGGCATAGTTCTTCACCTGCCTGGCCTTTCCAGCTTTGCCTGCAGGCCTTTGTATATGGCTTTCACCAGGCAGGCCTGTTTGTCCTTCTCTCCGCGGTTTCTCTGATCTTTGCAATGGGGGGCACAGCAGTTCAACTCCCCCTGGTGCCTTTTTAGACTCCCCAGTTTCTCCCCTGGCAGGAAGATCTGTCCCTGATGTAGCAGCCTCCCAGATGCCCCAGGCTGGAGGTCGAAGTATCTTCAGGCCAAACAGTCTGCCTCAGTACTTTTGAGCAACCAACCTCAGGGGCCCTCCTGCACAGCCCCAGAGGCTGTCTAGCTCCTTCCTTGTTCCTTATGCTTGAAAGGGGAGAGAGAGAGGGTGGACAGAGATGCAGTCCCAGAGCCTTTGCCAGGCAAAACCACCACAGCAACCCTCTGGTTTCCTTTTGGGGGGCCTGGGATTCTCTTTCCTCCTGTGTTCCTCCACCCTGCTCTCCTTCTCTCCCTTCCAAACTCTCCTCTCCATCACACCAGCCCTGTCTTTCTCCTCCCTCCCTCTCTACTTCCTGCTGTGGGGAAGGGGTAGCCAAAGCCTCCCTGATGGCAGTTTCCTCCTCTCTTGCTTTTTTTGGGGGGAGGAGGGGAAGAGCTGCCTTTTCTCTTTGTAGGAACCCAAAACAAGTAGCATGCACTTTTCTAGCTAGACACCTGGTTCCTAAATAGCACCAATAATAATCACAGTCACAGCTAGGCTTGCATCAGGTCCATCCACATCAATGGACCAGGCACTAGTACCCCCAGGACAGTGGGAGCCCCCCACCCACTTTACGTAAGTGCCGGGCTGGGGGGGTTTACACACTCCCCTGGCAGAAAACTTGATGTCCCGACAAGCCCCTCTTGAAAACCCATGACCAACAATAGGCACTTTATTGACTCTACCCATGGTCCCTAACTAGTACCAGCAACCACTGGATCCCCAAATGAGCTCAGATAGGTCAGGTCATGGTACCATACTATATGGTGGTAAGAGGGGGGTGGGCACCTACATGCCTCCACTACCCCCCTAGAGCAACACACCGGAGGATGGAGAACTGGCACCACAGGCTGGAGGAGAACATCAAGGGGCAGATTTGTGGGCTCACCTAGGGATTCATATGTGAGCTTCACAGTGGGTCAGGGGGGCTGGCCAGATCTGTGGGGCAAGGCATCGGCTGGCACTGGGACTGGGGCAGGGGGTGTGGTCAGTCCAGTAAGGCCATGGTCCATCATCCCCCCTCCGGGCAATTCCTGTACTTCTACACTGTTGGGGATTTGGTCCAGAACCTGGGCAGAGTCTGTAATGGCAGGTGACTCTGTATCTCATGGAGGCAGACACGCCGGTGGGCCCCCTTGCCTCCCCAAAATTCACTCCAGGTGTGGTCCAGATTCTGGGACCAGGGGCTGGGCCTCAGGGACAAAGGACGGAGCCTTGGGGTCCAGGTAGGTCAGGGGTTCCAAGGGGCTGGAGCTGGTGGAGGAGGCAGGGGTCCCGCAGGACCCTTCCCAGCAGAGGAGGGAGCCATCGGGCCCTGTTCCCCACTGCAGACAAAAGGAGTCCCCCTCCTCCCCATTGCTCGTCTCACTGGAGGAGTCCCCGGGCCCCACGGAGAGCTGTCGGGTGTCCGAAGCAGGGTCCATGGTGGAGTGTCCCTGGGTGGGGAAAAAACCTGTCCCCACCGCATATGCATCCCTTGGGTAACAGGGCACCTTGCCATTGGTGGGCTGGACTCTGAGGCCAGGGGAGGCACGATCTCCCCTATGGGGAGCAGGTGATTTTGATGTACCATTTTCTTGAGCCCCTGGCCATGTTCCTGCTTAATACGGTATACCGTCAGGTCAGTCAGTTTCTCCACCACTAGATAACCATCTGGGGCTCACCAGTCCTGGATCTTGTGCTTACCCTGGAACCCCAGGTTTTGCAGCAAGACCCTGTCCCACACCTCCAAGTCCTGGCTGCACACTCTGGTGTCATACCTCCTCTTATTCCCCTGACAGCTCCGAGCCGCTGCCTCGGAGGTGAGTTTGTATGCCACGCGGAGCTGTTTCTGTAGGTCACTGGTGTACTCCAGGTATGATTTATGGGAGGTCCCATCAGCAGAAACCCCGAAACAGAGGTCCACTGGCAGCCGGGCCTCACAACCAAACATGAGTAAGAAGGGGGAGCACTGGGTGGCATCATTCTTCTTGCAGTTGTAGGCGTGCACCAGTTGTCACACCCGCTGACTCCAATTAGCCTTGTCGGTGAGGTCCAAGGTGTCCAACATGTTTAGCAGTGTTCGGTTGAACCGCTCGGGCTGGGGGTCCCCTTGGGGCTGGTAAGGGGTGGTGTGGGACTTCTGTATGCCATAACATGCCAGAAACTCCCTCACCAAACAGCTCTCGAGATCCTAGCCCTGGTCAGAATTAACCCGTTTAGGGAGAATGTAGTGTTGGACATACTGCTGCAGGACCTTAACCACAGTGCTCGCCTTTTGGTCCCTGGTGGGGGAAAGCCTGAATGTACCGGGCGCAGTGGTCCGTGATGACCAGTATGTTGGCCAGGTTCTTCTGGTCCAGCTCTAAGGACAGGAAGTCCATGCACACCAACTCCAGGGGACCACTAGTTTGGATGTTGACCAAAGGCGCGGCTCGTTGGGGCAAGGTCTTCCATTGGATGCACCGCAAGCAGCACTTGCAGTAGCAATCCACGTCTGCCTTCATCCGTGGCCAATAGAACCTGTCCCGGCAGGTGTCCAAGGTGCGGTTATAGCCTAGGTACCCCATATCATCATGGAGTGACTTGAGGACCACTTTCCAGTAGACCCTGGGCAACAAAAACTGTTGTCTCAAACGGCCCAAGGAATCTTGATCCTGCACTGTCCGCATTACCAACCTATCCTGCAGCACCAACTTGTCCCACTCCTTAACCAGCCGCCAAGCCTCAGAGTGGGTGATCTGTACCTGCCGGGTAACCCCCCCCTCAGAGAGATTCCGAAGCAGATCTTGGATACCTGGGTCCGCCCTTTTTCCTGCTGCAAATCGGCATTACTAGGCTGGGGCAAGGACGAAAGGTCCAGGCCAGCGAAATTCAGGTAAGCCAGGGATATTGCTTCAGGGGGAGCTCCCAGCACTTCTATGCTCCGGGTGGGACAGTCGGTGGTGTTGCCAGGGGGCCTGGCCTGGGAGCAGAGCACTTGCACCAGGGCCGGCTCAACTCAGACTGGGAGGTCTGGGGTGTCAGGTTGTGGACGGCGAGACAGGATGTCCGTGTCCACATTGGCCCACCCACTCCGATATTCCAGGGTGAAGTTATACATGGAGAGGGCCAACAACCACCGATGCCACGCAGTGTCCAACTTAGCTGTGGTGGTGAGATAGGTCATTGGGTTATTGTCCGTGCATACAGTGAACGGTACCCTACAGGTATTCATGGAACTTCTCCATGACTGCCCACTTTAGCACCAAGAACTCCAGTTTATACACCGGGTAGTTCTTCTCGGAGGAGGTCAGGCCCCAGCTAGCGAATGCCATGGGGTGGAACCCCTCGGGATGCTCCAGGTACAGGACCGCCCCCAGCCCGGTAAGGCTGGTGTCAGTATCCAGGATGTAGGGCTTAAGTGGGTCTGCAAAAGCAAGGACCAGAGCCTCCTCCAATCGCCGGACAATCTCCCAGAAAGCCTCCTCTCACTCCGGCATCCAACGGGACCTAAAAGGTTCCCCAATGCGCAGGTAGTCTTGGTGGGGGGGCCTGACCCTTCCTCCAGTTAGTCGGTGGATAACCCTGAATCAGGTCATTCAGGGGATGCACTACCAGGGAGTAATCCTTCACAAATCACCGATAATACCCACAGAACCCCAAGAAAGACTGCAGGGTGCGCAAGTGGGTGGGCCGTGGCCATGATTTGAGGGCCTCTGCTTTAGCTGGGTCGGTCTGTACCCCCTTTTCTGAGACTATATGCCCAACATACTTAAGCTCTGGCTGGCAGAACTGGCATTTGTCAATGGAGACCTTCAGGCCGAACTCCTCCAGTTGGTCCAGGACCTTCATCAACCAGGCCTCGTGTTCTTCCAGGGTCTGCCTGAAAATGATAAGGTCATCCAGATAGACTATGACTTCCAGCAGGTTCATGTCGCCCACAGCCCTTTCCATCAAATGTTGGAAGGTGGCTGGGGCCCCAGATATGTCTTGTGGCATACGCTCAAACTGGTAGAATCCTAGTGGGCATATGAAAGTGGTCTTTTCCTTGTCCTCCACGGCCATGGGTATCTGGTAGTACCCGCTCCGAAGGTCCAGCATGGAAAATGACTTGCTCCCAGACAGGCTGTCCAGTCCCTCCTCCACTCTGGGCACTGTGTACTGGTCTGGGATAGTTTATTTGTTTAGTGAGCGGTAGTCGATGCACATTCTCACCGTTCTGCTCCTTTTCCTAGCCACCACAATAGGGGAAGCATACTGGCTATGGGACTCTATGATGACTCCGGGGCCCAGCAACTCCATTAGGTGTTTCCACACATCCTCCACATCCCTGGAGGCCTCCATGACCACTCTCAAAATGGGTGGTCATCTCTCAGTCGGATGTGGTGCTCTTCCCCGGTGACACATCCCATGTCCCACTCATGCAAAGAGAATACCCACCAGCGCTTCGCCAACTTCTGGCTCAGGCTCTGTTTATAGGCATCAGAGATTGGTGAGCTTCCAAAATCGAACAAGGACGGGTCTGTCTCCTCCCTGGGATCTTCACCGTGGGCGACAGACATGGCCCTGTCACATAGAAAGATGGATGCCAACACACAACCCTGCTGGGTGGTCACCGGTTTTCTTGACTCATTCTGGACCCTAACTGTAACACGCTGGGCCTGGGGACTGGCCAGGGAGGGCAGCACCCCCCTATGGACTAAAAACCCAGGTGGCAGACTGCCCGAGGGAGGGGCATCGAGCATGAGCGCCTCCCCCAAGGGGGATTGGTCAAACTGGGTGATTCCTACCTCCTGGCACTTGGCCCCCCTGGGCGGAAAGTCATTCTCCCCCTTTCCAATCACCGAACCACCCCGACCCACCTCCATCGACCCCTGTGAGATCACCAGTCACTTCAAGCCCCAACCGCTTTACAGCGGCAGTAGCCAACAGGCTTGCAAGCTCACCTGTGCCACCCTGGTCATGACACATCTGGGCCAAATGCTCAAACATGTTGGCATTGGTCCCAATAAGCACCAGGGTGTCCGACATGCTCTTTGACTCCGGACAGACCAATGCTACGGCCTCTATGGAGGGTGGGGCTTCCCCTCCCTTGGTCGGGAAGAAGATACCAACCACACAATACCCATCGTAAGGGTAATCCATGCTGCTGATACCCCACAGGAACAATCCGGACAGAGGTCGGAGGGGGAAGTGGGTGAGATGCTGGTTATAAAAAGGCCGGTAGATGATGGTGACCTGGGATCTGCTGTCCAGCAGTGCTGAGCAGGCCACCCCTTCCACCAGAACCTCAGTGTCAGCCCGAGGGCCGATTAGGCCCTTCGGCATGTCCCAGTTGGTAGGTATATGGAGGTCATCCAGAGGGTGGAGCAAGGCCATTTTGGGGGTGAGGGTTTCTCCCTTACCGGCCCCTGTTGGAGTTTTCCTGACTCCGGCACCTTTCAGCTACCAGCTGAGGGTTCACCGCCCTGAGGCACCTCTGCCTGGTATGGCCGTCCTGCCCACACCTGAAGCAAATCCACCCATCCTGGGGACCTAGGGGCCCTCGAGGGCCATACTGCTAAGCCGTATAGCCCGGGGGTGGCCGCCAGGCGTCAGGCACCTCCTGGGCCGGGAAAGAGAGAGACTCTATGGCCAGCTGCATTGTCCGTACCAGGTCCTTCATGCCTTGAACCTCCTGTAACACTGCCCCCAGGTCCAGTGACCCGACTGACTAAGGCTGGGCCTACTCCTTGGGCTGTGGTGCAGTGCTGGTGGTGGCGAGTGCCCCCCGCGGGGCCCCCACTTTCTGCTGCGCCTCTTCCTCCTTGACCTCGTCCAATAGCTGCTTGAAGGAGGGGGGTTGCTCTTTTGAGCCCGCAGCCCGAGGGCAACCACGGTCAGGGGGGAATGCACTGCTCCCCTCAGTATCTGCTCCAACTGCATTTGCGCCACCGTGGCAGGAGGGTCATGCCCTGCTTCCACCAGTTTGTGCACCACAGTCTTGAGTCGGGTGATGTACTGGGACAGTTTCTCACCAACTTTCTGAGTGGTGTTCCACAGCTGGCCCAGCACTGCTTCTCTCTTTTTGACCACCCCAAAGGTGCTCCACAGGATGTCCAAATAGTCCTGGGACATGCAGTGGGGCTGGCTGGCCTGCAGTGACTGGATCACATCTAGTGCCATACTCCTGAGGCTCTCCAAGACCCGCTTGCACTTCTCCTCCTCCGGACACCCCCAGACCTGGATCATCTGGGCTGCCTGGCTGCTCCAGGAGTGGAAATCATCTTCCCCCGCGGACGTGGGGAGGACACCTGAGAAAGTGCGCAACCTCTTATACTGCTCATGGGCCACCCCCAGGTAGGGGATCAAGCCACCTGGCAGCCCTTTCAGAGGCAACCTCCTGCCGGTGAGCAGAGACTGAACATCATGCAGAGTCTTCCCCTCCTCCTTGAGCCACTCCCCCCAGATGAGTAACGAAACCCTCCTGTCCCTTGGGTGGGACCCCAAGGGGCAGGCTGCTGGCCGAGCCTTTCATTAATAGGGTCCAGGTTTCTTTGGACTCCCCAGGGGTGACTTCGGGGGGCACCTCCATGGACCTCAAATCCTTCCCAGCCTACAGGGTGATGTCCCTCCACCCTCGGACTCAGTCGGTCGCCACCCTCTGGACCTTCAACCCCCCACATTCGGGCAAGGCCCCCCTCTAAAAAGTCTACTATGTTCTCCTTCCATTGCCCCATGGCCACGTTATGGACGAGTAGCATCTTACGGGAGCCTAGCCCCTCAAAGTCGCACCAGTTCTCTACATCCTGGAATGCCATCTCCCCTGGCCCCAGTACAAACTATCACCCAACTACAGAAGTCAAGGAATACTAAGAGGTGCAACTGAATGTGGGGTAGGGAAGTCAACCACAGTCGCGTTTGGGCATTCACAGGGTTGTCCAGTCAGTGAATGAGTCTCAGCGGTGCCTCCACTTGTAACACCCCCCCTGATAATCCCACTCACCTGGGCTGTCCCGGAGGTCTCAGAGGCTCAGCAGTACTTCCCCAAAGAGCTGGGCCTGAGTCCATACCAGTAGTTTCTGTGGTGTCTTAGTGCCTCCACCTGGGGCCCCTGCGTCACCTCCTGTGGGTAGAACAGGTTAGAATGTTTCCACAGGATAAGTAATGGTCTTACCTCTAATGACTTCCTGTGATGACCCCTCCGGACCCACAATCACTCCCCACAGTGGTTGTACATACACAGCAGGTGAAACAGGTGAACAATAAATATCCAGTTTATTACTACAAGCTAATACAAAGGAGGTGGAGGCTACTCCTCCAAAACCTCCTGGTTACTAAACATTCACTTATCCCCACTTCCCCACTTTTCCCTGGGTGCACCCAGACCAATTACAGTTAGTGGGTACCTTATGGTCCCTTAGTCTGCAGGCCTGCTGTTTACCTTTGGGGCCCTTGCACACTCGCACAAGTTCCAAGAAAACAACGATAAACTGGTGTAGAGGACGGTTCCCTCCTGACCCTCTTGGCAAAGAAAACAATGGTCTCCCCTGAGCTGCAGCTCGGGGTACTCACAGTGCCCAGATGGTGCAATGACCCCTGCAGTCCACAGCACGTCGTCTCCCACAAAATGGGTGGCGTAGTTCTTTGCCTGCCTGGCCTTTCCAGCTTTGCCCGCAGGCCTTTGTACATGGCTTTCACCAGGCAGGCCTGTTCATCCTTCTCTCCTCGGTTCCTCTGATCTTTGCAATGGGGGGGCACAGCAGTTCAACTCCCCCTGGTGCCTTTTTAGTCTCCCCAGCTTCTCCCCTGGCAGGAAGATCTGTCCCTGATGCAGCAGCCTCCCAGATGCCCCAGGCTGGAGGTTGCAGTACCTTCAGGCCAAACAGTCTGCCTCAGTACTTTTGAGCAACCAAACTCAGGGGCCCTCCTGCACAGCCCCAGTGGCTGTCTGGCTCCTTCCTGTTCCTTATGCTTGAAAGGAGAGAGAGAGGGGGTGGAGAGGGATGCAGCCCCAGAGCCTTTGCCAGGCAAAACCACCAAAACAGCCCTCTGGTTTCCTTTTCGGGGGCCTGGGATTCTCTTTCCTCCTGTTCCTCCACCCTGCTTTCCTTCTCTCCCTTCCAAACTCTCCTCTTCCTCACACCAGCCCTGCCTTTCTCCTTCCTCTCTACTTCCTGCTGTGGGGAGGAGTAGCCAAAGCCTCCCTGCTAGCAGTTTCCTCCTCCCTTGCTTTTTTGAGGGGGGGGAGAGCTGCCTTTTTTCTTTGTAGGAACCCAAAACAAGTAGCATGCACTTTTCTAGCTAGACACCTGGTTCCTAACTAGCACCAACAATAATCACAGTCACAGCTAGGCTTGCATCAGGTCCATCCACATCAATGGACCAGGTGCTAGTACCCCCAGGACAAGGCAGCCCCCCCGCCCACCTTACGTAAGCACCAGGCTGGGGGGGGGCTTACATGTGGAATGGAGGGGAGATACTATGAGAGCAGGCTGGAAGACCTGAATATATACACCCTGGAGGATAGAAGGGGCAGGGAGGATATGATAGAGACATTCAAGTATCTGAGGGGAATCAATAAGGATGGGGAAGACAGGGTCATTAAGCTAAGGAGGGTGAGGTACACCGGGGGCATGGGCTAAGAATAGAGGGGTAAAGATTTAGGAGGGAAATGAAGAGACACTATTTCACAGAGAGGGTGGTAGCAAAATGAAATGCCCTACCAGAATGGGTGGTATCATGTAAATCTGTGAACAGCTTTAAAAGGGCATGGGACAGGGAACTGGGGAGAGTGAGGGTGGGGGAGGTGGGGAGTGGCAGTGGGATGTCAAAGGGGAGGGGGTGGGGCAGCTGTAAACTAGGGGTGTTAACTGCACACTCGAGCAGACTTAGATTGATCAGGTGGTCTGTTTCTGCTGGCACATTCATATGTTCGTAAGTTCGTCTGTGTGCCCCAGTGAATTTTATTTTTTTAGCCCTTAAAATTAATAGTGTTTTTTGTCAGCTGAAAATTTTTTTAATTCCCCTTTAATTCATTATTTATTTATTTATTTAGTTTTTGTTGACCGGGTAAGTGTGCTAGCCAACATGTGACTATTTTCAGGCACGACCCGGGAGGTACAGTTACAGAACACAGTGATACATAAAAAAATTACACAAAGCAAGATACATTGGCAAAGGACAAAAGTCACACAGTGTAGTCAAAGCATAACAATTAAGGATAAACTTACCCGTATTCATTGCTGATAATTAGGGGGTGAGGTGGTAGGGGACAGGTGGATGGGTAAGGCATGAGAGAGGGAGAAAGGGGGAGTAGAGCCAATAGTGAGAAAAGGGGAGGGCATGAGGGAAGGTTAAGGCGGCAAGTGCGGCATTAGCGGGAGAAGGTTACCACCTGCAGCCGGGTCGGTGGAACCGGGAGTCGGCAGGAGAGACGGAGAGGTCTGGGAGCAGGGGAGAGTAACTATGGGTGCAGAAAATAGGAGAGGGTGATGTGCAGGAGACGGTGGGAGGGACCAGGTGCAGGGTGTAGAGGATTTGAACTAAGGGGATGGGGAGGACAGGAAGGTGGGGGGGGCAGGTGGGAAGGGGTATATATGGGAATAGGGATGATGGGGCATGGAATAAATTGGGAGCGAGTGAGGGAGGTTAGATGGAGTGCTCCTAGTAAGGCAGGCGGCACAGAAGGAGGGAGAAGAACAAGAATTAAGTGGCGAATATGGCATTGGCGGCATAGAGTAGCAACCTGCGGCCGGCGGTGGAACTAAGAGACGGCAGGAGAAGAGGGGAGATCGGGAAGTCATAGTCGGACGCAGACAGGTGGGCGGTAAGATAAATAAGAGAGGGAGGGTGATGACAGAACAAAAGGGGAAGAGGAAAGAATGAAAGGAGGAATTGATGGCAGGAGAGAGGGGCAGAAAGGTGAAAAGAGGGTAAGGAGGGTGTACTGACATTGGCGGTACAAGGTTGCAACCTGCAGCCGGACCGTGGAACCGAAAAGACGGCGGAGAGGGGAGTAGAGGGCGCTAGAGGGGGTGTAGCGGCAGAGAGCAGGTGGAGGGAAGGGCAGGAAAAGGGGAGGTAAGGATAGAAAAGGTACTGGAGGAATGGCTAAAGTGGGAAGGAAGAGAGGAGGCGAGGATGGTTAGGGTTACAAGACCAGAGGGTGAGGGTTAGGAAGGAAGGATGGTAGGAAATAGGCTCAGGGGACGAGGCGAGCTAAGTGACTAGGCAGAAGTAGAGAACTTACAACAGGATGTTACAGTTACATCAGCATATCAGGGTATGAGTACAGGCATCAGAACACACGATTATACAGCATCATCAAACATAAAAGAAAACAAGTGCAAGTGCATATCATTCAAAATAGAGGAGGGAGGAGATCTGGTTAGGAACATGGGATTCAAGAGGGATCAAACAAACACATTTGTCCATCGAGGCAAGGAAAGTTCTGAGACTGTGCTTAAATGCAGCATGGGAAGGAGCATTTCTTAGTTCCAGGGGCAACAAGTTCCAGAAGTGAGGGGCAGCATAACTGTAGGATCCAGAACCCTTGTTTGTACGGCAGAGAGGAATATGCAGACCAGACACCTTACAAAGCCAAAAAATAAAACAAAAAAAGGCAAATCATTGGTGGGTGTATATGATGCTCATCTTTATAAAAGATCGGGTTTTTGAGTGTTTTAAAATTACTTAAGAGTTATGTCTTTTTTCTTGGTGTTGAAGTTCTACTATTTCTTGAATTGCCAGTGTTACTTGGTCACCTCTGGAGGTATCTCCTTGCCTTTGTGTGCCGCTGTGGCTGGACCGGTCATGTGTGTTCGCGCACATTGTTCCAGGGGAGTTTATTGATTTACCAACATGCATTTTCCTCACTAATTCCCACAGTGTTTCTCATGGCTCTTATCCTTATCATTACCCATATGCAGCAAGTTCTGCTCTTAAAACATTCCCCTCCTTTCCCATCCCTTCCCTGTCAGAATCAATATGTTTTTGTTTTATCTCCTTTGTTCTCTTCCTCTTTCCCTACCTCTGCCCTGTTCTCTGCCTTGCTGTTCTCACTGACTGCAGATCTGTTTTTTTTAAATAAATCACTGATAAATGGAAATTATCCTAATATTTTGTAATGGGCAAACAAGGACAAACTAGTCTGCCATTTGGAGAACTTTATGCGGTTCAACCATCAAGGTTTGTCCGCAGTAGACAGTATGTGTGCTCCCTATAGGAAGCAGTATAGTGCAGTGGGTTAAGGCGCTGGGCTGCAGATCTGGAGACCTCGGTTTGAATCCCACAGCCACCTAGGTGCATACTGTGTGATCCTGAGCAAGTCACTTAACTACCTTGTGCTCCCAGGTTGCATCTGGAAACAAGCTTTGGCTTAGTGTGCTACTTCTGGTTAAACAATGTTCCCTTTCCCTGTATTCTAGACAGTACATGTACTCCTTGCCATTGCATATGGTGGCTGGCCTAGGTGGTGAGAGAAGGTGAGAGAAGGGCTGTGCTGGCCACCGTATCAGATCCCCAGTGCGGCACTGGCCAATTAGGTATGGGGGGAGAGGGTGGTGTGCTCAATGTGGGTAGTGGGAAGGTGCGAAACACCAGGGCATATGTGATATATTCCAGGATGGGTGATCGGTGGGTGGGCAGTGCCACTGGACACAAGAGAAACTTCACTATGTACTGGGTCATGTGACCGGAGGATGGGGGGTGCCACTAGATACCAGGGACATCTGTTATGACATGGCAGTGGATTACCGGAGGGTGGGGGTGCCACTGGACACCAGGGAAACCAATATTATTACAGGGACAGGGATCAGAGGGTAGGACATCTCACTAAACACAAGGGCATCCATCACTGCAACATGTCTGGGTCAGGGGGTGTAGGGGAGCAGACAGCTGCAGTACCGCAGCCTGCCACCAGGGCACTGTGCCCCATTAAGTCAGGGTTTGCATAGGTGGCAACTTACGTCTGTTAAGGTGGCATTTATTGCCTGTGCAAACCTCTCAATTTCCAACTGCACTTGTATGCAGGGGAAGACCCTTCATCTGCATGGGTGCAGCAGTAACTTAGTGCTCAGGCTCTAAAGGCATTTGCTGTGCTGTGAGGGTGTCTGAATATAGACCATACCCATGAATCAGGCACAAAACTCGGTTAACATGGGCAAACACCCCTTAGCACCCCAAACATTTGATACAAGGTACAGTACAAAATAATTTAGATGGACTGCTCCACTGGAGTGGTGTAGTGAGTAGATCCAGGCCAGATATAGTAGATTCAAATAATCTCATCTGACAGTTATTTGACACCATGGTGCTTTGCAGACCATTTTTTTTCCTTCCACAAGGAACATAACGTGCTACACTAGGAAGCTAATGTTAGCTTATTGGCTACCACTTTCCAGCAAGTTGGTGATTTGGGGAAGGTACAGCTGGACTTTATTAACAGGAAGTTTTACACACCTTACACAATTCTGTGAGAGACTACATGGAGGGAAACTTGCCCAGGATTTCTGAGGAGTCGGCCAACTAAATCAACAGAATTAAAGGCATCCTCAGCCTGTTGAGAATCAACACGGATATGTGGAGATGTATCAGGGCATTATTCATGGACTTAGGCAAGAAAGATGCTCTGTGTGACTTGCATTATATACTCACATGTATCTGGGCTGGAAACACCTTGTTTATCCAAATATTCTGATAGGTATCCAAGGACAAGATAATACTACTGAATCTCATTATTCTGTGAATTTTCAGGGTTACAAGTCGCAGTTAGAGGAAAGGGAATAGTCAGAGAAGCAACAGGAGTCCTCAGCACTATCCTTGTTGATATTCAGAGGAAGACTGCAGATTAACCCAGTATGGACCACTTCAGGAAATGCTTCAAAATGCTTGCAAGAGTTTGAACACTTGCCACCAACTGTTCAAAAATAGGATGGCTGAGGTTAGAAAAGGACCAATAACAGGAGTTGCAATGGTCGTACAGCAGTGCTCCCTGTAAAAGGGGCAGTTTTTTGTGAAGACTGTTAATGACAAGTTACCGAACACATCTTTAGGCACAACTTTTTAAATACACCTCCATCTCTGGCTCCATGTTAGTGGGGAATTGTCAGTCTCACTGTGTGAATGGACCAGTGCATTATGGATAATGTACAGTACAGAGTCTAGTTCCATATGTGTGCATGACCAGTCCCTGCTAAGGGACTCCCTACTACATGTGTGAGACTCCCTGTAAGATGATGAATCCTTTATGGCCATGCTTCCCATATAGCGGAGACAGGTCAGCAGTCCACATCTCAAAGTTTCATGTTCTTTATTATCCTTTCCAGGTGATATTTTATTTGGTCCTAAGCTAGCTAAAACACTAAATATGGTTGCAACTTATGTCAGCAGATCACACCTCAAAGGTTAATTTTCTCAGTGACATTTGCAGAGGGTATGTTGTTTGGTCCATAGCTAGTTGAAATGCTAAAGGATATAAAAGGCAAGAAGGTTTTGTTGCCAGGGACAACAGTCATCAACCTTCATATACTACGTCTAGGAAATGAGGTTATAACAGATCTCAGTCATCTCATTGCAGTCTTTGATTCATCTAATTATGGCAGTCAGCAAGATAGAGGAGTGGGTATTTTTTTGTACACGTGATGGAGGTTCAAACTGAAGACTCAGCTTAACCAAATGAAAGTTTCTGGTTCATTATTTACCCCAAATAAACCCAATTCCTACTAGTTTTCTGGGTAGTAGGGATCATTCTACCAAGTTTGCAGGTGTCAACTGTGGTCAGATTATCCTTTTATCATCTGAGGAACATCTCCTGGATTAAGCACCTCGTTCTGCCTGATGACCTGCCAACTTTGGTTCATGCATTTGTGACTTCGCGTCTTGACTACTGTAACTCCCTATACCTAGGGATTCCTGGGGTTGATATCTGCTGCCTGCAGCTGGTGCAGAATGCTGCAGCCAGGTTGTTGCATGGGTCTACCCGATCCAGTCATATTACAGCTGTGTTATGCACTCTGCACTGGTTGCCTATTCAGTGGTGGATCACCTTTAAAGTTGGCTTGCTAACTTTTAGAGCCCTACACAGTATGGGTCCGAGTTACCTACAACAGCTTCTGTGTCCCTACTGCCCTGTCAGACCGCTCTGCTCAACCGACGAGGGATTGCTGGAGATTTCCAGGGTGCGTTTGAAATCTTCTGGAGCTCAGGCTTTTGCTTTTGCTGCTCCCACCCTGTGGAATTCTCTACCTCATCGGGTGAGAGTATGCCAGACAGTGGAGAGCTTCAAAACTGCTTTAAAAACACATCTATTTGGATGTGCTTTCCCTGTTGATTAGTATATTTTTCTTTTTATCTGCATTTAGTATTTTAATATTGGATATTTATATTTAACAATGCTGGAGTTTATTTACTTATTTATTTGTGTTTTTCCATTTTAGAATATGATTGTACAGCACTTTGATATTTTGATACTGCACTTTATAAATAAACGTTATTATTAATATTATTTTTATTATTATATTTCTCCATGCTATACTCAAAGGACTGGGAGTTTTTCCATCTTTTTGCTTCTTTCTACTTTTTGACTATGTGACTTCGCCAAACCAGCCACCGAACTTTACATATTGTTGCATCAAGGGAGGGAACCCACACACTCTGAACTTCTTGCTAGTTTTTCCAATTTCTCATATCATGAACCCCCCAGGAAATATCAAGCAATGGACCAGACATTGACTCACCTGCTCACCATAAGTAATAGTGCTGATACTACTTCAATAGAGGGAACTGGATCTCTACACATTTTACTGTGTTGTTTCCGAGAATTATAGAGGAGAATCATCCAATTCTCAATTATGGAATTATAGGTAGCTATAATTATTTTATCTGAACAGTCAGAACTGGTCAGCTCTCTGCTTTCAAGGTTTACATCGATCTATCTGATGAATATCTACATATCCCAATCTGTAGTGCTCTCAGAGTTTGTTGAGGTGGTGATTCAGGATCAGCACTTAGCTAACTAACTTTCCCCTTTGGACTGATCTCATGCCTAAGAGATTTTATGGAAACTCTAGCAATGGTCATGGTCTTCCTCCAAAGGGTGGACACCGTGTCACCTATTGGTAGATCTATATTCAGTGCATTGTTGAGACCATAGATCACATATTAGTCCAGGGGATTCCACGCATCCTGTAGAATCTTGCCTAGCTAGTTAACATAGAAAAAAAAGTTCCGTACAACCTTATCATAAGTTGAGACACTTGGGGGGAAATATTTGCACAGGTTTGGTTTAAGTGTCTCTATCTCAAGAGAGAGAGAGTGGATGCACTGAGAACAGATCCATCAATCCTATCAACCCAAAAATGCCTTCACTCTACATATAAGAGCCATTCTGTTACATATTCTGTCTCACTGGTTCCCAGTCTTAGAGCATGCTGTTCAGAGAAGATGGCAGAGACTCCCATATCTTCCAGGAAGCAGTCTATATCCAAAATGTACAGAATGCAGGACTTCAATAACTTTCAATGGATAGGCCAGACAGTTGGTTGTCTGACCTTCAAAGATTTCAGGGACGCAAATCTTCTGTTTTCTACAGAAAGGGGTGGGCAGAGCTCTTTTACCCAGCAGCCAATGTGTTCTGGTCCCGGTTCTATGGATAGTAATGAGACTTCATGAGAATTCCTATTGGGGTCTATGCAGATATAAACAAAACTTTTAAAACAGTCAGCAAGTCCAGGCCAACCTTTAGATCCCTGATACCTCTTTGGGATCTCCATGGTGTGCTCCAGGCATTTATGAGCTCCCATTTAATAATTACAGGTTTCAGAAGATGGTCTCTAAATCAGCATCTAATTCCAGGTAACAATGTGTTCAGCAAAATGGATTATAGTGCTCCAGGCTCTTTCATTTATGAAGCCTCCTTTGCCTTGATTTGTTTTCATCAGGATAAATTCATGCTGTGAACCATATTTTCTATTCTAAGGTCCTTACTGTTATTTTTTTTCTTTTTAATCAGGAGAGTATCCTGTCCTTTTGTTGCCATTAACTGACCAAGGACATGGCTAAATAACTACATGGCTTAGATGCTCTCTGGGAGGTGAAAATGTGCCTTGTAAAAACTTTACTATTTTATTGGTCAGGCAACCTACTCAAAGAAAGGTCAGGAAGCTTCCAAATCTACCTTGTTTAGGAGGTTAATTGAATTAATCAGAACAAAGAGCTGCTCATCTTCTACACAGTGCCTCAGGCAGTTAATCTGTCAGAACAACAGCCCAGCACTCACCTCCACAATAAAACAAACTCTGGCCAGAGTTGATAGGGCTGCAGCCAAGGTCTCTACCTTTGAGGGAGGCTGCAATTGTCACTGACTGGCTAAAACTACTGCCCACACCAGGGCACTTGCGTTGCTTGATACCACCCCCCTGATATGTTTGTTAAAGTAAGCTTTTGTTTTTTAATTGTTTAGCCACTCCTTTTCAGTGCGGCATACTTTATTTTATGCTCCCCTCCCCTTCTTTTCTACATTCCTATTGCAGATGTTTTTTAATTTTTTTCTAGTTCCTACACAGACATTCCCTATATAAAGTTTTAACTTTTTAAGTAATCTTTTTGTTAGCCGCATCTTTCATGTTGCTGTATTTTTGCTTTTCCTCCGCCTCCAGTCTTTCTTACTCTTCAACCTCGCTGCAGCAGCTTTTTTATTTTTTTGTGACTCCCCTGTCAGGCTGTTTAACTGCTTTCTTTTATCATAAAGTATTCTTTTTGTTAATCTGTGTCTTTCCGTTATGGGCATTTACTTTCACTTTTCCTAACTTTCTTCTCCCTTCTTTCTGCAATTCCCCCCTCCCCGCAGTTGCAGGAGCTTTTCCTTTTTTCCAGTTCTCCCACCCTGCCTATAGTAGTATTTATTTTTTATTTTTTTTGTAAAATGTCTTTTTCCTAATTTTGTAAAGTAATTTTTCCAAAATATATTTCTCCCTAGGTTCCGTCAGTTTGGGCACAGACGTTACTTTCACTTTTTCTTCTCCTTCTTGTTTTGTGTAAACCCCACCCCATCCCACCTCCAGTTCCAGAAAGCTTTTACTTCTAGTTCTCCTCCCAGCCCTTTGTAAAGTGTGTCTCTTTTCTGTTTTATTTTTAAATCTTTCTCCTCTGTTAGTTTATTTTCCAGAAGCAGCCAGCAGTGCGCCCCCCCCACTGCCCAATGAGTGAAGAAATTGCCTGCGTGTGATGGTGAGAGAGCAGAACATGCCATATGAACATAGTTTCTTGCAATATTTCCTGTAGTTCAAGTCATTCATGGCCAGCTTGGTTTCTGCTTGGATTTACTGAGCTGCAGGATTTTCGAGTGGCTCAGACTGTGGCAAATCCAAACTGCTCAGCTCTACATAGAATGACAGAAATTATGCCAATTCAGTATAGGTTTACTCCCAAATGGTTACATACAGTATGAACATACAGAATTGCCAGCAGATAAAGGTCTTCAAGTCTGCTCGATTGTGCAGCTAGCAGCCCTTATACTGCAGCTGCCCCTCCCTCCCCTCCTCCCTCTAGTGACCCTCCCCTTACCTTGTCCTATCCCCTTTTGAAACAGCCCACTGTTCTACAGGATATCACTTCCTTTTGCAATGCATTCCACCCAGACATCACCCTCTCCAAAAAAAGAAATGTCTCCTCATTTCCCTCCTGAACCTTCCCCCTTCCAATCTCAGATTGTGGCCGGAAGTGTCCCTCCCACCTCCTTAATTTGAAAAGCCCTTCTGTGCCAGTCTAATTTATTCCCCTTCACGTACTTGAAGATTTCAATCATGCCTCCATCCCTCCTTTCCTCCAAGGAGTACACGTTCAGCTCCCTCAGCCTGCTCTCATATGGTAAGTCCCCTAGACTCTGGATCATTTTTGTTGCCCTGTGCTGCACCGCCTCCAGTCACCTAATGTCCTTCTTCAGGTACAGTCACCAAAACTGCACGCAGTACTCTAGTACTCTAATAAACTACCTATATAGTGGCAGGATAACCTCCCCGCCAAGATGATATGCCTCTGGCAATACAACCCAGCATCCTGTTGTCCTTTGCAGCTGCCTTTCTACACTGTGCTGAGTTGTTCATTGCTCCTGTTATGATCACCCTCAGATCCTTCTCCTCCTCCATCTTGGGTAGTTGAATCCCCCTAACTGGTACCTTCTCCTTGGGGTTTTGGCTCTGAAATGTAGCATCTTACATTTCTTCGTATTGAACCCCAGCTGTCAAGTGTCCGAACAGGCCTACAATTTTGCCAGATCATCTTGTAACCCCTGCCACCCTCCTAAGTCATCCACTACTGCTTTCATCTTGGAGTCATCTGCAAACAGACTGATCTTGCTCTTGATGCCTATTGAGATATCTGTTATGAAGATCCCAAACAACACTGGTCCCAGTACTGAGCCCTGTGGCACCCTGCTTGTCACTGCCCTGGGAGATTTTTCCTGGCTCATCCTGGAGCTGCTCTTGTGGAGGGGTACCATGTGCACCATTCTCCAGTCCTGAGTTACACTCCCTGAATCCAGGGATGCATTGAACAGGTCAGGTCTGCCAAGGATTCTGCTAGGACTTCTGTCTGCTCCTTTAGCACCCTGGGGTATATACCATCTAGCCCAGGTGCCCTGTCCACCCTCAGTGCCCTCAAGCACTCCAGTACCCTGACCACTAGGATTTCTCCATCTGTCACCTCCTTCCCCCCGTGCCGACCCTCCCACCTTCTTTGGATATAGCTTCCCCTTTCTATTTAGAAAATACTGAGCAGAAGTACTCATTTAATGCTTCTCTCTGTTCTGCCCCTGCTTTCACCCACCCCATCCCTCTTGATCCTTACTATTTGGTTCTTACAACTCCTTTTCTCCCTGATATACCTGAAGAAGTTCTTCTCCCCCTCTTTGATGCCCTGTGCTAACCTGAGTTCCCTGGACACCTTGTCACCTCCCTTGACTCCTTCAGGTATTTCTCCCTGTCCTCTCTGCTCCCTGTATTTTTGTACCTTCTAAAGGTGGCTCTTTTCTTCCTTACTTTTCCATGACCCCCCTGCTCACCCAGCTAGGTTTCTTGGCCCTAGCCTTCTTACTCTGGAACTTTGTACTTGTTGCAGTTGCCTTCACAAGTCCTAGTTTAATGACCTCCCACTTCTGGTTAGTGTACATATTTGGATGGATCCTGGTCAGATACCCCTGTACTATTTCCCTCATCCTCCTGAAGTCAGCCCTTCTGAAGTGTAACACCCTTGTGCCCATTTCTACTCCCCATTCCCCATGTTTATTGTGAACCACACTTAGCAGTGGTCACATCACACCAGTGGTTCTTCCACCCTCATCTTCCTCACAAACTCAGCATTTGTCAGCACGAGATCTGGGGTGTTCCCTAACCTGGTTGGCTCGTTGACCATCTACAATAGGAAGCTGTCCTGGAAGGTGCTCAGAAGCACCTGCTCCCTCCTATTCATGGTGGCTGGGGTACCCCAGTCCTCTCCCAGTAGGTTGACATCCCCCACAATCACTGCACTGCCCCTCCCACAGGTTTTTCTGATATGTTACGCTAGTTCTCTGTCTAACTCCTCAGTCTGAGAAAGGTGGTCTGTACACCACTCCCATCCTGAAGGCCCTATTTTTGAAGTCCTGGAGCTGCACCCATAATGATTCTGTGTTGCTCTCCTTCCCTTCCTCTCTGACACACTTCAGTCTTCCCCTCACATACAGCACCCCCCCCATCCTTTCCAGTTTACCCTGTCCCTCTGAAATAAACTATAATCCAGTAGTGCCAGGTCCCAGTCATGGTAATGTGTGGCCCATGTCTCGGTGATGGCCACCATGTCCACCTCCTCATCTTCCATAAGAGCCTGTAACTCTGATGTTTTGTTCCCTAGATTCATAGCATTCAAAGTTACCACCCTCCACCCCACTTCCATCCCCCACTCTCTGTACTTGCTTTGTCTTTCTAGCATCCCCTCCTGATCTCTTCCTAAGTCCCTTGTTGCTGGTATGGGGATTAACCTTGTTCGGCTTCCCTTCCTGTGGATCCTGCCTGACTCCTGCCCACCTGCCACCCTCTCTTCTGGTTTAAATTCTCATTGTTTGCTAAGTATTCCCCCAGTTTCTGTTTCAATACCCTCCTTCCATCCTCACTTAAGTGTAACCTGTCCTTGCCATAGAGATCACCGCTCTCCCAGGTCCTTCCCCACCCCACCACCAGTCCATACCCTTTGGACTGACACCACTTTCCTAGCCACATGTTAAATTCCTCTATCCTCAGCTTCCTTGCCGTGCTTATCTTGGGTACTGGAAGCACCTCCGAGAAACTTACTGATCTTCCTGCCTTGCCTCCTCACAAATCAGCCCCAGCTCCTCAAACCTCCTCTGAACTGCATCTACCATATTTCCAGCCAGGTCATTCATCCCCAGTTCCAGAACTATGTGAGGTTCCCCCTACCCCATTAGCATACTTCAGAACAGATTGATCCACCCTTTCCGCTGTCATGCCTAGCATGGCCTCCACCCATATGTGACTATGCCTCTCCCTTGCTTCCTCATCTGATCCCTTTCAGAATCGAGTCTCCCAGCACTAGGATCCCATCCTTGTCATGTTCTGCTCACCTTGTCCTTCCTTTATCCCATTCTCTCCGTCTCCATTCCTCCTCGTCTTGCATTGCAGTTGTTCTCCCTTCCACTCCTGTTGTAATGTTCCCTGCCTCTGTCCTGCTCTCCTTCTCCCCTTTTTCCTCTGATTTTACCTCCTCTCTCCACTGGGCTCCACCTGCCTCCTCTCCCTGATGCATCCTCTCCCCCTCTTTCCCACCACTCTCCTTACTCAACCAGTCCCCTATACCATACTCCTCAACCCCTTGACCCCTCACATTCTCACTTTGTCTGTCATCAGCTCCTCTGCCCTGTACTTCCCTTTCACATCCCCCAATACTGCCAATACTTTTAACTGATTTTTCAATGTCTCTTCACTACCACCTATTACCTCCATCCTTCTGCTCCTCCCCTACTGCTGCTGACTCTGCAACTGTTAGATTCCTCCTTCCCTCTTGTTCTCCTTTTCTCCTCTTTCCTGCACTTGTTTGTCCTCTGAACTGGTACTCCTGTCTCCTTCCCCTATCTGCCGTGTATTCCAGCTCCTCCCCCCTCCCTCTTCAACCTGTCCTCCTTCCACAGTTACTCTCCTTCCCTCCCTAGGCACTGAGATAGCCACCATCCCAGCCCTCAGTCCCCTCCTAAGCTCTGTTTGTAAACAGCTGATCTCATTCTTAAGCTGCCTTATGTGCCTGCACACCAACCACCCTCCCACTCTCCATGCAATATTCAGAAAGATTGCTGCTCTGCAGTTGTTGCAGCCTACCAATCTTTCCATACTACTGTTAGCCACCAGCGGCCCCCTTCATTTTCAGTAGGAGGATACCCACACCACTGCTGTGATCCCTCCCATTCACCTTTTCCAGTTGTGCTCATGATTCCCTCAGCTCCCCAATACCTTACCCTCATGTGAAAGATAGCCAACCAACAAAGCTTGCCCCCCAAATAAATGCAGTCCACCCCTAAGTCCTAAAGCAAGAAGGACACCCCTCAATCATATCTTTAAAAGCACTTTTCTCCTTAGGCTGTGTACTGATGAAAAATGAAGAAACCACAGTATCCTCCTCATTGTTCTACCTGCTTATGCCTCCTAATATCTATCTGTGATCTCCTATCCATTTTTTTGATTTGTTTTGCTTTCAACATCCTGTGTGGTTGCAGAATGTTGCAAGGAACTATGGGAACTGTCCTATAAATGAAGGCTGAGCCTTGGGGTGGGTGGGTGAGATCAACCCCATAGGCTGTGTTCAAAAACAATCATCCAAGTAATTTCCAGGCAGTGGCTTTTCCAGCCATACTTACTCAGACACCACTAGACACTTCCACAACTGTAGCAGAGACAAACAGTAGCCCCCTAGTCAGCCCAGCAACTTGAAGCTACTAAAATCAAACACAAGGCAGTGAAATTAACAGAATTTCAGTCAGAACAGTTCAAATCCCAAAAAGCATGGAATAATCCCCCAGGCACATACCACCTCCCAGTACAAGCTAAGACAATAAAATCAAAACAGCAGGAACACATGCTTCCCTTTTTATGTTTGCTTGCACGCATGTGCAAGAAACATAGTGCCATCATCCGAGATTTTGGAGGTGTGGCAGCCCTCTTCCAATTCAGTCTGTGTGTTTGTAGGTGTGGCTGCAGTTCTCCAATGCCTGCTGGAGCTGTCTATGACAGCAGTCCAAAATGCAGTGGCGTACAGTTGAAAGGGGGAGCTATGCTTCAGTGAGCAGTGATAAGATATTGCCTGCTCATGCACGCCTCCCCACACACACACGTACACACACACACACCTATACTGTGTCTCACCCCTGACTGTATGAGCCGACAGGGTGCCAATCCCCGCCGCTAAGCGCGCCCAAACAGAGTTGCATGCCACGCTTGGTGCCCACCCCAGCATGGCTACACATGTATAGCCAACGGGTGGCCAATCCCCGTCAGCTCCACTGTCCCCCTCCAGAGTAGGGTGCCACCCTGGGAGCCCACCCCAGCGTGGCAACAGATGCTGTCGCTGATGGGGGTGCCCAATCCCCAGTGGCTCCACACACCCCACAAGCTGTCCTTGTGCCATGCTGGGAGCCCACCCCAGTGGCAAACATCCCGCGTCCTCCTTCTTTGTTAAAAAAACCTGCATAGAGAAACGGTTCCTCGCTGTTCTTACCCCACCACGCCACCCACTGCACCCTGCCTCCCCACACACCCCCACCCCATACTTACTCCGGACTCTGGCACAACGATCTTCGGTGGACTGGGAACATGTCTGCACTCTTCAAAGACAACCGCGAACTGAGGAAATGCCGGTAAGCTGTATAATGTAATGAATAGGGTTTTTTCAATTTTGCTGCATATCTCAGGCATTTTTTGGAATTTTGGCACCAGATTTTCAACATGGTGTTTTTGGGACCCCTCCTCATGAATTCTGTCACTGCCATGGCATTAATCAGGGCCATAGGGTGATTTCACAGTCACTGCACAAAATCACCTTTCGGGACTGATTAATGAAATGACAGTGCTAGTGTTCATAAGGTGGGCTCTCAGAAAGCCTATGTTGAAAATTTCGTGAAAAAATCCTAAAATGACTGTTTTACGGAGCATGCATGTGTTCTGTCTTACATCACAAGTTCGCCGAATTTTCAATATTTTCACCCAGATTTTCAACATTGCCATTTTTACACACCACCTTATGAGCAGTACAGCTGTCATTTCTACTGCTCACCCAAAATATGTTTCGCCAGCATGTAGCAACACAATGGCGCAGTCGGTGTGCAAACTCAATGTATGGGACACATTAAGAAAATCACAGTCACACTGTTCATGAGCAGAAGTGCTAAAATGGCTATGTTAAAAATTTGGTGAAAAAATTCCCAAAAATAACTGTTTTACAAGTGTTTGTTGCGCTGATCCTATGCACGCTCATAAGTTCGCAAATTTTAAATATTTTCACTCCAGATTTTCAGCATTGCCATTCTACCACACCTCCTTATGAGCAGTACAGCTGTCATTTTTCACTTCTCACCCACAACGTGTTTCCACCCATGTAGCGCACAATGGCGCAGTCGGAATGCAAAATCAATGTATGGGACACATTAAGAAAATCACAGTGACACTATTCATGGGCAGAGGTCTTAAAATGGCTATTTTGAAAATTTGGTGAAAAAATTCCTAAAAATGACTGTGTAATGAGTGAGCATTGCGCAGTTTCCACGCACCCTCATAGGTTCATGAATTTGTAATATTTTCAGTCCACATTTTCACCAGTGGTGTTTTTCCACACTTCCTTATGAACAGTACAGCTGTCATTTTTCACAACATGGCTGAAATCTGTTTTCACATTTTCAGCACAGAAATGCGTGGTCGCTGTGGGAAATCATTGCTCGGGACAGATAAAGAAAGTCACAGTGACACTGTTCATGACCGGAGGTCCCAAAATGCCTGTGTTGACAATCTGCTGTAAACAATTCCCAAACTAATTACATTACAGGTGCACGTTGCACAGTTTCTACGCATGCTCATGACTTCACCAGTTTTTGAAATATTTTCACTGCAGATTTCCAACATTGCCATTTGTTATACCTCCCCATGAACAGTACAGCTGTCATTTTTCTCATCCTGTTCAGAATGTGTTTTTGCACCTATGGTGACAAATGCAGTAGTCACTGTGCAAAAGCAGCTTTCCGCTAACAAACTGATATTGCCACTGTTCATGAGGTGGGGGTCACAAAAAACCCATGTTAAAAATTTGGAGTGAAAATACCAACGAATGCATGAAGCGTTAGGGTTTCCGACCATAACACCTCACCATGTTGAGAATGACAGGCATCAGGACTGTGACTTGGGATTGTCACCTGCAATGCTCATACCATTCCACCCCCACCCACACCCTGCAGCCACTGAGAGGCATCGATGTGTGCCTTGGACTCTTTGGTCCCAAAGTTCACCCCATTCTCCTATACCGCACCCATCTCACAATATTTCCTGATGGAATGGGGTGCGCATAAGGGCCAAAGACCCCAAGGCACACCGTGACACTTGTCGGTGTCTGCACAGTAGGGTGTGGTGAAATGGCATGGCCGTTATGCCTGATGACCCAAAGGCACTCCCCAATGCCTGTCACTATCTGCAGGGTGGTGATGGGGTTGGCTTCAGTTCAATACTTCACTGCCATTCCTATTATGCAGCTTTGTAACTCCTACACTACCAATGCCAATGCCAGCAAGCAAACATTCAGCATTGACAAATGCTTGTTAGTTTCTCTTCCCTCAAACAGCAGGAACAAACCCTGTCTTGAAGTTTATCCTCCTGCCGGCTCCAAATCCAAACTGCTGTTCCTGCTGTTTTGATTTTATTGTCTTAGCTTATACTGGGAGGGGGTATGTGCCTGGGGGTTTATTCAGTGCTGTTTGGTTGGTACTTCTTTGCTGTGTTCAATACTAAATTTGTGTCGGGCTTTTGTTTATGTAACTTCAGCCCTCAGATTTAAGAAAAGAATAAGTTTTACTCTCCCTAGAAAGTTCATGCATGGAAAAGGATGGAGCCTGACTAGTTGGCTGTTGTTGCATATTACTAAAGATGCTGATAAGGAAGAACTTTCTGACACATTTATGGAAAATTGGGTAATCCTTGCTTACTGTAAGCTCTCATTATTTGGATCAAGATTTAGTTTTCAAATTAGTCAAGAGTCTAATCTAGTTTTCTTTCTTTTTCATATCGCTCAATCTTGGCATGTCTATCTAAAACATTTTCAAACTGCTTTGACAGATCACTTGAATTATGTAACAGGGTCTCAAAATCAGTTTCCATTTACAATGAATACTGTAGGTCCAGGTACTGTACTGATGTGAAACAAAAAACAATATATTGATTTATTTATTGAAAACTGGTAACAGGGAAAGGCATACTGAGCAAAGACTGATTTTCAGGTGTAACCTAGGGGAAGGGAAACAGAGAAAACAAATACATACAATGAATGAAGTGCAGTCATGTTGTCAACATGGGCAGGTGTAGGCTTCCAAGCAAACTGAACAGTAGGTAATATGTAGTAGTACAGTGCTATGAAGAGACTGGTAAAATTAGTACAATCAATAGCAAAAACAATAAACAAACAAAATGATAGGTTAGTGGCAGAAGACAATGTTGGTGAAAGAGCAATTAGGGGCACAGGTTAGCCTCTTCCTGAACAGACACAGGAGGCAGTGAAGAGTAGTTTTAGTTGCTAAGTGAAGGAGTGCTAGGAGGAAGACAGACAAAGTGAGGAAGGAGGAATATTTCCAAATGAAGGGAAGGCACTAGAAGATGGCTGACTACCAAAAAGCTAATTTGGAGTGAGAAATGGAGAAAGTATGGTAGTCCCTGTGGCAAGATAAGGCCATGCATTATTGTTCTAATCGTATTTCATGTTATTTTATTTGAGAAATGCATCAGGGATGCTCATAGTGTCCCAGTCTAACATGCAAGGGATCATGGTACAGAGAAAACATGGGCCCTAAACTTAGATAATTTCTTGTTACCTGACAGAGAAACTGTTAGCTGCTAGTCAGAGACTACAGCGTGATTAGAATATTTAAAAGGAAACAAAAGGGACTAATTAAGAAGGGCTAAAAGGTCAGGAATCCATTTGTGTCTGAATAGCCCAAAGCCTCTAGTGGTGCGTTGCCGTCTGGATCCATTTTGTCCCTGCAAGTCTACCCTGATTTAATATAATTACAGCTGAATGGACTAGCATTTAGGCAAATTACTGTATTGTGTTTAGCTTGATTATAATCATTTTAAGGGGAGGGAGGCTGGATCTTCTCCTAAAATTCTGGTTTAAACTGGCTGGCCTCTAAGCCCTTTTGCTCTCCTATTCAGAAATGAACTTTTGATTTTTGAAATAAAATATTAAAACCTGATTAGTTGTGTAGCCATGGAGATGGAATGCTAGCCAACCACAGGGCAAGTCAGAATCGCTGAAGCTGCCCTTTGATAAACCCTATAAAACAGGGGTGCAAGACTTTATCAGTGCCTTTTATCTTTTTGACTTTGGTGAAAGAAGCTGCTTTGCCTGGACCTGTCCTGCTAAGAGAGCAGAGGCAATTTCTTTTTCAAGACTTTTCTCCAGGTCCATAAGAGCCAAGATTCAACTACTTTTCTAAGATCACTTTGCACTTCAAATTCAGTAACCAAGGACTTGAGGTAGAATTTTACCTTCAGAATTTTAAAGTGTAGGTTTTTATTGTATATTTCCATTTTCTTTTCAATATCCTGTAACCAGTGTTTAAAATTATCTGTCTTTAAGCTATTTACTGCATTTATTAATTAATTAATAAAGCCTTTGGCTTATTTTAAGATCATTCTGCCAGTGTCTTTTGTGCATGTTGTTTTGGGAAAGGGTTGTTCAAACTATACCATGCCTGTAGGACTGCTTAAGGGTCAAACACTACCAAAGTAAAGTACCACAAAGGACTCTGTGGATGAAAGGAATGGAGGAAATATGAATGGTCTCAAGAAGGAATCTGTGGGGGGTTGAAACAGTCTCCGCATTTCTGGGGAAAGACACATAATAGGTTGTATAGGCCCCCCCCCCGAAGGCCTATACATGTCTGTGGCTATCTGGTTTGTTGTGCAGTGGTGGAGAGAGTTCTCTCCCAGAAACACAGAATAAGACTGTGTTTGCACCCCATGACCAGGAGAGAGGGAACCCTGGGATCCTCTGGGATACATTCATTTGTGAAACAGTGAGTGTGCTAAATGGACAGAGTAGGGATATCCATGACCCTGATCACAAGGGAATTCAGTGTAGCCCAGGGAATTCTAGCCCAACAGGAGTGGGCTTGTGACAGTCCCCAGAGCAAAAAGCATAGGAGGCAGAGAAGTTGGAAGGCAGAAGAGAGGAGCGATAAGGAGGAGGAAGAGACAAGAAACAGTATTTAGAGATGAAGGAAGCAATGACTGACTAGGTGGGAGGCAAGGGATGCAAGAGAAAGGCTGGTATAATGTGAGCAGTGTTGGGTATGAGAAACAGCATTGGCAGTAACCTAGCAGAAGACATTGCAGTCTGGTAAGAGAGGAGGAGGTGGCAGTGCCATAGACCACATTGTCATAGTCAAACACTAGAAGCACCATCTTGGTGACAATTCATGGTGGACTGGGAGTAGAAGGCAATCCTTGTGGAAGAGGACACTGAGCTTGGGGCACAGCTTTCCATTGGATGACACCAACATGGGTGGAAAGGTTTAGTCTGCTATCCAGTTAAACCACTAGATATTGAAGTTGTGGGTGGCCTCAGGGGGAGTGCCAACCAGGGTGGAAAAGACAGGGGAGGAAGGGAGCCTGGCAAGTTTATGGCTTGTGCTAAATGTCATGGACATCTTCTTCTAGGTATTGACTCAAAGTTGTCGGGACTGGAACCGGCATTGGACATTATTAAGGTCACAATGCAGCGATGCTTACAGGGCTGGCACCAACACAACTGAGGCAAACAGTATAGTATCAGCTAAATACATATGAATATGTGAGCTGAGACAGACAGAGGGGAAATCATTGAAAAAACTGAGAACAGCATGGGGCCTAGATGGATCCTTGAGGGACTCCCTACTGTATAGGGAGGGGACGATAAGGCACTGGAAACCTGCATAATCTGGAGATGGTGAGTAAGGTGTGATTTGAAACAGTTGACAGACCTTACCTTCTCAACTTATCCAGAAGGACTGGGTGGGCAACTGTATCAAAGGCCTTAGGAAGGTCAATGAAAATCACAGCAATGATGTGCCCCTGGTCCATCCTGTTGAGAACAGAGTCAGTGATACACAGGAGAGAGGAAACAGTGAAGTGGATTTTCTGGAAGCCAGACTGGAACAAAGAGTGGCAGTTTTGTGGAGTAGAGGAATTTAGCTGGCTGGAACAAGATAAGCATTTCCTGTAGCTTGGCAAGTGTAGAGAGAAAGGCAGACAGGTCAAGATTTGCCAGGTGAGGTTGGGTCAACACTTTTGTGCAGGGGAGAACCTTGGGAATCTTCTGGAGCAGAATCAGGCTGTGGGGGGGTCAACTGGGAGGAAGAGAACTGAATGCCTGACAGCTGCTGTGCCCTCCTGGGGGGATATGCTGTGCTGGTACAATGCTGCCACCATGTGTGGGGTGGTGGCAGGGGAATGGCAGAGACATCACCATGGAGTACTGGATATTTTTGGGCATGGCGCATGCATGCCTCCACATGCACATGCACTTGCACCATTGCACACCACTGATTGTGGGGAGAAAAGAGGAAACTAACCAGTGGATGACTCCCAGCCCATCCCTGACCTGCACCACCACCTGGTGCCACCTGCCCAACCAGAGTGTGCACCATGGGGAGGGAGGAAGGACCTCCACTCCTGAACCTGACAATGGGGAGGCAACCCATGGAGGAACACAGCAGGTAGGTGCCAGGGAGGTTGGCAGTCAATAGAGGGTCAGGCTGGGTGCAGACAGAGGCTGACAGACTGTAAATAAAAAAAAAACCTTGATAAAAAAGAATGTGGGTTGGGGGCAGCAATAGCATGGCCAGAGAGGTGGAGAAGTTTGGGGTTCAACCCATATGAGCTAGAAACTTTGGAGAGGTTGACAGGAAAGGACACGTAAGGTCTCCAGTGCATAGATGGAGAGAAGTGAAAGCAATGATCAGGTGTTAGTTGAGAAAAGGATGACTATGGAATTGGAGTAAGAGAAGGAGAGTGTGTAGGAGGGATTGCAAAGGTAGTGAAAAATTTATTAAACAGAGAAGCAACTTGAGAGGGGTCGATATAGGGGAATAATTCTCAAACAGGACGGGCAAGGAGGAATGGGAGGTGGTCAAAAAGGGAATGTATCACTTCCTAGAATTTGTCAAGAGACTTAAGGTTTTTCTGGAGGTCAGAGGCAAAATAACATGCTCTGGCAGCCCTTGTGTCCTTGGTACAGGAATGTCTCAGCCTCCTGTATGTGAGGAGATCTAAGCAAAATGCAACAGTTTAAAGGGAGATCAGGCAGCATAACATGCCCTATAAAGAATAATGAGGTCAGCTATTATCCAAGGGTGGTGAGATCCTCTCATGTGGGACTTTTTAAGGGGGGCATGTTTGTCCCATATGTACATGAACTTTAAATGGAACAGGGACAGGGCCTCATCAGTGTCAAATGTAGTAAGGATGGGTAATCAGTTAATGGCAAGGAAGTCAAGGAAGAGAGAGTCAAGATCAAATGAGAGAGTACCAGCCTTGACCAGACAATTTTGGAGGGGGTGCAGCGGGGAGCTGAATTTTCTTGATGCAGTAGGTTATATGTTGTGGTCACTAAAGGTGTAAGGAAGTGTACCAGAAGCAGCTATATGATGAACATGTAAGGAGAGGACCTAGTCAATTAGGACATGGTTGGAGTAGTGGGGATTGAATTAAGTCTGTTCAGTTCTAAATTGGGAGAGACTAAGAGATTCAGTTGTTGAACAGTGTGTTTAGCAGCAGGGAAGAGCTAATTAATGTTATTAATCAATTCCCCAGAAAAGAAGTAAGAGGCCAAGGAGGAGAGAGCATCAGACAGTGCAGAGACAGATTTTGGGGAGCAGAGATACTACCAAACAAGATGGGTTATAAGGAGAGAAAGTAAGCTTAGATAGAAGAAAATCATGTGAAGAGGGTACTGCACTACTTAGAAGAAGAGAGAAGATGATTCCCTGCTGGTGTAGAGGGAGACACCTCCACCACATTTGCCTCAACTGCACCTAAAGACGTTGTAGTTGGAAATGACTACATCTTTGTCAGAGAGCCAGGACTCGGTGATGCAGGTCAGATGATTTATTCTCAGTTGCTTTATCTTATGTTCCAGACTTGGTAGTTAGGATGTATTTTAACTGTAACTCACAGCACTGCCCTGCTCCGTGACCATATGGGTGCTTTTCCTTCAAGGAAAAGAGTTTAAATCTAGAGTCTGCTGACACAAGTCTGTGTCACTAGTAGTTAAAGCGTCACTTCAAAACAAAGTAAAACATAAGCTTCATACTGGAGAGGACAATGCTTTAATTACAGAAACATGGGACACTTGAAGTAGTCTGCATATCAATCTATAAAACTTTTAAATGACTCAAATTACCAATGTCACTGTCCCCACTTTAGATGACGCGTACAGTGGGACAACATGTACACCTGCGTTGGCAGGCATTTTGATATCACAGAATCTTTATCAGCTGATCAGCTCTGTAGGGAAAAGTCTTTTACATTGCAGATTTACATGGTCAAAAAGATGTCTACTGCTAAATAAAGATGTTGCAAAGTGTTAATTAACTGGCAAAATTCAGGTAACGGGGCCATATTCACTTTTGTAAACACCTGATGAAGTTTGCCTAATTTCTAGGCTAAATTCACAACCATTTCATGGCCACTTGGCCTATGTACTTTATGAGTGAAGATTCCAGTGAACTTTGCCTTAAGTTAAACTTAGACAAACTTTGTTGGGCAGAGAATTAGAGAAGGGCTTGGTAAACAAGTTACTGCCAGTCACGTGGTACAGCCTTATCTACGTACAGTATAGTGTGTGTATGCAATTTCACTTTGCCGTTCTGAGAATGAAGCATGGTAGTTACAGATCTGCTCATCAGATTGTTTCTTAATTGAATTCAACTAGTTTTTTTTGTAGGGCTTTTAGCCAGTATCTTTTCTAAATTTGCCAAGTAGTGTGTATAGGGTTTTAGCTTCATTATATGCAATATGTATTTCTCTTCAGCTGTAATTTTCATTGGTTTTCTCACACCTTTTTTCTGACTAACTTGCCTTACTGATTTTTTTTTCCAGTTTGATTGCTGGGCTTTTTCTCCTCTCTTCTAAAATATATTTTCTTTACCTTGCTCTTGGGAGATATATATATACATCACACACACACACACACACACACACACACACACTAGGTGAAGACATAAATGAATCCATTTATCTGAGTAACTGTGTGTATAAATGTAGAATCTTACCTTTATGTATACAATTACTATGTCGCAATCCATTTATATACACAGTTTCTATGTCATCACACTCCCACCACCCATGAGCCAGCACTGCTTTCGCTTTTTCACTGCCTAACACACATGCACACAACTGCTCTCTAGCTACTGTTTTCTACACATTTTCGCTGCAGTGCACTTTAAATATTAACTTCCATTTACCACTTAGCTTTTTTTTTACTAAAGAAGAAGAAGAATCAGCATTTATATAGTGCTTTTCATACACAGTGCATCCCAACGTGCTTTACAGGTGATGCTAGCCTGATAATGAAGTGACTGAATGTGTAGTGGTGGCCATATTGTGCATCAACACCCACACGCAGCCTGGACAATTGCATGAACTGGTTATATGGGAAGGGGAAGATTGGCCAGGATACTAGGGAAAGTCCCATATTCTTTTGTGAAGAGTGCCTTGGGTTCTTTTTACTTCCAACTGGACTGCATCACAGATGGGTAGAAGGAACCTCAGTTTAACATCTCATCTAAAGGACGGCACACCCCAACAGTATAGCACCCCGCTAATGCTGCACTCAGGTGCCAGCATTCTAGGTATGAGTTCAATCCCAGTGTGGTATGATAACCCACAACCTTGAGGTCCAGAGGCAGATGTGCTACCAACTGAGCTATCCAGCTCTCTTCTTTTCACTTGACCAGCTTCAATTCCCACAATAAGTGGCAGAGCACACAACTTCACACACTGGCCAAAAAAAACAAAACATGTAAAGCACATTTTTTTGTTTGTTTGTTTAAAACAACAACAAAAAAACACTGCCACTCTCCAAAGAAGACCTCTACCAGCAGTTATCCTGTAACAACCGCCGCTGCTCTGCTCCCCTCCATTAGTCGTTCCTCCACAGGAGCAGACTTTTAATTTTCCCTGGGGGCAGGCTCATCTAATAGCCAGGGGTATGGGGCCACCAAGGCCCCCAGAAGCTCTGGGATTTTTTGTGTTCTGCGGTGCATTTTGAGGGTTATACAGAAGCGATATCACAGTAAATAGATTCCTCACTCTGCAGTGCTCTTTTGACAGACTGACAGAACTAAGAGGGTAAGAGTCCACAAAGTATGGAAAACAAAAGAAGTGTCACTTCCATATCGGCAAGAAGTAAAAATCATGAAAGCACAAGCACTTGAGAAAATACTACTCTACCTTTGTTGAAGTGCCCAGTGAAAAAAAATTGTGCAACACAGCAGGAAGAGTGCCATAGCACCTATAGAATCCTGAGCAGCTCATTGGCATCCACAAACCTGTTTCACATTATTAAAAATAACTCTTCTTCAGAGGTGAGCACCCCCTGTAAGGGTCCAGTATTTTATTTATTCTCCCTATTCAAAGTGTTTTCCTGTCTCCCCTACATCAATACATTTTTAATTATGCCCCACATAAGGCCCCATTATTCTACCTTAAACGTTCTCATATGTATGTTGTTATTTTTAGCATTTTCTGCAATAAATTTTCAGACAGCACCTTCTACTTGCAGATCAAGCTGGGTTGGAGTTTCACACTATGATTGATGAATGATGATGTTATAAGAAAAAGAAAGAGCTGCTGGCTTTGGCTTACCCCCCATAAATAACAGACACAAGGTCAAACTAACAGGGTAGTCAAGATAGAAACATAGAAACATAGACTTTGACGGCAGATAAGGACCACTTGGCCCACCCAGTCTGCCCATTTCCCCTACCAACTGGATAAGCTGCAGATTCTGGTTAACCAACAGTCTACTTCCTGCAACCCCCCACTATAATTGCCTTGTGTCTGTCCCATGCATGTTTGAATTCCCCCACTGTTTTAGACCCAATGACCTCCTCAGGAAGGCTGTTCCATGTATCCACCACTCTCTCCATGAAAAAAAAATGTCCTCACATTACGCTTGAGACGTCCCCCCTCTATCTTTAAATTGTGCCCCCTTGTTCTTACACATCTCTTTTTCTGAAAGATGCTACCCTCCTGGACTTTGTTGATTCCCTTGAGGTACTTGAATGTTTCTATCATGTCCCCCCGTCCCTCCTTTCATCAAGAGTATACATATTAAGCTCTCTCAGTCTCTCTTCATATGGTTTCTGCAGACCCTGCACCATTTTAGTTGCCCTCCTCTGGACTGCTTCCATTCTGTCTATGTCCTTGCGTAGATGAGTCTCCAAAACTGCATACAGTACTCCAGATGGGGTCTCACCAACTGTCTGTATAGAGGGACAATCACTTCCCTTTTTCTACTTGTGTTGCCCCTTTCTATGCATCCCAGTATCCCCCTGGCTCTCCTTACCGGCTTTTCACATTGCTTACCCACCTTTAGGTCATCTGATATGACTACCCCCAGGTCTCTTTCCATTTTTGTTGTTGTTAGTACCTCCCCTGCTATTGTGTACTCTTCTCCTGGGATTTTGTTTCCCAGGTGCATTACTTTGCACTTCTTTGCATTGAATCTAAGTTGCCATATGTCTGACCATTCCTCCAACTCTTGCCAAGTCCCTTCTCATCTTTTCTACCCTCTTGTATATCAACTCTGTTACAGATTTTTGTGTCATCTGCAAAGAGGCATACCTTTCCTCCAGACCTCTGCAAGGTCACCTATAAAGATGTTAAAGAGGACTGGACCCAGCTGAGCCCTGAGGTACTCTACTAGTAACCCCCTTTCTTCGGAATGTGTTCCATTCACTATTACCTTCTGTGTCCTGTTGTGCAGCCAGTTTGTTACCCAGGCTACCACCCTGGGACCCACCCTAGGCTGGCTAACTTGATTATTAATTTTGTGCGGGACTGTGTCAAATGCCTTGCTAAAGTATAGGTAGGCCATATCCACAGCCCCTCCCTAGTCTATTACTTTGGTCACCCAGTCAAAGAAATCAATTAGATTCATCTGACATGACCTTCCTGCTGTAAATCCATGCTGCTTTGGGTCCTGTGCCCCTCTGGCCTCTAGGTACTCAACAATTCTTTCTTTCAGAAGTGATTCCATCATTTTCCCTACCACTGAGGTCAAACTTACAGGTCTGTAGTTTCCTGTTTCTGCCTTGCTCCCACTTTTGTGAAGGGGAATTACATCTGCCCTCCTCCAGTCCTCAGGTACCGCCCCATCCTGCCATGATTTGTTAAAAAGCATGGTCAGTGGTGTCACTAGGTCCTCCCTTCGTTCTTTTAGGATTCTGAGGTGAATCCCATCAGGCCCCATTGCTTTGTCCACCTTGAGTTTTAGGAGTTCTTTCAGGACTCTTTCTTCTGTGAATGGACTGGTGTCAACCCCCCTACCCAGAGTGCTTCTATTGTCTAAGATCACCCTTATTGCCCTTTTTATTGAGTAGATATGATGTATCAGAAAAACAGAATGCCAGGTGCCCTACAGGAAAGTAGTTCTACAGTGCTTTCCATCAGTATTTCATTACACAGACACGTGCTATTAAAGGATCTACCAACAACTCCAGATGTTCAGCAATGCAACATGCTAGCAGTTCAGATAGTTCCAGCTAAAAATGCAAGCTCACACATACAACTCACTCGGACCTTAGGCTTCACATACCCCACCGGCCCGCCTCACCTTCCAAAAATATCAAAACTAGCTTAGGATTAATATGCTTTTTAAAACATGAGCAGGGAGGGTGAATAGGATTAATGGGGCAAGGTCTCCCCTAACCTGTTGACAATCTCTTACCACAACCACACACTACTACTGGAGAGTTTTGTTAAAATAGGGCAAACATCAAATTGGCTTGAGAAATATCTTTTTTCTAAATAAGAAGTTTAGAAAGCTCACCAGGCAGGGACCACCAGAACTCACCCCTCACTGCCTGCTGCTGACAGTAGTCCTAGTCATATCAGTCCAGTCTTCTCTGCTTGCCACTCCATCTGACCAACTCCCTGCCGATGTCCCAATGCTATCTGTCTTGGAGTCACTTGTGCTTGACACTACCATCCTCCTGGTTCCCACTCCTCTACTGACTACCAGTGAAGTCCATGACACTACTTGAGATGAGCCAGAGCAGCAAACAGATGGTGATGGCAGCTTGGCACCAAAACTGGTACTGCTGTGCTGACTGGCTGCTGGTGTGCTCTTTGCTGAGCAGTGGGTGCAACACATGCATATTTGAACCTGGGCTGTCACATGACTGTTGGAGTCCCACACACATGAAATGGTGCCGCTCTGCCAGCATGCAATGTGTGAGAGAGAGAGAGAGAGAGACAGAGTAAAACCCACCAACCTCCCCCCCCACCTGTGCTCTAGCCTCCACAGTCAAAAAAATAATTCCGTTTGGCAGGGGCTGTCCTGGCCCCTGCCCACTGCCTGACAAAAAACCCCCTAAAAATATATACGCATAAAATTTTTGCTAGGGGACAGAGCCTCCTCCTTATCTTCCTGGGGGGCAGCTTCAGCCCCTCAGCCCCCCCATAGTCAGCACCTATGCACTCCTCTTTTCGATAATTACCCCTCTACTCTAATGCCTACACCTTTCCTCACTACAGAGTAAACATTTTTGCTATCTGGGGAGAAAACTGAGCCATTATGTATAGGGATGCAGCGAAATTGCAGCACAATGGCGGTGAAATTTCGTCCGCAATTTCCGCAGTCCACCAGTCCAGCATAGATGGCAAAATTATGCCTGCGGGAGGTGAAATTTTGCCCACGAGTGGTGTAATTCCACCAGCAGTGGCAAAATTTTGCCAGGTTGGGGGTGAAATTTCATTCACAACCGCGGGTGAAATTTCGCATTTCACCAAGCGAAATATTTTGTGTAATAAATTAATTATGCAAAATATTTCACTCGGTGAAATATTCCAATTTCGCACAATGCTAATTATGTACAACAACCCACAGTACCTTTCATTTTGTAGCTGTTCTCCTCCCTCTCTCCACATCCTGCTCATTCATTCCTCTCTTCTGATGCCTACTCCTCTCCTCACAGCAGATTAAAAATTTTTTCCACCTGAAGAGAGAACAGTGCCACTGTATACAACAACCCACCGTACTTCTCATTTTGAAGCAGGTCTCCTCTCTGTACATGCTGCTTGCTCATTCCTCTTATTCTGTTGCTGGTCTCTTCTCTTTCTCCAGGTCCTGCTTGCTTCAATCAGTGTCCTCTTGCTCCCAGTCCCATTCCTCCAGCACCCACCATAGACAGTTCTAGATCATCCCTTACTAAACACAGCCACCATATTTATCTTCAGAAAATGCAATAGTCACAACAGTCACAGCACTTACCCACCACACTATTAAAAAAACTGGAGTCCCACACAAGGCTGTAGTGGTTGAATAATATACACTTTGTTAGGCAAATGCGAGTAGAACAACCAACCTGGTCTCTGGAGAACAAAACGAAACACACCTCTGACATTTCACCTGTATCTGGCTTTTTCAAAGTTAGTGCCCCTTAAGGGGAGATGCACTTATGTAGCTAAATAAAAGTGTCACATGACTTAAATGATTTAAAGTGCTTTACACAGTGTAATATCTATCTATCTATCTATCTATACATTTTATACTATATAAAACACACATTCTTTCTTCAGTGCTCTATCCCCCTCAGTGACATAAAACATAAAGGCTTCCCCAAAGATCACATGACCCTTATAACAATGTACTTGTTAGCTTCTTTCTTGGAATGTAAAATTCCTTACAAACTAAAAATGCTAGTATAAAGGACTGTGAAAAAAGGAAAAAAAAGAAAACTTACATCAACAAGATCTATTTCATTTTATTCAGTTTAAATTAAATGATGTTACTAGTGGCACCTACGATGGGGGGTTCATGGACTAATAGTCATGGTATATTTCAGCACAGTCAAGGGGGAGAGGTGAAAATGTAACGGGGCACATTAGTCACCGACACAGTAGTTGCGGTCATGTACTTACCATGACGATTCTGGCCATAAACAAGTAGTTACTAAAAGTTATAGAAAAAGCACTTCAACTAACTTTATTTTGTTGCCCTGCAGAGGTCCATTCCCTATGCACAGTTCCTACGCATGAGGAGAAATTGCACTGAAATGTGTGAGTTTGAGAAACTGGCTGCTGAATTGAAAAAAGAAGATTCATTCATAGGGGCTACAGTTCTGATTTATTGGACAAAGATGTGGTGGAAGTGAAAGCTAAAAATAGGGAAGAGTAAATGAAACCAAGGGCACACAGAGAGAATGCTGAAAATCAACAAATAAAAATCTATTGCAGGCCTGTATGACTTTACCTCTTGATGAGCCTGTAAAGGTGAAGTGCTGCTGAGGTGTACTGCTTTCTGCTGAAAATTGGATGTTTGGACTTGAAATCTTTATTTCAGTGCTGTACCTGTGCTTTGGATTCTTGAGTGTGAATGTGACACCCCTGTTTCATCAGCTCCTTTCCTTTATTTCAGCCCTGTGCTTTGGATTCTTGAGTGTGAATGAGGTACCCCTGTTTCATCAGCTTCTTTCATTTATTTCAGCCCTTCAGCACATCAGTTATGTTCCTAAAGTTTTGTGAATGAGAACTCCCTATTTCATCAGCTCCTTTCCTTAATTTCAGCCCTTCGGCACATCAGTTACTTTCCTAAAGTTTTGTGAATGAGAACCCCTATTTTATCAGCTCCTTTCCTTAATTTCAGCCCTTCAGCACATCAGTACCTCAAGCATGGTGCGGTGATGAGTAATACCACTACAGTTTGTCTGTGCGACAATTACGGTAACCTCGAACTGTCCTGGTGACCTTTTGTCCACAACTACGACTCTGCAACGTTTTGCCCAGGGACCAAATGGCCGTATGTGATGATGGTGGGGGGCGGGGGCAGAGAGTGGAGGGGTAATAGTGAGCCATGAATTATCCAGCGGTGGAATGACCAATAAATCCTGTGGGTACTCCATCCAATACTTCTTATCATGCACCAAAATAGAGTGCAAAGGCTAGAATACAGATGCAGGAGGATTGCCTCTTTGTTCACAATATTCTGTACTTCTCTGAAATCCTACAGGGGGAACAGAAAAACAACAAAACGCAATGTTAGCGTCTATCTTTCAAGAATAGTTTTAGCTCTATGTGCTCATTTAGGCCCACCCTTTTGTATGCTTCCAGAGTGTAGATCCAATGGAACTCTCTCTCTTACTTTATAAACCATCCCTATCTCTCCCTCTTGTCCTAATGTCACATGTTAAATTCCTATGAATTTCAGACCATGTTCCTCCTTGTGTTCTGCTTCCTGTAAATGCACAACCCATACATGATCCAGATTTCTATTTTTGATGGCCCGCATGTGTTCCCCAATCCTTTCTTTCCATTTCCTTTTGGTTTTACCTATATAGTATGCCCCACAGTTACAGGTTGCCAAGTATACCATGTACGTGGTATCACAGTTAATAAACTGTAGTATGTTATGCATCTTTTGGTCATTAGGGCCCATGAATGTACTACATTCTCTCACCTTGGCACAATATTTACAATGGCCACAGCCTCATTTTTTTCATCCTTCTGGTAAAGGAGGCATCCCATTCCTTGGTCTTTCATTAGATTGGGCTGAATGCACTAGAAGGCCCCTCAGGTTTTGTTAACACTTACAGCATTAGATCATGGAAAGTAAGGGATATCATATACAAAAATTGGTATGTCCTGGGGGCCGACTCGCGTCTCATAGAGACAGCAAAAGTGGCACCAAGAATAGCATAAAGGCTTGGCCAAAACCTGAGGAAATTCCTAGTACATTCAGCACAATCTAATGAAAGATTAAGGAACTGGAACAAACATCAATGACACAAGTTGTACCTTGCATCCTAACTTGTGGCATTCTCTATTCTGAAATGTGGTCTGCACCAGAATGGGTAGCTGCAGGGCCAAACGGGCACTGTGGCATCCTTGTGACCTACATCAGGGTACGTCAGGTCACAAGGGGGCTTGCACCATGGCTGAGCTGCAACATGCCCTTCAGTGGGATTCCAAAAGCCCCACCACGGCCGTAGCAAGGGGATCACTTTAGACAATCCAGGAGGTGGTCTATACCCCTTGGGGCATTGCCCCACAAGGTGGAAAACTGGTTGGGGCTCTGTATGTGGGGTCCAGGAGCAGTAGGGACAGGGGAGTACCATAGGGGTGTTAGGGAGCAAGTGGGTATGCCTGGGGGTGATCAGGCACCCAGCAGGGGTGACATTATTATGGCAATGCATACACCATTAAGTGACTGGTGTTGCCTACGGCACCCCTGCTGGGTGCCTGATCATCCCCCCAGCATATCCAATTGCTTCCCAACACCTCTATGGTACTCTATGCCACTTCTGCCACAGGAGCCCTCCTGGCATTTATTTCTGTCTTGTGCCTGGTGGGGGGCAGATCCGTGTGGCAGTTCCTGCAGGTGCGCCAAGCATTTGGCACTAGCCTGCCTTGTGGCAGTTCCCAGGTTTTTGGCACAGGGACCCCAATGTTACAGAATTGGGTGCTTAGTCTCTGATGCACCAGAAGTGTGCCACAGCCCTAGATCACCAGAAAAATTGCAGTGATCTAAGTGCTCTTTCAGAATCGGGCCCTTGGTGTTGTATTGTCAGCTGTTGGTCCAAGTGATCTTCCAGATATTTTTTTCCATAGCTCTTTGTGGAGTGCTGCTTAGATGGATAATCAATGGTTCATCATTCATCATTGCTAATCTGTGAAAACATGGAACTACCAGTAATGCCTACATGTTTCCTAGGTACAAATTTGCCAGCAGTGATCCAATCAGGCAGGCATATCCAGACAATGATGTCAACCAGGCAGTTTTCCAGCATTCCTACTGGCTTTTGGTTGCCAGTTGTGAAAGTCATATACAGATGAATGCCATTTGCATAGTAATTTTTCTCGAGACCAAACTGTCTAATGACTTCACCCAATGGAAGTCTATACAACACACCATGAACAACACTGGAGACAGGATGGAGCCTTGTGACACTCCATGACTAAGTGCTATTAGGCTATACTTTTCCTCTGTTGACTAGGTCAGTCTCCAACCAGCCGAACACTGTACCACTGAGTTCACAAAAGTGTATGAGATGGTCAATCAGAACACCATGGTTGATGGCATTAAATGCAAAAGATAGGTTGAGGAGAACCAGATGGGATGTTACCCTCTATCTCTTGCCATAAGGAGGTCACCGAGCATTCTGACAAGAGTAGTCTCGGTGCTGTGTCATTGTCTGAAACCTGAGAAGACTGGCTTATACTGTAGATATCAAAGCTCTCCAGATGAGCCTTGAGCTGCAGTACTACTACTTTATGATAACCATCTACAGAAAAAGAGGCCTCAAGACAGGTTTGTAATTTTCCAGGAAGTCAGGATCCAAACATGGTGCAACAATGCCACCTCTATCAGGGAAGGTAGAAAGAAACCTTCCTCCAGGAAACACCTTACAATCCCCATGAAAACTGGATCAAGTTCATCCTGGCAGTCTATCAACAGTTGGGTAGGGTGCAGGTCCTGGAAACAGTAGGTGAAACTCAGCTTAGTGATCACTCACAGAACCTCACTTACCCCAAACTCTAAGAAGGAGGTCTCAGATGGAACTCAAACCAGAGCCCCATTGTAGAGACAGTGAAATGGATTCATTAAATGCCTGTTGGTTGCATTAATTGCCAGTTGGTTGTGGAGGGGCTCCAAGATGGAGAGGCAGTACAGATGTGGTGTGGGGCATGCCATTCCTTGGACAGGGGTAAGGGGCAACAAGCTCTCGCTGAAGTGAGAAAGCAAACAACAATGGAGCAAGGGTTGTCCTGTGTGAAGTGAATGGGAAAGCTCACAGAAGTGATCAAAACATGGTGGGTCAAGGGTATCTTATGCAAAATGAGTGGAAGAGCTCAGAAAAGTGAGAAGATAAAAAATGAGTAGGAGAGTTCACTAAAGTGAGAAGACAAAGAATAGTGTGACAGGGTAGTCTTCCATAGAGTGGGTGAAATCAAATGAAGTAGAAGCCAGAGTTCATAGAACTTCATCACCCACCACAATGTCTACTAAGGGAGAATTGCCATGGAGTATGCTACGAGTGTTTGGGACACTTAACTTGCCAGGATGTGTTTTACATAGGAATATCCAACAAATGTGAAGTGCTGTTCAAAAGTGAAATGTACCGATGTTTTAGGTTATACATCAGTTTTATGTCTTTGTGTGTGTTTAACAAATGTAACCCACTGCTTGAATCATTAATACATGTGTGCACTACCAACAGATTTGTGACTGTGTTGATGCTCTTTCTTGGGAGGCAATACCCCTGTGCCCAGAAAGCAGGAAGGAGGCAGTGGAGTGGAAACACCAAGCACTAGAAAACATAGAAGATAGCATCCAGGCTCATTCACCTAAAGGTGTAAAGATAAAAAGATATAAAGCTAAAAAACTATTCAGTTATCGGTTGCCTAGTCACACCTTGTAGGCATTGGTAATACACATGGATCTAGGTCAATACTTAGGTATATTCACTGCTGAGTGGTGGCAGAAAAGGCAGATGATAACAATCCTAACTCCTGCTAACTGCAGTACTGTAACCACAGTATGTAGCTTCAGGGGTAGGCATTATCTTAGTATAAACCATGCTGAAATGAGACTCTCTTGTATTTACAAATAAGTGTTCATGGAGAAAAAAATCAGTTGCCTACAGCAGTACTGTAAAATCAGGTGGCTCAATTTTACAAGGTGGATGCAGGACTTGTGTCAAGTCCTGCATCCACTGCAAAGTTAGATGCAGTTGCACCAAAGCCCCTCGGGCACAGTTCAGTCTGATTTTAGAAGGGCTGGCGCAGTTGTGACACTTTCCCCAGTTTATGGCACCTTGCAGCAAAGATCTGGCACAAGTGCCCCGATCTGGGATGTGAAGTTTGACCAGGGAGTACCTGGTCCAATTCCCTGTTTCCCACCTTCTGGACTTGTGGCAGGCATTTGCGGCAACATTCTTCTAAAATCGCTCTGTGTCGCAATGTTTGGCACAAGTTGCAACTTATGTCAAACACTCTGCCGCAAGTCCACTGTGCCACCATATCCTCTTCTAAAATTGAGCCCAAGGAGTATAGAAATTGTTGACATTTTAATTTCACTAAACCTTTTACTTTTATGCATTTCAAATATATTTTTAACAAGCTTATCCCTTTATCTGTTATTCCTTTATGAAGATTTCAAAGTGGAAATACTGTTGTGAGAAATCAGGGAGAGTCACAGAGCACTTGAATTAAGTCAAAGTTCTTACTCACTCTGAGCATGACCAAGCAGGAAAGCAGCGGACAGAGAACCGGATGATCTGTGCCTTCTTCTGCCATCTCCCACTCCAGCCTGCAGCCGAGGATCGAGTGTTCAGGCAGCAGGGCCAACCTTGAGCACACCTGAAGCAGGAAAACTGTGAACAGAGAACTGGATGGCCTGCACCCTCTTCTGCTACCTCCCACCCCAGCCTGCAGCCTGCAGCTGAGGATTGAGCACTCAGGTGGCAGGGTAAACCTCCGGCACACCTGAAGCAGGAAAGCCGCGAACAGAGAACCAGATGGCCTGCACCCTCTTCTGCCACCTCCCACCCCAGCCTGCAGCTGAGGATCAAGCACTCAGGTATGGCTTTTCACAGAGCAGGCACTCCACTGGTCTTGAATTTTATGCATGGTGCCCTGATTGGCTAGAGCCGAAAGTGCAAAGACACCGATTGGCTCATTGCTCAAGCCTGTCTGGACTGACTTGCTGCCCACTCCCTGGCACTCAAGTAATTTCTGTAGCTGGATATTTTGTCCCGCCCACCTGCCCCGACCCCAGGCTCTATTAAATATTAACTGACCACGCCCCCCCATGGAACGCCGTCATTCATATAGATTTCTTGCCTGACCATGGACTTTTAAAGTGGTAAAACACACTCCAGCTACCCATTAAAACAGAAAAACATAATCCAGACACCCATAAAAAAGGTAAAAAACAAATCAGCCCCCCCAACAGGGAGTGTAGGATCTCACCATTGCTAGCTGCATCCACCCTAATATGGGGTGCAATCTCTTCCTGCTCTTTGTAACCTCTCTTGGTGCAGTTGGCCCCTTCTACTGAAGCAGACCACTGACACCCCTACCAGAGCCGCAACTGGGAAGCCATGGGTTGTCACATGTACCCATGGTTACTGCCTCACTTGGATACCAACAGCACTCTATCTATACAACACTAACAAACATGGGCCCCACCTAGCTCCGCCCCAACCACAACATATTAATAATTATCTCCACCTTAAAACTACAACCGGTGCCCGCCCACTATTCTCACTACAAGCTTTGCTGGCAGAAGACACGGGCCAAAATATGCATCCACCTCACTGTCAGGAAGGTAATCTTAATGCTATTGCTCCTCTCTGGCAATATCCATGCCAACCCAGGTCCCCCAACCCTGTCAGACACTGGTGTTTGCAAGGCTAAAGGACTGAGAACAGCTACAATGAATATCTGCAGCATAACTGCCAAATTCAAGCAGCTCCAGGCATGGATGGCCCACCATGCCCCCGACATTCTATGCCTGATGAAGACCTGGCTGTCTAGCAAAATTAAAGACAGTGAAGTGGCACTTGCTGGATACCAAGCCTTCAGGATAGACAGGATGGGCAAGAAAGGTGGAGAATGTATAATCTACACAGGGAATCCCTGCAATGCTCTGCCCTCCCTGTTACCAGAGTGGCAGAGGATCATGAGCTACTAGCAGTAAAAGCACAGGTTGGTCCACATGGCAAGACTCTAATATTTGCCACAGTCTACCTACTCCCAAAAAAAGCCAAAGAAGGCCTCCCTAAAATTATGGATGCAATTGCCACCCTCCCTAGGGGCACTGAACTCATAATCACAGGTGACTTCAACATCAACTGAGTCAGCAAGGAAGCAGCCTCTTTCATGGACAAGGTAGCTACCTCCAACCTAACACAACTTGTCCCCTGCCCCACCAGGTGGAACAACAGGGCAGGTAATGACACCCTCCTTGATTGGCTCCTATGAAGCTCACCATCCCAGATCTCCAAGCTCAAGATTCTACCAGACACATTAAGTGACCACTCCCCGATCACTTTCCAGTGGTCAAGTATACCTACTAAATGCCCACCCACCCTAATTGAAAGCAGGGTCCTGAGAAAGGGCAAACTTGGGTCACTCACCTTGACCCTCGCCCTCTACGACTGGTTCCCTATTACCCTGGCACCCACTCTCGACCAGGCCTTCAGCTACTTTATCAACGGTTACAACAGCATCTGCAATTCTTTGCCCTACTGATGAAAAGGAAAATTTGCAATCATGCAAATGGATGGATCACAGGGGAGCTCCTCACCCAGTTGAAAGAAAGGGATAGCCTCTGGGATAAAGACAGGTCCACATGTAGCATGCATGACTACCAGTGCTACAGGGCAGCAAGAAACCACTGCACTAAACTTATATGACTAGCAAAAGCCAGCTTCCATAAGTCACAGCTTAGCAATTCCTGGGGTGATGGAAAGAGGTTCTGGGACAACATTAAAAACATCCTTGGGAAGGACGACAAGAAGCACCCTCAACTGCTCAATATTAGCAACTCCCCCACAACTGAGTAGATCACCAAAGGTTCCCCCCACACACAAATCCACAAGAGATGCCAAAGCAATAGCGATTGCATACAAAAAATTTTATTAATTAAAAGCATACAGTGTGGTATTGCTGCCTAACATGTTTCGAGCCTCTCCCGCTTTTTTCCAAAGGCTACAATTTTTATAACAAATCACCTCTTAAATACCCAGAACAAACATGAATTCACATGTGAAAATCTTGTGCTCTATTACAAATAAATTGGATGCAAAGGATTTCTCTCATTAACTAATTACATTAATAATTAGTTTCATCCAAATGAAAGCCTTATGGCATCCTTATCTAGACATGACGTAGGAATAAAATGGGGTGGGGAGGAAACACATAAACAGTAAACAACTAACACTAATGAAAAATGACAAAAAATACCCATAACATAAGGTTGTTATAAAGCATGATGAAAATACAGAAAACAACAACTTCTAAACTTGCTAACTGACAAATTACATGTTGAAACCATATATAGTATATAATTTACTACAGTGCAAAGTCAAATAAAATCAACTTTTCTATTTATTACAAAATTTACAATTTTATATTTAAATAATAAATACTGTTATTTCATAACCCAATAAAAGACATCAATATATGGATTGCTATTTGTGATATAAATTTCAAAATTCTATTCTATTTGAAATTAATCTGTTACATATTTGGCACCATTAGTAAAATAAAACTATTTACTATTACATCTTTAAAACAACGTTATAGCTGGACTTGGGTCAGGCTTGAATTAGGGGACATATTCCTATAACCCTATTGGTATTTTCATATTATTCTCTGGATTAGTTAAAGGGCTGGAGTCCATCAGTGGGTCCTGTCAGTGGTGGGACTCAAAAAAGAAACCTCCTAACTCATAAGGCAAAGTCTATCAAAAACTATTTAAGACATTTACAGGGCATGATGTATCCAGCCTGTGTTCTTATGTTTTCACAGTTTTTATTTTTCTTTTGAGATAGGGTCCAGCTGTGTATTTAACCCAGGTTTCAAAGTGGTTGTTGCAGATAAGTTGTTTAGTAACTCGTTATACTGGCAGATGCAGTACTCTGGCTGGTACCATGGAATACCACATTACCACTCTTTAATGCGGTACTGTCTTCCTACTGTAGTGAGGTACAGAGGTATGTGCTTAATTAATTGAATTCTCATCATAAGCAGCTGAAATGCACCAGGTGGCACTGTTCACAGTTAAATTTATCTGACAAGGCTGTAATGTTCTACCAGGTGCCCCCACAGTCTCCCAAATTTAAGTGTCCAGAAACAGTGATTGCAGAATAAGGAAATAGCAAACAGTCAGGTCCCATGTTATCAGCAGTGGGAGCCGAGCATGTCTAGCACCGTACACCAGCCTGCGTATAGAATAAACCAGCCAAGAAGATCAGTGCCCTCAAATAATTAGCTTATAATAATAATACATAGTACTGTAGCTTAGGTACCAGAAAAGGCATCAGCGCAAATTGCTCCTACAGTACCTCAGAATATTCACCATGGCATGACTACTGTGTTTGTTGGTTTGCTATCTTAACAGGTGCTCCCCACAAAATAGAAGAGAAATAGCACAAAAGTAAATGAGCGTACATTTACAGTACTTCTGAGTACTGGCTGCCACAAAAGTAAAATAACATACATTTATTCTAAAGTACTCATTTACATAAGGTAAAATAGCAAAAAAAAAAAATTGAGAACAGATGCACTCTAAAAGGTGTGTAGTGCACTCTGAGGGGACATCAACTTTAATTGTGCTAGGGACATAAATATTACACATCTACAATTGACCAAGTGCACTAAAAATACAGAAGGAGAATCCTCATTAAGTGTAAGAGTCCCCATTGAAAAAAAAAAAAAAAAGTAAAAAAGAATCACTTAGCCCCCGAAAAATGTTCAACAGCTCTGCTCTACTGTTGGCTGCAGTATTATTTGAGAGTATTTTATGAGGGAGTTTTTTTTTTCCACTCGTGTGTCCCCAGAAACAAGCGAGCAGTCTGAACAAACTGCCAGAATATTCAAACTGAATGGTTTGCTGCATTCTTTTTCTTTCTTTTTTCCTGACAAATAAATAAAAGAGAAAAGTGTCACTTTTTTATTTATTTTTACTATTTACTTTCCCATCAGTTTTTATTTTTATTTAGTTTTTTGTTGACCGGGTAAGTGCACTAGACAAATCCTACCTATTTTCAGGCACAACCCAGGGGAGGGGGCTACAGATGAATGCCAACTCACCTTGAATCAGATTAAGCTGTTGGTGGTATTTTTTGTGACAGGAGAAAATTTAGCCATTGCACCAGGAAATTCCCCTGCTCTTTTCGAGACATGCCATGGGATCTTTAACATCCAACTGAACTACCACCAGAACAGGCAGATGTCTAAAATCTCATCTGAAAGATGGCACCTCAGAAGTGCAGCACCCCCTCATGCTGCACTACACTGTCAGCATTGGGATATTAACCCAAGTGCCTGGTGTGGGGATAGAACCCACAGCCTACTGATCTCCTGGCCTCAGAGGCAAGTGTGCTACCTGCTGAGCCACTGACACTGCCGGTTTATAATGCCTTTGTTTTAGTTGCAGCATCTCCAGCATCCAAACTAAGTTTATTTTGATTAAAATAAATGAGAATAATATATAAATAAAAGTTAATGCTGGTACAGCTCTGAAGTGTTGCTTTGGGCACATGGTTTAAGAATTTGTGCAAATTGTGGCTTCTTCCTCAAAGCTGGCTGTCCAAGCCCAAAGAGGAGACACATTCTCTGCATTTAATTTTCATGGAACTCTGTATATTGCAAACTTCCTTTTTCTTGTCAACTATCATAATTAATGTATGTTACAGTATAAAATATGGTGACACAAGTACAATTCACCAGGCTACAGAAAGTTACTGTATCAACAGTTTCAAGAAATTTATTAAGTTTAAATTGTCACTATTAGAGCTCAGCACCTTGTGAATTGTACTCATGTCACCATTACACACATAAAACAACTTCTTAAAGTCAGGAGAAATTCAAAAATTATCTTTTTTTTCATAATTATCATCTTGTTTTACAAAATTTGGCAGTGTAGGAATGCACAATTTTGGTACTGCTCGCACATCTTTGTTATCATAAATGGCAGTTTGATGGCATCAAAGGAGTGAATAAAATCCCATCCTCATGCTAAGTTCACTAAAACATAAAGTATAAAATAAAGCACATGATTAGCATGTCATTCTTTTTAACAATCTGATGAACAATACCGATGATCACTGCTCCCCTACCCCTACCCCCAAATTGGCATCACTGATAGTTTACGAGGGAGAAGGAATAAAAAAAAAAATAAAGGAGCACTGAAGACAAGCAGACTCACTATTTGATTCCGACAAACTGTGTAGGTGGCACTTGTTGGAATCAAACCTACATCAATGTGCACCTCACAAAGTATTCAAGTGGTGGTATATAAAGAAAGGTATTTTATAGGAATAATATCAGGTGATAAATAGTTCTGAATTAGCTTCAGTACAGTCAGAGCAATACTAGTCTCCACGTATGAAATGAAAAAGGCTTTGTATTTGTATTGATCCATGCCGGTACTGTTCAACCAAAGTGCAGTAATTGATACTGCTCCACATATTAATATTTCTTCTGTTTTTATTTCCCAATGCTACTTTATTCCCATCCCAGGTATCCTTCCTGTAAATTTATGGGATAAAGTAGAAAGATTTTATGTAACCCCTTAATATACAATTCCTTACAATTCCATTCTAAAGAGGATTAATGGGTAATAATTAATGAGCTGATACTGTATATAACATTGTGCACTTGTTTGGCATTGCATTGGCAACCACCTCTGCTTTCCTGTCTAACCCACCCCATCTCCGCCACACCATCATGTTGTGCCCAGTAACCATGTAATCAGCCCCATCCTTTCCTGTTGTCCATGACTGGTATATGCCATCTATACTGTAATATGTCCATCTGCTGAATGAGTAGAATGAGGCTGCAGGTCCATAACATGGTTGCACCTACAGTAGGTAGTATACAAAAGCTGAAATGCGGCATGGGACTTTGCAAACTTTTTGTCAGACTGTTCCACAAAGGAATCCATGATAACATTCTGGCTGACAAAACACCAAGCACCCAGTCTCACTGATGTCAACAAAAGGGCCACATTGGGACATTTGCATTATACCATGCTAAAAGTGGGTATCATCCTATTCTGCTTCATTGAGGAGTGCTGTGGACAACTTGTGACATAAAAAACACGAGGTCCCATATTGATAAGGCAGTATCCCTATCCAGACCAGTACATACAACTTCAAGCTGGCACAGCACAATACAAACTGCATAAGCATGGCACCACTACATTCCATGGATATGACCAGAAACCTGTAGAAAGCATTCCCAAAAACAAGATTATATAGCCCCTTTTATCCTTGGTGCACTATGCAGATTCGGACATGCTATTAGCAGCATATTACATAAATATCTCTAAGCAGCTAGATCAATGTAGTGCAGTGGCTAAAGATACCTGAGCACTTATCTAATAGGTTTGCAATATCAGGGACACAGGGCTGAACCTCATGCATCACGCCAATGCACAACCATCTATGAACCCTAGCCACAGAAAAAAAAAAACATTCATTTTTTTTCACTTTCTAAGTTGATGCCTTGCAAAAGATTTACTCTGGAGTTGCAGAGACAGTACCCCATCTCCCAAATTGAGTCATTTATTGTGGTGCCCCTCCAAAGAACAACACCATAGCACTGACAAGTAAACAAATACTACAGTCTCTTGTCATTGAACAACAGATCGAGACTTGTGAACTCTAATTCATGAATAGTAGATTACCAAAATAAGAGTGGCACCACTGCTTTACACACGGAGACTGTGCCAGCACACTTAGTATAGACCTGCAATTAGCTTGAGGACTGGGCACTACACATGATGGCACACAGTCACAGGACAGATAGTGGTTGACTGAAAGCAGGAAATGGGAAAGGCACAGATAGGATTTCAAAGCAAGCATTCACAAGCTAATAAGGAGTCCGTTTTACAACCAAACCATGCGCCATATCATAAAATGGCAGTTAAGGATTACGATTCAGGCAAGAATGCCAGTCTGTGTCAGTGGCTCTTTCAGCATTATAAATTTCAGTACATGACCGAGACATATCTACCCTCCATATTTTTGAAGCTGGGTCTGTCAACACCATTTTTACTTATTCTTTCTGCCTTTTTGCAGAGGAATGAATTCAAGGCAGGTGTGAGAATATAGAAAATTAATGCTTTTAAAAAAGTTGAATTATTTTGCCTGGCAAAAAGCTAGAAACCTTGGGTTCAAACTATAGGGAACGTTCCAATGTGCTTGCTGTAGCTGCATAAATGTATAGTCCTTAAATTGCTTGCTATCATGGACACCTCATGTACTAATGGGTGGGGTGGGTGGATATCTCTTCCCTGTTTGACGAGTGATGGTACAGTAAACTAATTTGGAATTGTAGTAAAAAACATGGTGAAGCTAGGAAATAAAGATTGCATTGCTGCAAATACAGTTTTCAAAGAGGACACTAGAATTTAATTTAATGGTAGAGTAACAGAGACACTCCCACAGTGTCTGATTCAGCAAAGCACAAAAAAGCACTAACAGTGGATTTTGTCATGTCAGTGTGGCATTTTTCTTTAAAGGGTGAGGTGTGATGCCATTTGAATGGTAATGGGGTGGGCTGAAGGACTTGATTTTCACCAGAGGTTCATTCAGCAGAGTGTGAATGTGCACTGATTAGAAAAATTAGATGCTTCTGATATGATGGCAGAAGAGGGGCATCTGCATTTTTACAGCAAATCTGATTAGGTGACCATGGACTACGTATAGTTTACTGTGACACTTGGCCAGCTGGTTATGATTGTTCTATGATATTTGTAATATAAAAATATAGCCTGTGCTTATGGGTGCCCCCCTCCCCCCCGGTCAGAGAAGATATATTAACATGAAACCAGGAGGTAATTAAAGGACCAGAGAGACTTAATTAGAACTGACCCAGCTACCAGGATATAGAGCTCATAAACATTTATGACGTCTTAGAGAAAAAAAACATGTTATACCACCATGGTGCTAAAAGTCATAAAATCCTTTTATGTGCCCTGGGAATAGGAACTGATTGAGATCAAAGAGGGGATGTTAATTAAGGAGTCATATCTGGAAATGAATTTTTGCTGATGTCACCTTATTTGAAAAACCTCCTGATAGGACATCCTGTTTGTATATTTTTTATATTCTAAAAGAAGGAGCTAGATGACATCATAGAAGGGGTGTGTGAGAGACACACAGTTTAACTAGGACTTGTGTCTGATCTTTGCGACATATCTTTTTGAACTCTTAAGAAACAAGATCTCTGATCTAACTTAAGCACTATAAAGAGGTAATACATTAGATAGAAAAAGTCTAATTGTATTGTGGTAGGAAATTATGTTTCATACTTTAACCTTGTTCTTTTAAGTGATTGGATGCTTTTTGATATAGTGTACTATGTTTACATTTTACATATTTGTATCAATTTTTGTAAATATATTATTTTGAAAGACTGCTTGGGTGTGTCTTCGAAGTTCTTTTTGCATGTGATGTATCGAGGGTTAAGACTGACAAAAACTGTTCATAAGCTTGATGGTGTTACTAAACTGGGAAAAGGTAAGAATATACCTAAGGTCTTTTATATAGTTTTAAGGGTTCATTTTGGATACCTGGTTAGGTGCCCTTAGGTGAAAGATATATTGCATCCCCAGAAGAGAATTTTATCTGAGCCTGTACATTTGGGTATGTTACCATAAGGTTCACAGCTTGAATCCCCCCAGAACTTGAGACCAAAGGTGATTCGGACTCACAAGCAGACAGAAGGGTTACCCTGTCTGTTACCTGTTCACACTCTTGCACTCGGAAGTTGCCACTGTGGGAGCAGAGGGCCTGACCTGCTGAGTGCATTTGTGACAGATTTGGTTGGCAGCGGTGCGGATAAATTTGGTAACACAAGCTTTAACTGTTCTGTGTGTCAGCTTAATACTATACAGCTCACTTGCAAAAAAAGGCAGTGATTTATTTTTAAAAAGGAAACAGAACTATATCATTTTGCTTACAGTCAAGTTCCTACCTGTTTTATTTATTTTCTAAAGTGCAAGTTAGAGTAGCCATAGTTAGGGAAGAAGATAGCTTCCAACTACAGCGGGCACACTGTAGACTGTGTGAGGCAGTTGTGCCAGGACAGAGGAGCCCTGTATGAGGGGAGAGCCACCAAGCAGAACCTCATGGATGCCCTGATGGCAGCAGATGCCCAGAGCATTGAGTCACTGACTGTGACTGTAAGGGACCAAACCTTAAGCGTGGAAGGGCCAGCAGCCAGTGCAGTGTCCAGATCCAGTGAGGATGACAGCAGGGCCAGTGCCAGTGAAGGCCCACAGCAGCAGGGGAAGATCATGAGCATTCTGGAACCAGAAGTACTCAGGCTGCAGACTTCAGTTGTGCAGAATGGAGCTGGAGTTTCAGAGGGAGGCTGAGTTAGAATGGCAAGAAGCAGAGTGAGAACAGTGAGAAGCGGAGTGAGAGAAGAGAGCCACAGAGAAGAGGGAGTAAGAACAGCGAGAAGTGGACTGTGAACAGTGAGAGGCAGACTGTGAGGAGCATGAGCACCAGAGGCAACATGAACTGGAGAAGCTACGACTCCAACCACCAGCACCAGAGCAGGTAAGTGGCTTGGGTTTAACTGGAACTACAGGACTGGGTTACAAACTGAATTCCAAATTGATAGCTGAATTTAAAGAGGGGGAGGATATGGATGCCTTTTTAAATTCCTTTGAAAAAGGTTTTATTCAGGCTAAAATTCCTAGAGTGTCCTGGAGCTTCCAGCTATCCCGCTACTTACTGGGAAAGCTCGGTATGCATTGGGTCAAATGGACAATCAGGACAGTAATGATTACAGCAAACGTAAAGCTGCACTTTTAAAAAAGTTTGATTTAACTGCAGAAGCCTACAGAGCTAAATTCTGTAAGAGCAGGAGAAACCCTGACTTGAGCTACAGTATGAGGAGCTAGCCATGAAACAACGCCAATGGTTAAAACATTGGTGGGAGGGAACTGAAGCAAACTCTGTAGAAAAAATTGAAAATGCTACTTTGCTGGAACAGTTTTTTTGGGCATGCCCAGCAGAGTTGAAAACCTGGCTGGAGGACCGAGATCCCAAAAATAGTACAAGAGGCTGCTGAACTCTCGGACTGCTGTGCCAAGAGCAGACCTGCTCTGAGAGTGAATGGGTCAAGCGTGGCAGTGCAGAAAAGGGAAAAGCACACCTTCAGGGCAGCTAAAACCCTCCCTGCCTCCACTAAAACCAGTTAGCCCCAGGTTTCAGAGAAAAGATTTCTCTGAGAAACGAAATTAATGTTGGGTCTGTAAAGAAACTGGGCATATTGCCAGACAGTGTCTCAAAAGGGTGAGCAATATGCAGAATGGGGCTAGGAAAGAAGTGGGTTGTTTGTATGTCCCTGGAAGCATGCCTGTGAACATGAGGGAACACATGCACCCAGTCATAGTGAATGGGATACAGACACAATGGTTAAGGGACACAGGGGCATCCCTGAAGCTGGTAAAAGGGGATCTGGTAGAGCCTGGTCAGCTTATACCCAATTAATTTGTTACTGTGCAAGGGTTCACTGGTGAGGAGACTACATTGCCACTCGCTAATGTTCTCCTAGACAGGGGTGAAACAGGTGGAACTGTGCAACAGGTGGCTGTAGCCAAAACTTTAGCAGTTGACGTCATCCTTGGCAACAATCTCAAACAGGGGATGGTGTGTTCAGTTACCCATAGCCAAGTAGCAAGAGAAGATTTTAGTTCCCTGGACCCCACATAAGCCATTGTGGAAACCACTGGGAGGCTGGTTCCCCAGCCTGTGTCTCCTGATATAGACACTAATGAAAAGGGGTAGAAATTTCCCCAGTAGCAGTTAATCACACAGCTATGGAGGGTTACTCCAAAGAAGGAGGGGTGGCCCATTGTCAGAGGGTTAGGGATGACAGTGATCCTGAGTGCCCTGATGCTAGTGCTTGGGACCCTGGCTTAGAGACTGAAGGGGACCTGTCCCATGCCTTGGGAATGTGTAAGGAGTTCGCAGCTGCTCAGAAAAGTGACCCGAGTCTAGAGAAGCTGAGGGCTTGGGCAGACTGTGACAGAGTACAGGGAGGTGATGGTAAACATAAGGTTTATTGGGAGAATGGACTGATGTATCCTCAGGCTGTCAAGACAGAGGGAGGGGTGATAAGCAGGCAGATTGTCGTTCCCCAGGGGTATCATAAGCAGTTGCTCAAGACTGCAAATGATATTCCCTTTTCTGGTCATCTAGGAATCATGTGCACTATGCAGCAGTTGGCCCAGAATTTCCATTGGCCCAACTTCACCCAGCAGGTGAAGGAGTATTGCAGGTCTTGTCACCGGTGCCAAGAAATAGGGAAGGTGGGTAAGAAAACCCAAGCCACCCTAATTCCATTGCACATAGTGGAGGAGCCATTTCAGAGGGTGGGAATGGATATTGTGGGGCCTTTAAATACCCCCAGCTCCTCTGGGAAGAGGTTCATCCTGACTGTGGTGGATTATGCCACCCATTATCTAAAGGCAGTCACCCTATCCTCACTGAGGACAGACAAAGTGGCAGATGCCTTACTTGGGATTTTCTCCTGTGTTGGGTTCCCACAGGAGGTTATCACTGATTGAGGGGGTTCCTTCATGTTGGACCTGATAAAATGTTTGTGGGACAAGTGTGGGGTGGTGCAGAGGTGCACGACACTTTATCACCCACAAGCCAATGGGCTTGTGGAAAGATTTAATGGTACCCTGAAGTCAATGCTCCAAGCATTTCCTGAACAGCATGGGAGGGACTGGGAGAAAATACCTTCCCCACCTGTTGTTTGCATACAGGGAGGTGCCCCAAGAGTCAACAGGATTTTCCCCCTTCAAGATCTTATATGGACGCCAGGTACGTGGGCCCCTAGACTTGATCCAGGAGGACTGGGAAGGCAAGCACGCCACCCAGGAAACTCCCATAGTGGATTATGTCCTTAGGTTTAGGGAAAGGCTGAAGGAGCTTATGGGTACAGCCCAGAGCAACCTGGCAGCTGCCCAACAGAAACAAAAAGTGTGGTACAACTGCAGAGCCAGAGCTCGCTCGTACATGGTGGGTCAGGAAGTCATAGTCCTTATTCATGTCTGGAAAGACAAGCTGCAGGCTGAGTGGGCGGGACCGTATAACATAGAAACATAGAAACATAGACTTTGATGGCAGATAAGGACCGCTTGGCCCATCTAGTCTGCCCATTTCCCTACCTACAGGATAGGCCGTAGATCCTAGTTAACCAACAGCCTATTTCTTCCTACCCCCCACAAGAATTGCCTTATGTCTGTTCCATGCATTCTTGAATTCTCCCACAGTTTTAGACCCCACAACCTCCTCAGGAAGGCTGTTCCATGCATCCACTACCCTCTCTGTTAAATAATACTTTCTCATATTGCCCCTGAACTGCCCTCCTTCTATCTTTAAATTGTGTCCCCTTGTTCTTGCAAGTCTCTTTTTCTGAAAGATGCTACCCTCTTGGACTTTGTTGATTCCACTGAGGTACTTAAAAGTTTCTATCATGTCCCCCCTCTCCCTTCTTTCCTCAAGGGTATACATATTAAGCTCCTTTAGTCTCTCCTCATATGGCTTCTCTTGCAGACCCTGCACCATTTTAGTTGCCCTCTGGACTACCTCTATCCTGTCAATGTCCTTGCTGAGATGGGGTCTCCAGAACTGGACACAGTACTCCAGATGGGGTCTCACCAACTGTCTGTACAGAGGGATAACAACTTCCTGTTTTCTGCTGTTGATGCCTCTCCCTATACATCCTAGTATACCCCCAGCCCTCCCTACTGTCTTCTCACATTGCTTGCTAACCTTAAGGTCATCTGATATGATTACCCCCAGGTCCCTTTCCTTTTTTGTTGTTGTTACTACCTCCCCAACCACAAAGTAGTTAGAAAGGTAAATGATGTGAACTATATCATAGAGTTACCTGACAGAAGACAGATAGAAAGAATGTACCATGTCAACAAAGGAAGGGATCACAGATCTTTAGGTAGAAGGCCACCTGGGGGCCAGTGACCATCACATGGTATGGTTCAATTTGGCTACTACATCTAAAGCTTCCCATTCCAAGGCAAAAATATGGGACTTCAAAGGAGCTGACTTTGATAAGATGGCCAACAGAGTTAAGCTAGCCCTGGCAAAAAGAAACACAGGTGAGGGGGTACAGGCAAAGTGGGCAAGCATTAGGATGCAATACTTGAAGCAACATACCATTGTGTTAGACAGAAAAGGAAGTGCAAAAGAAGAAGGAAACCACTTTGGTTCTCAAATACAGTAGCAGAAAAGGTCAGAGCCAAAAGGCTGGCCTTCAGGAGATATAAGGGAACACAGCGGGATGAAGATAGAGAGGCATACCAAACTGCCCTAAGAGAAGCAGGGAAGGCAGTAGGGCAGGCAAAGTCCCAAACTGAGGAAACACTAGCACAAACAGTAAAAGAAGGTGACAAAACTTTCTATAGATACATTAGTAAAAGGAGAAAGTCCAGAGGAGGTATTGCTAAGCTTAATGGAGAAAAGGGAGCATGTGAGGAGGAGGACCCTGTAAAGGCATCTATCCTAAATAGATACTTTTTCTCAGTATTTACTGAAGAGAAGGTAGGGCAGGGCCCACAGCTCAGCATCATGGACACAGGGGGGATGGAGGTGAGCACTACTCCCTTCACAAAAGAAAGGGTCCTACAAGAGCTTTATGTTTAGGTGGATAAGGCAATGGGACCTGATGGCATACATCCCAGGGTACTTAAGGAGCTAAAGGTGGAACTAGCAGAGCCATTAGCAGAACTGTTTAGTGAGTCTCTGAGCACAGGAGAGGTCCCAGAAGACTGGAGAAGGGCTCATGTGATCCCACTCCACAAGAGTGGTAGCAGGGAGAAGGCAGGGAACTACTGGCCAGTCAGTCTTACCTCAGTAGTGGGCAAGATTATGGAGGAACTCCTTAAGGAAAGGATAGTGCAACACCTGGAATCCCTAGGGGCACAGGATCCAAGACAGCATGGGTCTACAAAGGAGGGTCCTGTCAAACTAATCTCATAGATTTCTTTGACTGGGTAACCAGAGTGGTGGACCAAGGGGAGCAGTTGATGTCGCCTACCTTGACTTCAGCAAAGCTTTTGACACTGTTCCACATAGAAGATTAATAAATAAGCTGGGTGGCTCAGGGTGGGTCAGAAGTTGGTCAACTGGGTGGCAAACTGGTTGACAGGCAGAAAACAGAGAGTGGTGGTAAATGGTATACAGTCAGAAGAGATGCAAGTCACAAGTGGGGTACCTAGGGATCAGTTCTGGGGGCAGTCATCTTCAACATCTTCATTAGTGACCTGCAGATGGACTAGAGGGTAAGGCTTGTCTGTTTGTAGATGACACCAAGATCTGCAACAGAGTAGATGATCCAGATGAGGTGGGCAGAATGAGAAGAGATCTGGATAAACTAGCAAAATGGTCAGAAGAGTGGCAACTTGGATTTAATGCAAATAAGTGCAAAATCATGCACATAGGGAAGAGAAACCCTGAAGCCACCTATAGGCTTGAGGGAGTTGCTAGCAGTCACAAAGGAAGAAAGAGACTTGGGCATCATCATCACTGATGACCTGAAATCATCCAAGCAGACCTCTAAAGCAGTAGGTAAGGCTAGGGTTAGGGTGTATTAGAGGGTATCATGTTGCAAGAGGGAGGTAATAATCCTCTTTTACAAGACACTGGTTAAGCCCCATCTGAAGTACTGCGTGCAGTATTGGAGGCCACACCTTCACAAGGACATTAACCAAATTGAGGCAGTCCAGAGAAGGGCAACCAAAATGTTGCAGGGACTGCATCAGAAGACATATGAGGACAGATTAACAGAGCTCAATATGTATACCCTTGAGCAAAGGAGGGGGAGAGAGGTGATATGATTGAGGCATTCAGACACCTTAAGGGCATTAACAAGGTGAAAGAGTCTAACATGTTTAAATATAAGAAAAATAGCAGGACAAGAGGACACAGCATGAGATTAGAGGGAGGCCAATTAAGGGGGAATGTGAGGAAATTCTTTTTCACAGAAAGGGTGGTGGATGCATGGAATGGCTTACCACAAGAAGTGGTGGCTATGAATACAGTGCAGGGCTTCAAACAGGCATGGGATAGGCATAAGGGAGCAATACAAATGACTATGACTAAATAGGCCACTGACAGAGCAAAGGCCGATGGCACATTTATAAGGTAGAAAAACAAATGGGCAGACTGGATGGGCCTTGCGGTCCTTATCTGCCATCAACTTCTATGTTTCTATGTTTCTATGTTTCTGTGATGAAGCCATATGCTAATAGGGCTGACATGGTGTTTGCAGTATGTAGTCCTGGGGAGGGGACGGATGAAGGAGACCCCCTTCTGGACTTGCTGGAAGAAAGCCAGTGGGATTCCTCTGTGGAGGCAGTCAAATTGTCTCCCCAGCTGGCCCCGGACAAGATCCAGGAAGTAAGGGAGGTTTTAGCAGACTTTGCCCCAGGGATTAGCGCCAAGCCTGGACTAACCCCCTTAGCGATGCATGATGTGGAGACAGGGACACAGATGTCCATACGGTGGACAGCATATCGTATGTCAGAGGCTGTCCAAAAGGACATTAGGAGGGAGGTGGAGGAAATGCTGGATTTAGGGGTAGTCCAGAGATCCCACAGCCCCTGGGCCTCACCTGTACTCCTTGTGTCCAAGCCAGATGGCTCTACACATTTCTGTGTGGACTATCATGGACTGAATGCAGTCACGAAATCAGATGCCCACCCGATGCCCCAGAAGGATGAACTCCTGGACAAGTTGGGAGGGGCGACATGAGATACGACTACTGACCTAACAAAGGGGTATTGGCAGGTAGAGTTAACTGACCGAGCTAGGAAAAGGTTGGCCTTCATCATTTCAATAGGCTTATTTGAATTTAAAGTAATGTCTTTTGGAATGAAGAATGCCTGGGCCACTTTCCAAAGGTTAGTGAACCAGGTGTTAAATGGTGCTGAGGAGTATGCCTTGGTGTACCTGGATGACATTGCCATTTATAGTGCCAGCTGGGAGGAACACCTGTCCCACCTTAGGGGAGTGCTGGGTAGGACACAGAGGGCTGGACTCACTGTCAAAGCTGAGGAGTGCCAGGTGGCCATGGCTGAAGTGGCATACCTCAGGCATGTTGTAGGCCAGGGACAGCTCCATCCTAACCAAGTAAAAATAGAGGTGATCAAGGCATGGCTCAGACCAGAGATGCAGAAGCAGGAAAGGAGTTTTTTAGGGACAGCAGGGTACTATATGAAATTTGTACCCAATTACAGTGCCCTGGCTGCTTCCCTATCTGACCTGGTAAAGAAAAAGATGCCTACGAAAATTACCTGGGAACCAGCCTGTGAAAAAGCCTTTACCAGACTTAAAGAGGCACTGTGCAGTGCTCCTGTATTGATAAGTCCTGAATATAGCAGACCCTTTATAGTTCAGACTGATGCCTCAGACGTAGGTATTGGGGCAGTACTGAGTCAGACATCCAACCAAGGGAAAGATCACCCTGTAGTGTACCTGAGTAAAAAGTTACTTCCCAGGGAGCAGGCATACTCTACTGTGGAAAAAGAGTGTCTTGCTATAGTGTGGGCCCTAAAGAGTTAGAGCCATACTTCTGTGGGCAGCATTTTGAGGTACAAACAGACCACAACCCCTTGGTTTGGCTGACCCAAATGGGAAAAACTAATGGTAGACTATTAAGATGGAGTCTTGCCTTGCAGGGGTATGACATGACGATCTTACATAGGGCTGGAGTGACCAATCAGAACACCAATGGTCTGTCTTGTGTATATAAAGAGTGAACTGATTTGGGAAGCTCATCCCATGCAGGGGATAGAGCCCCCAAATTCAGTCTAGGTGGGGAGGAGTGTGATGCTTGACCAGCTGGTTATGATTGTTTTATTTTATTTGTAATATAAAAATATAGCCTGTGTTTATGGGTGCCCCCCCATGTCAGAGAAGCTATAGAATATATTAACCTGAAACCAGGAGGTAATTAAAGGACCAGAGAGACTTAATTAGAACTGACCCAGCTACCAGGATATAGGGCTTGTAGACTTTTATGATGTCTTAGAGAACAAAACATGTTATACCACCATGGTGCTAAAAGTCATAAAATCCTTTGATGTACCCCATGAATAGGAACTGCTGGAGATCAAAGAGGGGATATTAACTAAGGAGTCATATCTGGAAATGAGTTTTTGCTGATGTCACCTTATTTGAAATACCTCCTGATAGGACATCCTGTTTGTATATTTTTTATATTCTAAAAGGAGTAGCTAGATGACATCATAGATGGGGTGTGTGAGAGAGACACAGTTTAACTAGGACTTGTGTCTGATCTTTGTGACATATCTTTTTGGACTCTTAAGAAACAAGATCTCTGATCTAACTTAAGCACTATAAAGAGGTAATACATTAGATAGAAAAACTCTAATTGTATTGTGGTAGGAGTTTATGTTTTGTAATTTAACCTTGTTCTTTTAAGTGATTGTAAGCTTTTTGATATAGTGTTCAGTGTTTACATTTTACATATTTGTATCCATTTTAGTAAATATATTATTTTAAAAGACTGCTTGGGTGTGTCTTCGAAGTTCTTTTTGCATGTGACGTATAGAGGGTTAAGACTGACAAAAACTGTTCATAAGCTTGATGGTGTTACTAAACTGGGAAAAGATAAGCATATACCTAAGGTCTTTTATAGCGTCTTAAGGGTTCATTTTGGATACCTGGTTAGGTGCCCTTAGGCAAAAGATATATTGCATTCCCAGAAGAGAATTTTATTTGAGCCTGTACATTTGGGTACACTAGCATGTGGCAGTGAGCAACCAATCAGATCAATTTGAGGTAGTATAGCGAAGTCATTTAAGGCTCTGAGCTGCAAATCTGGAGACCTGGGTTTGAATCCCACAGCCCCCACTTGCATACTGTGTGACCCTAAGCAAGTCACTTAACTTTCCTGTGCTCCCAGGTTGCACCTGTAAACAAGCGTTCAGCTTAGTGTGTCTCACCTGGTTGAACAATTGAAAAAAAAAGCATAATGTTCACAGTTTGAATCTCCCCAGAACTTGAGACCAAAGGTGATTAGGACCCACAAGTGGACAGGAAGGTTACCCTGTCTGTTACCTGTTCACAATCTTGCACTTGGAGGTTGTCACTGTAGGAGCAGAGGGCCTGACCTACTGAGTGCGCTTGTGACATTTACCACATACCACATGGAAAATATAAATTCATATCAAGATGAGACCTGTTGCAGTTACATGCAAATTGCTTTCATGTTTATTTGGCAATGAAACTATTTGTTGAGCTAGCCATGTGGCATGGGGGTGTGGGATGCTAGCTCTGGCAAGGGAATCAACAAAGTCCAGGAGAGTAGCATCTCTCAGAAAAAGAGATGTGCAAGAACAAGGAGGCACAATTTGAAGATAGAAGGGGATGGCTCAGAGGTAATGTGAGGAAGTATTTCTTCACAGAGAGGGTTGTAGATGCATGAAACAGCCTTCCTGAGGAGGTCACGGAGTCAGAAATAGTGGGGGAATTCAAAAATGCATAAGACAGACATAAGGCAATTCTATTGGGGGGTAGGAGGAAGTAGGCTGTTAGTTAACTAGGATCTGCAGCTTATCCATTAGGTAGGGAACTGGGCAGACTAGGTGGGCCAAGCGGTACTTATCTGCCATCAAATTCTATGTTTCTATGTAGCAGGTACTGAGTTCAAGACACAGGAGCATGTTACATTTATGTTATTTTGCAGCCACATCTGTGGCCTGGGTCATGTCTGAAAATGGTCCAGTGCATCACTGCACTTACCGGGTTACCAAAGACATACATACATAAATATGTTAATATGTAGTATAAAACACATTTTTGTCATTTTTGCTATCTTATTCATATTGTTTAAAGGTGTGGTCATCTTCAACATTTTCATAAGGTAGCCAAGCTGTAAAAGGAGAAAATGATAAAAATGATAGACTTGGCTAGCACAGTAGTCTGATGCAATAATGTGCTGGTGTTCTGCGTCCATATGCTTGAAATGATCTGAGGTGTGGCAACTGAGGTTCAATTCAAAGAAGTACAAAATAATGCACTTGTGACAAAGGAACCCAGGAGACAGGTATGTGGGGGGATGGGTTTGCTGACAGACACCAAAGAGGAAAGAGACCTGGGGGTTGTTATTTCAGATGACCTTACAATGTCTAAGCAGAGCACAAAGGCTGCAGGGAGGGCCAGTGGCATGCTGAGGTGCAAAGGCAGAGGTACTGTATCACTTGCAGAAGGTGGCAGGTTGTGATTCCCTTGAACAGAACACTGATGAGGCCTCACCTAGAGTACTGTGTGCAGTTCTGGAGGCTGCACCTTCATAAGGACATTGACAGGGTGGAGACCTTCCAGAGAAGGGGGACTAAGATGGTACAGGACTTGCACCACAAAACATATGAGAAGAGATTAAAAGACCTAAATATGTAGTCACTGGAGGAGAGAAGGGATGGGGGGGGGGTACTGAAACATTCAAGTACCTCAAGAGCATAAACAAGGTGTAGGGGGTAGACATTTTACAATGCAGTAGGAGTACAAGAACAGGGGGGCATAATGTGAAATTGAAAGGTGGCAGACTGAGAGGAAATGTGAGGAAGCTTTTCTTCACAGAGATGGAGGTTGACACATGGAATAGTCTACCAAAGGAGGTGGTGGGAGTGAGCACAGTGGAGGGATTTAAACATGTCTGGGTCAGGCATAAGGGAATTTTAGAGGTGGGAAGGAGTGGTGAAAAGCCACTGACCAGATAGGGTCTTAGGCTAAAAATGAGTATAGGGCTTATGGGCAGACTAGATGGACAGGAATAATGAAGAGTATAAAAACTAAAATGCAATCACTGAAATATGATGGACATCAAAGTTTAGTACAGAATGGGCATGGAAAAACACATTAGCATAGGTCTGTTAATTGGAGCATTATATACAGCATTTTAATACTGCTAACTTCAATGCCAAGCACTGTATGTCTCTTAGACTTCAACACCTCCCGAGTTAACTTCACTTTTACACACTGCATTTTTATTATGATCTTTAAACTGACAGTTCTGTATGCATTTGAAACAAAGTTCTAAATTCTATTAAAAAGTTGCAACAAGTAGAAAATATACACTATGTTGCAAAGTGCTCTCTTTCAAGTGTGGAAAGTGTGTTGCAAATCTTATATAGCACATTATAGCTTACATGTTCTCTTTGAGTGTCATAACACTGGCGTCTCGTTTTGGAAAAAATACTGCTTAGTAAGTCTTGTCATGGCATATAGAAGCAGAGTGTTTGTAGTTCTTTCATACTCAAACCTACACCTGTTCTGTATCTCAGCCCCTCCCCGAGTTCTCTAAAATATAAATACTGCAATACCCTAGATTGCAGAGTTTTCTGAAGCAATTGCATTAACACCTCTGCCATCCCCAGTCAAGTTTCTTTTCACAAGGTGATAGAAAACCTACCTCCATTTCTGTGCTCTGAATGCAAGTGTAAATTGTTTAGAATGTGAATGTGCTCCCCTGCTGTGAGCTAGCCTTCTTGACTTGCCGAAGCACAATCCATGAGTCAAGGGGGAGGAGGAAAAAGGAAGCCAGAGACTGAGTCAATGTGCTGTTTATGTGACACAGCTTCTGGAATCCTTAACTCTGCTCAATCCTGTAAGCCACACTGGCTATCGTTGATGGTTGGTGGTGGGAGTTGAGGAGAATGCAGACATATGACTGAAATACTTGAAATATTTGCCATTCATGTGATCCTGGGATGAAGTGTTTAAGTATTGTAGCTGTAAAGGCAACTATCAAAACTAATGTATTCAGTTGACTGCAGTGCTACAAGTACTCTGAAACTGCCCATGTGTTTTAAACTGTAGCTACATTGTGTCAGTTAGCATATTGGGTCAGTCACACAGTGTCAGTGGCTCAGTAGGTAGCACACTTGCTTCTGAGGCCAGGAGATCAGAGGACTGTGGGTTCATTTTCCACATCTGGCACTTGGGTTAATATCCCAGTACTGACACTGTAGTGCAGCATGAGAGGGGTGCTGCACTTCTGAGGTGCCGTCTTTTGCATGAGACATTAAACCGAGTACTCATCTGCCTGGATTGGTGGTAGTTCAGGTCGATGTTAAAGATCCCATGGCACTTATCGAAAAGAGTAGGGGCAGTTTTATTGAAAGAATATTGAAAAACAGAATATTGAGAAAAGATTATTTTTGACAAAATCTGATACAAAAGAAAACTTAAGAAATGTCAATACACCACAAAAATTCCATACAGAGGAAAAAGAAAAAAAGGCAAACGTAAATCTTTTAAACATTCTTAGAAATTATAACAAACCCCTTTTCCCCTCTCCCCTCACCTCTCATTTTTTTTAACCTATTCCCCATTTAAACAAATAGATAAAATTGATAAACAAATACTGAAACTCATTACTTAAATTTGATAAAAAAAGAAAAACCTTTCCACTATCTTTGGACTTGCCAAGGTGTTGAATATGTTACATCCTTCCCATAAACATGCCACATAGCTTCACTTATTAAAGTCCTCACATTCTCATAGGACATTTTATTTTGTCGTAATAACCAACTGCATCTTGCCTGCCATAAATAAAATTTTAAACAACACAAAAATATGGCAAGAGTATCTGGATGGAACCTAGAACCCCAAAATGCCTAAAACACAGACTTCGTAAGACATGCTTTTAAGCCAGGACATGTTCCATACAGTAGCTAAATAACCCCATAGAGTGTTTGAATAAGAACAGGAAAATAAATAATGCTTCATGGTATCTTCTAAATTGATACAATCCAGGTAGGGACAGTTCCTTTCTTCCATAGCCTTATGCTTAGCATTCCCCCTCACCTGTGTTCTACCATAAATGGAAAGCCATAGATGTTCCCACATCTGAGGTGGGATTCTGGGGTTGACCAATTGAGCCAAAACATATTTATTATTTTCCAGAGTGCAGAGTTTGAAGCTAGGTTCTTTTGGACATATTTTATCAAGAACTATTTGGTATAGCTTACGGCCAGATTGGGACAAAATATCCAATTTTGTGAGATTCCATATATATCATTTTGAAGCAGCTGATTTGAAAAAGTCTGGGACATGCAAAAAGGTCCCTAATTGTGGGGCCACCACCCCCATGCCCTAAAATACCTATCCAAAATTAACCTACACCATACCCTATGTGTCATGGTCATTTGCCCTAGTCCACATTTAACTGTCTGTGATATAAACACAGTACAAAAAAAAAACTGCAGGGTCTATCATGCCTAAACCACCTTTATTGATTGGGAGACATGCAAAGCACCTTCAGATTGGGTTTAATTGGCTTCCCCATAACATCTGAAAAAATACACAATTCAGTCTAGTCTCTAATGACTTTGGAGGTGGATACAACATTGCCACATAAAGCAAAATTGGAACTAAGAATTTTTTATCAGTTGAATGCGTTTCAATTTTGACAAACTCCATGATTTCCATTTTAATACTTTAAATTCTACCTTTTTCAAGGATTGCTCCCAATTAAACAAGGCCATATTTTGGGGTCCAAATGTAATGCCCAAAATTTTCAGAGGTTCAGAGGATATATGAAGACCCTCCAAGCTCTCAGCATCTGGGTATCCTACTCCTGTATATAGACCATGACTTTTATTTACTGTATGTTCATTTTTGAATTTGACACTACAGTAAAATCAGACATGATTTTTAAAAAATTCGGAAATTGAGAGATATCTGAAAAAAATAGGCATAAATCATAGCAAAGGCTTGGGTATTAATAGCTGACTGTATGCCAGTGCCTTGAATGCCTCACCATTTAGGATTATCAGTTATTAATCTCAAAAAAGGATCTATGGAAAACACATAAAGAAGTGGACTCAGGGGACAACCTTGCTGTATCCCGAGCTGGGTCTTAAAGCTTAAATTCACTGATCTTCGTATGATTTGATATACATTTGTTGAAGTATAAATTAATTTGATAAACTTAATTAAATAATCCGAAATCCCATAATACTGTAAAACCGAAAATAAACATGTATGAAATACCCTGTCAAATGCTTTTTCTTGATCCATTGTTATAAGTGCACCATGTTGCCCTGAGAGTGATAGATGTTCAATTACAGGTCATACAGAATATCCATCTCAGTATTATCCTTTATAGCTTTACATGCTTGGAAAGGATTCCCCGCTGGGGATTTTTTATCCCATTTTGAAAAAACACTTTCAGAGTGTTTGCTCTATCATATTGATAGGGTAACATTTCCATTTTTATCTGTTTTATTTGGTCTGAGTAATTAAATCTGGAAGTATTTGACCAAGTAAACAATTTATATAACTGCTGGCACAGAGAGATAGTTTAAAAAATTACTATTCTTTTTGTGTTTCCCATATTTTTTTAACCAATTTTGAAAATCTTGTTTAGTATCCAGCCACCACTGTCCAATATCTGCATATAAAAAACACACGGAACATCTAGCACTAATAATAGCTCTTATACCTTGTTGGATCCACAGTTCATCCAAAGCTTTTATATTCAATTTTCATCTGTTAGACAGAGATTTATTCACAGGAATATCATAAAAATGTACAATTAATAATACATGATCAATGAATCCAACAGGGCATGTTTTCATTTCGGCAACAGGTAAATTTTTGGAAATGAGAACATAATCAATGGTGGACTTGCAGTTACCCTTTTTAAAAGTAAAATTAGGTCCATTTTTCCTGAAAGTGTTACAATCAGTCAAATCGGCTGAAAATATTAATTCTAAAAGTGCACTGGAATCACAGTAGATTTTAGCCTTTGGTTTCTTGGTTTTAGTATATGAGGGTATCTCACAGTTAAAAATCACCACAGAGAATTATATTGTGAGTGGTCATAAGGTATGGTTTTTAAAGCATTAAACAATGCCACTCTCCCTGCTTTCAGCTGTGAGACATATATATTAATCAGCCTATACATCTTATTTTTCCAATGCCATCTATTAACAAAGCTCTTCCAGGAAAAATATCTACCAATTTATTTAAATAAAATGAAAATTAGTTAAATAGTAACCCCACCCCATCCGTAGCATCTTGTCCAAAGGACCAATAAGAAGGTCCCCAAATCCATTCTCCTTGGAAACTTCTGATATTATTAATGGAAAAGGCCTAAGTTTCCTGCAAAAAACAGATTTCAAATTGTAACCTATGGATACAGTCAAACACAATCTGTTGTTTTCCTGAATTCAAGAGACTGTGCACATTTAGTGATGCAATTTTTAGATTAGTCATGAATCGTGATTTTAGGCCTGCTTAGTAATCAACTTTTTTTCCTTCTTTTTCCCTTTGTACCCTGCAAATCCCATTTTTTGTGTTTCAATTTCTTGATCTCTAGAATTACTGTCTTCTTCTTCTTGATCCATATCTGAATCCCCCCATTCTGGTGCCAAAACTGCAAAGGGGTTATTCAAATTGACACTTTCAGAAGGGGAAGTAGGAGGAGGGGGAATGCTGACCAACCTTAAATTCCTAAAGGATCTACGTCTCTGAAGTGGGGATCCTGCTAAGGGTACACTTTCTTGCGCAGGATCACTATAACAAACTGGGGTAAGAACATCCTGCTGTAAGGCCTCCGGATCCAACCCTGGGGGGATGGGAGTGGATGGTGGGGTGGATCCTTAACTTTAACCTGCATACCTTTCCTATCCTTACCATCTTTAAGGTCACATAGATTTGTAATTTCAGTAGAGGGGATTGAATCCACATCAATTTTAGTAAGGTGAGACTTTTCGGGTACATCTGCTGTATTTTGTGCCTGCTGAATGAGAAGGTCAGGGCTAACATTACAAGCCACATTTCTCACTGCCCATGGGCAGTCCTTAAAGGCATGCCCCACATCATCGCAAAGATCACATTTTGTGTGTGATGCACATTGGAAAGAAATGTGTCCTACCTCCCCACAGTTTTCACTTCTCGGTTTGTCACAAGTACTAGAAATGTGGGTACGTGAACCGCATTTGTAACAAGCTCGGGGCTGCCCGGCATAAAAACACACCCCCTGTCCCTGCCTAACATAAAAGAGCTAGGAATATGTATAATGCCAAAATCTATGCTTTGTAGTTTTACCTTGTATCTCCACCCCCAGTCCAAAATAGCTCAGTATCTAGAATTGCCCCTGGATCTCCCAAAAGTTCACATCTTTGTGACAACCAATACGAAATATCAGCTACATGAACTCCCTCATTTCAGAACATCACCATAATGAATTTGACCAGAGGTTTGGAAAGTGGAATGACTACAAAAGGAGTCCAAATAGGGGAATATTTAACCTGTGTATAATGCTCCCAAAAAAGATCTAAAAAATGGGCTGACTAAAAACTTATGTCGAAGTTGTCCTCTCCTAAAATGTTAATAAAAGCAAACACCTCTTGAGGGAAAAACTTTAAAGAGTCCTTTAGTAAGATTTTTCCAACAAAATGTCTGTCTGGTCTGTCCTCCATACCGCCTTTGTAGTGGATTCGTACCACGTTTATCATGAAAGCAGCTTCTTTTTTTTATGTTTGCAAACAGTTCTGACAATAAAGGTTGTTTATGTGTGGATTGATCTTGATTCTGGTCATTATCAGGTGCAGGATCAATAATAGAATCCTTTCCGTTTAATCCAGTAGGTTCACAGGTTCAGCTCCCACCACCTGAATAAGAATTTCAGTTTCATTTTTTTGAGGAAATGGTACTTCTGCAGATTTTGGACAAGATACTTGTCTTTGGGGATATTTGACATTTTCTTCAGGTCCTGCCCTGGAACCCAAGTAGAGGAAGAGGGAGTAAAAGGCAGTTTATCATCCCACTCCAGATCCGGGACCCAAGTCCCAGCAGGGTTTTGCTTCCAACCTGACTGAGATAGGGCTTTAACCGGAGTCCATGTTGAGTCTCGTAGCTCAGCTGTTTTGTGTGTCATTACTGGTTCATTTTTTAAAGACTCGATATTTAAATGTCTTTTAGCTAACGTTTGAGCAAGTCTTTTTTTCTTTTTTTAAGTCCTTTTGACCTATTTTAGTCAAATTTGTGAAAGAAAACTGCATAGCTGTTGCTTGAGATTCCAGATTGTTTGTTTGAAACCTGACAGCTGCCTGGACATCTGAAAAGGCCACAAAGCCCGAAGTTTTAGACAGGGGTGTATTTATTTGGCTTAGGTGAGTGTCAACAACTATATGCTTGTTTATTACTGCAGCAGATATCGGAACATTCACACTGTGCATATTGTTCTCATTTATTTTAACACTTTTGGCTAAGGGACTCGGCTGTAGGCACACAATTAAATCCTCTGCATTAAAACTGCCAGCCAGCTGACTCTCTCCTTTTTCTTTTGCAGAAACAGTGTAAACAGTGACAGACTTACCTGGCCCCAGCTGGGTCTTTGATCTTGCTGCATCAGAGGTTTCCCTGACAGGCATCTCCGCTGATCTGACACTTAAAGCTGAACGCTGTAACTCCTCGAGTTTAGCTTGAAGTTTACTTTTCTCCCAGGCATGTCTCTGTTCTTCATTTTGTAATATTAAATGTAATTCTTGCTCAGTTTCTTCCTTTGAACCTTTATTGTTTGTGACCATTTCCTCATTTTTTATAGTAACAGTGAGATCCTCTGTAGAAAAGAATTCAGCTGGGGTATTTCTTTCTTCATCTGAATTTAATAGATTCTCCACCAGATGCTCAAGTTCCATACCATGATCTGTCTGAGAGTTTCCACTCTCCTGTAAAGCTTGCACCTCCATCCTCTCTGGCTGCAAGTCTGGACTGGCCATTTCAGTGGCTATAGGTTCCCCCTACTGACAGCAATGCAGTAGAGGACTTTCCCCAATGTCCTGGCCAAATTTCCCTCATTCACTAAAAATACCACCAACCGCATAATCTGGTTCAAGGTCAGTTGGCATTCATCTGTATCCCCCACTCGGTCATGCCTGAAAATAGGCAGGATTTGTCTAGTGCACTTATCCAGTCAACAAAAATGAAATAAATAAAAAATAAAAATAAAATATTGCATAAGAAAATATTTGGAAAACACCATGTTTGCCAGCAGTAACTATCCAACTAACATGTGCTCTCAGAAAAAGATAATTCCCCTTATGTTAATAAATATTTGTGGTATATAGTCATTCAAGACTCAAAGAGTCTCTTTGTCTAATATAGTTTACTTCCTAATCAGAAATCCCTGTCAAGGGAGTCTGACAGAATTCTATTGCAGTTCTCAAAGTCAAGCAGAAGAAAAGTGTTATAATTTTTCCTTCTGTCAGACCTATAGTGTGTAACCAAAATCAAACAATTATTCTTAGCAATAATTATAATCTAAAATTACTTTTTTTTCCTTTTGTTAGCTAATCAGGTTTTGAGTTTCCTGTCAATGATTACAAAAAAACATAGAAATTGTTAGCAGACAAGGACCGTTAGGCCCATCCAGTCTGCTCGTAAGTCCTATTACCTGCACTCAGCTTCTGACCCTATCTGGTCAGTAGTTTGTCATCACCCCTCCCACCTCAAGGTTCCCTTGGTCCTGTCCCAGGCATGTTGAAAAACCCCTGCTATGCTTGCTCCCACCACCTCTTGTGGCAGACTATCCATGTGTCCACCACCCTCTCTCTGAAAAAAAAAACCTTCTCACATTTCCTCTTAATCTACCCCATCCAGTTTCATATCATGACCCCTCATTTTTGTGCTCCTACATTGAAGATGCCTCCACCATGCACCTTATTTATGCCCTTGATGTACTTGAAAGTTTCTATCATGTCTCCCCATTCCCTCCTTCCCTCCAGTGAGTACATATTGATGTCTTTTAGTTTCTCTTCACATGTTTTGTGGAGCAAGCCATGTACCATCTTGGTTGCCCTTCTCTGGACCACCTCTACCTTGTCAATATCCTTGCACAGGTGTGGCTCCAGAACTGCACACAGTACTCAAAGTGAGGCCTTACTAGAGTTGTATACAATGGCATCACCACCTCCTGCCTTCTGCTAGTGATACCTCTGCCTATGAACCCCAGCATGCCGTTGGCATTCTCTGCCACCTTTGTGCTCTGCTTTGACACCTTTAGGTAATCAGAAATGATAATCCCTAAGCCCCTTTCCTATTTGGTGATTTCAGCTCCTCACCCCCATCCTGTATATCTTCCCAAGATCCCTCTTCCCAGATGCAATATTTTGCACTTCTTTGCATTGAGCCTCAGTTGCCACACCTCTGACAATTTTTCAAGCTATATGGCAAGAATAATAAATAAAATAGATTTTAATTTATAAATGAAGTGTACGTATGTGGGTGTGTGCACACGCACATGCATGGGGGGATCAGTTTAGAACTAAAAGTGCAAAATGGCATGGAAGTAATGATTAACAGGAACAATAAACCTGTTCTGCTTCCTGCTCTGTAAGGTGTGTAATAAAGATACATTATACCTGTAATGGTATCATATTTAATTACCAATTTATTTATTTATTGAGCTTTTGTTTACTGGGTAAATGCACTAAGCAGCAGCCTGCCAATTGACCTAACGATTATTCTGAGCAATAAACATGGTCTAATTTTTTTTTATTACTTCTTTTTGTTAGCCAATCAGGTTTTGAGTTTCCTGTCAATGATTAATAGGAATAATAAAATGAAATTGATTTTAATTTATAAATGAAGTGCGTGTGGGGTGGGGAGTCTAGAACAGAAGACTGTAAAGCACATCTGTACAGTATTGTACTTTTTTTATGAAGTGAGCTAGCAGCTACAGTATGAGCCACATATACCTGTACAGCCTGGTTTGAGATGTGGTGTGCCTGCTGGCTTGGTGAGCATTGAATAATGCTGTACATTAAATCTTTCAGATGTGATCCCACCAAAATGTCAACCAGTTGTCAGGTACCGTGTTTACCTTCAACATGCGAGGGAGCTATCTTGGATCAAGTGCAAGGTGGGACCAAGGGCCATATGAGGAGTGATGGGGTATTTTGGGCAAGGTAGTTACAAACAAGTTTGACTTCTGCAGAGTACCAAATGTGGCAGCAAGGCATCTTACCTCAGAGCAGTGGTCAGAACATATAACTCACTGTACTCTATGAACTTGCTGCCTGTTAGACAGAGAACTCTGGTGGGGGGGACTGTTTAACCAGGAAAGACACATTACCCAAAGTTTGTTTCCAGATATGACCTTGGAACTTTACTATCAATTGATAGTGGCGCATTTTTCGACAGCATCTGTCTTCATGCCTCAGTGTATTAGCCAGTGTTTTTAGTATTTCCTGTCCCATTTATGTAAATGTTTCATTGTATTATCTGGCTGTGGAGTGACTCTCATACATAAATAGCACAGTTTCAACACTGTAAGGAGACGGTCAGGAATCAAGTGCTTACATTTTTCACATTCCCTTAAAGAGCTCCTGACCAAATTTGTCTTGTGCCTTGATTGTGACACTTTGAGACAGGCTTTACAATTGTAGCTAGGGTTACCACCTGTCCTGATTTTCACAGGACAGTCCTGTTTTGGGCAGCTGTGCCCTGCAAATACACATGAAAAATACTACATGTCTTGATTTTATAGTAGAGAAAATATTTTCTAACTTTCCTCTAAATGTTGCAGAAAACTACAATACATATACCTTATACCTAAAATACCTTAACTAAAATACCTTAAAATGACAAGAAACAATAGAAACAACTAAGAAACTACTATACTCAGCCTTAATTCTGATTATATAGAGAAAACAAGTTTGTTGCATTGGTCGAGGTTATGGACTGTCCTGCAAAAAATCATGTTTCAGTAAGAAATGTCCCACTTTGGGCTTCTGAAAAGGTGGTAACCCTAATTGTAGCTGGTATTTTTAGTCTTTACAGATGGTACATTCTTTGTTCTGAATGCAATTGTTATACCACCCATGACCTCTGTGGCCTTCCTGCAGTTTGCCAACCACTGCCAGGCTAAACTGTAAAGTGACATGTAGGCACACTGAGACACTGGGAAGAATCTGAAGCATTCCTCCCTGTTGCTCGGTAGTTTCCCATATCAGTAGTTCAGTACTGCTTTGTTAGCAAGTGACAGTGGCTGTGTTTCTGTGATTGGGAAACATAAAAAATTTCATAAAAAAGTACATTGCCCAGAACGTAGGAGAAACATTTTTGTTGAGCTGCGGTCTGCCCCTGCCACAGTGTGAGTGTTTGAAGCAGCAGCTTGTTACATTTATGGGAGGGTTCTCCTGCACCACAGTAGTTTCTATCAGCACCCTTAAATCATAGAACAAACACCATGCAATTCAACCATAAGTTGTTTTATTACAATTTTACTCAGGTTCTATAACATTCTTTTTTTTACACAAGCAGTGTGTTTTTGGCATCCGATCTGTTAAGAAGCAGGCTTTCATTTATCTAACTCAACAAAGTCCTTTTAAATGGCAAAGTTCCCCATAGTGGATGTTTTTTTTTCTTTCTTCATGGCTCGTTTGCCTAATCCTTTATGCTCTATTATGCATGTTTCTAAAATCAGGATTTGCACTAAGAACTAGAAAAGTACTTAAAGAGATCACAAAACTTAAAAGCTTTTCTCAGCCTACAAACAAATGTAACAGGCTGCTGCTTCAAACAAGCAATGTATTTGTTTTATTATTTTTTTTACATTTCCTGATCACAGCAACTCTTTAAAGACAGTACAGTACTATGAATGCGCTATATTGCTTGGTTTTTATGGGACCATCACACTAGAATCTCACTTACAGTACTTACACTTTGTCACTAAGAGAAATGCCTTTGGTTGCTGGTGTTATGGTCGTAATTTTTGGGTTGTGCAATACTTAAGCTTACTTAACATTTATTTAAAAATCACATTAATATATTAACTTGGGTGGTAGTCTTCAAATTATTTGCCAAAACATTTTATTTAGTAAACTTGATTTGTATTTAAAAATGAAAGAAAACAAACTTTTATGTTCATAGTAGGAACTAGTCACACATGAAAAAAAACTGAGTCCGTTTTAACACTGAGCATTTTTTTTTTAAGTACAGAATGCTGGGTCTTTGTTTAGCTTAATCTGTTTGGTGTAAAGCAAATATGTATTATGGTTTTGTTTAAAATATCAAAGTAAAGAACAATCACAGCTGCACAGCAGAATAAACCACATTCTTTATGATTGCTTTGGTGGGGTGGGGAGCCAGGAGACTGCAGAGTGCCATGTGCTGGTAATTTCTCAGCTCACATTAACAAAGACACCTTAATTTAATGTTGCACAAAGTAAATACTAGATAATGCAAAAATATAAAACAAGCCTTTATCAATGCCTGATGTTTGCTTTCTTGTATTTGCTGTGTAGTTGTTTGGCAGAGATTTACCTGGGTGGGATTTGAACCTTGTACCGCATGTTCTCAAACAAGTACAGTAACCACTGAATCTCTGTAAAATCCGCATTTCAAACTGTTTAGACACTGGATAACCAAAAATACTATAACAAGTGAATGGTGCAATATAATCCAACATGCAGAGCATACCAATGTTTTCACTAGTGCAGAGTAGTTTGTGGCGTGCTACACATGTTTTAATTTTCTAGTTATATTCTTTAATATGTTCAGATGTCAGAGTTTATCCAAAAATTAAAAGGCACTGACTCTACTCCAACTTCATGTTAGAGTGCCTTATTTGCTCATTATTTTTCAGATCACCCAGTAGTCATAGACCAACCTTATCTAACCCTGCACCCTCTTTGTCGAGGCTGAGGTGTATAGTATGTTACTAAATTTATTTTTTTCCTTTAAATTGCTTATAAGTTGTCCTGCCCTGTCCTAAACCATCTACTATGACTATGAAACATTGGCCTAGGACCGATGTGTAGACTGAAAAGAAACTAATTAAATAATGTATAGTACTATAAGGCCTTTCTTTGAAAAAGCAGTTAACTTGGGAGGTGTAAAGTATGGCCATTAAGACTATTAGCAGATACTTAACCTTATATTTGCCACTGTGCATCTGAAAAGCAGCAAAACTGGGGAAAATGTTTGACTCTACTTTTCTCAAAGTAAAATATCATTTTCCACTTTTATTTGCTTGAAAACTTTTTGTATCCCAAACACAATTTAAATATTTTAAAATGTTTTAAATATTTTTTTTTTATAAAATAGTTGTTTCTTCTAGTAAAAATGTATGTTCACTTCTTTGACTTCAAAAGAATATCGTGGACATGAAAAGGAACTGGACCCAGGAAAAATATAAAGTACACATTATAGAAAACTGACAATTCATTTATTATAGACAGTTTATAGCCTGCACAAATCATTTCCAGCCATTTTGGACTCGGATATGTCATCAAGTGTACTGGGGCCTTAAAACTCTCTATTTGGTTAACCTAACAGTGCTGCTGTATCACACAGCAAGGTATGTTTGTTGTGTTTTATTGGATCTGCAGTATAATTTTATTTTGCAGAGCAGATTAAACATTACATTTTGGGTGCTTAGGGAAAAATCAGATACATTAAATGATGTTTACTGATCTTTAGTGCTTAACTGTTAATATTCTACAGTTATGTTGTGCTTGTATTGTGTACTATGTACTTCATTTTTTTTATTTGGTTTTAATGGGAAGATGGACAAGTCACTTTTACAGCCATGCCTGTCTGTTATTGGGGGTTGTTCCTGAAAGAGGCAATTGCTTTAGTGATAAAATCGGAATATTTAATATGTGCAGCTTAGATGTTTGCTGTCCATTTATTTGTATGTGGTTTGTTTGAGCATCTGAAACCATAGGGTGTTTTAATAAAATATTAGAATTACCAATCATCCTCATGACAGAATCTTAAAGCCATGAAATATATGCATCTTATAATTTTGTAGGTTTTGTCCAGATCATGTGGAGCGACTGGGTATACATATAAATTTGCTTTGTAATTTATCTTACCAGGTGGGGAGGCATTTTGTGTTTATTTATTTATTATTTTAGTTTTTGTTGATAGGGAAAGGTGATAATCACATTTTCTGCTTTGTCTGGGGGGATTAGAAGGGGGAGATACAGATGGAAGCTTATTGACATTGAACCAGATTTAGCTGTTAGTGGCACAGTATGTTTCGTGAAGGGGATCAGGAATCAGACACGGGGACATTCTTCTACTTCCTCAGGACATGGGATCTTTAACATCCTCCCAAACAATCACCAGAACAGGCAGATGGGGTCTTGTTTAGGGTCTCACAATGTAGAACCCACAGTCTGCATTTGTCAATAAAAGTTGCCTGAAAATTCTTTTGACTTGAGTGAATATGTGTGTGTGGGGGGGAGAGAGAGCTTGTATTGAATACTAGCCAGCCAGCTTCCCTTGCTCTATAAACACACTCACATGATTCCTGCACTTTAAGTAGCTACTGAGCGATTGCCCTTCAGTGAGTCTGATGTGATTACAGACTCTACAAATTCACCCCTTCCCCATCAGCAACAAAAACCTGAACTATGAGATTCCTGGTTCAAATCAAATCACAGTCACTTTAAAGATCAATGACATACTCCATTTTGTTGAAATAATAAAATAACAATTTTTACTGACCAGTGTCTTCATTCTGTTGTACTGGACTATGTGATCAGTTCTGATGAATTTGATGTTTTTTTTTTAATTTCATCTGCTTTTAAATTAAGCTCAGTAGTGTGTGTGTCGGGGGTGAGGTTTTGATCCACATTCAGAGGAAAACAATAGTTTATTGAAAACAATCAATAATACTGTACCATAATATTATAGATGTAGTGGAGTTCACCCAGAAAATACATTTTAGAATGATCAGCTAGTTATAGTTATAAAATGATTAAATCATGATAGTGCTGAGCTGTCTTTTTTCAGATAGCAGTAGAACGGAAGGCACATACTGTAAATGAAACATGCTCACAATGCAATAGAAATAACACTGACTATAATTCAGTTTGCCACAGTGCTCTGAAAGTTTTTGCCTGAAATGAATTAGCTAACTTTTGGCAAAGTTTGTTTTGTACAAGTTAAGCTTTATGTTTTGCAAACTGTTTGCTTTTTGCTCAGAATTTATTTTCAGGTAACTGTGGAAAAAAAGTTTGCTTGATTTTCAAGTTACACTACTGCAAACTGCTCTATGACATAACTGCAGAGAAAGCTATGTTTGCAATTTACTCTGATATGAAATTGATTACTTTGGTGTTGTCATTCAGCTAAAACTAAATGTTTTGCAAACTGCATGTATTTTTTGAAAAGTTTTTTTATGTTCATGTGTGAAAAAGTGTGGTTTTCAGCTCACAATGTAGCAAATTACATACTGTTGCTATGAAAAGCATGTTTAACTTTCAACTTAAACAGATTAAGCACATGTTACTAGGGTGCAAAGCATTAGTGTTGGTATGCCGTAACGACATAGTACTGTACAGTATATTTTCTCTGAGTACCTGCTCATTTGTACAGCCACTGTTTTTTCCATGCAGTTCTTTCTAGGGAACCAAAACAAAAATAAAGACCAACACTCCTGGATAAAGGCTATGACGGTGCTATGGCAGAAAAGAGTAAGCAGAGCCACTTCAAGGTTAACTAGGATCTGCGGCCTATCTTGTAGGTAGGGAAATGGGCAGACTAGATGGGCCTAGCGGTCCTTATCTGCCGTCAAAGTCTATGTTTCTATGTTTCTAAGCAATATGCTCCACCAAATTTATTTGTTGGCCATGATGACAACTAAACCGCACATGAATTAAATTAAGTACCAGCCACCATTTGTGACCCAGGTACCCCCAAACAAATAAATCACACAATTTGGTGGCGCATATTTCTTGAAGTGGCTCCACTTATTTTTTCTGCCATTACAACTTCAAAGTAGTTATCCTGATGTGCAGGTCTTTATATTTGCTTGTGTATAATGCATTAATTCCCTTGATAGTTGAAGCACATTGTTTGTTCTCAGGAACTCAAGGCAATAAAGAAACCACCTCACAATAAATATATTCAAGTGTGGCAAGTACATTATTTTTGTTATGGAGTACATAGAACATACTGTAGGTCTGGGGGTCACCTTTTCAAATGTACAGTATTTCTGCTGTCTTTGTTAAGAGATGAAACATCATGATCCTGTGTGAGGAACAACTTTTTATCAAAGTTTTACTGTTGCTGTGAAATGTACGTTTGTCTTCCTGCTTAAATTGCAGATTTAAAAATCTGCTGCAACACAAACAGCTTCACTCTGTGAATGTGAGCCATGTAAATATCAGCACAGCAAAGCAGATACCAGCACCACTCTACTGCATAACGTTCTGCTTTATTATTCTTACAGAAGATAAAACATACACCTGCAAATTTGGGTTGATGCAAAAACTGCAATTCAATATAATTCAGCAACTGCAAAGTTTAATTTGTACAAAAAAAAAATAACTAACAAGCATTCACATAATTTATTTATAATAATGATCACTGCTGATGAAAATCCATGGGAATGGCAAACACATCCATGTAGAGAGCTGTCATTTTGGTAATTACCATGTCTGACAGGTAAAACAGCAGTACCTGGTAAAACAGAAAAGATTGCAATTGAAATCTAATTTGTTTGGGCTACACTGTAACTCAACAATAATAGTATGGTAATATTTAAAAATAGTTAATCCAATAGATGCAACTTTCATTTATCAGCAAATGAATAGTGCACCTGAAGAGAATTTGGTCTGTAGTCAGGTTTTGGCATTGTTCAACCACATGATATCAAGCAATAAACCCATCCTGATTATGGACCAAGACTGCCTCTGTGCTATCCCTAACATTCTGCAGTCATGAACACCCTGACACTACTCTTTTCCTTATTTGTATGTTTATGGATGCAACATTCCAATATATTTCCCCATTTTGCAGGCACAGAAGTGTATCGAAATGTTCCCGTTCTAGTGGTCATATGCAAAACTATTTTATTTTTATTTATTAAAACATTTTATTTATTTATTTATTATTGTTGGTATAGGTGAGTGGGGGGTAGGGGTTTTAGTGTGGGACTCAAGTGGTGAGTGGTGAAGAGTAAGCATAATAACATCAGCACATAATAACATAATGTAACACATTAACACAATCACATAACAGGCAGCCTTGCTTTTCAGATGCAAAAACAGAAACGTAGATAGAATCAGACCCTGCACCAGCCAGATTTGAAAAATTCAACATAGCAAAAACATTTAAGAAATGAGCACACAATTGGTATTTTTACAATAACATCACACATACAATTTTAAAATAGAAGAATGAAATACAGGACACATTTGATTTTAAGTAGTCCCCTTTTATTTCCCATCCTCTCTAATTAGGCAAGGGTCTAAAGTGATTACTAAATGGCAATTATTGTAATGAGGGGAGGTTAATTAGCGGGGCACCTCCTGACAGTACTGGCAATAATACAGCCTGGCAACCTGACGCCATCTGCCGGTTAATTTGGGGGAAGAACATCAATTACCCTTCTTGCACAGGATCTTGCTGTTACAGCTTGTGGTAGCTACCTGTAGCTAAGTGTGGAATGCATTTTAACAACTGCTAAAATTAGACATTTGACACTGCAGCACTGAGCTAATACCTCGGTACTGCATTGAGTAGAGTGGTAATGACTGGCATACCGCAGTACTGGTGAACTTTTCTGTAGTCACCACTTTAGTTATTCCCAATGTTATAATCCAAAAGTTTTTGCTTATCAGGATCAGGGTATCAAAATATCCTCCCCTGGGATTTCTGCAGACTTTATCAATGACTGAGAATTTAAAAGAATATCTATTAGAATCAGAACTGGACATAATGTGAACTGCAGTCTCATAGGTATCATTCCTACTGTTTATTGCTCATAAATGTTCTCCCACTCTTACTTTAAAAGCTCTGCTTGTCTTTCCCACATAAAATGCTGAACACTCACACATGGCTAGATATATCATGCCCTCTGTGTCACAAGTAATACATTGCCTGATCTGGTAGTATTTCTGAACTTGCCATGTCTTTAAATCTTTTTGTAGTGTGATGTGAGCACACATAACCCATCTCTTGCATTGAAAACATCCTAGGGGGTTAGAGAGCCAATTTTTTTTATCAATAAAGCAACTGTGTACAAGTAAATCTTTGAGAATAGGTGCTTTTTTATAGCACATTCTCACAGGGTTCTTAATCTCCCTTAGTCCTATTTCAGCAGACAGTATATGCTAATATCATTTTAAAATAATCTCTAATTCTCTGGCTTGTGCTGAAAATTGTGTTACACAATTAAATCTGTTTTTGGTCACAGGGCCCTCTTCCCTAGGTGTCAATAACCTTCGTCTTTCAATACTGCTTGCCTTATCTCTTGCTTCACTGACTAACTTCTGATTATAGCCATGCTGTACAAGTCTCATTGTTAAACATTCTGCCCCTTTCTCAAAATCCTCTCTGTCCTGGAACAATTTCATCTGTTTCTAAGAAATTGTCCGGTTGGTATATTATCTGTTATGTGTGTGTGTGGGGAGTGACAGCTATTGGCCTTCAACAATGTGTTTCCATAAGTTGGTTTCCTGTAAATGCTGCTTTCCAAACCTCCTGTAGCATTCCTGGTAATTTTTAAGTCCAGAAAAATAGCTTCATTTGGACTACTGGTGTAAGTAAACCTGAGGTTTGGATTAGTACCTTGAAGAAAGACTATAAAATCTACAAAGTTGCTATGTGTCCTCTTTCCATACAATAAAAATATTGTCAATAAAACACTTCCACAAAACAAGATTTGAAAAAAATGGATTTACTGTACTATTAAATACCACATCTTCCTCCCACTTCCCAACATACAAATTTGCCACTGACGGGGCACAGGTGGCCCCATAGCTATACCCTTAATTTGATGATACAGACAGGTATTGAACAAAAAAATGTTATCTTTTAAGACATATTCCATTAATTTTAGTAGGAATTCAGTTGGTGGCTTGGGAGCAGATGATTTATTAAGAAAATGTGCTGCTGCATCCAGGGCACCTTCTTGTGGTACATTGGTATATAGCACCTCAATATCACTGGTAATGAGCAGCATATTTGGTTCCAGAATAATGTTTGGAAGCAAAATCAAAACTTCTTGTGTGCCCTTTAAATATGAATGCAATCCTGAAACCAAAGGCTTCAAATAGAAATCACAGTACTGCGATAAAGTTTCTGCTAAGGAGCCCAAACCACTCACTATAGGGCATCCTGGTGGATTTATCAAAGTCTTATGTATCTTGGGCAAGATGTAAAATGTAGCCCTTACATGGTGCATGGTAGTCAGGAAGTCTTTTGTCTTAATGTCTATATCCCCTTTAAAGAAAGCATCAGATATCAGTTCATTGATACTGAATTTGTAGTCATAAGTAGGGTCTGCTGTTCACTTATGATAGAATTCCTTGTCTTGTAATTGTCTCTCCACTTCATTGATATATGCTCTTTTATCTTGCAGTACCACTGCCCCCTCTTGTCTGCTTGTTTAATGACCAAATCTGCGTCAGCTTGTAATGTTTTGACAGCATTTCTCTCCTGAATTCCCTCACAACTGACCCTCTACTTATAGTAGACTCTTAATATAGCCTTCGCTGACCTGACCTCGGAATTACCACCAGACAACCTGCTCACTGCTGCTGCCAACCATCCCAATTGCAAGCCACTCAATAACACACAACCGGACGTCCACTTTAAGAGGGTGATGGTAAAGGAGGCACTAAAACAAGTAAAAAAAGTGCTAGGCAAGACCAGAATGGGCAGTGACGGTGTGGACATGAAACTTCTATCCCTCACACTTGATGTCCTTATAGTCCCAATAACAAAGCTATTTAATAAGTCACTGGCCCTGGCTCAATTCTCACAGATCTGGAAGCAGACCATTGTGACACCTGTGCATAAAAATGGAGACAAGACACTGATAGAAAACCTACATCTCCATCCTTTCCCCCCATCCAAGGCACTGGAAAAAATAGTGGCAGGTCAACTCACTGACTACCTCAACAAATACCATCTATTATGCCCTAACCAGCATGGCTTCAGACAAAACCATAGTACCACCACTGCCTTACTGGAGTACACAGACTATGTGCACAAGGCTCTGGATGAAGGCAAGCTGGTGGGGTCCGTGTTCATGGACCTCATCAAAGCCTTCAACACTGTTAACCACTCTCTCTTCTCCTGATACAGCTGCAAAACCTAAAGGTGGCATCCAACACCACATGTTGGTTCCAGGACTACCTGACTCACAGAAGCCAACGTGTCAAAAATTGGGCATACAGTATCCAGTGCCAGAAAAGTATCCATAGGGGTCCCCCAAGGGTCAATACTGGGGCCTCTACTTTTCAGTCTCTTCTTAAACAATCTTCCTAAAGCTTGTGACACTAAGCTTATCCTTCATGCTGATGATGCTGTTCTCCTTAACAGCAACACATCCATTGTTGCCCTCCAATCCAAGTTACATAGCTTCTTCAACAAACTTGAGGATTGGTTTAGCAAGCATAAACTCCTACTAAATTATAAAAAGCCTAAGGCCATGCTTATATCCAGTCCCCATAATAAAAAGAAGCCCCTCCATTGTCTCCAACAAAGTTAATGAACCATTGGAACAAGTGAACTCCTTTAATTACCTGGGGATCACCACCCTAGATGACACCCTCACATTTACGCAACACATCGACTCATTGGTTAGGGCGGTAAACACCAAACTGGGTGTCCCTCTATAGACACAGGAAATATCTCACACCAGAGGCCCTGTGCCTCTCAGTCTCCAGCTCCATCCTTTCAACCATTGATTATGGTCTATTAGTGGTCTATGAAGCAGCAATAGATACAGTACTCAAGAGGGTTCAGACTGTGCTCAATAAAGCCAGCAGGCTCACCCTGGCTGCAGATCACCTCATGCACACCTGCTGTCTATACGAGTGGACTAACTGGCTGCCACTAAAGAACAGGATCAAGTTCCAAACCTGCCTCCTGGGTAAGAAGGCATTACTGGGCAAAACCCCACCCTATGTAACTAACCTCTTCTCACCGACTGCCAACATGTATGTCACCAGAGGTAGGATGAGAGGAACCCTGTCTACATCCTACCGTCGAACATCACTTGGATGAGCCTTCACCTGTAAGGCCTCCCAGTGGCTCAATGAAATCCCTGTGCCCTTAATGGCCTCCAAATGCCTGACTCAATACAAAACTGGTCTCAAACAGCACCTTAAGTCAATCACAAAGTGTGGCTGCCACCGACGACTGGCCCCATCTCCCTTGTCCCCTAAGTTGCCTTTAAAGGCAGCACTACTCTCCACTGATCAACATGTGTTTACCCACCATAGCGTTACTCATTTCTTCCTTTGGCACGTGCCCACCCCTCCTGTTAGCACGCCATACCCTGTATTAACTTTTAGGTTCATAGGTAAAATACAGGTTTGAGGGTCTAGTCCTTAATGAATTCGCCACCCTTAACCAACATGGAAATGGAATTTAAGATCCCCCATATGTATATATCCAATTTTATCTGAAATTGCTGCATACTAGTACTAGATACTACCTCCAAAGGGAGGGCATTCCAGATTGGAGTAGCTCTTTGGGTGAAAAATCTATTCCTTTTACGGTTTTATTTATATTGGTTTTCAATTTCAATTTGTGAGATCTTGTGTTGCTTACTGGTACATGCCAGTCCAGACAAATGGTCTTGAACAAGGCAGGGTCCCTGGTAGTTCTGTAACTCAAACAGAGATCTCCCCTTATAGAGTGATATTCTAATGAATAAAGTCCCAGTGCTCTCAGTCTATCTCCTTATGAAACCATTTCTAAACCAGAGATGTTCTTAATCAGCCTTCTCTGTATTTTCTCCACAGTTGTTTTTTTGTATATTGAAATAGGTGCACAAAAGGATGAACAAAAATCTAAATGTGGCCTTACAAGACTGGAATATATAGGCGGAAGTACTTGAGATTCTCGGCTTTTAATGTTTTTAAAAATACAGTTTATAATAGTTGATAACAAGTTTTTACTGTCTTGTTAATATGCTCTGTAAACTTCAGACTATTAGAGATGTAAATTCCTAAATCTTTTTCTGAGTCAACTTCCTGCAAGACTGTTATTCATATAGTATTTTCTTAAATTGTTATTTTTTCGATTTATTTTCTAAAGCCCAGTTATACAGGTCATCCGGATTGGCCTGTAATGCCTTAGGAGATGTAAGATCATTAACAATACAACCCCGTTTACTGTCATTTGCATACTTGTTTAACCATACTCCATTCATAGTTTGCATACCGGAAATGATTATATTAAATAGTATGGGACCCAGCACCAAACCCTGACCCCACTAGTCACAGAACTCCAGGTGGATGTAAACCCTTTAAGCCTTGCACTTTGTTCACACCATGCCCGGTAGAACCATCTAGTCAAGCACTTCCCCCACTGGTGCCTCCTTCTCACTCACATTCCTCCCAGCCACTTGTTTGACTTCCTAGCTCAACAAGGTCCCAATTCTGAGTCCGCTTCCTCTACAAAGCCTACCTTCAATATGAGAGGGGTCCCCTTCCATGTATCCACACCACTTCACCCTACACCCACATACCGATGCTGTTCCTAATCTATGGTACTAGTGATATTCCACTGTATTATTTGTAACCCAATGTATGTATTACAATTGGGTCAGGTTCTGTACCTCTTCCAGTGATAATTACTGGAGTATGCGTAACCCAATTGTATTATAACTGTATTTTTGTACTGTATATCATCTATTGTTATGTTAACCTGATGTGGAACCTTTGCAAAAGAGCTTGTGCTCAAAGGTCTTTTCCAAACTCTAAATAAATAAATAAAAAAATAAATGACTTCATGAGAAGCTGGCTATGCTAAACCAACCTTATCACCTCTTTCAAGTCTGGTGGACTGCTAACTGGCTTGGGACAGAAAGCAGAGAGTTGTGGCGGTGGCTGGGCACTACTCCAAGTGGAGAGTGGTGGTCATCTGAAAGTTGGGGTCTCTGGTAAGCTGCTTAAATCCAAGCAGAACACTAAGCTGGTCAGGGTGGTAGACCCCTGATGAGGGGTACAACCTTTAGGAGGACCAGAACAAACTGGGGGAGGGGTTGGTTGAACTCCAGGAGTTTCAGAGTCAGTGTAATGAATACAAGGTGCTATACTTGGGTTGGGATAAAAGGTAGGATGGGCACACTATACAGGGATTCTCTGGTTGCAGTTGTGGAGGAATAGAGCCTTGGGGTCATAACAGTCAAGAGGAAAAAGCATGACAAGCAGTGTGCAGCTTCTGTCAAGAATGTCAACAGAGTGCTGGGGGTGCATGAAAAGGGAGTGACAGGCAGGAAGTGGAAGATACTGTAGTGTATCTTCCCTCTTTACAATGCCCTGTGTAGACCCCCACCTAGAGCACTACATGCAGGTCTGGGCTTCTAAATACAAAAAAGAACATTAAGGTAGTAGAGATGCACAGTGCAGGATCACCAAAATGATAAAAAGCTATGAGAAGATAGTAGCCCTAAACATGGTCCCATTAAAGAAAGGGAGGCTGAGAGGGGGACATGATCTCAGTTTCTGCATATCCAAGGGTATTGATGAGGTCAAACAGAGATGTTTGATCTGTTGCCCTCGAACAGGAGAAACAACCCTTGAAGCTCAGAAGTGGTAACTTCTAAGTTAATGTTCACTATCATTTCTTCTCGCAGACAGTAGTGAACCTAGTAAACGGCCTACAAACAATGTCAGTGGACATGCAGACAGTATAGGCATTCTACATAGGCCTGGACAGGTTTCTGCTTACCATGCAAGTCAGTGGATACCTTGGGTAGTAGAGTGGTTAGGGAAAGGGAACCCCTTATTTATTTATTTATTGGAATCTCGGATAACACCTTTGAGCTAAAAGCTCGTCTACAAAGGTTCCACATCATAAGGCAATAGACAAGGTACATAGACATTACAAAACAGATAGGGATTTATACAGCAGGCAAGTTCATTATGGTACATACAGATACAGATTCAAGCAAGTACAGTTAAAATACATCAGATAGGAGAGGTCAACTTTATTGCAACAGTACTAAGAGCGTACCTAAGATGGACAAGCAATTTATAGTGGTAGCTGAGCTTTAGAGTGTGCAGGTAGAGTTATGGAGGGTTAGAAGTGGTGGTGACCAAAGGAGGGGAGGACAGAATAGATGAAAGCATGGGAGGGTGGGGCAAAGACAAAGGGGTGATAGAATAAGGGGCTGAGTAGTCAGAGGGTGGGATTGGATAGGAATCTATCCAGGGTTATGTAAATAGGTGTTAGGACAGGGCTGGGTAATGTGGGGAGAGGGATAAGGAAAGGGTTTTAAAGTGAGGTGAAGTGAGGGGGAAACCAGGGGGAGGGGTTGAAATTGGGAGGATTAACATTTGTGAAGTGAAAGCAGGAAGGCGGGGGATAAAGAGGGACGGGAGTAAGTGCTCAGTGGGTCACACCAGGCAGAGGAGGAAGTGGGGGGATGGGTGCTATGCAGGACAGATAAGCTATCAATAACATATAGGATAAAGTATGGGGTGCAGTAACATGAGATTTAACACATCTCAAGTTGTTGATGGCACATAAACCCCTGAGAAGGCTCCCAGGGGTTTATGCTAGCCCTCCAACAACGAGGGTGTGTGTTAAATTCGAGTAAAACACACTGCACCCCATATTTTATTTTATATAATTGAAGGGGTTCCGTTTTTTCCATTGAGAGGTATGAAAATTAATGAAACACAGAGTTTTGCCTTGTCTCGTGGATTTTCTTCATTTGGTAAAATGTGGAGTTTGTAAGAGTGTTACAGTGGGAATGTAAGTAACTTTAACGGCAAAGAAAAAAAAAAAAGTCCGATTCAATCTCCCGGTTGCTTTTTTAGGTTGCTATGTGGTGCTAGAGTGTTGCTTAGCAGTGGAGCTCGAGTCTAGTAACCTGCAGAGGAGGAAACGCGATAAAAAAGTTGCAGAAAGCTTCGTTTAATTTTATTGAGGTAGTAGGAAGAGAAAATATCTTGTGGTTTCACAGCAGCTCAGGAGGTGAGTGTTTGGTTGACTGAATTCACGAGGACACCGTTGTGACAGTCTCGAGCTGCATTGCGTCTCAAGCATTTTCCAATTGAAAACGCGTGAATGCCGTAACACCTACTCAGGTGTTACGGTATTTAACACACGCTTTTTTCAATAGGAAAAAACGGAACCCGTTAATTATAGTAGGATTATGCACAGGTGATGCAGCCACGTTACTAAGAGTGGCCAGGTACTGCAGCAGCTTGGCCTTAAATGGGCGTAGTTTCATTTCCTCAGTGAGCTCAGAGTTAAGGGAATTTAGCCAGCAGGGGGCCCTATATTCAAAGGACCGTTGCCCTAGTGAGGTCCGATGGAATGGGATAATGAAGGCAGCTTTACTCAACCTCCTAGTTAGTCTGGAGGAAGTGGAATTTCTTAGCAGTTGCCTCACTCCAGGAGGAGCAAGACCGAGGGGGGATATTTAGCTAATAGACAGACTTGGTACTGAATTCTGCCATTCAAGTTTAACCAACCAGTGCTTGAGTAGAGTTCACAAGTGTGAGTTAAATAGGTCCACACCCAGGACTAGTCTGCAGGCTTTGTTTAAGACAATCTCGATTTGCCTAAGTGCTGTATCGGTACCGGCTTTGTAGACTACCAGTCCATAATCTATGATAGAGAGCAGGGAGCTGTTAACTGCAAGCTTGATGGCACATTCAGTGAGGCACTGCCTATGCCAGTAGAGCTGATCTAGTCTGGCACTAGCTGCCTTGGCAACATGGTCTATGTGTTGGCTGTCGGAGAGAGAGAACTGTCAAGGTAGACACCAAGGCACTTAAAGGTGGTGACCATTTCGAGTGTATCAAACTTGTTATTGTAGATATTGAGGTGATGTGACTTATTACGGTTTTGATGGGAGGCAAACAACATTGTTTTAGTCTTAGTGTAGTTGAGCAAGAGCTTAGACTGAAGGAACCATTTTTCCACAGCAGTAAAGTAGTCTTACATGCCTTTTTCATCTCTTCCAGAGTAGAGTGTCACGTTTAGAGAATAGCATCATCTGCATATAGAAGGATCTTATTCTGGCAGACTTTGGGAAGTTTATTTAGAAACAGGCTGAACAGCAGGGGGCCCAAAATGGAACCTTGGGGCACCTCTGTGGTGACATGCTGATGGTCAGATAGAATATCAAGAATCTTGACCTACTGGGTCCTGTTAGAGAGGTAACTCTGGAATCAGCCTAGAGAGACAAAGGCTATACCAATGTTCGAGAGTTGTGTGAGAAGCAAGTCATGGCTGTCCGTGTCGAAGGCCTTGGTGAGGTCAATGAAAGTGGCCCCCACCAAGAGCCCTCGGTCAAGTGCTTCATGGATATGACCTGTAAATTGAACCAATGCTGTTGAAGTACTATGTGCCTTCCGAAAGCCATGCTGTTTCTGGCATTGAAGATTATACTTATCAAGGTACGTACCTAACTGATCATACACTGTCCTCTCTAGTACCTTGGAGAGGTGGGGGCAGAATTGAGATTGGCCTGTAGTTGGCCAGGCAGGTTCTGTCCCCACTTTTATAGACTTAGGTGACCACTGCAGCTTTCCAGCATTGAGGGAAAATGCCAGTGGTTACTGAGAGATTTAGGATCTAGGTTAGAGGGGAGAGTAACTTAGTATGATTGCACAGCATACAATACTTGTTCATCCCTGCTTATGAAGCTGGGGCAGGTATTATGACCCTATTGTAGAGTCTCGTCTGACCTCATGTTACAGTTTAACTAAGATAAATCATAGTGTGTAGCGAAGTCATTCATTTAACAGTTCTAAAAATGAAATTCTACCATTTCTTATGAACAGTAGCATTTGTTCCTGCTTTAGCGAGTCAGTTCCTGTACTGGGTAATTATTTCACAGGATTACGCTGTACTAACAAGGCATACACTACTAATGCGTGCATTGTAAAATTATTCATTTACTGATTTTCTTAGAAATTCTTTTTTATGAGGTTCCAGTTTGTTGCAATACTGTAAACTCCAGAGATGGCAAACAAAGGAGTGGCATTGTGACCTGTAGAAGAGCATTCCATAGCAATCATGTCAGTAGCATAGTATTGAAAACAGATGAAAGATATGTACCCACAAAACAATTCACATTCCTTGCAAGAAAATAAATCATGTCATGGACAGTAAGGTTTCCAGTCAATGAAACAAACAACCACAACAACAGCAGGAAACACAAGTTAATATCTAAACTATTGAAATCTCAACTGAAACCTGTTTGTTTCACCATCCATTCAAGAATACAGAAAGCAAGGTCCTAAAAAAGGTTTTCATCCAGTGTAATAGTAACAGCAATATGCACCTTTATTAACTAAAAGAATAGATATGACACCATCAGCAACAGGCTATAATTCCATCAAAGGATTCTGATGACATCATAAACCATCAGAGCAAAGTTAAAGTGATTTATGATGTCACGAGAAACATAGAACTGAATTACAAGCCTGGGGCATGATATTGGAATATGGGAAAAAGCAGAGCACAGAGGTTTACTCTGCACTTGCCCATGCTCACAACCCTGAGGATGCCATATTCAGTCCGATGGCACATCAGTATTATCCAACTGAATATAGGGGTATGTCGGCTGAGGAGACCTTTGCCGACATAGATCTGGTTAGTATGCAGCCCAGAGGGAAGTGCAAGGAACAGCATCCCCAGACCAGATAGAGCCAGGAGCCCCTGGCGCAATATTCAGACAGCATCATGTTAAGGAGCCTATTGGGCATTCTAGGTACTAAAGGACCATTTGGATACCCATTATGGGCCCATTTACTTGGTGTGCAGCATCCAGGTAGTGCCCATCCCTACAGTGTTGTGACACAAATCCTGGTGTCTAGTGGTACCCCCCCACTCTCTGACTGCCCGCTGTTGTCTCCAAAAGGATGTCCCTCTTGTCTAGTGGCACTGCCAACCCTCTGATTGGTCACCACTGTCTCAGAAAGGTTGTCGTTGGGGTATAGTGGTGCCCCCAGCTCTCTGAGCACTCTCCGCTGTACAGTACACTATTTCCCAGGTGTCTAGTGGAAATACAAGAATTCCACGGTGTCTAGTGGCTCCCTGCACTGCCCACACCAGGTACATGACCCTGCCACCCACCTCACCGTTGTCACTAGTGTCACAGGGAGCCGATACGGTGACTGGCACTGCCCTCTTTTCACCACCTCAGTCAGCTGCCACACATAATAAAAGGGGGCCTGTGTATTTTCTACCATATAGGGAGCACACTCCCTATACTGTAGACAGTACATGTGTTCCCTCTCATTGCATACAGCTCCCAGCTGAGATGGTGAAAGGAGAGCTGTGCCAGTCACCGTATCATCTACCCACAGCATCAGCGACTATGGTAAGGGGGTTGGTAGGGTGATGTAGCTGGTGCAGGTGGTGTAGCTGCTGCAGGTGGTGCAGTGGGCTGCTAGATGCCACTAACTTCTTGCCTTACACAGTGGCATGCAATCAGAGGGTGGGGGTACCACTAGACACCAGAGAAAGTCTTTAATGGACAGGGGTGAGCAATCAGAGAGGGAGGCACCACTAGACTCCGAGAAAATGCTTTACTGGACAGGGGCAATCAATCAGAGGGTGGGGGTGCCACTAGATAGCAAGGAAATACTTTATGGGACTGTGGTGAGAGATCAGAGAGTGGGGGTGCCAATAAACACCAGGGAAATACTTCATTTGACAGAATCAAGTGATCATAGGGTTTGGGGTGCCACTGGATACCAGGGAAGTAATTGTTTCCACAGGATGGGGCAGGTGGCTGCAATCCCTTTGCCCGCCATCAGGGACTTCCACCCTATTAAGTCATGGTTTATCAAAGACAGTGATATGTGCCTATTCTGGTGGCATTTATCATCTGTGCAAATGGCTCACTATACCGATGCACCTGTAATCAAGGGAGGAACTCTTCATTTGCATGGGTTCAGCGTTAACTTAGTGCTTGGGTGCTAATGGGTTTTGCCCTTGCTGGGGGGGGGTCTCTAAATAGAGACCTCACCCAAAAATAGTGTACAAAACTTGGTTAGTGTGGACAAACACCCCTTAGTACCTGGGCTAAATTTTGAATATCTGGCCCATGGTTACTTGCATGGTAACACAGCACAGTAATTAAAGGTTGGAAGGGATTCTGGCCAATCAAGCCATTCTCTCCTTTCATAATCAGGGAGCGATAAACATTTACTAATTTGATTTCCCCATCTGCTGCACTACTCAGAGTGTCCTGTGTTTCCCCTAGTAAGTAGAAATTTGTCTGGACTTACCTTGAAGTACTATACTTTCTACATGTACACTGTCTCAAGCCCCACCCAGAATACTCTGTGCAGGTCTGGCCTCATGAATACAAAAAGGATGTCGAAGTGGTCAAGACAGCATAATGCAGGGCCATCAGGATGATCAGGGGTATGGGGACAAAAGCCAAGAGGAGAGGCTAGAGGTCATTAACATGTACTCCCTGAAGAACAGAAAGCTAAGAGGGGACAAAATCTAAGTCCTAAACACTGCCAAGGGTATTGACAAGATTGAACATGCAAAGATGTTTGATCTGGTGTCCTCCAGCAGGGAAATGCCCTAAAGCTTGGAGGTGGTAAACTGAGGGTAGGAGGTATTTTTTCTTCCAGAGGGTGCTGAACCAGTGAAACAGTTTATTATCAAAGACAGTGGATATGAAGATGATACAGTCATGGTAAGCTTGGACACGTTCATACTTAACAATGGAATCAACTGGTACCTTAGTGGATTGTGAATCTGTATGAATTAGTACACAATTGCACAGAATCCTTTTTGTTTCACACTTGCATATGATGTGGGGGGCATAACGGACCTAGTGTCCCATTTAACTTTAAACTACTTTGCATTTTATGTACTACATATTTGCCTTGTTGAATCATTGCCAGGTAATCAACTACCAGGGCTGTATGGGGTACAGTATACGGGTTGCATCAAGGTTGCCCTTGATGCTGTGGTCCCTCCCAATAAGCCCCCCAAAAGCCCTTTTGTAAACATGCAAATAAAGAATTTGTTCAATATCTAAATAATTGCTCAACTTTCTCACATGTTGCTGTACCCTTCCCTTGTTTTCAGGGACTCCAATGCCCTCTTTCACCTTCCTATCCATGAACTGTACATACTTGAAAACATCTCTGGTGTTTTCTGTATCTCCTACTACAATCCTGGTTTCCAGGCCCTCCTTGAATTCCTTTTTTCTAGTTTTGCAGTCTCTGTGGGCTGCTTGCATATGCCTCTTGCCTAGAGGCATCCTATCTATTTCTAGCAGTTATTTGGCCATTGTTTATTAAAACATTCATATCTGTACATATCTATATTCTCATCATTCTGTTATTTATTGCATTTTATTGACAAATCATTTAAATAATGAAATCCAATCCTTGAATAAATTCATATACGAACACATTTCCATTTCTTAAGCATTACTATCCCATTACATATATGCTATCACAAAGTCCAAACCTTATGTTCTTGACCTGGCTTGGATGTGTACCCAACACCCCTCTTCTGTCTGACAAAAATCCAGTCATTCCATTCTTTCTTCTTTTCTGGGCTTGGATGTCTAACCCAGCCCCCAGTTTCAGACCCCTAAGGTGACAACACCATGAAAGGCCTGACACAGCTGAATGTCAACCTAGCCCATGCCTAGCATTTTACTACCCCAATACCCCCTGCGCTCCCTAAGTCCTCTCCCTGCACCTCTGTACGAATTGTTATTACGAATTTTTTTCATTGACACCCACAGTTTACACATGGTGGCACCAAACTGTAAAATGTAACTAGTTTGAGAATTTTAATGTACAGCGTGTCTTAGTCTAAAGCACTGTAAGTATTGCATTAAGTTGTACAGTATTCACTTGATATTTCTTCTGTTGACACTGACTCTAAACCACTTGTAAATAGGCCATGCCTAAAGAGTTTTATGTGGAATGAATGAAAAAATAAATAAACAAACAAACAAATAAAGACCCTCTTTTTGTTTATGATCAATTGATAGGTCCCTGTTGAATGGGGGGGGGTGTATTTTGTATTTATGTATGTATTCATATGTTAGTTGCAAAAACTTCGTTAATGCATCAGTTAGGGTGAATACCATAGGAACAAAAGCAGGGAAATGAGGTATAAGGGTTTCCAACTTAATGCCCCACCCCCAAGGTTCCCACTCCACCACCCCACCCCTTCCCACCACCCTCCACACACCAACAGGCATCAGGGTGTGCCATGGGGTCATCAGGCCTAAATCTCCCCACATTCTAAGTGTAAGCAACCTTACACGGTACAGTATAGGTCAATGGGGTGATAGTCTGGCCTGACGACCCCATGGCACAACATGATGCCTGTTGGTGTATGGAGGGTTGGGGCATGGGAGTGGGATGGTGAAGTGGGAACCCTGTGGGTAGGGCATTAGGGTTGGAAACCCTAACACCTCATTTCCCTGCTTTTGAAGCTATGGTATTCACCCTAACTGATGTATTAACGAAGGTTTGCAACTAATTAACTTACTTTTTGAGGTAGCACAATAGTATCCTCATTTTACTGTGGAAGCACAGGGATTCTTCCATCCAGATAGTACAGCAGTATCCATATGTCACAGTGGGAGCGCAGGGTCCACATCCCTCTATTACGCTAGTATAACAGTATCCATATGTTACTGTGGGAGCGCAGGGTCTTTTGGACCCTGCGCTCCCATCCCTCTATCCAGATGATATAGCAGTGTCCATATATCACAATGGGAGTGCAGGGTCCTTTGGATCCTGCACTCCAGTCCCTCCACAGATGCACATATGTATGTAACTGTGGAAACACAGGGATCTGTGGCTCCTCCGCTTCCACACAAAGTTACGAGCAGGCACAGCGAAACTGCAACAAATACACATGACTGTGGCATCTTAAACAACTTTCACCCCAAATGTTAAACATGACATTGTTATCACCTTACCACATGTACCCAGTACAGAAAAGCTTCAAATCCCTGTTGAAATGTAATTTCGCGTAACTGTAATGTTGTTTTGGACCACAGGTGTAGGAAAACATTTTTGGCAGGATTTTAAAAATTACAGCTATAATGTTCATGAGGTGGTGTGGAAAATGGTCATGTTAAAAATCTGGAGTGAAAATATGACAAATAGGTGAAGTTACTAACATGCATAGAAACTATCAACGCACACTTGTAACGTGGTCATTTATTGAAATCTTTTCACCAAATTTTCAACATAGTCTTCTAGGGACCTCCCCTCATGAACAGTGCAACTGTGATTTTGTTAGTTCACCCCGGAAGTTGATTTTGCACAGCAACCATGCCATTCTACACCACAGGTGCAAAAATATGTTCTGGGCAGGATGTGAAAAATGACAGTTGTTCTGTTCATAAGAAGGTATGAAAAATGGCAATGTTGAAACTCCAAAGTGAAAATATTAAAAATTGGCGAAGTTACGAGTGTGTGTAGAAACTGTGCAATGCACGCTCATAACACAGTCATTTTTAGGAATTTTTTCACCAAGTTTGCAACATGGGCTTTCTGGGACCCCAACTTATGAACAGTGGCACTGTCATTTTGTTAATCAGTCCCAAAAGGTAATTCCACACAGCGACTGTGAAATCACCCTTCGGGACCAAGAAACAAAATCACAATGTCAGTGTTCATGAAGTGGGGTCCATAGAACCCCATGTTGAAAAGTTGTGGCCAAAATTTTTAAAACTGGCCGAGATACCAACATAATCTGAACCCCCCCCAACTGACTCCCATTATACGGCTTACCTTGATTCCTCAGATCGCAGTTCAGCTTTAAAGAGTGCAGATGTGTCTTCGGTTCATAGAAAATTGCTGTTCCCGACCTCAGTAAGTAAGTATGGGTTAAGAGGGGATGTGGGGAGGTGGGTGCACAGAGGGAGGGTGGGAAAGGGGAGGAGGAGTGGGGAGACAATGAGAGACCATTTTTCTTTTCTGCAGGTCAGAAACAAAAAGACATCGGGAGATGTTTTCTTTGTTTACAGGTAAACCTGTACAAAAAATAAATTTGGGCACACTAGGGTGGGCTCCCAGTGTATCAAATGAGTTGGGGGGTGAGAATCATGATGCCGACAGGGGGTATGGGCACATTCATCAGCAATCAAAGTGGGCTGGGGGTGCAGCTGACACTGGGAGTGGGCAACCTGGTGTCAGAAAGTTTTAAAAACATTTATCTCGGCACACTGGGATGGGTTCTCAGTGTGCCATAATCTAGGGGATACAGACTGGCCTTGGGGATCCAGGTACCCGATGTTGGTGCAAAAATAGGAATGGGGCAGAATAGTTCGATGCAGGATTGCATCAAAATTATTGCAAATTTTGATGCAGGATTCTGCATCGAATAAAAGATGTCAAGGGACTTTATTTATTTTACAGGTCTAAAAATAATGTAGGGCACACTGGGGTGGGCTCCCAGTGTGCCAAATAAGTGGGTGTGAGTGGGCGGATACACACCAACATGAAGATTGGGCACCCCGTGTGAAAAATATGAATGGGAGGGGGGCAGAATAGTTCAATGCAGGGTCCTGCATCAAAATTAGTGCAAATTTTGATGCAGGATTCTGCATAGAAGAAAATACATTGGGGATGGTTTTCTTTATTTTACAGGGTTAAAAATAATGTAAGGAACACTGGGGTGGACTCCCAGTGTGCCACATAAGTGTGTGTGAGTGAGGGGAAACATACCGAGATGGGGACTGGGCACCCCATGTTGGTGCGAACAAAGTGGGTCTTCCTTGACTCTGCAGCCAGCAGCATGAGTTCCAGCTGTGTTACAGAAGTAAAAAAAAAAAAAGAAATACCGCTTTTCTCATACAGAGAACAGACTAAAAGTCATTCTCTGTAACCTGGCACCCAACAAAAAAAACTTGTTTGCAGCCAGCTTAAAACAAACAAAACCCATCAGAATACACCAGAAGGGGTCCTCTTTAGCTGTGTTCTGATGTTTTTCTTTTTTAAACCTTTTGTACTTCAAGATCCTCGCTAAGCGGCAAACAAGATGGTGGATGCAACACAGCTCAATAGATTGAATGACTTTAAGCTTTGCACGAAATACCAGCCTTCTTTGTGAAAAGAAGCTGGAAGCTTGTGCAAAATACTCCGGTGGTGTAAAAAACATATTTTTCGTGCCAAACATAAATGTTACCATAGGAAATAATGGGACATTTTAAAATGTCATAATGTTTGAACAGATTAATATTTTTTCACCAAACCTTCAAAATGCACACCTGTGATCCAAAGGCTTTCTTCACTGAAATTTTCGGACCAAAACCTAAAGCCATTTCTGAGATTCAGGATGACAAAGAAATGTTAAAAAATCTGGATTTTTTAATTTTTTCAACACTTAATATCTTAGAAACCACTTAACAGATTGCCACAAAATTTGGCAGGTCTAGAGACCTACCCCTAGAAATTCTGCAAGCCAAAGTTTGTGCAAATCCATTGAACATTTCCAAAGGTATTAAGGTTCAACATTTGGACTTTAACATAGAAGTGCAGCTTCACCCTAACTATGCTGATGTTAATAAATAAATTGTATATATATATATATATATATATATATATATATATATATATATATATACACACACACACACACACACATATATGTATTTATACAATAGGGGTGAGGTGATATGCTTGAAGTAAATGGTGCTAGAAGGACAGGTACTGCTGGATGCCTTCAGGACAGCTTCCTGCTGCAAATGGTCAGTGAACCAACCAGGTTAGGAAATACCCTTGACCTTGTGCTGGCAAATGGGGACTTTGTGAGAGAACTTACAGTGGAGGAACGCTGTCAGGGAGTGACCACCGCTCAGTATGGCTCACATTGGATATGGGCAAGGAAGGAGTGGAATCTGGCACAATAGTGCTGGACTTCAGGAGGGCCAACTTTGGGAGGATGGGGAAGTGGTAAAGGGTACCTGGCAGAATTCAATCTAGTATGGACACTAACCAGGGTGGGAGCTCATAAAGCTGAGGACAGTGGAGGCAGCAAAACTTGCTGCAAAGCCCAGAGCAAGAAGTCTAGGGCTAGAAACTGATCTGGTTGAGCAAGAGGTCATGGAAAAAGGTAAGAGAGGAAAAGAGCTGCCTTTAGAAGTACAAAGAAAACAGGGAGGGGAGGACAGGGAGGTACTTGACAGAATCAAAGGAGGTGACAAGGGCAGTAAGGGAAGCCAAGCATCTACGAACTCAGGCTGGCACAAGGCATTAAGAAGGGGAGAAGGACTCTTTAAGTACATCAGGGAGAAAGGAGCTGTAAGGACCACAGTAAGGATTAGAAAGGAGAGGGGCTGGGTGGAAGCAGGCAATAAGGCGGAAGCACTAAATGAGTACTTCAGCTCAGTATTTACTAAACAGAAGAGAGGGGTGACATCCAAGGTGGGAGAAATGGCAGAAGCAGGGGGGAAGTGGTGACAGATGGGAAAATCATGGCGAGCAGAGTTTGAGAGAGTTTGAAGGCACTGAGGGTGAACAAGGAACCAGGCCCAGATGGCATCCACCCCAGGGTACTGAAGGAGCTGGTAGAGGTCCTTGCAGGACCTTTGGCAAATCTATTTAATGCCTCACTACATTCGAGGTGTGTACCTCAGGACTGGAGGATGGCTCATGTGGTGCCCCTCCACAAGAGTGGCCCCAAGGATGAACTGGGAAACTACAGACCAGTGAGCCTCACATCCATCGTGGAGTAAGCTAATGGAGACTATCCTGAAGGAGAGGCTGGTGGCCCTCCTAGAGGCCAAAGGACTACAGGACAGCAGACAGCATGGCTTTCTATGTGGCAGATCCTGCCAAACCAATCTGGTCGAGTTCTGTTACTGTAACTAGGCAACTGGACAGGGACTATGCAGTGGATGTTCTGTATCTGGACTTCAGTAAGGCATTTGACTCAGTGCCACATGGAAGGCTGGGAAGGAAGTTAGAAGGCACAGGGGCGGGTGCAAAGCTGGTGAGATGGGTAGGAAACTGGCTGCAGGGAAGGCAACAGAGGGTGGTGGTGGGTGGGGAGCTCTCACACCCAAGGTCAGTGACGACCAGTGTTCCACAGGGCTCAGTGTTGGGACCAGTGTTGTTTGGGATATTCATTGCAGACATACCATGGGACATCAAGAGCAAGATCAGTCTGTTTGCTGATTATACCAAGGTAGGCGCGGTGATGGATGACCTAGGGGGATGGCAGGGGTTGCAGGATGATCTGGAAAAGATTGAAACCTGGTCAGACACCTGGCAACTGGACTTTAATGCCAAAAAGTGCAAGGTGCTGCATTTTGGGATGAAGAACCCAAGGAGGAGTTACCAGCTAGAGGGAGTGCAGCTAGCCCAGACAGAGGAGAGAAGGATCTGGGTGTGCTCATTACAGGGTCAATGAACAACCGGCACAATGTGTAGGAAGGCAGCTGCAAAGGCCAACAAAATGCTAGGTTGCATAGAAGGGGTATATCTTCGAGGAGGAGGAGGTGATTCTGCCACTGTATAGGTCATTAGTTAGACCACACCTAGAGTACTGCATGCAGTACTGGCATCCGTATCTGAAGAGGGACATTAAGTTACTGGAGGGGTGCAGCGCGGAGGTGACAAAAGATGATCAAGGGGTGGGGACTTATAATATGAGAGGAGGTTGAAGGGTTGAACATGTACTCACTGGAGGAGAGGAGAGATGGGGTGACATGATTGAAACCTTAAATACATGAAAGGAATAAACAAGACGGGTACAGAGGGGCTGTTCAAAGTAAGGGAAGGGAGGGCCACCAGGGGCCATGATATGAGACTGGAGCAAGGAAAGTTCAGGATGGAGGTGAGGAGACACTTTTTTTACAGAGAGGGTGGTGGCTGGGTGGAATGCGTTACCCGCTGAAGTGGTATGCAGTAGAACAGTGGACTACTTCAAATGAAGATGGGACAGGACAAGGGGGAGGGTTAATGAAGGGGAAGGGACGGGCAGCTGCAGAATAAGGGGTGCTAGCTGCACATTCGAGCAGACTTGATAGACCTCCTAGGCCTTTATCTGCTGGCAAATTTCGTATGTTCGTATGTGTTATTTTCACAGCCATTGTATAACCATTGTGATGACATCACCACTGTGGATTTATTTCCTGATAAACCCACAGTGTCTACATCACCAACAAATATACAACAATGGTGATGTCACCAGAATGAGACCATCTACACTGCAGCCTGCATTTAGTATCTTCACAGTTTCTGTTTTTCACTGAATCCTGCAATTAACTCAATTAGCATTGTAAAAGACAATCACCTGTGTCCCATAGTTATTCTGACAATCCTAGCCCATTACTGTGCTGCTCTAAACTTCAAACCATCCTCCTTCATAAACCAGTTTCTCTTTCTGAGAGCTGACTGCAACAGTTTCTCTGTCTCAGTGAAGCCTGCAACTTACTGAATGAACAGCCTGTTTCTCACGCCTAGCTGCAGGTAACACAATTATCATTGCAAATCACATGCACCTGTTTCTCATAGTGTCTAACAGTCTCAGCCCATTCAGAAACACTTACGCACACTCAGACCACACACAAACAGTGCTGTCAGTATAGCCTAGAGTTTAGAGTAACAAGCAATCAACAAACTTCCTACATCCATCAGCCCAGACCAGTATTTGATTCTCACAACTTCCATTTCAATACCGTGTGACTCTGAACAAATCACTTAACTGCCCAGTGCTCTCAGGTCCCCCCTAAGAACCTACCCAGTTACCAAAATAAAAAAAACAGAATAAACAGGGAGAAAACACAGAAAACAAGCATCTGTCAATGCCGAATGTTGCTTGCTTCTATGTGCTGTTTAGGTATTTGGAAGTCATTGGAGTGCAAATATTGAAAATTTGTGAACTTACGAGCGTGCGTAGGAACTGTGCAACGCACGCTCATAAAACAGTAATTTTTAGGAATTTTTTCACCAAATTTTCAACATAGCCATTTTAAGACCTCTGCTCATGAACAGTGTCACTGTGATTTTGTTAAAGTGTCCCATACATTGAGTTTGCACACCGATTAGCCATAATGCGCTACATGGGCGAAAACATGTTTTGGGTGAGATGTGAAAAATGACAGCTGTACTACTCATAAGAAGGTGTGGTAAAATGGCAATGTTGAAAATCTGGAGTGGAAATATTGAAAATTCGCTAACCTAAGAGCGTGCGTAGGAACTGCACAACGCACGCTCGTAAAAGTCATTTTTAGGAATTTTTTCACCAAATTTTCAACATAGCCATTTTAAGATCTCTGCAAATGAACAGTGTCATGGTGATTTTCTTAATGTGTCCCATACATTGATTTCGTACACCGACTGCGCCATTGTGCGCTACATGGGCGGAAACACGTTATGGGCAGGATGTGAAAAATGACAGCTGTACTGCTCATAAGGAGGTGTGGTAAAATGGCAATGTTGAAAATCTGGAGTGAAAATATTGAAAATTTGCTAACTTACGAGCCTGTGTAGGAACTACGCAACGCACACTCGTAAAACAGTCATTATTAGGAATTTTTTCACCCAATTTTCAACATAGCCATTTCAAGATCTCTGCTCATGAACGGTGTCACTGTGATTTTCTTAATTTGTCCTGTACATTGATTTCGCACACTGACTGCGCCATTCTGCGCTACATGGGCGGAAACACATTTTGGGTGAGATGTGAAACATGACAGCTGTACTACTCATAAGAAGGTGTGGTAAAATGGCAATGTTGAAAATCTGGAGTGGAAATATTGAAATTGCTAACCCTACGGCGCGTGTGTAGAGAACTGCAAGATGCTCAGTAAAACAGTCATTTTTAGGAATTTTTCACCAAATTTTCAACATGGGGTTTTGGGACCCTCTTCATGAATGATATCATGTCATGGTGGTATTTGGGGCCCAAGGGTGATTTCACAGTCACCGCACAGTCACTGCGCCAAATCACCTCGGGCCTGAATAACGCCATGACAGTGAACATCACTTATGAGAAGGGGTCCCAAAACCCTATGTTGAAAATTTGGTGCAAAAATTCCCAAAATGCCTGAGATATGCAATAAAGTTGAAAACCCCCTATCTAGCCAATTATACAGCTTACCAGCATTTCCTCAGTTCGCGGTTGGCTTTGAAGAGTGCAGACGTGTTCCCGTCCACCAAGATCGTCGCGCCAGAGTCCAGAGGTAAGTATGGGGTGAGGGTGTGTGTGGGTAGGTGCGCAGTGGGTGGGTGCGGGTTGGTGGAGGGGGGTCGGGACGCCGCAGGACCACCGCTTTTGTTTTCAGGTTAAAAAAAAGATGTTGTGGGACCGTTTGCCACGCTGGGGTGGGCTCCCAGCATGGCACAAGGACATTGGGGCATTCAGCCGACGGGGATTGGGCACCCCTGGCGCCATGGTATTTCTTCACGCTGGGTGGCCCAGCATGGCACAAGGACAGGTGGGCGTTAGCCGACGGGATGGCACCCCATCGGCCAAAGGACTGCTTTCCACACTGGGGTGGGCTCTGGCGTGCACCTACTACTGGGGAGGGGGACACAGCTCAGCTGACAGGGATTGGGCACCTGTCGGGTTATACAGTGCTGCAGGGTGCAAGAGGCCGCGTGTAGTGGGGGAGTTGGACGATACCGCATTTTGACATGTCATACAGCTCCAAAATGCATTGGCTTACAGGGCCGCACCTGCCAACACACTGACTGAATTGGAGGAGGAGGACACACCTCCAAATCTCCGATGATGGCACTTATGTTTCTTGCACATGCGTGCAAGCAACATAAAAATGTTCCCAAAGGATAGTAGCCCTATTGTATAAATCGCACACATGATGTGTGACTTGTGGAATATGGCAAACATTTGCACTCATGCAGAGTGAACTGCAATAATATCACTCGTGCCTTTGGTACTCATGATATTATCACAGTTCGCTCTGCACTCGTGCAAATATTTTCCATATTCCACAGTCGCCCATCATGTATCCCCTATATACTGTATCTATATATGTGTATATGTGTGTGTGTGTGTGTATATATTATATATACTGTATATATATATATATATATATATATATATAGCTCTATCTCTCTCTCTCTCTCTCTGTATATATATATATATTTATATACACATACACATATTATAGGAGTGCATCATGTCCCTATATTTAGGGTTGTATTAGCACTTCAATGTTAAACCCCAGAATTTGCACTTTAATAACTTTGCAAATGTTCAGTGGATTTGCAGAAAGGCTTGCATGCACTGTCTCATGGGGTAGATCTCTTGATGTGCCAAGTTTTGTTCCAGTTGGATGTGTGGATTCAGAGATATAGATAGTACAAAAAGTGAATTTTTTGGAATTTTTCCCCATAGGTTAGAATGGGCTTTCTGTCAGCTTGGCTAGAACCTAGATGGTTTGGAATTTTGATCTGATATTCATAGAGCAGAAAGAGGCTGATCCACTGATGTGCCTTTTGTTTGTTTGGTGAAAAAATATTAATCCATTCCAAAGTTATTTAATTTTGAAATTTTGAATACTTGGTTCTGAGCATGCTCAGTAAACAGCATAAATTAACTGTATGAAATGAAAAAATAATTCTTTTTTTGTATGACATCATCCTTTTTCATTTGAGGAAAATCATTTTTCATGTGGCCACCATCTTGTTTTCAGTTTTGTCTGAGAAATTCAAACTTGGAAACCTCCAAAAATGATATTCGGGGAGGAACCAAAGCATGTAGCTTGCTTATTGGGAGCCCCTTAGCTACATTCTGCACTTTACTGCTCTAGAAATGCCCTTAAAATGTTTTTTTTTAAATATTGAAATTCTTTTCTTGTATTAGCATCATACAAAAAGAGATCTTGTTTTGCATGACGACTCATGAAAAAATATATTTTTTTATGGGAAATCAACATATCGCAATGGGATTTTCAACTCTGGTGCATAACTTTATAATGTTTGCATATTTTGACACCAGACTTTCAACATACTCTTTTTGAGAACCTTCCTCATGGACAATGGAGGTGTCATTTCACAAATCCTGCCCAAAAGGTGATTTAGAGGTCAGCTGGTGAAATCACATTTCAGGCAGGATTTCAACAATTTCACCAAACTTGTTCATGAGGTGGGGAAATAAGAAGGACATGTTGAATATTTTGGGTCCAAATATGCTAAAATGGCCAAGTTGTGTGCCTCTCTTGACATTTCATTATGCTCACTTGTAAATTTATTAATTATCATTATTCTAACCCAAATTGTTAACATAGCCATTTCTTTACACCACCTCATGAATATGACAGCTGTAATTTTTCAAATCTTGCCAAAATGTCTTCTCAGGCCACTGCCATGGAATTATGCTGCAGTGGTATGGAATGACATTTTGGTGGGGATTTGACAGTGTTTACTATTGGGTTGATGAGGTGGAGTAAATGAAAGGCTATGTTGAAAATGTGGTTGTTGTTGTCTTACAAATGGAAGTGAAGGGCCCAGAGGGCCCTGTGCTTCCCCATAAACGTACATATAGGCATCTGTGGAGGAATGGGACTGAGGATACAATTACACGATCTCAAAAAGTTTGTATGAATTGGAGTGTGGAGCCCTTACTCCCACAGGAAGATAAGGATACCATTATACTATCTCAAAAAGTAAGGAAATTCTTTGCAAAAAAAAAAAAACTGCATTAATGCAATAATTAAGGTTCAGGCTAAAACAACAAAAGTAGGAAAATGTGACTTTAGGGTTCCCAACCCTAAAACCCCAATGCCAACCCTACAGCAAATCAGGGTCCGAGTCTTCCTAGGGGTTGTCAACCCTAAAGCTTACTGCATTCTATATTCTCCAAAAACATACACACCTAATGGGGTGAGCTTTAGGGTTGACAACACCTAGAAAGACACTGTCCCTGATTAGCTTTCAGGGTAGCATTGGGGTTTTAGAGTTAGAAACCTAAAGCCACATTTCTCAACTTTTGTTGCTTTAGCCTGAACCCTAAATGTTGCATTAACACAGTTTTTTGCAAAGAATATAATACATGGTGCTGTCACACCTCTATAGTTAGGGTTGAGTAGCATGTTTAATGTTAATCCTCACATTTTGCACTTTAATAACTTTGCAACTAATCTATGAATTTGCTCAAAATTTGGTATGCGCTGTCCTTGGGGTAGATATCTTGACATAGCAAGTTTTGTTCCAGTTGGATGTGTGGGTTCTGAGATCTGGACAGTGCAAAAAGTCATAAAGTCACTATTTTTTGCAGTATGTTCTTCATCACCTTGCGTCCAGATGGTGTGGAATTTTGGTGTGATTTTTTTTATGTTTGCTTGTGCACGCAGCACACAAGAAACATATTGAGGTAAGTAGAGTATTCCAGAGATGTGGCAGTGTTTGGCCAATCCAGCCAAGACTTTCAGGGGCCCTTCCCTCAACCGCCAATCAACAGAGAAGCTGCCAATGATGGCAGTTTCAGAGCGAGCGCCAGACATGAAGGAAATCTGCCGCTCCAATCAGGGACAGTTTCTTCATCCCTGACTGCAGTGACATATACACATAGACATAGACATTGACAGTAGATAAGGACTGCAAGGCCCATCCAGTTTGCCCATTTGTTCTACCTTATGAACGTGCCATGGGCCTTCACTCTGTCAATGGCCTATTTATTCATGCTCATCTGTATTGTTCCCTTATGCCTATCCCATGCCTGTTTGAAGCCACACACTATATTCATATCCACCACTTCCTGAGCTAGGACATTCCATGTATCCACCACCATTTCTGTGAAAAAGAACTTCCACACAGTACCCCTTAATCAGCCTCCCTCTAATCTCATGCTGTGTCCTCTTGTCCTGCTATTTTTCTTATATTGAAACATGTTAGACTCTTTCACCTTGTTAATGCCCTTAAGATGTTTGAATGTTTTGATTATATCACCTCTCTCCCTCCATTGCTGTAGAGTATACATATTTAACTCCGTTAATCTATCCTCATATGTTTTCTGATGCAGTCCTTGTACCATTTTGGTTGCCCTTCTCTGAACTGCCTCCATTTTGTGAATGTCCCTGTGCAGGTGTGGCCTCCAGTACTGCATGCAGTACTCCAGATGGGGCCTAACCAGTGTCTTGTAAAGAGGGATTATTACCTCCCTCTTACAACTTACAATACCCCTACTAATATACCCCAACATCCCTCTAGCCTTACCTTCAGCTTTAGTGATCTGCTTGGATGATTTCAGGTCATCTGTGATGATTCTGCCCAAGTCTCGTTCTTTCCTTGTGATTGCCAGCAACTCCCCTCCCAACCTATAGGTGGCTTCAGGTTTCTCTTCCCTATGTGCATGATCTTGCACTTCTTTGTGTTAAACCCGTTGACACTCTTCTGACAATTTTGCCAGTTTATTCAGATCTCTTCTCATTCTGCCTACCCCAACTGGATCATCTACTCTGTTATGGATCTTGGTGTCATCTGCAAACAGACAAACCATGCTCTCCAGTCCATCTGCAATGTCACTGATGAAGATATTGAAGAGGACTAGCTCCAGGACTGATCCCTGAGGTACTCCACTTGTGACGTGCATCTCTTCTGACTGTATATCATTTACCATCACTCTCTGCTTTCTGCATGCCAACCAGTTTGTTACCCAGTTGACCAAGCTCTGACCCACCCCGAGCCTACCCAGCTTACTAATCAATCTACTATGTTGCGCAGTTTCAAAAGCTTTGCTGAAGTCAAGGTAGGCAACATCAACTGCACTCCCTTGGTCCACCACTCTGGCTATCTAGTCAAAGAAATCTATGAGATTAGTTTGACAGGACCTTCTGTTGTAGATCCATGCTGACCTGGATCCTGTGCTCCAATGGATTCCAGGTGTTGCACTACCCTTTCCTTAAGGAGTGTCTCCATAATGTTGACCACCTCTGAGGTAAGACTGATGGGTCTGTAGTTCCCTACCTCCTCCTTGCTACCACTCTTCTGGAGTGGGATCACACGATCCCTTCTCCAGTCTTCTGGGACCTCTCCTGTGCTCAGAGACTCACTAAACAGTTCTGCTAACTGCTCAGCTAGTTCCACCGTTATCTCCTTAAGTACCCTGGGATGCATGCAATCAGGTCACATTGCCTTGTCCACCCTGAGCTTAGCGAGCTCTTGTAGGACCCTTTCTTTTGTGAAGCGACTTATGCACACCTCCCTCCCCCCCCGTGTTCATGGTGCTGAGCTATGGGCCCTGCCCTACCTTCTCCTCAATAATTACTGAACAGAAGTATGTATTTAGGATATATGCATTTCCTTGGTCCTCCTCCACAAACTCCCCCTTATCCCCTTTGATCTTAGCAATACCACCTCTAGACTTTCTCCTTTCACTAATGCATCTATAGAAAGTCTTGTCCCTTTCTTTTACTGTTTGTGTTAGTGTTTCCTTGGTTTGGGCCTTTGCCTGCATTACTGTCTTCCCTGCTTCCCTTAGGGAAGTTTGGTATGCCTCCCTATCTTTGTCCCACTGCATTCCCTTATATTTCCTGAAGGCCAACCTTTTGGCTGAGACCTTTTCTGCTACTGTTTTTGAGAACCAAAGTGGTTTCCTCCTTCTTTTGCTCTTGCTCTTCTCCCTAACACAGTGGGATGTTGCTTCAAGTATTGCATCATTAATGCTTGCCCACTTTGCCCCTACCCCCACACCTATATTTCTTCTTGCCAGGGCTACCTTAACTCTGCTGACCATCTTATCAAAGTCAGCCCCTCTGAAGTCCCATATTTTTGCCTTGGAATGGGATGATTTAGTTCTAGCAGCCAAACTGAACCATACCATGTGATGGTCACCTGACATGATGGTCACTGACCCCCAGGTGACCTTCTACCTGGAGATCTGCGATACTTTCCCCGTTAGTCAGTACTAGATACAGAATAGCCCTGCCTCTTGTGGGTTGTTGTACCAGTTGTTTGAGGCCCTACCCATGCAGGGAATCCACTATGTGTCTAGTTCTGGTGGATGTTCCTGCTGGTATTGACCAATCTGTATCTGGCATGTTGAAGTCTCCCATTATCAGAACCTCCCCTCTAGCTGTCATGTTTTTGTATATCTTCTAATAGTGATGTGTTTATGTCTTCCCCTAGTCTGGAGGCTTGTAGAACACCCCAGTTTGAGTGGCTGTCCCATTTCCTGTTTCCATGGTGACCCACAGTTCTTCTGGCTCCTTATGTGTATTCTGAATTTCTGTAGCTTTGATATTTTCATTGACATAAAGAGCCACTCTCCCCCCCCCTTTTGTGCACCTCTGACTCTTCCGAACAGTACATAGCCGGGTACTGAAGACTCCCAAGTGTGATTACTGGTGAACCAGGTCTCACTAATGGCTACTATGTCCAGTTTAGCCTCTGTCATTGTTGTCTGCAGGTCTGGGATCTTGTTTCCCAGACTGCGGGCATTTGTGTACATAATTTTCAATTGGCCAGATTTCAGTGCATTAGTTGCTGGGCGAGGTCCAGCATTTCCTCTGCGTGTCGTATGGGGAGCCAGACTTTTTTCCTTACCTGGTGATGCAAATGAACTGCAAACATGCTGACCTGTTTGATCACTAGCTGGGGGGAGAGGTGTTCTTCCCATTCAATGTTTCAGGTGCTGCATCCCGCTCCCTATTTGCTAGTTTAAATATTCTGCAAAGACATCAAACTTCTGCCCCAATGCACTGACTCCCTCCTTAGTCAAATGTAGTCCATCAAATTTAAAGACCTTTTGCTCCCCAAACTGTTGGCATTTATCTACAAATTTGTGTCCCTTTTCCTGGCACCAGCTCTTGAGCCACATGTTTAGCTCCCCTATCGCCCCTTCTCTGACCTGTCTGTCTGACCTCCCTCTCCTGGAATGACAGGATCTCAGAGAAGGAGATGCCTGATGAAATGGATGACAGTTTGTCTCCTAGCCTAGTCAGGTGTTCCTTGGTCTCCACAACTGACTGGCTGATGAAATAGTCCCTATGTGTACCAGGACATTGATATTTTCTCTTGCTTCCTGCAGTATTTTAGCAATGTGTTCAGTGTCTCACCACGCTGATGTACTTGGAAGACATCTGACCATTACCCCCAGCTGGAGGTAGGTATCAACTCCCCAAATCATGGTCTCCTATGTTCAGAAGTGTTTTGGATTTCCTTTTGCTTTTTTTGTTTTGGTCCCCGGTTTGGGCAAGTTTTGTAGCACTAGCTCCTGTGCTGCAGTGTCCTGCTCTGCAGTGTCCTCTGCTCCTTTGTTTGATTTCAGAGATAGAGGCAGATACCCGTTTTTAGTTTTTATATGGTTCGTGGAGGTGATACATTGGAAATCACTGAGTGATGGCCTGGGGCACCTGATTTGTCCCTCCTAACCACCTGCCAACCTCCTGGACCAACTACCCTCTGTGGTTGAGGTGTTTCAGTTGGATGTTGGGGAAATGGCGGGCGGTTCTTATAATACATTTCCTCCTGAATATGTGATTTGAGGTGCGCAATCTCTGCCCATGCTGCCTGGAACTGAGCCCTTAGATCTCCAATGGTCCAGCATGTAGGACAGCATCCTAAGTCCTGTATAACTGCCCTTTTGAAAAGTGTCCCGCAGTACCTGCAGTTAATGATATCCTTTCCATTTGAGTTGCTGAGTTTATAACCTGGTCTGAGTAATTCGAAGGAGGATAAGGTAAGCAAAAGTTTGCTTTTTTTTGTTTGTTTGTTTTTGTATAACTTGTTTTAACAAGTTAAATTACATGTGCACCTGTAAGTGAGGTCACTGTGTAGATACCCCTCTGATCCTCCTCTTCATGCTTTGCTACAGGAAATTTCATGACTATGCTACTCTATAAAAGGAATGTAGTATGGGGTGGTTGGGGATGGGGGTGGGTGGTTGGGCCCTTCCCCTGCTGAAAAAGAAGAACCACAGACAAAAGAAGCAAGGAGCTAAGAGCAGAAACAATCAACCAACAACAACTGCAGTAGCCTGCAAGCTTAGCCTAATGACAGATAAACTGTAAAACCTATAAGCACCACCTGTAACAATTTCACAGAAGATATGCCCTGCAAAAAACACTTTGCCACAGAGAAAAATAAAGCAGTAACAGATGATATACCTTGCAGAAACAAACCCCACAGTCTTTCTTTGCCAATGGGTGGCCCAATCCCCATCAGCTTCAGTTCCCCTTTCTCAGTCCAATTTGCCGATGGTGGAGCCCTCAACCCATCAGCATAATGTCCCCAACCCCCATTTGTGCTGTGTGCCAAGGGGGTGCCCAGTCCTCCATGGCATCATGAGTGCCCCCCTCCTGTTTCTGTGCCAATGGGGGCCCAGTCTCCATTGGCTGCAGTCCCCTTCCCCGTAATGCAGGTGGTACACTGCAAGCCAACCCCACTGTACCAAATAAACACCTGAAAAAAGAAGACTGACCCTTGTTGTCTTTTTTCTTCCCCCTAAAAGAAAAACAGTCCCATGCAGTCTCTCCTGTCCCTTCCTCCAACCCGCGCCCACCTCTGCATACCCTGCCTCCCCACCCCACCCCATACTTACCTCCAGAGTCCAGCGATGATCTTTGGTTGACTGGGAACACATTTGCACTCTTCAAAGCTGACCGCGAACTGAAGAAATGCCTGTAAGCTGTATAATGGCATAAATAGGGTTTTTCAACTTGGTGTATATCTTGGGCATTTTTAGGAATTTTGATACTCAAATTGTCAATAGTACCACTGTTCATGAGGTGGGCTCAAAGACCTTATTTTGTAAATTGGTGAAAATAATCCCAAAATGACTGTTTTACGTTTATGCTATATAGTTTCCACGACGCCTATGCATCATGAATTTGTAATATTTTCACTCCAGATTTTCAGCATTGGCATTTTTCCACACCTCCTTAAAACCATACAGCTGCCATTTTACATATCCTGGCCGAAATGTGTTTTCGCATTTCGGCACAAAAAAAACGGTTGCTGTGGGAGATCAGTTTTAGGGACAGATTAAGAAAATGACAGTGACACTATTCATGAGCAGAGATCCTAAAATGCTTATGTTGAAAATTTGGTGATAAAAGTCCATAAAATGATTGTGTTACAAGCATGCGTTGCACAGTTTCCACACACCCTTATAATTTTGCAAATTTGTAATATTTTCATGCCAGATTTTCAACAGTGGCATTTTTTCACACCTCCTCATGAACAGTATTGCTGTCATTTTTAACATCCTGCCCCAATGTGTTTTCGCACCCGTAGTGTGCAATGGCATGGTCGCTGTGGGAAATCAATTTTTGAGACAGATTAACAAAATCCCAGTGCCACTGTTCATGAAGGGAGGTCCCAAAATAACTATGCTGAAAATGTGGTTAAAAAAATTCCCAAAATAATTGGGTTATGGATGTGTGTTGTGCAGTTTCTATGCATGCTCATGACCACCAATTTCTCATATTTTCACTCCAGATTTTCAACATTGACATTTTTTACACCTCCTCATGAACAACACAGTTGTCATTTTTCACATCCTGCCCAAAATGTGTTTTCATGCCTGTGCCTGTGCCACCAAATGGCATAGTTGCTGTGCAAAACCACCTTTTGGCTAACAAACTGATAGCGCAGCTCTTCATGAGGTGGGGTCACAAAAAGACCATGCTGAAAATTTGGAGTGAAAATACCAACAAACGCCTATGGCATTAGGGTTTCCAACTGTAACATCCCACCCTGTAGAGACTGACGGGCATCAGGGGTGTGACTTGGGATCATTGGCTGTAATGCTCACACCATTCCACCCCTCCACCCCAACCCTGCAGCCAGTGACAGGCATCAAGGTGTGCCTTGGAGGGTTTGGCCCTAAAGCTCACCCCATTCTTCTATACTGCACTCATCTCAGTGTATTTCCTTATCGAATGGGTTAAGTATAAGGCCCAAAGACCCCAAAGCACACCACGACACAGTGTCTGCAGGGTAGGGTGAGGTAAAATGGCGTGAGTGTTATAGCTGACAACCCTAAGGCACATCCCAATGCCTGTCAGTCTCTGCAGGGTGGGGGTGGGGTTGGCATCAGTTCAATACTTCACTGCCATACCTATTACGCGTCTCTAACTCCTGCACTACCAATGCTAATGCCAGCGAGACAACATTCGTCATTGACAAATGCTTGTTCCTTGCTGATAATGTTGCTCTGTCCTAACAAGCAAACCTAGAAGAAAAGAGCTCCGGTGAAGCTAGGTGCCTTTGCCATCAAACCTAGTCTTCCACCTCCACCTTCCACAGCTCCCCCTACCAAACCAACCAGGCACACAGCGGTGGAAAAGACTCCAGCCATGCACATCACAGTGCACAGTAATGTGCATGGCTAGAGTATAGTGATGCATATCTGTAAATAAAGTTAAAGCAGCAGAGCTTGTTAGCATCCGAACAAAATTACTCATTCGGTGGAAGTTCATGCTACTGTATGTGATTGTATGCTGTGTCTTGCTTCTGTATGATGGTAGTGGTTTTGCCATGTATTTTGACCTGTAATTGCTCCATTGCACACAATATCTCACCTGGTCTGCCATTAGCAAACCCTCAAACCAGAGAGGTCTTTCGTGACCACAGTGTCTGTCTGTACACCTAATTAGAATAACATGCTGCTCACACTCCTTCACATTGATGCCAAGCATTCCTGAGAGCATGTTCACTTGTTGTGGCAGGAGATAGGAGGGATTTAAAAAAAAAATGAACCAGTCACCCTCATCTTCAAGCAGTCAAAACTTGAATATGTGGCAGAATCAGTTTTGACTAAATCCATATAATGACAGCAATGCGTTTGCGAGGTGTCAGGTGAACTGCACTGTGGCTTTGTAGATTGGTGGCTCCTGCCACCCACCATACAGTCCCTCAAAAGCAGACATTGGGATGGCCAATCCCTGTGTCAGCATGCCCCTCCCAATCTTTCATTGCCAATGGGGGCACCCAATCCCCCTGTCCAGCATCAAGTATGCCCACTCCTCCCGAACTCGTGGCACACTGGGAACCCACCCCAGTGTGCTGTAATAATTATTTCATATTTCTGACACTAGGATGCCACCAATCCTGGTGTCAGATGCTCTCCCCCCAAGTCTGTTCTTTTTCAGTTGACATCGGGGTGCCCAATCCCCAAGTTGGCTTGAGCCTCCACACACACACACACACACACACACACACATATGCACATTAGATTGGCACACTGGGAGCCCACCCCACTGTGCCTAAAAAATAAATATTTACCTGTAAATAAAGAAAACCATCCCCGATGTATTTCTGTTTACCTGTAAAAAGAAAATGGTCCTCTCATCTCCCCAGACCCCATCCCATCCCCACCCATCCTCTGTGCATCCACCTTCCTGCACTCCTCACCCGATTCTTAGATCCAGAGGTCCAGCACTGTGAACTTCTGTGGACTGGGAACACGTCTTCACTCTTCAAAAGCTGACCGCAAACTGAAAAATCACAGTATGCCGTATAATGGATTTAATGGGGTGGTCAACTTAGGGTTGATATCTCAGTCTTTTTGGGAGTTTTATTCTAATTTTAAAAATGGGGTTCTTGGTACTCTACCCCGTGAACACTCTGACTGCCAGCTCATTTCTCAGTCCTGAAAGGTGATTTTCAGAGTTGCTGCACAGAATCACCTTTCACAACTGATTAATGAAACAACAGTGCCACTGTTCATGAGGTGGGGGTCCCAAAAAGCCCATGTTGCAAATCTGGTGAAAAAATTCCAAAAAATGACTGTGTTCTGAGTGAATGTTGTGCAGTCAGTTAGTTCGTTCCTTCCTTCCTTCCTTCCTTCCTTCCTTCCTTCCTTCCTTTCTTCCTTCCCTCCTTCCTTCCTTCCTTCCACTTGCCTGTCACCGGTACCCTCAGCCCAGTTATGGATCCCCTCAGCTCCCACTCCCACAATTGGCCGCAACTCCCCAATTCCCCCTGGCTTATTCCCCAGGGTGGGGTTGCGGCAGTAGCCCTAAGTGCTGCAAGCAACGGGATAGTTCGGGGAGCCAGCCCTGTGAGCTAATTGAAGCGGAGGAGCTGGCTTCATCAAGATGGCTGGCAGCGGTATTTTCTCCTGTGTATGGGGGGGTTGGGATGTGCAATGATGGCCAGCATCTGCCCCATCCCTCAAATGTGTTGGCGTCAGCACATGTGGTACACCCAGCCTCTGCTACGTGTCCGTAAGGCACCAAACACTCTGCCACCCTCCCCGCTGGAGAAGGAGAGCAGCCATTGGATGCTCAGTCCTTCTCCCCCTGGCCAGCCCTCCGATGTCCCAGATCCATTCCTGGATCCGAGTCACAGGTCGGCTCCCTGCCCCTGTGCCAGCAGGCTGTCTGCATTGTGCAGTTTCTATGCACACTTTTAACTTTGCCAATTTTTAATGTTTTCACTCCAGATTTTCAATCTTGCCATTTTTTCAAACTTCCTTATGAACAGTATAGCTGTCATTTTTCATTTCCTGCCCAAAACATGTTTTTGCACCTCTGGCACAGAATGGTGCAGTCACTGTGCAAAATCAAGTTTTGGGATGGAGTACTGAAATGATAGTGCCACTGTTCATGAGGTGGGGTTCTAAAAAGACCATGTTGAAAATTGGTGAAAAAATTCCACAAAATGATTGCGTTACGTGTGTGCATTGCAGAGTTTCTACGCATGCCTGTAACTTCGCCAGTTTTTCATATTTTTGCTCAAGATTTTCAACACTGCCATTTTCACACCTCCTCAAGAACAATACAGTTGTCATTTTTCACATCCTCCCCAAAATGTGTTTTCGCACCTGTGGCACAGATTGGCGCAGTCACTGTGCGAAATCACCTTTTAGGATTGAGTAACAAAATGATAGTGCCTCTGTTCATGAGGTGGGGTCCCAAAAAGCCCATGTTGAATATTTGGAGCAAAAATACAAACAAATGTCCTGGGTGTTAGGGTTTTCAACTGTAATGCCCCACCCTGTAGAGACTGACATGTGTCGGGGTGTGACTTAGGGTTGTCGGATTTAATGCTCATACTATTCCACCCCACCCCCACCCTGCAGCCAGAGACAGGCATTGAGATGTGCCTTGGGGTCTTCAGCCCTAACGTTCAGCTCATTCTTCTATACTGCACCCACCTCAGCTTATTTTCTTATGGAATGGGGTGAGCGTAAAGGCCAAAGACCCCAAGGCACGCCATGACACCTATCGGTGTCTGCAGGGTGGTGTGAGGTAGAATGGCATGAACATTATGCCCGACAACCCAAAGGCACACCCCCCACACCTGTCAGTCGCTGCAGGGTAGGGGTGGGGGGTTCTCTTATAAAAATTTCCTCTGAATACCATTTTAATACCTTTTCTTTACCATTGCTCTACCACTGCAATTTCCAGTGTATTACCATTATGGGTTTCTTAAATGGTATCACACTAGATTTGTTTCAATTCCATAGTGATACCATTGTAACCATTGTGATACCATGCAGACAGTGGTAGTTCACTGGTAACACCAACACACAGTGGTAGCACAGTGGCAAACACTTGTGCAATGGTAGCACAATGGCAAATACCACTGTGATACCACTGCAGTTGGTATCCCAATGGATTTGTTTCAATTCCATTGCACTACCATTGTGACCACTGTGGTACAATGTGTCAGTGGTAGCACAATGGGTGCACTTGCAGTGGTAATAAAATGGTCTTATTCCGTGCCTTTTGCTTGTGGTAATGCAATGGTAATGCAGCACGGTATCACAATGGCCTGCATGTGTCACTGATAGCACACTGACCACATTGTAGGGGAAAACCTGCTGGCAGAGTGATCCTAAAAATAATTAAGGCACATCCAACAAGATCAGACTCAAACTCCTAATGTTTTTATTTGTGTACTTTGTACGCTTTGCTTTCTTGCACCCTAATGTCTGCAGTAGTGTAGTTTTTCTGCAGTAAAACTCCTTCCCTTTGTGAATCACAACAGCTTAGTGGAGATATTTCAAACTCTACATCACCAACCACTCAACAAGTGAAAGCCTAGTATCATAATACTTGGGGTTGAACCATTACAGTTTAACATCCTAGCACAGATAAGAGATCTCTTACTGGTTCCTGTGGAGTCAGGGATAAGGGGATCTCAGAAGAACAGACAGTCATACCTGTAAAACAAGGACAGCAAGTAGGGTCACAAAGAATCTACAGCTCTTTATGAACCAACTACTGCAAACAAGGTGGGGTAAACAAGACTTATCTGATATGTATGGTCAGTGTCCTCCTACACCCGGTCAACATCCTGTCAGACCTATAAATATAAAAGAGGAAATGGGTCAGTATGAAGAATAAAAATACTGATTAGCTAGGTCAGTTGGGAAGTACTTGTAGAGGTTGAAAAAATAAAGTAGGTTTTGTGGGTGGGTGGCAGGATGCTGTAATGGTACCACACCAACGACTCTGGTGTTAGAATGGACTGGTCACTCAGGGGCCGTCATGGTAGGGAAGATTCAGTGTCCCTAGGGCTGATCTCTGTTGGGGGTGGGGGCCATGTTGCTCCACTCATCGACCAATACAGGACAGAATGAAAACATCAGAGGCTCAATATTCCAAAATGCCCAAAGTGGAGTGCAAACATTTGCACTGTGCTTTGCAAAACTGCTATATTCAGAGGGATAGTGCATGGTGCTATCCCTCTGAACATAGAGACACTGTGTCCAGGCACTAAGCCACTGAGCCCTGCCCAAGAGCACCCTTGGAACTGGGCCCTGCAATGGCTTGCACCCATGAAAAATTTGCACTTTTCAAAGGTCCCCATGCAAATGAGTCTATTGGGCATGAAAGGCACTAAGGGGTGATTTGCATGCCCATTATGGGCTCATTTGCATAGGGAGTGACTGCTTTGACCAGCACAGCCCCTCCCAACTGCTCCAACCCAGTGAGCCATCTCTGGTGATAGTGACATCCCCCCTTCCCTCCAAACCCAGTCCCATTAAAGACAAATATATCCCTAGTGTCCAGTGGTCTCTCCCCCACCCAATCACAGTCCCATTCAAAAAGATACATCCTGGCATCCAGTGGTCCCTCCCCCCCAATCCCAGTCCATGTAGGAAAACAATTTCCCTGGTGTCCAGTGATCCCTCCCCACACCCAATCCCTGTTCTGGGAACCACCCCACCCCCGGTTTGCCAATGCTCTCTCCTGACAGTCATACTGCCCTTGGCATGGCATGAGCAAAGAAGTCCTGCTGCCCCAACAAAGCCCTGTCCTGAACCGTGAGCAGCACTCCCCCAACCTATTTTCAGTTGGTGGCTAGTGGCCCCCCTTCAACCCTTGGCACTGACACCCATCCCCTGGTCTCCCTACATGTTCATCAATGCCACAGTTCAATGATGGCAAGCGACACAGCCCACTTTACGCAATCACAGGTGCCCGGTGTCTATCTGTACCAGGGAGTGTGACCTATGAATAGGGCAAGGCACATCACCATGCCTTATAAATAAGTCATGCTCCCTTGTACAGATAGATGCCGGTGGCTGTCATTGTGTGAGGTGGACTGTGCCACTCACCATCGTTGGACCATGGCACAGATGGACTGGTAGGGAGACTGGAGGGTGGGTGTAGGTGCTGTGAGTGGGAGGGGTGCCACTAGCTACTCAGTGGGCATGGGCTGAGGAGGGACACTGCTCATAGAATGGGACTTTCTTAGGGGGGCAGTGCTTCTTTGCTACTGACATGCCAAGGGAGTGCAGGTGTTGAGGGTGAGCATTGGCAAACTGAGGGTAATTCCAGGGATAGGGATCAGGTGTGGCGAGGGATCACTGGACACCATGGTAACTGTGTTCTTACACTGAGGGAGATCAGGTGGGGGGGAGTTTCTACTGGATATAAAAGGATATATCCTCCCTTAACGGGACTGGGTTCAGAGTGAGAGGGGCACCATTGGATGACTGAGATATATCTTCCTATAATGGGACTGGGATCAGGTGGAAGGGAGGGACCAGTGGCTTGGAGGGACATATCCTTCATTAACAGGACTGGGTTCAGTAGGGAGTGGGGCACAACTTGCCACCAGGGAGTGCCATCTTGGGATGGGGGCACTACCTCTGGCAACCGCTAGGGCTGTACCAGATTTAGATAAGGGTTAGGTCCACAGTATTTTGTCCATTCAAGGGGACCATGCAAAGTGCCCTTGCTCAGAGAAAATACTGTGAATATCGTACTGCACCAATATTCATGTCCTCACCCCAAATTTGCATAATTCTGCCTTCAAACCCAGGGAATCTTACTGTATTCTGACAAATGCAATATGGTATCATCATAGGACTGCCCTGGTGCTGAAATGGTTAATAGAACCTATGCAACTAGTGGAATGCTGGGCTCGAGCTTAATTTTCAAACCACTGTCCCTGGTTGCACTTCCTGCACCGGTCAGATTCTTTTCTCCGCTTGCCTCAGTACAGCCTTGCATCAGTACAGGCAGTAGCTAAAACCAAGCAGACACCATGAGGTGTCTGCTCGGGTCATCTCCCCAATCCTAGTAGTGGGCAGGCTGGCCAACTATCTCCAGAAATGGCAAACCATCACCACAGACAAGTGGGTCCTGGAGGTAGTGGGCCAGAATTTTGCTCTCTTTTTGAAGTTCATCCCAAGGCTGAGGGCAAGGGTCTTCAGACCCTCTACCCCATCAGAAACAGCTTTGTTAGAAGAAGAGGAAGTATCCAACCTTCTGTCACAAAAGGCAGCAGAGCCAGTTCCCTGGGCACAAAGGGGAAAAGGCCTGTACTAAAGATACTTCCTCACAACAAAGAAAACTGGGGAGTGGTGATCCATACTGGAGCTCAGACATCTAAACAGACATTTGTCAAAGCCAAAGTTCAAGATGGTGACTCTGGTAACCAGCCTCCCAACACTAAGACAGGGAGATTGGGTAGCATCTCTGGATCTAAAGGATGCTTATTTCCACATCCCCATCAGACAATCCCACAGAAAGTATCCCAGATTCAGGTTGCCATCAGGCCATTATCAGTTCAGGGTAATGACCTTTGGACTGACCTCCACCCCAAGGGTGTTCACAAAGTGCTTGGCTGTGGTTGTAGCACACCTAAGGAAGGAAGGAGTGGCAGTGTTCTCCTACCTGGATGACTGGAAAGTCATAGGTCAGTCACCTCATTAGGTCAGGGATGCTCTGGCAGTCACACAGTATATTGTGCACTCATTAGGGTTCCTAGTCAACCTGAAGAAGTTAGTGCTAGAGCCAGTTCAGCTCTTGGAGTTCATAGCAGCTAAGTTGGACACTGTAAGGGGAAGGGCCTTCCTTCCACAGAGAAGAGTGGTCAGCCTGGTGCAGCTAGCCAGCTCCTTCAAACTACACATCCCTAGGCCAGCAAGGCATTTTCTATAGTTGCTGGGCCACATAACAGCTTCAACAGCAACAGTGTCAGGGGCCAGGTTTCAAATGAGAGACATTCAGTTTCATTTCAAGTCACACTGGTATCAAAAAAGAGATTCATTATCAAAATTGGTGCCAGTCACAGGAACTCTCCTTCAGGCACTACAGTGGTGGCAGGGGAGGGACAACCACAGACAGGGCATACCATTCTTGCAGGTAAATCCCTAGTTGGTGCTAACCACATATACCTCCTTTCTGGAATGGGGAGCAGATCTGGGAGAGCACACTGCTCATGGTACGTGGCTCAAGCAGGAGTCATTGCTACACATAAATCTGCTGGAGCTCAGAGCAGTCTTCCTGGGCATCCACCTTCACCAACATACTGCAGTGTCAATTGGTGCAGATAAGGACAGACAACACAACCACTACATACTACATAAACAAACTGGGAGGTACAAAATAAACCCCACTGTGCACAGAGGCCATAGCAATTTAGAGCCTGGCATACTACCTGGAGTTCTCTCTATCAGCAATCCACCTTCCAGGGAAGGAAAATGTCCTGGTAGATGCTCTCAGCAGAATCAACCAGAACTACCATGGGTGGTCACTCAACAAGCAGGTCCTGTAGATTGCCTTCAAAAGACAGGGCACTCCAGAAGTGGATCTCTTTGCAGTCCCAGACAATTATCAGCTACCCCAGTTTCGCTGCAGACGTCCTGTGAGGGGCACAATCCCACTGGATGCACTGCTGCTGGATTACACAGGGAAGATCCTGTATGCCTTCCCTTCCTTCCCACTGTTGCTGAGGGTGCCGAACAAGCTCAGATCTCAGCCAGCAACAATGATCCTAATTGCTCCAGACTGGCCCAGGCAACCCTGGTATTCCCGGATTCTGTACCTGTCAGTAGCCAAACCATTCAGCCTCCCCAGGAAGCACAACCTACTGACATCCTCTCAGGGCAGGATCCTATATCCCAACCTCCAGTCCCTCAGGCTCAAAGCCTGACTCTTGAGAACTTACAGTATGCTAACTTATACCTCTCAGAAGGAGTCATGGAGGTCCTCAGTCTCTAGAAAGTCTTCCACCAAGAAAACTTACACATCTAAGTGGAAAAGGTTTTCCATGTGGTGGCAGAACAGAGCTGCAGATCACAGTCAGGTGGGCTTGCCAGTTATCCTGGATTACCTGACCAAACTTCATTCCCTAGGTCAAAGACCATCCACTGTCAAAGTGCACTTGGCTGCTGTCTCTGCTTTTTTGTCAGCATGAAGGGCCCCATCTCTGGCTTCAAAGCCAGCATTCAGAAAGTTTTTCAAGAGGCTGCTGCACCTGCATCCCTGCATAGGGATCCCATGCCGGTATTGGACCTTAATGTATGTATTAACCCAGCTCATGCAGCCTCCTTTCAAGCCCATGTTCTCTGCAGATCTTAAGTATGTTACCTGAAAAACTGTGTTCCTGGTGTTAATTACCTCTGCCAGGAGGATTAGTGAGCTCCAGGCTTTATCCATAGAGCCTGACTACATTGCATTCCATAGGGACATGGTTGTCCTTAGGATGAACAGGAAGTTTCTTCCTAAGATGGTATCTGACTTCCACCTCAATCAGTCCATAACACTGCCAGTCTTTTTCACTGACCATTCCACTTCAGGGGAACGTAGACTGCATGGCCTAGACATTAAGAGAGCTATCAGCTACTAATTGGACTACACAAAGAGCCACAGGCAGGACAATACTCTGCTCTTTCTGACCTATGGAACAGTGGGAAAAGGCAAACCAGCCACCAAAGGTTCATTGCGCGCCAGATTGCTGCCTGCATTTAGTTTTGTTATAGCAAAGTGGGAAAACAGCCCCCTGCAGGTCTCAGGGCCCACTCCAGCAGGGGAGAAGCTGCTTCTATAGCAGCTTCTAGAGAAATTCCTCTGCTGGAAATCTGTAAAGCTGCTACCTGCAAAACTGTTCACACATTTACCAAGCACTACTGCTTGGATATCCAGGTCAGAAGGGATGCCAGGTTTGGCACAGCAGTACTGCAGATCTTGTTCCTTAAATAGGTTATCTGCCCACCTCCAAAGGTACTGCTTGGGTAGTCTGCATTTGTCAGAATACAGTAAGATTTCCTGGGGTTTGAAGAAAAATTACTTACCATAGTAATCTTGTTTCTTCCAAGGGAATCTTACTGTATTCTGAGCTCTCTCCCTACCTCCCCTACTAAAACGTAATGGGCACTGCACTCCGGCTGTCCATATCATATTGCAAACCTGTTGGTATGATTGTTTGTTTTCTTGGGCATCTGTGACTTGAGTCTTAAGGATGCCCCTGTTTAAAAGAGGGGTCTTTGGGAGGGGGACTAGTTTTTTGAATCTGATGGTTGCAGGAAGTACAAATCAGGGACAATGGTTTTAAAACCCAGCTCGAGCATAGCATTCCACTATTTGCATAGATTCTATTAACCATTTTGGCTACAGGGTAGTCCTATGGTGAGACCATATTGCATTTGTCAGAATACAGTAAGATTCCCTTGGAAGAAACAAGAATACTATGGCAAGTAATTTTTTCTTGTGCACCCTCCCTGGTTTGTCTGGGCACAAACCCTGTTTGGTCATGATAACCAGTCTTTTAAATATAGGACATCGGTGCTAAACCCAGTTTGCATGGGCAAACTAGGATCTGCACCTGAGCAAACATTTGAATATCAGGCTACAGCTGTTATACTTCCTGCACAATTGACAGGACTCCAGACCACCAAACTGGCAAAGAGTCTTGGGGCGGGGGGTGTTACCATGGCAGATGAGAGTTTCTGGAAGGGGGAATGGGGATGATTACCCTTCCCCCCCTGTCTGCCCCCCCATGGAGAGAATCTGTAGCTGTACTGAAGGTTCAAGTTTAGTCCCTGGGATGGAGGGTGATGTTGCTAGCAGTATGGTACTTCTCGGAGATATAGGGCCTGCAGAAACTGGGGGCATCATTATGGACTATCAGTTTCTAGTTTTCCACATTTGCATGCCTGCCCACCTCTTCTAACAGTGTGTAGTCTAGTCAGGCCTCTATGTACACATCAGTCCAAGTATCTCTGACATCTACCCCACTGTAAGTTAGCATTAAGCCCACTAACAAGTTTATAAACTGTTTGACTGACTTGAATGGATTAAGGTGACCCTCAGGGTTCTGGCATATGTACACGATGGGACCAACTGGCTAAAGTGACGCGCTTCAGTGATCATTTATTGACACATTTCCAAGATGCAGCTGATGTAACCCCATCCAGGTATTTGTCATTGAACAGCTTGCTGTATCAAATCCTGTCAAAAACAGATACTTTTCAATAAATAAATAAATAATAAAAGCTGGGAAGATACTACAAGTGCTTTATCAATAAAACACATTTGTTTCTGAGAATAAATGGGACTTTGTGTACCCCATCTATATAGTTAACTATTTGAAAATATTTCACCAGCCAGCCTACAGCTCAGACACTAGCCACACTTCCTTCCTCTAACCCATACACTAGTTGCCCCCCCCGTCCATCCACAGGGCCTTCTGATAATAGCCCATTCCCTCCACAGCACCTGACAGTGGTATGTTTCTCTTACAGCCTCCCATGACAGTAGTCTTCTTGATGTTCACCCTCCACAGTCCCAAACACTTCTCCAGCTATCCCATTGCAGACAATAATCCCCCTCCCTCCACTTCCTGATACAACCCAGCCACACCAACCCCCCCTTCACTACAGTCCCGCTGAGCACCCCTTCCTCTCTAGGTACCCCAGTTTTTAAACTCTGTGGATATCACTTCCCTCATGCCCCCCCCAACTCCCAGAAACCACATCCCTTCCTCCATAGCATTTTGAGAATCACCCATACCCTTGTGCACACCTTACCTGCAAAGACCTCCTGGACACAACCTACTCAGACACCTGAGGCACACACACAGCCTTCACCCTACATTCTCACTCGATGGGCCCTGACACTAGCCCCATCCCTCCCTCTACAACCCTGACCCCTGGGGACCTATCATCCAAAGCCCCAAACAATAGCACCTCCCTTCTCCAGAAACTAGCCCCCACCCCCACACAGCCCCTGACAATAGCCTCACCTCCTTACATGGCACAGGACACTAGCCCCATCTTGTTCAGTGGGGTCAAAATTGGCACCATCCCATTAGCAAATGCTGATAGATTTTGTGACAGTTACTAAGATTTTCCTTTGGCTAGCCCTGCAGGCTTGTGCTTCAAAAAGTAACACTTCGGTAAGTACTGTACATCAACTGGGCCAGTGGAAAAGTCTGTGGGGATTTTCCCCAATCACAAGCCCTGTGGGCTACTGGTTGCAAAACTAAATTTTGACCTCTGAATTAAATATGACTTACCTGCTCTGCCCGAGTCACAGCACCCAGAGTTGGGTTGTCTTGGGTTTGGAGTAATTTGATAGGACCTAAAATGAAAGCACAGAAAAGGCTGTGGAGATGCAAAGGATCAGAGGTTCTAAGGGAGAGATTACAGGAGTCAGAATTAAACAAGATACTTATCTGAAAGGTAGACAGCCAACATCTGGCCAGACCTGTGGAAATAAAGGTAAAAATTGTAATTGTGAGGCACTTATGGTAGCGTAAGTAGAGACAGAGGGCAGAGAGATACAAAGGGTACAATACAGCATAGACTTGGAAAAGATAAAGAGCTACTCCCTATTACAACAAGTTGTCAATGCCGAATGTTTGCTTGCTTGTATTGGTCTTGGGATTGTAGGGGTATGGCAAGATGAGTCGTGACAGTTGCTGGGAAGATAAAGCAGAGGTTTGGGGGAACCTTGTGCATGCATGAATGCTGCATACCCCCATTCTGATGTCATTAAACATTGTTAAACTGCCCTCCTATTAGTTGAACAGTCCCCTGGAAACTAATTCAAATTGGAATTTTTAAGACAAAATAAAGTGACCTTTAGATAACATGTGATCCAGAGGTCAGCTATGTCTCATGGTAAGATAAACTAGGCCTGATATTCAAAGCTTGTGCTCCTGCCATGACACCCTTCAGTGTAATTGAACACGCAGACAATTTCTCCTGACACACTTGCTGTAAAAGTCAAGTACTGAACTGTCTGCTTGACACGAGGATGCAACCTAGTGCTGACACAATGTGGGACATTTGTGGGATGACCTGCCACCTGTGTCACTGTTGGGACTGTTAGTTGTCGTCTGCAATCCTCCAGCCCACACCATGAAAACTCCTGATGCTGCCAATGATAGCAATAAATCTTTACCCTGTATTATTGTACAACATGCTGCCCACTCATGGATAGCCACCCGAATACCAAGTCCGTATTTTCATCCTCTAGCTGCATGGCACACAAATCAATGGCTGTAAGCTTCTTGGCACTGGCCCTGCAATTAGTGTCACTCCAAGCTAACAGGACCAGCAGTAGGGCACCAGTGCTGTATAACCAGTGTTTTGTTCTTACTAGGACCATCCAATCCACACAGCCTTAGAGTAAAATCAACAGGTGTTAGCTTCCGTCAGTGTCCCTGCTCACCACCTGGCCACCAGGATCTGGCACTGTTACCACCCATGTACCGACATTCTGGCATAGTTGCTCTGCAGTGTCGATCTGCATCCATGAAACCTGAATTTTGCAGTGCTCCCAGTTATTATATATTTATGCATGTTATTTGTGATGGGCATTCTGGCAATTTCTGTGATTCAGTATCTCAGCCATGACCCAATATTTCAATTTCATTCACTTATTTATGTATCTACATATGTGGGTTGGTACAGAATGTTAACAATTTTTGGTCATGTGGTGTCAGTTCGCATTACCCTTAGAAATAACATGTATAAATAAACAAATACTTTTGAGAGTGAGGAAAACTTATTGTTTCATGGATACATGGCTACACTGCAGAGGAACTATGCCCGAATGTTAGTACATTCATTTATGGTGCTTTTGTGGTTTTTGTCTTCACTGCCGGGGATCTTGCTTCAAAGGGGGCGAGTGGCAATCATTTGTGATGCCCAGCCCAAAATGCAGTCATGGTAAAGAATCCCAAGTACTCTCCTGCAGTTCATATTTACTTAGTATATAACTGTTCACCCGGTATGGCACCATTACCAATGCAAATTCAATTTGTGAAATATTGATGCTTCTCCTCCTCCCCACACACAGACACACACACACACATACATACACAGGAGAAGAGAAATGCACTTCCCCAGGTCATCTCTTCTGCGGTGGATAAGTGCAGTATCAAAAGCACATCATACATCAATGCACCCAGTGCAAAAACAGCAATGGTGCCATTGTTCTAGTCCTACACATTACGGCATGGTGCTGTAAATCCTCTCTGTGCATCCATCACACCATGGTTTGATCTCAGTCTATGCAGCACATTATTTTAAAATTTAATTATTCTGTGTAGGTCTGTGTAAATTAAAAGGTTTTTAATCAGGTCTTAAAAGTCTCCACAGTGCGAGCTGAGCATACCACTTCTGGCAGGGCATTCCAAAACAGAGGGGCCACAGCTGCAAAGGACCTGTCCCCCAGTACTTTAACCAGGAACAGAAGACCTGAAGCAGGCCAGTATCTGTGGCAGGAAGGGGGTATGTTGGTATGCAGGACAACAAGAGGTCTTTTGGGTAGCATGGCCCCAGACCGTGCAGGGCCTTGAATGTTAGCAAGCAGATCTTGAAGGTGATGCACTGCCAAACTGGAAGCCAGTGCAGACCATGTAACACCAGCAGGATAAGGGCAGTGAGATGGCCTGCAGATCCTTTAAAGGAACAGGTACACTGGCTCCGTGGCATCCAGCTGTGGCACACTGGCAACCTGTGTTCATGCTCCGGGCCTGGGACATCAGGAGCAAAAATGGGCAGAGAGGATCAAGAGGGTCTGTTGGACACTCTCCTTATGGGGTGGTTGATATTACATCACTCTGCAGTGATTCCTGTTGGTGATGTGTTCAGTTGCCTTTGACAGCACAGTGGGCTGGGTGAAAAACTGGATTGTCAGAGGTGGCACCTGGCAGGGTGAACCCAGCCCAAAGGATGGCTGGCTGAAGGTGGGCTCTAGTGGGCTGGAGATGCAAGGATGAGTCTGATGAGGTAAAAAAAAAAAAAAGTGAGACAAGTACAGTAAATGCAAGATCCCTGCTGGCCTGTCCTTTTACTGCCCAGTGACACCAGAGTGTAACAATATTTAAAGTAGTGGATTAGAGTCTTTCCAGTGACCGACAGAAATACTCTGTTAGCAAAACCCAAATCTCACAGAAGCACAGAACAATAATCCCATGATGGAATATCGGATGGGAGGGGTGAAGCTGGGCACTGCTTCTGAGGAAAGGGACCTAAGAGGAGTCCTTATATGTGACTCCCTAATCAATGTAGCCAATGTACCAAGGTCTACAACAAGGCAACCAGCACGTTGGGGTGTACCGAGTTTTGATAGTGGGAGAAAAGAGGTAATGCTACCTACTGTATCTATATAGATCACTGGTGAGGCCACATCTGGAGTACTTTGCCCAGTTCTGGCATCTCCACTTAAGGAAAGACAAGGACAGGCTGGAAATGGTGTAACATAGAGTAACCAGAACACTGCCTGGCTGCAGAGCTCACATCAGGGGACTCCAGGATTCACAGAGGGGCTGTAAGAGGTAAAGCTTCTCTCTCCTTCCAGCTTACTTTCTGCAGGGGTGATGGACTATTGGGGCTCTCTTCTGTGTCCCCACACAGTGTCTGATTGATTCTGCTATCAGTTATTTGGACATTTGTGTGCTGGGAATTGGGGAGTTATCTTGTGTTACTTTAAGGGAGCTTTGTACCATATTCTCTTGTTAGTGACTACTTAGCTGATGCCTGCAAGTACTGTCTTCACAATTTATTGTAGCCTGTATTGTTGGAATTATACTGCTTACCTGTTTAGAACTGTTCAGGGTATCTGGCGTCCCTCCGCCATTACGGGCTGAATCTTGCATGTGCACTAGTCACCTGTGTCTCGACTCTGCCCCAACAGTTGGCGCATGCGTAGTAAGGCCCTGTCCTGACAAAGAGCTATCCACTGCATACTAATGTGGTTCCTTTGTTTCCCCTTCCCTTATAGGCCTCAGAAATTTGGCTGAATGACTGCACCCCAGACTCCGCAGTCTCACTTCCTGGTTTTACACTATACCATGCTGACAGAACCTCAAAAAAAGGGGGTGGATTTTCACTGTATGTCCAGGATTCTTTACAGTGTCTCGCCCTCCCATCCCCAATCCTCGAACATGGGGTCCAAGCTCTCACTCTGAAGATCACTCTTGCCCCAAACACAGCCCCACTGTTCCTCTCCACCATATACATCCCTCCCCGAAATCAAAAGCTTGCATTCCACTCTGTTCTCACTCATCTCCAGACTTTCCCTGACAGTGCTGACTGACATCATTGCACTCAGGGACTTTAATATAAACTGGCTAACTGATGCATCAGCTCCCATTAGGGATGCTGCAGCCTCTCAAAACCTATCGCAACTTGTGACCACTGCCACTAGAATCAACCAGAAGACTGGTACTGCCACCCTCCTTGATCTAGTGCTCACCAATGCACCCCACAAAGCAACCCAGGTCAGGGTACTACCCAGTGCCCTGAGTGACCACTCCCCACTGCTCTGTCACTGGTCATATAGTGTTAAAAATCCACCCCCCCCAAAAAAAATATCTTCCAACACCACCTCAAACCCAGCGAACTTCAGTTCCTCAGACAGTGCCTCTTAATTTGTGATTGGTCCCCCATCAAAACCGCATTGAACATTGACACTGCCCTCAACCATTTCATCGACACTTTCAATGCTGCCTGCAACCAGTATGTACCCATCAGCAAACAAAGAGTTAAAGGGGTTGGCACACCTTGGATATCACAAGCCCTGCTGGACCAGATGCGCGAACGTGACAATCTATGGCACATTGCGCTGGATACTGGTAAACTCATTGATAGGCAGAGCTACCAAGAAGCACACAGTAAATGTACTTGGAGTATTCATAAGGCAAAGGCATAGTACCACCAAACCTTGCTCACTGCCACATGGAGCTCAGGCCTCCAAGTTCTGGGACTCCCTTGAAGGGCTCAGTGGCAAAGCCTCCACTGCACCTCCCTCCCAATTCAGGGCCAATGGGTCTATCACCACAGATCCTGCCCTGACTGCAAATACATTTAATGACTCCTTCTCTGACCTTACTGGTGTTCTCCCCCCTAACTTTTTCTCCCCCAACCCCCCAGCAATGCATTGCTCCCTCTCCACCCCCCCATTCCTCTTTAAAGCAATATCTCAGTGTGAAGCTGCCCCTCTTCTTCTCAAGGCCCTCAGTAAATCACGTTTCAGCAGCGACACACTAGACCTTAAACTGCTTAGACTCACCTTCAATGAAGTTCTCCCCCCTCTCACCATGCTTCTTAACCGTTCCCTATCATTGGGCCAGTTTCCCTCCAAATGGAAATCTGCCCTCATCACACCTATCCTTAAAAGTGGTGACTGCACCCTGCCTGGGAACTACCGCCCCATCTCAATCCTGCCTCCCCTCTCAAAAACCTTGGGTAAAACTGTGGCCACCCAGCTAATGGACTACTTCTCCAAATATAGCCTCCTGTGTCCTGAACAGCATGGCTTCCACCATAACCACAGTACCACCACAGCCCTCTTGGAATTTACAAAACGCCCTCCACACATCTCTGGACACTGGCCTCACTGCTGGTGCTGTTTTTATAGACCTTTCTAAGGCATTTGATATGGTTCACCACACACTACTCCTGGATTCCCTCACACAAATAGGCCTGTCCCCAGATACCACTGGCTGGTTTGCCAGCTATCTGTCTACGAGAACCCAGACAGTCAGAATTGCCCAAACCCTGTCCTCCCCCCCTCCAAGTCAGGTCAGGGGTCCTACAGGGCTCTATTCTTGGCCCCCTAATTTTCTCCCTGTTCCTCAACTCCCTGCCCAAGGCTTGCTCCAGGAAGCTACTACTGTATGAGGATGATGCTGTCCTCTACAGCTCCCACAATGATTCCACAGTCTTCCGCTCAGTGCTCCATCTTTCACGGAAGCTGATTACTGGTTCATTCAACAGAGACTTGTCTTAAATTACAAAAAAACAAAATCCATGGTGTTTGCACTCCTCCAAAACAAGAACATAGGACAACTCCTGCTCATACTGAACTCCCTAAATGACCCCCTTGAACAGGTTACCTCGTTCAAATACCTAGGTATCAACCTAGACTCTGGGCTCACCTACCATGACCACATCCAAAAACTGAACAAAGCTGTCAATGTGCGTATTGGTCTACTTCACTGGTACAAGCACTACCTCCCACCAGTAGTTCTCCACCTAGCTGTCTCTGCATCTATACTATCACTTATAGACTATGGAATCATCATCTATGGGGCAACCGACAACATGTACCTAAACAAAATTAGGCTTGACCTTAATAAGGCCTGTAGACTTAATACTGGCTGCACCAGACTCGCACATACCTGCGCCCTTTATGCCTTAACCAACTGGCTAAACTTTGATGGGAGGCTCAAATATCAGACTTGCCTCTTTGCTAAAAAATAACAGCAGGGCTACTTCCACCTGCTCTCTCCACCCTACTCCAGGCACCATTGTCCACCCGCCTCACTCGGCAATCGGCAACAACCCATTTCAGGGTACCTCACTGCAAGACCACTTCGGGTCAAAGAACTTTTAGGTACCTGGCCCCTAGCTGGCTCAACTCACTCTCAAACTCCCTCCGCACAGAACCAAAACTTGGTCAATTCAAGTCCCAGCTAACAGACCTAATCGCTCATGACTCAGTCTGTGACTGCCCTTGATTTAGCCCTACCCACTCCCCCTCCAATGACTATGGACTTAACTCTGGTCCAGTCACCCCTGGGAATGCCTATATTTTGATAGTGGACACCTCAATCCAGCCTAGGCTTCAAATAACCACCAGGGCATGGCTAGTGCCACTGCCCTGCAGTGTATGTTTTGTTACCTGTTACCGTCTGCACTATGTACCTATGTGTGGCAGCACTCTGTAACTCTGCATCACCAGCTGCTTTTCTGTGTTATCTGTAACCATTTTGTAACCATTTCTGTAATTATTGTGTCCAGTTGTTGCTATTGTCCCTGATGTCTCTGTTTTCTATGATGTGGAACCTTTTTAAAAGAGTCTTTGACTCAAAGGTGTTATCCAATATTCATCATTAAATAAATAAATAAACCAAAATGATTCATGCCATGCAGGACAGATCTTATGGGGATTGGCATAGGGCACTGAACATGTACTCACTGGAGGATAGAAAGGCAAGGGGTGAAATGATAAGAGACATTCAAGTTCCTGAAAGGAATGAACAAGGTAAACTGCAAGGAACTATTCAACTCGAATGGCGACTGTAGAACACGGGGACATGAATGGAAGCTGACAAGAGGGAGAGTCAGGAGGGACCAGAGGAAGGTCTGTTTTATTTATTTATTTATTTATTTTATTTATTTGCTTTTGTTAACCGGGTGAGCATGCTAGACAACAAGTGCCTATTTTCAGGTGCGACCCGGGAGATTACAAGGTACAATTACATTCACAAACATCAGACAATCACAAGGAGTGTTACATATAAGTGCATCAGGCAGCAAGGTCAAACAAGAGACAGCAGGTGATTTATAAAGCCAGCAGCAGGTAGTATTACAGTACGGTATTTTCATTTTTAGTCTTTGATCAGCACTCCGGGCATCAGGGCTGTTAAGCTTGAGGGTGGAACAGAGGATTTGGATATAGGGAGCCTACAGCAAGACTAACAGTAAAAAGAACAGAAAAACTTTGCACAACCACTGATTGGACAGTTTGTGGACTGCACCTACTAGGAGACTGTGAGCTCAAGGAGTGGATAAGGTGCAGAGGCCCAACTGTCTTTGAGCATGAGAGCCTAGGTGGCAACTCAGTCAGTCGGTTGGAATGACCTAGGTCAAGGAGGTAATTTTTGAACAGAGGCAGGTGGATGCCAACTTGAGAAAGCACCAGAGGGAGGTTTTGAAGCCGTGGTGGGAGGAGGAGGAGCGGTTCTTAGATGAAAAGGAGTTCCACAACTTTGGTGTGTGTGCTAAAAAGGCCCGGTCACCCATGTGGGTGTGGGTTTTGGAAACTAGAAGGGCAAGCGGGTCACTGGATCTCAGATAGTAGGAGGGGGTGGCTGGAATGAGGGATTCAGCGAGGACTGAGGGGGTGGCATATCTGACTACGTTGCCAATGAAGTTACCCATGATGTAGGTGCGGTGCCCTTACGGTGGGAGGTGGGAAATTTTTATTCAATGAACAAGTCATTTATCTGTACACATCTGGGATGTTCAGGGCAACCACCATCAGAGAACAAGCCGTGGAACAGCCTGTCTGCTGAGGTGGTATCCTATGATATGAGCGAGTACATATGGATGGAGTCAAAATAGGTTAAAAACATCTACATAACCTGGTCCGGTGGCACTGAGGGTTGAGGCGCTGGATGCCACACCTTGCACTAAACCAGCGACACTGGTTTGGGTAGTGAACGGGCTGCAAAAAGGGTCAGGTGGCTTGGGGAGGTGCACAGGGAAGCCCTTCTGAAGGCTTCCTGGGCTTTCGTTTTATTTGTTTATTTTTACATTTTTATTCAATGAACAAGTCATTTATCTGTACACATCTGAGATGTTCAGGTCAACCACCATCAGAATCTCACACTTGGGTGCCATTATTGCAACCACCTCCAACAATCTGCCTGTTCACATTCCACTACCACGTTGAAGATCTGTACACCACCACCCGCGATAATTTTCTTTAGTGTGATCCACTGGATTTCTGCCTCCCCTTGCCCTGCTTACCCTTCTGCAGGCCAAATACTTCCCATGATGCATAATGCAGTTCACACACCATCATGCTGCCTGCCCAATCCGTTCTGAATAAGCTCAAGCTACAACGCTAAGGGATCTCTTGTTGCCATGGTTGGTGGGTGGTGAATGGCGTGTGTTGACTAGTGGCTTGGCCCTCCACCTCCCCCTTGTTCAATGTCATCCTCATGTCATCCCACTCTGCCATATGTTTCCAACTATTCCATGCCTGGCTCATCCTCAAGTCCCGACTTACCCACCAATGCAAAAATATTTAGGTTTACTACTGACCAGTCCTACCCCTTCCTCCTTGGTTCCCCTAATTGTAACATCCTAGCCAAACTGGTTTACATGTTTACTTTTCTTACCTCTGCAAGCTGATACCTCTAAATGTGCATGCATAGCATGTCCTTTTTAGTATCTTAGGTGATTATGCACCACCATCCACGACTTCACAAATGTTAGTATACAGATTGATGTATGTATGGGTGGGAGGACAACACTGTTGTGGTGGGGGAAGTCCCAGGTGGGAGAACTCCCTGAGCTCTGCAGGAACGCCATCTAGACTGCCCAATAAGTACACAAGAAGACATGACAAGGTGTGCAATACAACTGTCGTATCTCCATCACCAGATCATGACAGACGGACCACTGTCTGTATGTCAGGCCTCTCCTGATCCAATGTATAACCGTAATGATGAAGGCCATGAATACCATGGAATTCACCACCTCCACTGGTAATGGATCAGTTCTTCCTCTGTGTCTTCCCTATACCTTGTCCCCTTTCTTCCTAATGTAATCACCCTCTGCCATGTGCTTACCACTGCCACCCTGGCTCCACATAGATCCACCACTTTCCAAACACGGCCAAAATATTTTGAGATACTATGCATCATTCCTTCCCCATCCTACTTTCCTCCACAAATTATAACAGCCTTGCCTCCATTGCTTACCTGTTTCCATGACTTGCCCCACCTACCACCCCCTACGCTATCTCCCCCCCACTTTATGTTCCTCTGCCCCCTTCTTGTCTACACTTCACCACTGAAAATTCTGTGTCACTTTAGTGTTCTTTTTCACTGACTCCCCTCCAGCCACTATTTTTGTATTCATTCCAACCATCCCTGCCCCCCTCAGAACACTTCACAATGCCTGACTTCCCAGACATGTCACTTCATCTCCCTTCCCACTATCCAACCCCTTTCCATGGCCCCTACTTTCTCTACTCAGTCTTTCGTGAGCTCACTACACCACAGTGTCCAACAAATGTATGAACCTGTTTCACAGTTCACAGAGGGGACTAAGACCAGTTAGTGACAGTGCAATGAACAACATAAAAAACTGTGACTGGACTCATGCGATGGCCATACTATGAAAGACTGGAATGGGAACATTATGCATCCCTCAGGATTGCAAGATGACAGAGAAAACTGTATTCCATAAAAGGAGTACAGAAAGCACAAGAGTCCAGAAGCTTTATGTAATAAAGAAGTTGTGAATACAGAGGACAACATGAGAATGTTACATGGCATGAGAATGTTGGCCAGGTGTGGGGGGTGGGAGGGTACACTATGTTGTAGTTTGAGAAGGCAGTCATCCATACTACAGCATGAGAACAGAGGTGGTAGGGTGAACCGTGTAATGGAATTGACAACAGAATTGAATAGTCATCGGTTGTCCCAATGAACGCAATGGAAGAGATGCTGGTGCAGATACAGGTCATACTGCATTTGCACAGGAGCACCCGTCTGAAGCTGAATGGTATGTTTACATAACAAAACAGGTCAGTTTGTAGGGTGGATGACCTCAAATGGATGCTCAGTGTGCCGGTAATGGAAAAATAGTTATGCTGACCAGTGAAGAGATTTATAGACAGACTGCGTTCAGCTCAGGAGTCAAGGATTGAAATGGTTCTAATTCAAGCAAGTCACTGTGGAACACATGGAGTAATTAGTATCACCAAGGTACTGTAGAAGTGAGACAAAGGACTGCACATGCACTGTTTTCAGAGTTCTGTTCCCGCCCCTACCTACAGCAGTCCAGAATCAGTTTCAAATTTTTTTTTGTTGGTAGAAATATACAAGGGGACAACAGGCAGGAAATGGCCATGTAAGATGGCATTTCTGTAAGTGCATGAGTGTCCGATTGCACTAGGAACCTGTACAACTCCCACATTTGTACAAGGCAATTTGTTAATTGACACATCAGACTTAAAACAAAGACTGGGGAGGCTGTAAAAAAGCAACGTCTGGGAGACAATCCAGAAACACTGTAAAACATGCATTTCACTTTATATTTGCACAAGCTTCTGAGCGAAAGGGCAAGGGTGGCATAATACCAGTGTCTTTTGACTGACAAGGCAAAAGTAATGGTGTCACCTTGCACTCAAAAAAAAAAAAAACATTTCTGTGATTCCACATTGAGTTCACAACACGTAGCCACATATTTCTTCCTACTTTCCCTTCTGGTGACAGCTTGCCTTGATGGGGGCTGAATAAAACTGGACTAGCCAGTGCCAACAAAGCACAATGCTATGGCTGATGCAGGTGTGGTGCTGGCAATCAGAAGAAAGAGAAATAGAATTGAGTGTGACAACGTTTTAGCAGCATGGAGAAAACCACTGGTGCTAATTTTGATATGTGGCACTACTGCTAAGCAGGACATACCTTTGGAGGAGTAGCATGGCTAAACGATAACTCCCGTCACCTGTACCCCCTCCCCCTTCCCCACACCAGCCACAGGCTGCATTACAGGAATGTCTATGTGCATGGAGATTTGAACAATGAGCCAAAGAGTGTGAAGAAGAGGGAGAGTGAGAGGGAGAAATGGCGAGGGAACTGTGCTGCAGTAGACACCTAAATTTGCCCGCAGACACATCATTTGCCTGGGAGAGCAGCAGCAAACACTGTTTGGAGGTCGGATTATGCACAATGAAGTATGTAGTTAAAAAAAAAAAATCATGTTTTGAGGGTAGGTACAGAGACACAGGTAAAATAGATGGAAACAAATAAAAAATAAAAATAAAACCAAGAATCAGTTTCGGTATATACATGAATAAAGGCGGAGAGCTGAACAGAGCTGAAAAGGGGATCTATCAGATTTTGGTGCATGACTCAGTAGCCCTATGTGCATGACACTGCCACAATGTAGAGTGTTCCTTAGTGAGGTTTCCACTAAATCCCGACTCCAACATTCCTGACTACTATTTGCCTGACTCCGAATGCCCGACATGTTATTATTCCCCGACTTTTTGAAGCCTCCACCCTAATACCGACAACTGAAAGCCCAGGGCTAGCTTACATCCTGACTCGCATGGTAAAGTGCCACATCGATATTATAACATAGCACTTTGTGACTACTGGATATGAGGGCCATTTTTCTGGTTGGATGTGTGGGTTGTTTTTCAGTTAGCGAGGGAAACAAAATGCTATTACTCCAAAAAACAATTAACTCAATTTCAGACTGAGACATGTAGCTTGCTTATCAGGACCCCCGCAGCTGGATTCTGCAGTTAACTGGTGGCAAATGCCACCCCCCACCACCAGGATTGTCCTGATCCTGAGTGAGACCTGCTGCTGCCAAGATCACCAATCAACCCAGCAAACCGAGCTGAGCCTGTGCCTATGTGAGCAGCTGGCTGTCGTGAATACTCGACAGATGATACTGTCACTATCCTTACTGCTAAAATTGCTGCAACTAACAAGGTTGGTAATGCTCTGAAAGCTGAACCTGAATTTCTGAAATGAATGAGTTATTCACATTGTTAGAGGTGCAGGTGCTCACCGCTCTGGGACGGATTGGATACAGGTGTAGTTTTGTTGTGAATTGATGTCTGTGACTGACCGTCCTATCCCGTCCCAGTCCAGACCCAGACTCCTGCATACTGTAACACGTACAACCAGTCTGAGCTAATCGTGTTTTTTTTTTTGTTTTTTTGTAGTTCCCTCCCGATCCTGATCCAACCTAGGCTGAACCTGTTTGTCACCTGAGGAGAGTCCCTAGTCCCACAGACCTGAGTGGTTGGAGAACCCTGCCCTGGCAAACACTGATCTTGCATTTAATCAATTAAAAAAATAAACATTAATGGAAGATCTCAGACGTTCCTAAGTTCTTTTTTGATGGAGTTTTGCAGCACTTTACCAAGTGTGCTGAGCTACGTGTTTTCACTGAGAGCTTGAACTTCAAAACCTGTGCAACCTTTTTGGGCGTTACTATACTTGAGATTCTGCAGTAACACAAAATCATAAACTGCAGGTGGGATGAGAACCACGGACATTTTAAATTGTTTATACTGCAGGTCAGTCATTTTATTGCCTCTACAGTTTTCTCAGCCTTTCTTCAGGATAGACTTTTGATTGTTTCTTATGTTATGAGTCAGGATGTCAGTGTCTGAACCGGAAGTCGGGATTTTGAAAGTCGGCATTTTTGAAAGTGGAATTACTGTCTTGATGGGATTTAAGAGTCAGTAATTCAGTTGTCGGTCTGGTATGAGTCGGGATTTTGTACCAGACCCTTATTAACTTCATTGGGACAGAGCAGGCATGTGTGACAGTCTTGTGAATTAGCAGCAAGTAATCTGCAATGCTGTTGCATGTCCAGTCTGCCCTGATGTAGTTATAAGCAACTACAAAAATAAGGGTTTGACTTCTTCGTTGCCTTCTATGTTACCACTATTTGCAGTTACTTGCATTGTTGTGTTGCTGTTTGGAGAATGATGGGGAAAGCATCTGAGAGCAATGTCCACAGCATTTTGATAGCCAACTTCAAAAGGGGAAAGGTGCGGGGAGTCCTGAATGCTTTCCAGATGCTGGGGAGAGGAACAGAAAACCAAGGGCTGTGACCACATCATGGAGAGTGACATAATGTGGTAAAACTAGTGGAACTGTAAAGGAGATATGTAAAAACATGGTTTTCTCCAGGATGTGCCAACTACACTATGGAGCACTTCAGGGAGAAAACTTTGGAACTGTAAAGCACAGTCACAGGAGCTCACTTGTGGCTAGATGCGAACAGAAGTAAACCAGAGTATGAATGGCCAGGAGAGCAGTACATAACAGGGAGAGTATCAAAGTAAGGTAAATATCACTGCCACATACCACAAACTGGAGAACATTACTGCCACAAAAGGTACAATTTGCCACAACAATCAGGGGCTGCCCCGGCACTGTAGTGTCAGCTTCTCTCGGCAAACTGTATATGCGAACATCTCTCTGCATGCAGACTGTTTAGGACAGAACGAGAAGCTGGCACTGCAACAATGAGGCATTCCCTGATTGCAGCAATGGATTTCTTTCAAGTTGGTGGCAGGCTTGAAAACTACTGTCATAGCCAGCATGCTCATTCACTGGTGACACAGAGACAAGCCCCAAAAAGCAGTGGCAGCACTGGCCACAACACTGCCGTACCTCCACAACCTGCTACTCCAGCAAGCTACCACAAAATGTTTCTTGCGCATGTGTACAAGCAAACATAATAAAAAAATTAATACAAGATTTACACCAATTGTGTTTTAACTTTGTTCACTAGTTTTTTTTTTTTACTTTCCCACACTATTGGCCTACTAAATACTGTAGGTAATGCAGCACTTAGTCTTTCAAAACGTATCTTACTCTCCACTGCTAACCTCACAGTTGCTGTTTGTGATATCACAGGCTGTCACGGTGAGCAGTATAAACTCAAGGCACTGTGAGGTTAACAGGGGAGAGGCAAATGTTTTCTATACAGACTTTTCAGATGGACTGCCAAGACGTACTGTAAATCTTGGAAAGGAACACTGAAGATGAAAAAATGTATTCTCTAGTAAATTGTAAAAAGCTGAGATATCTTATTTATGAAAAAGCAAGTGCTGAAGAGCAGAGTTGCTTTTTAACATCAAGGCAAAAGCAGCAGATACTGTATCTAGTGCTAGAGGATAAAATAATAAAATAAAAAACAAACAAAAGAAAGCAGCAGCTTCCTGCAGTAATTTCCATTCTATCCACCCACTCATAACCCCCAGTCATTTTCTCTGACCCAATCAGCTGATCAATGCATCCCTTCCAAAATATTCTTTCTGGTCTACACTCCGCTAATGACAGAGAAGCTGACTAAAAGCTGCCTTGCAGGAGGACTTGCCTAGTTGTCCCAGTGCAGAGCTGACCCCACCCAGCTGATCAAGCCCCCATTTTCAATACTGTCAACACAAAATCCTCTCCCTCCCAGCCACTCCAACTGCACATCCAGCACTCACTGCAACCTCCATTTCACCTATCTTCCTGCAACCTTTGACTCCCCCATGAATCTGATTTGCCTAAATCAGACACCAGAACCTAGCTAAATGGGCCCTGTTCAGCTAGATTCTGGTGTTTGTTTTTCACAATTAGGGCCAGAAATACATTTTGTGGGTGCCCAAAATCCCGGGTGCCCAGTTTAGTAAGAGGAGTGCTTCCCCTGCGTTCTCTGTATGAGAACAGCGAGAACTCCTGGACTTCTGCAGTCGCAGCTGAACTCCTGCTGCTGGCTGCCATGTGAACTGTGAGCCCCCTTGGCTTGGTGTCTAGTGGCACCCCTCACCCCCGATCACTGACCCCTGAATAGAAACATGCAATAGATGGCAGATTTGGCCACAGCAAGGTGTCCGTGGCCATGTTACAAGTGAGCTGACATGCATTGTGTGCTGAAACAAAAACACTGGCTGTAGGTGAAATGGACAGAGGTTTTTCTTTTCAATCTAGGGAAGGGTCAGGGACAGTGAAGCAAAAATGGTGACTGTAGGTGAAATGCCACTCTGCTGGGATTGGCTGCACAGATTTCCATGGTACATTTCAGCAACAGCAGTTGATAGGGAAACTTACATCAGTCCTCTACAATTTACAGCTAGGATCACTGCTATTTTTGTCAGGTGGTCACAGGGTTGAATGTCAAGCCATAATGTCCATTTCATTTGAATCAACATCCAGTGCTTACAGTAAAGCATCTTGTACAAAAGATATTGGTTATAAGTTGTCCCACTCACCTTTAAATAATTAATCTATCCACTGTTTATTCCATATAAATAATTTAGTCAAAGGTACTTAAATTACTTCCAGTCCATAAAAATATTAACGTTTCGGGTAAACCCTTCTTCAGGAAAGACTGTTTTTTCTATAAAACATAAATAACATCAAAACTGTCAAAATAAAAATATTCATTTATCTTATAAAAAATGTGATTCTGGTGTAGATACTACATAAAAAGAGATGCCATATAACCTTACTTGTATTTCTTCAATCCTTCTTTTCTCTGCTATATTATATGTTAACATTCATTGTTTGACTCCCACCAGAAGACACTAAACAAAACCAAAAATACAAAACGCTTATAAACCTTTCATTTATAACTATAATTACTATTGTACCTTTTCCTTCTAATAAATTCATCAGAATCAAACAGGCTCTCATAGTGTGTTCATCTTTTATATTAATTATTGAATCCTTTACTTCTGACTGCAAAAAAATCACCTGCAATTTCAAACTCAAAAACAATTTCTACGGACTCATCTTTACAAAAACTAAGCACCAAATGTCATCATAGTAATATACTACTTCCTAACCTCATAATGCGTTTTCATGCCATTTCCACGCCGTCAAAAGCACTTGTAGTTTTAAGTCCTACACACAATGAAAAAATACTTAATTTTAAACACTGTTAACATACATTGTAATACGGTCAGACTTCTTAACATATTTGAAACATTTCTTTTGCTTACATTCAATGTTTGCTTGTGTTCGGGCTCAGGTAGAAGTGATGCGGAGCCATGGAACATCTCTTTTAAGCCACTATTAAACCCCTCCTCCAAATCTGGCAGCCAATGCAATAGAGCAACGCAAGCAAATCCTGCTTGTCTAGGAGCCAGACCCGATTTAAGTACCTTTCAATAAATTATTTATATGGAATAAACAGTGGATAGATTAATTATTTAAGGATGAGTGGGACAACTTATAACCAATATCTTTTGTATATTCTAGCCTCAGTTTATTATTGGTTCATTTGTCCTCTCCCCAAAGATTCAAATAATTCCTTTGAATTTTGTTTTGAGGTGTGGCTGAACTGGACAAGTTGTTCTTTAGTGAAGTAAAGCATCTTGCTTGACATTCTGCTCTGTTACCTTTGATCTGATGATGATCTCAATATAAGGTACATTTTTTTTCTTTCTCCAGTAGTTGAGATATATACCTAGTGATCAATCAGCTATTAGGCATTGCAGGAATCCGATGATGTGGGATACTTCATGAAATCAGCTCAAATGTAAAGAAGGCATGGAGTTAAACGTTATTGGGACAGGCAACCTGATTGCCTTCCGTCAGACACACACATATGTACACATACACACACTACACCTTAGATCTTCAGCATTCCAGTGTTAAAGTCCATATTATCAAAAATGGAACTGTCAAATAAAGTATTGAGCTTGATCTGACTCATTTAGGGTGTTATTAACCCAACCCACTGAAACAGAAACTGCAGTTGTAATACATAAGGATCAACCCACGACAGAGAATGGGTTACTGGGGAATTAATCCATAATCCACGCTCTGTTGTGGGTTAATCGTTACATATTCCCTGGTGTCTAGTGGCACCCCCCACCCTCTGATCACCATCCCCACAATTTTTATTCTAGTCCCTGGTGTCTAGTGGCACCCACCACCCTCTGAACACCATCCCCTTTATTTTTATGTTAGTCCCTGTGTTTTTTTATTTAGATTTATAAATTCCTACACCACTCCACCCTCTGTATTGGGTGCTCCCATGCCACCTGTTGTTTTACTAAATGCAGCTGACATCAGGAAGCCCAATCCCCATGTCAGCATTTAGATGCACTCCCCTAGCAGTGTGGGACACTGAGAGTCCCATCCCCAGTGTCCAGAGATGGTTTATGAATTTTATTTGTACCTGCAATAAGAAAACTATCCCCTACTGACTTTATTGTCTGAAAAAAAGAAAATGGTCCCATGTTGTCCCCACATCCCCCTCACCACATCCTGACCCTCTCCCTGAGTACCTATCTCCCCATACCCCCTTACTCTATACTTACCAGTCATTGTTGAATTTGGCATCTTCTGTGGACTGAGACATGTCTGCACTCTTCAAAGCTGAACCATGAACTGAGGAATAAAGGTAAGTGCCATATAATGCATTTCAATGGTGTTTTGAACTTATGTTCATAACATTGCCATTTTTAGAAATTATTTCACCAGATTTTCAACATGGCCCTTTTTGGACCCCGCCTCATGAACACTGGCACTGCCACTTCATTAACCTGGCCTGGAAGGTGAGTTTGTGGTCACTGCACGAAATCAACTTTCAGGACCGAATAACAAAATTTCACCACCAGTGTTCATAAAGTAGGGGTCCCAAAAAGGCCATATTGAAAGTTTGGTGAAAAAATTCCTAAAAATGGCTTACTGTTTTTACAAGGGTTAATTGAACATTTTCTATACACACTCATAACTTTGGTGATTTTCAATATTTTGACTCCAAATTTTCAACATAGCCATTTTTTTCGCTCCGCCTCATGAAAAGTACAGCAGTCATTTTTCACATCCTGTCCAAAATGTGTTTTCGCACCTGTGGCGTGGAATAGCATTTTGGCATAGATTTGAAAATTGTCACCTATGGGGTTTATGAGGTGCGGTCATAAGAAGACCATGTTGAAAATTTGGGGTCAAAGTGTGAACAAATGCCAAAGTTAGGAGCATTTGTTGGAATTTCGCTATGCCCGTTCATAACTTTGGAAATTTTAAATATTTTGACCCCAGATTTTCAACATAGCCTTCTTGTTACCCCACCTCATGTATGTCACAGCTGACATTTTTCAAATCCTGCTCAAAATGTGTTTTTGCACCTGTGCCATAGAATGGTATTGCAGCTGCGTAGAATTATGTTTTGGCAGGGATTTGAAAATTTTCTCTACTGGGTACATGAGGTGGGGTAATAAGGTGGCAATGCTGACAATTTGATCACTGTTGTTGTATAAATGGAAGCAGAGGACCCAGAGGGCCATGTGCTTCCACAGCTACATATACACATCTACGGAAGGATGGGATTGGACCTTGCGCTCCCACTGTAGAATAAGGATACTATTATACAGCTATCTCAAACAGTAAGGAAATAAGTTGCAAAAATGTCATTAATGCACCAGCTAGGGTCAAAGTGACAAAAGTTGGGAAATGAGGCATTTGGATTTCCACCTCTAACACACCACCCTCCCAACCAGGCAGGAGAGCAGGTGTGGGGTATGCCTTGGGCTTTATTTTTTGGGATAGCTGCACGGTATGAACAAGGATCCTTGTTAATGAGAGGCCATTCCTTGTTCGCCAAGGGCCAGTCCTCATTCAACATAAAAAAATCTTCTTTCATCAGCTGCCATCTTGTTTTTTAATCCCCCCCCCAAAAAAAAAACACTGTCATAACTCTGCCCAGGGACATCTCTTTTACACATTAAAATGTGATTTCTACTCATCAGGAGTTGATGAGATCTGCTTTGTGCTTTCCAGTGTTTGTATGCCCCGGACAGTTTGTTTTTCATTGTTTCAAATCCTTGTTCGACACTTGCTAAATTCCTTGTTTGTGAGTCTTTATTCATCAGGCGAACAAGGAAATCTGCTGATGAACAAGGATTCTCAGTCTGGCCATCTGGTCTGAAACTTTCACGACCAGATATCCAGACTGGGAAATCCTTATTCGTCAGCTGATTTCCTTATTCGCACAACGAGCAAACACTCAGGAATAAGAAAATGTTCTGACAAACAGGGGTTCTTGGTGTGGTGATCTGGTCATGAAAATTTCATACCAGATGGCCAGATCAAGAATCCTTGTTCATAAGCAGATTTCCTTGTTCGCATGACGAACAAAGAGTCGAGAACAAGGAATTGTTCTGGCGAACAGTTATTCCTGGTCTGGCCTACTAGTCATGAAAATTTTAGACCAGATGGCCAGACCAGGAATCCTTGTCCATCAGTCGATTTCCTTGTTCACCAGTGACAAGTCAAGCTGGCAAACAGGGAAATTGGGTGATGAATAAGGATTTTTTCCCTGTAAATGTGCTTTGGGGGGCCATCTCCTCATTAAAAAAATATTTTTTTCATTTTCTTACCACTTGCTTATATTCCATAGTGTCTAGTGGGATCCCCCCCCAATCAATCCTGATATATATTTTTTTAATTTTAAAATACCACCCACCCCATTTTTCTTATTTTATATACAGCATATTTCTTTTTTTATTTTTTATTAGCCCTGTAGCCTATTTTCTTTTCTTTTTTGGGGGAAGGGCTTATTTGTATCCTTAATTTATCTCTGGCATCCAGTGGTACCCCCACCCTCCACTGGCCATTGCTTTTCATTGGTGGTCAGTTGGATGACCCCTGCCCTCCATTTTATTTGTTTGCTTTTTTCTACCTAGAAATAAGAAAAGCATCCCTCATTGTCTTTAAAAAAAAAAGGCCATCACCAATGACACCCATACCCCCACACAATCTACCACTGTGGACCCTCATCCTCACACCCCATGATGTCTCCACTGACTCTCACTTAGCTCAGGAGGTCCTGTGTTCGAGACCTACTACACAGATCAAAGACACAAGCAGAGGTCCCTGTGCATCCGCAGCTGCATACATATATGAATGTGAGGCAGGATGGACCCTGTACTCCCACCTTAAAATAAGGACACTGTTATACTATTTCAATGGAGATATTGGGGTGCAGACCCTGCACTTCAACTATAAAATAAGGCTACTGTTATACTATTTCAATGGAGGTTTGGACCCTGCGCTCCCACCATAAAATAAGGGTACTGTCATTCTTTCTCAATAGAGGGATAGGCCCTGCACTCCCACCATAAAATAAGGACACTGTTATATTACCTCAATGGAGAGATGGGACCCACTGTAAAATAAGGATACTGTTATACTACTTTAATGGAGGAATGGGAGTGTAGGGTCCAAACTGTAAAATAAGAGTACTATTATACTATCTCAAAGAGTAAGGACATAAATTGCAAAAAAAAAACTTTGTTAATTCATCAGTTAGGGTTAAAGCATCAAAGTAGGGAAATGTGGCATTAGGGTTTCCAACCTTAACACCCCATTCCCCACCGTGCACAGACCCACAGGTGGGGAGGGGGAGGAGCTATCTTGGGGGCCATGAACCCTAAAGCTCATCCCATTCCAGTACATAATCAGGTAACATGGCTACAGCATAGCTGCATGGGGTGAGCATTAGGGTTCACAGCCCCCAAGACAGCCCCCTCCCCCACTTGTGGATCTGTGCAGGGTGGGGAATGGGCTGTTGGGGTTGGAAACCCTAATGCCACATTTCCTTACTTTTGTTGCTGTAACTCTGATGCATTAATGAAGTTTTTTACAAAATTATATACTATCCATTTTTAATTTCCACTTCTTGGCCCCTTTACCTTATTGCTTACAGAAATGTAGACATCTACCACTGCTTCAGGCACCTTCCTCAAAAAACCCTATATGAGCTCTGTATTGCCAGCCTCATGCAAGATCTCCACACCCATGGCCTCCAGATCATTAATCTTTTCAATGTCTGCCTTTCTGAAGCTCCAGGTATATGTTTGTATCTCACTTGTTGTTATTTTTTGTAATATATGGCTCTCTCCTTCCTTTTTTTTATATTAACACATTATTGATTTTGAAGATTTCAGGGCAATACAAGATATCTTTGTCTGTGGCAAGCCCCATGATATACAAATGTAAGAGACAATCAAGTTGTCAAAATAATTTCTATAAGAACACATTAAAGCATTTCACATTTTCAGAGTTTAGAAAAGCAGTGTACATCTGGATGAGTCATTTGTAAATTGTAAAATTTCATATGGTGATTTACTGCCTTCCCCTTATTGTTACAGAAGATCTCTCAGTGTTTTATTGATATGGTGTATCTGGTGCAGTTACATTATCAGTGGCGCACACTTACCTTTCGTGTTCTTCATGCATGTGTGTGTGCACCACACATCTTGCTATAATAGTGCCTTTTGAGGGGTGTGACTCTGTCTGTCCAATACAGAGCAGTATTTAAGGGGCGAGTCAGTACCACACCAATCATCATTCATGTTAATAATGATAGAGTTTTGGCTAGCTGGGCCGAGAAGTCATGTACTTCAAAACAATAAGCCAACCCTATTCTGCGTCAGCTCTTTCCTCTGATCTAGGCAGCATAGCTGTTCTGTCTGATCAGCCTGAAATTTCACACATCCAGGGCCTCAGGCCAGCTGTAGCAGACAAATAAAAAAAAACATGTGTGTGTGTGTGTGTGTGTGTGTGTGTGTGTGTGTGTCCCTGTCTCTCGCTCTCGCTCTCTCTCTCTCTCTCAAATTCAAATGCAAATAACTTTAAAACAAAAAATGATAGCATGGTACTGTTAGCACAACAGTTGTTTAGCACAAAAATATGTACAAAATGAGTGGTGTTTTATATATAGATACCTTTTAGTTTTTTTATAGTTAGTCAAAAAACAACAGAAAATTAAATTTTTTTCACTTTTTCAGCAAATAAATGAGAATGACCAAAACAAAAAAATGATAGAATGGTACTGTGAGCACGTTATTTGATTAGCACACATATATCTACAAAATGATGGTGTTTCATTTAAATATATCATTTAGTTTTTTATAATTAGCAAAAAAACAGCATAACATTCTTTTTTTTTTACTTTTTGCAACAAATGAATGCACTTAGCTTTAAAATTAAAAATGATAGCATGGTACTTTGAGCACAAAAGTTGTTCAGCACAAAAATACCTATCAAATGAGTGGTGTTTCATTTATAGATCTTTTTAGATTTTTTTATAATCAGCAAAATAAGGCAGGAAATAACATTTTTCACTTTTTTGGAGGTATGGCATAAATTGTATATGCTACCCCCCACACACTGGAAATAATGTTGATATTTTTTATTCTCTTGCCGATTGACCTGATGATATGGCTTGTGGCTTTGCAGCACATGATGTCACCATGTCAGAAAATATCAACAATATTTCCAGCAGAGAGATAACATATCCCTTATATACTTTTTTGCAAAAAAATCTGTTAATGGATCAGTTTGTGTTGCTATTAAACTGAAGAAAGTATGGAAATGTGATGTTAGGGTTTTCAACACTAACTCCACATTCCCTCCAAAGTAGCCAAAGGGGACAAGGCAACACAAGCAATCACAGACATCCATCATCAGCTATGACAAATATCATACACCAGGCACAGCTGGGTACCTTCAACCACCTTGGAAGTGTGGTATATAATATCCATAAAATTACATTATACATTTTAGATGATCAATACCACATGGCAGGGTGTGTGACAAGGCTAAATTGTTGCATGTCCCAGGTGAGTTGTGAGGCACAAGGTGCAGCCAAGTGCCTCCAACCACCTTGGAAGTGTGATATAAAAGTCTCATAGGATCACATTGTAAATTGTAAACAAGTAATAACACACAACAGGGTGTGTGGTAATGCTAAATGATTGCATGTCTCAGATGGGTTGTGAGGTGGATTCTGAGGCTTAAGGCACAGCTGAGTGCCATCAAGCACCTGGGAAATCCAGATGTCTTCACTCAGGTGCCGAAAGCACCTATGCTGCCACAGAAGGACATGCTAAGGAAGTGTGAGAGTCAGCAGGTGGCTGTTCTGATGAGCACATGCCCTTGGCTTCTTCACCTGGAAACAGAGGTAACATTCTAACTTAAAAGGCACACAGCTGAATGACAGAAAATGAAACAAAAAAAGGGAAATGACAGCAGAGCGAGATGTAGCTTTGGGTAGTATGGAGAAGGCAGTTTTCATGTGCACTAATTGCAAGGTAGAAAAGGAAGTGTCAGTAGGTGGCTGCGTGAGAAATGCAGAGTGCCCTAGATCACTTTGCCTGATAATGTAAAATGGGACTATGAGAATTTGTGGCTCACACTGTCACAGTGAGGCAGCATTGACAGAGCAGGGGAAAACAGAAATGGAAATTTTAAGTGTATAACAGTTTTACAGCCCTCATTCGGGAGGTGGTAGGTGCAAGCTATTTGAAAAGCAAATTGCAGTTGGGTTAATTGGAGGAGAGGGATCCTCAGATTGTTTCTGATACCCATGCCATTGTACAGGTTGCACCTTCCACTGGGCAGAACTGACAAACAGTTTCTGATGCATCGGCTGTCTCCCTCAACCCCCATCTAATCTGCCCAAACCTGTCTATTTATGGAAATATTCCCCTTTCACAGCATTAGCCATTTACCAAGAGTTCCAGGATCATGTTCCAACTCTGTTTACAGGCTGTCTGAGCATGACTGATATTTTTATGTGGCCCTTGTTGAGATGCATAATAACCCTGCCTCGTCTTGGCAATTCCCACTTCATAAGTGTCATGTAGCTACGGCACTTGCTCATGTGCATATACGCTTCACTCCCTGTTCCTAGTTTGCCATGTATAGATGTCAGAAGCAATCTGAGGATTCCATGACCTTAGCGTGCCCTTCCATGGCAGCATAGGTGCCTTTGGCACCTGAGTGAAGACATCTGCACTTACTGGGTGATTGATGGCCCTCAGCTGCTCCTCATGCCTCACAACAAACCTTACAACCCACCTGGGGCATGTGGTAATTTAGCATTACTGCACACCCTGTCATGTGTTATAGCTTACTTACAATTTACAATGTGATCCTATGGGAATCACATACTGCACTTCTCAGGTGGTTGAAGGTACTCAGCTGTGCCTCATGCCTCATGACCACCTGGGTTGTGCAGTAATTTAGCATTGCTGCACACTGTTATTTATTTCTTACTTGCAATTTACAATGTGATCCTATGGGAATTTTTTACCACAGTTCTCAGGTGGTGTGCAAGTGTGCATATGTATCCATGGCAACAGAAACGCTGGTCTACAGTTGGTGGCTTCTGTTACAGATATCTAACTTTTCTTAATTTAAAAAAGGAGTTTACATACTTTTTAACAGAAGAGGACTGATTTTAAACCTCTAACAGCATGTCCTTTACTGCTATTAACTCCATTCTCCTGCGCTACACTGCAACAACAGAACTCACTTGCTCTCCTCGTTCTACAATCCACGGCATCCTTTACAGATATGTAAATAAACTTGAATTAAAAAATGCACTCTGCATACTTTTTTTAACACAAGATGCCTTATTTTAACCCTCTTCCAGCACGTCCTTCACCACACAGTCATGCAAAGCATCTAGTACCCCAGGGCTTTGATATCAGTGGCAAACATCCAGCATTGACAAATGCTTGTTTAACAGTGACATAACTCCTATGGTCTCATGTCCATATTTACTCATAGACCACCAGTCAATGGCTGGGACTGGTGCCTATATTCTGTCTTGGGGGAGAATGTATTCATGTTAGGTGTCAGGTAGGTGAGCATGTAGAAACTAGCGGGAATTGAGAGCTATACTTCAATTTCAGAAAGTTACCCTGAATCCTTCTTACCCCCATCTGCAAACTGCACTTTCTATACAGCTACCCAGAATACTGCTAACCGGGAGTATGCTCATATTATGTGTGTTACAGAACCAGACTCTAGATTTAATCTCCAACACCTATTTGCTTATACTAATCCCCAGGGATCCAACATTCGTATGATCTATGCCACATATGCAGTATCTTGCACTGTATTAACATAATCCTGGTTTATTTAACAGCTTTACATAACTCGTTCCAGCATCATTTCCAAAACTGGAGGGGGGGGGGTGATTTTATACATAGCTCTTCACTCCAGTGATTAACAACTACCTCCAATTTTGTCTCCAGTCAGATAGGCACTGATACACCCAACTGTTTCTGGGAGGCTTCCCATCATTGTGCTATAACATGATGCCTAATTTGTTTGGGCCTTGGTACTTACAGGTATGACAAGGACCCAGGAGGGAGCTCAGTACATTCTAGATTTGCAAATACCTCCAGTGCTGCTAGCTGATAAGAGAGTACTCGGTTTGTAGCTGCCCAAAGGAAATAAATATATGTGTCCTTGGATCTGTGAGGCCTATCAGATACCATATTTATGCTGTCAGCCAGAGATCTTCCTGCTTTACCTCTTCCCCAGTCTTGAAGCCCCCATTATTCCATATGGGAAAATGCTTCACTTTTTCTGGACCCCATGAGCTAAGCTTCTTTCTTCTCACCCATGCTTCTTGTGTCATCTTTATGGTTGGATGTTCTTTTAGGTGGTATGGGATCTTCCAGAATTGTACCACATCTGCCACATAACTGTTCAGTAAACCCTGTTCACATGCAGTCCACTTGGGCTGTGCCTCTGGAAGGGTGCATGTTGATGCTTGGTAAAGTTGTACTAGGAATTGGACTGCGATTTTAGCACCCAGTCCAAAAGCTTTTGTTCCCCTCTGGTAAAATATTATGCCAGCTTGGAAATGCTCAATCTTTTGTGGCCCTTGCCCAAAAAGAAAGAGATTGTTCTGTTACATATGTCTTTTACCCATAAGGAGTTCAGGTCTTGGGGCTCACAGTGTAGCCTACAGGTTAGAGTAACAAACTGTGAATGAGCCTGGCACACCAGCAGACCTGAGTTTGATTCCCACAACCTCCACTTGCATACTTTGTGACTCTGTGCAAATCACTTAACCTTCCCAAACAGGTACTTGTTCTTAGTGGGCCTTACCTAGTTACAAAAAAAGAATGAAAAGAATAAATGTCTATTGGCAAGTTATCCAGCACATACTGGATCTTGGATGATGCTGTCATTATGAAAGTCAGGGCTCTACCCCAGTGTAAAAGATGCAGGTGGTTCCAGCATGCCAGATCCACAACTAGATTGGCTATCAGGGGATCTGTATTAATTTCCCCCAGTGTGTCTCATGAGATGTTAACACCCAAGTATCTGAGGCACATCTCAGTGTCTTTTTGTCTCCAGGGGTAGTGGAGCAGATCTTTCATGCATGGGCTTAAGGGTGAGAGCAGTGGCTTAGCCATATTAGACTTGTATCCAGAGAGTTGTCAATAGTCCCATATGAGTGTCAGCAAGGCTAGTACTGACTCCTGTGGGTGACTCAGCATAAGCATGATGTCATCCAAAAATGCAAGAGCTTTATGTTCCTCACCCAAGGAGGTGCCATATGTCTGTGGATGCTGTATGATGGCATGGAGAAGTGGCTGTAGGGATAGAACAAAGAGGAAAGGGGCCAGTGGGAATCCTTGTTGGGTGCCCGTTGGATGCCCCTGTTCAGTGGAAGGGTTGGTGATTTCTTGTCATTAGCAGTTACCCTTTGCTGAGGCTCCATGGTAAAGCATTTTAACCCAGCCTATGAGGGTGCACCCAGAGCCAAATGTCTCTAGCACATGGAATAAGTGCCCCCACTCCACCTGGTCAAATGCCATTTTGGCACTGAGGGATAGTAGTATCACTGGGGGTGGGGTTGCTTTCCACAGAAGATTGACTAGTTGCCTGGTGTTATCTACCCCCTCCTTTGGCAAAGAATAAAGCCAACTTGATCCTTATCCACTATGGTAGTGATAATGTCCCACAGCCATGATGCCATCATTTTGGCAAAGCCTATGCAGTCTGCCATGATGAGCAAAATAGGCCTATAGTTGTCGCATTGGGATAGGTCTTTCCTAGGCTTGGGTTTGGGATGCTTTTATAAACCCTTTGAGCTTTGCTTTCGGGGTTTATGTAGCATTTTGTACATTAGGCCCTATGTACAGTACTAATGGGTGGAGTAGCTATGCACAGTGTATCTGCGGTGCATAGCCACTCCGTACCCACTGTGCCATCCACACTGGATGCATGAACAAGGGGACACACAGCCCCAGTGCACCTGATCCCCAGGCCTGCATGCCGCATAGTGCTGGGGGTGGACTGTGGGTGAGCCAGCACTACACTTCATGCACTAAGGTGTTTAGTGCTGGCAGTGGGGGTGCAGAGAAGGGTGCAGGGTACACCAGGTGGGACCCTGCTGTACCTCTATTATGTGCGGGCTCACACACAGTCCCCCGCCTGGACCAGGTGGACCAACCCAGTCCCCTGCCAACAGAACACCACAACCTGTGCCGCATGCCTGCCCACACACACCCCTGATCACTGCGCTTACCTGTCCCCGACACAGCAGTAAGCCCCCAAGCACACAGCAGGGCACCAGCCCCATGATTGCTGTATCCTGCAGTCAGCTGCAACCCATCCCCCTATCCAGCCGCACCACCTCACTACTGCAGGACCCAATGTAGTGGTGCCCCATAGGACACAGACTGCCATCCTGACCCCCAAGCATGGCTCCCCCATTGAGGTGGTCTGAGGCCCCCCATGGCACTGGCAACCCCCACTCAATGCCCAATATTCCTGCCAGTGCCGTGGACAGAGACAGCCAGTGGCAGAGCCCTCCACACACCACCATGGCCCCCAGCCATCTGACATATGCAGGGGCACACAGCTGCTGCACACCTGCATAGATCAGATGGCCAGCAGCTCTGGCAGTGTGTGTAGGGCTATCAATTAGGCAAGATCCAAATATGCAAAAAGTTTTGTGATGGCAGCTTGTACAGTTTCTGAGATCCGCATATGTCATTTTCTTGTAGATGTGTGCACCACAAAAGTAGGGAAATGTAGTGTTAGGGTTTCCAACCCTAACTCCCACCTCCACCCAGGAAAAACAATTAGAGTTTTGAGTCTCCGGAGTCTTGGGGAATCACTGTTAGGGTCTTTCTTGGAGTTGTCAACTGTAATGCCCACTCCCTTCCCTGAGTAAACAATCTCAGAGATGATGTAGCTACAACAGATTGTGTTGGCAACATATGGTGAGAAATACTTCTCTAACTTTGAAGAGTGTACCCTAGAGAGGTTGGTAGTGGGGTACCTCAGGGCTCGGTCCTGGGTCCGATCCTGTTTAATGCATACATATCGGACATCAGGGAGGGTATAGGGTGTGAAATGAGTCTCTTCGCAGATGACTCCAAGATGGAAGCAGTAGTTAAGGGAGAAGAGGGGAGGTCGGCCCTGCAAGGGGACCTGGACACCCTGGAAAGCTAGGCTCACACATGGAAATTAAACTTCAATATCACCAAGTGCAAGGTGTTGCATCTTGGTCGGGAAACCCTAAACACAGGTACACCCTGGGAGGGCACTGGAGGCCTCAATAGGGGAAAAGACCTAGGGGTCATGGTGGATGCATGTATGAATAACTCTGAGCAGTGCAGGAGAGTGGCTAGCAAGGCAAACAGGATGTTGGGATGCATCGTAAGAGGGATCACCTCTAGGAGCAAGGAAGTGATTCTGCCACTGTACAATGGACTGGTTAGACCACACCTTGAGTACTGTGTACAGTACTGGAGACCACACTTAAAGAGGGACATACAGCTCCTAGAGAGGGTACAGAGGAGGGCAACAAAGATGATACGAGGGCTAGGGGATTTGATGTATGAGGACAGACTTAAGGAGCTCTGCCTGTTTTCACTGGAGGAGAGGAGAGACAGGGGGGACATGATTGAGGTCTTCAAGTACCTCAAGGGAATAAATAGGGTGAACATGGAGGGGATCTTTAGACTAAAGCAGGGAGGTATCACCAGAGGGCATGGTTTGAAGTTGGAAGGTGGAAGGGTAAGGGGGGAAAAGAGGAGGAGGTTTTTCACTGAGAGGGTGGTGGACCCTTGGAATGCACTGCCTGGTGAGCTAGTTCAGAGATCCACAGTGGAGGGCTTCAAGAGAGGATGGGACAGACACAGAAAGTGGATGTATCAGATGATGTCCTGTCCCAGGGGGGTGGGGATGGATGATACGGGTTTCTGGAGCACAAGGGATGGGAGGGTCTCGGCACCCAATTAAGGATCTAAAGTTCGAGCAGGCTCGATAGACCGTAAGGCCTAATCTTCTGGCAAATAGTATGTTAGTATGTTAGTGTATCACTATGAGGCACTGGTTTGGAGCTGTACCTTGTGCTTCAGACAGCAGGCTATGGGCTAGGGAGGTGTGATCATTAGTGTTGACAACTCCAGCAAGATCCCACCACTGATTCAGCAAAACTCTGGAGACTCCAAACCCAAATGCTTTTTCCTTTTGCTACTGGGAGGGTGGAGGTGGGAATTGGGGTTGGAAACCCTAACATTACATTTTCATACTTTTGTGGCATTTACTTGAACCCTAACTGGTACAATAACAAAGTGTTTTACTTGCAAAGAATATATACTGGATTATACAGTGTATATATTGAGAACTTGTCACTTAAAGATTCAGGATTTGAATATTTACAGTACTGTATATCCAAATTAGAGCTGTATAAAAGATCATGTGTGATGTTCAGGCTACACCATCTGATAAAGTCTTTCAGCAAGGTGCTACATAGGGAAGCAAGTTTCTGCCATGCTGGTCTGCTCACATGTTTCTATGTTGTAGCAATTTTAGTGAAGTAAAGCACTTTAATTGTACTGCTGGTGTGAGTCATTTTCATTATTTTTGGTTCTAGTTCCTGGACAGCATGTAACTGGACACAGTCCGATAGGATCGTATGTGCACTTTTTTAATTTTGTTTAGTTTTAGACCTCTCTTACCAGCTTCCAGTAACAGTTTTACATGCAGGAGTCACAGAAATTTGCAATCAAGATTGAAAGGGGAGCCCTGTTTCATAGAATGTGGCAGTCCCATCCCCCACTCTCATAGTATCAAACACATTTACAGCCATACAGAAATGGGTTGTGGACCCTATTGAGCATACTGTAGCTCAACAGAGAAGCAAAGTCAATGGTGGCAGTCAGTGATTACAGTTTCATTTTACTGATGCCTAGCACAACTGTGACTAGGGCCACACATCCTTATGTAACATAACATGACATGACATGGCATATTCTAGCCTGTCCACAGATAGTCTTGGATTTGGAACACATGCATACAGATGTAGGAAAGAAAGAACTACATTTGTCCATTAAGTTTAGCCCTCCCATAGACTCAGTAGGAACGCCTTGTTAACCCTTTTCTAAAAAATGTCTATTGACTCGGGGGTTGCTCAATGGTCCAGTGAGTAACAAAACATGTTCCCATGCAGGTGAGCTGAGTTCTGGAATGAGCACAGGGAGCCAGCTGCACAATCTAGGGACTGGAGAAATCATTGCAGCTTGGGAGGGATGGTGTTGGGTTCTGCTGCAGTGGTAACCCCTGTGGTGGACTAGGGAACTTGCTCCTCTGCAGGGACACCAATGACATGTCAACAACTGTCAGAGTTTTCCCAACATCAGGGGTGGTGGGTGGGGAGAACACAGGAACTGTTATTCAGCAAAATGGAGTCATTGCAGACTCTGCACCATCAACAGGGCCCTGGATCTCATTTGTATTGTGCCCTGGTGGATGACGACAGCACTCCCCTCTATGGCCCCACAACAGGGGTGAATCTGTGGGAAATTGTCAATCCAAGGTAAGTCCCTGGGAAGGTGGGTGATGGGGCTGGGTGACTGGAGGAGATAAAAGGTGTTGCACAGCCCACAGGGGTAAGTTCTTGGGCCAGAGCTGTTAAATTTGTTCATGAATGACATTGGGGATGGCATAAAAGGCAAGATATGCCTCTTTACAGACAACACCAAGTTCTGTGGCAGGGTAAATATGGAGGAGTGAGTTGGGAATCTAAGAGGACCTACTGTATCAAGTTAGAGAGGTGGTCTGGTAACTGAGGTCCAGTGCTAATGTGTGCAAAGTCATGCACACTGGGTACATGACCCACAGGCTAAGCACAGACTAGGGGTGTGAAGGTTACAGTATCAGAGAAAGAAAGGACCTGGGGATAGCTATAACTAGCAACATGAAGTCTTCTATACAATGAAAGGCGCAACAGTTAGGGTAAACAGGATGCTGGGGTGCATAGCTAAGAGATTCCTCAGAAGAAGAAAGGATGTAGTCCTGTCACTATACAGGTATGTGATGCAGCCATACCAGAAATACTGAGTGCAGTATTAAAGTTCCTACCTAAAAATGACATAAACAAGCTGGAGGCAATACAGATGAGGGCTACAATTATAGTCCAAGGTCAACACAATCTCCCATAGAATGAAAGGCTGAAATACTGTATCTGAACATGTACTCACTTGAGGAGAGAAGGGAGTAGGTTAACTTGATAGAAACCTTCAAGTACTGTACTTCAAGAGTATAAACAAAGTCAAACTTGGGAATCTCATTAGAATCAATGAGAATATGACTACTAGAAAGTACAACTACAAATTGGTGGGAGGACGTTCAAGAAGGAGGTCAGGGGACACTATTTCAGATAGAGAGTGGTGAGAGGGGGGAGTGAGCTCCCGAGTAGTTTGTCAACAATATAAATGTTGGGATTTCAAAAGGGGGTGGAAAAGGGTTGAGGGGAAGGTAAGACTGCAAAGGGGGGGGTGGAGCACCCTGTAAATGTTAAGTACATGGGCTCCACAACAAGCAGACTAGATAGATCATACAACCTTCTTCTGCTGACAAATTTGTATGCTCATATGTTTGAAGGACTATAAACTCATTTGTGGAAACAAATGCATGATGAGTCTTTGCTTTAAAATCATTACAGTATTAGTTGATATTACTTGCTTTGGTGATATAGTCCAAGTGTCCACCACTCAGTCTATGAAATAGCTCCTGGCATTTCCCTTTAGTCACATTATGTGTGACTTCATTCTTTCATCTTTTGAATTTTGAAGAGCTCTATTTGGTCTGATGATGTTGTCCCAGTCAGATATTTTAAAACCATGGTCAAGTTTTATCTGATTCTTCTTTGCCAGCCATTCGTTTTCTTCACTGGGCCTTCATTTAAAAAACAACATTCACAAAAATCCTTATAAGTTTTTCATTACTTGGTAAATTTACAACACATTTGGGCTATAGGTTCCCCAAAGATTCCTCTGATGACTACAAGACCACAGTCAAAGAAAAAAAAAAAGGCATACAGCATATACCAGGAAACCAAAACTGAGAAATACTGGGAGTTGTTTACAAGGGAAAAAAATGAGACAGTCAAATAAACAAATTAGAAAGGCAAAAGCCCAGACAGAGGAAAAGATAGGAGAAGGGACAAAGAGAGGAGACAAATAATTTTTTAGATACATTAGGGAATGTAGGAAGACAAAAGGTGGGATAGTAAAGATTGCTACTGAAGAAGAGAAATGCACCAAACATGACCCAGACAAATCCAAATTCCTCAACAAATACTTCTGCTCTGTGTTCACCAGAAAGGACCCAGGGGATGGCCCAGCCCTGAAAAAACACAACACCCCAGGACCAGGGGTAGACACAAGTTGCTTTATAGAATCCAAAGTACAGGAGGCACTAAATAAACTAAAATCAGACAAAGCCATGGGACCAGACAAGATGCACCCCAGAGTCCTTAAAGAACTGGAGGCAGAATTAGCAGCCCCTCTGCGACTTCTATTCATGAAATCCTTGAAGAGTGGTGTGGTACCCGAAGACTGGAAAAAGGCAATAGTGGTTCCACTTCACAAATCAGGCAGTTGCAAAGAGGCTAGTATTTACAGACCGGTGAGCCTCATGACTATAGTAGGGAAACTAATAGAGGCACTACTCAAACAGAGGATCATAGCATTCCTCAAAACTAGTGGCTGACAGGACCCTAAACAGCATGGTTTCACAACAGGTAGGTCATGCCAGACAAATCTGATCAAGTTTTTTGGCTGCGCTACAAAAATAGTGGATGACAGTGGGGCAATAGATGTGGTCTACCTAGAGTTTAGTAAGGCCTTCAATTCAGTTCCACACAGAAGGCTAGTAAAGAAGCTTGACCACACAGGGGTTGGTCCAGAAGTAGTCAGATGGGTACAAGGCAGAGGGTACAGGTTAATGGAGAGCAGGGTGACCAGCGGGGTGCCCAAGGTCTCTGTGCTAGGGACTGTGCTCTTCAATGTTTTTATAGCAGACATCACTGATTGACTGGAAGGGAAGGTATGTTTGTTCACAGATGACACCAAGATATGTAGCAGGGTGGACATCCCAGAAGGAGTGAGCGAGATGGAAGTTGACCTCAAGAAACTAGAAGAATGGTCTGGAGTGTGGCAACTGAGATTTAATGCCAAAAAGTGCAAGGTCATGCACGTAGGAAAGAAAAATCCAAGAAAGGAATATTACCTAGGAGGCAAAAGACTGGCAGCCTCAAATTAGAAACGAGATCTGGGAATCATAGTCTCAGATGACTTAAAGGTTAGTAAACAGTGTGAGAAGGCAACAATGAAGGCCAACAGAATGCTGGGCTGCATTGGGAGAGGAATCATGAGCAGGAAGCAAGAGGTGGTACTACCATGGTATAGATCGCTGGTCAGGCCTCACCTGGAATATGGAGTCCAATTCTGGAGGACTCACCTCAGGAAAGACATTGACTGGGTGGAAGTAGTACAGAGAAAGGTGACAAAAATGATTCAGGGTCTACAGTACATGTCCTACGAGGAAAGACTTGGGGAACTGAATGTGTACTCCATGGAGCAGAGAAGAGAGAGAGGAGGGGACATGATTGAAACATTTAAGTACATAAAAGGCATTAACAAGGTACAGGCATGGGAACTTTTTCACTTCAAGAAGAGCTCCAGGACCAAGGGACATGACCTCGGGCTGCATGGAGGCAGGTTCTCAACCAACACCAGGAAGTTTTTCTTCATAGAAAGAGTGGAGGATGCTTGGAACAGCCTGCCTCAAGAGGTTGTGGGGATCAACACTCGGGGGGGGGATTCAAGAATGCATGGGATAGATAAAAAGGGAGCCCTGACTACAAAGGGCAACTAGAGTGTCAAAATAGGTATAAAACAAATGGGCAGACTAGATGGACCTAGCAGTCTCCTTCTACCATCAACTTCTATGTTTCTATGTTTCTAAGATGCTCAGGTTTAAATAATAAAGAGGAACATTCAGCACCAATGATCCCACATTCAAGTGTGGGGCTGGTCTCAGTGTGCACTTTGTGTGCAAAAACATTTTGATTTACTTGCTGTTTACTGTAATATAGTAGATTGTGCCAGAATAATTTTTAGTTCTAGGCTGACATCTTCTTTTACTGCAAATTCCAGAATCCCCTGCAGCTGATATCAGATCAGTAGGTAGCAGTGGGAGATTAACTAGCCTACAGTGAATGTTAGAGTTTATATTTATTTCGTTTTTGTTGCCTGAGCAGGGTGCACTAGGCATACATTTGCCTGCTTGTAGGTACAACCTGGGAGGGTACTGTGGTGAGCCAGCCAACTGCCAGTTATTACTTGCAGCTATAATTCTGTTATATATATTTTTGATGTGATTCTATGTATGCGCACATGCCACAAGAATGCCAGTGTTAAGGCAAAGGGTCACAGAGAGAGAGTGAGAGAGAGAGAAAGAGACTGGATTTTTAAAATGTTTGACCTTCCTCTGACTTGAGGAAGAAGCTTGCTGGGCAGGAAGCCAAATCACTTCAATGGAGAGAACTGACTTGAAAAAATATTTGACATCCCTCTATGAACTAAGAAGGACAGGCTTTTAGTAGCAGGGAGCCTGAAATTATACTTCTAGGAGTGGAGTCTCCTTCTGAGCTTAATTAAGGGAAGCAGCGGTAATAAAGCTTTTAAGGGTATGGAGAGAAGCATTCCCCTGCTGTAAAGTTGTCACTTCAGATTATAGGATGTGTCAAACAGGATTTTGGGAAATAGCCATTCTTGACAGGACACTGTGAATTGGCATCCGTGTTATACTGAGAAATCACAGTTTTAACTCTGAAGTCATGTTGATTATGATATGTGCCAGGAAGTTGTGATGTCAGAACCTTAATAAGACAATTTTGGGAAAGCACAGGAGTGACATCTACTGGCCTAAAAGAGAAGGCCACCCTTTAGAACAAGACAGAAATTTTGCTGGGTGCCACTTGCTATATAAGAAATGAGCCAGAGTCACTCTCTGTCTCTCATTTTTGCTGTGCATTTACAAGGTACACTCTTCTCCTGACAATACAAGAAGCAAGAGTGCTAGTACAAAGGAAACTGAATCTTTCATTTACTTTCTTTGGACTTCAGTTCACTGTGGACTTAAGGTAGACTTTAGATAACAGTTATAGTGCATTTTTCATGCATATGTTTCCACTTTTTATTTCTGTTATTCTGTGACCAAATTAGTACAGCTTTTACTTGTAACTGTATGATTATTATTTAAGTATTTTAGTAAAGACATGTGTTTTTAAGAAACCTGCCTGAACAAGATTTTTTTTTAATTGTCTGTGAATTGTGGGACAGTTACTAATAATCTGTGACAAACTGTTATTGCTAAGGGGTGCCTCCATAAGCAACCAATTGAGCAAGGGTCTGTAAGAGACATCTGGGTAGAGGTAGGGAAAATACCAAAGTCTCAAGGAAGTTTTGTACAGGTTTTGAACAAGGTTCTTGCATATCCTGTTGGAGAAGACAAAATCAGGAGCACACTGCTACCCCAAAGATAGTGTGACACCTGGATCTTCCCCATTTGTGTAACAACCAAGAAGGGTTCATATTTGGCTATAAGACTCAAGACTGGTATTGTGCCCCTATCCAGAGCTTAGAGGGACAACCTGGGACCTTGTGGCAGGTGTTTAGTCATGACCTCTGTGAGCATTCTAAAGGGACACGAGGAGGGTATCCCTTGTTCTTCCCCCATCATGGACTGCACTTGGGGGTAGGCACCGACAGCTCAGTGGATCCGACCGTCATAAGTGGGTTTGTGACAGGTACAAGGTAGGATTTTTGCAATACTCAGATAAAACAGTAGCACACACCAGGAGTATCCAGACTGGATAGTACAGGTGTTAACAGAGTACAGGGATACATAATGTGCAAGTAACAAATGTAACAGGATACAAGGATGTAAATGTGTATTGCAGTAAGCATATCTGGTTTTGCAATATAAGATCTGATCTTTTGTTTGCTGGTCCCACTGTGGTCCCTGGGCTAGGTACAGTCACAGAGGACTGTACTTAGTCCATGGAGAAAAAACAGAACTAGAAAACATCTGATCAGAGATTATAAAAGCTCTAACGTGCACTGCAGGCTATTGAATGTCTCACTGCTGCCTACCATTTTGATGTCATCTGCAGCAGGAGCTTAGCTTTTTTTTTACAGGGGGGGCAAGAATGTAAAAAAGTCCTGCATTTTCTTTTAAATCCCAAATCAATAGGCCGGGGGTCTGGGGGCCGCCTAGGCATTCTGGTGCATTTTAAGGGTAATTTTGGCACTGTTTGGCTGCTTTTTAAGCCTTGTTTAACTTGTTACAAAACCACCACTATCCCTATCAAAATAACTAGATTTTTATTTTCTTTAAAACAATTGTCAAATTTAAAGCAACTTCTTGATTAGTTTTAAGGAGCAGAAACCGCAAACGTCTCTTATCCAGAAAATTTAGCCATAAAATGTTCACACTGGGAACCATATTGCACATAGAATTTACAAATGCTGTTTAAAAAATACAGTATAAGGAAGTGACCACATGGAGATAAAATATATTACCACCATTTATTGTTTATTTTGCTTATCTGTATCTCAAGTTAAATTATGGCTACTGGCTAGCCAGAGTAAAAGACAGTCCTATGTAGCAGCAATCAAACAGTCCCTGACCACTGACCACAGCCACCTGGCTAAAAAACAAATATTGCAATATAAATAATACATACAGTATTCATAATGAAGGTCAGAGGCAACTCCAAGTAAATGCTAGCACTGACCTCTGGTCTTTATTATGACTATATATTTACTGGGCTGCATAGCCCGGGGAATAGCGTCCAGGAGTGAGGTGATCCTACCTCTGTACAATGCCTTGGTAAGGCTGCACCTTAAGTATTGCATGCAGTTCTGGAGGCCGGACCTTAAGAAGGGCATAGTACTGTTGGAGAGGGTCCAGTGTAGGGCAACCAGGATGATCCAGGGCATGGGGGAATAGGACCTATGAGGACAGGCTGGAAGCCCTGGGGCTATATTCACTGGAGGAGAGGAGAGATGGTGGGACATGATTGAGGTTTTCAAATATGTGAAGGGGATTAACAGGGGTAGAGAAAAATAAATGTTCAGGCTAATGCCAAGGGGCACAAACAGGGGGCATCAATGGAAACTGGAGGGAGGAACCTATAGGGAAAATGTAGAAGGCATTACTTCACAGAGAGGGTAGTGGAGCCATGGAATGCTTTGCCTGGGAGTCTAGTCGAGCAAGACACTGTGGAGGGATTCAATAGGGGGTTGGACAGATGCATGGGGTACTGAAGCCAAGATTGACCCTTACAGGGACAAGAGGGGGAGCAAGCACCTGTTAGGGGCTGGCTAACTGAGCAGACACGAAAGACCAGCAGGCCTATTCTGTTGGCTTTTAGTATGTTAGTATATTTATCATTATTGTGTTACACGGATCATACTAGTATGGTACAGCAATTGCTACAACCCAGACCCATTCAAACGATAGAGAATAATGTACCCCCCCAAGCGTGAAGTAACACAAGCTGGTATTCCACACCTCAAGTATTGGTCCCTCAAAGAAGGTAGCAAGACATGGTTTATTCATAATGTCTTTTAGGGTACAATATAACCAAATGGAATATGAAACCTCATAACACTTTGTCAGAGATTACCAAATAAACAAACACATGAACTAAAATGAAATGCAAATCTCTCACACATACATGTGATATGTCCAACTTGCTTAAGAGGGAGATTTGGGTCAAATTAGTAGGGAGATTGGCCTACTAGTAGGGAGATGCAGTAACGTCATGAGTTTGATCTTAAATGGCATCAAAAAATGAGAATAAAAGCATTTAATATATTTCATTTTGTCAAGAATAAGCACTAAAAAGAATCAACAACTAGTTGTACAAAATTTTCACTTACATTGTTCATCACTAATTTACTTTTTAAGTGTTTTTATCTGCCAAAGACAAACAAGAATAGATATTTTGGACTTAATTTTACTTAAGCAGGAGATTTTGTTTCCCAGGAGGGGAAAGAGGGAGTTCAGTCAAAAAAATAGGAGTCTCCTGTGCAAAGAGGGAGATATCACATGTATGCTCACAAAGTACACAATATCTATTCAGTGCAATGCAACCCAGTTTCATTTACTTTGCTGTTAATATTTAAAACCATTATTTCCAACATTGGAGGCAGTATAGCTATGGGGGAGTAATTCTACTCATGGGTTGAAATTTCAGTAGTTTTGGTACTGTAGTGTGGTTAGTGATTTACAGTGTTGCTCACATTTTCAGAGGACTGCATTACTGTGCCTTCCTTGTGACAGAATGTGTGAAACTTCTTTTGTCACACATTTTATCACAATGTATGGTCACAGTAGCAACATGCTCTCTGGGTGTTCTGCTGACCTATCTGTCCCTTGGCTCAGCCTCAAGATACACTGTGTCCCTGACAGGCACCTCTTACACTGTACCCCCCCCTCCACATTTTGCTTTAGCTCGCTCCCCTGCTCTCTCCCTCCCATCCTGTTCTCTCCCTTCTGTTGCTTTCCATAGCTTTTGAATCCATGTGTTATGACCCACCTCCTTGGCATGTTAAGCAGCTTGCCAGCTTTTTCCATTCAACACTCTTCATTCTGAAATGTTATTGCCCCTTTCCCCACTCCTTTCCTGTACTTCTTCACATTTTTTAAAATACTTATTTTCTGTGATCACTAATGTCCCAGCAGTGCAGCCAGCTGCCAGAACAAACAACTCAAGGACTCATCTCAGAGTATGAGATTTAAAATATGCCCTACCAGTTCATAAGAGCAAATTGAGCAGCCAGCCAGCCTACATCTGCATTTGGATCCAAATCGTCCCCGCCCAAGCCAGCCAGCCAGTCAGCCAGCCAGATCCCACCATGCATACCTTAATAAAAAGGCCACATCATGGCCCAACTCATCCCAACTAACTGACTACATTTTTTTGTATTCAGTATTTGCCTTGGGACTTACTTGAAGGAACGTTTATTTTTCTCATTGCCCTCACCTCAGCTTCACTCAGGCAGCAACACTTTACGAGCCAGCAGCTTGGTCAGTCAGGACAGTAGCACAGCAGGCTCTCATCATGGCTAGGCTCTCCCCTTCCCTGGCCCCTTTCTGCTGTGGCTCTTCTCTATTCCAACGGTGAGTCCCGGTGGCAGTCTACTCTAACCACAACCACTTTTGTCTTCTCCCGTGGTGCAATGGGTCTTGCAGCATGTCGCTGTGGCCCGGTGCTGGAGCCAGCCCCAACGTGATTCTCTCACTCCTCTCCTTGGCTGGTCAGCTCTCTTATTCCTCCCTGGTGGGCCTGGTGGCTGGTGTTCTGGACAGGCAACTCAGGAGGAGGAAAATGATTAGCAGACCAATGATCGAGAAGTCATCCTTAAATTGACAGCAACGATGGGTCACTCATGGACTGATGCCTAACCGGACAACACCACACCCTCAATGAATGTGCACTGTTGTGCTCTTTGCCCAATGGCAGGCAAGAAATGGTGCCGTAACAAAAGTTTCGGCTTGTGCCGGCACACGCTCAACTGTAGCTGCAGTGTTCTGCGACTGGCTGCAAAATGCACTTTGCTGTGGTTATGGCAGGCTTGCAGCCAATCAGAAACTGGGACATTCGGGACAAATGTCGGGAGTAGGACAGTTTAAAATCTGCACTGCACAGTAGTCCTTGGAGCACCACTTTGCTTCTCCTTTGTCACAGCCAAGTCTGGGTTTGAAAAACAACACAACAGCCCCCACTGAAAAATGTGAATGATCTGCTAGGGCCACCTACCTGCAGGTGGGGTCTGCAGCAACAATTCTAGATCAGCAGATCTGTAACACAAATCAGCAGATCCATACCACAAATCAGCAGATCCATAGCACAAATCAGCAACTCCATAATGTTTTAGCTAGCTGATTACACTATAATTATGACAACATAGAGCTGCACCACTGACTTCGCATCATCAGCTTCAAGTAAAGGTTGAAGGTTCCCCAAATGCCTTTTATACATAGTATACCATTGCCAGACATGCTTCAGATGTTGAAGTTGCAATTTGTTTGTGAAAAAAATCTGTTGTAGTCATTTGTTTTATGTTTTATTAGTGTTTTGTCCTTCAGATTTCTGTGCGTAGCTACTCCCCCAGAATGATGTCATACCAGGGAGCTGTCAATGTTGTACATACAGCAGCAATAAATTCTGGGTAATTTATAATGTTGACTTAAATGTGCCTTACTCATAAGTACAGTGCCATATGTTGATAGTGGCAAACACTAATATGTAAATATCCATAGCACTACATTGTGGGTAAAATAAGAACTTGTTTTCCAATTTCCTTACTGTGAAATGCTGCCCCAATATTTCTGTAGTGGTGTCAACAGTATAAGCTTTTGTATGTTTGTTTTCACAATGATGCATTGTGCATACCATATCTAGCTACAAGATGTCTTTACTGAGAGATGTAGTCTCCTATTTCTTCAGTGAGCACAGAAATATAATACCTTGTATACTAATTTACATAGTGAAGCATTGTGGCTACATTACATAGCTGATTTGTCTATCTAAAACTAAAAACTGACATTGTTCCTTTAATAACTTTGTTTCCCTGGTATGATGTCACAGTTGGGGGTTGCAGCACTGAGAAAAAAGGGTGAGTAATGTAAATGATGCAGAACACCAGAATAAAAGGATTTTTTTTCATGGAAAGCAGCACTATTTGGCACTTTGAATGGTAGGAGACTGATTCACAACACCTACAGTTTTTTTCTATTACTATTTGCTATGGGAACCTTCAACATTTACTTTCAGGAAATGGGTGAAACTTTGCAAATGTTAAAAACAACCCATAATTATATCTAACAAATAGAATTCCAGCCTCAGCTTATGCCAACTCCTTTAAGAATAAGCAGGTACAGATGCTAAAGTGTTATATTGGAATTTTTGTTAATGTAGTTTTGAGTGAAAGAAGGAAGAAAAGTAATTTAAATGCTGATCAGAAAAAAGGAACATTATGTAGGATGCATAAATGATACTGGAAGACAGGTATGTTCCAGTTTGTGTGGTTTCTGTAAACACACATGCAATCAAAAGTTTCAAACCCCACACAAAGCATCATAGGTAACCAAATAAATGTGGTTGCGGAAGTAAACTGACTAAAGATAGCTTAGTACTACAGTCTGATCATAATCTCCATACTCAGACCTCAGCACTGCCAACTCACACACTAAAGGTAACAATAATCTTTGAAATTTTCACAAAAAAATGCATGAAATGAAGTGATTCAGTTTAGCTTGCCACCTACAAACTGCATGAAAGAGAAGGCTGATACTTTCCAACTAATGTGATTTGGTTTCTGCAAACACAGATTTAATCCACAGCCTTAAAATCATGATGGGTATACACATCTTTGTTTGTGTGTGGTGGGGTAGTAAGCACTAAAGCAAAACATCTAACTTTAGAATTCACAAAATTAATATGCAGAGTACCTGAGCAATGAGACAAGCTGCAGTATTATATACTGTACAACCTATGGGTGTTTGAGCTAGTCACACACACTACATAATTTCTAAACTGCATAAATCTGCACCCATGTTCACATAATCAGCCTAAAAGAAAAGTAAAAAGCTATAGTTTCTTATCTGTTATTCTAGACTTTTTAATGTCATAGTGTTTCAAGGTAAAATAATTTAAAAGCTGATCAGAAAAAAGAGGAACACTATGTACTGAAGAATCCAAAAAAAATATACAGAAAGGTAAATACTTTTTAATTTGTTTTATTTCTGTAAGTACACTTGCAATCTAAAGCCTCAAATCCAGCACACAGCATCATGGGTATGCAAATATACATGTACATGTGTGTGTGTGCACGTGTGTGTGTGTGTGTGTGTGTGTGTGTGTGTGTGTGTGTGTGCGTGCATGTATATGTGTTGGGGAGCATTGCACAGTACTACATTCTGACTGCCATCTCACTACTCAGTCCTTATCATAGCTGATTCACATACACAACAGGCAACAATAATTTTTAACATCTGCACAAAAGAGTATGCGTGACAACAGTAGGTGTAGTAATAGAAGTAGTAGTTTTATTTGTTGACAGACCATTTCCAAGGGCTCAGGATGCTTTACACAGGTAAAATTCACAAAATTAGTTATACATATATTTTAAAAGCATAAATAATTATAATAAATATGTAGCAGCAGCAATGTAAAATCAACTGAAACAGTCAAACAGTATAACCAGGTAATGGAGGCAGACTAACCCATACCAAATGTTTCCCTAAATAGGTAGGTTTTCAGGCCCCACTTAAAGGCCTGCAATGAGGAGTCTCCCTCAAGGATCTTGGTACCATGTTCCAGAGGGCTGGGCCAGCAACCTCAAAGGCATGACCTCCCGATGACTTAAGCCTAACCTGGGAACAGCCAGGAGGCCCACCTCAGAGAAGCAGTGGGACACGAGGTACAGTAAGGGGTCTGGAAGTCTCTCTCAGGTAACCCAAGCCCAGTCCATAAAGGGCTTTATAGGTCAGCAAACCAGCCATGAAGGTGATGCACAACTTTATTAGAAGTCAGTGCATGGCAACCAGGATCAGGGTTACATGACAGGACCTTTGGAGGCCCACTAGCATCCTGACCACTGTATTCTGCACCAGCTGCAGGCATTGCAGGACCCCCCCAAGACCAAGCCATAAAGTATTACAGTAGTCAAGTCTGGATGTAACAAATACATGTGCTAGAGACAGCAGGTCTTCAGGTGGGATCAAGGCTTTAATCTGGGCAGTGTTCCTGAGATGTTAAAAGCCTCTCCAGACTACTGATGATATCTGAGCCTCAAGTGTCAGTCTCTAATCCAGAATGACCCACCAGATTATTCACTTTAGTGAAGGCTGACAAACTTGTGGGATGGAGCACAAGAGCAGTCATTGCCCCAGTTACTGCCACATCCCTCCTTCAACCAGGCTGAATCACTAGTATCTCCATCTTATCCTGGTTGAGTCTTAACCAGCTTGATGACATCCAGTTCTGAATCTCAGTGAGGCACATATTGAGAACTTTCACTGCAGTCGATGTCCTGGGTGCAAATGATAGATATAACTGGGTATCACCTGCTTAGCAGTGAAAACCTAGCCTGTACTGTCTAATGATCCCTCCCAGGGGCAGCATATACACCATGAAACATGGGAGAGAAGACTGACACCTGGGGCACACCACAGAGCTGGAGCATCAGGAGTGAGGAGAAATTTCCCATCACCACCCTCTGCATCCTGTTTCTGAGAAAGGACTTGAACCAGTTGATGACAGTTATGGTGAGTCCACAGTACTCCTCGAGGCAATCCAGCAACAACCCATGGTCCATGGTGTCAAAAGCTGAAAACAGATCAAGTAGAATGATAACTGACCATTCCCTTCTATCTCTTGCCCTGAAATGGTCACTGTGCACCATAACAGATGAGGTCTTCATATTGTGCCTTGTCTAAAACCAGGTTCATAAACGTCAGAGTCTGTGAGGTGTGCCTCAAGCTGCAGAGCCACCATCTTCTCAATAACCTTTCTCAAAAAGAGAAGGTCAGATACTGGTCTGCAATTCACCAAGCAGTTCAAGTTCAAGGATGGTTTACTCAGGAGGACCCTCACCAGCACATTTTTCAATGCACTTGGAAAGGATCCCTCCTGGGAGCATCAGACTATCTCTATGAACACTGGACTCCGAGACCCCACACAACTTACTAGAAGGTGTGTTGGGCCTGGGTCTAGTTCACAAAAGGTGGACTGCACTCAGAAAGCACTTCACAGACCTCTTCCATCAAAACTGACCAAAACTCTCCCCAGACAGGAATGCACTATTTGGCAACCAGCTTGCCTCTATTAGGCTGTAGCAGCTGATGGGGAGATATCAGTCCAAACTGAAGACACTCTGTCAGAGAATTAAGTGGATTCTTCACATCCTGGTAGATTAAAATGCTCTGGCCAGTTGTAGACAGACAGAATGGAGTATACTATACACAGTCCAGAAGAGCTGAGACAGTCTCTTCTTCACCGCTGCAATCTCCCTGAACTGGAAAGCTGCCTTCTTATGAGAGATTGCCCTTTGATACTCACCGTAGTGAGTTTTCAAAGCCAGTTTGTCCTTCTCAGTCCCAGATCTTGTATAATGATGCTCCAGCTTCTGACCCAAAGACTTCATCTCCCTGAGCTCCCCAACGAATCATGGGGATCCCAGAAGTGAAGCCCATTACTTTACAGGAACCTGTGCAACAGAAACAAAGATTGAGGTAATGACCCTGTTATAGGCCACCACTGCCTCATCTGACCCCATAGCACAAGCAGTTATTACACTGGTGAGCTCTAAAACCACCTAGAGTACTTGTGGGTACAATGCCCTGAAAGAGCAGTAATGGACCATTTCCACTGGGGCAGACTACAAGTGTGGTCTCCAAACAAGAACTTCACTGTGCAGTGATCCAACCAGATGACAAGATCACTATCAAGGTTTTTAATCTTGAACCCCAGTGAGAAGACTAAATCCAAGACATGTCCATGTTGGTGGATTGCAGAAGTAGCAAATTCTGCCCCGGCCTAATGAATGCATCAGTTGAAGGAAATCCTGACCAAAGTGCATGAATTCATCATTGATCATGGCATTGAAGTCACACTGAACTAATCATCTGGGCAACTTCAGCACCCTTTCAGTGATGAAGTCCACAATTTTCTGCAGGAAATCCTTCTCGTACCCAAGCAGGCAATACACAAGAAGGCCCTGCAACCTGCACCTGTGTACCCGCCCATAGACATGCATCCAAACAAGAAAGTCTCCCCAACTGAGTGCACAGTAAAACTCAACTTGGATCTAAAACATATGGCCACATCCCACATGATCTCTCCATGGCAGGAAACCACAGAGAATCTGACTTGGACCACTACTTCCAGGACTGGACAACCATCATCACCACTGAGCTAGGTCTCCATGATGCAAACCAGATCAACCAAGGAAAATCAAGTCCACCATAATAGCAGTCTTGTTCCTGACTGATCTAGCACTGCATAACACATCCCAAAGGGGATAAATGGAGGCTACTGGCCTCAAGGCTACCTGCCCACTTGGTTTGGTGAGAAATATGAGTATGGGAACCAACCACATCTGGGCTTTCTCTAGGTCCCATTTCATCCTAAAGCTCCTCGAGGCCCTCATCACCCCAACAGAGCCCCCTTCTTAATCACCACTCCATGCCACCTACCATCCCACCCCCCTTTGATGCCCACCTCCCTGCAGTACCCATATGCTAGTACTGGCAGGGGGTTATTGCAGGGGCAGAGGTCAAGCAGCTGAGATGGGCAGTGGCTAAGTCTCTGGACTTGAATACCAAGTAATAGTATTGCTCATTGTCTAAAAAAAGTGCAAAGCATTGTGGATATGCAAATTCATAGGGGTGGTAAGCTGTTTAATAAATCTCTTCAACAGGCACTACGTTCTGTTAGCCTTGTCTCAACTCATGAATCATAACCAACTCACACATTAAATGTAACATTAATCTTTAAAATCTACAAGAACACTTGATGACAAAAGGCAGAAGTCATCACTTACCACCTAAAAAAAGGGCATCGGATTTGGACAGGAGGCAGCCATGTTCCACATGGTCAAATGGCTTAGATAAATCTAGAAACATTGCTTCCCCCCATGTCCCCATCATTGAAGGCCTTAAACAGGAATTTTGAAGACACCAGAAGAGCAGCCTGGGTGCTGTGGCCAGCCCAAATCCTTGCCAAGCTTTGGACAGCAGGCCAGAAGCACCCAGATACTCAACTAAATGATCAGAAACATCCTCTCAAGGATCCTGGATAAGTAAGCAAGTAGGCAAGCAAATTTTATTTCATATAGTGCCTCATCCCAAAGTCATGAAATACTTTACAAATCAAAGCAATTAAACATTTAAAACATTGGGAAAACATACAGATTAGGGTATAAAAATACCCTTATCCTGTATGTGTTAATCAGAATAAGTTATTAAAAGGAACCCTCAAATGGCAGGGAGAAGAGATATGTCTTCAAAGCCCCTGTAAAATCTTCAGCACCAGGGATTTGATGTAGATTGGCTGCCACAAAAAGGCCATCTCTCCCAAGGACTTCAATAAGTCTTTGAAACAACCAGTAGATTGTCCGCTGCTGTTCGTAGTAACTGAACTGGAGTATTAGGGAGCAGGAGAGGACCTATAGGTCCCGATTAGCAAAACTGCACAGCTGTAAAATTTGATCCAGCGACCCCTGCCCCCACCTAACATTACCAGAGACTACCACTCCCAGAGTCCCTGTAGCCAGCTCTCTGATCATACACATAATGGACTAAACCATTGGGGGACTCCTATGTGCCTATAACCAGGTAGTAACTTTTATCTGCTTATTCAGCATGTAATTGCACTTATAGTGCTGGTACCAATCTACTGAGAAAAGCACTGCTTGCTGCTACCAGGGGTGGCTGACTGGAAATAATGAATTACATGAGAGAAAATTGCTAAGGACGAGATAGCACCTGGCCACTGGGTCTGTATCTGGGGAGGAGGTATCCTTGAAGATCTACAAGCAAAAATGCACTCCAGGCCAAAACCACTGGACAGTCACATCTTTAAACTTCTCACCACAGAAGATATAATATTTTATTCAGTTGGAAAGCCCACTGGATTACTTTCCCTTATGTTCTCTTCTTAACTCACAGTCTGTACCCAACACCCAGTCTCTCCATTAAGTATAATAAGAGAGCATGATAGAAATAGGTTAGTAATTATCAACCACTGCCACATTACCACCATTTAATATTGGGAATCATGGTCATCTGCTTCCATAAATCAGGAAACTCCCTGATACAGAGAGAGAAAAAATGGAAGGGACAGGCTATAACATGATACACTGTCATGAAAAGGTTAACATCTATGTCTATCATATCTAAAAGATCTAAGCCATCTCTTGTCTCAGTTGATGTTTTTTCAGTGTTTACCATTTCTGCATGTTAATTTTTTGTAAGTTTTCATTTACTTTCCATTCAGCATATTCAAATAATTTTAAACTTGAGGTTCTGCACTATCATTATGATTTATCAGGTATATGGAAATGTCAGAAAATAAATTATAAAAAAAAAAAATCATTACAAACATTAGAGTCATCTGTTGTTCCCTGTGGTGTCTCTAAGTACCTGACATCCTCAGCCTTCTGACTATTTAAAAGTTCAAAAATGATATCCCCCCGATTTTGTAACATTTAAGAAATTGTCTCTCTGTCTTCTGAAATAGAAAGCATCTTTGTTTTTTCTTACTAATGTTTTACCTTTATCGATAGGTTCCATGGGGTCTTTAACTTCTACCTGGACTGTGACTAGAGTAACCTCAGTTTGTTTCATACAAAGAACAGCACAACCTGATACTGCACTACAATTTCAGTTATGGGTTTTCCCTCAGTATACCATTGTTAGGAAGCCGTGATTAGGGCACTGTTAATGTGAGCTCCGCAACAAGGGTGTGAGTGACAGGGGCAATCTGGATTTTAGATAGTCCCGCACTCACACCCTGTTCGGCATCCTCACAATTTCTCAGCCCTTCACAGCATGCCTGCCCCGGAGGATGTTATATTTATTTATTTGGGGGTGTGGGGGGTGATGCCTCCCTGCAAAACCTAACTGTTTTCCGGGATGGAGTTTTACCTCTACAACTGTTGGATCACACAATGTCACCCGCCATGATTCCGTATGACATATTTCCTGTGCCCTAAATGACGCCGCCCACATTGCTCACATACCGTCATGGGTGAACCTTTTTCCTCAGGTTCCTGGTGTGGGATTAGAACCCATGACCTTCTGATCTTCCAACCACAGTGGTGAGCATGCCATCTACTATGCCACTGACACAGAGTGAATGATAATGGGGGATAATGCAATGACATGGAATATGAGGAAAGACTAAGTACTCTGCACATTTGTTTTTAAAACTTCAATTTTTTTTTATGAAGTACTGAACATATGACAGGATTTCAAACATTTGATCAGATCTTCAGATATAGAAGAGTTAACAAGATAGATTGATACAGTAGTAATAGTAATTTAAATTACATATATAAATGTCTCTTCTTTTCCAGGTAAAGTCAGCTAATACCATCAACCTACAGTCCATCAGTGGATTCTGTTTTTTTTTCTTCTGATACCTTTTATAGACTGAGTGTATTCTGCCTAAATTCATATGTCCAGACATCAATAACATATATACAGACAATAAATACATAATAAAATATAAAACATAAATAACTTGGTTTATGGCTGGTTTGTTCATTATTAAGGTAATGGGATTACATAAGGGAGGAGGTTCAGTTAGAGAGGCAACAAGAAGTCAATATTCATCCTGAGTGGGAAAATAAACATCTGGAGACCAACCAGGAGGGGCAGGTCAGGCATAAGGTTTGTTTCCCTTTTACCAAGATCCCTTCTGGTTTAGAGGTGCTACCTTATTTTAATACCCATGGGCTAGTTGTTCCAAAATCAGGGTACCCTGCAGCTCCTCTATCAGGTGCACGAAGGGAAGCCAAATTTGGTTGTACTTATCTTTCTACAGGTGTAATTCTGCCGCAATTCTTTCTACCCTAGAGATGTCTTTTACAACAGCAACCCACTCCTCCACTGTTGGAGCAGTCTGGGAAAGCCAGCGTCTCGTGATGGCCTTACCCGCTGCTGCCAACAAATGTCTTAATTAATTAATTTATTTATTTATTTATTTAACCAGGCGATCACCGTTGAGCAAGCTCATTTTTGAGGTGGACCTGGGTTTGTTAACAAGGAACAAGGGATAATATACATGGGATGCAACACACAAGAAAATAGTAATAATACAAATAAAGTGATACAATAATACAGTATATTCAAAGTATCAGCAGGTAGCATTGACAGTGGTATATGTTTGGAACACAAGATACAGCTAGTTTTGGGTAGGACACAATTTTTCATAAAAGTAAAGAAAAACGTATACATCTCAGGTGCACTGAACGCAAATAAAACCTAATATAAAAAGATATATAGTGATACGGTATGGAGAATTTAGAGCTGGAACCAGGGTCAAAGGAATGTGGAAGGGACAGATATGGGGGTAGAAAAAGGGAAGAGGGAAGAGTCGATTATAGATGTGATCAGTCTTTTAACAGTAGTAATTAGAATGTGCTTTGACTTATAGGAGTCACTATTTAGGGTAGACAGGCACAGGACTCCTTATTATGATGTAGATATAGAGATTTAAAAGCTGTTAGGCTGATGGGGTGAGTTAATTTCAAATATTTTTGCATCTTGTTCCACAGTTGAGGGAGCACAAAGCTGATGGCTGCTCTGCCAATGTTAGATTTTGCTTTTTAAACATAAAGGGAGATATATGAGGTGCTTCTCAGGACATACTTCCCCAGAGTGCACAAAGGTAAACAGACAGAGATATACTGGGACAGTTTATTTGAGATAGCTTTGTATGTCCAAACCGCAGCATTTTTTTGCCTTCTGTAAGCAAGGAATGAACATCCCACTGCCGTGTACAATGCACAGTGGTGGGATGAGTATGGAAGACCCGTGATAAATCTTATGGCTCTGTGATAAATCGTATTGAGTTTGTCTAGGGTACCTGCAGGTCTCTGACTATATAGAAAGTCTACGTAATCCAACAGGGAAAGAAACGTCGTTTGAACCAGTTTCAGTTTAGCGTCTCTTGTGAGGAGATTATTAATCCTAACGAACAGACCAAGTCTTTGTCTAAGTTTCTTTGCCAGTTCTTCTAAGTGATGTGTGAAAGTAAGTCTATGGTCTAACCAGACCCCCAGGTACTTGAACTTTGGTACATAGTCTAACTGCTCACCTAGAATGGTAGTGATCTGTGGGAGTGTCCCTACAATTGCAGGATTTATTGCATTTTGAAAGGGCGAGAGGAACATTGTTTTTTTTTTTTTTATTTAAGAACAGTTTCTGGTTTATAAGCCGATGCTGCAGCAGATTAAATTCATTTTGAAGGGCTTTACAGGCCACTTCAGGTGTGGGGCTACTAGCATAGTGTACCGTATCATCCGCGAATAGGTGTATTTGTGCTTCTTTGATGGGGGGCATCTACGTTGTTAATATAAATGGCGAAGAGCAAGGGACCAAGAATGGAACCTTGCGGTACACCCCTCAATAGGGATTTTGGTAGAGAAACTTCCCCTTCTGCCATTACTTGTTGAAGTCACCCTGAGAGGTAGTTGGAGAACCATTTAAGGGATAGGGAATCCAAACCAATGTTCCGCAGGGACGACAGAAGCAGTCTGTGATCAACGGTATCGAACGCCTTGCTTAGGTCCAAGGAAACTGCGCAGACAACGTTTTTTTGTCTAATTCAAACTGCCAGTTGTTTGTCACCTTGGCTAGAGCAGAGATTGTACTGTTCTGTGCTGTGCTTTAAAATTGGATTGTAATGGGTTGAGCAATTTTTCTGATTCCAGGTATTTCTGAAGCTGAGAGTTCAAATGACTTCTGGCCATTAGATCTTCGGCCTCTAGGGAGTATACCCGAAATCAGGTTCTGGAAATCAAGTTCCCTCCCACATTCCAGCATCTTCCTGAGGTGTTTGCCCACTTCAGTCCAGTAAGGTCATAAAATCAGGCAGTCTCAGAAGATGTGTAAGTGGGACCCCACTCCCCCACAATTTCTCCAACATAAATCAGTGTTCCCAGCTTTATAATGTTTAGTTCTTGTGGAAGTATTAAAAAATCTGAAGACAATTTTCCATCTAAATTCCTTCCAATTATTAGATGCAGAGGTGCATCTAATCCCTTCCCAAAAAGTCTTCCAGTTAGCTTCATCTAACTGGGTGTGAATCTCCATTTCCCATTCAGTCTGACATAGGGGTGCTGTCAGCTCCTTAGAGGCTCTATTAGCCACCATAAGCCTAGAGATTAATTTCTTTTCACCCAGCCCCAGAACTGAGTCCCAAATGGTTCAGGTCAGCAAGTGGTGGTGGTGGGGGGGGGGTTGTTGTACAGCGGTTAAGCTGCTTCCCATTTTAAGAAAAGATATCATCTGAAGGTATCTGAAAAAGTGTGAGTTGGGGAGCTGGGAGTCATGCTGTAGAGCCTGAAAAGCTATAATTTGATGGGCGTGAATGAACTGACCAGAGAACCTGAGACCTTTTCTTCTCCAAAGGGAGAAAGCTTGATCCATCCTCGTGGGGGAGGTGGGGGGGCTAAGTCCGTACAGTGAGTGATTTCTGTTTTGCTAGACAGAGTATCCCTTATTGCCAAGTCTTTCTTTATTTCACCCCAAATTCTATAGGTTTGTTTAGCCCAGGTGTTCCCTATGTCCTTTTTAAGGAGGTAAGCTGGAAGCCCATTAAAATCTAGCTGTGGGACTAAACCTGGCTCACATTGCATTTCTTGTGAGACCCAGGTGTTATTTGGGTCATTTGCTAGGAAATTTACCCAGGCTTCAAGTTGTGCTGTTTGATAATAGGTTCATAGGTTGGTATGCCCAAGACCGCCCCCCTCCTTTGCCCTGTGTAATGTCTCCCAGGCAATTCTAGCCCTCCTTCCATCCCATACAAACTGGTGTAAAACTTTGGTGATTCTTTTCCATTCTGTACTCAGAATCCGCAAAGGGAGAGTGTTAAATAAAAACCAAAAAACAAGGGAGTATGTTCATTTTAATAGACTCAATTCTCCCAGGTAAGGACAGGGGAAGAGTACTCCATCTCTTCAGGTCAGGTAATACTTTTTGGATTAGTTTATTATAGCTTACATGCTATAATTGTTTCAAGTCTGTGGGGCTATAGATTCTCAGATACCTAATCTGGGAGGAGACCTATCTAACGGGGATTAATTGCTCCAATTCTCTAGCACATTGGCCACTAACCAAAATCACCTGTTTTTTCATTATTTATTTTAAAACCTGACACCTGACCATAATCCATCAAGATCTGGTATAATGTGGGGAAGGTTTTCAGTGGGTCTCTTAAATATAACATGGTATCGTCTGTGTAGAGGGAAATTCTGTTCTTCCCTCCCCCTACTCTGATACCAGTCATGTCTTTGAGGGATCTGGTTAATTGGGCTAGAGGCTCCATACTAAGAGTGAAAAGGAGAGCACATCTTGATCTCCAATGGGTTTGAGATTGTACCATTCACTTTAACCCTAGCAGTGGGATTGTTATAATATCCCTCCATCCATTCTATAAACTAGTCTCCAAATCCAAATTTTTGACCAGTACTTCTGAAAGAAAATCTCAACTGAAATGATCAAATGCTTTTTCTGCATCAATTGCTGTTGCAATCTGCTGTTCCTTTCCCTACTACCTGTGTGCAATACATTCAGACAGCGTCTTATGTTGTCTTTAATATACCTATTCTGCACAAAACCTGCTTGGTCTGGGTGAACTAGATCTGAAGTACTGCATTAACTCTATTAGCTAAAATCATCATAAAGATCTTAGAATCCACATTTAGGAGTGAAATAGGCCTGTAGGAACTGCAAGAGTTTGGGGGCTTCCCTTCCTTGGGGATAACTATTATATAGGCCTCTTTCCAAGATGCAGGGAAGCCACCATCCTCTTTATGTTTATTAAAAACCTTGACCAGTGAGGGAATCAAATGTTTACTGAATCTTTGATATAATTCAGCATTGAACCCATCTGGGCCTGGGGATTTGTCACCTTGCAGATTGTGGATGACCTGAGCCACCTCAGCAGATGTGATGGGGGGAGTCTAAATGTGTTTTGAGCTCTTCTGCTAGTTTAGGGAGGAAGACCTTAACCAGGAAGTTCTGGATTGAGTCTTTAGTATTTGGAGTCTTGGGGGACAGATCATATAAATTCTTATAATATTCCCTAAAGGCCTCAGCAATATCCGTGGGTGTGTAGATTTGGGAGGGAATACCCTGTTTAGTTGTTTGTAAAACCTTAATGTACCTGTCAGCCTGGGCATTTCTCAACCAAAAAAGTAAAGCAATCAACTGGCTCTATTGCCATATTCATAGTATTTCTGATTTCTGTACCTTAGCTTCCCTTCTGTCTGATAATCTAAGATATTTTGCAATTGTTTTCTTGTTTCTTTTAGTTCCTTGTGTAGATCCTCCCCATGGGATCCCCCCGTTTGGCCAGATGCTCAAGTTGTTTTAATTTAGTCTCTAGAGCATTCTTTCTTTCTAAACACATTATTTTTGAGATGGGATGCAAACAAGCTGATTTCTCCCCACATCACATCTTTCAATCCATCCCAAAAGCATTTGGAGTCCAGGCCCTCCACTGGGTTATGTGTTTGGTATTCTTTGATTGTTTCTTGTATGCAGGACCTGAACTCTTCCATGTCAAGCAAAGAGGAGTTCATCCTCCACTGTGATATCCTTTTCCAATTTTCTAGTTCCAACGTCAGTGCAACAGTAGAGTGATCGGAAAGCAAATGGGGAAGAATCTTACAATTTTTAACCATATGAAAATCTATACTACCGCATAAGAAATAGTCAGTTCTAGAGTACACACCATTTGGGGAGGAATAAAATAAGTGGCCTTGTTGAACTCCCTCCAAACATCTAGTAAGGCCAGTTCATTCATACCAGCCCTTATCTCCCTACTCATGCCTTTGTTTGTGGCTGAGTTTTGGGATGAGCCGTCATACTGTGGGTTAGGGGCACAATTAAAATCACCCCATCAGGATCAAGCCCTCTCCCAGTTCTGCTACCTTCTCAAATATTTGGGTAAAGAAGGTGGGGTCATCCTTATTGGCACATATATATTTATAATGTGGATCACTTGAGAAAATATTTTCCCTGAGACTATTATCCCTCTCCCTTCCTCCAGGATGAGTTCTATAGTGATTTTAAATGGTAGATCTCTCTGAAGTAGAATGACAGCCCCTGGTCGCTTTCCTGAGCGGTGTGAGGTATATATATCACCCTGCCCACCCAGCTCTGCTTTAACTTGCTATGTTCTAGATCTGAGAGCCTAGTCTTCTGAATAAGGCTCATATCAGATTTTATTTTTTTTTAAGTAGTGGAGTATCTTTGTCCACTTGATTGGGGAGTTAATACCCTGGACATTCAGGGATGTTACCTTAAGGGTACCCATATCTGGAGCTGGGTTTTCCTCCAGTTGTTAACATTTTCCACATTGTTTTTTTGTGCTGTACCCCAGGGCCCTTGCACCATCCAAACTCAGTCCTCATCTCAGGAACCAACCCACCTCCTTCATTTGAAACTGCCATAATGTCATATAGAACATCAACATAATATGTAAACATACCTAAATACCAGCTCATTATCAACAGTCTTACAAACAAAACTACAAACAGTAAACTGTTAACTTTTAAAACTTTTAAACTTCTTCCTAGGCTGAAAAACATTGTGATGTTACCACACAGCCATGGGGGGGGGGGGGTGAATCGAGCCTTAGCTCAAGCTCCTCCTACTACTAGTAGGTCTGATTCCATGGAATCAGAAAGGAAAGAACATCACCGCCCAGTGGGGAGACAGAGGGTAGCCACAGAGCTTAAAAACACCCCTGCTCTCTGTAGTCAACTCATTGACTCCTCTGTTGCTGCCCAAATCTTTTAATTTAAACAGATATGAGGGTGAAGAAGGGCAAAGTTCCCACCATCCCTCTACCAGTGGCATAAATATACGTTCTTCATTGGTAAAACTCCCCTTTGGAGCTTGGCTATGTTGCTCGGGTGCGGCCCTTCCCCTTCATGTACCCTGATTGTTAGCAGGAGCTCAATTGGCCATAAATGCCAGCCCAAGAGGGAAGTTATGGAGCAAATGCTGAAGGCCCTCACCCAGACAATAAATCCTCAACCCCTTCCATTCCACTCCCAGTTTAAGTCCCCACCTTCAGGCAGTCTATTAAATCATAAGTATCCTGGCAAAGTAAGTTTCCTGCCAGGCGCCAATGGGACATAAACATTTGATACTGCTCAGTCCTAAACCTCTATTAGAAAATGGGCTTCTTACTTGCTGCAATCTGATTGGTCAGTACCCTCAAGATAGGGGTACATTAAGTTTCAATAGATGACCAGCAAGTAAGAAGTACCAGCCTATACTGCCCCTTAACCACTCTAGTATCCTAGTACCCACCTCAGCTCCTAATTGGACAAAATGCTTCATCTCCATTTGAAATTGACGCTTATTTTTTGCACTCGCTTAGCGAGAGATCCTGCCCCTACCCTTCCCAATTCAGTGCCACCTGCCACATGAACCCAGACCTGGCCACATCAAGAAAGTATCACAATTTAAAAAAAGAAATATTTTTAAATAAAAGTGAAGCTGTCCATCTCATATACATCACCGCAGTCACCAACGAGTAATTCAAAACTGCAGAGTGCGCCACTACATAAAGCTGCCTCTTCCGCATTTGCCAACAGAAAAACACTTCCATTTTAAAATAAAAAAAATCTAACATTACGGAACTTGGTATCTCCACAATGCAGCCACCCCTATCCTCCGTCTGCTGTTTAACTCATGTTCCGGCTCTAAGCAGCTGATTTCAGGCGCCCAGTACCATCGCACTGCTGACTTCCACCTCCGCCTTCTTCTAGCTTCCTCCCGTCCCAGTCCCGTATCGCAACCACACCAGCAGAGCCCCAACACAAACTGCACTAACCCCCCACGGAGTCTCCAAGCTTCCTCTTTAGTCCCGTATCGCAACAACGACCTCACACAACTCACACCAACCCCCCACGGAATCTGCAATAGGACAAAAATCCATACTGGAGGAGAACTACTTTACTAAAAATGACTACAAAACTTTTGTTAAACAATTTTTTAGCTTCTTTTTAATGAAACTTTTTTTCTTTTGCAGTGCCCATTTTCTAAGCGCCAATAATGCCCTCAGGGTTGGCGGTATAGGCAATACGGACCGCCCAAGGGCTATAAGGGCCCGCTGGCCCGTCGGTATTGCCCAATACCGCCTAACCTGTCGGGCATTATTGCTTACCTAGATGTCAGTGAAAGTCACCATCATCATGGTTTCTATGAGATGAAATTATACGTAAAGTGGGTGGGGGGGCTAATGCATTCATTTCAGAGTCCTCAGTTAGGCATGGGCCTCAGTCAGTCATTTATCCACATGAGGAGAGAAAGACACCAGCTCGATATGGCTGGAGGAATAAATGTAGGTGCTGCAAGTACCTTTTAATAGTTCAAATTGAATTCCAAGCTGCTACTCTTCCTTGGGTAGTGTCATTGTGGAATAAGGACTTATTTTCTTGTCCCAGTATTTCCTTTAGATCTTGACTTAGGTGGAATGGTCAGGAGATCACTGATGATTGTGCTCGCTTTGGTCTACCTGTTCTCCACCATGCTGAGTGGAAGATTTCGTGCTCCAGTGTGTCGGTATGCAATTTGGGACAGTGAAGGCCCAGATGCTTCAGCAAGGGTACTGCTTCCCTCAGGGAATTGAATAGGACCGGGCCCTTTTTGGTATGTACACAGAGCTTTGCAAGGTAGTAGTAGAGCTGTATACGTATTTTTTTCTCCTTTGCCTGTTTGATAACATCCCGAACAAGCTTTCTTTTTTCATTAAGTAGGTTTGAAAAATCCTGATTGAGGAATAGTCTTTGGTTGTCCATCTTGACTTCTTGTATATGCTGCCCCTTTGAGACATTGTAAGTCGTTATGGGCTGAGGTTTCACTGCTATGCTGATGATACCTAGCTCTACCTGTCTTTTGAACCAGGCCAGGTTTGTGTTCTCTCAGTATTTAACAGCTGCCTCATTGAAATCCAAGATTGGATGAGTTCCAGCAGATTAAAGTTGAACACAGGAAAGACCGAGGTTTTGGCAGTGGACCTAGGTCACAGGACAGAGTGGCTGAGGACTGATTTGTCCGCTGGTTTATTTCTGGGGGGTGCTCAGATCTTTACCTCTGAATGGGTGTGTGACCTGGGAGTGATACTTGACAATGGGCTGACCCTTCATCATCAGGTGTCAGCAGTTGTCAAGTTAGCTTTTTACCATCTTAGGAACATTGCCAGGATCAAGCACCTCATTCCGTCCAGTGATTTGTCCATTTTGGTCCACGCCTTTGTGATCTTGTGCCTTGACTATTGTAACTCCCTTTACTTAGGGCTTCCTGAGTTGATATCTGCTGCTTGCAGCTAGTGCAGAATGCTGCTGCATGTTTATTGACTGGGGTACCAAGGAGCTCTCATATTACCCTAGTACTGCGCGATCTACATTGGCTGCTGGTTCAGTGGTGGATCACCTTTAAGGTAGGTTTCTTAACCCACAAAGCCCTACACAGACTGGGCCCTGACTACTTGAAAGAGCTTCTGATTCCTTACACCCCTGTGCGACAGCACCACTCGGCTGATGAGGGGTTGCTGGACATTCCAAGGGTTAGTTTAAAGTCATCTGGGGCTTGGGCTTTTATGTTTGTAGCACCAACCCTCTGGAATTCTCTACCATGTCAACTACAGGAGTGCAGAACACTGGGAAGCTTCAAGCAGTCACTGAAGACTTTTCTATGGAACAAAGCTTTTCTTGATTTTTGAAGATTTTATTCATATTTATTGTTTTATTGAATCTGTATGCATTTGTGAAGCTCCTTGACATTTTGAAAGGCACTACATTAAATAAAGCTATTATTATTATTACAATTTCCAGGCCATTTGGAGGACTGTTTGGTGGTCTTGGTAATTCAGCATATGGGCTATGATTGAATGGGAGCTCGCCGTTTGACCTTTTAGTTTGGGGGCTAGCGAGCAGTGTGCTCTCTCGATTGGGAGAGGGATGTATTCTGGAATTTTCAGGACCTCCCATAGAATGTGTAATACAAAATCCTCTACTGACTCAAATGATTTTTCCATGTCTTCGGGAACCCCGTAGATTCTAAAGTTGTTCTGACGTGTACGGTTTTCTTGGTCGTCTAACTTCAGTTGCAGCTTCCACTCTCTGGTCAACAAATAAAGGTTGGCCCAGTCATGTTGGCTGGATGAGTCAGCTAGGCCCCCAATACAGTCTTCCACTGCTGTAGTCTGTTTATCAATAGCTTTTAGGTCAGCTTTGAGATCTGCGACTGAGGATTCGACTCTATGTATGGCTTTTATAATGCCATCTAATTTTGAGAGAATTACCCCTTGGTCATTCTCATCAAAGTTTTCTTCGGAATCTGCAATTTTGCTTACTGGGAAGGCTGAGCGCATGTCTCAGGGATGGCCAGAGCTTTTATCTGAGTCCATCAGTGTTTTTAGCTTGGCAGCCTGTGAGTTTCTATGTCGAGATCTAGTGGTGGTCATTTCCCCTTCCTCTGTAGTTGAAAATGTTCTTAGTTGGTAATGATCTACCGCTGGATGACTTTAATATTAATACAGCAGCCCCAGAGCTCTTCAACTAGGTGGCCATCAATACAGGGACATCACCGGAAGTCTCACTCTGCACATTTTAATCTAGAAAAGAAGAGAATTAGGAGAGCAAATTGCCATGCATAGTTTCCTTAAAGATCCAGAATTACATAAAGAGTTGGGGCTATGTCAAAAATCAAATGAATCTGCAACTAGATGTTGTAACAAACAGTTAAAAAAGGGAAATATTCAAGGGCAACAGGGGGAAAAACTATTTCTTGAAGACAGTAGCAGGAATTTGAAACCCACTCCCAAGTGAGGTTGTAAATTCAGAAAGGATTAAATATTTAAGAAAAGTTTGGATATATATTTAAAGGGAAGGTCTCCTCAGTCTTTTATTGTTTCCCTATGTAGTTTGTAGGCATGAACAATGATTGCTTCAATTGCACCCTCCTAATTTCATCAGGATTTAAATGTAAATGAAGATTATCATTCAGGTGTGAAAACCTGCCTTACTGCATTGCAAAGGTCATGACCTGACTCTTGTAAGGCATCCTGGAATTTTATGATGTGTTGGTGCTAGATACAGTGTAACTACTGCAGGCCTTAGGCTAAGACCTTCAGTAGTTACACTGTATCAGTCAGTGCTGTTGTTGTTCTCTGCAGTCCCTATATTCTTGTTTTATGCTGGCCATTAAACTTTTAAAGGCATAGTAAGTGCCCTGCTGTTTTCTGTAGTTTAAAGTGTATCTTTTTTTTTATTTTAGTCTTTGGTAAAAAAATAACTGTATCTGAGTTAGAAAAAATGCTTTTTAGAGAATATTGGCACTTTACAAGACGTAACAAAACTGAATGACAGTATAATTTCTGCTGACTTGTACAGGTACGCATCATCAACTCCCATGATACCTTGAATGAGTGGGGTCATTACCTTTGCAATGAAGACAAACAGGTTTTTATACCAGGGTAAAACTGAGTGAAGCAACCTCATGTATGTTTAAGGTAGGATCAAATTAGGGGTATTCAAGAGAGTGACTCATTGGTCATGCATAAATACTACACAGGTATGCAGAAAATAGGTTGACAAGACTTTCCCTTTAAGGGAAACAGATGTTACTATGGATTACCAGTGAACAGCTGGAGAAGTGATCTACATAGGTAATAATAGAAACATAGAAACATAGAAGTTGACGGCAGATAAGGACCGCAAGGCCCATCCAGTCTGCCCATTTCTTTTTCTACCTTATAAATGTGCCATCGGCCTTTGCTCTGTCAGTGACCTATCTATTCATAGTCATTTGTATTGCTCTCTTATGCCTATCCCATGCCTGTTTGAAGCCCTGCACTGTATTCATAGCCACCACTTCTTGTGGTAAGCCATTCCATGCATCTACCACCCTTTCTGTGAAAAGAATTTCCTCACATTCCCCTTAATCGGCCTCTAATCTCATGCTGTGTCCTCTTGTCCTGCTATTTTCTTATATTTAAACATGTTAGACTCTTTCACCTTGTTTATGCCCTTAAGGTGTTTAAATGTCTCGATCATATCACCTCTCCCTCCTTTGCTCAAGGGTATACATATTGAGCTCTGCTAATCTGTCCTCATATGTCTTCTGATGCAGTCCCTGCACCATTTTGGTTGCCCTTCTCTGGACTGCCTCAATTTGGTTAATGTCCTTGTGAAGGTGTGGCCTCCAATACACTGCAGTACTCCAGATGGGGCCTAACCAATGTCTTGTACAGAGGGATTATTACCTCCTCTTACGACTTGTGATACCCCTACTAATACACCTAACACCCCCTAGCCTTACCTACTGCTTTAGAGGTCTGTTTGATGATTTTAGGTCATCAGTGATGATGATGCCCAAGTCTCTTTCTTCCTTTGTGACTGCTAGCAACTCCCTCCCAGCCTATAAGTGGCTTCAGGGTTTCTCTTCCCTATGTGCATGATTTTGCACTTCTTTGCATTAAATCCCAGTTGCCACTCTTCTGACCATTCTGCTAGTTTATCCAGATCTCTTCTCATTCTGCCCACCCCATCTGGATCATCTACTCTGTTGCAGATCTTGGTGTCATCTGCAAACAGACAAGCCTTACCTCTAGTCCATCTCAGAGGTCACTAATGAAGATGTTGAATAGGACTGGCCCCAGGACTGATCCCTGAGGTACCCCACTTGTGACTTGCATCTCTTCTGACTGTATACCATTTACCACCACTCTCTGTTTTCTGCCAGTCAACCAGTTTGCCACCCAGTTGACCAACTTCTGACCCACCCGAGCCTACCTAGCTTATTTATCAATCTTCTATGTGGAACAGTGTCAAAAGCTTTGCTGAAGTCAAGGTAGGCTACATCAACTGCTCCCCTTGGTCCACCACTCTGGTTACCCAGTCAAAGAAATCTATGAGATTAGTTTGACAGGACCTTCCTTTGTAAACCCATGCTGTCTTGGATCCTGTGCCCCTATGGATTCCAGGTGTTGCACTATCCTTTCCTTAAGGAGTGCCTCCATAATCTTGCCCACTACTGAGGTAAGACTGACCGGTCTGTAGTTCCCGCCTCCTCCCTGCTACCACTCTTGTGGAGGATCACATGAGCCCTCTTCTCCAGTCTTCTGGGACCTCTCCTGTGCTCAGAGACTCACTAAACAATTCTGCTAACGGCTCTGCTAGTTCCTCCTTTAGCTCCTTAAGTACCCTGGGATGTATGCCATCAGGTCCCATTGCCTTATCCACCCTGAGCTTAGCAAGCTCTTGTAGGACCCTTTCTTTTGTGAAGGGAGTAGTGCTCACCTCCCTCCCCCCTGTGTCCATGATGCTGAGCTGTGGGCCCTGCCCTACCTTCTCTTCAGTAAATACTGAGCAAAAGTATCTATTTAGGATAGATGCCTTTACAGGTCCCTCCTCCTCACATGCTCCCTTTTCTCCATTAAGCTTAGCAATACCCCTCTGGACTTTCTCCTTTCACTAATGTATCTATAGAAAGTCTTGTCACCTTCTTTTACTGTTTGTGCTAGTGTTTCCTCAGTTTGGGACTTTGCCTGCCTTACTGCCTTACCTGCTTCCCTTAGGGCAGTTTGGTATGCCTCCCTATCTTCATCCCGCTGTGTTCCTTATATTTTCTGAAGGCCAGCCTTTTGGCTCTGACCTTTTCTGCTACTGTATTTGAGAACCAAAGTGGTTTCCTTCTTCTTTTGCACTTCCTTTTCTGTCTAACACAATGGGATGTTGCTTCAAGTATTGTATCCTTAATGCTTGCCCACTTTGCCTTGTACCTCCTCACCTGTGTTTCTTTTGCCAGGGCTAGCTTAACTCTGTTGGCCATCTTATCAAAGTCAGCTCCTCTGAAGTCCCATATTTTGCTTTGGAATGGGATGATTTAGATGTAGTAGCCAAATTGAACCATACCATGTGATGGTCACTGGCCCCAGGTGACCTTCTACCTGGAGATCTGTGATCCCTTCTTTGTTAGTCAGTACTAGATCTAGGATAGCCCTGTCTCTTGTGGGTTGCTGTACCAGTTGTTTGAGGCCCTCCCTGCAGGAATCCACTATGAGTCTAGTTCTGGCAGATGTTCCTGCTGGTATTGACCAATCTGTATCTGGCATGTTGAAGTCTCCCATTATCAGAACCTCCCTTTAGCTGTCATGTTTTGTATATCTTCTAACAGTAATGTGTCTATGTCCTCCTCTGGTCTGGGGGCCTGTAGACAACCCCAGTTCTTATGGCTGTCCCATTTCCTGTTTCCAGGGTGACCCACAGTTCTTCTGGCTCCTTATGTGTATTCTGAATTTCTGTAGCTTTGATTTTTCATTAACATACAGGGCCACCCCTCCCCTTTTGCACCTCGGTCTCTTCTGAACAATACATAGCCAGGTACTGAAGTCTCCCAAGTGTGGTTACTGGTAAACCACGTCTCACTAATTGCTACTATGTCCAGTTTAGCCTCTGACATTATTGCCTGCAGGTCTGGGATCTTATTTCCCAGGCTGTGAGCATTTGTGTACATGATTTTCCATTGGCCAGATTTTGGTGTGTTAGTTGTTGGGTGAAGTTTGGCATTACCCCTGTGCATCGTAAGCCGTTTTCTGTCATAGTTTTCATATGTTCATACTGTAGGATCCTGACTCATGAGTTGAATCAGAACCTTAGATCCCCTCTGTAAAGGCTGTAACACACACACACACACACACACACACACAGTAGGAGTAACAAAATCCATCTGCTCTGATTCCTCTTTCAAACATCAGTAGGTGAGGTTATACCATGAGTCAGAGCTTATTTTGTTCTGCACAGCTATACTAATTTCTCTCACTATACTAAACTCTTTGGGGTTTCACACGTGTACATTTTCACACAGCACAGTGACACTGCAGTGTCAGGTCAACAGGTAGGTCTGTACAGAATGTGAAATTCTGCTATCAGAATTGGTGCAGAATGGCCATCCTGCTTCTGAAATGTTTGTGGAATTTCTTTTTAAATTCCACTGAATTTTGAAAAGCATTTCTGTGCAAACTACGGAATAATTTTCCACAGATCATGTAAACTGTAGAATAATTTTCCACAGAATGTGGAAAAAGAATCTGTAGTTTATGTGAACTGTGGATTATTATTCCACAAAAAAAATTTCACATTTGTAATGTCAAAATTCTGCAACTGACAGAAATCAGCAGAATTTTCTAAAATTCCACGAAATTCAAAATTCCACACATCCCTGTTAGCAGGTTATGCAGGAGGCTTCACCGATGCAGGACTTTACTCTCAGGTTACTGTTTGCTGTCAGCATTCATGGGTACCCAGTTTGAAAGTGCAGTAGTTCCATCCAGGCCAGTCTCCCCTGCAGGAGCCCTAACTGCACCCTGCACTGGATGCCTTACCACAGCTTGGTTTCACTTACTGGCAGGTATGCTGAGCACACATGGCAGTGCATATTCCAGGCTATGTGGCAGGGTTTGGCAGTCACCCCAAACCCTCTGCTACAGGCAGTGTCTCCAGTACCAGTCCCAGCTCAGAATCTCCTATATTTATTGAAGCGTATCTCCTACCTTAGCCTGCAGCTTAGTCTCTCTCAAAAGGTCTTTCTCCATTAGCAGCTCTGCTGGCAGTCCCTCTCACCACAGAACCACACATACATCCCCCCCAAAATATCCCATATTTTGTGGAACTATCTGTGAGCTACAAGGCTGCCAGAGACTCCCCATGTGGGAAAGACCCTGAGGGTTCCAACAGTCTCCACATGTCTCTTTTACATAATCCCAGGATTTAAAGGCAATCTACACTAAATACCCCTAGATCCTAGAGTCACAGAATCTTCACTGCTGTCACGGGCCTGTCTCTGAAGACTACCAGGTGATTGGGTATCAAGATGAGTTGGTCTCAAAAGCTGATTCCATAGAAAGCAGCATTGTATAAGGTTCTTGCCACTTTAGGCAGTCTGGCAAATGACCGGCAGCAAACTGCCTCAAAGGCACATTGATACCCTTCTAACACTGCCATTCTTAGCTCCTCCCATGAGTACTGCCAATCAGTAGGCTCTGGCCCTGTCATTTTAGTAAACATCTTGCACCCTCTAGCCTTTTAGTGGCAAGGGGGAGAACAAGATTTATGTTTTTCTATTATAATTGTGTTCAAACAGCTAAAATTCTTGACATGTGACCACTTACCCTATGACTCACAAATAAGCAATAATGAAGACATTGCTTACTTAGCTGGAGATAACATTATTTACTCAGACAATGTTCACCCATGTTATACCAGGCCAATCTTGAACTAAATTATATGCATCGTTATTAGAAAATTTTCATGTCTTTATGTTTGGCAGTCAACACTGTTCAACATGATAGACTAGTAAACAAGTTGGATAGCTTAGGAATGGATCCAAAGGTGGCAAACTGGGTAAGAAATTGGTTAAGGGATATGTGGCCAAGGTTGGTGGTAAACAGACATCACTCAGACTAAAGGGAAGATGACCAGCAGGGAGAAACATAGAATTTGATAGCTGATAAAGACTGCCTGACCCAACTAGTCTGTCCATTTTCCTACCTACTGTATAAACTCAAGATCCTACGTGATCTACAGCCTACCTCCTCCTTCATGCCCCTAGTGTTGCCTTCTGCCTGTCCCATGCATTCTTGAATTCAGTTACTATTGTTGCCCACACAGCCTCCTTAAGGAGGCAGTTCCATGCATCCACCACCCTTTATGTGAAAAAATACTTCCTCAAGTTGCCTCTGAGTTTTCCCCTCTCCAGACTCATATTGTGACCCCTTGTTCTTGCACATCTTCTTTTTTGAAAGATGCTGCCCTCTTGATCTCTATTGATCCCCTTGAGGTATTTGAATGTCTCTATCATAGCCCCCCTCTCCTTCCTTTCCCCCAGTGTATACATATTGAGTTCCCTCAATCTCTCCTCGTATGGTTTCTGATGTAGCTCCTGCACCATTTTTGTTGCCCTTCTCTGGACTGCCTCCACCCTGTCAACGTCCTTTCAGAGAAGAGGTTTCCAGAACTGCATGCAGTACTCCAGATGAGGCCTCACCAACTGCCTGTAGAACGGCATCACCACCTCCTGTTCTCTACTGGTGATACCTCTCCCTATGCATCCCAACATCCCCCAGCTTTCCTCACTGCCTTCTCACATTGTTTGGCTACTTTTGGATCATCTGTTATGATTACCCCCAGGTCAATTTCCAGTTTGGTTGTTGTTAGTACCTCCCTCCTCATGGTGAATTTCTCTCCTGGGTTTTTGTTCCCCAAGTGCATGATTTTGCACTTCTTGCCATTGAATCCAAGCTGCCACACTCTTGACCACTCCTCTAAGTTGACAAAGTCTCTCCTCATCTTCTCCACTGCCCCCCCCCCAGAGTGTCAACCCTATTGCAGATCCTGGTGTCATCTGCAAAGAGGCATACCTTTCCTTTGAGTCCCTCCACAATGTCATTAATAAAGACATTAAAGAGGACTGGTCCCAGTACTAAACCCTGTGGCACTCCGCTGGTTACTCCCCTTTCTTTAGATTGAACTCCGTTTACCACCACCTTCTGTGTCCTGTTGCTAAGCCAATTTCTGACACAGTTTACCACCTTGTGACCCACTCCCAGACTGGCCAACTTGTTTACTAACCTCTTATATGGAACTGTGTCAGATGCCTTGCTAGTATCTAGATAGGCCATGTCCATTGACCCTTCCTGATCTACTACCCTTGTCACCTAGTCTAAAAAATCCATCAGATTCATTTGACAAGACCTTCCTGTAACGAATCCATGTTGCTTTGGGTCCACTGTCCCACTGGCTTCTAGATATTACACAGTTCTTTCCTTTAACAGTGATTCCATCATCTTTCTCATCACTGAGGTCAAACTGACCAGTCTATAGTTTTCTGCTTCTGCCTTGCTTCCACTTTTGCGAAGGGGTATGATGTTCACCTCCTCCAGTCTATTTGTTGAATAGGTCTGTCAATGGTGACAGTAGCACCTCTCTGACTTCTTTTAGTATTCTGGGATGTATCCTGCCTGGCCCCATTACCTTGTCTACCTTAAGTTTCAAGAGTTCCTTTATTATGTTTGCTTGTGTGCATGCACAAGAAACATTATGTGGCAGCTTAGGAGAGAAGCAGGTTTTGGAGGTATGGCACTGTGGTAGGCAATGTTGCCACTGCATTTTTGGGCTTGGCCCTCTTTACCCAAATGCAGTGGCATGCTGCTGGTGGCACTAGTTCAGCAAGCATGCCACCAACTTGAAACAAATTAGCCACTGCAATGAGAAAGCAACCCGTCATTGCAGGGCGGTGCCTTGCCTGGTGTAACAGTTCAAAAACATTGGCAGTGGCTGTCACCGTTCACCTCTCACAGTCCCCATGAAAGCTGACAGGGGTGCCCAATCCCTCTGTTGGCATGCCCCCTCACCAGTTCATTTGTCTTTACGGGAGCCCAATCCCTGTCAGCATAATGTCCTCCCATTTGTAGTGGGCTGAGGGGGGTGCCCAATCCCCCTCGGCTCATGTGCCCCCCCAAAAACCAAGACACATTGTATGTGCCAACAGGGTTCCCAGTCCCCGTCAGTTCTAGACCTCCCTAACAAACACTCAGGTGGCATGCTGAGAGCCCACCCAGCGTGCCCATCTTCCCTGTAAATGAAAAAATGATCCTGATGTCCTTCTTTTTAACCTGTAGAAAACAGAAAACCGTCCCTCGTTGACTCCGGTACTCCCTCCCCCAACCCGCACCCACCCTCTGTGCACCCCACATCCCTGCACTCCCCCTCACCTCATACTTAATTCTGGAGCCTGGTGCGATGATCTTCAATGGAGTGGGAACACGTCCGCACTCTTCAAATCTGACCACGAACTGAAGAAATGCCAGTAAACTGTATAATGGGATACATTTTCTTTTTTCAACTTAGGTAGATATCTAGGCCATATTTGTGAATTTTGGCACCAAATTTTCAACATGGGGTTCTTGGGACCTCACCTCATAAATCCAGTCACTGTCATCTGGTTATTCAGTCCCGAAAGGTGATTTCATGGTCACTGCACGGAATCACCTTTCAGGACGGATTAACAAAGTGACAGCATCACTGTTCATGAGGTGGGCTCCCAAAAAGCCTATGTTGCAAATTTGGTGAAAAACTTCCAAAAAATGACTGTGTTATGAACGTGCGCTGTGGAGTTTCCACGCACACTGGTAACTTTGAGAATTTGTTATATTTTCACTCCAAATTTTCAACATTGGAATTTTTTCACACCTCCTTATCAACAGTATGGCTATCATTTTTCACATCCTGGTCGAAATGTGTTTTCGTACGTCCGGCGCACAATGGCGCTTTCGCTGTGGGAAATCAATGTTTGGACAGATTAACAAAATCACAGTGACACTGTTCATGAGAAGAGGTCCCAAAATGCCTATGTTGAAAATTTAGTGACAAAAGTCCACAAAGTGACTATGTTACAAGCATGCATTGCTCAGTTTCCAGGCACACTCATAACTTTGAGAATTGTAATATTTTCACTCCAGATTTTCAACATTGCCATTTTTGCACACTTCCTTATGAGCAGTACAGCTGTCATTTTTCACATCCTGCCTGAAATGTGTTTTTGCACATCTGGTGCACAATGGCACGGTCTCTGTGGGAAATCAGCATTCGGGACAGATTCAGAAAATCATAGTGACACTGTCCATGAGCAGAGGTCACAAAATGCCTATGTTGAAAATTTTGTGAAATAATTCCACAATATGACTGTGTTATGAGTGTGCATTGCATGTTTCCACGTACGCTCATAAGCTTCAGAATTTTTAATATTTTCACTTCAGATTTTCAACACTGCAATCTCTTCACACCTCCCTATGAATGCTACAGCTGTCATTTTTCACATCTTGCCCAAACTGTGTTTTCACACATCTGGCACAGAATGGCACGGTCACTGTGGGAAATCAACATTTGGGACAGATTAACAAAATCACAGTGCCACTGTTCATGAGCAGAGGTCCCAAATGCTTTCATGAGGTGGGGGTCACAAAAAGGCTATGTTGAAAATCTGTAGTTCAAATACCCACAAACACCCGGGGCATTAAGTTTTCTAACCATAATGTCCCACCCTGTACATACTGACAGGCATCAGGGGTGTGCCTTTGGATTGCCAGCTGTAATGCTCATGCCATTCCACCCACACCCTGCAGCCAGTAACAGGCATTGAGGTGTGCCTTGGACTCTTCGACCCCAGGGTTCACCTCATTCTCCTATACTGCATCCATTTTAGCTTATGTCCTTATGGAATGGGGTGACTGTAAAGCCGAACACTGCAAGGCACACCTAAACTCTTATTGGTGTCTGCAGGATAGGGTGAGGTGAACTGGCATGAGCGTTATGGGCGACGACCCAAAGGCACACCTTAATGCCTGTCCATCTCTGCAGGGTGGATATGGGTTTGGCATGAAGTTCTGAACTTCACTGACATTCCTATTCTGTATCTGTCTAACTCCTGCACTTCCAATCTAATACCAGCAAGCAAACATTCAGCATTGACAAATGCTTGTTTATTGAGATCTTGGATTAACACCTTTCAGCAGAAAGCTCTTTCATAGATTCCACATCAAGTATGACACAAACAAGAATACAGATATGTTCTACAGATACAGATACAGCAAGAAACAATTGAAAACTGTCTCCAGGCATAAATTCTAACAATAGTTATGTAATCTAAGCACGTACAGGGTGCAGAGTCAAAACAAAGGCTAACGTTTCACTAGGTAATGGTAACATAACATGAGGACGCTTGTTTAAAAAGGAAAATTGTACAACTAACAACATAGATAATTGGATTGTGCCTGAGTCAAAGAAGAAGGAAGGTCTTGTACCAGTAGAGAGGGACAGAGGAGAGAGAAGGAAAGAGCGGGGAGGGAGGAGGCAAGCAGAGGTGGGAGGGTAGGATGGGGATAGATAGGAAGGAAAGGAAAGAACAGCTATGTAGTCAAAGTGGAATAAAGGGGGAGGACTATCTTAGGACTCTCTCTCTTGTGTAAATGGTCTGATGTCCACCCCTCTTCCTTTCCCTCTACCTCCCTTATTTCATGAATACTGAGCAAAAGTATTCTTTCAGTATCAGTTTTTTCCAGGTCCCCCTCCACCCACTCCCTCTCTCCTTTACTTAGCCTCATTATCCATCCCTTGGCCTTTTGTCTTTCCTTTGTGTACCAGAAGAAGGTTTTGTTTCCCTCCTTCACTGTCTAGGCTATCCTTTCCTCTGTTTGTGCCTTTGCACATCTGACTATTTTCCCACTTCCCTCTGCTTAGTCTGATACAGTTCCCTGTCTTCCTCCCTCTGCATTTCCTTGTATTTCCTGATTGCCAGTTTTTTCTTGCTAACCGTCCCTGCCATTTCTTTTGAAAACCATAATGTTTTTCTTTGTCTTCTTGCTTTTGTAACTTGTTACAGCTTCACACAAGAAGAAGAAGAATCAGCATTTAAATAGTGCTTTTCATACATCCAAAGCGCTTACAGGCAATGCTAGACTGGTAGTGAAGTGACTGAGTATGTGGTGGCAGCCATATCGCACATCATCACCCACACACAGCCTGGATAATTGCATGAACCAGTTTATGGGAAGGGGAATATTGGCCAGGACACTGGGAATGTTCCCTACTCTTAGCAAAGAGTGCCCTGGGTTCTTTTACTTCCGCCTGGACACCCACCAGGACAACACCAGGATGGGCAGAAGGGACCTCAGTTTAATGTCTCATCTGAAGGACGGCACACCCCAGCAGTACAGCACCCCCCCCAATACTGCACTCAGATGCCAGCAATTTTTAGATGCAAGTCCAATCCTGGTGTGGGACTAGAACCCACAACCTTCTGGTTCAGAGGCGGATGTGCTACCAACTGAGCCACGCTGACACACAAGAGCTTGTTGCCTCTGTTATGGCTGTCTTGAAGTTCCCCCACTGTACCTCTACTCCCACTCCTTCACCCTTTGCCAGTGCTTTCTTGAGGCATTCTCCCATTTTAGCAAAGTCTGCCTTTTGAAGTCTAGGACTCTTGCTTTTGTGTGCATTGACTCTTCTACTGTCTTTACCTTGAACCATATTGCATGGTGGTCACTGAACCCCAGATTGCTGCCCAGTGATACATCCATTGTTCTGTTTCCATTTGTGAGCACCAGGTCCAATATTGTCCCCTCCTGGGTGGGTTCCACTACTAGCTGCATGTGGCATGTACCTGCAGGGCATTCAAAATGACCCTGCTCCTGGATTTGGCCACAGCATAGGTGTTCCAGTTCACATCAGGCCTAGTTAGGTCCCCTACCAACTTCCCCCTTTTCTGCCATTTTATGGATGTTATCTACCATTTGCCTATCTGTTTCCTCCCCTTGCTCTGGGGGTCTGTAGATAACCCCCATGCAGATAGTGTTACCATCGGAGGCAGTATAGTGCAGTGGTTTAAAGCTCTGAGCTAAAAATCTGGTGACATCCAGCAGACCAGACCTGTGTATGAATCCCACAGCTTCAACTTGCATACTGTGTGACCCTGAGCAAGTCACTTAACTTCCCTGTGCTCCCAGGTCGCACCTGTAAAAAAGATATCAGCTTAGTGTGCTACTCCTGGTTAAACTAAAAAAAAATGCCTGACACCTGGATGACCCACAGTGCCTCATCTCCTCCCTGCTTTCCCATTATTTTAGTTGCTTTGATACCCTCTTTGATGTAGATCGCTACCCCCCTCCTTTTTTGCCCTCCCTGTCTTTCCTGTATACTGTGTACCCGAGGAGCCTCAGGGATCAGTGGTGGGAGTGGTCCTCTTTAATGTCTTTATAAGTGACATTGCAGTGGAGCTGGAAGAGAAGGTCTGCTTCTTTGTGGATGACGCCAAATTTTGCAATAGGGTGGACACTCCAGGGGAGGTGGAAAAGGTGAGCAGCAACCTAAGAAAACTTGAGGAGTGGTCAAGGGTATGGCAGCTGGGTTTCAATGTGAAAAAGTTCAGTATAATGCACTTGAAGCAGAGAAGCTCAGTGGCGGAGTGCAAAATGGGAGGGTGGTACTGATGACTACAAGCAGGAGAGAGACTTGGGAGTAATCATATTGGATGACCTAAAGCTGGCTAGACATTGTGACAAGGCAGCTGGGAGAGCATATGGGGTGCTGGGGTACATGTGCAGTGCTATCACCAGCAGAAAGTGGGAGGTGGTGTTTCAGTGTAGATCACTGGTAAGACCACACCTTGTGTACTGTGTCCAGTTCTGGAGACCACAGGCCCAATTCTCAAAGCCCTTAGATCGATGCAAGATACCTGCATTAAATATAAATGATGCAAGTGGCACCTTGCATCAAAAATCATGCCCTGAGCTATTCTCAAAAGCAGCCTGTGTCAAACGCAGGCTGATGTGCTGAAGGTGGTGTGCACCAGCCTGAGCCACAAAATGAGCTGCAGGATGGTACTACGGGGCTTGTGGCAGATGCAGGTTGCCATATCCCCTAAGTTGCTATTCTCAAAACCCTCCCAGAAGGCAAAGGTCTAAGTACCGTAAGACCATTCAAGGACTGGTCTAACGGTACTTAGAAACTTTCTGGGAGGGTGAGCTAATGTCCCACCCCCTCCAGCTCTGATCCCATTCTGTATGTATCCCTGGTAGTCTAGTAGCCTCTCCCAAGCCCTGATATCCTGTCATAATTATTAAAATATCCCTGTTAGTCTAGCGGCACTCTCACCAAGTCTCCTCCCATCATTATACTGTCGGTCTCTTGTAAGTTTCAGTTTTCAAGAGCTCCTGATCTCCCATTGAGAGTAAGATCCTCAGTTGATGTCTAGCATTGATCTCCTTTCAGGCCTCTGATAGTGCCTACCATTCTGACCTCCCTGTCTCAGATTGAGCCAGTGATTGGCTCACTATCACCCCCCATGGTGAGCATCAGACTGAGCTTTCGAATAAGTGTGTACTTGCATAACTACACGCTCAGTACTGACAGCAGCTGTCACTGAGCGTGATACTGTATGACAGTACACGCCATTCAGAGCTCTGTCAGTGGCTGGCCATGGTGGTGAGTGGTGGGCTGTACCAGTCACTGACTCAGTTACAGGATGGGGGGAGTGGGGTGGTAGGGCACTGAGGGGTGGGGGGGTCCACTAGACCACCAGGAATTTCAGAATTTCTCTTAATGAGGGATCAGTGCTGGAGCGGTCCACTACACCACCAGGGATATTTAAATTTTTATAATGGGAGATCAGAGCTGTGGGGGGCCCTAGACTACCAGAGATTTTTAATTATTATGACAGGAGAGCGAGGCTTTAGGGGAGCACTAGACACTGTTCAGGGACATTGCCGCATGGCTGCCCATAGCTTGTGGCAACCTGTCTAGGGCCACCCTCTGTTTGACACACCACTACAGTTGCTGCAAGCCATGGGACTTTGCTACCAGGACCTTGCCTGATAGAGAATTGTGTGCAGGGTCTGCAGCACACTGGTGATTGGCACAAGTCACCTTTGGCGTGACTTGCACCGAGGTTTGAGAATCAGGCCCCACATCTCAGAAAAGACATAGACAGAATGGAAGCAGTCCAGAAGAGGACAACAAAAATGGTGCATGGTCTGCATCAGAAGCCCTACAAGGAGTTATCAAAGGATCCAAAGATGTACACCCTGGAAGAGTGGAGAGGAGAGAAGGGGGAAATGATAGACACCTTTAAATATCTCACGGGGGTAAACAAGGTACAAGAGAAAAGTATTTAAAAAAAAGGTGTTCAAGGACAAGGTGGCATGATAAGAAGCTGGGGGGGGTAGATACAGAAGAGATGTGAGGAAGTACTTCTTCACATAAAGTGTGGTGGATTCCTGGAACAGTCTTCCAGCAGAGGTAGTTGGGGTGAAAACTGTGGTGGAGTTCAAGAATGCATTGGATAGGCATAAGAGAATCATAGGGAAAGGAAGGGGGTGGGGTGAATGGGCCAGAGATCAAGTAGGATTTGTGGTGATACTGTAAGTAGGGAAAAATGGACAGACTAGTTGGGCCAAGCAGTTCTTATCTGATGGCACATTCTATGTTTCTATGTTACACTGCTAAAGCTGTTTCATACATGAAAATGTGAAATACCTGTATAAATGCTGTGCAATAAATAATTTAGGGAAAATTAAGTTTCAATGGCAAGTTTAAGCTGATATGTTTATCTACAAACAAAGCCTGGCATCGTCTGCCAGCACACGTGATATATTAAGAAACTCCAGCATACAACTTTAGCAGTGAAAGCAGAACTAAAATTCTGGCCCCTGCCAGAGCTTACTTAATGTTATGGGAAATGGATTTTCCAAAGCCTCCCCCTCACCTCCCAGAAAACAGAGTTCTACAGTGACTGCATTGCGACACTCTGGGATTTTCCATTTAAGGGCTGCAACTTTTTGCAATTTATGGTGTTTGAAAATGCTAAATGTGATATGCTTTCGGAAGGCAGTATAGGTGTAGTAGATAGAACACTAACCTGTGAAGCATGCATTCATAGGTTTTGATCCAGCTACAGCCATCCATAGCTTGTTATATGACCTTAAGGAAAATCCCACCACGGTCATCAATAGCTCATTGTGTGTTCATAAGCAGAATCCCATGGCAGCCAGCTATGAAGCAATAAGGCATGACCAGGGGTTAGATTAACAGTCTGGTAATCACCACCTAGGAGTGTAATGTGGCATGAGGTGCAGGCAAGTGCCATATTTCCCCTAGGGGGTGATTAGCTGACTGTTACTCTAACTCCTGGGAGTGCCTTATTGCTATTATAAAAAAAATATTCCAAAAGAAAAGTGCTAAAAATATACTATTTGAATGTTTTCCTCATTTAGAGGGAGATTTTTAATGAAATAGTTCTTCCACCAACAGTTTAAGAATGCTGGTTCAAAATCAGAATGCAGCATTCCAGTCATTCAGCAGTGCTAGAGCATAGAATGCTGATGGGAAGAATCCATGTGCCATGGTGATTAGGTTGTACATGACAGTGTAATAGGGATTAATGTAAGGCTGTTGGAATCCTAAAAGCCAATCAGATTGCAGCATTTCTGAGATCCTTTTTATAATAGCTCATTGTCTGTCACTAAGCAAGTCACTTGAGCTCCTGGTGCCTCAGGCCTCCCAGCTGTAAAATTTGACTGAAGATAAGTAACTCACTGAGATTAAGATTTCACATCTGGGTAGGACTATTCTGGATAAATAAATGATTAAAACAATTGACTTGCTCTGCAAATTGTTTTATTGGAAACTGGCTCAGGATTATGCAGCAAACTAAAACTCTAAGTGATCTGGAAAGTGTGATGGACCTCACAGCATTATGAAAAAAGAGTGAGAAATTTGTTCTCCATGCCAAAAATAGCGGCTATAAAATATCTGAAACAAAATAAATGGCACAGTGTTTGATTTATTTATTTAAAAAGTTTCACAAGGAGAAGCAGCGTGAGCAGTAATTGCTCATTTCTAGATGCATCCTGGGGGAAGGGGTGGGGTGATTAGAGAATACATAGTACATATTGGTACTAGAGTGCGTACACTAGTATGTGATCGATAAGCGGTACCTGAACATAAAACAAAAACAACAGTGCAGGAAGACATGCACAGCATGCCAAGAGCAGGTCGAGAACAGCTGGGAACAATACAGCAGGTTTTAAAAGGACTGCAAGTAAGAATCTGACTCAGATGAAATTTATGCACCTTATGTTTTTTTTTTTTTCTGTTTTCTGTTTTTGCCCCTACTGCCCCCGTCGGCTATCAGCTCCGGTCACAGACCCCTGATGCCTCCACCTCCGGATATATAGCCGTATCCCCGGTCATCCCTGGCTTACCCCCCAGAGAGTGGGGCCGCGGCTCCGACCCCCGATATCAGGCCACGGGACTTTGACTAGTTGGGGAATCGGCTTCCGGAGGCTGATCAGGGCTACCAGGGGTGGAGCGCCATTGAGACAGCAAGGCACGGATTTTATCCCCTGTCCTTTTTAAGCAGGATGGGACGCAGTAATGACAACTCGGCGCCTGCCCCATCCTGACGCTCTGTTGAGTGCCGTGTGGTGCGACCACCCAGCCTCCACTAGGTGCCGCCCAGCACCGAAGTGCTGCCCTACTCCTCCCCAGGGAAGGAGAGCTGTCCAAGTGATGCTCAATCTTTTCCCACCCCGCCGTGTCCTCCGACGACCCGGTCCGCTCTCGAACCTGATCATCAGCCGCAAGCGGAAATCCAACATTGCACCGACGATTGGCCATTATGCACCTTATGTTCACACCAAGATGCATACTATGGCAAAGTGGGCTTTTGATTTTAATTTGGAGCACTGTTGTAATCAACTTCCTCTGTAGGGGCATTTTGAGGGAAGTGGTCTTTGTCTCCTCAGGCCCTGATCTCCCTTTCCCTTATCTAGCCACAGATATACCTCTCTTAAAAGGGACAAGGCCTGCTGAAGTTATGGTTTGTCAGCTTGCTGCCTCACTGAAGCTCACCAGTCCTGAAGATATGAAGCCAGAGCAACCACCATGGGCTAGCAGACACCTAGAACTGCTTTCTTTAAGAATTGTTGCAGCTACTTAGCTGCAGGGAAATTGTGAGGGAGCCAGGCTTTGCCTCTTAAAGCTTAACTCTCCTCTTCTCCAGCCAGAAACACTCTTTCAAAACCAGAAGGAGCTGCCATTTCTGGCATCGGGATTGTCAGCTGCTACACCTGGGTTTCTCCATCCATGATCTCATGGCCATTGCTGCCTTTGTTGACCTGTGACCACCTGGAGCTGCTTTGCTTGGTCATTATTATAACTAATTGACTGCAGATATACTGCAAAGAGGGTGGGATTTATCCCTTTATGTTACTTGAACAAGAGGTGGTTCACTATTTACCTGGGGTTACAGCTGACAGACTCATGTCCAGGGTGGTGCAACTTGTGGGAGACAGGTTGGTAAGTCATATCTGATCATGCATGCAGACACACAAAATCTGAATAGGAAGAAGATGGAGGAGGTGAAGGCAAGCTTCCATGCTCTAGATCAGGTAGCGAGGGAGAGAAGAAGAGCAGTAACCTTCTCAGAGGTTCTTTCATAGCCACACTTGAACAACAGTTTAAATTAGGTGTAGGGGAGAGCAGTTCAGTTTGTAACAGGAACACTAACAAAACTTGGGGTGGGTCTCTACTTGCCTCTTCACCAAATCTGAGTGTTGATAAGGCAGTATTAAGAAGGAAGGTACAAGGGAAAAGGGCAACAAAAAGTTAGAGGGTGGTATGCAGTAATACAAGATGCCTGGAGAACAAGATCCCAGATCTACAGGTGCTAATAATGGAAGGGAAACCAGTGACTGTCACAGAAACATGGGTGACACAAAATTACAAATGGGGCTTGACTGTTCCAGAATTTGTCTGATTTAGAAAGGATAGGGTGAAGGGCAAGGGTGGGGAAGGGAACTCCATATATGGAAGGCATTGAGACCACAGAGTTGCCATAAATAATCTGTGAGATTCTAAGGGACTGGTAACTCTTTGGGTGTAGGTAGCCATGTGTAACAATAAATCAAAATAGGAGTGGTGTAGAGACCACCATCCCAGACTCTGGAGGTGGACAGGGAATTAGGGGAAGTTATAAAGCGGGCAGCTGGATCCAGTGAGGTACTGGTGGTAAGGGACTTTAATAGGTCAGGTGTGGATTGGATGATCCCAGTTGCAGCTATTGTAAGGAACCAGCTTCTGATGGAAGCAAGCCAGAAAGCTTTCCTCACAAGAAAGGGAGCTTTGTTGGATCCAGCACTCCCCAACAGTGAGGGAATCCACAAAATCACAGTTCATGAACTGCTTGGCTTGGGTCACATGACCACAGGACTATGTGCATGGAGGTCAAGTTGGAGAAAGCAGATTTCAGTAGGATGAGGGAGTCATTACTTTACAGGATCGGGGGAATAGTAGGGATTGATGATGTGAAGGGAAAATGGGTAGCATTCAAGAACGGGTCAAACATGTGCATCTTATTGCACTGGGAGGGCAAGGAAGATTGAGGAGGGCAAGGAAACCATTGTGGTTCACACTAGAGGTAAAGAAGACAATGAGGGGGGCAAGAAAAGCATTTAAGTTTGCATTAGAGTTGCTACTAAAACAAATTCCCTTAAATTCTGTTAGCAATAATTGGTGGCGGTTGTGGAACGTGCATGGATATTGTCCTTAGCCCCCCCAATCAATTTTGATAAAAAATCTGAATGTAAGAACTTGCGCACGCAATGCACCCACGGCCCTGTTAGCTGGCAACAAGGAAAGAAAATGGCTAAAATAGCTGAATGGTTTAAAAAGTGGTGATTTAAAAGAAAATCTGGGGTTTAGCCAAATGGCTACTTACTTTTTACCTCGACTCCAAAACTGCTGGTCAATGATGTTTTACAGAATGACCCAATTTAAAACCAATAAAAACTGGAGTCTAATGTTGCTAGTTTCTGACTGAGGTTACATCCTCTATTTGAACTGTATTTTGTGCTTCTCTATTATTTTATTTTATGTATTTAAAGTTTAGTTAACAGTTATGACACAAGGGCAAAACATGCCCATTTTCAAGAAGGACCTGGGTATACAATACAACACTTTTATTTCTCACTTCTCTCTAGCTCTGTTCTCTGCCTCCTCTCACTCACTCTCACTTTTTCTGTCTGTCCGTCTGTCCTTCTGAACCCAGTTGGGACAGACTAACACTTACTTAAAATAATAGCTTCACACTCTTCAGGAATTCCCCCATAACTGTAGAAACTACTGATTTCAGAATCAAAGTCATTAAGTCTTATCTGAAAGACAGAGCCCTCATACAATTATACCAAGGCTGATGTGTCAAGTTTGACAATAAGTATTTCGCATTTAGCTTTCTTTCCTATTGTACTATGGTGGGAATACCTTATTCTTTGTTTTGCCTTAAAGAGAGTCTTTAATCTTCTTTATTTATACTGTGAAAGAAACTTGCTTGTGATGTACCCTCTTAACACAGCTTGAAGAGCATTTAATGGTATAAGCAATGCAAACATTATACTGTACAGATATATATGAAGATATTCATTCAGAATTTATTATTTGACATGCTCTGTCACAACACTTAATTTTAGTATAAAGTAAAAGACAGCACCCTGCACACCAAGCACAGCTAAAAGTGTTACCTTCAACTAGGAAAACTGGACTACACATATTGAAAAACAAAAATGGGTGCACAGACCATGCAGGTTAGAAGGCAAATTTATTTTATCCTGAAATAACCTCCAGTACTCCAGACACCCCTTTGTAATGCCAAACAGCTTTATCAGGGGGCAGTGCCAGGAGTAGGATTCATACAACTAAATATACATACTCATAAATATTCATAAATCTGTGCTTCGATTGCATCAATCCAAACAGAGCAATACAAACCAACCATGTGCATAAATAATTAATTACAAAGTCAAGAAATCTGTGCCATTAATGATTAAAATCACAGCCTGTGACATTTAAAAACAATTACATCTACAGTTACAAAGCCTGAGCAGTACAGTCTAAGCCGCTTATAACGGGTGCCTCTGTGTAAGCAGATTCTGCTTGTTTTATGGACTAGGCTCTGCAACCAAAGGCAATGTTTTTAGTAAAACAATGCACTGATTGCTGCCACTAGTCCTTATCATTTATCTTTTATTTATTTATTAATGTCATATTATATTACTCTGAGGGGGGGTTGACTTATATTACTTTGATTAGTATTGTTGTTAAGCAGTGCTCAATTATTCCTGCAGCAGAAGAAGCTGGGTCTTTATCTTCAAATGCTGGAGCCAGTTTCCCAAAATTCCAGGGTGCACTGCAAAGCACCCAGAACACATTGCAAAGAGGCATTTCTCTTTTTCTAGTGTCCAACTACCATTCCAGAGGTCTTCTTTTCTCATACAGAGATGGATTCTCTCTTCCATTAACTGCCACTAGTCCTCTGAAAAAATACATTAAAGCCTTAGTTAGGCACTAAGAGGCTCCCTTAAGCTAAGACTTCACCTCTCTCCCACCTCTCTTTCCTACCCCTACCCCTTCACCTCTTACCCCCACCCACCCCTTCCTCTTACCATTACCTCTCCATCTTCTCCCCCTTCTCTTCCTTCTGTCTACGCTACTGATTTTTGCCTCTCGTTGATGCGGGCATACAACGTACAATGCCTTAGTATAGTATAACCATGAATGTCATTTGTATTGTTGTACCTTTACATGTGTTTGTATATTTGCTACTGAATCACTCTGTATTTGAATGTTTATGTATCACTCTGTACTTGTTAACTGACGTGGAACCAATTAACGAGCATCCGCTCACTGGTGTTATCCAAGATTTCAAAATAAATAAAATAAGACTAGATGCCCAATCGTACTGCAGCCAGGACTGATTAGCAGCTAGTTAGTGTTATGTCCACCTTCTATTCTGGGCAGATCAGCTGTTAGTTAATGTTAATTCAACATGCAGAACTTATGAATTTGTTGTGCTCCACAAACTGCATGCCAAAGTGTGAACTGACACTAACTACAGTATCAGCTAATCTCCCTGAAATAGAAGGTGGGCAGAAAGTGCTATAACCAGCATTTTTTACATTAAAGCCTATGGATTCAGCAAGTGGATATCACAATCTTTATGGAAAAACTGACTGCCCATTTAAACCATGGGCAGTATAAGTGGTGGGGACTGTACTTACCTTCTACAGTCCTCCAGTCCACTCAGCCCAAAGGACCCCTGTGACTGTTGTAATTTCCATATTCATAGCTCTATTGCTTTGTCTATCAACAGGCTAGGGGAAAAATTAATATTTGCAGAATTAAGCAGTACAAGGAATGGAAGTAAAATAGAAACAGCATGAGGTTGGAAAGGGTGGAGGGAAGTTGGGAGCATGAAAAACTAGATGAGTGCATATCATAAATTCCAGTAAATAATTGCAAAACATCTAAACTGTTGAATAAATGAGGAATAAACATTATAAGTGCATTGTGCAATCTGTGTCTTATAACATTGCAAAGCTACTCCTTATGTCCCTTGGGATGTCACTGTAAATGTGCTTGCTCAATGAATTTAATTCAAAATAAACAAACTTGAAACTTGAAAGTGCTAAGTGCGTAATTCAAAACTGCAGTACCCAGGAGTCAGTCATGCAACTAAGTCTTGTCCATATCGTAATACATTTCCAAGAGTCATACTATATAATAGGATGGACACAGACAAACACTGCTGACCTCTTGCAATCAACAGCCCTTGAACTCCATATATAGCACCTACCTGATGGATTGTTTTAATAGAAGCCCATACAGGGAGCTGAAACAACAGCTCACCCAGATCGATGGCACTCACCACCCACTTCATTTTTATTTTTTAATTTTCTTTATTCTCACTGGTGGATTCTATTCACCAACTTAAAAAGGGTATAAATGGAATGCATAACAAGGGATTCCAAAATGTTTGATTTTTCTAGTACTCCTGAGCACTGTTAGCGTTAACCAAACAAGCATTTTTCAATGCTGAATGTTTGCTTGCTGGCATTGGCATTGGTAGTGCAGGAGTTAGAAAATTGCATAATAGGAATGACAGTGAAGTATTGAACTGAAGCCAACCCCACCACCACCCTGCAGAGACTGACAGGCATTGGGGTGTGCCTTTGGGGTGTCAGGCATAACGGCCACACCATTTCACCACACCCTAACCTGCAGACACTGACAAGTGTCACGGTGTGCCTTGGGGTTTTTGGGCCTTATGCTCACCCATCCCTTAAGGAAATATGGTGAGATGGGTGCAGTATAGGAGAATGGGGTGAACTTTGGGGCCGAAGAATCCAAGGCACACCTTGATGACTGTCAATGGCTGCAGGGTGTGGGTGTGGGTGTGGGTGGAATGGTATGAGCATTACAGGTGACAATCCCAAGTCACACCCCTGATGCCTGTCAGTCTCTACAGGGTGGGGCGTTATGGTCAGAAACCCTACCGCCCCAGGAGTTCATTGGTATTTTCACTCCAATTTTTCAGCATGGGTTTTTTGTGACCCCCACCTCATGAACAGTGGCAATATCAGTTGGTTAGCCGAAAGCTGATTTTTGCACAATGACTATGCCATTTGGCACCACAGGTGTGAAAACACATTTCAAACAGGATGTGACAAATGCCACCTGTACTGTTCATGAGGAGGTGTAAAAATGGCAATGTTGAAAATCTGGAGTGAAAATATAAAAAAACTGGTGAAGTCACGAGCATGCGTAGAAACTGTAATTAATTTGGGGACTGTTTACAGCAGATTGTCAACACAGGGATTTTGGGACCTCTGCTCATGAACAATGTCACTGTGGTTTTCGTAATCTGTCCCAAACACTGATTTCCCACAGTGACCATGCATTTCTGCATCAGAAGTGCAAAAACACATTTCGGCCACAGTGTGAAAAATGAGAGCTGTACTGTTCATAAAGAGGTGTGGAAAAATGCCACTGTAGAAAATGTGGACTAAAAATATTACACATTCATGAACTTACGAGGGTGCGTGGAAACTGCGCAATGCACACTTGTAACACCGTCATTTTATGGACTTTTGCATCAGATTTTTAACATAGCCATTTTAAGACCTCTGCTCATGAATAGTGTCACTGTGATTTTCTTAATCTGTCCCGAACATTGATTTCACACACCGACCGTGCCATTGTGCGCTACAAGTGCGAATACACATTTTGGGAGAGATGTGAAAAGTAACAGCTGTACTGTTCATAAGGAGGTGTGGTAAAATGGCAATGTTGAAAATCTGGACTGAAAATATTAAAAATTTGCGAAGTTACAAGCTTGCGTAGGAACTGCGCAATGCACGCTCATAAAACAGTCATTTTTGGGAATTTTTTCACCAAATTTTCAACATAGGATTTTGGGGTCCTTCCTCATGAACTGTGACACTGTCATTTCATAAATCAGTCCCGAAAGGTGGTTCCATGCAATGACCGCAAAATCATCTTTTGGGATCGAATAACAAAATGACAGTGACTGAGTTCACGAGGTGGGGTCCCAAGAACCCCATGTTGAAAATTTGGTGAAAAAATTCCCCAAAATGGCTGAGATATGCACCAAAGATGAAACCCCCCCCATTTATGTCAACAGCTTACTGGCATTTCTTCAGCTCCCGGTCAGCTTTGAAGAGTGCAGACGTGTTCCCAGTCCACCAAAGATCATCCCACCTGGCTCCGGAGGTAAGTATGGGATGAAGGGGGGTGTGGGGAGGTGGTTGTGCAGAGGGTGGGTGTGGATTGGGGGAGGGGGGTGAGACAGTCAACGTGGGATCATTTTTTCTTACAGGTTGTCGTTGTTGTTTTCCTTTTTCAGGAAGACAATGTGGGACTTTTGCCACGCTGGGGTGGGCTCCCAGCGTGGCATCTGGAAGGTTGTTTGAATGGGCCAGTGGAGCTGACGGGGGATTGGGCACTCCCATTGGCCATACGGACATTGGACTGTTGTCATGCTGGGGTGGGCTCCCAGCGTGGCACCTGGAAGTCTGTTTTGGAGGGGGTAGTGGAGCCAATGGGGGATTGAGCACCCCCATTGGCCATACAGTATGCAGGTGGGGGAGTGCATGAGCATGCTGGGGTGGGCTCCCAGCTTGCCAGTAGGTGTTCAGGTCGGGGAGGAGGAAGAACTGTCTACGACAGACAGTTCAGATGCAGTGTGACATGCAGGCAAATTGCATACTGCCCACGATGGCAGTATGCAAATTTCCTACACGTTACCACCGCTGATTGCAGCAGTTTTTCACTTTCAACTGTATGCCACTGCTTCTGAACTGTTGTCATAGACAGCTCTGACATGTATTGGTGTGGTGAGACAGCACCTGCAAAAGGGAGCAGGTCACTGGAAGCTGAGTTGCACACCTACGAAAATTCGTATGGTGGCACTATGTTTCTTGCACATGCGTGCAAGCAAACATAAAAAGGTACACAGTTCATACATTAATTATGTCACCCCAATACTTTTCCTCTATACTGCAGACAACAATTATTGCACTTAGTCCCAATGCACAAATCTGTACTACGTTCAAAACACATAGATGCCAATACTCAGGTATATTAATCTTAGAGGGCTAAACTCCTGTTATTCACATCTGTTAAAGGCACAGCAGACTACACTAAACAGACACAATTACAGCCTTTTCACAGAAATGGCTAAAAATACTTTTGTATTTAAACCATACAGAGCAAGTGTATGTAAGCAAAAAATCCACTCCGTTTCTTTTTTCAAAAGGGCCTTCAGGCTATCCCCTCCTTTTTCTTGATAGGGCACACAGTCCAAGGCTCTGAGCCTGTATGCCCTATCAAGGAAAGGGAATGGAACAGGTTGAAAGCCCTTATGAAAAAGATAAATGGAGAGGATTTGTTTGCTTACATAGATGCTGTCGGCAAACAAGGACTGCTTAGCCCACGCAGTTTGCCCTAAATCCCCCAATAGTGCTACCTGAGTCCCTACTGTAGGGGTCCCTACATATACTTGTTCTGTATAGTTTAAATATAAAAGTGGATTTTAAGCCATTTCTGTGAAAAGGCTGTAATTGTGTCTGTTTATTGTAGTCTGCTGTGCCTTTAACAAATGTGACTAACAAGAGTTAAGCCATCTAAGATTAATATATCTGAGTATCGGTATCTATTTCTTTTTATTATAGTACAGATTTGTGGATTGGAATTAAGTGCAATAATTTTTGATTGCAAGTTAGGAAAAAGTATTGGGGTGGCATAATTGATGTATAAAATGTGTACTTTTTTTGGTTAAAGCTAAAAGTGCTCAAGAAAGCATTTTGGAATCCATTGTTCTGCATTCAGTTTATATACTTTATAAGTTGGTGAATAGCACATGGCAGTGAAAATAAAGAAAGTTTAAAAATAAAAATTAAGTGAGTGCTGTGTGCCATCAATCTGGGTGAGCTGTTGTTCCAGCTTCATGTATGAGGTTCTATTAAAGCAATTCATCTTGTAAGTGTTATATTTGGAGTGCAAGGACTGTAGACTGCTTAGGTCAGCAGTGTTTGTCTGTGCCCATTCTATTGTAAATATTATCAACAATTGTTATATATTGTTTTGTAGGTTTTGTATTTTGTTATCTTGTTGTATGTTCCAGGTTGTGCCTGAAAAAGGGCCATGTGGCCCAGAGTGCTTACCTGGTAAAAAAATGTAAAATAAAATAAATAACTATTAAGTGCTATAACATTTGTAAATGTATTACAATATGGGCAGGACTTAGCTGCATGACCGACTCCTGAGCACTGCAGTTTTAAATTATGCACTTGGCACTTAAAGGGATGGTTTTGCAATTTCATATTTATAAAACACAGATTGTAAAGTGCATTTATAATGTTGAATCCTTATTTATTCATTGGTTTAGATGTTTTGCAATTATTTGTTGGAATTTATGATGTGCTTTCATCTAGGTTCTCATGCTCTCAGTTCACCCCTATCCTTCTCAACCTCATGTTTTTTCTGTGTTACTCCCATTCCTTGTACTGCTTATTTTTTGCTAATATTTCAATGGCCTATGCAACCAGAATAATGTTATGCTTGTGCAACTGTATTACAATGTTTTTGGCTGTTCGCACTCTCTATTCCATTAGGAATTACCATCCTGTAGGGGTACTGAAGGCAAGGAACCCTGTAAGAGGGTTCCACCCCAAAGGTGCTGCGGGAAGGGTCCCTTGGCTAAAGGTACCTTAGGAAAGAATCCCCTGGAAGTAGAGAGGTGAGCCACTGGAGGAGGAGGGAGGATGGTGGGGCAAAGAGAATGCACTTCAGAGAGAGGCTGGGAGGAACTGCTTATATGGCACAGGAAAAAGGCGTGGCTGGTTGCTCACCCATTGAACTGCAAGCATAGTCTTTCAATTCAATGGCCTATGCAACCAGAAAAATGTTATGCTTGTGCAACTGTATTACAATGTTTGTGGCCATTCACACTCTCTATTCCATTAGGAATTACCACCCTGTAGGGGTACTGAAGGTAGGGAACCCTGTAAGAGGGTTCCACCCCTAGAGCTGTCATGGGAAGGGTCCCTTGGCTAAAGGTACCTTAGGAAAGAACCCTAAAAGAATTGTAGCAATGATCGATAACTAGGAGGCAGAGAAGCAAACTGACATCAGCAGGCAGCTTAATGAAACATAAATGAGATGCACAAGTTAGCAGAATAGCTTCAATATATGGCTTGCACTGATGACGACAAGGGGCTTCCTAAGAAGACAGGGAATGGCTAGTAGAGCCACAATCCATCTCCATCCAACAGGGAAACCTACCTAAGTAAGCTAAGACTATTACTAAACTAGCTAAGTATTGCAGTCTGTGGCATGGAGATAAAAAAAAACCTTTGAGGAGGAAATCTCTGGGGATCCAAGGCCGAGATTGCCTTCCCTCCCTGCTTGGGCTATTTTATTTAGTGAAGGCTTGGCTGCTTCATTTGAAATTCAATTCAAGGGGTGGAATATATTCCAATTTGGTGGAGGGCTGTCACTGTATCCCTCTAATGGGAATGTCTTGAAGGGTTTCGAGGGTTCTCTGAAACAGCCACCTCCAAGGCAGAAGGAGGAGAGCAATGACCGCTGAGGCATGCAGTCAGCTTGCCAATCTAAAATACAAACCAGGTGAATCAGAGGCAGTCATAGGGAAAGCATTGAAGATGCAACGGTAATAATTTATACTACAGCCAAAGGGTGAACACACATAACCACCCTTCACAGCTAGTTATAAATTCTACATCAAGAGGCGCTGCTGCGCACAAAAGGATAACGCTCCACCTCGAGTAAGGACATTCTCACTATCCTCTGTGCAGGGAAGCAATGAGGGTCTTGTACTGAGCTCTAGATCATGGTCTATAACTATCAGCTGTCCATGTGCCAGGTGCCCAAAATGCCTTGGCAGACAGCCTCAGCAGGTTATTGTCCAAAGTGCGTGAGTGGGAGCTGCTGACCTCAGTCACAGAAGACCTGTTTGAAAGGTGGGGTCATCCAAAGCTGGACCCTTTTGCATCCCCACTCAAAGCAAAACTGCCACATTTCTGCACGCTAGATCCAGGGCCTGTAGTTTTCTGGCAAGACGTGTGATCCTTCTCCTGGAAAGGGAGTTTTTTTTACACCTTCCATCCCTTCCCTCTGATTCAGATGGTTCTCATCAAGCTGCAGATGGAAGATGCCACCCTAATTTTAGTGGCCCCATTTTGACCTTGACAGGTATGGTTTCTGTTACTGCAACAATTGACTGTAGAACCTTCAGTTCCCCTGCCTCTCTGTCAGGACATTGTGACCTGGCTCAGGGGCCCTGGTCCATCCAGATCTCAAGTCCCTTCGCCTGCATGCATGGCTTCTCAGATCATGGCCATTGTTTGGTTTGGGGTGTCTCAGAAGGTGGCTGATGTCCTAGTGGCTGCCAGAAAACCTTCCACCAGGACCACTTACTCTATAAAATGGAAGCAATTTCTACCTGGGATGCTTCTCATGGCCTGGACCCTTTCTGGACCCTTTCTCCTGTCCAGTGAACCAGGTTTTGGAGCATCTCCTAACCTTGTCTGAGGCAGGTCTCATATACTCCTCCCTTAAAGTGCACCTGTTGGCCATATCAGCCTTGCATGTGCCCATCGAGAAGTGTACAGTGGCACAGCTGGATGTGGCCTGTACTTTTCTGAGGGGCATTCTCTACTTGAAGCCTTCTAGCTATAATCTGGTTCTGGCCTGGACCTGAATTTTGTTTTGGAGAAGCTGTCCCTGCCTCCTTCCTTTTGAACCACCTGCATCTTGCCAGCTATTCTTTCTGTAGTGGAAAGTGCTGTTTTTAGTTGCCATTACTTCTGTTCAAAGAATTTCAGAGCTACAGACTCTCATGTGTGAGCAGCATCATTTGATTTTTCACAAGGATAGGGTTTCCTTGTGTACTAACCCTAAGTTTCTTCCTAAGGTGGTGTCTGAGTTTACTCTAAATCAACCCATCCACCTGCCTGTTTATTTTCCAGAGTATGCTAATATATGGAAAGCATTGCTCCGTACTTTGGATGTGCATAGAAGGACTACAGGAAGTCCACCCAGTTGTTTGTTTCTTTCTTCCCTGCCAGAGAGGGTGCTCAAGTTTTGAAATAGTGCTTGTTCAAATGCTTGGCCTACTCTATTGTTTTTATTACAGAAAGTATGGTAAGGAACTTCCTGGAGTGAAGGGCCATTCCACCAGGGGTATGGCCACTTCAGTTGCCTGTTTCAGGGGCCTGTCTGTAGCCAAGATTTGCACTGCTGCCGCTTGGAGTACTGTTCACACTTTCACCAGGCCCTACAGTCTGGATGTTGTAACAAGAGGAAGTGCAGGTTTTGGTCTTGCTGTGCTTCAGGGCCTTCTTTCTTAGGCCTCTGGCCTAGAAACATAGAAACATAGACTTTGACGGCAGATAAGGCCCACCCAGTCTGCCCATTTCCCTACCTATTGGATAAGCTGCAGATTCTAGTTAACCAACAGCCAACTTCCTGCAACCCCCTGCTATAATTGCCTTATGTCTGTCCCATGCATGTTTGAATTCCCCCACTGTTTTAGACCCTACAACCTCTCCAGGAAGGCAGTTCCATGCGTCCACCACTCTCTCCGTGAAAAAGAATTTCCTCACATTACCCCTGAGCCGTCCCCCCTCTAACTTTAAATTGTGCCCCCTTGTTCTTACACATCTCTTTTTCTGAAAGATGCTACCCTCTTGGACTTTGTTGATTCCCTTGAGGTACTTAAAAGTTAAAAGCCTCCTGCCACTCAGACTGTTCTTGCTGTCAGCACTGCATGGGACTCATTCCTTAGGTGTGATCTGATGACAAAGATATTCCTGAGGAAGATAGAACAGTTATGTAAGAACATACTGTAACAGTAGATCTTTGAGGGAATCTCTGCCATCAGGTCATGCCATCCCTCCCTTCCTCCCCCCATCCCCTTTCTCTCTCTCTCTCTCTTTCTCTCTCCAGCTTGACTGTCCTGTTGGTCCAGCCTTTCTGCTGGCTGGGCACCTTCTCTCTCTCCTCAGTTCCCTGGTGGGACTTCTGTCTCCCATGGCCTCTGGCTAGCTGGGAAAGAACTCAGGAGGGAGCAGGGCCACTTGTGCTTTCACAGGGATTGTGACATCAGAGCCTGACATCAGCGTGGATGGCCCCTAATAGACTGCTGCAGAAAAAGCTTCTGCGGGATCCGGATGCCTGATGGCGGAGTTCCTTATGTGTGACCTGATGACAGAGATTCCCTTGAAGATCTACTGTTATGGTAAGTTCTTATGTAACTGTTCTATATAGTTTGATGCAGAATCAGCTGCAACATCTATTAGTCATTTAGATAACGTATGAGGCAATAGATAATTCCTTTACAACACTGATTGTTCATAAAGTTAAGAATATCAATATTAGAATTAAACCACATGTAATGATTCACCAAACAAGTTTCTTATAAGGATATTTAGTGCTTAAGGTTTAGAAATGGGGACCATATCTTGACAAAGCTTTCAAGTTTATCTAGTATACCATAGATAACGCTTTCATTGTTTGCAATAAACCCCATTTGGAAATACCTTTCTGAAATTGTGGGCATGCTTTTACTTTTCCAGTTTCTAAGACAGATTCTCTTAACATCATGCGGTTGAGCAAGTCCAAAGTTGCTTGATATGATTTCAGCTTTGTTGATTCAGAAGAAACACCTAACAAAAAATCATCGGTGACAGGGGAATTTTAGAAATTGTAACCTTTGTCACATACTGTACCTCTTTCCATAATGGTTTTATTGTTGAACGTGACCACAACATGTGTGTTCAATTTGCTTCATCTTGTAAACATTTCCAACAGAAACCATCTTTAATATATCCTGTATTGTTTAGCTTCAAGGGTGTCATATAAGACTGATGTAGTACTTTGTGTTGGATCAGCTTTCCTTGCAGTTCCCTGCTGCATTGGTAGGCTGTTTTCCATGCAGAGTTCCACTCCTTGTATGATAAGGATAATCTCTGTTTATACTTCCAGAGTTTCTTTGCTTTAGACATAAAAGACAGAGGTAGAGATGCATTAGCTAACAGTTTATATAGTAAGCTGACTCCTTTTTAAAGGGCTTCTATTTTGGTTAGAGAAGTCCCGACAGCTAGGTAGATATAGTAGTTTGGAAGAAGGAAAGTTTTACTAATGGCTTCTCTTATCTGTAAGTAAGTATAAAAATTGAAACCTGTGTAGTTTAAATTTCCTTTTTAACTCTTTAAATGATAATCAGGGGGTGCATTGACAGTAGAGGAAAAGAGGAAATATTACCTCTTTAATAGATCAATAGTAAAGCCACACCTGGAGTTCTGCACCCGGTTCTGGAATCCTCATCTCAGAAAACATAAGAACAGGATAGAGGTGATGCAACAAAGGGTGACCAGGATGATGCAGACTAACAGGCTGTTTCAATATTTACCAGACTGTGAGCTGCTACTCAGGGGGTGCAGGAAAGATGGGCTGGCTAGTGGCCACAAATCAAGTATACTCTAAATCCACACAAAAGAAACTTTCCGCACATGCAATCAATTGTAAAACTCCTGGCATTAAAGCACAACTATCATGGATAATGCTGTTTGTATCTTTCAGAGAATTAAATAACAGGAAAACAGATGCTGCATAGAAGGATTTTACAAGAAGCTGTTAACTCACATTTATTAAAGATCATTTGCAAAGCCATTTCGGCGAAAATCACAGAAAGTCATAATAAAGATCAGCCCCTTACCTGTGTCCATTGTATTTCTTTATGGTCTGTGTGTAGTGTGCCTGATGTGTCTATGTTGTTTATATATTTTACAATTCATTTTAAATCAAATGCTCACTCCTCATGTTGTGCATCTCCTAATCTCATTAGTCACACCCCTTCCATGCTGACATCTTTGAGGAATGGAGAGAAATTCAATCAATTTAATCCGCTGCATCTGCTGCCTCGGTTCTTCTGTTCAGCGTTCACAGATTCAGGCGTATCTGTTTGAGAATGTCTTTGGAAGAGGATGCCAATATTGAAAACATCTACCAGCACACTTCCATCCAGCCAAGACCACTACACATTGTGTAATCACCCCATCCACTTTCCTGCCATGCATCCTGCTATGCGCTTTGATCCAACTTACATCAGTTTGTCCAGGGTCTCCAGTTCAACTGCAAGTTGTGTTTCTGTTGTTAATGGGTGCTTTGGTGGTGACTAACGCTTTATCACAGTACATGCACTGTGCTTTCTTTGCAGTGCCTGGCCGAGCGATACACAACTCAAATAAAGCATAGTGAGGGTCTGGCCAGTTGCTATTACATTTAATAGTTATAAGTGATCCAGGTCCAGGCCACAATTACACCGATGCTATACAACTGTTTGCCTCACCAGTTTATCATTTCAGTATGTTGTGGCACCCCTTTCTGTGTGAATTCTTTCATGATCACTACATAGCCTCCACAGTGCTGAGGTGTGTGTCTGTGCACCCCAAATTGCCTTTCAAAGGTGGGGCTGGGGGTGTCCAGGTGGGGACAGGCTTGTGTTCTGTATGCCACCGTATGCCACACCTTATACAGATGAGTCAGCACTTGGTGAAGTTGCCCTGATCTTATATCACTGCATCAGGCCATCTCTGTTCACTCCAGACATAGCACAGTATATTGCTCTCACTTTGCTATGTTGGCATATGGCAACAGTACCCTCATTTTTGGAATTCACCCATTCATCTTTCAAAGTTACAGCATCCAGTGAAATGCCCATTGTGATGTCCCAGGGAGGCACATAAATCCCCTTTTCTGTGCGCCAACCATTTTTATGTCCCAACATATCCCCCCTTATGTTGAGGGTTTCTGTGGAGAACAGCAGAGAAAATACGGCTAATTAATGTCTGGGATGGCACCAGGTGTCCAGCATATTCCACCCTAAACAACCCCCCCAACAACCAAACCCCATCAGTCATCAAAGTGCTTGTGTGCATTTACAGCTGGCGCACAGACTCACATTAGTTAGAGGGTACAACTTTTTGCTGTTGGTGTAAAGTTGTGCTCACGTCAACCATGGTCTCTCCTCTCCACTACAACCATTCACTTATCTGCCCCAGTCGGTATACCATATTCAGTGAATGCACTCACCAGCTGGGTTACTAATTTCTGTGTCTGAACATATATCCCATTCTGTTGTCTCTTCTAGAGTACAATTACCCGAGAGGGAATGGTGTTGGTGGTGTTTCTGCTTGCAACACACATTCGGGGTGTCCCTGGTGACTGGTCCTTATGATGAAGAGGCAGTGCAGTGGACGATCACCTCTCACCATTCTCAGTTTGGTAACTATCACCCAATGGCACTTTGCTGATTGTTCCCAGTAGCTAATTAAATGGAATTGCATTCCTACTGATAACAAACCTGCCACAGGCATCATTCCTTATCTCCAGTGGTGCTCTCCCACACATTTCTCAGTTGTGACTCAATTCTACTTTGTGGCATGTCATTTGTTGTTTCTATGCCATTGCGGTTACACCTGCATACTGTTCTCCCCATTCTACCATGTAACAAAGTTCATAGTGCTTTCTTTACTGCGTTGTGCTATTTGTATGTCGCCCCATCTGGACGTCCCTTCATTGGTGCCTGTATTGTAACCATTATTGTGTACTGCAGCTCAAATTGTACATTTTGTTCACTGGGATGGGGGTGAGGCATGGAATCACAGCTGTCCCACTGCCTTCCTGTTGTAGTCTGTTGTGCCAGTGCAGACGTACTCTCCACTACCATTTCTCACAATATGAGAAAGTACCAAAGGCTATACCCCCCCCACACACACCCTTACCAAATAGCAGAATTCTTTGATTTTTGGTATCTAATATTTCAGAAATAAGGGATGCAGTTCAATGGACAGGATATAGGAGTGTCAGACATTTGATCAATTTGTGTCATTCTTTGCTCACACTTTTACATTTTTTCCCACATTGTGTAGTTTTGTATGGTACTAGTTTTCCCTGCAGGTGCAACAAAGCATAATCCATTTTGTGGCAGGGAACTGTTGCATGCAAACATTTCAATCATTATATCATCCCCAAATTCCACTACAACATTGTTCCCTTGAACAAAATGCTGGTCATATAAATACATTTACTTTTTAGGTGGGGCGGGGATTGGCAGATTGCAGGAGGTTGCAGTTTTCAGCATACTGCTCCTCTTGCCATTTTGCTGTCTCCATTGCTGTATGATACACTATACCCAAACTTTCCATTCATGGATTGACTGAAGACTGTATTCCCGTTCCATAGCATGGTTTGCATCTAACACCTTTTTTCTATATCCCTGAGCTCCTGAGGTGTGCCCTATCAAACAGCTTTCCCACAATCCCCTGGACAATGTGATGGTGATGGGTGTGGGTGGGTTGGGGTTGGTTTACTTTCCTTGCTGTTTTTCTGTTCCATGCTGCTGTGACTGATTAGACTATGCCTGCAAGTATGGTCCTACTACTGCTTTGGCACTGTGATGATAGCACTATGCACTTTTTAGTTTGTACAAACTAAGCCATTGCTAATGTTGGGCAAACTGGTCCTGTACACAAATTGAAATCAAACATGTAGTGGAGGACCGCTCATTGTAGTAACCACATCACTTTCAGATACTGAGGAAAATGGGACATTCCTATGCATTCCTACAGCTAATACGACTGAAGCTATGTGTGTATCATCACCTTCTTTTCTTCTGCTAGTGATGCCTCTTCTCATGCACCCCAGCATGGTACTTTCCCTACCTTCAGCATTGCTACTCTGCTTGCCCATCTCTACGTCATCTTACATTACTCACAAAATTCCATTCCTTCCATGTTAAGCCTCATCAAAGCCACCACCCTGGATTCTGAGTAACAGTCCCCTGATTATGCACTTGTCTTGCAATTCCCATTTGCCACCTTGCCGGCCATTTTTACAGCTTGCCTATGTCCATTCTCATTTTCTCCATCCTAAATATACTTCTACTGTGAACAACGTGATGCACCAATCCATGTGCAGTATAGTAACATACTCTATCAGCAGTAGCCCCCTGCTATGTTGCCATGTCATCTCTTTGACGTGCTACTAGCTACCTGTCTACTGCTTACACCTCAGCTGGAGGATAGTAGATCACCCCAGTGTGTCTAGCTGTTGCATTTCCGTGCTCCATGGAGACACATAAGTGTTTCATTCTCCACGTCTGCCCTGTTTCCATTATGCATTTTTTTAATGCTTGCCCTGATGGGCATGGTCTTCCATGGTCTAAATTTTCTATTGGCCCTATCCATATTGAATATTGTATAACCTTGGACACTCACATCACTGCTGTGGTGCTCATGTTAAAATGTCATGTTTCTTTGCACTTGGTCCAGTCTGGCTTTTTTCATCCATGGCTCCAGGTCTGTGATTGTTAGTTGCCCACCTTCATGGCTTTTTTATACATGGCATTCAATGCACTGTCTGAAGTGAAAGTGAAATTTTTCCACACTAACAAGAATTCCTGCAGCTACAACAGCAGTATATGGATTCACAAGGTTATGCAACATGTTTGGTGGCACAGCCATCCACTAACAACAGATGACCAAAAAACAAATATGTCTATGCGGTCAGTCACTGCTGCTCATGCAGTACCAGAAAAAGCATGCGGACGACTCATCTCCCACCACACTTGCACAGTATCCCTATTATCCCCTACCTTGATCAGTACTTTGCACTTCCACCTGAGACTATATGGAAATAGCTAAATGGCATCGCAGTAAACTCTTCTTACAGACAAACATGCAACCACTATGGCAATGTATAATGGCCCTAGACCCAGCACTGGTAAACTGTGCTGCCAATCAAGCAACATGTGAAGAATCATGCTGCTGTTTGGGCTTGGTTTCTTCTGTGCACTAGCAAAGAATGCATGAGGTAACAGCAGATGCTCACCTACACTTTACAAGATGCAAACCTTCAAGTATCTTGGTGTGACCTTGGACAGTACTCTGCCATTCTCCAGTCATATTGACATGGTTTCCAAATCTGTGAATATCCGCATCGGCCTTCTTTACAAACATAAGCACTGCCTGACTCCTGAAGCCATTAATCTAACAATACATAGCTCGATTGTCTCCATCATAGACTATGGGCTTGTTATCTATGGAGTGGCCACTGCCACAGCATTATGGCATATCTGCACTGCTCTGAACAAGGCTTGCTGACTACTTATTGGAGCTGCCCACCACACGCACACCTGTGACCTCTACAAGCAGGTAAACTGGCTACAACTGCAGGGAAGAATTGCATACCAAACCTGCCTAGTAGTAAAAAAGGAATCTCTTGGAGTTATGCCCCCTGGGGTCCAAAATCTCCTCAGCCCAGCCAGCAACATTCACAACACCAAAAGCTCAGATAACTCCACATTATTAGTCCCCCACTGTTGCACTTCGCAAGGCCAGTGGTCATTAGCAGGTAGAGCCCCTAAGTTGTTTAACTCTCTGGGCTGTGAAATCACCAATTCAGCCAGTCTTGGCCTGTTCAAACACAAACTTCATCTGGCCCTTGCGACTCAAGCCATGTGTGACTGTTTCTCTTAATTATCATGATGGCCACTCCCATTCCTTACATCTTTCTATGATCTCCCCAACAATTTCACCCCCTCTCTTCCCCCACCCATTATTTACTTTCCACATCCTTTCTTTCCTCACTCTGTCTTATGCACTCCTTCATACTCACTATCACCTCCCGTTCTCCCCTCCCACCCTGTCCACTCTCCCCAAGTCCCTTTGTGTCTACAGAACTATGTCTCCCTCCCATCCTGCTACCTTCTCCTACTTCCTTCCTTGATACCGCTCTCCACTCCTATGCATCCTTTCCTCTCCTTAACTTTCACCCATCATTCCTTGTTACTGGCTGGTTGCCTCCTCTCTCACCTCTTATTGACCTTCCCTCTCACCTTCGCTTCCTCCTTCCTCTCAGGCCTAGCCTTGCCATGGTATAATCAGTCTATGCTATTAGGCAATTGTTTCTTTTGTTTTTGTTGACAAGGCTTTACTGGCTGCATTATAATTTTGTATTAATTATGTCTTTGTGAGCCATTAATTGTATACTTATTCTATGTTTTGCCATCGCAGCTACCCAATTTATTATGTCACTTTATACTGAGAATGTATTACTGAATTCCTTGCCTTACTAATTTTACCATGTTTGTCCTACCTATGTAATGTGATGTGGAACCTTTGTAAAAGAGCCGCTGGCTCAAAGGTGTTATCCAAAATCTAATAAATAAATAAACAAGTATAACACTTGAAATGTGTCATTACCGAGCAGTGCTGGTGGACTGCAATGTGAAAGGCTATTGGATCCTGTATCTCAGAATAGTAAGTAGCTTGGCAGGATATTAAAATCTGTAGATTAACAGTAGCATACAACATCTTATTATGTTAACTTTTTGTTAATAATGTTATTCTGCTACCTTTTATGCAGGTGTGAATTCAGACATTGTGTCACCATGAAAATGGCCAGAGATAATAGGTGCTGTACATATTACCATCTAGAGACTGCTGAGATGGATCACTTCCCCATACTGGATTGTAGAACTGAACATCCTGGGTTCCAGTCCAATGCACTGGACAAATATGTTCTGAAATCAAGCCTGTATGAATTTGTACAAAATGAAGGAACAATGGGTGATGAGGGACATGTAAGATAAGTCTGTGTATGGGGGCAGTTAGGGGGATGAAATAAAGCCAGGAATGTAGCCCTGGGCAACGCTGCATGCGAGGAAAAGTAATAATATTAGCTCAATTGTACTTATCCAAGCACAGTTTAGTTATGCCTGTGTGAGAGTCTGTCAACAGAGCTTCTCCTGCCCCCAAGGACCATTACCTGAACTAGCATGCAAACAGTGGTGATGGTGCAATCCACACTTCCTCAGATGTACAAACACATAATGGAGAAGACTTCCCGATAATATGTGAAACATCTCAATTTTAGTGGGGTCCAACTTTTACCCACTTTTACAGCTGAGTGTCCTGACACACTAAAAGTGTAAGTAGCTTACAGTGAATAAGAGCTTTTGGTGAGATTGGAACCTGACTCTGCTGATAACCATTCTTGTACCCACGAGACATAGTTCTGTAAGAAGTAAAAACATACAGCTCATGTGGCTCCTCAATGACCTGGAGAAAAATCACCTCAAACTGTGTTTGTAAGAATTCTTTCTACACTGATATGTCAGACAAGCATAACTCAGCTCTTAGTACTCGTTACGCACATCAGCTGACATCAGCCAAGAAAAATACGGTGAGGCAGCAAGCAACATAATGGCTGACCTCAGATCATGCAGTGCTCATTCCTGTCATATCCATCCCAGTAAATCTGTAGCAGGCCAGTTTGCATTCTTTAGCAACTTTCCAGCTCTGTGGAGCAACCTCCATTTCTCTGCCCATCTCTCATCCTCCCTGCACTCTCTTCAACCACTCTTACTGTCACACTTCTCAAAAGCATGCAGCTGCAGCTAGGCTTCTTCCTCTTCTCTCAACACTACAGTAACCTATGTGCCCTATCCACCCCCACCATTTGCCTATCTTGCTCTTTACCCTAGTATAAAGCTTAAAACACAGCCACTCTGTAATTTGAATTTATAAAATGGGCAGCCAAAATAAAGAAGTCTCATTGGTCAAAATATGTCATGTGACCATGCATGAAATATGTTTCATGCACAGTCATCCTGGTCCTAAACCATATCACCCTCACACAATGAACAAATCAGTTCTACAACCAGAACTATCTTCCATCAGTCCCCCTGCAACCAGAATTAATCTTCCATCACAAACATGGCTGCTACTTTTACACTTGAAAAAACTTTTAACTGGGCCCTAAAAATAAAACTACCTTAAATAATAAATAAAATAAACTAATTAAATGTTGTTTCCCTGATCATTACTCTTTCCTTACACATATAAACACATTAGAAACATTAAATATTGTTTATAGTTTTCATTACAACTGTTTCTTTGCTGACAATGAAAAATTCCCCTTCTATCTTTATCTGCTTATCAGGGAAAGGTCTTCTGCTTGCCCTGACAGTGAGATAATGGAGTCTCTGGCTGTAGAAGAGGCCTATGTTTTTGTGTGTGTGTGTGTGTGTGTGTGTGTGTGTGTGTGTACAGTATGTTAGGAGAGGAACATTCTGCCAGTGGAACTGAGCAGAATTTTGAATCCATGAATTCCATGGCAAACATTCCACGATAAACATTTCATATCTTGAATCTTGATGCCAGCAAAGTACAAACTGTGTCCAGCAGTAATACAATGACATCATCAATGACATCCTTTGCAGTGGGTGGAAGGACTATTTTATCATAAATGCATACAAGTAAATCTATTGTTTCTACATATAAACATGCTTTTCCCAACTGTAAAAAGTTAAAAAAGGAGACCATTTTATAAGTGAAATAAGACATTCCGGGGGTGTGCATGGAACAGATTTTACTACACTTCAAGGGGCTGAAGGCACTCAACATGTGGCCTCGTGCCTCACTATGCCCCTGGGCATGCAGTAAAATCTGTTCCATGCACACTTCATTGTGTCTTATTGCTTACTTAAGCCAGCATGATTCTGTTACAAACATGTTGCCATACTTTGATGCCATGCTCCCCTAGCTCTCTCCCTGGCTAGTCCCACAACCAATGTATTTTGTACACGTTTTACATTACTTGTTTTTCTTTTTCTTGAATTTGTTACTTGTAGCTTACAATAATTGTTCATGTACATTAACACGTAGTGTTGTCACTTTGTTAGTGCCGTTTCACTCTGTGCTGTATCCCCTTCCTAAGGTCTCATCTGGAACTGATCTCTGGCTCAGTATGCCTGTCCCAGTCACCAAATGTTAAATAAGTAAGTAAATTGTATTTATGGGCTGCTCAGCTAATAATGCAGTGATTTAAATGGGACAAAAGAAGAAGGCTATCAAGCTAGGTGATTGGAGGGCTCATATTTTCCCAGTCATAATTTGTTATACTCAGCAATGTAAAAAATGATGAGTGTCCTATAAAATATGCTTACAGCAAATGAACCTTTGGCAGGTATACTATAAATATGTTCCAGCATGCTTTATGATAGTGCTTGCAGAATTTTTAAATTTTGACAGAATGAAATGCCAAAGAATTTCAAAAGATTCTGTCTAATTCTGCAGGATTCCATCAGAAGTGCAATGGGTGGAATTTTGATGTGGAAAGGCAGTATAGTTTCCTCCGATCACTAACAAGTAAAATTGAATTAGGCAGATTTGCAGAAAATGGCCCCATGTATTAAGGGTATCCTGGCCCTATGTACCTTTTCTGGGGTGCGAAGCGCTGAGATACATTCGTTCTGGGAGTCTGACAGAGGCCCGAATATGCACTAATGGTTCACACCCACTCTTCACCCTTGCCTAGGACCATATGCAACTATGTGTGCCAGTCTGGGCAGGGGGCAGGAAGTGGGTGTGCCCATGGAGGCGTGCAGAGCATGCATGCATGTATGATGCTGTTTTCACCCCACCAGGTTGATGTGGGGGGGTTACCATTACACCAGTCAGAGGGCTGCTATAATGGCTGCTTGCCCCCCCAACAGGAGCTTCTACAGCACCATGACTGTCCACAACTTTGGACCCCTTCTGACTTCAATGCCACAGAGGGCCAGGGGTTGGTGGCACAGTTTGACATACTGACTTTTGAAAGTGAACTCCACTGGAGACAGGGCAGCCTGTACACAAACTGCCATGTCCCATAATTCTTTGCTGCCACAGAGCCAGAGATCCACTATGGGACCCAGTCAGGACTTCTGATTGGAAGCTCCATTCTGGTCCATGTTCATCCTCTTGGCTATCCCCGACTCTACCATACAGCTATGCAGGCAAGCTATGGGCACCCAGGCCTGCCCAGGGGGATGCTTATACTGACTCCATGCATCCTGCTGGGACTGGTTACATGGCACACACTTGGACAGCCTGGTACATGCACCTGCTGGCATGTACTCAGCCTATTAGTAACTACAGCCTATTCTCCTGAAGATTTTCCACAACCATTTCACATTAATTGCATCAAATCAAATTAGCAAATTTCATTAGAAATGCACACATTTGCTGTTTTAAATCTGGTACAGGACTATGTTGATCATCATTTGTCTCTTTTGGGGTTTCAGTTCATGCTGTCATATGTCCTGTATTTCTCTAGGATGCGTTTGTGATCTGTACCATGGTTAATCTCTCAATAGTTGCAATCTCTTCTCATGGTGCTGCATTCCACAGAAAATGTACCCATGTGACTTCTGCAGCACACTGCAAACCTTTGAGAGAATAGGATCTGCTCTGTTGAGCTTGTGATAAAACCTGTGCAAAACCTACTTCAAAAATCATGTTTTAGGTAGATTTTTACTACAGGCTTGTGGTATAAGTGACAGTGGTATAGGTGGCACATTGTGAGTGGGTTTTTTGTATCTTTTGAGTTTTGTTTTTTTATAGTTTAGCTCCAGCTGTGTTTCCCTGTCTTGGGGGTGGGGGGTGGGCACTGAGCACTAGTAGCAGAGAGATAAAGAAAGAGATAGTGAGAAACACATACACAGAGAAGTTAAATTCTTAAGGTCTGAGACTGAAATCGACTGATTTAATTATTATGCGCACTTACTGAAGGTGGAGATTGGAGATTGCCAGATATAATAGTAGGGCTCCAAGTTCAGTTCTGCAAAAGAACCAAACACCATGAACTTGTGCTGATCGTTTAGTGGAAATAGGCAGACGTCTGGTTTGACTGGTTTGCCCTAGTATAAATGGTGTGGACAAGGTGAACCAGTAGAACCATGACCCACAGTTTGCACCAGAAATAGTTAACCAGGGCATAGTGTGAGTCACAGTCTCATTTTGGAGCTACACTCAGCTCAATGACAGGAGCCAGCATGAGAGCTCACTCGTGCGCGCAGCATCAGGCTGTTAGGTAGCTCAGGCAGGGCTGTGATTCATTTCTAGTTAGATTAGTCAAGGAATTCTTCAAAAAGCAAAAGAAAATCTTCAAAGGTTCTACCTACACTAGTCCTGCAACAGCCAGGCTGCTGCAGGTGGGATATTTAGGAGGAAAAAGAAGAAGAAAAAAAAGTCAGGCTGAGCAGTATTGCAGCAGGCATCTGGGACCAGGGGCTTGCTTGTGAGAGCTGAGAGGGGAGATACTGGATGCTGGAGGAGTGTGCTTGTGGCTGGGCAGTGGGCAGATGGGGCATGAGGTGGCAGTCTGCTAGTGCCCATGTGATGCCTAATCTCAGCAGTGCAGCGCACCTTTTTTTCATTGCTGAATTTGAAGGTTTCACCTGTGGTTCAGTGGGTGGCTGACAGACTCCACCCCCCCCGCCCTACATAAGCCACTCACTCACACACATCTTCTGCCTAGTGTTTTTCACATGTGATCTTACCTCAGGGCTGCCTCCAGCTTCTCTGCTTTCTCTGTCGCTTTGTGTCTCTTGGCATGTGTGTCCTTGCTCCCTTCCATTTTGCCTCTGTTGTTTGCTCTTTCTGCCATTTCTGCTCCCTTGGCTGCTGCTGTTGTACTTTCTGTGGCCTGCTTGTTCCCTTTACTTCTACCCCCCCACACACATTTTTTGTTTCCTTTGTTTTATTTCCTGGTTCCATTTGCTGTGCTTTACTTTTTATTTATGTGCCACTGACTTGCCTCCTCTCCCGTTCTTGTGCATTTCTGCCCTGGCTGCCTGTAGTCTGTGGCTTCTTGCTGCTTAACTTGTCCCTCATTTCTGTGCTGTTGGAGTTTTGTTGTTTGTCTTTCTTTCAAGTCTCCTTTCCCATTCTATATCCCATCTTCCTGCTTTCCTTGCCTGGCCAACTGTTTCCTTTCACTTGGAGATCCAGTCACAGCCTTCTTTCCCTCAGTTGCTGGTTTTGGATGACTGTCTTGCAGCCTTTGTTTGTATTCTCTGCTGCTCCTTCTTTGTGCCTCTTTTTTGTTCATCATGCACTGGTGTTTCAGTGGCATCACTCTCCCTCTGGACTTCCTATGGCATGCTCTTGTGGGTGCCAGATTCAGAGAACTTTCATTTTCGCAGTAGTTCTTTGTTGATTTGTTGTTCACTGATTCCTATGGCTCCTGGAATAAGCAATGTTGTGGTAGTGCAATGGCCTGTAGGAGCACAGTTATATGGCCATGTGCCTAGTCTAGCCTGTACTTGGAACTGGGTCCCATTGCTTGGGACATTGGGGGTCATCAGCCGGTAGCAGTTACCTCCTTGGGAAAGGCTCAACACCCCAAGCTCTACTCATATTCATCCAATACTCTTTGGTATCCTTTCCAGTTCTCAGTCTCAAACCTTATGGTCACTTAATCAGTTGGAGCCTGAAGGACATGAATTCTGGGCAGTTTGCCATTCACTAAATTCATTCCAGGATGCCTCCTAGAAATCTAAGTTTTGAATTTAAGAATAGACATATCCCAAGCTGTTCTCAGTACACCAAGTATTGAAAGTCCATCATTTCTTCCTCTGCCAGAAAGCAGGGACTGTTTGATTTGTATCTCATAATAACAATAGTCAATTAGCTTTACTTTCACCAGCAGTACTTACACCTACTATCCATCGAGACTTAAATCATAAGTGTCTTGGCTGGCTCTGAATAATGAGTTATATCGCAGGCACTGCGCCAGACTATGTGCCCTACCTGTTTCATATAGGGTCATTTTGTCATTAAACAGTCTTCTGCTTTCTCTTTTCATGAGTATTTAAAGACCTCAAGTTGTTCAGTAGTTCTTTGCTGTCTTTGTTGTACAATCTCCTGTTCATCACCAAAGTCCCATTCATCTCATATGTCAAGGTCTGAGTAGATATTTTCACACAACAATTAATCTTTTGGAAGAAAAGGACAACAGATTGTATTTCCTTCAGATCAAGCAATTCTGATTCAGATTTATCTCTCAGGCCTTCACAAAGACTTCTGTGCTGGAATTCATTCCATGCCACCTAGCTTAGTTACTTGTTTGCTTCTATAGATTCAGATGTCTCAAGTCAGACTGTTAGACATTCCAATTTGGTCTCTCCTATATCATTCAAATAATCCTGTTAAAATGAGAAACTGTTTTTCTTACTAGGACATCTCTTTGTTCTTTTTTTTTCTCCCCCTCCCAATCAACTCTTCTTCCAGCAAGCACCCCAGCTCCAACACCCCAACATCTGCTGGGACTTGACTACCAGCTGTCTTTCCCCAGGGCTTGACCACCTGGTGGGGTCAGTGGGGTTTCCCAAGCCTCACTGCAGAACGGATCTGGTTCTGGTCAGCATGCCCAGTTGGTCGGGTGAGAGACCTATGGGCACTTGACCTACATCCTGCTGCAGGCTTTATCCTCTGTTTTTCACCCCCAGGAGATGTGACATGCAATGATGTCATGGTGCATGCCATGTGCACCCATGCAACGTGCACCGATGTCTGCCACACCTCCAACCTTCTTGGCCTGGGCTGCCTTTCCCTCAGCTTCTACCAAGGGTAGGCAAGCTACAGGCTCCACGAAGCCTCCCCCCAGAGGAGGAAAGCAGTCCTACAGGCTCTTGATCCTCCTCCCCCCCCTCAGCTGCCTCTCCAACAGGCTGGATTCGCTTCCTAACCCAAGTCATTGGCATTGCAAGCGATAGCGCTACTGCTGTGCCAGTGGGCCTAGGACATCTCAGGTGTGCTATGAGTATTCTCTGAGGAAAGTTTTATATCCCTTTTTAATATGGCTCTTTTAGTAACTGGCATTGCTCTGGAATATCATTTACCATCACTGCTTGCGCTTGTTCAGACCTTATCATGTGGCCACATTTGCTCTTAGACTGGAATGGCATAGCCATGCTTATAAGGATCCAGCTACAGAATTAAACACTTGAACTTTCCTCAGTACAATGTCATCCTATGGTTCTGAGGCATTCTGTGGCATTTTTGGTTTGCTCACCCAAAGCCATCAGTAATCCAAGATTCTTCGTTTTTAATCCATGTTTTCCTTTTCTGAACCGTATCCCATTGCAAGAGTTGCTGTCATCTGGGGTCACATTTTGGAATACTCAACCTGTCACATTCTATTCTGATAATCAAGCAGCCTTAGTCATAATAAATACAGGTCAATCAAACTTCCTCCTCCATGATGAATGTCCTTAGAAGATCAACTTGAGCATCATAATAAACTGGTTGAGAAAGGGGGTGGTCAATAAAAGGAGATCAGTCTCCTGTGACCCTGGAATGGAGGCAAGCAGGGCATTGCCAAGAATAATAGAGTGTATGAGGCTGGTGGAAGGTAAACCACACCTGGTCCTGCACCTTGAGACAAATGATCTGGCAGGGGAAGATGTGGAGGAGGTACAAAAAAGGTTTAGGGAGTTAACCAGGGGATGAAGAGAGATGGTTATCTATCTGGCATTCTCAGAGGTCTTGCCAGTTCATTGTTCTAGTATGGCTAGACAACTGAGAATAAAAGATTTCAACCACTGGCTAAGGGAATGGTGCAGGAGTGAGGACTTCACATGCATAGGAGAGTGGGGGACACATGGGCAGAGGTGAACCTATTTGCAAGGGACATACTGCATATAAATGAGGTGGGAGCTAGAGTGTTAAGGGGAAAATTACAAAGGTCTATTGATGGAATCCTGGGTAGGGATTTAAACTAAGGGAGGGGGAGTACAAAACTAGGGAAGGGCTAGTTAGCACTCCCATGCAGAAGGGGGCAGAAGATATCGGAGAGAAAGAAAATGGGCAGGGAAGGGATTAGATGGAAGGGCATGCTGGCAAATGGAGGATTTAGAGGCCACAGTGGTGGGGAGGGGCTAGAGCTGGTTGCCATAAGTGAAACATGGTGGTCAGAAAACCACAAATGGGAGGTGGTAATGCTGGGGTGCAGTCTTTTTAGGAAGGACAGGAAGGAGAAAGGGGGTGACATTTTATGTAAAAAAGGGGATAAAAGTGACCATGGGAAAGGAAGGTCAGGGTTCAGGGGAGGTCCTTGGGTCACGTTAACCAAGAGGACTGGGGAGGAAGTACATATAGGGTGGTGTACAGACCACCAAATCAAGGGGAGGATGTTGATAGGGAATTGATCAAGGAAATACAAAGGATGGCTACATAAAAGGAACTTCTGTTGGTGGGTGACTTTAATCTCTCAGACGTGAACTAGGGGATTCCAACAGTAACAGCAGAAAGGAGCAGGGAGATATTGGAATCAGTACAGGAGGCACTCCTTCAGCAGCTGGTGAGAGAACCAACAAGGGGGGGAGGCTACTTTGGACCTAATTATGACAAATGGAGACAGTACAGAGGAGGTCAAAGTGGGGGAGAATCAGGGGTCTAGCAACCACAGAACAGTCAGGTTTAGTGTTAGGATGGGGAAAGAAGCAAGTCAGATGACCACAAAGGTATTGCACTTCCAGAGGGCAGATTTTAAGAAAATGAAGGATATCTTCAAAAGGGAAATGGAAGGAAAGGAAAATCTTGGGGACGTTGAGGAACTGTGGGAGGCAATAAATGGAGGGATTCTGAGGGTAATGGAGCAGTGTATTAGGAGGGTTGGCAAAGACATAAATGTGGAAGGAAGCCACTTTGGTTCACTAAGGAGGTGGCAGGAGCAATAAGGGAGAAAAAAAAAGCATTCAGGGCATACAAAACTACTCAAGGAATGGAGGAAAGAGAAGTATACAGGGAAAAGCTTTGGGTGGCAGGCCAAACAGTCATGAGGGCAAAGTCTGATACAGAGGAGAAAATAGTGATAGAGGCCAGCAGGGGGAACAAAACGTTCTTCAGATATATCAGCAAGAAAAGAAAAAGCAAGCAGGGTATAAGGAAGCTAAAAGGGGAGGGGGGGGCTCTGATTGAGAGGGATGAAGAAAAAGTGGACGTGTTAAATAAATACTTTAGCTCAGTTTTCATGATCGAAGAAGAGGGGAAGGGACCAGAGCTGATGGATAGGAGAACAGAGGCAGGGAGGTGGACACAAGTCATTTTATGGAAAGTAGGGTATTGGAGGAATTAGGTAAATTAAGGATGGACAAGGCAATGGGTCCTTATTTACTACATCCCATGGTGCTCAGGGAAATGATGGAGGAGCTGGTGGCACCACTCACAAAACTGTTTAATCTATCTTTAGAAAAGGGGAAAGTCCCAGGGGACTGGAAAAAAGCTGACATGGTACCATTGCACAAGAGTGGAGGGAAGGAGGAGCCAGGTAACTATCGTCCGGTCAGTCTTAACCTCAGTGGTGGTTAAGCTGATAGTAGCACTCCTAAAAGAAAGATTAATACAGTATCTGGTGGGTGGGGCTCCAAGACAACAGACAGCATGGGTTTATGGGAGGTAGATCATGCCAGATGAACCTGATCAAATTCTTCAACAGGGTGACGGAGGTATACGATTAGGGAAGGGTGATGAATGTGGCCTTTCTGGACTTCAGTAAGGCCTTTGACACTGTCTCTCATGGGAGGCTGGTGAACAAGTTGGGCAGTTTAAGGGTGGGAAGGAAATTAACAAACTGGGTGGAGAACTGGCTAGAAGGCAGAACTCAAAGGGTGGTTGTAAATGGGGCTCACTCCAGGGGGGAAAAGAGTGACAAGTGGAGTACACCAGGGGTCAGTATTGTGTCCAATACTGTTTAACATCTACATTGGGGATATAGCAGAAGATCTAAATGGGAAGGTGTGTCTGCAGATGACACAAAGATCTGCAATAGGGTGGATACACCAGGGGGGTGGAGTGAATGAAGGAGGATCTGATCAAGCTGGAGGAGTGGTCAGGGAGGTGGCAATTGTGCTATAATATGAAAAAATGCAAAATAATACACATAGGGCACAAAAATCCAATGGCAAGATACACACTGGGAAGGGAGGAGCTTGAGGCAACAGAGCAGGAGAGGGATCTGGGTATTGTAATTTCAGATAACCTAAAGGTGGCAGATCAGTACAATAAGGTGGTGGGTAAAGCATAAAAAATGCTGGCATGCATAGGAATGGGTATCACAAGTAGGAGGAGGGAGGTGATTATGCCACTATAAAGGTCCATGGTTAGACCTCACCTAGAGTCTGGGGTACAGTTCTGGAGACCTCACTCACGGGGAGACATAGATAGCGTGGAGTGGGTCCAAAGAAGGGCAGCCAAAATGGTGCAGAGCTTGTACAAGAGGCCATATGAAGAAAGGCTGGAAGAGCTCAACCTGTACACACTAGAAACAAGGAGAGAAAGGGGTGATATGATAGAAACTTATAAATAGAGACCCGTGAAATTATTCTTATTTTTTATCATTTTTCTTTTTCTGAAATTTTTTATTTCTTTTTATTCATTTAAAATTTAGTTTTATTTCTTGTTATCAAGTTCACATTTATGAACTGCCTAAAAATGACCATATACACAGTAGAAATGACATTCCTAGTATACTGCATTGCATTAAGCAGCATGATGCTATAGTCTTGTAAGGTTTTGTGAATTAAATAATTCCACTGTCGCTTCCTTATGGACCATCTCTGTGGTAACAACAGAGCCTAAACAATGGTAACCAGCTATAATAGTGCTACAAGAATAGCAAAAAAAGGCAACATTTTTACTGCGTTGTTCTGAGCCACTATGTTCTGACACAGTGCCCTAAAGAACAACTGCTGCAAGCATTTATTTAGTTTTTGCCCCCACGAAAAGCAATTTGTCTACTTTATTCATGTGTTTGTTTTTGTTTTATTATTTTTATATGCTGAATTTCTTATTTCTTTTTATTCATTGAATTTCTTGTTATTTCGTGTTATACCTTGAATTTCTTATTTCTTATTTAAAAAAAACAGAGGTCTCTACTTATAAATATTTGAGGGGAATGAACAAGGTAAGGGAAGGGACTGTGAAGACACAACTAGGGACACAGCTTAAAACTGGAGGAGGTAAATTCAAAGGAAATGTGAGGGAACAATACTTCACTGAGAGGGTGGTGGGTCCCTGGAATAAGCTGCCCGAATGGGTGGTGGGAGGAAACCCAGCTGGGGAGTTCAAGAGGGCATGGGGTAACTACATGGGATTAAGCAAGAGAGAAAAGGGTAGGAGTCCATTAGGGATCAGGGAGACTGGTGACTGCACTGGGAGGGGGACAAAAAAGAGGGGAATGAGAGGAGAGGACAGAGGAATCTATGGGGAGGTAAAGGGGCAGACTAGGTGGGCTTATGGGTCCTTTTCTGCTGACATGTTTCTATGTTTCTATATGCAATTCAGAACTTCCATCCTCTGCCTGCCGAAGCTATGATAACTCCTCCATCATCCTGGGATGTGCATACTGCTTACAAGCAATCGGTCGGTCAGCCACATCATACTGCACACAAGCAAGAGACCCGTCAGCCACATCATACTGCTCAGTAGCAACTGACCTGTTGTCCATATCATACTGCTCATAGCTGTTTGGCCTTTTGGCCCCATCGTACTGCTCACAACTATCTGGCCTGTTGGCCACATCATACTGTTCACAAAAATTCAGCCTGTTGGCATCATTACACTGCTCATAATCATTTAGCCTGTTGGCCACATTATACTGCTCATGGAAATCAACCTGCTGTCCATATACTGCTCATAGCTGCTCAGCCTCTTGGCCATATCATGCTGCTCATAAGTAATTGACCTGTCATCTACTGTATATCATACTTGTCATAGCTGTTTGGCCTGTTAGCCATGTCATACTGCTCCAAGCACTGGCCTGTCAGCTGCATCATACTGCCCAAGCACTCAGATGTCAGCTAGATCTACTGCTTTCAAGTATTAGGACTGTTGGCTAATACTGTCAGATGATACACTGTATATCGGACATTCAGTTTAGCTTTTTTTTTCTATTTATGCCTCCTTCTCACCGCCTCAGCTCTGGTCTTCCTCGAGAGCACATGGAGTCATCCCCCTATTGCACACAACCTACCTGGCCATCCTCCGTCACCCATGTAGCCTCGGTTGTACCCTCCCAGGCGGGGATGGGGCAGGCCCCAATGCCCTGACACAGAAGTAACGTCAGTCGAGAGGATGCCAGGAGGGCAGCCATAAATCAGGGGCAAACTCCTGGTGCTCCATTTCCACTGGAAATGAGAGACATTTCCCTGTTTTCTCTGGGGAGTGGCTGGTGCCCTGACATCAAGGCATATCCAACATCTGCCACTCCCCCACTCCTTCTCTCTCCTCCACAGTGCCTGCTGTATCTCCAGCCTCTGCCAGAGATCAGCAGAGCACCGAATCTGGACTCCTGTCCCTCCCTGGGAGAGGAGAGCTGTCCTCCAGATGCTCTATCCTCTCCCTTCCCTGCCGATCCCCAGCAACCCAGGCTCGCTCCCGAACCCAGATCGCCGGCCCAGTTTACCTTTAAGTCCATCTATCCTAGGTCATACTTATCCAGTTCAGCAGTTGAAGCATTCCTTCAAGACCTGAGAAATTTATTCCTCAAGGACCACCCTCAAGGAAGCCTGTAGTAGCCAGCCCAGTGGTGTGGAGGGTTGCGGCATTTGCGCTTTACCTCCTGCCACACTGGTGACTCATGTTCAGTGATGAGCATGGGTTCCTGGGGGTCAGCTGGGAAGGGAAAGGATTCAGTACCCGACAACTGCTCTCCTTTCCCGATGGGGACTGCCTCCTGGTGAAGGCCAGGTGGTAGTGCAGGTCTAGGAGGGCAGCAGAAGGGAGGGCTGCTAGACTCCAGGGCATGCGCACACCTCTACACACACACCCATCTATGTGGCACACCAGTGTGGGGATTGGGGAGCAAACCGGGACAAAGCCTATGCCCCCCCTCATATGTGACCTCTCTTGGAAGCTTGTAGTCCATGCCCTATATTGCAAGCTAATAACTCTCTTACAGGAGGAAGTCTTTGGCTCACTAACAGCCTTCTTTGGATTCCTAAGACCTAGGGAATGTACTGTCTTGTCCTTGGCTGCATTCAATAACACTATCCACTTGTCTAATCAGTTCAGAGCTGCCATCTCTCACACCAAAAATAAATGACTCCCCCATCATTTCAAGAGCTTGAAATTATGTAACAATAAATCTCAGCCTTGCTTCTGCTGCCATCTGGGATTCTCTAGCTACATTAAAAAGACTGCCTACAGAGTAGCATGGAAGGAATACACTACCTTCTGCACCCTTCAAAACGTAGACTTTCTGCAATATTCTGTTCCTCATGTTCTTGCATTTGCATCCTTCTGCTTTCAAACATTTAGCTTGACAGCCCAACAATCAAACAATATATCTCATGCATACCATTTACCTTGTTGTTATCCATCCCTATACCACATGCTCCTACTTATCCTAGCAATCCAAAGATTTGAAAAAATCTACTTCTCAACATCCCTCAAGGAAACCTACGGATTGCAACCTATATTCTTCACCAATGGGCTTCTTAAAAAAATGAGTTTTGGACCATTTCCAGATCTTAATGTTCAAACAACCATGACATTAGCCTTTTTTGCATTCCTAAGACCTGGAGAATGTACCTCTTCTTCTGTCTTCAATCCTGCAATTCACCTAACAAAGAACAGCTTCAAGAAAGCATCAGCAAATCACTTTACCTTTACTTTATCAAGATCAAAATCTGACAGAAGTAAGAAGGGGTCCACATATCCTATTTCACAACCAACTTAGCTTGGCATCCGATTCAAGTCTTCTACCAACTACAAACTATGGACAGACATCCTGATTCTACTCATACTCATGGCTACTTCCTGGCTCATCCTTCATGTCAGAGTGTTGCTATTCTTGTCTGGGTCTCCAGTCCTCACCTATTTTCCAGTCAGTCATTCATGATTGCAGCAGTCATCTCTGCTTCAGGAGAACATACCAGTTCACATCGTTAGGAACATGGTTCACTCATATCATCCTGCTTGAAACCTAGACATCAAAATTAAACTGCCGAGCTTATCAACAGCTAGCCTCAGAAATTTTAGAAGCCTGGAGTGAAGGCTAACCTCATAACCTTGGTTCCCTGAAGGTTTACCCCAGAGGGTTATTTTTCTCTCCTCTGTGTTATTGAGTCTATTCCGTGAGTTGGAGGAGGTGGGTTCTGCTACATTTCACTTTGGTCCTTTGGCTCTTTTAGCTACCAATTTCTTTTATCCTCAAGAAACTTCTCCTGGCACCTCTACCAAAGGTGGAACTCTAGAGGAAAGAGACAAGCCAAAGTACTGTGATACTCAAAGTAACATTGCACTAGCACTTACACAACTGGCTGTCACACATTGAATTGAAAGGTTTAACCTGTAATCCAGTGTGTGACTGACAGACTCCACCCCCCCTGCCATACATAAGCCACTCACTCGCACACCTCCTCTGCCTAGTGTTTTTCATGACCACCTCCTACCCCTCCTCCTTCTTCTCTGCTGCTCTCCCTACACCTCCTCTGCCACCTCCTGCCTCTTCTCCTTCTTTGGTGCTCTCCCTACACCTCTTCTGCCTAGTGTTTTTCATGATCACATCCTGCCCCTCCCCCTTTTCCGATGCTGTCCATATGGTGTGGCTCTTTTGAATATCAATTTCCTTTAGCCTCAAGAAACTTCTCCTGGCACCTCTACTGAGGATAGAAATCCAGAGGAAAGAGACAAGCCAAAGTAACTCTCAAAGTAACATTGCACAAACACTTACACAACTGGCAGCCACACATTGAACTATCATTTTAGATGGGCATTACACATACAGAACTGACTGAAGACACTGGCAGACACCTGAGATGTGATTTTTTTGAGGGGGGGGTTACTTTTATTTACTAATTTTACTGGGCAGTAAGTGTGTGCCAGCTGGCAGCTGGACATGGCATGGGGTCATAATGTCACAGATGATACTGTGCATATGACCACTGCTTAAAAGGAAACAGCATGCAGCAATGATAGACAGCTGTTCTTCACCCCCCCACACACCCCTGGTACTAATATAATCAACTCTGAGGTGGTTAGGACACTGGGGCAAGAAATAAAAAATTAACACTAAGAGATTCCCTACCACGGAATCAAACCATGATTCCTCCAACCCATGCACTGCAGGGTCAGGTGCTCTAGCCACTTCACCATGGGAGTGGCTTGACTGACCACCTGACTGGCATTGGCTAAATACACTTCCTCCTTACTGGTGAGTGACAGAGGATAGTGATAGCATTACAACTCTGATATTCCCCTGTCGCTGTACTCCCTTACATGCTACCTGTAATGTGCTCCTGCTCTACGTGGATTAGTGTGCGTGGTTATCACCCAGTACCACTGGAAGTGCCTTGCCACTGGTAGCTGGCACCTTGGTGGCATCCCATAAAAATGTTTAATAATTCTTCTTCATTCACACTGATAACCTCATGTTTCTTTTTGTGGCAGTTTCAAACTCTTTACATTTACCCAAGTTGCAGGCTTGTCTACAGCTCTTACTTCTTCCCACACCTGAGTCCTGAAGCAGCCTTTTGCAGTGTGATCTGGGCAGTGGGTGACAAGTGTGTGCCAGCTGGCAGCATGCCTGTGCCTGGCTTTGTGACTGGCAGTTGGCACCTCGGTGGCATCCCATAAAAAAGTGAAAAGTAAAATAAAAACACTTCTCAACATTCCCTCAAGTTGCTGAAGGTCATTCCTCCTCCAGAGTCCTGAAGCAGCCTATGTGTGTGTGTTGTCCTGAGCTGTAGCATTGCAGTGTGATCTGAGCAGTTTGTACCAAGTGTGCATCAGCTGGCAGCATGCTGGTACTCAGCCCTGATAGATGGCACCTTGGTGTTATCACATCAAAAGTAAAAAAAAAAATCTCCACATTCCCTCAAATTGCTGCTCCTCCAGAGTCTGAAGCAGCCTGTGTGTGTTGTCCTGAACTGTGCTGCTGCAGTTTGATCTGTGCAGTGAGTAGCAAGTGCGTTCCATTTGGAAGCATGTTGGTGCCTGGCCCCTGTTAGATGGCACCTTGGTGGCGTCCCATAAAAAAGTAATTAAGAAAAAAATGTTTTCTTTTTGTGACAGTTTTTAAATTGAAACTCTTCACATTAGCCTAGAGTTGCTGTGGTTCCTTCCTCCTGATCCCTGGAGCAGTGTGTGTGTGTGTGTGTGTGTGTGTGTGCACGTATGTGTGTGTGTTCCTGAGCTGTGCTATTGCAGTATGATTTGGACAGTGGGCAGCAAGTGTGTGTCAGCTGGTTGCAAGTCAGTGCCTGGCCTCTAGTAGGCAAAAGCTTGATATGTGATTTTTTTGGGGGAGTTACTTTTATTAACTAATTTTACTGGGCTGTAAGTATGTGCCAACTGGCAGCAGGGCAGTGCCTGGCTACTGGCAGCTGGCATCTTGGTGGCATCCCATTAAAACATTTCAGTAATTCTTCTTCATTCACACTGATGATTTCACATTTCTTTTTGTGGCAGTTTCAAACTCTTTACATTCACCCAAGTTACAGGCTTGCCTGCAGCTACTTCTTCCATCATCTACATCCCGAAGCAGCCTTTTGCAGTGGGCAGCATTTGTCTGCCAGCTGGCAACATGTTGGTGTTTGACCAGGTAGTTGGCATCTTGATGGTATCCCATAAATAAAGTAAAACAAATGTTTTTAAAAATAATTCTCTACGTTTCCTCAAGTTGCTGAAGGTCATTCCTCCTCCTGAGTTCTGAAGCAGCCTGTGTGTGTATTGTGTGTGTGTGTGTGTGTGTGTGTGTGTGTGTGTGTGTGTGTGTGTGTTGTTTTGATCTGTGATAAAGCAGTGTGATCTGGGCAATGGACAGTAAGTGTGCAACAGCTGGCAGCATGCTAGTGCCCAGCCCTGGCAGATGGCACCATGGTGGCATCCTATAAAAAAGTAACAAAAAAAAGAACCATTTCCTGACCCTGAAGAACTGGTGGAAGAAGAGGAGGAGGGTGATGATATGGAAGCAGCCAACAGTAGCCCACCTATTAGGCAACATCCAAGAGTGCCAAGAGAAAAGACCAAACCAATGATGTAATTGGTGAGGGATTTCTTTCAAGTGGACAAAGAATCCCAAGACAGGTTGAGTTGGAGTAAGGAGGTAAGATGGCTAGAAATATCTACCATGAAAAGCCATTTGCTGAAGTCCCATAGATCTCAGTATGAGAAGGCATGCCAACCCATGGCATCAGCAGCAGCAGCACCACCACCATGTAGTGAAGCTGATGATGAGAACAATGATGGACAGGGAAGGGGAACATTAGGAAACCTGTTAGAGAGGTGGAGGAGAAAGGAAGTCTTTCCATTGACTCCCACATCTCTGAGGGACAGCAAATCCCCAGCTTTTTCCATCCCCAGTGGTGGCAAACATAGGAGCCCACTGTCATGTCCAGGAAAACCAAAAGCACTCAATTCTTACTGGTCAAGTCCCTGAAAATGGGCCAGAAATATAAAGCCAATTGACCTGAGGCAAAAAGTTAACAAGAGCAATTATGGATATGCTAGCCACTACTTGCTGCCATTCTCCTTTGTGAGTGATGCAGGTTTTCTATCGCTAATGCAGGTTGCAGTGCCAAGGTATCAAGTGCTCAGCTGTAATTACTTTTCCACAGTGGCTCTTCCTGATTTGTATCAGACTGTCTACAAGACTGTGCCTCATGCCATGAAAGCATAATTTGTTCCAGCTGTTCACATCACCACAGATATGTGGATCAGTGGTTAGATGACTGATTGCAATTCAGTGGCTGCCCATTGGGTCAATTTCCCCTCTTTGTACCCCTCTTCTTCCTCCTCCTCTTCCTCCTCTAGGTTAAGTGCCAACAGCAGCAGTAAAAGCCGCAAGTCATTGGACCCACCCCCCCAACCTCCTCATGCAGGCAGCTTTTGTATTGCTGGCTTTGACAATGACCATCATGCAGAATACTTGTTACATTTCCTTCAACAAACATTTAATGAGTGGTTGACACCACACCCTTTAACGCCAGGTTTTATTATATGAGATAATGCAAAGAACATTGTAAAGGCAGTTGGCAGTGGGGATTTGTTCCATGTTTTGTTCACTGTATAAATCTGGTAATTTATGGATTTCTAGGTGAGGAGGGCAACGCTGAGCGGACATGTGCAGGTCTGGCCAAAAAAGTCTGTGGTCATTTTAGTCATTCTGTAGAGGCAGGGAAGCTGTTACAGAACAATCAGCAGTGGAACCATCTTCCCCCTCCACCACACAAGATGTGGCAACAAGATGGAATTCTAGCTATGCTGCATTACATGATAGAATGGCTGCTAGAACAACAGGCTATGCACCAGAATGCCATTGAGCATGGTATTGGCAACAGGAGAGGTAAACATCAGCCTAAATCAGTGGCACCTGATGGAGACCCTCTGCACTGTGCCAAAGCCCTTTGAGGATGCAGCTGGTATAAGCCAGGTACTCCCCCTCACTGCCCACATTAACCTGCAACTTCTTTATATGAAGAGTCAATGTGAGGAAAAGGAGGATACTACTGCTCTCAATCTAGTAGAAAAGATACAATTACATTTCTGGAATGACATAAGCATTTGAAAAATGCATACAGATGATCAATACACTGTGGCCACTCTTTTGGACCCTCAGTTCAAAGACACATTTGAGACATTCCATGATGCCCGAGGATGCTGTAGGGATCAACAGTCCTATAAAGCCTGTGTTATCCATTTGGTCTCTGTACATATGGCACAAAACAAGAACAGGAACATAGAGCAGAACAACACTCATCATCATCCCTTGCAATTGCATTTACAGTCCAGGCAGAGGAGAGGGAAGAAGGAGACGAAGGGTCCCAATGTGTTTCCACTGCTACTAATGAACACAACAGGAGTCACTCATTTTTGTCTCCATGTCAACCTGCTACTACTGATGCTGCAGCAGCACCCCCCAGAAAGACAGCCATTGATGACAAACCATTATGGACAAAACTATTTAACTATGGCTTGATGAAAAAGCATGGCAAGTCATTTTCTGACACAGTGGTACCAGAGGTGCCAGCAACAAAATGGTAATGGATTATCTGGATGATGACATGTCACTGGTAGACAGCCATAAGTCTCTGTTGTACTAGTACCAAAAAAGACTATTTAGCCCTCTTTATCACAGGTAGCTGCTGAACATCTCAGCTGCTCACCTGCAAGTACATACTCAGAGAGAATTTTCAGTGCTGCAGGTAATATTGTCACCAACAGGAGAACATGCCTTTTGACTCAAAATGTAGAGATGCTTACTTAAAAAAAAATAATGTGCCCCTTTCTTCAAGGCCCTTTTTGCCATGGTTTATGGAGAACAAATATCTTACACTTCCAGCTGGATTAAAGACAGAGGAGGATGTTGAGGTGGATGGGAAGGGCTTCTGTGTCACTTAGTTTTTGGAACCAGTAGCCTGCACACACACTGTGGGATGCTGCACTGTTGATTTTACTAAGCCTTCTTCAGATTAATGTTTTGTGAAATTGTTCAGTCCCACACAAGCTGAATAAATAATTTCTGTGACACCATTGCCAAGGAAGCTAGTGTGTATGACACATTTCCATGACATAATGGGAAGCCTTGCCAATGTGTGGCACTCTCCCAATGGGCACACAATTTATGGAGCCAGTAGACCACACTGTGGTATGCTGCATTATTGTCTTCACTCAGACTTCTTCAGATTAATGTTTTGTGAATTTTTGCCAGGTCTACACGGCTGAATAAATATGTTTTGGGGAAACATTGCCTATGAAACCAGTATGTATATGTACAACATGTATGCATGGCATAACCATAAGCCTTGTCCACATGTGGCACTGTTTCAATTGGTACACAGTTTTGGGAACCAGTACCCCACACTGTGGGATACTGCATTGTTGTCTCCACTTGGTTTTCTTTGGGTTGACGTTTTGCAAATTTTTGCCAGGCCTACTCAGGCTGAATAAATAATTTTTGGGTCAATGTTGCCCATGAAACCAGTGTGTACAACACTTATCCATGATATAAGTAACTGGAAGCCTTGTCTATGTGTGGCACTGTTCTAATGGACACACAGCTTTTGGAACCAGTAGTCTATGCTGTGGGATCCTGTACTGGCATTTTGTGGGCATACATAGGCCTTACAATTACAGCCATTTTATTTTTAGCATTTTTAGCCATGTATTCTTGTTTATTACTAATATTGTCCACATTTAACACTGACTAAATGGGCACAGTTTTTGGAACCAGTATACCCTTAGTGTGGCCCACTACATCATCCTGTAGTTTGGAGTGCTTTATCAGCAATTTCATTGTCAACTGATGTTACAGCAACTGCTTTATGTCGACTGCATTTGTGGTCAGCATAAAGGGAGTCACTGCAGACTTTGTTTTCTTCAGGGGGCTTTGTCCCCCAAATCCCACATGCAGGGGGCTCTGCCCCCAGCCCCCACTACTATAATAATCAACTCTGAGTCAGAATTGTTTTGGGGTGGGGATGAAATATCCCCACAAAGTAGTGCCAGGGTCCTGTGCCGACACTACAGAAACCTGGTGCTGTTGTTGCTGTAGTGTTGTTTGCTGTAAAGTTGTTGTGGTAGCGACGGTATACTGGAAGGGATATATCGTGTTTAGTTTTTAAGCTATGTAAGTTTAAAAATTGGGTTTTGAGTTAATGTCAGGCATGTGCAGAATGAGATTGATATTTTGAATGTAAATTTTTGCTGTTCTGTAGATAAATTGCTATAAAGCTTTACATTCTGAAACTTGGTGTGGGTAAGTAGTTTAATCAGATATGAATTCTTATAGGGTTTGGGAGTGAATGGTCTGTTTAATGTTTATATATTTATGTTAAAAAAATTGAAGGGAATCAGTAATAAAGACTGAGTTTAGAGATATGGCTTAAGATCAGTATCTGTTCTTTTTCATTGATTTTTTTTGTACGCATTAAAAAAACACTATATAAGTTTAAATTGTGACTGTTGGTGTTGGTATGTAATTTGATCTGAAATAATTTATCAGGTTCAAGAAGGCTGCATTTATTATAGTTTTAAGGTTTAGTAGGGTGATTGGTAAATATCCTGGTCAGTAAAAATAGTGTTTCACAGGATGAATACATTTCTGCATACAGCATCTCTTTAATTGGGAACAGGGCACAATATCAAAGAAACCAGAGCAATATGCTTAAAATAGATTTAGAGTAGTACAATGAAAAACTTAAGGAATGGGCATTGTCATATGTCTGTATGTCACTTGTCCTCATGTGTTAACTTAGTGCAGGTTCAGGTATAGACAATGATTTTGTCTGCCTGGATACAGTATCCCTGCATTAAAAACAGCAGACACTTTAATAGACAGAAAGTACATATCCGAATCAGCACTGTGAGACAGAAAAAGCAGTTTGATCAGCTTTGAATGTATAATACAATTTTCGTATGGGGATCCTATTAGGTACCAGTGGTGTGTGTGACCATAAGTAGATCAATTAGTTCAATGCTTCCAAAAATAAAAGGACACAGGCACCAGATGTTAACAAACGGGGATATGGTTTTCATGTAAATTTTACCAATGTTATAAACTATAATAATTGATTGCCAGAAATATGGGTAACAAAGCATGATAACTCCAATTTAAAAGCATAATGGATAGGTGTGCCACATAATTAATCCCATAACTGATCCAATAAAAGATACAATATCAACATTGGGAACCATTCCTGGAATTGACAGGCATGCTGCATAAATAATGGTATCAGACCTGATAAGAGATACGATATCAGTATCAGAAAATTCATGGAAACACTTCTCTGTGAAAATACATGAAATTGTATTGGTAAATATGTTGAGGCTGCAAAAAAAAAAAAAAAGACAGTTGAGAATCAGAAGACAAGGATACATTATATACACCTGTCAATATTCTAAACATTTCAAACATTTCAACTAGACAGATATTTAAAAATATTTTAAATTGCACTTGTCTTAACAGTGTGTGGCAAAGCTTGAGTGCTGGTACCTGTGCTTGGTAATGGTGCCACGATGTTGGGCAAGATATTCAGCCTGCCTGCAGTGAAACTACATGCCAGTTTTCTTTCTGTGGTGATGTTTGATTGACAGGTGTTGATTACGACCTCTTGGTTGTAACCACGTATATCAACCAGAAGGTTATAACTGGAGATAAATGTGTCTTTATCTGTATGTAAAAAATTATCACCATTAATTAGAGTATTTTTTTTCATTTGTAATTTATAGTATTTTTCAGTTTTTTCTCCCCTCCCCCCAGAGTCATGGCATACATGTGCGTGTACGTAAGCACACACATCAGGATCCAGTGGCCCCATCCACCCCTCCCCAGACTTGCATCACCACTCCAACCGCTGCACTGCCCACTGGACCACCACCCAGTGAGAGTGGGATTACAGCAGAGTGGGCATCCAGCCCTTTGAAGGGGAGCACCACAGCTTGATCCTGCTCCAACCATCCCCCTGAACCAGCTCCCTGGTGACCCGATGTCATTCCTGAACCTAGGCCACCAGTGTAATGTGAGATAAGGTGCCAGCACCTCAACTCTCTGAGCCACCGGGCTGGCTGCTATTAAAGGGTATTTTACTTATTTTGTTGAAATTAAAATTGTAACAGTTACTTACTGAAATACTTTGAATGGAATGGGATTTTCTACCATAAGAATGCCATAATTCCGTTGGATTATTAAGAAGCAGTATAGCACAGCAGTTAAGGGCACTGAGCACCAAACCTGTACTGACATTAACACAGTCGGTTCTGCCACATGAGGGACTTCAGGTTCGGTGGTTCCTAGGGAAGTGAGTACTAACAGCAGAGATGAGAACAGGGCAGAGGTCCAACAAGCATCAAGTGCTGTGGTATGTGAGACCTTAATAAACACACACACACACACTGTCTCTTTCTTACGTGCATGCACGGTAACAGGCATGACTGCACTATTATACTGAAACCAACAAGTATAGGTAATACGTAGATGATCTCTTACCTGGGTACAGGGATCCTGGGCTAGGAGCCTTGAAGGATGACATCCCTCAGATCTGCAAAATAAAATATAGAGTAAGGGGTCACAAAGAATCTGTAGTTTTTGGGGAGTAAATAGGAAGGATAGGACAGGAGAGTTGTAGAGTAATACTTATCTGATAGTAAAGGAGTCAGCGTCCTGTCAGACCTGTTAAAAAGAAAAATAGGGTAATATGGAGAAAATACAGTAGCGAGAGCAGAGACAGAGAGAGGAAATGGGGTATAGGGCAGCACAGGAGTTAAAAAAGGGAGCTTTAGATAAAAAGTTACAGTCAGGATATTTATTCATTTATTTATGTAGTTTTTGTTGACTGGGTAACTGCACTAGGCAAATTCTGCCTATTTTCATGCACATCCTGCGGGAAGGGGATACAGATGAATGCCAACTGACCTTGAACCAGATTAAGCTGTTGGTGGCATTTTTAGTGAATGGGTGAAATTTGGCCGGGACACCAGAGAAATTACCCTACTCTTTTCCAACGGGTGGCACTGTTCAGTCGAGAAAGAGTTTGGCCAGAGGGAGGATGATAGTGGAGGAGGTCGGGCTGCCAAAAGCCTGCATCAAGTTTGCAGTGAGGGGAATAGTACAGCTGGGAAGCACTCGTGCGATGGCCAGCAGTGCGTACCCCATCCCTCACCATCTGGGGCGATGAACAACAGTGCTGTAGACACTGGTAGACAAGTGACGTCTGCAGCCCCTAATGAAGCAGACTATCAGCCGGATGGCTTAAGAGAGAAGAACACAGTTTTCCAGTAGAAGTGAGCAATATGCTGGAAGAGAAACACCACAACCTGTAGCGAGTGGCTGATGAATTCAGATTGGCATAGCTAGATCAGAAGAGGAATTAAAGAAAAGGAAAAGGCCCAAGTTTGACTCACCTATGGCAACTCCAGTCGCAGGCCTGAAAGTGTTTATTTTTGCTACGGGGTGAGACAACACAGAGGAAGCAACTACTTTCCAGGTTCCCAATCTGCAGATGAGTGACATACAGCTGCAATGGCCCCCAAAGACTGCCCTAGAATGTGTGGATCAGGTCAGTGGGATGCAGATCCCAGGATCCTGCTTCTGGGGTCTTTAGGTGTGGTGGATGGTGATTGAACAGTCACTGAGACACAAGATGCACAATCTACTTAGTATCAGGGGGTGACATCCCCTACCACACATAGTAAACCTTTACAAACACCAGAGATTTCTGTTAATACATCTTCACAAGGGCAATTTCCGGTGAACCCAAATGTGTATGCAGAGCCTGTATTGCTGGGCTCTGTTTCATTTTCCCCTCCAGAAGTCTTGTCCCAAGAAGAGTTTTTTGATGCACCCAATTTGGCAAAGGAACCTCTACCCCATGTACTGAGGGTGACCAGGATCCTGCCCCCCCACAGAGGTTGATCCTCCTACTTTAACAGAACCTGCACCCACTTATGCAAGCCTTTTCCGTAAACCAGTCTCTCTAGCAAAGAAAAGAAATGCTGTGCTATTGAGATATCTGGGACCCACTGATAATATGCCAGACCATTTTTATGTAGGGAACATTCTGATTAGACAGATGTTGGGTTTTTCCCCAAGTGAGGTATGTGCTCTGATTCACACCCCAGGAGATAACACCTATGACGTTAGTTTCAGACCTCTGACATTCTGAACAGATTCTGGATGAAATATGCGCTTTTAAAAACAAATCTAGCATGGTCCCACATTCAGGCCATATCTCTCACAAAACAGCCCTTAAAGGTAATTACTATTCTTTCTAGGAATTAAGGTGTGAATGTGGTGGATATTACCTATTGGCTTGAGAAAAAAATGCATTATTCAGGGCAATCCTGAACCTATTTTTGATTCAGAGGGTTTCTGGAATGGGGGATGGGGCTGCACAATAAATCTGACACAAACTGAGGATGGCCTACAACACCTCCCCAGCTACTTCTATTTAGGCCAAGACAAAGGTTTTATTTTCTATCCAGGACAACCCTGCCACTGCTATAAATGTGGCTCTAGTAGATATTTAAGCAGAACATGTGACACACTGAAATGCACTCAGTGTGGAGAATTAGAACATCTTATGTCCGACTGCCACCACCCAGCTAAATGTGTTCTTTGTGAAGATAGCCACTCCTTTATGGATTGTCCCTGGGCCACCCATAATGATACTAATGGGGGATTACTGCATACAAGATTTTTGTACCAACACAGCTGTGAAAGCTGCTCAGCATCAAAGGGGCACCCCCCTTTGGGAGAAAACATTCTCTGGTTACATCAGGTCACACAGAGCTGCCTCCTGCGGAACCATTACTGTCAAATCAGGCTGAATGTGAGCCTACAACTAACCTTCCCCCTTTAGTACAGAGCACTTTGACTGGGGCTCCTGCTGCAGATATGACAACCATGCCCCCTCCATCACCAGAGGAGACCTTCACTATGGTCACAAACAGACGTAGGAGTTTGCAGAAAAGAAACACAGCCATGATGACATCAGACACCCCTCAACTCCCCCTGTGCAATACATACACTGCATTACAAGAGGAAATGCCCGATGCAGGGATGGAATCTGATTCCACTTCTGTCTAATCCTCTCAGGCTGAGGGGGTTCTGATACAGAACAACCAATTGAGGACTTGAATAAAGTAAAAAAAAAATCTCAAATGGGCTCTAGGAAATGGGTTAAGGAAAAATAAGTTTCTTCTGAATGCCTGTTTATAGTGTTTCTCTATGGGTATTGCTTGGTCCTTTCTGCTTTGATGAATGGTCTGTATAATATTACTGTTGCTTCTCTCAACGTTAAAAACATGCAGTCAGAGAAAAAAGGCTTTTGATTTACTCATTATTTGAAAATGGTCTACAAGATGTGGTATTTTTACAAGATACTCAGTTACACACTGTGTTAGAAAGATGGTACAGGCCTCTATTGGGTGGAAATGGGGAGTATCTTATTGGTCCATTGGGGAAGAGGCATGTAGTGGGGTGGGTATATATGTAAACAACCCTTTTGTCTATTTAATACAAATGCTGGATATGGTTCCAGGTCAGGCACTGATGCTTGATCTTGTTCTCTGTGGGTTACAGTGTTGTTTTATAAATGTCTACGCACCTCGGTCAAAAGCTACTAGACTAGACCTGTTTCATGCTTTGCAGCCCTATTTATTTACTTCTACATTGGCTGCCACAGATAAGTTGAATGGTACTGAATTCTGCCAGTCAGTGCTGCACTCCACCACTCATCATGCTGCTCATCATACCGCTTAGTACCGCTTGGTGCGGTGCCTGTTGTAATTCTGTGATGGGTTATTGTAGCCTCTTAGTGTAATACATCGCAAATCCATATGGTGGTGACAGCATATTATTTGAGTCCCTGAAGTGCCAGATGTTTTATTTCTCTGTTGTATGTACTCTTAAAACAGTGTACCTTGCTGATGTAAACACAAGCACTTTAATTTAAATGAAACTTTATATTTTTATGAGTGTTCTAAACTTTTGCTAAGATTACTGTGTGACTATTGTGCTTCTCGCACTATCGTGTGAACTGGAGCCCTAGCTGAGCTAGGTAGAGGAGGGTAGTTCGTGATCAGTAGTTCCAGACTACAACTCATTCAAACAGCCTTGTTTTTAGGCAGAAATACTGCTAGGGGGAACAGTTTTAATTTAAAACAGTGTTTACAGCACAAATTTTATCTTTAAACTACTGGAGCTAATTTTCTGATACCCAAGGAATACGAGGCACTTCTGGGTAAATCACCCTATTTAAACAGCCCTGCAGTGAGCATTGAGCCCTTAAAACAGTGTACCTTGCTGATGTAAACACTGGCACTTTAATTTAAATGAAACAATATTTATATGAGTGTTCTAAACTTTTGCTAAGATTACTGTGTGACTATTGTGCTTCTCACACTATTGCGAGGACTGGAGCCCTAGCTGAGCTAGGTAGAGGAGGGTAGTTCCTGATCAGTAGTTCTGGACTACAACTCATTCAAACAGCCTTATATTTAGGCAGGAATACTGCCGGGGGAACAGTTTTAATTTAAAATAGAGCTTACAGCATGAATTTTATCTTTAAACTACTGGAGCTAATTTTCTGATACCCGAGGAATATGAGGCACTTCTGGGTAAATCACCCTATTTAAACAGCCCTGCAGTGAGCAGGGCGAGCATGAAGACACAAGGAAAGACACATGCATTGCGTGTCATGCGTGTCAAGAGTGAAAGCCACATTGAGAGGTTCAGATCTGTAAGTAAAATAACAAGCAATTTAATAAATCTAACCCAGGTTGACAATAACTAAGAACATGGCTGATCTAATAGTTTTAGAGTATGAAATAGATGCTACTGCAAAACAACAAACAACAGACAAAATCCCAAGAAGAGATGTTATCATAACACCTTGGATGGTGAAACAGGCCTAAAATGTAATACCTGTTTTATGCATGCATTATTTGTTTCCTTGCTCCAAACTTCCTTCTATATATGTGACAAATGTATAAGTAACAGTGTCTTGAGGGATGACATAGACAACTTTTACAAGAGATTATCAGTAATTGAACAATACCAAGAAAACCTGAGTAAAATCTCAGAAAATTGTACACATAACAGTACTGCAGAAATTTTGGAGTCTAATATTGGGGTGTGTGATACTGAACCTCTTAAAGAAATAGGAACATATGAGAAAAGGAAGAGAAGAGAGTCAAATGAAAACAGTATATACAGTGAGTCTGAAGAGTGGACTACTGTAACCATTGGTCACAAATCCAAATCCAGACGCAGGGCTATGTGCAATAACATTAGTCTATCTAATAGATTTGAACCCCTGATTGATCTGGAAATGGGAAATTCACTTGTAGAGAGGGGACATGATGATTCTTTACACAGGCAGCCCACTACAACTGATCCAAATGATTCCATGTTGGACATAATAAGTAATGAAAATAGAGTACAAACACCGGGAACAATAATAGATACTACTAATACAGATGGTTAGAATAATAGAAGTGAAGCAGTTCAGTTAAAATCTCTCAAGGATAGTGTCACCATGGATACAACAACAACAGGAAAATTCAAATAGGCAATTTTTCGTATTAGGAGATTCAATTATAAAATAAACTGATAAGATAGTGTGTAGAACAGATAAACATAATATAGCATGTTCCTCATTCCGGGGAGCTGGTATTAAGGATATAAATAAAATGTGTCCAGATATTCTACATAAATCTGGCCACAATCCACTGGTCATTATACATGCAGGCACAAACGACTTGAAGAAACTGTCAATCCATGATATCAAACAGGAGTATATAAATATTGGAAAAACCTTGGTTGAATTTAAATGTGAGACATAGTTTTCAGAGATATTACCAGTTCCTAGAGCAAATTACCATACAACTTGTAAGATTAAAAGCATAAATGAATGGATACGGAAATGGACACTAAAGGATGGTTATAAATCCATACCACACTGGGAAAATTTCAATGATACACCATCCTTGTTCTGCTGGGATGGACTCCATTTGAGTAAACAAGAAGCATATAAATTAGGCAGGACATTTGAGAATATCATACAAAAAAATTAAAACTAGGGAATAAGGGGGATGAGGGTACAAAATTCAAATTTAAATACAACACTAAATCAAAAGTTAACTCAAATACAAATAACCAATGATTAAAAAAAACTGAAAATCTGGAATATCAATGCATAAAGTTTAAATAATATTAAACTAAGTGAACTTAAAATATGAATAAATAAATATAAAATAGATATTACATGTGTAACAGAAACTCGGTGGGATGAGAGTAATAACTGGTCAAATAATATCAAAGGGTTTCAACTTTTCTCCAAAAACCATACTGGAAGAAGGGGTTGGGGAGTATGTTGCTACATATCAGAGTTGATACAGTGTCAAGAAATTAAAATAAGTGACCATATTGATAATGTACCAGAAACTTTGTGGCTAAGTATAATCTTCCCTCATTTGCCAAAAATAAATCTAGGAATCTGTTATAAACCCACAAACAGTAACAGTGTTTACAATAATAATTTAATAGAGGAAATAATTAAACTTTCCAGTCTAAGGGATTTGATGATGTTGGGAGATTTTAACTCTCCAGGTATTAATTGGGACAAACTGAAAGGCACTACTGCCTTTGATAAAATACTGATTGACACCATAACATCACAGGGCTATTATCAATTGGTCGAAGTTCCAACTAGGCTAGGGGAAAAAGCATATTAGATCTTATTATAACTAATACTATTGATAGAATTGATAAAGTAGATATTTTGCCCCATTTAGGAAATAGTGATCACAGTATTGCTGAACGTGCAATCAATATTGGAAAACCCAAATTTAATAAACCAACACTATCCCTTGATTATAAAAAAGCAGACTGGAATAAGATTATTGCAGCATTTAAAAATCTAGACTGGGGAGAAGCATATTGTAAGTTAGGAGTAAACTATATGTGGGAAAACTTTAAACTCAAAATTCAAGAAATAATATTTAATCTTATTCCCAAGCGTAAAGGCAACAATAGTAAAGGTCATATTCCATATTGGTTCAAAAAAGACATTAAGAAACAGATAAGAAGGAAAAATAAAGCATTTAAGAAATACAAAAAATGGTCCAACTGAAATCAATCTAAATAAATACAGAAAGCAACAGAGATTGCTTAAAACTACCATTAAAAAAGGAAAAGTTAAATTTGAAAATAAGTTAGCAACTAGTAAAAATCATAAAGCATTTTATGCATACATAAATAATAATAAACAAAAAGGAAAGATTAACTCAGAGTCTGTAAATGGTGAAACAATAGGAATAATAAAGAAATAGCTGGTAGTTTTAATAATTATGTTGTGACCACATAACAGGAATATAACTCTAAGATAATTGTTCCAAGGGTAATTAATCAAGAACCCTTTAGTATCAGCTGTGATATGGTGAAAAAGGAATTATTAAAATTAAGGACATCTTCTTCTTCAGGCCCCGATAATATTGACATGATTGTATGGAAAAATCTTTCAGACGTAATAGTAGATCCACTGATTAAAATATTTAACAAATCACTTTTAACTGGTGTGATACCCTTGGACTGGAAAAAGGCTATAGTGGTGCTAATTCATAAAAAGGGAAACAAATCAAGTGTGACAAATTACAGACCAATTAGTCTGACATCTATTTGTTGTAAGATACTGGAGAGATTAATTAAAAATATTATCTAAGAGGAGGTAATAAGACTAGGGTTGCAGGATATATCACAACACAGTTTTAGGAGAGGGCTCTCCTGTAATACAAATGTATTAGCCTTCTATAACCATGTTAGTTACAAACTAGATAAGGGTAAACCAGTCAATGTAATGTTTTTGGAATTAGGAAAGACATTTGACACGGTCCCCCATCATAAATTAATCAATAAATTAATGGAACTTGGTTTAAACAAAAATATTATAAGGTGGATTGGAAACTGGTTATCCAATAGGACACAAAGGGTACCTATTAATACAGTTCTTGCAGGTGAGGGGAGGGTGACCAGTGGGATTCCCCAGGGATCGGTGTTGGGCCCATTATTATTTGGACTATATATCAGTGACATGAGTAAGGGGGTGAACTCCTACATAACTAAATTCACTGATGACACTAAAATAGGGGGAGAAGTTACGACATTAAGCGATTATAAAGAACTAAGGAAGAGTTTAAATAAAATAGAAATTTGGGGTGAACAAAATGGTATGAAATTCAATGAAAACAAATGCGCAGTAATCCATTTTGGAAAAACTAATCCTAAATATTCACATGTTCTAAATAATAAGATAATAAAGAACAGCACTTGTGAAAGGGATTTCCGTATATGGATACATTCTAGATTATCCTCAGATACACATATTGTTAAAACAATAGGAAAATGTAACAGCATCATCTAGTCTATTAAAAGAGCCTTCATATCAAGGAACAAACAGTGTGTTCTTAAATTGTATAGGACTTATGCACTCCCACATCTTGATTATGGATCTCCGATTTGGAGTCCATATTTAAAGACGGACATATCTAGGGTGGAAAAAGTTCAAAGATGATTGACAAAATCAATAAAAGGCTTAAAAAATATGGAATATGTAGACAGATTATTAAATCTTAATCTGTACTCCTTGGAAGCAAGGCGAATTAGAGGAGACTTATTATTGTTATACTGTATCATGGAAGATAAAATTTTAATGTCACAATGTAATATAACAAGGATTCATAAAACAGTAAATTCTAGATCACATAGTAAACACATTTTTATAAACAGGACAAGAACTAAAAGGCATCAGAACTTCTATAATATACGTACACCCTCAATATGGAATAATTTGCCAAAAAAAGTAGTGGAAGTAACATCATTTGACTCATTCAAAAATGAGTTAGACACATTTCTGTCCTTAAATAGTACAAGAAACATCAACAGATGAGCCCACTAGGAGTGGGAGACAATTGAATGGGCCTAAGGCCTACTTTGTCTATACATACCAGGTTACCAAGTTGTGTACCTGTGCACCAGCAGTGGCATGCAGTAATTCCGTAAATAACATCAGCAAAGTTAGAAGGCTCCCCGAGGACCCACCACTCACCTCCGAAAACTCAGATAATTTACGTTTATGAATATACAGTTCCACCATTTATGTTAACATCAACACATATTGGTGAAATCATGAAGTCTCATGTAGCACAACAATGATATCCCATACTAGAGCCCTGGACCTGGGTTTATTGAAGAAAGGTGAGTGTATGCATATTCAATTTAGGCATGAGGGGTAGAAAAGTGGCAGTTGCTCAGTGGCTAATTCCCAGTTAAGAGGTACACTGATGTGTGAGTATTATATAGGTTTGAGCCCCATGCTCATCTCATCCTGGAGTATTCGGGGGAACAAGTTGCATTTTGCTGAAAATAAATAATTACATTTGATTGAAGGTATAGTTGCAGCCCCCAGCAGAGTAATTAATTCAGTACATGCTTTGCACAGCTCGAGGCTGATGATGCTTGGGGTGCACTCATTCATACTGTCGAGCAGGATATATCTGAAATCCACATCACCTTACCACAAGACAATGCCTCTAGCTTGTATATCAAAGCAATGCAAAAGTCAGGTGCTGTAGTGGAAACGAGTTGAGAGGCAATTTTTTTTTTTGCCTTCGAATCCAACTCTTTAAGCACATCACAGTTCTGACTGCAGGACATGAAATACATAGCCAAAAAATTAAAACAGCTTGCAGATCATGTGGTGCTCACTTTTCACTTGACTGCTGATAATTCCCTGTATGTGAGCAGTGGGTGACTGAGATGTGTGATTACACCGGGAATAATTTCAAGGTAAACTGAGTCACTATTAATGCACACCTTCTCTAAAAGGCACAATTTATAGAAATCTATGTGGGAATTGTGTATGATAATATTGTGACATGACTACAGCTTTTTAATGATGATTGATTAAAGAGCCCTGCTACTGTATTTCAACAGGGAAGTACCATCTTCTCACGCAAATGCAAATGATGGGCACAAACTTCATATTCACTGCAATCAATGTCTGACAGCATGACATGAGAGAGCCTGTGGGGGCAAGTGAGTGGTTGCGATACCTGATTTTGTTTTTGTCATAATGTTTGTCACCAACTGGCAATGCAAATAAAAACAGTGAAATTTATTCAAAACAAGTATAAATTCACGTAAAGGCCAAAGGTTAAATTCATTCGTACATGGACCAAGCATAGAAAAACTATGAATACGGCCAGAATGAAATGAATTTTGCTACTTGATACTTCAGCATTATGACCAAAGTTCACACTTATTTGCAAAGCATGTTAGTGTCAAACATTTTGTGTTGTCTTTGCAACTCAGTATATATAATTTTTTTTTGCTCTCAGTAGCTGAATGTCCTCTATCCTTAGCAGTGGTCTGAGTTTTTTGATGCTCACTTCAAATTGTCCTACAACAATTGTACTGATTTTGAAGGGAAAAAAACTGTTTTATTTATACAAAAAAAAAAAATGCTCCGATCCCACATTTTGAAGTAAGCACAGCAAGTGCATGATATGTGTGTGGAGTGGTTACCTCAGAAATGATAACACATTACCAATGTGCCACACAGAATTGTGCATCTTTTGGATGATCAAAGCTCAGTATATCCATATGTAATCAAGGGATATTGCTTCCACATTCGTATCTCAGTTAAAACATACTACACTATTTATAAATTCCTCTGTTTTAATTGGCTCCTGGCAAGTCTGAAATTGCACCACCTCACTGTTGCTACTGTACTAACATCAACTGCATCTGACATTGGGCCTAACCAAAATGTCAGAACAACGGTATAACTGCAAAAAAAAAAAAAAAAAAAAAAAGAATATGTTTATAGTGATACCCCAAAGTTAAACCAGTATCCCCTGATTAAATATATGAACACATTCAACTTTGATCCACCCATTATGCACAAAATGCCTGAACAGTACTTCATCTGGATGTCCATATTGTAGTGCATTTGAATATCAGCTGTTTATTCTGGTAATCTCCTGGTCACGGTGTTGTGCCCTGCAAATGTTAATTTCATTTTTCAGCTAGAACAAATTTAATTACATATGGTTGCTGTTACATCTCATTAAGCACTATTCATTCATATATTTCTGATACACTTTTCTTTTTTTTCTTTTGCAATTGCATAACGTGTGTTGGGGGGCCTGGTCAATGGAGCTCCAGTGGGCTCCCATCTCCTCGTTGCAACGTACCTGATACCACACTATCTGTCTCATTCTTATGATACAAAATTAATAACTGATATGCACCAGTGCTGCTGCACCTGTCGTGCATTGCATCTGATGGTGACCCACGTGCCAAGTAAGATTTTGCAATTGTATTGTATTCCTGGGGTGCGGGTGGTGATTAAGCCTTCCCTCCCTCCCTCCTAAAGCAGTAAGCACACTTTTTATATGAATGCTGATGATGCTGACTATTTTTGACAATACATCATCAGCGCAATGGCTGCTGTGCTGTGGGCTGTGGCTAAATGAAGAATGAGAAGAAACAGTAAACAACACTGGAATTGGAATGTACAGAAGAGAAGCCTGCAACATCAGTGACTGCCATTCAGTGCTCTTGCCTCTTAAAAAATGCACAAGAATAAAAATTAAAACCAAGACAGCACAATTTTAATACACATATTTTAACACAAATGAAACCAAGCAATCAAATCAATGTTGCAGCTGAGCTGTCACTTCTGTCACAAAATAATGCAAGCAATTAATTCAATGAATTGCTTTACAGTATTTCTTGAGAGGAGTGACAGCTCAGCTGCAACATCGATCTGATTGCTTCAAGCTTATTTAAAAAAATGTCACTCTCTAAAATAATAAAAGTATAAAACATAATTAACATAATAATTTGTAGTTTAAAAAAACGGTCAAATCCAGTAGCAGCATTGAGCAACACTGGCAAGCCAAGATGGTGATCCATCAGTTGCAAAGAGGTACGGTAAAACTCAGTCTCTCTCACTGTGGGGTTTATGCAGCCTACAGGGTTGGTTCTTGTATACTGCCTTGCAACTCTCTGCTGCCTGGTGCTCTCCAAGTAGTGAGAATCACAGCACATGCACCATTCTACACTCATCCCAACCCTGGCTCACACCAAACCCAAAACACTTCATCAGCTGACTGACTCCCTTGGATGGACTGTTGGACTGGCACTTTGTACTATGGTAGCACTGTTTGCAGCTGCTGAACTTAAGTGTTAAACTCCCTTCCTAATGTTTGCTTATGCTCTTAGTAAGCATTTATGCCTATTGTAAATCACAGATTAAGCACCCTGACTGACTCATTGGCACCCCAAGCAGAGTTGGCCAGTTTGGGGCCATAACCATTGTTTTATAATAATACAACATTTTTTCTGAGCCCACAGCAGCAGTGCTGCTGTTTTCCAGCACTTGACCATCATATCCTTAATCAGTTCAACAGTGGATTCATATGGAGGGGCCACACAGCATTAAAGGTGGCTAAAAACCGAGATTCACAAAGGGTGACTCATCATAAGCAACAATGCTTTCCAGCAGCAGCATCAATGGCAAACATTATGGCAAAGAACTGGATCAGATCTCCTCCTCCTTACCATGGTTTGTTTGTTTGTTTAGGAGTGGAGTGGAGACCAGTTATTGAAGTGCTCTCTACCCCTCTGCCAAAGTTGCTTTCTTTGCTCCTTCTCCACTCTTGGTCCTGCTACTGAATGCTGCACCTTTTTCAAGACAGAAGAGAGGTGACACACACAAGTCCACTGCTAGCCCACCCACCCAGACCCAGTCTTCCACTACTGCCAGTATTTCATTTAATTTCATTAATTGTATAGCTGGTCGGTAGGTGCTGTGTAAAGTTTTTGGTATCTTGTGTCTGTATACAGGAGTTTTTTTTAACCAGCTATAGTAATATAATTGAATTAATGGTGAGTATAATCCTTCTGCAAGGTGGATGTGGTCAATTAGTTTGATCTTGCATCTATTTATATTTAGGCTGTGCAGTGAATGAAAGTTGCCAACCATAATCCATACTGTCGAATACTTAAAGAGGACAGGAAATAGTAATAAGTGGAGCTTGTATTCTGAAGTGATAGTATGTTGCTAATAAACTCATTTTCACCATTGGTGTGCAAGTTTTCTTTCTTTCTTTCTTTCTTTCTTTCTTTCTTTCTTTCTTTCTTTCTTTCTTTCTTTCTTTCTTTCTTTCTATTTTATATAATTTTTATTTTTACCTTGTTAATCTGAAGTGCCCTGACACAGCATTCGTATTTGACTCATAGCTAAAGTACATAAGATGGTGTGATGAAACACTGTGCTGCTTGTTTGCATGTGATCAGTAAACAGATTTGGATGGTAATGAGGAAGTTAGATACACCTATGGTATCATAACCTACAGTTTCCTAATAAGGAACAAGAAGCAGGCATTTACTGTACATCCTGTTAAAGGAGATAAGATGTTGAGTCAAGGACACCTGCACCTCCCCCCACACACACAACCATTTCTACAGCCTGTAGTGATCCTAGTCTTTCCACTCGAAATTTATTGTATTTTTTTTATTTTACTATTATTTCTTAGCCCCAGCCTGTTTGCCTTTCACAGAACTCTTAATCAAACCTTGCAGTTATCTCTCACACACACTTGGTGCCATGGTCTGTGCACAGTTATTGTAGAGTTATTTGTTTTTGTGGGAAAACTTGATTATTTACAGTAGTTAGCATTCTGGCTGATTTTTTGTCACTGTTGCCATTGGTCTTGGTCCTCCTGCTTCATGCAGCTGCATACTCCTGCCCTTCATTAATTCAGACTTTTAATAGAGTCCTCTCTACTATCTCTCTTGTCACCTAGCACTCCCTCCATCTGTCTTCAGTTAGGTATTTCAGGTATTTCTGACATGTTCCATTATAGGATGTTTAATCACTAGATTTGCTTTGCTGTGAGCATGTATTATATAATTAAAACGTGTAAGTAACTTTGATAGTGAAAAGCATTTTATGCACAGTGCACTAAACTACCAGTGAAGTGAAAAACATTACAAATTACAGTTGTCAGGAGGTAAAAGACTCCAACCTCCCAAATCAGTCTCCAACAGTTGATAGAGGTTTACAGATTAGAAATGACCGGAGCAAATATTCTGCATATGAAATATAGGAAAATGTGCCAAAATACTGTACCTATGTTAATTTCAGTTGAACAGTTCAGTTTTCAAATTGTTCCAAGTAATTCTAAATACCTAGTTTATTTTAAACCAGTTAAGAATGTGCAACAGACATTAACATACAGTACAGTACCTCTTGTAGCAGTGAAGCACAGAGGTGCTATACTGTCAGAGATTGAGATAGACATCATCTTCTAAAATAAGGCATATTATTTTTTTACACATTCATACAGACTATTTAAAAATATACATCTGCTTTTAAAGCAGATGTACTGTACGTTGTTTTAAATACTGCCAAACCCTTTGCATATTGTGTAGCATTCAATAGTTCAGATGAAGTACTGTACTATACACTGCAGTACCTTGATGGCAACCTAGTTTTGAGAGGGGACCTACAGCATGTTACATTCAAATAGTCAGTTATCTGAGAGGGCATTAGCTAGACATTGCTGCAGTTCCTAGTGTCCTTCAGTCTCAATTTATTCTATGCTGAAAATCAAATGATAAATTACTGAAGCATGGTCTCTGTATAATTTTGTTAGCAAAACAAGTGTCTGACATCCTGAACATTAGGTAAGGGTGGATGTGTGACTGCAGAGCATGTGCTGGTAACATTAATTATTTGATAACCACTAAAAACTAGCTGGCTTTATTTTAGTCTGCAAATCTATACACTTCTGTGAGAGAAATGCAAAATGTACTGTAGGAGGGACACAGGACAGTTTTGAGGCAAAATCAGGGAAATTTGAGAACTATAAACACAGGTGGAAAAGGTTAAAGGCCTCATGATCTTTGTAAACCTTATATTATTGTTTTAAGAAGACAAAAGTCTAACAAAGTTGCTACAAGTTTTTCATTGTGTATCATTTTGTAGCAGTTACTATGTAGCTGCCACTGAAGCTTGATACGCTGCATAAAAAACATTTCACTTTGCAACACTGTATTTGTCTATAAATGTTGTACTGTTTCTAAGATCATGGAGAACTATTGCAACAGTATATCACCATTTGTGCTTTACTTGTAGTAACTCTTTTTTCACAGTCTGGATAGTCAGTCAGTGATGAAGATTATTGTAATAAAATATACATAACTTTAGTTTTGATGCTGTTAGACTGAACAATGGATATTGAATTAGTTCATGCTGTTCAGCTGTTTTCCCGTAAGTGTGCTGCCTAATGTGTACTTCACTGAAAATGTTTTGCAACAGTCTTTTTACCATGTTCCATAAGTCTTCCTTCCTCAGCAAGCATTTCATTTCAGGATGTCCTGAATCAAGGGCCAATCCACAGAGCTTGCAAAGGTGTGAAAAAAAAAAGGATTGCACATTTAAGCAATTAATGAGGCAATGCCCTTCAGTGACTCAAAACTTGATTGCAAATTCCTTTGACTAAAGAGCAGACTGGGGAGGGGGGATTGTGTTGAATAGCAGCCATCCAGCTGCCACTCCTCTACAAATCCCATGTTTTGTGATGTTTACTAAACTTCTCAAGGGAAGGGTGTTTAACCTGGAGTAGCACACTATGCTAAAGCTTGTTTACAGGTGTGACCCTGGAGCACAAGGAAGTAAAGTGACTTGTTCAGGATCATACAGTATGCACTTAGGCAGCTGTGGGATTCAAACACAAGTCTCCAGATCTGTAGCTCAGACCCTTAACCCACTGCACTATACTGCCCCTTACAATTAACATTGCTTTAGTCATAAAATGTAGCTACAGTACATGCAACTATGTTTAAAATGATTGGAGGTTGTGGGTACAGTTCTCAATACTTTGTCCGGTGTATTAGGGCATTGCAAAACATTGCATTTTCCTCTTTTAATCTGTGACTATACAGAAATGAAATTCTCAAAAAAGTGCCGAAAAAGGAGATTAAAACCTGCACAACGGCAGTTATGGCAGCACAGTACTACTTGACTGAATTCCCTTTAAGCAAAGCTCCAGCTGAGTATACCTGTTACACCCAAGTCCAATTGCTTTGCTGCTGCTTTAATAAATTAAACTGTAATACTGTGGAGTTCACATTTGCTTTTATTTTTTCTAATCTCTGATATAAAAAAGACATTCACATGCAGCTAAGCCCTGCCACCTGAATTACAGCCTGGAAGTGATCAAACGATCTGACTGACAGACATGTACAACATACAGTATGCAGTGCATTTTTTCCCTGTTCTCTAAAATCACATCTAGACAAAACCCCACCATCTCTGTCCTTGCATCTGATGCCACCTTACGTCATCATTCAGGAAATGAGAACCTGCTATCTGAAGACAGCAGTATCCTGACAGCAACACAAGTGCTGACTTAAAAAGGTGCCATTTGATGAGGAGGCTGTTTAAAATATAATAAAAATGCAGTGTCTGCCCATGGTGGGATGTTCCCTCACAATATAAAAATGTTCTCATCAATTGGAAGCACCACTATGACTAAAACAGGAGGCAGTATGGTGCAGTGGTCTATAACTCTGTGCTGCAAACCCAGAGACCTCAGTTTGACTCCCACAGCCCCCACTTGCATACTTTGTGACCCTGCCCAGTTTGGTTGAAAAAAGAACTTTGTTTAAATTAGGAAGTCACTAGCATGAACAATGTTAGAGACACTCCTCCCACTCAACTGTGACTACATTTTAGATCATGGTTATTGCTAAGAATAATTGTTAAGTGAATAGGTGAACTGCTGTCTAGTGCACTTATTCACTAAACAAAAGGTGAATAAATAAATAAAAATATGATACCATCATATGCATAATATATCTCTTCATCACACACTTTACAGAACTGGAAACAAAATAGGTTGTGCTGTTCCTGTTAATTATATCTTCCATGTCATGTACTGTAGCACATTTAGCTCTTCTGTGCACCCCCTCCCCCCACACACTTGATTTATAAATTAAAATCAATTTTGATTTATTAATCACTATATAGCTTGAAAACCAGTCTGAGGTGTGGCAACTGAGGTTCAATGCAAAGAAGTGCTAAACAATGCCCCTAGAAAGGTGGGAGTAGGCTGACAAAATAGGTGGTGGGAGTAATCACAGTGGAGGGGTTTAGTTTAAACATGCTTGAGGTGGGAGGTGGTGATGACAAACCACTGGCCAGATAGGGTCAGGAGCCACATAAATTTTGACCGTCTTAGTTTTGGTTAACATAGAAACATAGACTTTGATGGCAGATAAGGACTGCTTGGCCCACCCAGTCTGCTCATTTCCCTACCTATTGGATAAGCTGAAGATTCAAGTTTACCAACAGCCTACTTTCTCCTGCCCTCCACTTTAATTGCCTTTTGTCTGTCTCATGCATTCTTGAATTCCCCACTGTTTTAGACCTCACAACCTCCTCAAGAAGGCAGTTCCATGCATCTACCATACTGTAGGTCTGACAAAAGGAAAATGCTGACATTTTTCTCCTGCTTGACTTTAACTATGAGAACTATAACAGATTTCAGTCTAACTTCCTTGAAAGGGATTTGTGATTGGGCAGTAAAATATGCTATACAAAGAGACTCCCAGTCTTGAATGGCTGTATACCACAAATACTTGTCAGCTTAAAGGGAATTATCTTTTTCTGAGTGCACAGGTTGGTTTTCCAGATGTTTTTTTTTGTTGAACTGCATCCCAGGATCACATAAATGGCAAATATTTCAAGTGTGTCAGCCATATGTCTGCATTCTACCCCACCCTCACCACTAACCCTCAAAGATAGCCTGTGAGGCTTATAGGATTCCAGAAACAATGTCCCATCAACAGCACATTGCCTCAGTCACTGGCTTCCTTTCTCCACTCCTCCTTCACTCACAGATTGCTCTTGTGGAAGTCATGAAGGCTAGCCCACAGCAGGGGAGTACATTCACATGCTGAACAAGGGAGGTGTTATATCACCTTGTGAAAAGAAATTTGACAGGTGATGGTAGGGGTGTTAATGATCTTGGTTCAGAAAACTCTGCAGTCTAGGGTCTTGCAGTACTTCTATTTTGGAGAAAGCTGGGGGGTGAGATACAGACAGTGCTGGTGTGAGTACAAAATCACTACAAACATTCTGCTTCTGTATAGCATGACATAACTTACTAGCAGTATTTTTCCAAAGACAAGATGTCACTGTTACAGTATAACTCTCAAAGAGGACATGTAAGCTGTAATATGCTACATAAGATTTGCAACATACTTAGCCAACTTGATAGAGAGCACTTTGCAACATACTAACATACTAATTGCCAGCAGATTAGGCCTTACGGTCTATCAAGACTGCTCGAACCTCAGATCCCTAGTTGGGTACCAAGGCCCCCCCATGTTCCAGAAACCCCTATCATCCATGCCCACCCCCCTGGGCCAGGCCATCATCTGATACATCTGCTTTCTGTGTCTGTCCCTCCCTGTCTTGAAGCCCTCTACTGTGGATATCTGAACCAGCTCACCAGGCAGCGCGTTCCAAGGATCCACCACCCTCTCAGTGAAAAACCTCCTCCTCTTTTCCCCCTCATCCTTCCACCTTCCAACTTCAAACTATGCCCTCTGGTGATACCTCCCTGCTTTAGTCTAAAGATCCCCTCCATGTTTACCCTATTTATTCCCTTGAGGTATTTGAAGACCTCAATCATTTACCCCATGTCTCTCCTGTCCTCCAATGAAAACAGGCAGAGCTCCTCAAGTCTGTCCTCATATGTCAAATCCCCTAGTCCTTGTATAATCTTAGTTGCCCTCCTCTGTACCCTCTCCAGGATCTGTATGTGCCTATTCAAGTGTGGTCTCCAGTACTGTACACAATACTCAAGGTGTGGTCTAACAAGTCCATTGTACAGCGGCAGAATCACTTCCCTGCTCCTAGAGGTGATCCCCCTTATGATACATCCCAACATCCTGTTTGCTTTGCTAGCTGCTCTCCTGCACTGCTCAGAGTTATTCATACATGCATCCACCATGACCCCTATGTCTTTTTCCCCTGTTGAGGCCTCCAGCACCTTCCCTCCCAGGGTGTACCTGTGTTTAGGGTTTCCCCGCTAAAGATGTAACACCTTGCACTTGGTGACATTGAAATTTAATTTCCAGGTGTGAGCCCACCTTTCCAGGGTGTCCAGGTCCCCTTGCAGGGCCAACCTCCCCTCTTCCCCCTCAACTACTGCTCCCATCTTGGAGTCATCAGTGAAGAGACTCATTTCACACCCTATACCCTCCCTGATGTCCGAAATGTATGCATTAAACAGGATCGGACCCAGGACCGAGCCCTGCGGTACCCCACTACCAACCTCTCTAGGGTTCGAGAGCTCCCCACTGACCACTACTCTATGAGTGCATCCAGCTAGCCAGTTTTCAATCCATCTGACCATCAAAGGGCCTACTCCCAACCCCGTCAGTTTCTCCACCAGACCATTGTGGGGGACAGAGTCAAACACCTTGCTGAAACATAGTGTTTATTTTATACTTGTTGCAACTTTTTGATAGCTTTTAGAACTCTGTTGCAAACACATACATACAGTATGATAGCCAGTGCTCCAGCAATCATTTTTTTACAAGGGATTTATCCTTTACAACTAGTAGCTGCATGTTCACACAAGACAGGGACCTGTTCCAGTTGATCTGGGAAGCAGCTGTAACCTCTCTTTACGAAGCTATATATTTTTTATACATTTACAATGTACTAGATAGTCATGCACTACAGTAGGTATGGGGTTCAAACTGATAACTTATAATATTGTACTCATATTTTGCTGTGTAGTATCTGTTTCTATGGGCCAACAGTATTTTTATGTAATGGCCAAACACGGTTTGCAAAATGTAAAAATTGGGGCAGTTTGGGGGATCATAACCACAGAACATTTATTAGACATTTTAATGTTCTCATCAAACTACTGCCCCCATTTGTGTACAGTTTGCCAGACATCTAGTACAAGTGTTCTACAGTTAGTAACAGACTGGGGAATACTAGGGATCCTTAGATGCCAGACTGTCAGCATGAGTGAACTGCGTTCACACTCATGCTGCATGCTGTCAGAATGTGTTCTGCTTGGAAGTGCTGTAACAGTGGCCAGAACATTTAAATATTTTTATATTGACAATTTATTTCCTTCTTTTTTTGCAATACTTTTGCAGACTCTCTACTGCAAGTAAAATTATAAACCACCCTCTTCTCACAGCATATTTATCCATCAAAGTTATCTAATTTATTTTAACATCTTTTAATTTCTCACACATCTCTTTAAGGGCTGAATAAATATGTTTTCTTACAGCTACAGTATGTACACAGTCAGCCTTCACACCACCACAGCATTACGTATTGCTGCAAATAATTACCTTTCATGATGTGTGGGTTAGAGTACTTCAAAGCACAGCTGAGCAGTTTTGCATAAATTGAGACATTACAATTCTGAAGAAAAATGCCATCCGTGCCCCCAACCCCATCTTATCTGTTACCAACAGAACGCATTTGTGTATGACTAGTGTTTGCAGTTGAAAGAATGTTGTGGTACAGAAGTTGTCTGTGCATGACTGGCTTTATACAGAGACAGTGACAAAAAATGTAACCGGGCATAAAGATGGAAAGAATTAAGCACAAAGTACTGTGTGTCAAACTAAGATTTTGTCACTGAAATACAGTATTTGACACATGACTCAATTAGATTTGTGCATAAGTACAGTGCACTTATTTATACTGTAATGCAGGAAGTGCATTTTTCCAGATTCCTGTCAGGCGTTGCCACCAGGCAGTGATTCAATCAGGTCAGTGTGTGACACTTGCTAGTAACTGCATACTGTACTATTTATCAAAAGATCAGTGTTTTTTTTTTTTGAATGGGACTGGCAAGGTATCTTATACTGATGTATTTTATGTCATTCTCATCAGTTCGGAGCATAAATAAATAAATAAATGAGAAAATGTCACTTTTTATTTAAAGGTGAAATGTAAGAAACATTAATTTGCTGCATTTTAGTGACTGCCCTACCAGGATGTAGCACTATACAGTAATTCTAACCAATTATCAGTGATTGGATCGGGAACTACACCACCTTACATCAAACACAAATGCATGTTGAAAAGCAGACCACAGACACTGAAATTTAGCAATGTTTCTTTATGTTTCACCTTTAAATAATAAGTGACCCTTTTCTCATTTATTCATAGAGCTTTGTGTCGTTACTGTATTGACACTGAGGTTCTCCTTCGAACACTGATTTCTGCAGATCAGAGGCATGGCTGCAAGTGAATATTATTACAATAGTGGAACACTATCACCACTTTTACTGACCTCTTATCCAAACTGGTTAAAATGAATAGTTTGTGGCTTTATTAGTAATGACAGCATGGGAGGCATGTTTTGTCTGACTGCCCAGGCACGCAAGTGTATAATTTCAACTGATCAGTCATGTAGAGTTGTAAGTTGCTGAGAGGTGAAACTTGTCATTCTACAGGTTCTTGTAGATTGTCATACGGTGGAGTTGGTTTAGGAGGAGATGGATGGACTAAAGAATATATGAATAATTCATCAAAGCATATTTGTATTTAATGGCTTAGTTTTTATTTATACAGACAGATAACCACTGTCAGAATTGAACTCTTGTCTCTCAGTTTGTGTTTTTTACACTGTGTGAGTTAGGGGTTTGGCAATGGGAGCGGGGAAGTTGTATGTACTGTATATTCCCAGAGGGAGGCCATGAGTAACTGTAAAGGAAGGGCCCATAGCAAGTGGTGGAATAATTTGTCCCAAGTGGCATTTACTGTCTTCATAAACATCTTTTTCCCCTGATCTGCCTGGTAATCCATCTTTATCGAAGTGTCACACGCTCCCCCAGGTTGAAAATTATCAGAATTTCTGTGGCATAGAAATTGGTCATTTTATGGGAGTTATTTATTTGATGTCCATAGTTTGAAATGTCATTGTTTCTACCCCCCCCCACAAACACACTTGTCAACTGATATAAGTGGAACATTTTTCAATCTTATCTTAACCCCACCCCACCTGTACTGGTTCCCTTTATTTTAACACATATTTCCATTTACCTATCTGTTTGTATCCTCTCCCAAACACTTGCCTGTAATTCCCAAAAAGTGAACCCCCATGGCTAGTTGCCTCACCCTGTTTTCTTATACATGCCCTTTCAGTTCTCTAATAGATAGCTGAATTTTGCCCCTCCTGTATCTCTTCCATGGTTATTTGAACTCGTAACACACCAAAACCTGTCATGCACATCCCTACCCTACCACATTAGGACTGAGTGTTGGGTGTCATGTATTGTGCACCGATCTCTACCACTTCCAGCCACCCTCAGTCTGTGGTCACACTATATGAATGAGTGCATACTTGTGCAAGTATGCACTCATTCATTCATTCATTCATTCATTCATTCATTCACATTTCAGATGGGCAAGGTAGCCAGCAAGGGACTGTACTTGACACCCCAGTCACATTCTCTGTTTTTGGCTTGGGAAGGGGGTAGCTGAGGCTGGGTACAATTGATGAGTTATCCTGCTGGTGTTGGGTCATTTGGGGTTATGGGGTCTGAGCACTAATCCAGAGGTAATAATTTCACTTTTACGATTAGTCATGTTTTTGGTTGGGGGGGGATGGGCTGTAATGCCAGGAGTCCAAGTCCATCGAGTACTGACATACGAAGCAAAAAAAGGAGAGAAAATAAAATAAGCAATAACCCATGAGCTAAATGAGAGTTTCAAGTCTGACAGTGTGACAAATAAGGCATCAGCTATAGGAAAGGGGGGAGTGAGGTGAATCGGAGTACTACCATCAGCACATGGGGATGAGAAACTGGGAACAAAAGCACAAACATTTAAGGAAAGGGGGAGAGCAGCAGACATTGATGATACCAGATGGAGGGATCACATGGAGATCATATGAACAAATCAAAAGGGTATGAGGATACTCAGCATCAGGAAACCAAACTGTAAAACAAATGAGCAATGTAGCATCATCGACAATAATTTTGTGAAACTGCTAGTTTGTGATTTGTTTTTATTTTTTTTAACTGTGAATGCCAGACCATAACTACAGGAATGTAATAGCATGCAACAGAAAGTGTTTGTTAAACAGCTTATATAAAACTATCTTGCAGAAAAAAGATTATTTAAAGAATATACTGTATCTAGTCTGTCACAGCTGCAATGGTCATTCTGTACCAAAGAATCACATTGTATGAATACACAGCATTCAGAATAACAGTTACAGTAATTTTGGCAGCAGTTGGTGACTGCAAGACAGTTAAGATTACTTATTGGCAGTCATGACATTTTCACTTCAAAATCAAATGCAGTAAACTATAAATATTCAATTATGTATAACTAACCTATTGCATTTATCATACATTCTGGGCACTGAAATTGGTAAGGCAGCCTGATGGTGTTGTGCAACAGGAATCTGTTTCATCATGGTAAAACTGTTAGAGCGTGGAGTTAACATCACAGTGAAAAAATCAGATACAGCATCGAAGAAAATATAAATCTACGGACTTCATAAACAGCAGGGCAGAACACTGATACAGGGGACTAAAAAGATAAAAAAACACTCAAGTCAAACAAGGTTTCTGTTCTTTATTAGAAACCAAATTAGATACAGAAAACTGTTTCTCATCACCTTTAAGCTGCTACACAACCACAATGTTTTAAATCTCCATATCTGTTGCTATAAAATATGAGATGAGCAGTTTAAAAATAAAAATCATGCATCTCTTTTTGACTTCTTTGGAGCCGAGGTCAGTAAAAGTGGTGACAGTGTTCCACTATTGTAACAATATTCATTTGTAGCCATACCTCTGACCTGCAGAAACCAATATTCAGATGAGAACATCCGTAGTCTATAAAGAAACCAAAATTCAGAGGAGGGCATGGTTGTCAGAACAGTAACATGTCGAAACTCTATAAATAAATAATTTGTGGCTTTATTGATGAATTGCCTGATTTGGGGGTGGACAGTCTGCTCAACACAGTTCAATTAATGACAGATCAGTGTGTGTCTGGCCTGGTATGCTGCACCTCCTCACATTGCATACATAACTTGTAACTTCAATACCCTACAGTATTTGCATGTGGCCATGAATCCAATCTGCAGACAGCAGCATTTGGAGGGGAGCGGGTATTTGGCTTCTTTTTTTTCTTTATCATTATCATTAATATTCAGATCAGAGACACTCAAGGGATTGGGGCCTGAGTGCAGGGGTCCACTAGAAAATTGGGGAAAATATTTAACTTTCATTTAAAAATGGGAGATCGAGGCTTGCAGGGCAGGCTGGCACTAAACTACTGGGGGAAAATATTTTATTTGAAAACAGGGATTGGGCTTGCAGGCTGAGAGCACTAAATCACAAGGGCCCATTACAGTATTTATTTATAGAGCTTTATGTTGTAACTGTATTGAGACAGAGATTCTCCTCTGAATATTGGTTTCCGCAGATCAGAGGCATGGCCACAAGTAAATATTATTACAGTAGTGATCAGGTGTGACAACAGACGAAAACTGGGTCTTACCCAGTCTACAGAGAATTTAATCGTTGTCACAGTTATCATGTAAAAGTCTACCATGTAAATGGGAAGGAAGGACTATTCTGAATTAAGGCACTTTAAAGTTGATAAGTACCAAGTGTGTGTGTGGGGTGGGGGTCGTCACACTTACAGTATGGTCCTATGTGAGACTTACAATGAGAAGAGAAATGCTCTGTCTAGTGACTCATTTTAATTATGCCTTTAAGAAGTGAATATTATAATACATACTAATTTAAAGGTGATTTTATGCATTAAATGTTTATTGTCAGTAAGAACTCAATGTGGTTTCACTGACATTAAATATGATTGTGTTGACATATGATTTTAGAGCTGAAGTACATTAGTGATGGGGCAGGCACTGTCAGGGTGCTTTAGGATCACTTGATGATTTTTTAAATGTTGATGTAGATATAAAGATCACTCCCAAATAACCACCCGCAGACCTCTGAAGAAGCCCTACATTATTGGTGCAAAATGTTAGGTCAGATTAACGGCATCTGTGGAATTTGGAAACTGACTTTTCGAAAAGAGTTGAGTCTGTGCTTTTTTAACAGCTGTGGACAATATGAAATAATGAGATTTCATTATGTGCACAGAAAATGAAGCATGGAATGTTTTCATTAATAGGGTTAGTGCTGCTCTTTCTGCTTCTACAATTTGTATTTATTGGAGCTTGGCACCTCGGTAACTTACAACACCTTCTCTATAAGACCATTTTCTTTTTAATTTACTACAAAGCATTTTTTATGCTGCAGAATGTTCTTTTAAAATAAAATGGTTGCTTTTACATCAGAATGCCTGCTTTGGTGTGCAAATGGGGACGTCGCATACAGTACATACTGATGCTCTCAAGTCTAACTGAAAACATATTTTGCTTATCCTTATTGGGTAGTTTCACTCCCGAGCCTCCATTGCAAGTCAGTGAAATACTTTATTTGACTGTGGGGACATCTGCCGGAACACTGCAACTACAGCAGGAAAATATCTCCAAAAACAGCACCACCTGGTGCCTTTCAGTACATAATGAAGAAGATTAAATTAATTAAGCCACTAAAGCAATACCACATTCCCAAATACCGAATACTGCATAACTCAGCACAGCATTACCGCTTAACGAGGTGCTGCTTGGTATACCAACCCTGCCACGGAACACCGCATCAACGGTACAATTTTCTGTAACAGGCACTGTAAATATGTGTTTTTAGGGAAGATTTTAACATCAGCCACTACCTCACAGATAGGGGTTTAAAGACAAGCAAAATGTTTTGTGATGCTAATCACCTAAATGATCTCATTTCCCAAACAGGTCTGATAGATACTCTTGCACTGTTGGGAACACCCAAGAAAACCTTTTTCATGGCACACAAGCTACTAGAATTGATTTCTGGTTTCTTTCCTCTTCTCTGGGGGCTATCCACACTAACACTCAGCCAGTAGCACCATCTAATCATGCGGTCATAGAAGTCACAGTGTCTAACTAGGATAGTATGCACCATGGCTAAGGGTATTGGAGGTTAAATTTGGAACTGTTGTCCCTCCCGACTGTGAAAGAAGGCCTTTTGTCTTTACTCACAGCTAGAAAATCTATCAAATGTTTGTACGATACATCCCAAGAGTGGTGGGATGATACAAAAAGAGACATTAAGATGTATTTCCAGACAATTGGTAGAATAAATGGGAAATACAAATCAGACACTTATCAAGACTGTAGGTCTCACATTCAGGATCTTGTCTCTCAAGCTGCTTAAGGCAATATGCAGCTTCTTCCAGAATTATCAACGGTGAGACAACAACTGAACGACATACAGTACAGTAGGTTAAAATTCTTGGATCAAGAACCAAGGTTTGGGTCTCAAGGAAATAAACATTTTATGAACCCTTGTCAATTCTGTGCCCAGCAACAACACCAAAAACATACGACACACTTGAATGATCCCCAGGGGGTGGTTCTTATGACTAAATCTGACAGTATACAGGCCATAGATAGGCACATTCACACACTTTTTTTACCCTGAGGAATCTTCCCATGTGGCATATAATACATGGCTCAAAGGCTGTACTTTACCACAGGCCTCACAATCAGATGCAAAAATGCTGATTTCTCCTATTAATCTTTAGAGGTAACAGCTGCTTTATCTCAAACAAAAGCTGGCACAGCCCCCGGGAAGGATGGGATCCCCTACGAGCTTTACAAATTTATTTTTTATGGTATTGATACAGGAATTTATAGAAGTATTACAAGAAATATTAGAATCAGGGATTTTACCTGAAAGTATGACAGAGGGTTTAGTCATTTTTATTTTAAAACTGGGGACAGAGCAGATTTGAAGAACTGGCACCCGATTACTTTACTTAACATTGATTTTAAACTCCTCACTAAACTTCTTAACAATAGATTATTGATTTGTGCCATCCCTTTCATACACCCATTAAAAACCTGCACATTACCTGAACAGAAAATAATGGATGGACTTATTCTGTTGTGAGAAATATTACATAGGAAAGACATGGGAGAACTCACTCGCCTTATTTTTAGCCTTGATCAGGCAAAAGCATTCAACAAAGTTAACCATGAATACCTCTGGGAATGTTTGAAGCATTACAGGATTCCATCCATGTTTGTACACTGGTTACAAACCTGCTATGCTACTGCAACTGCACAAATCTATTATAATGGTTGGCTAGGAGGAAAATGTTCACCCCTAGATAGAACATTAATGGGTAAAATATTAGAATCTCCCTGTATACCACCATTCGTGTGGGATGTATTGCGGCTTTCCTTTCATGGGAAATTAAACATCAGAGGGAATTTGAAACATAAAAAGCTTGAAGACAGATATTTTCCTAGAGACAAGTGTCCAGACATGGTGGAAACCATGGAACACCTGATTTTAGATTGACTGTTTATTCAAGAATTTTGGCAGACACTCAGACAAAAATGGTCCTTTTATAACCTATCTTTGGAAATATTGTGTCTGGGAATTGTATCTTTTCTTTGGACCAAACATGACAGAATGACCCGTTGGTTGTTTTTAGTCTGTTTCAAGTTCCACATATGGTATGTTCGCTGCAGATTAACGATTCAACAACTCCATTTTACAACTGATGAATTGTTCTTTATGATTGAGAATACTGTAAAAAACAGAAATCTCATGACTCTGCTTTGGTCTCTCCCAAGATGTTTCACAGATGGTGGAATAGCATTGATTGGTTGCCTTGACTCCTTCCAATACATTCAGAGAGAGGTATGGTCCCTTTTACTACTGTTTTGTGCCAGGTCTACAGTGTAAACTACAAGCTTCCTCAAATGTTACATGGTGGTCTAAAGGGGTATGGTATGATTCTATGTACAACCAAATACTTTAATTCTGCAGTAGGATGAAATATGGTTTTATGCTTCTTATACTTCTAATGGTTTGGGTGGTGAGTACTAATCCTAAGGAAATTTGGTTTTAAAGATACTTCTTTAGGTTTTTTAATTTTTTCCAGTTTATGGTCATGTGTGAAATAACACTAATTTGGACATACAGCTTGTCTTAAATAAAAAAAACAAAAAAACCAACACAACTCTCCCCTACAAGGTTCATTGGGGGGAGGAGACTGAAGATTATTACAGTTCTAAGGTCGTGTTTTTCTTTCTTTCAAAGCACTACAGAAGTAGTAGATAACCAATTAATTAAACAGATTAGTAACCTAGAAAATGTATGACTGTAATACTATTTTGATTTATATCTAAATTTCATTTCTTCTGATTTATGCATTATTGAGTGGGATTTAACACAGTCTGTAAACGTTTGTTTGATGAAGATGAATGAAAAATTCCCCTACTTTTCTAGTTGGGGGGAGGTCATTTCAGTATTGTGATTTACTTGGTTTCTAAATATTTAATTGAAGGTAAACTGGAAAGTGTATGAATATATTAATTATTTAATTTATTTTATGATTTATATATTATTTTTTTGTGTGTGAGTTAATACTGTTTCAAACTTATTTGATGGTTTAAATTCTAATAATAATTCCCATACGCTTTTAGTGGGGGGGGGGATTATTTTTAGTAATATGATTTAAACATTTGTTTCTAAATATTTATTAGACAGTCAACCATAAAATGTATGAATGTAATACTTTTTTTATTTCTCTTATGATTTGTATACTTTTTTGGTGTGAGTTAACACTGTTTTGTATTTATGTGAATATTTGAAATTATAATAAAAAATTCCCCTACTCTTTTCGAGAAGTGCCATGGGATCTTTAACATCCACCTGAACTACCACCAGAACAGGCAGATGAGACCTCAGTTTAATGTCTCATCCAAGAAACATAGAAACATAGAAGTTGACAGCAGATAAGGACCGCAAGGCCCATCCAGTCTGCCCATAGAAATGGCACCTCATTAGTGCAGCATCCCCCCTCATGTTGCACTACAGTGTCAGTATTGGGATTTAACCCAAGTGCCTGGTGTGGGGGATAGAACCCACAGCCTTCTGATCTCCTGGCCTCAGAGGCAAGTGTGCTACCTGCTGAGCCACTGACACTGGTAGAACAGGAGGATAGAGGTATAGAGAATGATACAGCAATATGGAGAAAGACATAAAATTAATAAACAGGAAAAGAGAAGTGAAAGTGTTATGGGGGAGGCACAGCACAACCACTTATCACTCCCCCAAGATATCCTAGTGGCCAGTACCCAACTGTGATCTGCACCTTGCACCAGCCACCTACACCACTATTCTTTCATGCTGTGTCACTGTCTCACCCAATCTGAAGTCATTGCCATGGTGCTTGAATGTCGGGAGCCACTGTATTTGGACTGCTGTAGCAGTAGACACAACAGGAAAAGGAATTTTGATCATCAGATCATGGACATCATCAAATAGGACACAGCAAAAACTGAAACCATTTGTGCAGTGGAAGTTGTGCCTGCTGCTACTGTCTCTTACTGTGTCACACTTCAGAATCCATTGCTACTCTGCCACTGTGGCACACATTTCAGAAGGATTTGCCTTGTGTATGTTGGGACCCCATCACACAACACAGACACATATAACAGAACAACTACTCTGTACAGCATCATGGGGATCTGATAATAGCACTACTGCCACTCTCTCACTCTGTGTCTCACTGTCTTTCACTTCTGCACACAGACAGAGAGAGATAGGCAAAAAGCAATTGCACAGAGGACACAAGCAGTTTCAGTAGGGATGGTTTTTCACATGTCAGGGCCACATTTCCTGCAGCTGACTTGCACCACTCCCTTCTCACAGGCAACCTCATATTTATTTTGGTAACTGGCATTGAAAGCCGATCAGCTGCTTGCTGGCTGGCAAAGCCCTCTCTGATTTGAGCAGCTTTCTTTCTTGGAAGTGCAGGCCAGCAGGCAGTGAGTTGTGCCACAGCCACAGTGTGTTGTGATTGGTGTAGACTGTCAAGCCCCTTGCAGTTTCAACTGCAATGGGTTCGGCAGTGACACCCCCTGAAATCCACTTGTACTTGTTCCAAAATGTTTGATGTGCAAGCGCAACAAATGTAAAAATAGGGTTTGAGTTCTAAAATAGATTGGAATCCTAGAACTTTTTCAAAAGTTCTACACTAGAACTAAAACCCAGAACTTCAGAGGGTTCTGACAAACCTTGTCACCAAGGAGTCAGGAGAGCAGGAATGCAGGCTTCATGCAATTTGGAGGCAAGATGGCTACAAGATAAGCTATCAGAACCACATGCAGCTCATCGGCAACCCCCAGAGGCAGCATCTTTTTTACCATCCAAACAATGGCAGCGCACTAAACATCTGAGAAGGGGGTGTTGCCATGCTAAGCATTTCTTTCCAGTTCTGTTAGTGAAGGAACATTTCTTTAATCATTCTATCAAGAAATGAAAGTAATAAAACTACATGCTCAGTGAAGAAGATGGTTCTCGGCAAAGGACTTACACGTAATAAGGGGTACAGAGAGAAACTGACTGTGTCCAGTACCTGCAAGAGTAATTCAGAGCATTCCTCTGTATCCCAGTATTCAATTACCACTGTGGAGTGACCAGTTTACCTCAGTAAAGAACACACAGAGAGGTTGGAAGTGCCTGATTCCGGGGACGGTGGGATTTCAGTGGGATTTGGGAGGTAGCGAGTGATTCAGAGCAGTCATCAGTATCCCCAGGTTTGATCACCAGTATGGATGGATAAATTTACCTCAATAAGGAATGTAGACAGAGCCTGAAGGTGCCTGGTTCAGGGGCAGCATGATTTGGGATGAGAAAATGATTGAGAACACTCCTCTGTATTCCCGTGTTTGATCTCCTGTATAGAGCCACCCTTTTACTTCAGTAAGGAATATAGAAAGACACTGAAAGTGCCCAGTACCGGCAACAGATGAGTTTTGATACAGTCAGTGGATGCTCCTCTATATCCCCGTGTTCGATCGCCAGTAAGAAGTCACCCCCTTACCTCGACAATCAGCACAGAAACAGAACAAGAGTACCCGGTACTGGTGATAGATGGGTTTCGGATGCAGATAGTGGACGCTCTTATAAATCCCCATGTTTGATTGCCAGTATGAAGTCACTCCCTTACCTTGATAGTAGAAACAGACCAAGAGTGCCCGGTACCAGCGACAGATGGGTTTCAGATGAAGATAATGGACACTCCTCTATATCCCCATGTTCCATTGCCAGTATGAAATCACCCCCATAACTTGACAATCAGCACAAAAATGGACAAAGAGTGCCCTCCAAGCAGATAGTGGACACTCCTCGGTATCCTGGTGTTGGAGCTTCAGTAAGGATTTACTCCTTATACTCTTTAAGGAACACGTAGGAGTTAAATCGGATGAGAGCCTACAGGAACTCAGTAGCACCACCGAGCTGCTTCTTTATACTATGGGAGAGTTCCACCACCATGAAATGACAGCTCCCCATCCCCACCACTTGACCAGCTCTCCTGTTCCCCAAGCAACCCAGGTGCACTTCACTGATACAGTCCCCCTCCCAGTTTCCCACACCTGAACAGGTCGCATTTAGGTTAGGGCCAGATCAAGCAAGCCATTGGGGGGCCCGGGACACTCGAACTCTGGAGGCCCATGTAAATCAACACCCAGCTTTTCATACAAGCAATGCTTTTTATTTTGGCTCAAAATGCTGGAGCAACAAAGATCTTTGTGGTAAACTTTAACATGGAGGGTGTGATCCAGAGGAAGCAGGAGTTCACACTGCTACTGATTTACTGTTGATTTGAAAAGAAATTGGCACCCCATACCAACTAACCAGCAGCATGAAACCTACAACATACCCCAGACTGACAATGTAAGTCAAATGAATCTGCTACACTGACTACCAGAGTGCTGTTTTAAAATGTCTCCCGGCTCAAAAATACAAATGCTAGAGACAGACATTTACTTACAATTGCAATCGTATCAAGTCTTATGAAACAAAGCCCAGATTTTTCCCTAAGTGTGAAAACAGGTCCCTACATCAACATGTCAGTCTGACTTAATGGTCTTCACTACACCTTAATAATCAAAGGCGAACTGCAGAGCCTTTCAGGGAATAGATTAAACAGGTATTATGTCTAACAGCTGAGCCATTATGATTAGCAGTAATTTGTTCTCAAAACAAGCCTGCTGTCAGAATATAAAATCATAACAAAAATAACAAGGTTTGTGAAGGCAGTGGGAATCCTAATTGCAGACTACTCAATTCGAGAGTCCAGTGGGGGTGACAGGTCAGGGTAAGCATGGGCTGAAGTAGAGCACTCCTTCTCCCATTTAGGGACCACTCCCAGGGCTTGTACACCCAGCCAGTGACCTCTACTCCGTCTCTCTCTCTCTCTCTCTCTCTCTCTCTAGGGTAAGGAACTAAAGTTGTCTAAAGTCAAATCTGCTGATAAATATTAGAAACTAGTACTTAGATAGTGATCTTCCCTTTTGCTTATCAAGTAGAAATACCACTCAAATGTCATTGTTCTTCGTACACCAACCTGTTTTAGATGGGAAGCAGTATGGACTGAAAGAGCAGAGAAAAGTATCATCCACCCTGGAAGGACTCAAGCCTGCCTGGTGAAGGGGAGCTTGTGATTCTTTGCCACCATTTCAAGATGAATGGATTAAACTGCTGGCAGAAATTGACTGAGCCTCATGCTGCTTCCTGGAACTGCCATATTCTGGGAGGGGACAGACTTCTGCTTTGTGGCCCTCGCCCCTATGCAGGAGGGACTGAGCATGTCAGGGAGATGTTTTCACATAGGGGTGATAGCATGCATCAGTAAAGTGGCACCTCTGCCAATGAGTAGGATGTGTGTTTGTGCTGCAAACTATGCTCATCCTCCAAGCTGGAAACTGATTGCTAATGTAGTTCAGAGATTGAAGGAAAAGCCATGGAAATGGGAGTGGGGGGAGTGGGGTGGTGGTGGTGGTGGCATGCAGCACTGAAGAAATAATAACCAGCCCACAACAGGCTGTTTCTGCTGGAGGTGTATTTAACACCTAGGACCACCTTATCTGTGCAGTCTTGGCTCACAATCTCCTTATTTGCAAAATTTACAGTCCAGGTTTCCCAATAACATTAACATTCCATTTCTAGGTCCAAAATCCAGCTCATGAACTCTGACTCTCTGGAGTATATATTAGCAGCACACAAATTATTGCATCTGAACCTTTCAAGAATACATTGATCAGATAAAACATGGATGAGGCTGCTTTGGAAACACCAAGACTGTGTCTCTACTCTCTCCGATTCCACCCCCCCACTTGTCACTGCACCTCTCGAAGACATGGCGCCCAGCTGCAAGAAGCTGATTCCAGCTCATCTAAACAAGCACACAAGACACACTGGCACACCATAAAAAATTAGATTTAAGTTTCTTTTTGTGCTTTCAACTGCCTTAGCTTAGCCTATTCCTTTTAGTAACTTGACTGGCTTAATTGAGGGGGTTAAAACTTTTCAGCTGCTAACAGCACTGAGAAACAAGTCTGGAGTGTCTCTCCAATACCTTCCATCCATCCTGATGACCTCTCAAAGACACTGAGCACTCTCCAACATGTTACCAACCCTCACTGCTTGCAGAGGCAGAGCTGAGCCTAGGCAGCACACACTTAATGCTAGTAAGAAAAAAAAACATTTTAGAAGTGTAGATGCATCTGGGCTGACAGGGGAGGAGGATTCACTTAGGTCAGTTAGCTTTATGTCTGGGAGCGCATGTGCGGCAGTTTCATGGGGGTGCCCTCTAGGGTGGGGGTCCCGGTGGTCCAGTGGCAGTTGCCCCATTTGACCCCCCCTTAATCCAGCCAGGGGGACCACACAAAGGACAGCCCCACAGTGCCTGGTAGTGGCAATGGCAGGAATGATTCTGAAAGTGACAGCCAGACTGGTGATTCTGAGAGCAATGGCTGAGGTGATTCTGAGAACTCCTCTAATTCCTGTGTTTGAGCCCAAGTTTGGCAGAGTGACCCATTTATCCCACTAAGAAGAGTCCCTCAGTGCCCAGTACCCACCATGGCTGTGGTTTAGAGGGACCCTGCATGGCGACTGAAGGAAAAGAAGCAGCGGAACTGAAACAACTGACTGGAAAGTTGATCGGCTGCTTGCTGGCCAGTGAAGCCCTCTCTGATTGGAGCAGCTTCTTTCTTGGAAGTACAGGCCAGCAAGCAGTGAATTGTGTCACAGCCACAGTATATGATGATTGGTGTAGACTGTTGAGCCCCTTGCAATTTCAACTGTAATGGGTTTGGCAATGACACCCCCCCCCAAAATCCCCTTGTACTTGTCCCAAAATGTTTGCTGCACAAGTGCAGCAAATGTAAAAAGAAAGGAGTTGAAGGGTACAACTATATATTAAGGCCCCACTGAGAACCAAAATAACAAAGCATAAAGTGATACCCATCTGTTATGGAAATGTGCAATGCGTCTACGTAAACAGGTTGTTTCTCAACAACCAAAGCTTGTAGTATCTCTTGATGCCATTCTCTATATGAGAGAATGACACCATTTTATATAACCTGTGGGGAGTATAGTATAAATTATGAAAAATTTGCTACTGAATTAAGCAATATCTATCTTGTTAGATATATTTGTACAGGTTGTGCCAAATCGACTGCCACATCTTGGGATCAACCTGAAGACCTAAGGCCTGCTGCCAGGAATAGCAGGTCCCAAAAGGGCTTGCAGGGTTGAAGAATTGAAACAGGCCAAATAACTAAGGCACTGGGTGGGGCTGCATCACCATGGACAAGTAAAGCTCAAGGGATGAGCTCTGTACTGATGTCCATGGCCTAGGACTGAAGTAAGACAAAATGGCCTGAGTTACCTGGCAGAACTTTAAACTATAAGAGCGGGATAGCTGATAGTGCTCCTGAAAGGAATTAAACATTAAAAACTGATACCCCTCTGGGAGGAAAACAATTGCATGGTCATGCAGATGAGGGCAGAAGGTAACTGGAATGGTGCACCAAGCTATTTGAATGTTGGGATTACCTAAACTAGGTTGAGTGAAGACTTTGGTCCAGTTCAATACTAGACAGGAACTAAACTGTGAATGAGCCTTTAGGGACCAAAATATGAGCATTGATTTAAGTGAGGAGGGCAACTGGGATGGTTTAATATAAAGTAAACTGCTAAGTTGTATACCCCAAGCTTTACAGAGAGAGATCGTTCAATGTCCAGCAAAACTGGTACATAAGAAACATCAGATCTAGTGCCATCATAGTGACCCCATTTAAAACAATTACTGCCATGGAGAGCACAGTGGTAAAGAAAAAAAATTGGGGAGACATAGGCCCCCCATTGCTTAGAAATCACCAGTTTGAAATAGGAGCAGCAAACATCCCTACCTCTCCATAAATAAAGGTCAATTAAAAGTTGCAAATGAGAGAACCAGGATTTAGGGAGAAAAACATTTAGCATACCCAATGGGTACAATACGTGTGGTTAAAGATTCATCTTTCCAGCACTAACACCCCCCCAGAGAGAAAAAGCAGTAAGGCAGCCCACTGCTGTAGGTCCAATTTAAGAGTGTTGACAGGGGAAAGAAGATTATTTTTAACCAAGTCAGTGGGAGACCAGAAAAGCTATACTCCCAAATAGGTAAGTGTCCTAAGTTCCTACCATAGGCCCAGGTTAAGAATATCTTGCTCACACCAAATTATTGAGGGGCAAAACCTTAGTTTTACTTAAATTGAGCTTATATACAGATATATCTGCATATAAGATGGACTGGTGGACAGAAGGGTAATGAGGGGAAGAACAATACTTGTGAGATAGATACCAGAGACACAGCAGGAGAGGGATAGGGAGCTAGTGTCGAGGGCAGAGTAGGGGAGGAGAGTGAGGGATTGTTGGGGGAAGGGGTACAGGCCAGGGGAGGAGATTAGGGAGGTGCAGGGGGATTGGATGGAGTTACTAATGGGCAGGGTAATGTTGAGTCTACTAACAAGTACATAGAGAAGAGGTTGGGGTAGGTATGAGGCATGAAGAGGGTGGGGTTCCAGTGCTGGGTGATTCTATATGGAAGGGGATCAGATGGGGCAGTAAGGAGGAAAAGCATAGCTGAATCTGGGTTGAATCCATACATGGGCTGGCTGCGGGCAGGGCAGTCTCTTCATAAATGTGCAGGGAAGGGGAGGAGGAAACCTCATGTCATGATGCACGTGACTACGAATGACCGGGTTGGGGGGTGGAAGTGGTACAGGAAAAGTTTGAGGAACTGGGAAGACTACGTGAAGAGATAGGGGGATTGGTGGCTTTCCTGGAGGTACTCCCAGTACCCTGTGCAAGCACAGTGAGGAAAGGAAGGATAAGTGAGTTTAATACTTGGCTGGGGGAATGGTGTCACTTAAGAGGGTATGGGTTGGCGATTGACTGGGGTAGAACCTGGGACAGGAATGACCTGTATGCTGGGGACAGACTATACCTGAGCAAGGAGGGGAAGGTGGTATTAAATCAGAGGCTAGAGGAGTACATAGAAACAAAGATGGATTTAAACTAGAAAGGGGTGGTGGTAAATGGTCAGCTGGTAGGCAGGGGTCCCGGAGAGGGGAACCTGCCATGCTTACTCCCCTAACTAATGGAGAAGGAAAAGGGGAGGGGACATGGTGGGGGAAGAAAGGAGGAAGAAGGATTAAGGAGGGGAAGGGATTGGGTTGGAGAGTGGTCCCACTGAACACGAGGAGCCTCAGAAACAAGTCAGCTGAGTTTCAGGCCCTATTGGCAGAGGGAAGGGTGGACATTGTGGCCATCATGGAAATGTTGGCCACGCTGTACCAGAACTTGGAATTGATGGTCCTGGGATATAGGATATTGAAAGAAGATAGGACCAAGGGGTGAGGAGGAGGGTTGGCGATCTATGTATGGGAGGGGGATAAAGTGTGTAAGGGATGAGGGGGCAGAAGGGCAGGACAAGGGCTCCATGGATGCATTTTCAGGACTCAAAAGACAGGACACTGAGGATGGAAGTAGTTTATAGGCCACCAGCTCAACTGGAGCACCTGGACAGGGAGTTATCTGAGCAAATCTGAAGGATCTGCAGGAAAGGGAACACGGTGGTGGTAGGGGACTTCAATCTACCTGGGGTGGACTGGAGTACCCCAACCACCACAAGTGCAAGGGAGCAAGTTCTGTTAAAGGCATTTCAGGACAGCTTCCTGATGCAGCTGGCCCATGGGCCAACTCAGATAGGAAATACTCTGGACCTTGTACTGTCCAATAGGAAGATGGCAAGGGATCTGGAGGTGGAGGACCCACTGGCAGGGAGCGATCACTACTCGGTGTGGTTCACACTCAACATGGGGAGGGAAGCTGGGGGTGCAGGTACCAAGGTGATTGACTTTAGGTGGGTGGACTTTACAAAGTTTGGGGGAAATTCTGGTGGAGTACCTGGAGGGGGATTCAACCAGGCTGGGACACAAGTCAGAAGTGGGATGTCATAAAAAAGGGGCTTGCAGAGGCAACAGGGGCATGTACTAGAACACAGAGCAAGAAAGGGAGGGCAAAGAAGCCCAGTTGGATGACTCAGGAGGTCTGGAAGGGGGTGAGGGTCAAGAAAGAGGCATTCTGGAGGTATAAAAAGTCAGGGAGGGGAGAAGACAAGGAGATATACATGAAGAAATCCAGAGAGGCCACCAAACTAGTCAGAGCAGCCAAGGCTTCTAGGGAGCTGAGGCTGGCACAGGTTATTAAAAACAGAGAAAAGGATGTCATCAGCTACATAAGGGAAAGAAGGAACAACAAGGACCAAATAGTGAGGATAAAAAAGGATGGGGGGTGGGTAGAGAGAGAGGAGGATCAGGCAGAAGCATTAAATGAATACTTCTGTTCTGTATTCATGCAAGAGAAAGGGGCAGGTACCACAGGGAGGTGGGGTAGGCAGTGGGGGTGACAGATGTAAGGATTACTGAGGACAGGGTACTGGGAGGACTGAGGGCACTGAGGGCAGACAAGGCACCTGGGCCAGACGGCATGCACCCTAGGGTACTCAAGGAGCTGGCTGAGCTCCTGGCAGGGCCACTGGCTGACCTGTTCAGGGGTGTAATTATAGGGGGATGGGGGCACAAGTCCCCCCCAACAATTAAGGTGAACACATTTGTCACCCTCAACATTCAGCCCCTTACATTGCTGTGGGGTCAAAAGCAGTGGGGGAATTCAAGAATACATGGGACTGACATAAAGCAATTCTAGTGAGAGGTAGGAGGAAATAGGCTGTTGGTTAACTAGGATCTGCAGTTTATCCAATAGGTAGTGGAAATGGGCAGACTGGGAGGGTCAAGCAGTCCTTATCTGCTGTCAAAGTCTATATTTCCATGCTAACTGCTGGTGGGCTAGGAGGGACTTGAGAGTTGGGAGCTTGCTGTTCTGGCGGGGGAATTAGGTTTCACTAGTGGGTCCTGCCTGGGGGAGAGAGAGAGAGACACACAAGAGAGAACGATGGGGATAGTGGACCATCGCTGCACAAGCTGGCCTGGTCAGAACTGGGAGGAGCAGGACTGAGTTGCAGCAGGGAGGGAGAAGGTGACGGACCGCTCCCGGACGTAGAGTAAGTGCATGCCACCGCCAGTAGCAAGGAGTCAGGACGAGCAGGTGAGAGACTGACTCCCGGTGGCTAAAGAACTGTGGTATTGTCGACGTGATTGGTGTTTCACTTCCCCTCCTCCTGTCCTGCCATTTTAAAATTGAATGCTACTGGTACATCTGCCCATCACTGCTGAGGAGCTGCTGCTTTGCTTGCCAGTACTTCATGATGTGGGGAGTCAGTGGGGAAGTCCTTATGGCCTGGGATGGGATAAAGTGGTGTGGGGCTATGAGTGCCAGTTAGTGACTGAATATGGGGGTCAGTTCAGTTGGGGCATCAGTTGGACTGAGCCTGCAGCCTGTGAAATTTAACTGGAGGCTGGAAGTTTGGAATGGAGAAGACAGAGGAGTATGGACTGCTGGGGGCTCGAGGTGAAGGCTGCTGCAAGCAACAACTGGGAGGTAGGACTGACTGGTGATGTTGCAGTGGGTGGGGTGAGTAGTGATTGGGGGGCAGGCAACAACAGATATCATCATGCTGTGGGGGGATCGCATGCTGTATGCACAAAAGGTTAAAAGCAATAAGCAGAAGAGGTGGTGGTGGGGGGGAATTCCAGTTTGCACATGGCAGTTCTGAGCTGGCAGGGGCCATACACTATTGGCCACTTGATGTGGTGCCAGTCAGGGTCAGGGAGCACCTGGGAAAAGAAGCCTGCTGCAATCTGTGAGGCATTCTCTCTTTCTGTAGTGTCTGGACTGGTCCAGTAGCTGTACCAGTGACCAGCCCAGTAAAGCAGCACAAAACTGCTCAGCTTGAGCTAACATAGCTCTAGTTTGCAAGAAGGCAAGTGTAGGTGGTGTTTCATTATGTTTATTGGTGGTCTGCTGTGCTGTGTTGGTCATGTTTACAGTCTGTCAGTGTCTGATTTAAAATGATGTGCTGTCTAGCGTCTCTCCTGTGTGCCACCTGAGATTATGTTATTTATTTATTTATTAATGGTCTTGAATTAACACCTTTGAGGACAGGCTCGTTTGTAGGTTCCACGTCAAAGTTAAAACAAACAGAGGAGAGATGACACAGAAATCATAAGCAGTAACAATAGTGCATATCAAAACATTGGACTAACCACTAGGTAAAAAACAGTATATACAAATAATGCAATGTGAAGTGAAGGTTGCAGGAGGGTTGCACTGTGAGGACATCAAAGGAGAGGGTAACACCAGGGGCAAGGTATAACTTGGTAAAAAAGTAATGCCGTATCTGTCACAGAAAAAGAACCAATATGGCAGGCAGTGGTATAAGTATGAGGAATGTAATAAGAGAGAGTAGGTGAGACAGCAGCCCAGGGGCCATGTTAAAGGAAAGGAAGGAGTGGCACAGTGCAAAGAAGAAGAAACAGTAAAGAGACGAGAAGAATAAAAGGCAGAAATGAACTTGGGATGTGACAAAGAGGGGAGATGGGGTAGGGGGCAGAGGGGGGACAAGATAGTATGGAGAGGCAGTTAGTTAGGGGGCAGCAAGGATAAGAAGAAAAGAACTCAGAGCAAGCTGGGGGAGAGCAAATGTTGGGAGCATAGAGGATTATCAAGGTGACATATTTGGAAGCAATCACAACTGGCTTTGTTTAATAGATGGCTCAGGAGTTCTCATTTGAATTTGCAAGGGTATTAAGGGAGGAGATGCTAGGTGGTAGGCTGTTAAGCCATTTGGGTGTACAGTAGGCAAAAGTTATTTGTCCCTGAGAGGTACAACAGTGAGGAATCTTGAAGACAGAGTGTTCTGTGTTTCTGGTAAGGTGGTCATTGTCTTAGGGGGGTGAGGAGACTTTGGACACCAATGGGCGGCACATCAAGGTTCACTTTTTTTGCCAATAGAAAAGTCTGAAAAGTGAGCCTGCTTGCGAACTGGAGCCAGTTAGCCCGAGCATACAGGTCACATCTGTGAGTCCTGCACTCAGAGTTGGTGGATAGATGACACGCTTTGTTTAAAGCGATAATGATAAGTTTCAGGACTGTAACAGTTGTTGATCCATAGATGACTATACCGTAGTCAATGAGAGAGACCACAGAGCTGCGGATGGCAAGGCTGAGAGCCTCAGGGGTAAGACTGCGCTTATGCCTGCATAGTAGACCAATACAGACATTGATGGCCTTTGCAGTGTTGGCAATATGGTGGGAATAGGACAAGAAGCTATCAACAGTGATTCCCAGGTATTTAAATTGGTGAACAAGCTCCAGCAGGGTACCAGCATCATTTGTTATAGTGGATATGAAACCTGTTCTGGGGACTAGCAAACTGCATTAACTTGTTTTTTTATAATTCATAATAAGCTTATGGTCCTTCAACCATCTTTCAACCTTCAAGAAACTGTCCTGAAGTGTCCTTTCTAGGGTAACAGGGTTATTGTCACTTGTAAACAACACTGCATCATCAGCGTAAAGTAGAATTTCACAGTGACAAGCAAGAGGGAGATGGTTTAGGAATAAGCTAAACAGCAGTGGGCCCAGAATGGAGCCTTGGGGCACCCCTGAGCAGACAGATCTGCTGTCAGAAAGGACACTGTAAATTCTAACCCTTTGAGAGTGGTTTGTGAGGTAACTATTGAACCAGGCAACGGTGTCCTTGGAGAGTCCAGCAGTAGCAAGCTGCCTGATAAGAAGGTCATGATTAACCGTGTTGAAAGCTTTCAGCAGGTCGATAAATGCTGCACAGACAAGAGTGCCAAGATCAAGGGAGTTGTGAATAAAACCAGTAAATTCAAGCAGGGCTGTTGTGGTGCTGTGTCCTTTATGAAACCCATGTTGTTGTGGGCACTGAATGTTATACTTGATGATGTATTCTACCAACTGATCTGCAACTATTTGTTCAAGCGTCTTCGATAGGGGCGGGAGAATCAAGATTGGCCTGTAGTTTCCCTGTAAGGAGCCATCACCATTCTTGAATACTGGAGTAACTAAGGCAGCTTTCCACAGTTGTGGAAACTGCGTGAGTCTAAGTGAGGCACTGATAATGTGAGTTAGGGGTGCCATTATGTCATCTAGGGTAAGAGCTACAAACTTAAGGTCAAGGGAGTCTTCTCTGTGTCGGGTGTTCCCTGGGACCTTTTGAAGGTACTTCCTGGCTTCACCCAAGGGCACGGTTCTGAAGTAAAATGGAGGATGAGAGGGAGGTGCGTCAGGGGAAGCAGTTAAGACAGTGTTGTTAGTCTGGAGGAAGAAATCAGGGGGTAGGACTCCGTTAAGATCTATAAAAGCTTTATTAAAAGTGTTTGCGATAGTAGCAAGGTCAGTTATAGGAACACCATTAATACTGAGTATTGTGGGGACAGACTTATTGTCTTTGCCAGTGACCTTCTTGAGGGTCTTCCAGAATCTCTTACCATCAATCCAGGAGTGGGTGAGGGCTTCCTGACAGTACTGGTTTTTGGACACACATATTGACCTTGTGTTTGCTTTGGTAGGGGCTGCTGGTGGGGGGGGGGGTGTTATATGGTTATGCAACTTCTGTGTTTTCTTGTGTGTTCTGGCAGGAGGGTGGTTATATGGTTAGCCTAAACATGCAACTCCAGTGTTTTCTTCTGTGTTACCAAAGTTAAAGTAATTTAAAAAAAAAATCAAACGCTAACCCTACAGGTGGGTGAACCGTGGATGAAGAAGTGGTGTGGACAACGAGAAGCAGCCAGCCAGTGACAGCACCTAGAGGTTTAAAACATGGGTTGCATTGGTGACCAACCAACCCACCCTGCCAACCTACCCTATTCTAAAGGTCCGGTGTGGAGGGAGACCATACAGCGACCAGCACAGCCCACCTCTCACATCCTTGGTCGGACACCGGATGAGAACACATGGAGTACATGTTCAATGTATATTACATGGCACATTACACGGCACACATGCATCTCCTGAACTGTACAGGGAGTACAGACCATGTACTGTACTGTACAGAGATTGTGCAGCCTGTGTACTGTACAGGGGGCCACACACCATATAAAGTACACTGTCCGCACTCCCTGTACAATGCAGGGAGCAGACATGCACTCTGCATTATACATTGGACACATGGTCCATATCTTCCCATTTGGTGGCTGGCTGAGGAGAGGAGAGGTGGGCTGTGCCAATCACTGTATTGTCTCCCACAGCACTGGCCTGGCCCTTCAGGTAAGAGTGGGTTGGTAGGATGGGTTGGCCAGTGCCTTCGGTGGGAGGAGCCACTAGACACCAGGGAATCTGTAGCTTGCTTTAGGGAAGGAGATCCATGGGTGGGGGGTGCCAGTAGATGCCAGCTAGGGAGGTATGTTATGATACTGGTACAGGGCTGGCAATTTGGGGGGGAACCAGTCTGCATGCCAAGAAACATTATTTTACATACATGGCCAGCAATTGGAGGGTGGGGAGGAACTGTCTTCTCTTACCTGTGCATATGTAAGCTGTTCCAAAACATGTGAATTGGGCAGTACATTTCTTTATTCACTGCTCGAGTGAGTCTGAAATGTTCCTCTTTTTGTGCATGCCTAGTAATACCAGAAAAAGCAGCAAGGGGGGCTTCAGCCTTGCTTTACTTACAGATGTTTTATAGTACAAGTTTCACCCAACAGAAGATTTATAGTGCTGTTGTCCTTTACCTGCCCAGTCCTTAAATAAGAACGAGAACTGCATTTAACTGTGATATAGCTGTACATTTTACTTACAGTATATGTATTCTGTGTCCTGTATAGAGCATACTGTGTGTTGGGGGGGAAGGGAATTGCAGTAGTGACAGGCAGTAACAGAGAAATGCAATGCAGGATAATGCATTTCACAGCAGCACTCGTGATCTGAGGCTGGTTGAGAGTGAGGTTGTCCCCCCCAACCTTTATACCAAAATTGCTCCTCTGGATCTGTTCAGTACCTCTCTGGACATGGGATGCATAGCACAAGACTGGAGGATTGTCCATGTGGTGCCCATCCACAAAGGTGGCCCAAAGGATGAACCAGGAAACTACAGGCCAGTGAGCCTCACATCAATCATGGGGAAGCTCATGGAGACAATCCTGAAAGAGTGGCTGGTGACCCATTTGAAGCACAATGGACTCCAGGATGGGCATCAGCACGGATTTGTCTTAGGCAGATCCTGCCAGACCAACCTCACTGAGTACTACGATTGGGTGACAAGGGAACTAGACAAAGGTCATGCAGTGTATGTCCTGTATCTGGACTTCAGCAAGGCCTTTGACTCTGTGCCACATGGGAGGCTAGGGAGAAAGCTGGAATATGTGTGGGTGGGGACAAATATGGTGAAATGGATGAAGAATTGGCAAAGGGGTAGGCAACAGAGGGTGGTAGTGGGAGGGGAACTCTCAGCACCGAGGGAAGTGATGAGCAGGGTAACGCAGGGATCAGTGCTGGGCCCAGTGTTGTTCAGCTTATTCATAGCTGATATCTCACATGGGATCTCAAGTAAGATCAGTCTGTTTGCAGATGACACCAAAATGGGGGCAGTGGTTGAGGACATTGAGGGATGGAAGGGGCTGCAGGATGACCTGACTAAACTGCAGGAATGGTCAGAAACATGGCAGCTGGGGTTCAATGCCAAGAAGTGCAAGATAATGCACTTTGGAGCAAAGAACCAGTGGAGGGACTATCAGCTGGGAGGAGTACAGTTGAGAAGCACTGTGGAGGAAAAGGACCTAGGGGTACTTATAACAGTGAGCATGAACAATTCTGCTCAGTGTAGGAAGGTGGCAGTGAAGACCAGCAAGATGCTGGGGTACATAACGAGGGGAATCACCTCTAGAAGTAGGGAGGCAATCCTCCCCTGCACAGGTCACTGGTCAGGCTGCACCTGGAGTACTGCATGCAGTTCTGGCACCTGTACCTGAAGAAGGACATCAGATTGTTGGAGTGGTGCAGCGCAGATCAACAAAGATGATCCATGATTTGTGGGGCAAGCCCTATGAGGAAAGGCTGAGCAAGCTAGGTATGTACTCTTTGGAGGAGAGGATGGATGGGGGGACATGATTGAGGCCTTTGTCATAGATGACAAGTACTTGAAAGGGATAAACAAGACTCAAACAGAGCGGATTTTCCAATTAAGAAGAGGAAGGGACATGAGAGGGCACAGTCTCAGACTGGGGGGGAGATTCAGGAGGGAGGTAAGGAAACAATTCTTTACAGAAAGGGTGGTGGGCAAGTGGAAAGATCTACCACAGGAGGTAGTGGCCTGCAAGATGGTGGGCAGTTTCAAGAGGGGATGGGACAGGGTAAGTGGGATGGTAAATCTAAGGAGGGGAGGAGTGTGATGGGCAGCTGCGAGATGAGGGGCTATCTGCACAATTGAGCAGAATCGACAGACCATGAGGCCTATTTCTGCTGGTATTTTTGAATGTTTACATGTTCGTATACCAGAAAACCACTGAATCTCTTCCAACGCGCCAGGGAGAGAGGTTAGTGAATCCTCAATGTGCAGCAACAAACTGTTCGCATAGGCACATAGTTTATACCTTTCTCCCCCAACCGAACTCCCTTTAATTTCTGGGTTGTTTTGAAGATTATAAAGTAAGGGCTCTAATCAGAGATTAAGAAGGAAAGGGTAGAGGGGACATCTCTGTCTTGTCCCCCACTGAAGGTGGTCATAAATGAATTCCAAATGGAAAACAATGTCTGTTTGAATTAAATATAAATCTCTAATTTATGTAATTGTAAGCATTTCACCCATTTTATAACAGCATGATTGCACTGATTAAAAATCATAAATTCTGCACAATTTCATTATAAGGATATCTTGATCATCTTCTGCTACATTTATTAATGTTTCCAGAACAGTGTTGGGGACAGGCTGCAAGACATGTGTGGAATGTTTTTGTATTTGACAAATATTGCATTATTCATATGTGCTGGATGAAGGGAGGGGTGGTGGTGCATCATGCAAGTGTAGAATTGTTTTCATGAAGAACTGTCCATTTTCTGTGCATTCATATATGTAGCAAGATAAGATTACATTCATTCTCTTAGTTTGTGTACATCACAGCTGGAGCTGATAATCAGCATAGTGTACTGTTACAAAACTTTTATGTGTCTTAGGAAGTGAAACCTGTATAATTTGTTTGGTGCTTTTCAGGTGAGGATTGTTGTGAGACTGTATTATCTGTATAATATGTTAGGTGCTTTTCAGGTGAGGATAATTGCTGGGAAATTGTTAAAAAGTAATGTAATTTCATAGTCATGGCACACTGGGGTCATGTGCACATCAATTAAGCCTCAATAGATGCAAGGAACAATGGGTGATTACTCCATCCACAGTTATTGAGTTGATTCTCACATTACCTACTTGTTTAGTCTTAACAACATCTCCCCCTAAATCCCAATTTCATGATCCTACGTATTTAGTGCATGCCTTTGTTGACTAGCCGAGTTCCCCATCCAGAATATCATAAAGATTTAAGAAACCATGCAGCCCTTCATACTACCATCCACTTATATCCCATTTCACTGGGTGTTCTAAAGCCCAACAACAATTCAAGCAGTGTGCCAATGACCCACACACTCTGCAGCAAACAGCATTCACCAACTTGGGGAAGGGAACTGCAGTCCTCAGTAAAAGGATTAAGTCTTACTTAAATGAACATTTAAACTAGCAGAGGGGTGGTGGTGGAAGACATAGGGAAGGCAAAACCAGCCATCCCCAAAGGCTATGAAAATAAGTATCAGAGTCAGTGTGGGTAAAGAGGGAGGGCATAAAGATGAAAAGAACAGAAATCATCAGAACAGTAATAAAATCTGGAAGGCCATGTGTGCAAATGCAAGAAGTATAGAAAATAAGATTACAGACTTGGAGGCACTTATGGCAGAAGCCAACCTGGATATAGTGGCTGTTATGGAGTTGTGGTGTAATAAAACCCATGACTGGGATTTAGCTATAGCAGGCTATAATCTGATTAGAAAGGACAGGGAGGGTAAAAAAGGTGGGGGTATGTTGTTATATGTAAGAGAAAGCATTAAATCAATAGAGATATAGGGATACAGAAGGGGCCAGAGGTACTGTGGGTCAGTCTAGATGTGGGAAATGGTGCCACCATTCACACTGGTGTGATATATAGACCTTCACAAAGGGGGAGAAGTTAGATAGGGAACTGGTGGAAGCCATTGGCAAAATGGTAGAAAAAGGGGAATTGCTGCTTGGGGTGGGGGCTTCAGTATACCTGATGTGGATTGGAGTCCCCCTGCTGTAGTTTCACCTAGAAGTAGGGACATCTTCGACACCCTACAGGGGTCATTCCTCAAACAACTAGTCCATTAACCCACTCATGATGGGGCTATGTTGGATCTAGTACTTACAAATGGGACCGTTTGGCAGATGTCAGGATGGTAAGCCACCTGGGGACCAGTAATCACCTTACAGTGTGGTTTAATATAATAACAAAGACACATTCCAAGCACACTAGAGTGAGAGTCCTGAACTTTAGGAGGGCAGAATTTGTAAAAATGGGTGAATGCCTAAAGGATAAACTGGGGAAGGGGAGATGACCAGGTGCAGTGGAGGAAAAGTGGGTGAAATTAAAGAGTGCATATTGAAGGCTACAAACCTCTGTGTCAGGCAAGTGAGTAAGAGTAAGAGGAAAAACAGACCACTGTGGTTCTCTAGGGAGGTGGCTGAGAATGTAAAGATTAAAGGATGGCATTAAGAAGATATAAGGAGACACAGAGGGAGGAGGATATGGAATTGTATCTGCAGAAGCAGAGAGAATCAGGGAAAGCCATAAGAAGAGCAAAGGCAATAACCGGAGAGGATAGCCAAAGAAGTAATGAAAGGGGACAAGTTATTTTTTAGGTATATTAGTGAAAAAAAGGAGGAACAAGGAATGACTCATAAGCTTAAAAAGGGATTGGGAAACTTCACAGGGGAGCTCAGGAAAAATCAGACATACTAAACAAATACTTTTGTTCAGTGTTCAAGGTGGAGGAAGATGGGAATGGGCCACAAAAAAGCAGCATACACACTGTAAATGGATACCAGTTAATTCTCTAAACAGAGGCTATGAGAGGGACTAGCTAATCTGAAAATAGACAAGGCAATGAGACCAGATGGGGTACATCCTAGGGTATTGAAAGAACTCAGGGAAATGCTATCTGCACCTCAACAGTACTTTTACAACTCACTAGAAACAAGGGTGGATCCAGACAACTGGAGGAGGACAAATGTAGCCTCTTTTCCTAAAAGTGGTAGCAGAGAGAAGGCTGGAAATTATAGGCCAGTCAGTCTGACCTTGGTGGTGGGAAAGTTACTGGAATCTTTGTTGAAGAAGAGGATAGTGGATTATCTTAAATCTAATGGATAACAAGATTAGAGACAGCATGGGTTCACAGTAGGGAGGTCATGCCAAACTAATCTGACAGACATTTTTGTTTGGGTGACAAATGAAGTTGATCAGGGTGGCACAGTGGATGTGGCATACCTAGATTTCAGTAAGGTGTTTGACATGGTTAAACACAGGAGACTATTAAACAAGCTTTGAAACTTAGGAGTGGGTCCACAGGTGTTAATGTGGGTAAGAAACTGGTTAGGAGATAGGAGACAGATGGTAGTAGTAAATGGGGTTCATTCAGAGAAGGGGAGGATGACCAGTGGGGTGCCACAGGGGTCAGTGCTGGGACTGGTCCTCTTTAATATATTTATTAGCGACATTGCAGATGATCTGGAAGGGAAGGTCTACCTATTTACAAATGATACCAAAATTTGTAACAGGGTGGTGGACATTCCAGAGGGATGGAAAGGATGAAGAGAGACATGAGAAAGCTAGAAGAGTGGTCTAGGGTATGGCAACTTGATTTCAATGTGAAAAAATGCAAAATAATGCATGTGGGGAACAGGAACCTAGAAGCTGAATACAAAATGGGAGGAGTGATATTGACAACAATTAAGCATGAGAGATACCTTAGTGTAATTGTCTCCAATGACCTTAAGGTAGTTAGGCAATGTGGCAAGGCAGTTGGGAAAGCAAATGGGATGCTGGGGTGCATAGGGAGGGGGATCACCAGCAGAAGATGTGAGGGTGTGTTGCCTCTGTATAGGTCACTGGTGAGACCTCATATGGAGTACTGTGCACAGTTCTGGAGACCACATCTATGGAAGGACATGGACAGAATGACAGTGGTCCAGAGTAGGGCAGCTAAAATGGTAAGGGGCCTGCGATTTAAAACATATGAGGAGAAACTGAGGCAACTTAATATGCACACTCTGGAGGAAAGAAGAGAGAGACAGGGGATATACTAGAGACATTTAAATACATAAATGGGTCGAATAAGATGCAGGAGGGGATTATTTTTCAGAAGAAGCGTCCTCAAGAATGAGGGCGTATAGTGTGAAGTTGGAGGGGGTTAACTTTAGGAGGGATATAAGAAAGTTCTTCTTCACAGAAAGAGTGGTGGATCCCTGGAACAGGTTACCAGTTGAGGTAGTTGGGGCTAAAGCAGTGGAAGGATTCAAAAAAGCATGAGATAGGCATAAGAAAATCTTGGGTGAAAAGAATCAAGGGGCCAGTAGAAGAACTGGGGATTATGCAGGGTCTGCATGAATACTAGAGGCAGGACAGACTGGGTGGACCAAGCAGTCCTTGTCTGCCAACAAATTATATGTGTCTGTGTTTCTGTGATATCCGTAATGACCACTGAGGGAATTTTCATGTTTCCGGAATTTTGTCTGTATTTAAAATGCTAGTTAAAATAAGTTTCAAAACTAGAACAAAAGTTTTTCTTCTACTCTCCCCCCCCCCATTCATTGCCTGATGTCCCATTCCATGTTGCTCCTAGCACTCTCCTACTCTTGCCTTCCCCACCACTAAAGTAGTTTACAGGCCGTCCTCTTCTCTCTCACTGTCCTGCAACACATCCTTTCAGCAGCTTACCCACTGCTCTCTAAAGCATTTGTTAATGTTGAATGTTTGCTTGCTTGTATTTTCTGTGTAGGTGTTTGGCATTCGTAGTTCAGAGGCGATAATTCAATTAATAACATGAGCTATAACAGTGAAATAGTCATGATTGGAAAATGAAGAGATTCAAACATGATGTTGTCATTTTCTTAGACTGTGACCTTGAATTTTATTTTTTTCAATTTAATGTACTTTATTGATTTCCAGAAATACAAGAACAGCCAACAGTAACCAACACAATAAATAATGATGCATGTAGAACAACTCAAAAGATTAAATAAACCCACCCAACTGCTCCCCAATCCTCCCAGAGCTCAGCAATCCCATAAATAGAAACTTAGAGTGTAACAAATACAAAAAATAAAGGAGTTGAAGGGTACAACTATATATTAAGGTCCTACCGAGATAAAGATAACAAAGCATAAAGTGATTCCCATCTGTTATGGAAATGTGCAATGCGTCTACGTAAACAGGCAATTTGTTTCTTAACAACCAGAGCTTTTAGTATCTGTTGATGCCATTCTCTATATGAGGGAATGACATCATCCTTCCAATGACGTAAAATAATACATTTTGCTGTAATCAATATCAAGGCCATACGGGCCTTATGAGAGCCTAAAAGCTCAGAAGGATAAATGCCTACTAGGCAAACCTCCAGAGTAAAATAGTTATCCAGGCCCAAAAGTGGATCTGAAGAATCCCTAATGGCATTACAGAAGGGAATCACTTTAACACAATCCCATATATATGTTTAAGATGACATTCAGCTAGAACAAACCTGGAGTATACAGGAGAAGCTAATTTACCCATTGTATATAACCTGTAGGGAGTATAGCATAAATTATGAAGGACTTGCTACTGAATTAAGCGATATCTGTCTTGTTTGATATATTTGAACAGGTTGTGCCAAACTGATTGCCACACCTTGGGATCATCCTGAAGACCTAAGGCCTGCTGCCAGTAACAGCAGGACCCAGAAGAGCTTGCAGGGTCCAAGGGTTGAAACAGGCCATATAACCGAGACACAGGGTGGGGTTGCATCACCCTGGACAAGAAAACCTTAAGGGATGATCTCCCTTCTGATGTCCATGGCCTAGGACCTAAATTAGATGGAATGGACTGTGTTAACTGGAGGAACTTAAAACTATGAGAGTGGGGTAGCTGATAGCAGTCCTAAAGGAATTAAACATTATAAACTGATCTCCCTCTAGGAGGGAAGCAATTGCATTGTCACACAGCTGAGGGCAGAAGGCAATTGAAACTTAGCGCTGGGCTATTTGAATGTTGGGATTGCCTATAATAGGTTGCGTGAAGGCTTTGGTCTATTTCAGTCCTAGAAAGGAACTAAGCTGCGAAAGATCATTTAGGGACCAAAATACAGGCACTGATTTAAATGAGGAGGGTAACTGGAATGGTTTAATATAAACTGCTAAGTTGTATATCTAAAGCTTTACAGAGAGCTTGTTCATTATCCAGCCAAATCAGTACATGAGAAACATCAGAACTAGCGCTATCACAGTACCCCTATTGAAAATATTTATTACCATGGAGAGCACAGTAGTAAAGAAAGACATTGGGGAGACCTAGCCCCTCCTCATTGCTTTGTAACCACCAGTTTGAAATAGGAGCAGCGAACAGCCTTACCTCACCATAAAAGATCCTTAATTATAAGTTGCAAATGAGGGAACCAAGATTTAGGGAGAAAAACATTTGGCATACCTAATGGGTACAATATATGTGATAAAAGATTCATCTTTATAGCACTAACACACACCCAGAATGAAAGGGAGGTAAGGCGGCCCACTGCTGTAGATCCAATGCGGCAGGGAGTAAGATTAGGGGATCCTCAATGAGCAGCAACAAATCATCCATATAGGCAGATAGGTTATACCTTTCTCCCCCAACCAAAGTCCTTTTAATTTCTGGATTGTTTTGAGGATTATAAAGTAAGGGCTCTAAATAGAGATGAAAAAGGAAAGGGAAGAGGTGACATCTCTGTCTCATCCCCCACTGTAGGAGAAAGGAATCGGATAATACACATACCACATTACACCAAATTTGGGCAGTAGGCCTACTGTACAACAACTGAATCCAAGTAATAAATTCAGAAGGGAAAATTAATTTTTGTAAAACAGCAAAATTATATGGCCATGAAACACAGCCAAAAGCTTTTTCTGCATCCAAGGAGACCAGGATTAAAGGGGTCCTGTCCTCCTGAGATACAGAACTGAGATAGTGAAGCTTCTGAAGATGGTCGCTTGATAAAATACCTTTCATAAAGCTGACTTGTGTAGGCCCAATCAAAGCATCCAAGCCAGGGCCAACCAATTAGCTAAGATCGTGACCCAAATTTTTAAGTTTGAATTAAGTAAAGAGATCAGACGATAGCTATCTGGTAACAACTTGTCGCTGCCTGGCTTTCTTATCAAGGTTATCCATGCTTCTGTTAAAGTAAAATCTGATAAAAATGGATGAGAGCAAGTAGCTGAACAATCGAGCCAGGAAGGGGACAAGTTCAGCAGAACATGACAAATAAAAATTATTGGTAAAGTCATCCAGCCCGGGAGCTTTGTCAGGGGGAAGTTGTATGGCATGCCTAACCTCAGAGATGGATATGGGGCCCTTAAACAGTTCCTGCTGCTGCTGCAAGGGGAGAACAGGGAAGGAAAGTGGATCAAGATAAGCAGAAATGTGATCATTCCAAAAGGAGCCGGGGGGAACACTTGCATAAAGAGAGTAGTAGTAAGACCGAAAAATATCAGCAATGGACTGAGGGTGAGTAACTAGGGACTCTGTAGGACTAGGGCAGAGGCTGGGAATCATTTTTGAAGTCTTAAGCTGCCAAAGTTGTAAAGCCATTAATCTCCTGGCCCATTCACCTGACTCCAAATACCATGTTGGTTCATACAAGGGCACGTTCTGCATTAAAGCAGCATATTGAGCTTTTAACATATTTAATTGGTGCCAAACAGAGGGTGAAGTATCCGAAGACAGTCTGTGCTCCAACTGTCTAATATCATTGAGTAACTAGTCAAGTTGAACATTACAGGCCTTGGTGCACTTGGACGCAAGCTGAATGCACTCCTTTCTAACTGCACATTTTACCGTCCTGCCCCCCAAAACATCAAGTAAGGTTAGAGAACCTTCATTACACAAAAGAAGGTCCTTGAGAAAATCTCATATAGTGTAAGAATATTGGGATTCTGAAACAGCTGCAAGTTGAGGCGTCAAATGCAGTCTCATTCCTCCATCCCTCAGACAGATGTACAATGCTTATGGGAGCCCAGTCCGAAATAACCAAAGACTGAATTTCACAAGAAAGCAAACCAGATATACTTTCCTGGTTAATAAGAAAAAGTCAATTCTTGATAAAGTACCATGGGGTGGTGGGGGGGTTGAAAGTGTATTGCCTGTCCATGGGGTGGAGGAGTTGAATTTTCAAAATACTGTTTTTTTCCCCAGCATATGAACGTGACAGGTGTCATTTATGAAATGCAACCCAAAACATTGTTTTGTGGAAGAACCATGAAAACAGGCTTCGGAGGGGGATTTGGTAATGACACCTGCCATATTCATTTGGCAGGAGTAAAAAACATGAGTATGTTGAAAATGTGGGTTAAAAAGTAAAAAATATCACAAAGTTATGAGAAAACATTGGAAAATGTCAACATTTATTCATACTGTTTTCCAGGTTTGACCTCAAATGTTTAACATAGTCTTTTTATTATACCACCTTATGAACATAACAAGTCTCATATACGAACATACGAAATTTGCCAGCAGATAAAGGCCCAGAGATCTATCAAGTCTACTTGAATGTGCAGCTAGCACCCCTATTCAGTCTGCTCAAATGTGCAGCTAGCACTCTTTATTCTGCAACTGCCCCTCCCTTCCACCCTTCCCCTCCATTGACCCTTCCCCTTGCCCTGTCCCATCCCCTTTTGAAGCAGTCCACTGTTCTACTGGATACCACTTCTGCATGTAACACATTCCACCCAGCTACCACCCTCTCTGTAAAAAAGTGTCTCCTCATCTCCCTCCTGAACCTTCCTCCCTCCAGTCTCATATCATGGCCCCTGGTGTCCCTCCCCTCTCTTACTTTGAACAGCCCCTCTCTACCTGTCTTGTTTATTCCTTTCATGTACTTAAAGGTTTCAATCATGTCCCCCCTGTCCCTCCTCTCCTCCAGCGAGTACATGTTCAACTATCTCAGCCTCCTCTTGTATGATAAGTCCCCCAGCTCCTTGATCATCTTTGTTGCCCTGCGCTGCACCCCCTCCAATAAGTTAATGTCCCTCTTTAGACACGCAGTACTCCAGGTGCGGTCTAACTATGACCTATACAGTGGCAGAATCACCTCCTCCCTCCTCCAGGATATACCCCTTGCAATGCAACCCAGCATTTTGTTGGCCTTTGCAGCTGCCTTCCTACATTGTGCTGAGTTGTTCATTGACCCTGTAATGAGCACCCCCAGATCCTTCTCCTCCTCTGTCTGGGCTAGCTGCACTCCCCCCAGCTGGTAACTCCTCCTTGGGTTCTTCATCCCAAAATGCAGCACCTTGCACTTTTTGGCATTAAACCCCAGTTGCCAGGTGTCTGACCAGGTTTCAATCTTTGTCAGATCATCCTGCAACCCCTGCCATCCCCCTAGGTCATCTACCACCACTCCTATCTTGGTATCATCAGTAAACAGACTGATCTTGCTCTTGATGTCCAATAATTTGTCTGCAATGAATATCCCAAACAACACTGGTCCCAACACTGAGCCCTGTGGAACACTGCTCGTTACTACCCTTGGGTGTGAGAGCTCCCCACCCACCACCACCCTCTGTTGTCTTCCCTGAAGCCAGTTCCCTACCCATCTCACCAGCTTTGCACCCGGCCCTGTGCCTTCTAACTTACTTCCCAGCCTCCCATGTGGCACCGAGTCGAATGCCTTACTGAAGTCCAGATACAGGACATCCACTGCATGGCCCCTGTCCAGTTGCCTAGTTACCCAGTCACAGAACTACACCAGCTTGGTTTGGCAGGATCTGCCACGTATGAAGCCATGCTGGCTGCTGTCCTGTAGTCCTTTGGCCTCTAGGAGGACTACCAGCCTTTCCTTCAGGATAGTCTCCATTAGCTTACCCACAATGGATGTGAGGCTCACCAGTCTGTAGTTCCCCGATTCATCCTTGGGCCACTCTTGTGGAGGGGCAACACATGAGCCATCCTCCAGTCCTGAGGTACACACCCTGAGTGTAGTGAGGCACTAGATAGGTCTGCCAACAGTCCTGCAAGGACCGTTGCCAGCTCCTTCAGTACCCTGGGGTGGATGCCATCTGGGCCTGGTGCCTTGTCCACCCTCAGTGCCTTCAAACCCTCCTGAACTCTGCCCTCCATGATTTCCCCATCTGTCACCCCCTCCCCCCCGTTTCTGCCATTCCTCCCCCCTTGGGTGTCACCCCCTCTTCTCCTTAGTAAATACCGAGCAGAAGTAATCATTTAGTGCTTCTGTCTTATCGCACCCTGCTTCCACCCAACCCCCTCCTTCCTAATACTTACTATGTGGTACTTACAGCTCCTTTTCTCCCTGATGTACCTAAAGAAGTCCTTCTCCCCCTTCTTAATGCCTTGTGTCAGACTGAGCTCCGTAGATGCCTTGGCTCCCCTTACTACCCATGTCACCTCCTTCGATTCCATCAAGTACTCCTCCCTGTCCTCTCCCCTCCCTGTTTTCTTGTACCTCCTAAAGGCAGCTCTTTTCCTCCTTACCTTTTCCATGACCTCCTTGCTCAACCAGCTTGGTTTTTTAGCCCTAGCCTTCTTGCTCTGGGCTTTGCAGCAGATTTTGGTTGCCTCCACTATCCCCAGCTTTATGAGCTCCCACCTCTGGTTAGTCGCCATACTAGGTTGAATTCTGGCCAGGTACCCTTTTACCACTTTCCCCAACCTCCCAAAGTCAGCCCTCCTGAAGTCCAGCACTCTTGTGCCAGATTCCACTCCTTCCTTGCCCATATCCAATGTGAGCCATACTGAGTGGTGGTCACTCCCTGACAGTGGTTCTTCCACCGTAAGTTCTCTAACAAACTCCCCATTTGCCAGCACAAGGTCAAGGGTATTCCCTAACCTGTTTTGTTCACTGACCATTTGCAGCAGGAAGCTGTTCTGGAAGGCATCTAGCAGTACTGGCTCCCTTCTGTTCCTGGTTGTTGGGGTACTCCAGTCCACTCCTGGCATGTTGAAGTCCCCCACAATCACCACACATATATGAAATCTTGTCCAAAATGTCATTTTGCAACACAAGTGTGAAAAGACGTTTTGAACAGGATTTGAAAAATGACACATCATGTTCATGATGTGGGATACAAAAATGGCTACGTTGAAAATGTGGGTTCACAATGGCCCCTATGCACTAATGGGTGGAGTGGCTATGCATTGCGTAACTCGGGTACATAGCCACCCTGCATCCATTGTGCCCCCCTGCACGGTATGCAGCAAGGGGGGCAAGCAGCTCATATGTGCCTGATCTCTTGGCTGCACAAAGAGCAATGTGCTGGGGGTGGGCAAGGGTCGGGCCAGCACTACACGCCATGCACTAAGGTGTGTAGTGCTGGCCATGGGGGTGTATAGGGGCACAGGGTATGCCAGGGAGAACCCTTCCATAAACCCCCAATGCACCCCACACACACCCCAGGACCCATGAGGCTACAGGGTAAATAGCCCAGCCACCCTCTGGGGTCTCTGCATAGGACTTCCCAGTGCCTCTCACCCACCCCAGCTCACAGCAGTGTGCGACTGCATGCTGCCACCTGGTGCTCCTCCCCCAAACCCACACAGGGGCACCGGCACATGGATGAAGCCCCTGCCCCCAGATGGCCCACCAGCGTTCAACTACCCACCCTTCCCACTGCACGATTGGTGCCATTGGAGAGCAAGTGGCATTGCCCTCCTTCACCTGCCACAGCCGCCGACCATCAGACATCTATGGGGTACCCAGTCAATGCTCGTCCAGCTGCATTAGTGATCCACTCACGGACCAATGCCAGGCATCCAATTGGATGTCCGGCTAGGTCCAGGGCTCCGCATGTGCCTGCCCTGCATGGACCTGCATGCCAGGGGGCAGGTCCGCGGACAGGTGGTGGACGGTAGTGCATACCGGCATACACTCACCTGTCTGCAGGTGCGGAGCTGTGCACATGGGTTAAGTGCCTTTGGCATGTAACCTGCGCCCATATGTGCATAGGGCCCCATCTGATAAAACAGCAAAGCAAGGAGTAAACATTGTAGAATTTTAATGTTTCTCTATAACTTTGCCATTTTTAAACATTTTGACACCAAATTTTCAATGATGACTTACCTGTATTATGATCATACCTTATGATCAAGACAACTGGAATTTTTTAAATCCTGTCCAAAAGTTGATTTTGAGGTGTGTCTATGAATGTTTTGGAGGGGATTTGAAATATTATACTTGCCTTGTTCATGAGATGGGGTAAAACAAAGGCTACATTGAAACTTTGGGGACATAATCTAAACAAAAGCAAAATTATGAGAAAACATTGAAAAATTTCAATGTTGTTTCATAACTTTATTTTTTTTTTTAAGATTTTGACCCCTCCTCGATTTTAAACATAGTCTCTTTATTACACCATCTTACGATCAACATAAGTGGAATATTTTAAATCCCATTTGAAAGGTGATTTAGCAGAGCAACTGCAAAAACATGTTTCAGAGTGGATTTGAAAAATTATACCTGCCTTTTTCATGAGATGAGGTAAAACAGGCTATGTGGAAAATCTGGAGTTAAAATCTGGAAAAATAGCAAAGTTATGAGTAAACATTGAAGAATTTCAATGTTCCTTCAAAACTTTGTTTTTCAGAGCTCTTGATCCTAAATTTTCAACATAGTCTTTTTATTACGCCCACCTTATATGATTTTGCAGAGTGACTGCTAAAACACATTTTGGGGGTCATTAGAAAATGTTCACTTAGCTGGATCACGTGGTGGGGATAAAAAAAGGCCATGATGAAACTTTGGGGTAAAAAATATTGAGAAATTAAGAAGTTATGAGGAAAAGTTTAAAATGCATTAAAAAGTCATTACTAGAATTTATATTGTTTTCAGTCATTTCCTGGTGAACCTCAGAACAAGTAGGATGTTCAAGAAGGAGCAGTGCTGGATCAGATAGGTAAGTATGGGGTAGGGGTGTGTGGGGATTGGTGGGTGCTGGACAGGTGGGTTTGGGTGGGGTGATAGCCCTATTAAACAACTCAAAAAAGGTGTGGTTCTGGGGGACTGGAGGAGGGCAGATGTAGGCAGGGAGGAAGCTGGCAACTCTAGGCTTGTCAGTCTGATATCAGTGGTGGGAACATTAATGGGGTCACTGCTAAAGGAAAGGATTGTGGAGTATCTTGAATCCAGCAGGTTACAAGGCCCAAGGCAGCATGAATTTACGGTGGTGGGGGAGGAGGGCATGTCGGAAAAAATCTGATAGATTTCTCTGTCTGGGTGACCAAGGAACTAGATAAGGTACAGCGGTGGATGTGGCCTACTTAGAGTTTAGTACATTCTTCAGCACCATACCACACAGGAGACCTATAAGGAAATTAGACAGCTTGGGGTGGGTCCTAAGGTGGTAAACTGGGGAAAAAACTAGTTAATGGATAGGTGACAGAAGGTGGTGATAAACAGAGTTCACTCAGGAGAAGGGAGGGTAACCAGTGTGGTGCCTCAGTGCTCAGTAATGGGACCAGTCTTCTTAATCTGATGTCTTTATAAGTGACATCACAGGTGAGTTGGAAGGGAAGGTCTGTCTCATTGTTGATGACACTAAAATGTACAAAACGGAAGACATTCTAAAAGGGGTGGAAAGGATATGCAGAGACCCGAGAAAACTCAAGGCATGGTAAAGGGTGTGGCAGCCATGTTTCAAGGTGAAAAAGTGCAAAATTGTGCACCTAGAGCACAGAAACCCAGAGGCAGAGTACAAAATGGGAGAAGGTATTGACAGTCACCAAACAGGGAAGGGACCTGGGAGTAGTTATATCTGATGACCTCAAGGTGGGGAGACAAGGCCGTAGGCATGGCCAGCAGGATGCTGGGGTTCATAGGGAGTGATATCACTGGCAGAAGGAGGGAGGTGGTGTTGCCACTATATAGATTGTTAGTGAGACCCCACCTGGAGCACTGTGTCCAGTTTTGGAGACCACATCTCAGGAAGGAGGCAGACAGGGTAGAGGCTGTCCAGAAGAGGGCAACTGAAATGGTGGAGGGGCTGCAGCAGAGTCCATACTAGAAAATACTGATGTACCTCAATATGTATACCCTGGGAAAGAGGAGAGAGAAGGGATATAATAGAGACCAATAAATACAGGCTGGCCCAGTGGCGCTGAGGGCTGAGGTGCTGGACACCTTACCTCATGCTGCGTTGGCAACCCAGATTCAGGAACGTACTCGGGTGTTGGGGGTCAGCAGGGGGAGGAGAGGACTGAGCATCCAGAGGTCTGCTCTCCTCTCTGGGTGGTTGGTGCTCCTTGCTGCTCTAGCTGCTCCTGACAGAGGCTGACAGACTGCAGCAAGACACAGAACATGCACTGGGGGTGTGGGAGTGAGGGGGGACGTCCTGCAAGTGAATGCAGGAGTGTGCCTGTGTTGCGCTGGATGTCATTGCATATCCGTGCTACTGGGGACAACACACAAGGGAAAATTCCCAGAGGACTGAGGAGGTGACGAGGGCCTCAGGGACCAGGCCGCACATCCCCAACACTGGACTACCGCACCAGTGATCCCCAGGTGCCACCTGCAGAGATGGGCCCTCTAATTTCAGATAGACACCGCCAAGGTAGGTGAGGCAGGCCCTCCTCAGGGGTGATCCAGGGGGCTTGGAAGTCTCTGGGAGGAGACCACTGGGGGGAGTCTCAATGGGGAATAGCAGAGCTGAGCTGAGTAGGCTTCTCTGAGAGATGCCTCAGACCGAAGAAGCATTAAAATAGTTGAAAAAAAGAAGAGACCAATAAATACCTGAAGGGATTGAATAAGGTACAGGAGGGAAGTATTTGTTAGAGGAAAAGATGCATGAGAACAAAGGGACATGCAATGAAGCTGGATGGGGATAACTTAGGAGAGATGTAATAAAGTACTTCTTCACTGAAAGAGTGGTGGATACCTGGAACAGTATTCCAGTGGAGGAGGTGGGGGTGACAACAGTGATGGTCTTCAAGCATGTATAGGATAGCGGCAAGGGAATCTTAGTTGGGAAGCAAGGAGGGGAGGGAACCAGAGATCAAGTAAGGTCTGCAGCGACAGTATAGGCAGGGAAAAAAATTGGACAGACCGAGTGGGCTAAGCAGTCCTTATTGGCTGTCAAAATCTGTTTCTCTGTTTTTAGATATCTGGATACTGTTTATTGGACCAACATAGATATTTTATATATCAGTGCCAGTGAAAATATTAGCCTGTTTTTTTTTTATATTTTGTAATATTATTTGAAGTTTGTGCATGTGTGGATTCTATGTAATATCCCATTTATTATGTTTCATGTGTTTTGAAATAGTCTCATTTTTTTCCTTTTAGGTCTCTTTGTTAATACTGCCTTTTCTGCCTGTTATTCATTTTTCAGTAGCTTGCATGCTTATTTATTTGTTTATGTTATCTAGAAAAATACATAGAGCAAAATTCCATTTTAAAGTATGTTCTGGCTTATGACTTTTGGAACCCAGTGCCATCAGTCAATGCAAAACGTAGAGTGAAGCTTTCTAAGCAGATCTTCCACACATCTGATGTCACCAGGTTCTGGGAACAGATACTGTAAGCAATCAAACAAAGTGAAAATGAGGCTGGAAAAGGACAACACTGACAAAGGATCCTAACTAAGGAAAAAAACAGGACTATTCAAAACAATCACACAAAACAATACACAGGTCATATTAAATAGACTTTCCACATGCCCAAACGTCTAATTATATTTTAAAAAAACATAAACAGTAAGGTGTGTGTTCCATTTAATACACAAGATTTAAGGGCCATATATAGTAGGTCCCTTCATTAGATATGTTGCTTCATTATGCCCTGCCGAAATAAAAGTGTTGGCTCAATCAAAAGTAGCACGCTATCTGATGAGTCTAGTTTCCCTAGGACTAGGGATAGATGGAATTTACAGACTACGCTTTGTATGAAGTAAAACAACTTGCCTTCAGCTTGAGCCAGAACAGCTAAGCTTTGCTGTTCTTGCTCCTGCCAAAGGCATGTGAAACCACTCTTATACAGCAATCAGTAACTCTGGGGGATGTATTAACATAACATATAAAGGTCTACAAATATGTGCCATATTGCCTTATTTGCATTTTAAAGGTGCATGGGGACTAAATATATGTCTTGCCCAGCTGATGGAGGCTCCCCTTGAGCCTATGGATACTGCTGACTTAAAATATGTCATGTGGAAAATGGTTTTCCTGATTGCCATGATATCTACCCCTCATGTAAGTGAGCTGCAAGCCCTCTGTACAGATCGAGATGACATAACGTTTCATATGTATAAGGTAGTCTTTAGAACCATTACAAAGTTCCTACCCAAAGTGGTGTCAGAATTTAACCTGAACCAGTTAGTTAATTTTCCTGTGCTCTGCCTGGAACACTCCAGTACAAGTGAGCAGAAACTGTACCATCTAGATGTAAAAAGAGCACTAGGGCATTATGTGGTCCAAACAAAGGACATCAGGTCCCAGTGTACACAGCTTCATGTTACATATAGAGAGCTGGGCAAAGGTGAACCAATAGGTAGGAAGACTATCTCTTGTTGGAGTTTTCTGCATACAGTTCTCTTATGAAAAACCTGGTAGAACACCTCTAATAGGCCTAAAGGCACACTCCACAAGGGGTACCTCTGCCTCTGTGGCAGTTACAAGGGGCATCCCCTTTCTAGATATCTGTAAAGCAGCTTCCTGGAAACAGTGCACACCTCCACAAATAACTATTTTCTGGACATGCAGTCCAGGAGATACTGTATGCCAGTTTTGGAACTGCTGTCTTACAGACCTTTTTCCTAAATAGGTTCTGGGCCCAATTTGATCAGTGTTTTAAAATAAGATTGACTTGTCTTTGCCTGCTGCTGTGTAGGCTGGTATTGCTGTCAGATGTACCTTCAGGGTTGTTGGTCTCAAACCTAGGGAACATAAGTGTACCAGGCAGTCTAGAACTGTAGGCATCCCTGCCTGCACTGGGATTATCTTTCTGGAAGCCCACCAGTTTGAGAAGCTTTTCTGATTAGCAGAGTTTGTTGCTTGTTTTCTGGAAACCTTCAGCACTTTCAGTGCCTCCTGTGACAGACTCAAACTAGAAAATTCTAGCTCCTTAAGAATCATGTCTTCAGGCATAATGTACTGAGGTCTGAGAATGTTATTCTGCCTTGAGACAATGTCAGCAGGTCGCATCTCAGTGGCAGATTGACTGGAGCCCTGCTGGACAGAGTCAGGGGCACTGAGTACCACATCTGTCTGGCCCAGTCTGGGACAATCAGTATCATTGTTGCCAGCTCTCTCCTGATCTTTATTAGTACTCTCTGTGTGAGTGGGAATTGTGGAAGGCATACAGGAACCTCCCTGTCCAATCCAGAACTATGGCATCCTCTGGGATTGCATCCCTTGCTTGAGACCTGCAATAAAACTGTGGGAACTGATTGTTCTCTGTGGAGGAATTTCTATATATATATATATATATATATATATATATATATATATGTCTTTCTTTTATGCATACATATAGAGTGGATTACATATAAAGTAAAGTGTGTTACAACATATATATATATATTATGATTATAACATATAAGCTGCTAGTGCAGTTGAATATAGCCAGGTCTGAGTAGAAGCTAAGGGTCATTATAAGTTTGTAAGAATTGCAAGGCAAGCAAAGGCAATAGCTCATGCTGGCTGAAACCAGTTACTTAAAGTTGTGAAAAATAGCAGTTTAGATAAAGCTGAACAGAACTGATGGTACCAGCCTGGATAGCAAGCTTGGGCAGGGTTGGGCAAGAAGCAGAGATAAGAACATGTAGTCACATTGAAATCAAGCTGTACAGTACCATGGAGTGAGTGAAACTCATTGTTTCTATTAGGTCAGCTTGACCCAGGTGTATGTATTAAGCAGTGATGAAATAGGCCAGTGGAAAAGTACCTGACGATATGAAACTGTTTTTCTGTTATTGCTAAGAAACTATGATTACCTTATACTGAAATGTTAGTGTGTTTTCAAGATAAGAAGTGCTATAAAATACTGTGTAAAACTTAGTTCGAGGAGCTCTTGCCTTTAGCCGAGGCTCCCACACATGTGTGTACAGACAATAAACTGAGTTTATTGGAATAACCATTGGGTGTGGTTATTGAATATATAGAATTTAAGGTAAAGTATATACAGTAATGAGAATCTGCGACCACAGTTTTTTGGCGTAGTCGGCAGGATGGCTTCACTTCTCCGTGTCACACTGTGATCGGACTGACAAGTCCCAGCCTCAGGGGAAGGTGGCCCGGAGGTTTAAGTCCCACCATACGTGTGATGCCTTGGGAGGCGGTGACAGTCATCAGTTACTGTTTCTAGGTGCAAGGTGGCACCAAAAGGTGCTAAGGGCACTCGGCGTCAGGGGCGCCATAAAAAATAAGGTGCTAAGGGGCACTTTCGGCGTCAGGGGCCGCCCATAAAAATGAAGTGCTAAGGGGCACTTTCGAGTGCTAAGGGCACTCAGCGTCAGGGCCGCCCGTAAAAGGTAAGAGTGCTAAGGGGCACTCGGCATCAGGGGACGACCGCAAAGGTAAGGGTGCTAAGGGGCACTCGGCGTCAGGGGACGCCCGTAAGAAATATAGGAGTGTTGGGCACTCCGAGTTTGGTCAAGGCGCCTTTTAGGGACTACAATGGGAAATATGGGGGACCTCTACCAAATGGATCTCAACCTAGTACTGTTAAAGATTTTTGTTTTGTTTTGTTTTTAAACTGCAAACCAGAGCTCTGGAAAAAGACTTGGTTTGGCAGGTTACTAAAATGGCCAAAAGAAAATCTTTAAAAGGGTTAAAACCTTTGAATGGGTTAATAGCTGCAGTGTTTGAAATTATCATGAAGGTCCTGCAGTCAGTTTCTTACTCAGACTTGTGTATCGGAAAAGAAGAAGAAAAATACCTTGGCACCGGGTAAGTCTGAATTTTTTTTATTCAAAGTTGTTTTATGTCTGTCTGTTTTATTTCTGTAATACGTATACTAAACAAGGTAATGCTCCGTATTTCTTGTGCATCTAACTTATATCTGTGTTCTGTAATTATGTTCTGTTGTCAAGGTTGCGAGATAGGATTGACTGCCTTCAGTGCACAACATGTTACAGTGAAAAAAAAAAAAAGAAAGAAAAAGTTTCTTTGCCTCATAGCTGACTGTTTTAATTGGCTTTATTTTTAATGGAACATTTGTGCTGCCTAGATAGGGTCAGTGAAGAACTTTTGTATGTAGTTGTTGGATGAAGCAGGTAGTGTTGAAGGTGAAGAGATATGACGTCATAGATTGCAATGTGCAGAAAGATTTGTAGTTTGCAAGCAACGTGCCAAGCCACTGCTAGGTGAAAATGTAATGTGTTAACAGCTATAAATGGCTTTATCATACTTCTAGTTAAAACCAGAAACTTTTTGCAAAATGGCAAAAGTGCCATATTTTGGCTATGCGCCAAAAGGTGTAACCATGTTATACAAGATGTGTTCACTTACAGATGGTACGTTGTGTTGTGTTTTAAAGGTGTTGAAAGGAGTTATTAGAATGTGTTTAAAAAGTGTTTTGTTCTGGAAAGATTTGGCATGGCAATATGTATAAATGTGTTGGTTTAAAAATTGTCAGTGTTACAAGACAGGCAGGAGGCAGCACATATATCTAAAACACGTACAGTTTTCTAATGGAACTATGGGCATTACCTTAGCAAATTGGTGTGAAACAATGTCAGTCTTATTTTGTGTTAAGTATTTCTTTTTGTGTATGTGTGTGTGTGTGTACTGTCTTGGCCAGCAGTTTTATTGTAAAGATATTTAATATCAGCAGTGTTCAAGGACACTAAAAAAAAATAAAAATAAATAAATAACTGGGTTTGAACGACCCTTGCATGCACACTGTGACCTTTTGCACGTTATTTGACCTTCTTGTGTTTCAACATTTTATGTTACTACCAGTTCAAACTTGATGTGTATTCCATACCTAAAGCACAACTTTTCACACAAAATGTATGTTTTCATGAAAGCACACCAGAGTGAACCATGTAATTTGACTTTTATTGCAAAACTAGTATTCTAAGTGAAGAGGAACAAACTTTTCTTCTCCTCTCATGGCTTCTGACTTGCAGCCAACACAGGCAATACTCCAGCTGGAAGGGGAGAATTATTCATCATCTCCCCATATTTTTATTATATATATATATAGTACGCTTTTGAAAAAAGGACTATTACAGCTGTTTTTGAGAGTCTACCATCTACAGTTAAAAAACAATGGTTTTGGTTTTTATGTGTGACCATGGTGTAATCGTTTTTTTTTTGTCTTTTAAAATGCATTCTAAGAGATACGTACGTACGGTATTATCATCAATCTGGATTTTTTATAAACTCAGCTGACATTTTGTCATGCTTAGGATAAGGGAACCCAGGGACGCTTGGCTTCTTTTATCCTATGGAAATAATCTTGTTTTATTTTTAAACTGGTGTGTGTTTGTTTTTGTTGTTTGTCTGTGTTTCTTCTCTTTCTTCTAGAGAAAAAGAAGTTCCCCATCTTTATAGTAAGGTATGAAACTTACTAAACTAATTGTAATATTATCTTGTTATAATTTAAAGTGTAGTAGGTGGGGATCATGTCACCATCCACAGCTAACCTTTTTATTGCTACAGTATTCGAGCTGTCTCTTTCACTTCGAGCTGTCTCTTCCACCAGTAGGAGCTTGGGGGGAAGGGGTAAGCTACCCTTCCTCTATCCCTTCCAGTGTAATACCCACAAAGGTTGCAAGGTACATCACTGTTCCCCTAGAGGGGTAAATAAGGAAAATATGTATTTGCCAATAATTGTTTCTTATTTACAGGTTTTAAAAAAAGACCCAAGGTATTTTAACAGCATAACCCAGCCCAAGCCCTTCTGTTTTTTCTAGTGCAAACAGTTAACTCTCACACCTATTATTGGTACAAGGGTTTCTGCCCTCAGCAAGTAATCTGTTACACTGGAGGGTAGAGTTGTGTATGTATGTCCACACATATTCATTCTTTTGATTGTCTTTTCAGCATTCTTATCCTGTTAAAACAAATGCAAAGTAACTTTTGTCATTGCCTTACAGCAATGAATGCATTTTTTCAACCAGTAAATTCACAGTACTCTAACATTTCTGGATTCTAAGCTAAGTTTACAGTCTATATGTGTTGTTTAAAATGTATTTTATGCATTATGCATTATGCTCAATACTGAAATTGTTCTATTACAAACATGCTTATGTTTCATGTTTATGTTATAATGTTTTGATATACATCTTGCTACACTGTATCATGTGTGTATTCAGAAAAGTGTTCACATGTATAACGTTTTTAATGCTCATAACCAAACCTAAATACTGGGACCAGCATTGCTGACCCACCTAAATATGTTCCAAAGCAAAATCAAAAGTAAAATTAATGCTCTGTTTGTCTTATTACTCACAGGTACCCTAAAGAATGAGTGTACTCATTCAGGTTTTGTCATTTTAAATTTTAACAATTATAATATGCACAATTTAGATTGTACTCCAAACCTATGCTTCAAGCCTTATCTCACTCAGTACTTTAAAGTATGTCACTATACAGGTAAAAAGGTAGACTTTTCATGTGCCACAGGTGCAATAGGCACTGTTATTAAATTGGCATAGGCCAACAACATATGTATTTGTCCCACTAATTGCATTGTGTAAAAGGCATATTGTTATGAACAATATGTTTGAAGCGTGTAACTGCATTAAGCAGGTTAGCAAGAGAAAAAGGAAGAGGAGACCATTATGGTTTTCCAAAGAGGTAGCAAACAAAGTGAAAGCCAAAAAGATAGCATTCAGGCAATACAAAAAGACACAGGCAGAAGGGGATAGGGAGAAGTACCAGGAGAAACAAAGGGAGGCAGAAAAGTCAGTAAGGGAAGCCAAAGCTCAGACAGAAGAACACATTGCAAAATCAGTGGTTAAAGGGCACAAAACCTTTTACAGGTACATAAGTAAAAAAAAAAGGACAAAGAGAGGGATAGTGAGACTAAAGGGGGAGGATGGGAGTCGCGTGGAGGATGACAACAGTAAAGCTGACATATTAAACAGGTATTTCTGCTCAGTCTTTACTGAGGAAGAGGGGGGTAATGGGTCTGAAGGGAGTACAAGGGGTGAGAATGGTGCAGAAATGGATTGCATCACAAGTCCTATGAAGACAAGTTGAAGGAACTAAACATGCACTCCCTGGAGGAGAGGAGGGAGAGAGAGGATATGATAAGAGACATACAAGTATCTTACAGGGAGAAACAGAGTGCAGGAAAACACTATTTTTAAGCGAAAAAGATGTTCCAGGACTAGAGGGCATGGGATGAAGTTGGAGGAGGACGATTCAGAGGAAACATGAGAAAGAATTTCTTCACAGAACAGGTGGTGGACAAGTGGAACACCCTGCCAGAGGAAGTGGTGGGGGCTGAAACAATCAGGATTTAAGAATGCATGGGATAGACATAAAGGAATTCTAGAGGTCAGGGTAAGGAAAACAAACTAAACTTACAAGCTCAAATGGGCAGACTGGGTGGCCATAGGCCCTTATCTGCTGACACTGTCTATGTATCTATGTATTGTAACATTACAGGATTTTATAACTCAGGTCTCCGTCAGGCCTGCTTGCAACAGACAGGGAAATAATGTTCATCACTGTCATAACTGCTGTGATTTAAAAGCAGGAGGTAACCATAACATTGTCATGATTTACAAATGGTCAAATGGTATAATTGAACCTCGGCCTGCACCACCAGGTGTGCGGTTAATGTCCCATTTTTATTTTTTATTTTTCTAATTGCCAGAATTTAGGCTCTGTCACACCACTCTTTACAAAACAAGAAGTAAATGGTTTAAAAGATTGTTATTTATGTGTTTTTAACTCAGTGTCTAACACACTTTGCAAGTTTGCAGGTTTCCACGGTGTGGCACACACAAGATCTCCACGTTCAACAGCAGTAACCTCTGCAAGTGTAATGTTTTCAGCGAAATTACACCTATTTGTAGAACTTTAAATCAACTGAAGGAGGTCCAGTCAGTTCAGACTCTGCAATCAAGCTTATTGTTTCTGCTTACTATGAAGTTAAGTCTGGGGAAGGGGCACTCCCCAACTCCAGTGAGAAAATTCTGCTTCAATTGACCTTCAAGCAATACATCCATTTTCTTCACTGCTGCTTGTTCCAAACATGGCTGGTACTTTCTACAACCCTATTGCTCTGTTATGGACTGTGTTCTTAATGGTTTATTGTCAATTGTTACCTTTTTATGGACTGTTAATCTTTATGCTGGGGTGTAATCAACTACGACAAAACAAATGCCATGCCAGTGTGTGTGTGTGACTACTCCATTAAAAGACTTAATGCACCCCTGGCCAGTGTGTCTACTAATCAGCCAGCCAGCAAAATGAACACTGACTTTTCTACTATGCTGGTGTTTTGTTTTTAAATTACTGTCTGCATTGCCCCATATGCCTTGTGGGGTTACCACCATTCTGCAAATGACATTTCATCTGTACTGTAACTACATCAACCTGTGGATACTTATATGAACTTTATGGACTGTTAACTTTATGGACTGTTATGTTTTATAAGGACTTATCTGTCAAGAGACATTATCAATAGATTCTTCAATCAAGCTCCAAGGGTGTGCCACACCTCAACACAAGGTAGCATCTACCTTATTCACTCTCAAAGTGAATTCCATGAATTCTTTTCATCAACAAAATTGTTATGTTATATTGTGTTATATGTGGTGTCACATGTTAGCATTTTTCACATATTTCAATTGTGGTGTTGACATCCCTCAATTCTGTATTATGTTTTACAAACTCACCATTGTGTTCCATCTGTAACTCCATGCCTTAACTATCTGTATGCTGGGAACCAGTTTTAAATCATATAAATAAAAAGGGGGGTGGTTAGTTGATACAGAGTATCAAAAGGGGGGAGTGTGGAGGAATTTCTTTATATATATATATATATATATATATATATATATATATATGTCTTTCTTTTATGCATACATATAGAGTGGATTACATATAAAGTAAAGTGTGTTACAACATATATATATATATTATGATTATAATATATAAGCTGCTAGTGCAGTTGAATATAGCCAGGTCTGAGTAGAAGCTAAGGGTCATTATAAGTTTGTAAGAATTGCAAGGCAAGCAAAAGGCAATAGCTCATGCTGGCTGAAACCAGTTACTTAAAGTTGTGAAAAATAGCAGTTTAGATAAAGCTGAACAGAACTGATGGTACCAGCCTGGATAGCAAGCTTGGGCAGGGTTGGGCAAGAAGCAGAGATAAGAACATGTAGTCACATTGAAATCAAGCTGTACAGTACCATGGAGTGAGTGAAACTCATTGTTTCTATTAGGTCAGCTTGACCCAGGTGTATGTATTAAGCAGTGATGAAATAGGCCAGTGGAAAAGTACCTGCGCATTTATGAAACTGTTTTTCTGTTATTGCTAGAAACTATGATTACCTTACACTGAAATGTTAGTGTGTTTTCAAGATAAGAAGTGCTATAAAATACTGTGTAAAACTTAGTTCGAGGAGCTCTTGCCTTTAGCCGAGGCTCCCACACATGTGTGTACAGACAATAAACTGAGTTTATTGGAATAACCATTGGGTGTGGTTATTGAATATATAGAATTTAAGGTAAAGTATATACAGTAATGAGAATCTGCGACCACATCTCCCAATAGGCAAACAGACATATTTCCATAGTGACCCATCTTTTGAAGACTGAGGTCAGCACCTTCAGTTTCAGGGCCCTCTCGTGGTTTCCTTGGCTGATTCTATTTAAAGTGTCTGCTAGGACATTTTCCTTGCCAGGCAGATGTACAGCATGAATCTTTGCATCTAGGAAGTAGGCTGTATCCCATATTTTCATGGCTGCTGTGCACAGTTTTGAGGATCTTGTTCCTCCCTGCATGTTTACGTAATATATAGTTGTGGTATTGCCCACAATATTTCCCTAAGCTTTAGGACATTGAGATGTTCCAGAACCTCCTGTGAGCTCCAGATGCCACTTACTGTGAATCCCCTCAGTTGGCACCCCAAGGTATCTGTTGTAAGGACCCTTGTTGGGGATTGCCAGAGGATGGGAATGCCCTCACTGAGGTTGCTTCCCCTTTCACCACTCTAGTGGCCACACAAAAGTATTTGTGACTGGCACTAACTTGGACAGTGGGTCCCACCTTTCAGACCAGTGGTCCCTGAAGTGATACTGAATATTTCTCATCTGAAACCTGGCCCCTGGCACCACTGATGTGGATGAAGCCATGTGACCCAGTAACTGCAGGAAGTCCCTTGCAGGCCTGGGTTGGCCCAGTATGAAGGATTCTGCAGTAGCAATCAGATTTGATACCCTTTCTTGTGAAAGGAAGCCTTTCTCTGCTGGGTATCCTGCTCTGCACCTTTGAAGCCCGGCATCTGAACAAGGTCTATTTGGGACATCTACAGATTTATCAGGAACCCCAGGTTCTCTGGGATGCTATTTGCCTGTTGGATAGAGCACCTTGCCTCTTGTTCTGCACTCCCTGAGACTAACCAGTTGTCCAGGTAGGGAAAAAATGCCACATCTTGCCTTCTCAGTCGTGATGCCACCAGGGCTAGTCACCTTGTGAAGACCCTTGGTGCTGAAGTGAGGCCAAAATGGGAGGGCTTTAAACTGATATTGACAGCTTCCCAGCATGAACCAGAGGTATTTTCTGTGTGTGGATCTGATTGGAATGAGGAAATAAGGACCTTTCAGATCCAGTGTCCCTGCCAGTCTCCTGATTGTAAGGATGGTATCACTGTGCCAAGTGTGACTATCTAGAATCTTTCCTTTTTTGATATAAGTTTTCAGATATCTTAGGTTTAAAATGGGTCACCACTCCCCATTTTCTTGTGGATGAGGAAGTATCTTGAGAACAGGCACTTGGTCTGCAGTGAGGTAGGGACCTTTTCTACTGCTTTTTTTCTGTGGCAGTTTCTTTACTTCTAGTTCCAACGGAATTTGTTCTGTTTATGAATGAGCTGAAAGGTTCTTGGGTTTCTTCAGTTTTGGAATCTCTTGAACTGCAGTGATAGTCCCTGACCCACCACTTCCTAGACCCTCTTGTCTGTGGTAATTTTTTACCCATTCCTGGAAGTAGTGGGTCAGCCTTCACTCCATTGGCAATGGTTGGGTGACCTGGGAAAAATTGTCAGGGGTTTTGTTTTGGCTTTGACTTGGGGTCTGATGCTACAAAGAAACATCTGGAACACCTCCTGCCTCTGTCTCTGTAGTAACCTATTTGGGGTTGGTACTCATAGGGAGTGTAGGGTCTTGTATAGTAGCCCCTACCTCTGCCTTCCTTTCCATAGAGCCTATAGGAGGTGGAGCCCTTTTCTTTTTCAATATTGTTTTTATAAGTGATCTTGTACCTATCAAATGTTTTTTTTCATGTAGGCCTATGTTTTGTCACCAAATAAGAAAGTTCCCTCAAAGAAGAAATTCATGTGGCCTTAGCCTGGGTATCCTAGAAATGAATGGTAGCCCTTAGCCAGGTAAACATCCACAATGTCAGTGCAGGGGCTAAGACCCATGAAACACTCATTTGTGTCGACAGCAATGTGGAACTGGTATTTTGTGGCTTCCAGGGTTGACCTTGCTGTGGCAGCCAGGTCCTGTGCCACCTCACCATCAGCTTTATCAGTCAGTGCCAGCATTACCTTCCATGTTGCTTTCTGGCACTGAGCTGTGTAATTCAGATAGGCTGCCTGCTTCAGGAGCAAGGAAGGTGCCGGCCCTCCCAATATCCTGTGCATGCGCAGTGTGTCTGGAAGCAGCTTCCCACCAGTGGATCCGATTGCTAATCCCTTTGTTCCCTTGCTTTGCCAGGCCTCCAAAGGAACCCCCCCACCTCCCACACTCACACCAGATGCCGCAGACAGAGGAGAGCCCCATATAAAGATCCACACAGTACTGGGAATCGACTGAACAGCTAGAGGGGTGTACCTGTCGATGCTTCAGTTCGACTCCCCACCCAAGGTCAGCCCCTTTTTTTATTACTGTCACGTGGTATATCACATGACTAAGTCCCTATTTTTCCATCTGCAAATTATACTAGTTGTCCACTAGGAGCCAGTATAGAGCTCCCTCATTGCTCCTCATCCTGCTCATTTCTCCTCTCACTCTTATTCCTGTCCAAGCTCCTCTGGTGCTCTACTCTCTCACCTGCATCCAGCCACCTGCATTCTTTCATGCTTCCTCACTCCCCACCTATCCCGGGATTTGAATCCTGTACCCTCTGGTCCAAGGGTGATAGCACTACCACTGCACTACTGGTGCTGGCCATTTGAAGGCTGATTCTCAGTTATGTTACCCTTTTCCTTTTGCTTCGGTAACACTGTACCATTCCTCCCTCTTTGCCCACCCCTGTCGACCCCATCTGTGCAGGTACTGGGTATGGTCTGTAAGCGCCTTACTAACATACTATTTGCCAGCAGATTAGGCCTTACGGTCTATCGAGTCTGCTCAAACCTAGATCCTTAGTTGGCCTTCTCCCCCTATTTTTATTTCTGTTTGCCTCAGTACCCTCACCATCTCCTGTCTCCCACTTACAGCTGTTCTTGCCTACCCCAGCCCATTTGCTCCCACAACCTGACACCACCATTAGCACCCTCACACTCCATGAATCACTGCCACCTACTCATGCTGCTTCAATCCACCCCTCCTCTCAAGCTCACCCTTCTCTCCTACCACTTCAGAGCCTCTCCATACCCATCCCCACTACTAGTCACAAGTCCATCAATAGTGCTACTTCCCTCGCACACCAGTCTAAACTGATAAAATATGCACTACAAAGGCTCATTCTCCTTCTGCTTCTCCTCTCAGGTAACATACATCTGAATCCTGGGCCTGCTACTCTCACACAACCAGCTAACCATCAGACAGGTGGTCTTCGTATAGCCTCGATGAACATCTGTAGCCTGCTCAAAAAGTTTGACATCCTACAAGGTTGGGTATTGCAGCACAACCCAGATGTTCTTGCAATTACTGAAACATGGCAATCTCCAAACATACCAGACTCAGCTGTGGCTCTTAGATGGTACACTTTGTTTTGCCTCGACAGGCTTGCAAAAGAGCTGGTGGATGTGCCACCTATATTAGGAACGAACTACAGGGACACATTCACACTACCAAGCTGACTACCCATGGAGCTCAAGCCCTTACCATCAAAACTGGTATTGGAAACTCCAGGAAATCTATCATAATAATGTCAGTCTATATACCCCCAAGAACCAAAAGTTGGCTTTTGACTCAGTTCTCACCCGCATCTCTCAGCTACTAAGTAATGCTGATATTATTGCCCTAGGAGACTTCAATATAAACTGGTCTGCAGCCCTGGCTGCACCATATCATTATGCAGTGACTGCCCTTAATCTTGCCCAGGTCATCCCCTCCCCAACTAGACTTGACCACAAGACAGGTAAATCCACCCTGTTAGACCTCATTATTACCAACCATCCTGAGAGACTCCCTGAGGTCTCCGTACTACCTGACACACGAAGTGACCACTCCCCTGTCCTCTGCTATTGGACCAGCCATACTAAGAAACTGCCCCCTAGGGTCAGCTTTCAATGTTGGCTGTGCAAGGGTATTGTGGGCTGCTTTAAGGAATGCTTGGCTAATTGCAACTGGACCCCTATAGCCTCCATCACTGACATTGAACAGTGCCCTAGCCTACTTCATTAATACCTTTAATGCCATACATGATTGCTTCGCTCACCTCGGCAAGAAAGTAATCAAAGGTCTTAATACACCCTGGATCTCACAAACCCTTCTCAACCTCATGAAGTCGCAAGACAACCTATGGAAAATTGCTCTTACCACTGGACTCCCACTCAACAGGTAGTGTTATAGGGGTACCAGAAATCACTGCACTTGTGAAATCCATAGGGCTAAGGCTGCCTACTTTCAGTCTGCTCTCTCTGATACATGGGGATCTGATCATCATTTCTGGGACAACATAAAAGAATTATCAGGAAAAGACATCTCCCTCCCCCCTCACTTCTTAAGGTAAGTGGTGCTCTTCTACAGGATCCACTAAGCATCCCTAACTCACTTAATACTTCCTTCAGTGACCTAAGTGGTATTCTCCCCTCAGACTTCTTCAATACCCCCACTACTCCCTCTTCCTCCTCCGTCCCCAGTGGGGTGCCTCCCTTCTGCTTTCAGACTGTCACTCCATGTGAGACTCACACTTACCTTTCTAAGGTCCTTAGGAAGTCTAGGTTCAGTGCTGATAGTCTGGACCTCAAGCTACTTCACCTTGCCCTTGATGCTGTTCTCTACCCCCTCACTAACATTCTGAACCTCTTCCTCTGTCTCAGTCAGCTCCCATCACAATGGAAGTCTGCAGTGGCTACACCAATTCTGAAAGGTGGTGATAGTACCTCCCCAGGAAACTACCGTCCCATTTCTATCCTCCCCCAATCTCCAAGGCCATAGAAAAAATCATCTCAGACCAACTCTCAGACTACCTCTCCAAAAACAATCTACTCTGCCACGGGCCACATGACTTTAGGCCAGGACACAGAACCATGACTGCCCTAATTGAATACACAGACTTCATACAGAAAGCACTTGACTGTGGCCACCTTATGGGGCCAGTTCACATTGACCTAACAAAGGCATTTGACACAGTGAATCATATCCTCTCAATTCAGTCCCTACCCTCCTTGGGCCTATCCTCTGACACAGTATCCTGGTTGGCAAACTACCTAAGTGGCAGATCCCAGCAAGTCAAAATTAACCCTACTCTCTAGAACAGTCTCCCTGTCTGCTCTGGTGTCCTCCAGAGCTCTATCCTGGGACCCCTCCTATTTAGCCTTTTCCTTAACACCCTGCCAAAAACCTGCTCCGGTCATCTGCTCCTTTACACTGACAATGCGGTAATCTTCAATAGCCACCCTGAACCCTCAATCTACAGAAAAACCTACAACAGTGATTTACTGAAGTTGAATCCTGGTTTATTTCCCATAAACTTGTCCTTAAATATAAAAAAAAGAAAGCAATGATCTATTCTCATCAACAAAACAGACACACTGTGATGCCTCGGTTCAAATACTAAACCATCAACTTACCTCTCTAGAACAAGTTAACATCTTTAAATACCTTGGGATCACCCTTGATGCTTCCCTCACTTATCAACACCACATTAACCTGGTCAGCTCTGCTATCAATGCCAGAATTGGGCTACTTTATGGGCACCATCACTGTTTACCTCAAGATGTGCTTAGGCTGGCTGTCACTAGCTCTGTACTCTCATTAGTGGGTTACGGGATTGTCCTATATGGCTCTGCCACACCCACTGCACTCCAACGGATCAAGGTTGGACTGAATAAGGCTTGTAGGCTTGTGGCAGGGAGTGACAGGTGAGTCCATACCTGTGACCTTTACAGACTGTGTAACTGGCTAAATTTTGACTGCCGGTTACACTATCAAACATGTCTCTTAGCCAAAGAAAATTACCCTTGGTCTCACCCCCCCGGTCTTCATCACCTTCTTACCTTGGCCCCAACTACCCATGCGACAAGAAGTTCTGCAAACTCCCCCTACACTGTTCCATGGTGTAGGATGTCCCTGGGCCAGCGGTCTTTATGTACAAAGCTCCACTCTTGTTGAATTCTCCTTCATCCGAACTCTCTGCCGTTATGAAGTTTGGTTGTTTGGTCCTTTCAAATCGAAACTTAGGGAGCACATACTCACTTCTAGCCTCTGTGATTGCTTCTAGCCACCTCCCCCTGACAAGGTCTCCTCTGACTGCTTAGTTTTGCTCCCTGGCTCCAGCCTGCCAGCCTTTGGGTGCTCTGCCTAGTCTCTCTCTTTTCTGGCCTTGAACAACCTGTTATGTACTTCTGCTTCCCTGGCCTAGAATTTAACCGATATGAATTCCTGCTATAGTCACCCTCAACTGTTAATGTGTCCTGCATGATATGTTGTATATACTGTAAATAACTTGTACAAAATACCTGCTTGTTATTGTCAATGTTGCCCATTTGTTTCTATTATACTTTGCTTATACCTGCCTTATTTACCCATGTACCATTGCTCCTATTAGTTGTTGTTGTGTTATGTCTAATTTCTGTCTGATGTGGAGCATTTGCAAAGGAGTCTCTGGCTCAAAGGTTGTAATTCTGATACTGTCAATAAATAAAAAGTAAATAAAATATATACACTTTTTTGGTCACTGTATTCAGTTTCCTGGTATCTTTCACAGGAAGCTGTGTTGGGAAGGGTACTTTAGCCTTTTCTCAAGCAGCTGCTTGGACCATCTCCTCATAAACAAGGTGGTCGTATAGGTATTCCACCCCCTGTCTGTCTACCTGATACTTTATTCTTCCACTTCTTTATTGATGCCAGCCACGGAAATAGCTGTGGACATAATTTTTGAAGTAGTGTTTTGGAGTGAATTGTAGATGGGGGCTGGTAGTCATCTTGTAGGGGTTAACCCCATTAGATCCATGAACTTCACTTCCTCCTCATTATTTTTTATTTTATGAGAGGTGATGGTGAGGTTGCTCACCATCTGAAAAAAGAGGAGTAAGAGGTAAAATCCTCTGTGGGCACAGTAGCGGAGCCAAACTCTTATTCAGGTGAACCATCGGGTTCAATAGGTCACCCTCCTCCTTTTCCTCATACTAGATGTCCTCTCCCACAGGTAAATGGTCTGGGACCTGAGCCTGGGGAGGGGAGGCAGGCATACTGAGAATGTTTCTCATAACCTGGAAGGCCTGGAAAAACTGCCCTGTTTTGTCCAGGTCCTTTGTTGAGGGCTTTTGTCTTAAGTTCGCTGCCTGTTCCTTTTCCTTTGCAGGAGTGACATCTGACATGGACATGCTTTCTTTTTCATATGTCTTTGCAAGGACTGGTTCCAGTACCTGCTCTGAGGTTCTTTGTTATTTAGTTTTTGATAATTGAGTAAGCCTCTCTAGGCTGAGGGCCTATTTTTAGGTGTGATCGGATACACAAAAATTCAAATAATTTAAAAGAATACAAAAAAACACATCATTCAGCTTACAGTAATACTGTATGTCATTCAACAGATCATGTAGAAGTATGTACAGATATTTTCATAAAGATAAATATCAATTAAAATTACTATTACAGTTTTTAAAAAAAATCTAATCAGAGCAGGCATGACAAACTTATGTTTTTAGGTATATTTTTAACCTTGTTGTAAACTGGGCTTTAGTGTTTGACCTACGAACATCACTGGGAAAAATATTCTACTTTTTAGGTCCTGAATAGATAAAAGATCTTTGGTCTTTCTGGGTCTCAACAAACGGCAGTGCCATATATTCAGACTGAATATTTCTAAGAGATACAGCCCTAACAAATTCAGAGGCACTGTACAATTGCCTAAGACTTTTTTGTTCAAACATATTTTATTGAGGTACTAGAGAGCAAGAGCAAGAGCAATACAATAGACATAGAAAAGCATACATAGATTTTTCACGTGATAGAGCTAACACTACACTTATTATTCACAGATGCAGGGCATTCCTAGCAACCTTACATTGAAAGTATAGACTTTACATTGTAAAATAAATCTATATAGTGACATAGCCTTACTCCTATCTGAGTCCCTTGATCTATTTTTAGACTCTATGACACCTGTCAAACCCAGGCACACCAGACAATGATGGGATCACCCCCACTTCCCTTGACCCTTGAAGCAAAAGAAGCCAGAAGTGCAAACAGTGCAGATATGCACTGTCCCCCCTACAACCCCAACCTCCTTAAGCTGCAATTAAATTGCTGCTAATAGCACATATCATTGAATCCCATGTCTGGTAGTATACATCTTCTCTCCCTGTGGCTCTTAGTTGATGACCTTCATGCTTCACACACAGTAATAGATTATTGAGACACTGCACAATAGCTGGTGAAGAAGAGCTAATCTAGTGCTGGGCAACCATTTTCCCAGTGTTAACGAGTGCTATACCCCAGAGTCAGTTATGGCCTATTTTATTTCTTCCTAAGTGTGGGTTGTTATCTACCCCCAAAATAAATGCCATGGAAGTCTTGGACAGGGTGCCCTGGAGTGTTATCTCCATAGGTTTATGGATTTGAAACAAGAAAGAGGCAACTCTGTGGCACGTAAGGGCCATATGGAGGAAGTCACCCTCCTCTACCCACATTTAGGGCACATTGGATCATTGGAAGACTTAAACTTATGAAGTTCCTTGGTGTGTGATATATTCTATATAAGAAATTTAGTTGTATTCACAATAGTATAATGAAGTCCAAGAGCAAAACTACAAGGACAGTGGAGTCTCAAAAGAAGAAGACATGGTAGTCGATACGTAAGGGTGACGTCGTGACGTTGGTCCGTTGTCTCTTCCAGGTATCGCTGGTGGTGATATTTGTGGTGTGCAGCATTTCTGCATTTGAATTTCACAGCCTGTGACATATAAGCTTTTCCAGCCTTGGAGTGGTATGTCTGTTGGTTTAACTGTGCAGATTTGCTTGTCACATGTCTGTTTCTCTGCCATTTGCTTTGGCGTTTGTTTATGCAGTACCTCGCGATACCCTTGCTTTCTCCATGTTGTTATGAGAGAGCTTGTTTCTATGCTTTTTACATAATTTTTTGATTAAAGCATTTTATGAATACAGCCTTTCTATTGCTGACCCCTGTCTTTTCTAGTGGTTAGTTGTATTCACCTTAATTTGTTTGATGAGGATCAACTGTGGACATACCTCAGGGCAGAATTGCCACATCTCATCATCTATACTCTGGTCCAAGTCCCTTCTTCACTGCTCTCTCACCTTTATTCTAGGACAAGGGTTTGCACCTGTTGAAAGATTATACATAGCCATTAGAGGTTTTTACCCAGGCTGAGGTTTGAAAAGAATTTCCTCAATATGGGATTTGATGATCATGATCTTGGTAAGGAATTGCCTAATTTTCAGATATGCAAAAAAAAAAAAAAGTCTCCTGTTTGCAATGTAAATTCTTGCTTAAGAGCATTAAAAGATTTTAGAGTACCCCTTCATACAAGTGGCACACTCTATTGAAATCCTTCTTTTTCCATCATAGTAGGATCTGGTTTAAGCTTATATTATATCCCTGATATATTTTTACTATGGCCAGCAAGCCTGCCCTCATAGATACCCTGGGATTTTGTTGGATTAGCTTACAAGCTCCTATCAAAATTCTGGCCAGTTGATTAGTGTATGGGTGCCCCCTCATGGGAAAGAAAGCTCATTTAATGTTTGTAGTAGATACCCAGATAGAAGCCCATCAGCATATAACTCCCCTACTAATGTCATCCAGTCAGGAGGGGCCTCACCAGTACCCTCTGCTAGAAGAGCCAGCTTGGCAGCCCAGTAGCAGTACTTAATATTTGGAACCCTTACAGAAATATAAGTGTGCTGTGTACACGCAGAATGCATGCCACATGCTTAATTGTGCAATGTTTGCATGTGGTTTGCGTACACAAAGTGAACCTAAGTGAACTAGGTCTAAAAAGCAAATCAGGTTTGCATGCTGCAAGCTTGACATGTGTGCCACAGGTAAGCTGGTGTGAACATCTTCTAAAAATCACATCAGATTCATACTGGGTTTCATACTGGGTATTGGAACGGAAGACTGCATTGTAGCCCATTATACCGTTCCCTGCAAAGTGGGCTCAATCAGTTTCTTACACATACCAATTTATCTATCTCTTAAACTGATCCAATGTATTGCTAAGAATAATGTGTTCTGGTAGGGCATTCCATATTCTAGCTGATCTATTTACAAATGAAAAATATCTTGCATTTGTTTTAGCCATATTAATTTTTATCTGGAGCTTATGTCTTCTCAACCCTTCTGGTTTATCCACCATTTCTAATCCCAATTCATTAACCAACTCAGGATCCTTCATAATCCTGAATAGCTGTAATAAATCTCCTCTCTTTCTTCTATCCTCCAATTTAAACATATTTAACCTTTTCAACCTATCCTCATACCCATTATGTTTTCCAAACCAAATCATCTTTGTGCAAGTTCTTTGTACTCTTTCTATTCTATTTATTTCCCCCTTAGAATATGGACTCCATAATGATGATCCATAGTCCAGATAGGGCCTCACATACGCCCTGTATAATGGTACTAGACATTGTTTAGATCTGTTGATGAAGCTTCTTTTTATATTTCTTATCATACAATTCGTTTTTTTAATAACCTCTGATCTCTGTTCGCTAAAAGTCATGTCCATATCTATCATTATTCCACAGTCCTTTTCCTTATTTGTATCTCCCACCTTACAATTATTTAAGTAATATTCATGTTTGGGATTCTTGCTCCCCACATTCATCACTGTACACTTCTCTATACTAAATGGCATCCTTTTCTCTCATGCCCATTCTTCCAGTTGTTTTACATCATTTTCCATTCGATGAATATCTTCCAATGATCCCACAGGGCCACCCAATTTTATGTAATCTGCTAATTTTACCATAAAATTCTGTATATCATCATGGATATCTTCTATGTATAATGAAAATAATGTGGGGCCCAGCACCGATTCTTGTGGTACCCCACTCATCACCCCCTCCTGACCTGAAAGCACTTCTCTTATCCTTACTATCTGTTTCCTTTCCTTTAACCAACTCTGCACCCACTCTATCAATCTGCTATCAATTCCCATTTTCTCCATTTTAGCAATAAGGTGGTTATGTGGTACTTTATTGAATGCTTTCTGAAAGTAAAGAAAGAAGATGTCCATAGGCTTGTTTTCATAAATATTATTATTTATGTATTCATAAAAAATAAGTTGATTGGTCAAACATTACCTATTTTTTTGAACCCATGTTGTTTAGTGTCATTCACCTTTAACCTCATAAGTTCCTCCTCTATCTTGTCTTTCATGCTTGACATGATAGCAGCAGTTGAGCTGGTGTGAGCATCATTTAAAAATCACATCAGGTTCACATGTTTCTCACTTGCTATGTGTGCAGCAACTAAGTTGGTACAAATCTCATCTAAAAAAACACATCAGTTTCTATTTCTCATACTACTACTAGCAATTAGAGCCATTAAAATACCTTTTTCATTTTTTCTCATTAAAATTAGTAAACTCATTAATTCTGATCCTTTTGCATGTTGTTAAATGGCTTTTGATTTTTGTCTTTAAACTGCCATTAATTTGTAAGGTATTGTTTGCTTACTGATTTAAATGCCTAGGACATATTCAGTCAACATCCCCCATTCTAGATGTGCAAAGAGGGGCCTCTGTGTTTTGAAGCTTGACCATTTTGGTTTGGGCCATGCAAATCCCCTTATGCATATTTAGTGCTACAAAGGTGTTTCTCCATGATTGTTTCAACTCACTTACTTTCCCTTTGTCATCTTGTATAGAGCATATACAATATGGCCATGCTCAACACTCTTTGTGCTGTGTAGGGTCTTGGAAGCATGCACCATACCTCATATTTTGTCACTGAAATGAGGGACATGGACACTCAAAATATGGGACAATGAGGGACACTAACCCTCATGATGATCAGGACATATCCTGAAACATGGAGATACAGTGCCTCAGAAAACAGCGGAAACCATTGTATTTACTTGTACCAATGTTAGCACTTGAGAATTAATTTCTACCATAAAGAAGGGGTGCCATTTAAGTACTGCAGGGCAGAAGAGAGCAGTTCACCCCCCCTCGCATTTGTGCCTAAGTTGTTCTTATGGAGTATCAATAATGGCATTAAATTTGGATTTAATCCTTTGCACAATAAGTGCCCCCCTGACCTGTGTGCACTCATGCTGCAGGTGCACTCCTGAGTGGACTGTGTCTTTATTGTGTTGTCCACTCTCTCCACCTATTAGCGGAGTCACCATCACACGTGATGTAGAGGAGCTCCAGCCAAGCAAGAGCACATGAGTCATGCAAGTGTGACACTGTCTTTCTCACCACAGAGCAGACAGGCTGTACACTACAGCTTGGAGGAGTTGGTGAGCACTGAACTCTCAATAACAGTGTTGCAGTGGTATATTTTTGTTGGTTTACTCTTAGTGAGTCTCTATGTCCCTTGGAGGCTGAAGGGGCTCGGTGTGAGCTGAAGCTAACTCCAGACTAGGCTACCTTCTTACTCTACTAGGCATACCTCACAAAACAAACAGCATGGCCCCTTGTGGCAGCAAGCTAGGCCTAGCAGTAGCAGTGATAGTGATGTGAGCAGCCTCCATAGACCTTGATCAGTGCAGTTCAGCAGCAGTCATGGCAGCAGCCAAGCAAGAAGAAAGCAAAATAGGTTGGGTGGGTTCAGTTGGTGCGGTGACTTGGTCACGGACCACACTGGGGACCTGGGATGGTCAGTTCTAGCATCCAGCTTCTGGCAGAAGGACAGAGAAGGACCGGACTGAAAACTGGGCTGGTGGCACACTGGTTCAGGCCACAGGTTCTGGCCAGATGGCCAGGTAAGTAAAAGTAAATAATTTTTTTACAGGGGGATTGGGAAAGGAGGAAGGACTAAAATATTGATGTGTTTTTCACATTTCTGCACCATTGGGCAGCTTCATGACCCATGTGGGATGGGTATTGAATGGAATGGGGTCAGGGAGAGAAAATGGGACTGGGGAGCAGAACGTCAGCGAGGAAGAAATTGGCTAGTAAATGGGTAGGTTTAAGTCCAAATCTGATGCACTGCTCTGGGGTATAGACAGATGAATCTTATACATTTGAATTTTTCCTGATTTGCATATCACTTTTCAGTCACAACAAATAAGTTTTAACTATTAGAGACATTCCAGACATTCTAGAGCTTGCTGCCTATGGGCTAACTAGCACCTGGCCTCTATTGGTTGTTGATTCCCCCCTGCTGAAATCTGAAATGGTGCCCCTGCTGTAAAGTCTAAATTTACAAGACATCCTGTTTGTGAGCAGCATGTTTTCCATGAGGGATGAATGAGGGCAGAGCAGTTTTCAGGGGTAAAATGAGGGCTGTCCCTTGCATTCAGGGACAGTTGAGTGGTATGGTATGCATAGACTATTGGAGACCCACTATAGTCAGGCTTATGCCCACCCCAACCCTGTTGAAGCTGACTTCCACATCCCCACGCTTAGGCACATTATGACATAGGACAAGGGAGAGTGCAGGGACGTGCCCCATTGAAATGAATAGAGATTTTTTTTATAACTATTTTAAACATTATTGATAGAGAGTTGGAGATTAATGAAGGCCACCGCTCCATGAACAAGGGCCATGTTAGTAGAACAGTGGCCTTCATTATTCTCCATCTCACCATTATAACATATAAAATAGTAATAAAAACTAACTCTATTCATTTCAAGGAGGTACGCCCCAGCACTCTGACCCATGGAGATCATCTCTTAAAGACTCCTGCCTCTGGCTCCCTAGTACTCAGGTAAGAGACTCTCAACTTATATCTATACTTGATGGGTTGTCTGTAGCAGCATGGCCTCACCTGGTACAGTGTGTGTGGGTGTGCATTGGGGGACTGGCCATGTGGGTGGGTGTCAAGTTATTGCTACTTTTGCGTTTGCCCCTTAAAGTCTGTTTGCCTGGAAGCATTCAAAACTATGGAGAGAAAATAGTAGGAGTACAGGCTAGACAGAAGTAATTCAGTAGTTTTGTGGATAAGTGTGTGTATTGTGAGTGGGAAGAACCACATGTATTCCCATTGGTATGTATGCAGCTGAGATGAGGGGGGACAGGAAAACTAAAAAGTATAACAGTAGCTATAAGCATGCCATATGTGTGCAGATGTATGCAGATTTGTATTGAAGTACAAGTGAGCCATATGTGTGCAGGCAATATAGCTTAGTGGTTAAAGGCACTGAAATGCAAACCAGAAGACCTGAAGACCTGGGTTAGAATCTAATCAACCCCCACTTGTAGATGGTGTGATCCTAAGCAAGTCACTTAACTTTTATGTGTGCAGTTATCAGTGACCACTTGCTTTTTGCATGCATGCCACATGCATGCAGTCTGTTCCAATTTAAGATAAAAAGCATGCTTTCCACACTTGCTGGCTGCACGCATGCCACATGCATGCAATCAGTTCCAATTTAACATTTAAATCATGCTTGTAGCATGCATATCATATGGGAAGTTTTATGTGTGCATCTTGGAACATTTCATATAATTATTTCTGTAAGGGAAGAGACTAGCCACCCTGACCCAGTGGGAGTTGAAGAAGAGCTCTAGGGATGCACACTGGTTACCCACTCATAGAAATGTGTGTATAATATTGTTTATTCATTTAAAAAAAACTTTTCTGGGACTCTTACTGGGAGGTTTTGAAATAGGTAAAGACATTTTGGTAGCACATTCATTTTGATGGTGCTTATTCTGCTAATGAGACTGAGTGGAAGGCCCTTCCATCTCTTATAGTCCTATCTGATATTATTTAACACATTATAATAATTACCTTGAAACATCTTGGAATTGTCTAGGTGGCTGGTAAAGAACACTGTCGAACACTCACTCAAATACTTTTTGAAGGTCATTCAGTCACCTCAGCACAGCTATATAATCGCACAACACAGGTCAGAGGTTTTTCCGTGTAATGCTCTCGAAGCCAGATATAAGAATAATTGTAACCAATCAGCACTATGCTATTGCTCTTTAAAGGAGGTGGAGGACCTGGAGCATGACATTTTAAGATGCCTGTGGTATAAAAACCTAGAGAAAAATACCTGAGTGATATTATTGGCTCCATACACATTCCATACAGATTTCTCTTGGGCTCAATCTTTAATACACAGAATGTTGATATACTGAATAAACTCGCATTATACCTGATAGAAATAGCTAAGATAAGAAAAAGGTATTTATAAAATTTCAAAGCTGTATAATTTGGGTATTAAGCATAAAATATTTTGTAGATCTGGGATTCAGCTGACAGCCAATGTTCCGTTAGCATTGTACGAATGTAATTTTGTAATGACTGCGCTTAAGTAAGGTAAAAACACATAATTGCCTCTAGTCACTGCAATAGTATAGCAACTGTATATGATGGACTATAAGAGGAAGATAACCAGGACAGTGCAATAATTCCTTCCTTTATAAACTATATATGTGATTGTGTACTCTAGAATATTTTACTTATGTTTTAATAATTTTTATAACAGTTTTGTAATGGCTTTATATGCTGATCGATAAACTTAAACTCTTGGACCCCTTATTACTAATATAAATTCCTAAATATTTAAGGGTGAACCCTCTCATGTTTAATGGATTATTGATCAGGGACTGTCTAGACCTATTTCCCACTGGCAGAATTTCACTTTTTGACCAATTTATTTTATGACTGGATATTTTACTGCAGTCTATTAAGATTTGATGCACCCTGGCTATACCCTCAGCTGGCTCCTCCAGAAAGATGAGCAGGTCATCAGCAAATAATGAGGTTTTGTAGTGAAAATCAGGTGAGTGAAACCCGATGACCCCAGGGTCATTCTAAATAGCCCACACCGATTGTTCCAGGGATGATACATAGAGCAGTGGTGACAGAGGACATCCATGCCTGGTGCCTTGAGCTAATTTAAAAGGTTGAGGTAGCCTCCTATTCACCAGTACTTGTGCTGTGGGTTGATTGTATAGGGCCTTTATCCACCTCATCATATATCTTTGCTCTATCTAAGTGTGCAGTAATTTTGTCACTCAGAGGAGTTACTTCAGAGTCTCTTGTCAGGGCAGGTAATGTAGTACACACACTGCAGGGTCCTAAGATTTTAGGATTTTCCTCTTCACATTTCTGCTTGACAGAAAAGTTTAGAGACATCCTCGAAGAGTGAGAAATAAAAAGAAATGGTGTGTAGCTATATATCTATCTATATGTGTGTGTGTGTGTGTGTGTGTATATATATATACACACACACATACATATACATATATATATATATATATATATATATATATATATATTCATGGCAAAAACTCTGTTTAATGCATCAGTTAGGGTTGTTCTACCGTGAAAAAAGTGAGGAAATTTGATGTTAGGGTTGCCCACCCCTTGCACTCCAAGCTCACCCCGTCCCCACCAACAGGCATCGGGGTGTGCATTGGGGTCGTCTGTCCTAACTCCTACCCCATCCCTTGTGTAAACAAGCTGAGGTGGTGCAGTATGGGAGAATGGGGTGAGAGTTAGGACCAATGACCTGAATGCACACCCCGATGCCTGTTGGTGGAGTCAGGGTGGGCTTGGGGTGCAAGGGGTGACAACCATAACACCGAATTTCCTCACTTTTGTCACTGAGGAACAACACTAACTGATGCATCAAACAACGTTTTTTGCCATGAATTTCCCTTCTTTTTGAGAATAAGCACTATAAATAGTGAATGGGATGTGGTGGTGGGAGCACAGGTAATGCTAACAGTAATGCAAATGCAAGCACAAACGATAATGCACATGGTGATGCAAATGTAAATTATAATGCAAACGGTAAGAGAAACACAAGGGCAAACGTTAATGAAAGCAGAAATTGTAACACAAATGGTAATGCAAATGCTAATGGCAACAAAAAATGCAAATGTTAACAAAAACAGTAACGTAAACACTAACACCAACGGAAACACAAACGGTAAGAGAAATGAAAATGGTAACACAAAAGCAAACAGAAATGCAAATGGTAAAGGCAACAGCATCGCAGAAGGAAACAGTAACACAATCAACAACGGAAATGCAACCAAAAATGCAAATGCTAAGGCCAACAGAAATGGAAATGGCGATGAACATGCAAACAGAAACTGTAATGCAATTGGAAATGTAAATTTTACAGTAACAGCAACGATGACTCCAAAGCAAACAGTAATGCAAATGCAAACTCATATGGAAACGCAAATAGTAATGTGCACAGTCACAGTACTGCAATTGGAAATGCAAATGCTAATGGTAACACCAACTATGATGCCAAAGAAAACACAAATGCAAATGGAAGCACGTACACAAACACAAATGGTAATGCACACGGTGACGCAAAATGAAATGCAAACAGAAACAGTAATGGAAATGCAAATAGTAACAGTAATGCAAACGCAAGTGCAAATGAAAACACAAAGGGTAACGCACATGGTGGCGTAGACGGGAACGCTAACACAAACGGTTACGGAAACGCAAGTGGAAATGCTAACTGTAACAGTAATGAAAGCACACACCCTTTTTTTACCCAAAAGCTGCATTGAGAAACACGGTGAATACAAAGAATGTATGCATAATAATGGGCCTCGGAGCAGAAAATGAACACTTGGAATACTAAATTGCTTATATCTCAGGAACCGTACGACGTAGAAAAAAAATTAAAATTTCATATAATTTATGACTTTCCTGACTAGTTTTGTGTTTAGCCCCTAACAGGGGCTAAGCATGTTTCCAATGAAAAGTCAGTATCTCAAACGTTTCCGAGATATGGGCCCCGAAAGGCACAGCGGATGCCTTAATGTTAGCCTATGGGAAAAATCTTCAAATTCGGAGTATCGATACTTTGCAGCCCTCTAATATTTTGTCACCAAACCACCAAAAGGCACATCTGTGGGATCTTGGCTTTCTTCCCTCCAAATTTCAGCTGAAAAGACCAAACCATTCTTTTGCAGCAGGATAGCAAAGATTTCCTATTCTTTTGGGCATACTGTTGCAAAATAGTGTCGCAAATCATGACACTTTTGCAAAAGAAAATTATGAAAGTATCGCAAGTGCGACACTACTGTTTCCAAAAATTTCAAAAACATATTTCTGGGGTGTTTAACCCCCCAAAAAGACATGGTTGGCATCCTCAGGACTCAACTAAGTGAACACAAAAAGAATTGTGTCCCTAGAGGGTCCAAAATGTAAATGCTAAGCATTTCTGTGACCAGTAACTGAAAACAAAATGGTGGATTTGCGACACTACAGGGGTCATTTGCGACACTAAAAACTGCATTTGCGACACAGTCAAACATTTTGTTAACTTTTCCCATTGACTATAATTGGAAACTTGTTTTTTGAATAACTTTCGAACCATTTAATATTTTGTCACGAAATCTTGAAAGACACATCGGGGACTCCAGCTGCATGTTACCTGAAATTTGTGTAATGGTCGCACAAACCAAGCAACCTGTAGGCATGAGCAAAGAATGCACAAAAAAGTGTAAATATGACTTTCTACAGTGCTATATAGCTTCGGAACTGTATATCCAACCATTACGAAACTTGGTAAATCCAGAAACCTATGGTACCGCTCTGAGCATGCCAAATTTCAGGAAAATCCTTCATGAGGTGGGAAAGTTATTAAGCTGCAAAATTTCACACTTTAACCTGACATGGGGTACTCAATCTTAATAACAGTTATATTATATATATATATTTTTATGGTTATGGTAGCACGGTAGTGCTACCATAGTTAGGGTTGAGTAGCACTTTTAAGGTTAAAGAGTGAAACTTTGTACCTTAATAACTTTGCCACCGTTCAATGGATTTGTCTGAAATTTGGTATGCATGGTTGGGCATGGTAGATCTTGGGATATGACAACTTTTGTACTGGTCAGACATATAGCTGTGGAGTTATTAAGTGACATCCAAATGTGCAATTAAGTTTTTTTGTGAATTCTTTGCTCAAGCCTACAGGTAGCACAGTTTGCGTGACTGGTCTGAAAACTTCAGGGAACATGTGGCCAGGGTCCCCGATGTGCCTTTTGAAGATTTCATGAAAAAATATTAAACGGTTCAAAAGTTATTCAAAAAAAACAAGTTCCCATTATAAGTCAATGGGAAAAGTTAACAAAAAGTTTGAAAGTGTCACAAATGCACTTTTTAGTGTCGCAAATGGTCCTAGTAGTGTCGCAAATCTGCCATTTTATTTTCAGTTACTGATTAGAAAAATGATTGGAGTTTAAAATTGGGACCCTCTAGGGACACAATTCTTTCTGTGTTCACCTAGTCGGACCCTGAAGATGCTAGCCATGTCTTTATTTTGGGGTTTAACACCTCAGAAATATGTTTTTCAAATTTCTGGAAACAGTAGTGTCACAAAGTAGTGTCACACTTGTAACACTTTTGCAAATTTTTGTGAAAGGTGTGGAAAATTGCGACACTACTTTTCCAGACTATGGCCAAAATGACAGCAGTTCTTTGCCACCCTGCTGCAAAAGAACGATTTGGTCTTTTGGGCTCAAATTTGGGAGGGAAGGCAGCCAACATCGCACAGATGTGCCTTTTGGTAGCTTGGTGGCAAACTATTTCATGGATGCCAAGTTACACTACTCCAAAGTTGGCATTTTTCCCATAGACTAACACAGCAGCATACACTGCGCCTTTCGGGGCTCGTATCTCGAAAACGGTGCGAGATACGGAATTTTCATCATGACAATGTGTAGTCCTATGGGCTACACATTTAGCAAAAACCTAGCCCAGAAACTCACGAATCATGTGAAATTTAAAATGTTTTTCTATGTCGTACAGTTCCTGAGATATAAGCAATTTAGTATTCCAACTGCTCGTTTTCTGCTCCCAGGACCATTATTATGCATACATTCTTTGTACACACTGTGTTTCTCTATGCAGCTGTTGGGTAACAACAGGGTGTGCACTTCCATTACTGTAACAATTAGCATTTCTACTCGTGTTTCCATACCCATTTGCGTTACCGTTCCTGTGTACGCCTCCGTGTCCGATACCCTTTGCGTTCTCATTTGCGCTTGCTGTTGCGTTACTATTACCATTTGCATTTCCACTACTGTTTCTGTTTGCATTTCTGACACACCTTTCATTTGCATTTCTCTTTTGGTTTGCGTCTTTGTTGCTGTTACTGTTACCATTTGTGTTTCCAATTGCGTTACTTTGCCATGCGCATTACGGTTTGTGTTTTCATATGCGCTTGCATTTGGTTTTGCATTTCTGTATCCTTTGGCATTATTGTTGCTGTTACCATTACAATTTGCATTCACAACTGTGGTAACGTGACCATGCGCATTACAGTTTGCGTTTCCAGATGCACTTCCACTCGCGTTTCCGTTTCTGTTTCCTGTGGCTTTATTGTTCATGTTAACTTTACCATTTGCATTTACAATTATGGTACCATGACCATGCACATTACGATTTGTGTTTCTGTGTGCGTTTGCATTCACATTTCCATTTCTGTTTTCTTTGGCATTATTCATGCTGTTAATGTTTCCATTTGCATTTCCAATTGCCATACCATGTGCGTCACTGTTTTAATTTCATACCTTGGTTGCATCTCCTTTGTGCCATATTGCTTTAGCGTCACTGCGCTTGCATTTTATTAACGTTTGCTTTACCATTTACATTTCTGTCACCATGTGCGCAACCATTACTGGTTGCATTTCCCCTTGCACTTACCATTACTATGTCACAAAACATCACGTGGTGGGAGCGTGGGGCCCTTCCACCACCACCTTCCAGTCACTATTTCTACTGCAGATTCTCAAAAAGAAGGGAAATTAGAGGCAAAAACTCCATTTAATGCATCAGTTAGGGTTGTTCCACAGCAACAAAAGTGAGGAAATTCAGTGTTAGGGTTGAACCCCCCTTGCACCCCCCACCCTGCCCCCCCAGCTGGCATCTGGGTGTGCATTGGGGTTGTCGGTCCTCTCACCCCACTCTCCTATAGTTCAACACCTCAGCTTCTTTACACATGTGATGGGGTGAGAGTTAGGGCCAATGACACTCAGCACACCCCAATGCTGGCTGGTGGGGCAGGGTGGGGTGGGTCAAGGGGGTTTTCAACCCCAACATTGAATTTCCTCACTTTTGTCACTGTGGAAACAACCCTAACTGATGCATTAAATGGAGTTTTTGCCTCCAATATATATATATTATATATATATATATATATATATATATATATATATATATGAAAAATATGCACACTCATATGCATGCATACATATGCCAAACATATGCAAACACAGAAGATATGGCATGAAGAACTCAAAAAGTATAAACTTACTAAAATTTTGTCTATTAATGGTGTCATCACTTTTATCAATGTATCCTCTTATAGTACCTTAAAACTTCACAACCAAATAAGCATTTCTTTTTTTCCATGTAAGTGTTTATTTCCTTACACCCTTCACTGCCCCTTCTAACTGACCTCACCAGCTCCATCACCCTGGTATTTTTGGGACTTACCCAGAGCTTTTGCCTGGTCACTAGGTGCGGAGCCTGTGGAGGGTCAGTCGTTATTTGCAGCCAGAGGATTTTTCCTCTGTTTTCTCCCTTCCCCATTGCTGCAGTGCCCACACCAGATGTGTCTACTTTGAGGTGCATGCACATCTGTGAAAGTCCCATAGTACCCTCCCTTTCTTGGCACTCTGCAGACCTGCACTGCCCTCAGGCCTCCACCTAGGGTCAGTTATTAGGCATGAGCATCAATCCTCCATCCCTCCCCAGGAAAGGAGACCAGTCCTTTGAACACTCGATCCTCTCCCTCCCCAGCTGACCACCAGTGGTCTGCTCACACCATCAGCATGGGTTGCTGGCATGGCAGGAGGTAAGGCATGGATTCCTCAGCCCTCCACGCCACTGGGCTGGTGAACCACATATGCATTTCAAAGCAGAATCCTTACCCTTTTAGACAACATAAAATTATATTATAGAGTGCAATAAATCTTGTCTGACAACATTAAATATAAGAATATTTTGAAATTTCACAAGAAATTAAGGGGTGGTGGTTGGTATTTAACCCTATAACTTTTAACATTAATCTTTTAAGGTAACATATGGGTATGCATTTTAAAGCTCTAACTCCCAACTATTCATTGAGACCACACTTGAATGTATATTTCCCTTACTCTCGAAGTAATGGCCCAAGAATCTGCATCAAGTAAGTGGAGCTGAAAATCACAAAATTTGTCAAGGTGTGAGTGCAAAATTGATGCAAAATACCATTTTCCCCAGCATTCATGTGATCAACAGCCAGGATATGAATTTTAGGTATATCTGTTACATTAAACAACTATCAGTATTTATTTAGCTGTTGTTTGACACCCCACCTTCATCTACACCTGTTCTATATCTAGTTTCCTGTCATGGCTGGTATAGGATATAGTTGCCCCCTTAATACCACTTTCAGTGCTTCCCATCTATTGGAAGCTGAGGTATCCCCTCTAAGATTATTGAGTAGGTACAGTTTTATCTGTTCACGTAAAAACACAGTGAATTTTGATTTTTGCAATGTGACAGGGTCGAACTTCTAGGTCCTGCTAGCAACAGTGATCCCCCCAGCTCCCCAGATCCAACAGTACTGGTGCATGACACATGATGACTATAGCGTTGTGCTGCACATCCCGTATGAAGGAAGTCAAAGACTGGGAAATAAAAATACCTTCAAGCCTGACATAGGCATCTGCAGAGTGAATAATAGGCATAGTCCCTGTGTGTTGGATTTCTGAAATGCCAGGAATCAATCAAGGTACAGTTAAGCAACAAACCATGACACAGTGTGGGTTGTACTGGGATTTACCCATGGCTGGCATTGTTTGGTCATGAGGCCACAGGCTGAATGGTCAAACCAGGTCAGCTGTGGGTAAATCCTAGCACAACCCACACCCTGGAGTGGTTTATTGCAATTATACAATGTCTCACTTTTTTATTACAAAAAATTAAAACAAAAATAGTGTTTATTAGTGCTTTACATGATTTTTATTAAAATTATTGTTGCGCCAGGCAAAAGAGTTCCTGGTTAATAGGAAGAATAAGCCCCCAGTGCCATATGGTTACAGGATGGCAGAACCTGCTACCACTCACTTGTTTTGATCCCCACCCACTGTTCTGCAATCACTTGTTTGTGTAGAGACTGTGGTGTGAGTGGTGAAGTTGCCTTATGTATTTCTTTGTTTGCTTATTGGTTCTGGTTTAATTTTATGCTTTGCTTTCTGCAATCCCCCCCCCAGCATACATGCTAGTGTGGAAGCCAACATAAGCAGCTGGCGCTTGGCAGTTGGGTACTGCTGGGTAAGGGACAAAAAGTTACCAGCAGTATGGACTGTGGTTCTGGGTTCAGAGTAGCTTAGAGAGAAGCGATGGTCCGCCGTGCATCTTTCTGTTTTTTGTGTATGTGTGTGTTTGAATGAAATCAGTAGATTGTATGGACTACAGGGTGCAGCTTCTGGTGAGGTTTGGGGGTTGCTTTTATGTCGCGTGCACTGGGGAGAGAGACGCAGTGTAAAGTGCGGTCCCCATTATTGAGTCTTACAGGAAAGGAGTAGTAGGGACAAGGAGAAAGGATCTCTCTGCAGTATTTTTTATTAATTTTCTTTTATTTACAGTGATGGGAGACACAGAGAGGGGGACTGCACCACAGAGACACTGAGGGAAAAAATGGAGAGAGAGAGCATGAGTAAGAGCAAGCGAAATGTAGAGCGGGAGTGAAGAGCGAGCAAAATGCGCGGTAAGTTAGGTATAATGCTCCCTCCTAATGTCAGAGAAACAATTTAGTTAAAAACAAATAAGTTTCATTAAAACAAAAACTGTTGTGATTTCAATAGGAAGGAGTGGGTGGAGTTAAAAATGAAGTCATGCAACGGTGCGAGTGGAATGAAAGCATGTGGAGTTGGGTGAGCAGCGAGTGGGGAGAGAAATACAAGTAATAACTGTCTGCAGGTACTTTTATTAAAAGTGCACATATTTCTTGGAGCTGCAGTTAATTTTAGGCTCAGTTGATCTCACCCCAGCACTCTCGCTTTCCAATATTTATCGTACCTGTCAAAATTGTAATGCAGTTTGAATATCGGAACGTGAGCAGAGCAGCAGGCAGCAAGACAGTCGTTTAGAATTGCCATGTTATTCACTCGTGGGTTTGAGATGCTCGAAGTGATTTCGGGGGTAGTTACTGATGTGGCTGACTGGCGGCTGGCATGTTTTTCCATTGGTAAATTGCAGGATTTTATTTATTTTTTTTTATTTATTGAAGATATTTGAAAGCATACCTTTGAGTCAAAGACTCCTTTACTAAGGTTCCACATCATTGAGAATAGAGACATCAGGGACAATAGCAACAATTAGACACAATAGTTATAGAAATGGTTACAAAATTGTTACAGATAGCACAGTATAGCAACTGGTGATACAAAGATACAGAGTGTTGCCAAGCATAGGTACACAGTACAGATGGTAGTAGGTAACAGAAACATACACTGTAGGGTAGTGGCACCAGCCATGCCCTGGTGGTTATTTGCAGGCCTAGGCCAGACTGAGGTGTCCATTGTCAAATATAGGCATGCCCTGGGGTGGCTGGACCAGAGTTAAGTCCATTGTCAAGGGGGGGAGTGGATAGGGCTAGAAATCAAGGACAGTCACAGACTGAGTCATGAGAGATCAGGTCTTTTAGCTGGGACTTGAACTGACCAAGTTTGGGTTCTGTGAAGAGGGAGTTTGGGAGTGAATTAAGCCGGCTAGGGGCCAGGTACCAAAAAGTTATTTGACCCGAGGTGGTCTTGCAGCGAGGTACCCTGAAATGGGTTGTTGCCGATTGCTGAGTGAGGTGGGTGGACGATGGTGCCTGGAGTATGGGGGTGAGAGCAGGTGGGAGTAGTCCTGCTGTTATTTTTTAGCAAAGAGGCAGGTCTGATATTTGAGCCTCTCTTCAAAGTTTAGCCAGTTGGCTGAAGCATAAAGGGTGCAGGTATGTGTGAGTCTGGCGCAACCAGTAGCTTGTCTATAGGCCTTATTAAGGTCCAGCCTAAATTTGTTTAGGTGTGTGTTGTTGGCTGCCCCATAGATAATGATTCCATAGTCTATGAGTGATAGCACTGATGCTGAGACAGCTAGATGGAGAGCTACTGGTGTAAGGCAGTGCTTGTATTGGTGAAGCAGGCCAATATGCACATTGACAGCAGAGTTCAGATTTTGGATGTGGTCATGGTAGGTGATCCCAGAGTCTAGGGTGATACCTAGGTATTTGAACGAGATAACTTGCTCAAGGGGGTAATTTAGTGAGTTCAATATGAGCAGGGGTTGTCCTATGTTCTTGTTTTGGGAGTGTGCAAACACCATGGATTTTCATGCATGCTTCTAGGACCCCATTGTATAATCTGAAATGATCTCTGTGAGTGCCTTGGTGTTCCTTAACACAGGAAATATTACTCAGGACGACCTATCCATCACAACATCTTGTACACAGTTATAGTCCTCACACAATATCCAGGGTTCCTCAATTTCTGTCATTTGGACTTTTAATCTTTTGTCTGCTCTGGGCATTTTATATTGGGATCATAAGCAGATCCCATTGCCACTTTGTGTCCTGAGTTCAACTGAATCTAAATAAGTGTAAACCTCCTCCCTGGGTCTGCATATGACTTGGTGACTGTCCCTGGGAATCTCAGCTGGATCCATATCACTGTGCCCCTAGCCTTTAATGAAAAGTAAGCCCCAAACCACTCGCCCCCCCATTCATATTTGTGTGGGGGTTCCATGTCATAATAGCGATCGCAAAACAATAATCACTATTATGGTGAGTGCATATCACCAAAAAGCAAATTGGCGATGAACAAATGCTGGCAAGAAGACATTCAGCAACAAAACTAAGTGTTTTTGTGGGGGTGGACTATGACCCCCATCCCCCCCCATTGGGGGGCTTTGTGCCTGGCACCCCTGACTAAAGATTTCTAGCTTGGGGGGTTGCATGTCAGGGAGGGGGTGACACTCTTGTTGCAGCACAAAAATTAAGCAGCCACAGGCAGTGGCAAAATAGTGTCTCCCGGTCCCAGTTCTGAACCCAGTACCAGCTACACCAGAGCTAGCCACCCTCACCACCACACCACACAGCTAGCTTGGCTGCAGCAGGCTCACCACTCCCCTATAAACCCTTTCCCTATCCCTCCTCTTCCCCTTACTATCCCTCCCTTTGAGTCGCTCTTCCCTATGCTCACTTTCATGTAGGGTTGCTACCCTTGCAGGGTAGCCCATGGGGAAAGCGCTGAATATGAGTCACCGGTTTGACCGTCACTCACATTCAGTCACTATACTCACTGGATGAGATTTAAGGCCATTTTTATTCCAGGACCTCAAAAGAAGTGTCGTCTGACCCGTGATTATCTTGGCAGTGTATATACCCCCCCTCTATTAACCCAGTAAAGTATAAATCTTGAAAAGTAGCTTCCCTAGTACCTTTTTTTAAATAAACATTAACAAAAACAGTAAACATTGTGTATCAGTTAAACATTTTCAACCTAACAATCCCATTTTGACAGTTGTCCCATTCACTCAAACCCCACAGTGGAAGTTCCTTGCCCCTCCCCATATCTCACATCCAAAAATAAAGAATAGATTAATAACCACATCAACTCTACCACTAGAGAAATCCCACCCAAGCCAAAACATACCTACTAGCCAACCAATTGGTCAAAAACATTTGTCTCTCCAAACATTCCCAGCACTAAAGTAGTGCAGTCTCCCACTAGTACTTGGCAGGCACTAAACCTTTGCAGTCCACCTGGCACTTATTATCAATGAGAAAAAAAAAAAAAACAGTAACTTATCTGTTTGCAGATTAACTATGGCTTGAAGGAGAGGATATCATCCCTCCCAACCGAGGGGGATAGGCCCAGCTCCCCAGCTGCCTATACCTTCCAAAGTTTGCACCAAACAGCTAAACTTATTTAACATTATATACTGTAGATATGGTAAACTGCATTGGACTCCCAAATCAATGCTATCACCTGGACCCTCCAATACTAAGATAATATACTAAATAGAGTGATGGCACAATAGTGCTGTTACCACACTCTCTCCCTGTATGGTATAAAACAGAGATCACTCCCAAGGGTAATATCTGCAGCTAATTCGAACATACATACTGTAAGTCCCTTTGTAGTTTGGTATTTAGTTGGGGTAATTCATATCTATGCTTGGAGAGATTCTAGCCCCGCCAAACTTGGTATAAACAAAGTAGTAATTAAGTAGGAGTAGCCCAATACCAGTAAAAGCAAGCCAAATGAAATCACAGACTGGTAATAGATGAGCCCACTCACCAAATGTTCTTAATAATTAAATCCATTTATTTTAATAAGCAATTCATGTGCTAAAGAACACAGTGTCCTTTGCATATGTTTCGGATCAATAAATCCTTCATCAGTGAAAAAACACATATGCTCATTCTAAAGGATTAAAAACAAAATAAGTATGTAAATGAAGGTTTTTTTAAAGTATTCTAACAGAATATTCATTAAGGAGATTCCAATTCCTCACCAGGTTTATTATCTGCACCCTGTATTTTTTCTCATCTAAAAGGATGAAATAAAAATTCAATAAACTGCATTAGGTATCCTAAACTACTAATTCTTATATCTTTTCAGTACAATATTATATGTTTCAGATAATTCACAAAAATTAATTGCATACCTAATTTCTTTAGGTGCATAATATTATTTAAGCATAGTCAGCCAAGTTTTCAAAGTAGTATCCATCTGCTTCCTAAAACCAGACAGAACATTTCTCTAAGAACTACTTCTTATTCCTAAAGACCTTTCCACAAAACATTTTTCTATATAGTCCATTTCTCAACAGAATTCTAAAAATGTCAATGGCCAGTATAAACTAAAATCTGATTTGAAAACTTTTTTCATTAACCAAGCTTTGTTCAATTAAACAAATATACATGTCCTATCATAGCATCTGGTATGTCAGGCTATATATCAGATATGTTAGTTAATCTATTTCCACTTCTAAAAAACATTTGGTAAAAGAATGTGTACCTCATTAGTCAGCTTTAATTTTTTATGTCTGTCTGTGAAATAGAAATACTCAATTTTAGTGTCATGCCATTTCTAATTATCAGGCAAAGAATGCAGAAATAACCTTCTTGATGTTTTTAAGTTGTTCACTACTTACTTTCAGATATATATGATGTTGCTGTGACCTCCAGTCTCTCTTTACTGGCGGTGCTGTCGGTGTCTTGTGTAGTGCTTTTATACTGCTTTGTACGAGGAAAATCAGGTGTATGGCAATGAGTCTGTATCACCTGACAGACTTCAGAGCCCTGTGTGCCTAATCCACTGAAAAGAGGCACCTAGCAACTGACAACATTGCTAGGTGTCCCCAAGTGCTGTAAGTAAATTTGAAAACCACTTCCACCTTGTTCTAATGTTCAAATGCCGAAAGATTTTTTATTTCACTAGATAATTTGTATCTTTTGAACTGTCAATAGGGTTTTATTCCTAGTGTTTTTTTATACAGATCATTGAATAAATTAAAATGAAAAAGAAGGCAAACAAGCTGTGTGGAACTGCTTACATAAGCTGCGTCCATACTCCTACAAAAGAATTTTGGCAGAATTCTGTAAATATGTATTCTATTTTACAGGTTTTATTTTCAGTTCTGTCTGAATTTTACAAATGTGCAAAACGTAATTCTGTATACAGATCCTAATCTTGGGGTATGGGAATGGGGGTGTGGGGGGGGTCCATTGCCTGAGGTTAGAATGTTTTCTTGCAAAATATATATCCCATAAAGTGCATTTTGTTTCTCAAAATAAAAGAGGGGCTTGATGGATTAGTACATCCAATTGGCTGAACTCACTACAGATGTAAAGAGCTAGGGGACAGAAACTTTAATTTATTTATAGAATAGATTGCCAGTCTATAGAATTGTTTAAGCCATATCTGGGATTTGTGGCATGCAATCTACTTATGTAGTATGCTTCTCTCAATAGAAGCTGTGTTTTATAGTCACCACCCCTCAGTTTAGGATCCACTTTCTTGACCCCGAGAAAGCACAAATGGGGCAACTGGTGGCCTTTATCCAAAAAAAATGCCTCTCCATAGGTGAGGTCATGTCACCAGTTCTCATGTCTGACCTGTGCTCACCAGTCCTAATCTTAAGCATTCTCTCAGTTTTGCCAATATGAACTTTGTCACATGGGCATTTGAGCATATAGACTACCCCTATGGATTGGCAGTTAATGACGTGGCCAATTATTATATTTTCATCTTGAGTGGTATTCCTAATCTGTTTTACCCTATATGTATTGTTACAGTGCACACAATGTCCACATTGATAGTTACCACGAATATCTAAATTCGCTAAAAAATTTTTTGGATGATTATCAGGTATTTTGTGGTCAGTGTCTGCCAGTCTGTCTCCCAGTGATCTATTCTTTTTGGTTGCCACCATAGGTGTCTCTTCAAATGTTTTTGGCCCCATTTCAGTTGCTTTCAGTACTTCCCAGTGCTTACAAATTATCTATTTTATATAAAAAGAGGCGTCATTATATCTTATCATTAAAAGTATCCTCTTTTTTGTGATGTCCACTGTAGTACCCGTCTGTTGGTTTAAAAGCGTGTTACATTCCCTAGCATCTGCTTTTGTCTTGGCCTGTATAAGGGTATCTGCCCTATATCTTCTCTGTTCAAATCTGTCCTTCATCTCACTTGAAGCTTGTTCAAAGTCTTCCATACTTGTACAACTATATTTAGCTCTTATCAGCTGTCCATAGGAGATGGATTCAATCAGTTGTGGTGGGTGAAAACTATCTGCTCTCAAAATTGAGTTTTTGTCTCTAGGTTTATGGTAACATTTTGTTTGTAATCTATTGTTATCTTTGTATATTAATAAATCCAAATAGGGAATTTCCTGTTGATTGTAAATTCATTAAAAAAATTAAATGAGCTGTCCTTGAATTTAAGTAATCATTAAAAGCCTCAAGTTTTTCATTACTCCCTGTCCAAATGATGATCATGTCGTCAATAAAATGTTTCCACTGACGTATGTGTAGCATAAATTCATTGTCTTGATGAAACCCTTATTCTGTTTCCAAATTATCCTTATAAAGGTTCATGTATGAAGGCGCCATACTTGAACCCATCGCAGTCCCCTTTATTTGAAGGTAAAACTGCTGTTTGAATTTAAAGAAATTTTGAGTTAGTACTGTTTCTGCCATTTTTAGGAGTACATTGGGAGGTTTAGTTTCTGACCTATGTTATTCTAATACCTTCTGTAATACGTCACACCCTTCCCTATGGGTGATAGAGGTGTATAAGTCTTTTAAATCCCACATAACTAAAATGCATCCTTCTATATCTAAACAGAGTCATTCTCCACTTCAATTAGTTGAATAATGTCTGTAGAGTCTTGAATATACGTTCGTGTGGTTTCCACCATTGAATGTATATAATAGTCTACATAAATTGAAAGTGGTTCCAAAATAGAGTTTTTTCCTGATACTATGGGCCTTCCAGGAGGGTGTCTCAAATTTTTATGGATCTTAGGGAGTGTGTAAAATAAGGAACTTGATGGTGTAACCCTAAACAATGCTTTTCTTTCCCACTCTGAAATTTGATCTTATTCCTCTGCCCTTTCTAGTAGACTGTTAATAAGTTCCTTAACACTACTTGTTGGATCCTGGTCCAGTTTTAAATAGTTCTCATTGTTTCCCAATAGTGTTTTACACATACACCTGTAGTGAGTGTAGTCCATGATGACGTTGCCTCCCCCCTTGTCTGCACCCTTAATAATGATACTCAGATCATTCTCTAAGTTTCTTAAAGTTGCAAATTGTGCTGCAGTAAGATTGAATCTGGATCTTCTATCCATCTCTCTTTCTTTATTAAGGAGTACTTCTATGTCCCTATTCACTAGTGAAATGTATGTTTCTATTGTGAGGAATGCCAGGTGGCGGAAAGGTGGATTTCAAGTGTAATCTCTGTCCTAATACAATCTTTATCACTTTTTCTTCTAAATCCTTTTCTCAGTTATCTACTTGTGTCCCAAAAATTGTTTAAGTCTAATTTTATGATAAAATCTGTTTAGATCTAACTTAAGTTCAAATTCGTTAATAGGGCTGTGAGGACAGAAAGTCAGACCCTTGCATAGTACATCTTTCTCAGTAGCTGTTAAGGTCCATTTAGAGATATTAAAAATTAACTCTGTTTCTGGACCTTTGACCTTGTTGCTTTCTTCTCTTGTAGCGTTTCTTGTCTTTTGTCGGGCTTTTCTTTTCTTTTGTCACCTATACCTATATTTTTGTCTGCTTCATCTACTCCTGAGGGTCCTTGGCCTGGGTCTTCTCTGTCCCATCCCTTCCTAGATCCTGTCGTGTATATTGGTAACCTCATGTCCCTCTGCCACATGATTGCCTTCTCCCCATGAAGCCTTCTGTCCCCCAAAAAAAGAGCCAATCTCTACCCCTCTAAACAGGTCTGGCACCTTCTGAATCACTGCTCAAAGTGGGTGCAGATGGTTCAGAGTCCAAGTTGTATTTATAACTGACATCATAACCAAAGGTTTTTTTATTATAGGTATATACCTTATTCTCTCTCTGTAGTCATTTAAATCTCATTTAAACATTTTAAGTTTAATAGCTCACAATTTCTCCTCAAATTCTGAAATGTGAGCATTCACTTTATCCAGATATTTTTTTTAATTCTTTGATACTGTATTTATTCTTAATATCAGTTTCATATTGTTGTAAGTTTGATTCCATGTTCACATGTTCCCTGGTAATCAAATCTATTATCAAAAGCATGAAATCTCTAGAACAGTGATTACATACCCCATTCAACTTAGTTTCCAATTCTATACCTGTATATCCCATATTGGCTTCTACAAAAATGCATAGGTCTCTAAATATTCCTTTTTGTTTTATATACTATGACATGGTGAGTGCATGCCATTCTAGTTTAACTTGCTTTTGCTTTAAATATTCAAATTGGTTAGTTACCAATTTTACTGGGGTGGAGCCAGCAAAAACCCTACTTCTTTTGAATTTCTGAAGTATCCTTTGTTCTTCATTGTCAGTTATTGATAATGGCAATGTCCTATTGTCAGTCAATTGGTCCAACTCATCAAAATTCAGCATTCTCTAAATGTTCAAAAAAGGAAATAATTCCAAATAAGTTTGCCAGCTCTTTCGTATGTTGGAATAAAGTCACAAGTTAGGCAAGAAGTCCCAAAGTATGTGTCCCCTTGTTGTAATGATGTCCAAGGTGAAGATATAGAACCAAATTCAGGAGAAACTGGAATCTTCTAAGTGTCTGCTGATTGCGTGGCCCTCTAGAAGAAGCATCTGCTGGATGCTGCAGTCAATGCTTGGAGAGATTCTAGCCCAGCCAACCTCAGTATAAAAAAAGTAGTAATTAAGTGAGAGTAGCCCAATATCAATCAACGCAAGTCAAATGAAGTCCCATATTGGTAATAGATGAGCCCATTCACCAAATGTTCTTAATAATTAAATCCATTTATTTTATAAAGCAATTCATGTGCTAAAGAGCACAGTGTCTTTGCATACATTTTGGAGCAATAAACCCTTCATCAGTGAAGAAACACATATGCTCATTCTAAAGGTTTAAAAGCACAATAAGTACGTAAATAAAGGTTTTTTTGTAATTATTCTACCAGAATATTCTTTAAGGAGATTCCAATTCCTCACCAGGTTTATTATCTGCGCCCTGTATTTTTTTCTCATATAAAAGGATGAACTAAAAATTCAATAAATTACATGAGGCATCCTAAACTGCTAATTCTTAAATCTTTTTAGTACAATATTATGCTTCCAATAATTCACAAAAATGAATTGCATATCTAATTTCTTTAGGTGCATAATATTATTTAAACATAGTCAGCCCAATTTTTAAAGTAGTATTCAGCAGCTTCCTAAAACCAGACAGAACATTTCTCTATGAACACCTTCTTATTCCTAAAGACCTTTCCACAAGACATTTTTCTATATAGTCCATTTCCCAACAGAATTCTAAAAAAATCAATGGCTAGTATAAACCAAAATTTGATTTGAAAACTTTTTTCATTAACCAAGCTTTGTTCATTTAAATTAATATACATGTCCTATCATAGCATCTGATGTGTCAGGCTATATATCAGATATGTTAGTTAATCTATTTCCACTTCTAAAAAACATCCGGTAAAAGAATGTGTACCACATTAGTCAGCTTTAGTTTTTTATGTCTGTCTGTGAAATAGAAATACATAATTTTAGTGTCATGCCATTTCTAATTATCAGACAAAGAATACAGAAATAACCTCTTTTTTTTAAGTTGTTCACTACTTACTTTTAGATATATGTGATGTTGCTGTGACCTCCGCTCTCTCTTTACTGGAGGTGCGGTCAGCATCTTGCGTAATGCTTTTATACTGCTTTGCACGAGGAAAATCATGCACATGGCAATGAGTCTGTATCACCTTCTAAGCATATCTATCACAGGGCATAGGCAAAGGAGTCCCCTCACCTAAAGGGTGATAGAAGGAGGTCACTCAGCATGGTACACAATGTATACCACACATTCCCAACCCCCACCCCCACAGCAAAATTATCCACTAATCTTTGATGTGGGGTGCCAAATCCACATCCAAATGCTGCTTGAGAGTTTCTTTTATGTGATCAATGCAAATAAAGGAAAACACAAGGAAAGAGACCTAATTTTGACTGCAGTCATGGCTTGCATCCCCATTTCAAAGAAGAGATGTCCTAAATATTATCACCTCCTCCACAACCACCCAGTGATCAAATGTGGAATCAGAGAACTGGGAGGGGGGAGAGGGAGACAGGCAAGAAACACAATTAAGAAACACAATTAAGAGCATGCATCCTCATCTATAAAATATATGAGATAGAAACATAGAAAATGGTGGCAGAAGGGGACTGCAAGGTCCATCTAGTCTGCCCAAGAACCTGCCTGGTGCTATTCCCCCCTTCCCTCTTTTGCCTTTCTGTATGCTACCTTTATGTCTATCCCATGTGTTTTTGAACTTGCTTACCATTTTATCCCCACTACCTCCTTGGGTTGGCTATTCCATGGGTCCACCTCCCTATCTGTGAAGAAGAACTTCCTTGTATTACTCAAGAACCTCCCTTCCTTCAGCCTCATGCCATGCCCCCTCATTCTCCCACTCTCTTTCAATTAGAAAAGCTCCTGAACGTTAACCTTATTTATACCCCTCATATATTTAAAAGTCTCAATCATATCACCCCTCTTCCTCCTCTGTTCCAGGGATTACATGTTGAGTCCCTGAGCCTGTCCTGGTATGCCATATGGTGCAATCCCTGAATCATTTTTGTGGCCCTCCTCTGCACTGTCTCAATTCTATGTCCCTTTTGAGGTGCGGTCTCCAGTACTGTACGCAGTACTCCAAGTAGGAGCGCACCAGCATCCTGTAGAGTGGTAACACCACTTCCCTCCTGCAACTCGTAATTCCGCTCCTGATGCATCCCAGCATGCCACTTGCCTTTAGTACTACCTTTTCATGTTCTATCTGTTATTAGCTATAATGTCAGAGGTGCACAGTAGAATGTTCAGTGGGCTTCAGCCCAGCATAGATCAAATATTATTTTCTACTATCTTGTCCCCCCATCAGCCCATTGTGTGATCTATCAAATGACACAACCCAAGGTCTTTGTTCCAGAGAGGTCAGAGCTGATTATATTAAATTTCAGCACTGCCCATCTGGTGTAATAAGCACTCAGTGAATGTTTTATCATGTCCCCCCATAACTTTATGTTAAATGATAGTACGCATTTTGGCAGGCATAACCCCTGATCACACATCACTTGTTACTTGTTCTGCCCTGACAGATCCAGACCATACAACAGTTCAGGATCCATATGTCTTCCCTCTTCTGCCTGTACCCTCAGCCCCAGCTACAGTCAGAAGGGAGGAAGTGGGAGTCAAACCTGTGAGGCTTTGGGATGGATGCCACCCTCCAACACTAGTAATCTATGCAGTCAGCAAGCATGATTTGTACCTTCTAAGCAGGCAGAAAAAAAACCCTGCATTTTAATTAGATTTCTTTTGCGATCCTCTGTTTCCAATATTTAGCTGGGCACCACCGCACACTGTCTCAGTGCAGATAAGGGTATCATAAAGAGAGGTCCTGCACCATATCTGCCATAAAGCATGGTGTCATGCCCTACTGTAGGCACAATTGTGTAGAAGACTGCAGAGCACCCTGCATAGGGTTTCCTCATCTCTGCCATCAGGGAAAGTCAGTGTCAGAGAAACTTAGAGCTATTTCATTGAACTGTACTTGCGACCAACTGACAAAATAATTTTGTTAGCACCCATGCCTCCATTCCTTCAATCCTCACAACATATCTAGCGGGTTGGTCTTGTACAATTATAGCTAAGAGTTCATGCGATTTGCATATGTTGACACTATTGCTGGCAGTACAATCAGTATTTTCCTGCAATTGATTTATATCCCCAAAGTTATCTGTACCCTTTTTGTTTCATGGACAGCTCTGCAAACTGGGTCAGTCTCTGTAGGTGGACACCCTCATTTTCCACATATAACATTCCCACATAGTTCAATGTACTTACTGTGAATGGGGTAACACAGTTCTTCCTCTTGCCACTCTATTGTAAACATTCCTCTTTAGTGCCACAGACATTACTCCAATCACACAAGCCTCACCTTTTCAACTTGTTTTATTAATTGCTTTCAAGCCAGGTAATTATTCCAGATCTGTGACCTTCCTTTCTTTGCTGCTTCTATGGTGCAAATGTATTCTTCATCCTCCCTGGGTTGTTAAAGATTTTTGGACGGACATCCTGGGCAGGAGATCCAAAGTTTCGCAGGGTGCAAAAGGGCAAATTTCCAGCCAAGCCCATAGAATTTCATCTTGACATCACTGAACGTTTGCATCTGTGCCTGCAGCTCCCTACTGAAATCTTGAAAGGTTGAAACCTTTGCCCCACTGACATTAAAGGGGCCAGTCTTGTGGGAAGCATGCATCATTAACTCCTTCTCAGGGTATAGAAGATATTTAATTAAGTAGTGGAGGGGGTCTGTCACCTTCCCTGGGTATGGGTCTGATCATATGGGCCCTCTGAATTTTGACATTGACAGCCTTGGATCCATGCCCAGTTTGTCAACCAAAAAGTTTTGTATTGCTCTTCCCACTTCCTTGTGCTCTAAATTCTCCAGGAGGTCAATAAGTCTTATATTTGAGTGCCTGCCCATAATTTCTTGATCATTGGCTCATTCAGATAATACTTGTAGTTTTTCTTTCATTGCATTCCAGTCTCTGCATAGGTCCACAACTGTATCTTCTAGTTTGCTGATTCTCTTTTCTGCCTCATCTAGGCATCAGGTATGTGAGCTGGAAGTCTCTGGCAGTCCTGTATCCACCATTTGAAGGTGTGCAAGTGGGGCAGTTATATTAGCAAATCCTGCCCTTACCTTCTGTTGCAGATTTTGCAGAGAGTTTACCATGGAGGGATCTTGATCCTTAGAAGCCATTTGTTTTCCCACCTTTAGTGCCACCACTGCCAAGCTCTTGGACTTGTTGCATGTTTCACTAGCAGAGTTAGTAGCTTTACTTGCTGGCTCAAAAGGTAGAGTAAATTGATTTTTACTGCTCCTGCCAAGTGCTATCTATTACTGCTGCAGATTCCCTCTATTTTTTATAGCTCTTGTGCATTTTTCAATATTTATCCACTTTTATCATCGGTGTCGATCAGACCCTCTTTAGAAACTGACCGTCATGCTTTTATTCCAGCCACACACCCCACACCCCAATTGCTTAAGACTTTGTGGTTTACCCTGAGCATAATATATTAAATATAAAATCCTCTAAATTGAATGTTATTTTATTCTACTATATAAATCACATCTTTGTGTCTTTCAAGTTGACTGTGATGAAAACCTGCAAACATTCATTTGTATTGTTGTCATAACTGGCAACAAGGTTCCCTCTTTTGGACATCCTGGTATCTTTTCCATCTTTACCATGCATATCTGATGGCTGAGCAACTTTACCTTTTTTATCTGTCCCATTTGATAGGGACTGCTGCTGTTTATGAGGAAACAAACCCATGATAGATGCTTTCTGCCATCATAAGGAGCTCCCTCAGAGTCCTTATTGTGTTTATGTGATATGGAGGCAGACTGAGAAGCCATACATTTTTATCTGTTTTAGCCCTTTTAGCTCTTTTCTTTTGGGTTTTGGGACAAAACTTTTTAAAACACTCACAACTGATTAAATCATGATCTAGACCCAGGCACCTTAGACAAAGCTCATGCAGTCTGCCCTTGACAGGAGCTGAAAATAAGTTTTACAATTTTTAAAGCCTGTGGGTTCTGTTCTCATTTTCCTAGGTGTATCAGTCATGCCAAACACTAAACAGTCTGTTTAAAAATGATTTCAGTTCCTAGTTTAATATGGAGAAAAAATAAATAAAAACCCCACAAAAAATCACTTAAAAATGGTTCAAAATGCAGCAGTTTTAATTTTAACTGGAATTTTCTTTGGTTCCTTTCATGAAGGAACCATGTTAATTTTTTCTTAGGTTTATTTATTTTATTTATTTATTTATTGTTATTTATATCTTTGATAACTGGGTAGGTGCACTGATCCCAGTGACTGTTTTCAGGCACGACCCAGGCCATTACAAGTGGCACAGATAACATAGTACAGAAATACATAAAACAAACACAGTAACAACTGTGATACAGGTTACAAACAACACAAGATGGGATACATAAGTCAAATAAAACAAGACTGGATAGCATAAGTCGATTATTACATATCACATAAGTAATTTTACACAAGTACATTTGGCAGGTAGACAGTATGAGTACATTACCTGCAATCAAAGCAAACAAAATGCATTGGTAGTGAGTGGATGAAGAGGGAAACAGAGGGAAAATCAAGGGGAGAGAGGCAAATGAGACTCTGTGGGTGAGTGGACAAATTAGGCAAAAAGGTGGACCTACCCAGGGGAACAGTGACAGGAAGAATTTGCTAGGAGCCAACATTTGAGGTGGGATTTGAAACTATAGTGTGTGTCGGTGGCATGGAGTACATGTGGCAGTTTGTTCCACAGAGTAGGGGCTGCTGCTGAGAAAGCTCTGCCACCCATATTTGTGTGTACCCTAGGAACTGCTAGAGTGGGGGTGCTATTTGAGCTGAGGCAGCGGTAGGGACTTTGGGTCTTGAGAAGAGCTGCAAGGGGGGATTCCTGACCAGTACAGATAACAGTATCTGCCAGGCAGCAGAAGGTGAGGTCAAAGCTACCTTGCAGTGGGAGCCATCCAAGGGAGTTGTAGAGGACACAGTGGTGGGTAGAAAAAGGGGCCTGCAAGGCAAAACAACAGGCATTGTTGTAGGTAGAGGAGAGCTTGGCTATAGTGGTTACAGATGCCCTGGTGTAGATAGTAAAGCAATAGTCCAGTATTGGAGTCAATTTCCCTGGACAATGGCTAGTCTCGCCTTCAGTGTAAAGAATTGTGGAATCTATAGGCTGCGCCCAGTATTTGATGGAACCTGTGAACTAGGGAATTGACGTGCTCAGAGAAGGTGAGGGAGGGGTCAAGTAAGACTCGTAAGTATTTGAAAGTGTTGACATCCTCCAGGGCTAGTCCATCGAGGTGGTTCTTAGGTTTGGTTGGACAAAAGGAAGCAATTTTGCCTATCAAGATTGTCCCCCACTCAAGTGGGTGTTTAAACCATATTGTAGTTATTGTAAAAATTTTGGTCCAGAGATCTTTTAAAGCTGTTGAAGTTTGGTGCATTAACTATATCCTCCGGCAGTCAGTTCCAGCGTTTGGTCGCTCTTATTGTAGAAACATTGTCCCATTTAACAGTTGTTGCCATAGGCACAACTAATGTTTTTGTTGTGAGATTGAAGGTTGCTTCGATATTGAAGAAACTAGATATCACATAAATTCATTAACTCTGGTGATTGTAGCAGTTTGTATAACATCGGTAAGTCCCCCGTTGTCTTCTGGCACTGAGTGTGTGAAGCTGAGTTTGACTAAGTCCTTCTCTATAGTTTAGATGCTTAAGGGATGGTATTAATTTAGTTAAAGATTTCTGTATTTTTTCAAATAGATAAGAGTCTTTTAAAAGATAGGGAGACCAAATAGAAGAACCATATTCAAGAAGTGGTCTGATATAACTTTTATACAGAGAAATAATGAGGTGTTTATTTTTACAAATAAAAGACCTCCTAACATTAGTTATCAGTCTCTTAGATATTTTGGTAATGTGAAGATAATGGTCTCTAAATTATAACATTTTATCAACCACTTTCCCTAGTTCTTTTTAGAACAACTACTGCCTATGATAACGCTGTTTAGTATACATTTGTATTTGGGGTAGTTGTTCCCAAAATGCAACACCTTGCATTAATCAAGGTTGAAAAACATACTGTTTGGCATTGCCCAACTTTCAGTCAGACCCAAATCTCTAACTAGTGTTAAGTGTTTGTTGAATGTATTGACCACACCACCTAATTTGGTATCATCGGCAAATTTTATGATGTGGTTGGTAAGGTTTTGGTACATATCACTAATAAACAAGCTAAACAAAATGGGGCCCAGCACTGACCCTTGAGGAACACCACTGCTTACTGAGCATTCTTCAGACAGAGTATTATTTATCCTAACATTTTGTTGTCTTCCCTGTAGCCAATTATTTATCCACCTAGTTAAATGAGAACCAATTCCAAGCTTATATAATTTTATATATAAGGTATGATAGGGGACCTTGTCGAAGGCTTTTGCAAAATCCAGGGAGGCAAATTTAAGCCAGAAAAAACACTTAAACATGGCTAAATTTAACAGCTGTCAGATTTGTTTGTATGAAATTCGGAGGTTACCTTCAGGCGGAAACCACGTTAGGACGCGTCCTTCTCTGGTTCCTGGGAAATGACCATGAACCAAAGAAACTGCAAAAATCAACAAATATAAACCATATACAGTATATCCTAACTAATGCAAAGTATTGATTACTGACTAAAACTCTTATCAAAATAATAAATAAGCAACTTAAAGCATTTTGTTTACCAGAATTCTCTTCAGGCAGAGAAACACATCTGACATTAGGACACTAGGGGGAAGGTGACCACAGTGCAGAGTTTGAACTTAGCATTCTAATAATAAAAAAAAAAAACTAATTAAAACATCTTCATAGATTTTATCTCCAGGACATCACCCACTGGAAGGAAAATGATACCTATTGTAAAGCATCATTGCTCAGTTCCTGCTATTTGAATATTGAAATAAAACATAGGATTTTAATTTTCTTATTGCCACTTTTGTAAATTATGTATAAATAATGTAACTTTTGAGATGTCTCTTGGCTTATCTAGAGTGTTCTCTTGTGATTTTGTAGGGCTCTGGAACCCTAAGGAAGCATGAGATGGTGCTCTTGATAAACCAAATACCAAGAGACATCTTGAAAGCCCCATTCACCTTTTATCAATTATTTGCTTTCCCCTGAGTTTCTGATGCAGCCATTTTCTGATGATTGATGAACGTCTTATCAGAATGTGTAAAAATCTTTCTCTCCCCACAGTAACTACACACACAGTTTTGTTTTTTAGATATAGATTATATTTTCTGTTGGGTGGGAGTGGCAAAGCAATTGTAAATGTCACTAATTCTCAGGTGCAAGAAGCTTGTAATGGGGGATCACTGTCTCTGGTGCAGACTGTGAGTGCTTGTTGAATCTGAACAGCTTTTTATTTAAGAAAGCCCCATCCAACTGAAGTGCAAGAAGAGACTGTGGCAAAGACACTCATTCATGTGAATGTCTTGTCAGGCTCATAAAAGGCAGCCCCTTTTAAAACAAACTCTGGTCAGAGCTACTACAGCAGCTAATGCATTAACTTGATAAGTGTGTTTCATGGGCTTAAATGTAAAGATGAACTGCTGTAGTCAGCTTTGTTTGTAAATTTCAATTTTGGTAAAGTTAGATCATTTATGTGGTTGATCCTGTGTTTCCAATGTGTTTAAAATGCAAGTGGTCAGTGTGTCTTGTACTATGTGGGAAAGAAGAGTGAGCTCTGCACCGAGACCTACAAGTTATGGTAGAATAAATGGTGCAGACAGCAGAGGTATGGCTACAATGGGGACTGAGAGCCAATCTGGAAGGATAAGAGCCTATACCAAGGTAATGGCCAGCTTCCATTATGGAGGGAACCATAGTCCTCAGTGCATGGTTTAAATGTTACTTTGATGGACATTTAAAATAGCCAAGGGGGTGATAGAAGAAATGGGGGAGGCAGAAAGTGGGCCACCACAGGCTGAGATAGAGAGTAGGGAGATCCCAAGCAGTGGGTTAGCAAAGGAAGAAGGGGGAAAAGGAGCAGTCAAAGAAGAAAGATGATGAAGGAGGAACATTTGGAAAATGAGAAAGTGACAAGAAGAAAGCAGAGGGATTTCAAAAGGGTGCAAGGTCTGCATCAGAAGCCCTATCATAGGAAACTGAAAGAGTTCAACATGTACACCCTGGAGGAGAGGAGGGAGAGTTGGGATATGATGGAGCACTTTAAATACTTCACGGAGATTGTTAAGGTACAGAAGGGAGGTGTGTTTCTGAGAAAAAGGTGCTGTAGAACAAGAGGTCATGATATGAAGCTGGAAGGAGGTAAATTCAGGAGAGATGTGAGGAAGTACTTCTTCACAGAAAGGGTGGTGGATTCCTAGAATAGCCTTCCATGGGACGCAGTGGGGGTGAAATCAGTGGTGGGTTTCAAAAATTCCTCAGATAGGCACAAAGGAACCCTTGGAGGAAGGAAGGGGATGGAAGAGAAAGTGCTGTAGATCAAGTTGGGTGTCCAGCAAAACTGATCATAATTAAAAATGTGAAGACTAGATGGGCCCAGCGGTCATTATCTGCCATCAATTTCTATACTTCTATGTATGACAGGTTATGCCATTCAAATAGATGCAGTGTAGAATTATTAATGTGCACAATGCCGATACAGCAAACTGTGTGGTACAAATAATTCATGTTGTACTATGCTACACAGACATGATAATCAAATCAGTAATAATATGTGCAGTGAGCAAGGGAGAAAAAAATCAAGGGGAACATGTGTGAAGGAATATACTACTCATAGAGTTATGACACCATGATAGGTACATACTGTATGAATTTACTGTATTATGATGGTACCCAGCCATATACCAATGTTGAGTAAGCTACAATATGGGATTTTATTTATTTTTGTTTTATTTTTAATAATCAAGACATTGTCTGCACAGTAATGACAGATAGCCAAGGATGCTGTTTTCAATTTGCGATCTTCTTTTGTTTTTATTCATTTTTGGAAAATCACTTGTAATGTGACTGCATTTCTGTTCAACCAATTAACCTTTGGTTTGGAGGACAGAAGGAGGTGGAAGAGACAGTGTTCAAGTAGATCAAGTTGGGTCTTCGGCAAAAGTGAACAAAATTAAATACTGGCTGACTAGATGGGCCCAGCAGTCAATATCTGCCATCAGTTTCTATGTATCACAGGTCATGTGATCCAAATGGCTACAGTGTAGAATTATTAATATGCACAACGTAGCTACTGTAAACTGTGTGGCACACATAAGTCATACCTTTAACTTTGATACCTTTAAATACCTAGGGTTCTGGCTGGATAACAAGCTCAACTTTCTGTGCCACTAAAATGAAACCTCGAAAAAACTAAGACAGCGATTAGGTTTATTCTATTGCATTAAACACCTACTCTCATTAGAAGCCAGAATGAGACTAGTACAAACTACATTCCTACCTGTACTGGACTACGTTGACTTCTTTTACAGTCATTGCCCATCAACAATGCTAAACAAACTGGACACTCTTTACCACCGGGCTTTAAGATTTATCTTAAATCTACCCCATAGTACACATCACTGTCATCTATACCAGGTTTTGGGATGGACCTTACTCTCAACTAGAAGAAAAAGGAATGCTCTCCTCTGGTTTTTTAGAGCATTATCTGATAACCTCCTTGCATACATCTCGAACATCTTCAAACAGGCTAAAGGTTCCTATGGACTGAGACGCTTCTCCTTAATCTGCTTCCAGATTCCTAGAGTGAAAAGTGCTCTTGGCTCAGCAGCAATCAACTTCTCACTTTCATCACTCTGGAACACTATGCAAGACTCATTAAAATCACCTCACTTCCAAGCATTTTCACATTCAAAGCTCTATTAACGGATTATCTGAAGGAATCATGCAACTGTTTCAGATGCCGATGACCCCTAAGCCCCGGGTGCCACTCTCAAATCCTACGCCTAAGTATCTCATCCACCCCACATTCCTAACAATAGAAACCTAGGACTTACAAGCCTAGTTCCCTTAATCCAAGATGGCCCTGCCTATTCTCTACCTTTTACCTATTCTGGCCTCCCTTTGGCTGCCTACTCTTTCACCCCAATTTCTACCCTATTCCTTAATACCTCCTTATTTTTTATCATTTAGGTCTGAGCTCTTACATAGTGGAGACTATAAGGGATTGTTGTCTCTTCTCATTTCAGTAAAGCTTATCATTATGTACCTTTGCATGTTAATTATGTTGACCGGTATGTATAGGCCCATATTGACTGGCACCTTCACAATGTTTTTTCTTTTTTATTTTTTTGCACCATTGTCCACCATAATTGTAATTTTATGAAGTGTACTGTATTGTATTAATGCCCAGGACCACCTTGAAAATGAGCTTGCTCAATGGTGTTTATGCCTGGTTAAATAAAGTGATTGATTGATTGATTGATTGAAGTCATGTTTACTGTGCTACACAGGCACGATAATCAAATGGGTAATAAAGGATAGAGGAGTTGAGACAGCTAGGTGTTGCAAGCTCAGTGACAGCCAATCACATGTATTTTCCTGTGGACAGAGTGCAGAGGGACGCCCATATATCTGCCAACCATGTACAATCTGATGTCATATCTCTACACAACTTTGTAGGTATAAAAAACTGATATGAGCTTATTGTTTTCCGGTTTCCAAAGCTGTTTTCTCTAATACTTGGGAGTTATTACTAGGAATTCTGAGACAACAGGAGACCTTGAACGTCTATATATAGTTGTCTCATATTCATGTAAAATGGTCATTTAGTTATCCCTCATGCATATATGTGTCTAGTTCTCTAGGTTCCTTATTCCCACAAAGGGCTGTGATGAGGAGTAAGAACTAATAGAAATTACTATTGTCAAATTCCAAAGTGTAAAAGAATATGATGTGGGGAGGGGTACAAAACACCTCCTTTACATATTCAGCAAATGGACCAGTGCTGCTTCATACCAGCTGAGTAAATGCAAGGGTGTAACAATTAGTCACTGGCTAAAATGCACCCAGTGTTTTAGCCACTTGTGAGATGAATTAGCCACTCAGCAAACATGGTCTGATGCTGCTTTCCTGTCAATGTGACACAAACATCCTGGGGTTCTCCACTGCTTGGTGCTGGAACTGGACTGACAGATATCATGTTCTCAAGGGGCAGTGAGTGAACTTGCACTCTCTAGCAGGTTTTGCTCATGATTTTTGTGAAGCCAAAAAATGCTCTCCTCATGGTAGCAATTGGCCAAACATACTGATGGATGTGACAGTGTCAGCTTGCTGTGGTGTGGTGTGACAGCCAGCCACATTCAGTTACATTCATCAAAATGTCTTAACCACAGTGGTGAAAGCGAGCCGAGAAATGTTAGCCACATTGATTTTACAGTAGCCATTGGTGATGGTGGCAATCCTTCATACACACCCAGTGCCAGGAAGAATAACAATTGACCCCTATTATCTGAGATGGATAAGGAATTGGACCGCTCTCTTTTTTTTTCCATAATTTTTATTTTAAAGGGGTCACTGTCAACCCTTTTGCATCGTATTATTTCTAGTTCAAAACCCATAGTGTCTAATTGCTTATCTTTTCTAAAATGCATTAATGCTGCTGGTTGTTTTATCTGATCTTTTCATAGTAGAACTGAAATGCATGCTAATGGTGTTACTATACCCAGAGTTGTTTTGTTTCAAATCCTTGACCTACTCTTACAGTATACTCTCTGAACTTTAGGAACACCCCCAAACAATAAAGCCACTCATGATGCCATATTCTCCTCCCGTGACACTGCATAATGATGTGTTATTTGGAGATGGTCCCAAGTCCAGGAAAGATGCAGTGGGAGTTGATCAAGGACTGTAAACAAACATGTTTTGATAAACAATATCTGAGATCATGAGTTGAAGCTGAAGGGGTGAAGGTTTAAGAGGGATATGAAGAAATTTTATTTTTCAGTAAGGGTGGTGAAGCTGTAGAACAGTCTGCCAGAAGAGGTGGTGGGCACCAAGACCATAAATGGTTTCAGACATGGCTGAGATAGAGTGAAGGGCTGCTGGGATGTTGATCAGGTCAGCAACATTAAGGAGGGGAGCAGGGGGTGCTCTGTATGGTAGATACAGAAGTCTAGGAAGACTAGATGGACCTGTGGTCTTTTTCTTCTATTACTGTCTATGTAATAACATATGTATTGAGCAAGGGAGAAAAATCAAGGGAAACATGTGTGAAGCAATATACTACTCATTGAGTGGTGACACCATGATAGTTACATACTGTATGAAGTTGCTGTTTTATGATGGTATCCAGCTGTATACCAATGTTGAATACACTACAATATGGGATTTTAATTATTTTTGTTTTATTTTTAATAATCTAGACATTCTCTACACAGTAATAACAAACAGCCAATGATGCTGCTTACATTTTGAGTCCTTTTTTTAACCACTTTACTCATTGTTGGGAAATTACTTGTAACATGACTGTAATTCTATTCAGCCAGTTAACTTTTGGTTTACTTATGCTTGCCTCTTACAAGAGAGTACTTTATGTATTAATGCTAGTGGACAATATTACCCTTAGGATACTTTGTGGAGTGCATTTGAATAGATGTAAAAATTGTGACACTGCACTGTATGTCAAGTAAGAATGATGTCTCTGATTGTGAGCATTTGTCCCTGATTTTACTGGGCAGCGTCCCTCATTTTGGTCCTGACAGGATGAGAGGTATGCATTCTGGGGTAGCAAGGTGTTGTAGTTGTGTCAGCGTGGCTCAGTTGGTAGCACATCCACCTCTGGACCAGAAGGTCATGGGTTCTCGTCCCACACCAGGATTAGACTTGCACCTAAAAATCGCTGGCATCTGAGAGCAGTATTGGGGAGTGCTGTACTGCTGGGGTGTGCCGTCCTTCAGATGAGACGTTAAACCGAGGTCCCTTCTACCCATCCTGGTGTTGTCCTGGTGGGTGTCCAGGTGGAAGTAAAAGAACCCAGGGCACTCTTCTCAAAAAGAGTAGGGAACATTCCCGGTGTCCTGGCCAACATTCCCCTTCCCATAAACCGGTTCATGCAATTATCCAGGCTGTGTGTGGGTGATGATGTGCGATATGGCCGCCACCACACATTCAGTCACTTCACTACCAGTCTAGCATTGCTTGTAAAGCACTTTGGATGTATGAAAAAGTGCTATATAAATACTGATTCTTCTTCTTCTTCTTCTTCTAGTTGACACCGCTATAATTTCTTTGCAATCCCCTATGATGCTGCTTGCAACCCCTGGAAACCCTTAAACATTAGTTGCCTAGCATTTACCCCTCCTACAGTTCCAATTCCACTGATCCTGAATGAGGTTAACATAGACCAGCCTCCCCCCCCACACACACACACATTTGGGAGTGATAATATCATTTGAAACTCCTCTGGAATTTCATCTAAAAGCTTGCTGTGTCATCTGTTGAACATTACACCACTAAATTATTTAGGTTCCAAAGACTAAGAAATCACATTTCAATAATAAATAAAATTAACAAGCCAGCAAGTGAACAAATAAAGACTTCTGATGTTTTCTTTTTACAAATGCCTGGTACGTCTGTGGCTACAGACTGGACAGCTCTCTCCCTCTCTCTGCCTACACCAAGACACTACCTTTCAGATCACTTAAAGGAGATAGGAAATGTTTTTTTACATAGTTAACTGCTCTTCCATCTTCCTTTTCATGCCAGCTATGTATTCTGACATGCTTTGAGGATTTCTTTTTATAAATAAATAATCTAGGTTTGGGGTGCCCTCAGATCTACACTGAGTTCCACTCTCCTCACCAGTTACTGCTCTTGATGTTCATATTTCTAAGATATTCTATGACATAAGTAACTCCCATTCCATGGTATTCATCTGAATGGCCTGGAATGGGAGTTCGTGATTTCTTAGAATGTTCAGGCAGTATGAAAAGAGAAAACAGCAACTGCTGAAGAGAGAGAGGGATTCAGGGTCTTTAAAAGGCAACACAATTAGATTACTAATTTAAGAAAAAAGGTTAAAAACATATTAGAATACTGGGTAGCCAGTACAAGAACAACTAGAGAGCTTCTAGAGGTGTAAAAACTGTTTCCTATCACTTTAAAGCAGGCACGATGAGAATGGCTAACAAGTTGAAACTAGTAACCATGTTATCATGCAAGTCCTGTTATGCACAAAATAAGATTGAAATACATGTACTGTTATTGTGACCATTATTTCCCATCAAAACTTAAAAACACTGGCAGAGTGAAAGAAAAAAATGTTTCTTAGCAACCACTGCAGGATAGCATAGTTACAGATGACAGCCTTGATCTTCAGCAGTGATAACAACACTTCATTCTATGTTGAGCTGAATGAAATGTAAACCTCATTCCTCACTGGGAAACACTGACTAACAGAAAAAAAATAGTGTGGTAAACAGACTGCAGAGCAGAGGTATTGCTATAAAACTGCAATTTTAAGAAGTCCTTTAGGCATCTGTTGAGTTCCATTTTTCTATGTGATAGTAAAACGTCTGCAGAGCTCTGCCTAGCAGCCATGAAAATATGAGATGCAAGCTTGTAATACCAAGGTACATGTTAATACAGAATTTACTTGTATGTAGGGCGGTTAGTCGATACCTGGCTTAGCAATCTGTTTTATGGCGAATGCTTTGTTAATGAATTTGAATTTTTAAAAATGCACTCAAAGAATTTAGTATATAGAGTACTAATACATTTATAGGCTATTGTATGTGGAGACCTCTTTGTTGTATAATAGGTCTTCACATGCAGAGACTTCTTTCATTCAACCTAATGCGATGAGAAAAATATTTATAATGTGTTTATGTGTTCTCCATAACATTCTTAGCAGTGTAAAAGTGGTCTCAAATGCATTCTTAGGATGTGAGAACCATCTTCCACTCCTACAAATGTAATGGAGACACTGCTTACACTTCTAAGAGAATTGATAAGGGACATATAACTATATTATTGATCAAGGCCAATCAATAATATTTTTTAAAATGTTTTAACCTCCCCCAAACATGCCTGTTTTGAGGCACCTACATATATGACACTCTACAGAATAAGAGTGTCTCACCCAAATGGAGAAATGGATGCTCTGTTTGGTCATGAGCGCTCCCTCAATCAAACGTATAGTCAGAGTTAGAACATTCTTTGGGAATCATCATGATGTAATTTTAGTCACTAAACAATTTTCTTCTTACAAAAATAAGGAAAATTCAGCAACTAGAGCATATTGATTTTGTCACTATCAATTCTTGCCTCACTAATTTGTGAAAGAATAATCTATTCTAAAGGTTAGTGGTAGACCTAATTATAGACTGCAGAGTAAAATGAGAATCAGAAGTTTGTGCACTTGAGACAGTATGATAGGAGCATCAATGAAAAGCACATCAGCACAACCTTGTTGAAAGTCTGGACAATTTTTTGTAATTCAAAAAATATACTATATTCATGACCAGCTTATTACTAGTACAAATAATGCTGCATATAATTATTTCCTGTGATCTTCAATGTAATATAATTGTGACTTTACTACTTACTGGCCCAGATATTCAAAAGGGTTGCGCCATGCGCAACAGGGTTGCGCGTGCTCAACTCAAAATCGCCATTCTGCGATATTCAGAGGCCAGTTGTGCCACCAAAAACATGCTGAGCAACAGCGCGGTGGAAATGAAGGCATGTGAACCGAAGGGGTGGGTCCATGCATAAAGTCTCAATCGATATCGAACACTTGCGCAATGCGCAAGAGTGGCTCAGCCGGAAGTTGCGCATAGCGGAATTGAGCCAAAATAAAAGGCTCAAGGAAGTGGTGCAAGAACCTAGCAGGCCGCAAACTGGGGGAGAGAGAGAGAGAGAGAGAGACAGGAGCTGGAAGGGCAGAGGGACAGTGGGTCCAGGAGGACAGAGAGGCCAGTGGGGTGCCCAGTGCAGTGGAAGCAGCAGTGGGGGCAGCGGGGTAACACAGAAACAGCAGCCGGGGGGGCAGAAGCCAGGGAGATGGACAGTGCCAGCTTCCACATGGCAGCTGTAATGAGGGGGGTGAGACACCATGCTGCAGGGGGACGTGGCCGCGGAGGAGCCCGTTGGCGGTATGCCCCCGACAGGCGGTATCGTGGCCGCATCAGCCCGAGCTGTACACAGACATCGAGATTGTGGGCGGTACCACCTGAACAGGGGCAATACTGAGCGGCTCTGCGAGCTGTGCAGTGATGTGATGTAGGCACCCTCACGGCAGGTCACGCTCTGTCCGTGGAGACCAAGGTGACAGCCTGCATGTGCCTGCTCACCACGGGCACCTTCCAGAGGCCAACAGGGGACACCACAGGCATTACACAGTCGGCCCGTCATGCATCCTCACCCAATTCCTCAGCCGCACTGCTGCCTCATGCTGCGGAGTACATCCATTTCCCAGCACCGCGGCAGGCGTACAACAAACATGCAGGAGTTCCACAGGGTATGCGTATGCCTGGTGTGCTAGGGGCTAGACTGCACCCATGTGGCCATTCGCCGACGCCCACCTGGCCCCACGGCCAGGCATATTGGAACCGAAGGGGTTTTCCAGTGTCAACTGCCAGGTGGTGTGTGATGCCACTGGGCGCAGTATCAATGTCTGTGCCACACACCCTGGTGGAGCACATGATGCCTTCATATGGCACCAGTCTGCACTGTGCCATTGATTCGAGTGGGGACATCCCCACGGGTCATCTAGTGGGTGAGTACACATGTATGGAATGCAAACTCTGGGCAGAGTGGGAATGACACAGGTGCTGCATGGTAGTGGCACACAAGGATATGGGCAATATGGACCTGACATGACACTGATCTCCACTATCTCCACACAGGTGACTGCGGATACCACTCTGTCCCTGGCTGCTCACACCACTGTGCGGCCCCACGACCCCCAGCGCAGCTATGCTTTCAATGAGGCACATGCCGCAACACGTAACATCATAGGGCGGGTGTTTGGGATGCTCAAGGCATGCTTCCGATGCCTGGACACCTCCGGCGGACTCTACAGTACAACCCCCAAAAGGCCTGTGGGATATTCCTGGCGGTTGCATCCTGCACAACATGGCCAAAGACCATGGGATAGCCATTACAGGTCCAAGAGGGGACAGCGATGGGGCGCCAGTGGCGCCAGTGATGTTAGTGATGAGCAGCCCCCTAGGACGGAGGGACCCCAACTGACCTGGCAGGCCCAGCTGCACGGGGACACCATTGCAGAAGACTCGCCCAACACAGGTAAGTCAAGGGGACATGTGCAGGCAACACTGTCCATGCGCAAACCACAGGCACACAGGGAACACACCGTGCATGAAGGTCAGGGAGTTGAAGGTTCCAGGCATACCAACACACCATCAGAGGGTGAGCACTCATATGGACACACACACACACCAGGCAGCATACATGGGCGGCAGCACAGCACTGCGGAAATGACATTGCCAACACACAGCACCACCAACCACCCCACCACCTGGACTGTCCACGTCGTGTGTCAGGACCTGGGCACTGCACCTTGGTGTACAGTGCAATGCAGGCATCATCATGCACACGCACCTGTGGACAGCAGTTGGGAGAGTGTGCAGGTGGTCCAGTGTGTCAGCTTGGTGAGCAGAGCACCCAGCAGTGCACTGCCCACCATGACACACATGCACACAGGGCAGCACAGACAGGGCCTGCACTGGGAGACAGCTCAGTCAGGTAGCACTGTCCCACGGCCACCATGGATGCATGGGCAGCCCGGCCATGGCCAAGCACTGGCAGGCTGGGCAGGGGCCACATCGGGTGGTGCTGGTGCACCACCAGGGGTCCCACTGTGTGAGCAGCGACCTTGCCCGCTGGGGGTCTGCATCCTGCCAAACAAACTTGCACCAGGGGTGCTCAGGATGCCCACAGCAGAACCGGGATCGACAGGCCTGGTGTACGCCGCGACACGGGAGCACGGGAGTGGGCGCACTGTGTGGGGTGTGTGGTACATGGGCACCTGACAGTGTGGCCAATGCATCCGTGACAGAGACCACTGCCTGGGTCAGCCTGTCAATGGCAGGCACATCCGTCCGCGTAAGGACCAGCTCAGCTCAGTCCTGAGCACACTCCTGCTATCTGCTCCACGGACACAGACAGTGCCTCCACGGACCTTGCAACCTGCCCCTGCAGCTGTACTGAGTCCTGCAGCAGGCAGGTGTGCACGTCCAATGGGTACTGTGCCCCAATGGCATCATGACCCCAGAGTGTGGACGGTCCTGGTGCACAGCACCCCTTGAGTGGGCACCGCTGTTTCCAGGACCAGGTATGGGTGGATCAAGGGCGGTGGACATGTGCCACTGCTTGACACTGTACCCCCAGACCTGGTGTGCGACTGCTGCTGCTGCCCTCCAACTGCTGAGCCCCAGGTCCACCTGTTTCCACCTCCGTGCTGACAACAGTGCCAGACACCTGCACAGCCACCGGTGCTGCCCCGGTGCTGACAGGCACAAGCCTGGGACTGTGCCAGCATGCTGACACAGAGTGTGGAACCAGGAAGGCCCAGGGGCGCGTGCTGGCCTGCCATGTGTCCGTCATGGGACACACACCTATCACTGCCCATTGCAGGCCTGCTATCATCAATGGTGCAGGTGCGTCCCACTGCCATAGGCACAGCATGCTGGCATACCTGCATGCCAGACTGCTGTGACACAGGCTGTGCACCCCCTGCACCCGTATCACTGACACCGGAGTTGTTGGCCCAGTGTGCATGCTGCTGCAGTGCCTGCAGGCTGGTGGCAGAGGTGGATGGTCCCTCCTCCACGTCCAGCAGGTCTGCATCACTGTCTGGACCCACCACCACCACCGTCTCCTGAAGATGAACAGGATATGTAACAGAAAGAGAGTACATGTGAGTGCATGTGAACAACAGCCCCCCCCAACAACACCACCATGTCATACCGTGCAGTGATGGGATTCCACCTGTCTGGAATCCTCCACCTGGTTCGCCCGCAATGGCACTCGGCTGCATGGCTGCAACCAGTGTCTCCTCTGTAGGGGTCAGCTGCAACACCACTGGTGGCCCCCACCAGTGCAAGCACACGTCGCCGCTGAAGGCTGCCACCTTCTCCTTCAGCCTCCTGCGGTCAGACCCCATCTTCTTCTTGCATTCCTGCAGAGCGCTGGTGGCTTCTGTGCAGGTTGTCAACCCAAACTACCCCTCCCATGCAGCTGCACGTTCCTGAGGTGCCCCTCCATCCACTCACTGAGTGGCTCATCCTCCAGGTAGGCCTGGAAGAGGCCTCCCGTCTCTGCCACGGTGAAGTTCGGCCTCCTCCCTCGCCCCCGTCCACACCCCTCAGCTTGGCTCTGGTCAGTCATGGTGATCTGTATGGGTGAAGTGGACACCTGTCACTGTGCAGTCGACAGCATTTCCCCATGAGCATAGCTGCTGGCCGAGGCGGAAGCCCCCGTTCCACTCCGCATGAGATACTGATCAAAGGGTGCCCTTTGTCCCTTTCTAAGTGCCCTTTTCATGCTCAGCCCCCTCAGCCTTTATTATCCTCCGCCCATGAGCATTGTCCTGAGCATCACACAGCATGTAACTCACCTCTCACCTGCAGTAACCAAATCTGGCCAGCACAACCCACTGTCGCATTTTTATAGCGCAACACATGCAAATGAGGTGTGGCGCAACTTTAGTGACATGCTAATCATGCCACTGCACCTTTGAATGGCTGATCGCATGATTTGCATATGTCGGCTGAATATCGCGTATTTGCGCTTTGCGCAATACGGAAGGTCCAGCTGAGCCAATGGCGCAGGTTTGTGGCTGTGTGCCACACTGCATTGCGCATGCCCAGACAGCTTACTCATGTGTCTATTGCGCTGCAGACCTGCTGAGCGCGATAGGCGATTCAGACCATGGCCACCATTGTGCCAGTGGTGCTACAGCACTGGGCACTATATGCACGCTGTGGCACTACTGCGCGATAGTCCACTGTGGCACTGGTGCTCAACTTAGCAGTTGCAAAGGATGCCTATCGTCTATGGCGCTGTGCGTAGCCTGCGTCATTGCCCGTGACCTTGTGTATGCCCTCTGACCCTGGCGCTGTTGGCATGCCATGGCATGCGTCCCTATTGCGCTGTCTGGTGACAGAGCCATGTAAAAGTGATAGGCGCTGTTCAAACAAAGCTGCGATTGAAACCTGTGGTGGTCGTGCGCAACAACTCCCGCATTGGGATTCACGAGCGCCAGCGGGGTGCATATTGCCTGCTGTAAAGTTGGTGCCATGGCTAGGAGGAGTGGTGTCCTGGAGCCAGCTTGAAGTGGCCAACCTGGTGGCCCTGGTGGAGCCCCACTGTGAGGCACTGTATGGTGAGGCCCCCCTCACCATGCCTAGGACCCACGTGTGGCAGCAAGTGGCCACTGACCTGGTGGAGGTCACTGGCGGGGCCGGTCTGCTGAGCAGTGCCGGCACTGGTACAGTGACCTCCGCCGAAGAAACTGGAACTCTTGCGGCGGCTGCGTTCACATGCCAGGTGGGCGTGGTGCCTAGGCCAGGTGAGTGTACCATCTATGCCTTATATTCTCTGTAGGGTGTGTGTGTGCTTGGGTGGCTGTGCATAGGTGCGGCTCGGGACACGGTGGGCTGTGTCAGTGTGTGCAGCTGTGCGATGGATGGTTATGGCTGTGTGGGCAGGCACTCTCACTGGGGCAGGGGGCACTCTGCTTTTGAGTCACACTGACGTTTGTCTCAACATATGTCTCCCACAGGCCAGATTGTGAGGACACAGGGCCAGGGTGACGTGGGCCATGCCAGGGCCCTGGTGCCAGCGGGTGTTGTGCCCCAACAGCAGCAGCAGCAGCAGCAGCAGCGTCAGACCCAGTTGCTGGAGGAGTGTGAGTATCATTACTTCATGGATGCTATTGCATGCTGGGGGGGCAAGACCACCAGCCATGCGGGACACAACCAAAGGGGAGGTCATAATTCCACTATACAAAACACTAGTGAGTCCCCACACTGGAGTACAGTGTACAGTTCGGAGACCATACCCACGATGGACATGGACTGGGTGGAGAGGGTTCAGAGGAGGGCGACATGGATGGTGCATGGATTGCATCACAAGTCCTATGCAGACAGGTTGACGGAACTGAACATGTACTCCCTGGAGGGGAGGAGTGTGTGGGGATATGATGGGGACATACAAGTATCTTACAGGGGGGAACAGAGTGCAGGAAAACAGTATTTTTAAGCATAAAGGATGTTCCAGGACTAGAAGGCATGGGATGAAGTTGGAGGGGGGACGATTCAGAGGAAACATGAGAAAGTATTTCTTCACAGAGCGGGTGGTGGACAAGTGGAACACCCTGCCAGAGGAAGTGGTGGGGGCTGACTTGGTCACGGATTTATGAATGCATGGGTTAGCCATAAAGGAATTCTGAGGTCAGGGGTAGGGGCAACAGACTTATAGGACAACAGAGTGAACTTACAAGGTCAAATGGACAGACTGGGTGTCCCATAGGCCCTTATCTGCTGACACTGTCTATGTATCCATGTATGTAGGCATGACACAGGTGACCTGCATCACAGTGCAGTATCGCGAGCGTCTGTGTCGTCACTGGTGGTCCAGGCATGCACTGGGCACATAGCTGTGTAACTGGCATCGCACCACGTTGCCACATCACTTGCCAGCCTAGTTTGTACTGTGATTGATGTGGGCAGTGTGTGTGGGTGGTGGTGTGCATAGCTGGTGCCGCCTGTTTGTGATGGCCATGTGCATGTTCACTGTGGGTGGGTGCATGCCATCACAGGTGCGGGACATTGGGCTATATGGCTTGCAGGTTGGGTGGTGTTCAGGGTTGTGGTCAGTCATAGCCATTGACTGTGTTCCCATTTTCCTAGGCCTCGAGGTTCTAAGGAGGATGCAGCGGGATGTCCGTCGCCTCACAGAGGTCAGCGTGGCAAGCCACAGGATCCTGCGAGCGATACAGAGCATGGGCGCCATCAGGGGCAGACTGGAATGGGGCGCCAGCAGGGAGGACCAGGAGCCGGCTGGGCCATAGCTGCGATTACCTTCCACTTCTTCCATCCCTACCACCCTGCCTTCCCTCTCCAAGTTTTTAATCCTCCCTCTTGAACACCCCTTCCTTGTACCCGACCCCCTTGTAAATAGTTTTTATTGTTCTTGTTGCACTATGTTTAATATACATTTCTATTTTGATATATGAATACTGTGTTGGTCTCTGATTTGCAGCTGGCTATGGGTGCTCAGTTGTAGGTGTGTACATGCCATCTGGGCTGGTATGGTCCTGGGTATGTGTGTGTGTGTGTGTGTGTGTGCATGTGTGCATGGGGAGGTATCTCCAGCATGGCAGTGACTTTCGGTTGGTCTTGCCATCTGCTGCCACCCACTGCTGGGTGCACAGGGTGTGTCTGGCTTGTAGGCTTCTGTGTTGCATGGGGCTGACGTGTGCTGGGGGGTCTGCATGGTTTCCTGCAGTGCCAGTCACTGCACATGGGTGGTGTCTTGGGGTCACAGTGCAGGGTGCGCTGTGCATACGGGGGGCTGATGTGCACTGTGGTTGTCAACCCCCTGTGTGTGGCACTCTCCGCCTGCCAGTGGTTGTGCTGGGGTGTCAGGGCTCTGCTATGCTTTGTTGGCTTGTCCCCATGGGCACGTGGATCATCCGTCCCACCCCAGTGATGCTGTGCTTGGGTGTGCGGTGTGGTGTGGGTTCTGCAGTGTGTTCCTGTGCCCATGTGGCATGGCTGGCGGTGGGCCCCAGCCTGCCTCCCTGGATGTGCAGTTCCATTGCTCTGGGGGGCTGTGCTTGCGCTATGGCAGCTCTGGAATGCTCAGCTGAGCTTCCATGGTTGCGCCATAAGCGCCAACATATAAGCTCAGCTTCTCCTTCCTGGTCGCGCTGATGGCGAGTATGTGCGAGTATTCAGATGTTGGTTGCTTGCACAATTTGCTCTGCTCCATGTTTGAATATCGCACCTGTTGCGCATTTGCGCAACTGGTTTGCGCTTGCTCCTGCTGTTGCGCCAGTTTTGAGCTCAGTTTGAATATCCAGGCCACTGTATTTTATAAAAAAGCTGGAAATGGAATGTTCTGACTGGCTGGCATGTATTCCCGGCCCCGGCCGTAAACTCCCCTCCCCCCCACACACACACTCTAGTAGCTCCCTTTAGCCCCCTCATCTGGAGTTTCATATGAAATGGGATATTGTGGCTAATACAGTACATGAATCAACAGTATCTAATTGTTAGCCAACTTCATGTATATTTGTACATAATTTGCTTGCTTGCTATCTATTTCTGCATTGCACTATATTGTTCTCTTTGTTTTTATTTGTTCTGATGTAGAACCTTTGAAAATGAGTCTCTGACTCAAAGGTATTTCTGAATCCTCAATAAATAAAATAAATAAAAATATTCAAAAGGTTATGTTAAAGGCTGAATACCCTCATGTAAAGTAAAACAATTAGTATTTAAACTCTAAAAAGATTAAGCTTAAGAATGTAAAAAGATTTTAGTTTAGTATTAAAGATCAAGAGAGCACTACTGACCAATCTTTCCTCTGCACATGAGACAATCTTATTCTGTGAAGAATGTCTTATGTAAGGCTGCCCTGAAAATGAGCGTGTTTGGGTAAGTTCTTTTTAAAATAATATTTCATTGATCAAGTTCATTCAATAATATATTAGTACTGTGATGCTTGGCCAGCTGGTTCTGATTATTGTACGATGTTTGTAAAATAAAAATATAGTATGTGATTGTCTCACATAAGACAGCCTGTGCATCCATGGGCGCCCACCCCCAGGTTTCAGTGAAGCTACAGGATATGTAAACTGACCAGAGGATGTGAGAAATTGGCCTACATCAAGGTGTCAGAAGTGACAAGTGACCTGAAACCAGGAAGTAATTAAAAAGACCAGAAAGACCTGATTAAAGGTCTCCTGTTTTTTTTGTCCTAATTAGAACTGATCCAGCTGCCAGGATATAGGGCTTATAAAGTTGTATGATTCCTATAGGAAGAACATTTGATACCAACATGGTGTTAAAAGTTGTAAAACCCTTTTATCTGCCTTGGGAACAGGAACCACACAAGATCAAAGAGAAAATGTTTAATAAAGGAGTCATAGTTAAGAAGTGTTTTTTTTTGTTTGTTTTTTTTGCTGATGTTCACATTATTTAATATACCTCCTGATAGGACACCATGTTTGTATTTTTTTGATTCTAAAAGGAGGAGCTAGATGACTCACTGAAGGGGTGTGGAGACACAGTTTAAACTGATACTTGTGTCTGAAATGCAGTCATATACCATCTTGGGACTCTAGAGAGACACAGCTCTCTGATCTAACTTTAAAAAGCACTTCCAAAGGTAATGCCTTAGACAACAAAGGTCTAAATGTATTGTGGAAGGAGTTTTTGCTTTGTAATTTTCGCTTGTTCTATTATGTGATTGTGAACTCTTTTATATATTGTTCTGTGTTTACATTTTTCATATTTTTATCATTTTTTTAGTAAAGCACCTTTTTTTAAAAGACTACCTGGGTGTCTGCCAGTTCTTTTTGCATGTGACGTATAAGGGGTTAAATCTGACAAAACTGTTCAACAGCTTGATGGTGTTACTAAGTGTGGAAAAAGGTAAGAACATACCTAAGGTCTCTTATAGAGTTAAAAGGGTTCATTTTGGAAGCCTGGCTGGGTGCCCCTGGTGAACGATTATACCGCAATCCCCGAAGAGGGTATGTATTGGAGCCTGTACATTGGGTATGCTAGCATAAGGTTCACAGTTTGAATCCCCCCTAGAACTTGAGACTAAAGGTGATTCAGACAAAAAAGCAGACAGGAGGGTTACCCTATATGTTACCTAATCACACTATTGTGCTCGGAGGTTGGCACTGTGGGAGCAGAGGGCCTGACCTGCTCAGTGCATTTGTGATAAGTACCACCACTGAGACCATGGTTATGGTTACAAAAGTGGTCTCACTTACATTCTTAGGTTATCAGAACTGCTCACCTTCAATTTGCTGTTCTCATACCCCAAGGGGCACCTGAGATCATGCTAACAACCACTCCATGGATTGGGTAACCTTAGTTGATCTAACATTGGTGGCATAAAGCACTCAGTGTTGTATCATATCTCATGTCCCCCGTTACATTAAGTGATGGAAACCCAATCCCTGTTTATGCCATTATGCTTAAATGGCTTCATCATTATGGCATACTGTTATGTTCTCACAGTGTCAACATCATTTGCAAGATATCAGCTTGCCAATAATTGTATCATGAATGAGCTTGGATATACTGTAAATTATTAATATCCATAATATAGACATTTTATATCTATCAGAAGTCTGTCAATACCATGCTTTATAAGTACATAATTACCATACTGCTATGCAATGACACTATTCATGTCTTAATAATGTACTTAAAGAACATAGCATCTTTATGCAAACCTAACATAATACAACAATAAATCTTATAAATCTTATACAGCTGTGGGAACATGCAAAATCTCAGAAAAAAAGTTATCTTTTGGTTTTCTTTGCTCCAAGTCAAAATGCACTTCCTGCAGAATATAATAACTGAATATGTTTGAATGTATATAGATTCTGGATGTATATATTCACCCACAGTCTTCTAAGGGTTGTTGTTATTGGATGTTAGTATATTAGGAAAATAATAACTTGTAAAATCTATTAAAAAGGCATACATCCATCCTGACCTGTCTTAATAACAATGGCCTTTCCATTAAAAATAAGTGATTACCGTTCTCCGCTTCTACTGACATATGTAACAGTCTGTAAGATCTTTGCAATGTATCCGACTGTTTTAATGTTTGTATCATCTTAATAAGTCAAATCAATAAAACTTATTAACCACAAAAAAAAAAAAACAAGTGATTACATTAACTTTGGCAAACTGCTGGGGCAGTTTCTATAAACAAAAGAGCAGAAGTGAAATCAGACAGTGGTCTTTGTTCTTCAGTGGGAAATCCCCTGCTGAGAGGAGTTGAAAACTATCCTGGAATTCCCAGCAGAGTAAACTCTTGCTCATTTCTTTTAACCCACTAACTAACTGATTAGGTACTTATTTTATTTAAATATAGTGCTGTTTTAAACTCGGAACTCTTTGCCGTAAATGAACAATAAAAAATAAATAAATACAGTGACTACATGAATAACTTCAAGAATAAATATAAAGGCATGGAAATCAGTCAAGAGGTAGTTCAGGTGATGAAGGCAGGGTTGGCCTGTGTGCAGAGCCACCTGTGAACTTTCAGCCTAAAGTTGCTCTCAGACATAGTATGCCAGATGTGGGGAGGGAGAAAGTTCCACAGGACTGGTGCTGCAATTGAAAATGCCCTGTCCTCAGCAGATTTGAATCTTAAATGGGGGACATCAAGCAGACCCAAGTTCCCAGAATTCATGCCTCTCCCTGTACTGTAGGGGGTCAGTAGCTTGCAGAAGTAGAAGAAACCCAGACCATTTAGAACCTTAAATGTCATAATAGCCACCTTGTACTCTATTCTCTGCTTTAATGGCACCCAGTGCAACTCATTTAGTAATGGAATGATGTGCTCTGACCTCTGAATAGAAATCTGATGACAGGTTGCTGCATCTTGCACTAGCTACAAGAGTTGAATAACTACCAAGTAGACCCTTGTAGAGCTAATTACAGTAGTCAATATGCAAGCAAATAGATGCATGCACAAGCATTCACTTCTTTTCTTTGGGTTCAGAATTTTGCTTCAATAGCTAGCTAAGGACATACCATCCAGGAGATCCTTTTATCTGAAATGAAGCATCTCATCATTACCCATTTCTTGGTGTGACCAAGATGTACTGATGTTAAGAAAAGTTATAAACTATGGATGACAGGTTTAGAGCATCTGAATTTGTCTCAGAGGGTGTCTCAAATTGACCAAAATTGCCTAGAAAGCAAGAGTGAATCCATTCAGATTTAGCACAATCAATTATAAGGTTCAAAAATTCATTGTACTTTGGTGGTTTGGAATCTTTTCAATGTTGTATGATTATGTTTTTTTGCATTTATCAAACGTAAGTTAACAAGATCTATGGATTGTTGAGTTAACTCTGAATTATCAAACAAATAAAGAATGATAATTCCAGGGTCGAAGGGGAACTGTTGATCCATAATTTGCAATATTAGGACCAACATTTTTAGCCAGTATCTTTGTAGTAAAGGGCAGAATACAAACATATGTAGTATGGTACCTTTGGTTTATAATAACATTTTTTTAAAGAGATTGAATTAAATGTGTCTTAGTCTATTATTTTGTAAAACTGTTGTGCTTAAGGTTATAATGTTGGTCCACTTGTCAGTTAAGAGAATGAAGAAATATTTTTCCCATGATTTATTGAGAGGATGCAAATCGACTGAGGTTCCAGCAAGAAGATAAGAATATAATTTTCTTATTAACTTATCTTCAGAGGTTAAATTATAAAAACAAATATTCTAGAAGGGTTAAAGAAGGAATGTTAAAGTTGCCTAAGCATGTCCTCAGAACCTCACGAAAATGAGGGTAGGTTAAAAAGACACAGGTTGCAACTGTTATCTTACAGTTAATTTGTGGTAAGAGATGAATTTGTCTTGAACAAAAAAATCTCAACAGCAAGAAATTATTTTGAAGTCAATAATTAGGAATATGGGAAAGCTGGAGGTGTGGCTAATTAAATAATATAGAAAGTTTTTTAATTTTATTCTTATATCCCAGTAACTTATTTGCCTTTTGCAAGGCCTCAGCCATTGACTTAGTGCAGGAAGATCACATTGAAATATGTACCAGCCTTGTTAAAATCTAATTCCAAGTTCCAAGATTCAAGTTGGACTACTTTCTGATAGTTCTAAGGGAAAAGAACCATATACATTTTGTTGAAAGTAAGCACCAATGATTCCTATGTATATTGTTTTAGAGGTTACTAAATTTTAAACTCATTGAAATTTCTGACTTGATTTTTTAATCTATTTACTACATCTTGTTTACCTATGTTCTTTAACCTACGTGACCAGATAAACCATGTTCTCCCTGAAGAAGTCCTTTTAAAGGGTGGAACTTCAGCTGTTTTCAGGATGTGGTTGTTTGCATGTGAATCTTGGAATAAAAATTTCAAAAGGGAACTAATACTTTGTTTTCTGGAGTTGGCTGATTTTTTTTTTTGGTTGTACAATTCTTGAACAAAATTCCATACAGGCCATGTTCACTGCCCTCCCCTGATCAATTTCCCTGGTTACCCAGTCAAAGAAATCAGACTTATCTGGCATGAACTTCACCCCATGAATACATGCTGCCTGCGGTCTTGCAACCTATTTGATGAAAAAACAAAAACAAAGTGATGCATCAGCATGTGGTCTGAAAGCAAAACAAAATGGTTATATTAAATGCACACTGAAAATAGAAAACAGAGTTAACTCCTATATTCTATTTTCGAATTGCATTATCTCTTCATTCTCTATTGGATGAAAGATACTCACCAGCCTTCCTTAAGCAGGGTTTCTTTTAAGTCCCCCCCCCACTGAAGTGAGACTGACTGGCCTGTAGTTGCTAGCCTCTTCCCTGCTGCCACTCTTTGTAGAGGGACCACATATGTTCTTCTCCAGTCATTTTCAATCACACTGGTTTCCAGTGACCTGTTGGAAAAAAGCCAACAGTGGGGCAGCTAGCACTACCCTGAGTTCCTTTAGTGCCTTTGAGTGTATCATGTCTGGTCCTATTGCCTTGTCCACCTTTACAACTGCAAGTCCCTTCAGGACTCTTTCCTCTGAAAATGGACTTGTGTTCATCTTGCCCCCTCCACCTTTGTTCCTACTACTCCCTGGTGGTCAGTCCCCCCGCCCTCCACTGCTAAGACTGATCAGAAGTATCTGTTAAGGATGGCAGCTTGTTCTTGGTTTTCTTCTGTGCCATCTCCCTCTGTAATCCTCCTAATTCTCATTATCACTCCTCTTGTTTTCCTCTTCCCACTTATGTATCTGAAGAAAGTCTTATCTCATTTAGCTACCCCTTTGACTATAGTTTCTTCTGTCTAGGCTTTCACTCCCCTCACTGCCTTTTCTGCTTCCTTCTGTTTTACTTTGCATCCTCCCTGTCCTCCTTCCTCTATATTTCCTTACAGCTCCTGAGTGCCACACTTTTTTCCTTCACCATTTTGGCCACTTCCCAAGAGAACCGTAATGGTCTCTTTTTCCTTCTGCTTTTACTCATTGCCTTCAGCAGAGGCTGGCTGCCCTAACCCTGGACAGGCATGAAGGAGAGGCACAATAGGGATATATCTACATTCTAGGAATACACCTACATACCAGGGATACCAAATGCTGTACATCCTAATGCTATCACCCAGCTGCATCATCTATGTAGCAAGCCAAAAGGTTCTCTAAATGATTATAGGACAGGCCAGATGAATCTGGAAGGAAAGGCAGGAAGCTTACTCAGTGACCAAGATGCAAAAGGTTTATTTACTAGGGACAATAAAAACCAAGATAACTGTGTTTTACAATGTTACAGGAAAAAAGCAACAAAACAATGTGATTGGAACCAACAATTGGTTGAACCAAGAACAGGGGGTTAACCCCTTTTTCTTCAAGTCCAGCATGCACTTGGCTGAGATGATGTAGCTATGGATGAACCAAGCTTGGGCTTTCCTATGCATCAGCTGATCAGCAGATAGGCATTGACCCCACAAAGTGCTTGTTACAAATGGGTCATCCCCCAGATGAACAACACACAAAGAGGAACACTGTTAGCTGGACAGGGAGGAAGGTGGCAATCCTCTGTGGCTCTGGGCAAGAAGCTGAAGACTTTTGGTTGTCAGGTGGTTCTCTAGAGGATCCACTGCACTGACCACTGGCAGGTCCCCAGCCCCAGATGACCTCTTAACTAACATTTGGATGGGGGGGTGGCCAGCAGGCACTGCCAACTGATATTGGTTACAGTGGCCCAAACTGGGTCTGGTTCTTGGTTTGGTTTGGTCTTCGGTGCTGGATGAACTTTAGGTGCCTCGGCACTCAGATGCTGGCTGGTTGGCTTATTTAACACTACTGAGGTGTTGAGCCCCTGGGGTTCTGGCAATTTTTGATGGCATGCAGTGGTTAGCTGGGTGCACTCCTCTTCTCGTAAGGATGTCTGTAGCTCCTCCATGTGTTGGCTGAGCTCCTCCTTCTTTTGAATCTCAATTAGCAATGCACAGCTCAGTTTTTTGGTCATAACATTGTAGCTTTGGATAACTGTGCTGCACCTGGTTGCTGCCTTTTTTTGGTGGAGGGCTTGCTTGGCCTGTTCCTTAATCTTCTGATCCCACTGTTGGAGGCTCTTCTTGAGGTCCTTACATTCTTTTCACAGCTCGGCGTTCTGATTGGCGTATTGAACAACCCACTGTATAAGGTCCTGGTACCGGGCCTCCCTTTCTGCATTCCACTCTGGAACCTGATGAGGCACCTCACAAGTGACAGCACTCGCCACATGCACAAGCTTCCCCATTCAGGCATCAGGAACTCTGGATGGACATCCTGAAGGGCCACAACAGCTCAGTTGTGTTGCTTGATTTTCTCCATCTTACTCCTAGTGTCCTTATACAGCTGGTGCCGAGCTCTTTTGATTTCGCTGCTCCTGGGGTTACTCTGGTTACATGGTCAGTGAACAGGCCTTATGGTTTCTTTGCCTAGGGGCATGATCCTGCCCTGCTCTACCCATCAATCCATGCATCTTCACCCTCGGCTTCTTTTTTTTCCTTCTGGGCCAGTGTAGATGTGGTCCAACCTGGGACTGGGCCCCTTGCCTCATTTCTGCAATGAGTGCCACCAGCTCCTGCACCTGGCATGCCACATGGGCATAGCACTGTGGGGATCTCACTTTAAATCTTCTTTTGCAGGCATCTTGGTGTGGGTAGCTTGAAGCATTGGAATCGTTGATGTTTCTTGCCCTGCTCACTGTGCCAAGATGTAGCAGGCCAAAAGGTTCTCTAAACAATAATAGGACAGGCCAGATGAATCTGGAAGGAGAGGCAGGAGGCTGACTCAGTGACCAAGATGCAAAAGGTTTATTTACCAGGGACAATAAAAACCAAGATAACTGTGTTTTACAATGTTACAGGAAAAAAACAAAAAACAAAACAATGTGATTGGGACCAACAACTGGTTGAACCAAGAACAGGGGTTATCCCTTTTTTGTCCAAGTCCAGCGTGCACTTGGCCGAGATGATGCAGCTACAGATAAACCAAGCTTGGGCTTTCCTATGCATCGGCTGATCAGCAGCTGAGCATTGACCCCACAAAGTGCTTGTTACAAACAGGCCATAATGGGGCATCCCCTGATGAACAACACACAAAGAGGAACACTGTTAGCTGGACAAGGAGGAAGATGGCGATCCTCTGCTGCTCCAGGCAAGAAGATGAAGACTTTTGGTTGTCAGGTGGTTCTCTAGACGATCCATGCACTGACAACTGGCAGGTCTCCAGCCCCAGATGACCTCTTAACAAGATGACTGCTGATGGAACAATCTTTGGGCTGCCTCTGCAGAGCGACATGGGCATGCGCACACTTTCCGCCAGCCAGCAAAATAATAAAAGGGCATGCACAATGTTAACTGTGGTCCCTCAAGCTTGAGCCAGGGCAGCTCCTAAGCTGACTCACTACTGAATACCTCACTAGTGGCTATGTTTGGCCCTGGCTATCTCAGCAGCCCCACCCCTTGATTACCAATATCACTATTTTTATGCCCAAGGTCTAGGGGACTCCTGGGCCTGGTCCCACTCTCCAAATGACTACTAATGAAGGCTGCCCAGCCCTACCCACTCATCAATCTACCTAAGGACCTGATCACTAGGCCCACCCCACCAGCCCCTCCCATCTCTTGGGGCCCCTCTCCTTCAGCCTATGTACAAGCTGCTAACCAGCTCAGACTGTTTGTCCCCCCTCACAGACACTCTAGATAGAACTAGGAAGGAAAGCAAAAAAAAAGCTTGGTGGGCTCTGACCCCAGCTAGGTGTCTCTCTCTCTCCCTCTGGTGCACTTGGGTCCCCTGCCCCTTTAATACCCCTTTCCCCTCAAGGCTGGCAGCTCCCCTAGGGAACCCACTGAACCCTTCCTTGTCCTTACTAGGGGACTGGCCCTTTAATTCTTTTGTGCAAGCAGCTGGGCTCTGCAGTGTGCCAAGCCTTATCTCCACTCTTATAAATGTTGATGCTTGGGCAGTAGACCTGCTGTGCAGGGCCTGACTCAGCTCCACCTTCCCCATACCCAAATGTGCAGGCCTCTATCCTTGGCCCCACCTCTGTACTCTCACCAGAGCACACTGCTGCATCCTCCCTTTATCCCACTTTTATTCTCCTCCTTGCTGCAAGGGATGCCAATTTTTGCACCCACCCTAACCCTCCGGGCTCATGTCATGCAGAGCCACTAATTCACTTGTGGTGGGTGTCTTCCCCACTTGCTTCTCCCTCCTTCTGCCCTCTGGTGCCTTTGTCTTCCCCTTCTCCCTCCCCGGTGCCTATGGCATGAGTTAAAACAAAAGGTTGGGCACTCGACCAATTCACCACCACAGCCCGGTTCTTTACTCTGCTGGTGTGGGTCTGGGCAAGCTGCAGGGGAGCCATGCTTCCACCTGGCCTCTTCTGCACAGCATGGCTGCCAGGGCGGAACTACAGGTTGGGGCCTCATTTCCTGCCTGGACCTAGTTCCTGGCAGCACAACTTGATCTATCTTCCATTTTCTTCCCCCTTGCCAATCGGGGCTCTGCCCAGGGAGAACAGGTCATGTCAGGGAGCTGCACTCCACCAGACCGACCCTGCTGCTGCCACTGCTACCACCCTGTTCTGGACTGGAGCTGGAGGGGAGCAATGCTGACGGAGCCACTGACACCATATGGGTACCGTCTTCTTGTCTGTGCTCCCCGCATCCTCCACCCTCCTCACTATGCCACTGACTAGCCCCTTCTAACCACTTTCCATCCCTTTTGTAGAGCAGGGGAGGTCCTGGCTCCTGGCTATGAGATTGGGCATGACAAGCCCAACTGGGAGGGTCTTCTGCCCCGGTCCCCCTTTCCTTGCACAGGACAGTGCAAAAATGGACAAAGGGACTGGGAGGGGTTGGTAGGACTGCAGGCAAGGGGAGAGGTGGAATGAGGGTGGGGCCTAGCAAAAAAAAAAAGGAAATCTCCACTTTGGAGAGAGAGCTCCAGGTTCCTTGCAGTGCCCCTAACTTCAGCATACTACATATACATGCCAAGAAAGACTGGGTAGAGGACATACCCTTGCTGAACACCACATTTAAGAGTGGCTGGGCATGAAAGAAAAAGCCTCATCACTACTGATTGCTCCTGCTCATCCAGGAAAGATTGAAACCACGATAACACTGTTTCAGATAGTCCTACATATTCCTGGAGTTGGTGAACATGCACCTAATGGTGCACCATGTCAAATGCTGACATAAAATTTAGGAGGATCAAGACTGGCATCTCCCTCCAGTACCTCTCTAGGAAAAGAGGTCCAAACCAGGGCAATCTTGGTATTATGGGGCTATTGAAAATCATACTGGAAGGGCTCAAAGATACTGTGTGTGATCAGGTGATCATCCAGCTGTACTGCAACCACTTCATCTGTATCCTTGTCCAAAAAAGACAGGTTGAAGATTGGTCAGTAATTAACAAGAAGCGTCAGGATCTAATGACTGCTTCTTGAGCAAGGCTGCTACAATGATTCCCCTCTTTCAAAGAAACATTTATGTTGTTTGTTATAGCTGCTGCTAGGTTCATCACTACAGACAGGATGAGCTGAGATGGAGCTGGATCCAGCCTAGAGGAGGAACAATGCAGCCCAGCAGCTTCCTGATTATCTCCTCCATATCCTTTGCAGTAATCACTCTACAATATGAAAACATCCTGCGTCCTTGCTCTTTTGAGCTTGATCAATCAATAATATATTAATTTTTTTTAAAACCTTACCTGAATGTGCCAGTTTCCAGGGAAACTGCACATGAGACACTCTTCACAGAATAAGAGTGTCTCATGTGCAGAACAAATTGCCACTCTGATTGGTCAGGAGTGCTCCCTCAATCTGTAATAAAAATAACCCCATCTTCCTTCCTCTGTAGACAGAAGAATGCAAAAACCTGTCCAGAGTGTGAAAAAGTGCAGCTAGTCTGCTTCTCACAGCTGCTATAAGACCTAAGAGAACCACAGCTCTTAGATCCTCCTTATAGCTGTCATAATTTGTCATCAGAAATAAGTTATTCAGTATTTTCCCTAAATCTCTTCCACCTGTGCTCTACCTTAGGGCCCCATACGTTCAAACATTGATGCTCTTCAGAGAACCACAGTGCATGTATGGACTAGAGTCTAGCTTCTATTGCAACTGTACGAGCTGAATTATAAATCTTAAAGGCAGCCATGGACTCCCCAAATTATGCCACTGTCAGACACAAGATGCCCAGCAGAGCTAAAAAAACAACATGGATTTAGGTCCTGTTGAGTGCAGAACTTGATCTCCTCCATTATCAGAGGTGGTATAAAGGGGTCCATGTGAATGAACCCTAGTAGTAGTGGTCCAGCAAAACAAATAGATCCCTGAGGTTATATCAGCCTCCTGCCCTTTAGAGAACACCAGGAACAATGTGTTTCTGTTTCATAAGTGGCAAAGTCAGTAACCTGCCTAAGACCCTGAGCATCTTGAGAACCCTGTGTATAAAATTACCCAAGGGTCATCAACTCTTCTATTGAAATCTCTGTGTCATAAAAGTCTGGGGTTCCATGGCCAGAGTCGACAGACAATTGGCAAATTCCTGCAAAGCTACAACTCAAAATGTGGAAGATAGTAGAGATGGATAATTATTCACCCTAGCCTGGACACAGACAGACAAAAAGGCCACCCAGTCACTGGATCCTGGTTGTTCCACAGGTGACACCATGAGGGAAATCTTAGCTCTAAAGAAAGAGACCATTGCCAACCTCCCAAAGCTCCAAATTAGGGTGGTGTACCACAAGAAACCCAGTCTTACCAACCCAGCTAAGACAGGCTCAGAGTTGTCATCCAATCACACCTTTGTGATGCACACCAGGTCATCTCCTGAGTGAAAGATCACATTTCTGATGATTGCTATCTTATTTATGACCAACATGGCACTGCAAACCAATACCTCAGTTGGAGGGGCCACAGTGCATCTTCCCATTTCCTCCTCCCTGTAAGAATAAAGTAGAGAGATGGACATGAGGCACAGGGGTTCTGCTCCACCTATACTAACTCATTCTGCATTACCTAGGCCACCCACCATTGACACCTGGACAGCTCTTTTTAAATTCCCTCCTCAAGATCCTAAATGTCCAGCAGTATTGCCACACCCTACCATCAAGTAGCAGCAGCATGGAACCTGCAAAGGGACATAATTTTTTCAGGGGGGTGTCCCATAAACTGGCCTGCCCTGGCACATGTTGCAGACAGTGCCCAATAAAACAAGACTGAGGCCCACCATATATTTAAAACCAGGTACACAGCTCCTCCCCCTCTCCCAACCTGAAACATACAATCTTCACAGAATAACAACACCTCATATTAAAATATTCAATAGTCCATAAACAGAGGAAATGGTAATGTCCTCAAATATCTCCATCACCAATGTCATGCAAAGTTCAAAGAATGCTGACATGCAAATCCAAATATTCAAAACACCCCCACCAGAGACCTGATTCAGCTGGAATCTTTGGTTTGGTTATTACAACATATAAAACAAGAGTCCACTTTATTTGCTTTTAATCCCAATCATTATTTTGCATGGCTGCTTGTGCTTTTGAATATCCATATGGCATACATATCTATAGATAATAGTTCTGCATTTTAGACAATTTCTTGTAAGGCTTCTATTAGTCATTAAGTATAAATAAATACTTTTAGGGGAGGAAGGGTGTTCTCACATAAATTGTGGCCTATTATTTCATGAATTGCAACATGTTTTGCCCTCTTGTCATATGAAGTATGATAGCATGTGATAATGTTTTTGGCTGAAAGTAACTCAGCAGGTTTATAAAGTTAAGGACTTAATTTTGTCATATTTTACTTATGAATCAGGTCTCTGAACTGCTATTTTATATGCTTACTGTACATCTTGGTTTGCTGAATTTGTCATAATCACAAAGTTTATTCATCTGAGCCACTTACAGTTTTTGATAAGAACTGCCAGTCCAAATTAGGAAAAAAATACTGTTTATGTTATTCTGTGACGTAACACAAACATTAGAATCTTCAAGTGATTATCAACAGGATTTTTAAACATGTAAACTTATTTACTTTTTTATATGTCAATATATGGCAGCTGAAGTGACAAAATATATTGCAATATCAACATAGCTGACTACAAGCTTTAATTTAGAAAAAATAGTTCCTAGCCATAACAGTTCTGAAGTTAGACCATTTTCAAGAAAGGATCATTCAAGAGGTCGAACTTTTGAACCATTAGGGCTAGAAAACTTTTTTTTCAATGAAAACTTGGCGTCAGATATAGGTGATACCTAAACAGTTTTCATGTGTCAATACATGTTTATAATATCAGTATAATATATTGGTAAAAAACATCTACAGTATATAAACAAATATTTTCTGCTTTTCAAAGGTAGTATTGAGGTTTTTTTTTTTCGTATTGACAGTGTGAATTTTTGGCTTTTTGCTTATCTCGATATTGCTCCCGGGGTTTATTCAAGCATCACACATCGAGGGTTGTATAAAATTTGAGTACTCACACCCTCCATGGCTTATTTTATATCATCTTTGGCCTTTGTTTTTTTCCTTACTGTTTAAGGCTCTGTTATTTGTTTGCACACACACCCCCACTCTCTGGATGTCTGTCTCCCCTGATTCAGTTTTTCTTTAGCAGAAAACACTCACCTCATAACAAGTGTCAAAGTAATTTATTCAACATGCCAACATGCAATGAAATAGCATGAAAAGTGCTAGTTAGAGGAAAAACAAACCTCTCTCTGATGGCAATAAATGATCCCAAAAAGCCAGCCCAGTGCCTAAGAAGGCTGAGGTGCTCTGCACCTTACCTATTCCCATGCCAGTGACCTGGCTTCGGGAATGAGCTCGGGTCACTGGGGGTCAGGGGGGAGAGAATTGAGTGTCCAGAGGACAGCTCTTCTCTCCTGGGGTGGAGTGGCTTGTCATCTCAGCCATTGGCTGCCACAGGTGGATGCCTGGGGGTAGCACTGGCAGTCCAAGTGACAAAGAAGGGAGAGGCCATGATCCTGTAGGCATATGTACCTCCATGAACGTGACTTATGTGCTGTTGTAGCTAGGGGGCAAGGGAGAAAATGCAAAAAAGTTGATATGGGTCAGTGAAGCCCTGCCCTCCTTCCTCTTCCCTCCACCATTGACTGGTCACCTGCCCCATCTGGATGTGTGTGTCTCCAGTGAGGGGATGATGTCCCTTCCTTCCCAGCCCTGCCACGGGTGGGGGAGTCCATGGGGGATCTCAGGCATGGTGAGCTGGTGTGGCAGGAATGGGTGAGAGGAGGCAGGGGCAGGGCTAAGAGAGCCATCTATACAGATCGAGGAGAATAAACACTTATATGGTAAAAAAAAAAATTATAGTACATTTTTGCAGGACCTGCTTTTGCCATTGGAGAGAGCCTTTAATGTAATGAAGGGTATTCCATTTGAAAATGAGCCCAATTTCTGAAGAAATCACTGTGGAGGCATTAAGGTAAAGCACAGTAATATTTTTGAGGTAGATTGATGGAAATGTAGGAGGCAGTATAGTACAGAGGTTAAGAGCACTGAGCTGCAAACCTGGAGATCTCGGTTTGAATCCCATTAGCTCCCACTTGCATACTGTGTGATCCTGAGCGAGTCACTTAACTTCCCTGTGCTCCCAGGTCACACCTGGAAACAAGCTCTGGCTTAGTGTGCCTTTCCTGGTTAAACAATTTCCAAAATGCTTGGGCTTACAGTATGCATTCCAATTTGTCTCTCAGGGAGATGTCATATCCTTCCCAATATATTTAAGGTGTATATCAAATTCCACAGATTGATATCTTCCGTTACCTGCAGGTTCATTGCTTTCTCAATAAATACAAGCCACTTTCCAATCTAAAATTATTCCTCTGCCACTATTTATCCTTAGCACTCAAAATACCCCAACCACACAACTTGGGGGTCGTGTTACCTCAGATATCTGCAAAGCAATGTTGCAGTCAGTCACACAACATACTCAACATGTGAAGGCAGAATGGGAAATAGAAAATCAAATGCAGTGTCAGTAGCTCAGTAGGTAGCACACTCACCTCTGAGGCCGGGAGATCAGAGGGCTGTGGGTTCAGTTCCCACATCTGGCACTTGGGTTAATATCCCAGTACTGACACTGTAGTGAAACATGAGAGGGGAGCTGCACTTCTGAGGTGCTGTCTTTCGGATGAGACGTTAAACCGAGGTCCCATCTGCCTGGACTGGTGGTAGTTCAGGTGGATGTTAAAGATCCCATGGCACTTATCGAAAAGAGTAGGGGAATTTCCCTGGTGTCCTGGCCAAATTTCTCTCATTCACTAAAAATACCACTAACAGCTTAATCTGGTTCAAGGTCAGTTGGCATTCATCTGTATCCCCCTCCCCCCGGGTCGTGCCTGAAAATAGGCGTGATTTTTCTAGTGCACTTAACCGGTCAACAAAAACTAAATAAATAAAATATTTATTTATTTATTTTTATTTAAAATTTTGTAACTGGGAAAGGCACACTGAGCTGAGGCTCATTTCCAGGTGTGATCCGGGGATGGGGGAGGGGGGATACAAAAAAAAGTAATTATAGAGACTAAAATGCAGCAAGTATAAAACAGTTTGTGACTAGACAAGAAAACAAACTACTATGAAAGCAAATTATATACAGCAGTTGGATACAGTGGCGAGCACATCAAAACTATAAGTGTGATACGCTTCACCTAGTGAAATGAAGGTTGGAATAAGGGAAGCTAGGAGGGGGAGAGGGTATAACTGAGAAGGAGGAAGGGAAAGAACAAGGAGTGACAGGAAGGAGTTAGATGAGTTGTTTGAGGACAGGGAATAGGGAATTTACCCACCAACACTGACTGCTGCCTACCACAGAGGTAGAACCTGAGCTAGTTGATAGCTGGGGCAGCCAGACCAATCATTTGGAGCTTATTAATCAGGAGTGGGTGGGAGACAGAATAAAAAGGTTTAGCCACGTCTACAAATATTGTGCAGTTATATGTCCCTGATCTATTGCCATCAGGATGGAGTCGGTTACTCACAGTAGGGAGAAGATGGTAGAATGTTTTTTCCTGAATCCTGACTGGAAGGGGGAAAGAACACCAGATAGGATAGGAACTCCGAAAGCCTTGAGTAAATGAGAGATTCTTGTAGCTTGGCAAGAGAAAGGAGGTGAGAAATAGGCCATAAGTTACCAAGGGAAGTGGGGTCATCATCTTTGTGAAGGGGAAACACCTTGGTGATTTTCCAGGCCTGTGGTACAGCACAAGTGGAAAAGGAGAGGATTAAGAGGTGTGGAAGGGGGTGGCTGTGACTAGGGCAGAGAAGCAGCGGAGCTTGGGGTGGAGACCATCTTGGCTGGATTTAGGACTTCTTGGGGTGAACTGGGGGGAAACAGTAGCCATCAGGCGGTGGGAGGAAAAAGGTAGGTGGGGACTGGGTGGTTGGGGACAGGACAGGTAGTGAAAAATGTGTTGACTAGCTCAGCAACGGTGGATGAATCCGAAATGGGAGAGCTATTTATCTTGAGGATCGGAGAGGCCGAATGTGTTTGAGAGTTAATGAGGGAGTGGACAACTTTTCTGAAGGAAGCAGGTGAGTTGGAATTTGTGTGTAGGTGTCTTTTAAAGTATTATGATTTTGCAAGATGGATGGCCTTGGTTGCAGATTGGATGGGGACTGTGAGGATTTGTAGTGAGCCCAGGCTTAATCCTGGGACTTACTCATGTAAAGGAAGTATGATGTTATCCAAGGGTAGTGGAGATGTTTGACTCTGGCATTAATTAGTGGGGCATGTAGGTCCCAGATCTGGGTAAGAGTGGATGTGAAGTGGTTGAGGGCGGAATCCATGTCAGGGGCAAAAAACTGGGAACCAGTTGGTGTAGGCTAGGTCATGATGGAGGGTGGCAGTGTCTAGGGCATGAAGTGAGTGATATTTAATGTGCTTGAGGGTTGAGTGGGGGAATTGTACCTTCCTTACACAGTAGGTTATGCATTGATCACTAAGGGAATCAGGGAGAACACCAGCAGCACCGATACAATGTGGATGAGAGGAGAGAAATAAATCTAGGTGGGAGTGTTTGGGGGAAAGAGAATTGTAGTGGGTAGGTTTGGAGACCAGCTGGGTGAAGTTGAGTGACTATCTTGAGGAGGGAGGGATTATGGGGGGGGAACAGTCTAGGTTGAAATCATCCAGAATGATAAGCTCTCTGGAAGCTGCAAGGGAGATGATTGAGGAGATACTGTGACGAGGGAGCGGGGGGAGACAAGCTTAGGGGAAGCATAGAGTATGCCAACATAGGGAGAGTGGAGGGAAACGATAGGAGGGGGTGAGCTCATGGACACAGGATGGGATTCATGAAGGGAGATGGATCAGGAGATGGAATGACAAACATATAGGACCACACCTCCAACAAATCTGCTGCAGTCCTGGCGGTAAAGAGTGAAGTCAGGTTAGGGATAGCAAGGGAGGAGTCAGGAACCTAGCAGAAAGCCAGGTCTCAGATATACACAGGACATCGATGGAGTGCTGGTCCATCCAGACTTTTAGAGTGTCCAGCTTAGAGAGAAAGCTTCTGGTGTTAAAGTGAAAGAAACAAAGACCCTCAGGAGAAGAGGAGGGAGACAGAATGCATCACAGAAGCCACCTGGCACTCAGCACTACATGAAGTTTATACAGTCTCCAGCTTTCATCTTTTCAAAGAATTCACCTGGAAGGTGGCAGTTAGATTCTTTTAAACATCACACATTCAGGCTGAATTTTAGGAGCGGATAGCCACAGAATGCTGTAGATGGTGTAACACACACAGTCTACATATATATGTCTTTTAGGACTGCCCAGGAGTAACTCAGTTCAGAACACAGATCCAACAATCCATAAAAGATATAATAGACCCCTCCTGGGAGATTACCGTTGAGATGGCTCTCCTGCTAGAGATTCCAAAATCTGTTAAAGACAAGTGAGATAATTTATTTTATTTATTTCAGTTTTTGTAACCGGGTAATCCCACTGAGACCATGCAGTCCCTTTTACAGGGGTGACCCGGGGGAGGGGTACATAGGAAGAGTATACATACATACATACTGTACATACATACATACATACCTGTGGTAATTAGACAGTACAGAGAGGTACAGTGCAATCACATAGCCATAGGAAATAATGTAGCAGTGTAGTGCAATAATGTAACAGTGTAGTACTATAATGTGCTACACTGTTACTTTGTATTTTATTTATGGCGGCGAACAAAGCTTATACCAAGTTATGGCTCTCCTCTAAGCATCCCACCCTAGAAGACTGGTATAATATTCCAACAAGAATAAAATGGAACTCATCACACACAAATTATTTGATTATTTTAGTAAAACAAATAACTGGTTGATGCTTTTGGAAAAATTGATGGCTAGTTATTATATTGCTATAATAATTTTCTACATTAATATAAAAAAGTGAGACGTTAAAAAAATTTAACAGTTTTTACTTTTAGGATTTTTGGTAATATTATATGCAGCCCTCCACCCATTTGATGTGCTTCTAGGAGTCCCTGTAGTAATACATTCCAGAAGAGAAAGTGGTAGTTAACAAAAGACTTTCAGAAAAACTAGTTGTAAGTAAATCGGCAGTGGGAGAGGAAATTAATGAGTCAAGAGAGATAGTGCAGAAGAGTTAGAGTCAATATCTATGAGGAGAGTGTGTAAGAGACAGTGAGAGGGACAGAGAGAGAGAGAGAGAGAGAGAGAGAGAAAACAGACACTTCCCAGGTATGGCCAGGGACAACAAATTCAGAGGGCTGGGGGCTGGGTTAAGCTGCTAGGAGTCTAGATGTGAATAAAGCTCAAGGTCTGGGATCATCGGCACAGATTAACCCATGGGCCTGGTCTCCAGAGGGCCTTCCAAAAACAACCAGAAGTATGCAAATCAGCAGAACAGCAGAGCTAGCATGTAGACTCTTAGAAGAGAGGTGTGGGATTCATAGGATTCTGTAGGTCATTCGATGATGCACCCGGGAGTGCTAGTGTGGCTGCTTTGCTATAGACAATGAAGTGCTGCAGAGGAAGCCAAGCTGAGAGAAGGATGAGGCCTAAGTGCTGCTAAGGTAAAACGCAGAGTAACTGCAGAAAGGGAAAAAGACCCAGACAGTAAGGTAGCTCCAAGGTGCTACAGAACAGTGTACAGAGAACAATGTATTACAAAAATAACCTAGTTAGAATATAATGGTTCCTTATTACATATAACAAACTGCTGTGGTGCCAGCAAATTAGTTCTTTATAGCAAAGGTTCCTTATAGATAAAAATGTTGACAAATGCTGAAAAAAAACCTTTTGTCAATTGTGAGTAAATATAGTGAACAGTGTAGTTATGTCCAATGACATTTTATTACTTTATGTAAAATGGGCAAGGAAATTCCTGCATCTTGACTAAGAATTGAATCTATTCATGGTACAAACAAAGCACAAATCATGGCTAAAAACAAGTCCCTGCCAATTTGGTCACAATGCATTCCATATCTTGGTGCTAGTTGGTAGAATCTTTGGTTTCTAGCTGGCAGCCATGTTTTTAGTAAACAATGTGATTGCTCCCCAAAATCATTCTCTCCATCTCCCCCGATCACACAGTCTATTCCCCAAACTCACAGTTCACTTACTATCTAAACAATCTAAATGAAAACACATTTACAGATGTTTTGTTGTGTCTGATTTTAGCTTGGCTTGCTTATGCTTTAGCCTGATTTCTTCTTCTTACCCTGCTAACTGCTTGCTCACGTTTGCTGATTGTTCCCAGGTGAATTTCAGCAGAGTGTCTATTTGGTATTTATTTATTTTAAAAATCACTATTACGTGGCTCTTGGTTGCCACTGCAAACACTTGTCTCCTCTCCACACTGCCTCGTTCACTCCAGTGCTCACCACATGCTAATAGCTGGCAGTCCTGCTCACTCTTTCTCCCCACCCAGTCTCTCTCTCTCTCTCTCTCATACTAGCCCATTCATTGCCTCTCACTCACTTTCTCAACCCCCCAACAATACTCCATAATTATAAAAAAAATAAGAGTATTTTTATTATTTTCATACTGTCTGTGCCCATGCTGGAGGACACTCCTTACTCACTTCCTAATCAGTGAAACAGGCCAGAGCCTGTAATGAGACCGGTGTAGTTGAGGATTTTGGTTGGCAACATACTTCCCTCTGTGGGAGTATAGCATAAGTAAATATTGCAGTTCTCCCCATCATTTGGTCCACAATCAAAACCACAAAGAGAGAGAGAGAAAGAGCAACAGTAACATCCTATAAGACAGAGTGAGACAGCCACCAGAGAGATGCCAAGTGAGAGTGCCCTAGGAGAGAAAGTGGGTGAAATTTACAAGTCAGTTACAAGTGCCACACTTCTTTTTCTGCATTGTGAATAAAAAGTTAAAGTCTGACTGAGAGCAATCTCTGAAAAGCCACTGAATTTAATTTAATTTAATTTATATAAAAAAAACAGATTGGAACAAAAGTGCAGGAGCTCGAGTCTTCATAGGGAGCAAGTAAGGCAATCAGGAAGGCTGTTAGCAGCAACAGGCAGAGGAACTATTTTTACCTTATTTTTAATGACTAAAATTAATTTTAGCCAGGTCTTAAAAGTATAACATATACTGTTTTTTAAAATTTCACAATAAACCATTTTATACAAGCAATAAGACACTCCAGGATGTGGGTTGTGCTGGGTTTACCACCTGCCCAAGGGTTGAAGGCACTCCACCTGTGGTGTCATCCCTCACAACGCCTTTGAGCGTGTAATAAACCCAGCACAACTCACACCCCATCATGTCTTATTGCTTAAGTACTGCACTATTAATTTGTGTCAAAAGAGCTAAAAAAAGTGTTGTACACAGTGACACTGACATTAAGAAGCAGAACTGTATTTCTGTGTTGTTGTTTTTTTTAAACTGTCCAGTTTATACTGAATTTTTTTGCTTCTGGTTTGTTCAGATTTATTTTGGGAAATTATCTGTCTTACTTGCAGCAGTTCACAGGATGAGATGTATAGCAAGCGCTCTAGAAATTTTAACCCAGTTTCAAGTCCCAGCAGATATTTGCAGTTTGATTTTCTACATAGAAACATAGAATTTGATAGCAGATAAGGATCGCTTGGCCGACCTAGTCTGCTCATTTCCCTACCTAATGGCTAAGCTGCAGATCTTAGTTAACCAACAGCCTACTTCCTCATACCCCCCCCACTAGAATTGCCTCATGTCTGTCCCATGCATTCTTGAATTCCCCCACTGTTTTTGATTCCACTACCTCCTTAGGAAGGCTGTTCCATGTATCCACAACCCCTCCGTGAAAAATACTTCCTCACATTACCTCTGAACTGTTCCCCCTCTATCTTCAGATTGTGCCCCCTTGTTCTTGCACATCTCTTTTTCTGAAAGATGCCACCCTCTTGGACTTTGTTGATTCCCTTGAGGTACTTGAACGTTTCTATCATGTCCCCCCTCCCTCATCTCCTCGAGGGTATGCATATTAAGCTCCTTTAATCTCTCTTCATACATCTTCTGGTGCAGACCCTGCACCATTTTAGTTGACCTCCTCTGGACAGCCTCCATCCTGTCTATGTCCTTGCAGTGATGGGGTCCCCAGAACTGCATGCAGTACTCCAGATGGGGTCTCACCAACTGTCTGTACAGAGGGATAACAACTTCCTGTTTTCTACTGGTGATGCTTCTCCCTATGCATCCCAGTATCCTGCCAGCCCTCCTTACTGCCTTCTCACATTGCTTGTCCACCTTAAGGTCATCTGATATGACTACCCCCAGGTCCCTTTACATTTTTGTTGTTAGTATCTCACCCGAATCGTGTACTCTTCCTCTGGGTTTTTGTTTCCCAAGTGGATTACTTTGCACTTTTTTGCATTGACTCTAAGCTACCATACATTTGACCATTCCCCAGCCTTGCCAAGTCCCTTCACATCCTTTCCACCCCATCTCTTGTATCGACCCTGTTGCAGATCTTTATGTCATCTGCAAACAGACTCTGTAATGTCACTTATAAAGACATTAAAGTGGACCGGTCCCGGTACTGAACCCTGCAGTACCCTGTTAGTAACTCCCCTTTCTTCCGAGTGGACTCCTTTTACTATTACCCTCTACTTCCTGTTGTACAGCCAATTTTTACCCATGCTACCATCTTGGGACCCACTCGAACTAACTTGTATATTAATCTTTTGTGTGGGACTGTGTCAGATGCTTTGCTAAAGTCTAGGTAGGCCATGCCCACAGCCACTCCCTGGTCCACTACTTTGGTCACCCTGTCAAAGAAATCTATTAGATTCATCTGACACTACCTTCCTGCTGTGAATCCATGCTGCCTTGTATCCTTGCCCCACTAGTCTCTAGGAACTCAACAATTCTTTCCTTCAGAAATGATTCCATCATTTTCCCAACCACTGAGGTCAAACTAACAGGTCTGTAGTTTCCTGCCTCTGTCTTGCTCCCACTTTTGTGAAGGGGAATCACATCTGCCCTCCTCCAGTCCTCAGGTACCACACCATCCTCCCATGATTTGTTAGAAAGGGTAGTCAGTGGTGTCACTAGTTCTACCTTTAGTTATTTTAGAGTTCTTGGGTGAATCCCATCAGGCCCCATTGCTTTGTCCACCTTCAGTTTTAAGAGTTCTTTCAGAACCCTTTCTTCTGTGAATGCACTGGTATCAACCTCCCTATCTAGAGTGCTTCTATTCTTTGATTAAGGTACCTCCCCCTCCTCTTCTTTGTAAATACTGAGCAGAAGTATTCATTCAGTATCCCTGCTTTTTCACTGTCACCCTTGCCCACCCTCCCTTCCTTTATTAAGCCCTCACTATCCCTCCTTCATCTTTCTTTGCTCCTAATGTACCTATAAAAGATGTTATCCCCTTCTTAACTGAGTTGCCTATCTTTCCTCAGGTTGGACCTTGCTATTCTGACTGCCTTCCATGCTTCCTTCTGCTTTAACTGGTACAGTTCTCTGTCCTGCTCCTTTTGTGTTTCCTTATACTTCTTGAATGCTACTTTTTCTCCTTAACCTTCCCCACCACCTCTTTTGAGAACCATATTGGTTTTTTCCTTCATTTTGTTTTGCTGATTTGCTTCACATAATGGCTTGTTGCCTCTTTGATGGCTGTTTTGATTTTTTCCCATTGTTCCTCCACCCCTCCTTCTTGCCCATTTGCTAGTGCTTTCCTGAGGCACTCTCCCATTTTTCCAAAGTCAGCCCTCCTAAAGTCCAATACTCTTGTTTTTGTATGGCTTGACTCTATGACTGTGTTTTTCGTGAACCACAGTTTGGTGGTCACTTGTTCCCATATGGCTACCCACTTCTAAATCTGAGATACTTTCTCCATCCCTGTCTGACAGTACCAGGTCTAAGATTTCACCCTTCCGAGTGGGTTCCACCATTAGCTGTCTGAGGCATGCCCCCTGTAGGGCATCGAGGATAACCCTGCTTTTGGATGTGGCTGCAGCAAAGGTGCTCCAGTTAACAGCTGGCATATTCAGGCCCCCCATCAACCATATCTGCCCTTTTTCTGCCATTCTAAGGATGCCTTCTATCATTTCCTTGCCCATTTCCTCCCCCTGAGATAGGGGTCTGTATACAACCCCCATGCGGATTGTGGTGCCATTTCCTGTCTCCAGGGTGATCCACAGTGCCTCCTCTACTCCCTGTTTATCCTTTAGTTCCATTGCTTTGATCCCTTCCCTTACAGAGAACCCTCCTCCTCTTTACCCTTCCTGTCCCTCCTGTAGCTTTGTGTCCCTGGTATGTTGACATCCCAGTCATGGTTCTCTGTGTACCATGTTTCTGTGACTGCCATGATATCCAGGTGTCCCTCTTTCATCAAGGCCACTAGTTCAGGAAGCTTGTTACACAGACTATGGGTATTGGTACTCATTACCCTCCATTTTTTAATGGCTTTACCCCTTTTGGCCCCATCCTTGTCCTTACTGCCTTTGCCTTTTTCTGCATTTATCCCTGTCCTGCTCCCTATTGACTTCTCTACCTTGGTGTTTACCTCACTAACTACTGTGTTTTGTGGGGAGGCTGGGTTTTCTCTGCTCCTTTTCAGTGCCTCCACACTTGGCTAGTTTAAATGCTTGCCATTGAAGTATTTAAACCTATCACTAAGATTCTGGTTCCCTCCTGGACAGATGCAGACCATCACATCAGTATAGGACTGTATCCCTCCAGGTGGACCCCCAGTTCCCAGTGAAGCCAAAACCCTGAGCTCCGTATCAGTTTTTTCAGCCGTTCATTGAATCCCAATGTATGAAGTACCCTAGCATCACCCTTGCCATAAACAGGCAGCACCTCCGAGAAGGTTACCATACGTGCTACTTGTGTAAGGCCCCTCCTCAACTCTACAAACTCCTCTTGCGCTGATCTGATCCCATTCCCAGCCAGGTCATTTGTCCCTAGGTGGACCATGACATCAAGCTCCCCCCTCATACAGCTGCTCCCACGATCCTGAGGATTCACTCCCTGTCCCTCCAAGCCATGGCACCAGGCAGGCACCTTACCTCCCTCTGACCTTCCTCCCCCAGTTCTACCCCCCTAATGATTGAGTCCCCAACCTGGAGTTGTTTTCTTCCCCTGTGAGGTCCTGTGCCACCCTCCTTTGGGTCTCTTTTGTGGGGGTTCCCAGCATCCTCCTTGGTCTCCACTGCAGGTGCCTCCACGGAGGAACCACTCTCCACCAGAACAGTATATGAATTGTGGAGAGGTACAACTGGAGGGATGAGCCTCTGTTCCACCACCCTCTCTCTCCCTGAGCCCACCTTGGTCCAACTGCTCCTCTTTCATGGCAACCTCTGAGGTAGCAACGGTAGCCCTGGTGGTCCCTGGGTGGGGGAAGAGGTTTCACAAATCCTAGCCAGGTCAGCCTGGAGACGGGCAACCTCCTCCCTCAGACCAGAGAGGTGCCTGTAAATAAGGCAGCATCACAGCCTCCTGAATGTCTCCCAGAAGACTGGTGCTCCACAGCCATTGCACTGCACCACTCCCATCATATCTTAGTTTGTGGCCCCTCTCCTGTTGCTTTGTATGCTTACTCTCTCCTCCCTCTGTTTATTTTTCCACCTACTTTCCTACTGCCTATGTGCCCTTACAGCTCTCACCATTCCTGTTCTGGGACAGGAACTTCCTATATTCTTTGTTAGTCTCCCTCGTCCTTGCTCAGAGTCACATCTCCAGAAGCTAGGGGGAGAGGGAGAGCTACTCTTTTCCTTCAAGGATGACAAAACCTATGTGTCTCAGTGATCCTTACTGCCAAACAGCAAGTTCCTGTTGCCAGTCAAATCCAGTGCCTATAAAAGTAGAACTGGCTAAGGGTGGGAGGGTGGATGACAGAGAAGGAGGGCAATTAGTAAGAAAAGTTCTAACCTATTAGTCAGCTGCTCCTTGCTCTGAAAGCAAGATTCATGTCTGCCAAAAGCTAGAAGTAGGGAACTGTAATTGGAGACACCTGGTTTTCTACTCCTAAGCAACATCCCCAATTCACTTCTGCCCTCCTGACTTAGCAAACTCCCTTTCCCCAATACAGAAAAACACACTGACTTTCTTTTTGTTACCCTAAATAAGACCTCCCCATTCCTAATAAAGTATCTGTTTTCTCAATCCCAACAAGCACTAACTCCTGCTGAGATAGAAGTGTTCTATTAGTAAAAAAAGTTCAGCTGCTCCTTGCTCTGAAAGCAAGATTCCTGTCTGCCAAAAGCTAGCAGTAGGGAACTGTAATTGGAGACACCTGGTTTTCTACTCCTAAGCCACACTCACAATTAACTTCTCCCCACCTGACTTAGCAAACACCCTTTCCCCGACACAGAAAAATACACTGACTTTCTTTTTTTTTACACTAAATAAGACCCCCCACTTCTAATAAAGTATCTGTTTTCTTAATCCCAACAGGCACTGACTCCTGCTGAGATAGAAGTGTTCTATTAGTAAGAATAGTTCTAGCCTTTTAGTCAGCTGTTCCTTGCTCTGAAAGCAAGATTCCTGTCTGCCAAAAGCTAGCAGTAGGGAACTGTAATTGGAGACATCTGGTTTTCTACTCCTAAGACACACCTCCAATTAACTTCTGCCCTCCTGACTTAGCAAGCTTCCTTTCCCCAACACCGAAAAACACACTGACTTTCTTTTTTTTACCCTAAATGAGACCACCCACTTCTAATAAAGTATCTGTTTTCTTAATCTCAACAGGCACTGACTCCTGCTGAGACAGAGGTGTTCTATTAGTAAGAAAGGTTCTAGCCTTTTAGTCAGTGGCTCCTTGCTCTGAAAACAAGATTCCTGTCTGCCAAAAGCTAACAGTAGGGAACTGTAATTGGAGACACCTGGTTTTCTACTCCTAAGCCACAACTCCAATTAACTTCTCCCCTCCTGACTTAGCAAACTCCCTTCCCCAACACAGAAAAACACACTGACTTTCTTTTTTTTACCCTAAATGAGACCCCCACTTCTAATAAAGTATCTGTTTTCTTAACCCAAACAGGCACTGACTCTTGCTCAGATAGAAGTGTTCTACTAGTAAGAACATTTCTAGCCTTTTAGTCAGCTGCTCCTTGCTCTGAAAGCAAGATTCCTGTCTGCCAAAAGCTAGAAGTAGGGAATTGTAATTGGAGACACCTGGTTTACCCTAAACGAGACCACCCACTTCTAATAAAGTATTTGTTTTCTTAATCGCAACAGGCACTGACTCCTGCTGAGATAGAAGTGTTCTATTAGGGAGGCAGTATAGCGCAATAGTTTAAGGCTCTGAGCTGCAAATCTGGAGGCCTGAGTTTGAATCCCACAGCCCCCACTTGCATATACTGTGTGATCCTGAGCAAATCACTTAACTTCTCTGTGCTCCCAGGTTGCACCTGTAAAAAAGCTTTCAGCTTAGAGTGTCTCACCTGGTTAAACAATTGGAGAAAAAAAATTAGTAAGAAACATTCTAGACCTGAATCAACAAAGTCCAGGAGGGTAGCATCTTTCAGAAAAAGAGATGTGTAAGAACAAGGGGGCACAATTTAAAGTTAGAGGGGGCAGCTCAGTGGTAATGTGAGGAACTTCTTTTTCACGGACAGAGTGGTGGACACATGCAACCACCTTTCTGGAGAGGTTGTGAGGTCTAAAACAGTGGGGGAATTCAAACATGCATGGGACAGACATAAGGCAATTAAGTGGGGGGTTGCAGGAAGTAGGCTGTTAGTTAACTAGAATCTGCAGGTTATCCAATAGGTAGGGAAATGGGCAGACTGGGTGGGCCAAGTGGTCCTTATCTGCCATCAAAGTCTATGTTTCTATGTTTCTATTTTCTACTCCTAAGCCATGCCCCAATTAATTTCTTTCCTTCTGACTTAGCAAATTCCCTTTCCTCAACACAGAAAAACACACTGACTTTCTTTTTTTTCCTAAATGAGACCCCCCACTTCTAATAAAGTATCTGTTTTCTTAATCCCAACAGGCACTGACTCCTGCTGAGATAGAAGTGCTCCTATCACTAACCAGCCTGATTTCCCCCTTGTCTGGCAATCCATTTTCCCTCTCTTGGCCTGATCTGTCATTCTATCATGTTCAAAATCACCCTTTTTCTCCTCCCCCTCACAGGTACCCAAGCCTCCCTTCCTCCTCCCTTTTTTCCTTCTCCTCCACCCACTTTCTAGCTCTCCCCCTCCCCCTCATCCACCCTCCCTCCTCCTCCTCCTCCTGCATCCCTCACTCTCCCACTGTCCATGGCTTCCTGGCTGCTCCTCATTAGTTCCTCTTACCTTCACCTTGAAACACTGAAATCTTTTCTACCCCCAGCCCCCACCTCCTCTCCCCTTTGCCACAGTACCTAAACTCTCTTGCCACATAACTGCTGCTCCATCTATGTTAAGTTCCTTTTCTTGCTGCTTCTGTCAATGGCTTGGGATATTGAACTCAATCCCAGCCCTACGCACTTGTCTCCCCAAAGGGCTAAGAGTGGCTCACATAAATGTCCATAGCCTCCTCCTAAAAATAGATCTGCTGCAGTGTCTTATGGTTACCCTCCAGCCTGATGTGCTCATAATCTCTGATTCTTGGTTATCCCGAAGGATCCCAGATAATGATGCTTCCATCCCAGGGTACACTCTCGCCAGCAGGATTATGCTAGAAGGGGTGGTGGTATTGCAGACTACCTCTCTTCTACCATTCAATTCACTTCTATTCTCTCAATCACATCTCCCTCCACTTATAAACTTCTCCTCCTTAAACACTCTTTCACTCTCTCAGTCCCTATTTTTGTGGACAGAGTTTATTACTGCCCTGGTCCATACTCCTCATCTGTTGCTGAACTCTTTACCAATATCTCCACTCATGCCTCCACTGGGGAATTACTCATTCTTGGGGATTTTAATATAAATTGGCTCTCCTCCTTTCAAAATAATTTTCTTTCAGAACATTAAGACCCTTCAACTCACTCAAATGATCTCTGACCCAAACCAACACAATCATAAATCTACCAATCACTCCCTCCTGGACTGGGTACTTACCTTCCACTCCCACTGAATCTCTGATGCTGGTATCCTTCCTTACACCACCAGTGACCACCACATGGTCTACTGTGTGCGTAAAATCCACCATTCCAAGGTGCCCCCCCAAACTCCTCCAGATCTGGTCTTTCCAGTCATTGGTCCTCTCCTCCCTACATGCTGATTTTGTGGCTATTGACAGGTTGCCTATTTTGTCTGCCTCCAACATGAATTCTGCCCTCCAACATTTCTGTGCTAAATTAATTTCTATCTGGAATCAGCATGCCCCACTCAGATGAACCAGAGTCTGTGGTTCCCACCTCCCTTGGATCTTGGCTGAACTAATGGTCTGCCTATATGCAAGAGACATTACCTGGAAGACTCACAAGTCCTCTGGGTACCCTGCTGACTTAACCAGGTACTGAGCCCTTCGTAATGCCTGTACAAGAGCTACTAGGCTTGCTAAAGCTAAGTACTTTGCCTCCACCTTCCAGAGCAACCTTACCCACCCCTCCAAGTTCCGGAAGTTCATCCATGTCCTCTTCTCCCCCCCATCCTGTCCCCCTCCAGTCCTCAAGGTGGGTGACATTCCTATTTTTGACCCCCTCTCATTTGCTTCTGAATTCAACTCATTATTTATCTCTGGTGCCACCTCCCTTCTCTCCTCTTTCCCCTACCCCTCCTCCTATCACCTCTTCCCATCCTATCACCCCTACCCCCACTTTCTCCTTTACTCCTATCACTCCTGTTGCCTCCCTCAAGGCTCTCTTGGCTCTTAACCCTCTTAAGGGTAGGAGCCCCAACAGGCTTGACCCCAAACTCCTCCACTTCTCTTCCCCTGCCATTGCTCTACCTCATACCTCCCTTCTCAACCTCTCTTTATCCCTTCCCTCCATTCCCAGCTCCTGGAAACATGCTACTGTTATACCCCTCCCCAAAGGAGATGACACCTCCTCACCTGGCAACTACAGCTCTATCTCCCTTCTCCCTCATCTAGCCAAAATGCAAGAGCAACTTGTGTTGACCCAGCTCTCCTCCTTTCTTGATGCTTCCTCTTTCTTCACCCCTTTCCGGTCTGGCTTCCATAAATTCCAGTCCACCTCCTCCTCCCTCTTCAAGCTTACTGACTCCATTCTCTGAGGTATGGATCAGGGCATTATAGCCTCCTCCATCTTGGTCGACTTGGCCAAAGTCTTATACACTGTATCTCACCTCCTTCTCCTTGCCAAGCTCAATGCAGTGGGTCTCCCTGAATCCTCTACTAATTGGTTCCACTCCTACCTCATGGGTAGGTCTCAGTCTGTGTGAACTGATGATTCCATATCCCCTCCACTTCTCATCAACACTGGTGTCCCACAAGGCTCTGTCCTTGGCCCCACACTCTTTTTGGTCTTGATGAATGACCTTCCTGCTGTCTACTCTTCTGTGTCGATCCACATGCACATGGATGACACTGTTCTGTTTGCCTCTGGGTCCTCTCCCTCTGATCTGATGGCTAGGCTCCAGTGGGACTTCGATAGCATTCAACGCTGGTTCCATTCAAATCAGTTATCCCTCAACACCAAGAAAATGGTTTCAATTACCTTTGGCTCTAGGCAAAAGCTCTCTAGGCTTACCATCCTCCCCTCCTTCCACACCCTAGAAGTGTCCACCATCGATGATGTTACTTCATGTAAGTACCTCAGGGTTTGGCTTGACCATCAACTTGACTTTTCTTTGCAAGTGGATGCCATACACAACAAACTCCACCCCAGACTAGGAGTGTTATACAGGAATAGCAGTTGCATTCCTCTTCCCGCTCGCAGTGCAGTTGTCCAGAAGATGATCATTCCCAGCTCCTAAGACCACCCTAGCCAGACTGGACTCCCTTTTTCCCTCCTTCTGTCACTTTGCCCTGGACTGTCCACCCTGTACACACCATTGCTCCCTCTCTTCTTTCCTCAGCCCTTTCTTTCCTTAAAGCCAGATGCTTTACACATTGTGCCTCCTTTCTCTTCAAATATTGGCTTGGCTCTCTCACCCATACCTTACCTTGCTCCTGTCCTCCATTTACACTTCCACTTACTCGCTTCATAAGTCTGGCTTGTGCTCCCTCACTCTACCTTCCAGGAAATAGTCAGCTGGCCAGGCTGCTTTCTCCTATCGTTTTTCCCAAACTTTGGAATTCTCTCCCCCGGCTATCCACCCTGCCACTTCCCACTGCTCTCTATCCTCTCCTCTCTTCTCCACAACTTCACCCTGCACTCCTACAATTGCACTTGATACTATACCTTACTCTGCTCCCTTACCCCTACTTTCATCCACCAATTTCTCTCCTCCTCTCCTCACCTCCTCCAACTCTGTGCCTCCAGCCTTGGTTATAGTCTTTCTTTCCACCACTACCCTTCTCCTCTAATTCAAATTTCTTCTGACTGCCATTGAATTTGCACTCCCTACCTTCCACCTGTATAACTGCACTTTAAATCATGAACTATACGATAATCGGCTGGAATACATGTTTGGCCTTATTTTTTCTTTATGAACTTTTTATTTGTTCTGTTTTTATATAATGCTCAAATATGTTCTCCTGACTGACTACGTAATTGTTGCCTTGTATGTTCTCATGCCCTCCTTTATTCCCCTCCCCCCAGGATGCATCTGGAAATGAGCTTTTGTCAGCTCAGTATGTCTTTCCTGGTGAAACTTTTTAAATGAATAAATAAATAAAGATGGAAGGGTATATCTGAAATGTAGGATCCCTACACAGGAACTTAAATGTGGAAGGGCATCTTAACAGCAAGTATATATTATGAAACTAGGTCCTTTTGAAAGCCAGAGAATGAGAGAGAACTTCAGAATATGGATTAGACATGACCAACAACCCTGGGACAGAGGAAGTAACCTATGAGAATCCTATGCCAGATGTTTTGAAATTAATAGCTTGCTGTACCAGTGATTGTGTAGATTATTGGACAAACACAAGCAGCATAGCACAAAACTATAGTAAATACTGCATAGGCTCATTGCATGCATACTGCAATGTATTACAGCTGTGTTGCACTACTTGTGCCACGTGTTTATGATAGATTTAGGGTTTGTCACTTTGTTTGAGCTAGGGGACTCTTCCCCCCCACACCCTGTGTATTTTTTAGCATGGGAGTATAGGGGTGCAAAGCCCCCAACTCAAATAAAGTAAAAAAACAAATAACCAACAGAGCACACCCTAAGTGAAATATTTTTAGTGAGTGACTCACTGACTACAAGAAAACATCCTGATGAATAGAAAATCACTCAAATACTGCTTGCTGCTTTATTGGAGGTTTCAGAAATAAGTCGATCTCTGAATATTGGGCCTCCCTGGGGACATTTATGTATACCGACTGGGTTGAGGTTAGATGAACTGGAACCAGGGAAGTATCTAAGGACTTGGGAAGCAAGAGAAGAAATGGAGAAAAATGGAGCAGTGGTAAGGTCAGCCACATTGTGGATTATTGGGCTGCCCTTAGAGATCTGAACTAAGTGTAGAAGAGCCCCGTGGAGATTCTATCTGCTGGAGGTGGAAAATTGATCTTTTGCCTGCATTGGACTACCTGGAGGTGGGTGCCATGTCCCAAGGTTTTCCAGTGGAGCTAGAGAGTGCCAACCAAAGGGTGGACACTGGATTTCTCCATTGAGCCTCCTTGGTCTACCTGCCTAGGCCGGGTGGATCAGGGGGCTTAGGTGGGAATACCTTGTAGAGTGTGGTGCCTGCATTGGGGGGTATCTGGGCCTAGTGTTGTATTCATGGCAGAGGATCTATTTCCCAGAGTAATTCCTCAGTGGACAGTCATGGAAGAGGATCACTGTTCCATGAGTCTTGTTTTCTTTGCCCTCTGAAGATAATTGTGGCAACATTTCAACATACAGTTTGTGTGACTTATAGATGTTGTCATGCCTTGGGGATTGCAAGGAGGCATTGGGGGGAACTCAGGAGGGGTAGAGGAGTGGGGGGGTGAATTGGGGTGGTGGGGACAAGGAGACACCCTGGGGAAAAATGGGCCCAAGATAGGGGTCCACCGAGCCTGATGCCCATACCCAAGGGCTCCACTTGTAGTGGGCAGGTGCCCAGTCAACCTCGCTTACTCATCCAGCCTGGCTGGTGTTATGCAATGAAAGGTCAATTTGTAACAAGACTGCAGTGATTGTGGATCTTGTTGGATCATCTGATCTGGCTTGCATCACTGAGACCTGGCCAGATAAAAATGCCGGTCCCATTTTGGAGTCAACTGTTTTGACCGAGTACTCGGTGATACACCACCCGAGGTTGGATCATAGGGGTGGGGGGTTGCCATCTGTTTTAAGAGGGAGCTGGGCCTGGTAGAAGTGCCAGTTGGGGCCACTAGATCCTTTGAATGTATCGTGGGTGCAGGTGTGGGCTGTAGGATACTTCTCATTTATCATCCACCCGGGAATGAGAAGGAGTTCCTGCAGGAGGTCATAGACTTCATTGTTGAGATGGTATTGGAGACCCCCAGGTGGTTGGTACTGGGGGACTTCAATGCCTGGGTCAACGATGAACTCTCACAATTTGGAAAGGACTTCCTCCAATTGATAATGTCATTGGGGCTTCCACAGGTAATTACCTCTGTGACCCACATACAAGATCATTCACTGGATCTGATGCTCCTGCTGGAGATGGAGATCTCTGATGTGATTGTGGAACCCATTGGATGGTCCGATCACCACACTATTGGGTTCAGCTTTGTGGCCCCCCCCCAAATAGACCTGACCCTATGGAGATGGTCCGGTACCTCCCATTATGGGGAGTAACCCCAGTTGGCCTGATGGTGGTTCTGCATTTATTGGGTAGTGCGAGTGTTAACAATGATCCAGACAGCCTACTACAAGCCTATAATAAGGCAGTGGAGGAGGCTCTGGATATCATTGCTCTGGTCTGTGTTTGCCCGCTCACCATGCGGCCTTGGTCCCCATGGGTTGATGGGACCTTGAGGGAGCAGAGGAGAGTGGGTAGAAGACTGCTGCATTGCTGGCAGAAATCGGGACTGAATGGGGACAAACTTAGATTGGTATCCCATTATAAGGAATCTCAATCTGTGATCTCCCATAAGAAGGCAGAATTCCTGTCCAGGGAGATTGCAACTGAGTGAAATAGACCAGCCCAGCTCTTCTGTACTGTGGACAGGTTGTGCAGTCCAGCCTGTCTTCAGAATCAGAGAGCCTTTTCACAAGAGAAGTGTGAGAAGTTTAATCAATTTTTCACTGATAAGACTGTAACCATCAGGTCAAAGATCAGTGCAGCCCACTCAGATGGGCGGAGTGGTGATCGGTGTGAGTGCACTAGCACCCAGTTTGTCTGGTCAGACTTTGTCCGGTTGGCGATCAAGGATGTCATGAAGTTGGTCCAGGTCTTGTGACCAACTTACTGTAGTCTGGATCCAGGTCTGATGCGCCTCCTTGTGGTTTGTGTGGAGACAGCAGGACCAGTCCTGGCTGAGATAGTCAGGTGTTACTTAGAGACCAGGGTGTTTCTGGACACCCTGAAGGAGGCGGTGGTTCACCCCATCCTGAAAAAGCCCTCTCTGGACCTGGACTATCTTGTAAACTACAGGCCAGTCTCTAACCTGCCTTTTGTAGGTAAGGTTATTGAGAAAGCAGTTGTGTTACAGCTTGAGGACCATCTGACCACTCATGACATCTATGATCCTCTCCAGTCTGATTTCAGGAATAGACATAGTACTGAGACAGCGTTGATCCGGGTACTTAATGATCTCCTGATAGCGAGGGACAGGAGGACCCGTACCATCTTGATCCTCATTGATCTCTCTGCAGCATTTGACACTGTGAATCATGGGGTGTTGCTGGAGTGCCTGCAGCTTTTCTGTGGACTAAGTGGCACAGTTCTCAGATGGTTCCATTCATTCTTCACTGGCAGGACTCAGAGAGTGGAGTCCAGGGTGTTTTCCTCTGCTCCTGTCTCCCTGTCATGTGGGGTACCACAGGGCTCTGTGCTTTCTCCCATGTTGTTCATGGTATATATGCAGCCATTGGGAGACATTATTAGGCAGTACAGGTTGAGTTTTCACTGTTACGCAGATGATACTCAACTGTACCTGTCCTTTGTGCCTGGACAAGATGATGCTGTTACAGTATTTAACTGTCTCACTGAGATCCAGGAGTGGATGAGTGCCAGCTGGCTTAGGCTAAATCCAGATAAGACTGAGGTGTTGGTTGTGGACTCAGGTCATTGGGTGGAGGGATCCTTGGAGGGTCAGCCATCTGGGCTTTGGCTAGGGGGGCAGTCAGCTGAGGACCTCTGACCAGGTGCGAAATCTGGGTGTCATGCTTGATAGTGGACTGACACTTAAGACACATGTGTTGGCCATTGTCAAGTCCTCTTTTTATTATCTGAGGAATGTCACCCGGATAAAGCACCTGGTCCACCTGATGACCTTCCTACACTGGTCCATGCCTTGGTGACCTTGCACCTTGATTACTGCAATGTCCTATACCTAGGGCTACCAGGGTGGACCTTTGTTGCCTACAGCTGGTGCAGAATGCAGCTGCCAGGCTATTGACAGGTTTATGTAGATCTGACCATGTCACTCCTTTGCACCACACTCTGCACTGGCTGCTGGTGTGGTGGAGTATCACCTTCAAGGTCGGATTACTGACCTATGAGGCCCTACATGGACAGGGACCGTGGTACCTGCAAGAGTTCCTTTGCTCCTATCACCCCCTTTGTCTTCTCTGCTTTGCCAATGAGGGATTGCTAGAGATTCCAAAGATCCATTTGACAGCATCGGGAGTTAAGTCATTTTTTTTTGTGGCTCCGACCCTGTGGAATTCTCTACCTCATCAGATAAGGGATTGCTTGTCCATTGAGGCCTTTAAATCTGCCCTGAAAACTCATTTTTTTGAGCTAGCATATGCTGGGACTTATATTATTGTTTTGTTTTAAAGTATCCTGCTATATGTTTTTTTTTTTTTTTTTAAACTTTAACAGTGTTGATGATATTTGGTTTTAAATTTTGTAAAATGCTATGATCTATGTTGGAATAGCATTGGAAAAATAAAGTTTGGTTTGGTTTTTGGTTTTGGTTAGGTTTTTATAGTGGAAGCAGATAATATACTTGTCAGTCAAGTCAACCATTGACTTCTAATTACATGGGATCAGCAGCTGCAGTTTAGTGGACAGGGGTGGAGCACCCTGATTCAACCCACTCTGATTGTGTTATTCACTACTGTACATTAGTTGATTCAGGTAACATTGACCTATGAATGCATGAGGGGAGCACCATCAGTTTGAAGGGGCAGAGACCCTCGATTCAACCTACTCTGACTGTCTTGTGTGCTGTACTGTTCTATACCATATATTAATATGTATAGTGTATTGTGTTTCTTACAGGATAAGAATGTTATCTTGTGCAGTTCTGAGCAAAAGCACAGTGAAGCAAAGCAGCGAATGTGTCATCCCGAAACAGCACAATATATTCTTGTCCTGTAAGAGACACAGTACACTATACGTATTAATATATTATGAAGCAGTCTAACTGCCCCAATGAAAAAATAGTCAGAGACTGTGATTACGGTGAATTTAGTTTCTTTTGGTTTTTTGCTCCTCCCTCTACTTGCACTAGTAAAATGGCAGGTTCTGCCCCACAAACTCCAGGATGTGCTAACACCACTTACACCACGGGTATCAGTGGAGGGCTATGCAGAGAGGATGGAGTGGGTTAACACTTATAAAAGTTTAAGTTGTTTTTAAATGATTTGATGCTGCAATTACTCCCTGTCACAGTTCAAGCCATAGTGTTTCTGACAGAAAGCAATCTCAGAAGAAAGCATCAGTGTGGCTGAAATCAGCTGACTTGAGCAGCTTGACGCCCTGGCTGTACACTAAATAATAGATACAGTACAGCAGTGCTCTGATTGGCTGAGGCAGTTGCACTGCTTTATTATGTGAAGGAAAGTGAAGCATGCTTGACATCAGTTTCTGTATACAGTATAGTACAAGTCTGCATGGTGACTCTTCTGGGCGGTGATAAACTGCAGCTGCTCCCTGGTATTCAGTAATCTTTTGAAAAAGGATAGGAATTAATTACAAAGAAAAAAGCCTATGCTAAGTTAGGGTATGGGTTCTTCATAACATTATGCAAATACACCAGTATCATGGTGACTGCGTAATGTGGTGTTCCTAAGGTTTATACTATTGCAGTGTTTCTCAGATGGTGAGGCCAACCTCACAAGAGATATCTTGAGCTGTTTCAAGGGATTATGAATGTTCCAGTTACCAAAACTTTGAGGTCTTTTATGTGACCAGATTAGGCTGACTTTATACAATCACAGTTAGACACTAGATCTGGTGGAATACCCGGACTAAGATGGCCTTCAGGATGTCAGGCAAAATGGGTTTGTGGCAGGTAGATCATGTCATACAAACCTGATTACATTCTTTAACTGGGTGACTAGGGAATTAGACAGTGGACATCCAATAGATCTCTACTTTGACTTCAGCAAGGCCTTTGATTCAATGCCACATAACTGCCTGCTAAAGAAGTTGAAGGATCTCGGTGCTGCAAAGTGCATTGTAAGGTGGATAGGTAACTGGTTGAAGGACAGGAAACAGAGTAGTCATCAATGGGGAGAAATCAGAGGAAGGGGACATCACTAGTGGTGTACCACAGGGCTCTGTCCTGGGTCCGGTACTGTTTAACGTGTTCATCAGTGACATTGGGGTTGATATTAAGGGTGAGATAGCCCTTTTTGCAGATGATACAAAGCTAGGTGGGAGGGTAGACAGAGAGGATGCAATTAAGAACCTTTAAAAAGATCTTCAGAGGCTAGAGAAATGTGCTAGCATCTGGCAGATAAAATTTAATGCCAAGAAATATAAAGTGATACACCTGGGTAAAAGGAACACTAGAACTGCATGTTGGCTAAATGGAATCAGACTCATTATTTTTCAGGAAGAGAGGATGCCTGGGTGTCATCATCTGTGGCACACTGAAGCAGGCCAGAGAGTGCACCACAGCTTACAGTAAGACCAGCAAAATGTTGGGATGCACTGGGAGGAGATTTGACAGCAGGAGTAGGGATGTAATTCTACCACTGTATAGATCACTGGTGAGGCCTCATCTGAAGTACTATGTCCAGTTTTGGAGCCCTCACCTAAAGAAGGACATAAACAGACTGGAGACAGTGCAGAGGAGAGTGACAAGAATGATCCAGTTCCTACAAGAACTTTCATATGAGGGATGCTTAGAGGAACTGAACATGTTCTCACTGAAGACTAGGAAGGAGAGGGGGGATATGATCTAGTCCTTCAAGTTCCTGAAAGGAATAAACAGGGTACCCTACTCCAAACAGTTCAACCGAATTCCAAGTTCCAATACTAGAGGACACGAATGGAAGCTGGGGGGAGGGGGATCTTCAAAAAAAAACTCAGAAAACACTACTTCTCAGAAAGGGTATTGGAGCCTTGGAATAGGCTGCCTGCTGATTTGGTAGGGGTGAAAATGGTGACAGCATTCAAATTGGGCTGGTATAAATGGAACACCGGATTTAAAACCAAGGGGAAAGATCATGATGGCTTTCAGGGGTGTGGGGGGGTAGGTTAGGTCTTAGGATCATAAATGTTCATGGGAAATTCTGGGAAGACTTGATGGACCCTTGGGTCTCCCTCTGCCATCAACTTTCTATGTTTCCAAAAGTCCATTGGCTGTCTGGGTGAAAAGAGCAGGCCCACCTCTACAAATTGCATAATGACATCTTTCATGGAGATATGAAGATACTTTCGTCCCAATAAACTTAAAGGCATTTTACATTGTTCTTGGTATTTTGTGTAAAATATAGTAAATATTAATATTTATACTACACAGAGAGGCCCAAGATTGTTTTCCATAGTTTAGGAATTGCTCAGTTTGACAAATGAGAACTAATTTATTGCCTTAAGCAGCAGGTGTAAGTATAACTTAAAGAGCAAATCTGCACCTCAGCATGTATACTTTTATAAATATGATGGTTCAGCAATTACAATTCATTTTAAGTTTAACTAAATATCCATGAGCCTAGCAAGGCTCCTGATTGGCTACTGGATAGGTCATTAACATCTTAGAAATTACCAATCCAGCTGCCAACTGACGCTGTGTAGAATGCAATGTCTTAAGCGTAAGATGTACTCATGCCCCACAGCTCGTGCCCTACTGCTAAGATTTTATTTATTTATTTATTTATTTATTTATTTAATCTAGGATTACAAGTACCTTTGAGCCAAGGCTCTTTTACAAAGGTTCCACGTCAGGGATAAACAAACAACAAGGAAACAACATTGAGTTAACAGTAAAGCAATTCGTGTACTGCAGTGCTATTGTCTGTCTCAAGAGAGGAGAGAGGGAGAGTGGGGAGATGCAGCCAGAGGCATTTGTCGAGTAAAGTTGGAAGGACAGATTGAGGAGAAGAGGGGGAAGGGTAAGGGGGAGGAATAAGTGTGGCAATAGGGACATACAGAGACTAAAAAGGCGGTAAGAAGGCCTGGGTTTTTATGTTGTCACCTCAGGAGTCTAGGGGAAGCAGACTGGTTAGCTAGCCAGAGGGCTTAGCAGTAGGCTACAACTGTGTAGGTCATGAGCTAGGTGAGGCAGTCACAGGAGCTAGAGGCAACGAGATGAGCCTGGAGCCTGGATTTAAACAGACCTAAAGTAGTAGCTGAGACGATGGTGTCACTGAGATCATTCAGCCATAGAGGAGCCCTGTAGGTGAAGGAGCATTGTCCCTGAGTAGTACAACAGTGAGGGACTTGTAGATTCTGGGTTATTGAACTCCTGGTGATCCGCTGGTTAGTGTTTTGTTGTAATAAGGCAGAAACACCAGGAGGAGTCAGGCCAAGGTTGATTTTTTTCACCATGACACAGGTGACATACTTTATCCTGTTGGGAAGTTGGAGCCAACCAGTTTGTGCATAGAGGGAACAGGTGTGGGTGAGGTGGTGGGCATCAGTTGTGAGTCGGCATGCTTTGTTTAGGGCAATTGTTATATGACAGAGGATGGATGTTGAGGCAGAACCATAGATAATGAGGCCATACTCAATGATTGACACCACCAAGCTCTGAACGGCAATCTTCAGGGCCTCTGGAGTGAGATGTTGCCTGTGCTTGAAGAGCAGTCCAAGGTGTGTATTGGCAGCTTTGGACACGCTGTCGATGTGAGCTGAGTAGGAGAGCTTGGGGTAGAGCAAAATACCTAGATATTTGAAGAAGGATACTTGTTCAAGGACAGATCCCTGTTTGGTGGAGATGGCGAAGGGGTGATGCCGGTGACGGTTATGAGAACTACAGAACAGCAGGGTCTTGGTTTTCTTGTGATTTAGGACCAGTTTATGATTGGAGAACCAAGTTTCAATGGCATTGAATCCAAGCTGTTGGCTGAGTTGGAGTGGAACAGGGTCCTGATGCGAGGAGAAAACAACAGCATCATCCGTGTACAGGATGATTTGTTCTGAGTTGGATTGAGGTAGGGAGTTTAGAAACAGGCTAAACAGGAGTGGGCCCAGTATAGACCCCTGGGGGACTCCAGAGCATACAGGCAAGGTATGTGACAGAGCATTGGCAATTTTTACTCTTTGAGAGTGGTTTTCAAGGTAGCTTCTGAACCAGAGGGCTGAGTCAGGTGCAAGGCCGGTAATGAGCAGCTGGTCAAACAGTAGCTGATGATGGACCGTGTCTAATGCTTTCGATAGGTTGATGAAAACAGCCCCTGTGAGAAGTCCTTTATCAAGGGAGCAGTGCACTTTGCCAGTAAATTCAAGTAGGGCAGTGGTGGTACTATGCCTTTTTCTAAAACCATGCTGCTGAGGGCACAGTATGTTGTAGTTGTCCAAGTAATCGGTGAACTGGTCTGCAACAATATGCTCAAGGGCCTTGGAGAGTGGTGGTAATATGGAGTTCGGGCGATAGTTTGCGTGGCTGATCTTGTCCTCATTTTTGTGGACAGGGGTCACTGTGGCAGTTTTCCAGATTTCTGGGAATGTACTGCTGTTGAGGGAGAGGTTAAGAATTTTAGTGAGGAGACGAAGGACCTCATCAAGTGAAAGTGATAGCAGCTTAAGGTCTAGAGTGTCACTGCTGGTTCTAGATTTAGAGATGGCCGAGGCAATGTGGTGGTAAGCTTCACTTATCTTAATCTCCCTGAAGTAGAAGCGTGGTTGGTTGGGTAAAGCGCAGGGAGTGCTTGAGGGGGTGTCATTAGCCAGGCAAAAATCAGGCAGAAGAACAGAGCTAATTTCGGTAAAAGCCATGTTGAAGGTGTTAGCAATGACCACAGGATCAAGGGTAGTGGACCCATCTACAATTAGCATTGCAGGAGGGGACTTTGATTGTTTCCCAGTGATGTCCTTGATATTGTCCCAGAAGGCATGGCCATTTCCCCAGGTGTTGGTGAGGGCATCCTTATAATATAAACGTTTTGTGAGATGAATGGATTTGGTGCAGGCATTCCGGTCATGTTTGTATTTTTGGATGTCAGATTGTTTGCCTGTGGCTTTAGCCACCGCCCATAGATGGTCCCTAGATTTCAGCTGTGACAGGAGATCCGCAGTTACCCAAGGGTTACAGAGGGCTTTTGTTTTCCATTTTTTAGCAGGAGCAAAGAGGTCACAGGCCTTGTTGAAGGTGGTAATGAAGTAATCGAGGGCTATGTTAACATACGACGCAGTGTAAATAGGTAACCAGTCTTGAAGGGATAGGTGCTGTTTGAGATGGGTAAGTTTCCCATGTGGGAGGACTCTGCTGGTTATTTTATTTATTTTTATTTAGTTTTTGTTAACCGGGTAGGTGCACTAGCCATAAAATGACTATTTTCAGGCACGACCGGAGAGTACAACAAAAGGAGAACAGTTGAACAACAGCAACATGGATACAATAATACAAATAGAGGAACAGTACAGCAGTGCTACAAAAATACAAGGGGTAGAAACAACAAAAAATAATGGCAAGCATTATACAGATAATGGCAGTAAGATATATAATAAGTGCAGAATAATTAAGGGGGTGGTTTTTGAAATTTATTGGACCATTCACATAAAATTGGGGAGTGGTCACTGAGAGAGTCCGGAAGAATGGAGGGGCTGGAGATCCTGGAAGGGTGGTTGGTGAGAACCCAGTCCAGCAGGATGCTGGTGCCAGTTTTGTAATTAATCCTAGTTGGTGAAGTAACCAGTTGTGAGAGGTTGGCAGCTGCAATGGCATCCTTATGAGTGCAGACATCAGATGCGAGCCAGTTAATATTAAAGTCGCCAAGAAGGATGAGTTCAGAGCCAGGGGGTTGTGAGCTGACAAAGTTAAGGACTTCTTTGATGCCAGGATCTTGTTCCCGAGGTGGAATATAAACAGCTACGATGGTAAGAGCTTTTTGATTGGGACCAAGTAGAAGTTTTATGGGTAGGAGCTGGGCAGAGGAGCCAGTCATGGGAGTTGACAGAGGGTGTCCCAAGAGAGTATCCTTAATGTAGATAGAGTAGCCACCTCTCCTTTTGGAGATACGGTCCAGTGTGAAAATATTGTAGCCCAGTAGGGTGATTGCCAGATCCGGGACTTTAGGTGTCAGCCATGTTTTGACAATTGCAAGGATGTCCAGATTATGTTGGCTGGTGAAGGCTTGTAGTGCATCAATCTTTGGCAGTAGGCTGCAGATGTTAAGGGTTGTGATGGTAAGAGTTCCTGCATTTTTCAAGTGGCTGGGACAGACAGGGCCAGGGTTCGGGTGGCCGTTTCCTGATATCAGTAGGAGAAGTAGGAGAAGCTTCAATGACAAGAGGCGCAAGTCCAGTAGCATAGACTTGTGTTTCTTTTTATTTTATGGGCAGAAGGTGGATTCCATATGGCAGCCCCGATGGTATGCAATGTGGTACAGTAGGGATAGGTTGGCATAGAGACCAACCAAGGTGCTGTTATGAAGCAGCCAGGTATTGTTGAGTGGCGGTGCATGTGTAGGATTGTGCAAGTGGTGAAGTGTACCCAGGGTGCAGCTGGTAGTGACATGGTAGATTGTGGGTAAAGGGCGGGGGTGGCATGGGCCTGGAAGAGAGAAATAGGGAGGGAGGTCAAGGAGGGAGAGGAGGGGAAGGACTAGGTGGGGGAGGGCGCACAGTCCAGAGTGGAGCAGGAAAGACAGGAGAGGTAGTGAAAGGGAGCTGAGAGTGAGTAGAAACAGCAAGGATGGGGTATGCAGCAGTTAGGGAGATGGAGTAGTAACGGCTAAGACTGGGCCGTAAGCCAACAGGAGAGACCAGCGGTTGAGTATGGGAGGAGAGAGAGAGAAGGTAGTGAGGAGATAGTACAGCAAAAAAGAAGAAGAAAAAAAAGTTAGGCTGGAGTTGGCAGGGTGAGGGGGACAAAGGGGGCCAATGGAAAGAGGGAGGGTGGAGCAAAGGTGTATTTAAAGGAGGCCTGGGAGGGGCTAAAAAACCTGTAAAAGTGAAAGTTGTTATTGTGATTAGACTTATAATTACAATAACAACTTCAAGGCCAATCATTTCATTGGATTAAGACTGGCTAGAGTGAGGTGTCCCTCTACAATGCCTCAAGCCACCCATCACCCAACTGGTCATTATCCCTCAGAAATAACAGGCTTCTTGGTCATTTAGCTTATTTAGAAAATACCTTTTTTCATTTTCAATGACTGTTTCTGTGGTTTACAGCATATCTTGATAGTCTATCCAAAAAGTCAATGTTAACAGTATTGTCCTTGTGACAACCCACTCTCTTTTGGCTGTAACTGCCTTTAGAGAGTCGTCTGTTTCCTTGTTTCTCAGTTGCCACCAGCTTGGTTGCCCAGGACTTCACTTCTCCCTGCACAAGGCTGGAAAGTCCACCACGTTAACTTGGGTAGTATGCTCTTCTGATGATGAGTTTTCCCTTAGCCAGAGAAAATAAATCACTAGCTTGCAATTAAGACACAGTCACAAATGTTAGGTAAATAAAAGATTTTACTATAGGAGTCAAAGTGCAACTCCAGGATATCAATAGTACAAATGAGAGGAAAACACTTCTACGGGAAAAGTTCTTCCTAAACTGACAGAAAAACAGAAATCTAAGCTATTTGTCCCCCTACACAAACCTTTGCTGAAGGCAGGCTCTGTTTATCTTCATGGATGGTATCAGGCAAAAGCCCCACTGGAGAGGAATGCTCTACATTTATAGCCCACATCTGAAACTCTGTGATAAGGTAATTCCTTTCAATTAACCAACCATTTTAACTTCTGTACAAGTTTGAGTTCTCTTGCCTGCAATCATATTAAAAACCTATAGATGTCCAATAAGATCTATTTAACAACCAGTTTGTATTTGAATGGTCGAATCCTGTCCAAAATCTGTGTGTGGGGATGTCTACCCCCTTTGGTATCCTGAGATGTGTTACCTTCTACACTGTCACGAGAGATGGCCTGCTAGTGATGTAGAATCCCAGTGTTTTTCCCTTTGTTGTTAGAAAGATCAGAAAAACTCTCAGTGAGATGCAGAAGGCCAAAAAAATAGTCTTAGTAAATCATAACTATTAACTACTTTCTTCCCATTTCTATCACCCCACTCCAAGAGATGAAGGCATGTCCTTTGGGCCATCCCTAGAGACACGACCATTCATGCAGCTTTTGGAAGTGCCCAAAGTATTCAGCCCTGCTGTTAGACCTGCCTAGACAGCCCATCTGCATTGGTATTTTGTTATAGGCCTGAAGTACCAAGCGCAAGAGCAGTAGTTTTCCATTTTGCCCACTTGACCTATGAAGTCAGATCATGGGGTTATGATCTGTGACCATAGTAAATTCTCACTCGTACAGGTAAGGCTGCAGTTTCTGAAGGGCCCATGCTATCCCCAAGCACTCCTTCTCTGTTGTGGCATGGATCTCCTCCCAGGGTAGCAACCTCCAGCTCAGATGCACTACAGGAAGCTCCTCCCTCTGCAGCGTAACCTGGCTCAGCACGGCTCCCAGCTCATGGTCTGAAGCATCCTCATGGACAATAAACTTCAGACTGTAATAGGGGCTAGCTAGCATGGCTGGCACACTTAAGGCCTTCTTGAGTTCCTGAAAAGCAGACTCACAGTCCTCTGTCCACTTAACCTTCTCTGGTTTTCTCTTTTTTGCTAGGTCTGTGAGGGGTGTGGCCATATCACTGTTGTGAGGAACAAACCTCCTGTAGTACCCTGCGGTCCCCAGAAATGCCCTAACTTGTTTCTTAGTGGTAGGTGTAGACCAAGCCAGGATGGCATCAACCTTGGCAGGCTCTGGACGAATGTGTCCACTGCCCACCTGGTGCACAAGGTAGGACACTTCTGTCATACCTATCTGGCACTTTTCCACCTTGACTGTTAGCCCTGTGGCTTTTAGCCTTCGGAACACCTCCTGCACATGCTGGATGTGCTCCTTCCAGGTCTGGCTGTGTATGGTTATGTTATCCATATAGGCCAGTGCACAATCACCTACCCTAGACAGAATGCAATCCACCAGCCATTGAAAGGTTGCAGGTGCATTCTTCATTCCAAATGGCATTGTCTTGAATTAGTATAAGCCAATGGGGTGATGAAAACTGATCTATCCCTGGCTGCAGGGCTCAGAGGTACCTGCCAGTAGCCCTTTGTTAAGTCTATTGTGGTCAGATACTTGGTTCCCCCCAGTTGCTCCAGGGTCTCATCTGTTCTGGGCATGGGGTAGGTGTCTGACTCAGTGCAGCTGTTGAGTTTCTGGTAGTCAACACAGAACCACATGGTGCCATCTTTTTTATGGATCAAGACCACAGGTGAGGCCCAGGGGCTACTAGACTCTTGGATCATTCTAAGTTCTATCATCTCATGGAGCTCCTCTTTTATGGTCTGCTTGACCTGCTCTGGTATCCTGTAGGGAGACTGTCTCAGTGGCACCTGGGCCCCAGTATCCACATGGTGCTCAGCCAGTGCGGTGAACCCTGGTTTCCCTGTGAACATGTCCCCGAACTCTCTTAACACACCTTGAATCTACTGCTCCTGGACTGATGTTAGCTGGTTGGAGAGGGAAAGGCTGTCCTCAGAGGATCCTACCCGGGCCTCACTGAGGAGGTTCACCAGCAGATCATCCTCAGTTTCCCCTTCTGGGGCACTGCACACCATGAGGACCAATTCCTCCCTATTGTAGTAGGTCTTCATCATGTTAAAATGATACACCTTTCACTTGCACCTCCTACCAAGTAGCTCTATCAGATAGTTAACATCACTCACCTTTTGGATAATGGAGAATGGTCCCTCCCATGCTGTCTGCAGTTTATTCTGATGGACAGGAATGAGTACCATCACTCGCTGTCCAACTTCATATTCTTGGGCTCGGACCTCATGATCATACCAAACTTTCTGCTGCAGTTGTGCAGTGGCTAAGTGCTCCTGAGCAAGCCCCATGAGCTCCATAAGTTGGATCTTGAAGTTCAGGATGTACTGCACAACAGACTCCCCTTGGGAAGCATGGTCACCCCCATTCATCCTAAACTAAATCAAGGGGCCCCCTCACTCTATGGCCAAACAGGAGCTCAAATGGTGAGAACCCTGTGGACTCCTGTGAGACTTCCCTGTATGCAAACAGGAGATGGGGTAAACATTTGTCCAAATACCTCTTGAACTGGTCATTGAATGTCCTCAGCATGGTCTTAAGAGACTAATTAAATCACTCAACCAGATCATTAGTCTGAGGTGGTATGGGTAGATTCTGAGCTGCTTCACTCCACACTTCTCCCACAAACTACTCATTAGCTCAGACATGAATCTGGTGCCTTGGTTGGACAGTATCTCCTCTGGAAAATCCACCTGCTTAAATATATCCAACAGTGTGTCAGCCACCTTTTCCACCTCAATGGTCAATAAGGGCACTGCCTCTTGGTATCTTGTGGCATAATCCACTACCACAAGGATATATCGCTTGCCAGTGCTACTTGGGGTGCTAAGTGGCCTCAATATATCCATGGCTATCCCCTTGAAGGGTTCATCAATAATGGACAGGCACACCAAAGCCCCATTTTCCCTATCCTCTGGCATTGTGGACAAATCCAACAGTAATTTGCCACATCCTTGACAATACGAGGAGAGAAGAAATTGTTAGTTAGCCACTTTTTCATGTGCCTCACACCCAAGTGGCCTGAAAAAGGGATATCATAGGCCAGGGCCAAGAGCTGCTGGTGGTAAATCCTAGGGACTACCAGCTGCTGGAGTACCTCTCTATTTAGCTCCCCCTCTGGTGTACACTCCCGGTACAACAGCCCCTTCTCTCAGTACACTGACTCTGTACCTGCCTGCCTGGGAGCCTTAAGCCCTGTTAGCTGCTTCTCTCAGTTTCTGTAGGGTAGGATCAGTCAGTTGTGCAGTGCCAAGCTCCTCTCTTTTGACCCATCCCAACTCCCCATCAGAAGGAAGTCCTGTGACCTCCACTGTTTGTTACTGGGACTCAGGGCTGCTACTCCTAGCAAACCCTCCACCCACCCTAGCCACCTTCTAAGCTGCTGAAGGAGGGCTGGCACTGGTTGGGTTGCCCCCCCTTCACCCTCAGAAGTCTGCCCTTTTGACTGAATGTGAATAGTAACACACAGCAGAGATTTTCTGTGATCAAAAATAATTTCCTATGATCACACTCATAGGGAGATCAGGTACAACTCTCACCTTCTTTTCTCTGTGGCCACCCTCCCAACTCAGCAAGACCTGAGCCATCAGTATTTGGACCACTGGACCTGTGACTCCCCAAATCATGGAGTAATCTGCTCTGCCTTAATTGAATCCTGCCTCACCAGGGAGACATAAGCACCTGTATCCCTCAAACCTCGTGTTACTGCCCCATTAACTACAACAGGGTGAATATGTTCAGGGGAGACAAGTGGTACTGTAGACTGCGCACAACTGACTCACTGCTGGATGCTATTTTGTTCACCCACTCTCCCAGACTTTTGCCACTTAACCAGTTTCTGAGGGGGATCCATGACTGGTCATCGACAAGATTTTTGTCGAATAACCGTACAGCGAAACAATCATGTCGACCACATTTGTGGTTGGCATATGATTTCTCACTGAGAAACATGTTTTTCTTCAGGGGTCTTTGCCCCCTGAATCCGCCATGTGGGGGGCACTCCCCCACTAAATATAATCAACTCTGAGTCAGAGCTGATTAGGGAAGGGGGTGGAAGACCCCCGGAATACAGTGCCAGGGTCCAGCACTGACACTACAGTGACCTGGTGCTGTAGTCACTGTAGTGATAGTCACTGTGGGTGGTGTATACCTCTGAGGGCAGGTATACTTCAAATGCCCCATTTGATTGCAAATATGGCATTTTTTGGCCCCTGGCTCTTGGTTCATTTTAGAACCAGAGGGTTCTGCTTTGGGCTCAGGTGCAGGCTGGTTTACTTTAGGCTGCCCTCCTTGGGACCCCTTAAAACCATGTGCTGTCCCCCGCATGAAACTTATGCTGTGTGTATGTTCTGCTGGCCATGTTCAGGTCAGTGCTTGCTGCTTCCTCCTTTGAGGAGCCGCATGCCTTGCCTAGCAGCCATACACACAGGTCCTTAGTTACAATTTTAAGAAATTTTCCCCTCACCAACAAATCTTTGATTAGCTTCACAGTGTCTACTTTTGCCCCATCCACCCACCTGTCAAGGTAAGTACACAGTTGAACCTGCAATTCCACATAATTGTCTTCTGGACTTTTCTTTATCTCCCTAAATTTACTTCTGTAAGCTTCAGGAGTTAATTTAAAATGTTTTAATAACACCACCTTTACCTTATCATAATCAATGCAGTCTTCATTACTCATGTTGGCAAATGCCTGAAAAGCACATCCCATAAGTAAGAGTGTGAGATGAGTTGACCAGGAATCCTTATCTAATTGCAATTGCCCACACACACGCTCAAACATCCTTAAAATATGTCAAGATCATCTCCCTCTTTATACTGCAGAAACAATTTAGAATTAATATTGGCCTCATGGGGCAAACTCGCTTTACCATAACTTATGTTTTGCTGGTGCATTGTCATCATGTCTTTCTCATACTGTCATTCTTTTCCTTTGTCCTCCAGTCTTTTTGATTCTGGCAAAAACCAAAAAGTAGAGCACACACAAACCTCTTCAAAGAACAGGTCTCCAAGTAAAAAAATTATTTATTTCAAGCTTGAAAAAGCCAGTTCCCCGATGCATTTCTGATAAATCACATCCTTTATCAAAAGCTAAATAATCAATTAAAGCATGGCAGTTATATATACATTTTAAACAGCATCACCATGATGTCACACACCATCAGGAATTCTGATTGGTCAAATACAAGTGCTTCACTCCACATTCCCCATTCACATCAATCAATAAACAGTAAGTGCATATTATAAATACTTGTTGATCAATATAAGCAAGCTTAAAAATACATTGTTCAATAAAAACACCACTTTTTTATAAATATTTATAAGTAACCAAAATAGCTCAAATGGAAAAACAAAGGGAAAGGGGGAATGGAAGAAAAAGTAAGAGAACAGAGACAGATAAATGAATAAACTCCCCCCAAAATGGGGGGGGGATTAATTCACAGAAGGGTACTCAATACAATTAAGATATGAAGGGATCTGTACCTTTGCCTGACTCCCAATTGCCTGACACTCAATCACCCACCTCTAGAATCCCAACGCACTTGGAATTCCGTGGCACGTTTGACCAACTGCCATTATCCTGACAGCTGTTTAATTCAATTTCGATGGCAGCACCTCAGTTCCACTCTGATTCAGGAAACTGCATCGAACTGAGACCTGCGAGGGACAGCTTTAGCGATCCACTAATCTATGATCTTGCCTCACATGTTTTTTCATTATTACTCTGATTTTTCAGGTTGGGACTTTGCCTACACCAATCTTGTGCTCTGAGCTGTTCGGCCAGCATAGACTGTTTCAATTGACTGTACTAGCTTGTGCCCAACTAGCTTTATACTATGTTTATGTTTGCTGCTATATATACAGGCTGCCTTTTGTGGTCAACTTTTGGATTGTTGTACTACCCAATCGCAAACTCTACTATTCTTTATTATACTAAATGGGGTGGTTGGGTTGCCACCAATTAATATCGGAGTGCACAATGGACACATTATTATTATGTCTTTTAATTTTAGATTTAGTGCCACTATTTTTGAATTGGAATGGTTACTGTTTTGAGACAAATTTAATTTCTTTCATTTATCACTTTAGTGTTTACTTAATATCAGACTAATGTTTTTAGCTAGGTGGTCTATTATTTAACATTTTTGTCTTCAATAGATAAGAATTTGTATAATTCGGTAAGGTGGTATATGTCTATAGGTGGGCAGGAATAGGGAGAATGGGGTGGAACAATGCTGGCAACTGATGGCTTCATGAGTTGATATGGTGGGTGAGTTTACTGGGCTTTTTTTCTGGTGGGGGGTATTTCATTTCTGGGGACTATGGGGCTTTATTCCTTTGTTTCACCAATATCCGTCTGGAGGTTTTTGAGCTTCACAGGCAGCTTGCCATTTCAGTTTCTCCCAGGTACCCAACTATAGGCTGTTGGCTTTACTGTCAGAAACTTGGAGTCGGGCAGTTGAGATGCAGTATTACAATAGTTGGGTTGACGTACCTTTTGGGAAATTAGAGTCGGGCAGCTGAGCATCGGTGAATTGATAGTCGGGAAAACATACTAGACCTGATATGAATATATCTAGGGCTATTATTATATACAGGCCATAGTTTATAAGGTGCTACATACTTGTCATTTATACTAAGTGTTATAGTGACAATATAATCACATCCAAGTGTAATGTCTATTTCTAGGGCAGGAAACAAAAACAAATGAAGCAATCCCCTATTAAATTCAACTATCACACCAGAACAGGGCAGAATATCATTTCTTTTTTTGTCTCAAAAGCAGATTTAGTTCCCAAAGTTTAGACCAGGTTACTTGGAGGTATTCAAGTTAATAATCCAAAACACTTCTCTTATTAATACCATATTATTAAGGCTGCCACCCTTGGTCTAACATTTACTTTATCTATGCCCTGAAATGTGAACACATGTGCTTGTTTGTCTACAAGTCTCTCTATATGTGCAGCTGTGGCATAAGTCATATCATTTTTAGCTATGGTGCTCATGTGCTCACTAGCACTTCTAAACTTCTTTTGGTTTTCCCACTATAGAAGGAGCCACAGCTGCATGTTGCTTTATGTATTATGCCCTCACTGTCACACATACTCAGTTGTCTTACTTCATAACTCTGACCTGTACTCACACTGTTAAACTGTTTTCCTTCTTTAATGTGGCTACATGTGTTACATCTTTTACAGGCATAGCAACCTACAGCTGTTTTACTAAACCATGTGTTGACACTGTTTCTCCCATCCATAAAATGACTATGAGTGAGTTTATCACCTAAAGTTGGTGCCTTCCTAAATGCTATCTTTGGTGGGACAGAAGCAATATATTTCAATGCTGGATCACTATTAAGCATGCTCTAGTGGTTTCTAATAGTCCTTTCCACCTCTCCAGCATGTGTAGAGAAGGTGATAACAAAGTTAAAATGCTTCACTTTGATGTCCGCATCCCTGTCTCTGATGTATTGTCAGTAGTGTTTCTCTATCCTGTCGTGCCACATGTTCCCATCATGCTCTAATATCATCCATTCTGTAGCCTCTCTCAGTTAAATGGTTACTTAACTCCTTAGCACCTTTTTCAAAATTTTCTTGACTACCCCAATTCCTTCTCATCCTTAAGAATTGTCCTTTCGAGATATTTCTTATAGTATGTTGTGGGTGGCAACTACTTACCCTAAGCAAAGTGTTGCCATCTATTTCTTTCCTGTATAGATCTGTCTGGATTTTTCCTTCTTCCCCTTTATAGATTTTCAGATCCAGGAAATTAATCTCACTGTTTGATGCCTTATATGTAAATTTCACCTTACTATCTGTTTGTTCCAAATATTGTACACATGAATGCAATTCTGTGATGTTCCCTCTTCAAATGAAAAATAAATCATCAATGTATCATTTCCATTCCGTCACCTGTTCAAAAAAGGGGTTAATGCATTTTTCCAATACATACTTATTCTCCCATTCACCCATATAAATATTTGCAATACAGAGGGCACATGTGACCCCTATTGCAGTCCCCTTCACTTGCAAATAAAATTTATTACTGAAAAGAAATGTGTTATATTTTAAAACAAATTACAAGAGTTTCAACAAGAAATTGTAGAAGGAATTACACTTTCCCCTCTAGTGTATCAAGCATTGACTGCTGAATCAAGAGCCCCTTCATGTGGAATATTTGAATATAAAGCTTCCACATCCACTGTAGCTAACAAACAATCATCAAGTTTCAAATTCTCCGAAAGTCTTAGAATATCATTCGTATCTTGTAAATATGATGGCAGTCTATTCACAAAAGGCGCAGATGAAAATCTACAAACTGTGAAATACTTTCTGTCAGGGACCCTATTCCATTGACTATGGGGTGGCCCAGAGAGTTAGTCAGTGATTTGTGTACTTTTGGCAATAGATAAAATGTAGCTTTGATCGGTGTCTCACTTATCAGAAAGTCTCTTTCCTTTTTCGTTATTTCCCCCTTTCTGAATGTATCTTGTATACATTCATCCACTGCAAACTTAAAGTCAAAAGTAGGGTCACTCCCTAGTTTTTGATAGAAAGTCTTGTTATTTAATTGTCTCTTGACCTCCTGAACATAGTCTGTTTTATTCATCACCACCATGCTGCCGCCTTTATCTGCCCTTTTTATTATTAAGTCAGTTCGTCCCTGTAATGTCTCAACAGCAGGTCTTTCTTCTCTTGTCAGGTTGTTAAATTTAGATCTAGGGGGTCAAGAAACAGTTTGTCCAGATCATTTTCTATGAGCTGCTTAAAAACCCCAATAGCTGGATTCAGGGCCTGGCTAAATGTGGATGAGGTCTAAATTCTGAGATTTCCACATTAGATTCAGGTTCATTATTAGCCCCCATAGTACATTCAGTGTCTGTATATTTTTTCTTATGAAAGAAGGACTTAAGGCTCAAATTCCTACATGGCACATTAAGATGTACTGTTGTTTGGAATTTATTAATTGATGTGGTCAGGGCAAAGTTCAATCCCTTATTGAGAACATTCAGTGCAGCTGGAGAATGTTCAGTATCAGGAAGATTTATTACCTGAAAATCAGTCAATTCTGGAGTAACCATCTCATACCCCTCTGGTTCCTCCAATTCTGGCCATGTTGGTAGCGGCCCCTGCCTTGAGCTCTTGTTCCTCCTCCAGTCCCCCCATGCCCTCTTGTGTCTTCTGCATAATATTCTCTTTCTCTGTTCTGAAGCCTTGGGCTCCTTCATGGTGTATACAGGGGATATGTGTCTCACCATTCCTAGTGAAAATGGCACTGATTTTTAGGTTCCTCCACCTCTGATTTACTTGCACTGCTAAACTCAAAGGACATGTGTCTATCTCTTTTCACAATTCCCCTAGGATTCTTTTTCCATGTGTAGATTTGATCCAATTCAAGAGAATTTATATTGCATGTGAATTTCACCTGCTTCACTTCTCTGTAGCTACATTAAAGAAGGAAAACAGTTTAACAGTGTGAGAACAGGTCAGAGTGATGAAGTAAGACAACTGATTACATGTGATAGTGAGGGCATAATATATAAAGCAACATGCAGCTGTGGCTCCTTTTATATTGAGAAAACCAAAAGAAGTTTAAAAGTGCGAGTAAGTGAGCACATGAGAGCCTTAGCTAAAAAAGGTATGCCTTAAGCAACAGCTGCACATGTAGAGAGATTTGTAGATAAACAAGCACACATGATCACATTTCAGGGCATAGATAAAGTAAATGTTAGAATAAGGGGTGGCAATTTTAATGATCTGGTATTAATAAGAGAAGTGTTTTGGATTATTAACTTGAATGCCTCCAAGGAACCTGGTCTAAACTTTGGATTTGAACTAAAGCCGTTTTTGAGACAAAAAAATTAATCATATTCTGCCATTTTCTGATGTGATAGTTGAATTTAAAAGGGGACTGCTTCATTTGTTTTTGTTCCCTGCCCTAGAAATAGACATTACACCTGGATGTGATTATATTGTCATTATAACACTTAGTATAAATGATAAGTATGTAGCACATTATAAACTATGGCTTGTATATAATAACAAACCTAGATATATTCATATCTTAATTGTATTGAGTATCTTCCTGTGAATTAATCTCCCCCCTTCCCATTTTGTGGGAAGTTTATTCATTTGTCTATGTCTGTTCTCTTATTTTTTCTTTCATTCCCCCTTTCCCTTTGTTTTTGTTCTATGTTTGAGCTATTTCAGTTACTTATGAATATTTATAAAAAAAGTGGTGTTTTTATTCAACAATGCATTTTTAAGTTTGCTTATATTGATCAACAAGTATTTATAATATGCACTTATACTGATTGATGTGAATGAAGAATCTGGAGTGAAGCACTTGTGTTTGACCAATCAGAATTCCTGATGGTATGTGACATCATGGCGATGCTGTCCTCCTGCATACTCCTTGTGTGTTTTACTCTTTTTGATTCTGCTTCCAGTCTTTTTGCTTCTAGTTCCAGTTCCTGCTGGCAAATCTTTACCCTTTTCTGTGCCTCCAGTCTTCTCGTCTCTGCTTCCAGCCTTTTCGTCTTCTCTTCCTGCCTTTTCACCTCCATTTCCTTGTTTTACAGCAACATTTACAGTTGCAGGGTGTCAAACTGATTTGAGAAGTTTTCTACCCCAGATTCTGACTCACCACCAGGGACCTGCTGCTTCTGGTCATGTACCACCAGGGCAGCTATGAGGTCTGCCTTCTTTTTCTTTTCCTGACCCGCAAGCTGGACCCCCTTTTCTTGGCACTTGGCACAAAACTGTTGCACAGTAAGTGAGTCATACTCTGTGGAGTGCATTCTCTCAATCTACACTAAACTGTGCTGACTAGAAACAAACAAAAAATTGTAAACGTGCCCTCTTTTGTATATCCTTTTTCATGACTGCTAATGTAGAGTTTTCTACTAGCCAGCTTTGTCTCTCAGTGTGCTCAAAGGTTCACTGTGATCCCACCTCTGCCACCAAATTGTGACAACCTTTTTTGGCTGCAACTGCCTTTAGACAGTCATCTCTTTCCTTGTTTCTCTTCTGCCACCAACCTGGTGGCCCAGGACTTCACCTCTCCCTGCACAAGGCTAGGACGGTCACCACAGGTTAACTTGGGTATTATGCTCTTCTGGTGATGGATGCCAACAGAGTTTTCCCTTAGCCAGAGGAAATAAATCATTACCTTGCAATTGGGACACAGTCATGACTGTTAGGTGAATAAAAACATTTACTTTAGGAGTCAAGGTGCAACTCCAGGATATCAATAGTACAAATGAGAAGAAAACACTTCTACAGGAAAAATAAACAAATGGTTTTAAATAACAGGAGTTGGAGCTAAAAACACTGCAGACTGCTTTCATGTAACATAAAAAGGTACTCGCCTTCCTAAGCTGACAGAGAAACTCAAATCTAAGCTATCTGTCCCCTACACAAACCTTAGCTGAAGGCAGGCTTTGCTTATCTTCATGGATGGTATCAGGCAAAAGCCCCACTGGAGAGGAATGCTCTACATTTATAGCCAATATCTGAAACTCTGTGATTAGATAATTCCTTTGAATTAACCAACCATTTTAACTTCTGTACAAGTTTGAGTTCTCTTGCCTCCAATCATATTAAAAACCTATAGATGTCCAATAAGATCCATTTAACAACCAGTTTGCATTTGAATGATTAAATCCTGTGCACAATCTGTGTGTGGGGATGCTCACCTCCCTTTTGTCTCCTGAGATGTATTACCTACTACACTGTAGTGAGGGATGGCCTGCTAGTAATGTAGAATCCCAGTGTTTTTCTCTGTGTTGTTGGCAAGCTCAGGAAAACTCCTGATGAGATTCAGAAGACCAGAAAAATAGTTTTAGTAAATCCAAGCAATTAACTACTTTGTTCTCATTTCTGTCACAAGCCTCTCTCTAGTTAACATCACAGTACTTTTTATGACATCATGTTGCTCAGTAGACTATACTGTCTCAAACAATAATTGTGAGGTCAGCTGGGAAGAGTCAAATACATTCTGTAAAAAAATGGTGAAATAAGTACTGTATTATCTGTAATATTTAGTAGACAAGAAAGAAAGAAAGAAAAAGAAAGAAAGAAAGAAAGAAAGAAAGAAAGAAAGAAAGAAAGAAAGAAAGAAAATAAGTAGAGAACACTAAAGTTAAAAAATATAGTTGGTGACAATATAACACCCTTGTTTAGTAGTTTCTTCCCTTGCAGGTTCTGCTGCAGATATTGTGCATGAGTTTCCATCACTGTAAATAGCTGATGGCTTCTCAGTAAATTTAACCATTCTATTGGTGGTGTGCATCTGATTTTGGTTGGTGGTTCTGTCATATGGATTTGGAGGGCTTCTTTCACTTGTATCTCTTGTAGTTTTGCCATGATTTTCAAGTTTTTTTACAAGGGGTTAACAGCACAACTGTACATGAAAAAATTAAAGGACAATCCAAAATAACTTTGAAGAAAATTTTAAAACATGAGCCGAATATAACAACAGAGAAATTGTAATACTTACCACTTGGATCATTAAGACTAAGTTACCCACTTGTTCTGGTTTTAAACCAGCAATTCTAGAATGGATTCAATACTACTGTAATTGCAATGAGCTAAACCAGTTACTGTTTTATTGTTGTTTTAACTAATTTGTTATTGTAATGCTGTTATTCTGTTGAATGCTATTGTATTGTTAAAATGTTTGACATGTACGACCACTGTGAAAACAGACTCACACCTAGTGGTCCTGTACTGCTGAAATATAATAACAATTCAAATTCATAAGATGGTCCCTTTCAACTTGCACTCTGTTCCAGACTGCTCATAGGTCACTAAAGGTCACTCTAGAAAAAGCTAAAGTGTTAGTCGCCGTGAAAACTGATCATTTTAAGCAGGAGTAGGAAAATGCTGAGGCTTTGAAATTAAATATTCACAAGCAGAATGTCCAAGTGGCTCAGTTAGCAATACTCTCACCTGTGGACCACAGTTTGCCTTTCTCAATGAACCAGAATATAATGCAGCTGTTTATGGTTGTGTGTAGGATGCTGCAGTCTCATAATGACTGCCTTGTTTGTCTGCATACAGCAATGCCCTGTACACTGTCTCTTAAAATGTTTTAACTCTGTTTAAACAATTTATGAGGGCTGCATCCAGATTGTAGCATGATAAAACACATGCTACAACCCATGTCCTAAAACCATGCTCACACCCTGCTCGGTGTCTGGCTTGAGCAGTTTTAGAGCAACATGGTTCCCTTAATCCATGTTAACAGCAGGGTTGATGTGCATTGTGCTGTAACATGGATTAAGGGAATCTCTTAGTGTGATTTCTGTGTTTGCAGGAAAGGGGGAAAGGGGCTTGCAGCGGTGCAATCCCTCGACCACTTGGCAGACCTCCTCAACCAGGACTGGACCAAACTGCTCCCAAGGCAGAGTTGAATCAAGGTTTGGAGATCCATGTGTGCCAGCACAAGAAGTCTTGGAAATAAAATTCCAGATCTAGAGGCCATCTTGGTGGAGGGAGACCTGGATCTCATGGCCATTACTGAGTGGTAGTGCAGAGCGAACCATGATTGGGAAGTGGCCAGATCAGGCTACACTGAGTTCAGGAAAGATTGGGAGGGGAGGAAGGGTGGAGGGATTGCACTGTATGTAAGGAATGGTATCAGAGAGACAGAAATGCAAGGGAACCTAGGGGCAAAAGATGGGTTGGAGGTGCTGTTGGTCATCCTGGAGTCAGGAGCTGGAGTTACTATTTGCACTGGGATGATATACAGACCTCCAACACAAGAGGATGAACTGGTTAAGGCACTGGGGGAAGCCATCATCATGATGGTAAAAAATCTGGAGGTGCTGTTGGTGGGAGACTTCAATCTGCCAGATGTAGATTGGAACATCCCAGTTGCAGCCTCGGCTAGATTCAGGGCCATCCTAGGCTCCCTGTAGGGGTTATTTCTCAGGCAACTAGTCAGAAAACCATCTTGAGATGGGGCAGTACTGGACTTGGTGCTCACAACCAGGAACAGTAACAGTATTGCAGATGTCAAGATGGGATGCCACCTGGGGACCAGCAGTCACTTTACAGTGTGGTTTAACATAAGGATGATGGCAGAAACAAACCACACAAGGATAAAGGTCCTGGACTTCAAGAGTGCAGATTTAAAAAAAATGGGCAAATGTCTCAGTGATGACCTAATGGGGTGGCTTGCCTGGGTGGGGTTGAGGAACAGTGGGCAACATTAAGGGATGGCATAGTGAATGCAACAACCCTCTGAATGAAGGAAATGGGAAAAAACAGATGGAAAAGGAGGTCACTATTATTCCCAAGGGAAGTGGTTGCAAAAGTAAATGCTAAAGATGGTGTGTTCAGCAGGTACAAGGAAACACAGAGGGAGAGGATAGGGAGGTATACCAAAAGAAGCAGAGGGAAGCAGGGAAGGCAATGAGGGTGTAAAGTTGCAGCCAGAGGAAAGGATAGCAAAAGGGGTACCTAAAGGGGACAAGACCTTTTTTGGATAGATAAGCAAAAAAGAGGAAGACAAGGGGAGGGATTGTAAGGTTAAGAATGGCAATCAGAGATTGTGCAGAAGAGGATCAGGAAAATGCAGCTATCCTAAACCAATACTTCTGCTCAGTCTTCACAGTGGAGGGAGAGGGGGCTGATCACATAGAAGCAGCAGGAACACTGGGAGGGGGAGTGAGGTGGACACAAGTCCATTCACAGAGGAAAGAGTCCTGAGAGGACTTGCAAATCTGAAAGTGGATAATGCTATGGGGACAGAAAGTTGCATCCATGGGTGCCAAGGGAGCTCAGGGAGGTAATGGCTGCACTTCTGACAGCCCTATTCAACAACTCACTGGAAACAGGAGTGGTTTCAGAGGACTGGAGGAGGACAAATGTAGTCCTGCTTCATAAAAGAGGCAACTGTCAGTCTAACGTCAGTGATACTGAAGTTAATGGAACCCCTATTGAAAGAAAGGCTGGTACAGTATCTTGAATCCAGTGGGCTGCAAGACCTGAGGCAGCATAGATTCATGGGGGGGTTGGTCACGTCAGACTAACCTGAATGACTTCTTTAGCTAGTGATCAGTGAAATAGATCAGGGTGGGGCTGTGGTCATGGCCTACTTAGACTTCAGCAAGGCCTTCAACATTGTACCACATAGGAGGCTTATAAGAAAACTGAGCCATTTTGGGTAGGACCCAAGGTGGTAAACTGGGCATGGAATTGGTTGATGGATAGGTGACAGAGGGTGTTGTAAATGGCACTCACTCTAATAATGGGAGCATGACCGGTGGGGTACCTCAGGGCTTGGTTCTGGGACAAGTCTTCTTCAATATCTTCATACGTTACACTGAAGAAGAGGTGGAGGGGAAGGTATGCCTCTGCAGATGACACCAAGGTCTGCAATAGGGTAGATACTCCAGAGGGGTGGAGAGAATGTGTAGGGATCTGAAAAAAATCAAGGAGTGTTGAGGAGGGGCGCTAGAGAGCCGGCTTCAGTGCAGGACGTGCCTTCAACAGCTCTGTGAGATTTTAACACCTTTTGCCACAAAAACTACATTTAAAGGCTTTGAACTGATATTAGAGAGACCTCTTCAGAGTCCTCTTGATCTGGGCTACGCATCGATACCAAATTTAACATGGGGCGCACTAAGAACAACCAGCCCTCTACTTCAGGAGTGCAGCGGCCTACAGGAATGTGCGACACGCCGAGCAGGGGAATGGAGTCAATGGATGGTCCTGCTATTTCGGCCACAAAAGAACCACCATGGCAGACAATTTTGGATTCGGTGAGGGCTATGGACAGTAAAATAGAAAAGACGTTGCAGAAGTTGGAGGTGCAGGATGCAGCAATTAAAGAACTGACCTCTTCGGTTGAACAAGTCGACAAGAGATCGTTGTCTGCGCAGGCCACTGTGGCCCAAATAGTCCAGGAGAACCAGCAACTGAGAAGCAGGGTAGAAGCGCTCGAAAATGCCATGCGGGTGGGAAATGTGCACATTGTAGGCCTCCCTGAGGGGACCGAGGGTGCTGATCTCCTATTATTTTTAAAAGGCTGGCTAGCGGAGAACTTACAAATTCCTGAGCAAATCGACTGGGTACAACTACCAGGCATTTGAATTAAAACCTAGAATTTAACCCACTGACCCTAACTTGCTCAGACAATAATTTTGAAAACGTCGGGTCCTGAGGTTCGAGACGTGTTGATGGGAGCAGTACTGCTGCCTACCCATTATATGTTCAAGATCAAGAAGTGAAATTTTTTCTGGACTTATCCTTCCAAACTCGCGCACGTCGTAAACAATTTGATGGGGTGAGACAGAGACTTTGACGCTTGGGAATAATTCACTCCTTTATGCTGCTGGCGCATCTCCAAGTTACTTACGGTGGGAAAATGTGGCAGTTTACTGATCCTCAGGACACAGGCCGATGGGTTGAGAAGACGGAGAAGGAATTTCAGGCTCGACCTCCAAGGGATGCAGCACGGACGAGCTCAGATATTGAAGCGGACTGAGTGACTTTTTATTTATCTTTTTCTTTGCTCATGCATTAATTGCCTATTTCCTTATTAAGAGGTTACAAATTTGGTGGTTTAGATGAGGTTTATAAGAGCTGGTAACCAGATGGGGATGAGGGTAGAGGGGTGAAAAGTTTTGCCCTTACCTATTTTGTTATTAATGTCTCCCTACTACTCCTAGGAAAGTTTAATTTAGATGTACTAGCTCACAAGTTTAATTTCAGATGTTAGAATCCTGATTAGATTTAAAACTGTAACATCTATTATATTATTTTGGAATTTCTGGCTGGGGGGTTGGAATTGACAGAGCTGGGGGGGACCTAGTTAATGTAAAAATTTACTGGAATATAAGGTCAATGGCACTGTTAAGTAGTGCAGGTTCACTATATAGATCTGTTTCCTCTAAAGACTCTAACCTTAGCCATGAAGCGGCTGGCATGTACTATGGACTTTAATGGACCTTAGCACAGATGTGCTGTTATTTTTGGTTTATCCCCCATCTCCTACTGTGCCAGAAGCAAGAGAGATATAATGTTCTTTTTTTTCAAATCTTTCCTATGTAATTTGTTCCTCTTGCATGAGGATATTGAGTGTATTTCTTAATTATACGAAAGAAATAAACAGAAAGTTACAAAAAAAAAAAAAGGAGTGTTGAGGATATGGCAGCTGTGTTTCAATGCAAAAAAGTGCAAACTCATTTAACTAGGGCACAAAAAACCCAATGTCTGGATAAAAATGGGAGGGAGAGGTAATGGCATCATAAAGCAGTAAAGAGGTCTTGGGGTTATCATATCTGATTACTTCAAGGTGGTGGGGCAGTGTGACACATCTCCTCAAGTGGCCTGTCATGTGACGGCAGTGCTCAGGTAGTGAAGGATTTGAGCACTCTGTCGCCTTGGGAGCAGTTTGATCGAGTCCTGGTTGAGGAGGTCTGCCAAGTGGTCCAGGGATTGCACCCCATGTTACTGTATTTTGGATCCAGGGCCTACCAGCTTTCTCTCAAATTGCTGATTGACTCTGGCTCCAGTTATAGCTGAGACTGTCATGTGTTTGCTTCAGAAGGGTGTGTTCCCCGCTGAATTGAAGAGGGCAGTGGAGAAACCATCATTGAACCCTGACAGTCTGGCAAATATACTGACCTGTCTCAAACCTCTATTCTTAGGGAAGGTTATTGAGAAGGTTGTGGTGTCGCAGCTTCAGAACCGCTTGGAATGTTTTGAGATCCTTGAGCTTTTTCAGTCTGGTTTTAGTCCTCATTACAGTATGGAGACTGCTCTGGTCAAGGTGTTCAATGACTTTCTCCAGGCTAGAGACAGTGGCCATTGTTCGATCTATCCTCGGCATCTGACATAGTAGACTATGGAGTGCTATTATCCCATATGAGACACTATGTAGGATTCTCAGGTATAGTGATGCAGTGGTTTGAGTCCAAGCTATATGGCAGGGTGCAACAGGTAGCATTGGGAGGTAACATCTTGGATGTGGTTGCACTTGGCTGCCTTAGGGGTTAATTCTGGTGCCCATGTTGTTTGCCATGTACTGTACATGTTGCCAGTGGGAGCGATCATGAGACCATATGGTTTCAGTTTCAGTGTTATGCAGATGATACTTAGCTCTATCTGTTGTGTGTACTTGATGGGATAAATGCAGTAGCTGTGCTGGACAAGTCTCTTATTGAGATCCAGAACTTGATGGCTTCAAGTTGGTTTAGGCTCAACTCATCAAAGATGGAGGTGTTACTAGTGAAACCTGGTCAACAATGAATCATGATGTTGCCTTGTTACCTGCAATAAGTGGCACCACACTACATGCTGTGGATAGAGTTAAGAACTTGGACATTGTTGTGGATGATAGATTGACTCTGGATTGATTCTGGAACATCAGGTGCCTGCTGTGGTTTGCAGTGGTTTCTATCATCTGCAAAATATCACCCGTGTTTGGACCTATCTTGCTTGGTCTGACCTGGAAACACTAGTGCATGCCTTTGTCTTCTCCCGCTTGGATTACTGTAATGCTCTTTATCAAGGACTATCTGTGGAGCCGGTGCATCACTTGCAGTTTGTGCAGAACTCAGCACTCTGGCTGACAGCCGGTATCTCGTGGTCTGAGCATATCACGCCGGTACTCCGGGACCTGCACTGGTTGCCGATGAGGTAGTGCATCAGCTTCAGGATTTGCTTGTTGGTATACAAGGCACTGCATGATTTTGCTCCAAGTAAGGTAAAGACCTCTTGACTGCATACACTCCAAGCCACCCTCTTTGTTTGTCAGAGGTGGGTCTCCTGTCAGTCTCTCACTCCTGACTTAAATCTTCAGGAGACAGAGCCCTTCATGTTGTGGCTTCTATGATGTGGAACTCACTTCCATCTTTTGTTACAGAAGCCCCCTCTGTTGGATATCTTAAGAGCTACCTTAAAACTCATCTTTTTAATATGGTCTTTGGGACAACTTAAAATTTACATTTTAAAGCCGGCCCGGTGGCACTGAGGGATGAGGCACTGGACGCCACACCTCACATCATGCTGGTGACCTGGGTTCAGGAACAAGCCTGGGCTGCCATGGTCAGTGGGAGGAGAGAGGATTGAACATCTGGAGGACTGATGTCCTCTCTCAGGGGAAGGAGTCTAGTCATTCTGCCCACTGACTGCCCTCTGGCGGTGGCTGGAGGGCAGTACGGGTGTGGAGGCTTGAAAGCCAACATCCTCACAACAGAAGGGAGGGGTGGAAGAAAACAGAAAATGCCACAGCCTCCTCAAGACCCATGATGGTCTGATTGTGCCAGCGAGTCTGCCCCCTGCCACCAGATTTGATGTACCAGGATGGCGGGGGTCTGCCGGCACACCCTCACCTGGCCCTGCCTTGGAGGGGGAATCCACGGGAGAACCTTGGTGGGGGGGCAGATGAGCTGTGGGTCAGACCGGAGGATGAACTCCTCTGAGGGAGGGGTCATTGCTCCTGAGGAGGAAGTGGAGGTAAGGAGAAAAAGACAATTAAAAAAATTACATTTTAAGCTGTTAGGGATATGGAACTCAGAGACAAGCAGGTTTAAGGTTTTGTATGACAAAATCAGTTGTTTTGTAGCCAGTGCCCCCCCCAGGAAACATTACTCCTCCCAGACTTGGCTCTCTTTTTAAGGGAGGTTGATGTACCCAGTGTTATGCCTTACATTAAAGCTCATAAAATTTGATATCCCACCAAATCTAGCTGGTATATTAGCCCCTAAACATGAGAGGTGCTTACTCCAGTCCTCAAACTGTTACTTGCTTGAGGTACACAGGGTCAAAACAAATATTGGTAAGAAGTCCTTTGCATACTCTGCACCATCTCACTGGAACTCACTTCCAGCTGTGCTGCAGAACTCCCCCTCCCTTGGCAGTTTTAAGAAAGGGCTGAAAATCTTTCCAGTAAAAAGCGGTCACTGTTCCTGCAGTCATTGAGTGACAGCCATATCTCTGTCTTTTTGCCATGTTGCTCCTAGAGATGTTTTTGTTGCTAATCTTGCTTCAGTCTGTCTCCCATATCATAATGACAGATGTGCCTCATTCTGTGTTTCACTGTGTGCTTTCTTTTTATGCTAAGTTCCTCTAGTTAATTGTTTTTGCTTTGTATGTTCCATGTCTGTAAATCAGTACCATTAATGTACTCATTAACTTTGTAATGTAGTATATGCATCATACCTGTCTATTGGAATTGTATCTGCCTCTACTTAATCCAACATTGTATCAGTCAACAGTATGCATACATACCAAAAGGGACAGCTGGTTCCAGTGGGCCTACCTGGTTACCAACATTCAATAACTAAATAAATAAATCAATAAATATGAACTGAGTGCTACATATTCTTGAAGCTCCACTATTATGTGTATTCTGTATTTTACACTGTGTGATTTTAAAAATTCGCATTACATTTTATGGTTCGGTATGGCCCCTAACAAATCAACTTGCCTTGCCTTGTTCTGTTGGTTGATCTTTCTGCTATTGAGCTGCATGAGGGCAGCTGCAGAGGTGCTGATAATGGATTTAGGTTCAGAATCTTGTCTTTCAAAACAGGGTATAGCCTAGAGGTAGAGCTGTGAATGAGCTTGGTACATCCAGCAGACCTGGTCTGAGTCCCACAACCTCCACTTGCATACTGTGTGACTCTAAGCAAGTTACTTAAACTCCCCAGTGCTCCTAGGTTGCCCCTAAAACAGGGACTTGTGCCTAGTGGGCTTTACCCGGTTACCAAAAGAAAAAAAAAAGATAGCATTGATCTGAAACTTTACTCCTCTGTCATTGATTTGATGGTCCACCCAGTGTGTATTTTATGTAATTTCTCCTTAGTCTCTTGTGAGATCATGAGGCTGTGGAGGTAGATGATCATGGTGCCCATTTTTAAATCAGGAGAGAGTGCATCTTGACCTCAAACTATCATCCAATATCTCTACTTGCCCAATTGGCCAAGGTCCTGGAGAAGACTGTTTTGGACCAATTTAAAGAGTATCTGGATGCAAACAATTTAGCAGCTCTTTGGCAGCACATATTTAAAGATAATCATAGCACACTTACTGTAGTGCTTGAAGTCTCTAAATATCTCCTGACGGCATTGGACATCTGGGACATGGTCAGTGTGCTGTTCTTTGGAATACTTGGAAGGATAAGACAAAGTAGGCCAATGGCCCATTTAATTGTCTCCCACACCACAGTAGGGATACTCTTAATTATTGTTTTGTGAAAGGTATCTGTCTAGCCCATGTTTAAAGAACTCAAATGAATTCAAATTTACCAATTTACTGGGTAAGGAGTTTCACAGCGTAGCTGCTCTTACTGTATAAAAATGTCATTTTTTAGTGGTATTCGCTCTAGGTACAAATAATTGTCTATTATGGAACCTCAATTGAGTGGCCCTATTGTTTGGCAGTATACCACAGAGACCAATTAACTCTTGATTTTCCATGATGTTATATGGTAATAACAAGTCCCCTCTTTTTCTCTGGGTATCCAGACTAAATAGTTCAAGACTATCTAGTCTATCCTTATAACTTTGGGTTGCTAGGCCGGGAATTAATTTGGTAACTCTTCTTTACATTCATTCCAGAAGGTTTATATCGCACCTCAAATAAGGGTTCCATACTGGTGTACCAAAGTCTAAGTGTGACATTATATATCCTGGATCCAGCTTCTTTTTGTTTTGCAATTAAAAAAACTATTATTTTTTCAATAGAAACATACAACAAGAGAAAACAACACTACAATAAACAATTCAAAAAACAAACATGCCATAATCATTAACAACACACATAACAACCCCCCCCCAAAAAAAAAGCCATCACAGCTCTAGCCCACCAAGGGAAAAACCCCAAAGCAACCCAAATACCTCCAACTCCTATGCAGTACTCTGGGAATCAAACAAATAAGGAGTCCAAAAGGATAGTAAACTAGGACAAGGCACACTAAAAAAGAAAAAAGCCATAATAGAACAATCCAGCAAAAGTAAAGAACCCTCCAAAGATAAGCACACCCCATCTAAAAAATAACATGGACAACAATTAAACTTGCTCAAATATCTCAAAAAAGAATAATCACAGTACAACATTAAATAATACTTAGAGGGCATACCAATGACTAATGCACTAGCCTATAATAAAACATGCAAGGGTTCCCATGCCTGTCTAAAAAACACCAACTGATCAGCCATACTAGCAATCATTTTTTCTGCCTCCAATGCAAGCAATGTTTTTTTTATACCATTCAGCATATGTCGGTACCGCTTGATCCATCCAGTGCCACAAAATAACTTTTTTAGCACAGGTAGATATTAATGCCATTTGATAACGCTGTACCCCAATAAGGATGTCTCCATAAACCCCCAACAAATAAATAGCAGGGGAAAAAGCTTGATCTAACCTCCAAGGTGGGTCCAACTTCAAAAAAATACTATCCCAGAAAGATATCACTTGAGGACATTCCCACATAATATGGAAGAGGGAACCTGAAGCAGCCTGACAGCAGGTGCATGAGTTAGAAGACACCCTACACATTTTGTACAATTTAACAGGAGTATAATACAAATTATGCAACAGTTTAAATTGCATATATCTGTACTGATCAAACTTAATGAGCTTATACAAATCCCTATGAATAGAGGCCCAGTCATAGGAACCAGAAGGTGCAGGAACAGCATGATCCCAATACCATGGAGCTGTTTCCACAACTAATGGTAGTAACTCATAAAACTGAGAATAAAAAAAAAGAAATTGCATGTGGCATACTGGCCTGAGGAGCTAAAGATACCAATTTCTTGCCATGGTCACCAACCCATTGGCCATGGCCAAAATATTTACAAAACAAGTGGGAAAGCTGCAGATACCTAAAACAATGCTTAGCATGAACACCTGAATATTGCTGCAATTCCAAAAAAGTAAAAAGGATCTCATTTTGAGTAAGCCTAGCCACAGTGTCAAAAGTCAGACAGGGCCAAAACGCTGAAGAAATCAGTTGCCCATTCAATCTAAAATTAGGATTACCTATGATGGGTTGGGAAACATCCCTAACGTTATCCAAACGAAGGAGATAACATAACTGGCAATGTACTCTCACCAATGTCACAATTGGAGAACCACAAAACACCAGGGAAAGGTAGAAGGTGAAGTATGAAGAAGATTGGGAAGAGTAATTTTTCTTGCTGGCTTAGAGAAGACTCAATTTCAAGCTAGTTAGGAATATAAAAAGTCTGATTATCCTTAGCACGATCCCGGAACCATTGGAAGTATTTAGCACTATAAGTAGCAAGATAATAGAAATAAAAATTTGGAAAATGAGGACCACTTTCCTTTTTAGGAGCCATAAGATTAGAAAATGCCCACCAGGCCACCTTATCATGCCAGATAAAACAAGCATTTGTCAATGCCGAATGTTGTCTCACTGGCATTGGTAGTGCAGGAGTTAGAGATGCATTATAGGAATGGCAGTGAAGTATTGAACTGACGCCAACCCCACCCCACCCTGCAGAGACTGACAGGCATTGGGGTGTGCCTTTGGGTCATCAGTTATAATGCTCATGCCATTTAACCTCACCCTACCCTGTAGACACTGACAAGTGTTGTGGTGTGCTTTGGGTCTTATACTTACCCCATTCCATAAGGAAATACACTGAGATGGGTGCAGTATAGCAGAATGGGCCATACTTTAGGGCCAAAGACTCCAAGGCCACCTCGATGCCTGTGACTGGATGCAGGGTGGGGGCGGGGGTGGACTGGCATGAACATTACAGCCAATAATCCCAAGGCACACCCCTGATGCCTTTTATTCTCTACAGGGTGGGGTGTTACAGTTGGAAACCCTAATGATGTAGGCATTTATTGGTATTTTCATTCCAAATTTTCAACATAGGCTTTTTGTGACCCCGCCTCATGAAGAGCAGCACTATCAGTTTGTTAGCAGAAAGGTGATTTTGCACAGCGACTATGCTGTTTGGCGACACATGCACAAAACACATTTTGAGCAGGGTGTGAGAAATGACAACTGTATTGTTCATGAGGAGGCTAACAAAATGACAACATTGAAAATCTGGAGTGAAGATATGCAAAATTGGAGAAGTCATGGGCTGGCATAGAAACTGCTCAACACACATCCATAACTCAATTATTTTTGGGACTTTTTTAACCACATTTTCAACATAGGCATTTTGGGACCTCCCGTCATGAACCATGGCATTGTGATTTTGTTAATGTGTCCCAAAAGTGGATTTTCCACAGTGACCACGCCATTGTGTGCCACAGGTGAAAAAACACATTTTAGGCAAGATGTGAAAAATGACAGCTATACTGTTCATAAGGAGGTGTGAAAAAATGGCAGTGTTGAAAATCTGGTGTGAAAATATTGCAAATTTGTGAAGTTGCAAGGGTGCATGGAGGCTGCGCAATTCACGCGTGTAACTCACTCATTTTATGGACTTTCACCACCAAATTTTCAACATAGGCATTTTAGGACCTCTGCTCATGAACAGTGCCACTGTCATTTTCTTAATCTGTCCCTAAAAGTGATCTCCCACAGCGACCATGCTATTCTGCACCAGCAGTGTGAAAACACATTTCAGCCAGGATATTTAAAATAACAGCTGTACTGTTCATAAGGAGGTGTGACAAAATGGCAATGTTGAAAATCTGGAGTGAAAATATTACAAATTCATGAAGTTATGAGCGTGCATGGAAACTGTGCAATGCACGCTCATAAAACAGATTTTTTTGAGATTTTTTTCACCAAATTTGCAACATAGGGCTTTTGAGAGCCCACCTCATGAACAGTGGCACTAACATTTAGTTTATCAGTCCCAAAAGGTGATTACGCCAGTGACTATGAAATCACCTTTCAGGCCTGAATAATGCCATAACAGTGACTGAATTCATGAGGAGGGGTCCCAATAACCCAATGTTGAAAATGTGGTGCAAAAATTCCCCAAAATACCTGAGATATGCACCAAAGTTGTAAAAACCCTATTCATGCCATTATACAGCTTACCGGCATTTCTTCAGTTTGCGGTCGGCTTTGAAGTATGTAGACATGTTCCCGGTCCAATGAAGATCATCGTGCTGGACTCCGGAGCTAAGTATGGGGTGAGGGGGTGAGGGGAAACAGGTTACACAGAGGGTGAGCACAGGTTAGGGAAGGGGCAGAAGAGACTGCGAGGGACTGTTTTATTCTTTTACAGGTAAAAAAAGGCACAGGTCAGTTTTCTTTTTTTGCAGGTGATTGTTTGGTACACTGGGCTGGGTTCCCAGTGTACCACCTCCATAATGGGGAGGTGGACCACAGCTGACAGGGATTGGGGCCCCCATCAGCACAGAAATGGGTGGGGCTGTGCATGATGCTGAGGGGGATTGAGCACCCCCTCAGCACACAGCACACATCGGGGGTTTGGAACATTATGCTGATGGGGAGTGGGCTCCCCTGTCGGCAAACTAAACTAGGCAGGGGGGACTGAAGTCAATGGGGATTGGGCCCCCTGTCAGCAAAGAAAGACTGTTGGGGGGTGCATGATGCAGAGGGGGATTGGGCACCCCCTCAGTGCACTCTTGGAATGGGAGGGGGGCATCATGCTGACAGGGGGTGGGCTCCTCCATCAGCAATTGAAGTGGCTGTGGCAGTCAGGGCTACCATGTTTAGTAAAGTGCATCACCAGGAAAGGCACATCAGGAGGCATGTTATTGTGCTGCTGCATGATGAGCTTGGCTCTCATTCCAGTGGCACTTTTCTTTGATCTGGTGGCCAGTTTACATATTGCTGGTGTCGGCACCTGATGATGGCTTATTGGGGAATGAGGGACACACCTACTAATGCATGCCCTGCATTTGCCCACGAGGACTGCACCTCCAAATCTACTACTAATGCAATATGTTGGCTGGTACACACGCACGAGGCAACATAATGAGATAATAAACAATGTAATCCAGTGAACCATGTTTGAGGAAGATACTGCATTGACATATTTAGGGGATACAAAATCTGAGGTAATACATTTATCTTGACCACACTAATGCAACCCCAAAGAGAAAGGGGAAGAATGGACCGCCGGGCTAAGGGATCCAACTTTTTATCTAGATACAGAGCTGAGTACTATTACCATCTATGTTGCACTATTGAAACCATCATCTGAAGCCTTGACTAGAGACTTTCCCTGTGCACACTACCCTGGATGTAATCGGGATCTTGCAGTTATGGCTCGCCAGCTTTGCAGCACGCACTAACATCAACACCTGGCTGCTGGTAAAACTTTACTATTAAATTAAACTGCTTGCTGAATTCATTGCAGGACATTTTATCAGGACTTTAAGTGATGTAAACTGTGCTGCTTGAATTTCTGATATTCCCCTGTGCCTAAAACAGCTTGCCGTTAGAAACGGCTGGTGTGGGAGCTCTGTGGGGAGCTATTGGTTGCAGGGGCAAGAAGGGGAGGAGAAGGGCATTTTAAAATGCTCATGCCTGCTCAGCATGTGTGTGAGTGGTGCGAGCACCACTCGGGAGAAATGTACAAAGTTCCTTCCCATTTAGCGAGGAGAGAGAAAGGGAAAAGGGAGAGAGGTATTTGTTTGTGTTTTTATTTTGTTTTATTAGTGCTAGGAAAGTTGGTACAGCCAAGGGTGGTCTAAACTCAAACATCATGAAAGCTAATGTATTGATTTGGTGTGTTTTAATACTTTATGGTGTAAACTGCCCACAAACTGTTAAATCAGGAAACTGTACTGTATTAGGAAATCAGGACAGCTACTATGAATGTTTGTATGGGAGTACATAGACATGGAATCTTAATGATTTTTACCAGGTTTTGGAATTGGATGAACAGAGGTAATTACACATATGATGTACAGAGACTTGATAAAACAAGCGTATATAACAGGTGCTGTAATGCACATAGCAGGTGCTACAAAGAAAATTATGGTACCTTTTCCCCTACAAATGATAAAATCTATACAAGAAATAGTTAAGAAGATTAACCACTTAAATTATAAAGTAAAATGGCAAATGGTGTTTAAGTATGTGATACTCCTTACTTTGCTAACAAATGGGGATGTCCATCCCAATCCTGGGCCCACATGTTCAAATTTCGTAAATGCAGAGGTTCTAAATGGGGAGGACTTAAGTGTTGTTCATTTTAATGCTTATAGTTTGTGGAATAAGTTAGATTTAATTAAAGACAAAAAGAAATTGTGATAGATTTTTACAGCTGGAAGGATACCAGCATTTTGGGAAAGATAGAAATAAAAGGGGTTGGGGGTTAATAGTGCATGCAAATGGTGATTTGGAAGTTATGGAAACAATCGTGACTCATTACATAAGGGTTTGGAAGCAATATTTGTTTAAGTAAAGATCCCCTTTATTAAACCTATACTGATTGCTGGAATTTATAAACCCCTTAAAACAGAAAATAATCCTTTCTACAGTCTACATGAATTTATTATGCACTTTAATAATAGACATGAACTCTTCATTACAGGATATGTCAATGTAAATTGGCTGCAGATAGAACCAGTAAATAGCTTAATTGATTTTCTGGAGAGTCTACAACTAACTCTATTATTGGAAGAACCTAGAAGGATAAATAGTAAAAATCAATGACATTCAACATTATTCAACATTATTGGATTTAATTTTTACAAATAAACATTCTGCATATTCTCAAAGTGGAGTATTGCTTGAAGCATTTTCTAAGCATCAGGTTACTTTTGCACTTCAAAAGCATGCAAAACCTAGTAAATGGATCCAGATGGTTGAGTGGAGGAACTTTAAACATTTTGATTATGTTGAATGTATGTTAGATATTGAGAAAGTGGACTGGAATAGATTATATTTAATATCTACAGCTTCAGAGGCTTGGTTGTACTTTCAGGAAGAGTTTGTAAAAGTCTGTCACCATCATGTTCCGATAAATAAAAGAAGAGTAAGAGCTAATAACAAAAAATGGTATAATGCCACTTTGCATGAATATAAAAATGAAAGGGATGAAAAGTGGCATAAAGCAAAACTGTCAGGGGTTGTTGGAGACTGGACTCAGTATAGACAGACAAGAAATAAATACATTAAACAAATTAGGAAAATTAAGCAGATGTTTTTTAGAGAAGAACTGGATAGTAATATAAATCAGAATCCCAGACTTTTCTGGAAAACAATTGCTAATTTGATGGGAAGTACTAAAAAGGAGCAGGTAAGAAGGATTAAAATTGATAGACAACTGGTTTCCTTAAATCAAACTGTGGCAAATGCATTTAACACCTTTTTTATAGAGGTAGGTACACAAGTTTTGGAATCTAACACCCTTGGCAATAGGTATAACAATTAGGAAGACATTTTTCAACACTTGAATGGGTCTAAAACATTTAAGTTTAGAAGTATTAGGGTACATGAAGTTAGGGAGGAACTTTTGAAATTGAATGTTAAAAAAGCCATAGGATTGGATAATATACAAACAAAATTGTTGAAATATGTAGCCCCTTGTATTGCATATCCAGTAACATATTTGTTTAATTTTTCTTTGAATACCAGTGAATTTCTTAAAGGTTGGAAAATATCTAAGGTGGTACCAATTTCCAAGGGAAGACAGCAACATGATATTAACAACTATCACCCTATTTCTCTTTTGCTAGTGGTATCCAAGATTTTGGAGAAAATTGTTGTGTCACAATTTAAGTTTTTCCTGGAATCAAACAAACAAATAAATGCTTATCAGTCAGGATTTAGAGCTGCACATAGTACAAATACAGCATTGGTGAAGGTAGTGGGGGATATACAGTGGAGTCTGGACAGGAGAATGTCCATGGGTGCTATATGTATAGATTTATCTAAAGCATTTGACACTTTGCACCACGGCGTTCTTCTGTCCAGACTCCATGAAATAGGGGTTAGGGATACAGAGCATGAATGGTTTAAAACATATCTGTTGGATAAAGAAGAAGTGGTAGAACTTGGCAAATATAGATCTGTACCATTACATATCAAAACAGGGGTACCACAAGGATCCAATTTAGGTCTGCTGCCTTTCACCATATATATAAATAACCTAACATTTTTGGACCCTTCAATAAAGTACCATGTTTATGCAAATGATACTGTGATTTATGTAGAGGGGGAAAATACTATTGATATACAAAATAAATTACAAGAAGCTTTTATTATTTGTAGGCCTTTCTTCAAGAATGTAAATTATGACTGAATACAAAAAAAAACAATGTTGTTTACTTGTAATGGGAATAAAAAAGATGATTTAAAGATTTACTCCCTAGAAGAAGTTCAGATGCAACAAGTTAATAAATATAAGTATCTTGGAGTCATTGTAGATGAACATTTTAACTGGAAATCACATTTGGAGGGTTTATTATTGAATATTGGTAAAAAAACTGGGCATGTTGTATAAACTAAAATATTTTATGTCCAAGGATACAAGGTAGAGGGTAGTATATACATTGGTGCTCCAAGTACTGGACTATGGAGATAATGCTTTACATGGGGGCCTTGGGGGTGGAACTAGCCAAACTGGATACAATGTATAACAGGCTGGCTCGTTTCATCCTTGATGCCCCCAGGAAAACTCACCATTGTGAACTGTATAAATCACTAAACTGGATGAGATTAAAGGACAGGAGAGAGTGGCACCTCCTAATATTTATTTTCAAAGTGCAGAAAGGAAAAGTACCTTCTTATAGTCAGTAATACTTCAGGGTAAGGAAAATAAAAGAAAGTTTAAGGTCTGCTGTTTGGAATACATAATTCCAAAGTATGGTCTAAATATAGGCAGGTCAGTGGTGTGGTATAGGGGACCAGTATTGTGGAATTCTGTGCATGTTTCTCTACACAGTATAAATTGCATTACAAATATGGCACCAATAAAAAGACGGTATTATCAGAAATCAGCAATGCCACTACATTGCTGTGGGGAACAGCACAGTGTATAAAGAGACATATTTTTTTCTACTCCAACTCAGCAGAATTTGCACATGTGACCTTGTTTTGCAGGATGTACCTATGATGCATTTGTAATGAGTTCTAAATTTGTGATATGTTGTTTTTGTATGTATTGCACCTATTGTAACTTACATGTGTAATATTATGTATGTAAAAACAGGACCTCCTTGGAAATGAGCCTCGGCTCAATGGAGCTTGAACCACCTATTCTTTTCATACACATTTTGTGAATAAAAATTATTACTGCTTATCTGGTCCACCATGGCTGTTTGCTTGCCAAGCTCCAGGTATTTGGTTTGTCTGATTCTGTAGTCCTATGGTTTCAAAACTATCTTTCTGATATAATTCAGTCTCTTTAAATTCCATGTCATCTCCCCTAATCCAAACTGTTATTGGAGGCAACCAGGGGTCATCCTTGGGCCTAGCCTATTTCGTGTGTTGCTGAACAACCTAACCAACATTTTGCATGATTTGAAATCAAATACAATAATATATGCAGGTGCTTTTGCCCTTTATAAAAGGCCTCAGATGTGAATGACATTTCTTGACACTTGCAATCAGACTTTGCTCTGGTACAGAAATGGCCACAAAAAATATTTATTATTTATTGAAATGTTTTACCAGGAAGGCACACTGAACAACAAGCTGCTCATCTCCCAGTTTGATCTGGGGGGAAGGGTACAATGAGTAACAGCAATAGAACATTTTAAGGCATCATTTATGGAAAGATTACATGCATTTAGCCATTTAACTACAATAGAACATTTTAAGGCACCATTTACAGAATGTTAGATACATTTAAACAAGAACAATTGGCAGCAATATTTGGTACTAGCAGACAGGGATAACAGACAAGGATGGGGAAACATGAGAACAACACAGGTAGGGACCTACAGCAAGATAAAGGCTAGTACATGGGGAAACTAAGGAAGAAGAAAATTTGACAATTCCGACATGAAGGCAAGGAAGCAAATTTATAAGTGCATAAATTAAGGGAGGTTCAAATTAATTGCTGGGGGGGCAGTGGAGGAAGTAAGGGGAGAGTGAAAGCACAAAGGGAGAAGTGAGGGAGAGCAGCTCACAGGGACTACCACTGGATATAGGGAACCTGGTAAGTGGGAGAGGGAGGCTGCTGGAGATAGAGGGAGAAGGAAGAGAAAGAGCTGCAAGGAGATGAATGGGGAAGGGAGAAAAGAGGACGGGAGGAGCTGCAAGGAGATGTAAGGAGGAGGGACGAAGGAGGGGGAAGGGGGAGCAGTGCCCAGGGGCCTCCTCAGTATGTAGACGAACCCTGTCGGGGGCTAGTGGAGGCTGCATAGGATGAGGGAAAAGAAAATTCAGGCCAGGAGTGAAATGGATATACCTAGGTGAGTGGGAAGTTAGGGAGGGCAGCTGCAAGGGTGGAGGTGAGGCAATGGTATCTACAGCAGTGTGGAAGAAGGATCAAATAGATAAGTGGAAGATTCCATTTGGGAAAGATGGCTAGGCATTAGGTGAGTGTGTGGTTAGGGAGGGCCGTGACAGGTGCAGTTTGAAGAGAGATAATTGAGTAAGGCTAAGCATATGGAGGAGTAGTAGTAGTAGGAGGAGTGACAGATTTGAGGGGAGAGGGGTTCCAGATTTTGGGAAAGTAGTATGAGAACCCAGACTGGCTGACTTGGGTGGTGTGCCTAGGGATTACCAAGGTTCGTGAGTCAGTGGATCTAAGGGAGTGATTGAGTGGGAGACAGAGGTGTGGTAAAAGAGGAAGAGAGGTAGTTGGGGAGAGACCCTAACCATTGTTTAGAAGTAAGCTTAGTGCAGTGGGAAAGGAATCTATTTGTGAGCGAGGGGAGGGATAGTGTATGATAGAGATTGCAGTGGTGCATGCGAGAAGGGGCATCAAGGGCACAGTGACAGAATGAGTGAAATAGTGTATCCAGTCTGGTCAGGGATGTTTTGGGAGCGGCACCATAAACTACATCACAGTAGTCAAACATGGGGAGGATCATTATCTGGACAATTTCATGCCTAGCTGTAAAAGGGATGCAGATACAGTTCCTAGACAGGGTCGCCAAGCTTGGGGAGCAGTTTTTTCAGAATAGCATCTATATGTTCAGAGAAGTTGAACTGCTGGTCCAGTCAGACCCCAAGGTGTATGAATGAAGAAGTATCCTCAAGAATAGTCCTATCTAGGGTGTGGAAGGAGGGGAGGTTTGGAAGCATAGATAGTCTCTGTCTAGTGCCGAAGGTCATGGAGACAGTCTTCTTCACATTGAGGAAGAGGTGATGATTAGCAAACCAGAGCTGAACTTCATTGAAATCATGCTGCAGACTGGTTGTGACCTCAGCGGGACTTGAGCCAGATGCATACAAAACAGTATAATCAGCATACATGAGAATGGAGGAGAAATGGGAGCAGACAGTGGGCAGGTCATTTAGGAAGATTGAGAATAAGAGAGGGGACCAAGCACCAAGCCCTGTGGGACTCCTGTGTTGATCAGGAGGGGAGGAGAGATGACACCTGAGATCCAAACTGATTGAGTTCTACCAGTGAGGTAAGCCCTGAACCATTTTGTGGCAGAGTGTCAGAGGCTTGCTATTGAGAGAGAGTCTAGGAGTAGGGAGTGGGAGACTGTGTCAAATGCTTTGGCAAGTTTGACAAAAATGGCTGAGGTGATAAGGTCATTGTCCATCCTGGTTAGGATGGAGTTAGTAAGCCTGAGCAGTCAGGTTGTAGTGGAGTGGTGTTTCCTGAAACCAGATTGGAACGGGGTGAAAAAGGAGGAATCAGAGAGGTAGGAGGTAAGTTGGGAGAGTACCAGGTGTTCTTGGAGCTTAGCAAGAGTTGGGAGGAGGGAGATGGGATGATAGTTACTAGGGGCAGTAGAGTCACCACCTTTGGGTAGAGGAAGAACCACTGCATGTTTCTATGAGGAGAAAACTGAGCTAGTAGTGAAGGAGAGGTTTAGTGTAAGAAAGATTGGGTTAGCAATCGCATGGGCTGAGAGTGAGAGGAGTTTGGGGTCAAGGTCATCAGGGGAACAGCTTTTTGAAGGGTTGATAGAGAGGAGGGCTTTTAGAGTATCATCAGTGGTGATGGTTGTGAAGGAGAAGGTATGAGTAGGGGATGCAGGGGGGAGGCGGTGTAGGGGAAGAGAGAGGGTAGTGCAAGTGGTGTAGTAGGAGTTGAATTCAGCAGCAACTTTGCTCGGGTCAGTTACCAGACAGTTGTTTATTTTGAGGACCAAGGGTGCAGGGTGGGTTAGGGGTGTGAAAAGGGCATGGACCACCTTCCAGAATTTTGATGGGGTATTTATATTTGTGATGAAGGCAGATCTGAAGTATTCAGATTTAGCTAATCTCATGGCCTTAGTGCAGGCATTCTGGAGCATACGGTATGTGGCAAAGTCTCTGAGGGACTGAGTTGATTTATGATGCTTCCATGCTCAATCTCTAGCTCTGAGGCAGGCCAGATGTTTAAGGATTATCCAGGGTAGATTGTTGCCCCTGACTCTAGTTGTTTTTTGGGGAGGGGCGCAAAGGTATCCCAAGTACTTAGGAATATACCTTTGAAGTGAGTGAGGTCCTTTTCAACTGAGGAGGAGGAGGTTAGGGGAGACCAGTCAGTGCTAGATAGATGATGTAGAAGGGGTTCAAGGTTCAGTGAGATGAAAGAGCGTGCTTGCAAGTTTTTGTAGGGATTTTGGCTTATGAATTTTATGGACTAAGAAGATTGGATTATGGTCACTTAGAGCATCTGGGAGGATGTCAATCAATGAATGGAGTACTGCCTTGTGGTTGGGACAGGTGGGTTCCAAAATTAACTGGCTGAGGTTTAGGGCTCCTATATCATTTCTTGTTTTGTCAGACTTAGGTGCCAGCCGATTTAAGTTGAAATTCCCTAGGATATATAGTTCATCAGATTTAGAAAGGGTAGAGATGGCCGTGACTAGGTCAAGTGTGATAGCTGGATAGACATTTGGGCGGCAGTAGATACCAGGTGTAAAGATAGAGACAGAGCTGGGCAGGGTTACTTGTATGGCTAGGGCGTCATGCATTCCAGGCTTGGAAGAAGAGTAAATTGTAGTATGTTGGAGTGAGGAGTGTATGCACATAGCAACACCACTGCCCCTGTCTGCCCAATCTTTCCTTAGGATGGAGTAACCTGGGATGGATACTGAGTGGTCAGGGATTGAGGCCTTTAACCAGGTCTCTGTGATGATGAGTATGTCAGGCTTTAAGGTATATGCCATGGTTTGAAGGGGGGCAATTTTTTGTTGTAGGCTACAGATGTTTAAATGCAGGATTTTGAGTCCCTCCGGGAGAGCCAAGTAGGTATGGGTGTATGAGGGTGGTTGTGGGAGGAGAGCAGGAGAGGTAGGGGGACATGGTCCAGGGTTAGGGTGGATATTTCCTGAAGAGAACAGTAGGACAGCAATAATCAGGAAAAGGATTTTAGCACATTTTAGCGCATTTTTGGGCACAGGGGAGGGAGGAAACTTTGGACCTGGAGTAGTAGGGGGAGGGGAGAAGGAGAACATAAGGTGTAGAAATGCCATATTAGTTGACACAGATGTCAAGGATACATAGGGATTGACAGGAGAGTGAGACTAGTGTTCAGAGAAGAGTGAAGGAGTGATTGTGAGGTTGAAATTTGTGGAGAGGAGGAAGGAGGTAGGGAGTGGAGTATGGCAGTCAGGGCCTGGTGGTCGGTATGTAAGTGGGATCGGCAATGATAGGGTTAGGTGCAGTAGGTGCAGTAAGAAGAGGAAGAAGGAGAGAGAGAAGGAGTCATTTTGCAAGGAGGCATAGATAAATGTGAGTATGGATAGGAGGAACTGTTTTATATAAAGCTTGCAGTCAGGCAGGGGAGGGTAGCGAGGAGTGTGTAAATATTTATTATTTATTTATTTATTTGTATTTTGGATGACACCTTTGAGCCGAGGGCTCTTTTACAAAGGTTCCATGTCAAGGCAATAAGGACAATAAGGAACAAAACATAACATGATCATTACAATGGAACTTACAAAAAAAAGACAAATAAGGTTACAATAATAGCAGCCAAAGGCATTGTCAGGGAATTGTGTTGCGAGTTAATTATACAGTACAAGTCATAGGCAGCTCAGTGAAGCTTTGTTAGGAGTGGGTTAGTGGGAAAAGAGAAAGAAGAATGGTGGTGAGGGGGTGGTATGGGAGACAGAGAGAGGGAGGAGGGGAGAAATGGGGAGGGCATTGCATTGGGTATGTGGTAGATGGAAAACAGCAAGGGAGGAGAAAAGGGGGGATGAAAAAGAAAAGGCCGTGGTTTAGTCAGCCAACAAGGTGGCAGGGGTTGAGTCAGCCCACAAGAGAGGATTTCTAAGGATTGGCTTTAGAATTAAGCACTTAGTGGCCTATAAATATAACTAGCTGTCTCTCTGTGGCCCACTAGTGGCCAAAGAATATAACCAGCAGAGGGAAATCAGACAGTGATTCATAAAGGAGGAGGGACTCCTGAGAACTGGTGTTATAAATTTAGAAATTCAGATAGGGTGGGCAGGTACCAATTTGCTTGGATTTGCTTCAGGCTTCAAAAGTGGCAGACAGATTGCAGGAAAAGTTTTGAAAAAAGCACCAGAAAGAAGAGCAAGAAAAGCCAGTTAACAGGGAGAAAGTGAGCAGACCAATCATGGAAGCAGCCAGTATAGCTATCCACCAATGGAGATGCCCAAGGGAGTGTAGGAGACCAATCGGAGAGTGGGCTTTGAAACCTTGTGGTAGCCCAAGCTCTGTAGTGTACCTGGCAGTCTGGTGAGGGCAGATGGGTCTGCGTGTAGATCTGCGGTCAGCCGGGGGATCCTGGGGTCATGGCAGGAGACAGTGGGGTCCTCTCCGGACTCAATCTGAGGAAGGAAGAGGAGAGGAGATTAGTGCTAGGGGAGTAAATAGGGAGAATTAACAAAGGAGAGGCAGAAAGAGGGACGGGGTGCAATTTAGCTAAGTGGAGCGGGAGTGAGTGTGAGAAGGAGTGTGGAGAGAAAGAGTGTGAGAGGCAGGAGTCACCACAGGGGTCTGACACTGAAAGCAACAGAGGGGCAGTTAGACAGGGATTAGTGGAAGATAGAAGAACTGGGAGCTGAGACAGGCAGTGCTACCACCACACTCCTGGAGGGGAGGGGAGAGACAAACAGATTTAGTTCAGGGGAAACAGGATTAGAATTAGTGTACAACTAAAGAGCGAGGTAAACATTAATCAATCTAGGTACAGTTTTCCTGGTACATCAGTATTAACTTGGCATTGAATTTAAAATCAGCTAATGCAGTACATATACAGCAGTGAAAAACAGCAAAAGCAGGTTTACATGTGACCTTTGACCTTTTATTGACTGTCACTAAGACAAAGTACATGGGCATGTCCATACTAAATGGGTACATTGCCATCACATGCACTTTAACACTCAGTAACTCTGCAAAGAGTGTTTAAATATATTTCAAAACTGCACTACTGTCTACTACAGAAGTTAGTCGGATAACATAAATAACTTCAGCCACCTAATACTTATGAAAAAATGTTTTTTTTTAAACTTACAGATTTGTCCCCTGGTTTTTGCATTGGCTAGGTGGGACATTTCAAGAAACCACATGTTGTATGCTTTCCTTCTACCTACCAAAATGCTGTGGTGAAAAAATAAGTCTCCCTATGTATTTTACATCAAGAGCCCTGTAACATCATCATGTTTGTGTGCCTTTATATATATTTTTTCTAGAATGAGTTAAAAAGTGACAACCTCATATGTAACCTTCTCTGTCCCCCTAGGTTACATATGGGATTGACTGGTATAAACATGAAACCGTGCAAGAATTGTGGCACTGGATGCCAGGAACTGAAGGAGGTACAGTTAGTTTGCTGTTCTGGTTGAAAAAACATTTCAAAACTGCAGAGATGCTCTGGCTGCCTTTAAAAGTAGAATCAGAATCTGTCCCACCCCTATCTACATATGTAACAGCTGCTTATCATGCCTGAGGAGTGTGACTTTTTTTCACAGTGTCATTGACTTATTTCTAGCCAATCATAACACCATATTAAGTCCTTTAAACTTTGCTTTGCCTGCAGATCCGTCAATTTTCTTCCCAAACACCAAATTAGAACATTCTCTGTCTCCTCCAAACTTGCCATTACAAACATGTGACTGTGTTACAAACAGGAATGTGGAAATTGGTCAGAAATGTAAGCAGACATGAATGGGGCTACATAGCAGTGAAATAATGATTTTTATACAGTCTACTATAAATCTGACTGCATTTTGTTGCTGGATTTGAAATGGGAGTATGCTGTGCAAAGATTGGCATTCAGTAAGGTCTCTGGGGACAGAGAAAAGGTCAATCATGTTTGTAACAAGGGACAGAGTTAATACATTTGTCCCTGTTACAACAGGATTTAGCTACTGGACATGGTTAATTATGTTAAATAAAGTTTGAATTTATAATGTATTTTACTGCGGTTCCTAACTGCTGTTTAAATATAACTGTTCATGTCTGAAAATGGCAAGTATTTGATATATTGTTCAAGGTTATCTCTTTTGTGGCTCTAATAACTGCCTTCTGTGTGCCAGACATGCTGTGAATTTCATAGTTTTGCAATGTGCTAAACAGGTGTGTAAGGCTGTGTAATTCTTTGTGGATGTATGACTTTTGCAGGCTTCCAAACATCTTTTTTCAGTGGTCTTATGGTACTGCCTGATTGTAACAGGGACAGAGCAGGGTTTTAAATAATTGATTAGCAGTTTTTTTTCTTGGGACAATGCTAACTGTACGGAAAGTATTTATATAGCTTTTCTAGAAGTGTTATGTTTGTTAAACACGGTGAGGCAAGTGCTATGCATTTTCACAATGTTTTAGCACATTTATGAACAAAACGCTAATCAATTTTTGGAGTTAAATAAATCCCTGCAGAGGTAGCATATTAATGTTTGTAACAGGGACCTCCTAAAAATCTCTGTCCCAGTTACAAACAAGACTTTTGGTGTACCTTATTTTGGAATTGTGATTATTAAGAGATTTAATGAGATTTTTGTTTGCATTTGCTTAGAGGGGTGTAACAAATGATTTTTGTTTTAAAATGGCCTCTCACATGCTTTGGGAGTGGGGGGATGCCAGCTCATCTGAAAGTAAATGATTTCTGGAATGTTTGCTGCAAAGTTTGGGATTAAAATATAAAAGTACTGGGTGCTGTAGTCATTTACTGATGCATTTTAAGTGAAAAAAATCATGAAATCCAAAACAGTATTTTCAAAAGTTGTCCTAACAGCCCACAACCAAGTTCAATCATGGTTGTAACAGGGACCTCAGGAAACCAGCGGCCCCTGTTACAAACAAGACTTCTGATGGTGCCTTATTTTTCATTGTTATTATTAAGAGATGTTACATGCTTTTTGGTTTGATTTGAGTGAACATTTGTTTGGGGGGTGTAACAAATAATTTTTATTTTAAAATGGCCACTCACATGCTTTTTTTTGGGGGGGGGGGCTGCCAGCTCATCCAAAAGTAAATTAGAAATAGAATGTTTACTGCAAAGTTTGAGATTAAAATATAAAAGTATTGGGTGATGTAGTCATTTACTGATGCATTTAAAGTGAAAAAATCCTGTAATCTGTTTTAGCATTTTCAAAAGTTGTCCTAACAGCCCACAACCAAGTTCAACCATGAATGTAACATGGATGTCAGGAAACCAGTAGTCCCTAATACAAATGGATGGGACTTCTAGTGGTACCTTATTTTTTAATTGTAATTATTAAGATGTTCTACAAGATTTGTTTGTTTTGACTGAGCATTTGTTTTGAGGAAATTACTACAGCAACAAAGGACTTTTGATTTAAAATAGTCACCCACATGCTTTAGGGGAAGGGTTGCCAGCTGATCAGAAAGTAAATTAGAAATGGAATGTTTGCTGCAAAGTCTGAGATTAAAAACAATAGACATATTGGGTGCTGTAGTAATTTCCTACTAAATTTAAAGTGGACAAATGCCAATGACAATATTTTAGAACAAAAATGTTTTGCAACTAAAGACTATTGTATGTTATAAAAATAAAGACTGCAGTGGTAACTTGCTCCTTGGAGGCAAAATGGTACCAATTATATTTACAAAATGGTTGTGGCCAAGATATGGCTAATACTGTAGCGGGGAAGGAGACAGTTGCCACCAGGTACACTTGGGACTGCTGACAAGATATGGAGAGGGATGGGACTGAGCATAAGTCCCATGGTATAGCTAACAGGGATAGAGAATTTTAGGAGTGTGCCACTAGGACCCTTGAGACTGCTGACAGAGATGGGATTGACCTTACATTCCAGGGGGCCAATAGGGAGGTCAGTGGGATTGACCTTTGATCCCACCAGACTGCAGATTTTATACAGCATGCCAACAGGCCTCAGGGACTGGGGAGGGTGATGGGACTGACCTCTGTGCCAGGGGGTTGATGGGAATGGGGGTAGGACTGACCTTGGGGTCACATGAGACTGCTTACAGGGCTGTAAAATTTAGGAGTTCACCACCAGATGCTAGGGACTGCAAAGGGGTGGAACTGAACTCATGTGCCAGGGCAACTGATGGGGAGGGGGTGGGACTGACCTTGGATGCCATGGGACTGCTGACAGGGCTGGAGAGTTTTAGGAGTGTGCCACCAGACCCCAGGGACTGGGGGAGAGGGATGGTACTGACCTTACATGCCAGGGGGCTAATGGGGAGGAGGACAAGACTTACCGTGGGTTCCATGGGACTGTGGATTTGTTGGAGTGTGCCACCAGGCCCCAGGGACATGGGAGAGGAATGGAACTAAACTCATGTGCCAGGAGCCTAATGAGGAAGAGCTGGGACTGACCTTGGATTCCTTGGGACTGCAGATTTGTTGGAGTATTCCACCAGGCCCCATGGACTGGGGATGTAGATGGGACTTACCTCATGTGCCAGGGGGTTGACAGGGAGGGTTTGGGACTTACCTTGGATCCCACAGGACTGCTAACAGGGCTGGAGAATTTTAGGAGTTTGTCACCAGGCCCCAGGGACTGGGGAGATAGATGGGACTGACCTCACATGCCAGAGGGCTGATGGGGAGGGGGTGTTACTGACCTTGGGTCCCATGGGACTGCTTACATGGCTGGAGCATTTTAGGAGTGTGCTACAAGGCTCCGGGGACTAGGGAGGGAAATGGGACTGACCTCACATACCATGGGGCTGATAGGGATGGGGATGGGACTGATCTTGGGTCCCAGGGGGCTACTGACAGGCCTGGAGAATTGTAGAATGGTCTACCAAGTCCCAGGGACTGCTGACATGGATCTTGAGGTGGCTGGGAATAGTGTACCCATTTTGCTTGCAATCCTGTGGGTGTCTAGGCATGCCTCCCTTTTGTTTACAATTCTGTGTGTCCATGCTTATCTCCATTTTGTTTTCAAGCCAGTTGCTGCAGTCATGTGTACCTCCATTTGGTTTGCAAGCCAATGGGTGTCTGTGCTTGCCTCCATTTTGTTTGCAATCCAGTGCTTGTGTCCGTGCCTGCCTACATTCTGCTTGCAATTCAGTGGTTGTGTCCATGTCTGCCTCCATTATGTTTCCAATCCAGTGGGGTGCCCCCATTATCATCTGTTCTTATCTGTTGGATTCAGTTATGTCATCACATGGGGTCTGCCAGGTCCCTGGTCAATCTTTCATGGGGCCCTGGTGGGTGCACAAGTGGCATACTGCACACAGCAGCTTGACTTGAGTCACAATGGACCAATGCCAGGGTTCTTGTCTGGTGGATTTAGTTACACCATCACCTGGGGTCTGCCAGGTCCCTGATAAATCTTCATGAGGCCCTGGTGGGTGTGCAGTTTGTGTACTGCATGTATCTGCTAGACTGAGTCACTGTAGGTCAGCACTCATGTTCTGCTCTGATGGATTCAGTTACACTGTCACCTGGAGTGCCAGGCCAATGGTCAATCTCTCATGGGGCACTGGTGTGTTTGCAAGTGGTGTACTGCGCACACCAGCTTGAGTGAGTCACTGTAGGCCAGTGTCCATGCTCATGTCTGGTGGATTCAGTTACATTGTCACATGGGGTCTGCCAGATGTACATATGTAAATTTGTTGGAGGTATTAGGTCTGTAGTAAGCAATGTATATAGTGTGTATATTGTGGTGTTATGGTTATGGTTTTAGTTAATTTTATTTAGTGTGTCTGGTATTTCTAGTTAGTAATGTGAATACGTTGGATTATAAACTTCCTTTGTGATGATGGTATGCAACTGTAGAACTTTTATGCTAATTGAGTCATAACTTTAGACATTAAACATAAAGTGGAAAAGAATAAAGGACTCCAATTGCCTGATTTTCTTTTTTCCACAATGTTTTATTGGACTGCTTAAAGTTTTTGAATTTTTCTCTGTCCTGTTACATATGTTAATGAAATACTTTTGCACAGATTTTTGGAGTTTAATTTTTAAAGTGATCAAAAAAAGTTTTGAATATCAACCATTCTTATCCCCAGTTATGTATGAATGCATTTTAATCTGTGACTACTCAAGAAATGTTGGTGAGGGAAAACTTTGAAATTACTTTGTCCTGTAATTCTCTGCCACCTGTTAGATTGATGGTTATTACATGCTTTTGCATGCAAATATTTTGGAGTTGCTTAGTGAATTAACCAAATGAGTTAAAGTACTGCAAATTCATGTAGAGATTCAAAAATATTTATACATAACTTTGTTTTCTAGTTAACATATTCTCTGTCCCTGTTACAAGCATTACCTGGTTACTGTTTCCAAACATTAGGGACTTTATTTAGAAAACCACAAGTTATATTATCTTCATATTTACACTTTTAGTAAAGGGCATTAAGGGTAAAGTATTGATGGTGAAAGAAGAAAGAAATTACAACATTTATTTTTCCAGTCATGTCCCACATATGTCCCCTATTACTGTGGATAGACCCTTATGAATTTTGGCACAAAATAGAAACTATATTCCCTACCATCATTCAAAAAAATCAAAGATTTAAATAGAATGCTTCTTCAGAGTGCTGACGACTTTAAATACCTTGGTTTCATTGCTAACCAGTCTCTCACATTCCAAGAACATATATCCAGAATGATAAGGTCTATGTACATCTGTCTTGGTCAATTTTATAACCTAAAAAACTGTCTGTCTACCCAATCAAAGAACGTGCTAGCCCAGCCCCTTCTTCTGTCATTAGCAGACTATGATCTCCCTATATATGGGACAATAAACAAAACTTATCTGCAAAGAATCAAGGTTTTATATAACAATATGTAGATTGGCTGTCTTAAGTCCAAAATCTACTCATGCTGGGCGCTATGCACAATTGGGCTGAAAGTATGCAACAAAGGTGCATACCCATCCATGTAGCTCTGTAGCCCTGGACAGGTGCAGGGTATGCAGTATGCACTACACCTGCACCCACAGTGCACTGTCCATGGACATACCCCGCGGCCATGCAGGACTCTGCAGGGTGGTGGGGGCGGAGTAGCAAACCTGAATGGGCATCAAATCAGATGCTCATTCTGGGTCCTAGAAGGGATCACATGTGCACTAGGGAGTGGGTCCAGGTGTGTGAATAGCCTCCACAAGCACCCAGACCCATGCAGCCATGCCCACATGTTCAGCAGTCCCAAAAAAGATGTCCTCCCACCCACCACACAGTAAAGCCCCATTCCCATCAGGTAGTGCATAAGCAGACCCCTACCCCAACGTGTGACTTCCCCATCCCCGGTATTATATATTCAGACCCCACCCCAAAAACATCTGTGCCTCATCCTTGGCATTGCATATGCAGACTCCCACCCCAACACATCTCTGCCCTGTCCCTGTATTCCATAAGCAGACCCCCCCACCCTAACACATGACCGCCCCATTCCCAGTAGTGCATAAGCAGATCCCCCGCCCCATCACATCTGTGCCCCATCCCCATATTGACAAACATAATCCCCATCACATGTAAGCCCTGTCCCCATAACATGTCATCGGTACCAAATATAACCTCATACATAAAGAATAAACAACCTCCCCTCCACACACACACACACACACACACACACACACACACAACTACACAAATATCTGACCCCCAACCTGGTACCTCAGTCATAAAATTGGTGGCCAGTGGACCCCCCCCACCCACCTGTGGCACTGACAACCCCCACAAAACACATACCTGACCGTCAGTGCCATGGATCCAGATGGCCAGCGGTATAGCCCTCTGCACATCTCTATAGCAGCTGGCTGTCCAGCTGATGCAGGGAGCATGCTATTATATATAGCGACACATTATATCAATTGGATGGCCAGCGGCCATGGAGGTGTGCAGAGGGCTGTGCTACTGGCCATCCAGAGAAATGGCACTGACGGTCAGGTATGGGGTGAGAGGGTTGTCAATGCTGCTACTGGGTGAGGGTGTCCACTGTCCACCAATCCTATTGCTAGGGGTACCGGGTCAGGGGTCAGGTGTTTGTGGACCAGGCCAGGTGTGCGGGGGTTCATTCTTTATGTATGAGGTTACATTTGGTACTGATGACTTGTTACAGGGATGGGGCTTGCATGTCATAGGGGTATGATTGCCAATACAATGACAGGGCAAACATGTGTTGGGGTGGGGGGTCTGCTTATGGAACATGGGGATGGGGCTTACATATGTTGGGGGGTATGGTCAGCACAGAAAGGGAATAGGCATCTGGGTGCATGTCATAAGTGCAGCTCTGTGATACAGGGACACATTTATGTATATATGTGGGCACTCACCGATCAGATGCCCCAGCCTTTCCCATCAGCCTAGTGGGCTGAGGTGGTATGGAGGGTCGTGACCCATTCCCACTATGACCATAGGGTGCAGTCCATGGGGGTGCGCAGTGGGTTATGGCAGGGTCCTGGTTGCCATAATCTGTACCCCCTGTACCTGGCACTATGCACCTTTGTCCGTGACACGGAGTGCAGGCACGCCCCCTCAACATGCCCACTCTCCACCCCGGTGTGTTGCTGAACATGCAGCTAGGGTATTGGGTGCATAACGTCTTGCATGTGGTTCATGAATACTGCCGGGGGTCTGCGGGACCACTGCTGCATGGTACATCGACTTAGGATTGCCTACACACCTCAGATATGCAACTCGTAGGCATTCTTTCTTTTTATGCATAGCCCCCACTCTGCATTTTTGAAAAACTTCGCTGGCCCTCTCTTGACCTGCATATTATTTAATTTATTCTTATTTGCTTTAGGTATTTTTTATGGCTGCAGAGCAGAGCTGTGTGACATATTGCTATTACATAGTAGAGAGAGGGGACTCTGGAAGCACCTGTCTGGATATCTAGACTGTGTCCTTCCACAGTGGAGCTGAAGCACAAGTGGTCCTCTCCCTTCACCACAGTGCTGTCCTTCCTCCACCACCACTGTCAGGTGCACTATTTTCCTGCTCTGCACTCACTTCCAGTTCATTTCCGGGTTCAGAGCTTGGTAGCACCCCCACCCTGTAATGTTTCCCTGGTGTCTAGTGGCACTCCCCACCCTCCAGTCACTGGCTCTGTATTTCCATAATGTTTCTCTGGTGTCTAGCAGTACCCCTTGCCCTCTGATTGCTGTCCCCATATTGCCATGATGCTTCCCTGGTGTCTAGTGGCACTTCCCACCCTCTGATTTCAATCCCTGTATTGCCATAACATTTGCTGGTGTCTAGTGGCAACCCCTGCCCTATGATCATCATCGCCATATTGCCATAATGTTTCCCTGATGTCTAGTGGCACCCCTTACCCACTAATAGCTGTCCCTGTATTGACATAATGTTTCCCTGGTGTCTAGTGGCACTGCCACCCCTCCAATGGCTGTCCCCATATTACTTTTGAAAATGTGACCTGAAATAAAGAAAATCATCCTTTGGAGTTTTTTTTCTTTAAACCTGTAAAAATAAAAAAGATCCCTAGCTGATCTCCCTCTCTGCAGTCACCACCCACACCCCTTCCACCACCTTCACACACCCTCATTCACCTGAACATCTCACATGGCGAAGTTCCACTCTCTGCTGGAAGACACATCTTGCTGATGGAACCAGCAACTGCAATATGAGAAACTAAGGTAAATGTGATTCAATGAATTTCAATGGGGTTTTGAACTTTGAGGCATAACTTTGTCATTTTTTACATATTTTTACCCCAAATTTTCAGCATGGCCTATTTGGGCCCTATCTCATGAAAAAGGGTGGTGGAATTATGCAAATCAGGTTCGAAAAGCAATTTTTCAGTCACTTGACAATATCACCTTTTGGGTGAGATCTGAACATTTCCACCACAGTTGCTCATGAGGTGGGGTCATAAGAAGGCTATGTTGAAAACATGGGGTTGAAATATATAAAAATGACAAAGTTACAGGCATATGTTAACATTTTTCTAAGCTGGCTCATAACATCGGTAATTTTAAATACTTTGACCCCAAATTTTCATCAAAGACATATTTTTACATCACATCATGAATGTGAAAGATGTCATTTTTCAAATACTGGCAAAAATGTGTTTTGGCACAGAGTGATATTTCAGTGGTGCACAGTCACATTTCAGTAGGGATTTGGACACTATCACCTACGTGGTTCATGAGATAGCTTAATAAAAAGGCTATGCTACAAATTCATTATATTGCAGCCATATTGGCTCTAACCATAGTTTGTTTAAAAGGTCTCATCAAATTCTTGTTTATGGCTGACACTGTATCAAAAACTAGTCTTCATATTACCAGCTCTTCATGAAATAATTGCATATGCTCACCCTTTGTTATACCTCACAAGGTCGACAATCTTTTATTTACAGAACTATAAACAAGAGGCATACCAAACTTCCCTTAGGGAAGCAGGGACGGCAGTAAGGTAGGCAAAGGCCCAAACCAAGGAAATACTAGCATGAACAGTAAAAGAAGGGGACACAACTTTCTGTAGATACATTAGTGAAAGAAGAAAGTTCAGAGGGGGTATTGCTAAGATCAAAGGGGATAAGGGGGAATGTGTGGAGGAGGACCAAGGAAAAGCATCTATCCTAAATAGATACTTCTGCTCAGTATTTACTGAGAGAAGGTAGGGCAGAGCACACAGCTCAGCACCATGGACACAGGGGGGAGAGAGGTGTGCACTAGTCCCTTCACAAAAGAAAGGGTCCTACAAGAGTTTACTAAGCTCAGGGTGGACAAGGTCTTGGGACTTGATGGAAAACATCCCAGGGTACTAAAGAAGATAAGAGTGGAACTAGCAGAGCCATTAGCAGAACTGCTTAGTGAGTCTCTGAGCACAGGAGAGGTCTCAGAAGACTGGGGAAGGGCTCATGTGATCCCACTCCACTAGACTGGTAGCAGGGATGAGGCAGGAAACTACAGACCAGTCAGTTTAACCTCAGTAGTGGGCAAGATTATGGAGGCACTCCTTAAAGAAAGGATAGAGCAAAACCTGGAATCCATAGGAGCACAGGCTCCAAGACAGCATGGGTTTACAACAGATAGGTCCTGTCAAACTAATCTCATAGCTTTCTTTGACTGGGTAAGCAGAGTGGTGGACCAAGGGGGTGCAGTTCATGTCACCTACCTTGACTTCAGCAAAGCTTTCGATACTGTTCCACATAAAAGATTGATTAATAAGCCGTGTAGGCTTGGGGTTGGTCAGAAGTTGGTTAACTTGGTTTCAAACTGGTTGGCAGGCAGAAAATAAAGAGCAGAGGTAAATGGTATACAATCAGAAGAGATGCAAGTCACAAGTGGGGTACCTCAGGGATCAGTCCTGGGGCCAGTCTTCTTCAATATCTTCATCCGTGACATTACAGATGGACTGGAGGGTAAGGTTTGTCTGTTTGCAGATGACACCAAGATCTGCAACAGAGTAGATGATCCAGACAGCGTGGGCAGAATAAGAGATCTGGATAAACTGACAAAATGATTGGAAGAGTGGCAACTGGGGTTTAACACAAAGAAGTGCAAGATCATGCAAATAGGGAAGAGAAACCCTGAAGCTACCTATAGGTTGGGAGGGGAGTTCCTGGTAATCACAAAGGAAGAAAGAGACTTGGATATCATCATCACAGATTACCTGAAATCATCCAAACAGACCACTAAAGCGGTAGGTAAGGCTAGAGCATTACTTCTCACACTTTGTGATAGTGAGCCTCCCCCAAGCCATGAAAAAGATTTCGAGCCTCCCTCAAATTTGGAAAAAAATCTTGTGCCTCCCCACAGAAAAAAAAAAATCCTACTTTGCACAGTACACTAGGAATAAAGTGAAACTAATAAAGCTGACCGAGTATATTCTCTTTTATTCAACTTATTGCTCCCCACCCTTGACCTGGTAACCCAGGTTATACTTGTCACTCCTTTTTTCTGACTCTTAGGCCCTTGTTGCTCTGTTTCCTCTTTGTCTGGAACAACTAACCTAGCCACTTCATCTCCCCCCTCTTTCCCCGCAGTTAGGTAACTTCCTTGTACCCTTACCTCAGGACACACCTTAAAACATGCATCGGATCACTGTGCCTTTCCCAGTTACTAAGTTACATATAAATACCTACTATAGAAATGAGCCTTGACTCAGTGTGCCTTTCGAAGTCACTAATTTGCATACAAATACCTATTGTAGAAACAAGCCTTGACACAGCAGGTCTCCTCCAGGCATTAATTGACGTATAAATACACACCTATAAACTAACTTTGGCTCAGTGGGGACTTCCTGGTCACAAATCTGTACATAAGTAAAAAAGATTCACTTGCAATTATCCATATTTATTAATTTGTTTTATCCTTTCACACAAAACAGCCAAAATTTAAAATTTAAATACTGTACATTCTTAGACTTGACTGGGCCTCCCCTTGAACAATTTGGGACCTCCCTTGGGAGGCTGGCCTCACCTTTTGAGAACCACTGGGCTAGAGGGATGCTGGGGTTTATTAGTTGGGGTTTTGCAAGTCGTAAGAGGGAGGTAATAATCCCTCTTTACAAGACACCGGTTAGGCCCCATCTGGAGTACTGCATGCAGCACTGAAGGCTGCACCTGCACAAGGACATTAACAAAATAGAGGCAGTCCAGAGAAGGGCAACCAAAATGATGCAGGGACTGCATCAGAAAACATATGAGGACAGATTAACGGAGCTCAATATGTATACCATAGAGCAAAGGAGGGAGAGAGGTGATATAATCAAAACATTCAAACATCTTAAGGGCATTAACAAGGTGAAAGTGTCTAACATGTTTCAATATAAGAAAAATTGCAGGACAAGAGGACACAGCATGAGATTAGAGGGAGGCTGATTAAGGGGTAATGTGAGGAAGTTCTTTTTCACAGAAAGGGTGGTGAATGCATGGAACAGCCTACCTCAGGAAGTGGTGGATATGAATACAGTGCAGGGCTTCAGACAGGCATGGGATAAGCATAAGGGAGCAATACAGATGAGTATGAATAGATAGGCCATTGACAAGGCAAAGGCCTACGGCACATTCACAAAGTAGAATAAAATAAGCAGACTGGATGGCCTTGCAGTCCTTATCTACCATCAACTTCTATGTTTTTATGTTTCTTTTGGAAGAAGCAGGCATTCTCAATACAAAACATTACTGCATACACAACGTTCAAATTGGTGTTAAAAAACACTGCCTGGACTTGTCTGTGTGCAAGTGCAATGCTACCTGGTCAGCATGATCAATACCACTGGGCCTGTAACTGTCTTGATTCATTGTATTTATTTTTTATTATACCACTGTATTGTATCACCTCCAGGTCGTCACTGAAAATGGGAATTTAATGTTCTTCAGGTTTACTTGGTCAACAAATTTTAAATAAAAATAAAATAAATCAAAATGTTAGCCACCCACCCCAGATAAGGAGTCCATCTTCTGGGATGTTCGCTCCTGCTGTTGTTCTGACAGCCCACACTGGTGTCCCAGGCATGGGAGTGTACCCAGGTTGTTGTCATCACATGTGACACCAACTGCCACAATGCTATCAGGCTGGCCCTTCTGGTGCTGTCTTGGAAATCTGTATTTATATTCCGTTTTCTTAAGAAACAATATGCTGATGAAAATAACATTACTACATCGGTTTTAAAGAGCACAACAATATTGCTTTCACCCCCAAAGAACATATAAGGATCCAGGAGCACAGCTAGCTTTTCTTAACAGGGTGATTAATGTATCAAAAATGTCCTGGGGCTCGATTCTCAAAGCTCCCAGCATGATGCAAGGGGCTTGTACCAAAAGATGCACCAGGAGCGATTCTCAATGGCAGCCTGCATCAACTGCAGGCTGCCTGCCCCAAACAGGGCTTGTGCTGCCCATGCGCTGGACTGCGTCATGGTGCTAGAGGGCTTGTGGCAGACAGGGGCTGCTATATCCTCTAATGCAGGATTCTTAAAATCCTCTCAGAGGGCAAAATTCTAAGTACCCTCAGATCAGCTGTGGCTGGTCTAAGGGTACTTAGAAATGTCCTTTGGGAGGGTTGAGAAGGCTGCACCAATGTGCCGTGCCCCCCTGCCCCGATCCCCATGTACAGTGTAATAATCACCCTGATGATCTGGAGGCCCTCTCCCCAATCCTGATGCCACCGGTAATAATAATTCATAACTGCCCCATCCCTGGTGGTCTAGTGAACCACTCATCCCTGCTACCACCCCGGTAATAATTCATAACACCCCCTTCCCTGGTGGTCTAGTGGACCCCACAAATTCCTGATGCTGCCGGTAATAATAATAATAATAAAAATAATAATTCATATATCCCTCTTCCTTGGTGGTCTACTGGCCCCCCTCTGGGCCCCTGATGCTGCAAGTAATAATAATTCATAACATCCCCTTCCCAGGTGGTTTAGTGGACCCCCCAATCCCCGATGCTGCTGGTAATAATAATAATACATACATCCCTTTTCCCTGGTGGTGTAGTGGACCCCATCCCCCCAACCCAGCAGTTAGTGCTCACCACCCTGCATCCCCCAATTCTGAAACAGAACCAGCAACTAGCACAGTCCTCCTCTTATCTCTTCAGCCTTTTGTTGACTGAACTGTCACAGAACGCATACTGTATGAGCACTTACACTATACAGTATGCGCTCAGTGACAGTTCAGTTGGTGGCCGGCCGCAGAGGTGAGAGGAGGGCTGTGCTGGTCACCAGCTCTGTTTCAGGATAGGGGTGGAGCGGGGTGGTGGGCACCACCTGCTGAGGTGGGGGTGGGGGTCCACTAGACAACCCAAGAAAGGGATATTATGAATTATTATTACCAGAGGCATCGGGTATGGGGGGGCACTAGACCACCAGGGAAGGGGAAGGTATGAATTATTATTACAAGCAGCATGGGGGACTGGGGAAGGGGGCCACTAGACCACTGAGGACAGGAACTAATATATTTTATCAGGGGATTGGGGATGGGGGGGGACTGCTTGCCTTTGCCACGTGGAGCCTGTGGCAAACCCCTCCCTTGGGCCTTGTGTTTGTCACATAGGAGAGGTTGTAGCAAGTGCAGGGACTTAGGTGCCGGGACCTGTCTAGCACTACATAGATGCATAGACAGTGTCGGCAGATAAGGGCCTATGGCTCACCCAGTCTGCTCATTTGAGCTTGTAAGTTCAGTTTATGTTTTCCTAGAAGTCTGTTGCCCCTTATCCCTGACCTCCAGAATTCCTTTATGTCTATCCCATGCATTCTTAAATCCCATGATTGTTTCAGCCCCCACCACTTCCTCTGGCAGGGTGTTCCACTTGTCCACCACCCCTTCTGTGAATCATACTAGAATCTGGTGCAGGGCCCCTGGTGCACTGGGCTTCTGCACAAGCTGCTGTTTGCCGCAGCTTGCACCGATTTAAGCCCTTTTTGTGACTCGAGCCCCTGGTTTTCACAGGCAAAGCCAAGCAACAAGCCAAAGGTCTGGGGTGCACTTTAGCCCCAAGAAGTTTCAGGGATTTTGATGGGTCCTGGTACATTCTTTTTTTTTTTTTTTTGCTTATTCTCTGTTAACTGGGTAAGCCCACTAGGTACAAGTTCCTATTTTTCAGGGTGACCTGGGAGCACTGGAGAGGTTAAATTATTTGCTCAGGGTCATATAGTATTCAAGTGGAGGTTGTGGGAATAAAACCCAGGTCTGCTGGATGTACCAAAAAGCATTACTCCATTCTGGCATCTAAGCACTATTTAAAATATGTCTGCCAATAAAGGCCTTCTCTTGATTTAAATACTGTAAATTATGGGGGGCGTAATCTGGCCACTGCGAAGATGGCAGCTTAGACTCACTAGCTCCTCTCTCCACTGGAGATTTGTCACCACTTTTCTACATTAATTGTCTCTGCCATCGCTGGTCATCTAGCTATATCAGTAACACCATAACCAGGCACTCACCCAACCACTAGGAATAAAGCTGATGATGCAGCATTTTAAAACATTTATTAAAACTCAGAACTGTCTGACGCATTTGTGGTCACCATGATCCTTTCTCAATGTCTTTGTGAAAGGGCCATGGTGACCGGAAACACGTCAGACTGTTCTGAGTTTTAATAAATGTTTTAAAAAACTGCAGTGTCAACTTTATTCCTGGTGGTTGAGTAAGTGCCTGGTTATGGTGTCACTGGTTTTGTAAAGTTTTCCAAGAGCACCCCTTTCTTTCCTGTTGCGAGCCCGTCTGTCTGTTTTTTCATCTAGCTATATCCATTACCACCCTGGATCACCTACCTGCCTTGTTTGTGGACTGCTGCAGCTGCAGTCGATACTTCTCTACATCAGTAGTTCTGGCCCTCCATCTCGGTGAGGCCTAGTGGACATGACGCTTCCCATCTCCTCTCGCTCATCTTCTCAAGTCTCAGACTGCCTACAAGAAATCAGAGGGATGTTCTCACAATACTTAACAGAAATCTGGGAACTGAAATCAGCTAACCTTAAAATCAACCAGGATATTATATCTGTGTCCCAGCATCTCTCCTATGTGGAGCAAAAAACTGATGCCCAGAACTCTATCATCCATAGACTTAAAGCCCACATCCAAGAGCAAGACAGAAACCTAAAAGTGTTCTGGGACCGTGTCAAGAACTTAGAGAATCAGAGTAGGTGCAATAACTTACGTTTTGTGGGTTTTCCGGAGGGGGTCGAGGGCCACAATACTATCTCCTTCCTTCAGCAAGTAATCCCGATTCTCCTTAAACAGTAGTGGCTCAATCCTGTGGAGATTGAGCAGGCCCACTGATCACTAGCACCTCTTCCTAAGCTAGGGCAGTAACCTCGGACCATCCTTGCTAAATTCCTCCTCTCCAAGTGAAGGAGCAGATCCGTAGTCTGGCCTGTGAGCGTGTACCATTGATTTGGCAGTGACATATGATTCAGATCTTTCCCAACTACTCCCTGGCCATGACAGAGCACCACTGGGGCTTCTCTGCTGTCAGGCATGCTCTCCAGAATCTGAATGTACAGTATAGTCTCCTGTACCCAGCTACTTGAAAGATGTACCATAATGGGACCCCAGAATCCTTTTACTCCCCTGAAGCTGTGGAGGACTGTATCTGATGTTTATGGCCCTCAGTGAAGCTTCCAACCTCTGGAGACTCCCTGGACATGGATAATACCCTGCCTCCACCCTTGTGCATGTCCAAGGATCATTCTGACCCACCTCAAGTTCTAGCAGCTGCCCCCAGGGTGGACTCTTTCACTTCCTAACTCAGAGGCTTGGCAGAAGTTCTGGGAAAAAAAACAGGGTTGCAACTAATGAAGATCAAGCCATCTTCCTTCCCAGCAATGTGGTAGAAGCCACAGCAAGGACAGAGATGTTTCATCTGACAGTTCTGGGAGCCTACTTGCCAGCAATGGATTCACTCCCCTACGGAAACTGTCAAATTCTCCCCCAGGCTCGGACCTTGGCCCCTCTCACTGTGCTGGCTCTCCTTCTGTGGACCCCTTACCTCACCAATCTGACGTTCAAGTCCCTATGCCTGCCAATGCTTCCTCTGTTGCTGATGATTGCCAGCCCAGTTTGTATGTGGCAGCCATCACTTCCACATCATCGTCCTTGGATTCCTCCTTGAATGCTTTCTGAAGAGGTGTCACTCAGTGGACTTTTCCCAGACACAACTTTAAGCCTTTGGTTCTAACTGATTTATTCACTGGAGTTTCTTTTATTGCTGACTTGTTACCTTTTCCACCTTTTTGAGCATCACAAAATTGTTGTATGTCTCCAGGTCTCCCAGCATATTACGTTGTTTCCCAGCATATTACGTTGTTCCCCTCTTAAAGATGCAGTGCCTCTATTCAATCCTTTTTTCTTTATGGCATATGGTTTACTCCCTTTTCCTTCTCACTCCAACTCCTTTTCAGTATTCTTTCTTCTCATTTTCTCCATCTCTCTAATCTCTCCCCATCTCCCTTTTTCTTTGACCCTATAGTGCTTCCTCCTGTACCTTGCCTTTCTATGCTGCTCCTTTGGCCCACCCATCTCTCCCCTTCTCACCCCTTGTTCCCTACTTCCCTTTGGCTTCATATCTATGTGGCTTCCCCCTCTGCTACTCAGTCCTTCCTGTAATATTTTGTATTCCTTTTTCCTTCCTGATTCCAAACTTCTCTGCCTTTCCTTTATATTATTGGTTTGCTTTTCCTTCATACTCTCCTAGTATTTCCTTTCTTATTGCATATCTGGGTTTTCATTAGCCTCCTTCATGGTAGCTCTCTTCTCTCTTTCTCTCTCTCTCTCCCCCCTTACTTTTCCCCGATTTGCCTCAGTCTTACCTGTACTCCAGACCTACAGTATGTCTCTGCTATTTACACCCTCCCTTGCCTCTATCCCTTTCTGGTGAGCCCTTTTTGTTCCTTGCTGTTCTCTGTAGATGACCCCTTCTTCTATTACTTCTCTTTACTTGTTATCTATTTCCCATCTTTCTCCTGTGGTACTATCTCTGGGGGAGGGCACTCAAGGGTTACATGTCCTGGTCCACTCCCTGTTACTTAGAAGGCTACTTCGCCACCATGTGGCTTAAAGGGACTTGGTCCATTTGATAAATTGTTTATCTTTCCAGTTTATCAATGTGGTTACTTGATGTTGTTCTTAGTTTACCACTTAGCTATGTTTATTATTGTTACTGCTGGTCCAATTATGCCCTATTGCTATGTTGTTCAGTATAAATTGTTACTACATTGGTTACATTTTACTTCTGAGTTTGGTCTTCCTGCAACTTGTTCCTCCTGTTTCCGCTTATTTCGATCCCGTCAGTGTCCTTTGGAACAGTTGCCTCTTTTCTTCCCTTCTTCCTTTACTGCTTTTCCACTCATAGCCCCTATTGGCCACTTTTCTCATGGCTGATCTTCACTGTGTGTCCTGGAATGTCAAAGGACTTAACTCGCCAGACAAACATAAAAAGGTTCTGTCCCATCTTAAGGAATTGCATTCAGAGGTAGCATTTTTACAGGAGCCCCAACTCTGCCACTGAGACCTCTCAGTTGAAACAGGAATGGGGTGGCCAGGAGGTTCATAGTACTGCTCCTACTGCCAAAAGGGGGGTTTCTATTTTAGTCCACAAGTCCCTGAAATGTCTTGCGTTGCATCCCAGGCTGATGTTGAAGGTAGATGGATTATGGACAGATTTGACTCTCATGAAGGCCCTGTAACCCTAGCTGACTTGTATACCCATAATTCTGACTGCCCTACTTTTTTTTACTGGTTTATTCAAACAACTGTCCCTCTTTAATAACCCCCACAATTGATGGAGATTTCAGTCTAACCCTTAACCCTTTCCTGGATATATCCCACATCCCTCATGAATCTAATCACAAAGCGCAACCTGCCCTTCAGTGTTTATTGCAGGAATTCTTTCTAACAGACATTTGGTGTCTCCTCTCCACCACAGTTAAAGATTACACTTCCTTCTCCCCATTCATCACTCATTCAGTCACATTGACTTTGGCTTACTTCCCCCAAGTTATCCCAAAGCACCATATCAACCCATACCTATCCCACCATAATCTCTGACCACACCCCTGTTTCCCTTTCCCTTCTTTGGCCCCCTCATACCCTTCGTACCTCCTCTTGGAGACTTGACCCTCTCCTTAAAGACCCCTCCTTTGTTCCCTGGGTCAGACAAGAGATAACATTTTTCCTGCACACCAGTGACAACAGTTCTGTCCTGGATGATGTCCTTTTGGACACCCTAAGGGCATACATTAGGGGTCATATCATTAGTTTTGTCACCCACAGGTGCAAGGTCAGACAGCAGAAGACTAAAGATCTTGAATCCAAATTGATTACATTGGAAGCCCAAGTAAAACTGAATCAATCTATGAACCCCTCTGAACTGGTTCAGACCACTACGTCCCTTAACTGCCCATACATGTGCAAGGTGGAGTTCACAATTATGCACACTAACCACAAGTACGTGGAGGGCAAAGAGAGGGCCAGTAAAATCCTAGCTTACAGGCTGTGAAAGCAGGAAGCTGAATGCCATATTGATGGCCTATGTGATTCCGCTGGTCACACCTGTACTGACCCCAATTAAATCAACACCATGATGTGGCAGTTTTACTCCAATCTTTATTCCTCACAGGTCCATCCTACTCCTGATCAGCTGACCTCCTTCCTTGATCCCCTAGAGTTACCACACCTCTCTCCCTCCCAACAACTCTCCTCAGAGCACCCCATCACTAGTGAAGAGATCACGGCTGCGGTCATAGCCTTGGTCATGGCCTTACAGAAGAACAAATCCCCCAATGCGGACAGACTCACCATCAAATTCTATCAATCCATCCTTGAAACTCTTCTCCCTCTCCTTCTCCACACTTTCTCTCATGCTGTACAACATCACTGTTTACCAACCACATCTAGGGAGGCTACCATCACCGTTTTACCCAAGAAGGGTAAAGACCCCCTTTCACTTGGCAGCTACAGACCCATATCCTTGATCAATGTTGATGATAAAATCCTGGTCAAAATCTTAGTCACATGTCTGGAGAAACTGCTGCCTTCCCTCATCCACCCCTCTCAAGTCAGTTTTGTTAAAGGCTGCTTCAGTTCTGACCACCTCCACACCCTTCTCAATGTCCAACATCTAGCCAAATCTCTGCCCACACCTGCCACAGCCCTTACCATCGACTTTGAGAAGGCCTTTAATTCTGTAGAATGGCCCTTCCTTTTTGAGGTCCTAAGACGCATGGAGTTTAGTCTTTACTTCCTCTCTGTCATACAAATGTTGTACAGCAGCCCCTCTGCCCATATTGTAACTAACAGTCTTCTCTCCCCAACCTTCCTGCTCTTTCAGGGCACTCATCAGAGTCGTCCCCTTTCACTCTTACTTTTTCTTCTGGCCATCAAACCCTTATCCATTGCTGTACAATCCTCCCCTGTGATCTCTGGCTTCAAAGCTTCCAGCTCGGAGTATAAATGCCTCCTGTATGCTGACGACCTGTTGATTTTCCTTTCCAATGTCCCTCAGTCTGTCACCCCACTATAATCTACCTTGACAGCTTTCTCCACCATCTCCAATCTAAAAGTAAACCACACATTAAATCTGAACTCGTTCCCCTCAACCACCTCTGTCTCCATTCTCACTTTGTTGACACCAAGTTGAAATAGGCTGTAGAGGGCATTACATACCTGGGCAGTTGTATTACCCCATCCCTCAGTCATATTTGTCAAACCAATTTTAACTGTTTACTGGAAACTCTTGTGGCAGACTTAGCCCACTGGAAGACTCTTAACCTCTCCTTCTCTGGGAAAATTAATGCCCTGAAAATGATGTTCAACCCCACGGTTTTGCATCTCCTCTACATATCCCTATCACTACCCTGAAGGCATACTTTGTCAAACTCAGCCACCTGATGGGCCAATTCCTCTGGGAAGGGACAGTGCCCAGAATTAGTTGCTGTAAATTACAACGCCACTGGTCCTGGGGTGGCCGGGATCTTCCCCATTTAAGAATTATCATTTGTCCTTTATATGTGCCCAAGTTATTCACTGGTTTCCTCTTAACCATCCCTCTGCTCCCCTTTGGGTTGATTTGGAAAGCTTTTCTCTTAAGGCTCCTTCCACATTATGGTCTGTCTACCTACCCAGGTCATCATTACCCCAGCATCACCCTACTCTTTCTATCTCCATCCAGTATTGGAGGTCTTTTGCCTCCAGGACCAACATGAATCCCCTTCGTCACCTATACCCTGATTTAGAATAATCCTGTTGTACTCATTGGCCTTGTGCTGGTCAGTTGGGCAGCATGGAAGCAAGATGGCATACTCCAGCTCAATCAAATATGCACTCCTGATTTTGCTACTCTGCTCTCACTTGGAGCTCTCATGGACAAATTCCACCTTTCTTTACAGAAGCAGTGGAAGTACCTTCAACTCTGCTCTGCTCTCCTCCCCTTGATTAAAGCCCCCCCCCATCTGATGTACCTGTCTCTAAATAGCTCTCGCTTCCCAGGGGTAAAGCCAACAAACTGTACACCTCCCATCAGGACTCTGGTTCAGATCGCATGGCTCCCCTTAAAGACAAGTGGGATGCGGAGCTTAACATTTCTATTTCTCAGCTGAAAATATTACATTGGTGGTACAGGACTCCACAATTGTTGTACGCCCATGGTGTTCTTTCTCATACAGGTGTTGGTGCAGCAACCTACAGGAAGGCTCCCTTTCCCACATTTTGTGGTTCTGTCCTCTCATACACCCTTTCCGGGATCAGATCCTACAATTCTGCCAGACCATCCCTCCTACTTATGTCCACCTCAATGCCCCTTTCATTTTGTTGGGCCTCTCTCCCCCTAATATACCCCGCTCTGACCTTCATGTAACGTGGGCCCTAGCTGCTGTGCTTATTTCTGAATGACTTATCCTTCATAGATAGTGCTCCCCTGATGTTCCCTCCTTTAAAGAGTGGCTACTTGCTTTAGGCCAACTCGCATCACTGGAGCACCTGTCCCATCTAACTCTCTCCCAAATGTCAACCCACAAGGCTATTTGGGCCCCCTACTTCTCCTACTTAGATGCTCAATCCTCCCATTCCCCTCCCTAATATTTTCCTTGGCCTTCCTCCACACTTTCAGAGGTTAAGCTTTTTTGTGCTCTCGCCCTCCACTTTTGTGGGTTTCCTCTGTGCCCCTAACAATTCCAGGGACACCTGTTACTCCTTACAGTTTCCTGCTGTTATTTGCCCTCTTACAGATTTCCTTTTGTGCTGCTGTACCACCTTCTATTTTTTGTGAACGGTTAGACTATTTGCTCCTTCCTTTGATTTGGTCAGCTCTTCATGTTGGCTGTTACGGTTACTGTTCTAAAGTTAATATTTCTTGTTCCTCAAAGTAGTTTATTTCATTTAATGTTTAATGTTCTGATATGTTCCTTTTGCTTCATTATTCCTTGTGTACCTGTATGGTTTGCTGTTTATTCCATTTGCTTCAATAAAAGGTTTAATATTAAAAAAAAAACACTGTAAATCATTTTTCTTCTGTCATGAATTTGGGTAAAACAAATGTACTGCTGTTCAACTTTAAATGTATTATCTTGGAGTGCTGTTTAACCATGAAACCATTCATTGTAAGTGTTCCAAACTTAGTATTTCTTCTTTTGTAGTATTGTAAAAAAATAACTTTTTTGTCTTTTGTATATTAACTTAGTTTTTATTCCCACTCAACTGACATGACATCAATACACATACAAAAAGCATTGATTTTATATCACACAGTCCATTGGTGATCGCTTAGTTTAGTGGGGCATGCAGTATATTACATTTTATATCCAGATAACCTATTAGCTGATTGCTCTTTGATATTGATATAATGATAGACTCTAATCTATAAAGAAAAAGTTGTATGCAAATAATTATCTACGGCAAAAATATTCAGGGAAACCAGATGACAAACAAGCCATCGGGCTGGTCAATAGACCAGTTGCAGCATGAAATGCTGCCACTCCAATGGCCTTGTTTTGGAGGTGAATGTGGGAACAAGCACTCAGGTGGCCAGGCTTAGCAGACACTACTACCAGCAGTACTCCTCTACCCAGGGAGGGATGGTGTGGCATCCTGGTATAGCAGTATGGTTGAGGGCCAAGGAACTTGTTTTCCTCACCATGAAGACTGCTTCATGTGCTCAAGTCCATCATCAGGAGGTTTTACAGTGCCACAGGTGTGTCAGGGGTCAGAGGGAAAAAGTAAGAAAAAAAACAGTGTTATCTATGTTATGGCCACTAGCAGTTTTGGTTCCATCACAGTGGTGACCTCTGTCAGGAAGACAGCAAGTGTTGTGGCTGACAGTGCTGAAAGCTTGTCCCAATGGCTGGACTGACTACACTGTCAGACTGAAAGCTACAGTATGTAACAAGACGAAATAAAAAAGGAAACCAGCCCATATAGTCTCTTGAAATCAAGCCTCTTATAACAATGAAATGAATAAAAATCATCACCAATCTCAGGGAATCAAATCCATGTAGTGCAGAGTACAGAAACAGAGCATTGGATGGGAAAGGAAAGGCAGACATTTGAGGAAAGAGACCTGGGAACCATCATCCATCTCCTGCCCAATGCAACAAAGCATTTGCAAAAGCTAACAGGATGCTGGGATGCATAGGAAGTGGGGTTTTCAGTAGAAGGAGGGAGGGTAGTGATAGTGTGCCAGTACAGTTCCCTGGTGAGACCACACCTGGAGTACTGTGCACAGTTCTAGAATCCATACCTAAAGAAGGACAGGGCAGTACTGACAACATGAAGATGGCCTTGTGGTACTAGTGGTATAACTAATAGACACACAAGTCCCCACCACCCAACTTATTATTTTCCTGTGTTGGAGCATGTAGTAGAGATGATTCATCATTCTTGGAGTGGAGAAGGTCTTATTTTAAACAGGCAGGCTTACTTCTGAAACAAATGAGCATCTCTACATTTTATGCAGAAAGACACATTTCCTTGTTACTAACTATTCTGCCGGTAGCATAGCACTGAAGATTGTCTCTTAGTCTATAGTTGAAGGTGGACCACTGAGATACTACATGGCTACTGCTGTCAAAGAGGGTCAGATGGCCTTTTCTGGTACAGATTCAGTAGAGGCTCAACTTCTTCAGCCAATGCTACCTTCTCATTCATTTTGTTTACTGGCCTCTCTGGCACCTGTATGGAAGACAGTGACTTGCTGGTCTATTTCATCATGTCATAGCTGGACATCTGTGCTCTTTTTGGGCTAGAGGTGCATAGACCTGATGTATAAGTCAGTCTTTGTATGATCATTCATCAGTAATGTCTTCCTCCTCTTGAATGAATGTCCTAAATGTGTTATCAAAGTAAGGATTTAATAGAATCGCCATGATGTAATGCTCAGCTGCATGTAGTTCCTTAATGTGCGTGCACCCAAGAAACGTGTTCTTAGTTTTTCTTTCACATAAACAGAAGTGGAAGTCTCCTCCAACATCATTCCTTTCAACCTTTTGTTATCACCGAGGGACACTGGCACTCAAACTGAGAAAGAATGAGAGATACTGACCCTCGAAATGAGGGACACATGCTCAAACATGGAAACACCAAGCTCAGAACACTGTGGAAACAAGTTTACTAGTACAAAGTTTATTTTTGGTTTAGTATTTTGGAATATTATGAATTTCTGCTTTGAAGTTTGAATTAATAGCACATTTCCTGCGCAGGCAGTACCTTTTGATGAGGGGATAAATGAGGAACAGAATAATGTTGAGGGCATCATGAGGACATCTGTCATAATCAGGGACAATTGAGAGGTATGCACAAAGTATACACATAATACAAAAACATTTTGTAACCTTTTTCAGGTCAATAATGCATACGTAATTCTTAAAATCTTCCAAGGACGCAATACACTCATCACTCAATGGTTCTATTATATTTCTTTAAAGAATTTCGAACAACAGGCAACTCTCCACAATGGTACTGTACTGTGTGTCTTAGCTAATCCAGCAGTCTGTCTGTGAAGAATTAGAAACATAGAAACATAGAAGCTGACAGCAAACAAGGACCGCAAGGCCCATCCAGTCTGCTCATTTTTTCTACCTTATGAATGTGCCATAGGCCTGTACTCTGTCAATGGCCTATCTATTCATACTCATCTGTATTGCTCCCTTATGCCTATCCCATGCCTGTTTGAAGCCCTGCAATGCATTCATATCCACCACTTCCTGAGGTAGTCCGTTCCATGCATCCACCACCCTTTCTGTGAAAAAGAACTTCCTCACATTACCCCTTAATTGGTCTCCCTCTAATCTCATGCCATGTCCTCTTGTCCTGCTAGTTTTCTGATATTGAAACATGTTAGACTCTCACCTTGTTTATGACCTTAAGATGTTTGAATGTTTTGATCATATCACCTCTCTCCCTCCTTTGCTGTAGGGTATACATATTGAGCTCCGTTAATCTGTCCTCATATGTTTTCTGATGCAGTCCCTTCACCATTTTGGTTGCCCTTCTCTGGGCTGCCTCCATTTTGTTAATGCCTTTGTACAGGTGCAGCCTCCAGTACTGCACACAGTACTCTAGATGGGGCCTAACCAGTGTCTTGTAAAGAGGGATTATTACCTCCCTCTTACGACTTGTGACACCCCTACTAATACAGCCCAACATCTCTCTAGCCTTTCCTATAGCTTTAGTGGTCTGTGTGGATGATTTCAGATCATCTGTGATGATGATGCTCAAGTCTCTTTCTTCCCTTGTGATTGCCAGCAACTCCCATCCCAACCTATAGGTGGCTTCAGGGTTTCTCTTCCCTATGTGCATGATCTTGCACTTCTTTGCATTAAACTCCGGTTGCCATTCTTCTGACCATTTTGCCAGTTTATGCAGATCGCTTCTCATTCTGCCCACACCATCTGGATCATCTACTCTGTTGCAGATCTTGGTGTCATCTGCAAACAGACAAACCTTACCCTCCAGTCCATCTGCATTGTCACTGATGAATATATTGATGAGGACAGGCCTCAGGACTGATCCCTGAGGTAATCCACTTGTGACTAGCATCTCTTCTGACTGTATACCATTTACTACCACTCTCTGTTTTTTGCCTGTCAACCAGTTTGCCACCCAGTTGACCAACTTCTGACTCACCCCAGCCTTCTCAGCTTATTAATCAATCTTCTATGTGGAACAGTATCGAAAGCTTTGCTGCAGTCAAGGTAGGCGACATCAACTGCACCCCCTTGGTCCACCACTCTGGTTACCCAGTCAAAGCAATTTGTTAGATTAGTTTGACAGGACCTTCCTGTTGCAAACCCATGCTGTCTTGGATCCTGTGCTCCTATGGATTCCAGGTGTTGCATTATCCTTTCCTTAAGGAGTGCCTCCATAATATTGCCCGCTCCTGAGGTAAGACTGACTGGTCTGTAGTTCCCTGCCTCCTCTCTGCTGCCACTCTTGTGGAGCAGAATCACATGAGCCCTTCTCCAGTCTTCTGGGACCTCTCCTATGCTCAGAGGCTTACTAAACAGTTCTGATAATGGCTCTGTTAGTTACTCCCTTAGCTCCTTTAGTACCCTGGGATGTACACTATCAGGTCCCATTGCCTTGTCCACCCTGAGCTTAGTGAGCTCTTGTAGGACCCTTTCTTTCATGAAGGGACTTGTGCACCCCTCCCCCCATGTCTATGGTGCTGAGCTGTGGGCCCTGCCCTACCTTCTCCTCAGTAAATACTGAGCAGAAGTTTCTATTTAGGATAGATGCTTTTCATTGGGCCTCCTCCACACACTCCCCTTATCCCCTTTGATCTTAGCAATACCCCCTCTGGACTTTCTCCTTTCACTAATGTATCTATAGAAAGTGTTGTCCCCTTCTTTTACTGTTTGTGCTAGTGTTTTCTTAATTTTGGCCTTTGCCTGCCTTACTGCCTTCCCTGCTTCCATTAGGGAAGTTTGGTTATTATGCTTCCCTATCTTCATCCCACTGCATTCCCTTATATTTCCTGAAGGCCAGCCTTTTGGCTCTGACCTTTTCTGCTACTGTTTTTAAGAACCAATATGGTTTACTCCTTCTTTTGCTTTTCTCTCTAACACAATGGGATGTTGCATGTACCCCCTCACCTGCATTTCTTCTTTCCAGGGCCAGCTCAACTCTGTTGGCTATCTTATCAAAGTCAGCTCCTCTGAAGTCTCATATTTTTGCCCTTGAATGCGATGCTTTTGTTCTAGTGGCAAAATTGAACCATACCATATGATGGTCACTGGCCCACAGGTGACCTTCTACCTGGAGATCTGTGAACCCTTCTCCGTTAGTCTGTACTAGATCTAGGATAGCCCCATCTCTTGTGGGTTGTTGTACTAGTTGTTTGAAGCCCTCCCCCTGCAGGGAATCCACTATGTGTCTAGTTCTGGAGGATGTTCCTGCTTGTATTGATCAATCTGTATCTGGCATGTTGAAGTCTCCCATTATCAGAACCTCCTCTTTAGCTGTCATGTTTTGTACAACTTCTAACAGTAATGTGTTTATGTCCTCCCCCTGGCCTGGAGGCCTGTAGACCTCCCCAGTTCATATGACTGTCCCATTTCCTGTTTCCAGGGTGACCCACAGTTCTTCTGGCTCCTTACGTGTATTCTGAATTTCTGTAGCTTAGATATTTTCATTGACATAAAGGGCCACTCCACCCCCCTTTTTGCACCTCAGTCTCTTCTGAACAGTACACTGCCGGGTACTGAAGTCTCCCAAGTGTGGTTACTGGTGAACCATGTCTTGTTAATGGCTACTATGTCCAGTTTAGCCTCTGTCATTGTTGCCTGCAGGTCTGGGATCTTGTTTCCCAGACTGTGGGCATTTGTGTACCTGATTTTACATTGGCCAGATTTTGGTGTGTTAGTTATTGGGTGAGGTCTGACAAGTCCCCTGTGCATTGTATGGGGAGCTGGACCTTTTTCCTTACCTGGTGAACATGAAATACAAACATGCTGAACTCCTGTTTGATCACTAACTAAGGGGGCAGGGGTGTTCTTCCCTTTCGATGTATCGGGTGCTGCACCTCTCTCCCCATTTGCTAGTTTAAATATTCTGCAAAGACATCAAACTTCTGCCCCAATGCACTGACGCCCTCCTTAGTCAGATGCAGTCCATCAAATTTAAAGGACTTTCAGTCCCAAAACTGTTGCCAGTTACCTACAAATTTGTGTCCTTTTTCCAGGCACCAGCCCTTGAGCCACATGTTTGGCTTCCCTATCTCCCCATCTCTGACCTTCCATCCATCTGCCCCCATCTCCCAGATAGGCAGGATCTCAGAGAAGGAGATGCCAGATGAAATGGATGACAGTTTGTCTCCCAGCCTGGTCAGGTGTTCCTTGACCTCTGCAACTGACCGGTTGGCGAGATCATTAGTCCCTATGTGTACCAGGAGGTCAATGTTTTCTCCTGCTTCCTGCATGATTTAAGCAATGCAGTCAGTGTCTCTCTCCACACCGATGTACCTGGGAGATATCTGACCATTACCCCCAGCTGGAGGTAGGTATCAACTCCCCAAATCATGGAGTCTCCTCTGATCAGAAGTATTTTGTGTTTCCTTTTTGCTTTTTTTGTTTTGGTCCCTGTTTTTGTTGAGTTTTGTTGCGCTAGCTCCTATGCTGCAGTGTCCTGCTCTGCAGTGTCCTCTGCCCATTTGTTTGATTTTGGAGTTAGAGGCAGATACCTGTTTGTAGTTTTTATGTGGTTTGTGGAGGTGATACATTGGAGAGCACTGAGTGATGGGGCACCCGATTTGCCCTTCCTAACCACCTGCCAACCTCCTGGACCAACTACCCTCTGCGGTCGAGGTGCTTCAGTTGGATGTTGGGGAAATGGTGGGTGGTTCTTATAATATATTTCCTCCTGAATATGTGATTTGAGGTGCACAGTCTCTGCCCGTGCTGCCTGGAGCTGAGCCTTTAGATCTCCAATGGTCCAGCATGTAGGACAGTGTCCTAAATCCTGTATAACTGCCCTTTTAAAAAGTGTCCCATAGTACCTGCAGTTAATGATATCCATTCCAGATGAGTTGCTGGGTTTATAACCTGGTCTGCGTAAATAGAAGGAGGAAAATGAAAGCAAAAGTTTGATTTTTTTTTGTTTTGTTTGTTTGTTTGTTTGTCCTTCTATAACTTGTTATAACAAGTTAACCTACTTGTGCCCCTGTAAGTGAAGTCACTGTGTGGATATCCCTCTGATCTTTCCTTCCTGGTTTGCTACAGGAAATGTCAGTACTGTGCTACTCTACAAAAGGAGTGTAGCATGGAGTAGTTTGGGTTGGGGTGGGTGGTGGGCCCTCCCCCTGCCAAAAAAGAAGAACCACGGATGAAAGAAACAAGGATGTAAGGGCAGAAGCAATCAACCAACAACAAATGCAGTAGATCTGAAAGCTTAGCCTGATGATAGATACCACTGTAAAGCCTGTAAAGCACCACCTGTAATAATTACACATAAGATATATCCTGCAAAAAACACTTTGCTACAGAGAAAAATAAAGCAGTAACTGAAGATATACCTTGCAAAAAACTATTTGAATCAGAGAAGATTACAGCAGTAATCTGTAAGCACAAAACAGTAACAACCCTGTAGGCACACCCTGTAATAATGCAGCAGAAAGTATACCCTACAACAGCAATTTGAATCACAGAACAATAAAGCAGTAAAATGTTAGCAAAACACAGTAACATACCCTGTGAGTACAAAAGAAAATAGTAACACACAGTAAATCTGCCTAGCCAAAAGAAGCCTTAATCTTTTTCCGTGCTGTGATAATGTTCCTTGCTCTGTCCTTACAAGCATACCTAAAAGAAAAGAGCTGAGGTGAATTTAGGTGCCCTTGCCAGCAAACTTAGTCTAGCACCTGTGACAATTTATATGCATGACAGTTATCCCTGGTTCTTTTCCTGTTTCTGTTCAGCAAAAAAAAAAATCTTGTTTATGGTGGTCGTCTAAATGCTTTTTTGTAAATATACAGTGATGTAGCCTTCCAGTGCTCCCAACTACCCAGCAGCAAACTCCCACAGAAAATGAAAAATTTCATCTCATCCTGGCCATTCTGGACAAATAAGCTGTACAATAAAATCAGTCTCACAGTATAGGATTTCAAAAAAACAACCCTACAAAAGGGCCAGCACAAGGTTCAGTACATATGGATTATCTGCTTCTAACCAGTTTGTTTTTCAAAACACCTTTGATTTTCTTTAAAGGAAAGACCCCCCCCACACACACACACATTTCTCAGCGATGTGGCGTACAGCACTATTTATGTATTTATTTATTTAGCTTTTTTGACTGGGTATGGTACACTAGGCATACATATGCCTATTTTCAGGAACGACCCGGGAGAGTACATACAACATTTTGGACACATTTGGAGAGTACAGTACAACATTTTAGACAAATTTACTAAGGCAACAAGCAGCGTAACAACAATAATACAGCATTATATGTAACCTAGGGCAACCAAAGAACAAGTAGAGTGCAGACATTATCAATATGAGTAATCTCACTGGATTAGGACAATACATTGCTACATGGAGAAAAACACTATCAGCACAAATGTTGAAAGCAGGAGAAGAAAGGCATATGCACTCTTGCTAGGAGAGAGTGGCAAGAGTGCTTATTTGGGGTAGGAAGGGAACAGAGGGTGGGGAGTGGGGAAGGGGTCCGAGAGGAAGTACGAGGGGGATAAGTGCAGGGTGTTGAGATGGTTAGGGACATGCACATATTGAGTGAAGTAGCAGGAAGGGATTGAGCTGCCTTTGGAAGGTGTTAGGTTCTATGCAGGAGTGCACATCAGTAGGGAAACTGTTCTACTGAGTAGGGGTTGCAAAAGAGAAGGTCATAGTGCCATATTTGGTTTTAGATCTGGGGATGAGTAGTTGCCCAGCTCCAAATGACCTAAGGGTGTAGTGGTTTACATTGGCCAACAGAACAGTGGCTAGTGACGATGGCTTCTGTGTGGTTAGGATGTTGTGTACAACTTTTACTAAAGAGGAGTAAAGCAGGGCAGTCCAGGAGGGACAACCTACTCTATGTTGCTATAGAGCAGGCAGTGATGGGTGAGGTGATTGCAGAATAGGGTGAATCTACAGATATTATTGTAGCATATGGTCCATTTGCTTCTGAGAAGACTAGATGAGTGGGTAAACACAGGTAGTCCATAAGACAGCTTAGAAAGGAGAAGGCGGGGACAACTCTAATGTGTGCAGAGGGTGAGAAATTACTTCTAGCATGGTAAGTAAAGCTTAGGCTGGAACTGACAGGTTTGCATACAGATAGCATGTGACAGGAGAAATCCAGGGAGGGATCAAGTGTGATCTGAGGTACTTGAAATTAGTTACAGTAGTGAGAGGGTGCCATCCTCGGTGGTCATGGTAAGGGGGTGAGGGTGTTTTTTCAGTCTATGAGGGGTTCCGAAAAGCATAGCATGGGACTTGGAGTAGTTCATGAGAAGTTTATTTTCCCTGAACCAGTACTGAACAGAGGCTAAGTCTGATGCCAGGTCACTGTTGATGTCAGCTGTGTTGGGGGCTTGACTGAAGAAAACCAAGTCATCTGCATATAATAGAGGAGTGGTGTTTTTGAAACAGTGAGTAATTGTGTTTATGTGAAGAGAGAACAGTAAAGGGCTGAGTATGGAACCTTGTGGGACTCCTAAGGAGGTAGTCTGAGTGGGTAGCACTGATTTTGACTCCTGCCTGCTGGAGGGTAACACCCTATATAGGCGAGTGTTATTGAGCAGCTCAATATGAGCGACACATTAATACCACTCCCATGTAGAGCGAGTGGGGAAAAAGAGCACTGAATAGGTATAGCGAGTGTAGTGCAAAGGGAATACATGCTACACTCATGAGAAAGGGGATAAAAGAATGATTTGGCCAAGTCCTACTGAGCTGGCTGTGTGGTATAGTGGCTTTAGCCACTGCCTCTGGAGCCTGTGGTGCCAGGTTCAGAACCTGGTACAGGTATGTATTTTGCTTCCAAGGGGAGTTTCTATTTTTTCCAAAATCCACTCCCCTGGAGTTGAGAATCTTCATTTTTGGGGGTGCGGGGGGCTTGACCAATGCAAAGGTGAGTGCGGGGGCATAGCCCCCCACAAAACACAAAAGAAGTAGTGTATTTTTCAGAGAACCATTAATGTTTGCGGCAGTCTGTCTAAGCTGAAGTTGCCCTTTTGACATGGGCAATTTTGCATCACTCTTTGGGAGCGGCATGATAAGGGACTTGCCCTTATCACATAAATCCATACCAGAGAGGTAGCTGGAGAACCAGGGTAAGGCATGTTCTGAGATTACAATAGTACTGAGTTTGTTGAGTAATGTGGGGTGGTTGACTGCATCGAAGGCCTTTGTTAGGTCTATGAATACCACCCCAGTAAGTTTGCCTTGGAGGTTGTGGGGTCTAAAACTGTGGGAGAATTCAAGAATGCATGGGACAGACATAAGGCAATTCTTGTGGAGGGTAGGAAGAAATAGGCTGTTGGTTTACTAGGATCTGCGGCCTGTCCTGTAGGTAGGGAAATGGGCAGACTAGATGGGCCAAGCAGTCCTTATCTGCCGTCACAGTCTATGTTTCTATGTTTCTATGCCTTGGTTGAATGACGAGTAAATTGCATTACAGAGGGTGAGTAGTGCTTTGGTGGTGGTGTGGTTCTTACAAAAACCATGTTGGGCAGGGCATAAGAGATTGTGTTTTTCAAGGTATGTTGTTAGTTGAGTGGCTACGATTTTTTTGAGCAGTTTACTGAGGGCCAGTAATATTGAGATGGGCAGATAACTTGATAGCAATTTAGGATTTCCTTTTTTATGAATGGGTACAACATTGGCATTTTTCCAGATTGATGGCACAGCTCCTGTGGATAATGACAAACTGAAGATATGGGTTAGAAAAGGTGCTAACTCCCAGGCCACAATTTTCAGTAATTTGGATGTGAGACCATCAGGGCCTGCAGACTTGGACTCAGGGATAGACCAGAATAGTATGCGGACCTCAGCAGCAGTGCCAGGTTTGAAGTGAAGGGGGGGGTTGGGAGGCAGATAGTGGCTCATGAGGGTATGCATCATGGCTGGGGTGAGAGTTAAGGGCTTCAGTGACTGCAGAAAGGTCAGAGAATTGATGATTGAATGCCTTCGATATGGTGACTGAGTTATTGCAGTTTGCCCCATTTATTTCAAAGTCTGAGGGGGTGCTGGGGTTGGCGTACCCCAGGGATTCTTTTATGTTTTTCCAATATCTGCTAGAGTTGTTTTGCGAGACCTCCAGCTCATCTCTATGGTATTTGCTCTTACTTTGTCTGATGGCCACCTTGCACTTGTTTCTAAGGTACCTGTATTCAGACCAGTCAGTGTTGGAATGGGTTGTTTTGTAGACAGCCCAGCTTCTGTCCCTCTCATTTAGGAGAGCATTCATTTTTCTCTGAGTTATTGCTTAAAGAAACTACGTCTTAAATCTAAAATGACCAGGTCTCTGCATTGCAGAAGTTGTTTACATATTATATTAAACACTAGCAGTAAAACTGGTATTTTAATACAGAACACACGTTTTTGCAGCAGATTGCAAAATTAGCTCCAGTAACACAACACAACACAAGACTGGCAAAAATATCACCAGTCCATACACTGTTTGTAAAATTCAGGCCCACAATGTTTAATTTCACGGTATGGATAGCATCCACTCATACTAGTGGACCGACACAGTGTCTTAATGTTGCAGACACAAACACTGCTGCAATATACCATGCTGTCAAAAGAGCAACTACAACCCCATCACTCCGTAATAAAACCGAGAGAAAATATTAGTGTGGCGAAAACAGAAATACTTGATGTTTGTGGGGGGCTTCACCTGTCGAACCCCCATATTAAAATAACCTCCTCCAGGGGGAGGCAACTTGGGAATGGGGTGAAACTTGGGTGGAGGCATTACCAACCACACAACAGTAAATTCAAGATAAAAAAAAACAGCTAATCTGGGACTAGGAATAGAACCCTAGTCACAGATGCTCTACTACTCTCCACTGCAGGTGGCTCTACCCACTGAGCTACAGCAGCAGCTCAGTGAACACCCATCCATCAGAGGGCTTATCCTCTGCAACAGTGCCTTCCAGTGAACAGCAACAGGGGTACCGCTCTGCATCATTTGTTTCATGTGGCATTGTGTACCTTGTAGCTGTTGTTACACACGCTGTTAATGTTGTGCAGTTTTGCCTGAGGCATTAAGCATTTGACATATTGACCTGGTACTTAGTGGGTCTAGGGGTAGCTTGCACTGTGACCAGTAAGGAAGGCTGCCACCAGTGTTAGTGCACCCAGGAAGACCTACTACAGACACTGTAGTCACCATCCACACTAGCTGGGCCACCAGCAGTTTGTATGGCCTATAGTGGAGAGTGTCACCCTTACATTTCAAATTGGGTCCCATTATCATCCTATAATCTCCCTGTAGATAAAATCATTGATAGGATCACCTGTTAAAGATTAAATGATGCCAGCACTGTTTTTTTAAGCATAGTCAGCATGGAAGATAGCTGCTACTGGTAGTATTGTTCTTTTAAGTCAAGTACTAAACAGTCCTCAACTTTGGTGGACCAGGTTACCAGTGGCAGACATCTTGGAGCATAATTTAGAAACCACAGCTAATACCATAGAATTACTCTTGGCTGATCCAGTTGATGACATCAGCCATGAAGGATTATGGGGTAGGACTCAGTGCAAAAAGAAGGGTGGGTTGGTTGCTTCACTTGATTCATGCAGGCTGGCATTTGTACAGTAAGTGGTTTAAAAAATAGTTTACAAGGCCACTGTAATTTATCACAGGAAACCAGGTAGACCTGCATTCTTATTTAAACTTCCAGAATAACTTGCATTCTCATTTTATACTTGTTAATTCATATAATTCAGGTTTGGTTGACACTCTTAAACCATTCTTTTGGGTTTGTGTGCCATGTTCCCATTGTTTTGTTGACTTTTTTGTTGCTGTGTACAGTTAGTAGGGATATGAGTATGTGAATTCTTCTTGAGATCACTGCTCAAGCAGGAAGTGAAGTATTTGCTTTTGCACAGTAAGTAATAGTATGTACCAGGAGAACTCTCTTATGGATCTCCAGAACAAAACACAGAAAAAAAAACACAAAGAAAAACAAAATAGACATTGATCTGGAGTTTTCAGGAAGGAGACTTAAGGAAGTAAGATTGCTTAGATAGTGCCTTTACCTTTGAGTGTCTGGGAATGCTTTAGTTATCCACCAGTTAGCTCTCTGCAGGGTCAATCCACTCTGGGTCACATATTTGTTATCCAGGGTTAATTATCTATATCCAAAGTTTATTTATTTATTTATCTTTTGTTAATCAGGTAAGTACACTAGACAAGACAATGCCTATTTTCAGGTACGACTCGGGAGAGTACAGGAAATACGACATGATACAAGATACACTTTAGGCAGTAACACAGAGTCACGGAAAGCAGAAGCATAACATGTTCAGCAGGTATAATGGTTACAACAAATACATTGAAACATGAAAGCTGCAAGCAGCGCAATATATACAAGTCAATTATACAGTATGAATCAATGATGAACAATTATATACAGTATATGTCCCCAGAAAGGAGGTGCACTGTAAGAGCATACCCAATACATAGGCTGTATAACTTGAGTGCAGGACTGAATCCATGCAGACAGGCAGAACATTAGGAGGGATATTCAGTACAGGGGTTCAGGTGAGATTACGGAGGCTTGGGAAAACCACACACTGATAAGAGCTTCAAGTGTCTCCACAAGGAGGTTCGAAGGCAAGTCTGGGAGCGGGAGGAGTGAACCTGTGCAGGAAGGGAGTTCCACAGTCTGGGCCACATGAAGCAATGTCTCTGTTCCCCATTTGAGTGCATGTGGCAGGAATCCTTAGAACAGCAGGGCCCAGAGATCTAAGGGAATATGGGGGGGTTTCTGTTAAGAGGAGCTCCACCAACCCAGGTGGGGTGCCAGTACCAAGTACCTTGCCTGTGAAGCAGCCTAGGACAAAATTTAAGTAATTGCATGGGGAGAGTCAGTTAAGCTTACTACACAGGTCACAGTGGTGGGTGAGTTGAGAAGCAGCAAGCGCAAAGCGGCAAATGTTGTTGTAGGCGATGGTCCACCTGGCGAGGTGGGTTTTGGATGTACGAGCAAAGAGGAGAAGCCCATAGCAGAGGGAGGGGAGAAACACGCTGCTAGCCAGTGAAAGGCAAGCTGAGGGAGTAAGATTGCTCTTAGCACAATAGGCCAGACCCAGTTTGCAGTTAATGGTTCTGCAGACACTAAGGATATGGAGTCCAAGGTCAAGTTGAGGATCAGGAGTAACCCCAAGGTATTTGATGTAGTTGGTGATGAGGACTGGGGTTCCATCAGGACCAATAATATGCAAGGATGCAGGGGAAGGCCTTTATCTTGGTCAGGGACCCAAAGAGCATGGCCTGAGTTTTTTTGAGGTTGAGGACCAGCTCATGGGACAGTATCCAAGACTGGACACTCTTATAGTCCTCACTCAACTGGTGGTTTATGACCCCAGTATCCCAGGCGTGGGTTATGATAACTAGGTTGTCTGCATAAAAAATGGATCTGGAGTAGGAAGAGGTCACAGGTAAGTTGTTAACAAAAATGGAAAAGAGCAGGGGCTCCAGGACTGATCTTGGGGAACTCCTGAGGACACATCCACGGTATCCGAGAGCACCTTGCAGTATTTGATAGCTGCTGTCTGCCCTGCAAGTAGTTGGAGAACCAGAAAAGTACAGGGGGTGACAGACCAAATGACCTAAGCTGCATGCAGAACAGAGCATGGTCAACTAGATCGAAAGCTTTTGATAGATCGATGAAAATGGCACCCAAGAGTTTACCCTGGTCCATAGCAGCTCTGATCCCAGATGCAACAGAGACAATAGCCGAGGTTGTGCTGTGCCCTTTATGAAAGCCATGCTGCTCAGGAGCCAGAAGATCCTGAGACTGGATATACTCCGTGAAGTGCTCCGCCCCAATTTTCTCTAGGAGTTTATTGATTGCGGACAGTATGGCTATCGGACGGTAGTTGTCCAGAATCTTCAGATTGGCCTGTTTAAGAAAGGGGACAATCCTAGCCACCTTCCATATGTTAGGAAAGACCCCAGCGGCTAGGGATAAGTTGAAGATATGGGCAAACGGGGAGACAATATGAGAGGCCTCAAGCCCGAGAAGCTTAGGTTCCATGCCATCATGGCCAGCACTGAAGAAGGGGGAGAGTCCAGAGAGCAATCTCTGCATCTCTTGTACCATCACAGGCTTGAAATAGAATAACGGATGGGCAGTGGAAGCCGGTTGTGAAGCAGAGTCCTGGCCTTGGCAGTCACCTCTACTGGAGAGGAAGATGAAGGTAAGGCAGACAGGTCCGAGAAGTGTGTTTTAAATGCATTGGCGATGGTTAGTGGATTGTTGCAGCTGGTACCATCGATGAGCATATCAGTGGCCACACCACTGGAGGAACCGCTAACAGTGTTTTTTATGTTTCTCCAGCAAGTCCTAGGGTCTTTTGCTGAATTCAGCAGTGCCGTTCTGCAGAATTCACTTTTTGCAGCCCTGATCACTTTTGTACACTCATTCCAGAGCCTCCTGTACTGCTGAAATATGGCCTGGTCCATTGTGACCTTGAATTTGGCCCAGCACTTATCCTTAGCCCTCATGAGGGTAAGGAGGCTCCTGTGCAACCATTTGGTAGCGGCCCCCTTACCCTCTGCCTAATAAGAGGGGCATGCTTATCCTGCAGCACCCCAAAGGCCCTGATGAAATGACTGGCTGCAGAGGCTGGATCCTGGACATTCCAAACTGCAGACCAGTCAGTATGCCTGAAGGTCATCAAGGAAAGACCCCAGGTCAAACTGGGAGAAGTTCCGAATTTGGATGACTTTATGTGGAATTTTCAGGGAAGGGACCTTCCATACACAATACACAGGGGAGTGGTCAGAGATGGAGTCATGAATTGTACCAGAAGAGCTAATCCTCTCTGGCCTGTTGCACAGGACCCAGTCTAGGAGAGAGCCCGAGCCCCCAGCGGAGGACCACCTAGTGGCTTCCTTGATAAGTTGGGACAAACAGAGCCCTGTAATCATCTCCTAAAGAGATGCCTGCATAATCTCCAGTTTAGGCAGAAAAAATCTATTAATTTCAAACCATGTACAGTGCCCCTTTTATTCATATTATCCACTCTGTTAAAAAATATTTAAAATCCAGGGGTATCTGAAAAGTCCCAAAGATTGTCCAAACATCTATATAAGGAATTCAAACTACAGTATATAGAGCCTTTCGTGTGCACTGTATCCCAAAGGGCTTTATAACCCATAAATACGGTACTTATAGCAGTCATTAAACTAAAAGAAGAAATGCAGTGGATGGAAGAGTAGAAAACATTACATAATGCACACAAAAAGAATGACAGATAACAAGAATAATGCCTTTGAGGACATCTTTTAGGATATGATGCATGTCTTGGTTAGAAATTGTAGTGGGAACAACATGGACTTTCCCATATCATTCCGCTAATTCACCACAGTCTTAACAAAGAGAGAAAAAAACACTATTTAGTGATGAAAAGATGATTCAATCTACAAGTTTATTTAATTCTAAATGTTTCTGTTGGCTCACATTTATCAACAAATGTGTAAATTCCTGCATAGCAGCTTCCGGCTTAGTACTTCCATCAACTAAGATTACTACATATGGATAAGAGGTAAATATTTAGGAATTTCTTCCTCATTGCTTAATTTACTTATCAAATGAATCAAACAATTCAACCTACGCATTTTGTCCCTTAAAAGCATTCCTGAGGCTTCCTGGTAATAAGAGGTGCCGCTCTCACTGGAAAAGACTTGGGGGGGGCGTTGCAGGGGAGGGAGAGGGGGATAGACAAATTATAGATACAGGACTACAGATAAATGATAATAAAGATTGATGAAGGTACCTAACTTATAATCAATAAGGTTTTTAAATATAAATTGAGATAATAAATCGATGATATACCACAAGAAAGAAAAAGCTGAATGTATTGTCTGCACCATATGAGTTAGTGTGGTGTCATCATAATCAAGTGTAATAATAATACCTGTTAAAAAAATTTTGTGTGTGTTGACTAAAAAAACTTAATAAACATTATATTTAAAAAAAAAGTTTCAACCTACAATATTACTTCTTGAGATTTCCATATATGGAAAGAATGACAACATATACTTAGCTGAAATGATTATACACAATGTTTCCTTAAGATAATGAACATAATATCCTATCCCTTTTGGAAAAGAAACTAGAGATATAAACAAAAAGGAAGTGCAGATGGACTAGAACTGTATTTACTGAAAGTGCATGTGCCTTGTTTTGTGAAACTCTGACCTCATTTCATTTTTTTAAATTTTTCGAGCACTATGATATATTTTTTTAGGTGAATCTAGTTTTCAGTAGAGTCCTATGGTGACACTTCAAACAGCAGTAGCTGTAGCAGTTTTTACAAACATTACTTTTGCTTACATAAAGTGTGGTCCACCAGGTTCAAACTCACTGTGTGACATGTGACAAATTGGAAAATAAATGCCACTAGATTACATTGAATTTCTGCTGTATCCTGTAAGATGTCACAGCAGAAACTGTAATTAAAGCACTAGATCCTGGTGGTCAGTGATTTATGTACAAATGGCTATGCAAGTACAAAAGTTACGGTTCCACTGATGTGAATATATAATTTATACATTATTTACAGTGCCCCACGGTTACATGTTACATATACTGTGTAATGGCACACTGTTTAGAAAGATTGGTCTTGCTAATAAAAGATAGTGGGATGTGAGCAGTATAAAATGTATGTAGTGCTAGGTGATATGGCATAACAACTGAGTGGCAGCTTTCACTAAAGATGTAACTGATCTCCTTATATGCTCCGTGACAGCTGCATGGTTTATGTAAATGCTTATACAGTACATAGCTGACTTGAAGTAGGCAATGCTGACCACACACTTCATGCAGTTTGGCCATGCATCCCAGCTTTTGGGTGCCACAGTGCCTTTCTCCTATCATTCACTTTGGTTTTGGGGACATGGATGACTTCCCTTATCTGTGACTTTAGCCGATAACTAGAGATGGTTTTGGCCAGCTTACCACTCGTGTAGTCAGGATCTTGCACATAGACATCACCCAGTGCAACTCTTCTTATTCTTAAGTGCTAGGCTACCAAATAACTTAGAGGTATACAAGTGGCAATGGTGCATTTTGGGACACACATCCAAAGCGCACCTGCATGTTTGGTAGTAGATGACAATTGAGGCAGTATTTTTGGCATGCCATCCTATAGAACACATCAGCGTGCTCTAGAGTTGAGAGGAGACATTGCATTAGGAGCAGTTTTCTGGTTTGCATGTCTGGACAGCACTTGTGTCTGTACAGCATACCAGTCTTTTGATGATTGTTTTTTTCTGTGTGTTCTATGTGCTGATCAAAGGCGAGATGGGGTTCTAGCCATGCCCTGATGCTAGAAACTTTGGACATTTGCTATGCATTCCCTTTTAGTTGTATGGACATTAAAGCCTGCATGACTCCCACATTTATTTCAGATATTTGGTTATTTCTGCATTAAGTGGCTGCCTGTTGGCAAACATCCAATGTTGATTTTTATCAAAGACACATTGTAATATATTATCTAGGCCCCACTCATATCTCAAGTTAATGCACAGCACTGCATCATCAGCCTATACAGTAGAGGGAACACGTATGTCAGTATATAGGAAAGGCAGGTTAATAACAAAGAAAGTAAACAAAAAGTGGCCCCGGGATAGACCCATGTGGTACATCAAGAATTAGTTCTCAGGGGTCTGATGTGCTTCCATTTGCTTTCATTACCATTGCAAAGTAAAGTAAAAATGTATTTATATAAAGCACCCTTCCTGGGCTCAGGGTGCTTTTACAATATTCCACACAGCAAGAATACAATACAAGTTAAAAGCAGTAAAACTAATAACAAAACCAATACCAACCATTCATCAAGTTTCTGAAAATGCCTGGTTAAGTAGGAAAGCTTTCAAAAATTTGTTAAAACCTTCCACAGTCAGGCTATCTCGTATCTGACGAGGTAGAGAATTCCACAGGGTAGGTGCCATAAAGGCAAAAGATCTTCCTCCAGATGTTTTTAAGGATACCCTGGGAATCTCTAGCAATCCCTCATCAGAGTATCATAGTGAGTGGGAGGGGCAGTAAGATACCAGGAGTTCTTTCAGGTAGTGAGGTCCCAAATCATGTAGGGCCTTATAGGTCAGCAATGTGACCTCGAAGGTGATCTGCCACTGTGTAGGCAGCCAGTGCAGTTCATCCAGCACAGGTGTTATGTGACTGGATCTAGAGATTCCAGTCAACAGCCTGACCATCGTGTTCTGCACTAGCTGCAAGCGGTGGATATCCACCTAGATAGAGGGTGTTGCAGTAATCAAAATGACTGATAACAAAGGTGTGGACCAAGGTAGGAAGATCTTCGGGTGGGACTAGGTGCTTCACCCGGGCTATATTCTTTAGATGGAAAAAGGCAGACTTGACTACAGCTGACACCTGCGCCCTCAGGGTCAGGCCCTCATCAAATACCATGCCCAGGTTACACACCTGGCCAGATGCCATAAATGGCTCCCCCCCAAGATATAAACCTGTGGGTTTCCCCACCCATACCCCTGTTGTCCTAGAACAAGGGTCCACCACCAACACCTCAGTTTTACCTGAATTCAACCGAAGCCAACTAGTACTCATCCAATCCTGTATCTCCAGCAGGCAGTTATTAAACACTGTGATGGAATCAGCCTCCTGTTCGGGCACAAAAGACATGTAGAGCTGAGAATCATCAGCATAACAATGAAAACTCAGCCCATATCATCTTATAATGTCCCCCAATGGAAGCATATACACCGCAAATAAATAGTTGTCCCTCATATCACAGTTTCCCATCCAGGTTTTTGTGGTTTCTGAAATTCATGTTTGCTGCAGTTTCAGGAGTAGTTTACATAGAATCTGAAGGCAAAATGAGGCTGATGGCCCATCAGGTCTACCCATATTTATTACCACACTGTAGTCTACAGTGCCAATGACTGTGTGAGGTACATGAAAATGGCTCCGGTGAGATTCCCAGACTCCAGTGCATTTGCAACATCATCAGTAGCTTTCAGCAGGTGGCCTAACACTGGATTGTTTTTTCACAGGGATGTTACTGTCAAGTCAGCATGAAAGTATCTGTCTATATACAGTATTTTCCAGTACAGGACTGATACTGGCCTGCAATTGCTTTGGTCCTTGGAGTCACCTGCCTTCAGCAATGAAATGAGAAGATCATGTTTCCAGATGTTTGGGATTTTTCCAGTTTCAAGTGGTATATTGTATATGGCTGTAAAAGGAGAGGCTAGCTGGTTTGCTGCAGTCCTGAATAGCCTGGGATCAGTTCCATCTACCCAGGCACTTTTAAATATGTCAAGTCTTTTTACCATTACCCCTCATTCTTCTGCTGGTGAACTTCATCCTACTGGGGTATTTCAGTATCAATAGGCTCTCTCTGGCTTTCAGGCCAACATCCACAAGGTTGAGTTCCTTAATCTCTCACTCCCACAACCATTCCCTCTTGGATGGGATACTCTCCTCCCCCCCCACCCACATTGATGCAGCAGGGATCTTGCTGGATGCTTTCAGTGACCACTGCATGATGTTCTGCATCATGAAAATCTGTTGTCAACCTTCCATCACAAAATACATCTCAACCAGGTCCCTCCAGTCGTTCACACCAATGCTTTCCTGAGCAGACTTGCCGCAACAGATTGGACAGCTTTCCTCTCTGTCACTGTATATTTGTGAAGTATATGTATGTCAGTATAATTTATATTGTATTTTAAATTGTTTTAGATATTGTTCTATGTATTGTGACTTGTCATCTGTGAAAATGGGCAGTTTTATGCTCATCAGGCTTACAAGAACAAACAAAAAAATGAAACGATGATATTGATGTTGCCATCTGCCTGTTTCACTCTAAATTCTCCTCGGTTTGGGACAAGTGTGCCCACTTAGAAAATGCAGGGAAAACTCACTACCTCCCCTGGATTATGCCCCAAATCATTGGCCAGTGCAAGTCTAGTGATCTTGCATGGGCATAATATGAATTATCACACTCCCTTCCTGACTTCTTATATGGAACTAGTAGAAACTCCTGCACAATAGCTGTCAGGGCTGCAAAATTGCACTACTTCAAGGCCAGACTACAGAATAACTTTAACACCCCCATTTAAGTTCTAGAAGGTAATTCACTCCCTTTTTGACCCTCCTACCCAATCAGCCCTCACCAGTCCTTCTGGTAAATGGTTCACCTATGTCTGACCCATCTTCTGTCATTGCTCACTTCAATGAGTTCTTCACCACTTGGGTACTACTACCTTTCACTCCCCCTCTAGCCTCCTCTGCTCCCTCTCCTCCTCTCTCTTCCCAGTGTTTCTGTCCCCCCATAACTACAAAGGAAAATCTGACTGTGGTTTCCTTCTTCAACCTGTCCAAGTTTAGCCCTCTCAGCCTGGATCCTGAACTCCTCCACATCTCTGCTCATGCCATAGCATCTCCTCTAACTCACCTTTTCAACCTTCCTTTTCCCAAAGTGCAGTTCCTCAGTTTTGGAAGTTGGCCTGTGAATCTGAACTTAGTAAGACAGAAAACAAAATCTTTCACTACATTATGTCTTTGTTTTAAAATACTGTATGAAGCAAAATACCCCATACACACAGTATAACATTTCTTATTGCAATTTGTATTGAACCAGGATAACCCAAATGAGATTGAACGTTTTTTTGTATTGAGGTTCTGTATTGTTTGTATTGAGGTTCTGTATTGTTTGTATTGAGGTTCTGTATTGTTTGTATTGAGGTTCTGCTTCTGCCTGATTTTGAAGCTGAGAGGATGGAAGCACACACGCATTTGGCTACTTACTTAAGACCATGCTGTGAGTCAGTGGCTGCGGTGAGATTTGATCCTGTCATCTGCAATTTCAAATTGTGATAATAAATTGCAGTAAAAAATAAGAAAAAAACTGAAGAAACATAGGCTAGTGATCAAGAAAGTGCAACGCTGAACTTTGTGTGTTGGAGGGGTTGCAATTTCAAAAATCTAGGTAGGGGTCCCAAAGTGGAGCAAATTGACAGTAAAGTAAAGAGAGAAGGTATTATATAAAAATGTACTGAAAGGGTCAGGCCTGTCTAAATAATGAAGCAACCTATGTGTATAAAACTTTATAATACTTTCAGTAATGGGATATGTATGCGGCATATTCCAGGATTGGTAAAGGGGATACAAATATGGAAGCAATTCAAAAAGAGTGCTTAAGATAATGGATAATGAGATAGACTATTCACAAGCAAGTTACGCATAGGTGAGGTCTGGATCTGAACCCCTAAGACAGTGAGAAGGAAAAGATTTACTAAACCATTTTTATTATATTGCTGTTTGGCCCCCTGACTGCCACCTGTACCTTGCATTCAGGTCTGTGCTGCCGGCAACACCTTATCCCCATCTGCTTCTTCCTCGCCATTGTAAGGGCTGGGAATCTGCATGAAGCTGGGCTCCAGGGGTCTGAGGACCATTATTCAGACATCCACTTCAAAAAGGGGAGGAGGGACCTTTCATCCCTTGGTAACCTTTGGCTAATCTCCCTTCCCTTCTCTTGCTAAGCTGCAAGTGAAATTTGTCTTCACCAGACTGTCTGATTTCCTCTCCTCCACCAGTTTCCCCCTTCCCATTCCTGTCTGGCTTCCAGGAGAATTACTCCACCATCTCCACTTTGCTGCATGTAACTGATTCTATCTTCTCAGGAATGGATCGGGGCACATCACAGCTGCCATCTTCATCAATCTAGCCAAAGCCTTTGATTCAGTGTCTCATCCACTCTTCCTGGAGAAGCTGAGTTCTGCTGGCCTTTCAGCTCCCACTGTCAACTGGTTCCTGTCTTACTTCATGAATAATCTATAGTTGGTACAAGTTGGCAGTGCCCTGTTACCCGCTTCTCTCCAGGCTGGGGTCCCTCAGGGCTCCATCTTGGTTCCCATAATCTTCTCCATTTTCGTAATGTCCTCCCTTCTGCATGTATCATCTCACATATTCTCATGTATGCAGATGAAACAGTCATCTACATCTTCAGTCTTTCTACTACAGCTGTGGAAGGTCTGTTTCGGCAAGACTTCCACAACATCCTGCACTGGTTCCAAATATCCATCCAGCTACCAGGCATGTAGCACCAGCAACAAACTGGCCAGACTCCCTACTCTGCCCATCTTCTCCACCTTAGATGGGTCCTCTCTTGAAGTGGTTCAATCCTTTAAGTACATTGGTGTGTGGCTAGACAGCAAGCTTGATTTCTCTGCCAACAATAATGCTATCCATGCCAAGCTCTATCCTAAACTTGGTGCCTTGTACTTCAATAAAGATTGTTTGTCTCTGCAGTTCCGACAAGAGCTTGTTACCACAATGGTGTCCCCAGTCTTTGACTACACAGACATGGTCTATGGCATCACCCCTTCCACCTCCCTAGCCAGACTGGACACCTTCTCTAACTCCTTTTGTCACTTGGCTACCAGTTCCCCTCTTTTTATCCATCATTGCTCATGTTACTCCTCCATATCCATTCTCCCCCTACCTTCACATCACCAGATCCACTGTGCCTTCTTCATATCCAAATACTGGTTTGGGTCCCTTCCCTTTTCCCATTCATTCCTTCCTCCTCTCCCTTATCCCCTCTGTTTCCTGGTCCCTTCACTCCAGGGATCCTTGCACCCTCACCATTTCTCATCTCCATTCCTCTGCTGGACAATCAACCTTTTCCTATCATCCTTCCACACCTAGGAACCAGCTCCCCACATCTGTCTACTTCATTCTCTCCCCTGGCTCCCACAGGTATCAACTGGAAATCCTTCCTTACCCCCTGCTCCTGTTTTCCCTCTTTATGACATTTCACCTGCATAGGTGTGGCTGAGCCGCTTAATTGTTATTTTTTTCCTAGCTTATTCATCCTGCACTTCTGTCTGTACTCAGCATGTTATTCTGATTGCACATTACTGTAACTGGAAACTGTGTCTGTGCAATGTATTTTGTATCCACTGTCCCCTTCCCCAGGGTCAAACCTAGGAACAAGCCTTGGCCCAGTGTGCCTTTTCCAGTCAACAATTTTCAAATAAATAAACATGTATAAATAATCTGCAATAGAAATTTTAAGTGAACCTCCTTTCTATGTTGCTAAAATGAGAAGGCTGGGTGATTGGCTGATTCTTGGCATCCCTGAGATGAAATCTGATGGGATGCAATCATGCTTGAACCCCTGTGAGTAGGGAGGATAGGTTTACATTGGTGAAGTGGATATTCATTGCACTGGCTCTTTCATGACCAGCTGTGATTATTCTCTCTTCACAGAAGAGCTGGGTTGGATTGTTGTGCAGGTCCTTAACCAGAAGCATAGCACAAAACTGGCATGAATAACCCTCCTCCCATTCACTGTTTGTAAAATGCAGGTCCATGATGTTTAATTTTGCAGCAAAGATGTCATCCACCAACGCTGGTTGGCTTAGCGATAGTTTGCACTGTGACCAGAAAGAAAACATAGAAACATAGACCATGATGGCAGAAAAAGACCAGAGGTCCATTCAGTCTGCCTATATTCTCTATTATCCCTGGAACCTTCCCTGGAACCTATTGTTCCTGTAGGATACTAACCCTCTCCATCCCACATCCATTCTTCTCCCTGGTCATGTTGCCCCAGGTGACCACTATCCCCTTCATTCTAGCCCATGCCTGCTTAAATCCCCTGACTGGGTTTGCATCCACCACCTCAGCTGACAGATTGTTCCAAGGTTCCACCACCATGGAACCCAGGAGAACTACTGTTATCAACAACAGTAGCCATCCACACTAGCAGGGCTACCAACAGTCAGCACAGCTGATAGAAAAAGAATGCTACGTCATACATTTTACACTGGTTCCCATTTTATAATCCCAGTGTGGAGGAAATCCTCAATAGGATTAACTGTGAGAGGTTTAATTGTGCTGGCAATGGTTTTTAAGTATAGCCACCCTCAAAAATGGTGGTTACTGATAATACTGTTATCCAAATTTAGAAAACAGTACTTTGCTTTTGGGGTCGCATTACCGTGGCAGATATCTTGAACCTTAACTAGAAACCACAGGTAATACCATAGAATGGCTCTTGGCTGATCCAGTCAATGATGTTAACCATGAAGGATTATGGGACAGGACTCAGTGCAAAACATGGGGTGAGTTAGCTGCTTCACTAGGTTCATGGAGGCTGATGTTTGTACAGGAAGTGCTATAAAGTACTGTATTTTAGGAGGCTAATATGTTAAGCAGTTTTGGTTATTATTAGCTTATAGTATTTATTTATTTAGCTTTTGTTAACCAGGTAAGTACACTAGACAAAACTTTGCCTATTTTTAGGTACGACCTGGGAAAGTACATGAAATTACATACAAAACACATTTTGGACAACATGGTACATAATAGTGGAAAGATTACAAGTCATAGGACAACAAGATACAAGTTAGGAAATACTCAAATGTCACACGCAAACATCTTAATTTAGAATACACAAATACAGGTCATAAGGCAACTTTTAGTTAGAGTAAGTACAACAGAGTGAAACAGTGTGTGCCAGATTGGCGCATTACAAGGCAAGGATTAGTGGCAGCAACATTAGGGCCAACAGTTGTATGTAAGAGCTGAGTCCAGACAATTTATCACAGGGGTTTTCTTGCACCCACAGGGTGATGCGAGTTTGAGATGGTTCCATAGGGAGGAACGTAGGCAGCCCTGGGAAGGGGCAACACGGATCTGGTCGGGGAAGGTGTTCCATAATTTGGGGGCACACACTGCAAAATCCCTTTCACCCATTTGAGTCCTGGTCACAGGTACCTTGAGTATAGCCAACCCCTGAAACCTAAGGTGGTAAGAAGAGGGAACAGTTTGGACAAGCAGGTTCACCATCACCACCCCGGGGGGGTGCCAGTGCTAAGGACCTTCCCTGCAAAGCAACCAAGGACAAAGTCTATGAGCTTTGAGGGAGAGAGCCAGTTTAGTTTGTTATAGAGATCACAGTGGTGAGTGAGCTGAGGGGCCGCTAAGGCAAAGTGACAGACATTATTGTAGGCAGTCGACCACCTAGAAAGATGGACCTTAGTGGTGCTGGCAAACAACAGGAGCCCATAGCATAGCGAGGGGAGAAGCATACCTCTGGCAAGTGCAATACGTGCAGCCGGAGTGAGGTTATTTTTTGCTCTATAGGCCATACCCAGTTTACAGTTGACAGTTTTGCATGTGTTCTGGATATGGTGTCCAAGGTCCAGCTGCGGGTCCAGCATTACCCCAAGGTATTTGAAGTTGTCCGTGATTGGGATCGGGACACCCCCCCTTTCCAGAAACACAGAAAGGCACTGGGGAGGCCTTAATCTTAGCCTGGGACCCAAACAGCATGGCCTGGGTTTTTTTTAGATTAAGGACTAGTTTATGGTTTTGGATCCATGTCTGGATATTACTTAGGTCAGCACTCAGGTGGCAGTTAATGTCCCCCACCTCTGGGGAGTGAGACAGATTGACCAGATCATCTGCATAGAGGATTGGTTTACAATGAGCAACAGCTGTGGGGAGATTATTAACAAAAATGGAGAAGAGCAGGGATCCAAGGACGGAGCCTTGGGGAACCCCCATGGTTACTGGGATGGGGCTTCATAGCTCTTTACCATATTTTACCCACTGCATTCTGCCATGCAGACTATTGGAGAACCAGCTGACAGCAACAGTGGATAGTCCAATAGATCTTAACTGTGTTGACAGCATGACATGGTCAACCAGGTCAAAGGCCTTCGAGAGGTCTATAAAGATAGCCCCCGAGAGTTTGCCTTGGTCTATGGCCTCTCTGATCCAAGATGAAACAGTAACAAGGGCAGAGGAAGTACCATGCCCCTTCCTGAATCCATGCTGTACTGGAGACATTATGTCATGTGATTGTAAATACTCTGAGAGTTGTCCTGCCACAACTTTCTCCAGGAGTTTGCTTACCACTGATAGGATGGATATGGGGTGATAGTTCTCTATCAGTTTAGGGTTTCCCTGTTTAAGGATTGGGACCACCCTGGCTACCTTCCATATTTCTGGAATAACACCAGTTGACAGGGACAAGTTGAAGATGTGTGCCACCAGAGGGGCAAGCCAGGGGGCACCGAGGCTGAGGAGCTTTGGTTCCAAGCCATCCTGGCCCGCACTTGAGAAGGGGCAGAGTCCAGCTAACAGTCTCTGCACCTCTTGAACTGTCACTACCCTGAAAAAGAAAGGGCAGACAGGGTGAAGATGATGCTATGGGCTGGGTGCCACTGTCGCCACTACCATTGGGCAATGATGAGGTGTACTGAGACAAATCTGCGAAATAGTGATTGAAGGAGTTGGCAATGGTTTCTGAGTTGTTGCAGCTGGAACCATCAATTGTCATATCAGTGGTCTCCACACTCTGTCTACCGCTCACTATGTGTTTGATATTCCTCCAGAACCTCTTTGAGTCCCTAGCCGAGTTCAGTAGTGCAGATTTGCAGAACTCACTTTTGGCTACCCTTATGTTCTTTTTGCATGCATTTCAGAGTTGCCTGTATTTTTGAAGGATAGCCTGGTCAGCCGTGGCCTTAAACTTAGCCCAGCACTTGTCCCTGCTTTTGAGGAGGGCTAGGAGGCTGCCATGAATCCATTTTGTAGCGTACCCTGACCCTCCATCCGATTAGGTGGGCATGTTTCTCCTGCAGGGCCCTTAAAGAGATGAGGAGGTGACTGACAGCAGATGTGGAGTCCTGGGCATTCCATACCTAGCCAGTCAGTGTACTCAATATAATTTTGAAAGGAGGATAGATCGACCCTTGAGTAGTCTCTGGTCTGGATAATTTTATGTGGTATTTTCAGAAGTGGGATCCTCCAAACACAGTGCACTGGAGAGTGATCCGAGATACAATCAGACAGGACACTGGATGAGCTGATCCTGTCAGGTCTGTTAGTCAAGATCCAGTCCAGGAGGGAGCTCTTACCATCATTTATGGGGCACCTGGTAGGATTCTTGACTAGCTGTGTCAGGGAGACTGGAAAGTGATGACTCAAAGGCTTTGGTGTTACCACCCAGCCAATTATATTGTTATTTACTGAATTTTTTTATGGATTTGATTTTTGTTATTGTGTTGGAATGTTATGTACAGTGCCTTGTACCCATGGCACTTTAAATATAAAATTGACTTGCTTACTTACTAACCTATCACAGGAGACTAGGTAGTCATTCATTCCTATTTTAATTTCCAAAATGTCCTACAGTCTCATTTTATACATGTTAAACTCATGGGGCTTGATCTTCAAAGGGTTGTTAGATTGAAGGAAGTTATGTCCAGTCCAACTGCAACTTGTATCAAAAAGTTTTGCAGCATTCACCATGTGCACGATTCTAGAAGAATCGTGGCTTGCATTGATCTTTCTAGAAATCACACAAGTTGCAGCTTGCATCATAAAAGGGGGTGCATCCAGCAGAAATGATGCAAATTGCTACAGAAGACTTTGGCGTAAGTGATGGCTTCAGAAAGCATGGAATACATGGTGCAGGAAGTGTTAGACAGGCAGAGGAGGAAAAAAAAACTTATCAGCTGAGGAGACTGACATCTTAATTGAAAAGGGTGATGTCCAGATGGATTTGCTGCTGTCCAAAGGTGGACAACAACATGTGTGACTGTAGATGGAGAGCCTGGGATGAGGTGGCCAACAGGGTGAATGCTGTGGGCTCAGTGAGGCACTCTGCCTGTGAGCTTAAAAATAGATACTATGACATCAGGCAGAGGTGCAAGGAGAAGCTGGCCCACAACAGGTGGAATGTGATGTCCAGTGGTGGTGGTGGTGGTGGCAGCCAGAAAAGACCCCTAAGCAGTCAGGAGGAGCGCATTGTTGAACATCTTTTTTTTTTCCAATTGTTTAACCAGGTGAGACACACTAAGCTGAAAGCTTGTTTACAGGTGCAACCTGGGAGCGCAGGGAAGTTAAGTGACTTGCTCAGGGTCACACAGTATGCAAGTGGGGGCTGTGGGATTCAAACCCAGGTCTCCAGATTTGCAGCTCAGAGCCTTAAACCACTGCGTTATACTGTCTCAGCAGCCATACCATTGAGGGTGACACCAACTTGGATATCTTTTGGCTACAGAGCTGTACAGGTATGTCTGAGGTCACAGCCACAGGAGACTTGGGTGGGGTGGTTGGGTGGGTCCACCATGAGCAACAGTAATGAGATAGTCTTACTTGGCAGCACTGGCATATGCCTTGAAATCACATAAAGTGCCCACAAGGAGAGTGGTGCTCTCGAGATAAAAGTTAGACATCCAAAAACTCAGGCACACAACATCACATTTCACACCGACTCCAAATGAAAGCAGCAAAAATTTTATTACATATTAAAATAATAAAAAAGTGCCTGCCTGATGCGTTTCAGATCCTACGATCCTTTCTCAAAGGCTGGCTGGCAAAAAAATCCAAAGCATTTAAATAGCCCATTTCTTATTACATCATCATGACATCATTAGAAGCTAATTATTTCATTGGGCAATATAAATGTTTAAAACACTAAGAGGAGCAGAATCTAAAACAACATTTTCTATAAAACACACTAATTCAAAATGTAGATATATACAGACTATCCTCACAATATCAGATCCGGTACAACAGACAACATTACGTTTTTTTCAAAATGGGATGGGGGGTGTTGGAAACCTCGAACAGGGTAAATATTACAGTTTAAATCCTGTCAGTTTTGTTGCGTACTCACCCTTTCCAAAATGAACACAGATGCTGCAAATTCAGTTCATATTTTTTATTGCAGCCTCAGCTCCATGTGCTGTGAACTGCCAAAGGAATTCTTACATTTCACACCCTTCGGTGTTTCATCAGAGATACCAATCAGTGCAACAGTTGTTAATTTATACATAAATTCAAATTCAACAAGCATTTGTCAATGCTGAATGTTGTCTCGCTGGCATTGGCATTGGTAGTGCAGGAGTTAGAGATGCATAGTAGGAATGGCAGTGAAGTATTGAACTAATGCAAACCCCACCTCCAGCCTGCAGAGACTGACAGGCATTGGGGTGTGCCTTTGGGTCGTCAGCTATAACGCTCATGCCATTTTACCTCACCCTACCCTGTAGACACTGACAAGTGTCATGGTGTGCTTTGGGGTTTTTGGGCCTTATACTTACCCCATTCCATAAGGAAATATGCTGAGACGGGTGCAGTATAAGAGAATGGGGTGAACTTTAGGGCTGAACACTCCAAGGCAGACCTTGATGCGTGTCACTGGCTGCAGGGTGGGGTGGAATGGCGTAAGCATTACAGCCAATGATCCCAAGTCACACCCCTGATGCCTGTCAGTCTCTACAGGGTGGGGTGTTACAGTTGGAAACCCTAACATCATAGGCGTTTGTTGGTATTTTCACTCCAAATTTTCAACATAGGCTTTTTGTGACCCCACCTCATGAAAAGTGGCACAATCAGTTTGTTAGCTGAAAGGTGGTTTTGCACAGCAGCTGTGCCATTTGGTGACACTGGGGCAAAAACACATTTTGGGCAGGATGTGAAAAATGGTAACTGTATTGTTCATGAGGAGGTGTAAAAAAATGGCATCATTCAAAATCTGGAGTGAAAATATGAAAAATTGGTAAAGTCATGAGCATGCATAGAAACTGCGCAACACACGTTCGTAACCCAATTATTTTGGGGATTTTTTTAGCCACATTTTCAACATAGGCATTTTGGGACCTCCCCTCATGAGCAGTGGCACTGTGATTTTGTTAATGTGTCCCAAAAGTTGATTTCCCACAGCGACCATGCCATTGTGTGCCACAGGTGCAAGCGCATTTTAGGCAAGCTGTGAAAATGACAACTGTGCTGTTCATAGGAGGTGTGAAAAATGCCAGTGTTGAAAATGGCAGAAAATATTGCAAATTTGCAAAGTTACAAGGGTGCGTGGAAACTGCGCAATGCACGTTTGTAACACAGTCATTTTATGGACTTTTATCACCAAATTTTCAACATAGGCATTTTAGGACCTCTGCTCATAAACAGTGTCACCGTCATTTTCTCAAACTGTCCAAAAACTGATTTTGCACAGTGACCGTGCTATTCTACGCTGGACATGCAAAAACACATTCCGGCCAGGATATGTAACATGACAGCTGTACTGTTCATAAGGAGGTGTGGAAAAATGCCAGTTTTGAAAATCTGGAGTGGAAATATTACAGATTCACGAAGTTACAAGTGTGCGTGGAAACTGCGCAATGCATGCTCATAAAACAGCCATTTTTTGGATTTTATTTTACCAAATTTGCAGCGTAGACTTTTTTAAAAGCCCCCCTCATGAACAGTGGCACTGTCATTTCATTAATCAGTCCTGAAAGGTGATTCTGTGAAATGACTGTGAAATCACCTTTTGGGACTGAATAACTCCATGACAGTGACTGAATTCATAAGAAGGGGTCCCAATAACCCCATGTTGGAAATTTGCTGCCACAATTCCAAAAAATGCCCGAGATATGCATCAAAGTTGAAAAAAACCCTATTTATGCCATTATGCAGCTTACTGGCATTTCTTCAGTTCGCGGTCGGCTTTGAAGAGTGCAGACGTGTTCCTGGTTCACCGAAGATCATCGCGCCATGCTCCAGAGGTTAGTATGGGATGAGGGGGTGTGGGAGGCAGGGTGTGCAGATAGTGGGTGTGGGTTGGGGGAAGGCCACCGGACTCAATGAGGGCCCTTTTTCTGGTTTGCAGGTTATAAAAAAAAAATCCGACAGGGGATTGGGCACCCTCGACGGCACACAACAAATGGGGGGGGACATTATGCTGACAGGGGTGGGCTCCCCCATTGGCAAATTAAACTGGGAAGGGGTACATAATGCTGAGGGGGATTGGGCACCCCACAATTTTACTAAATGGGGTGCATTATGCCGACGGGGAGTGGGCTCCCCCATCGGCAAATGAAGTGGGTTAGGGCATGCTGACAGGGGAATCGGGCACCCCTGAAGTTGGCTCTCTGCGTGGTGGCAGTCAGTACCACCATATTAATTGAAGAGCTTCACCAGAAATGGCACATAGGGAGGGCATGTTTTGGTGCTGCTGCATGACAAGCTTGGCTTTCCTTGCAGTGGACCTTTTCTTAGATGTTTTCGCCACATTATGTACTCCTGGTGTGGCACCTGCATGCTGCCTTATTGTGGAATGAGAGAAGCACCTGCTGATGCATGCCCTGCATTGCCCCAACAGTAACTGTGCCTCCAAATCTGCTACTAATGCAATATGTTGGCTGGTGCGCAAGTGCTAGCCAACATAAAAAGGGTAATTAAACCAATCATGATGTTTAGTCTTAATTGGAGTACCATGTGACTTCATTCAGCATTTCATTAACTCATGAAATTGCTTAATCTCAAAAATCAAAACATTATTGTGATCACCATATAGTGGCCACTAGCAAAAATTACATTGATAAAGTAAAAAAATAAAACTGTTGTAACCATAGCATTACATATATATAGAAAAATAATTAAACCATTCATTAAGCGCATTTATTATCTTTAATGTACTTCTGTCTCTTGCCCAATTGGAATTTCTTCACACAATGTATGTGATCATGGCTCACTTTTTTGCATACATCGAAGACACGACACTTTTAGAATCTAAAAAATATAATACATACATACATACAGACAGGTCAAATGCAGAAATGGAAGAGTAGCTAGATATATATGAAGAATGAGGGCAAAGAGGCATAAAAGGGGTTTTATTTGTTCATATGTATGAAGGGTAACAAAAAAGGTTAAAGAATGGAGAGGAATAAGGGAAGGAGAAGTCAAGTTAAGGGGTGCGAGGAGAGAAAAAAGGGAAAGGGGACAAGGGAAAAAGGGGGAGGATGGAGGGGGCCGGAAGAAAAGAAGGGAAAGGGAATACACCAACAGGAAAAAAGAGGGGAGGAAGGGGGGATAGTAGAAAAAAAAATAATATATCACTTTTATTTATCTTTTGTTCAGCAGAAATGGTGTTGTTTCAAATTTCCCATTCAATCTTGGTGATTTCAAAGCACCTAGTTTGTAAATCCATTTCTGTTCTTTACAATTCAATTCATTTTCAAGGTCACCACCTCTAATGTTGACTGGTATTTTGTCTATACCAATTGCCTTTACCTTGTCTGCAAATTTATTGTTTGGAGAATTAATGTGCACTGCCATTGCATAATTTATATTATTGTTTTTAATGGCCAATATGTGTTCATTAATTTTGTGATGCAGCTGTCTTTTAGTTCTCCCAACATAGAATTTGCCACATGAACAGGATAGCATATAGATAACCACTTTAGTATTGCAGTTTATTTCCCCTTTGATTTTTTCTGCTACCCCTGTTCTACTATTGACAAATTCCTTACTGTTGAGCATTACATGACAAGTGCTGCATCTTCCACATGGTTTACTACCCCACTTGTTGTTGTCCTGAGTATAGGTATCTTTTTTTGGAAGATAACCGTGGACTAATCTGTCCCTCAGATTAGTCCCTCTTCTATAAGAAATTCTAAGTGGTTTTTCAAATAGTGTCTGTAGTTGTGGCATCCCACTGAGTATGGGAAGATTATTTTTAATGTTGTTCACCACTTGTTTGGATCCTGTCCCAAAGGTAGTAACAAAATTCACTAACCTGATCTCCTTCTTTCTTAGCCTTTGGTGTTAAAAGTGTTTCCCTGGGTAACCCATCAATTTCCTGTTTTGATTTGATTATATTCTCACTAGTATAGCCTCTTTCTTATAGTCTTTCACCCAGTTCCTCAGCCCTTTCTGAGTATAAAGTATCATTGCCACAATTTCTTCATACCCTAATAAACTGCACCTTTGGTAGATTCCTTACAGTATGTCCCGGGTGACAGCTCTCAGCATGTAATAAACAATTTCTATCTGTAGATTTTTTATACAGATCTGTTAAAATAGCACCATCTGCCACTTTTTCAATTGTCAAGTCTAGAAAATGTATTCTGCACTTGTCAGCATTCACTTTAAATCTTAGATTGGAATTTGTTTGTTCTAAGAATTTAATAAATTCAAACAGCTCAGCTTCGTCACTTTTCCATACTAGGGAAATGCTATCAATAAAGTGATTACATATGTCTATCTTGTCCCAATATGGATTATTTCTGGAATTAAAAACATATTTCTCCTCCCATTCACCTAAACATAGGTTAGCCAGGCTGGGGGCTAATGTTGCCCCCACTGCAGTTCCTTTCAATTGGTGGTAATTTCTACCTTCGAACATAAAGACATTGTTTTTGAGAACAATCTCAGTCAGATCTACTAAAAAATTAGTTTTAGTTTGTGGGATATCTGTCCCTGTGACTAAGTAGTGTTCAATAGCTGCTAGGCCTCCTTCATGAGGAATGTTTGTATATCATGCAACGATATCCAAACCTACAAGTAACCATTCCTCATCCAACTGCATCTCATTCAAGACAGTTAACAAATGTCATGTATCTCTAAGGTGACTCCTTAATTTAGGGACTAAGGGACAAATGTAGTTGTCTACAAATTTTGAGATTGGCTCAGTCAGACAACCAATTCCAGAGATGATGGGACATCCGGGGGGGGGGGGTCTGTATGGTTTGTGAATCTCTGGCAATGTGTATATGGCCATTTTTTTAGGACTGTCAACAGATAGAAAATATAATTCATCTTGTGTGATATGGTGATTATAAAATGCATCAAGGAGATGAGTCTCAATACTTTTTTGGATCTTGGAAGTGGTGTCAAAGGTCAAGTGTTTATAAAAAAATCAGATAGTTGTTTATTAATCTCAAATACATATTTGTCTCTGTCTTGCATGACAATGGAGACCCCCTTATCCTCTCATTTTATCACAATTTCTTGATCTTATATCAGTGCATTAAGAGCTTCTCTTTCTAGTTTTGTAAAGTTATTAAAAGATCACTTTGGTGGTACCTTGTATAATTCCGACAAGTCTTTTAAACAACATTCCAAATATGTGTTAACACTTGAACATAGGGGAGGACAAAAGGTAGATGGGGTCTTCAGCATAACCTTTGTATATTTTATCAGTTAAATCCTCAGTGCTTAGTTCACCCTGACTCTCAATATTATTATCATTTTCCCCTTTGTCTGACAAAAAATACTTTTAGGTTCAGCTTTCTAGCAAATTTGTTAATATCTACAAAAACATCAAATTCTGTGAGTCTATAAGTGGGAATAAGTGAGAGTCCTTTGTACAGTGCTTTTGCCTCAGTATCTGTGAGGGTTTTGCTGGAGATATTGATAACTGTTAATATCTGTTGGCTGTGCCTGGGCGTGGATGCCACATACCGCATCCTCTTGTTCCTCCTCTTGCCCCTCCTTGTATTTGCATTGGACACCTCAAACAGGGTAAATATAACTTATTTCAAACAAAAACATTTTAGGACTTTGCAGAACAATTTATAATGCAGATCGAATTTCTCATAGCTTTAAAAAAAACAGCCAAATATTTATAACAGTCATTATAACGTGAAGTGCCATTGTATCTGGTGAAATTTCCCATTATCTCTCTTCTAGATACGGGCGAGGTTCAAATCCAATATTTAAACCCGATTACTGGCAAGGTTTTAATCTTAAAATCCAGAACTCTTCCCGTTTCAACACAAGGTTATTATAATTTCCCCCTCTGGGATTTTGGGAAACCCTATCTATAGCCATGAATGAGAATTTATGCTGTTCCTCATGCCCTGCACTTAAAATATGTGTTGCTGTAGCATAGGTGAGGTCACCTCTGTCTATTGCTTGGAGGTGTTCACCCATTCTCATTTTTGAAATTTCTTGTGGTTTTCCCCTTATAAAATGCACTGCAGGTGCATGACGCCAGATAAATAACCCCATGTGTACTGCAGTTTGTAAACTGTCTGATATCAAAATGAGCAATACTGTTGGTAATTTTGCAAACCTTTTTATTTTTATTCACTACAAGGGGTACTAAGCTAAGCCCCTATGGAAGGAATGTGTGAACCTCTGGTGAGAGGTAAAGGCAGAGCGGATTGCCATGTGATAGGAAGGGCGTGTGTTTCCCTGGGGTAGGTTGCCTGCTCAGATAGCCCTTGAGCAATGTGAGATGGTGGAGGAGCCACCTACGATCACTGGCAACCCCAAACAACACTATAGCGGCTGGGCAGCAAGGGCAGTGCTCCCTGTGGGAAAGTCCACCACATGAGGTGGCAGATATTTATTATTTTAAATAAATCTTGTGTTTGTACAACAGTAAGCTCCTCGCTGGACAAGAAGTGACATGCCTGTACTTCCTGGGTGAGACACTCAAATACAGCACCTCATGTGAGCAGGAGCAGGATAAATGAGCGATACTGTTGGTAATTTTGCAAACCTTTTTATTTTTATTCACTGCAAGGGGTGCTAAGCTAAGCCCCTAGGGAAGGAGTGTGCAAACCTCTGGTGAGAGGTAAAGGCAGGGCTGATTGCCATGTGATAGGAAGGGCGTGTGTTTCCCTGGGGTAGGTTGCCTGCTCAGATAACCCTTGAGCAATGTGGGATGGTGGAGGAGCCACCTGCAATCACTGGCAACCCTAAACAACACTATAGCGGCTGGGCAGCAAGGGTAGTGCTCCCTGTGGGAAAGTCCACCGCATGAGGTGGCAGATATTTATTATTTTAAATAAATCTTGTGTTTGTACAACAGTAAGCTCCTTGCTGGAAAGGAAGTGACACACCTGTACTTCCTGGGTGAGACACTCAAATACAGCACCTCTGCAATGAGGCGAAACGTAATATGTCTGGGGAGCAACCTTGTGATGACGTCTTGAAGGCCACACCTGAGAGACATGCGCATCTATGCATGTCTGCTGTGTTCACTGCAGATGCCAGAAACAGGAATTAAAGTCCTTGAAAGAGCAGAAACAAGGAGTATATATAAAAAGCAGTTTAAAACTGACGATTTTAAAGTGAGTATTTTGATTTAAATATTTAAAATGGTTCAAGGAAGGGGTAATACAGCTAAAATACAAAAACAATGCATGCAATGTAAGATGTGTACAGAAGGGGTTAAGGTGCTGGATTTTAGATGTGACAATTGTTTATTGGTGGCAACCCTACAAGAGAAAATCTAAATATTATTAGGGAGGTTGGAGGTAAAAAAGGAGATAGGAGAACTGGAGGAATTTATTGATATAGCATCAAACAGTCATGACACAAACTGTACATATTGTAACCAGTACTCCAGGTAGTCTATTAGCAAGTAATAAACAGAAAATAAGTAGCCATAAAAAAAACAGCCTAATAACGAAAACAAAATATGGGAAATCTAAACGTAAAAAGGGGAGTAAAAAACAAAATGAGCATCTTCATTTAAGTAATAGATATGAAATACTGGACAAAACACATGGAGAAGAGATAGAAAATTGTGAGCCAATAGAGGTGGCAACTCAAGAACGATCTTCATATCAGGAAATGGATCCTATAAACTGAAGAAATGCAAGTGTAGTATCGCTCTTAGAAACTGAGGCAAAAACAGGGTTAAGTGAACAAAAAGGGAAGGATATTCTGGTTATTGGCGACTCTATTACAAGGCGAACTGATGAGATTGTGTGTAAAACAGAAAAATGTACACAACAGTGAATATATTACTTGGGGTTAAGATAGTGGATTTGGATACATTGTTGGATGGTCTAATGGAAAATACACATGAACCCCTTATTATGTTGCATGTAGGGATAAATGATATAGGTAAAACCCAAAGAACAACCATGCAAGAAGCATTTAGGAACATAGCAAAGCGTATTCAAGAAAAAGGCAGTGAACTTATAATTTCAGGGATTTTACCAACATATGGCCTATATGGGTTTAAAAACCCAGAAATACATTCAGTAAATAATTGGTTACGTTCCTTTTGTGCACTCAGAAATATTGGTTTTATGGATAATTCAAGAACATTTCAAAGTAGAAAAATGTACAAATATGATGGTTTGCATTTGAATAGAGCAGGTACTAGGGTCCTGGGGAATAAGTTAAATAAGGTGATCAGTTTCATTTAAACTGGCAGCAGGGGGGCAGGATTCTACAATCGTACGAGTAGCAAAAGTAAATAGTCTGGATAATACAAGGACTGGCAACTGGAATTTGGTGTTGTTAAATGCAAGAAGCATGGTATCCAAAATTAATGAATTTCAGGATATGCTAATAACTAATAACTCAGATATTGCATTAGTGACAGAAACTTGGTGGGACGGACTTGATTGTTGGAAGAAAAAAATTGCAGGTTATCAATTATTTGCTGGATACAGAAACCATAAAAGAGGAGGTGGAGTAGCTTTATATCTTAGAGACTAACAGTTGTGAATAGGAAATAGTTCACTTAGAAAATGTGGAAATGATATGGGTCAATATAATGCAGAAATTCAAAACTAAAACAAGATTAGGGCTGATATATAGGCCTCCATCCTTAGCTAAGCAGGATAATGATTGTCTCTTTGAGTATATTTCTAGATTGTATCCTACTGATGATATTATAATAACATGAGATTTCAATTTGCCCAATAAAGACTGGGTGAAATTAAGTGGCAAAACGAATGTAGAATTGAAATTCATGGAAATAATGGACCAAATTGGAGTAGAGCAGAAAGTTCTATTACCAACTAGCGGGGACAATATTTTAGATCTGGTCCTGACTAACATGGGGAATAAAATAAATAACATATCAATAGGAAGCCCATTAGGTAGTAATGATCACTTTACAGTATTTTTTAAATGGACAAGTGAATTGAGTATAAAAAGTGGCACAACCGTAACGCAAAAATTAAAGTTTAATAAAGCAGACTTCACAGGACTAAATTACAAAATGACTATCTGGGATTGGGAAGCTGAGTTTTCCAGTCAGTCAGTTGAAAATACTGTATGTGGGTAAAGCTAAATGATAACTATTTGAGTGAGGTGCATAAGTATGTACCTAGCACGTGCAGGGTTGAAAGCAGGAACAGCAATAAAGGATGGTTTAATGCAAAAATTAAAAAAATGATTAAAAACAAGAATAACATTTTTAAGAGAGTCTATAAGCAATCTGATCATGAAGGATGGATAGTGTATAGGCAAGCGGTAAAACAGTTAAAATAAAGAAATAAGGAAAGCTAAGGCAAACTATGAAATATCTTTGGCTGTTAGGGTAAAGGACAACCATAAAGCATTCTATACACATATTAACATAAAAAAGAAGGTGGCAAAATAACATTAGTCCCTTCTTAGATGCACTAGGAGCTGATAACTGATAACTTGTAACTGATAATAAACAGCTTGCAGATATACAGAACTCATATTTTAGTTCTATATTTGAAAACAGTACTTTTATGAATAATAGAATTATGCAGTGTTCACAGGTTGGGCAAATTATGATTGATCCTGTTGAAGTACTTAAAAGACTAAAGGAGGTTAATATTAACAAATCCCCCGGCCCAGATGGTATACATCCCAGAATTCTGAGAGAATTAGCAGAGAGTCTTTTTCAGCCCTTAACCTTTTTTTTTCCAAAATCTTTAGATCAGGCTGTTGTAGTATGGGGTGGACAGATGCATTAGTAGTACCTTTATGAAAAAAGGGTCCTACTACAAACCCTGCCAATTGTAAACCAATTAGCCTGACTTCTATAGTCAGTAAACTATTTGAAGGCATTCTGAAGGAACATATTTTAGCACATTTAATATCACATGGGCCAACTGATGCAATTCAACATGGATTTACAAAAACAAGATCCTGTCAAACTAATTTGCTAACCTTTTATGAAAAGGTGAACAAAGCCTTGGATATGGGGAAGGCAGTGGATGTAGTGTTGCTGGATTTTTCTGAGGCATTTGATAAATTGATACTTAAAGAACTGATTGGGGTATTGCTTAGTATTAATCTACATATTAATATAGTTAACTGAATCGAGGCATGGTTGAGAGATAGGAGACAGAGGGTTGTTGTTGAAGGGGTAATGTCAAATTGGGAGGAGGTTACGAGTGGAGTGCCTCAGGGATCAGTGCTGGGCCTATACTTATTCAACATATATGTATCCTCTATTAAATGCATATCCCCCAACAATTGGATGAGCAAGTTTGCAGATGACTGCAGGTTGGGGGGCATTGTAAGCACTCTTAGTGAAATCCAAAATGTGTAACAAAGCCTAAACCTGTTAATACAATGGATAGGGCAATGCAAACTTGAATTGAATTTAGACAAATGTGTGGTGATGCATTTTGGTAAAGGCAGTATTAATTATAATTACACTCTAAGTGGAAATGTACTTCACAAATCAGTGGCTGAAAGAGATCTGGGGTGAGAGTAACAAACAATTTAAAGTTTAATACTCACTGTACTCTGGTTGTGAAAAAAGCAAATCAGGTATTAAATTGTATTTTTAGACATATAAGCAGCAGGGACAGCAAGGTAATCTTACCACTTTATCAGTCATTGGTGAGGCCGCACCTTGAGTATTGTGTGCAGGTATGGTCCCCATACAACAAGGCAGATATTGGAAGGTTGGAGGGGGTTCAAAGAAGAGCAACAAAAAGAATTATGGGATGTGAGAAATTAACATACCAGGAGACATTACATCAATTTGGAATGTTCTCCTTACAATACAGAAGGTTAAGAGGAGATATGTGCATGATATTCAGGGCCTTTCAAGATAAACAGTTGAGGGAAAGTCTGGGACTAAAAATAAGGAAGATTTACCTATCTGAACATAGAGGTCATAGAATGCAATTAACACAATACAAATGGAACACCTTAAAAAGAAAAAAAATGGTTCAGCCAGAGAGGAGTTCAATTTTGGAATACCTTACCAAGTGAAGTGGTTATGAACAAAACTATGGTTACATTCAAAAAAGGTCTTAATAGATTTTATTTGAGTAATAAATTAAGTTAATGAAATTAAACCTAGCAAGCAATAAGGACATAAGTCTATGTAAGCTTGAAAACCTAAGAAACCTACGAAATTGCTGGCTACAGTTCACTGTGCTGAGCTTTTCCCTTCCTTTATATGTTTACAAAAAGTATAGTTTTTACATTAAAGCACCCTGGATATTTGGCTAGCCATGTCCGATTTCCCTGTTTTTCTTGAAAATGGCTATGTACCAGAGTATCCTTCAAGCTGGTAGCCCTCCTGTATGCCATTTGTGACTTCTGTGCTACTAGGGCTTGTAAACATACATCCACTGCTTAAGTCCCCCAATGTTTATTACTTATATTTTCAAATTGCTTAACATGCACTGAATATGTGGGTATTACATTCATCATAGTATTTGTGTCCTGATTCTTCAGTTTATTTTCCAGCAAGTCACCCCGGTTACTTTCATGTGCAAAACTTCTAGATGGCATTATTTTCTGATTGTTATAACCTCTATTTCTGGATCTATACTGCATTTCATTTGCTCCATTATTAAAACTTCTGTGCTGCAGTTTTGGCAAAGTCTTAAAAATTCGGCTTTGGGTATGTTGGCTGAAACGTGGGGAGGGTGGCAGCTTGAAGCTAGTAAAACAGTATTATCATCTACTGGTTTTCTATATGTCTCAGTGCTAATCTCACCATCCCCATTTTGCTTGATGTTTAAATCCAATTACGAAATACCTTCAGTACTACAAGTGTAAGTAAATTTCAAATGGGGAGTTATACTGTGGAGATACTCTAAGAAATCATTTAGTTCTAGCTCCATGCCTTCCCATAACAAGATTACATCATCAATTAATCTTTCCCACATGATGATTTTGCTAAAAAAAAGGATCTTTTAAGGCATCACGTATGTGATCCTTTTCCCACCACCCCACATACCTTATCCACATATGTGGCACACATTGCCCCCATGGCATTACCCTTTGTTTACACATATAACTAATTGTTAAAAACAGATATTACATTTCAAAACATATTCTAATATCTTTAAAAAAATCAGTTGGTGTCAAGCTTGAATTGTCTCTCATGTTTAGAAAATATGCCACTGCATCCAATGCTTCCTCTTGGGGAACATTGGTATAGAGCGCTTAGATATCAAGCATCATTTAAAGAGTATTTTCAGGAAGATTTGTGCCATTAAAATGTTAAAAATGTCCTTTTGTATCCTTTGCATACAATGGTAGATTATCTACGAATGATCTAAAAAAGAATCCAAGTACTTAGATTGGGGTTCTGTAAGAGACCCCAAACAGCTCACTATTGGCCAGCCACTCTAGGTGGATTAACCAATGTCTTATGGACCTTAGTTAATATGTAAAATGTTGTCATTACCAGGTGTGTGGTTCTTAGGAAGTCTCTAGTGCTATCACTTATATGGTCATTCTCCCGCACATTTTTAATAATTTCATCAATGGCATATTAAAAGTCATAAGTTAAATCTTTGTCAACCTTTTTGTAAAAATCACAATTTTCCAACTGCCTCATTACTTCTGCTATGTAATCTTCTTTATTAAGAATAACAATGGCTCCACCTTTATCAGCTTGCTTGATAATAATATTCTGGTCACTTTGTAACAGCTTTATAGTCTCACATGCCTCATGTGAGAGATTGTCATAATTAGATTGTGGCAAATTCTCAAACAGGGCATTCAAATCAGTTTCTATCAACTGTCTAAAAACATTAATTACAGCACTACTAGGAGGGCAAAAAGTGGAATCTGATTTAAATGTCTCTACAGTTACTATTATTTTCTCCTGTCTCTTATTAAAAAAGCATTTGACAATGCCAAATGTTTGCTGTTGGTATTGCTGTTGTACATGACTCCCATATTTGTCTGTGTATATTGCTCTGCCTTGCATTGTAAGGCATCACTCTCAACACAAATTTCTTATTTTCTTGCAGCACTGGTTCAATTTGTTAGAAAAACAAGCATTTGTCAATGCTGAATGTTTGCTTGCTGGTATTGGCATTGGTAGTGCAGGAGTTAGAGAGATGCATAATAGGAATGGCAATGAAGTATTGAAGTAATGCCAACCCCCACCCCCACCCTGTAGAGACTGACAGGCATGGGTGTGTGCCTTTGGGTCATCGGCCATAACAGTCATGCTATTCCACCTCACCCCACCCTGCAGACACTGACCAGTGTTGCAGTGTGCCTTGAGGTCTTCGGCCCTTACACTCACCCCATTCCATAAGGAAATAAGCTGAGATGGGTACAGTATATGAGAATGGGGTGAACATTGGGGCCAAAGACCCCATGGCACACCCCAATACCTGTCAGTGGCTGCAGGGTGGGGGTGGGGTGGAATGGGATGAGCATAATGGCCGATAACCCCAAGTCACACCCCTGACACCTGTCAGAGTGTACAGGGTGGGCATTATGGTTGGAAACCATAATGCCCTGGGTGTTTGTTGGTATTTTTGTTCCAGATTTTCAACAAGGGCTTTTTGTGACCCCACCTCATGAACAGTGGCAGTGTCATTTTGTTACTCAATCCCAAAAGGTGATTTTGCACAGCAAGTGTGCCATTTGGCACCACAGGTGTGAAAACACATTTTGGGCAAGATGTGAAAAATGGCAGCTCATGAGAAAGTGTGAAGAAATGGCAATGTTTAAAATCTGGAGTTAAAATATGAAAAAGCAACTAAGTTACTGGTGTGCATAGAAACTGTGCAACGCACACTCATAACACAATCATTTTTGGAATGTTTTCACCAAATTTTCAACATGGCCTTTTTGGGACCTCTTCATATGAACAGTGGCACTTGGATTTCATTAATTTGTACCAAAAGTTGATTTCATACAGTGACCGTGCCATTCTGCGCCACAGGTACAAAAACACATTTTGGGAAGGATGCAAAAAATTACAGCTGTACTGTTCATAAGGGTCTGTGAAAAAAGGGCAATATTGAATATTTGGGGTGAAAATATTAAACATTGTTGAAGTTATGAGCGTGCATAGAAACTGCTAGCGGATGCTTTAAGCATAATCATTATAGGAGTTTTTCACCAAATTTGCAACAAGGGCTTTTTGGGACCCCACCTCATGAACAGTGGCACTGTCATTTCATTAACTGGTCCTGAAAGGTGGTTCTGTACAGTGACCTCAAAATCACCTTTCGGGACTGAGAAATGAAATGACAGTGACAATGTTCAATGGGGTCCCAAGAACCCCATGCTGATATATCAACCTAAGTTGAAACCCCCATTGATTGCCATTATAGGGCTTACTGTGATTTTCTTCAGTTGGCGGTCAGCTTTTGAAGAGTGCAGACTTGTTCCTGGTCCACAGATCACTGCTCCCAACCTCCAAAAGGTAAGTATGGGTGAAGGGGAGTGCAGGAGGTGGGGTGCACAGAGGGAGGGTGTGGGTTGGGGGAGGGGGGCTGGCAGGAATGATGAGGGAGCATTTTCTTTATTTTTCAGGTTTAAAAAAAAAGACCTCCAGGGGCTGTTTTCTTTTTTACAGGTAAAATATTAATAAAGCAGATTTTGCCACACTGGACTGGGCTCCCAGAGTGCCAGAGTACTGGGGGGGGGACATCAATGTGGACCTGGGGATTGGGCACTCTGAGGTTGGCTGAGAATATAGGGTCATGGGGGGTGCAGCGCATCTGACACTGGGAGTAGGCATCCTGGTGTTGGAAACATCAGAGGTAGTTTTTTGGCACACTGGGGTGGACTCGCAGTGTGCCACATTAAAGGGGGAGGGAGGATACATGCTGACATGGGGATTGAGCACCCCGATGTTGGCAGGCGGGGGGGATGTGCTAGTGCGACCGTGCTTAAAGTGAAAGTGCCTTTGGGCACTGTATACTCTCAGCCCATATGGAGCTTAGGCTGTGGCCTACTCCACATGGGTGGGAGAAGAGGAGCTAAAGGAGTCAACAGGAAGTGGTGCAGGCAGGGGAGGAAAGCGCCTCCTTACACATTCCAGGAAGGGACTGGTGGGGTGACGGGTGGGTGGTGACATCAGCCAGGCTGATCAGGATGCAAACATCTGTTTGCTGCCCAGTGACCTGCAAATGAAAGGAAAAAGCCACCACGATTGGTGTGGCTTTTTCTTTTCACATGCAGACCACTTCAGACAAAACAGCATTACGATCATTCTGGCTGATGACTGGTGTAATACTGTTGAGCCCCTTGCAGAGCACTCTGCATTGGACAGACAGTGTCACACCCCTCAAAAGTCAATATCCCAAGAAGTTCGACGCGCATGCACAAACTTAAAAAGCTGTTAGATTCAGTTTCTTGCACATTAAATTCAAGTCTATTAGTGTCTGTACTTGATTGATGGCAGTTGTAGGTACAAAATTCAGACCTTTTTGTAGGAGTTGTGTCTCTGGTTCTGATAAAATATGATTGGAGAGATTTATCATCTGTATGTTGTTTTCAGATTAGTTTCTCACCTCCTCTACCCCCTGTAAGGATGCCAACTGTATGGTTTCTGTCTATAATATGGGCTGTATCCTCCGTGTTCTGTTTCTTCTCCCCCTCCATGTCCTCTTGCTGTGTATTCTCCCGTTTGGTAACTGAGACGCGGACTTCTTTATAATTGTATTTGACAAGTCTGTTGGGGGGGGTGTTCAAACTCGTGTTTGTTGGTAGCCTGAATCCAGTCTGTGTTCCAAAAAAGGCCCTGGTTCTCACTGTCACTTTCAGGTTCATTAATATCATTACTGAAATTGAAGGACAAGTTTTTATTGGTTTTCAAATTTCCTTTAGGATTTTTGTCTTTCCAGCTATAAACTCTTCCCATCTCATAATCCCGCTTATCCGTCTTGAATTTGATCTGTTTTGCTTTCCTTAGTTCTTCATCCAACTTTCCAATAGATTCTTATACATTTTTATTCAAGTGATCAAAGTCATTATGGTTTTGATTGTACAGTTTTAAAAACCTCCTTCTCTTGTATGTTTAGATGGTCTTTTAATTTATTCTCTCATTCTTTCCTGAATTTAATTATCACTTCAATTAACCTGAAACTTGCTTCAGTTAAAATGGCATTCCACTCTTTCATAAAAATGTCATTATTAGTTCCATATGCTGGTTTTGTAGTTAACCTCAAGCCTCTTGGAATTCATTTTACCTCGAGATATGCCTTCAAAATTGTAACATTCCAGTAGATCCGGCAAAGTTGCAGAGTTAATTTCTTTAAACTTCTGAACGCTTTTATCAGGGACTTCACTTCAGGTGCTTCATTAGTCACTCCATTTGTTTCCATTAAAAAAGGATTCACAGTTCCTGCTACTTTTAAAAGTTATTCTACATATTTCAAAGGGTCGTTTCAGTTGTCACTGTGTTCCCACTAAAGACTAAGTTGGGAGTTCTTTCCAAAGACATTCTGGAGATCAAATCCAAAGACTTATTGGAGATATTTGGCTGTGGCTTTACACAGTAATTGTACCACAACCTGTGTGTGACAATTCCAGCATGTAATTACAGAAAGTGCCACTGGTGTGTGCCTTGTAATCACAGAAAGTGCCCACAAGGAGAGTGGTGCTCTCAACATAAAAGTTAAATAGACATCTGAAAACCCGGGCATTCACCACTACATTTGACGCCAACTCCAAATTAAAGCAGCAAACATTTTATTACATATTAAAATAATATAAAAGGTCTTGCCTGATGTGTTTTGGATCCTACAATCCTTTCTCAAAGGCTAGCTTGCAAAAAATTCCAAAGCATTTAAATAGTCCATTTCTTATTACATCAGCATGGCATCATTAGGAGCTCATTATTTCATTGGGCAATATAAATGTTTAAAACACGAAGAGAAGAAGAAGAATCTAAAACAACTTTTTCTATAAAACACACCAATTCAAAATTTACATATATATAGGCTATCCCCACAATATCAGGTCCGGTGCACCAAACAACAGTATATGTTTTTTCAGAACAGAAGAGGAGGGGGGATGTTGGACACCTCAAACAGGGTAAATATTACAGTTATATGAAACAAGAACATTTTAGGACTTTCAGAGAAATTTATAATGCAGATTGAATTTCTCATGGCTTTAGGAAAAACAGCCAAATATTTATAACAGTCATTATAGGGTGAAGTGCCATTGTATCTGGTGAAGTTTCCCATTATCTCTCTTCTAGATATGGGTGAAGTTCAAATCCTGTATTTAAACCCGAGTACTGGCAAGCTTTTAATCTTAAAATCCAGAAAGTTTACTGCTTCAACACGAGGTTATTATAATTTCTCCCTCTGGGATTTTGGGGAACCCTGTCTATAGCCACGAATGAGAATTTATGCTGTTCCTCATTTCCAATATGTGTTGCTGTAGAATAGGTGAGGTCACCTCTGTCTATTGATCTGAGGTGTTTGCCCATTCTCGTTGTGAAACTTCTTGTGGTTTTACCCACGTAAAACACATCGCAGGTGGAAGACGCCAGATAAATAACCCCATATGTACTGCAGTTTGTAAACTGTCTGATATCAAATTGCTGACTACAGTTCACTGTACTGAAACTTTTCCCTTCTTTCATATGTTTACAAAAAGTATAGTTTTTACATTTAAATCGCCCGGGATATTTGGCTAGCCATGTCCTATTTCCTTGCTTTTCTTGAAAATAGCTATGTACCAGCATATCCTTCCAGCCTCTTGAACTGTAATAAGCACATATAGCCAGTCTTTGAAAAAGGATCGTAGGATCTGAAACGTATCAGACAGGTGCTTTTTTATTATTTTAATATGTAATAAAATATTTGCTGCTTTAATTTGGAGTCGGGGTCAAGTGTGGTGGTGAGTGCCCAAGATTTGGTATATCTACTGGTGTGTGTCTGCAGAATGCACATTGTGACACCAGCCACTCTCAGCAGTGTCTGACAGGGATGAGATGCTGTAGGGTGGTGACAGCCACATGGCAGATCAACCTGCTACAACCAAGACACAGGAACATATTGACATAGAGAGTTGAGGCTGCAAGTAATAATGTGTTCTTTCCCAACAGATAACACACTGGAGCCGGGGGATGAAGTGACAGCCAGCACAAGTGGGATAATCGCCTTGCTGGAACGTGCACATGATATCCCAAGACAGACAGCAGCAGTAGCAGTGACCTGCAGATGGAGCATACGGGACTGGAGCAGGAGACACTACTGTTGGAACAGCATGACATTGGAGAGGGTTCCAGCCATATGTCAACAGCAGCAAAAGTGGCTGATGGTAATGCAGAGGGCATATGCATAGACCTCAGTCAGAGCATAGTGGACAATATTGCGCAGGACCTAAGCCCCCTAACTGTTGAGAAGGTGGAGGCCAGATTGGAGGAGGCTGCCTGTAATTTCCTCCAGCAGGTGATGCCACAGATAGATTTTGATAGGTACTGTCAACAGCAGTGGACAGGCATGAAGAGCAGACCCATGCACTGTTAGCATGAAAGTCATGCCTGGAACATCACCATAGCCATATGGATGACCTCCTGTTAGGGCTAACCAGTACCAAACAGATTTGCACATGTGATAACGTAGCAGTGCTGGCTGCCCTCGTAGGGGTCCTGCATGGCCTGTCTGTCTGTGTACAGGGGCAAATGGAGGCAATGGAGCACCTCTCTGCTGCCATGGAGAGGACAGCAACACTGCAGCAGCAGACTGATGCCCTCACAGCTGCTCTGCAGCACATAGGAGCAGCACTGCAGATGAGGCCATGCTGGAGTAGTAGTTCACCCAGAGACACTCCATGCAGTGACCCTGCTGAGCACCTACATGGTGCTGCACCTACCCTGCTGCAGTCATGTGCTTCAATACTGTAATCTGCCTCAAACTCCTTGCTGATTTAACCTCTGGTGACATCCACGCACATCACCAGGGAACACATGCAGCATGGCACTGAAGATTCCAGGCATACTGCCCGGGCTACTAATTTGTCCCTGCAGCCATCCTTTCTACATGCCGCCAATAATCAGTGGCCAGGCAGTGCATGTGACCACTGGATGGGGCTTACCAGAATGGATGCCACTGTGTAGCAGACCATGGTAGCAGGGGATGTGGCCCCTAGTCTGCAGGTGTCACAAATGGCCACCCATGTCCCTGGCACCACTGACACCATGCCTGGGTCTCCATGTACAGCAGACTGTACTGTTATCACCATAACGTATGTATCAGTAGATCCCGTACACACACTGGCCACCTGCACATCAGTAGGCCATCCTGCTGACATCAGGCAGCAGACTGTGCAGGCAGCAGAGGCAGTGGGCAGTGAGGTCACCAGTGAGGCATAAGCAGAGACACCCACAGGTGCACCCCCCAAACAAATGGGGCAGAAAGGCAAAGCACATGGCCATGCAGGACCCAGCCACAGATGCGGCAGGCATTGCCACTGGAATTGATGGAAGGAGGGCAACCAGGTGCTCAGGCAAGGCTATGCAACAACAACAGCTCATGGTAAGCCACCAGAGGATGAGCAGCCCTCATCCCAGGAAAGGTACAAAACAGTGAAAGACTGTATAGGGCAGAGCACCAGACTATGCTTGGTTGTATCACTGGCGATGTCTGAAGAGTAGATCATACATAACAGTTGCACCGATACAGCAGGTGCATGAGTGCAAAAACAGGGGAGACATCATGCTGGGGATGGGTGACATAGTGTACCATTACAATGGCCATCTGAGGAGTTTGGAGACTGGAAGCAGTAATGACTGAAAAGCTAAATCACACTGTAATATCGAGATGGTTACTATAGCACTGGGAAAAATAGTAATGTGTGTTAAACATCCTGCTGCTCAATAAAGACTTCTAAATCTTGACATGCATGGCACTCATCCTTTGTCAGATTGATACTAGAACACATGGCTGCACTGTGAACAGCATGCCAGAGCTGGGGGGAGTGGGGCGGCAGGAGTCTAGTGGCATGTAGACAGACCAAAGTGCAGTTCACATTGCCCCTATGTACGTAAGGGCATAAAGTACATGCCTGAGGTGCACATCTCGCCCCGCATCTAATCACCTGCAGACAGGTGTGAACCCATGGTATTCACCATTGCCGGCCACCTGTCCATGGCCTCCCTCCCCAGCGCACAGGTCTTCGCAGGGTGGGTGCAGGTGGAGACATGGACCCTGCTGGGTATCCAATCAGATGAACGGCATGGGTCCAACAGTTGATCCCTTATGCTGTGGGGCACGTGTTGGCAGTGCACCCAGCAGATGTCCGAGGGCCGGCAGCTGTGGAGGGTGGTAGGAGGGCAATGCCGCTGGCCCTCCAATGGCACTGCAGCAGTGCAGTGGGATGGGGGGGCTTGTTTTGTGGCAGAGGGACTGGAACAGTATCACCAGTAGTGGGGAGAGGGTTCACATACGGTGCCACTGGCGGGGAAGACAGCAGCCTTGTGCCGGTTCCCCTTGTGAGAGGTATGGGTTTTGTGGGGGGGGGCTGCCACACTCACCGCTGTGTACTGAGGTGGGTGGATGGCATCTGGTGGCCATGTGCTGTGGCCCTGGAGTATCGTTGGGCTGTCCGCCCTGTCCAGTGGCATGTCCTGGGGTGTGCACAGGGTGCATAGGGGGTTTACAGCAGGGTTTTCCCTGGCATACCCTGCACCCCTCTATGCACCCCCAAGCTGGCACTATGCACCTTAGTGCACGACACATATTGCTGGCCTACCCCCAGTGTGTTGCTCTTCACACAGCCGAGGGATTGGGCACATATGTGCTGCCCTGCCCCCATGGTACATCTTACGCGCGGGGCGCAATGGGTGCAACTCCAGATGCATGGTGCATTGCCATTCTGTCCCTATGTGCATAAGCTCAGCCTGTCTACCTGACATATGGGCCATGAAACATGTCTATGGGGGGACCACTGTAGTGCATGCATGTCATCCTCAATTGTATGTTTGGGGTATGTCACCCTCAGGGGAGGCAAAAGCACTATGCGTACAGTGCCTGTATACAATGCGGGAAGTCTGTTGATGGAGGGGTGTCATAGTCAACCCCAGTTTCTGGTGCCCAGCATGCCTGGCAGTCTGCACCACTGTGCAGTCACTGAGGGGGAGGCAGGGGATTTACAACACTGTAAGGGGCACATATGGAGAGCATTCCAGTAGAGGTTTGTGACATCAGCTGTTTATGAGGTCTCTCCACATTGTCTCACATACTGAGATGGGGGAGTGTTGTGCACATGGTATAAGCCACTGTGGTGAGTGCCTGTCACATAGGAAGGTGTCCTGCAGTACACAATGCTGATAGACCCTGGCCCCCCCAAACAGGGTGCAGCATGTGGTGCATCAAGCCACACACAGCCCTGCATACCTTTATCACATCCATAGGGCACAGTACAATGCAATGATGCTGATGGCGATGTTGCTTACAGCAGTTTTAGAGTGCCAATGTGATTTGTCATTGTCACTTCTGGCTACATGGACAAGTTGGCACTGAGAATGCCAATGTAGACATTCAATGGGGTCTCCTGACTTTAGGAAGCACATAGACAGCATGATTTCTAAATAACAATAACAGGTAGGGTGGGGAGAAGAAACAGGAAGGTGTATAAAACAGATGAAGCCTAACAGCAATATCGACAACATTAACTATACAAAAAACATACTAAACATTAACAACTATATACAAAAGGCAACATAGGTACCACACCTCAGTTTTGTGAGACCATGTCCTTTGTAGCCTACAAATGTTGGCACTGCCATAATGTTTCCATAAAGTCCCACAGAGATTCCTGAAGGCTCTCCATGTTTCCCAATATGGCCCCGATCTATGCCTCCATATGCTGCAACAGGTCCCGGTGGGGCATGTGATTTGGGACTTCCTGGCTGTGGTCCATAGACCATGCCATGTGGTTGTCCTCAGCAGCCACATCATCCTGTCCTACTGGTTCCTCTGCCTCTTAGATGTCAGGTGGCATATCCATTGATTCAACCGGGACCACATTCACCTCCACCTCTGCCACCTGCTTCCCAGTACTGTCCTGTGACCCAGTATCACTAATGACATTCACCTCCAGTAGCTCCCTGGTTGTGCTCTCCTCACTGGGTGGGTTCCCTCCCTGATGGTGCTGAGTCCCCCTGCAGGTCCTCCCCTTGCACCACTTCCTCAGATGAGGATGACAGCTGTCATGATGGTCGATGCCAGTGGCATGTCCCTTACAAAAAAGAAATCCATTTTTTGGATTGTTTTCAGCTTACTTCTGTCTTAATGTTGTTTTGATGATTTTTTGTGGATTAATCTTGTCTTCTTTTCTGAAAAGGATTTTTTTCCCTGAACCACTGAAGATATATTTAGGATTTAAAAGCTTCTAAACTTGTTTCAAAAAGTAAGATTAAACACGACTTGAAAATAGATTTCCTTTTTCAGTTCAAATGCATTTTTAGGCCTATCTAACTGATTTACATATCTAACACCATCCCTGCAGTAATTCCTGCAAAATGTCACAACTTGTAAGGGTTGGATAAGCATGTCCTCAACCAGTTGGTAAGTATTCTTACCTAAATTTGAACCAAAGGTTGTGTGTGTTATTGCTTTTCTTCTTATTATTACTATTACTGAAAATAAAATGTTATTTTTTTATTTTGTTATACTTGTAAGCCAATGAGTATAAATGCCTGTAGAAGTTATCCGTACAGATAGTTCCATATAACATAATGTAGTATTATTTGTCAAATATGAATAAATAAAATAATACAACTGAAAAAGCTATGTCAAAAAAATCCTGTAATGTAACACTAGAGATCCCAGAACAGTATCATTCAAGTCCCATAATAATGTCATTCAGAGCTCATGGGACTATTGTTCTGAGCTCTGAACAGTAGTATTAGGAGAATAACCTGGCATTGCAAGCTGACAAATTTGTTGTGCTGAGCGGGAGATGGCCTTTACTCTAACTTTTGTGCATCGTAACACATTGCTGCTGCTAAGAAACTGCCAAACTCCCTCGATAATGGCTCTCTTAAAGTGGATTTCCAAGCTGTAGGTATGGCTTTGGCCATTATAACCCATTACAACAGCGCAAGTTCTAATATATGAAAAATAATATTCTACTATGCCTGTTGGGAAGGGGTTGTAAATCAGGTGAGCTTGGAAGGGATCGTAATTCAGGTAGCTCAGTGGGTAGCTGATCCCTTCTACTTCCTGGTTCGCCCCAACAGGCATACATTTTATGATGTCACACCACGAGGAGTGCAGAGACCTGCCCCATGGAACACTATGTGTCTGAGGTTCAAATCTTTTTTTGTAAATGACAAAGCAACCTCTGGTACATCTGAAAGGCACTGCAACAAACTGGCCCCTTTATTAGTTAAGTGTGTGCTTTCATATCTACCAGATGTAGTTTCATCACTTAAAAAACAAACCTTGTGTTTTTTAAAACCAAGCCATATCGATTTCAATGGGTCACGTCACCATGATCTCCCTGGTTATACGCCATAACATGTCTGAGCATGTGGGCATTGCTGACAGATGGGGAAGTATAAGGGATCAGCTGGTGCTGAGCTTGGCCCGATTTGTGATCCAATTCCCTCAGGAGACATAGAAAATTATCTTTCATGAATCATAGGGCTTACACTTCTGTAAGGTAATGTGCTTGAAAACTCAATACATCATGAGGTAAATTTTCCTTTGAGTGAAGTAGTAATAACTGAAGACAGAATCTAATTTGTAAAATTTTCTGTGAATACGAGTACCAAAAAAAATAATTGCATTGATGCCTGATTTACAACTTTGGTAAATGGTGATCCCGATTCTCAATGCTCTTGGAATGGTGCAAGAGGCTTGCACCAGAGGGAATGGCACAAAGTGCCCCTTGCACCAAAAGATACATTGGGAAAGATTCTCAAATGCAGCCTGCATCAGCTGCAGGCTGTGGGCATCAAACGTGGCTGGCGCCTTCCTTGTCACACAAAATGGGCTGTGGCAAGATGCTAGGGAACATGTGGAAGCTGCAAGCTGCTATATCCCCTTACTAGGTATTCTCTAAACCTTCCCAGAGCACAAACTTCTATGTGCCCTTCGATCAGGCAGGCTGGTCTAAGGGTACTTACAACATCATCCTCTGGGAGAGTTTGGCCACTTGCACCACTCTCAGAGCCCTCCCTCAATGTGTGCTGCCATCCTACCCAATCCCCTTTTAGTGATATTAATCACAGTCCTGGTAGCCTAGCAGCCCCCCACCCCTGATGTACCCGTAAATAAAAGTATTAGCAAAATCATTCCTGGGTGGTCTAGCAGACCACCTCCCTATCTCTGATGTGCCCTTATGTTAGAATATTAAAAACCTAATTCCCTGATGGTCTAGTGGACTTCCACCCCCACCGTGGCAGGTAGTGCCCACCATCCTGCTCCCCCATCCCGAAACAACTCCTCAGCTGCCATCGATGAAACAGCTGTAGCGGGAAAGTGGTGGCAACGACAGAGCAATAACTTCCAGTGTTCCCAGTCCTGCACAACCATCTTATCTCTTTACTCACTGCCCATTCTTTCCATAGCGGCTCCAGGCTTCTGTTCTCCCTTCCGCTGCTCCAGACTGCAAACACAAACCATTTATTCAATCTCCGGACTTCTCGCTGTGGACCACAATTAATTCTGCCTACCGCGTGACATGAGTTTCAAATGTTCCATTACTGAGCCTCCGAGTGTGGCACCAGCAAGCCCCTCATGCCTTATAATGTACCTGGGTGTGCTCTTATCAGGCCATAACCCACACTTCATCATGTCTTATAGCTGGCTTAAACAATAGGGGTTTAGTGATATGCTGCAAAATAAATAGTCGTATTCTTACCACATACTGATATCAGGAAGCTGACGTGTACACAGTGGGAAAACGCACCAGATAAATACACTGTGTATACATCAGCAAAAAATATCACTACTCTCCCTATATCAGCTACTCTAACAGCCAAATGCTATGGAAGAAAACTGGAAATGGGAAAAAACACAGATATCACAAAAACTCTACAAGTTAACTGAAGAAAACTTAACAGTACCTATTGTATAAAATGGATATGTGATGGTAAGGGGCTTAGTACAGTATGTGTAACAACTCAAGGTAAGTGAGCTCAGAAAAATCACTCCTGGCTCCTTCCTGAGCTCACTTGCTACTCGTTGAGATGTTATACATATCAAACCCCTTACCATCACATAGCCCCTTAATACATACACACACATATTGAAAAGGAATGTATTGCTCCCTTCTCCATGGAATTTACCACCAACTTATGGCATCAACCAGTTTTCCACCCACCTAGTTATTTTCTGTCCCACCCTAAGCTTTCTAGTTTATTTACCAGCCTTCTATGAGGGACAGTGTTGAAGGCCTTTCTGAAGTTCAGATAGGCCACATCCACAGCACCCCCTGGTCAATCACCTTCTTCACCCAATCCAAAAAAATTCTATTGAGTCAGAGGGCCAGCCGGGGGAGAAGGATTGTGCGTCTGAGGACTGCTCTCCTTCTCCAGGTGGGAGGTAGTATGTTTGGCATAGGGAGGCTGGGTGTGCCATGCATGCTGACGCCAAAGTTTTCAGTGGGGCGGGGTGGATGCTGGTCCTCATTGCAAGTCCACGCCCCCATACACTGGGGAAAAAATGCCAACAGCCACCCCGAATGAAACCTGCTCTCAGCTTCCATCACTCCCAGATTGGCCCATCGACCGATCCCAACATTGTGGCACCTTAGGGGTCAGTGTTGTGACCCTGCCCTGGGGGGATAAGCCAGGGGATATTGGTGAGGTGTGACTGATTTGGGAGCAGAAGAGGGGGGTCCATGACTGGGCTGAGGAACTGGGTGGCCGGCGGCAAGAAAAAGTGTACTAAATTAAAAAAAAAAATTCTGTTAAAGTTTGTCTGGCATGACTTCCCATTTGTGAAGCCATGCTGCCTTTCATCCCACTGTACACTGTCTGCAAGGTGTGTTGATCACCCTTTCCTTTACTGACACAAATGAACGATGACAACAGCTAGATAAATATTTGTTTTACTATTTCTAGTTAGTCTAATCAATATCCATTTTTAATGGCTGCATTTATACCCATTAAATTATTATAATGAGCATTACTTTTTAAAAATTAAGTTTTTTATTTATGCTTTATGGCTCCTCCGTGGAGCCAACGGGTTGCTCTGGTCCTCCCTCAGAGGGACTCATACTCTGACACAGAACTCATTGGGCATCATGGACCCTGTCGGCTCCTGGATGTTTTCCACCTATTACTCCCCAGCACCCGGGCTGTACAATGGGTGAGGCAGCTGCCCCCACCTCCATCGAAGCAGCCAGACACCCTGAATGAGTGCCCTTCCCATATCTTGTTGACACGTCTGTGCCAACGCCCAGCCACTGCCAGGTGTCAGTCCACAGCATGCCGCACTGTACCCCCTCACCAATGAAGGAGAGCTGTCTATGGATGCTCACTCCTTCCTCCCCTGCAGCCCCTGAGTGACCTGAGTCCATTTCTGAACCAGGGTCCCCAGCATTGTGTGCAGTGTGGTGTCCAGTGCCTTAACCCTCAGCACCACTGGGCCTGCATAATGAGCATTTCCTACCATTAACAAATGCCACATTGGTGGCAAATACATTAATGGCCATTAAACAACAGCTATATGCCAATAGACTTTATGGACAATCCATTACATGGGTGAGTAGAGCTGGTCTGCTTAGTGGGCTGCAGTAAAAAGGGCTACTATGTATTTTGTATAGCTGATATGCAGATGGTGTGGGGGTATGGATTCTTGTTGTGTGTTGCTGGGTGATAGGTAGGAGGGAGGAACAGAGTGCTATGGGGAGACTGAACAAGACATGCCATTCAGCAGAATGATGCCCCTGACACTCTCAGGCCCATGCTACTGTCCACAATGGTTTGCACCAAAGAGTTATTCCCGGGTCGTGCCTGGAAATAGACATTCTTATGGAGTGGAATCCCAAAGGGCCCACCACCAAAAGGGTAAGACATTACAGGGTGGACATTATGCTGAGACAACCAACTGCCCAGGGTGTAGTGAGGCCCAATGCTGCAGATAGAGGATCTTACTGGCCATGGAAGTGTGTCTGCCTCAGCATAATGCCCACCCAGGAGTATCTTATACTTGGAAAATGGATGATACTTTGTTTTGTTTTAAAAAATTAAAAGAATAAAAACAAGTTTAAAAAGTAAATACAAAAAAGGTTTGAGTTTAAAAATTAGATAGTTCCTGCTCTATCTGTCATTAGGAAGAGCTGTGATTTTGTGTCTTGCTGTTACCCGGTCTCCACTGCCTTCTCTAAGGACCGGGAGGGACTGACACACTATCAGTATAGTTTTATTTATTTTCCCTTCTTTTTTAAAACATCTTTTGCCCTCATTGCAACTTTTGGATGTTTTCTGTTGATAATTTCTGGTCCTCTCTGCCTGCTATGAAGACCAGGAGAGACTGTATGCATGGTTTGACTTTTTATTTTATTATTAGCTTTGAGTTTGTCCCTTGTTGCAACTCTCAGCCTTTCTCTATCAGTTTTCCCAGTCTTCACTCCAGCCCTAAGGACAGGGACTGTGTGATTAAAAAAAAAGAATTTCCTGGTCCTCCCTGTCTGCTCTGAAGATCAGGAGTTAGTATGCCTCATTTCAGCAGTGTTTTCAGTGTAGCAGCTGGGTGGGTGGCAGACAGGTGATGGGGGATGGAGTGTGATTTAAAATACGCCAAAAATCACTGATGTAAAAAGTGAAAACAATGCCAAATGTGCTCTATCAGAGTGAAGAATGAAGAGAGAAAATTACAAGGTAAGAAGTGGAGCTTTAGGGTTGGGTAAGTTTTTGTTTTAAAAAGGTGTCCTTTTAAAACACAATGGCTGTCGTATTCAAATAGACCCACAAGCACCTTGCAAATGCTTCCGCTGCACTTTTGCCCAACCTGGCAGCTGCAACATTCAGTTGGCTAGTGCATGGCGCAATCTGTCTGAATATTGGGTTGTATTGTTGCGGGGGTAAGTGCAGTAATCCTGCCCGCTTGGATCTGTGTTGTATATGCCAATGGGGAATAGCGCTGCCCAAAACAGGATCGCCAAGACCCCTGAGGGCAATGCTCAGCTCCAACATGTAAATCAGCCCATTGGGCATGCAAGGTGCTAAGGGAACATCTGAATACCCATTATGGGTTCATTTTTATGGGGTGCAGCAGCCCCTTAGCACCATTGACACTGTACTGGAACCCAGCTAGTGGTACCCATCCCCCTACTTACCCATCCTTGTCACCATCAATGCTCCCCTGAGTCTAACTCACCTCTCACCTACTTAGCCAGCTGCCATAAAAGCTGTCAGTGGGTGTACATACTGTATCACACTTACTGACAGCTCACATTGTGTTTGGCTGTGGAGGTGAATGGAGGGCTTTGCTAGTCACCATATTGGGCTGCAATGATCTCTAGCCAACCTGGTGGGGGGTGTTGGGAAGTGGTTTGTAAGCAAGCAGATCAGGTGGGAGATTGCTGGGCCACCACTGATACCTTGCATGTGTTGAGACAGATGAAGGGGAACCACTAGCTACCAGGGAGCATTTATGGTGATTGAAATGGGTGACTGAAGACACAGTAGACCACCAGGGAGTACTAAGACTGATGGGAATGGGTGATCGGGGGGACACACTAGACCACAAGAGAGCACTGACAGTGAAGGGAACAGATGACTAAAGGTAGGCAGCTGCCGTATAGCTGTATGCCTTTGGTGTGAGGGCACAACATTTGTGCCCCATTTAGAGCTGGTTTCTGGTGGCAATACAGCACCACTTTGAGGGCTGTTTAGCATTTCCTTAAACCTCTGAAAATGCCATTGCCTTAATACGCAGTAGGTGACCCTTTTTATTGCACAAGAGGTTATTTCAGTGCCTGGGCACTGCTGGGTTTAGGGAGCCCTACAGGGCCTTTGAATATGGCCCCACCCCAAGCACAAGCACAAACACGGGTAGTGCTGGTGCAAACCACTTTAGTGCCGGGGCTACATTTTGTATATGAGGCCAATGTTCCAAACTAGCACAGTTATATTTTAACGTTGGCATGCTTGCGCAGCCAACATCTAGTGATAGTGGAGATTTGGAGGTGCTGTTGCTGTTGGGCGAATGCAGGGCATGCACCAGTAGGTACGTCCCTCATTCCCCAATCAGCCTGCATGCTGGTGCCATACCATGCATACTAATGTGGCATTCACATCAAAGGAAAGGTCCGCTGCAATGCAAGCAAAGCTCATCACACACAGCGGACCTTCCTATGTGTTTTGCCAACTACAAACATGGCGGCACAGTGGCCACTAAACTGCCGACTTCAGGGATGCCCAATCCCCCGGCCGGCTTACCCTGCTCCTCATGAACATGCCGATGAGGGATCCCACTCCCCGTCAGCGTAATGTGTCTCATCCTTCTCCTTTTTTGCTTGCTGAGGGGATGCCCAATACCCCTCAGCTCATGCAGCCCCCCACTTTCGTTGTTTGCCAATGGGGGTGCCCAATCCTCGTTGCCATCTGTCCCCCCCTTTCCCACTTTAATGTGCTGACAGGGGAGCCCACTCCCTGTTGTCATGATGTCCCCCCTTCTTCTGTGCTGAGGTGGTGCCCAATCCCCCTCAGCTAGTGTCCCCCACTCCCTATGTGTCGACAGGGGTGCCCAACCCCCTGTCAGCTACCGTATCCTCCTCCAAAAAAAACCTGTAAAAAAATAAAACTATCCTCAATGTTTTTTTTTACCACCTGTAAACAGAAAATGGTACCTCGTAGTCTCTCTTACCCCACCCGCACCCACCCACTGCGCACCCTGCCTCCCCACACCCTCCTTCACCTCATACTTTTCTCTGGAGTCTGGCGTGATGATCTTTGGTGGACCGGGAACACGTCTGCACTCTTCAAAGCCGACCGCAAACTGATGAAATGCCGGTAAGCTGTATAATGGAATGAATAGGTTTTTTTCAACTTTGATGCATACCTTAGGCATTTTTTAGAATTTTTGCACCAAATTGTCAGCATGGGGTTTTTGGGACCCCTCCTCTTGAATTCTGTCACTGTTATGAAGTTAACTGGTCCCGAAAGGTGATTTCACAGTCACTGCATGGAATCACCTTTTGGAACCAATTAACGCAAGGCCAGTGGCAATGTTCATGAGGTGGGCTCTCAAAAAGCCTATGTTGCAAATTTGGTAAAGATACTCCATAAAATGACTGTGTTATGAGCGTATGTTGCACAGTTGCTAAGCACACTCATAACATTGCAAAGTCACAATATTTTCATGCCAGATTTTCAACATTGTCATTTTTCTACACCTCCTTGTGAACAGCACAGCTGTCATTTTTCACATCCTGGCCAAAATGTGTTTCCGCACTTCTAGCGCTCAATAGTGCAGTCGCTGTGGGAAATCAGTGTTTGGTGCAGAGTATGAAAATGACAGTGATACTGTTTATGAGCAGAGGTCCTAAAATGCCTATGTTGAAAATCTGGTGATGATATTCCATAAAATGATTGTGTTACGAGTGTGTGTTGCGCAGTTTGCACGCATGCTCGTAACGTGCATTTGTAATATTTTCACTCTGGATTTTCACCATTGGCATTTTTCCACACCTCTTGATGAACAGTAAAGCTGTCATTTTACATATCCTGCCTGAAATGTATTTTCGCATGTCCAGCGCAGAATAGCTCGGTCGCAGTGCGAAATCACTTTTTGGGACAGTTTGAGGAAATGACAGTGACACTGTACATGAGCAGCGGTGCTAAAATGCCTATATTGAAAATTTGGTGCCAAAAGTCTATAAAATGACTGTGTTACAAGAGTGCATTGCGCATTTCCCACGCATCCTTGTAACTTCGCAAATTTGCAATATTTACATGCCACATTTTCAACACTGCCATTTTTTTACACCTCCTTATGAACAGTACAGCTGACATTTTTCACATCCTGCCCAAAATGTGTTTCCGCACTGAACTACCAATGCCAATGCCAGCGTGACAACATTCGGCATTGTCAAATGCTTGTTCTGTTATGGAGCATTCTGGCACTCATACTTTTTCTTCAGTGTACATTATGCAGAGACAAATGCACAGTTGCCAGCCTATCACAGTCAATCAAAAGCATGGACAAATAGGGAGGGGAGCTGACAAAAAGCTTCCTACTGCTCCTGTAAGAGCTCACCAAAAATGAAATGCCTCAGTTTAGTTATCCTTGGTAAATGAAGTGTTTAAAATGTGGGTTCCCCAGTATAGCCTTTCTATATCAACCCCCCCCCCCATTTAATTTTCTATAATAATTAGTGCATCTTGTAAAACTGGCCTTTATTGTTAAACTCATTTTTATTGTGGAAAAGAACATCACATACGTTACACAGGTTCTTATCTACCAGGAAGAATCATATAATTATACAAGTTAGGCATCAGACTTTTAATATGCTTCTTTCACTTTAAACATCTAGTCATACAGTAAGAAAAACTACAACTCCCAAAATCCATTGAGGGCACCAAGAGATGCATGTGACTTAATTCCTCATGTGACTTCCTGTCCTCTCCACATTTGAATCAGTTAACAGACATCTCAGAGCTGGAACAATTTCTACATGGATAGCTTGATGGATTTTAACCAGTTTGCAGGTAAAGTACTATATTTGGAGAAAAAGCTTTACAACTTTTTATCTGAGCAAATCTGGAGTAAGCTGATTGAGAAATAAAGATTTATTTACTGTAGATATTTCAGTGTTTGTGTGTGTGGAATGGGGGGGGCTTTTTGCTTGCATTTGATACTGTATTTAATTAAAAACATGTGCTTGTGTTTATTATATTAGTAATGCTGGAACCCTTGTGCTTGTTTCTGGTTCTGTTTTTAAAGCTGCAGACTGTTGCTTATAAAAATATCTCCTTATATACACTACTTGTGGAGGAATGTATATTTGATTGCATATCCTGTTTGTAAACTGATGTGAGAAAGCTATGCTTTCACATTTGATATTTAATTAGAACTTTAGTATACGTAAATCCATTATATTAAATAGTAATGCTGGGATCAGTGTATGTGTTTTTTTTTTCTGAAGACTACTGCAAGTGCTGTGCTCAGTTTGAATTTTGAAGTAGTGTATGTTTTTGTGTTAGTGTCTCACATTGTATTTGTACTAGGCTGAGAGGTATGAGGTCCCTTGTTGTGGAAGGGTGACCTGGGGAGGGGGGGTCTAGTTGCAGAAAGGGTGGTCCGGGGAGGTTCTGCTGTGGAGAGAGGGTGGGTCCAGCTCCTGGGAAGGATGGTCATCTAGGTGTCCAGCTCCAGGGAGGGACTCAGGTGGTGGAGGCTGTTCCATTGGTAGGAATAATGGTCCCAGGGGGTCCAGCTGCATGGAAGGTTGCTGCTGGGTGAGGCTGGTCAAGGGCATAAAAGGGTGAGCCAGCTGCAGGGAGGGTGGTTGTTAGTGGTGGGGGAGCTAGTACAGGGATGGAGGGGAGGGAGGTCCTACTGCAGAGCTGGTGGTCAGCTGGGTGGACTGGAATAGGGCTTGTGGAAGGTCTAGCTCTAGGTAGAGTGGTTGGCTGGGGGAGTGCTGGTTCAAGGGCTTGGGGAAGGGGCAGCTGCAGAGACTTGTCTGTTGGAGAGGAGGCTTGGGGTACTCCAGCTACATGGTGGTTGTTTGCCATGTTGTTGGAGGTTGGTCTGGATGCAGGGAGGTTGTTTGGCATGGGAAGAACCTGATCTGGAGACTTTGTGGGTCTCTAACACCAGTGAGGTTGCTCATCTTTAGGCTGTCAGTGTGGCTCAGTTGGTGGCACATCCGCCTCTGGACCAGAAGGTTGTGGGTTCTCATTCCACACTGGGATTGTACTTGCACCTAAAACACTGGCATCTGAGTGCAGTTTTAGGGGGGTGTTGTACTGCTGGGGTGTGCTGTCCTTAGGAAGAGACAGTAAACCGAGGTCCCTTCTACCCATCCTGGTGCTGTCCTGGTGGATGTCCAGGTGGAAGTGAAAGAACCCAGGGCACTCTTTGCAAAGAGCAGGGGACATTCCTGGTATCCTGGCCAACATTCTCTTTCACTGGTTCATGCAATTGCCCAGGCTGTGTGTGGGTGTTAACATGCGATATGGCCGCCACCACACATTGTCACTTCACTACCAATGTAGCATTGCTTGTCAAGCGCTTTGGGAAACATTGTGTATGAAAAGCGCTATATAAATGCTGATTATTATTCTTCATCATGGAGAGGCTGGAGCTAGAAGGGTTGTCCAGCTGCATAGAGGGTGGTCTGGTGCCTGGAAGGGGGATATAGCAGAGAGGTGGGTGGTTGGCTATGGGTGGGAGGAGGCTGATCTGGGCACTGGACGGTGGAGGTGGGGGTCAGACTGGAATTCTTAGGATATACAGTGTAATGGAAAAACTTGACTTCTCAGGATGAACTATTGACTTCCAGTAGTCAAAACAACAGTCTGTCAGTTCATCCAGTAGTGTAAATATTTCCCCTCTGTAGCCCTCGACTGATAAGGCTAGTACTGTTGGCTCTGCGCTGTGCCATGTGCACTCCCCTCACCATTATTTATATAGATATGTGTGTGTGTGTGTGTGTGTGTGTGTGTGTGTGTGTGTGTGTGTATATATTGTACATGGAAACATAGACTTTGGCGGCAGATGAGGACTGCTTGGCCCACCCAGATTGCCCATTTCCCTACCTACTGGATAAGCTGCAGATTCTAGTTTACCAACAGCCTACTTCCTTCTACATACTAACATACTAAAAGCCAGCGGAATAGGTCTAATGGTCTGTCATGTCTGCTTGGTAGACAGCCACCTAGTGGGAGCTCGCTATCCCACCCCCAGCCCCGAGAGTGTCTTCTTTGACTTTAGTTTCCCTGCACCTGGCCCACCCTTCTTGAAGCCATTCACTCTGCCCTCCTCCACCAGCCTCCCAGGCAGCGATTCCACAGCTCCACCACCCTGTCAGTGAAATAATGCTTCCCGCGCTCCCCCTGTAATTTCCCTCCAGCTTCCCTCCATGCCCCTAGTTGTCCCCCTTCTTAGGCCTAAACAGCTACTTGGTTCTGCTCTCAGTTATTCCTTTTACCTACTTGAAGGCCCCTATCATATCTCCCCTTTCCCTTCTCTCCTCCAGTGTGTACAGCCCAAGATCTTCCAATCTCTCCTCATAGGGCCTCCCCTCCATGCCCTGAATCATCCTGGTTGCTCTCCTCTGGGCTCTCTCCAGCAGCACTATGTTCTTCTTCAAATAACCCCCCCCCCACTATCATTGCCTTTTATTTATTTATTTAGTTTTTGTTGACCGGGTAAGTGCACTAGACAAATCCTGCCTATTTTCAGGCACGACTCGAGCTGTCCATACATTCTTGAATTCTCCTACTGTTTTTGACCCCACAACCTCCTCAGGAAGACAGTTCCATACATCCACCACTCTCTCTGTAACAAAAAATAAATAAATAATAAATTTCCTTATGCTGCCCCTGAGCAGTCCCCCCACTACCTTTAAATTGTGCCCCCTTGTTCTTGCACATCTCTTTTCTGAAAGATGCTACCTTCTTGGACTTTGTTGATTCCCTTGAGGTACTTGAAAGTTTCTATCATGCCCCCCCCTTCCTTTCCTCAAGGGTATACATATTAAAGAGCAGCTGATGCCTTTGGGAAAACTTTGGAAAACATATTTCGACACAAGTCAGTTTGTATTCATATATCTTGTATCGATTTATTCTCTTCATTATTTATTACTGAAGAAATTACCACAAAAAAATTAGATATTTATGCCTCAGAGTTCATCTGCCTCTATAGATTATTCCCAACTTATAATTGTAATGCCCTGTTGTTGCATCACAGTCCGTTGTCATGGGAATAACTGTGATGTCACAAGCAGAGCTTTATGACATTTGGTTGGGAAGAAGCGATAGGAGCAAATAAACCCTCAAGAAACAAGTATCTTGTTTTTGAGGCAATTTACCTCAGTGATAAGTAATGGGGATAAGAAATACACAGCCCCTGAGAAATATATAGGCTGCTTTGTGTCCAACTATTGTGTTTTGGAAAGTTCTTCTCCAGGCATAGGTGGCTCTTTAAGCTCTTTTAGTATCTCCTTTATATGGCTTCTGTTGCAGACCCTGCACCATTTTACTTGCCCTCCTCTAGGCCATCTCCATCCTGTGTCATGTTCACTACCACCACCTCACTGTTCAATACACACTACCGCCACTGCACTGTCACATGCATCACCATCTCTGTATAGTGCCATATGCCATGCTGACTCCATGCTGTGCCATGTGCTCTGCCAACAACATGCAGTGACTCATGTATTGTCATCACTGCATTGCTGCATGCACTGCCAACTCTGTGCCATGTACTCTGTCATCACCACACAGTGCCACTTGCACAGTTTCCAGCTTGCTGTTTATATGCACAATGCCTCCACTTGATGTGCTGCATGCACCACCAATTCCACACTGAGCCACATTTATTGCTATCAGTGTTGGGTGCCATGTGCACTGGCAACTTCGCTGGAACTGTATCTACTGTTGGTTCATTGCTGTACCTTTGCTTGTTTGCCCTGGGCTGGAGGCTGGGGCATGTGTGGCATCAGTTATTTTCATCCAGCCACCCTTGGAGGCCCAACTGTTGATACTGATTTTCCACCATGGGCAGAAATAGGGGGTGAAGGGAGGCTGAGTGGAGAAGACGTGCTAGAGTAAATGGTGGGGTGTAAGGGGGCATGGTCAGGCAGCTTGCATTAGTAGTGACTGTTAGGGAATTTCATGGGACTAGGAGTTGGGGGAAGGGGAAAGGTGGGGTGGTGGGTGCCGAAGGAGCATGACGTGAACGGATTGCTGAGGCAAGGCATGAGAAGGGGGAAAGGGTACCTGAGGCCTGCCTAGTGCTTACTTGGCGGGGCAGAGAGAGCCGGTGTGGCTGGACTTAGGGGCAGGTGCACTTAGAATGTTATTTGGTGCTGTTTGAGGTCTTGAATTGAGCCAGACAATTGGTGGCAAAGAGGTGCTCGGGGAGTTCATTCATCCACAGGGTGGCCCAGTAGGCAAATGCATGTTGCCCAAGTGAGGTGCGATGGAAGGGGAAAGCCAAGGCCCCTCTAGTCCTCCCCCTGGTGATCTGTAATGAGTTGGCTGCCTTGATCAAATTGCCTACACAAGGTGGTGTTTTACCCAACAGAGCATCCTTCCCTAGGATGCATGTCTGGAATTTGACTCTGTTTCTTGATGACAGCCAATTTGCGTGTTTGTACAGAGTACAGGTATGCATGCCATGCTCAGCATCCTGGATAAATCTGCAGGCTTTGTTGAGCACAGTCTGAACCCTCTTGAGCACTGTATCCATTGCCGCCTCGTAGACCACTAATCCATAGTCAATAGTAGATATGATGGAGCTGTGGACTGAGAGGTGGAGGGCCCCTGGAGAGAGAGGTATTGCCTGTGCCTGTACAGGACACCAATCTTGGTATTGACTGTCTTGACTAGAGAGTCAACATGGCACGCAGCCATGAGGGTATCATCTATTATAACCCTCAGATACTTGAACAAGTGGACTTGTTCCAGCCGCTCACTGCATGAGTTGGAGATGATGAGGGGTGGTGCTTATTTTTGTTGTGGTGGCTGGATAAAAGCATGGTCTGAGGAGTTCGGCAGCTCAGATCGTAGGGCAGCTTGTGACGTGCTGCTGCTTAGGAGCACAGAATCGTCTGCATATAGTATGAGTTTGGTGTCACAGGCTATGAGAGGGTCATTTAATTAGGGGCTGAAGAGTAGGGGCCCCAGTATTGATCCCTGGGGTACCCCTAATGATACCTCTCTTGTGTTGGATACTGTTTGCCCAATTGGTGTGATAGTAAGCAAGTTTTGTCTTTGACCTGTTTGAAGAACAGTACGGCATGATGCCAGGTGGCTGAGACACGGTGCTGGGAGTTGCTGCTCCAGGTGGACTGAGGGGGTTGAGTAGGGCAACACGCTGATAGTGAACCCTTGTTTATGCTGGAATGCTACCTCTGAGAGGGTGTGCAGGCCATGGTCCAAGCCTTGGTTGGCACCTAATTCCAGGCAACAACACAGAATTTGTCCATCAGGAAATAGGTTGGCCTCTTGGGGGGGGGCGGGGCAGGATTGGGAGGAATAGAGCTATTGCTGGCACGCAGGGGCTGATTATGTAGTATCAGGGAGAACAGTCTCAACCTAAAGAATGCCAGGCGCATTGGGAGAGGCTGAGGGGCAGGTGCAGCAAGAGAGTGGAGGGATTTTCAGTGAGAGATGTAGGCTGCTGCTGTATCCCTGACTGTAAGGAAAATACAGCAGGAAGTGCAAGTGGCGTTATCACAACAGTTGGGCAAGGAATAATGCACACACTTATAGTCATTATATTTAATACTCTCCTTGTGTCTATATGCACATGCTGTAGCTATTCAAGCAGGGAGCTTGCTCTGTGGCCCTGGGGAGGGAGACAAGCAAGCAGGTGTCTCATGGACTTTATCTAGAATTCACAACCCACACATCAGCTTGTCATCTGCAGGACCACACACACCTAGAAAGAATATTTAAAAAAAAAAAAAAAATTGTAATTCAACCAGTCCATGTAAGGGCTCACAGCAGTCATACTACAGATAAGTAACGCTTTTAGTTCTTATTGCCATCCACAACATGGCGCCACTCTCAATGTTCTTGCACCTGGAAACATTGAGGGGCACTGCCATTTTAGTCGTCTTTCTAGTTCTGTGTAATCTGCCATGTGGCAAGGTAGGTTAAAATAATCCCATGCAAAGAATGAAAGTAGCACAAACCACAATTAATCCAAGTTCAAGACATAGTGTGGTTGCAAAAAGTGCGAGTGTTGCTTTATTTGATACAAAACCATGAAGTCAAGGGCATTTGCTCGAACAAACTCGAGCAACTGCCCTTAGCTCCATAGTTTTGTATCAAATAAAGCAACACACTGCACTTTTTTACAAACGCACATTGTGTCTTGAACTTGGACTCACTGAGGTTTGCACTACTTTCGTTCTTTGCATGGGATTTACTTCATTTGTATTTGTTGGCGCACCCTTGATCCCTAGTCATGAGTGCCAGCTACTTCCTGACTTGTAGGTCTTACTAGCTCTTAAAAATATATGGTCTGATCTCACTGCTCATGCATACTGCTTATTTACAGAAGAGCATGTGTGTGTAGTCAGTGGGTATGACAGCATGCGTGCGATTGGTGGATAAGACGGCATGCATGGGCTAAAGAATCATGATGTGTTGCAGTGGGCATGGTGTTATGTGGTCAGTTGGTGTGACAGCATGTATAGGGAGGCATGGGGGTCATGAGGTGTGATAGCATGCATGATGGTATAGGTCAGTGAGTTTGACTGGGTGTATGGTAGATGAGTGTGAAAGTATATGTGGTCATTGCGTGTGACCGCATGAATGGAGGCGCATGGTCCATAGATGGATGTGACAGCATAAGAACATACTAACATACTAGTTGCCAGCAGATTAGGCCTTATGGTCTATCGAGTCTGCTCGAACCTCAGATCTCTAGTTGGGTGCCGAGGCCCTCCCCCTCTTCTTGTGTTCCAGAAACCCCTATCATCCATCCCCACCCCCGGGACAGGCCATTATCTGATACATCTACTTTCTGTGTCTGTCCCACCCTCTCTTGAAGCCCTCCACTGTGGATCTCTGAACCAGCTCACCAGGCAGTGCATTCTAAGGGTCCACCACCCTCTCAGTGAAAAACCTCCTCCTCTTTTCTCCCCTCACCCTTCCACCTTCCAACTTCAAACCATGCCCTCTGGTGATACCGCCCTGCTTTAGTCTAAAGATCCCTCCATGTTTACCTTTATTTATTCCCTTGAGGTGCTTGAAGACCTCAATCATGTCCCCTGTCTCTCCTCTCCTCTCCTCCAATGAAAACAGACAGAGCTCCTCAAGTCTGTCCTCATACGCCAAATCCCTAGTCCTCGTATCATCTTATTTGCCCTCCTCTGTACCCTTTCCAGGAGCTGTATGTCCCTCTTCAAGGGTAGTCTCCAGTACTGTACACAGTACTTAAGATGTGGTCAAACCAGTCCATTGTACAGTGGCAGAATCACTTCCTTGCTCCTAGAGGTGATCCCCCTTACGATGCATCCCAACATCCTGTTTGCCTTCCTAGCCACTCTCCCGCACTGCTCAGAGTTATTCATACATGCATCCACCATGACACCTAGGTCTTTTTCCCCTATTGAGGCCTCAAGCGCCTCCCCTCCCAGGGTGTACCTGTGTTTAGGTTTCCCCGCCCAAAATGTAACACCTTGCACTTGGTGATATTGAAATGTAATTTCCATGTGTGAGCCCAGCTTTCCAGGGTGTCCAGGTCCCTTTGCAGGGCCAACATCCCCTCTTCTCCCTCAACTACTGCTCCTATCTTGGAGTCATCAGCAAAGAGACTAATTTCACACCCTATACCCTCCCTGATGTCCGATATGTATGCATTGAACAGGATCAGACCCAGGACCGAGCCTTGCGGTACCCCACTACCAACATCTTTAGGGTTCGAGAGCTCCCCAGTGACCACTACTCTCTGGGTGCGTCCAGCTAGCCAGTTTTCAATCCCTCTGACCATCAAAGGGCCTACTCCCAACCCCATCAGTTTCTCTACCAGACCATTGTGGGGGACAGAGTCAAACACCTTGCTGAAGTCCAAGAATAATACATCCACAGGATTTCCCCTGTCCAGTTCTGATGTTACCCATTCATAGAACTCCACAAGATTGGTTTGACATGATCTACCTGGCACAAATCCATGTTGCCGACTATCCAGACCTCCCTCTTCCTCCAAGTACACCCCCAATCATTCCTTTAGTATACTCTCCATTATTTTCCCACCATCGAGGTCAAACTGATGGGTCTATAGTTATCTGGTACTTCCCTCGACTCTCCTTTATGGATTGGCACCACATGTGCCTCTCGCCAATCCCTAGGTACCCTCCCTGTCTCAAGTGACCTGTTGAAGAGCTCCGCCAGGGGTGCAGCCAGTATGTCCACCAATTACCATAGTACTCTCAGATGAATGCCATCCGGCCCAGGAGATTTGTCTTTCTTTAGGACCTTGAGGGCTAACCACACCCTTTTGGCGGAGATAGCATCAGCCGTCCCCTCCACCTTACTGGCCTTTTTATCCTCATCCTGATGTGACACCCCTGGGGTATCTCTCCCTCCCTCTTGCTCCATTTCTGTTGCTCCCCTGATCCCACTCACTGCCACTTCTATCCCCATTGTGCCTTGCTTTGTACATATTCCATCCCCCTCCCTAGTGAACACAGAGGCAAAGTACTCGGTAAATACCTCTACCTGGTCCCTCTCCTCTTCCACTCACCCTCCTTCTGATCTCAATCTGCTGAGATGGCCCTTAGTTTTTCTCCACTCCCCAATGTACCGGAAGGACCCCTTTTCCTGTTCATGTATCCCCTGTGCCAGCTGCTGCTCTTTACTGGACTTTGCCCCACTCACCATCCGGGTGACTTTTCTAGATGTAAGATGGTACATTTCCTTATCCCTAGCCCCTCTTGTTGTTTTATATTTTTTGTAGGCCGCATTCTTTTCTCTGATCACTACCTGAACCTCACTGGACCACCAGCATGGTTTATGTGACCTTGCTCCCTTACGTTTCACCTTAGCACAGGTCCTGACTGCCTCATGAAGTCCCCGTTTTATGACCTCCCATCTCCTTTCCACATTTGTCATTGATGTAATCCTTCAAGTGATCCTTGAGAATATTTCCCATGCCCACAAAATTTGCTCCCCTGAAGTCCACTGCCAGTGTCCTAGATCTACCCCCCCATGCTTATTTGAAACTAGACAGTATTGTGGTCGCTCTCAGTCAGGGGATTCTCTACAACCAGGTCCCTTACCAGATCCCCATCTGCCAGAACCACATCCAGGACATGCCCCTCCCTTGTGGGCTCCATCACATGCTGTGTTAAGAACACATCCTGGAAGCCATCCAGCAGCCTCTGCTCCTTGGCCACCTTAGAGGACATGGTTCTCCAGTTTGTACCTGGCATATTAAGGTCCCCCATCAACACCACTCCTTCCCCTTTTGGTCCACACTGGGCAATGATGTTGTCCAGCAAAGAATCCTCCAGAACATCACCTATCCCGTGGGGCCTGTATACTACACCCAGCTTGACCTTATCTCCTGCTGGGGATCGTAAGGTGACCCATAAGGCCTTCACATTTCCCTCTGCCTTTTCTGCTCTAGCAATTTCTATGTCATCTCTAATGAACATAGCCACTCCACCCCCTCTGCCCTCCTTTCTATCCTTCTTAAGCATAGTGTACCCCCGCACGTTTAGGTCCCAGTCATGGTTTTTGTTGGCTGACATCTCTGTGACCGCCGCCACATCCACCCCCCCCCGAACAGCATGGCCTGGAACTCTGGCAACTTGTTTCCCAAGCTCCTGGCATTTACTGACACCAACCCCCACCCCTTATCCCTGATCCCTTTGTCAACCTCACCCAGGTTCCTTATACTTCCATCTTCCCTCTGCTCCTCCTGAAACTTCCACCCCCATCTGTTTCCCTCCCCCTTGGGTTTCTAGCTACTCCACTCATCTGGAGGAGAGGGCTTCTGGTCAGCCCTCCCTTATTCCCCCACAAGTTTAAACCCCACCTTTCTTGAATATAGTCAGCCATCCCCTGTTTAAGAACTTCTTCCCTAATGGGGCAAAATGAAGCCTGTCCTTGGCATACAGTCCCTTATCCTCCCAAACTCCTTTCCAGTTCTCTAACACCCCCAACCCACTCTCTTCACCCCACTTCCTGAACCAGTCATTAACCTCTGTGATCTTCATTTTTCTTCTTCACTGAGGCCTTTGGTACTGGCAATATCTCTGAAAAGGAAATGTTGCATCCATTATCCTGACAGACTCTGCAAGTTCTTGGAACCTTGTTTGGATTTCAAAATGCTATTTCCTCTGGATCATTAGTTCCAAATGCACAGGAAAACCGGTTTCCCTCCACAATCCCTAACCAGTTTGTACACCATGAACTTTGCTCTGTGCACTGTCAGCCCAGAGATACTCACTACCTTCACCTGGCTATGGCATCCACCCCCTGTCCCTCCCACTGGATACCCCTAATTATCGAGTCTCCCAATAACAAAACCTTAACACCACCATCATCCTTATGGTTACCTCCACTATGCATTCTCAGTCCCCCCATCCCCCCCCCTTTATTCATGATCTCAATTCCATTTGAGTCTTCCTGCCTTATTAGAGAGCCCCTTGTCACCCTCCCCTTTCTGCCTCCTTGTTATTTTGCCCACTTAACTCAGACCCCCCTCTGAATAGGTGTCCCCTTTAACCTTCTCTTATCCAAACCATTTATCCTGGCCCTGATGGTTTCCCCTTCCCCCACACCACCATCCTCCCCCCTTGTAATAGTACCCCTACCTCCAGAGGCTCTCTGTGGGTCCCCTTTACCTAGGGCTCCATCCTTGGTACAGACCCCCCCCTGCTGAAGGGGGCCCCTCTCCCACCACCTTGTCTCCCAGTTTCTCTCCAGTCATGCTCTCCTCCTTCATATCTGTAATATGTTGCATCTCCCCCATCTGCTTAACATTTATGTTTCCCCTTCTCCCTCTGGGACTATTTCTAACCTTTCCATTGCCGGTCTGTGATGCCCTATGGGTATACGCCTCCCTCCCCCCGGCCTCTGAATCAGTTTCCTCATTTCCACCAACCCCTTCCTCCCCCTCTAGGTTGCTTAGTAGCTCAAATTTATTGTGACACTCTATGTCAGCCTCCATCAAGTAACCCGAGTATCCCCTGACTGCACCTCTAAACTGCCCCCTTCCTCTCCTCTTGCTCTGTTCTTCTTAGGAGCTCCCTTCCCACAGCCTGCTGTTTTAGGTTTCCCCACAACAGCCCCTTCCTTCTCAATGACTGCTCTACTAGGCTTCCCCACAACAGCCCCTCCTGACTTTTCCCCCTCCACTATCTTTGTATTCGGAATGTTCACCCCATACGCTTTCCCCTTAGCGTCAACATCCCTATCTAAGGGTCCTCTGTCCCTAATATCCTCCCTCCTGCTTGCTGTAACATAACGTCCTGTAGTTTTAGGAGCATTGCCCCAGCCTCCCCTCAGCCCCCACCCTTCTGCTGCCCATATCCACACCCCTTATCCTTGACACCCCAACTCCCCAACTTACTCCTTAACCAATATACTTCACTCCTGATACAAGATAGCTGTCCACAGAGTGGGCAGCCTCCCTCTCTCCAGGCCCAATTTAGAATTATTGCCATCCCACTGCCTGTGTAGCCTACAACCCTTCTGAAGATGCCTGCCATGGTGGAATATGGCCACCCTGTTTGTCCCCCTCTGTTTATAATGGCACACACCCCTTTTCTTAGTCCATTCCACCTGGAATACAGTTTCTGTCTATACTGACTGCAGTTATTTACAAACCCAATTTCAACCCCACCAATAAAGTTCCCAAGTCTCACAAACACATACAGTCCAGTGTGTGTCCAGTCCCACTAACAGTGTGTGAATGCAGACATCAGGTACCGTATGATGTCACAGGCCCACCAGTTCCTGTTGCTTCAAATTTCAGTCACAAACAGAAATACACAGCCCTTCAATCCCAACCCCCAGTGGCTTTTCAGTATTTAAGAAAGCCTACAAAACAGGGTGGGTGGCATGGCTCTTACCAACACCAGGCAAAATCACATTTAAATTTCACTCTAATTATCACTGCCAAACAAGTGTTCCCAAACCCCAAAATTTACAATATCACAGCCCAAGTAACAGTTCTAACTCAAAGTAGTAATTTTTAACACACAGAACTAATTTCACTTACAAAACTATTCAAATATTTCAGTTAAAACAGAATATAAACCCAAACATCTGTCCTTACCAGCCTCCTGCTTATGTTCCCAAGTGCATAGAACATATGAAAATAGTCAGTAGAAGAAGACCTCTTGGTCTATTCAGTCTACTTGAATTGATGCAGGGTCCTGGTCTTGTATTTACACTAGTGACCCTGCTCCCCCTGCCCAGTTAGCCCCTCTCCCTTTCTCCTGTCTTGGTCCCATAACTTCACTATATGTTTGTACTAAGCTGTCTTGAAAGACCCCACAGTCTTTATCTCCACCACCCGTTCTGGCAGCTCATTTCAAGAAGACACCACTCATTCTGTAACAAAAATAAAAACAAAAAAATTCTTCCTTACATCTTTTCTGAATCTTCCCCCATCAGTTTTAGGCTGTGTCCCATAGTGATGGCATTGTTTCTCTTACTGAAGAGGCCCTCTCTTTCCTCTCTCTTTACTCCATTCATGTACCTGAAGGTCTTTATCATATCACCCCTCTCCCTCCTCTCTTCCAGGGAGCACATCTTCAGGGCTCCTAGCCTCTCCTCATATGACCTGCCTTGTTGCCCCGTGATCATTTGAGTTGCTTTCCTCTGGATCTCCTCCAGCATGTTAATGTCCTTCTTAAGGTATGGATGCCAATATTTCATCCTGTATTCTAGATGTGGTCTTACCAATGTCCTGTACAATGGCAAAATTACCTCACTCTGCCTGCTACTGAAACCTCTTGCATTACATCCAAGCATCCTATTTGCCTTCATCACAGCCTTTCAGCATTGAGCGGAATGTTTTAGGTCACTAGTAATTTCCTCCTCCGGGTCCTTTTCAGAAGCTGCTTCCTGAACCTTCCCTGTGTAGTACTCTGTCCTTGGGTTTTTGGCCCTAATTTGCCTCACTTTGCACTTTTTCACATTGAACCCAAGCTGCCATATTCCTGACCATCTCTCCGGTCATGCTAAGTCCTCTCTCAGCTCTTGTATACCCTCCTGGATATCCACTCTCCCACAGAGTGTGGTGTTATCTTCAAACAGGCACATCTTGCCTTGAATTCTCCAATGCCTCTAATAAAGATGTTAAACAATACTGGCCCCAACACTGACCCTTTTGTGACCACACTGATGCTATTTTTTAGTGCTTGAGAACTCCTCCCTTCCCAACTACCCTCTGTGTTTGGCCACTTACCCATTTTCAACCCATCTTACCAGTTTCTCCCCCACCCCTAGGTCCTTCAATTTCATTATCAACCTTCTGTATGGCACAGAACTGAAGGATACCAAAGTTCAGGTAAATGGTGTATTGTCTGACATTTGTCCACTGCCCTTGTGACCCCATCGAAGAACTTATCAAGTTTATCTGATATCTGCCTGCAACAAACCCATGTTATTTCTTGTCCTGCAGACAATTCTCCTCCAAGTACCTGACTAGCCCTTCCCTCAGTATGTTTTCCATGAATTTACATACTGTCGAGGTCAGGCTGACTAGTCTATAGTTGCCCAGGTCCTCCTTGGGTCCACTGTTGTGGAGTGGCACTGCATGTGCTGTTCTCCATTCTACTGGTACTATTCCCATTTATCAAGAGACCTATTGAAGAAATTGTCAGTGGGGCTGCCAGCTCCTCTGCCAACTCTTTTAGCATCCTGGGGTGTATTGCATCTAGACCCAAGGATTTGTCTACCCACCTTCACTCTTTCTGTCCCTATGATTCCCATTGGGTACCTTCCATTCCCTTCCTCCCTCCCTTATCCAGTTTGTGGTATTACTCCCTCCCTTTCCTTTATAAAGAGAGAGCGAAAGTATTCATTTAATACCTCTGCTTTTGTACTGTCTTCTGTAACCAATCAGTCCTCTTTATTTTAAGTCTGATGATGCCATCCTTTTTGTCATCTTTTGCTTTATGTAGATCCTTACTGCCCCAGCCATCCACTCCGCTCAGCTGGCGAGGGGTTGTTTGTTTCCCAGGGTACGGTTAAAGATTACTGGGTCTCGAGCTTTTATGCACGCTGCCTCAATGCTGTGGAACTCTCCACCTCATCAGATTCATGAGTGCCTGACTGTAGGGAGCTTCAAGATGACCTTAAAGACCGATCTGTTCCACCTTGCTTTCGGGAATACTATATAATTGTCTTAATTTTATCGGTATGTATTCTGAAATTTGATTTTTTTATTCTATTTGTTTTAATGCATTTTTTATTTATAAATTTTGTTCAGTGCTTTGATTGTTGAATTGCATTATAGAAATAGATTATTATTATTATTATTATAGAGAAAGAATGCCTTCTCACTTTTCTTTATTCCCTCTGTTATTTGGAGCTCCTTCTGTGCTTTGGTGTGCTGTACTTCCCTTCTGGCTATCTTGGCTAGCCTCTGGTACTCTTCCTCATTCCCCCCCCTTGCTGTTGTTGTGTGTGTTTTTTTTTTTTGTTTTTTTTTTTTAATTTCTCATAGGCTGCTTTTTTATCCCTTACTACTCTGCCCACTTTCCCATAAAACCAGCATGGCAGTCTTGCCCCTCATCTTTATGCAGCTGCTTGTTGCCTTCTGAATGGCGCCCCTTATTCTGTACACCTCTATGCTCCCCAGGTCCTCCTTAGTCTCTTCTCTACTCTTTTGAGGTTTGCTTTCCTGAAATCTAACACTCCGATCTTAGTGGGGATGTCCTCCTTACCCATGTCTATACTGAACCACACTGTACTCTGGTAGCTTCCACCCAGGGGTTCTCTAATGTCTATCTTCTGTACATGCATGAGTGTATGGAATTCTGAGGTGTGGCAGTATTCGTGGGGGCATGGGAGGACAGCATTCATGGGGGTATGGGATTGTGAGGTGTGACTGGGTACATGACATTATATGGTCCATTGGTGTGACGACTTGTATGGGGTTGGTGGATATGACAATGTAAGGGGGGCATGGGGTCGTGATCTCTAACAATTCTTGCCCCACCTGCAGCAAATTAGAGGATACCATACTAAAGGAAAGCCACTTTGCAGCTGAGCTGCTGTGTTAGTTGTGTTTCAAGGAGATGTCACTGGAGTAACTCATGGTGGCAGTGCCAGGATTGACAGAAACTGTCTGCACTCCCAGGAAGACCTTTCTCCTAAATCTGGGAAAAGTTAGAATTAGGGCCATTTACTTTATTGTTTTCATTTTTGTATGGAGAAAGTGTGTTCTGCAGGGTCACTTTGTATTTTCCATGTGAACAAGGAGGGTTACTGCACTAAGGTTACACCTTTCAGCACCATGTTGTAAGACTAACTGGACAATGTGTAGGATAGACTAGGGGCATGACTGGTGTGTGGATAACTTTGGTGGGATTTCCAAAGTACAGCTGGTGATAGGCTGATGTTGGATGGCACCTACATTAAACATGTGTGGATATCTGATCTTGTTGGATGTCTCTTAATTGTTCTTTTGGATCCCTCCACTGGTAGGTTTCCCCCCTAAAATGTGGTCATTGTGATACCAGTGACCTAAGCAGGTCACTGTGATACCATGCTGTATGATCATTGTGGTACCACCAGCTTAAGGCATAGAATAAAAACATTTTATTAACACTGCAAGTGCCCCATTATGCTACCACTGACACATGGTACCACAGTAGTCACCCTGGTAGCTCAATGGAATTGAAACACATCTGGATGCTGGTCCAGATGCAGGAAGGCTAGTCACCAGAGAGAAGCGGCAGGGCTGTAGAGTGATGTCACTCCAGGGAGTATGCCCAACTTGTGGAAAGCTAGAGCAGAAAGGGTTTCAAGCTGCATGGAGGATTGTGGGCTGGAGAGGAGAGCTTGATCTGGTTCCTGGAAAGGTGATCCAGTGGTGGGGAGGGTGGCTGGCCATGTGGTGTAGTGGTTTATCCAAGCACCAGATTTTTTTTACTTATAGTTTTTCTGATTTTGTGCCTATTTTCTCCCATTCCCTAGGGCCCAGCACACAGGTGTCATGTGTGTGGAGGTGTATGCATGCATACCCTGTGATGCCAGCTCAGTCCCTTTCCACCCCTCCCCATGGCCATCGCCGGATCTCTCGGTCAGCGCCCACTTCCATCCTCCACTGGCTGGTGGCCAGTGGCTAGGGAGCCTCCAGTCCCTTCTAGTAGGAGAGAGCTGCCTTGCCATGACTTGATCTTGCTTCTCGGCCTCCCCCACCTGGGTCACTGGCACAGTGCAAGCTGTGGCACCAGTGCTTCAACCCTCAGCACCATGGGGCTGGCCCTCCAGGCACCAAATGATGGTCAACAGACCTGAATTTTTAGGGTATATAATGGAAAACTCTTGACTTCTCAGGACAAACTATTGAATACCAATAGTCATAACTATTGTTGGTTATTGTTAATCCGTCAGGGTCAATATTTTCTCTTTATAGCTGTCAACTGATGAATCTTTTCACAGCTAGAAAGAAAAGACTACAATGGCAGTACACCTGTTGCAGGCATTGTGAGCCCTGTGTGCACTTCTAAGCCACGGTGCTGCAATACCACTGCTCCTATGTAAATGTGTCTGTCTACTCTTGAATACTTGTGCAGTGGGAAGTATTTTTGGTGGCACTGAACAACTCCCTAAGCAAAGTTGTTTACAGTTGCCAAAAGCCTCGACTTAATTTGGTGCATAGCTGTGCCTTCCAAAGGCTGGGGGGGCTGCAGCCATCCACCCTAATCTCCTGGTCCTTGTCATAGTATAACATTCTGATGATCCACTGGGTCACCCTTCCCTCCCATTGCCCTTTTCTAAAGTATACCCTGTTGGTCCACTGCCCCTCCTCAAACAGCCCCCTTCCTATCCTCAAATTCACATCTGACAACCCAGTCCCACCCCACTTTTCTCTAGTGTATGGAACTCTGGACAGCTAAGAACCAAGACTGGCACAGGCCTCCTATTAACTCCTGATGTTTACTTCTACCAGGGCTGGAGATTGGAGGGTGGGGTGGGGACCACTAAGCACCAGGGATAGCCTTAATTTTACTAAGGCCAGGGATCAGAGGGTGGTGGGGAACCTGGACAACACTGGTCCTTATCTGGCATCAATTGCATGTTTCTATGGTCGTTCTGAGAAGTTAGGCGAAGGGGTATCTGTCCCAAACTGCCTATTGTGGCTTTACCTACTGCAACTGGCTCCAACCCATTGATGTTACTGGCTCTGCCTCTCAACACCGTGGCCAGATCATTGCACTCTGCTGCCGAGGTATGAAATTATTTAAAAAAAAAAAAGATCCAACCAAACTTACTGCTGATTCCACCAGCCTGATTCCCTCTGCCATTTGACCCAACTGTACAGGAACAGATTTGTCATGTATATTGTGTGACAGTAGGGACAGCAAAAGTAGTCTTGTTTTTGCTACATGAATTTGAAATAAACTTTGTGTCTAAGTAGCATTTTATGATGTATGCTCTTTTTTAAGTTCACTTTTTCTTGAACCACAGATAGATCCAGACATGGCATACCAAAGTAACAGGTAGGTTACCATTTGCTTGCTTTAAATTGACATAAATAGCATTTTTTATTGAAAAATCTTGGAAGACACTTATTGAGCTAGAATCTCTACATAGGTTCCACATCAAGGAAGTTACAGAGAGGTACAGAGTATGCTGCTAGATAGACTGCTAGCAACATTTACAATGAATGGAGGTGATAAGGCAGTACACTCAAGCCATCTATTCTGATAGGCAAAGGGCCAGGCAACATCCAGTTACAAATAACTGTTTCACACATAAGATGGAGACAAACAGTGAACAATCCTTTACGGGCAATAGTGGCACACATGGGGGTGTGGGGTAAGTAGGGAGGAACATACATAAGAAGGGAAGAGAAGCCCACATGGGTCAGTGGGTAGTGGATTGTTCAGCTAGGAGAGCCGTGGGGAGGAGAAAATCAGTCCAGTAGGCCTAGTCAGCAGGTGGGACAGTGAAGGGGGAGAGTAGGGAATCGGCCCAGGGGACTTTGTTGTAAGGATAAGCTGGGTAGGAGGGAAGGGAAGAAGAGAGGGAGTGACTGAGGGTGAAGTGGAGGGTGGAGTGTCAGGGTGATGAAAGGAAGGAGGCAGAGGTAGCAGGTGATTAAAGACTAGACAGGGGTGAACATGTTGGGTGTATGTACGGAGATGAGGGAGAAGTGGTGGAGATATTGGGAGTAGGAGGAGGGGGGAGGGGCGTGTAGGAGTGGGGACAGAGGAGGTACAGAGGGTAGGCGAGAGAGCCGAGGAGAGATGTGTGAGGGAGATGGGAGCCGGGTAGGTGAGAAGGGAAGTGAGAGAAGGAAGTGGGGCTATTGGATGATGAAGTGCAGCAAGACAGTGGGGAGGAGAGGTTACGGAAGGTTAGCAGAAGCAGTCTCAGCTAGCATTAGCAAATAGCAACTACATGTTGCTGCAACTTCTTCTTAAATGAGCCCAGAGTAGTGCTTGCAGTTACTTCATTACTGAGGGAGTTGAACCAGAGTGGAGCTCTATGTGCAAATGAGCTTTGTTTTTAGGGAGGTACGACAATGGGGAATCCTAAAGAACTGACCCTCTGCACTTCTATTTGTCAGTGGACTGTTTGTGAGAGAACTGCCTTGAAGCAGTGTGCTGCTATCTGGACTGTAAGGCCTTCAACATAGTACCCTTCAGGAGAGCGAGTAAGGAATGAGCAGCCTAGGGGGATCCAAGGTGGTGTATTTAATAGAAACTAGTTTAATGAGACAGCCCTTCAGCGCAGTGGTTTTTATTTATTTATTTGCCTTTGGTAACTGGGTAAGACAGCAAGTGCCTATTTTCAGGTGCGACCTGGGAGAATCACAGGGTAATTACATAGGAAAGAATACATTGACAACATTACAATCAGGAGCAGACATACTCCAATAGTGAGACAGAGTATCAGTTACAAAGACAACATTTTTATGGTGACCCAGGAGAATCACAGGGTAATTACATAGGAGAGATACATTGACAACATTACAATCAGGAGCAGACATACTCCAGTAGTGAGACAGAGTATCAGTTACAAAATTAACATAACAATAGGGAGCAGAATGTACTCCAATAGTGGGATGAACAAAAGGGATTATTAAGGCGGGAGAAGAAGCAATGGAATTGCATATCAACAATCACAGATTACTAAACATACAGGCCCAGGGGCTACAGTGTGGTATGAGACCTCCCCAGGTTGAAAAACACAAAAGTCGTCTACTTAACTAGTAGAGTGCAGCACAGAGGTGGCAAGGGGGGGGACAGAGACAGGTTGGGGTACCAAAGCAGATAGGTTGTGTGGCTGAACATTAGGCGGCACACAGGCAGGTTGCAGCAGGTTTCTGGAAGCTCCAAAGGGAGGTTTTAAAGGTGGAGTGGGTGGGGGCGGCTCAAACTTGGGGGGAAGGGAGTTCCACAGCTTGGGTGCATGAGAGGTAAATGCCCTATCACCAGTGAGGGTGCGGGTCTTGGGGACCAGGCGGGTCTTGGACGCACAGGACCTAAGGTGGTAGACGGGGGAGGCATGTTTCAGGGGGAAGGCGAGCGAGGTAGGGGCAGCCATTCAAATAATGTTGTCAATGAAGTTGCCCATGGTGTAGATCCAGTGTTTTTCAGGGGGGGTGCCATTCCAGTCGGGAGTAGAGCTCACATTGGTGAGTGAGACAGGGAGCCGTAGGCGCAAAGCGGTATATGTTGTTGTACGTGGTATCCCACTTGGCTAGGCATGAGGAGGGGCAGAGGCAAAGGCGACGAGATCATAGGAGAGGGTGGGCAGTAGTATCCCCCTAGCTAAGGCCAGCCGGGCGGCGGGGGTGAGGCAGTCGTTAGCCCTACAAGCAAGGCCAAGTTTGCCATTAGTAGCATTGCAAATGCTCCTGATGCTGATGTGCCTGGACAGGTCCAGTTGAGGGTTGTGGGTGACTCCAAGGTACTTTGCAGAGTCAGTTGTTGGCAGGAGGGAGTCGCAGGTACCATGAATTTTAAGGGGTGTCGTGTAGGAGGAGATTTTTACCGCGTTGCCAAATAGCATTGCCTGGGTTTTCTTACAGTTGACTACAAGTTTGTGCCCATCCAGCCATACTCTGATGTGAGAGAAGTCAGAGTTGAGTTGGACATTGATGTTGGTAACATCGTGGGCACTGGCTAATAAGACAAGGTCATCCGCATACATGGTAAAGTGCCCTTCAGTAGCAACGGAGGGTAAACCATTGACAAACAGGGAGAACAGGATCGGTCCAAGGAAAGATCCTTGTGGTACCCCACAATAGATGGGTAGGAGAGGTGAGAGGATACGGTTGAAGCAGGTGAGTTGCTTTCCATCCCCAAGGTAGCTGGAGAACCAGTCGAGGGAACGGTGGGAGAAGCTGAGGATTTGGAGTGTGCTGAAGAGGAGGAGATGATCTACACGGTCGAAGGCTTTGGACAGGTCCACAAATATGGCCCCCATCAACATTCCCTGATCGGTTGTGGTCCTGATTCTGGTTGTGACTTCGGCAAGTGTCATTGAGGTGCTGCAGTTTTTATGAAAGCCATGCTGACATAGGGAGAGAACATTATATTCCTGGATGTAGTGGACAAGCTGCAACACTACTGCTTTTTCCAGCAGTTTGCAGGCAGCTGAGAGTATGGCGATAGGACGATAATTGTTAATGTCCTTAGGGTCATCATTTTTCAGGATGGGGACAATCCTGGCAATTTTCCATAAGTCAGGGATGACCTCCGTTATGAGTGAGGCATTGAATATGTGGGCGAGTGGTCTGGCAATGTAAGGAGCCCCCAGGCTGAGAAGCCTGGGTTAAAGGCCATCCTGACCCACCCCCGCGTGGTGGGAAAGACCAACAAGGAGAGCCTGAGTCTCCCTCACAGTGATCTTCTTGAGGTAGAAGGGCGGGCGGGGAGGCTGGGGGTCGCAGCCGAGGGCTGGGGCAGCTGGTAGTGGAGGGGAGCGGCCGGTAGGTCCGTGAAGAGATGGTTAAAAGAGGAGGCAATGGTTAGGGAGTTATTGCAGTTTGCCTTACCAATTGTTATGTCGGTAACTTGAGTTTTGGTCGAGCAACTGACTAGATTTTTTATGTTCACCCAGAAACGTCTGGGGTCACGAGCAGTGGCAATCAGCGCTGAACTGCAGTATTGGCTTTTTGCAGTATGTATAGCCCTCTTTCTGGAGTTTCTAAGCTGACGGTACTCCTGGAGGTCTGTTGGTTGCATGACGCCCTATATTTTGTCCAGGCCTTATCCTGCAGCTTCATGAGAGATAGGAGCTCACTGTGAAGCCATTTGGTGACAGAGCCTCTGACTCGCCTCTTGGATAGGGGAGCATGCCTGTTCTGAAGCGGGGCAAATGCCACGAGGAAGAGGTCAAGGGCTGAGACTGGGTCATGTGTAGCCATGACATGGTTCCAAGACACTCCCTGCAGGTCCTTGAGGTAGTTGGGGATCGAGAATTTCGAGTAGTCCCTCATAATTGCCACTCTGCTGGGGACCTTGGGCAGGTTTGAGCCCCATATGCAGTAAACCGGAGAGTGGTCCAAGATGGAGTCAGAAAGGAGTCCTGGCTTAACAATTTTGTCGAGCCGGTTGCACAGGATCCAGTCAATGAGTGTCCCCTTGTCCCCATGATTGGAGAGCCTGGTGGGTTATTCAATGACCTGACTGAGGGAGAGGCCAGAGAGTATTGGTTCATACAACTTGGCGTTGGGTCCCAACCAGTTAAGGTTAAGGTTACCAAGTAGAAGAAGCTCGCTGGAGCCCACCTTCTCCTGGAGTAGCTCCAGGAGTGATGAGAGTCCCTGCAGACCCCCCCTTGGGAGGATTATATGCACACACTATGTGCACCTTCTTGGTGTTACCAAGGATGAGGAGTGAGTGGAGAAACTCAGTGTGCGGGTCCCTGGGTTCGGTGCGACACAATGGAAATGTTTAGGTGTACCTTATGGTATATAAGTACACCCCCAACTCTTTTATTGCCAGCCCTGTTGAGTCTGGCCATGCCATAGCCTGGGGGGGGGCATGTGATGAAGCTCTGGGGGGTAAGAGGGATGTGAGGAATTACTACTTCACTGAAAGGGTAGTAGACACTTGGAACAGACTGACAGCAGTAGTGGTGATGAAAAAATGGTGGAGGGGCTTAAAGCATGTGTGGCATAGACATGGGGGATATCTGTAAATAAGCAGGGAAGTGGGAGGGTCACAAGACCATTTTGGGTTTGAGGGGAAGGACTTGACAGGAAACATCTGGGCAGACTAGGTGGGTCAAGTGGTTCTTTTTCTGCTGACAGATTCTGTGTTTCTGTGGGTTAGTAACACTGCTGTTTTTACAGCTGTCATTGTTTTTCCTTTTGTTTTTGTTTTAAAATAACATAATTTGCTTTTTTGTTTCCTACAGTTTAGTTACTGGTGGTTGAGGAGAGAGCAGAGTGCTGGGGGAGTAAGGGCAGTTGTTGAAGCTTTGAGGGAAACCTGAATGGAACAGAGACCTTTGTGGAGTTTGTAAGTAAGGAAAAGGTAAAGGGGAAATTGTTTAACCAGGAAAGGCACACTAAGCTAAAGCTTGTTTCCAGGTGTGACCTGGGAGCACAAGGAAGTTAAGTGACTTGCTCAGGGTCGCACAGTATGCAAGTGGAGGCTGTGGGATTCAAACCCAACTCTTCAAGTTTGCAGCTCAAAGCCTTAAACCACTATGCTATACTGCCTCCTTAGGCAATAGGCAGCTTTTTGAATAAATGTTTGTGTCCATTTTTGTTACTAGACAGTTCTGTGTGCTGGCAGGAGCCTCTGGTGGCAGTCGTAGTGAGATCAGGAAACCAAAGCAGAAGTGTGAGAAAGGGAGTGAGGGGTCATCACAAGCAGGGTTTGAGTAATTTTAAATGGGCAGACTGGGTGGGGCAAGCGGTCTTTATCTGCCGTCAAAATCTATGTTTCTATGAGTATGCAGTTTTTTTGGGGGGGGGGCTGCAGGCTCTGGTGGCAATTGTAGCAAGGTTGGGAAACCAAGGAGGGATTTTCACTTGTCCAGTTTTCAAAGAAAGCATTTAAAAAAAAAATGGGGTTCTGCTTTGTATATCAAGAGGTGTGGAGAGGACAGAGTGCAGCATGCAGAGGAGTATGACTGCTGGAGCAGTTTGGAGCACCCAGTTGAACAAAGCTTTGATGATAAAGGCAAAAAAAAAAATATACCCCCCCAGAAAAAAACTGTTAACAGAAAAAAATTACTACTGCATGGTAGTCGGGAGAATAGTTAGAAGTACTGATGACTAAGTGGCAGGTGGTGTGGGTGAGGGATGGGCAACCTGAACACTGCAAGAAACAAAACTAAAGGTGCGATACTGGTATGTAGTGCCAGACAGTGGGGGTGGGGTTGTCTGACAGTCTACTATGTACATTACTGGAGGATAATGTAGTAATAACTGTATATAAATGTATGATTCTGCATTCATACACACAGTTACACAGATAAAGGGATTTATCACACTCCATTTATGTCTACCCCTGTTGCATAAACTTATTTATATTTATAGCACATCGGGGCTCGCTCTGTTTTCTGCTGTGTTTTTTAATTATGGTTTCTCCTGGACCTTATGCTGTTCTTTTTCTCCATCCACCCAATCCTTTAGTTGGCTCCTGTAGCTCTGACATTAGCTGCTGTGTAGCTGTCTTATATGCAGTGTTTGCTGTTTCCATGCTCCCCCGAGGGAGCCCACCTGCCTGCCTCCCACCCACAGCTACTTTTAAGTCCATTACAGGCATTGGCCTTCAGCTGCAGCACAGCTCGTCCTTTATGGCCCCTATCCTGTGTGTTTGCTCTCTCAGTCCATTTCTTCCAGGCCCCTCTGGGCACCTACAGTCTGCCACCATGTGACTTAGCTGGCGCTTCCTGCCACCTACTGCTGACTGCCCACCCTCTGGACCCTCTTAAACAGCCCCTTTAGGGCTCTTTACATAGCCACTTTATGGCTGATTGGTAGAGGGAGGCATATTTGCCCCAACCTTCTTCCCCTCCCCAAAATCTCCATCTTCTTCACCACCCACATGGAGCAGGTTACAGCCTGAACTCTGTGTGGGCTATGAGTTGAAAGTGCCTGCCAGCACTGTCACTGTTGCTCAGTAGCGCTAAACTGATGGTTGCACAGCAACATCCATAGCATTTCTGGTCAGCGTTTTTGTGACCCACCTACCTGCCTTCTACATATCAGGGCTCAGGACCCCCCACCACACACTAGATACCAGGGAAAGGTTAAACAGAATAACCCCCAAAAAGACACCATTTGTGACTGGCCATGAGGCAGTTGGCCTACAACACCACCAGGGCTATACCAACACTGGCCTCCTGGGACAACTCAAGACCCCTCAATCCCAAGTATTCCCTTTTTAAATAATGTAGGGACCACTAGCCCAGAAGCATCCCTACTAGCCCATTAGAGCTACTGCTTAAATCTACTGGCCACCAGCAGGCCACGTAGGGACGCTAAGGGGGTTTTGTTGAGCCTCCAATATAGAACTCCCCTTCTTTTACTCCATTGCTGAACTGTACCTCCTTATTTTTTATTTTTTTATTTGGTATACTTTTTGGTCACGGCCACCCAAGCCCTCAGACCCCACTGCTCCTCTGCACCCATTCTGTCCCTTGCTACTATATGTTCTCTGTACTAATCTGTTTTTTCTCTTTAATTCTACTGGGGTTAATGTCTCCAAATGTTTAGGGCTTTCTAATACCGTGACAAGAATGGACCCCATTCTTTAGCCAGGGCATATTCAAAACTCAAGAAATTAGTACTGTATTAGTCTTTGATGTTTGCTGAGAGCGCTCTTCTCAGCATACACAACGTCCCCAAAATGGCTTCCTTTTGAAGTTCATAAGGTGTCACAAGTATTGGTAGCATATTTAAATGTGCCTGACAGTTCTTTTTATTAGTCCCATTGCTCCAAGCACTACTGTAACAATTTGTGTGTCCTTATTCAATATCAGTTTGGTTTCTGACTGCATATCTTGGTATTTCATAATTTTGTGTCTCTCTGTAGCAGCAGCACACTTGTGTCGAAGCACACTGTAGTCACTAGGGGTGCCTATTTCAATCAGCAATGCTACTTTGTTCTCTTTTCTTGTATTACAATATCGGGTTTTCTTGCTCCCACTTTCTTGGCTGTTGGTATTGGGTGATCCCATGTGATCATTACTTCTTCATTCTCTGTGATTCTTTGTGGTTCATGTTTCCAGTGTCTCTCTGCTACCTGTATGTTATAGTGTTTGAACAGTTTCCAGTGAATCAGTCTTGCTACATTGTTGCACCTTTCAGTATACAGGCCTTCTGCCATGAGTACTTCACATCCAGCCACGAGATGCATGACTGTTTCTAATTCTGTACTACAGAACCTGCACTTGTCTGTTTCTCCTGTTTTTTCTATGGATTTTGTGAACCACCTTGTGCGTAGTCCACTATTTTGGGCTGCCATTATTAGTCTCTCATCTCGTGGCCTAAATTCTCCTCTTTTTAACCACTCATGGGTCAGGGCTTGATCGGCCTGTGGTTGCTCCAGTAGCTCCCTGTATTTTCCACTATAATTGTGGGCTTTCCAATTGTTTTTTCTTTTCTGTCTTACTCTTGATAGGGGGGTCGATCCCAGTCCTTTCACAGAAGAAAGGGTTCTGCAAGAACTCCTAAAACTGAAGGTGGACAAAGCAATGGGTCCTGATGGAATTCACCCCAGAATTCTAAAAGAATTAAGGGAGGAACTAGTGAAACCACTGGCTACTCTTTTTAATAAATTGTGGGAGGATGGTGTGGTACCGAGGACTGGAGGAAGGCGGATGTGATTCCCTTCACAAAGTGGGTCCAAGACAGAGGCAGGAAACTACAGACCTTTCAGTCTGACCTCTGTGGTAGGGAAAGTGATGGAGTCACTTTGAAGGAAAGAATAGTCAGTACCTAGAGGCCAGTGGAGCACAGGACCCAAGGCAGCATGGGTTCACAGCGGAAGGTCATGTCAGACTAATCTAATAGATTTTTGACTGGGTGACCAAAGTAGTAGACCCAGGGAGGGGCTGTGGACATGGCCTACCTAGACTTTAGCAAAGCATTTGACACAGTCCCACACAAAAGATTAATAGTCAAATTAATCAGCTGGGAGTGGGACCCAGGGTAGTAGCCTGGGTAAAACATTGGCTGGACAACAGGACACAGAAGGTAATTGTAAATGGAGTCCATTCAGAAGAAAGGGGGGTTACTAGTGGGGTACCGCAGGGTTCAGTATTGGGTCCAGTCCTTTTTAATGTCTTCATCAGTGACATTGCAGCGGGACTGGAAGGAAAAGTATGCCTTTTTGCAGATGACACAAAAATCTGCAACAGGGTTGATACATAAGGAGGCGTGGAAAGGATGAAAAGGGACTTGGCAAGGTTGGAGGAATGGTCAGAAGTATGGCAGCTAGGATTCAATGCAAAGAAGTGCAAAATAATGCACCTGGGAAACAAGAACCCAGGGAAAGAATACACAGTGGGTGGGGAGGTAGTAACAACAACAAAAAAGGAAAGGGACCTGGGGGTAATCATATCAGATGACCTTAAGGTTAGCAAGCAATGTGAGAAGGCAGTAGGGAGGGCTGGGGGTATACTGGGATGTATAGGGAGAGGCATCAGCAGCAGAAAACAGGAAGTTGTTATCCCTCTGTACAAACAGTTGGTGAGACCCCATCTGGAGTACTGTGTCCAGTTCTGGAGACCCCATCTCCGCAAGGACATAGACAGGATAGAGGCAGTCCAGAGGAGGGCAACTAAAATGGTGCAGGGTCTGCAAGAGAAGCCGTATGAGGAGAGACTAAAGGAGCTTAATATGTATACCCTTGAGGAAAGAAGGGAAAGGGGGGACATGATAGAAACTTTTAAGTACCTCAGTGGAATCAACAAAGTCCAAGAGGGTAGCATCTTTCAGAAAAAGAGACGTGCAAGAACAAGGGACACAATTTAAAGATAGAAGGAGGGGTTCTAGGGGCAATGTGAGGAAGTATTATTTCACAGAGAGGGTAGTGGATGCATGGAACAGCCTTCCTGAGGAGGTTGTGGGGTCTAAAACTGTGGGAGAATTCAAGAATGCTTGGGACAGACATAAGGCAATTCTTGTGGGGGGGTAGGAAGAAATAGGCTGTTGGTTAACTAGGATCTGCGGCCTATCATGTAGGTAGGGAAATGGGCAGACTAGATGGGCCTAGCGGTCCTCATCTGCCATCAAAGTCTATGTTTCTATGTTTCTATGTTGGTCTTTATTTTTGTACTCCTTTAGCTGATTCTTTGCATTTTCTGTTGCTGACAATTCCTTATCTACTTGTGGATTGACATCAATCTCTGCTACCCTTCTGAAGGCTTCTCCTAATTTGATGAGTGAAGTCATTTTAGGCTTATTTTCTTCATGATGCAAGACCTTGACTATATTTGGGTCCATGGATGTCAGTAAGTATGTATGTAGCCCCACTATTGTGGATCTATATGTGTAATCAATCTCAATGAGGCCCATGCCTCCCTCTGCCCTTGGGATGTATAATCTTGGCATGCACTGTTTTTTGTATATTAATTGGTGAGCATGAAACATTTTTCTTGTTTTTATATCTAGCTGGTTCAACACTTTCTGTGGCCAGTCTATCACATCAAAGCTGTACGATATCACTGGAAGGGCGAGTTGATTTATAGCTTGCACTTTATTTCGTGTTGCCAAAGCAGTTTTCTGAATTAGCTTTAACCTTCTAAAATATTCCTTGCTTACTTTTACTCTCATTTGTTCATGTTGTGCTGTTGCTCCTTCATCTATTCCCAGGCATACCTCTCAACTGTCCCTGATTTTGCTTCAAAATTTTCCTCTGTCCCTCAGAAAATGTGCATTTTTGTGACAGAGCAGTGGGGATTAAAATTACAAAATAATGTCAAACATTAAAGTTACAGACTTGTTCTTCTTCAGAAAATGCATCTTAACACAAATCCCCTTATTCCATCAGCTTTCTGAGTGAATAGTACTCATTTTTAAGATGTGTCCCTGATTTTGGCTCTTTGTCCCTGATTTTGTTAAGCCTTGTCCCTGATTCATGAGGCAAGAGGTGGAGAGGTATGTTCCCAGGTATTTATACACTCCCTGTTGCTCAAGTTCTTTTATGTCACAAACCTCCGCCAGATTCATGTTTTCTTTATGAGTTAACTTTCCTGCTACAAATGTTGCTTTGGCACATTTGTCTAGGCCAAACGTCATCCGTATGTCATCAGAAAAGGTCTTAATTTGTAGTTGTTCTTTCAAATGTTTGTCAGATTAACTATAAAGTTTTAGGTCATCTACAAATTGAAGGTGATATGTTAGTTGCTGATTGTTTTTATTTCTGGGGTTCAAGCTGTATCCATAGCCTACGTTGTTGGTTAGGCTACTCAAGGGATTGAGGGCAAGGCAAAACAGAAGTGGTGACAAGGAGTCACCTTGAAATATCCCTCGTTGGATGCTTATATGTGGGATGGTGATTTGACCTTTCTCATGATTTAATTGCAGGGTGGTTTGCCACTTTGTCATTGTTGTTGTGATGAAGTTTATCAGTGTGGGATGTATCCTGTAGATCCGTAAACACTCAGTGATCCAGGAGTGTGGGATACTGTCAAATGCTTTTTTGTAGTTGATCCATGCTACACTAAGATTTTGGAATTTTTGCTGCTCTCCATAATGGCTTTGTTCAACAGGAGATGATCCTTTGTACCATATGATTTTCTTTTATTGCATTTTTGTTCTATTGCCATGAGTTTATTGCAGTCTAAATGATTGTAGACTCTATCTGCATCAATTCCAGCATATAGTTTATATGTTGTTGGTAAACAGGTTATTGGGCGATAGGGTAAACAGGTTATTGGGCGATAGTTCTTGGCATACCCCTCAACCTCCCTCATCACAAATCAGGGACAAGGCTTAAAATGATCAGGGACAAATGACCAAAATCAGTGACACTTCTGAAAAAATAGTAATATTAGTTCCAGAAGCTGTGTACAACATGCTTTTTAGTATGATTAGCATTTTCTTAAGGAGAACTAGACTGTAACACCAACAGTTAGCATTATTTTGTGATTCAGATCCCCATTCTTCAGTGACAGAAATGCCAAATTTAGGAGGGACAGAAGAAATTTCAGAGGCAAAATCAGGGACACTTGAGAGGTATGGTTCTTGGGGAGACTGGCAGGCCCAGATTTAATAATAAGTGTGGTATTCCCTGTCATTAACCAGATGGGTGTCAAGTCAGGATGTGCGTATAAATAGTTTTTTGAGGTAGCCAAATCTTGGTGCAAAGATGTTAGTACTTTTAGCCAGAAGTTGGGCACTGCATCTGGACCTGGGGTTTTCCAGTTGGAGGCCTTCCTTATCTTCACTTCTATCTCCTTAGCTGTTACATCAGGCCACTCCATATCTTGAGTAGTACCATTTCTTATGCTATCTTTTATTTCCTGTATCCATTTTGCATCCTTATTATGTTCAACTGGGTCTTCATAAATACTTCTTCAGAATTCCTCAATTTCTTTCTTTACTGGTGGTGTTTTTATGTTGGCTTCTTTCTTTCCCAGCTACCTATTGAATTTCTTCGGGTCTTCTCTAAACCATCTATTTTGCATTTTTTCATTGTTCCTTTCTACGTATCTCCTAAGCTTCTCGGCTTGAGCAGAGATCTTAAGCTTGTTATTTGAGATGGTAAAATTTAGGTCCTGATCTATTTTAATACAGCATTTTTCTTTGATTTCATCCACTTTCCTGATGACTTTCATTGATCTATTACCCTTTCTAAACTCCTCCAGCAGTGATACTTCTGATCTTAGCTCCATAATTGTCCCTTCAATCCACTTTTTCCATGGTGGTATGCTGAATTTCCCTTTCTTTTTGTTCTTCATTCCTTGCTTTTTTGGCACTGCTCTAGTTTTTAGTCTCTCTGCACAATAATGTATTCTGTTTATTTCATCAGATAAGTATCTTAATTTAATTCTACCATCCCCCCCCAATCTCTCCTCTAGGATCTCTGACCTGTTGTGTCTTCTCAAACTTCTCTGTTCTTCCCTTTCGGGTCCTATCAGAATTCCCCAAACCGAGGAAACCCCAACTCTGGATTCCCTGACTCTGATGGGGCAGGTAAGTCCTATTTAATTACCTAACTTCCCTGTAAAGTGAGAGGCATATAACAGGGTACTCACACCTTTGTAATGTGTAGCAACTTGATTTGTGTATTTTTTTGGCTTGGAGAAAAGATCTGTTTTCAGTATTTTCCCTACCTGGTGTCTGTTGGAGGTCTCCACTAAACCGATCTGACCTTGTTTACTTATGACATTTTATAGTAGAACGCTCTAAGGTGGTATGGCTTCAGGCACAAACAGAGAATACTGAACCGCACTTCATGCTGAACAAACTGTTTACCTTACACTGACTGACATTAGTGACATTGTGAGCATGAGGCTTGAGTGCCCTCATGATGTCACTAACCTCACGAGGTGCGAGGTTACCAATGCATTCTGCAAGGAGACTGGTTCACTATGTGTAATGATATGAGCAGGCTGTTTCTAAAACATGCAGGTGATGGGCAAACACTTTCATGAGTGCTGTTTTCAAAACAACACCCAGTACTTAAAAGTTATTTTCACTGGTTTCTGTTTTGAAATGTGTGCTCTTGAGAGGGTTTCTCCGTTACCTGTTCTAATCCAGACCATGTGTATGGTTTGCTGGAGCATGTGTGATTAGGGCAGCTGTTCAGAGAAGTAATTCATGTTCTAAATGGTGAATTATTTTCACTGAACATTCCTAAAAGGTGTATTACTGGTTTAAGAAACCACTGCAGAAATTGGCTTTATATTGATATTCAGGCCCAGTCGCCACCCCCAACCCATGGCATATGACTACCTGCTCTATTAGTGAGCTGCTCAATACAGCAGAAAGGTGCCAGTGAGTGAGAGGGAGTGTCCAGAGTGGTGAGTGTCATTGATAAGGCTAGGAAGATCGATTTATGCATAGCTTCATGAATTACACACACTCTGCCTCCTCCCTTCCGATCATGCATGCTGCTGCACTCTGTCATTCAGCTTGTGGACTGAAAGAGCTGGTGACTGAATGTGCTGTGGGTTGGGGGGCAGGTTATCCTGGATATCCTGCTATATGTTTCCCCCAAATCATGGCTTGTGGTTCAGTAGGGGACCTAGCATATATAAATAATGATGATCTGGGGGTGGCGGGGTTGACTGGTGGGGACTTTTAAAAATGGCAAGAGTATGCAGCTTTTTTGTTATCTGTGTGGCAGAACAGGGAAGGTGTGGTGATGTAAGTGGAGAGTGTGGCCTAGGGATTAGCCTTTCTCACTTAGGAAAGGACAGGGTCTTTTTTAAATTAATTCTCTTGTATGAGTACCAGGAATAGTGAGAAATACTTGGGATGCTAGTTGGGTTTTGTGATATTTGAAATTATTATACAGGATGTGCCCACTCATACCTGCTGGTATTTTGCTATATATATGTTTTCTGTTGCTCACATTTACAAACATTTTTTAATTTTGGTTCTGTTTTATGGTGCTGACCAGATGTTGTTCCCATAATTATTTATTTATTCATTGACCGATTTATAGAACTTTGTTGACTGGGCTGGCTCACTGAGACTAGCGCCCCATTTTCAGGAGCAACCCAGCATTATTTACAGTCCGTTCATAAACCAGTACAATTACACAATTTTATGTGGCAGTAGAGATGGTATGTGGCAAGGTATTCATTAAAAACAATAAATCGTTGAGTATTGTTACACAAAAAAGGGACATTCAAAGATACAGCAAAGCTTGTTTTTTGCCAAATGAAATCATAATGGATTATTTATGCCTTACAATTGGCTGCATATGCAGTGAAATATGTAAATCAGCAGGTTCTGGTTACAGTTGAATTTCTTTATAGGAAGATTATATTTATATTGTAAATGAATTAAATCCATGGATAATGCATTTACAGTGTAAATAGAGTATTTCTAAAAAGAAATCCAATTGTAAGCAAAACGTGCTCATTTACATATTTTGTTGCATATGCAGCCAAGTATAAGCCATAGGTAATCCATTTGGAGTTCTTTTGGCTTAAAACAAAAAACATTTATTTTACATTTATTAAAAATTCAAAGTAATACAGGATTAAAAATTTGCATATTTACCCTCAAATAAAGCTAAAAACAAGTACAAAGAAATCCATTCAAAAGAAGCAGTTTTTGCATTTTTTTTGCAGCCCAAAATAATAGGATTGAAAATTAGCATATTTTGTTGCGTACACAGCCAAAAGTAAGCCACTCATAAGATGAGAAATTACCACTAGGTCTTCTGTGGAATAAATGCAATTTCAAGTGAATTTAAGGGGAATTTAAATCTTAAGAAAAAGGTAAAAGTAAGCAAGTGTCAATCCACACTTTTTGGTAAGGGGTGCACTCTGCAAAAGCATAGGCATCTTCTCTCTTTTGCTCACACATTGCTCATGTGAGTGCCCTGACTCGGAAGTCATCTCTCCAGCCTGCTGCTCCTCTTCACTGTCAGCTACCTGTGACATAAAACAGAAACACATGTTTGAGCCCTGTGTCAATGTGAACCTATGCAGTACTACTAAGGGATGGCACATGCGGAAGGGCACAGATGGTGAGGGGGTGCCAAGCACACCCCAACTCTGAGGCCAACTGCTGTACCAGTGATGATGCTGCCTTTGCACAGGCTGATGCAGGTAAACACCAGAGTCTGCAGCCTGATGGCAGACTCCTGACTGTCACACATGACCAATGTGGCTTCAATCCCCTTACAGGTTAATGGGGTTGGAGGAAGGGCAAATGCAGCCATCATGTTGCTCGGAATGGCAGCAATGACCAGCAGTGGCTGGGTGCATGTGGTGGTTGCATGCATTCCATGTTCCCAGCTCTGAGTGTGACAGGGGGCCTATGGTCATTGCTGTAGTATAAGGTGCAGGCCTCAGTATGCAGCAAATGGTTAGGAGTCACCCGCATGCCGGGGCACACTATGCATGATGGCAGCAGTGGGCAGTGGCACCACTGAACATCACTGGGATGAATCATGGCATACAACAGCAGAATGGCTTAATTGGGGTGGGGGGTGGCTGGCCTTCACCCTTCAGGAGCACAACTATGGCTGAGTGGTTGTTACTCCTGTCCAGAGCCTGCATGCCCCCCTCTAGGAATCGACCTGCCCCATGCCATGTGGAATAGGCAGGACACATCTCCCATGGAAAGCTACCAGGCATATGATCACAATGAAGCACAGTGTGAGGTGGACAGTCAAATGAGTGTTTCTCCTGGGGGATGGTGGGGGTCAGATGTGAAACATGCATCCATGTCATTGACATGTCCCACCACTGGCAACCGTCTGGGGTGCAGCCTTTTAAATCTGGGGGGCATGAACAATGTAGCACCCCCCTTCCTTGGGTATGTAGGGGTACAGTCCTGCATTGTGCCTGGGTCATCCATGCCTCCAGGTGTGTCATGGCAGAACAGCATGCAAGGATTCCACTGTATACCCCCGCAGTGCCACCCATGGTACCAGACTGGATTTATGGTACTGGTGTTGGGGTGGGTCTGCAGGTAGGAAGATGGTGCATGCAAGGCATCTGGCATAGGTGGTCCCACCCCCTGTTTGTACTGGGGGTCCTGTATGCCATAGGATACCTCAGCTGTGACACTATGGATACAGTGTTATCAGCGCAATGCAGTTATGCAACACCATTTATATATGTGTCCTACATTTGGGCAATCTACATTGAGCTTGCTGAGGTTCCTGCACACCACAGCACTGTGGGAATTACACAGTAGTGAACATGCCGTGGGGGTGGTATTTCTGTCTGAGTGTTGGACCTGCTGCACAAGCAGTGGGCATATCTATTGCCAGTCCCAACCCTCTGTGTTATGACTGAGGCCTAGGATCTTTGTGGCTAGTGATGTGCCCCCATGTCATGCTGGGTCCCCCCCACCTTGGCCATGCGCACTGCCAACACTGGTCCCCCCAATTCCTGTGCGTGACCCACCTGTGCCCTCATTTTCCTCACTGGCCCCCACTCCCCTACTGTACCTGGTAGAAGGGACCCTACATCCTTGGCAGCAACTCCCTGGTTGGCTATGGACGCAAGCGCCACAGCTATTGGCAGCATGCCAGGGGCCTTGGCCTGTGTGCATTTCATATGTGTATAGGATGCACTTTATGATCCTTATGTGCATGGCTCTGCCACTGCCAGCCTCTGTCCTGACTGGCAAGCCATAGGTATGGCGTGCACGATCTATGCGATGTGGTACCTATGCATTGTCCAGGTTGTGCTGATAACATGCACTTCACAAAGTGTGTCCCCTCCCCAATGTGTAATCTCACTGTTGTGCACCCCTGGAAACCTATATGGTTTCATAGATGCTGCAGCACCCAAATAAGTTAATCCATCCTCCTTGGACATCCCATATATGGGTGCCACATGGATGCCCCCCCAAATTCTGCATTGTGGCAAAGCAATCGTGCTACATCTGTGGCATATTCTAAGGCCATAGAGGGCAACATAGGTGTGGAAGACTGCAGTGCATGCTGCACACATCCAGCAGGTAGCTACAGGAGGCCCCAGACCCAAGTTCCCAACCACACCTTCCCCCAGAACAGGTTGAAGTCATGGCTGCACAGTACCAGGGCATGCTATACTGCTGTCCCTCATAAGCTTGTATGCAGTAAGTTGGCACACATTACCAAGGGACAGTGATGCACCATGAGAAACCCACAGAAGTGACATGAGGCAGCACCAGCTCTCCAAATACCATACGTTCAAGGGAGACAAAACAACTGCAGCTTTCTTCTTCAGCTGAATTATTTTATTCACTTTCTTTTCAGCAAAGCAAGCAACAGTTTAAATTCACTGTGGTGGAAAAAAACCCTAGTGCCTCGCCTCTCCATGAGGCTTCAGAGAGGATAATAAGCCTTTGGTAACACAAGCAATTTAATGTACGTAGACTAATGACATCATTAGCAATACACATTTCTCATTGGTTCTTGTATATTTAAAACAAGTACATGTTATTAGTATATAAATGACATCACATTCTAAATAATAAAGAACATTGGTATAAAAAAATCTAAACTTCCAAATTCTTTGTCATCTCTATGACAAACTGGTTATAAAAACTTGAGATTTAATATCCCTAAGACTAGGAAGCTGATAACATCCCTCAAGTGTTTCAGATCCACTTGTCAGATTTGACTTTATTAACACATTGGAGTGCTACATATGTTAATGGAAAATGAGTCCTTACATCTTCTGTTATTTGTGCTACCATAAAGATTTATTTTATCTAATAAATAGGTTTATAGCCTTTTTATTTCAAATAATAGCTATATAGAACCAGATATTACGTCTTTGTCACTCTATTCAGTAACTTCAAGCACTTCCATTGTCACCAGTTCTCAATACCTATTATAAAATGGATAAACATTAACCACATATTAATTTCCAAGGCACAAAAATATAGCATAACACTCCATATGTGTTTTACTTCCTATATTTGCAACAGAGCTCCTGGATTTCTAATCTGTCTGAACCTTTCAGCAAAGGGGGCTGGGGGAGAGGGGAAGGAGGAAGGGGAGAGAGAGGAGAAAGTGAAAAGAAGTAGGGACAAAATATATCATCTTTTATTTCCTACTCCTATTTCAAATATGGCTTAAGATCCCACATCTCATTAAGTCCCATAGAACTGATACTTTTCATTCTGTAAATCCAATAGCTCTCCTTCTTTAGAAGCAAATTGATCCTATCACCCTCTCTTTTTCCACATTTAGCAATTTCTACACTCATGCATCTCATTCCACTAGGGTCAGCTCCATGACTTTCTGTAAAGTGTCTTCCTACAGCTTTGTCCATACGTCTGCTCCTGATATACCCTATATGTTCTCGAATCTGTTCCTTCATATTTCTGACTGTCCTTCCTACAGATGCCAACTGGTACGGGCACCAGATAATGTACACAACAAATGTGATATTACACGTTATCAAGTCCTTAATGATAACATTACTGTTTTGTTTAAATCCATTTAAGTTATTCACCTCATTCACATGTTGGCATATATTACATCTTTTACATTTATGCATGCCCTTTGGTCTCTTTGGAATCCATGTTTCTTTTGGTTTATTAAGAATGCTAAAATGGCCATGAACCAATTTGTCCTTTAAATTCAGTGCCTTTCTAAATGATACCCTAGAATTAGGGCTTACAGCCTGCCCTACTTTATCATCTGACAATAATATTCCCCAGTTCTTCCAAATCACATTGCCTATGGCTTCAGCTATGTTGTTATATTCCAAAGTCATAGTTATAGGGCCATACTGGGAGGTTTCCTGTTCAATATTTCCTGTCATACACAATTCTCTTTGTGTCTTACCTCTTACATCATTTCTTGCTTTATTAATGGTTTCTTTACTGTACCTCTTATTTCTAAATCTCTCTTCTAGTTCCTCTGCTTGTTCCTCAAAATCTGATTGTTCCATACAATTCCTATTTATCCTAAGCATTTGGCTATAGGGAACTGAATTTTTCAATTTTCTAGGTTGTGCACTTTTATTGTCCAAGAGGGCATTAGTGGCTGTATCTTTTCTATAGCCTTTGGTTGTAACTCTTTTAAAATATGGGTCTCCTATTATAGTGATATCCAAAAAGTTAATCTTAAGTCCACCTATTACAAAGGTGAAGCGTAAGTTCAAGTCATTCATATTCAATTTTTCAACATACTGTTTTGCCATTTCCTCAGTACCTTTCCACAGGCAGAGGCAATCATCTATGTAACGAAACCATTTAACTACATTATTACTGTAAGGGTTGTTGTTCTCTTTATATACCTGTTGCAGCTCCCAAAAACCCATAAAGAAATTGGCATATGCTGGTGCCATAACTGCCCCCACAGCTGTGCCACATGACTAGACACAAAAGTTATTGTTGAAAGTGAATGCATTATGTGTCAAAATAAATTAAAGTGCTGTAGTAATGAATTCAGTTGGTGTTATTTCCTGGTATTTGCTATTCTCCAGATAGAATTTGCATGCCCTAACTCCTTGATCATGTTTGATACTTGTATATAGGCTCTCCACATCAATTGAATGCCAGATATAATCATTCTGCCAGTCTATTTGTTTAACTTTATTAATGCTGTCCCCTGTGTCTCTAATGTAAGATGGAAGTTCTAATACTAATTTCTCCAAGAAAAAATTCACAAATCTGCCACATTCTCAGTGATGGATCCAATTCCTGAAATTATTGGGCATCCAGGTGGATTTAAGATATGTTTATGGATTATTGGGAGGGCATATAGTGCGGGCGTCACTGGATGTTCTTGCCACATATGCTTATATTTTTCTGCTGTAATTTCTCCATTTACCACTGCTTGGCTCAAAATTTGGTTAAGCTCTCTCCTATAATTAAATATAGGGTTGTCCTCAAGTTTTTTTTATAATTATTACCTTCATCCAATAATTTCATCACCATCTCTATATAGGCATTTTGATTCATTATCACAGCATTGCCACCCTTATCTGCAGATTTTATTATTATTTATTCCATCTCTATCAATTCCTTCAATGCCTGTTGTTCCTGGGTGGCCATTTTGTGATATTTGAATTTCTCTTTACTACCAATTAGTTCATTCACTTGTCTTAGAACTGTTTTTCAACATGCAGTAACTGAGCTATTCACAACCTGTGAAGGCAGCACCAAGACAGCAACAACCACTTCATAACTGAGGTCGTCAGTTGCTGTATAGTGACACACACATGCACGTGCCTTGAGGATACCCAAGGACTATGGGCAACACTCCTAGACACCCACTGTTGTGGACTATGTACATAGACACCCTTCCTGGGTCTCTTGAGCCCAGCAGTCCACTTCTGGTATGGGGCTGGAATGTGCATACCAGCCTGGCCTAACATACATGCAACAGATTACCCTGCAGGCTGCAGCGCCACCTTTCACACACAGCACCTCATCCCCTATCGGGCCCTAAAATACATGCCTACACAGTCAGGGTGCACAATGTGTTGAGTCCTCCCACTCCCCATATCTTAGATGCATATGAGCCAAAGGGGCACTGCCTTGTGACCCCACTATGCATCCTCCTGCAATGGTGCTGAGTACACAATCCCCTAATCAGCAAGCATCCCTCCCCCCATCTTCTCAGGTTGTGCATACCCATGACAAGGGATGGTTTGTTTGAGGGGGCCTGTCACAAACAGCCACCTGCACTGGTCAGTCCCAAAGAGTTCCCAAGCACAGTAGTCAGTTGGCTTCCATAGCACAGTAGGCACCTACCATACATGGCAACCTTCCCTCTGGAGCTGAGACAGTTGGATACTCCACTCCTGCCACACACAGGGCAGGCCTTGGCGGTGACCACCATGCAGCTATAGCTACTGTGATTGCCCATATGAAACATGTGGCTGTTTCCATGCTTTTCAGAGGGGGACCACTGCCCTACAAACATGCATGTGCAATAAAACCAGTAATGCCCCTACACAGAAGGTGCCTGCCACCCCCAGGGTCATACTGATTGCATGACATTGCATCAGAGACCCATATCACATCCTGATTATGACACTGTGTTCCTCATTACCTATGACATTTACCTTGACCACTGGGACCAGCTAATGCTGCCTGGTCTGCCGCCTCAGCCGCCTCACTGCTGCTATCCCTGGTAGCCATGGATCCACTGCTGTCATATGCTACTGTGAAGACAGACATTTCACACAGTGTTACTATGCACCAACCAAAACAGCTATATGTCAACTGTCTTATGTGTGACAAGTGCCACTTACATGCTGCTTGATGCTGACCTATCTGTTTGGTCCCTTCCTCTGTGTGTGCTATGTCCCTTAGCTGCTACAGAATGGTGGGTTCCTCCTTGCCATATCCTGCCAGCCATGTTTCAGCTGGCGGGGTGTCCTCCTTACCCCAGACTGTTTTTGCAGAAGGGCCCCAATTAGATGCCACACTCTGTTCCTTTCTCAGGGGATGTGCCTCCCATACCCAGGGGGGCAACAAAATCCTCCCCCATTACTGCACCAGACTTATTAGCTGGGCAGTCTCTTCTGGGCTGAAGTTTGGTACCCTGACGCTTAGAGATGCCATGGTATACACTACTGCACTTTTTTAAACATGTTTTGAGGGTTAAATGACCAACAGGCTTGCATCTCACATTTCCCATTTTCCAAGCGCCACTTGCATGAAGTCGCATTTCCTTGTTTGCACGCTGCATGAGCATGCAAGACACAACTGCATCATTTTCTATTGCACATGCATGCTGCATCTGTTTTTTTCCCACAAGTCTGCCACAAGTCACTAATACATTACATTTTCAGCATTTTACATAGATACATAGATACATAGACAGTGTCGGCAGATAAGGGCCTATGGCCCACCCAGTCTGCCCATTTGAGCTGGTAAGTTCAGTTTGTTTTCCTAGAAGTCTGTTTCCCCTTACCCCTGACCTCTAGAATTCCTTTATGTCTATCCCATGCATTCTTAAATCCCGTGATTGTTTCAGCCCCACCACTTCCCCTGGCAGGGTTCCACTTGTCCACCACCCGCTCTGTGAAGAAATTCTTTCTCATGTTTCCTCTGAATCGCTCCCTCCAACTTCATCCCATGCCCTCTAGTCCTGGAACATCTTTTTCGCTTAAAAATAGTGTTTTCCTGCACCCTGTTCCTCCCTGTAAGATACTTGTATGTCTCTATCATATCCCCTCTCTCCCTCCTCTCCTCCAGGGAGTACATGTTCAGTTCCTTCAACCTGTCTTCATAGGACTTGTTATGCAATCCATGCACCATCTTTGTTGCCCTCCTCTGAACCTTCTCTACCCTGTCTATGTCCTTACGTAGGTATGGTCTCCAGAACTGTACACTGTACTCCAGGTGGGCCTCACTAGTGTCTTGTATAGCGGAATTATGACCTCCCTTTTCCTGCTGGTGATGCCCCTGCCTATACATCCCAGCATCCTATTTGCTTTACCTGATGCCTTGTCACACTGTTTCCCTACCTTGAGGTCATCAGAGATGACAACCCCAAGATCCCTTTCCTGCTTGGTGCATGCTATATCCTCACCCCCCAACTGATATATTGTGCCAGGGTTTTTGTGCCCCATATGCATTATCTTGCACTTCTTTGCATTGAATTTCAACTTTTTTCCTGCAGCTGAGTCAGGAATAATATAAATGCTGCTTCTGTTCTTTTTTTCCCGCAAGTCTGCTGCAAGTCACTTAGCGGCAATTTTCCCCTGCAAGTGTATCAGGAATAATATAGCAGTGTACAGATATGGCACATTTCCTCACAAAAGACTCACTAACCCCATGATACAGACTTGCCGGACTTTGATGCCCACGTGTGTAATGCCACTTAGCACTCCAGCACCCAGCCACACCTGGTGGCACCTGCTGGCCCTGTGTGCTTGCAGTGACATAAATGCCACTGAAGGACACTGTGCCATTGTTTGGTCTTGGCTGCGTGCCCCACATAGGTCACCTCTTCTCTGACCCTGTACCATGCTATGACACCAGCAGGGTCACATGATGTGCTTGCTCGGGTGAGAAGCATTCCATCTCAGCTCTGCTCTTCAGCTTGACTTTTAAATTAATTTTACCCTATCTAACATTGTGAGTACTTTGTTTTACATATATTGTCAACTTACCAGCATGTTTTGGCATCTTCTGCCTGGTTCATCTTGCAGGAGGACCTGCCTCCATGGATGCGGAGATGCAGCCTACGTGCCCTCCACACACACCCCTGACCACGCCTGAGAAAGGTAAAGCTGCCAAAAAATCCAAAGTCCAGACTGCGGCTCTCACCAAATCTATTCTGGTGCCGGCTCCCTTGTCCGAAGAGAGATTTCTTCAAGAGCTTTCCCCTCTCAAGGATGCCCTAATGAACATTACGGGGTAACTATCCACCTTACAGCAAATCTCTGAAACCCTTACATGGTGCATAGGAGATGCGGAGGTAAGGGTTAGTTCTCTCAAGGACAGGCGGGCTCATCATGAACCAGATTCTGCGTCCCTCCGAAGGAAGCTAGTTAAATTGGAAGAGAAGATCAAAGATTTGGAGGGATGCAGCTGGCGCAACAATCTCCTGCTCATTGGTTTACTGGAGGGTTCAGAAGGGCAGAACCCTGTTCTTTGTTCAAAAATTTTGTGAGAAGGTTGCCAGTCCCTCTCCCAATGGGCCAATGTACATAGTTGAGTGCGCCCACAGATCCTTGAGACCTACTACCCCCACCAAACTCTCCACCTCACCCCTTTATTTTTTAACTTCTAAATTTTCTGGATAAGGCTCACATTTTGACAAAATTAAGGGAAACAAAGGAACTTCTGTGGGAAGGTAACCGGCTCAGGCTGACTCAGGACCTGCCCCACTTGGTACGTCTCAAACGGGCAGAGTACAGCCCATTCATTTCCAAGCTGATAGCTGCAGGAATTCATTTCAAGATGCTTTACTCAGCCAGACTTCAACTATCTTACAAGGGTAGTGCAAGATCCTTTGAATCTGTGGCCCAAGCTAAACAGGAGCTGCCCAGTATGTTCCCTTGCCTTTTTCAAGCACCTAAATGAAGGTCATATTACCCAGCCCCATGGACTTGACACTCTCTCTCTCTCTCTCTCTCTATCGTTTCTAGTTTTTTTTTTTGTGGTAGAAATAATTTGGAGAATGATAAGCTACAGCTGTCTCTGAGTTCTCTGTGCCGGGTCCCTGACTCCAACATTGTGAGATAGACTTATAACCTATGGGACTCTGGATCCTCCAGGGAACTTTTGCATGCTAGCTGAGGGTTTTACACCGCCCCCCCCCCTGCTGAATCTGAGCTTGAAGCCACCACTCTGGAAGTTTCTGTTTAACATGTTCAATTTAAAGTCAAGTTTAGTTGTTAAATCTGGGCTGACTGCTGTTTTAGCCTATACCTGGGTCTTGGGACTTTTGTTTTATTTTGCCATTGAACCCCCGGAATATTGGTAAGAATTTTGATTTACTGGTTTAAAACTTTTTTCTTTGGACTGATGGCTACAGTGTAAAGACTGATGTTTCTTCCTGTTTACTGGGGTCCCCAGTTTTCTGTTTCTTTAGATCTGATTTTTTAATATGGATGCGGATCTCCTTACACAGCTGTATCCACCTTGGCTGGTTTCCCTGCAGCTCACAGGAGACAGGTAGGTCTCTGGTTTTGGCTGTTTGGGGGGGGGCTATCTACTGCATTGGCTTGATCCCTCTTCTTCTTATCCCTTATTATTCGGCTCCTGGGCATGTCTCTTCCAAGATTTCATGGGCTGATAATTTTAACCCTGTGCACCTCTCTGGTTGGCCTTACCTGTTTTTTTTGTTTTTTTCTTTTGCTTACTTGTCAACCTGAGGTGATTAGAATGACACTTACAGGAATACTGAGAATTCTGTCTTTATCAGTGTTCTTGCAGCTGGTTGGGGTGGAGGGTGGGTACATCCAATCCCTCTTTACATGGCCTAGTACTGTCTACTTTAAGGGAGAGCGGTGGGCAAGGGGGTCATCTCTGCTCCTCCTCCTCTCATTTCTTCCCCTTATTTCTTTTTCTTTTTTAACACCTATGGTTTTACATATTCTACAGAGAGCTTATTGTCTGCAGAAATGTGCATGCTTGGGCGCCATTTCTGCGGTAGCTCTGATCTCTTTTTTACTGGTCTAAGTTATGAGGGGGATGTGGATGCCCCTCAGACCTTAATACAAATTACCTTCCACCAGTTATATTACTTTTCCTGCTTGACCTCATGTACTTCTGACTTGAGAGCACAGCCTTTATTGGATCCTGATGGGGTGGGGAGGGAGGAGATTGAGCTTGGTCTGGTGGTGCATCACCATGTCTCTGCTGTGAAGACTGGAGACTCTGCTCCTCTAGTGGTTCCGGGATGTATCAGATGGGTGGATCAAATGGACTTGCAGCAGGTGAATGCCTGGGTTACAGTCCTTTTATTTGTTATTTATGCACTGGATTATATCCTGCTACTGCCATTTGTTGCTATTTGGATTCCTCTTCTTGAGGTGTAAAGTAATCATTGTTCATATTCTGTGGTTTGTGTAATGTTGTTGGTATTTTTACTTGGGGTATGTGATATCTTGTACTTACTATTATTAGCTTACTAGTTTTTATTTCTTTTTGTTATTACCTTTAGCTTAATAAGTCGGGTGGGGGGTTGGGGGCCTGCACTAGGTGTTCTATTCATCATGGGCCTAAGTTGGTTAAGGGGATGGTTAGTTGAATCAGAGATATTTAGTGTTATCTTGGTAGATATTGTTTTTTCTTTCTGGGTCTTTGAGAGGGAGTGGGGTGGGATGGGGAGGAGAATTATGTATTACCATTCATATTATCCGGGTCCGTTGTACGGAATTGCTTATTGCGAGTTATGCTAATGTATTAAATAGGGAACAGGGGGGAAGGGGATGGGGAGGAACCACTGGAGGATTGTTCCACCTTGGAGTGCTGGAGGGTTTATTACACTTAATTCTCTATTCTAGTCATCATTTAACAACTCGATATGGCAGTTTATGATGCCTATAATTTCTGTACTTGGAAAGTCAAGGGCACCCAGTCACCTACTAAATGAGTCAAGGTATTATTACATTTAAATAAATTACATGTTGATGTCACCTTCTTACAGGAAACCCACCTCCTCCTCCCATCCCAGGTTCTCCTGTTTAGGCACTCCTGGGTAGGACAGGTATTTGGTGCTGGTGTGGATTCCCATAAGAAAGGGGTGGCCATTCTGATAGCCTGTAGGATTCCTTTCCATCTTCTTCAGGAAATTGCAGATCCTCAGGGTCAATACGTTACTGTTTGAGCCCGGCTAGGTCATACAGAGGTGATATTGGAGGCTATTTATGGTTCTACAGCTATGGATCCTCGGTTTTTCGCCACCCTAGTTTCCATTTTGGCCCCCTGGATTTCTCTCCCAATTATACTTGGGGGTGACTGGAATCTTGTTCAAAATAATGACCTAGATAGGTTGGGCAGGACCTGACAACCTTCCTCAGCTCAACTGGCTCTTCAGGATTTGATGGACTCTGTGGCCTGGTGGACCCATGGAGGATATTAAACCCTGATAGTCGGGAATACTCCTTCCATTCCCTACCCCATAATTCTTTCTTTTTCTAGATCTAATTATTTTTTGATAGGGGTAGAATATCTTTCTGGGGTCCATTTATGCCACTATTCAGCCAGAGTTGTTTCTGATCATCACCCTGCATTTCTTCAGTTGAATCTTACCCCTTCATGAACCAGGGACAAAATGTGGATTTTGAACAATCAGTTACTCAAATCGGGGGATTCATTGAAACATCTTCAATCTTTTATTTTCTCGTTTATGGAACTTAACTCCCCCACTATGCCTTTGCTTGATATCTTATAGGGAGCCTTGAAATGTGCCATCAAAGGGGAGCTGATCCAGCTCTCTACTAAGCTGAATAAACAACTTTCAGCTATCATATCTTCTCTACTAGCTTGTATACGGGAATTAAAGGGGAGAATTGCACAGGTCTCTCCATCAGGGTACTGGGAACTGTTAGAGGGTCTCCATTTCCAATACAATACTCTTTTGGCGGAAAAGACTAAACACTTGTTATTGTGTTCCAGAGTGAAGTATTTTTATCAGGGAGAGAAGGCAGGGAGATTGCTTGCTCCCCAGTTGAGGTCCCAAACTATGGACAAAACTGTTTCCTCTATTCAAACAGAATTGGGCATCCTCCTTACTTCCCCCCATGATATAGTGGATTCATTTAAAACCTTCTATCAACAACTGTATGCCCCGCCTTCCCCTCCATTAGATCTTGACCACCTTGAGACATTCTTGCAGGACATACCTCTTCCCCAATTGAATGACTCACAGGTAGCCATTTTACAGGCTCCACTGTCCTTGGCTGTGACCTCCTAGGATATCGACTCTTTAGCTCCCAATAAATCCCTGGCCCGGATGGCTTCACCTCCAATTTTTACAAAGCCTGTAGAGCTCAAGTATCACCTATTCTCCTGGACACATGTAATTATATCTTCCATGAAGGCCTGTCTGATCTTTCCTTTACTGTGGCAACCATTGTAGTTCTCCCAAAGCCTGGCAGGGATCCCCTGATGGTCTCCAACTATAGGCCAATATCACTTATGAATGCCGATATTAAAATTTTAGCTAAGGTTTTGGCCTGTAGATTGAGGTCAGTGTGGGATTCCCTTATTAGCAGGGAACAGGTGGGATTTGTTAAAGGCAGGTATTCATCAGATCACCTCAGGAAACTAACATACCTCATTTCGGCATCCAGGGAATCCTTCACCCTGTGGCACTGGTCTCCCTGGATGCTGGAAAGGCCTTTGATCGGGTCTGATAGGTCTATTTGTTTGCACTACTCCCTATATATCGCATCCCCCCAATACTTTATCCGATGGGTCAAGGTACCTTACTCTTTCCCTTCAGCCCAAATACTCTGTAATGGGGTTTTATTATCATCTTTTTCTCTTCACCTGGGCAACAGGCAAGGCTGTCCTCTCTCTCCTTACCTATTTAATCTCAAATGGATGAGGCATACTGATGAGTCCTGGTAGGATGAAACACGTGTCTGTCTTCTGTTGGCACCCTTTGCAAACTGTGTGAGAGGCCTTTTGGCACCATACATTTCTGCGTAAAGTTGAACCAGCATAATATTCTGTGGTGATTTGCATGTGCAGCCCATGATGCTTTGCATTGTGGGGGCGTGTGTGATTTTGTATTTCTTAGAAAGTTGGCTTCCCAGTCAAATGCCCTTTGGGGTAACCTTTGCCTCAGTGCTTGAGCACAGAGGTTCTTTGTTCTTTAATCTTTTTTTAGAACCTCTGATCCGTAAGATTAATCTTTCTCCCCAGGTCTCCAGTATCTCCTTTGGTCAGGCTGATAATAAATTATCGGTATATGCAGATGATATACTACTATGTATTTCTTCTCCCACTACATCGCTGCCTGCTGCCCTGCAGATCAAACCACAATTTGGTGCTATCTCTAACTACAAATTAAACCTGAGTAAAACTGAGGTTATGCCCCTAATAGCGCCACTTTCAAGGCGAATAGCGAACATCTTGGCCTGCTATGGAAATAGACAAACTAAAATACTTGGGAATTCACCTCAGTACTTTGCCACTTAAGATGCAACTTGGATTCCATGGTGACCCACATTAAAGTGAACTTAGAACGTTGATCTCTTACACCTCTTTCTCTGTGGGGCAGGTTGAATATTTTAAAAATGAATGTTCTTCCCAGGCTATTATTCCCCCTTCAGAGGTATACTTTTGCTCTCCCTCAAGGGTGGTTTACCTAGCTCCATAGAATTATCTCCTTATTTTTGTGGCAAGGTAAGATGGCATGATGAGCCCTAGTTACACTCATGCATAATAAATTTAATGGGGGTCTGCAAGTTCCCAACTTCTACTTACATTATCTGGCTATGCATCTCATGAAATGTTCATATTGGCTGGGGGTGGTGGGGAGAGACCTTTCCAAGCCTTACATCCCGTACTGGGTGGACATGGAGCACACTCTATGTTCCAACAATGGACTAGACATAAGTTCTCTTCCATACCTCCCTCAGAATAACCTTCCTCGACCTTTAAGGGACACTCCTCTAGCAGCCTAACTTCGGATTCACTTACAGCTCCGTTCCCTGCTTAAAATCTGCCCATTTAGAGATGTTGCTCAACCCCTGTTCAGGAATCCTAATTTTTGTATATCTGGTCAGCCAATTTCTCAGAAGTTTTGGCTGGACATCGGTGTATGTACTGTTGAAGACCTTACTTCTAACAACAAGTTATTATCATTTCAGGATGCCGGCAACAAATTTCACTGGCTTTCCTTTGTCTGTTTCCGCTACTTTCGGGTATCCTACATGCTTATCCACTTTTTGGGTAGTGTACCATGGCTTAGCCCTTTTGGTAGCATAATCTTCCCCCTTCTCAGACAGGCTCCCTCGTCTCACTGTATTTCCTATTACTATCGGTCACTGCAGGAGTCTCTGCTTTCTATGCAAGGCCGCGTTTATATAGCTGGGATCAATCCCTCCAGGGCCCCCCCCCCTTAGAAACTGAATGGTTATTTGGAAACATCTCTATTCTTTTATAAAATGGGATACATAATCTTTACTATACTCCAGTTAAATTACACAAAATGGGCAGACTTCCTGCAGATTCTTGTTCCAGATGTGGAAAAGAATCTGGTACCTTACTTCACATCTTGTGAGAAGGTGGTACCCTTTTGGGAATCCATTCACACCCATCTTGATCCCTTGTTAGGGCTCTCAGATGCTTTCTTTCCTGAAATATGTATTTTGGGAGATTATGGCGACAGTTTATTGGGGAACCAGAGACCACACATGGCCCTGATTTCGGCGTGTGTGAAAAAGGTAATTCTCTGTCACTGGCTTGACCAGTGTATACCCTCACTTATTGAATGGCATAGGGAGATATTGTTTGCCCTACAGGCTAAGCGCCTTGTCACTAACATGGCTGACAACCTCTATAGGTTTACCCAGATTTGGGAACCTTTACAGGCCCTACTGTTGAACTGACTCCTCTTTTTTATGGTCCCCCCTTGGCCTCTTTTATTACATTGGTGCAAGCTTAATCCAGCATCTCCTCTTTCAAATTACCAGGTTTTTATGGATATCCTCTGGTGGTGGTGGTGGTGGAGGTGGGGTGGGGGAGGGAGGGCATAGGGGAGTTTGTTAATTGGTATTATAAATTGTTCACCTTCTGATCACATTTCTGACTACTTATTTTGTTACTGTGCACTCAGGATCTATTCACTGTTGTGTCAGATATTATGATACCGTGCTTTCAATAAAATTTATTCAATCTGGATGCTATGTCACCACTCTTCCTATTCTTCCCACTGGTCATACCCCAGCCATGCAGCTTCCATTTGTCAATATGCCATGCTGCTGAGCCCCCAACAGGGTGCCGAGAGCCCCTGTGGCCAATGTGAGTCATCTATGGCAACACATACGTTGGAGCCAGAGAGCACTGAACTCCCCCCTCTGGTGTCCCTTATGCCCTCTTAACCTATACAAACTGGCTATGGGTCACCTGCACTGAACTCTTGTGTACTGCGGTAATGCATGCAGCCAACACATCCACACTGTAGCCACTGGATGGATATCACACCTCATGGCCCCACCATTCACCTTCCCTTTGGGCCGTCCCATTGCCATGTAAGCCTCAGCGTACAACATAGGTGTCACCCTGGCTGCTGAACTGTTGGGTGTGCACATGTCCACAAGGAGCCCCTGTGGTCCACATATCTTCATGGCCCACCCTTGTGGGGCCTCCACATATATATCCACATATATTATTTACTGAGTAATATCAAGTAATATGTCATGGGGGGGCATGCATGTGGCTTGGGATATTATGGGGGACATGGCCATTGCAACTTCATTTTCTCTATTATGCACTGAGACAACCCACACTACTTACCAATGCTACTGGCATAGGATATCCCCAGTAACCTTCCCCAGTACAGTCTGATCACTTTGTGGCATGACTGACAACTTACCTCTACCTTCACTACTGCCCTTGAGTATGTGCTGCTTGCCCATCTCCCCTTGTCCTCATAGATCACACCCCACTCACCTCATCAAGTGTATCAGCACTGCATTCCTTGTGCCCCTTCCCTGCTGGGTGATGTGTCCACCAGGTGCCACTTACTGGCAATGGCCACTGGTTGTGACACATTGCTGCCATCTCTGGTGGCCAGTATCAGGCAGACAAACATGTTTGTAGCCATCACTTGGTCACACTGCCATAGACATCACCATGACCCTGATAATGCACTGCCTTGTGGATGCTATATACTGCTGCCGGTGCCACCCCTGGGATGATGGTGTCCCTCAGGTGAAGTAATTGTGTATGAGGTCCACTCTTACATGATGTCCCACAGACCCAGATCCTGAATGTGTGGGTACTTTCCTGCTGTCTGCCTCCAGGATCTCTTCTTGTCCATCCTCTTCCACCTCTGTGATGTCCACATCTGACAGTGGCAGACATTGTGCCAAGGGAGTGTTGTGTAGAATGCATCATGCCATGCAGATCCTGCAGGTCATCACAGGGCTGTACTGCAGTGCCCCTCTGGATTGATCGAGGTATCTGAAGCACACTTTCAGAAAGCCGAATGTCCTCTCTATAATTAACCTCGTGGATGCCACTGTCTCATTGTATCACTCCTCTGCCTCACTGTGTGGATATCAAACAGGGGTCTTGAACCATGGCAGTTGAGGATATCCACTGTCACCCTTTTAGGGGATATGTTTCTAATTTCACCTTCTGTGTGCAATGCCCTTCAACCTCCCCCATCCCGCTGCTTCAGGGTATGCCCCCTGACAGTGGCACCAACACAGCAACCTGCGTCGCTGTGGATAAAATCGATAGTTTGCCACAGGTCGCTGTGTTGGTGCACCTGAGATAGGGGCACACTGTTTCCTGGTCCTGCACCCCTCCCCAAACTCTGACTCAGAGTTGAGAATCTTTAGTATGGGGGGGTGAGGAGACAGCCTCCACAGGGGGTTTAGGGTGAAGCCCCCGGTTTAAAAAAAAAAACAGAACTGGGAGACATTTGGGATTTATGTTGACTGCAACTTGCGGTCGACACAAATCCTGTTGCTGTGATGCCAGTCAATAAAAGTGCTGTTGAACCAGCATCGTGGATCCCTGCTTCAGGACCAACAATGTGACACTCATACAGCCCTCAAATACCAGTGCTGCTGGCACAACACCCTCCACTTAATCCACTCCTTCTACTCTTCCAGCTATATGCTCCCCATGACAACTGGCCTCCAGTTTGCTCCTCCACACACATACAGATCCACCATGCATGTACTGTTATCACATTGTTCCATACACGTTGTCAAATAACATCACCTGCCCATCAAGTGGACCTAATTATCACCCATGTGCACTCATTCCTGAACTCCCACCATGTGCTTCACCCTCACACATGTGCACACGAGGACCCATATTGCACATGTGTGTCCCACTGCCACCTATCAATTAGCCATCCTCCTCTGACGTTTTCCCTTTCAAAGGCCTCATACAGGCAACTGTGGTGGAAGATGTAGCAATCCTGACAGGATCCAGGGTACTGAGCAACCACATCAAATATGCAGCACTGACTGTCACACACCATCTGCATGTTCATTAAGTGAAAGCCCTTGTGGTTTATGTACACCTCCTTCTCTGCTGGTGGTGCTGTGATGGCCACATGTGTGCAGTCACCATCACCAGTGGGAGTCTGGAAGCTCCTGGTGGTGATGAAGTGGAGCACTGCACACACCTTCACATCCACAGGTATAGCATGTCCCCTCTGTGTTGCACTGTGCACATCCTCCCTCAACTCCTGGCACAACTCCCTGATGGCAGCCTTGTTCAGGTGATACCACGCTATGCATTTTTCCTCCGTGAGGTCCTGGTATGATGTCCTTCTGTGGAACACACCTGGTGCATATCTCCTGGTGGCTCTCTGCTGCACCTGTGGCATGCCAGTCCTGAATGCTGCCAACCTGCTGTCTAGCATGCCTCCACCACCTTTCTGCTGCAATCATGATGCCAAATATAGCTTGTGATCCAGACATCTTTGCTGTCACTTATAGGCTGCTTGTGCTACCTTCCAAGTGACTCTGCTGTGTATATCTGCTAAGGCCTATTTATGTGCTCTAGCGTGAGTTAGATCAGCTCCACCATGATCTAACAGGTGCGTACTAAGATCGACACAGTGAGCTGGTCTCCAGCATCTAGAATCCCCCAGAAGGGGGATAGTGCTGTTTTTTTTTTTTTTTTTTTACACATGTTGCTTTGTGACATGACGCACCAACATTTTTATTTTAATTACTATGCTTTTTGGTCCCTGTCCTGCCATAAGGATCTGCTCTGGTCACAGATCCCCTTGCCTCCACCTCCAGATATGCCCACACTCACCCTGTCATCCCTGGCTTTCCCCCAGAGAACAGGATTGTGGCACCAAACCCCATATCGGGCCACGATACAATTATCTGGTTGGGGAGCCAGCTCCGGAGGCTGATTGAGGCACCAGGGGCAGAGCTTCATAGAGACAGCCAGGCACATGATGTTTTTCTCCCCTGTGAGCAGGGGCAGGGACGTGCCATGATGACCAATGTCAGCCACACACATGAGTTAAATTTGGCATTGATGCTTGTGATGTACTCAGCCTCCGCTAGGTGTCGCCATGGCACCGAGCACATAGACCCCCTTTCCCCCCAGAGAAGGAGAGCAGGTACACCAACATTTTTGACCCAACTTTGATGCAAGGCACTTTAACGCAAGCTCGCAAAAACACTGACACAAGCTGCATTACAAAATTGCATTTGGCATGATTTTCAATGCAAGTTGTCATTTGCATCAATATCATTTGATGCAACCCCTTGTGTCATTCCTGCTGCTTTGAAAATTGAGCCCCTGGAATTCAGGTTCAAGTGATACCCTTGAAGCAATCTTTTGTTTTTACATTTCATGCTCCTACTGTTTTGTGAACTAATGTGTTGCTTACAGTTAGAGGGGATGTGATTGTGTGAACATTTTTCTTGAGATCATTGCCCAAGCTGACACTAAAGCTGATGTTTTGCCAAGTAAGTAATAGGAACAGGATAACCATCTAATGGATCTCCAAAACAAAACACTGAAAGAAACACAAAGACATACAAAACAGACAATGATCAACAACATTCAGAAAGAAAAAGTAAGGAATTATGGTTGCTGGATAGGGTATAACATTAGGAAGCGAATGAATTTTGTCACCGCAATTATAGCAACGCAACAAGGGTGACCATAAAAGGGATGATCTTGATTTTAGATGGCCCCTCATTACTGTTGTCCATTGCCCCCACACAGTTTCTATCCCCTCCAGGGCATGTCCACCCTGGATGAGGTGTGGGGACAAAAACTTTGGCTTCCCCCCTTTGCTGCCAAAGAACCTTATCGTCACTTCACTGGGTGAACCCCTGGAAGTCGTTTCTAAATTTAAATATCTTGGATTTTGGATAGACAACAAGCTCACTTTCAATGACCACATTGAGGATCTATCCAAGAGGCTCAAAGCACGGCTAGGCTTCTTCTTTAGAAACAGGTCTCGCTGCCCTTTTGTGACCCGAACCAAGCTTGTACTGGCCACATTTCTTCCCCTACTTGATTACGTAGATTTCATCTACGCCACCTCTGCAATCTCAAGCCTAAGTAGACTGGACATTCCTTACCAACGTGCCATATGGTTCATCACCAGTGCCCCCCACAGACATCATTGTAACCTATGCACAGCTGTTGGTTGGACCTCACTTGCTACCAGACACCTGCTCCATGCTGAGATCTGGACCCTTAAGCTACGTCTTTACAAACTACCTTCCTTCTTAAACTCTCCCTGCCATCCCTGCACATTAACCTTCTCCTTTAGTGCACTTATCTGTATTATGTATACAACTCTTCCCAAACAATTGCAGATAAAGTATCAGACCTTACTGCCAGAACTATGCTGTACCTGGGTGTATCACATCATCAATTGTCATTTGTGAACTTTGTACGTACCTTTATTTCGATTGACAATAATACCTTGTATGTACTGTCCATATGTCTATGTAAACGACCCAGGACCTTCTTGTGAATGAGCTTGCTCAATGGAGTTTTTCCTGCAATGAACCTGAACAAACATGAACAAAAACTGACTGTTTCCTAGGAGGGCGCTTTGATGCTGTAACTCCCAGGAAACATAATTCCTGGCACTGTAATTCCAGCTGGCACGTTTCTGATGCCATACTTGCACTGGCAACATGTTTTTTGCTCTGACATGGGTGAACCACTGGATAGTGCATTTACCTCTATGCACCTGCTCCAGGACTACCTTGGTTACACACCAATTAGTCTTATTCAGGATCCATCCACCCTGGTGTACATGTTATGGATAATTATTTATTATCCATGGTTTATTATCTATATCCAGAGTCTATCATCTTTATCTGTTGATGAAATGTCTGGATAATAGCTCCTTTACACCTGGATTTATTTTGCCAAGAATAGATAATGATGTACCCTGGCCATTATCCTGGAAAATTATTCCAATTATTCCAGAATATCTGACAAAAGTTATCCATTATGTTGGTCACTGGTGCTGGAAATAATGCACAGTGTTTCTGTACAGTGAGAAAAAAAATAAGTTCATTTCAAAGCCAGTATAGTGCCCACTTTAACAAGATTCCCCACTTCAACCATGAATTGTGAAATGCAGGGAAATCTGGAAATTGCCACAGATTGTCTGAGCATATCTTTGAAGAATTTAAATTATGCAATGTCTTTCATGGACACTGTATCCTAAAATGATTTATAAACCATGAATACTGTAGTTCTAGCAGTCACTAGGCTAAAAGAAAGAAAATGCAACAGAATGAAGAAAAGAAAACATTGCATAACGTATACATAAAGAATGACAGACAGTTAATAAGAATTATGACACTTTAGTGACATCCATTGGAATATACGGTATGCGTAGTTCAGAAACTGTATATGGAGCAACACCAACTTTATCATATCATTCTGCTAATGTACCTTGAGTTCTTACACAGAGAAAAGAAATGCCATTCAATGATGAAGAAATGATTCACTTGGAGTAATACAGGCCTATACTGGCATGATGGGCTGCATCTGTCCAGGAGGGGAACCAGGATCCTAGGTGATAGGTTTAAATGCTTCATTGCCAAGCATTTAAACTATCCAAGGGGAGAGGCACAGGAAAGAACGAAAATCCTAGCCCCCAAAATCAGGGTCGTAAATACAGGTAACCTATAAAATAGAGACGTCATGAGAGGAGAAGTGAGGCAAAATGGAGAAAATGACAAAGGCAGTAAGGACAAGGATGGGGTAAAAAAGGGTAAGGCCATCAAGAAATGTAGGGTATTGAGTACCAATGCCTGTGGTATGGGCAACAAGTCTCTGATCTGGTGACCTTGATGAAAGAGGGATGCCTGGATATCATAGCAGTCACAGACACATGGTACCCATAGAACCATGACTGGCATGTCAACATAAAGGTTTACAACCTACAGGAGAGACAGGGAGGGGAGAAGAGGGGGAGGAGTAGCTCGCTATGTAAGGGAAGGGATAAAAGCAATAGAACAAAAGACTAAGCAGGTAGAGAGGAGGCACTGTGGGTCACCTTAGAGACTGGAAATGGCACCACAATCCGCACAGGGGTTGTATACAAACCCCCATCTCAGGGGGAGGGAATGGACAAGGATATGATATAAGGCACCCTTAGGATGGCAGAGAAAGGGGAGATACTGTTGATGGGGGACCTGAATATGCCAGATGTTAACTGGAGCACCTGTGCTGCAGCCCCATCCAAGAACAGGGCCATTCTCGATGCCCTACAGGAGGCATGCCTCAGAAAGCTAGTTTTGAAACCCACTCAAGAGGGAGCAATCTTAGACCTCATACTCTCAAGTGGGGACAGTGAGAGGATCTCAGATCTAGAAGTGGGTAGCCATTTGGAAATAAGTGACCACCACACAGTTTGGTTCACGATAAACTCAGCTACAGAGTCAAGCCATTCAAAAGTGAGGGTACTGGACTTCAGAAGGGCTGACTTTGGCAATATGGGAGAGTGCCTTAGAAAAGCACTAGCAAACAGGCTAGAAGGAGGGGTGGAGCAACAATTGGGAAACATCAGAACTACCATCAAAGAGGCAACAAGACTTTGTGTGAAGGAAATAAACAAATCAAAATGAAACAAAAAGCCACTATGGTTCTCAAAAGAGGTGGTTGGGAAGGTTAGGGAGAAAAAGGTAGCATTTAGGAAGTATAAGGAAACACAGAAGCAGCATGACAGAGAACTGTACCAGTTAAGGCAGAAGGAAGCAGGGAGGGAAGTCAGAATTGCAAAGGCCCAAACTGAGGAAAAAATAGCTAGCTCGGTTAAGAAGGGATAAAACCTTTTATAGGTACATCAGGAGTGTAGAAAGACAAAGGGAGGGATAGTGAGGCTGAATAGAATGGATGGTGGGTGGGCAGAGAGGGACAGTGAAAAAGCAGGGATACTGAATGAATACTTCTGCTCAGTATTCACAAAAAAGGAGGAGGGGGGGTACCTAATCCAATTAACAGAAGCACTAAGAATGGGGAGTCGATCCCAGTCCTTTCACAGAAGAAAGGGTTCTGAAAGAACTCCTAAAACTGAAGGTGGACAAACCAATGCAGCCTCACAGGATTCACCCCAGAATTCTAAAAGAATTACAGGGAGAACTAGTGACACCACTGACTACCCTTTTTAACAAATCATGGGAGGATGGTGTTGTACCTGAGGACTGGAGGAAGGCAGATGTGATTCCCCTTCACAAAAGTGAGAGCAAGACAGAGGCAGAAAACTACAGACCTGTCAGTTTGACCTCTGTGGTAGGGAAAATGATGGAATCACTTCTGAAGGAAAGAATTGTTGAGTACCTAGAGGCCAGTGGGGCAAAGGACCAAAGGCAGCATGGGTTCACAGCAAAAGGTCATGTCAGACAAATATAATTGGTTTCTTTGACTGGGTGACCAAAAGTAGTAGACCAGGGAGCGGCTGTGGACATGGCCTACCTAGACTTTAGCAAGGCATTTGTCACAGTCCCACACAAAAGATTAATAAACAAATTAACCAGCCTGGGAGTGGGTCACAGGGTGGCAGCATGGGTAAAACACTGGCTGGACAACAGGACACAGAAGGTAATTGTAAATGGAGTCCACTCTGAAGAAAGGGTGGTTACTAGTGGGGTACCGTGGGGTTCAGTACTGGGTCTAGTCCTTTTTAATGTCTTTATAAGTGACATTGCAGAGGGACTGGAAGGAAAAGTATGCCTCTTTGCAGACGATACAAAAATCTGCAACAGGGTTGATACACAAGAAGGCATGGAAAGGATGAGAAGGGACTTGGCAAGGTTGGAGGAATGGTCAGAAGTATAGCAGCCTGGATTCAATGCAAAGAAGTACAAAATAATGCACCTGGAAAACAAAAACCCAGAGGAAGATTACATAGTGGGGTGGGGTGGGGGAGGTAGTAACAGCAACAAAAATCAGATGACCTTAAGGTTGGCAAGCAATATGAGAAGGCAGTCGGGAGGGCTTCGGGGATACTGGGATGTATAGGGAGAGGCAACACCAGCAGAAAACAAGAAGTTGCTGTCCTTCTGTACAGACAGTTGGTGAGACCCAATCTGGACTACTGTGTCCAGTTCTAGAGACCCCATCTCTGCAAGGACATAGGCAGGATGGAGGCAGTCCAGAGGAGGACATCTAAAATGGTGCAGGGTCTGCAAGAGAAGCCATACGAGGAGAGACTAAAGGAGCTTAATATGTATCCTTGAGGAAGCGGGGGCATAATAGAAACTTTTAAGTACCTCAGTGGAATCAATTAAGTCCAAGAGAGTAGCATCTTTCAGAAAAAGTGATGTGCTAGAACAAGGGGACATAATTCGAAGACAGAGGGGGGACAACTTGGGGGCAATGTGAGGAATTATTTTTTCACAGAGAAGGTGGTGGACGCATGGAGCAGCCTTCCTGAGGAGGTTGTGGGGTCTAAATTCTAGAATGCATGGGACAGACATAAGGCAATTGTTGTGGGGGAATAGGAAGAAATAGGCTGTTAGGTAACTAGGATCTGCAGCTTATCCTGTAGGTAGGGAAATGGGCAGACCAGGAGGGCCAAGAGGTCCTTATCTGCCTTCAAAGTCTATGTGTCCATGTTTCAGTCTAGAAGCTTATTCAATACTACATGTTTTCCTTTGGGCTTACAATTATCAACAGCTGGGTAAATTCCCATATAGTGGCTTGAGACTTAGTGCTTTCAGTAACTTGGAATATATAGATCAAGCGCTAAACAATGGGGAATTTCCTCCATCTTACTTAATCTACTTATTAGATGAGTCAAAGCTTTCAAGCTACAATATCACTTCTTTAGAATTCTCATTTAAGGAAAGAATGACCAATACTGTATTCTTAGCTGAAATGAATAAACTAAATGTTTACTTAAGTTAATAAAGAAATTGTCATATCCCCTTTGAAAACTTAAATTTAAGCAAAAAGGAAGTGCATGGTTGCTAGAACTGTATTTACAGAAATTACTTGCATCATTATTTGTGAAATATCTGACATGACTTCCTTCATCTGAATTGTCGAGTACCACAATATTTTTGCTTGCCTCTCATGGAGCCTGAGACAGTGAGGTGCTGAGACACCAGAGCTCTTTCTGTGATGAGACAACTGCAGATGCAAAGTGTTGAAACAGACAGGCCTTGAAAAGACACTAAACAGAGCAGAACAAGACAGGGTAGCCGGATTAAGCATAAAGAATGGAGAGTAACCACAGTCTCCACAGCAGGCAACAGCTTACCTTGACAAAAGAAACCGCAGATATCAATGAACACAAACTGTCAGCATTACTGCAAAGTTTTGCTGGAAACAAGCATAAGAAAATGTTTAAGCTGGATACCAGCCATAACGGACATTTAATAAGCTGCTGACGACTCAAAGAAAATTTTGAAAAACATAATAATTAGGTATAATGCAGTTTTTATTCCACTGAACATATATTCTTTAGATTTCTTCTCTCTTTTACTTATTACTGAGGAAATGTGCATGAATACATGCTCTATCTCCATAAGATTTCATCTGCCTCTATAGTTTACCCCCTACTTCAAGTCATAATCCTTTGTTGTGACGTCACAGTCTGTTGCCATGGGAGTAACTGTGATGTCACAAGTAATCTATTATGACCTCAGGTAGGGAGAACGTAGCAGGACTAGATGAATGCTTCAGGAAGAAAGCTCCTGTTTTCATGCAGATGACCTCAGTAATAAAATAATGGGGAGGAAAAATACAGAAGTAATGTAAAACACAAGCTGAACTGTATCTAAATATTATTTAGGAAGTCTTGTATCATGTTTTCATGCTCTGGGCCCCTCTCCCTACTATATAAAGCCATGTTTACGCAGCTGACCTTGCTCCTTCTTGGGAGCGTTGCAGAGCTGCCCCGACTCAAAAGACACTTGACCACCGTGTCTACACAGCCCTCCTCAATGCCAACGTAAGATGCACTGGAGAGGGGCTGGGAGTTGAGGCCGTCAGCTGATGGAAGCACCTGCAGGTGGGAGTGAGCAGTGCAGCCTGTCCACACTGCTGCTTAAACTGTTCACTCCCAAATGCATCTCCAGACTTTCTTTGACTGCCGAACAGAGCAAGGAGCAGCTTATCATGATTCGATAAGTGTCCACATGGCAGCATTTGCACCACATCAACCCAAGCGCTCGAGGTTGCTGTGGTGGAAATGTCACTGTGCAACAACTAAGTGTTTGTAAATTTCTACAAATTCATTAGCAATTTGAGATGGTTGGGTAACCCTAGTATGTGTGTTTTCTGATGGGCATATGGTGGGGACATATCTATCAGCCTCTTGTTTTTTTGGTTGGAGGACTAGTAATCTGCGTGCATGATCTCCACCCTCATAGAATGTCTGTCTAATATATTGTAGGGAATTTTCTGTCTTTCTTAGCATCAACTCATTTTATTTTTCCCTGACCTTTCTGAGATTCACTAATACTTTTGGGTCCCTGAAATGCTTACGTAGGCCTTCCAGTGTCACAATCTGATTCAGGATACCTGTTACCGCTATTTGATGTTGTTTATGTGTATGTGCAGTATATGATAGGGTATGTGCCCTTACCACTGCTTTTAAACCATCCGATATGAATTTTAATTGTGAGTCCCCCTCTGTGTTTTTATTTATGTAATGCTTCTTGTCATTTAACAGGCCTGGGTCAAACCTCCAGGTACCCCCCTCTCCTTTCAGGGCCCCAGCTGACTTTTGCTGATATCATGGCATGATCTGAAAATGTAACTGGGTGAATGCATAAATCCTGGAATGTATAGGCCAGATTTTTTTCAATGTAAAATCTTTCTAGCCTTAAGTACGAGTTGGTGGCCCCAGAATAAAAAGTGTAATCTGCTGATTTTGGATTAAACTCTTTCCCTGGGTCCACCAAGCCAGACTCCAAGGACAGACTTTCAAGCAGTCGGGAACAGGTATTTTGACTTCTAGGTCCTGACGGATTTTTAACCAGAGCTGGATTTCTGCACAGTTCCAGTCACCTGCACATATCTGCTGCCCCTCTGGGAGGCCAGAAATCAGGCGGAACAAATACCTGAAAAATTCTCCCGTAGGGGGAGTCCGAGCATAAACTGAAATAATAAGAACAGGTTTCCCACTATATATACCTGAAATTAAGACAAGACTCCCTGTCCCTCCTGTTGCTACTTTATTGACCTGCAGGGGGAGACCCCTCTAGATCAAAATGGCAACACCTGCTTTTTTTGCCCTCGGATGTGAATCTGAGTGCACTGCCCCCAACCAAGTTCTCCTTAGTTTCAGATGTTCTTTAGCTGATAATTACATTTCCTATATACAGGCTATGTCACGACTTTCCCTATGAAGTTCCTGCCCGCTTCACCACGTTATTAATTCCTTTTATATTGATAGAACACATCTTTATAGAAGCCATAATCTGACCAATAATTAGTTAGTTCCGCTTTACTATACCCCTACTTAGATCCCCCATGCTATTTAATCTGACTCCTGAGAAGGTACCAAGTAAATAAAAAAGGAGAATGAAACACAGTATCAATTTATAACAAAATCCCATCTTACATAGAAACTTTATCCTTAAAGAACAAATAACCATATCCCAGCTAGCGAGCCGAGAATATAACTTCTAACAGAGTCAGTACTTCCACCAACAAAGTGGTTCACTGATTAATAATTACAGGTTGTAAAGCAAGTGTACATCCATGGGGCAACCACTGCATCGAGGGAACTGCCTACCTGTTTCAGTGATAAAGGTTGGCCAGTCCAGCCTCTGCTAGACAAGCCTAACCTGTCCCTCAGACTCAGAAAAGAAAGGTTTCAAACTTCTGGATGTCTGATCGCTTAACCTGGGAGACCCTGAGTACAGATTCAAAAAGATTAGAACAAACCTGAGGACTAGTAAAAAATTTAAATAAAAACCCTTTCTTGTTATTAGCCACCAACAGCTAATATTATATCTTGTTCTCCCCCCAAAAGAAAAAAAAATGTAATTAATCTCAATTACCACCAAACTCACACTCAGTACTCATATTCCCTACCTTAAAAGCCAGCATTTTTCTTGGTAAGCATTTTTTAGTCATTACTCATCTGTCTTAAGCCTTTTCCCTGTTCTCTCTTAATCATTTTTCTTAAGAACCCCCCTCCCATATGTCCCATTCATAGCATTATGAATAAAGTCATTTTGTTTAAGAAATGAGGGTGTTTCTTTGGGTCCACCTACCGTAACCACCTGCTTTCTGATCGAATTGAGTAATAGTCATGGGAAGGCCGATTTGCCAGTTCTCGATGATTCATTCATGGGGGATCCAAATATCAGTTGCACCAAACAGTGGTTTCTCCCTGAAGGAAACCCAACCTGGAAACTCGCACAATGAAACAAGGGTTTCTGGTAGCAACAAGTATATCAGGATTACACATGTTCTGCACATCTTGTGTCAGCCATGGGATACAAAATGATATTAAATGGCTACCGGGATATGTGATCACCACAGAACCCAAGAAACCAAATCTCCACTCAGTTCCCTGTCTTAGTCGAATGACGCTTCTCTATTCCTCGACCCAACCAATGCTGGAGGTAAAATTAGCTCTTTCCCCTTTATACAGTACAATCAAGTGTGCTTTTTAGGCAAGATCCAATTCACCATGTCTGAATGTAGAGGGATCAGCGCGTCTTCCCTTCTCCTACTGGCCCTCCTGTTCCAAGGTGCCACTGCCCAGAGTAATTCCTCCGTCTCTTTCTCAGCTTTATCTTCCTTGAGATTTGGAAGAGGGATTTTCTGAGCCTCCAGGAATGATGTTGCATTTAGCAGGGAATCAAAAATGATTGTGCCATATTTATCCTGCACTGACAGCTTTTCCAGGTACCTCAACAGGGCTTTCATGCCCCGCTCTCTCAGATGTTTTACCACCGCTAAAACATTTTTTTCTTTTTGCTAACATCATAGGCAGGTAGTCCTGGTCTACATATACATTTCTCCCATTAAAATTCAAATCTTTCTTTCCCCAAGCCATTCTGAGAACCTTTTACTTGGTGGGATATCAAAGACATTTTATTATAATTGATCTTGGTGGTGCTTCTGGTTTTGGTTAATGGCAATTGACCAGTAAGCACATTCTATGTCCAGTGGAAAACTTTCATCCAACTATAATTCTGTTCTTAACCAACAATCCATAAATTGCTTGACATTATCTTATTCTATACCCTCCAACACACCGAATACCCTGTTATTGTTTCTTTTTGTTCTGGCTTCTGCATCTTCTGCCTGTAAGCTTAAGTCTCTTTCTCTTTTATGTAGGTAGGACAAAGAGTGGCCAAATGCCATATGCTCATTTTGCACTGTATCTAAGTGCATCTCAACTGTTGTTGTACTTGTCTCCTCCTTTAAATCTTTTTGTATGCCCGTTACTTTCGTGCTGATTTTATGCAGCATTTGAATAATATTGTGGCTGTCAGCTTTTGTCATCAAAGGCCCTGTATCGGAGCCTGACACGTCATCATCTTGTCCTGATCCTGTTAACATCGAGGACCATAAAAGTGTCAGACTTAGGGCCTCTTATACGTAATGCTTTCTGTTCTGCTTGGCAGCTGCTAGATTTCATTTTATTTTTTGTGGACCATATTGTGGAAGAGCTTGAAGACCCCGTACTTCATTGTAGATACTGATTTTTAGCTTTGATGGTGAGCAATTATGCTATTGTTTGTGCTCGGTGATTAGAGTTCCATGCTAAGCAGCCATTCAGCTTGGTGACGTAACTGGAAGTCCTGTGTCTAAATATTATGTTTTTTCAAAGTTCTCATTAAGGAGTCAGTGGCTCTTTAAGAAAGTTCTTTTAATTTTGAACTTTTTTCATCATTTTGTGTGATTTGCTACATCATTTTAATTGTGTGTGATTGCTGATAAAATATTTTAAGTAAGTAATACTGTTGGGATTACTGTTGGGTGACACTGTTGCTTAGGTAGATTGCTAAAAATGGTGGGAAAAATAAAAGTTAGTCTCCCTACAAAAATACCTAGACTGAAAAAAAGTATTCAGAAAAAAGGAGTGAAAAGTGGCAAATGAGCAAATAAACATTTCTTGTTATATTATAATGCCAAGAAAACATATTGACCTGGTAAGCAAAAATACTAGTACTACTCCTGAATGATCTTGTACAAGTTAACTCCTTAGGTTTCCCAATATGTAACTAATCCCAAGTCTCCCCTGAAAAAGGGACCTTCGGGCTCAGTGGGCCTACCTGGTTACTAACATTTAATAAATAAATGATAGATAAATAGTATAAGGATAAAAGGAGCTTTAACTCCAAAATGCTTCTCTTCACTAGTTCATGCAGGCCAACCTCTTCCCCCTACCTTTGATCATCCTTTAATGTTAGGAATAAGAGATTTAGAAAATTGGAAATTACACTTAAAGGAAAAAGAGAGAAGATGGCTCTAAGGATGAAAACTGAATTACAAAATGTTCAGCAGGAGGAATAGCAGATAAATCAGGATAGTCAATTTGTTCAGGTTATAGATAAAGCAACATAAATTGATACAGACAGGCAAGTATTAACCAGTATAGACCTAGCTCACAGACTAAAAGTGAACAATAATAGAGGCAGAAAGGGGAAAATAGGAGATAATTCCTGCAAAATGTCACACATTTCCTTACACCTTATATAGCAAAGATGAGTTTAGAATCACCATCATTGTAAACACCAAATACAGGACACCTCTGGCCTCAAATAGAACATGAGGCATGCAAAAAGGAGGAAGAGTTTTTCTCAAAAGTAAATGGTAAAAATCTTCAGAACTGAGATGTAGAGCTCAAGTTATTGCATGCTAGTCTTCATGACATGAAGACTTTAAAAAAGAGAAAAAAAAAACGTCAATTACCTGGTGCAGATGTTCTCATTGCTGACTTTACTAGTGGAAGCAGACATGGGGGAAGAGGAAATGCAGGGCAGAATGGAACCAAGGCACCCAGAAAAAACAGCAAGATAACAAAAAAAATCATTAAAAACATAACATACACAATAACAGATGAGGAGACAGCAACTGCTACTCTAGTGAATCAGCTAAAAAATAATGAAAATGAGGGAGTGGACAATGAAACAAACATGGAAGTAAAATGTTGCTGTAACTGTAATTGCAAAATAGAGCATGTAAATGAGTATGAATTAATGGAACAGGAATCTATGGATGGTACAGAAGAGATGGAATGACTCAAGGGAACAGATCATGATGTAATCAAAAAATAAGATGAAACATTGCAGGCCTAGAATCAAAGTGTGATAATTTGGAATGGAAAGAGGAGGTCAGTGCTTACAATATAATTTTACAGTAATTACAGAGACATGATTAAGGGAACAATGTTCCATTTAAAACATTGCATGTGTAATTACGTTATGGGCACAAAGTCTAATAATTCAGACAGGGCTGGTGGAGGTAAATTATTTTGGTATCATTCTCTTGTTTTAAAGATGCCTGTTTAATCAATTTAGGATGTCTGTTCTTTTGGTATATTGCAATGTCTAGTGGAATAATATTGACTTTGTGGTCATTAATGCTTATGTTCCCCCCACAACTGTCTGGTCTATAAATATAGAAGTAATAAATCTGGTGTATGCAATGTTACAGAAAATATCCCAAATGTTCCCTTGAAAGATCATAATTTTGGTTGGTGATTTTAATGCAAACGTTGGCAACCTTCAAGACTTATGTAGCCCTACAAGGAATATAGGTGATGCTCTAAACATTCCTTTGAGGCAAGCATTAAAAATAAGAACACATGGTAGTGCAGCAAACAGAAGAACAATGATGACAGGGATAGTAAGATAACTTTTCCCACATCTACTGGAGGTAGTCGATTAGATTTGTTTTTAATAGATGTGTTTAATTTTTTAAAAATAATATTATTGCAAAGGAGATTTGGTAAAGTGATAATTTTCCTTTGATTGTCACTATAGAGTATGCTGCAGTCCTTAAAAATAAATCAAAAAGGTGAATCCAAAGCTATGGCAAATGCATCTATGATGATTAATAAAATGATTAAATTGTCTCCCTTTTGTAAGTAAGGGACAAAAGAGATGCCGGAGGATACAACAAATTATTTGCACTGCTTTTAAAAAATTCAGATAAATAGTGAAGTCAACATGGAAGTCAGAGACCACCTGGCAATTATACGGATATCACACCTCACGGACCCACCATTCACCTTCCCTTTGGGCCATCCCATTGCTGTGTAAGCCTCACCGCACAATACAGTTGTCATCCTGGCTGCTGAACTGTTGGGTGCACACATGTCCACAAGTAGCCCCTGTGGTCCACATAGCTTCATAGCCCACCCTCGGGGGGCCTCCACACATATATACATGCATATTATTTACCAAGTATTACCAAGCAATATGTCATGGGAGGATCCATGTGGCTCGGGATATTATGAGGACATGGCCATTGTGACTTCATTTTCTGTATCTTGCACTGAGACAAACCACACTACCTACCAATGCTGCTGGCATAGGATATCCCCAGTAACCTTCCCCAGTACAGTCTGATCACTTTGTGGCATGACTGACAACTTACCTCTGCCTTCACTACTGCCCTTGAGTATGTGCTGCTTGCCCATCCCCCCTTGTCCTCCTAGATCACACCCCACTCACCTCATCAAGTGTGTCAGCACTGCATTCCTTGTGCCCCTTCCCTGCTGTGTGATGTGTCTACCAGGTGCCACTCATTGTCAATGGCCACTGGTTGTGACACAGTGCTGCCATCTCTGGTGGCCAGCATCAGGCAGACAGACATGTTTGTAGCCATCACTTAGTCATACTGCCATTGACATCACCATGATCCTGATAATGCACTGCCTTGTGTATGCTATATATTGCTGTTGGTGCCACTCCTGGGATGATGGTGTCCCTCAGGTGAAGTAATTGTGTATGAGGTCCATTCTTACATGGTGTCCCACAGACCCAGCTCCTGTATGTGTGGGCACTTGCCTGCTGTCTGCTTCCAGGATCTCTTCTGGTCCATCATCTTCCACCTCTGTGATGTCCACATCTGACAGTGGCAAACACTGTGCCAAGGGAATGTTGTGTAGGATGTAGCAAGCCACGCAGATCCTGCGGGCCATCACAGGCCTGTACTGCAATGCCCCTCTGGATTGATGGAGGTATCTGAAGCACACTTTCAGAAGGCAGAATGTTCTCTCTATAATGGACCTCATGGATGCCACTGTCTCATTGTATCACTCCTCTGCCTCACTGTGTGGATGTCAAACAGCGGTCTTGAGCCATGGCAATTAAGGATGCCCACCCTGGAGGAGGTGTGGAGGCAAAGCCTTTTTCTCCCCCCTTTGCTGCCAAAGAGCCTCATTGTCACTTCACTGGGTGAACCCCTGGAAGTCATTCCTAAATTTAAATATCTTGGATTTTGGATAGACAACATGCTCACTTTCAGTGATCACATTGAAGACCTATTCAAGAGGCTAAAAGCACAGGTAGGCTTCCCGTTTAGAAGCAGGTGTCTCTTCCCTTTTGCAACCTGAACCAAGCTTGTACTGGCCACATTTATTCCCCTACTTGACTACGGAGATTTTATCTATGCCACCTCTGCAGTCTCAAGCCTAAGTAAACTGGACATTCTTTACCACCGTTCCATACGGTTCATCACCAGTGCCCCCCACAGAACCCAACATTGTGACCTATGCACAGCTGTTAGTTGGACCTCACTCACCACCAGATGCCTGCTCCATGCTGGGATCTGGACCCTTAAGATACTCCTTCACAAACTACCAAGCAACATAATGTCTCTTATCTGCATCTCCCGCAGTGCTTACTCACTCAGGAAATCAAACTACATCCTGCTCGACATCCCAAGAACTCGTACTACCTTTAGATAATGTGCCATTTCATTTGCACTTCCTACATTCAGGAACCAACTCCAGTCCATACTGAAACTAATCAGCATTGTCCCAATTAATCTGTACAAAGCTTTATCTTCATCTAAAATAAAAGATGTCTGTCACTGCCAATAAACCCCCCTCACCCTTACGTTAGCTACTCATACACCGACTGCCCCTGCTCTGTCCAAATCAGGTCGGCAACCTTACAGGAAGTATAAGATTAAGTTTAAGAGACATAGACTTGATTCCCATTACCTGCTTTTTACTGCCCTTCCCCTCTAGATCTCCTCATCACATCTTTCTCCCCTTTACTCTTCTAGCCCCAGCCTCATCTTCTTGCTTTCACCCTTTCTCCCTACCTTCTTTCTTAAACTCTCCCTGCCATCCTTGCACAGTAACATTCTCCTTTAATGCACTTATCTGTATTATGTGTACAACTCTTCAGAACAATTGCTGATAAAGTATCAGACCTTACTGCCAGAACCCTGCTATACCTGGGTGTATCACATCATGAATTGTCATTTGTGAACTTTGTATGTACGTTTATTTTGATTGACAGTGATACCTTGTATGTACTGTCCATATGTCTATGTAAATGACCCAGGACCTTCTTGTGAATGAGCTTACTCAATGGAGTTTTTCCTGCAATGAACCTGAACAAACATGAACAAAAACTGACTGTTTCCTAGGAGGGCGCTTTGGTGCTGCAACTCCCAGAAAACAATGCCTGGCACTGTAATGCCAGCTGGCATGTTTCTGATGCCATAATCACACTGGCAGCATGTTTGTCACTCCAACATGGGTGAACCACTGGATAGTGCATTTACCTCTATGCGCCTGCTCCAGGACTACCTTGGTTACACACCAGTTAGTCTTATATAGAATCCATCCACTCTGGTTCACATTTTATGGATAATTATTTGTTATCCAGGGTTTATTATCTATATCCAGAGTCTATCATCTTTATCTGTTGATGACATGTCTGGATAATAGCTCCTTTACACCTGGATTTATTTTGCCAAGAACAGATAATGAGGTACCCTGGCCATTATCCTGGAAAATTATTCAAATTATTCCAGAATATCTGACAAAAGTTATCCATTATGTTGGTCACTGTTGCTGGAAATAATGCACAGTGTTTCTGTACAGTGAGAAAAAAAAATTCACTTCAAACCCAGTATAGTGCCCACTTTAACAAGATTCCCCACTCCAACCACAAATTGTGAAATGCAGGGAATTCTGGAAATTGCCACAGATTGTCTGAGCATATCTTTGAAGAATTTAAATTATGCAATGTCTTTCATGTACACTGTATCCTAAGGTGCTTTATAACCCATGAATACTGTAGTTCTAGCAGTCACTAGGCTAAAAGAAAAAAAATGCAACAGAATGAAGAAAGAAATTATTGCATAACATATACAGAAAGAATGACAAACAGTCAATAAGAATAATGACACTTTAGTGACATCCACTGGAATATACTGTATGCGTAGTTCAGAAACTGTATATGGAGCAACACTGACTTTATCATATCATTCTGTTAATGTACTCGAGTTCTTACACAGAGAAAAGAAATGCTATTCAATGATGGAGAAATGATTCACTTGGAGTGATGCAGGCCTATACTGGCATGATGGGCTGCATTTGTCCAGGAGGAGAACCAGGATACTAGGCGATAGGTTTAAATGCTTCATTGGCAAGAATTTAAACTAGCCAAGTGGAGAGGCACAGGAAAGGAGCAGGGAAATCCTAGCCCCCCCAAAAAAATCAGGGTCGTAAATACAGGTAAACACTATAAGACAGATGTCGATAGGGAGAAGGGCATGGGTAAATGGAGAAAATGACAAAGACAGTAAGGACAAGGATGGGGTAAAAAAGGGTAAGGCCATCAAGAAATGTTGGGTATTGAGTACCAATGCCCATAGTCTGGGCAACAAGTCTCTGATCTGGTGGCCTCGATGTAAGAGGGATGCCTGGATATTGTAGCAGTCACAGAAACATGGGACCCACAGAACCACGACTGGGATGTTAACATACAAAGGTGCACAACCTAGAGGAGAGATAGGGAGGGGAGAAGAGGGGGAGGAGTAGCTCTCTATGTAAGGGAAGGGAGAAAAGCAATGGAACAAAAGGGTAAACAGGTAGGAGAGGAGGCACTGTGGGTCACCTTAGAGACTGGAAATGGCATCAGAATCTCCACAGGGGTTGTATACAGACCCCTGTCTCAGGGGGAAGGAATGGACAAGGATATGATAGAAGGCACCCTTAGGATGGCAGAGAAAGAGGAGATACTGTTGATGGTGGACCTGAATATGCCAGATGTTAACTGGAGCACCTTTGCTGCAGCTACACCCAAGAACAGGGCCATTCAAGATGCCCTACAAGGGGCATGCCTCAGACAGTTATTTTAGGAACCCACTCATGAGGGAACAATCTTAGACCTCATACTCTCAAATGGGGACAGTGAGAGGATCTCAGATCTAGAAGTGGGTAGCCATTTGGGAACAAGCGACCACCATACAGTGTGGTTCATGATAAACTCAGCTACAGAGTCAAGCCATGCAAAAGTGAGGGTACTGGAGTTCAGGAGGGCTGACTTTGGCAATATGGGAGAGTGCCTTAGAAAAGCACTAGGAAACAGGCTAGAAGGAGGGGTGGAGCAACAATTGGGAAACATCAGAACTGCCATCACAGAGGCCACAAACATTTGTTTGAAGCAAATAAATAAATCAAAATGAAAGAAAAAGACACTATGGTTCTCAAAAGAGGTGGCAGGGAAGGTTAAAGAGAAAAAGGTAGCATTTAGGAAGTATAAGGAAACACAGAAGCAGCATGACAGAGAACTGGGAAGTCAAAATAGCAAAGACCCAAACTGAGGAAAAAATAGCTAGCTCGGTTAAGAAGGGGGATAAAACCTTTTATAGGTACATCAGGGAGAGTAGAAAGACAAAGGTAGTGATAGGGAGGCTGAATAGAATGGATGGTGGGTGGGCAGAGAGGGAAAGTGAAAAAGCAGGGATACTGAATAAATACTTCTGCTCAGTATTCACAAAAGAGGAGGATGGAGATGTACCTAATCCAATTAACAGACACACTCTGGATAGGGGGGTCGATCCCAGTCCTTTCACAGAAGAAAGGGTTCTGAAAGAACTCCTAAAACTGAAGGTGGACAAAGCAATGGGGCCTCATGGGATTCACCCCAGAATTCTAAAAGAATTAAGGTGAGAACTAGTGACACCACTGACTACCCTTTTTAACAAATCATGGGAGGATGGTGTGGTACCTGAGTACTGAAGGAAGGCAAATGTGATTCCCCTTCACAAAAGTGAGAACAAGATAGAGGCAGGAAACTACAGACCTGTCAGTTTGACCTCTGTGGTAGTGAAAGTGATAAAATCACTTCTGAAGGCAAGAATTGTTGAGTACCAAGAGACCAGTGGGGCAAAGGACCAAAGGCAGCATGGGTTCACAGTGAAAGGTCATGTCAGATGAATATAATTGGTTTCTTTGACTGGGTGACCAAAGTAGTACACCAGGGAAGGGCTATAGACATGGCCTACCTTGACTTTAACAAGGCATTTGACTCAGTCCCACACAAGATTAATAAACAATTTTAATTTTATTAATTTTAATGCCATATAGGGATTCTGTAAAAAACTCAAATCAGCAATTGTGAAATCAAAATTCAATTCAGAATTCAGGATAGCACACACAAAAAACAACCAAAAATCACTGTACTCCTATTTAAGCAAGAGCAAAGGTAATATTAGACAAGTTGGACCATTAATAATCAATAACACACCAACAATATCTGATAAAGCTACTACTGATCATTTAAACAAATATTTTTGTTCTGTTTTCTCACACATAGACGCACTTCAGTCTACAACACCTAAACAACTTAATGATCACAATTATTTGATAACTATTAATCAAATTAAACAGGCTTTAAAAACACTAAACAAAAATGGAAGTCCCGGACCAGATATGATTAATCCTAGATTTTTGACAGAAACCATTGATAAAATATCCACACCATTGGCTATTATTTTTAATAAGTCTCACAGGGAATCAACAGTTCCCACTGACTGGTTGACAGCACATGTGACACCAATTTTTAAAAAGGGGAATAGATCAGACTCTGAAAATTACAGACCTATAAGTCTAACTTCTCTGCCATGTAAAATAATGGAAAAAATAATCAAAACCCTAGTGGAAGAAGAAATGTTGTATTTAAACCTTCAAGACACCACATAATATGGTTTTAAACAAGGACACTCAACAACTGCAAATTTATTTGCTTTCTATAATCAAATTCACAATGAATTAGATGTAAGAATCCCCATGGATATTATTCTTTTAGATTTCAGTAAAGCATTTGATCTTGTATCCCATACAAAATTAATTGACAAATTGATATTACTAGGAATTTCAGCATATCTAACTAACTAGGTGAAAAATTGGTTAACAGACAGGACCCAACAAGTCAGAATTAATGGAGTATTGTCTGAAGTGGGCGAAGTGACCAGTGGGGTGCCACAGGGCTCTGTGCTCGGACCTGTCCTGTTCAACATTTTTATTTCTGATATGTAGGTTAGTTCAAACACCCATTTATCAAAATTTGCTGATGACACCAAACTGGGAGGAAGGGTTGATACTCCAGACAATATAAATCAACTGTGTACAGATTTACATAAAATTGAGGAATGGGCAACATTAAATGATATGGAATTTAACAACAATAAATGTACTGTACTTCATCTTGGTAATAATAATCAACATCAAATTTACAAACTAAATAATATACTACTAAAAACAACAAGATGTGAAAGATACCTTGGAATCAATATTAATAATAAATTATCTTCAAGTGACCACTGTAACAAATTAGCTAAAAACTCAAATGGATTACTTAGAAGAATAAATCATACATTTGTATCAAAACTCAAAAACTGTATTATTCCTCTATGTAGGACATACATTAGACCACGTTTTGACTATGGGTCACCATTCTGGAGCCCACATCTCAAAAAGGACATAGCTACTATTAAGAGCATACAAAGGACAGCAACAAGGATGATACCTCATTTGGCACACTTACCATATGTTGACAGGCTAAAAAAACCTAAAACTTCACTCATTAGAAACTAGGCGATTAAGGAGAGATCTCCCATTTCTTCACAAAATTTTGAAACAACCAAACATGATGCAACAATGTGGATTAAACTATACAACAAGGAAATTAGTTCCCAGATTACACAACAAACAACTAACTGTCCAAAAAGCAAACACTGACAAAAGACTATACTTTTTTACAACTAGGGCCCCCTGAATATGGAATAAACTACCCAATGATCTTATTAATACTATAAATTTTGAGACATTTAAGACCAAACTTGATTCATGGTTGAAAACCACTGGCAAACAATGATCCACAACATTGTGGGAGATACTCTCGATGGGCACCATGCCTTCTTGTATCTCACCCAACCAAGTAATACCAAGGAAAAGTAATTAACCAGCCTGGGAGAGGGTCACAGGGTGGTAGCCCAGGTAAAACATTGGCTGGACAACAGGAAACAAAAGGTAATTGTAAATGGAGTCCACTCTGAAGAAAGGGTGGTTACTAGTGGGGTACCGCAGAGTTCAGTATTGGGTCCAGTCCTTTTTAATGTATCTGTAAGTGACATTGCAGAGGGACTGGAAGGAAAAGTATTCTTCTTTGCAGATGACACAAAGATCTGCAACAGGGTTGATACACAAGGAGGTGTGGAAAGGATGAGAAAGGACTTGACAAGGTTGGAGGAATGGTCAGAAGTATGGCAGCTTGGATTCAATGCAAAGAAGTACAAAATAATGTACCTGGGAAACAAAAATCCAGAGGAAGATTACGCAATGGGGGGAGGTAGTAACAACAACAAAACTGGAAAGGGACCCGAGTGTAATCACATCAGATGACCTTAAGGTTGGCAAGCAATGTGAGAAGGCAGTTGGGAGGGCTGGGGGGATACTGGGATGTATAGGGAGAGGCAACACCAGCAGAAAACAGGAAGTTGCTATCCCTCTGTACAGACAGTTGGTGAGACCCAATCTGGTCTACTGTGTCCAGTTCTGGAGACCCCATCTCTGCAAAGACATAGGCAGGATGGAGGCAATCCAGAGGAGGACAACTAAAATGGTGCAGGGTCTGCAAGAGAAGCCATACGAGGAAAGACTAAAGGAGCTTAATATGTATCCTTGAGGAAGGGGGGGCATAATAGAAACTTTTAAGTACCTCAGTGTAATCAATTAAGTCCAAGAGGGTAGCATCTTTCAGAAAAAGTGATGTGCAAGAACAAGGGGACATAATTTGAAGATAGAGGGGGAATGGCTCAGGGGCAATGTGAGGAATTATTTTTTCACAGAGAGGGTGGTGGACACATGGAACAGCCTTCCTGAGGAGGTTGTGGAGTCTAAAACTGTAGGAGAATTCAAAAATGCATGGTACAGACATAAGGCAATTCTTGTGGGGGAGTAGGAAGAAATAGGCTGTTGGGTAACTAGGATCTGCAGCTTATCCAGTAAGTAGGGAAATGGGCAGACCAGGCGGGCCAAGAGGTCCTTATCTGCCGTCAAAGTCTATGTGTCCATATTTCAGTCTAGAAGCTTATTCAATACTACATGTTTTCCTTTGGGCTTACGATTATCAACAACCAGGTAAATTCCCATATAGTAGCTTGAGACTTAGTGCTTTCAGTAACTTGGAATATATAGACCAAGAGCTAAACAATGGGGAATTTCCTCCACCTTACTTAATCTACTTATAAGATGAGTCAAAGCTTTCAAGCTATAATATCACTTCTTTAGAATTCGCATTTAAGGAAAGAATGACCAATACTGTATTCTTAGCTGAAATGAATAAACTAAATCTTTACTGAAGTTAATAAAGAAATTGTCATATCCCCTTTGAAAACATAAATTTAAACAAAAAGGAAGTGCATGGTTGCTAGAACTGTATTTACAGAAATTACTTGCATCATTATTTGTGAAATATCTGACATGACTTCCTTTATCTGAATTGTCGAGTACCACAATATTTTTGCTTGCCTGTCATGGAGCCTAAGTCAGTGAGGTGCTGAGACACCAGAGCTCTTTCTGTGATGAGACAACTGCAGATGCGAAAGTGTTGAAACAGACAGACCTTGAAAAGACACTAAACAGAGCAGAACAAGGTAGAGTAGCTGGATTAAGCATAAAGAATGGAGAGTAACCACAGTCTCCACAGCAGGCAACAGCTTATCTTGACAAAAGAAACTGCAGATATCAGTGAACACAAACTGTCAGCATTACTGCAAAGTTTTGCTGGAAACAAGCATAAGAAAATGTTTAAGCTGGATACCAGCCATAATGGACATTAAAAAGCTGCTGACTCAACGAAAATTTTGAAAAACATAATAATTAGGTATAACGCAGTTTGCAATCTACTGTACATATATTCTGTAGATTTCTTCTCTCCTTTGTTTATTGCTGAGGAAATATGCATGAATACATGATCTATCTCCATTAGATTTCATCTGCCTCTATAGTTTGCCCCCTACTTCAAGTCATAATCCTTTGTTGTGACGTCACAGTCTTTTGCCATGGGAGTAACTGTGATGTCACAAGTAATCTATTATGACCTCAGGTAGGGAGAACGTAGCAGGACTAGATGAATGCTTTAGGAAGAAAGCTCCTGTTTTCATGCAGATGCCCTCAGTAATAAAATAATGGGGAGTCAAAATACAGAAGTAATGTAAAACACAAGCTGAACTGTATCTAAATATTATTTAGGAAGTCTTGTATCACGTTTTCGTGCCCTGGGCCCCTCTCCCTACTATATAGAGCCATGTTTACACAGCTGACCTTGCTCCTTCTTGGGATCATTGCAGAGCTGCCTTGACTCAAAAGACACTTGACTAATGTGTCTACACAGCCCTCCTCAATGTCAACGTAAGATGCACTGGAGAGGGGCTGGGAGTTGAGGCCGTCAGCTGATGGAAGCACCTGCAGGTGGGAGCGAGCGGTGCAGCCTGTCCACACAGTTGCTTAAACTGCTCACTCCCAAGCGCATCTCCAGACTTTCTTGGATTGCCGAGCAGAGCAAGGAGCAGCTTACCATGATTCAATAAGTGTCCACATGGCAGCATTCGCACCACATCAACCCAAGCGCTCAGGTTGCTGTGGTGGAAATTCCACTGTGCAAACATGGCTTAAGTGTTTGTATAACTTCACAAATTCATTAGCAATTTGAGATGGTTGGGTAACCATAGTATGTGGGTTTTCTGATGGGCATATGGTGGGGACATATCTATCAGCCTCTTGTTTTTTCAGTTGGAGGAGTAGTAATCTACGTGCATGATCTCAACCCTCATAGAATGTCTGTCTAATATATTGTAGGGAATTTTCTGTCTTTCTTAGCATCAATTCATTGTATTTTTCCCTGACCTTTTTGAGATTCACTATTTCTTTTGGGCCCCTGAAATGCTTATGTTGGTCTTCCAGTGTCACAATCTGATTCAAGATACCTGTTACCACTATTTGATGTTGTTTATGTTTATGTGTAGTATATGACAGGGCATGTCCCCTTACCACTGCTTTTAAACCATCCTATATAAATTTTAATTGTGAGTCCCCCTCTGAGTTTTCATTTATGTAATGCTTCTTGTCATTTAACTGGCTTGGGTCAAACCTCCAGGTACCCCCCCTCCTTTAAGGGCCCCAGCTGACCTTTGCTGATATCATGGCATGATCTGAAAATGTAATTGGGTGAATGCATAAATCCTGGAATGTATAGGCCAGATTTTTTTGTGTGTAAAATCTTTCTAGCCTTGAGTATGAGTCAGTGCCACCAGAATAAAAAGTGTAATCTGCTGTTTTGGGATTAAACTCTTTCCTTGGGTCCACCAAGCCAGACTCCAAGGACAGACTTTTAAGCAGTTGTGAGCAGGTATTTTGGCTTCTAGGTCCCTGACGGATTTTTATCCAGGGCTGGATTTTCTACACAGTTCCAGTCACCTACATGTATCAGCTGCCCCTCTGGGAGGCCAGAAATCAGGTGGAACAAATACCTGAAAAATTCTCCTGTAAGGGGAGTCACAGCATAAACTGAAATAATATGAGCAGGTTTCCCACTATATATACCTGAAATTAAGACAAGACTCCCTGTCCCTACTGTTGCTACTTTATTGACCTGCAGGAGGAGACCCCTCCAGATCAAAATGTCAACACCTGCTTTTTTTACCCTCGGATGTGAATCTGAGTGCACTGCATCCACTCAAGTTCTCCTCAGTTTGAGATGTTCTTTAGCTGATAATTTCATTTCCTGTAAACAGGCTATGTCACAACTTTCCCTATGAAGTTCCTGCCCACTTCACCACGTTATTAATTCCTTTTACATTGGTAGAACACATCTTTAAAGAAGCCATCATCTGACCAGTAATAAGTTAGTTCCCGCTTTACTATACCCCTACTTGGACCCCCCATGCTATTTAATCTGACTCTGGAGAAGGTACCAAGTAAATAAAAAACAGAATGAATGAAACACAGTATCAATTTATAACAAAATCCCATCTTACATTGAAAGTTTATCCTTAAAGAACAAATAAACATATCCTAGCTAGTGAGCTGAGAATATAAATTCTAACAGAGTCAGTACTTCCACCAACAAAGTGGTTCACTGATTAATAATTACAGGTTGCAAAGCAAGTGTACATCCTTGGGGCAACCACTGCATTGAGGGAGCTATCTGTCTGTCTCAGTGATAAAAGGTTGGCCAGTCCAGCCTCTGCTAGGCAAGACTAACCTGTCCCTCAAACTCAGAAAAGAAAGGTTTCAAACTTCCGGGTGTCTGACCGCTCAACCTGGGAGACCCCGAGCACAGATTCAAAAAGATTAGAACAGAGCTGAGGACTGGTAAAAAAATTAAAGAAAAACCCTTTCGTGTTATTAGCCACCAACAACTAATATTATATCTTGGTCTGCCCCAAAAAGAAAAAAAAATGTAATTAATCTTAATTACCACCAAACTCACACTCAGTACTCATATTCCCTACCCTAAAAGCCAGCATTTTTCTTGGTAAGCATTTTTTAGTCATTACACATCTGTTTTAAGCCATTTCCCTCTTCTCTCTTATTCATTTTTCTTATGAATCCCCCCCCCCATATGTCCCATTCATAGCATTATTAATAAAGTCATTTTGTTTAAGAAATGAGGGTGTTTATTTGGGTCCACCAACAGTAACCACCTGCTTTCTGATCAAATTGAGTAACAGTCATGGGAAGGCCACTTTGCCAGTTCTCGATGATTCATTCTTGGGGATTTAAATATCAGTTGCACTAGACAGTGGTTCCTCCCTGAAGGAAACCCAGCCTGGAAATTCACACCATGAAACAAGGGTTTCCAGTAGCGACAAGTGTATCAGGATTATAAAGATTCTGCACATCTTGTGTCAGCCATGGGATACAAAATTATATTAAATGACAACTGAGATATGTGATAACTACAAGAACTCAAGTAACCAAATCTCCTCTCAGTTCTCTGTCTTAGTCGAATGACGCTTCTATATTCCTCGACCCAACCAATGCTAGAGGTAAAATTAGCTCTTTCTCCTGTATACAGTATCATCAAGTGTGCTTTTTAGGCAAGATCCAATTCACCATGTCTGAATGTAGAGGGATCAGCATGTTTTCCCTTCTCCTACTGGCTCTCCTGTTCCCAGGTGCCACTGCCCAAAGTAATTCTTCCATCTCTTCCTCAGCTTTATCTTCCTTGAGATTTGGAAGAGGGATTTTCTGAGCCTCCATGAATGATGTTGCACTTAGCAGGGAGTCAAAAATGTTTGTGCCATTCTTATCCTGCACTGACAGCTTTTCCAGGTATCTTAACAGGGCTTTCATGCCCCACTCTCTCAGATATTTTACCACCACTAAAACATTTTTTCTTTTTGCTAACATCATAGGCAGGTAGTCCTGGTCTACATATACATTTCTTCCATTATGATTCAAATCTTTCTTTTCCCAAGCCATTCTGAGAAGCTTCTACTCGGTGGGATATCAAAGACGTTTTATTATAATTGATCTTAGTGGTGCTTCTGGTTTTGGTTAAGGGGCAATTGACCAGTGAGCACATTCTATGTCCAGTGGAAAACTTTCATCCAACTTTAATTCTGTTCTTAACCAACAGTCCATAAATTGCTCGACATTATCTTTTTTTACTCCCTCCAGTACACCGAATACCCTGATATTGTTTCTTTTTGCTCTGGCTTCTGCATCTTCTGCCTTCAAGCTTAAGTCTCTTTCTCTTTTATGTAGGTAGGACAAAGAGTGGCCAAATGCCATATGCTCATTTTGCACTGTATCTAAGTGCATCTCAACTGTTGTTGTACATGCCTCCTTCTTTAAATCTTTTTGTATGCCCATTATTTTTGCATCAATTTTATGCAGCATTTGAATAATTTTGTGGCTGTCGGCTTTTGTCATCAAAGGCCCTGTATTGGAACCTGACTCATCATCATCTTCTCCTGATCCTGTTAACATCGAGGACCATAAAAGTGTAAGATTTAGGCCTCTCATATGCAATGCTCCCTGTTCTGCTCGGCAGCTGCTAAATTTCTTTTTTTTTTTGTGGACCTTATTGTGGAAGAGCTTGTAGACCCTATACTTCACAGTAGATACAAATTTTTAGCTTTGATGGTGAGCGATTATACTTTTCTTTGTGCCCAGTGATTAGAGTTCCATGCTAAGCAGCCTTTCAGCTTGGTGACATCACTGGATGTCCTGTGTCTAAATGTTATGTTTTGTCAAAGTTCTCATGAAGGAGTCAGTGGCTCTTTAAGAAAGTTCTTTTAATTTTGAACTTTTTTCATCATTTCATGTGATTTGCTACATCATTTTACTTGTGTGTGATTGCTGATAAAATATTTCAAGTAATACTGTTGGGATTACTGTTGGGTAATACTGTTGGGATTAACATATTTTAAATAATACTGCTGTGATTACTGTTGGGTGATACTGTTGCTTAGGTAGATTGCTAAAAATGGTGAGAAAAATAAAAGTTAGTCTCCCTTAAAAAATACCTAGACTGAAAACGGTATGCAGAAAAATGAGTGAAAAGTGGTAAATGAGGAAATAAACATTTCTAGTTATACTATAATGCCAAGAAATCATATTGACCTGGTAAGCAAAAATACTAGTACTACCCCTGAATGGTCTTGTACAAGTTAAGTCCTAATGTTTCACAATATGTAACTAATCCCGGGTCTCCCCTGATAAAGGGACCTTCAGGCTCAGTGAGCCTACCTGGTTGCGAAAATTTAATAAATAAATGATAAATAAATAGTATAAGGATAAAAGGAGCTTCAACTCCAAAATGCTTCATTTCACCAGTTCATGCAGGCCAACCTCTTCCCCCTACCTTTGATCATCCTTTATTGTTAGGAATAAGAGATTTAGAAAATTGGCAATTACACTTAAAGGAAAAAGAGAGAAGGTGGCTCTAAGGAAGAAAACTGAATTACAAAATGTTCAGCAGGAGGAACAGCAGATAAATCAGGACAGTCAATTTGTTCAGGTTATAGATAAAGCAACATGTACCCTGTACCCAATTGTATTTGTCTGACCACAATGTGACGTGGCACCTCTGGTGAATGCCTATTGATTTTTGGCAAATCTTTGCTATGTAACCGAAACGCAATGTATGTCTTTATGTGACGAAGTACCTTTGTAAATGAGCCTCTGGCTCAAAGGTTGTAAACTGATTCTTAAATAAATAAATAAAATAAATAAATAAAAATAACATACATTGATACCGACAGGCAAACATTAACCAGTATAGACCTAGCTCACAGACTAAAAGTGAACAATAATAGAGGCAGGAAGGGGAAAATAGGAGACAATTCCTGCAAAATGTCAATCATTTCCTGACACCTTATACAGCAAAGATGAGTTTAGAATCACCATCATTATGAACGCCAAATACAGGTCACCTCTGGCCTCAACTAGAACATGAGGCATGGGAAAAGGAGGAAGAGTTTGCCTCAAAAGTAAATGGTAAAAATCTTCATAACTGAGATGTAGAGCTCAAGTTAATGCATGCTAGTCTACATGACATTATGACTTTAAAAAAGAGAAAAAAACAGCAATTACCTGGTGCAGATGATCTTATTGCTGACTTTACTAGTGGAAGCAGACATGGGAAAAGAGGAAATGCAGGGCAGAATGGAACCAAGCACCCAGAAAAAACAGCAATATAACAAAAATATCATTAAAAACATAATGGACACAATAACAGATAAGGAGGAGACAGCAACTGCTTCTCTAGTGAATCAGCTAAGAAATAATGAAAATGAGGACGTGGACAATGAAACAAACATGGAAATAAAATGTTGGTGTAACTGCAATTGCAAAATAGAGCGTGTAAATGAGTATGAATTAATGGAACAGGAATCCACAGATGGTACAGAAGAGCTGGAATGACTAAAGGGAACAGATTATGATGTAATCAAAAAATAAGATGAAACATTGCAGGCCTAGAATCAAACTGTGATAATTTGGAATAGAAAAAGGAGGTTGGTGCTTACAGTATAATTTTACAGTAATTACAGAGACATGATTAAGGGAACAATGTTCCATTTAAAACATTGCATATGTAATTAAGATATGGGCACAAAGTCTAATAATTCAGACAGGCTGGTGGAGGTAAATTATTTTGGTATCATCCTCTTGTTTTAAAGATGACTGTTTAATCAATTTAGGATGTCTGTTCTTTTGGTGTATTGCAATGTCTAGTGGGAATAATATTGACTTTGTGGTCATTAATGCTTATGTTCCCCCCACAACTGTCTGGTCTATAAATATAGATGCAATAAATCTGGTGTATGCAGTGTTACAGAAAGTATCCCAAATGTTCCATTGAAAGATCATAATTTTGGCTGCTGATTTTAATGCAAACATTGGCAACCTTCAAGACTTATGCCCCCCTTAAAGGAGTATAGATGATGCTCTAAACATTCCCTTGAGGCAAGCATTAAAAATAAGAACACATGGTAGAACAGCAAATGGAAGAACAAATGATGACAGAGATAGTAAAATAACCTTTCCCACATCTATTGGAGGTAGTCAATTAGACTTGTTTTTAATAGATGTTTTTAATTTTTCAAAAATAATGTTATTGCAAAGGAGATTTGGGAAAGTGATCATTTTCCTTTGATTGTCACTATAGAGTGTGCTGCAGTCCTTAAAAAGAAATCAAAGGGTTGAATCCAAAGCTACGGCAAATGCATATATGATGATTAATAAAAGGATTAAATTGTCTCCCTTTTGTAAGTAATGGATACAAGACATAATGGAGGATATGTCAAATTATTTGCACTGCTTTTAAAAAATTCAGATAAATAGTGAAGTCAACAAGGAAGTCAGAGACCACCTGGCAATTATACGAAGGCACATGCAACTTATAGAGAAAATTATTCAAGCCCTAACAGGCAGAGATAGGGTAAAGCCAACTGGGGTTCCAAATAGCACACATATGTGGTTTGATAAAGAGTGTAAGGAAATGAAATCCGTTTATGAACTGAAGAAAATGTCCCCAAACAACTATGGAATGTACTGTATGCATAGAATTGCTTTTATCACCACAAGGAAGGAATGCAAGCTGTTGGTAAAGGAGGAAACAAAAAGCATGGGACAGTATTGTGGCTCAGCTTTAACAAGCAATTAATGAAAAATATTGCTTAACATTTTGGGTTTTGGTTGCAGTAAGAACAGAAAAAAAGGAAAGAAACAGTATCATTTTAAGCACTGCTACATGGGAAAACATTTTTGTTGAGAAATATCAAGCAGAAAGAGGAAGGCACAATAACAGCCTGTGGACCATACATTGTAGTGGACCATATAGAGAATACAGCAGAGGAAGAAAGTATATGGATTCGATTAATGGATTTTGTTATGGCAATTAATTCAGAGAAAAGGAATAAAGCATTGGGCTGTGATGAAAGTACAACCGAGACTTTTTCAGGGTGATCTCAAATGTTGATTAAAACTGTTAAGCCCACATTTTGATCATATAGCTGCAGAGCTGAAAATTCTTGATGAGTAGGAAACAGGGATTATAGTCCCATTATATGAAAAAGGTGACATAACTGACCCAAAAAACGACACTCCTATTTCCCTGTTATGCATAGGTCTTAAAATCTTTACTAAAGTGTGGAAGACTAAACTCCTATTAGAGTTTCAAGCAGACTCTCTACATGGGAAAGGCACCATGGATAATGTCAGTGTTTATATTAAATTACACCTTAGAAAAATACAAACAAATAGGAAACAGAGTTTATATATGGCCTACTTAGACATTCATAGAGCATTTAATAATGAATGCATAGAAGTTTTATGGACTATTTAGGAAACAATAGGGAATACATAAACAACTGTTGGACATCCTGAAACTATTACAGTTGTGTCCAACTGTATGTTGTTTACTGCCACATTATCATGCAGTGGCACATCAGTTCAGTGCTGTGTTGCTGCCTGGTTTATGTGCATCACCTCTGCGGCACCTTCCACACTGATAACCCGTGGTGTGAATGAGGTGGTGGGTGAACTAGGTGACAGGATGTTGCTATACGTATGCGGGTGGGGGGGTGAGCATGGCGAGCATGGGCTGGAAGGGGGTGGAGAGGCTGTAGGGGGTGGTGCTGTAGTTGCCAATTGAGCTGCATTGTGGTGTTGGGGATTGGGCTATGGCTGGGGTGGCTGAGGTACTGTGTTTGGGTCTGTGCACTGCTGCAATTTTTATTGTGCCCGGCCTGAACCTTTTTATTTTTACTACTTTCACCCCCCCGACATGCACCCCCTGGAGTTGAGAATCCTTAAGTAGGGGGGCATGGGGGGTGAAGCCATTTTGCTGGTGCACCAGGGTTGTTGGAGTGCCGAAAATGTGTTTGGCACTCTGAGCGACAACGGTGTTCACCTTTAGGCATTCGCCATTATCACCCTTCCACACTCTACCTTATCCTGCACCTCCATCGTTAAGTTCCAGTCCTCCCTATTACACCACCTCAATACCTCATCACTTTGCTCCTACTTCTGTTGATCCTGGGTCCAGGTTTCATAATGCTATGCATACATTTTCCCACTCATTGATCCTCATATGTGTAAGAATACCCCACTCCATGACCCCTTCTGTTTGTGTAAATATTTGATATGTGTATCTGTAAATGGTGCATTTTGTAAATCTACAAACAATGTAAATACAACCACTGTAACTGACACATTCTTGTAATCTTTAAATGTTTAATTTGTGAATGTTTCTGTAAAAGATGAATTTTGTACATCAGTGAATGACGCAAATGTATCCACTGCTACTGCCATGTCATTGTCCATGGTCTGCACTTTCCAGGTCACTCCTGAAAAAGAGACTGTAATGTCTCTGCGGGCTGACCCGGTTACCAAAATTCAAATAAATAATTTATTTTCATGGTGGTTTATTTAAGTGCAATTCCTGATCAATATCACGGTGTATAGTTTTTGATGGTCCCATATGCACATGTGCTGACTCTTCAATGATCCAAAAGCTTTCCTCTACAGTACTTTATAATATAACTTTATGTATACTGTCGGGCTCTGAAAAAAACCTTTTCTGAATATTTAACTAAATATTATATTCTGAGGTTTCAAATGTTCAGGCATTTGGTATTAGGCTGGTTGATCCTTAACAATAAAAAAGGCTCTCCCCCTTCCTAGGAATCCAGAACTAGTTTCTTGGCGACCCCATGACCCTTTAACAATAATTTCTCCCTGCCTTAACTCTGTGTCTGCTTATTATTAAAGAAAAAACAGAATTATTTGCCAGCTTTGCCAGGATGTGACATCAACCTTTCTCTTCAGACAAGTCCCACACTTCCCAAAGTAGTATATTACTTCCAAAATGCCCCCTGACCTGACTGATGAATTAGGGGCTTGTAGCTGTACCTTCAGTTCCTGGCTAACTCAGTCAGATACCCTCAGTAGCGTGGGCCCCTGTTGCCCACCCCGTGCTACAGCCAGTGTCATAAAGGAGTGAGCATGGTGGAGCATGATCTAGAGGAAGGGGGCAGGTCAGAAGTATCAAAGTGATGCTAGGCAGCCTCAGTCAATCAGACTGCCTAGCATCACTTTGATCCTACTGACCTGCCTCCTTCCTCACAATCATGCACCTCCACGCTTGCTCCCTTATGACACTGGCTGACTGCGGTATGGAGTGGGCAGCTGGAGTCCACACTTCTGAGGGGTGTCCAACTGAGCTAGCTAGGAATTGAAGTTATAACTATGAACCTCCCCCCATTTCATCAGTCAGGTCAAGAGGTGGTGCATTTAGGAAATAATATACTGCTTTGGGGAGTGTAGGCATTGTCTGAGGAGAAAGATCAGTGATGGCTTCTGATGGAGCAGGCAATAATTTAAATTGTTTTTTCAATAATAAGCAGACACAGAGTTAAGGCAGAGGGAATTTACTGTTAAAGGGATTATTAGGAGTGGCATGGAGACTAGCCCTGAACACCTAGGAAGGAGGACAATCATGGAAACTGCTTTTTTTAAACACCCTAGCCAAATACGAATACCACTCGAATAGTGGTCTATTTGTTATTCATGTCCATGTGTTTTCAGGTAAGCCATTATTCATGGTATTTCGAAAATAATATTCTGCCCCTGTACAGACCTAGTATATTGTACTTTGCTATATTCTGAAATTGTGGAGGCTGTCAAGCAGACTGGTCAAGAGATCAAAAATGATGAAGAGTGAGAGGAGAGGAGGTTGAGCCCATCCCAGGAACAAAAGAAGCTATCCAAGGGATGAAAGTTGGCTTAGCATGGTTACAGGCACAAGAGGTGGATTCAATCAAAACCTTGCAGCTGCGGCAAATGATTTCTTTTGTGAAGGATGTTGCTACGAAAGCCGCCGAGAAGCACCAGACTAAGCGGCAGGAGGCAATATAGCGCAGTGGTCTAAAGCTCTGAGCTGAAAATCTGGTGACATCTAGCAGACCAGACCTGGGTTTGAATCTCACAGCTTCCACTTGTGTACTTTGTGACCCTGAGCAAGTCACTTAACCTCCTTGTGCTCCCAGGTTGCTCCTGTAAAAAAGCTTTCAGCTTAGTGTGCTATACCTGGTTAAACAACTAAATAAAAAAAAAAAGATGACAGATTTTTTCTACTGAAATGAAGGGACCAATATGCAGTTATTTTGAAGTTGTGTGAAAATAGAATTATGACTTTTTAACAGTACTTAAAAGCACAAGCACAGAAATAAAGCACAATGTGTCCCCTCCCCCCCACAGCCCAAACAAACAGCCCAATGCTTAAGTACTATTGCGTGTTCAGCACACCATTGTCACAAAGGCAACAAACAATTGAAAAGTTTTGTCCTTTACCTTAATAAACAATGTGGTATAACGAACATTCATTATGGACCCCATGTCATTCGTTTTAGCGGGGGGTTACTGTATTAAGCAAGCCAAAATGCTAGTGGAAGGGCCCATTTAATTGTCCAAAGTAAAAGTGGTTCTAGGGGGTGGGTGAAGGATGTTTGTGAACTAAAAGATGTCTCTGCAAATTGCCAAGCTGCACTCTGCTTCACCAGCACCATATATAGTGTATTTACCCTTCGAAAACAACTTCACTTTTTAGAAACTTGTGTATTTAGTGTACTTCTGGGAACACTTTGGGGAATGCATATACTGAATTGCATGACTGTTCAACAAGAAATTCAAAAGTTATAGCATCTTCTGTGTGTTGCTAGTGAAGCAAGCTGCCTGGAGACAGTTTATATTATCTTTCCTTCATGGACAACACATAGAAATCACCCTGGAAAACTTCTTTAGCTTTCTTTTTAGAAATGTGGGCATTTGGAGGGCTTCAGGGGACATCTTGGGGAATATGGACACTGAATACCAAGTGTATACCACAATAAATTGCCTAAAAAATAAAATTGCCTGTTTTTGCATGGTGTAAGTGAAGTGAAAGCAGCCCTGCCATCAGGCATTCAAGGTGGAAATCAAACTGTTGAGCTGCCCTCTGCTTCCCAGATACCACACAGCAATTACCCTAGAAAACCACTCTACCTTTGTTTACAAACTGTGGCTTAGAAAGCACTGTAGGGGACACCTTGGAGAACAGGCACACAAAATGTCAAATTTATACCACAAGAAATTCAAACGTTATGCCTGTTTTTATAGTGTTAGTTGGTAGGATAGGTTAGGAGCTGGCTGCAGGATAGGCAACAGAGGATAAGTGTTGAGGGGGAGCTCTTGTCTTCCTAAGCTGTCACTAGTAGGGTCCCATAAGGCTCAGTACTCACGTCAGTATTATTCAGTGTCTTCATTGGAGATATAGCAGACAGAATCAAGAGTAAAACTAGCCTGTTCGCTGACAACAGTAAAATTGGTGGAGTGGTAGACAGTGAGGAGGGGATGCAGGTTCTGCAAGATGATCTGGCAAAGCTTGAGCGCTGGTCTGACAGTTGGCAGATGAGATTTAATGCTAAGAAGTGCAAGGTCATGCACTTGGGAGTCAGAAACCCTAGGTATGGCTACTGGCTGGGGGGTTGGGGTACAGTTACCCATGTCAGTGGAGGAGAAAGATTTAGGGATACTAATCATGGGAGACACAAATCATTCTGCACAGTGCAGGAATGCAGCAACTAAAGCTAATAAAATGCTAGGGTGCATTGCCAGATGGATCGCTTCCCGAAGGAAGGAAGTAATTCTGCCATTGTACAGGTCGCTGATGAGATTGCACTTAAGAGTACAGTGTGCAGTTCTGGCACCCATACTTCAGGAAAGCAATCAATCTACTTGTGGGGCAACAAAAATGATCCTAGGCCTGGGGGACAGGCCATATGAGGAAAGACTGAGGGAGCTCAACATGTATTCTCTGGAGGAGAGTAGGGAGGAGGTGATATGATTGAGACCTATAAATATTGAAAGGAAATAAATTGGGTAAGTTCTGAGGACATGTTCAGACTTGGGGGAAGGAATACGAGAGGGCATAGTCTGAAATTCGAGGGGGGTAGATTCAACAGGGAAATGAGGCACTAGTTCACAGAAAGGGCGGTGGCAAAGTGGAACCAACTGCTAGAGGAAGTGATTTCACTATCAACTGTGGGCAGTTTTAAGAGGGGGTGGAACAGGGTCAAGGTTAAGGTCACTCATAACTGAAGGGAAACAGGGGAAGGGTGGAAGCACTCTGGGGGGATAACACAGGTGTTTTGGGGGGCAGATGCTGTAGATTAGACTGGGAGCTGCACACTCGAGCAGACTCAATAGACCACTTTGGCCTGTATCTGCAGGCATTTTCGCATGTTCCTATATTCATAAAGTGAAAGCAGGCCCTGCCATCATACATTCAAGGTGAAAATGAAAGTGTCACGCTGCCCTCTACCTCCCATGCACCCCACACAGAATTTACCCTCGGGAAGTATTTTACCATTTTTTTTAGAAACCTGGAAATCTGGGGGCTTATGGGACACGTTGGGGAATATGTATACTGAATTACATGTTTTCACAACAAGAAATTCAAAAGTTATTACATCTTCTGTTTGTTACTAGTGAAGCAACTGATTTGGCCACCTGAAGACAGTTTCCGTTTGTTTTGTTTTCTTCCTTCGCTGACACCACACAGAAACTACCCCCAGAAATCACTTTACACAGCCACAGCTGAGCATCTTGTTCCACAGGGACTGGGGCTGTACATCTATAGAGACTTGCACCCCCAGCTGCTGCCTCTTCATGGACATCTTGCCTCAGTTGAATTGACTGGGAGTAGCCATAAAAATAGCTCTTGGCTCCCCCTTTCAGCTGCAGACAGATTTGGTCTATCTTAGGCCCTGTACGTAGTGGGGAACTTAAAATGGTTTAAGTGCTTTAAAACATTTTAAATCCCCTAGCACCGTTTGCATCCAGACTACAAGCCCCTTAAAGCATTTTAACAAAAACGTTTTTAAACCCTGCTAGATACCTAGTCTTAAAACCATTTTTAAAAACGTTTCAGAGCTAGCATGATTTTACTCACAGGTCTGGACAGGAGTAAAAACATTTTAAGCTGTAATGGTTTAACTAAAACAGTTCTAGCTGCAGTGTGTACAAGCAAGCACAGTTCTGTGTGTAGGACTCAACACAAAATAGTTACTAGGAGAACAGGTTTAACACTAGCAGTGTGGACACACTAAACCATTATCAACAAGCATTTGTCAATGCCGAATGTTGCTTGCTTGTGTATGCTGTTGAGGTATTTGGAAGTGACAGTTTCATGCCTTCCTCCCAAGACATCCACTGTGTCTTTCTGTTCAGTATTCACAGAAGAGTGGGAGGGGCAAGGGCCACAGCAGTACAGCAGTTGCCAAGGGGGTGAAGAGGTGGACAATATAGAGGGTAATGTATGGTCCTCTATTGTTAACCAGTCAGTTAACAGTTGAGAGGTTGCCAGGGTGACCATGTAAACCTTGAGAGCGAAGCTTGAGAGGTTTACGTCGACCTGGCAACCTCAAGACTGTTAAAATTGACCGGTTGCCGATAGAGGGACCATACATTATTTTTTATAGTGTATGGTCTCACTATCAAAAATTAAGCGGCTTACGTTTTTTAAAAAGTCTCCGCTGCAGCCCTTCAGTCCTTCCCGGTCAGTTTCCCTTCAGTTGGTTTCCCGTCAAAAAAAAAAGCACGCACATGCGCAGACCACTCGCTGTTGTTAACCTATCGATGTGACGTAGGATCGATAGGTTAACAACATATCTACGTCACATCGATAGGTTAACAACCTTAGGAAACAATGATTTCCTAAGGTTAACAGCGTTCTAACATACATTATAGTCCATTCAAAGGCAAAAGAGTCCTGCAGGAGCTCACTAAATTGAAGGTAGACAAAGCGATGGAACCAGATGACATACGCCCAAGGATATTAACAGAACTGCGAAGGGAGATAGCAGTACCTCTGGCAGTCATGTTCACTGAGTTATTCAACATGAGTGAATTGGAGGAGGGCACATGTGGTCCCTCTACACAAGTCCGGCAGCAGGGAGGAGGCAGGGAACAATAGGCCATTCAGCCTCACCTCAGTAGTGGGGAAGATCATGGAGACATTTCTTAAAGAAAGGATAGTGGGGCACCTAGATGCCATCGGAACCCAGGACCATAGACAACATGGATTCACAGTGGGGACATCAGGTCAGATAAATCTGGTTGATTTATTTGACTGGGTGACAAAGGAAGTGAATCAAGGTGGGGCAGTGGACAACACTTACCTTGATTTCAGCAAAGCCTTTGACACCATCCCATATAGGAGGCTGACAAACTAGCTGAGTAGGCTGGACATGGGGGAAAGGGTGGTAAACTGGGTTAGAAACTGGCTAACAGACAGGAGGCAGAGAGTGGTGGTAAATGGCATGCAGTCTAGGGAGAGGGAACAACCAGTGGGGTGCTGCAGGGATCGTTCCAAGGGCCAGTTCTGTTCAATGTCTTCATTAGTAATATTGCAGAACATCTGAAGGGAAATTTTTCACCAAATTTTCAACATAGCCATTTTAAGACCTCTGCTCATGAACAGTGTCACTGTGATTTTCTTAATTTGTCCCGTACATTGATTTTGCACACCGACTGCGCCATTGTGCGCTACATGGCGAAACCGTTTTGGGTGAGATGAAAAATGACAGCTGTACTACTCATAAGAAGGTGTGGTAAAATGGCACTGTTGAAAATCTGGAGTAAAATATTGAAAATTCACGAACTTCTAGCGTCGTGTTAGGAACTGTGCTGCATGCAGCTGTAAAACAATCATTTTAGAATTTTTCACCAAATTTTCAACATATTAAGACCTTTGCTCATGAACAGTGTCACTGTGATTTTCTTAATTTATCCTCTACATTGATTTCGCACACTGACTGCGCCATTGTGCGCTACATGGGCGGAAACATGTTTTGGGTGAGATGTGAAAAATTACAGCTGTACTGTTTATAAGAAGGTGTGATAAAATGGCAATGTTGGAAATCTGGAGTGAAAATATTGAAAATTCGCGAACTTACGAGCGTGCACAGGAACTGTACAACGCATGCTCGTAAAGCAGTCATTTTTTGGAATTTTTTCACCAAATTTTCAACATAGCCATTTTAACACCTGAGCTCATGAACAGTGTCACTGTGATTTTCTTAATTTGTCCCGTACATTGATCTCACACACTGACTGCGCCATTGTGTGCTACATGGGCAGAAACACGTTTTGGGTGAGATGTGAAAAATGACAGCTGTACTATTTATAAGAAGGTGTGATAAAATGGCAATGTTGGAAATCTGGAGTGAAAATATTGAAATTCGCGACCTTACGAGCGTCCGTAGGAACTGCGCAACGCACGCTTGTAAAAGTCATTTTTAGGAAATTTTTCACCAAATTTTCAACATAGCCATTTTAAGACCTCTGCTCATGAACAGTGTCACTGTGATTTTCTTAATTTGTCCCGTACATTGATTTCGCACACCGACTGCGCCATTCTGCTCTACATGGGCGGAAACACATTTTGGGTGAGATGTGAAAAATGACAGCTGTACTACTCATAAGAAGGTATGGTAAAATGGCAATGTTGAAAATGTGGAGTGAAAATATTGAAATTTTGCAAAAACTTCACGCAGAAACCTCGCGTAGGAGACTGTACAATGCTGCGTAGTAAGACAGTCATTTTGGAATTTTGGCACCAAATTTTCAACATGGGGTTTTGGGACCCTTCTCATGAATGATGTCACTGTCATGGCACTATTCGGGCCTGAAGGGTGATTTCGCAGTCACTGTGCGAAATCATCGCCCGAACCCAAATAACGCCATGACCGTGACATCATTCGCGAAGGAGTCCCAAAACCCCATGTTGAAAATTTAGCAAAATTCCCAAAATGCCTGAGATATGCAATAAAGTTGAAACCCCTATCTAGCTCCATTATTCAGCTTACCAGCATTTCCTCAGTTCGCGGTCGGCTTTGAAGAGTGCAGAGCGTGTTTCATCCACGAAGATGCGTGGCGGCGCGGAGTCTGGAGGCAAGTACAGGCGGGGGTGTGGGGAGGCTGGGTGCGCAGTGGGTGGGTGTGGGTTGTGGGAGGGTGGGAGGCGTGCCACGGGCAGTTTTGTTTACAGGGTTTTAAAAAAAAATCGGCGTGGGACCATTTACAATGCTGGGGTGGGCTCCCAGCGTGTACAGGATGTTGAGGCGTTCAGCCCAATGGGATTAGGCACCCCGTCAGCCATGGCATTTGCTGCCATGTTAGTGGGCTCTCAGCGTGGCAAAAGGATGGGGTGGCATGCAGCCGATGGGGATTGGGCACCCTCAGCCAAATGACTGCTTGCCATGATGGGGTGGGCTCCCAGCGTGGCACCTACTACTGGGAGGTGCAGCTCAGCTGGCGGGGAATGAGCACCCCCGGCTATAAAAGTGCATGCGGGTGTGCACTCCTGCGGGTGGGGGGGAGTTGAGTGTCAGCAGCCGATATCTTATCGGTGCTCACTGAAGCATAGCTCCCCCTTTCAACTGTATGGCACTGCATTTTGGAGCATGTCATAGACAGCTCCAAAATGCATTGGCTTACAGGGGTTGCGCCTGCCAGCACACTGACTGAATTGGAGGAGGAGGTGACACACCTCTGAAATCTCCCATGATGGCACTATGTTTCTTGCACATGCGTGCAAGCAACATAAAAATGGTTACTGAGTAGTGTGGATACACTGAAATGGTTTAGCTAAACCAGTTTTAAAAACAGTTTTCAAAAATAGTTCTGTAGTGTACAAGGCCTAAGGAACCTGACAGCAGCTTCTACCAGCGGGCGGCTTTCATAAACACAGTACTGCCACAAAGACTGTAACCACAGAGACTGTAACCACTTTGTTTTTATTTTGTTTTCTTCCCTAATATTATTAGGACAGTGATAACAGGGATACACTGACACTATCTTCCTCGCTAACCACAATTGTTTTTGTAATAGGGATACACTGACACTACCTACCTTGTTAACCACAATTGTTTGGTTTTCTACCATAATACACTCTCCTTTCTCCCAGGAACTGTGGTGCAGAGGAGACTGGAGTAGTGTAACTGTTAATAAAACTGCAGTTTTGGTTGATTGTTTTTCATCCTCACAGGGACACAGAGGAACACCTGCCGCATCATTGGGGCAGAGGGAATTACATTCCCTGTATGATGTAGAAGGTGCTTAACCTATTGGAGCACCTGAATCCACAGCACCAGATTCAAACAAGGACCACTGGCTTTAAATAGCCAGCCTCCACACCGATAATCAAGGCCACTGTTTTTCGGTTTTTACCGGAAAATCCGGTTAAATTCCGGAATTAGGGCTGCCTGAAAACCGGTTAAAATGAAGATTTCATGGAATCTGGCATTTTCTATCAGATCAGTAAATCTATAAAAAAGTGTGTTTTTCTTTTAATTCCTTCCTGTACTATTTTCAGTTTGCTTTATTTAATGCTCTGTATATTAAGCCTTCTCTAATTCTGATTATTTATGCACATACTGAAAAATGATAACAGAATCCCGGTAAAATCCAGAAATTAGAGTAACAATCACCGGTGAAATTCCGGAATCTTAAGTCTTGAAAACGGAATTTAATTGTTTTAATCACCGTAAATCAGTGGCCTTGCCGATAATACCACAGCAGAGCATCTTGCTCCACAGGGCCAAGGACTGTAAATTTATAGAGGCTTGCACTCCCCTTAGCTTCTGCCACTTCATGGATATCCTGCATCTGGGTAATTGACTGGGAGTAGCCACAAACGCAGCTCTTGGCTTCCCCGCTTAGTCGCAGATGGATTCGGTCTATCTAGGGAAGCTGACAGCAGCTTCTACCAGTGGGCACCTTTCAAAAACACAGTAATGCTGAATACTGCCACAGATACTGTAACCACTTTGTTTATATTTTGTTTCCTTCCCTAATATTATTAGAACAGTGGTAACAGGGATATACTGACACTATCTACCTCACTAACCACAATTGTTTTTGTAACAGGGATACGCTGACACTATCTACCTTGCTAACCACAAATGTTTGTTTTCATACTGTATACAGTGTCCTATCTCCTGGGAACTGTGGTACAGAGGAGAATTGGAGTAGTGTAACTGCTGATAAAACCACAATTTTGGTTGATTGTTTTTCTTCCTCACAGGGACACAGGGGAAGACCCTCCCTTCCCCTGATCCCCCCTCCCCCTGCAGCTCACCCTTCATAGCCAACGGCACATACTCCAACTTCCTGCCTGCTTATAGGAAGGGGCTGCGTTGAAACAGAACACTGAATTCACAATAAAAAAATTCTAAACAATCTTGCTCTTCTTTTCTCTGCATTGGCTTTTGTCCGCACATTGCTCGAATGGGTGTCTTCACATTTTTAAGGCTAACTTCCATCAGCTATGGACCTTTAAACTGCAACAACTGTGGGTCACTCTTTACCAGATCATTTGTCCTGAGGGTGGGGCACTGCCCAACATGCTTCACCCTCAAGGACCTAAGGTCTCAGCTTCAGGCAGCATGGACTGAGATACACTACCTCTGCCAAAAACTCAGTCTTCCAGGGGCAATAATATAACATAAACAATCAGGAAAAATGCTGTCACAGCCACCTCTACCCTAAAGAACAAGAAAAGCCGGGGGGCTGGCAAATTGTGGAAACTCATTGGGGAAATCCTAAATCCATAATGAAGGAGGGAAGCACACCCATATACACATCCAATAAACACATATCACTGTCTTCCAGGACTACTAAAGCAGCCAGGGTTGAGGGGGTAGGAGCCCAACACAGCATAAGCATGTGCGTTCCAACTCAAAAGATCACTAAAAATGCATTAAAAGAACAGTATAGTCGGAGACTCCATCATAAGGAGAGTAGAGTCTCAACTTTGTATTACGACCAAGCCAAAGTTGCAGTTCAGTGCCTCACTGGCACATCAGCATGGAGCGACCTGGACTGCATTGAGAAAATTTTATGCAGTGTGGAACAGAACACACGGGTCATCCTCCAAATAGATACAAACGACCTAGCCAGTTGATCTGTGGAAGAAACAAAACAAAATCTCATCATGCTAGGTGACAAACTAGCTTCTCTTTCATCCACTGTCTCTTTCTTGGAGATTCTGCCTGTCTGGGGAAAAGGGGATAGCAGGCAGAAGATCAAAGAAAATGACTTTGCCAAACTAAACTGCTGGCTGGAAAACTGGTGCAAAGAAAGAGGGCATCACTTTCTAGGAAACTAGCGGACCTTCTTGGAAAGGGACTTCTTTAAATTTGATGGCCTGCACCTCACTAAGGAGGGGACTTGAGTGCTCGGACAGAAATTAGATGTTCATATCAATCAATTAAACTAGTGGAGGGGGAGGAGCAACCCTCACAGCACAAGGGTCACCAATTACCCCCCCCAGCATCAGCTACCACAGTGCCTCATGACAGTAAAGGCACTGCCCAGCCTGATCCACTAGGGAGAAGCATAAAATTATTAGAACACAAAAAATTCAGATCAGAACAAGGAAACAGCACACAGATAAAGGACTGCCAGGGTGGAAGACTATGTGCATCAGTGCATGTAATCTACCTAACAAAATCTCTGAACTCACAGCCTTGGTGGTAGAAGCACAACTGTATTGGGTTGTGGTTACAGAAACTTGGTTCATCACCAACCACACCTGGGATGCTGCTATTTGAGGTTACACACTCTTAAGAAAGGATCGTGAGGGGAAGAAAGGAGGGGGTGTAGCTTTGTATGTAAGGGAGGGAATCGATGCAGCAGAAATCCAGAGGAAGCATAGTAAAGCATATGCCAGATGGGTCACCCTGGGAGAGGGGGGAAAGCCCCCCTCCAGGTGGGAGTTATCTACAGGCCCCCAACCCAAGAAAGCAAAATCAATAAAGAGCTCCTGGAAGCCATCTCAGTGATGGCAGAAAGGGGTGAGTTGCTGCTTGTTGGGGACTCAATCTGCCAGATGTGGACTGGACCTCATACACAGCAGCCACAGAGAACAGCAGAGAGTTCCTGTTCATGCTGTAAGGGGCACGTCTAAATCAGCTGGTAGACTCACCCACCGGAGACAAAGCTACGCTGGATCTGGTGCTCACAAACCACAATAGGATTTCAGACATTCATGTGGGTATCAATCTGGAAACCAATGTCCACAGGTCAGTCTGGTTATGAGTAAATAAAGAGGAAGGTAACAGTCACACAAAAATCAAGATATTTGATTTCAGGAAAGACAAATTTTCCCAAAATGAAATCCAGGATCAAGACCATGCTACACACAAGTAAAAATGTGGATGTAGATCATTGCTGGGAGAACTGAAAGAATGCCTTAAATACAGTCACTGAGCAATATGCAAGACAAATCAGCAAAGCCAAAAGAAGGAAGAACCCTCTCTGGTTCTCCAAAGAGGTAGCAACCAAAATAAAGGGGAAAAAAGAGGGCTTTAAAGCAGTACAAGGACGCAAAGACAGAAACAGACAGGGAGGAATATAGGAACAAAACTCAAGAAGGCAGGAAAAGTAATTCAGACAGCCAAAGCCCAAACAGAGAAAAGAATAGCATGGAGGGTTAGGAGAGGAGATACAGCTGTCTATAGATACATAAGAGAAAAAAGAAAGAGTAAAGGGGGAATAGTCTGACTAGTAACAAGGAAGTGTTAAGTGGTAGAGAAAGATGAAGATAAAGCAGAGTTGTTAAACAATTTCTTCTGCTCAGTCTTCAGAATAGAAGATAATGGCAAAGGACCTACACTAAGCAAGACAGAGCAGGATAGTGAAGGGGTTGACACAAGCCCCTTCATGAAAGAGAGGGTCTTAGAAGAGGTAAGCAAACTTAAGTTGGATGAAGCCATGGGGCCAGATGATATCTACCCCAGAATACTAAAAGAGCTTTGGGAAGAAATAACTGCACCACTAACTGAGCTGTTCAATCTATCTCTGGAAAGTGGCAGAATACCTCAAGACAGGAAAAGGGTAACAGTTGTGCCCTTGCACAAAAGTTGAAGCAAGGAAGAGGTGGGAAATTACTACCCAGTCAGTCTGACCTCTATAGTGGGAAAAATGTGGAGACACTACTAAAGGAGAGAATAGTTGACTATGTAAAAGAAACTGGAAAACTCGACCCCAAACAGCATGGCTTCACAGCAGGGCACTCATATCAAACAAACATGATTGATCTCTCTGATTGGGTTACCAGTACAGTGGACCAGGGTGAGGCAGTGGACATGGGGCACCTGGACAGCATGGCATTTGACACTGTTCTTCACTAACAAACTAGAACACACAGAATCAGACAGAAGGTAGTGAACTGGATTAGAAACTGGCTGCAGAACAGGACCCAGAGATTGTTGGTCTATTGGGCATTATCAAGGGAGCGATGTATGACCTGGGGCATTCCACAGGGATCAGTGCTGGGTGCAGTCCTCTTCAACATAGTCATCAGTGACATCATTGATGAACTGGAGTGGAAGGTTTGCCTATTTGCAGATGATACAAAGCTCTGCAACAGGGTAGCTACACAAGAGGTGGCATTAGGTATGAAAACTGACCTAAGGAGACTGGAAGAATGGTTTATAAACTGGCAGTTAAAATGTAATCCCAAGAAGTTTAAGGTAATATACCTGGAGAAGCAGAACCCAGGAAAAAAGTATGTACTAGAAGGGCATCAATTAGAGGAGATAAAGGTGAAATGGGATCAAAGTGTGATCATTACCAATGACTTAAAGATAGGAAAACAAAGCAAAAAAGCAGCACAGAAGGCAAGGGGTATCCTCGGATGCATAGAAAGAGGTATAAAGAGCAGAAAGCAGGACGTTATCATGCCCCCTACTGATCATTGGTGAGACCACACCTCAAGTACTGTGTCCAGTTTTGGAGGTCTCACCTGAAAAAGGACATCAACCATTTGAAGATGGTGCCAAGAAGGACCACAAAGATGGTGCAGGGGTTGCATCATGAGCCATACAAGACTAGACTCAAAGAGTTGAATTTATTCTCTCTGGAGCAGAGAAGAAACAGGGGGACATGATAGAAACATTTAAGTGCGTCAAGGGAATTAACACAACTCAGAAGGAAAATCTCTTCCAGAAAAACAGGGCTACACATACAGGAGTTCACAACTTGCATCTGGTGGGAGGCAAGTTTAAAAGCAACTCTAGAAAGTACTTTTTCAATGAGACAGTGATAGATCCATGGAACAGTATACTATCAGAAGTAGTGGAATCAAAGACAGTAAGGGAATTCAAACTCTCTTGGAACAGCCAACGTGGGCAACTTAGGAAAAAAATATAACTGGGTGGGTAGCTAACTTGAGCAGACTAGATTGACCATACGACCGCCAACACTTTTTTTTTATGTTCTGAAACCTGGACATTTGGGGGGCTTCATGGAACATATATACTGAATTTCATGTTTTTAGAACAGGTTGCTAGTGAAACAAAAGCATTGGCCACCTGCAGACAGTTTACATTTTTTTTCCTTCTTACATTTTTTTCCCTTCATGGACACCATACAGAAATTATCCTGGAAAATCAGTTTAAACTTTTTTTTAACCTGGGCATTGGTGGGGGGGGGGGGGTAAGGAAACACCTTGGGGAATATGTATGCTGCAATTCATCTTTTTATAACAAGACAGTCAAATGTTATACCTTCTGACTGTTGCTACTGAAGCAAAGGCATTGGACAGCTAAAGACAGTTTATATTTTTCCTTCACAAACACCACACAGAAATTACCCTAGAAAACAATGTTACACTTTTCTAAAAAAATCTTGGTATTTTGGGGCTTCTGTGGGTACCTTTGGGAAAATGTATACTGATTTTTATGTTTTTACAACAAGAAATTAAAAAGTTATACTTATTCTCTCTGTTGCTAGTAAAGCAAAGACAGTGGTAGCCTGGAGAGAGATTATATTCCCTTTTCTTTCCAGACAGCACACAGAAGTTATCCTCAAAAACCACTTCACACTTTTTCTTTTAGACACATGGGCACTTGTGGGACTTCAGGGGACACATTGGGGAACCGGTATATTGAATTCAGTGTTTTTATAACAAAAAACACAAACGTTATAGCTTCTTCTGTTCATTGCTAGTGAAGCAAAGATATTGGCAGCCTGATGACAGTCTACATTTTTTCCTTCCCAGACACCACTTGGAAATTACCCTCAAAAACCGCTATACATTTTTTTAAGAAACTGGGGCACTTGTAGGGCTTCAGGGGACACCTTGGGATACATGTATATTGAATTTCATGTTTTTATAACAAGAAAATCAAAAATTATTCTTCTGTTTTAAGTGAAACAAAGGCAGTGGTGGCCTGGCGAGAGATTACATTCCCTTTCCTTCACAGATATCACAAAGACATTAACTTAAAAAAAACATTTTACACTTTTTTTTGGGAAACCTGAGCACTTGGGAGGCTTCAGGGGGCTCCCTGGGGAACATGAATATTGAGTGTCATGTTCTTACAACAAGAACGTCAAAAGATATAACCTCTTCTGTGTGTTGCTAGTAAAGCAAAGGCATTGGCAGCCTGGAAAGAGATTGCATTTCCTTTTCTTTACAGACACCACACAGAAAATACCCTTGAAACCCACTAAATTTTTTTTAGAAACCTGGGCATTTGGGGGGCTTCTGGGGACACCTTAGGGAATAATCAACCTGGGCATGTAGGTAATGTTACCTTTAACATTGCAGATAATAAAGGGATGACTAGTGGCAACTAATACTGTGTAAAAGGGTTCACTATGGACAGAAAAAAAACATTTTACAAGGTACTAGTTGCACCAACCATCCCTAGTTTTAAACCTCTCCAAATGCCAGTTGAGGCATATAAAATTAAATTGCACAGATGCACATGAAAATAACAAAAATGTGGATGCCATGGATTAATGTTTCAAGGACAGGGGATATCTTGATCACTATATCAGATAAAATAGAAACAAAGTGGAAGAAATTGGTAAAACAGCTCTCTTAAGAGAAGGTGACACAAACAGACAGAATAAGAAAGTACATACATTTCTAGTCAGTACAATCCTACAGCAGGAAAACTAGGCAGTATTATTAAACCGGTAACCTTCTCGGTGGTGCTGCACATCTATGGCATAGGAGAGGCTAGGATGTTCCGCACCATGGGATTCAATCAGTGTGGAGCACAGGGATTTGGCTTCACTGGGGACTGGGGGTCCACCTGGAGTGATGCAAGCCTATATTGGCATGATGGGCTACATCTGTCCAGGAGGAGAACCAGGATCCTAGGTGATGGGTTTAAATGCTTCACTGGCAAGCATTTAAACTAGCCAAGGGGAGGCACTGGAAAGGAGCAGAGAAATTCTAGCCCCCCCCAAAAAAAATCATGGTAGTAAGTGTGGTAAACACCAACATAGATATGTCAATAGGGAGAAGCACAGGGGTAAATGGAGAAAGTGACAAACACAATAAGGACAGGGATGGGTCAAAAAGGGGTAAGGCCATCAAGAAATGGAGGGTAATGAGTACCGACCCCCATAATTTGGGCAACAAGCTCCCTGATCTGGGGGCCTTGATGGAAGAGGGATGCCTGGATATCATAGCAGTCACAGAAACATGGTACACAGAGAACCATGACTGGGACGTTAACATACCAGGGTACATAACCTACAGGAGAGACAGGCAGGAGAGCAGAGGGGGAGGAGTAGCTATGTAAAGGAAGAGATAAAAGCAACTGAACAAAAGAGTAAGCAGGGAGGCGAGGAGGCACTGTGGGTCACCTTGGGGACTGGAATGGGCACCACAATCCGCACAGGGGTTGTGTACAGACCCCCATGTCAGGGGGAGGGAATGGACAAGGATATGATAGAAGGCATTCTTAGGATGGCTGAGAAAGGGGAGATACTGTTGATGGGAGATCTGAATATGCCAGATGTTAACTGGAGCACATTTGCTGCAGCCACATCCAAGAGCAGGGCCATTCTTGATGCCCTACAGGTGGCAGGCCTCAGACAGCTAGTTTCAGAACGCACTTGTGAGGGAGCAATCTTAGACCTCATACTGAAAAACGGGAGCAGTGAGAGGAACTCAGATCTGGAAGTGGGTTGCCATCTGGGAACAAGTGACCATCAAACAGTGTGGTTCACGTTAAACTCAGCTACAGAGTCAAGCCATACAAAAGTGAGGGTACTGGACTTTAGGAGGGCTGACTTTGGCAAGATGAGGGAGTGCCTCAGAAAAGCACTAGCAAACAGGCTAGAAGGAGGTGTGGAGCAACAATGGGGAATCATCAAAACTGCCATCACAGAGGCAAAAGCCTTTGTGTGAAGCAAATAAATCAAAATGAAAGAAAAAGTCACTATGGTTCTCAAAAGAAGTGGCTGTGAAAGTCAGGAAGAAAAATATAGCATTCCAGAAGTATAAGGAAACACAGAAGGAGCAGGACAGAGAGCTGTACCAGTTAAGGCAGAAGGGAAGTCAGAATAGCAAAGGCCTAAACTGAGGAAAAGATAGCCAACTCAGTTAAAAATGGGGATAAAACCTTTTATAGGTACATCAGTAAGCGTAGAAAGACAAAGCGAGGAATAGTGAGGCTGAATAGAATGAACGGTGGGTGGGCAGAGGGGGGCAGTGAAAAAGCAGGGATACTGAATGAATATTTCTGCTCAGTATTCACACAAGAGGAGAGGGAAGTGCCTAATCCAATTAACAGAAGTACTCTTGATAGGGGGGTCGATCCCAGTCCTTTCACAGAAGAAAGGGTTCTGCAAGAACTCCTAAAACTGAAGGTGGACAAAGCAATGGGGTCTGATGGAATTCACCCCAGAATTTAGAAGAATTAAGGGGAACTAATGAAACCACTGGCTACTCTTTTTAATAAATCATGGGAGGATGGTGTGGTACCTGAGGACTGGAGGAAGGCAGATGTGATTCCCCTTCATAAAAGTGGGACCAAGACAGAGGCAGGAAACTACAGACCTGCCAGTTTGACCTCTGTTGTAGGGAAAGTGATGGAGTCACTTCTGAAGGAAAGAATTGTTGAGTACCTAGAGGCCAGTGGGGCACAGGACCCACAGCAGCATGGGTTCATAGCGGGAAGGTCATGTCAGATGAATCTAATAGATTTCTTTGACTGGGTGACCAAAGTAGTAGACCAGGGAGGGGCTGTGGACATGGCCTACCTAGACTTTAGCAAGGCATTTGACACAGTCCCACACAAAAGAGTAATAGTCAAATTATCTAGCCTGGGAGTGGGTCCCAGGGTGGTAGCCTGGGTAAATCATTGGCTGGACAACAGGACACAGAAGGTAATTGTAAATGGAGTCCACTCTGAAGAAAGATGGGTCACTAGTGGGGTACTGCAGGGTTCAGTACTGGGTCCAGTCCTTTTTAATGTCTTCATAAGTGACATTGCACAGGGACTGGAAGGAAAAGTATGCCTCTTTGCAGATGACACAAAGATCTGCAACAGGGTTGAGGTGTGGAAAGGATGAGAAGGGACTTGGCAAGGTTGGAGGAATGGTCAGAAGTTTGGCAGCTTAGATTCAATGCAAAGAAGTGCACAATAATGCACCTGGGAAACAAGAACCCAGGGGAAGAATACACAATGGGGGGTGGGCGCAACAACAAAAAAGGAAAGGGACCTGGGGGTAATCATATCAGATGACCTTAAGGTTAGCAAGCAATGTGAGAAGGCAGTAGGGAGGGCTGGGGGTATACTGGGATGCATAGGGAGATGCATCACCAGCGGAAAACAGGAAGTTGTTATCCCTCTGTACAGACAGTTGGTGAGATCCCATCTGGAGTAGTGCATCCCGTTCTGGAGACCCCTTCTCTGCAAGGACATAGACAGGACAGAGGCAGTCCAGAGGAGGGCAACTAAAATAGTGCAGTGTCTGCAAGAGAAGCCGTACGAGGAGAGACTGAAGGAGCTTAATATGTATACCCTTGAGGAAAGAAGGGAGAGGGGGGACATGATAGAAACTTTTAAGTACCTCAGTGGAATCAACAAAGTCCAAGAGGGTAGCATCTTTCAGAAAAAGACATGCAAGAACAAGGGACTACAATTTAAAGATGGGGGAGGCTCAGGGCAATGTGAGGAAGTATTATTTCACAGAGAGGGTAGTGGATGCATGGAACAGCCTTCCTGAGGAGGTTGTGGGGTCTAAAACTGTGGGAAAATTCAAAAATGCAAGGGACAGACATAAGGCAATTCTTGTGGGGGGTAGGAAGAAATAGGCTGTTGGTTAACTAGGATCTGCGTCCTATCCTGTAAGTAGGGAAATGGGCAGACTAGATCGGCCAAGCAGTCCTTATCTGCCATCAAAGTCTATGTTTCTATGTAATCGGGGCCTTCCACAAGCCAATGCAAGACTCGGGGGTGGCTTTTCAAAATCCACTTAGAATTACTTAAAGATGAGGAAGAAACCTAAGGGACACCTTAGTACATACTGTAACACCACAGATCGAGAACAACTCATGGCTACAGGTACTTCCAAATGGTGACTCCCTCTCCCCATTACATATTCATTTTCTAACATCTGCAGTGTTCCCTGCTAGCCTTACTTACTTGAGTCAATGCATAGCTGCAGATATACATTGCACAAGTTGTCTTAAAATTCTGTGATTTATAATTGTGCCAAGATGAATTTGTGATTTGTAAACTTTCTTTTGTTGTCGCCTGCTCCTTGCTGCACACTTTGAGTTACTTTATTTTGATAGAGAGTGGTGCAGTCCTCAGGATTGTGGGCTGTATAACATATATTACCACTGGCCGTAGTTCTTTTTATTTTAAGACACCTCTGGGCTATTTTCAAGCCATGCCTTTGCCACATATAAGTGGGTAACGCATGAGTGAGAGCTGTGGATAAACACTATTTAATTATTAAAGTTCTGTATATTGCAACTAGGTTGCGAGAGACCCGTGACCCTAACTATCTCTTCTGGGTCTTTAGGGCTATAAAGATCGCCCCTGCTGTGAATAGGTCACACATCACCATGCGCAGAGACATGCACATCACATGTCTGCTGTTTCGCTGGGGAGACTGGGGAACTGAGCATGAAACATTCATTCACATAGTAAGTACCACAAAATGCTTATAATACTGCTTTGTTATTTAAAAAAATAGAGGGCCCCTATAAGCAGTGCACTGAATGTTTGATGTACTGCCAGGGTAAGTCAAATGATAGATTTACCTGTGATAAATGCTTGCTAATTTCCATCCTTCAGGAACACATAGCTAGTCTCCTGGACAGAGATACTGTAAACAGGGACATAGAAACCTTTGAAAACTTTATTGACAATGCAGAAAAACTGTATAGTTTGTCCCAGGATTCCCTATCCCAAATTACAGTATCTCCTACTTTGGAGACTGTACCCAAGCACTCCCATGCACCCATAGAGGACTGGGCATTGGTAACTAACTCCAAAGCAAGGCGAAGAGGAGGTCAGAAACATTATCCTTTTCAACTTCCCCTCCAAAATAGTTTCAATGTGCTATCTGATGTTGAACCACAGGAAATGCCTTTTGTTCCAGGCACCCCAGTTCACTGCTCCGTACAAAGTGTTTTTAAAGCACCCAAATCTATCCCAAAACAAACCAGGTATCCAGTGCCTTCAAAAACTATTTCCCCTAGTTCACATTCAGGATCAGGCAGCAAACTGAATGCTGCATCCCAGGAAATGCCTATAAATATAGACACTCAAGTCCATTGTTCTGCGCCTACTGCCTTAAAACCATCCAAATCTGCTAAAGAGAAGATCACCATAAAGGATTCAGTACCTCCTATAACATCTCCCCCCATCTCAAATTTAGGACCAGGAACCCAACAGATATTCGTACTGGGTGATTCTATAACAAAACACATAGATAGGATTACATGCAACCCTGATAAATCACATCATACCTGTTCCAGTTTTAGGGGGCAAAGGTATCAGACATCACGGCAATGATCCCAAATATTTTACACAACTCTGGCACAAATCCTCTTGTCATTATACATGCCGGGAAGAATGATTTATTACAAACTAGCCATAACCAGCTGAAACAGGACTTTGTTGCACTCAACAATTTGCTTGTTGATAAGGGTTGCACGCTCTGCTTCTCTCAGATCCTACCTGTTCCTAGAGCCACTACATCAATTTCTAATAAAATCAAACAAATAAATGACTGGTTACATAAATGGTGTATTAAGCAAAACATCCCCTGCATAACACACTGGGAAAACTTTGTTGATAAATCCCCCTGATTCAGTTGGGATGGTTTGCATCTTAATAGACAAGGTAGCTCCTTGTTGGGAAAATCTCTATTAAAGGTCATCAATACCCATTTAAACTAAATAGAAAGGGGGAGAATGGGAAAACTCCCATGTCCCCTACATCACCTGGTACTCAGCCTGGGAAAATATGTAAAATTTTGTCATTAAATACTCAATCTTTAAATATCTCCAAATTGATGGAGTTGGAGGCCAAAAGTAAACTTCTAAATCTAGGAATCATAGCAAAAACAGAAACCTGGTGGGATTCACATTCCGTATGGAATCAGCAACTGATGGGTTACAAACTTTACCACAAAAATAGAGTTGATAAAAAAGTGTGGGGGGGTTGCCTACATATAAGAGAAGATATTCCTTCCTTTGAGATTCCATCTATAAATAATACTGAAAGTTTTGGGGTATCAGTACAATTAAAGGGATTCTCACAAATTATTATAGGAAACTGTTATAATCCCCAATGTCTGAGACAACTTACAAAGCAGATTTGTTGATGGATATTGCACATATTGCAAATCAAAAATATGTGATAATCCTGGCTGATTTCAATATGCCACATATAGACTGGCCTACGATTTCAGTAGTAGCAAATTTGGCTCTGACTTTATAGACATTTTAGCAGATAAAGGCTTTTCGCAACTTATTACTTCACCAACTAAAGGCAGTAACATTTTAGACTTTCTTATTACAAACAGGAGCCACAAACTTAATAACATTCAGATTCTGGACCCACTTGGAAATAAAGATCACTACTCAATTTTGTTTGAACTAATATATGACCACCATAGCCTACTAAAATTGACAAAATACAGGAATTATGACAGTACTGACTTTACAAACATTACTAACAAGTTAAATAGCATTCATTGGGAAAAGTACTTTAACCATTATCAAAAAATGAGGCATGGAATAAATTAAAATATATAATTCTTGAAGCTGAGGAAATTCATGTACCCAAAAGAAACAAATATAATAAAAAGGGCAGGATACCAAAATGGTTAAACAAATGTATTAGATCTCAAATAAGATGGAAAGAAAGACTTTTAATAAAACTTAAATCTAGTCAGTCCATGGATAAAGCTTCTGTTTACATAAATTATAAAAAAAGCATTACATAAACTAAAACATATGATTAAACAAGCTAAAATGAACATAGAGCCTAAATTAGCATATACTAAGGATGGATACAAAACATTGTTCTCATACCTTAATAATAACAAGGGAAATACTAGAAAAATTGGCAAAATCATACAAAATGGCAACATTATCCAGTCTGACACAGAAACAGCAAATGTATTTAACTCTTACTTTTGCTTGTTTTTTCAAAAAAAGACTCATGCCCCCCGAGTCGATCCAAGTGTTAACTCTACATCTACATGCATATATAACATTACTTCTCCTGAAATCATCCCACTTCTCTGCTCACTAAAAAAAAAACCTCCAGCCCAGGGCCAGATCAAATTAGTGCAAGATTCCTAATTGAAACAGCAGAAGAAATAACTAAACCACTGTGAATAATATTTAATAAATACTTGCACAAAACTGAAATTCCTGCTGACTGGATAACTGCATCAGTTACTCCTCTATATAAAAAAGGAAGCCAATCCAAGGTCCATAATTACCGTCCCATAAGTCTTACATTTATCATCTGTAAAATTATGGAAAAAATAATTAAGACTTTATTTGAAAAAGAATTGAAGACACTAAACATCATGGATAATGCACAACATGGGTTTAAAAAAGAACATTCTTGCACTACAAATTTATTAGCTTTTTATAACAATATTAGTCAGGGCCTGGATAATAAGCACCAAATGGATGTCATTTTAATTGATTATAGTAAGGCCTTTGATAAGGTTCCTCACAGAAACATTATTAACAAATTGAAATCATTAGGCTTTTCCAGTCATCTGGTCAGCTGGGTTGATGCATGGCTGACAAACCGCACTCAGAGAGTTGTTGTGAACAACAGCTTTTCCAGCTATTGCTTAGTTACAAGGGGAGTTCCTCAGGGATCTGTGCTTGGACCAATGCTATTTAATATTTACATTAGTGACATGCAAATAAGTAGCCAAAATTGGTTATCCAAGTTTGCAGATGATTCCAAACTTGGGGGATTAGTGGGAAATAAATACAGTCTTGAGTCACTTATGTCAGACTTACACAACATTGAATTATAGGCATTAGAAAATAAAATGGAATTTAACACAGATAAATGTGTAGTCTTACACTTTGGACCACATAACCCTAAAAACGTTTACCACATTAATAAAATCTCCCTTAAAGCTACTAGTAAAGAAAGGGATCTGGGGATGCTGGTTAATTCTATACTCACTTCAATGGATCACTGTTTGAAGGTGGCAAATACAACCAATCGACTACTAAAGAAGATACAAAATTCTCTTGTCTCTAAATCTGAACATTGTCTAATTCTAATATATCAGTCATGTGTCAGAACATTTCTTGACTACGGTTCTCCATTTTGGAACCCTCACCTTAGAGATGACATTGATAGATTGGAAAAAATCCAGAGACAGGCAACTAGGATGGTCCCTAGATTATCAACACCCACTTATCAATCTATATTGCAAAAAACTGGCTTAAATTCTCTGCAAAATCGAAGAATTAGAGGGGATCTTTTACAACTTTACAAGCTGGTGCAATCCCCAGATCTTATGTCAAAATGTGGACTAGCTTTTACTACAAGTTGAATTATTCCATGGCGACACACTAAACAACTCATAGTCCCTGGAGCTAGGACCAATCTTAGATAAAACTTTTTCACAGTAAGGGCACCCAGGCTTTGGAACAAAATGCCACAGGAAGAGGTTGATTGTGGTAATGTTGATACATTTAAAAAAGGTCTTGGTAGCTGGTTACATTACAGCTCAACCATATAAATTGCCCAAATGATTGGGGGGGAAAATCTAGATGGGCCTCAGCCTTCTTTTTTCCTATACAAAACCTTGTAAACCTAGTACCTGTCTGTATGTTTTTGTAGTTGTTTTCTGTACTGTGATGTGGAGCCTTTGCAAAAGTCTATGACTCAAAGGTTGTAATTCCAAGATTTGAATAAATAAATAAATAAAACTACAGGTGTGGCAGCTGTGTGTATTGTCATCATATGCAAATATTAAAGAATTCATACATCCCAGGAATACAAATAAAAAATACAAGATCAAAGGTTTCATAAACTGTTTTTCTGGTGGAGTGATATATGTGCTTTAATGTCCCCATGGAGCATCCTATATAGGAAATACAAAAAGGGAGCTAAAGACCAGAATAGGAGAACATTTGACAGCCATTAAAACAGTTAATTGCAGCTACATGATGGCAAAACATTTAGAGGACACCTAACATGCTACTTTGAGAGACATTCAATTTTTGGGGATCAAGAAAGTGGACATAAGGCCCAGAAGGGGTAATGTTGTGTCCCTTCTGTGTCACAGGAAATGCTTCTGGATTTTTACTCTTGATAGCAGGGCCCCATTTGGACTCAATGAAGACCTTCCCCATAGCCATTTTCTGGATATATGATTGTCTGACCTGACTACTTACTTTCTCCAGATGACCTCCATATCTTAGTACCGACTGGTGATTCCCACCATGTGTTCAGTATATTTCCATTGGTTTGTTCTTTCCCATTTCTAGTCTGAATAACTCAATATCTACATCTGTTGTTTTTCTACTTGAATACTTGGTCACTCAATGTCTGTATCCATGGATATTTTCAACAGAATATTCAGTTGTTTGCTGTTATTACTATTATGTTTTACAATCATTATTATTTGTTATCTTTTTAGCCTTATCATCTTCATTTCATGTTGTGCCTTTCAGTACCCATTAACGTATTCTTATTTTTTACATACATCATTTGTTTGCCTCAGCTAACTTCCAGTTTCTTTTCTACTATCTCTGTTCTATTGCACATTTGTCCCATTGGACACACACCCTTGTCTCTCTCTCTCTTGAAACTGCTTACACCTTGACTCTGGTTTCTGTGCACGCATATCCTGCTGTCACTACACAGCCTTCTATTTCACACATTTATTCAAACACTCCACTTTTGATCTTTGTGCAGGCATACCCAATCTTATTATTTAAGCATGGGGAGGCACACACATCAGATGGTCTGATGAAGGGTCATGGCCATAATTTCACCACGCCATCCTCCTTTTTTTTACAGTGTTACTAGCTTGCTGACATGGAAACACATTCTTATTTCACAGTGTTCAGTGGTCATTACCTGAATACTGTCTTTGGATTACTGCCTGCATTACCAGCCTTGGCAGGGAAACTTATAACAATCTGCTACGAGTAATTTAAATAAGCTACTGTAATTCACAGCAATCAGAAATCTACTTTGGAGGACTGATTGTGGTTTTCCAAGCTTTGCTACTTCCTACTGAACTGCAATTATACTGCTTTTTTGGCCCCTGCATATATTTTTGATACTGTGTTTCTCTGCAAGTGCAGTCTAGCATTAAATGGTTGGGTATATTCCACCATAGGGGGTACATCCCTCTATTTCTATTTGTGCCATTTACAATGCATATAATAAAATAACTTATTGTGTGCTGTACTTTGAGCTCTTGAACCATAATTTTGATGATTGCAAGCTGTCAAACATTTTGAGCCTTTTATGCAGAGTGAGAAACTTTTCTGAACCTTAGCACAGTTCAGTGACATGCCTTTGTAATCCTGGCAGACAATCACCTTTTACCCTTATTTGGCTTAGCATGCAAGTGAGTTTCTGAATATCTGAGATATACTGTATTTGGATGGTTTTCTGAAGTTTGGAATAATCCACATGATCCAGGTGTCACTATATTGTTACTATTTCACTCATTTCTTCATCTTCACTGGCAATTAATTTTTGAGCACAATATTTAGCAATTTATTAAGATCTAGCATAATTCTAATTTATTATTTCTGAGACATCACTCGGCTGATATCTCATATACAAGAACTCTGGATGAGCAATTTGCTTGTATTTGAATTACATCTATAGTTAACTCAATTTAAAAGCCAATTTGTTTGGTCAGCACTTTGCACTTTATTGAACTTTCCGAACTTGTATATACTATTATCTCGTAAGTCAAAAGTTACCAGTGTTTGGGATAAAACAGTGGTAGCAATGAAATTGGTTCCTATCATATGCTAAAAGAATTCTGAATGTCAAGAGACAACTGATATTAGTTACAGTTATGTTGTTGATTTTTATGTAACCCCCCTGTTACCCGGGGTTACTGGAATCCCAGTAAGATCTAGTGGTAGGCAGGGAAAACAGCTTGTGAAACTCCAGTTAAATGGATTTCACACTCTCTCACTCTGTTCTCAGTCTCAGCTGAGACTGAGGGATGACATCACCATAGAACTATTGCAGTTGCATGAGCCACATTGGAATCTGCAGATGGGAGTTAGGTTAGAATGTTGGGAGTTTTTAAACAGTGAGCAGCAGCAGCTGTGTGTGAGTAATCTTGAAGAGAGGAGCACAACAGTCTGTACACAGGCTCTTGGAGCCTAAGTTGTGATATAGACCGACTTTTAGGGAAAGGTGTGTGTTTCTTCCTAAAGAGGAACACAGTAAGCTGTTCTTGAAGAGATGGAGACCACAGTATACTGGTCTCTGTGCCACATCCCTCAGGGGATGGGGGTAGAAGGTTTGCCTGTTATTCCAGGGCAACCTCCTGGTTCCAGCTAGGGAAGAAGCTGCCTTATTTTCTGAAATGTGTTGTGGCACCAGAAGCTGTCAAGATTCACCTGTGGGGCACCTGCAGCCAAGGGGTGAGGTCTGCTCATGTCAAAGGGCCTACGTTTCACCTGAACTGTGTTAAAGTGGGGGATTGGACTGCTGAATTAGTGGGAGGCCTAGAGGAATAGGCTTAGCCAAAGTAAAAGTATGTTCAAGTCCAGCACAAGGGGAAAGTCAAGACATGTAGAGGAGATGTGCTTTACATTTATGCTTTAATCTACATTGCCAAGCTTTTCAGGAAGAGATGTTTAAGTATGTTTGAGTTTAGTACAAGGGGAAAGTCAAGACATGTAAAGGAAATATGCTATACGTTTACCCTTCAATCTACATTGGCAAGCTTTCAAAAAGAGTTGTTTAATGTCCAAAATAATGGCTGGGTATGGATTGTGGAAGCTGGAGGTGGGAGACCCCCCATCTTTAGTAACCAGGTTCACCTCTACGGATTTGCTCTGTGGCCCTTTTACTTTGCCTCAGGCACTTTGCCAGTGCTGAAGGAAGTACCCAGACATGGTATTGAAAGGGAATTTCCCTTAAGGAGTCGAAAGCTCTAAGGTGGTTGGGGAAGCCACCAACAGAAAATGTGGTCCACTGCCATATGGACCGAGATTGAGTGGCTGGCAGGGGAGCCGGGCCAGGAAAAACTCAAATAGTGTACAAGTCGGGCTGTGTATCCAAAGCAGCGTGCAAGTCTGGGCTGCGTGCCTGATGGGTCCAGAGCCTGAGGACTGAAATGTTGAAGAAGTGTTCTGTATCTCTTGTCTGCATTACCAGGAGCGTAGCCCCGTGGGGGTCCATCTATGCTTTGTTTGTTCAGTTTGGATGTGAATAAAAGCCACACTTTAGAATCCCATTCTTGGTATTGGACATTACAGTTATTGCTTCCTGTGTTTGGATTTACTTGGGTGCCCTTGTGCAGAGTAGCCAAACCTAGGCCCCTTGTGCCCAGTAACTTAGTCCTCCCTGAACCCAGTCCCCACCTGGTACTGCTGTCAGCTTCAACAGCATACCACCTGTCATTTGCAAAAAGGCAGGGGTCCGGGGGTTACATTTATACTCCTGAAACTAATCAACACTTTACAATTATTTTGCATAGCACTTTGTACTTTATTTCTCAGTTGGCAGGACTGAAGCACTTTACTGCAAAGTTTACAGTAATAAACAAGCATTTGTCAATGTTGAATGTTGGCTGCTTGTTAAACAATTTGATATTTTACTGATAAAGCCCTATGGCAAGACTAGTCTGCATTCCCACAAGACCTCCCACGTTGCAGCACCATCCCAGGTGTGGCCTCACCACTGATCTATATAGGGGTAACACTACCTTCTTTTTTTCTGCTGGTGATACCCCTCCCTGTGCACCCCAGCATCCTACTAGCCTTTCCTACTGCCTTATCACACTGCTTTGCTACCTTCAGGTCATCAGATATAATGACGCCCAGATCCCTGAGGAGGTGCCAGGGGACCGTCCCTTTATACCATGAGGAATTAGGATCTATGGTAGCATAGTAGGTAGGGACCTTACAGCAGACTACAGTAGGTAGGCTAGGAAGTCTGTTTTCATATATTTGTCCTTGGTAAAGAGGGTGAAATTGGAATTGGTATGCTGAGCAGGGTACATAAATGCTGGAAGTAATGAAGGTAAAATGTATGAGTACCATAGGTGGCTAACATAAATTGATAAAGAAGGTTGTTTGTAATAGTTGTCAGACAGCAGTAAACAGTGTGGAAGGTCAGGCACCAGACAAGGGTCAGTAGTGTTGTAAGAAAAGGGATGTGGTGCTGAAGACAGCTAATGGAAAGACTGGGTGAGCCAAGCGGTCCTTATCTGCTGCCAAAGTCTATGTTTCTATGATGCATTAACAAAGTTTTTTGCAATGAATTTCCTTACTTTTTGAGATAGTGTAATAGTATTGGACTCTGTGCTTGAATTTCTGTGTAGATGTGCATATGCATGTAGGTGTGGAAGCACATACAGACATAGAGATTGTCAGCAGATAAGGACTGCTAGGCCTATCCAGTCTGCCCATGAGTCCTGTACTTGATTATGGCTTCTGACCCTCCCGCTACTTTACCTCTTTGGTTCCTTATGCCTGTCCCATGCATGTTTAAATCCACCCACACTAGTCACTCTTACTACCTCCTGTGGCAGACCATTCCATGCATCCACTACCCTTTACATGAAAAAAAAATCCTTGGCTGGCCTGGTGGCCTGAGGGTTGAGGAGCTGAATGCCACACCTCGCACCAAGCAGTGACCCAGGTTCAGGAGCAGGCCGAGCCATCGGGGTCGGCAGGGGAGGAGGAGGATTGACATCTGAGGACAGTTCTCTCCAGGAGGAGGAGGGGTACATGCTCGGTGTCTGCCTGGCCTCTGGTGGAAGCCAGAGGCATAGCAGGTGCATGAGCGTACAGAGAGGGTTGGGAGTGGTGGATGTCAGTGGAGACACCTTGATGTCAGGGCATAGGCCACTCCCATAAGAACATCAGAAAAAGATCCTTCAGCATTCCTGATAGAAGGAGCACCAGGCCCCAATCTCCAGTGCCTCCTACCTAACCTGGTGCCAGCATCCCGATGAGACCAAGAAGGACTGTGGGGTCTGCCCACACCCCATACCTGCCTGGGGGGTATAGACATGGCTACATGGGGGATAGACTGCACCAGGACACCAAGTAAGAGGGTGGAGACTATAAGGCCCTAGGTGACTCCTGAAGAGGGGGAGTCCTGTGGAGTAGGGGGACGTTTAAAGAGCAAGTAATAAAAAAAAAAGTCCTCACATTCCTTCTTAATGTTCCTCCTTCCAATTTCATGTCATGCCCCATCATTCTTGTACTCCTCATGTATTGGAAGATGTGCCCCCCCCATATCCTGTTTATCCCTTCAGGTACCTAAATGTTTCTATCATGTCCACTCTCTCCCTCCTTTCCTCCAGCGAGTACACATTGAGGTCCCTTAATCTGTCCTCTCAAGTTTTGTGGTGCAAGCCCTGTATCAATTTTGAACCCTAGAGCCATCGGAGTTCTCCCAGCTACAATCCAAGGACTTCAGCAAATACCTGAGGACTGAGTGGAATGGGAGGTGGTGAGTTCCTTGGTGACTGCCAGCAACTCCCCTCCCATCCTGTAGCTTTTCCCAGGGTTTATATGGCCCAGGTGCATAATTGTGCATTTCTTTGAATTAAACATTTGAATTGACATCAGTGTCTGGCTCAGCAGGTAGCACACTCACCTCTGTGGCCAGGAGGTCAGAAGCCTGTGGGTTTTATCCCCACACCAGACACCTGGGTTAAATCCCAATACTGACACAGTAGTGCAGCAAGAGGGGGTGCTGCACTCCTCAGGTGCCGTCTTTCAGATGAGACATTAAACTGAGGTCCCATCCACCTGTTCTGCTGGTAGTTCAGGTGGATGTTAAAGATCCCATGGCACTTCTCGAAAAAGAGTAGGGGAATTTTTTATTATAACTTTCAACAACAAGTGATAACAAACAGTGTTGACTTCACACAAAATATACAAATCATAAGACAAGAGAACTCAAATAAACATTACTTCCATACACGGTCAGGTTTTCTTTCAACTAAAGTTTGAACGGAAACTTAAACAAAAAAAAAACTAAGAACCCCCCCGACTAAAAGAGTAGGGGAATTTTTTATTAAAACAATAAAGCAAAGCATATACAGAATAGTGTGACTTCACACAAAATCATAATGCAAAATGAAAAGCAAACAGAAATAAGTATTGCATCATACATTCAATACAAAATGTCAGTGTTATAGTCACAAAACTTATTAATAAATGCTGATCCCCTCCCCCCCACTAAAAGAGTAGGGGAATTTTTTATTAAATGGAGGTCTCCAGACAAGATACAAACCAATTCATAAAGCAAAAAACAGAAACAAACTTCAAGTCAACCAATTATAACAATTCACCCATAAAGCAGAGCATGTAGGTTGACCATACTTTTTCCTATCATAGTTATAAACTGTATGAATAGTATGCAATATATTGTAAAAAAGTTCATCAAACAAAACAGTGCGTTGTTGGGTAGACCAAAAGTTCTCGACTGCCAAATGTAAAATCGAATACGAAAAAACAAAAGTAACGTATCAGCAGGATACCTAGACCAGCCACCCTTATTTGAACCGTACATTAAAGTCAGTATAGAATGGAAGAAAACAAAGGTTCTTTCCATTTATTCGCTAACCAGACAGAAAGGTTTAATATATGAGCAATCCAAAAAAGGTGTTTCTGTGTTTCCAATTCTGAAATACATAGTTCAGGAGTACACCATCGTTCACATAAATGTTTGTGCTTATGGGTACTACCCACTGGCAATCTACCATGAGAGCTCAACCAAACGCTATCCCAAATAAAGGCTGGTATCCGTCCTTGGGAGAGTAAATTTAAAAGTCTTACTTGAGACCGGGGAGTACAATCTGGAAAGATTAAGGGTTCTGAAAAATCAGAGGAAACAATAGCATTGTATAATTGCTTTCGGGTCAATGTCTCCAAATCAGGTATAGTTAAGTTCCACTTTTTTATCAAACAAAAAACTCCTTTACCATACATAGGAATATTAGGGATTCTAAACAAAGAAGTCCAATTAGCAGTTTTCCAGAATGGTAAGCCTTTCAAAAACCATAAATTTACATAAGGGACCAAGGCTTTAAACCAGGTCGTAACAGAGGACAAAAGTTACACGACAAAAATATACTAAGAAAAAAAGCTATTGGATGTATCATACCTACCCCACCCTGACTAATAGGTCTATATGTAAACCCTCTTTTAATGGGGTTCAATCTACTCCCCCAGAAGGCCTGAAAAAAAACACTATATAAAGTTGTAAATACAGAAGATGGGGGAAGAAACACATAACTTAAATACAAAAAAATTGGCAATAGTAGAGTTTTAATTAGCAAAACTCTTTTACGTTTTGCTACTTGTTTCCCTTTCCAACGAGCCACGACAGATTGAGCAATATTAATTTTCTGGGTCCAGTTGCTATGCATCATATCTATTTCACCAAACACAATTCCTAAAATGGGTATTGGAGCTTTTGAAATATGAATTCCTGCAAGGGTGCAGATTCAGGAATGGAGAAGACAAAAGGAAATCCTTTGCTCTTGCCATAATTAATTTTGAACCCGAAACTTTAGAGAATAACTCCAAAACCGTGGCAAACTGAGGTTCCTCAGAGCGAGTTTAAGCATACCACTAAAATCATTCATGATGCCAAAATTTTAATTGGTGCAACATTATCTGCCAGCCGCACACCTTCTAAACCACTATGAGCACACACCATTGAATAAAAATATCAATATAGAAAACATAAAGTAAAGGGCTTAGCAGACATCCTTGCCTAACGCCTCCCGAACTCAAGTATTGGAGGGCCACACCAACCGCTAATATTAGGTATCAAGGAAGCAGAATGATGCTAATAACCGTATCCAAGCAATGAATATTTTGGGAGACCATATGCTTGTAAAACCGAACAGAAATTTGTGTGAAACACAATCAAATGCCTTTTCCTGATCCAGGCTAAGTAAATAACCTTGCACTGAACCTGTTTGAGATGCTGAAAAAAGTTCACGGATAAGTAATAAATTATCATTCTGGGAGCGGCCCGGTAAAGAACAGGATTGATAGGGACTTAACAATGAATCCACAATCGGTGTAAGTCTACGTAATAAGATTTTACTTAAAATTTTCAAATCAGTGTTCAATAAACTTATTGTCCTCCAATTTCGTAAATCAGTTTTCAAGCCCTTTTTATAAAGTAAAATAACTAATGCTTGATTCATGGAAGGAGCCAACCTAGCAGATGACAACATTTCATTAAACAAAGATGTCAAAATTGGGACTAAAGTAGTATGGAAGGTCTTATAAAAGCTACACAAACCATCTGTACCAGGAGCAGAGTCCGTGTTCAAAGAAAAATAGAGTCTTTCACTTCCGTTTCAGAAATCTTGTTCAACAGAGGGTACTGTCTGCAGAATTTAAGTGAGGCAAGTGAAGGCCGGCTAAGTCTAACAATTCCGTCAAATGTGGTCATCTACACTATACAAGTTAGCTAAATAATTAGTCACAACCGCCAATAAAGCAGCTGGAGTCCGTACTAGGTCTCCAGAATCAGATGTTAATTCCGTAATGACACGATTCACCACTCTATTTTTACAGTCATTAAATGGATCTAAGGCACCTTTATGCAATTTTAAACCAAACTTATGCTCAAAATCAAGAGATTTAGCCCTATCATATCTATATTGAAACATGAGTTGTTTCACATGTCCAATTTGAGTACTATAATCTAAACCTTCGGTTTCAGTTAAAGATATTAGCTTTTGTAATTGCGATCGCAATTTTAGATATTCCAAATATTGTGAATTAATTTTTTTTTTGGAAAATGATTGAAAAAAAACTTTCCAATTATGTTTAGAATCTTCCCACCAGGAGGCAACATCATCATAGACATCCAGGACTGACAATCTAGCATTAAATTCCAACTGCCAGGCTTTCTGCACAGATTCATCAGACAATAAGGAGTCATTCATTCTCCAAATATTCTTTTTACAACGTGGAGCACCTTCCCAGGACACTTGTACTGTTAAAGATTTATGATCAGAAAATTCCCAGACCCTCAAGGTAGCCTTAATTATTTGTACAGAAGAGAAAAGAAAATAAAATCTATCGTGTAGATAACTGATTCTTAAAAATGTCCTACCCCATCACAGTTTATGCGATAAGCATCCTTAAGCTGGGCCGTGTCCAGAATCTGATTCAATTTCTGAGAATCACAAAACAATTTAGTCGTCTTCATCCTCTATCTTTGATATTAAGAACACAATTGAAATCACCAGCCCAAACAATCAAACAGGAAGTATACAAATAAGGGTGTATGTCGTTCAGGGCGCAACTCTCAAAGCTTTGGTTTGTGGGGCATATATATTAATCAAGCGGAATCTTTCACTTCCAAAATTGATATCCAATAAAAGCATGCGCCCTGGGTAAATATCTACCATCTTAGATACCTTTAAGCCGAATTTGTAAACAAAACCCCACCCTTCACAGAGATTTTCACCATTAGACCAAAGGACATCCCTAATGACCAAAGATTACGTGCTCGCTGAACTCATAACTGGTCTTTAGCCTGTATCCTGGAGACAGATAATATCGGTATGTAAATGTTGCAAACAAGACAAAGCTGTTACCATTTTTATGGCTTTTTATACTATTAACATTAAGTGTAGTAACTGTCAACGAGGTCATTATATGAAGGAAAAAAAGAGATACACCTGGAAACCCCATTTATGCTGTACCATCAAGAAACTTTAGACACTCGCCTTCTCTGTGAACGCCTAGGAAAGTTTTCAGTCTTTCCTATATCACCGTCCTCCCCTTCCGAAAAGGGATCAGTAATCAATGAGGCCTTAGAAGAACGATCAGACTCATCACCTTCTGACTCTTCCTTTGATCCCAAAACTGCATAGCTATTACCCACTTTCCAGGACTCAGAAGTATCACTACTCATAGGGGCCTTAGTCTCTTGTTGAGAGGGAACCAGTTTTCCTGATCTATGACGCTTTTTAGCCGTCACTTTTTTAAAAGGGACGTCTTGGGATAAAGGGGGCATATCAAGTCTCACCCTGATCCAAAGAGCAAGAACACGAATAGGGGACTGGGAAGCTGCCGAGGTACCTACTTCCAAAGGGAGAGATGGTGCACTGTTTTGTACAACCGTCAAAGCTGGACTATCTGGAACAGTTGCACCAACTGGGCTCGGGTCAGCTTGTGGTGGGGGAGTATGGGAAAGTACAGGAAGAGCGCCAGAGGGCTTAGCTGAAACGGAATTATTATGCTGAGCACCTGTAATCAATCCTTCATGGGAGGGGCAATCATCTCTATTGTGGGAAGCCCACGGGCACTTGGCATAGCCATGTCCGGTCTGCTCACACAAATTGCATTTAAATAAATTCAAACAGTTAGCAGCTAAATGGCCAAATTCAAAACAGTGGGAGCAACGTGGAGTGTCACAAGCAGTATTCAAATGGGTTCTCGAACCGCATTTAAAACAGGCCTTAGGCTGACCAACATAAAACAAACTGCCTCTATCTCTTCCCAAAAAAAAACTATTCGGAAGGTGCTGTGGCCCATTATTAGATGAAAATAATTTCACTCGCATTTTCCAACCCCCATTCCAAATTTGTTCACTATCCAGGATAGGAACTGGTTTGTCTAAAATTTCACACCTCCTACTCAACCAAAAAAGGATATCTTCTATATGAACTTCTTCATTATGAAATAAAATAGTAATTAATTTTACTAAAGGTTTGGTAAGAGGACCCAAAAAGGGGTCCAAAGAGGAGTTCTTAACCATCTGAAATACAGACCAAAAGCGTTCCAAACCCCAGAGGTTTTAAAGCTAATATCATAATTAGCATTTCCTAAATGTATTAATACATAAATATCTGAAGACAGAAATTTCATTGAACCTTTCAATAACACTTTAGAAATATAAAGCCTGTCGGAAGGTCCTCTAAACCACCTTTATACAGTAATCTCACTGCATTTCGACGAGGTGCAGGTTCTCCTTTGTTAGTAAATAAATCAGAAAGTTTAAAGTTAGTACAGGGAACATCTCCAGGAACTTCAGTATTCAAGTTAGTAGCGGTGGGCAATCTGGACTTGGGAAAAGTTTGATTAACAGAGCAAGCAGTAACACAAGCTGGAGCTGTAACACTGGTCATAACAGGAATAACAGGTCTGGAAGTGTTAGGTTGTAAAGCACCAATATCCAAAGAGGTGCCCAGGCTATTATACTTCTGTACTGTAACATCATTGGGATCAGGCACCCACACACCTGTAGGAGATTGTAACCATCCTGCCTCAGAAATAGCTTTTTCAGGAGACCAAGGGTGAGAAACTGAGGAGTCTACAGAAGGACCCTTAAAATGTACAGGAGAGACAGTGCCTTTAGCAAGGGATATAAGAGGAACAGACTGTTCACCAGATGTCTCAATTACCAGAGAAGCACTGTCCTCTCCCTTACCAACGTCTCCGTTAGGAATAGTGCCAGTAAGAGCAGAAACAGTCTCAGAAGCATATTTAATTATAGTCGCGGACATACCAAGACGCTTAACCTGATGCAAGGCGTCTGGCAAAGCGGTACTGTCATCAGATTCAGTGAAAGCCGTGTGGAGCAATGATTTAGAGGCAGAAAGAACTGAAGGAGAAGCACTTACAGCAGACATATCCCGAACAGTGTCCTCGGCAGTCGGAGCAAGGGGTGTAACAGACAACTCCATCGCCTCACTAGACGTCGCGCAAACCACTCGCGACCTGGAAGTACAGGGAGCTACAGCGGACAAACTTAGAGCATCAGACCGCAATGCTGCAATTTCTCGTAAGAGCTTCGCTTTTCGTTCGGTGCAGCTTTCCACATCAGCGAGTGCCTCCTGTAACAAACGCTCCTTACGTGATAAAACCTCAGCATAGTCTTCCGATAAACCGCGCTGGTCAGACTGTGCAGGCACCTCAGGAGACACATTCTCAAGGAAAAAAACTCTTCAGGCATAGATGCATCTTGCAGCATATCCTCAGTACAGATCTCCTCTGGTGCAGGAGAGAGCCCACTCCCGCAGCTCTGACACATCCATCGACTCTGTAGGTTTGGGCTGAGTGGCCATCTTGTGTCCGTCCACCAAAGATTCCCCCACCTCAGAGTAGGGGAATTTCCCTGGTGCCCCGGCCAAATCTCCCCACATTCACTAAAAATACCACCAACAGATTAATCTTGCTCAAGGTCAGTTGGCATTCATCTGTATTCCCCTTCCCAGGTCTTGCCTGAAAATAGACAGAATGTGTCTAGTGCACTTACCCAGTCAACAAAAACTAAATAAAATATAAAAAAACATTAGTTGCCACTCCTGAGACCATTTCTGAAGACTGCCTAGTTCCTTTCCAATGTTTTTTATGCCTTCTGGAGTATCCACCCTGTTATAGATCTTGGTGTCTTTTGCAAACAGATCTTTTGTTCCAGCCCCTCTGCAGTGTCACTAATGAAGACATTGAACAGGACTGGCCCAAAGACTGATCCCTGTGGTACCCCGCTGATCACCCTCCTGTCCCCAGATTGTACCTCATTTACCACCACCCTCTGTCTCCTATCTCATAGCCAATTCCTAACCCAGTTCATCACCTTGGGCCTGATTCCAAGTCGCATAGCGCAACTCATGGGCATATGCGAGTTGACCCATGCGGCGCTATGCTGGAGACCCCGTGCCATATTCCAAGACAGGCAGGGTCCCCGGCATCTACGTCCTGTGACTTGTGGCAGCCACAGGCTAGCGACACAGGAATGGCACAATGGAACTGGGTGTCATAAGTAGCAGCCCATGATTTACTGCCTCACCAGAGCCCCCCCACCCTGAAACACACCCTCAACCAACTGGGGGTATTAGGCGGGGCTGGCCAAGTGGCACAGGCATTTGGGGGGACAGTGCAGGAAACAGACCCCAGGGGGTCCCAGACATTTGGGGATGGGGGCATGACCTTGCTTGGGGGGATGTGGAGCAGGGATATGTGCTTCCCTTGGTGCTGCAGAGTAGGCATCCATCAATTGGCAAGGATGCCCATTAGACTACCTCCATGCTGATCTAAGTCCGCAGCACCATAGCGGGTCTTGGAATGGCATTAGTGGGTTATGGCAGCTTCCCTTCCAGAATAGGGTACAGTTGCTGCTGTAACCCACCCTTGCACCATGCTGCAGTGGGTTGCGGGCATAGTGGATGGCATAGCTCACCTTTGGCACAACCCGCATGTGGCATGGTGCAAGCAACAGCTTGGAATACCAAATTACAAGGTATGATTTATGCCATTGAGTCTGGTGTAAAGCACCTTGCGCCATGTGTAAGTCATTTTGAATTGGGCCCCTTGTGTCCTATGCTCAGACTACCCATCTTATTAATAAGCCTTTTATGTGGGACAGTATCAGAGGCCTTGCTCAAATTGAGGTAGGCAACATCCACAGCCGCCCCCAGCTCAGTTTGCTTCCTTCATCACCCAGTCAGAGAAATATATCAGATTCGTGTGACACAACCTAAACTTTGTGAATCTAAGCTAGCTAGGGTCCTGGACACCGGTGGCTTGTAAATGTTCCACTATCCTTCCTTTAAGCAGTGCAATCATGACCTTCACCACTACTGATGTGAGGCTGACTGGCCTAAAGTTCCCTACTTCCTCCTTACTGCCTGATTTGTATAGCGGGACCATATGTGCCCTTCTCCAATCCTCTGGTACCACTCTTGTGTTGAGTGACTGTGTGAACATGGCTGCCAGAGGCTAAAACATAGAAATTTGTTGGCAGATAAAGACTGCTAGGCCCATCCAGTCTGACCGTAAGCTGTGATCTTGACCACAACTTCTGACCCTCCCTCAGCTGTACATTTTCAGACATTATCCAAGCATGCCATATGAAACTACTATGGCATTGAACATATTAAAGTTTTGTGCAACCTCTGTGACACTGCTGCTGATCTTTTGTGAGACCACTTTCTTTTAGCTAATATTCAACGAATGAAAAATACTTGTTCTCTGTATCCGCCAATTTTGTGCATCCATTATAATTAACTAATGGATGATGAAACACATGAAAGATGTTTCTATGAGGGTAACTTATAAATTATATACATTTTCTCACAACATCTCTGGTGCTGGCCCCACTGCAGGACTGCTAGAGAAGGTGATCCTGTATTTTTGATGGATTGTTTCCCATTGGGAGCAAGTGCACTGGACAGTTGGAGCCAGGACCTGGAAACTGGGCATTTTCTTGTGCTTAACAGTGGTGTCAGTATAGAACTATGCAAAGTAAATAAGGAGAAAATATCCAGATGGACATCATTTTTTTTCAAGACAACGACCATAAACACATTGCATCAGCAGCAGCTATTGCAGATGCTGGAATTAATTGGGTCAGGATGCTACCAAACTAAGTACTGTATTTAACAGAAGCATCAGTAAAAAAAAAAGTGTTTGTATAATACAGTATTTCTGAGTTTCATATTTGTCACACCGGGTCACCAGATTTGAATCCTATTGAGATGGTGTGGTGTACCATGAAAATGTTTCTCAGGAGAAAGAGAAAAGCACAGACAAAGTAAGAACTCATTGATACCATCAAGCAGTTTTGGAAGACAGTAAAAAAAAGACACTGCAAATGATGCGTTGCACACTTGCAAAATTTCTTGCCTGTCATGTTTACCAAGCTGAGACACACCACTGGAATGTAAACAATTCAGTGTAATATAATACTGTATACTGCATTAATTTAGAAACATAGACTTTGACAGCAGATAAGGACCACTTGGCCAACTTAGACTGCCCATTTCCCTACCTATTGGATAATCTGCAGATCCTAGTCAACCAACAGCCTACTTCTTCCTACCCCCCACTATAATTGCTTCATGTCTTTCCCATGCATTCTTGAATTCCCCTACTGTTTTTGACCCCACAACCTCCTCAGGAAGACCGTTCCATGCTTCCACCACCCTCTCTGTGAAAAAATACTTCCTCACGTTGCCCCTGAGCCGTCACCCCTCTATCTTCAAATTGTGCCTCCTTGTTCTTGCACATCTCTTTTTCAGAAAGATGCAACCCTCTTGGAGTTACTTGATTCCCTCAAGGTACTTGAAAGTTTCTATCTTGTCCCCCCTCCCTCCTTTCCTCAAAGGTATACATATTAAGCTTCTTTAGTCTCTCTTCATATGGTTTCTGGTGCAGACCCTGCACCATTTTAATTGCCATCTTCTGGACTGCCTCCATCCAGTCTATGTCCTTGTGGAGATGGGGTCTCCAGAACTGCATGCAGTACTCCAGATGGAGTCTCACCAACTGTCTGTACAGAGGGATGACAATGTCCTGTTTTCTACTAGTGCTGTCATTCACTGTGCATCCCTGTATCCCCATCCCTCCTTACTGCCTTCTTACATTGCCTGCATACCTTTAGGTTGTCTGATATGACTACCCCGGGTTCCTTTCCATTCTTGTTGTTGTTAGTACCTTACCCCTGCCAATGAATTCTCTTTTCCTCTGACAATTAGTTGTGTAAGTTACAGCACATATGATACTGTGTAAATGCCCGGTGGTGCAGATGGTTGAAGCACAGGATGCCACACCTCATGCCATGCCAGTGATTCAGGTTTGGGAATGAGCCTGGGTCATCAGAGATCGATGGGGGGGGGAGGGAGAGGATGTGAGTGGCTGCTGGCTGTCAGCATTCTGCCTCGGGAGGGTGTAAGTGGTGTCCTCGGAGCTTGGCTACCCCCTAGTAGAGGCCAGAGTGGTGGCACCACTCCAAGGACTGCTGGCGTTAGTCTGAGGAAGGGGTGAATAGACCTGGCACTGGAGCTGTGGTGTGCATCTGCACCTCCATGTGCATGTGCCACCACTTCCGGGGTTCCTGGGCATTAGATCACGGAGAGTAATGGAGGAAAAACAGCAGGGGCCACCAAGGATGATGCCTCCAAACCAGCTCAGGGGATCTATCGGGGCATGCATAGCACCTCAAGACCCCAAAAGACTCCAAGACCGGTAGAGTTTGCGGATGACGAGGGTGACCCACTGCAGGAGGATAAAGAAACTTGAAAAAAAAATATGCTTATGGTGTTCTTGTCCATATGGAAATGTTACAGTGTTAAAATGTAGTGTACACTGTATTGTACTGTAAAATGTATTACATTGTGCAATATTTTGATAAAAACAACCACTATTATAACATACAGTACACAATAATGAGTATAAAACGCAAGAGAGAGAGATGCCACATTTCATTAAGTGCACCTGGGTGAAAGAAGGACACATCAGAGGCATAGTTTCCCAGAAATCTCCTCCTGTCTGGCAAAAATAAGCATCACTTTTATAAGACTCTAATTCAAGTGCTGATACTAAGTACCATATATAAACAAACTCTGATCAGAGCCGACATGGCTGTGGAGAGCTTTTAGGAGTGCTTCATTTCTTTCATTTACATAATGCTGCCCTGATGTCTATAGAATATTGCACCCTTCCCCCAACCCATATACCAAAAGACACTCCACCTAATTCCCCCCACTGAACTAGAGACCTTGATGATGATGCTTAACTATATTCCCCTCACCGGCAGCAACCAAAAAAATTTGTTTAAAGCCAGTTAGCGGCTGTCAATCCCTTAGTGCAGAGCACCTTTGAATTGTTCAGTATTCAATAATAGTAAGGGCATGAATGAATGGTAATGTATTTGCCTATACTAAGACTTGATTGGCTGAGTCTCAGCCAACCATGTTTTACTACACACAAATACCTGTCACCATTCATTCATGCCCTTACTGATCTTACTGTTTGTCTCCCCACCTTGCAGATCTCTGGGTACCCAGCTATACACTCTATCCCTCAATCTCTGTGGCATAAGCAGTAAACAGTCCTAGCAGTAAAGAACAAATAAATATTATTTCTCCTTCCCCCAGTAGACGTCTGCGTTGAACTTGTTTGTGTCTTCATATGAATGACAGTGCATGTTCTTGTCCCTGAGCTCCTCTCTCTCCAGTGGTTCACGTGAGCCATAATGCCCAGCCTGAGCATTGCTGCCTGTGACGGCACCCACTGACCTGCCCAATGGATCTACTAGTGTCCATGCTGCTTCAGTGTGCCACCCACCCACCCACCCATCCCGCCACACAATACAAGGAGTGATGGTGCTGAGAAGTGAGGCAGCAAAGCCTGCAGAGCAGTAGCTTAACCCTGGGTGGTGGGAAGAGAGACTTGGGCTGCAGGGACAGACACCAAGAAAGAGAGGCAGCAGCCCTCCCTGAAAGAGAGTGCAGGATCGAAAGCGGTGGTGAGTGGCACCAGTGTCAGGGATAGAGTGGAGAGAGAGCCCCCAAACAGTGACAGCAACATGCTAAGATGTGGCAAGTAAACAGAATGGGAGTCATCACCAGGTAACAGGCTGTCACAATTGCAGCACCACCCTGACAGTGTGAAATTAAGAGTAGGGCAATGTAGTGACTATAAACATGATGACCAGTGGTTCCCAGACCTGCACATGAACAAACATGCATTTCAACGGGTGGCCCATCCTTCAGCAGTGTCAACTCCCCCCCCCACCCCCACCCCCAAGACAGACACAGCAATAGCAACAGCTGCATCCAGTCAGCATATATGTGCAGGTTCAATGCATTTCAGTCAGAGACAATGGTGTCAACCCTCCCCTCCAAAACAGAGAAGTGGAGTACAGTGTGCACCTGAGATCAGTTCCCATCCATTTTATTGCCATTCACTCTTCCAGCACCTTGCTGCCTGTTTGACTCTCTGTTTGTTTTTCTGAAGCCCAGTACAAGCAGACAGCACATACAAAGAGGCAGAGAAACTGGCAGCAAGAGCTCTGTGACCAGGACAGAGAGCAGTGCTGCAGAGTTTTTCCTTTGCTGTGGGAAAGCGGACATTAGAGAAAGATAGAGAGAGAGAAACCAGGAGAGACACAGTGTAACACAAACTTAATGCATCTGTTCTACCACTGCAGAAGAGGAGCACCCAGACAGAGCCAGAGACCAATATGTGGGTCACATATCTGCCAGTTCACATTAGCTAGCACAGTGTAGGATGGGCACTGGATGGTCATCCCTGGGCAGTTGCTGCCCCCTAAACCTCCATCTCACATCTGCACACATGGAACACTCTGCAGTAGCCAGAGACTGATGTAGGTTACTCCACACCCATACCACTCCACACAGGTTGGCACAGTGAAAAGGTGACTTCCTGGTGGGCAGTCCAAGGCAAATACTGGACTGTGGCTGGCAGAAGTTGGTGATTGGTGCCCCCTGCACAACCGTCCCACCACTGCACACTGGCTACCACAGCCAGAGACAGAAATGTGAGTTACACATTTGCCACACCACATCTGGTTCTATCTAGTTTTGTGGACCCCAGGTGGGTGGAAATGGGTTTGCAGTCCAGATCCAGTGGGTGGCCTGAGGCCTCTGGCACCCAACACACCATTCACCATCTCTGCATATGTGAAGTATTTTCTCCTTCCATTCCACCTTGTGCTTGGGTAGATCCTGCCAGACAAACCTTGTAGAGTACTACGACTGGGTGATGCAGTAGCTGGACAAGGGCCATGCAGTGGATGTCCTGCATTTGGGCTTCAGCAAGGTCTTTGATTCAGTGCCACATTGGAGGTTGGGAGGAAACTTTAACATGTGGGTGCGGGACCAAAAATGGTTAAATGGATCACAAACTGGCTAAAGAGGAGGCAGCAAAGGGTGGTGGTGGTGGGGGAGACCTCTTAGTGCTTAGTTCTGTACAAGTAGCCAAGTTGGGGGTCCAGGGCTCCAGTCAGACCTGCTGCTGTAATGGAGCTTAAGGCTGCCTGAATACAACATGACAGCTAAACTAAGCTCCTTTAATTCCTACAGATGGAGGGCTGCTGCACAGATGATTGCTATAGCCTCTCAGGCACCACTGGGGATTTAAAACAAGAACTGGACTATGGCAGGCAGCCTGCCATCAGCCTCTTCCTCCTCCTACTACTACACTGACCATTTGTAGCACTTGCCCAGCTCCTACTCTGCTACCAGTGCCCACCAATGGTCAGTAGTGTCAGTGGGTGGCCCCCGTTGGAGTGATCAAGTGAGTTCCTTGAATTGTTACTAGCCCCCTTATTGATTTAACTTCCTTTTGTGTCTGGTTGAATTTGTCTGTTTCCAAGCACCCAGTAAACTTTTTCCTAGTTTCTGCTTAGACACAGAATATTAAATATAGCAAAATAAAATGTAATTGCTTTGAAGAAGATAGAAGCCTTTATGTATGGTTGGAGAATGCTGAAATCTCATCTTGGTTGCTTTATTTCCTTGTTGCCATTTTGTATTTTCAGGCTAAATCAAATATAATAAAATATATATTTTTTTTTAGAGGATAGAAGCTTTTATCATGGCTCTTATTGGTTTGAACCATGCACACCGAAGCACTGAAACATTCAGATCACCATGATTTCAGCAGCCTTGCACCATCTCTCTGATTCAAAAAATAGGTATCATAATGGTTAAATTATTGTAGCTCTATATTCATAATGTGTAACTTTTTGTCACTATCCTTTCAAATGTCTTTAATTCATTATAATTACACACTAAGAAGAATGATCTTAATGAGTTCATTTAAGGTTTCATAATCTGGCCTTCTGCAATTTTAATGACCTCCCAGTCCTGGAGTTATCAATGTGTTTTATTTAAACATTTCTTTGCTTAGTTCATCAATGGTCTAATAAGATTTAGAATAAAATTTAGAATAGAATAGAATAATTCCGCTATACAAGACACTAGTGAGGCCCCACCTGGAGTACAGTGTACAGTTCTGGAGACCATACCTACGTAAGGACATAGACAGGGTAGAGAAGGTTCAGAGGAGGGCAACAAAGATGGTGCATGGGTTGCATCACAAATCCTATGAAGACAGGTTGAAGGAACTGAACATGTACTCCCTGGAGGAGAGGAGAGAGAGAGGGGATATGATAGAGACATACAAGTATCTTACAGGGAGGAACAGGGTGCAGGAAACACTATTTTAAGCGAAAAAGATGTTTCAGGACTAGAGGCATGGGATGAAGTTGGAGGAGGACAATTCAGAGGAAACATGAGAAAGAATTTCTTCACAGAGCAGGTGGTGGACAAGGGAACACCCTGCCAGAGGAAGTGGTGGGGCTGAAACAATCACGGGATTTAAGAATGCATGGGATAGACATAAAGGAATTCTAGAGGTCAGGGGTAAGGGGAAATAGACTTCTAGGAAAACAAACTGAACTTACAAGCTCAAATGGGCAGACTAGGTGGGCCATAGGCCCTTATCTGCCGACACTGTCTATGTATCTATGTAAAATAACTTTGGAACAAAACTGTATAAACATTGGGTTTGTTTTGTGCAAATATTACCTTCTCTCTGAGCTGAAAATGCATAGATTAGTTGTGCATACTTTTGCATTTCTCCACACTTTTGCTTTGGAAATTTGTAAAAAAAAAAATATGAAAAAATAACACTCAACAGTCCAATAAGATTTAGAATAAAATAAATCTAGAACAAAATTGTACAAACTTTTGGTTTGATTTTGCACAAATATGAATTTATGTTAGAGCTAAAAATGCATAGGAGATTAGCTGTACATATTTTTATATTTCTCCACACTTTTACTTTGGAAATTTGGAAAAAAAATTAAAAATAACACTTGACCTTTTGCACAGGTGTTGACCTCCCATAAAGGGAATGGCTTAAAACTTATTTGGGAGTCTTTCAAGAGGTATCCCAAGGTCAAGATTTAGTAAACTACACAATTAATGCATTTTAATAATAGAAGTTGCCAAATATGACATTATAAAAGAAAAAAATCAATGGTGCAGCATAGATGTCTAAAAGTTATCAAACCATTTGATTCTAAAAGTTTTGCAGACAGCCAGGTTTACTTTATGTGTGTGAGTATTGTGTTCTTCTGTGTCTTCCTTCTTCCCCCTATCTGGTCAGTGTTAGCTTCACATATAGATAATGCTGGCTAATAATTACTAAAATTAATCTGCTGCTTTTTTCTTGAAAAGATTTAGCATGATCCCATCCTGAAAAGATCTAATGTATCCCCAATAAGCAGATCATTTTGTTTCAAACTGTTTTTTTCTTCATATTAAGAACTAAAAAATGTAATTGAAGTACTGTACATTGCTAGAATAACTTAGGATCTGCTGTTAAATTAGGCATGACAAGAGATAAACCATATGTTCTTGACTGTCTCAGCGTAGTGGTTTCAGAAATCAGGCTGTCAGAAATGCAGCAGGAGTTATGCAAACAAAATGTAAATATCTCTAACAGTATAGGAGTTACTCATAACCCATCATATGAAAGTTGTTCAGGACAACAATACCTTTCAAATAAGAATTTTCATTAAGCTGCATTAATTATATTTTTTAAACTACGGTCATCTGATTACCTAAATTTAAAATTGTCATCACAATTTTTACCTTTCAGATGGCTATATTTAAAAAAATCTAATGAATTCCGATTGGTGACTACCCTCATTTGAAAGGTCATTTTGTCCTGAATGACTTTCATGTTGGTTGTATACATTCTGAGATATTTACATTTGTTTGGCATGACTCTGACCGTGTTCACTCAAAGAAAAAAAAAATGAGGTTGTGGAAGACCATATTTTACAAAGTATAAAGTATTCAGATTAGTGACTACACTCATGTGAAAGGCCTTTTTGCCCTGAACAACGTTCACACTGTTTTTTTTTGTTGTGCACCTTTAATAGTTTTAAAGATATTTAGATTTGTTTGGAAGGTATGCACATTTGTTCTCAGCAGAAAAGCAGTTTGGAGTTCTGTGTCCATCATTCTAAAAAGAGAGAAGGGAGTATTTTTTAACAGTCATAGGGATTTGCAATGTTATGAAAAGATACACTGAAAACTACTAAAACATTTGTTCCACAGAACCCCTTTTCAAGTTAAATTGATATGGCTGTAGACTCCACCCACAACCATAAAAAGCACAATTTTCAATTACTGGCGTATGCACTTTATCATGCACATCATGCACTGTGCAAGCAAGCACAAGTACCAAAATAAAGTACACTACATGACACACACAGTCCTCTATGCATGAAACAGATGTTAAAAATTTTCTTTTCTGCCACTGTCATGGTAACCCCATACAGACATAACTTTTGAAGTTACTGTAGTACTAGATATCAAAGGCAATCTTGCCAGAAATTCATTTCCCAGGCCTGTGGCCAGAAATAAAGTTCCATTTTGACTTGTTAACATTGAATAGGATGGTTTTCACTTTGCATCAGTTTTCACCAGGTCACCATGACAACCGCTTAACTCAAAATAAAGTAGTTGCCACCTAGTCAGATGTTAATATGTGTCCCACAGACCAGTGAAATGTGAAAATGGGGGAAGTGTGATTGCAGGCATGACAAGCTTAGAATGCTGGGGACAGCTTAGAAGTTTGATTTCAACAGGGTCAAAGAGAAATACTTGTTTGGTACAGAGACTGTAGCTTTTATAAAAAAGGTACCTTTCCTGCAAACTTGATGTCCACCCAAAGGATATTACATCACAACACAGATTGGAATACCAGTGGGGCTTGGGAAAGGTGATTGTTAAAGTATGACTAGATTAAACAGTGTACATATGCAATTAAAATGTATGTCTACCCATAAAAGCAATGCTAATGTCATATATCCAAATGCACGAGTTTAGCAAAGACTGAGGGTTAAAGCTATTAAATTTTAGCTTCACTTCACTAAACACCTGACTACCCCCACTCCCAGCTAGGAAGGGTATGTCCCAGAAATGAAAATAATGAAAAACAAATGAAAATAATAAAAATAATGCAGTACATTGCTCCACCTCTGGGGGGGTAGGAGGGAGTAAAAAGGAGGAGAAAAATTGTCCTGGGTGCAGCTGGATGATGCCAACCCCCACAAGGGCCACTCCCATGCTTGGCAGGTACCTCCTGAACTGGATCCATGTTTGGTGGGTTGAGGAATCCCTGCTGCCCCACCATGGGGGGGGGTGTAAGCTGTGGAGGAAGAATGGAGGTGCACTGCAAGCGGGAGATGGGCTGGGGGTCAGCGAGATAGAGGGCCACTCAGGATGGAGTACAAAGCAAAGTAAAAAAAGAAACATGTACATGGAAATATGATACAGGCAACAGAAACAGTGGACACTAGTTCCCCTTCTGTTAATGGTAAAAATATTACTATCATGTTAGGCAAACAATGTGGCAATATGTTTACAGACCACATTAGGCTTGAAAAGAGCACTAATGGTTGTTATTCACCACTTGTCCAAACTAGGTTTATGATTATATGAAAGTAAGTCAAAAAGTTTAACCTTTTATTTTTTGTTTATTTATTTAAAAGTTGAGAACTGGAAAAGGCACCATGAACCTAGGCTCAATTCCAGGTGTGACCTGGGGAAAAAGGGGTACAGGTAACAAACAGAAATTCAGGGAATACAACAGAATATAACAAAAATGTACAAAAACAGACATTTGAGAGCAAGTCTGTCAAGTGGAAATAGTGGAAGGTGGATCCAGTTAAATTAGAAGAGGCAGGGAATACAAATATTTAAGGGATGTGATGAATTATAAAAACCTGTGTAAAGCCAATATTATAGAGGTTAAAAAGAAGGATGTACAATCAGCAAAATGTATTATACACTTTGGAAATGCATTTGTAAGGAACTCTTTTGTTGCTGTCAAAAGAACTTTTGAAAGAAAGGTCAAATTTTATATGGAGGAGAGATTTGGGTCGTATATATTGTGCTAAAGAACTAGAAACAGTACAGTGTTCTTTAAAAATGTATTCCCCCTCCAGTGGGAGATGTCATCAGCCCTAATGTATACACAGTAGAGACAAACACAAGAGCAACTGCTCTGCAGGCATTCATCAAGGCTCTGAGACTCTGGAAAAAAGTTTGCTGATGTCACTACTGAGTCTTCCAACTTAACCTGACAAGAAACATGATCACAAGAACTGAATGGGAATTGGTTTCATAAAATGGATGAGATATTAATTAAACATTTATAGAATGAGGGCACCTTAGTGCATACTGATAGCTGAGTCAGTAAAGCTGAGCAAGGATTAGCAGATAACTTTTATTTCAAAATTTCTATGCTCTCCCATAAGCAAGAGGCATTATACAGGACATTGAAATCATACTGGAAATAGGAATTATACTTAAAGTATTGTTAGAATGAGAAGAAAAGGGCAGAGCGCAATTGTTTAAGGTTAAGAATGCTGGAGCCAAGTGCCACAGGATATCTGTACCCCACAAGCTAATGTGTTACTGACTCTGGGTGTGAAGCTTAAGACACCAGTGCAAAGCAGTAATAAAGTACACCTAGCTGCAAACCTTAATTTACAATCAGCATTACACCTACCAGTCAGTTACACCTAGCTGCAAACCCTAATTTACAATCAGCATTACACCTACCAGTAGGTTACACCTGGCTGTAAACCTTGATTTACAATCAGCATTACAGCAACTAATCAGTTACACCTAGCTGCAAACCCTAATTTACAATCAGCATTACACCAACCAGTCAGTTACACCTAGCTGCAAACCCTAATTTACAATCAGCATTACACCTACCAGTCAGTTACACCTAGCTGCAAACCCTGATTTACAATCAGCATTACACCAACTAGTCAGTTACACCTAGCTGCAAACCCTAATTTACAATCGGCATTACACCAACCAGTCAGTTACACCTAGCTGCAAACCCTGATTTACAATCAGCATTACACCAACCAGTCAGTTATACCTAGCTGCAAACCCTAATTTACAATCTGCATTACACCAACCAGTCAGTTACACCTAGCTGCAAACCCTAATTTACAATCGGCATTACACCGACCAGTCAGTTTTACCTAGCTGCAAACCCTGATTTACAATCAGCATTAAACCTACCGGTTAGTCAGTCAAGTTGCCAAGTCTACAGACTTTACTTTGGACTCTCTGTGTCGCTCTTTGGATAGGGTGGCTGAGTACATAGAAGGATTTGACTAGACTAACACTACAATGCACTTGGCCAGCAAGCTGATTTTGTGCAGCAGATAATCAAACAAATTAATGATAAAGAACAGGCAAGTGACAAGGCAGTTAATGAACTTAAAAATGAAAAAGTGAAAACTAAAATTCAAGCCCTCAAGGCTACCATACATCAAGTGGTGAAAGAAAACTTTCATATAGCTAGAAAACTGGAACTGCAAAAAATCAAATGAGATACTGTATAGAAATATAGAAATGGTCTGACTGCCAGATACTTTGGAAAAACGGCTTCCCTCTATTAGAGATCTTACTAAAGATGTTTTGACCATGACTTTTTTCCTTCAACCAGACAACCCCCCCCCCCTTGAGTAAAGTGTTCTGAATGTACAAAAAAGACTATAAATAATCCATCATTTCATAATCTGAATCATCATGGCTGCTCTCCTGCCTTCAAATCTAATCATCATCATGAGTTTTTATTTAAACTTGCCAAAATCAAGGGAGTGCTTACTGTAAATATCAGAATAATTGCTTTTACTTGTTTCCTAATTACTCGAACCAGACCTGACAAAAATGTAGGACATTTGTAGCGTACCACCAAGTTCTTGAGGCTGGAGCTGAATTTTCATTGTTGCCTCCAGCCAAAGAACATATTGTAAAGGATGGTAAAACAAGTATTTTCTTTGCAGTCAACCAGTTGGTGACCTACCTTACAGCCTTCTATTCCACTACTTCCAATCCGGAATCACTGGTTTTTCACCTGTCTCCAACAAAGATATTCTGGCCACTGTTAAAAAAATGGACAAATAATAAAATTATATGAACTTTTTGATTGCAGACTTTGAAGATTATACAGACAGATTTGTCATTTAAAATAGTATATAACTAGGTATGGATAAGAAGTAAACACAGATGGTGTTCATTTAGTAGCACAAGTGATTAACATAATAATTTTGAAATGGACTGAATTTTAGAAATTGTTGCCAACAGTACTTGTGTAGTTTTTGTTTTCTTATTTGCTGATTAGTTCTTCTCCCCTCACAGAGGAGCTGTACTTGTAGTACCTCATCTTACGTTTCTGTTGACAGTAGATCCACTGAGAATACAATCTTTTCTATTGATATATGAAAAGGTTAATCAGCTATGTGTTCTTGAATTTATGTCCTTGTTTGTGTATAATAGATATAAACATACAAGGCAGGATTCATAAATCAGATGTGCTGGGCACAATTTAGATGCACCGGTGCAACACAGAAATGTGCCATGGTGCCATTCAGAAAGGGCAGAGAGGCCACAGCACATATCGGACATACTGCACTGCACCAGATGCAATGGAGGGCAAAAACAATTATATGCAGCACATCTGGAGGGGGTATGTAGCTGCATACACAGTGCAGAGCCATTCACAAAACAAAATGAATGCACAAACATGGTGCATTCACAGCGCATCCACCAAATGTGCCATAAGGAGAAGTATAAAAGAAGTAGACTTAAGTACAAGTCTCCAGCAGGAAGACTGCAAGACAGCAACAGCAGTAGGCAGAAGAGCTGCAGCAGAACGTAAGCCAGAGAAGTGGATAGTGCACCATTCCTGAAGGTGGGAATGATAATGGGGATGAGGAGACAGGCAAACCAACAACATGGATAGGTGGCCTGCCTGTGGCAGTATCCTGCCAGACTAACATTTGAACAACTGACAAACACAGAAACAGTTGGCTGATACCATTTGAACAGGGCTATTCTGAGGCAGCTCTGTGAAGTGTGCCTTGATGAAATGTAGGCAACCACTGGAAGGGGTCATGCCATATCAGTGGAGACCAAGGTGACAACAGCAATGTGCCTGTTCACCAAGGAAACCTTCCAGATGCCAGCTGGAGACACCACTGTCATATCCCAACTGTCCCCATCCCATCTTCTCACACAGTTCCTCACCGCACTGCTCCCACTTGCTGCAGAAGTCATCTGCTTCCCAAGCACGCAGGCAGAGGGGACAGAAGCCATGCAGCAGTTCCACAGGGTGGCACACATGCCAGGCATCATAGGGGCCATTGACTGCACCCATGTGGCAATCTGTACACCACCTGGTGAAAAGGCCATGCCATACATGAACTGCAATGGGTTCCACTCCGTCAACTGCAAGGTGGTGTGCAGTGTCACAGGGCACATCAGCAGTATCTGCATCACACACCCTGGGAGTACACACAATGTCTTTATATGGCACCAGTCCATCCTGTGCCACCAGTTTGAGACTGGTGACATACCCAGCAGCCTCCTAGTGGGTGGGTGGGGCATGCAGACATGCCCATGAACAGGACATCATGGTGCAGCAAACAATGGCAGGGAGAGCAGGAGTACATGGGCCACAGCAGGGCCAACACAGGAGAAAGTGCACAGGTGGAACAATGGAGGTGGGCATACCGAGGGAACTGCGCTTGTGACATGGGGACAGTGTAAGCAGCACAGCGCAGCACAGGAGGTTAGGTGATGCACAACAGCAGGCACAAATAGCAGGGTGATATGCACCACACACAGCCAGGCACAGGCAACCACTGGGCAATGGAGGGCAGGCAATGCCAGACGGGACACATGTGGACAGCCATGGAAATGTGAATGGGCAGGTACAGGGCAGCTGAGTGCAGCCAGGACATGTAGTTGCTAGTGTGTGCAGGATGGCACTGGCCCACCATGGGGGAAGGAGATGCACTGGGAGGGGTGCCATAGGGACAGGGTGGACAGTCAGCAGCCACACTAGTGCACCATGATGGAACGAGGGCAGTGGTACACAATACACATGTATGAGGTATTGTAAAAGACTGCTCTTGCCCCCCCACAGGTGATGTGGCTTGCCCGCTCTGACCATGGCTCCTCACACCCTTCTGCCAACCTGGCACAGTGGTGCAGGGGTGCTACAATGAGGCACACATGGCTAGTGTGCCATCATCAAGTGTGTCTTCAGCATGCTGAATAAGTGCTTTAGGTGCCTGGATAGGTTAGGTGGTGCCCTACAATATAGTCCAGAGAAGACCTGTGGCATATTCCTGGCCTCTTGTATGCTGCACAACATGGCCTTGACAGTGGAATAGCTGTCCAGGATGAGGAGGGAAACAGTTCTGGGGAGAAGAAGGGGAGGAGAAGGATGAAGTGGAGCAGGGGTACTGTGGTGGACTGCCACTGGTGCACAGGGACCCATGCCTGGTTGCCAGGTCCCGGCCATGCATGATGATGGCATCAACAGCAATGGGATCACCTGACACTATGACCTGGGGGTGTGGCTGGCGGCCCAGCAACCACGTGGCACTCTGTTTGCACTTGCCAACTCAGTATCGAGTGCAATATGCTCCAGTGCTGCGGTCGTGCCCACTCGCAGTAGGCGAGCCTCTGCCAACATCTGGATGCACCACAAAGCTGATGACTCATGTTCCATGGCCATCTGCATTTGAATGCCCCTGAGCTCCACCTTTAACAGTGCCTGCCTCTTCATGGTGTCCCGCAGGAGGCATGCATAGCCCTCAACCTTGTCGGCAAGGGATGCATCATGGGGAAGGTGCCAATGGGCAGGTGGGGTGCTGGCCTGCTGCCCTGCATCCACCATAGGCAGACACACCACAGCAGGTCACTGAATGGGCAGGGATTGGGCTTGGGCAACCTCTGCCCATCCAGGGATGCCCACATCGTGGCTGCCTGCTGCTGCACCACAGCATCCTGCTGAACCATGCTGGCAATCTCTGTCCCAACAGCAGCACCAGACACAGGGCCACCATCAACCACCACCATGGGTGGGTGTGCAGGCCCTGTCAGTGTGCTGGGGTCTGCAGGACTGCTGACACTGCATGGTGCCACCCATGCATGCACTTGTGACTTAGCCAGGCCACTGTTGGCCAAGTCCCCCCAGATTTGTGTGACGTCTGGATCATCATCATCATTGTACACCCCCTGTATACCAGATGCCAGCATCAGCAGGGCATCTGCGATGTCCACCCTGTCCACTGGGTCATCAGTCAAACCCTGAATGCTGACCAGCCATGATCAGTCCTGGCCTTCAGCCATGACACCAGTCAGAGAGGGGTCAAATGGCTCTGCTGCTACCAGGGCTGTGGTAGCATTAGAAGGGCCAGGCACAGCATCATCCACAGCCCAGCTGGCAGCACAGTGTGATGACCTGGCATCCTCCCTTGCAAGGCCATTGTGCAGACCAGCCACCATGGCAGCACCCATGAGGCATGATGGAGCTGTAAAAGAAAGAAGGGAAACATAATTACTGACATGTGAGACTGTTGTGTTCAGACAGGTGTGTACAGCGGGACATGCTAGTGTGCCATACGTGTGGCTGACATGCCATGCAGGTGACAGTCACCCATGGGTCCACTGATGTGGCTAAGCACCAACGAATGCAGGCATGCACTAGTGCCTGTACAGGCACCCATGGACATGTGTGTGACTGGTCCAACACCCTGGGCACCACCTACGGGGATATAATCCCAGATGACCACCCGCACCACACCACGGTCAGGGCCCCCCCTCCCCTGCCCCCCCGGGCTGCACATGGGCAGCTTGTTATGTAACACATCATAGACAGATGGGGCATACAGCTACATGATCAGTGCCCACAGGCACATGGTCTTCTAGCATCCCACAGTGTGGCAGGTTAGAGCACCCATGCCACACACTCGTGGACAGGCACAGTTCCTGGGACATGTATATTCACAGTGCTGTGATGGACTGTCATTTGTCTGGCAGCCCCCTCCTGAAACTCCCTGTGCAGCAGTCCATTCCATGCTGGCCACCAGCAGCTCTTCGGTAGGTGTGAGGTGCACATCTGTCTGCAGCCCACCCCGTCCCACACAGGGAGGCCTCGATGTGTGTCACCATCTCCTTTGCTCTCCTCCTCTCATCATTGAAGTACTTCCTGCTCTCCTGAAGTGTTCTGTTAAACTTCCCTTGGGCATTGACATGCCTTGCAGCTGCCACCCCTGCCATCCAGGATGTCCTGCCATATGAGGTAGGCTTCTATCAGTGCTCTTTCCTCATTGTCTGTAAAATGTTGACATCTTCATCCAGCAGTTACGTCCTGACCAGACATGCCCTGATGGCTCTGGAGGGCACTGAGGAGGACCATTCAACTGCTGTACAGGTGGCAGAGCCAGCTCCTGCAGGCACTGACTTTGTTGGTCTGGCTGCTGAGTACCGGGGGATGGAGGGGTGGCCATCATGCTGTGGCCCTTCCAGCACAATAGGGCCAGGGACACTTGTATATAGCCCCTTTGTTTTTCTAATCCAGCACTCTTTGCCTGTCCCCATTGTCTGTAGTTGTCCCCTGTCCCCCCACCTCCAAACCATCACCCTCCTGTGTACTGTTAGTATTGTTCCTGTTCTGATTCCCACACCACACCTTCCCTGTTCCAAGTGATGGTTGTTAGTGTACATAGTTTCATCTGTTTTCATTCTTTTGTTAGTAAAGTGTTTTATACTGCTAATGGTGTCTGTGGTCATTCACTGTACCTTGTGCATGTGCTCTGTTGTGCTTGCTGGTTTCCATTGTACCTTTGTTCCCATTCGTGCCTGTGCACCTGTGGTACTGTGCATTCATGCATCCTGTCCCCCTTTCATGCCCGCTTCAGTGTGCCCCCTCCTTGTTGCCTCTGGTCTGTTGATGGGTGTTGTTCTGGTCCCCTGTTGTTGTGCCTCTCTTCTTGTGGTCCACATTGCCTGTGGGCATGTTCCATCTGTGCAGGGCATGGCCTTCAGTCTGTCCACCATTGTGCCTGTCCAACTGTGTGCACCTGTGTGGCATCTCCCTTGTCCACACTGCTGGCTTCCTGTGCACCAGGATGTGTATGGCACCCTCTGCTGTGCTGCACAGTACACCTCTGCTGCTGTGGCTTACCTTACCAGGCACCCCTGTGCAATCCATCTGTGGTTGTTGGGCCCCTGTGTGGGGTGTGTGTCTGGTGTCTCTGTGTGTGTGCTCTGTCTGTGCACCTCCTCTGCTGTTTCCACTCTCTGGCCCTTTAGCACTCTGGCCAGTCCCTGCAGGTCTGTTCCCCTGCAGTCTCTCCCTGTTGCTCCTGTGTCCCTTGCTTACTTGCTCTGTATTCAGTGTTATGCTGTTCAGGGTGCTTCTGCGCATCCCGGTTGTGCTGGGGCATCTCAGGTTGTGCCATGGCACTTCAGTGTGATTCACAGTGGAGATGTACTCACTGTTTGGGGATGGCACATCTTATTTGCACTGGCACATCTCATTTGCACTCAGTGCATTTGCTTTGTGAATCCTGCCCACAGTATTTACTTTGAAAATTCCAAAATAAATAATATAAAAAAGGATTATTGGAGTCAGGGAATGTAATGTATAGACTAGAGAAGATCAATAAGGGAAATGTATGGGCAGGCCCAATGGTGCAGAGGACTGAGGTGCTGAATGTCACACCTGCCTCTATACTGGTGACCAGGGATTGAGACCAAGCCTGAGTCATTTGGGGGCTGGTTGGGGGAGGAAGATTGAGTGTCCTAATGAACACTGTCCTCCTCTGGGAAGGGAGAGCAGTCATGCTCTGGTGCAGTACTGTCACCTGGGTGACCACAGGTGGCAGTACACTTGGAGGTACTTAGTGGGTGGTGAATGTGATGCTTGGCCAGCTGGCTATGATTGTTCTATGATATTTGTAATATAAAAATGTAGTATGTGATTGTCTCCATAAGGCAGCTGTGCCATGGATCCTCCCACACCAGGTTTCAGAAAGCTATAGGATATATTAACCTGAAACCAGGAGGTAATTAAAAGACAAGAGACTTAATTAAGGGTCTCCTGTTTTCCTATCTTAATTAGAACAGACCCAGCTGCCAAGATATAGGGATCATAAAAGTTTATGACATCTTAGAGGAAAAACATGTTATACACCATGATGTGAAAAGTCATAAAAATCCTTTGATGTGCCCTGGGAATAGGAACTGTTTGAGACTGAAGAGAGGGTGTTAATTAAGGAAGCATACTGGGAAATTAGTTTTTGCTGAAGTCACAGCATTTAAAAAATTCCCCGACAGGAAGATCATTGTTTGTATAATTTTTATATTCTGAAAGGAGGCGCTAAATGACATCATAGAAGGGGTAGAAACAGAGTTTTAAACTGTATTCTGTATTTCAACTGAGTGACATTTCTTTTTGGGCTCTTAAGAAACAAGATGTAACTTAAGCAATGTATAGAGGAAATACATTAGATAGAAAAAGTTCAATTATATTGTGGTAGGAGTTTTTGGCTTATACTTTTCCTTGTTTTCTTTTTAAGTGATTGTATGCTTTTTGATATAGCATTCTGTGTTTACATTTTACATATTTTTATCCATTTTTGTAAAAATATTATTTTGAAAGACTGGTGTGTCTTCGAAGTTCTTTTTGCATGTGATGTATAGAGGGTTAAGACTGACAAAAACTGTTCATAAGCTTGATGATGTTACCAAACTGGGAAAAGGTAAGAATATACCTAAGGTCTTTTATAGAGTTTTAAGGGTTCATTTTGGATACCTGGTTAGGTGCCCTTAAGTGAAAGATATCTGGCATCCCCCGAAGAGCAGATTATCTGACCCTGTGCATTTGGATATGCTAGCATAAGGTTCACAGTTTGAATCCCCCCAGAACTTGAGACCAAGGGTGATTCGGACCCACAAACAGACAGGAGGGTTACTCTGTCTGTTACCTGTTCACAATACTGCGCTTGGAGGTTGGCACTGTGGGAGCAGAGGGCCTGACCTGCTGAGTGTGTTTGTGACAGTTAACACCATTAGTGATGTGCTCCATACTTGCATGCAAACTTGCATACCATCCTGAAAACAGTGTCTCAGGAGAAAACCAGGAAGGAAAATCCCAGACAGAGCAATGATGAGGGGTCTGACCCTCCCAGGCCCAGCACTGACAGTGGGGTCCCCTCATCCATGAACTGGATCCATTCTCTGGCAGGTAAGAGAGGGGACCTGCTGACCCCGCCATGGGGTGGGGGAAGGCATGAGGAAAGAATGAAGGTTGAGCTAGGTCCCTGGGTTGTTGGGTGATGGGCCTGGGTGTGTTGGATCAGAATAATAGGGCCTGTACCAGATCAGCATAAACAAAGTAACAAAACAAAATAAAACAGACAAAGTAAAATAAGGGAAATGTATGAGATAAATGTGATGGTGACATAATATTTACAATCCATCATGTAGTTTTTGACTGCAAATTATTAGAGCAAGAGAGGAAACACATAGATGATTTATTTGAAGGTAGATATAAAGGTGGAACTAGAGACAAGGATCTTGAATTTTTATTATTCAGTGACTTGGAAAAAAAAACTGTTTTACTGCATGGCAAATTTTGCACATTAAGCCCATTGCAAACTCAATTAACTTTTGTTTTGAGACTAGGGGTGGATTTTTAAAGACATAGGGTGGGATATTCAAAGGAGTTGTGCATGGTGCAACAGGGTTGCTCCATGGGCAACCCACCAATGCAACCCGGCTCATTCACAATTCGGGACAGTGTAGCACAATATGGTCTGCACACCCTTTGGCCCACATGGTGGACCAATAGGCGTACTGCCCTACTGTACACTGTCAGTCGGTGGGCAGTCGGGCAGCTCGTGGGCGGGAGTGCTGCTGCCCACTGCTGACTAGGGGGGTGCAGGGTGACGGGGACACAGTGGACAGATGGGGAGGGGGTACCAATGGACCACCAGGGTGTCGTTAGAGAATTCTGCCCATGATCGGGTGCTGTGGGGGGGGATCCACTGGACCACCAGGGATTTCTAACCTATGCCCATGATTGGGCACTGGGGATCAGTCCACTGGACCACCAGGGCTTATTTGTACACATGCCCATGATTGGGTGAACAGGAGCCATGCCTGCCAAGGAGCAGGAGGGCGTCAGTCCCCGATGGCTGCAGGCTGGCAGGTCGCCAGGCACAAATCACTGGGGATTGGTGCACTGTATGCAAATGGAGCCATAATGACATGCAAATGGCCCCATTTGCACCTTACATGCATAACGGCCCCATTTGTATGCCCAGTGCTGAATATCATGGCTGATGCACCTAGCGCAACTGCACTTGAGCTGGCGCATCCCCCTGCACCCCATTGGCCACTTGCGCTGGTGCAGTGCCACTGCACTGTACTCAGTGTGTGTGCCCTCAGTGCCATATTCAACGGTGCTGAGACATGGCACAGCACCATTGAATATTGCCTGGTCCCTTCCCTGGCTCAGCCCAGATGCGCTGCACCCAGGCTTGCACCCCTGCCTGGTGCAGTTTGAATATCCCACCCATAATGTGTGTTTTATTTATGTGATTGTTTCAAAGTATATGTTATTTTAAATATGATTTTGATGAGTAAACATTGCACTTCAGCTTCAAGCAACAATATGGCTTCATTTATGTGAATCACCTAGTTTTTAAGAGGGTCCTAGGGTGGCATTTATAACAGCATTAGCTGCGATGAATTTTACATTACCAATTAGTTAACATACAGTGGGATCCACCAGGTTCAAGCAGACTGCATGAGATGTAACATATTACTGCATGACACACTGGAGTAATTGTCATTGGATTAAATTAAGTTTCTGCTGCATCTTGCAAGATATCACAACAGAAACCGTAATAAGAGCACTTGAACCTGGTGCATTGCCAAGTACTGCATGTATAATTGTATATCACAAATGCAGACCTGTAACAATGTAAACAAGCATTTGTCAATGCTGAGAGTTCATGCTTGGCATTGCTCTTGTACATGTCTCCCATATGTTTCTCTATATATTCCTCTGTCTTTCATTTTAAGGGTGGGTGTTATAGTTGGAAATCCTAATGCATCAGGCATTTATTGGCATTTTTGCTCCCAATTTTCAACATGTGCTTTTTGAGACATCACCTCATGAACAGTGCCAGTATCATTTTGTTACTCAGTCCCAAAAGGTTATTTTGCACAGCGAGTGTGCCAGTCAGTGCCACAGGTACAAAAACACATTTTGGGAAGGATGCAAAAATGACAGCTGTTCTGTTTAAAAGGAGGTGTGAAAAAAATGGTAATGTTGGAAATATGGAGTGAAAATCTTAAAAATTGATGACGTTACAAGTGTGCATAGAAACTACACAACGGACACTCATAACACAGTCATTTTGGGGAGAGTTTTCACCAAATTTGCAACAAAGGCTTTTGGGACCCCACTTCATGAACAGTGGCACTGTCATTTCATTAATTGGTCCCAAAGGGTGATTTCATGCAGTGACCATGAAATCACCTTTTGGGACTGAGAAACGAAATGACAGTGACTGTGTGCATGAGGTGTGGTTCCAAGAATCCCATGATGAAAATTTGGGACCAAAACTCCCAAAAATGGCTGAGATATCAACCTAAATTGAAAACCCCCATTCACTGCCATTATAGGACTTGCCATCATTTCTTCAGTTTGCGGTCGGCTTTTGAAGAGTGCAGACGTGTTCCCGGTCCACTGAAGATCACTGCTTCCAACATCCGGTGGTAAGTATGGGTGATGGGGGGTGTGGGGACGTCAGGTGTGCAGAGGGAGGGTGCAGGTTGGGGGAGAGAGAGGGGGCTGGCGGCAACAATAAGGGACCATTTTCTATCTTTTCAGGTTTTAACAAAACAAAAGAAAGACTCTGTGGGTCTGTTTTCTGTTTTTTGCAGAGAAACTATGGATGTTGGCACACTAGGGTGGGATCCCAGTGTGCCAGAGTACTGGGGGCTTCAATGCTGACCCACGGATTGGGTACCCTGAGGTCAGAGGTTATGTGGGGGGATGCATCCAACACTGGGAGTGGGCATCTCGGTGTCGGAAAAACATTATTCGATGCCTACCCGGTGATTGCGCACCCTGAGGTCGGAGGTTATGTGTATTGGGGGGGCACCTCTAACACTGGGAGTGGGCATCTTGGTGTCAGAAAAAAAAACAGCCTGGAGGAGGCAGGTAGGAAAATGCCTTCTCCCAGCCAGAGCGCGGAGATGTTAGATGCAATCAGCTGTTTGCTCTGTGGTGACCTACAGATGAAAAGAAAATGTCAGACCAGCCTGACCAAGGATTGGTGTGATACTGTTGAGTCCCATGAAGAGTGCTCTGCATTGGACAGACAGTTTCACACCCCTCAAAGCCTACTCTCCCAAGGAGTTTGATGCGCATGTGCAAACTCAACAAAAATGGCCCCAGGATAGACCCATGCGGCACATCAAGAGTTAATCCTCTGGGGTTCAGTGCACTTCTGTTTGCTTTCACTACCTTTGTCCTCCACATCTGCTAGTTTTTCATCCAGGCTATTCTAGTTTTTGACACTCATGTTTGCTGCAGTTTCATGTGTACTAGTTTTCAGCCTACAGGGCCAAATGACTGTTGTGAGTTCTATGAAAATGACTCTAGTGAGGGTCCCAGAATTTAAAGCATTTGCAACATCAATTTCAACTTTCAGCAGGGCAGTGGTTGTGCAGTGCATCAGTCTAAAACTGGATTGTTCTTTCACACGCATTCTATTGTCAAGTCAGCATGACAGTATTTGGCTATCCCTTACGAAAATTGAATGTATTGCAATATATTGATAAATATATGCTGATGTATGTGTATAGATTGAGAAATACATTGACTCAATTAAATATATTTTTCAATATATTTTAAAATACACTGGTGTAATACATTTTAATGTATATGATTCCAAACATGTGTGTCAATATATTGACCCAATGAAATATATTTTCACCGTAATATATTTTTAACTTATGCCTTGAAGTACAACTAAACATTTTTTTTACAGCTTTCTCTGTTATGCAAACTTTCAGTCATACTTATGCTGGTGATAACAAACACAAAGGGGTATTTACCCGTAATAAGATTGGGGGGGCATTGTATATTATGATGTTGAAAGAGCAAGATGGTTGAGCACCTAATAGTAAATGGTGCCCTTCCTTCAATGTATGACATTTGGCCTATGTTTAGTTTATATTGTCCAACGATATACAGCTTGTGCATTACAGTGTAATGTACAAGTTACATATTGTTAGAGAAGATAAACTAAACATCTAGGGCAAATATCACACATTAAAGAAAGGCACCATATATTTCTACTATTTGGTGCCGAGCAATCTCACTTCTCCAACATCATCGCATACGAGGTCACCGTCGTATTATGGGTCCAGTTGGTGGAATGCTTTAAAATGCTTCTTTGATTAGGCGGTAGTAATAAAGCTTCAGAAAATGTATTTTGAGCCAAAATATAAGGTAAACATTCCTTTGTATTTGCTATCGCCAGACAGATTTTGTAACAGAGCAAGCAGAAAAGCTGTTTTATTTGTCCTTTAAAGTTATAATTATATCAATATTTAAAATATCTTGAGTTATTTTCTTATGTTAACGTTATCATTTTTCATGCTTTCATTATAATAAGTTCAGCATGTTGCCTCAATGTTACTTCTGCAGTGTGCTATTCCATTTGTTTTGATATAAAATGTCGATAGTATGTATCATGTAAGCAATAAGGCATGACTGTGTGTGCCTTGTATGGGATAATGCCACACCTAGGGTGGGATGAAGCATGACGCCAAAGTCTGAGTGCTTTCACCACACTAGGTGTGCTGTTATCCCAATACAGTGCACACCATGTACAACACAGCTTACCTTATTAAGCACCTAGGACACCTAGGACTGCCACAGTACCACACATAAGGATTTGATTTATTTATTTATTTAGCTTTTGTTGACCGGGTAAGTGCACTAGACAAATCCTGCCTATTTTCAGGCATGACCCGGGGGAAGGAGATACAGATGAATGCCAACTGACCTTGACCTTGAACCAGATTAAGCTGTTGGTGGTATTTTTTTTTTTTTTTTAGTGAATGAGGGAAATTTGGCCAGGACACCGGGGAAATTCCCCTACTCTTTTCGATAAGTGCCATGGGATCTTTAACATCCACCTGAACTACCACCAATCCAGGCAGATGGGACCTTGGTTTTAACATCTCATCCGAAAGACGGCACCTCAGAAGTGCAGCACCCCTCTCATGCTGCACTACAGTGTCAGTACTGGGATATTAACCCAAGTGCCTGATGTGGGAACTGAACCCACAGCCCTCTGATCTCCCGGCCTCAGAGGCGAGTGTGCTACCTACTGAGCCACTGACACTGATGGATAGATTATGGGCCACTTGAATTACTTCATCTATATCCTGCTGCACACACTTTATAGTGTATATTATTCAAAGTACTGACACGTCATCATCGTAGAAGGGTGATTCAGGTAGAATTTAGCCATCAGGTATTATTTTGATCTGTCTGAAAATAGCACTGCATTATCAATGATTTAAATGACCTCCTTTTTTATAATATTTTTTTATTACACTTTTAAGTGCAACAGATTTCAGATACATACTGTATATAACACAGCATCCTAGCCTGGATAAAACTCCCTTGGAGGTACAACACTATTTAGCTAATAGCTAATTAAGCAATAAGGCATGACAAGGTGTGTGTTCTCATGTAATAACATCACTCCTGGGGTGGGTTAAAGCCCGAGGTAACGCTGAGGGCTTCCACCACCCCAGGAGTGACGTTATTACACAATAACACACACCTTGGAGTGCCTTTTTTGCAATTACGCAATGGCTCAATGTTATACAAAATAAAACAAATATATATGTATTTTTAGTAGATTTTTAGTGAGGCAGTATATTTTTGTTTGTTAAGAGAAAAGACAACAATGCTGTTGGAGATCAATATAGTGATGTTATTGTGTAATGACATCACTGTCTCAGGCATACACTGCCCAATCGGAGCCCCATACATTTTCTTGCCATTATATAAATAACATTTCATAACAGTGTAAGTAAGGAACTGCATGAAATGCACATTAATGTAAACATCAAACTTTACTAATCCATTCCTCACACACTGCCTCCTAACCATTTACTAATGCTGAGTACAGAACCAGTTGCTATGCCAATCTTAGTTACCGTATCATGCAAAGCCTGCTGTCTCAGAAACATAAATCACTGCCTTTATGTTCCCTTGATAAAACAAAGTGCCATTCTCAAAAGCCAACTAAGTGTGAGATCATGTACAGCAATAAAATGTCAGTTCTGTGCCAATTTTGTTAGGTCACAAGGCACCACTGAAGAAACATGGACCAGAATGCAACTGAGCAGTGACCCATCTCAGCAAAAGATACAATTAGAAATAGGTGACTAGGCAGTATTAGAACATGAAAATCAAAAGGCCTACTGAGAACGAACCCAAAGAGGCAAGTGTTATCGCAGTCTCTGTGAACAGTGAAATAAAGTATGTGATGTAAAAGAACTAAAAAATATTAGCAAAACAATGTCAATTCATTTTGTTCATATTTTTCTTTGATTTTCTGCAACACAGTTTATTTTCGGTTGAACAGTGACTGTGCAGACATTTTGCCACTTGTGTTTGTTTATCACTATATCGCGAAGCCTGTTGATTTCCATGTTCTAATTCCGCACCATCATACAAACATATGAACATGCAAAAACTTGCCAGCAGAAACAGGCCTTTCAGTCTATCAAGTCTGCTCGTATGTGCAGCTAGTACCCCTATTTTGCAGCTGCCCCCCACCCCCACTCACCTCCTGGAACTGCTCAGTGTCCTTTACCCAGCCCCCCTTCTCTGCCCTGTCCCATGCCCTTTTGAAACTCCCCACTGACCTGCATGACACCACCCTCTCCTTCAGAGCATTCCAGATCACTTATAATTTGATTCATATAAATAACAGCATAGTAAAGCTTATTTCTAATTTCCACTTAGTTCACTAAAGTCTAGTTGATCATGAATTAATGGCCTTCAGCGATTTGCATTTGCAGCTGCCCTTACAGTCCGAACACAAAGGGTGGGATATTCAGAGCAGTTGCACACTGCACAACAGTGTTGCACCTGTGCAACTGTGAACTTGTGCCAGAGTGTGATATTCAGTGGCAGCAACTGCACAGTGCAAGTGGCCATGTGCCAATGTGCAATGGGAATGAATGCATGTGCAAGTTCCAAGGGGCATAGCCATGAATATGTGGCACAGTGTGATATTCAACACCAGATGAACGGCACAAGCGTGGAGCAAATGGCAGTTGCGCGGAGCACACTTGAGCCTATAAAACAGGGAGCAAGTAGGAGGACACTTGCACCAGAGGGAAGCAGGAGAGAGGGATACAGAGAGGCCAGTCAGAAACACTGTAGGGGTCAAAGAGAGGGACAGAGGCAGTGAGGGTGTGACCCTGAGTGAGAGAGTGAGTGTGTGTGTGAGAGAGACAGGCAGGGAGGCCACAGTGTGTGTGTATGTTAGTGGCACCAGGCACAAGAGGAGCAGCACAGGAACACACAGGGGTGGGTGGCAGAGGCCACAGCCAACAAGCCACCAGCCAGGGGCTGGGTACACAGACATGGGCCCTGCAGAGCAGGCCACACAGCAGCACACAGCTGGGAAGACCAGGGGAATCAGCTGCCCAGGGGGGACAGGACAACAGGGGCCATGGCCAGTGCCACATTCCAGATAGAGGCAGTAATGAGGTGTGTGGGAAGGCAGGAGACAGGGCAGCATGGCTGTGGAAGGGCCTGTTGGCAGTACACCCAGAACAGGTGGTACCGTGCCCATACCACCTTCAAAAACCACACTAATACGGAGATAGTTGGCCAGTATCACCTGAACTGGGTGATTCTGAGGCAGATCTGGGAGCTGTGCAATGAGAAGATGCAGGCACCCACTAGACGGAGCCATGCCCTGACGGTGGAGACAAAAGTAACAGCTGCCATATGCCTGCTCACCATGGGCACCTTCCAGAGACCAACAGGGGACACCACAGGCAAAACCCAGTTGGCTGCATCATGGCTCCTCACACAGTTACTCAATGCACTGCTGCCACACACTGAGGAATACATCCACTTTCCCAGCACACAGGCAGAGCATACAGTGAACATGCAGGAGTTCCACAGGGTAGCACGTATGCCTGGCATGCTAGGGGCCATTGACTGCACCCATGTTGGCATCCACATGCCACCTGGCCCAGAGGGGGTAGCCTTCATCAACAGAAAGGGCTACTAGGTGGTGTGCGATGTCAGGGGGTGCATAATCAATGTCTGTGTCACACACCCTGGGGGAGCACATGATTCCTTCATCTGGTACAACTCAGTACTGTGTCACAGGTTCGAGAGTCTGGACATCCCCACTGGCCACCTAGTGGGTGAGTATGCCAAGACCATGGGCAGCTGGGCACAACAGGGCATTGGGAGGACTGCCAGGGTAGGGGCACCACAGGGTGTGGCTGGGAAGGATGGGTGGTGCAGTGAAACAGTCCACCAGACTAACCATATCTCTTTCCACACAGGTGACAGTGGCTACCCACTCCGGCCCTGGCTGCTCACCTCCTACTGGTGCCTGTCGACCCCTGCAGAAGAGTGGTACAATGAGGCACATGCCAGCATGTGGAACATCATTGAGTGTATGTTTGGGCTGCTGAAGGCACGATTCCATTGCCTGGACAGGTCTGGCTGTGCCCTACAGTACAGCCCTCAAAGGCCTGTGGCCTATTCCTGGCCTGCTGTATACTGCACAACATGGTCACTGACCGTGGGATATCAGCCGAGGTCGAAGAGAGTAACAGCAGTGGGGACAATGTGGCCGCCGGGCCATGTGGCAGTGGGCAGCCTCCCCAGGTGAAGGGATCCCCGGTTGATCAGGATGGCCCACCAACACCAGGACACAATAGTGGAGGAGCACTATGGTGCATGCAGGTGGATGGACAAACCCCCATGTACAGGAAGGCAACAGTGGCACAGCACACAGGCATGTGTGGGCGTGGCCCATGCCAACAACAGCTGGGCAGTGGGCTTGGCTGGGCATGAGGCCAGACCACGTGGCAACACGCTGCAACATGCAGCACTGCATACCCCACCCACACACACCTGCACACACCAACACACACCACCACACACGTACACTGGCACCCGCAGTCATGTGCCCGGGCGCTAGCTCCAGGCATGGATCAGATGCAGGGCACTGGTGCACAGGTGCAGCTGGTGCTGTGTTGGCATCATCACACACATGCCACACAGGCCAGTGGCCGGGCAGGTGTGCACACAGCCATTGTGTTGCACTGTCTACAGATGCCATGTCTGTGGCAGAAACACAACACTAATGTGCACACAGGGCAGCAGCAGCAGACTGCGGACAGGGAGGTGGGCACATCAAGACGGCCATGTGGTCACACAGCTGCTGCAGACACACGGACAGCCACCCTAGAGCTGCCCAGCAGACCCAGGCTGTGCGACAGCCACAGTGGTGTCTGCGACAGTCCCCCATGGGTGTTACTGTGGGAATGTAACCATGTCCTCACAGGGGTCTGCAGAAACCCAAACAGGCCCACACCGGGCATGCCTGGAATGCCCACAGTGGATCCCGGCATCGACATCAAGGGGGTCACACGACACTGGGATCATGGGATGGACAATGCATTCCATGGGGTATGCGGCAGCCAGCCATGCCTCATGGTGGCCAGTGGGGCTATGCCGACCATGACCGCAGCAGTAAGGTGATCCAGAGCTACGGTCATGTCCTCCTGCAGTCGACTGATGGCATCCAGGACCTGTGCAAAGCCCCCGTCATGCTGCTCCACTGCCTGGTGCACCTCAGCATGGAGTGCATGCACCCCTGCCATGAGCAACACCTGTTGCTCCACAGAGGCCCACAGCAGACAGGTGTGCTCATGCAAGGGGTCAGCACCCAGGGGTGCCTGGCCATTGCACCAACCCACAGGTGGCGTGCAACCACCCTGCCCAGCTCCCCGCTCAGGTGGGCGCTGCACAGCGAGGTCCCTTTGGGGCTGCTAATTCACTGGCACACTGGTAGTGGGCACTTCACCTGGCCCCCAAGCATCCCAAGCCATCTTCCACCCCTCCAGCTGCTGTGAACCAGGCAGTACCTGTGCTACTGTGCCACCACCACCATCCGCCGGTGCCGTGCCGCTGTCACCCATGGTGACATGGACCCTGCCCTGATCTGTGTCTCCACACACTGAATGCCAAGGCTAGTGTCCTGCTGGAATACAGCCAGGGCTTCATCCACCACCATGCCCAGGATGTCCAGCTGGACAGCGGCAGTGTGCTGCAGCCGATCGGGCCTCCAGATGCTGGTGGAGGAGGAAGGCCGGTCCTCCAGGGCTGGGCATGTCCCCACGGCAGACACCACCACCCCTGCCACTGCATGCTGGTGCTCTGGTGCTGAAGAGGAATACAGTCACATTAGTGCTGCTGCCACCCAGGCCGGCCCACCCCCTCCTTTCCCCCACAAGATGCTGCTGTACCTACCATGCAGTGATGGGCTCTCACCTGTCTGGAAGCCACCACCAGGTACCCCCTTGATGGCGTTGCACCACATGGTGGCCACCACCATCTCCTCCTGTGGTGTCTTCTGTGACACATTGGAATGACCCCCACCCATGGCCGCCCTTGCAGCCTGGATTGCTGCCACCTTTTTCTTGATCCTGCCCCTGTCATTGCCAACCTTTTTCTTGCATTCCTGCACTGACTGCTGGTGACTGCCTTGCTGATTCACAGCCTCCGCCACCTCCACCCAGGCCATGGCCCTGGCTTGTGGTGTGCCTGTCATGCCACTCAGCAGTGGCTCCCTGTTGAGGTACACCTCGAACAGGGCATCCACCTCCACCTTTGTGAAGTTGGGCCTGCACTTGTGTGCAGACCAACACTCCTCGCTATCCTCATGATCGGTCATGCTGCAACATGTGGGCAATGACATGTGGTCAGTGGCTATTGCAGCCCACGCCACCCACCCAATACACTGTGCTGTCAGTCCCCTCAGCGGATGCAACTTACCTAAGAGAGTTGCAATACAGGACCATGTCCTGTGCAGCCCCACAATGCCTTTATAGCGCATTGCATGCAAATGAGCAGATGCGCAACTGAAATGAGATGCTAATTCCCCTGGCATGCCGCGGATAGGCTGATGAGCTAATCTGCATATGCTGGCTGAATACTGCATTGTTGCACCTTGCACAATGGATTTGCGCTGGCACAAGTCATGGCGCAATACTGTGATGTGCGCAATGTGCCCATCGGTGCGCATGTGTGCACAGCCTGTGCACACGCCTCTTGCTCAGTGAATGCATGGTGCACGATAGGCAGTATGACACTCGACCACAATAGGGCCTGTGGTGTTTGAGCACTGTGCAGCCTATGGTGCCTGGACACCATTGGCCACATGGCGCCCTGGCACCATTATCCCTATTGTGTCCTGCACCATTGGTCCCATGGCGCCCAGACACCATAGGCTCGTAGGCCAAGGCACCTCAGACCCCTGTTGCACATCATGCATAGTGGTCTCAATGGCACACTCGCACAGCATGTGCTTGCTGACCCCAGACCCCTGCCCTGCCCTTTGCAAGGGAGCAGGGGCCTGATAAAAAAAGAAAAGAAAAGAGTAACCAATAAATGGGGCTTATAAAAGCAATGAAAACAAATAAGCATTGGAAATAAGAACTGAACAGGATATATTATGGAAACAGATAATCCACAGGAAGGAACTAATTATCTAGAGTGCTAATAGATATGTTTTGTAAAGGCATCTCCTGAGGAAGCCAATATTTGTTGGTGAAACATAGAGGATCTGGGCCTGAAAAATAAAATAAAAGCACAAGAATTTGGAAAAGAAAAAAGATCTGTCTACTTGTGTGAATTTTGTTTTTTGCACCCCACCCCCCACCCTTCTGGGGAAAGAAAGAATATGTTTTGCCTATATGGTCAGCAGCCCCTCACCAGGCTCAGGACCAAGGTCTGACAGGAGGTGGCGGATGGGCTGGAGGAGGCCTCTGGTGTGCGGCGAAGTGGGGAGCAGTGCTGCCACCGGTATGGTGACTTGCAGCAGAGGGAACCAGAGTGGCTCAGGGTGCTGCTGGCACGCATCCAGAGGGGGGCCATGCCACACCAGGTAAGTGTGCAGCACCTGTGTCAGTGCCCATTCAATGTTCCTTGTGGCCAGCAGGGCTGCATGCACTGCTGGGGGGGGTGGGGCCACACATCCTATATACTGTGGCAGCACACCCTCTGTGTGCTGTGCCATCACATTGTGGTTGTGCTGGGCTGGAGTGCAAGCTATGTAGGTGGGGGGGGCACATGGTGTTGCCGTGTACTGATGTGTACATGTTTCAGTTTCTCTCCAAGGCCCTGAAGACAGGAGGAGGGCTAGAGAGGCAGCCACACTGGGTGGGCCACAGCGGGCTGCCGTAGGACCCATGACGTGGGATGCAGGCCACAGGAGTGGTGCAGCCGGGCTGGAGCATGGAGGTCAGCAGCATGCAGGTAGGTGCTGTTACATGCTACATTGCTGTGCAGAGTGGGCAGCGGGGTTGGTGGTGGGCTATGGCCCCCTGTGCGCTGTGCTGTTTCAGCTGTATTCTGCCCATAATGTGCGTGGTGCCATGCTGTGCCCATCACACCTGTGTGTGGCCACCACTGGTGGGCTGTGGGTGTGTCCAGCAGCCAGCTGTGCCACTGCAACCATGCTGCTGTACCATGACACCTGCCTGCCACGTTGATGGCAGGTGGTCCATGGGCGGTGTTGGTGTCCAGCACTTCACATGGCGGTGGCATGCCGGGTCAGTGCACATGTGGGTGCACCCACTGCTGGTGGTCAGGGTGCTACCTCAGCGGCGTGTGTCACCACTGTCCACTGTGCACAGTCGGTGGGCCAGGGTGTTCTGGACATGCACTGATCCTGTGTTCCCTCCTTTGTCAAAGGTGTCCAGTGTGTGCCTCATCAGGCACTGAACAGCTGCCTCCTGAAGAGGATACTCAGCATAACAACAGTGATGCTGGAGGTTGCACAGTTGCTGTGGTGGATGCTGCAGTGGGGCCAGCGCAGGCAGAGGTGGTGAGGGGCCATTCATAGGGCCCGTTAGGCCTGCTTCCCCTGTTCCTTCCAATGACACCCCATCCCTTGCCCTCCCCTATCCCTTTGTATAGCCCTGCCCCTGTCCACTTACCTCCCTTCCCTAACATAGGCCTGCATTGTATATAGTTACCCAACACCTTGTTCCCTGTACCCTTTGTTACTGTATTCTGTTTGTGGTTTGTCTTTATTACATTTTCATATGGTTACCCATCTGTGTCGTGGTCTGCTTTTCAGCTGGCAGTGGCACCATGCTGCAGTGGTGTGCAGGGTGGCTGTGTGGGGTGCCTGTGGTGTTTGGGGGCTGTGCATGGTGGTGTTCACCCATCGGTTAGTGGCGGTGCCCTAGAGTGGCCATGGGCTGGCTGGTCTGGTTGTGTGGCATGTGCGTTGGGTGCCATTTACCTGGGTGTTGCTGGCTGTGGCCTAGGTTGAACTGCCATTAGCTTCTGAAGAAGGACTAGTTGGTCTGAAAGCTAGAGCACTTTGTTCTTGTTGTTACATCTATGTTGGTCCATTAAAAGGTATCAAATCATTTGCTTCTGGATCTATTATTATTAGGGAAGTAAGTATGTCATGAGACAAAGTGACAAAAGTCATGGGTTTGTCATGGCCATGTTTTGATGAATTCAGGGTGGTCATGGCCAAACCTGCTGTCATAACAAAGTCATGGGCACTTTTTTTGTGACATACAATGCTATAAAAGTCATTTAAGAAAACAAAACAAGACATACAGCAATGTATTAGCAATAAATATTGAATTTATTGCATTCATACTGTTTAACACTTTCTACATGGCAAACAAACAAGGAAAGTGTTGAAGGCTCCTTGCTGTCACCTTAAGTGCCAGTCAGCCCAGGCCATACATGTTTCTGGATATTTTTTTATAAAGTGCATGTATTGTTCTTGTTCACAGTCCAGTATTAATAACATTTCATACATTACTTCTGTTATGTACAGTAAGGAACAAAAATGCTAAAATCAAAAGTGTTACCAACCGAAACAACTTGTGACCAAAGTTCCAAACCATTCCCAGCCTGACTGTAGTGCCCTGAAGTAACAGAGAAGGAACATTCATACTTACACAGTATTTGTTCCTTAAATTTCTGTTTACAGGAGAGATCAAATCAAAATCAAGTGTTAGCAGTAGGACACTGCATCTCAAATGTGGAACAGTGTTGTAAGATACTAAATGGCTAGGGAAGTATATTGCTTTATATGTGGGACCCTTCAGAATTACAACAGCGATGGATGGGGTGGATCTGGTCAACAACAGTGTAATTTCACTGTGATGTGACTGTCAGTTTTTTCAACAACATACCAATCTCATGATGTAACAGATTCAAATATTTGTTCCTGAGAGGTACGGTAAAATGTAAGTAAATGCTTAACTTGCTGAGTGATTCCAACATGAAAGGAGTGAAAGAAAACAAAAGATCTGGACCCAGTTGCTATTTGTTCTCTGTCAACAGCAGACCAACTCTTATGAATCTCTGTAGTGTTTGTTAACTCACACAAGAACCTCTTCCAACTTTGAAAGTTTGTTTAGTACCTGGCAGTCTACAATATATTAAATAGCAAAGAAACTTAGTATTTCAAGTTCTAAGTAAGTGTGGAAAAACTTGCCAGTGTAAAAGTGTAATCCAACCACAGGATACACCTGCACCAGTTATTTACTGCAACCTTAACATGTTAATTCAGTGACAGAACTCTTATCAGTCTGTGTTCTCTGAAATGTACTTACTCCTTGCTACAAGAAGTTACCGAAGCAAAATATAGGTTGTTGCACTTGGGGGACTGCAGACAGGCAGAAAAGACACAGCGTTGATACCAAATAAGTTTAACCCTGTTGTGCAATTTCACTTTGCACAGCATTATACATGCAAGTTAACCTTGAGCTGAAATGCTAACAGATCCACATCCATGGAATTATTTAATCATTCAAGGGACACACTGTTTACTGGCACTGAAAGGCAATGAAGTGCAATCTGGGATAGTTCTGGAAATCATTCAGTCATAATTTTCCAAAAACGAATCATGTTGTCACAGTTAACCTGCTAAAAAATCTCTGTATGCACAAAATTTTATTCTTAGTTTAATGTTCTCCTCAAATAATTGTACGCTGTCAAACATGCTATCTTCAGTCGTATTGAGCCATTTTGCTCTGCTAGGGTCAAACATAAGATGAGCTCTAAAAAATGAAGTCACTGGCTGACAGAAACTGGAATCCATATCTTCCACAATATATGGCTTTATTTTATTTGCACATTTGGCTAATGCTTTCTTTGCTTTTCTGTGTGCACACTGCTCAGAACTAGTCTGTGCCTAATTGGATAAATCTGTTAAATCATCAATCACTTTGTGAGCTAGAGGAACTGCTGCTTCATAACTTGTTAATTCCTGCATTATTCTAGGACCATACTGCAGCATAATCTGCAGATCACCTTTCACTTCATCTGACTGTGCTAACCCACCAACTTCATAAATTGCAACACTTTCATTGGCGTCTTCTCCAAAGAAATCCATATTCCTGCAGATGTGAGAATGATACAAAGCAGCATTGAACCAGCTATTTCAATGAGTAATTACTGGAGCTGTTGGAATATAGCCATTTGTATCACTTTCTACCAGAAACTGACAAAATCTAGCTTTACAAGCTGTGCATGTTGTAAAACTACAGTCGTAACAAAACTGTTAACAACTTTAAAATGATTCCTCCAAATGTCACCAATTAGACTTAGCAAATGTGTTGTACAGGTGACATGTACCCACATTTAAAAACAAGCTCTTTAAGTTACTGTTCCATGCTTTGTACATATATGCAGCATTATCTGTCACAAAAGCTCTAACCTTATCAAAAGTAACTTCATATTTTTGAAACACATCTATGACAGCCTGGCTAATAGTTTTATAGTTAGTTCTCTCCAGTGTGACACGATCAAGAAATATAGCAGACAGCACTGTTTCACTTGAATTTGTTGTAGTGGAGCCTGAGCTGTCACTCTTGTCACAAGCTTTAACTGTTGGTACAACGAGAATGTTGAACACATATCTTATCTTCGGCATCTGTGGTTTCATCACATACAATACTAAGGCCACAGCACATCTGAAGTTGTTTTTTTATTGCTAATTTGGGACCCTCAAAAACTTTCGGTAGATACAGTCATTTCAGTTGATGGGATGTGGGGATTATCCCAATGTATTTCAACCCATTATCTAAGTAACCCTTCAGAGATGTATTGTCTAGAGCGTGCAATGGAATATTGGCTGCTGTAAACACTTCAGTTAATTTGTAAAGCTCAGTTCATCTATGTAACTGTTCCTCAGTGGAATTTATAAACAGTTCTGTTACAGTTCGTTGTCTTTTTACACACTGCAGCTTTGCTTGCGATAAAGTTTTGCATTTTCTTTTATGGACTGTACTACCCAAACGTTTGTTACAGCTTGCCTTTCTTGAGAAATCCACAGGCACATTGCATGTGGAACAGAAGAGTTTGCCATCACTCACATGAAAAACATTACTGGCATACTGAGCACAGCATTCATTTGCACTCATTTTTGAAATTTTAGATTTGATGTATTTGTCAGAAATTGAATTTGTTCCCCCAGAATTTTGTACAGCTACCTCCATTACCAAACACTCTCTGACCCAGTGATCCTGACTCTGAGATTCAATTTCAAAGTTGAAAATTACAGTACTACTACTACTGTATTTTAAAATGCTCAAAACCTTCAGCTGTAGACAGTACAGTACTACATGCAGTGTTAGATATGCACCAATCTAACAAATAGCTGGTACTCTGTAGTTTGACAAAATAGATATACCACACAGTCTCATAAAATAAATATATTTTCTCTGAAAATGTCTCTGTGTCACAGTACTTTTATAAGAGATCAGTCTCAAATAGCTGGTGGTACAGTACACAGGATGACTGTACTGTCAAACTTAACTGATGTTGATCTACTTTTCAGTGTCTTCACTGACGGATGATGGGAGTCAGTCCTGTAGCTGGATGGATGGATGGATGGATGGATGGATGGACTGGTCACTTCAGGTCAAAAACCAAACTTCTTCGGCTGATCTCAATCTCGGTCTGTCTCTCTACTCTTCCAGATGGAAACACCACATCCTGAGTGGTAAACTTCACCCCAGATGAGGCTTGCTAGGTGGAATAAAAGCCAAAGCAGACCAGTACTATGCTGCTATGACAAAGTAAAAATGGAAATAGTAACAGCAGGACTGGCATGAAACTTCATATCAGATGTGGCACACAGTCTGCATCCAGCACTGTATCCTATCCCAGCAAAACCCTCCCAGCCATGCATGCCAGATCAATTCACTGTCACTGAAATTTCTCCCTTTTAAGCTGCACTGTTTATACTGCAGCATACAGCCCCTCCACATTTCAATGGATCTGAGCGAGTCAGTCCTAGATTACACTGCTGGATTTGTCCTACTCAGGGAGGAGTTCAGGCTGTGAAAGAGCCCAAAAACAGAAAACCATGCACTGTCACCTTGTGTTGCTGCAACTTAGCTACATGTCACTCTCAGTGACAGGCCAGCACACCAATCCCTCTTGGATGTCTGGCTAAGACACAAAGCTAAGTGGCAGCAACACAAGATGACAGTTCAGGTTTCTCTCTGTTTTCAGGTTGTTTCTAGCATGAAGTCCTGCCTGAGTAAGAACGGCAGTGTATCTGGCCTGGCTCATTGAGATCCATGGTGGTGGAGGGTGTATGCTGCTGCCAATACAGTACAGCTTAAAAGGGAGAGATTTCAGTGATATTGAATTGAGCTAGTGTGTAGCAGTATGGCAGGGAGGGTCTTGCTGTGCTGCATCCTAGCTCAACAAAACCCTCCCTGCCATGTATACCACCTCAATTTGCTGTCACTAACATCTCTCCCTTTTAAGCTGCACTGTATAGACAGCACCATACACCCCCTTCGCATCATAGATCCGAATGAGCAAGGCCCAGAATACACTGCTAGATCTGTCCTACTCAGGCAGGACCTCATGCTGGGAAACAGTCCAAACACAAAATCCAGTTAACTGAACAGTGCCCTACAACCCCCCCCCCAAGCAGTATGAAGAGAAGTGACCTTCAACATACTTCAACTATACTTTCACTGTCGGTCCTCTCTTCTGTCCCTAGTCAGGTATTCTGGAAATGGACAGGTCTTTGTTTGGGTTCATTGCTCCTATGCTGCTGCAGATCAATGCAAGGCAGGTGAAGGGTTGCACAAGGTCCTCTCTCTCCACACTTCACAGGATCAAGTACTTATGGTGGCTGTCTGTGGAAAGCCCAAATCCTTGCAGTCCACCTCTCTTCTGGCTAAAATATGACTTAATCCAAAGCACCCATCCACTCAAGTGATGCCACTTATATGGTGATGCTGTTTCTGCAGTGCTTTCCAATAAAATTATTTTTTATATCTTTGTTCATTTATTTGCTCATTTTTTGCACTTCAGTTATTTTGCAGAGAATACTTTAACCACCTTCTTTATTTTACAAAGGGGCTTCCCCATATAAATTAATAATCTACTGCCTCTTTGGCACTGTCTCCAAGCACTAGTTCTTTCTATAATGTTCTTTCTACAGACCATTTCTTTCTGATGTTCCCATCTTTATGCATTTTTTTTGTACAATGACTTGCTTTTCTGTTGATTTCTGCTTGAAGGGCTTCCCCTCCCAGTCCAAGCAGTCCAGCACTACACTTTCATTGCTGCCTGTGACTGTGTTGAGACCTCCCCCTCCAATCCTCCAATAGGTCAGACCTCCATGCTACAGCCAGTTCCTTCTGGGGAGCAGATCTTTTTTTTCAACTTTCTTTGTCATCAGTTTCATGGCAAAAGCATCTGCATCACCAGCCCACAAGTTATGTGTCAGTGGCTCAGCAGGTAGCACTCTTGCCTCTGAGGCCAGGAGATCAGAAGGCTGTGGGTTCTAGCCCCACACTAAGCACTTGGGTTAAATCCCAATGCTGACACTGTAGTGCAGCATGAGGGGGGTGCTATACTCCTGAGATGCCATCTTTAGGATGAGATGTTAACATCGAGGTCCCATCTACCTGTTCTGGTGGTAGTTCAGGTGGATGTTAAAGATCCCATGGCACTTCTCGAAAAGAAAAGGGGAATTTGTTATTTACTAAGATATTGTACAATAGAAACAAAAAAAGAAAATTTTAAAATAAAAACAATCTGTATATATTACATCATATGCTCAGAGAAAACCAAAAAGGAACAGAAAATAAAACATTTATAAATGAACTATTTTACTGTCCCACAAAACAGAAATAATACTGTTTGAAAGACAAAAATGATTTTAAGTCAACACTTGTCCAGAAGGACTTTTAACTTATCCTAAAGGGAATATGACCCATGAACAAAAAAGTTGTGATTCTAAGATTGTAAAGACGAAGTACAATTCCTCCAGAGGTTTTGAAAGGTAGTCAGTGGTAAGGACTTTTTTCTTGTTATAAATCAAAATAATATTATTTCTTTTTTGTGCCAAAACTGTAAAAGCATTACATTCCTTTTGTTGTAGCACAAAAGCACATCTACCTTGCCAAAGATAATGTCTACAAGATGCAAAAATCAGGCATGAAGTACTTGAGTGGTATTTGGATAAAGTTAGAGGGTACAACCCCAAAATAAATACTTCATAAATAAAAGGAAAAATATTTTTATCCCCCCAAGCATCAAACAAAATTTGGCAGAATTGTTGAGAAAAAGGACAAACCAAGAAAAGGTGATTCATAGTTTCCAAAACCCTAGGACAAGATGCTCAAGGGCACATTCTTTCTTTTATAGCCTTATGTTTATTAATATTTCGCACCCCTAATCTACCATGACAACTTAGCCATGTCACATCTCAAAATCTTGATGGAATTCATTTGACTGTTAGTTGCAAGGAAACAATACTTAAATCAGTATCTTGTGTACCAGGTAACTGTGGAGTTACATAGAACTGATCCCATAACACTGTGGAATAGAAGGATTTCCTTGAATTTGTTTTTATAAAAGGTGGGGTTATGTTCCATTGTCTTATTTTCCAAAAAATAGTTGACAAAAAAGCAGGGAGCTGCAAAGAGCAAAAATTCCTAGGTATAATATAGGGATCTAAATTCCATATCACACATAATTTTTGTAAACAAAAACTCAAAACCATATACCAAGGGAGGTTACCCTTTCTAAAACTGGAAATATATTCCAATATATTAACAAACTTCCTGAAAATAAAATATGGTGCACCATTTTCTACTCCTCCATCCACAACCTCAGCTGTGGTACAGATGCAAACATCAGCACATACCATAGGGGCCCTTCACGAATCAAAAAGTATAATTGCAGGTATACTTGGATGTGTGAGTATTTTTCATAAAAAAGGATCTATCTGAAATGCATATAACAATGGACTTAGGAGGCACACTTGTCTGACCCCCTTTTTCCCTAAGAAACTTTTACCCAGAATCCCATTAATAAAGAGTTGTATCCAAGCTTGACTATATAACAGAGCTATTCAATTTAAGAACTTATGAGGGATATGATAGACCTTCAGTACTTCAAAGAGACATGCATGATCTACCAAACTGAAGGCTTTAGCCTGATCAAGTAATAAAAGCAGGGTCTTGGATTCCACATTTCTATTAATCAATAAATCTCTGATAAAAATCAGGTTATGAAAAATGGATCTATCTGGGATGGAACAAGATTGTACAGATGAAATAACATTGTCAGCTATTTTTGATAATCTAAGTAAAAATACAGATGCCAGAAGTTTATAATCACCATCTAATAAACCAATCAGCTTCCAATTTGTTAAATTTGTCCCATCCCCCTTTTTAAACAAAAATATCATAATGGTATGTGCCACAAGCTTAGGAAGTTTATTTGTACTTAAAATATTATTGAGCCAGCCTGGTGGCACTGAGGGTTGAGGTGCTGAATACCATACCTTGCGCTATGCTGATGACCCAGGTTTGGGAACAGACTCGGGTTATCTGGGATCAGCAGGGGGATGGAGGATTGAGCATCCCAACAGATGCTCTCCTTCTCCTGGGGTGGGTTACTGGGGGTGCTTCGAGCACCCGACACTCCTGGGGCTGGTGGAAGCATGGGCTTTCGGGGGCACTGGCAGCCCTTCGTAGTTGGGTTGGGGAGGATGCTGTGGGCACTTGGCAAATGGTGTGCATCAGCACATCGTCTGCCTGAATGTACATCCTTCATGCTGGCATCCTCGAGGATTAAGGGAGAAAACAGGGGAAAATGTATATACCCCTGGCCCCCGAGCAAGACTAAACTGGGGAGGGGTAGCCATGAAGGAATGCCCTAGAGGACAGAGTAGAAGGGGGTATGAGGCCTCATCTGAAAGCCATGGGAGCCAGGCAAGTGAAAAAAAAAATATATACTGTATATATTATTGAAAACCATAGTTAAGACATGAGCCAGAAAAAAAGAAAAGGTTTGATAAAATTCTGACATTAAACCATATTGTCCTGGAGAAATACATTTTTTAAAGTTTTTTATTACTTGAGTAGTTTCTTCTTAGTAATATCAGCTATAGGATTTTGTTTTAAGTCTTCTGAAATGCCAGGAATTTCTAGGTCAGTTAAACAGGCCTAATATCCCACTGCTGAAGAGGGAGTGCTTAACATGTTTTCTAAATATGTTTGTCCCTAGTCCCAAATTCCCTCCTGGGTATCTATAAAAACATGTGTCACTGGATCCTTGAGAGACTCAATATGTGTATCAGTTACTCTATCTTTACAACTTTTATAGGGATCCAGGGCAGGTTTCATGCCCTGTGTACTGTACTGAGCCTCTCTCTTCAAAATTGTTGCCCAATTATACTGGTAGAATACCATTTCAGCCTTAATGTCATAAATACACTGTTTTAGGTCTACATTTTGTTCATAAGCCATGGAAATTAATTCAAGCTGTTTTTTCCTCAGAGATAGGTATTTAAAGTATTGAGTTTTTGTTCTTTTCTAGCCAAAGCCAGAAAAAACATTTTCATATTCGTTTTTGTGTCTAGCCACCAATCTACAAGAGAATCATAGGCTTCCATTATTGAAATGCGTGCTCTAAAATGCTCCCCCCATTTTGTTTAATTAAATCATCTTTCAATAAATTATTTAACTTCCATCTAGATTTTGGGATGTTACAACCTATATCATCCAAAACCCCACAATTAAGAGAAACTGCCATATGGTCAGAGGTCTCACAGGGGACAGTCTGTGGTCCTAAAGTTCAAATATTCCTAGATAAAAAAATAAAATCAATCCTGGTGGCTAATGACCCTCTAAAGTATGTCTTTGCTCCCACAGAATTTATATCCAAATAACTATCCCTAAGGTCTGCAGTGTTTAAGATGTGTTTTAGGAGGGGGATCACGTGACGCGCATGGAGGAGTAGCTGTAGCTTTTTGGGGCTCCCGCTTCTAGTACCTGAACCTGCTGCTAAAATGCATTTATTAGCTTTCTTTTGCCCTCACTGGGAAGTTTAAGGATTGAAGGCAACATCGGTGATTCCTTTTGCTTTGGAGGAAACCTAAAATGCAGGCTTTGGACCAAGAATTAGAAGCTAAGCGGCCGCGCCGCAGTTCATCACCATCAAGCGCAGAGGAAGGCATCACTCCAGAAAAAATATATAGCGATCTGTCAACTATAAAAGAAGCCTTATTTAAACTAGTTGATGAGGTGGCAGAATTTAAGCCTGCGCTGACTCAATTAGCCCGTCGGGTAACGGATAGAAGCCCGTATCTAAATCGGTCGAGCGATCTATAGAAGACTGGGCCTGCAATGATTGAATGCTAAAGGGCGCTGGCGAAGTTGGAGGATCGCCTGAAGGATTTAGAAGACAGAAGCAGGTGCAACAATCTAGTGCTCTTGGGTCTCCCCGAAGGAGAGGAGGGCCCGAATACTGTGCTTTTTTTGCAGAGGCTGTTGAGGAACTCAGCGGGGCCTTCACCTAACAGGCTGGAGTATATTATTGAACGAGGCCATAGAGCCCTTAGAGCTAAGCTGGCTTCCTCTGATCTGCCAAGACCCATTATCTTTAAGCTATTGAACTTTCTTGACATCTTGAGAGAGATCAAAATGTTAGCAGCCTTTCAATGGGAGGGCAAGAGGTTAAGACTGGTACCCGATTTAACTTGGAAGATGAGACAGGCTCGTGCAAACTTTCGGCCCATCACCTCCAAGCTCTGGGTGGCGGGGGATCGCCATCGCATCTACCCGGCAAAGTTGGAAATCGCGACCAAAGACGGCACTAAGCACTTCGAATCGGTTGACGAGGCCCTGTCAACGCTCAAGGTGTTATTCCCTGACCTAATCTCAAAGGGATGAAGCTCCAATGAGTCGGGATGTGATGGAATCTGATATTGGTCAGCATTTAGGGATAGATTCTGGCTGACAACTAAATGGACTTCTCCAGTTTATTTTGGACATTGATAATCTTGTTACAGGGTCGCGACTCGATGAGAGACTATTTACAAGATGCAGGACTTTATTTAAAAACAATAAGCTGTCTTTTTTTCTCCTTTTGAGGTTTCTATTCATGAAATGGGCCTTTCTAGTGAATATTGAGGTGCAGTATATGTAGCTGTCCACAAGAGGGAGCTGTCAGCTTACATATTTCACTTACAACATTGAATGATTTATTTATATGTTACTCTATTACTTTCATATTTTAATGGTATGATACCGGTTGTGATTTTTTGACTATGCTGGAAAGCGACCCAGATTCTCTTCTTCCTGCATACGAGGATTTATTGTATGTGATAGTATGTAAGGGGTTATGGGTGGTTATACCACTCTCCCTCTCTCCTTTTTGCTTCTCTTTCTCAACTAGGTATGGCTATATAGGAGCCTATATCTAACACTTCTCTGTCTCTACTATCTCTATCTCATTATTCGTGGAAAATATTTGAACTACAAAACTAATTCTGGTTCAATCCAGTACCTGTATATTTTTATGTTGGCTCAATTTAAATCCAGGGCATCTTTAACCACGGCCCTAATTAGTGGCTTCAGAAGGTTAATTATTTACTCTTGGCTAATATTTTGGTCGACATTCTATGCCCACCTCGGGGGTTGTCATTTTTTTTTTCCTTCTAGTCTTTTCTCTTTCTTTGCCACATGTGGATTAGCATACTACGATCCAACCTATAATTGTTGGTCTCAGTCATTGAATAGAGGCTAGACCCTGCAGGTTCTCATTACAATTATATTTGTTTTTTTCTGTACTCTGTAGGGTAAGAAGGAGGGATCCCCATCTCTAGAGAGCACCATGTACCAGTGGTGGAGAAGTTGGCTTCGGGCCAGGGGGGTAAGTTTTGGATGGGGATTTAGAGTTAGTTATGTTATGGTGGTGGGGGGTGGGATTTGGGCTATGTCATTGGGGTTTTTAGGGCAAGGGTATTCAGGGACACAGCTATCCACACTTTCTATCCATGGGTGCTTATTATTCAGAACAAATGGTTTTCAAAGTAAGTATTCTGTCATGGAATATCAAAGGGGGAAGAGACAATTGTAAAAAAATTGTAATTTTAAATAATTTAGCTCAATACAATCCTGCAATAGTTTTCTTACAGGAAACCCATTTACTCTCTGACTGTTTAGCTCACTTTAAAAAAAAATGGGTAGGACAGGTTTTTGGAGTTGGGTTTTCCTCAAACGGTCATGGGGTTGCTATATTGGTTGCAAGAGGGATTCCGTTTATCCATTCAGAAATAACTTCTGATCCGAATGGAAGATACATTTTTGTCTCCGGCAGACTTGGGGGGTTACATTTAGTATTGCGATCAATATATGGACCCAACGTGGAGTCACCTTCTTTTTTTGTTCAATTGGCTATGGTCCTATCCTCCTTCAAGGAGAGGTTTATTATATTGGGAGGCGACTGGAATTTAGTCCAGTCTAATAGGTTGGACCGCTCAGGTTGTAGAGGATCGCAGTCTTCACCGGCTCAAATCGCACTGGTGGAGTTAGCTATGTCTCTAGGATTGGTAGACCCATGGAGACTATTTAACCCAGTAACCCGGGAATATACCTTTTTCTCACCAGTTCACAAATCCTACTCAAGGATCAACTTTTTTTTAGTGAGTCAGCAATGTTTATCAGGAGTATCTGAAATTGAATTCCTACCTAGAGTGATTTCTGACCACTCCCCCATTAAACTAAATTGGACTTTGCTGTCTCCCCTATCAAGGTCTTACTCCTGGTCATTAAACAATAATGTACTAAAGGACTCTCAAACATTATCTCGATTCAGAGGATTTTTATCTAATGCAATTGAATCCAATTGGGGTTCTATTAAGGCTGTCGACCAAATGTGGGCAGCTCTCAAAGCAGTATGGAGAGGGGAACTAATTCGGTTGGCAACTATCCGTAAAACTAAAAGTAATATGGGGTTGGCTGATTGTTTAAATAAAATAAAGGAATTGGAGGCTATAGGGGAGAGTTCGAGATCAGAGGATCAAGAGCAACAGTTAAGCACTTTAAGAACATGGTATACCAATACTTTCAGGGAGAAAGTGGTAGATTCTGCTTCTAGAGTTAAAGCTGTATATTTAGGTCAGGGCAGCAAAGCTGGGAAATTGCTGGCCTGGCAATTAAAACAAAACGGAAGCTAAATGGGTGGCAGCGCATAAGCACCTGTTTCTAAGGAGTTAGTTACAGACCCCAAAGGTATTTTGGGGATCTTTGTAGATTATTATAAAAGCCTCTACTCGAGCCAACCACTTTCCCCCCAAAGTATAGTTAAAATGCAGGATTTTTTGGTTAATCTCTCTCTCCCCCAATTGTCAGAGAAGTCTATTCAGAGGTTGGCAGCTCCTATCTCAAATGAGGAAATAGGGATGGCCATTGACTCACTCAAGATCGATTAAGCACCGGGTCCGGATGGTTTTACACCCCTTTTTTTTAAGCTATTTAAATCCAATATAGTACCAATATTGAGTCAGCTTTTTGCCTTTTGGCTTGAGCAGGGAATAAATGATAAAACACTTTTTGAGGCCAAAATAATTTTGTTGCCTAAATCCGGCAAATCGCCGGAGCTTGTGGAAAACTTCAGACCTATATCCTTACTAAACCTTGATATAAAAATTGTTGCCAAAGTTTTGGAACTAGTAAGTCCAGAACAGGCGGGTTTTGTTGAGGGCCGGTCCTCAGCCGATCACTTCAGGAAATTGTTTTACCTAATTTCTGTGTCTAGGGACCCAGGCATGGAAGCATCCCTGGTGTCACTAGATGCAGAAAAAGCATTCGACTGGGTTGAATGGGCTTTTATGTTTGCAACACTAGCTAAATTTGGTGTTCCGGACAGCTCCTTACATTGGGTTAAGATTCTCTACTCATTTCCAACTGCAAGAATTCAGTGCAATAATTCAATCTTGGCTGCCTTCCCTTTGTCAAGGGGAACTCGGCAAGGTTGCCCTTTATCCCCCTATTTATTTAATCTATATATTGAACCCCTAATTCATACTATTAAGAAAGACCAATTGATCCTAGGGATACGTATAGGTGATGAAGAGTATAAAGTGTCTGCATTTGCAGACAATTTATTTTTGCATATCCGGAATACGACATCATCGCTTCCACGTGTCCTAGGCTTAATTGCTAGATTTAGTGAGTTTTCTGGTTATAAGTTAAATGTGACTAAAACTACGGTATACCCTCTCTCCCCCCTCCTGCATAGAAGTTGGTGTCTATCTTTGGGTCTACAGTGGCAAACAAAATCCTTCGCATATTTAGGTATACAAATCTCTAAAGACTTGGAGGAATTAGCTAATTTAAATCTTAGGCCCCTACTAAAGTCTGTAAAGGAGGATTTGGAGAGATGGTCCAAACTCCCCGCTGTCATTTTCAGGGAGAATTAATACGATTAAAATGGTGATTCTGCCTAGGATTTTTTACCCACTCTCGAATTTGAATATGTATCTTCTTTAAACCGATTTACAAATTCTGTTCTGTTTTTATCTGGAAAGGTAAACCCCCACGTAGGGCCTATTCTAAACTTTGTCGGCAACGTAAGTCAGGAGGCCTACAGCTGCCTGACTTTTTCATATACTTTTTAGCGATTCATGCGTCTAGAGCAGTACAATGGGTATGTGGTACTGGGGTAGCTTCTCCCGGACTTGCATTGGACCGTGTTTTCTCTAAAGATTTGAAATTGGATTTGGAATCCCTCTTATATACCTCATGGAAATAAATTCCTAAAAAGGCTAGAAATACCCCACTGGGTTGGGACATTAAGGCTTTGTACCAGCTTTATTCGAGACTCAGAATAATCCCATTTTATGACCTATCTCAACCTTTGTTAAGGAATCCCAATTTTATAATTGGCGACCAGCCTATTACTATATTTTTTTCCTACACCCTTTTCTAAGATCCGTATTTCAGAGTTTTATTCTGGCAATTCTGGCAATTCTATGCTACCGTTATCAACTCTCTCTGTTAAATTTGGGGTCAAACCTCAATCTCTGCTATGGTTGGCACAAGTCCAAAGCAGTATCAGGTCCTTCCTCAGCAAAGGTAAGCGGTCTGGGATGGCTGGGGGGTTGTGCCTTAAGTTGGGTGAACTTGCTCTATCAGGCAAGGCTATTTCTAAAATCTACAAACATATTTTAGTAAGTCTAGATTCTGCTGCATCCCCGGCACTGGAAAATTAACTTGTCCTTGGATTGGCCTGAGGCGACATGGGAGAAAGTATGGGGTGACATTTATTGGTATGTTAAGCAAGATAGATTAAGGGAGATCCAGTTTAAGCTGCTCCACAATCTTTACCTCTCCCCAGCAAAACTAAGTCATTTAAATGGCCTATGCAGAGATTGCCAAGATCCCTTAGCAACTACTTTGCATAAAATGTGGTCCTGTCCAAAAATATCCAAATTCTGGAACTCGGTTAAGCGCTGGATAAGCCTATACTGGGAATTAGAACCATTCTTTAATATAGAGGTCTGCATATTTGGGATGTATAGCCATATTCTGCATAGGATCCAAAGGTACCAAATGGCATTGATCGCATCAGTTACCAAATTACTAATTCTGAGGCACTGGAGAGAGGACTGGTCTTCTTCCTTTCGAGAGTGGTGGGAGGAATTTTTGAATACTTTACATGCAGAAAGATTTGCATACTCACTTGTAAATGCAATGGCTAAATTTTACAAGTGTTGGGGTGGGTTTTTTCAGTCCCTCAAGGACAAGAACAACTTTTGAGAGTCGGTATCCCTTGCCCCATTAAAAACCTCATAGCTTTCCCCCTACCATCTTCTACTCCCTTATTATTACCCTTAGAGACCTCTCTTCTCACGTTCTCTACTTTCTTTATTCTTTTCTCTCTTTTTTTTCTTCCATGGGTTATTCTTTGGTTTTGGATATCCTATGATATATAGAAGACTGTTATTCCTGGATCTTTCCTTTCCTCCTACTTCCCTTTTTTTAAGTCTCTTTCCCTGTCCCTTTATACAGACAGGTGCTAATAATAATATATTATATGTTTGCTTGGATATTACGTTAAAGCATTCTATTTGGATAGCTGTGGGGGGAGGGTAGGGGGGAGGGTGCTGGGGTATTCCCTTCTACTTTTCTCCCCCTTTTTTTTGTTTTTCTTTCTTTTTATACTTGACTGTTATGATTTTCCCCTGGGTATCTGTGGTGTACTATGGATTCTACACTTGTCTGGAATACCCAATATGTATTGTGTATGGTTATTGTAAATAATTATTCAATAAAGTATAGTTATTTGCAAAAAAGATGTGTTTTAGGAGATTTGTATCAGCAAAACATTTTGTGGTGCAACCATCATGATCTGAAATGGAAAGCCCACAGTTGAAGCCTCCCTCCATAATAACATGTCTAGTAGTATGTAAAAAGGGTTGTATAGTGTGAAAAAGCTCTGTTTGTGCAGCTATATTCCGTGGTGCATAAACATTAATTAAACAAAAATTTTTTGAATTCAAAACCATGTCAAGCATCAACGCTCTGCCAGGAAAAAATGTCCACAACCTGAGAAATGTGAATATCAAACCCATTAAAAAGGATCCCCTCCCTATAGCACAAGTCCTCCCCTTGTGACTAATAGGAAACCCCAACAGGCCATGCCTGTCTAGCTCGGTAAACTTCAGATGACAATTTTATCCTAGTATCTTGTAAAAAAATTACAATATTTGCAGATCTTGCAAGAACTGCATAGTAGTTAGATTATTTTATAGGACTTGATACTACATACATTGAGTATGGGGGCGACATCCTTGAATATTGAAACATACGGAAGCAGGGTTTAAGTGGGATCTAATTTCTTTTTATCCTGTACTTTGGATTTTTTCTGTGTTTGCCATCTGCAACTCCCTCATTCTGAAATAGTAAGGTAACAGTCTTGACTGTGGGTTTGGTGAGGGGAATGGGGGAAAAAGGGGGGCCCAGAAAGTAGTATGTTGAACCATAGGATACATTTGCCAAAACATTTCAAGAGTATGCATATTTTTAAAACTCACATCATAAACAGCTTCACCTTTTACATGAATAAGTGCAAATACGTCTAAGGCAGGAATGCCCATGGAGTCTTTGGACATTTTTCACAGAACAGTTCTATGCTCTGGTGTCACATTTATGTCATGTGAAAACTTTAGATGAACTGCATTGCAGCATTGTGCAGGTTCACCAACCTGCTGGAACAAGTTTGCCATCCTAAAGGTGCCCTGTTGATGAACATGCTCCTCAACCCCATTATTTGTGTGGCCTATGGCTCTCCTTCTAGGAGAATGCTAGTAGCTGAAGTGGATGCCTCAGTATGAGATTCAGTGTCCAGACCCCATATGCTGTGACGGGGCAGGGTGGACACTGGCATTTTGTCAGTTTCATCTGCTGGTAAATCAAAGTTATTTCCCATCCGCTGTGCTACTGGAATAGCAGCTGAAATGTCACCAGTCAGTTTTTGTAGTTTGTTTGGAGGTTTTAAAGTAGATGCAGTTGTGGTTAAGGCATGACTATTTTTTTTGTGTTTGAATTAATAATGTCAATTGCACAAACAGGTCCCAGGGAAGTCTAATGCTTTCCATCCTGAGTCTTGTGCCACTCAGCTGCTCAGAGCACAACTTCTGGACTCCACACAGTTCATTCTATTTTTGCCAGTCTTTCTTGCTGAAACCCCAAGGAAACAATTGGAGAGCGTGGCAGAGGAGGTTCCTCAGTGTCTCTGGCTTGTGTAGCATTTTCTAAAGGCTGTGAGGGTATTGAAAGGAAGGACTGAAAACCTCCAGACCCAGATGCAGAATGTTCTGCACTTAATAATTTTACCAAAAAACGTTGTGTGTTTTTGTGGCTTGCCTCAAACACAGTTCTAGTAGATCAGGTATTTCAGAAATATTTGAAACATCAGCATTTGCAGATTTTTCAGAAACATTCATTCCAGTATTTAATTTTAAAGTTCGGGTATACCCAGGTTCATGACTATGAGTTCTCACAGTTACCTGTGTAACATTGCCATTAATAGGTTCAATTCCAGCTCCCAGTAGACGAGTTGAAGTAGTCTGGTGGTGGCTCATCATTAGTTCAGATGGTTTCTTCTGGCTGTCTATTTCCATATCCTCAGAAGCAGTTTCAAAAGTAGCTATATTCAAAGAATCATCCATAGGAGAGATGACTGGAGTTCCCAAACCAAACAGCGATGCTGAGCTCATTCCTTTCACCTCCTTCTCCTTGATCTACACCATGTTGGAGGTGACTGACAAGGGTTTCTCCTACTGGAGAGTATGGATTTTTTTAATTAATGAATACAATACCATGTACAGAATAACAAAAGTTGATACAAATCAAAAAAGGAAGGAATTTAAATAAGCATTCCAAAAAGGAAGGAAACAAAAGGAAAAAAAACATCAGAAATTAAAATTAAAACTGATGTTATCATATTTACAGCAATATTAAACTCTCAAAGAAAATGTAAATAATACAAAAAAATACCATTTGCCTTTGTGGTAAAGTTGCAATATCATTTTCACATGTCATTTAAGACCTAAGAGTAAAGTCATTTAAATTTAATAAAGAAAGAGAGACCCTTCCATCGCAAACGTATCATAGGTACCCCATCTTTTTCCACTTCTCCATCCCAAATGGCTTGAAATGCCTTTTCACAAATCACTTTAAAAACCATAAAGGGCAGTTGTTGCTGTCAGATTACCCATTGTACCCTTGCATTCCATAGATAATATTTTAACACTGCAAAAAAAAAAATATTCAGGAATATATTGAGTCAGTCTACCGGCATAATCTCCCAACATCAATGCTTCATGCGTAATATTTCATAGCCATGGCAGTATCCAGATTGTGGCCAAGAATACCCAAAGGTTACAGGAAAAGACACAATGTAGAGAAAATGCTCCATTGTTTCCTCCAGGGCCCCACACCCCAGAATAGGACATGAGTGCTCTGCCATCCGCTTATGTTTTTTGTTTCCCCTGACATATAATTTCCCATAGGCACTTAACCATATTATCTCCTACATATGGTCCAGGATCCATTTTTCATTTACTAGGGTCATTATTCTGTCTTTATTTTGTGGCTGACAATTTTTTAATTTGGGGGAGAAGGATCTATTCATGCACAGGATATATTCATATAACTGTACTCTAGATGAAGCAAAAAATATGGATTTCAGAACATTCCATTTAAATAGCTTCTGTATGAAAGGTTTCCATGATGCTGGAATCAATAATAGTGCCAAGAATTTCAGAGGGGGGGGTTCAACCCATTTTGTCATAAAGTGCGTCCAATTATTGCCAAACCATTTATGGACCAAGGTATTGGGTATAGTCTATGGATGCTTGACAGAGTGTATCCAAAATAATGAATGAAAAAAACAACAACTGGGTCAATCATCCCCAATCCCCCTTTTTCACATGGAAGGAATGTGAAACCCCTCTTTACCGGGTTAAGGTGGATACCCCACAGCATGTTGAAAAATATACTGTAAAGCCTACTTTCTAAAGATAAGGGGAGTGGGAAGATTGTGCCAACATACAACAAGCTAGGAAATAAAACATTTTTTATAATGGAGATCCTTTTTAATTTAAACAGTTTCCATCCTTTCCACCTGGAGACTTTCACTTCACATTTCTGCAGGCCCAACATCCAATTTATGTATGCCATATTGTAATATGAAAATATCAATCCTAAAATATTAATCTGGTCTCGTATCACTGGGAAGTTTTCCACCATATCAGGGGAATTAGGTTGAGGGACAACTGATGTAGCATTACATTTGGAAAGATTCAGCTGAGCTCCAGAAGCCAAAGAATCTCATCTTATCTCATTAGAGGCTTCCCTAATACTATTTAAATACTTTAAGAGGAAGCAGGTATCATCAGCATAAGCTAAGATTTTAATTTTATCCCAATGGACATCACCAGTCAAGCCCTGTACTTTCACATTTCCCATAATTTTTGGAAAAAAGGAGTAAGAGAAAATATGTACAGTAAGGGGCTCAAGGGGCAACCTTGATGCACCCCTTGCCGAACAATGCTTTCTGGGACTATGACCCCTCTTACGTATGGACTCCAACAAGCCTGAGCATAAAGCATCCCTATTTCATCAATAAAGGAGGGGGAATATACTAAAGCCTTTAATATACTAAAGAGAAAAAAATTATCCACAGCATCAAATGCTTTCTGTTGGTCCAGGGATATAACCCACCTTGGTAATTGTTTTCTTTGGTGGTATTCCCAAATTTCTCTCAAAATAATCAGAGGGCAATGAATAGATCTATCTGGCATGCTACAGTATTGTAGGGGGTGAATAATGTTTACAGCCAGCTTTCTTACTCACAAAAGCAATATTTCTGTCAAAATATTAAAGTCTCCATTTAGGAGGCTAATTGGTCTCCAGATATGAATAAACAGTCAAACTATTAGAAAATTGAGGGGGCACCTTATTTTGAGAGAAAAAGAAGTTAACAATTTTCTCTAGACACAACGCCAATTCAGGGGCAAAGATTTTATAAAAGTCATATGGCAATCCATCCAACCTAGGGGCTACTCCAAGTTTCCTGGATTGAATAACAACAAGAATTTCATGGGAAGTGATTGTTGTGATAAGAGAGTCAGAATCATGAAGAGAAATAGCTTGTTGCTGCAAATCAGAGAGATGATGGGCATACTCTAGGGACTCAGAATGAATAACATTATGGACATCCATAATTACTTCAAAAATGTCAGGAACAGCAGTCATCTCAGTTCCCCTGCTAGAGTGTAGGCTAAAGATTGAAGCAGCATATCTATGCAACTTACAAGCATCACAGGGGGTTAAAAACTGGTACTTTCTGGGTCCCATATGATAATTCTGCTCTTATAGAACTTGCTCGATCGTATTGCAATTTCTGCATTTCAACTTTAAGTAAATTTATTTGGGACAGCAGGTCATAGCCTACTTGTAGAGTGGATGACAGCAAGTGCTGAAACTTTTTCCTTAAGGTTAAGTATTTAAAATATTGAGATTGCATACTATGTTTCCCATAGTATTGAAAATATTGGGAAAGATCTGTTTTTGTTTGGAGCCACCAGTCACCAAAATCATCATAGAGATCAATGACTAAGGCTGGGGTAGCTAGTAGTCTTTTGACTGCTAACTGTATTTTAGAATCTTTAAGGATGTGAGTGTTCAACTTCCATCATGATTGAAAGGTGGGGGAGAGTGTACCTGAATTTAAAGTAGAAATAATCATCTGGTGGTTTGAATATTCAATTGGACAAAGTTTGGTAGCCGTAATCTTAAGATGGTGAGAAACAAAAAGGTAATCAATAATAGTGGTATATTGCGCCCTCTAATAAGTAAAATATTTAGCTTGCATAATATGTGTATTACAGTTTTGAAGGTCAGCTGAAGCAATACATTTTTGGAATGCCAAGGGATCACAATATACCTTAGCACATGAAAGTGGAGTCTTAGGGGAGGTCAAACTGCACTTAAAATCCCCTCCAAAAATAATAATTTTCGCTGTGTGGAGATAGGGATTTATTTGGGAGAAAATATTTGTTCTGTTTGCTTTTAATTGGGGGGCATATACAGTAATTGACCTGCATGGTTCTCATCCAAGTAGCCATCCAGAATGAGAACTCATCCTGGAACAAGATCCAGGAAGCAGAGTAGAGTGAACTGATTGCCTGTAAAAAGAACACCCAGCCCATCAGCTTTATCACACCCAAATGACCAATAGGATGGCCCCATGGCCATTCTAATTTAAAAGCCTGAAGCTGAAAAATCATGGTCTTCCAAGTTTCTTGGAGAAAGATAATGTCTATATCTAAATCGTGGAGTTACTGAAATATAGGTAAATGTTGCTTATTGTTAAGCAAACTGTGGCAATTGAAAGTTGCCACAGAAGTGGTAGCAATGTTCAGCAGGATTGATTAAACATAAATGTTTCCTTCTCTTTTTCCACTTTTTTCCAGAGCAAGGTTTTTTTGCTGGCTGAGATTGTGTGATACCTGTCTCCATTGCTTCCTTGGAATCATCCTTAGGGTCTGACTCCCCTCATTCTTTAGGTTCCAACAGTGCATAAGAGTTCAATGTTTCCACACTGGTTGCCATAGATCTTCCTTAGTCAATCTTCTAGATGGCCTTCTCTGTTTAGATACAGAAGAGCTAGGAAGGGGGGGGCTATCCCCTTCTGTTCTGTAATGCCACATTGTTCCCCAAGATCAGTATAACAGATTAGGTGCAGTAAGGGAATCATTTCTTTTTTTCCTTTTCAAATCAAAGTTTATTGTTTTTAGAATAAAGAGAACAAGTCCAGTAAGAGCAATCTGTATGGTACATTGAATCAGAGACAAAACAAGTCTATATACACTGGAACTGCCCCGCCAACCATAAACCTCCTCCCCTCCCCATAATATAACCCTTCCTCCAAATTCAGAACAGTCTATATCTATCAACATAATCATCAGACTATAACTCTAACATCAATACATTATATTTTAGATGGTGAACAGCGTGTGAAGAGGCTCCCATATCTTTTTGTATCTATCCATTCTATTATTAAGACTTGCCACCATTTTTTCTGTTCTGAGATTAGCAAGTAATTCTTTTAGCCATTTGGAATAAGAAATATCAGCTCTATCTACCCAATGATGGAGAATAACCTTTTTAACAGATAGGGATATCAGGGCTATATGGTATCACCTGATAGTTACTGGAATCATGGCATACTCACCTAAAAGGCATACCTCAGGGGTTAAAATATCCGACAGCCCTCACAAAAGATCCATCTTCTGCTGGATGTCTTTCCAAAGGGTAGAGTCCTTACGACAAGTGCAAAATATATGATACATAGAGCCCTCTGCCTGCTGGGAATGAGAACAGGTGGGAGAACCAATAAGCCTGTATTTATATAATTTTTGAGGGGTATAATATATATTGTGTAATATGTGAAACTGAGTAACCCATACACTATCCTGAGTAATATAGTTATGACAGTTGTGCCATAAAGTTGTCCATTCTATTTCCAGATGAGGAAAAAACAAACCCCATTACTTCTCTGGTGCAAAACAGGTTGGGTATGTGCAATTACATATAATCTTATAAGTATTAGATACCGAATAGGCCAAATTGGACGTGAGGGCCATTTCTTCCAGGAAAGTTTTAGGACCCTTTAGGGGAGGCATCACACCAAATACTTTCACTGTTAGATGCCTTAACTGAAAAACTTTAAATGTAAACTTAGTAGAAATATTCAGATTATTTAAAATGTCAATGGTTGAAGACCATAAATTGTCCATCGTGATTGAATGGGAGAGCCGTGTGTCTTCCAATTGGGGAAGCCATTTAAGTGTGATCAGTTTATTGTCTATTTTTAGATTTGGATTACCCCTAATGGGTTGAGTTAAATCAAGAGCGTGGTTATACTTCATGAAGGCACATATCTGAGTATGTACCCTAACAGAAGTTGCAATAGGGGTTGATTTTAAACTTGGGGGGAAGAGCATGGGGTTTAATACGGAACAGAGCAGCTGGTGTTAAACCATTTACCTGAATAAGAGACAATTCAATTTTAAGCCAGATAGGAACAAAAACCGAAGCATTAACTTCTTCTATGTGTCCCAACCATCTTATATATTTAACAATGTGACTCGGCCAATAATAAAATACCAAATGAAGGAGACAAAGACTTCCTTTGTCCTTGGGTGCCGCTAACTTGTGAAAAGCAATCCTAGGCTGCCTATTGGCCCAAATGAATTTTGTAATCAGGCCATTAATTTTACAGAACCACGTCAAAGGTAACCAGTTACTGAGTAGGTACAGGGGGTTAAAAATCCTGGGAAAGATATTCATTTTAATTAAGTTCACCCGGCCCCACTATGAAATAGATAATTTGGACCATCTATCTAAATCTGCACCAGTGGTATTTACTAGCACATCTAGATTTAATTTTTGAAGTGAAGCCAAATTTCTGGTAATTTGAATCCCCAGATATCTTAAGGAGTTCTGTGTCCAGGACATGCCTAGTTCTGTAACAGTGGATTTAACAACCTTATAATTAAGAGGAAAAACCAGAGTTTGTTCGATATTTAATTTGTAATTAGATAACTGGGAGTATTCTTCTATTATAGATAACATGGGGGGGGGATTGACGTATTTGGATATGATAGTTGTAACAAGAGATCATCGGAATAAGCCGACACTTTAATATTATGCCCTTGAATAGTAATGCCCTGAATCATCGGGGAAAAGTTTGATTGGCAAATAGGGGGTTCCAAGTATAAATTAAAAAGCAAAGTGGATAAAGGTCAACCTTGCCTGGTTCCTGAGTGTAACATAAAAAGCTTGGATATGTGTCCATTAGCCATCACCAGATCTGAAGGGGGTACTATAGAGTGCCCTAATCCATTTTTGAAAACGTAAAGGAAGCTTATAAGCATTAAGAGCATGGAATAAAGAATTCCAATCAACCCTGTCAAATGCCTTTTCGGCATCCAGAGAGACCAAAACAGCTGGAAAAGTGGAATCTCTGGATGCCGAAAGGACATGCGACAGGGCTCGACCATGGTCAATCGAGGAACAACCCTTCACAAACCCAACCTGTTCAGGACCAATGAAGTCAGGCAAAACTAATGTAATACAGTCAGCTAGCAATTTGGACAATATCTTGATATCTTGATTCATAGGAATATTGGATGATAACTAGTGGTTAATTCTGGGTTCTTATCCAGCTTCAGTATAAGAAATATTAAGGCCTCCCATAAAGTAGGGTTAGTAGGTGCACCCGACAAAACATATTGGAAGAAGGGAACTAATAAAGGTAGTAACTGCTTTTGAAACACTTTATAGAAATTAGCCGAAAAACCATCAGGACCAGGTGATTTGTCAGAAGGTAAATTATTTATAACACTGAGGATTTCTTTATAGGATATTGGGGATATAAATTGATTCTGTTCGGAATCAGAGAGTGAAGATAAACTGTATTTCTCTAAATAAATATCTAAATTCTGTTCTGGTGATGGGTTTATCTTAGAACTATATAACTGTGCACAGTACTTTTTAAATTCAGATACTATCTCTGTGGGGGATGTTTTTAGGGTACCATCTGACTGACAATGAATTGAAGCAATGTATCTACTGGCTTCCTGTTGCTTAATCCGAAGTGCCAATAATCTCCCCACCTTTTCTTCCTGATCCAAATAACTCGCCTTAGTTCTCAAAATAGCAAATTCTGCTTTGTCCCTCAATATCTCAAGATAAGCATCCTTTAATTTTGCCAGGTCTTGCTGAAGGGCATCTGAGAAACCCTTAATTCAATTGAACAAATTTGTGCAAGGAGAGTATTTAGCTCTCTTTCCTTAACTTTTTTCCTTTGTGTAGCTATACTAATTAGAATTCCCCTGATGAAAGCTTTAAATGCCTCCCATATAAAACCTGGTTGGGAAATAGAATGGAGATTGGTTTAAATAAATTGTTCAATATGCTTATTGAGAGTTTTGGCTATGCGGTGGTCTTTCAGCATTTGATTACTAATTTTCCACTGGGTGGTTCTCTTGGAGAGAAATAAAAGGGCAAGCTGACAGGTTACTAGGAAATGATCAGATTGCAGTCCCGACTGTATGGAAGCTTCTATAACCCCCAGGAGAAGGGTTTGAGAAAAAAAAATATAATTAATATGTGAAAGGGAATCTTTTCTGATGCCTTCGTTTGATCTAAGGCTATACCTTTCTCAGATGGCTTCATTTCAACATCAATAGATTGAGGAACCAGCTCTGCAGTGGGGACTGCACCTATATCCTGGGAAATCTGCTGTGAAGGAGGAGAAAGATCTTCATTGCCAGCTGCCTGTGCCTTATTTATCAAATCTTCAGGGTCCAAAGACTGCGCTTTATTAACTACTGCCCAGGGGCATTTTTTTATAGAGATGTCCTTGTTCTTAACACAAATTACACCTACGGTAATTTGTGCAGTTAGAGTTGATACGTCCAACTTCATTACAAAGACTGCAGTGCAGTTTATCACACACACTAGATAAGTGGGTGTGAGCCCCACACCGGTAACAAGCCCAGGGTTGTCCTGGATAGTAGCACATTCCTCTGTCACGGCCAAGGAAAAAAAGGTTTGGGATATGTGTAATCCCTTCATCAGTCCGATTTAATTTTCCCTGAAATTTCCACCCCCCGGTCCAGAACTGTTCATCATCTAGAATGGCCACGGGGGGGGAGGCTAGTACTTGACACTTGTGCTGTAACCAGTGACATAAGTCACTAACTGAAACATTTTCATTGCAGAACATGATAGCTACCAATTTTGTAAGGGGCTTTGTTAGTGGAATGGCCATAAAAGGAAGCCAAAGAGAGGAGGGTTTCACCTGATTATAACGGGACCAGAAAAATTCAACCAGGGTCACAGAACGGAAACTGATATCAAATATGTCCTCCCCTGAGATGTGGATAAAGGCAAACACATCTGCTGGGTAAAACCGTAATGAGTCCTTAATGATATTTTTTCCCCACATATTGGCGATCCGGGTGGGTGTCCAGGCCTCCTTTATACTTAAGATAAACCGCATGTCACCATGACAATGGCTCAGCTGAATTCAACTTAAAGAGGTCAGAGAGCAGTGGTCATTGAGGTTTCTCTGATGGAGCTTCATCATGCACAGAGGGTAGGGGTAGAGATATATCATCCTTGGGCTCCACATAATTTAATTTTGGTGCTGGAAGGGGGGTGATAAGGCCGTCCAGAGATGGTGTCTGTTGTGGAGTTTGCACAAGAGGCACTTAATTTTCCTGAGGCTTAAGGATAACTTCCAGCTGTGCTACATCCCTCACTTGCCCTCCAGAGTGTGCCTGTTTTTCTGAGCAAGGAGTAGCTGACATAGCAAGAGTATGTTCCAATGGAGGGAGAACTTCTGTTTGAGTCTGAGCAGGCACTTCCTTCCCTAGTGTAGGGTGCCATCCTAATTCAGTAGATGACTGAGAGAAAGATGCTGTATCCCATACAGGATCAGGGACCCACTGCCCCTTCTCATTCATAGTCCAACCTGCCCCCTTTAGAGCCAAAACAGTCCATAGTTTTTTCCCACTTGAATTAAGATCAAGTCCAAAGGCTTGCTTAATGGCGGTAACTGTAGAAATAGGAGAAGGGAATTCAAATGCATTCTGCCTCTGTAATACACCCAACCTGTCGCCCTCCATTATATTCCTATTGTGCAATACCACATTCTCCCTCTTTTTTTTGAGTTCTCCATTTTTCTTTTAACCTCATGTGAGTCGCTCCCATCCATCCTATGTAACAAAGATTCCTTTTCTCTTAATTCAGGATTAATAACATGGTCGCCCCCATCTGTGATCACAGGAGATTCTTCATTAACAGCAGAAAGCATCTCTTTAGAGGTACATTCATTAGATCCCTGCACAGATCTATCATTACTCAGTACAGTATTCAGCTTCAGGGGTGGATGCGTGTAGTCCATATGTAAGATTTCCATAGCAACAGAGCTACTCATAAGAAGTCAAGGCCTTGTTTGATGCAATGTTTGAGCTTCAGAACTTTGTCCCATACAATCCCCCGCTGCTCGAACAGCGCCTAACTTGCCTGTAGACACCTCAGCATTACTGCTTCCCATTGCCCATGGCTTTGTCATGAATGACACTCCAGATAAAGTAATAATAGTGCAAGCAGTTTTATCAGTAGTGTTAGAGCCCTTTTTATTACTAGAAAAGGTGAATACTGTAGCACTGTCCTGAGTTTGTGCAGATATCTGATAAATAATAGAGGGATGTATTACCTGAGCCTGGGTGGGATGAGCTGTTAATAGTGTTGACACTTCAATATCACAGTTGTCACCCCTTTGCACAGGGCACAGCTGTAAAGTCTTAGTCTTAGAAGTCTCTAGAGCATGCTGTAATTGCAGCCTTCTTTCTTGAAATAAAACTTTTTCTTCATACATCATTCTCTGTAAATTTGCAGTAGTTTTCTTCTGTAGAGGTTCATACTCCATATGAGTTTGTACCTCCATATCTTCAATAGTTTCAAGAGATTCATGTGGTTCTATTGGGTCTGGTGAATCAAAATAAATTGCTTTCTCGATTCCAGGAGAGACTAGAGCCGAGACCATACTCTTAGTCTCCACAGCATCTTGCTCCTTGGGTTCCTTGGTCGGACTGGCCATCTCAGAAACATTCAGCATTTCCCCCTACAGCTCAGTAGGGGAATTTTGGGGGGAAATAGGAAAATTATAATTCTTTTACTATCCATAACAGGTCTTAAACTTCCATTTCTTCAGACAACATGGATCTGTCCGTCCATGTATTCACCATATCTTTTGTTTATTTCCTAAGTTTTTCCTTATTTATTTATTAGGTTTTACCTTTTCTTCATTCTCAATCATACACATTGTCCTTCTTCTCTCTCTCCTCTTTTTATAATAAATTGGTACAGGCAAAACATTCCACATCCATCTTCTTTTTTGAATACCTTTTCTCATCAGATCCATAAACTTGTCTTAAAGAGACCTGTACATTTTTGAAAAATACTTCTTTACGCACATAGCATTGCTGTAATATGCATTTGCATCTGGATTGCCAAATGTAATATTTAATAATCCCAAAAATGACTTGTAAAGTTTTTGCTGAGCAAGAGTCCCAATATGAAGAGTATACTGAAAAAATCAGATCTACATATGATAGTGAAGACAACCACGGAATTTTCCAAATCTGAATAACGTTGTCCCATAACTGCTGTACAAAAGCACATTCCAAGAAAAGATGTTCCTGAGTCTCCAAAATACAGTGACATGTATTTCTTGGACAAAATCTTTCTTCTCTAGATTTATGTTTATTATTGTTTTTCACATTTAATTTTCCGTGAATAGTCAACCAAAGTCAATCCCAAGCAAAGTCAGGTATTTTTTTATTTGTCAGTTGAGAAATATCTATGTTCATTCCTCCAGCTGGACAATTGGGTAAGATTACCACCGCCTGACAAAATGCTTTCATGAACATGTTATATACTTTTTATTTAGGAGCCGTCAGAAGTTGAGTACAAGGAACTTTTCATTTTATTAATTTCTGAAATAGTGGTTTAACACATGATGGTACAATATTCACTCTGGATAATAATCTACTCTTCCCCGTTCCCATGCTTTTAAACAAATATCAACCCATTCAGAGATAATATCCTGCCAAACTTTATTTCTCTAACCCTGCCAACTTATTATATTAACATATAACAAGCATTTGTCAATGCCGAACATTCGCTTGCAGGTATTTGCAGTGGTGTTTGGCACTTATGGTGCTTTACCCTAATGCCCTGTGAAATTGCTGGTATTTGCACAATAAATTTTCAGCATGACCTTTTTGTTACCCCCATTGTGCGCTACATAGGCGGAAACATGTTTTGGGCAGGATGTGAAAAATGACAGCGGTACTGCTCATAATGAAGTGTGGTAAAATGGCAATGTTGAAAATCTGGAGTGGAAATATTGAAAATTCACAAACCTACAAGCTTGCGAGGGAACTGTGCAATGCACGCTCATAAAACAGTCATTGTTAGGAATTTTTTCACCAAATTTTCAACACTGCATTTTAAAACCTCTGCTAATGAATAGTGTCACTGTGATTTTCTTACTGTGTCCTATACATTGATTTCGTACACCGACTGTGCCATTGTGCACTACATGGGCAGAAACATGTTTTGGGCAGGATGTGAAAAATGACAGCTGTACTGCTCATAAGGAGGTGTGGTAAAATGCCAATGTTGAAAATCTGGAGTGAAAATGTTGAAAATTCGCAAACTTACTAGCGTGCGGAGGAACTGCACAACGCATACTCGTAAAACAGTTAATTTTAGGAATTTGTTCACCAAATTTTCAACATAGCCATTTTAAGATCTCTGCTCATGAACAGTGACACTGTGATTTTTTTAATGAGTCCCATACACTGAGTTCGCACACCGACTGTGCCATTGTGTGCTACATGGGCGGAAACACATTTTGGGCAAGAGGTGAAAAATGACAGCTGCACTGCTCATAAGGAGGTGTGGTAAAATGGCAATGTTGAAAATCTGGAGTGAAAATATTGAGAATTCGCAAACTTATGGGCGTGCATAGGAGCTGCACAATGAACACTCGTAAAACAGTCATTTTTAGGAATTTTTTCATCAAACTTTCAACACAGCCATTTTAAGACCTCTGCTCATGAACAGTGTCACTGTGATTTTCTTAATGTGTCCCATACATTGATTTCGCACACCAACTGTGCCATTGTGCGCTACATGGGCAAAAACATGTTTTGGGCAGAATGTGAAAAATGACAGCTGTACTGCTCATGAGGAGGTGTAGTAAAATGACAATGTTGAAAATCTGGAGTGAAAATATTGAAAATTCACAAACTTATGAGTGTGCATAGAAGCTGCACAATGAACACTCGTAAAACAGTCATTTTTAGGAATTTTTTCACCAAACTTTCAACATAGCCATTTTAAGACCTCTGCTCATGAACAGTGTCACTGTGATTTTCTTAATGTGTACCATACATTGAGTTCATGCACTGACTGCGCCATTGTGCGCTACATGGTGGAAACACGTTTTGGGCAGGATGTGAAAAATGACAGCTGTACTGCTCATAAGAAGGTGTGGTAAAATGTCAGTGTTGAAGATCTGGAGTGGAAATATTGAAAATTCGCAAACCTACGAGCGTGCATAGAAGCTGCACAATGAACACTCGTAAAACAGTCATTTTTAGGAATTATTTCACCAAACTTTCAACACAGCCATTTTAAGACCTCTGCTCATGAACAGTGTCACTGTGATTTTCTTAATGTGTCCCATACATTGAGTTCACACACCGACTGCGCCATTGTGCTCTACATGGTGGAAACACGTTTTGGGCAGGATGTGAAAAATGACAGCTGTACTACTCATAAGAAGGTGTTGTAAAATGGCAGTGTTGAAAATCTGGAGTGGAAATATTGAAAATTCACAAACCTATGAGCTTGCGTGGGAACTGTGCAACGCACGCTTGTAAAACAGTCATTTTTAGGAATTTTTTCACCAAATTTTCAACATAGCCATTTTAAGACCTCTGCTAATGAAGTGTCACTGTGATTTTCTTAATGCATCCCATACATTAATTTCACATACCAACTGCGCCATTGTGCGCTACATGGACAGAAACACATTTTGGGCAAGATGTGAAAAATTACAGCTATACTGCTCATAAGGAGGTGTGGTAAAATGGCAATGTTGAAAATCTGGAGTGAAAATATTGAAAATTCATGAATTTATGAGCCTGTGTAGAAACTGTGCAATGCACGCTCGTAAAACAGTCATTTTTTGAATTTTTGCACATTTAACATGGTTTTTATGACTGCTGAACGATGTCACTGTTGAGTTATTCAGGCCCAAAGAGTGATTTCACGCAGTGACTGCAAAATCACCCTTCGGGCCTGAATAATGCTATGACAGTGACATCATTCATGAGAAGGGTCCCAAAACCCATGTTGAAAATTTGGTGCAAAAATTCCAAATGCCTGAGATATGCAATAAAGTTGAAACCCCCCTATCTAGCCCATTATACAGCTTACCGGCGCTGAGCTCTGGAGGTAAGTATGGGGTGAGGGGGGTGTTGGGAGGCTGGGTGCGCAGTGGGTGCATGCGGGTTGTGGGAAGGGGACTGGAAGAAGCACTGTGGGACTGTTTTTGCTTTACAGGTGAAAAGAAAAGACTACATGGGACATTTGCCACACTGAGGTGGGCTCCCAGCATGGCAGAAGGATAGCTGGGGGGGCCAAGGAGCCAACGGGGGATTGGGCACCCCATCGGCAGACAACCCAGGACATTTGCCACGCTGGGGTGGGCTCCCAGCATGGCAGAAGGATGGCTTGGGGGGGCTGTGGAGCTGATAGGGATTGGCACCCTGTTGGCAGATGACACGGATGTTTGCCATGCTGGGGTGGGCTCAGCATGGCAGCAAAGATTTGGGGGTGGCAGACGTGGGGGTGGTTGATGTAGGTGCCTGTATGACAGCGTGGTTTTCTTTAGTGAAGACCACTGCTGTCACATACAGCCTCTGCCCCATTGGTGCAGGACTGCAATGCCTGCTCAACAAAGCAGTGAACTGAAAGGGAGAGGCAAACCTCCAAAGTGTGCTACTCTCCCAAAATGTTCCTTGCGCATGCGCGCAAGCGAAAGTAAAAATAAACTATAATAAAAGACTACTGGATTAGCCATCCCTATTTCCCCTTTCATAATAGGTCTGTAAGTAAAATATCTTTTAATAGGGTTTAAACAACTTCCCCAAAAAGCTCTACAAAATACTATACAGTCTAGTTTCAAACTGTATTGGGGAGGAAATGTACCACTAATATATAAAAATATGGGTTTCAACAAAGTTTTTATCAAGAACATTATTTTCCTCTTAGAGATTTGCCAATTAGCTCATGAGTTAGATAAGTTCTCTGTCAGACCCATTTTCTTTTCCCAATTCAAACAAGCTAAATCCCCAGGTTCAAATAATGCCCCCAAAATAGGGATAGGTTCCTGTGTCAATTTAATCTCAGCATATGAAGTTTGTAACAAGTCCCTTCCTCCCAATTGTAAACTTGTACTTTTATCTGGATTAATACGAAATCCAGAGACCCCTGAATATTCTTCTGTCTTACTATTTCCCCCTCTTCAGTCTTTTTCTTAAGAACTAAAACAATGTCATCTGCATATACCAAAATGAATATTGGGGCCTTATCCACTGTTACCAGAAAACCCACTATCTTGCTATTCATGTGAATTGCTCTTAATAAGGGGTCAATACAAAATACGTGAAGTAAGGTGCTAAGGGGGCATCTCTGTCTTACCCCTCTTTGTATCTGTACTGATATACCTGTCCACCCATTCACTCTAGGAATGACCTTGGCTAACTTATAAAAGTTTTTAATCCACTTGACAAATATGTCAGGTATACCAAAAGAATTCAAGATTTTAAACAAATAACTATGGGCTATAGAATCAAAGTCTTTTTGCTAATTCAGGCTCAACAGAAAGTCTTCAACTACATCAGTTTTAGTTTTTTTGAAACAATTCCCTCAAAATGATTAAATTATCATATATTCCATGGTTTCTAATTAAACATGTTTATACCTCACTTATTAAAGTTCCAGAAACCAAGCTGAACCTTTTGGCCAAAATTTTCCCTAGCATTTTAAAATCCGTAATCAAAATACAGATAGGTCTCCAATTCTTCAAGAATTCCTTATCACCTTTTTATACAAAAGGATCAATTCAGCAATAGACAAATTATCTGAAATCTGGTCAGAATGTAATAATTCATTAAACACTTGAGTCAATTCTGGTAGTAATTGAAACATGTATTTTTATGGAACTTAGGGGTTAGACCATTGACCCCAGGAGCTGTACCATTTGACAGAGAGGAAATTACAGACTGTACTTCCAATTGTGATATAGGCATTATTAAAGCCTGTTTTTGCTGATCTGACAACTGAGGAAGCTGAATTTTAGATAAATAATTTTCTACATCATTTACTTTGCTGGATATACCTAAGGTATCACAAACGTATTGATGTACTGTATCTAAAATACCTTTTTCCATATTTTGCATGTTCCCCTTAATATCTCGCAATTGTATTATTCTCTTATTCCCAACTCTTTTTTTATTATCTTTATAGGGATCAAAAGATTGTTTATTACCTTCAGTTCTAAATCTCAACTCATGTTGCAAGGTTTTAGCTCTATTATATTGCATTTTGTATATTTCTTTTTTAAGAAAACAGATTTGATTTGTATAGTCTATTCCTAAGGTTTCTGTTTTAGAAATCAAAGAATGAAGTTGTTTTCTGAAATTCAAATAATTCAAATAAAGATGCGTGTTTTGTTTTTTAGCTAATTTCTGAAAAAATGTTTTAAAATTCTGTTTAGAGTCTTCCCACTAGTCAGCATATTAATCATACAAACATATGACTGATTTCCTCACCAGCCACAATTGTTCCCATTTCCTATTTATATACCCGTCCTCCATTAATGTAGCATTGAGTCTCCAAGGACTTTTCCCACAGGGAGTTATAGTACCCCAGCTTATCCTAATTTCTATAGTTTTATGATCGGAAAAGGCCAAGTCCCACATCTTCCCACTAGTTACCTCTAGAAAATTTGAAACAAAAAGGAAATCAGTCCTAGTGGAGTGGGTCCCACTAAAGTAAGTAACCCCTCCTTGTTTCTGAATAACCCTAAAAGAATCCTTTGAATTGGAAGTAGAAATACTCTCTTTTAAGGCATTGCTATCACAATAAATGTTATTTGTAGTAAATCCTCTATCCTCTGTTGACAAACTACAACTAAAGTCTCCCCCTCAGATAATTGTTCTAGCAGTATGTAAATAGGGTTGAATTTTTTAAAATAATTCTATCCAATCACTCTTACCTTGTGGGGCATACATGTTTATCAGTCTAAGTCTAGTTTGAACATACTGCATATCTAAAAGTAAGGCTTGTTCCAATTCTATCTCCACCCATTTAGTAACTTTCAAGTCAGGATTTAGAAATAAGGCACCCAGACTGTCAGAAAAATCTAGTCCTTGTGACCAGAAGGAAACTCCCTTATCCCATAACCTAGTAGCCTGGGCAATCTCATACAAAGTTTAAAGCCTAGTATCTTTTAGACATATAAGATCCATCCTATGCTGTGATAAAGCTGTCATTACTGTCACCTTTCTTTTGTTATTTTTAATGCTATTAACATTTAAAGTTAAAATACTAAGGGATGACATTTAGAGTTCAAAGGGGTTTACACTGTTTTAATTTGTTTTCCTTTTCTGAGCCTTTATGACTAAGATCATGTTGACCATTCCTTCCTGACAGTGTCTGCAGAACCTGTATCCTCCACCCCAATGAATGATACTTAGATAAGGAAGTAACAGAAGAAGTGTCAGAATCAGCTTCATCAGAGTCTTCAATAGATAAAGCTTTATACTGATTCATCATAGTCCATTTAGGTTTACCTTGAGTTATTTTCCTTCCTTTTCCTTTTGATCCTACTTTACTATCCATTTTAGCATGAGGTCTTTTTTTATAGACCACAGTTTAAAAAGGAAACTCCTTGTCTACCGGGGTGGCATAGTCTCTGTAACCATAGAAGACTCTGTTTCTTGTTGTGCAGCTGTGGGCTCATTTGTTTCTACTAACTCCATTTCCTGTTCTGTGCTTTCAGATATTATACCATCCTGTGGTACATCAGACTTTCCTAGATGAGCACACTGTTCCTGACCCATCTGGGGTAGTATTCCCTCTGGTAGTTTGACTATTGAGTCCTTTTGTTGTGATGTCTTTTGTTCATTGACCTTGTCTTTTTCTGTTTCCTTCTGTCTATACATTTCTTGCATTCTTTGTTCAGAGGCCACTGCACAGCCTTCCTTCTGTGCCTGTGTAATTAAAGCTTCATGTGTAGTAACATCTTCTCCATTATGTGAGGGCCATGGGCACCTAACATAAGAGTGTCCTTTCTCCTCAAATAAATTTCAGCGAAATGTATTCATACAAACATTTTTAAGGTGACCGTGTTCCAGACAGTGTGTACACCTTTTGGTATTGCAGGCATTGTTTAAATGTAATATTGAGCCACAACAGTGACATGACTTTGGCTGCCCCAAGTAGAAAAGGGATCCCTGTCTTTTCCCAGAAAAAAAACAGCTTGGAAGATGACCAAGTCCTGTATTCAACATAAACAATTTACATTTCACCCTCTATCCTCCTGTCCAGATTTGCTCTGAATCTATCACTGGAATAGGCTGTTCTAAAACTTCACATCTTTTTTTCAATTAGTATAAAATGTCTCATATATTCACTCCTTCATTCTTAAAAATATGGTTATAGTACATACAGCAGGTTTTGTGATAGGTATGGCCATAAAAGGAGACCAAAGAGGTGAATTCTTCAATTCATTATATTTCACCCAGATTCTATCCAAGTTCTCAACAGTTTTAAAACTGATATCATAGTTGTATTCGTCCATGTGAATTAAGGCAAAAATCTCAGAAACATAGAATTTCATTGAATTCTTAATAGAGTTTTTCCCACATAGACCCTATCTGGAGGGGTCTGTAGGCCTCCTTTATAAAGTAATCTAAGAGCATTTCTGTGAGGTGCTGGTTCACCTTTATTCTTAAATAAATCTGCCATTCGAAGCATAGGTTTGACATTTTTTCTTTTATTAGGGTCTTGTAAGTTTTGTTCCCCAAGCCCTACCAATGAGGTCTCATTCCTTCTTATCTGCTCTAAACTGGAAGTGCTGGGTTTATTTTACTCATTATTTCCTTCTGAACTCACGCTTGTACCTTTTTGAGAAATATCAGCATAGTCATGAACTAGGCCCTCTGTATCCTTTTGCAGTACTGCTGTCGGGTTACTACTTGATTTCAATGGAACAATCACTTGTTATTCTCCCTTTTGAGCTTCATTTAAATCAACAGGTCTAAACTGTTTAACAGAGTGAGTTACAGCCTGTTCGAGGATTTAATCATTTTACCTGTACTTGTTATCTCAACATCGTTGTACTGTGCAACTGTAGGATCTAATGGATCTGGTTTGCAAGAACCATTTTTCTCCGGAATCCAGCATGCATCCTGAAGTGCCTCAGCAGGGCACCAAGCAGATTCTTTCTGTGATCATCTGTTTTGAACACCCAAAGTTTTTTTATGTGTCAGTTCTTGTTCCAACACCCCTGAATCAAGATCCTGGTTTGAGCTCCCCACTGTTTCTGCAGGTTGAACCACCATGTCAGCATTCACTGACTCACAGGGTGCAGCAGCTACTTACTGCTGCTGTGGAACATTGCAATTACCAAACAAATAAAAATATTTTGTCTCACCATCGATAGTAGAATCTCATTCCTCTGACTCTGCAATTTCAGGGGCTGATTACTGTTGTTCCTGGTTAGTAGAAATCACAAATGGCAACTCTGTCGCATCTATCTGAATGGAGAGAAAATCCATCTGTGTTTTTTCAGACTGAGACGAGTCTACATCCACTTCCATTTGGACATCATTTAACAAATTTGGATCTTGATCAGATGAATTTACAAATTCCTCCACAATGTTAGGTGAAAACAAAACATTCTCAGAATCTTCTGTCTTTAGAATTTTGGAGATAGGGGAGGAGACCCACTCCCCATCCTCCCACACATCCTCACTCTCCAAGGACCAGTGTGAAGTGGCCATCTTTCCAGACAGCAGCACCCCTTATTACAGAGTAGAGGAATTTCCCTGCTACCTTGGCCAAATTTCCCCCCTTTCACTAAAAATACCACCAACAGCTTAATCTGGTTCAAGGTCAGTTGGCATTTATCTGTATCTCCCTCTCCTGGGTCATGCCTGAAAATAGGCAGAATTTGTCTAGTGCACTTACCCAGTCAACAAAAACTAACTAAATAAACAAAACAAACTCTCTTCCCCTCTCCAGTCCAGCAATTCAGTTTTCCTGCTGCCTGTGGTTGTCCTACATCCACCTATTCAGGTCTGCAACACAATTCTCCCTCAGATCCAGCCACTTCATTCAGGGAATGATTGTTTTTTATTGTGTGTCCCTTCAGCTTTCCCACCACTTTCATACACTTAATTCTAGTGATCAATCTTTTTTCTGTCCCTTCTTAAGCCTTTGCCACAAGAACTTCACAGTCAGAAGCCCCACAGGCCCACAAGTTCACTCACTCCCCTCTCAGTCCAACAGTACCCCGTACCTGCCTGTGGCTCTTTCACCTCCTCCCCACCTCCAACAAAATCTGCCCTCAAATGCTGGCAGCCTGGGGATCAGAGCAATCAACTGATAGCATTTTTACTTTATTTTTGGCCATCAGAGAAGCCCACTATACCTCTGTGCTGCCAATGCTTACTGTGCATGAGCCAAGAAGAAGATGGCACCAATAGGTGAGTGTCTGTGTGAAGGGGCTTTCTGTGAGGATCTGGAGCATCGCACCACTCGCACATGTGCATTTCAGTGCTGTGCCCTTCACAAAATGGTGGATTTAAAGGGACAGAGTGCTACTGTGCATGTGCAAAAGGGAAAACCAGCAAAGTGGCACAAATCATGGAGACACCCAAAATTCACGGTTTCCGCTACCTCCATGACCTCTGTGACAGGGTTACACCCTTAAATATTATCTGTTCAAACTTTGATTAGAGCCAAATCATAAACTGAGCCAAGAGTTTTCTATTGCTATAGACCCCAACCAATCACCTTGTGTGTACTAGTTTGGTACTATAACCCTGTCTTAAAACAAAGTGAGCAATTAAACAGCCGGTGCAAGGGTCAATAAATAAGTTAACCTTAAATAACCCTTTATTTTCACCTAAATTCTAAGAGGATCTATAATTCAACATGTTTTTCACACCGGCTGTAGTGGAACTCAATTTGTCAGGTATATGTATCTGACAGTCTCTGGTGTTCCTGTTTACATTGCTATGGGTCTATCTGCTCTCAGTGTATGAGGCAATTTGGAAATAAAAAGGCAAACGCTGACTTCTACGTTAAACGATGGCAATGCACCAAGAACAACTTTGTCTCAGATCATGGCATGCTCATAATTGATCAATTCAGCCTAGCCAAGTCATGGCCTTGGTGCAATCATGCAGTGGCTCATTCAAGTCTACATTGAAAGTTTCCATACAAATATGACATAATTTCCCATATAAGCAATAAAAAGACACATTTCTGTTAATTTATATTGGTGACAGTGTTGTTAAAAATATAAAGGTCAGTATTGTACACATTCAGAATTATCATCATCCTGGGAAAAGAGCCACCATCTACACAAATATTCCCCCTTTCCTTTCTGACTTTTTAGTGTGCATGTAAGAGTGCTGGAGAAAGAGTACCAAAGTGAAAAGGTTTTCAATCCACTCCAGAAATAATATAAACTGGAGAGACTTCTGCATCTTGTAATCCACATAAAGACTGAGGGCAGGATTTGCAAAAGGAATGCACCCAGTGCATCTGAGATGTGCCGGTGCATCCTTGGTGCATCCTCGACTTATGCACTAGTGTGATTCTGTAAGGGGCCAATGCACTGGCAAGTCAGCATCGTAGATGCACTGCACACCACCCATAATGTTATGCTGCACATCTGGAGGGGTTGTGTGGGTGAACCCATCCATATAGTGTGCATCCCAATTCACAGCCCAACTTGGAGGTGCATCTCTGGAGCATGTCTGGAGATGCACCTCCAAAAGATAAGTGTACAACAAGTAGACTTAAGTGGGTGTCCACTCACAAGCAGGCTGCCGAACTGCAGACAGCAGCATGGGTGCCTGCTTACCCTGGCAATCCATTGGTCCCCTCCTCCCTGCCTGTAGCCCTGAACATGAAAGATATTCCTGTAGTTAGCCCTCATAGCCCAGTGATACACCCTCCCTGCCCATAGCCCCAAACATGAAAGACATCCCCGTAGGTAGCCCTGGTAGTAAAGTAGTACCCCTCTCCTTGCCTTTAGCCTCAGTATTAGGAAAGTAAAGTGGCAAAGCCCAGGTAAGCTGTTAGAAACCCCCTCCCCTCCCAGACCCAATCACAACAATGTAGGATATCCAAAAGTCTCCCTGGTGGTCCAGAGGATCCCCCAACCCACCACCCATTGGCCATGGTGGTGTGTGGAGGGCTGAACCAGTCACTGACACAGGTTGGGTTGGGGAGGTGCGGGTGGGGGGGTCCCATCATGATGGAGTGGGGGCCATTACACTATGGAAAAGTGTACAGTGTGGCATTCTAGTCTGATCAGGGATCAGGACCAGTGGGGGGGGTACAGGGATTAATTCTGCATTGATCAGGGATTTAGGACAAGCGGGGGGTGTTGGGATATATTCTGCTTCGATCAGGGAATGGGGATAAATAGGGGTTATGGGCATGACTTCTGCCTCAATTGGGGATTGGGATGGGTGGGGGTCCTCTACACTATGGAAAGGTTACAGGGCACCAGTATAATTGCAATTGTGGATTGGGAACTGGTGGGGGGACCTTACACTATGGCAATAGTGGGGATATCTATTGTCTGTTTGGGGATGGATGGGGGGCCTCTACACTATAGGAAGGGGGGCATTATCCATATGTACTGTGAAAATGGGGATGGGGTGCACTAAGACTATCTGGGATGTCAAGATGTAGTGCTCCTGGCTGTACTACCACAGCCTGCCTGTGGGTGGCCAGATGATTTAGGCATGACGTTTACATGCCTAACTTTGTGCGGCTGAACTCTGGGTTGTAGTGGCAGATGCGCTGCAAAGTTTGGCAGAATATTGCTGTGCATGGCATATCCATAGTACCCTCCCCCTTTATTTGTGCTGCATACATTAATTCTGCTTCATGGCAAATTCAGAGTTGGGTGATACATCTCCCCCATTCAAATATCACAACTCAGCACATTTTCTGATTTGTGCTATGCATCTCTGTTTTGGGCCAAGTTGTGCTATGCATCTGCTTTGAAAATGTTGGCCAGTATCTCAATGTTCTATGTACATTGGGAGTATGGAGTAGGGATTCTCTTGGATTTGTTGGCTCTGAAAAATACACAGCTATGTGTATGGTTTGATTCAAAGTAAATTCTGACACCACCTGTGAGAGTAACATACGATTGGTACGTAAGGATACCCTATCCTGCACATCAGTGTATGTAATTTTGAAATACGTCCACCTGACATAATAGTAGCCAGGAAAAGAGTTTTCCAGGAAAGGCAGCACAGCTCAGCCAAAGACGCAGGCTCAAATGGACTTAACGTCAATTTTTTATGCACAAAATTCAAATCCCAAGAGGGGACTGGGTCCTGAATAGGGAGACGAAGATGAAGAATACCTTTTAAAAAGGTTCTCATGACCTCATGCTGGGACAATTGTTTCTTGTCCACAGGCTAATGAAATACTGAAATAGCCAAAAGGTGCACCTTCACAGAAGAATATTTTAAGCCACCTTCCAATAAGGACAGCAAATAATCTAAAATGCTCTAAGGGGGACATCCAGAAGGGTCCAAATCATGAGCCAAAGCCCAAATTGAGAATTTCTGCCATTTCATCATATAGGACTGTGTGGACAATGTGCAAGCAGCACAGAGGACTTCTGCTACTTGTTGGGAGACCTGAAAATGAGAGAGGACTGTGTCATCTGCTGCCAAGCATGTAAGTGCAGGGAGCAAAGGTTGGGGTGCAGTAAAGATTGTCTCTCCTGAGACAGAAGAGCTCAGCAAATTGGCAGAGGAAGTTTGTCCTGGAAGGGGACTTGCAGGATCAAGGGGAACCAGACTTGTCATGGTCACAGAAGAGCAATGATTATCATGGTCCTCCTATCCCTGAGCAGTTTGAGTAGAATCCTCTGAATAAGAGGTAATAGCAGAAAATCAGAAATAAATCTTCCTGTCCAGAAATGAGAAAATGCGTCCAGCCATAAAGTTCAAGAACCTGGCATGAGAGACCAGTAAAGAGGCAGTTTTGTGTGTAGCAGAGAAGCAAACAGGTCCAACTCCGTGCAGCCCCATTGCAAGAAGACATTGTCCAGGATGTCTTTAAGGAGTTCCCATTCGTGTTTTTGGGAAGTAGTTCTACTTAAAGTATCTGCTAGGTTATTCTGAACCCCAAGGACGTGGACTGCCAGAAGACTGATTCCTTTTTGAATTGCTCTGTACCATACTCTCTTCACCTCCCTGCACAGGTGATAGGAATGGATTCCACTCTGTTTGTTGAGATAGTGAATGGTCGGTGAACTCATCAATAACTGGAAGCAAGACACTGGACAGAGAACGTGTTGCATGCAGGTCACAGTTGGAAAAGAACGGAGGAGAATTTGTGTGACCTCCCCCTTTTACACGTGTCTGGATACAACACATGGTAATGTCAGCAGGAGCGGCCCCGGTCAACTGCTGAGAAATTTTCCAGAGGACATGACGCCTGTAGCTGGACATTTCTATATGTATTGACCTGCTGCAAGAGATTACCTTGAAAAAGGTGTTGTTTTCATTAGATTGTGTGCCCAACATCATCTTGAACAAGCTCCAACCTGCTTGTCTATAAATGATGCCTGAATAGTAGTATTATGAATGAAATTTCCCGTTCTGTTCATGAAGGGTCTGTACTGCTATGATACTCGGTCCATGTCAATGCCACATTCATGGAGTGTTATTGTTGTACATTTTTGGCAATCCTGATAATGTCGCTTTCTGCATCACCACACAGTGTTGACAACTTACTACAGTGTCATCCAGCTGTAAAATTTTTCCATAACAGACATACATTCCAAATTTTGAAACTAATCTTCAAAGTACAAATGTGGTGGCACTGCTATATAGATATGACTGTACATGGGAAGGTCAATTACAATGCATGTTCCTTTTATCGTATCAACTTCAAATGCAACACTATCCTTTCTGTACACTCTGCCTATACCATACATCTTGCTAAGACCACTTGGCACAACAAACTTCTCAATGTTAATTATTTCCCATCATTAAGCAACACTGTATGATTACTTCTTTTTGACTTTCTAGTGTTACTTAATGATGAATACAGTTTTCCATTTATAATTGCTCTGCTGTACTGTTCAGCAACAACACCCTCCTGAACGTTACATTTTTCCTTTAGTGCCAAAAGACCATCACCACACAGCTTCACTGGCTTTAATTTCCAACAGCATTATCAGATCGATTGGCCTGTTTAAAGAATTGTTTATCAGCAAGGTTCTTGAAGCAAGCGTCACGCTCTGCAGAGAGATTTTCCATATATTCTTTGGTTATTCTGGGAATAGCTCTAAGATAGGTAAATGTTTTATTATCTGCAGTGGCTCTCCTTGTGTGCCATGAAACAGTTTCAGTATCACCCCATTAAAAGATTCATACACAGATGCAGAAAGTGCCCATAATGGAGCCCACTGGATAACACTGTCAGCCAAGGGCAAGCATAGGTGCAGATTCATGGAAACTTTTTCCTTTCCATAATGTTCCTGGAAGTTCACAACAAAAGTAATTATCTTCTTAGACGTCTGAACTTTATCTGGACATATTGGCCCAGATATTCAAAAGGGTTGTGCATGGCTCAACAGTGTTGCACCATGCACAACCCACTGATCCACCCTGATGTGATATTCAAAAGGGAAAAGTGCACATGAACCCGATGCACCAGAGCGCATCAGTAATGTGCAGGTGCAGGTGGGGGGGGGGCGTGCCCATGCATACCCTGCACAGCCCGATATTCAGCCCAGCATGTGTGGAGCCATGCATGCGCAACCTCTACCTGCGCCAGCACAAAGTTGATCCCCAAAAAAAGGAACAACTGATGGCAACCCACAGGTGAGCTGCCACATTGCAGGGCACAACAAGGCAGCTGCCACCTGTGGGTGGCCATCCGAGCTCCAGCTGCACCTGGTGGTGCCCCCCCATGCCCGATCATGGGCATTTGTATAAAAGAAAGAAGAATCCTGTCTAATATCCCTGGTGGTCCAGTGGACTGCTATCTGCCCGATTGCGGGCATTTGTATAAAGAAGAAATAAACCTGTCCAATACCCCTGGTGGTCCAGTGGACTGCTATCTGTCTGATCACAGGCATTTGTATAAAAGAAAGAAGAATCATGTCCAATATCCATGGTGGTCCAGTGGACCACTATCTGCCCGATTACGGGCATTTGCGATAAGAAAAATAAATAATACCAATATCCTTGGTGGTCTAGCGGTTCCCCCCTCCCCACCTGCCCACTGAGCCCACCACCCGCTCCCTCCCAGTCAGCGGTGCGGTGGCAGCACCCACCGCCTCCCGCCTGGCGACTGACATGTCGATGGGGCTGTAAGCCCATTGGTCCACAGCATGAACAATGGATGCAGCAGATTAATTGCTATCTAGATATTTAAATGATTCATTCACATATCTGGAATGTGTAGTACAGTATGGGCTGCATGCATTGACTCATGCTGTGGACCAATGGGCGTACAACCCTACTGATGGTGTCAGTCGGCAGCATACCTCTCAACCTCCCCTCATAAATCAGGGACAAGGCTTCAAAAAATCAACTAAGAAAGAACAAGTCTGTAACTTTTATGTTTGATATTATTTTGTACTTATAACCCCACTGTTTAGTCACAGAAACACAATTTTAGGAGGGCAGAGTAAAATTTTTAGACAAATCAAGTCCCTGAAAATCAGGAACAGTTGAGAGGTATGGTCAGCAGGCGGCGGGGTGGCAGGAGGGTGGGGTGCTTCTGCCCACCAGCTGGCCGGGGGGAGCGGGGCAGTGGGGCTCAGTGGGCAGGTGGGGAGGGGGGCACCACTAGACCACCAGGGAAATTGGCATTATTTATTTTTCTTATCACAAATGCCTGCGATTGCGCAGATAGCGGTCCACTGGACCACCACGGATATTGGACAGATGTATTTATTTCTTACTAATACCCACAATCGGGCAGACAGCGGTCCACTGGACCACCAGGGATTTATGCTTTTCCTTTTCTTTACAAATGCCCGTGATTGGGCTGTGGAGCACATTGTTAGCTGCAGGAGAGCTGTCCTCGACGGCTGCTGCCTGGCAGGGTGCCAGGCGAAGCTGCCGATCAGTGCACCTGCATGCTAATGCAAATACAATGACATGCAAATCACCCCATTTGCACCTTGCATACATTATAGCCCCATTTGCATGTCAAGTTTTGAATATCACGGTTGTTGTGCATAGCGCAATGGAACTTGCGCTAGCACATCCCCATGCTCCACTCTGGCCACTTGCTCTGGCACAGTGCCACTGTGCCATGCACACTGCGGGTGGTCAGGGTGTGATATTCAATGATGCTGTGCCATGGAGCAGCTCCGTTGAATATCATCCAGTCCACACCCCTGCGCTGCCAAGTTGCGCTGCACCCAAGCTTGCACCACAGCCTGGCACAGTTTGAATATCTGGGCCATTGAGTCCTGACTCAAAATGTAGACCAATTTGACAAGCAGTAACCAGTGCTGATAATATGGATTACATAGAGTCCCTGTAAGAGCATATGAGCTGTAGTATAGAAGCCAATGTATCCATTCTGTTGCTTACCAGAATTTATCACATGATTGTGACCTGGAAAGTCTTCTTATGTCTGTGGGTGGTGTAATTTTCTTCAGATAATCATCTAAACTGTTCACATGAGGTCTAATATACCATCCTTATGATGTTGTGTATCTACCACAATGTTGCCATTTGTCTAGTGACTCCCAAACAGAATGCATGTAGTCTGGTGGCATCCCATCAATGAATTTAAAATGAGGAAGATTTATGAGAATTGATGTTTTTTCACTCCAAACACAGGTCTACCATTCAAGGCTTCCTCTGCATGTTCATCTAGTCTCACACCTAATGACAGCTCATATGGTGGCCAGCTAAGGAGGTGAGCAGAGGGCTATGCTGGTCATCATCTCGTGCTGCGATGGTCTCTGGCTGATGTGGTGGGGGCTTGAGAAGTGGTTTGTGAGCAGGCAGATCAGGTGGGGGGATTACTGGACCACTACTGATACATTGTAGGTGTCAGAACTGTGATGGAGGTACCACTAGCACCAAGGAGCATTGATGGTGATGGGAATGGGTGATTGAGGACAAAGTAGGCCACCAGGGAGCACTGAGAGTGATGGGAATGGGTGATTATAGGGGACACACTAGGCCACAAAAGATCATTAACAGTGATAGGAATGGATGACTGTGAGAGAGCAGCTGCAGTACAGGCACTCTGCCTTTGTGGAGAAGGTGCAGCATTAGTGCCCCATTTAGAGCTGGGTTTTGGTGGCAAGACAGCACCATTTTGAGGGTTGTTTACCACTGCCACAAACCTTTGAAAATGCCATTACCTTAATATGCATGACGGGACCCTCTCTTTTACAAATGAGGTATTTTAGTGCCTGGGCACTGCTGGACTTAGGGGGCCCTATATAGGCCTTTGATTATGGCCCTGCCCTAAGTGCATGCACAAATCTGGGTAGAGCTGCTGCAAATCACATTATTGCTGGCACTACCTTTTGAATATGAAGCCAAAGTTCCAAATTGGCACAGTGATATTTTTATGTTATGGGGCACTCTGGCACTGATACTTTATTTTCAGTGGGCATTATGCAGAGATAGATGCACAACTACTAGCCTGTCACAGCCAATCAAAAGCATGGACAAAAAGGGAGGGGAGCTGAAAAAGGCTTTCCATACTGCTCCTGCAAGAGCTTGTTGAAAATGAAATGCCTCAGTTTGACTATCCTTGGTAAATAAATGGTTAAAAAGCTGGGTTTCCTAATATAGCCCTCCTATATTGATCCTCTGCCCCCCCATTTAATTTTTTTGTAATAATTAGGACAACCAGATGTTTTTTCTTAGTGCAGTATTAGCCACTGCTAAGCAATTTTAAATCACAAGCTTGGGTTCAAATCCCAGTGGGTCACACTATTTCTTTCTCACTTCAAGCTGTAATTAGTGCATCTTGCAAAACTGGCCTTTTTTAACTATTTTTTATTGTGGAAAAGAACATCACATGCATTACATAGGTTCTTATCAACCAGAAGGAATCAAATAATTATACAAGTTATACATCAGACTTTTAATATATTTCTTTCACTTTATACAAATAGTCATGCAGTAAGAAAAACTACAACTCCCAAAATCCTCCAGGGCATCAGAAGATGCATATGACTTTATTCCTCATGTGACTTCTTGAACCTTCCTCATATTTGAATTAGGCAGTTGAACAGCTCACGGCTGGGAGATCTGCATGGATTAGCTGGATTCACACATTATGCAGGTAAAGTACTATATTTAGAGAGAAGACTTTACAGTTTTTTATCTGAGAAAATCTAGAGTAACCTGCAAATTGATAAAGAAAGATGTATTTACTGTAGATATTGAAATGTTTGAATGTGTGTAGAGAAGGGGGTTATGTTTTTATTTTTATTTTTTGCATTTCATATTGTATTTGATTAAAACATTTGCTTGTGTTAATCCATTACATTAAATATTAATGCTGGGACCCTTGAGCTTATTTTTGGTGTTTCTAAAGCTGCTGACCGTTGTTTATGAAAATATCTCTTTATATACAGTACCTGTGGAGGAATTTATATTTGCTGCATATCCTGTTTATTCATAAACTGATTTGAGGTGGGGTGGGAAAACTGTGGTTTTGTTTGCATTTGATATTGTATTTGATTAAAACTTTAGCATATACAGTATAAATCCATTACATTAAATTAAATAGTAGCGCTGGAATCAGTGTATATGCTGTTTTTTTTTGTTTGTTTTCTTTTTCTGAAGACTGCTGATTATTAAAATCTCTTTTTTCTGTATGTAGGTATTCAAGCTCTCCAATGTCACTTTAATTACATTTAATTACTACAATACAATCGCTACCTAGGTAGTCTGGACTGGAACCCCATAAATCTTCTCCCCACTCTTACTGAGGCTGTGCAATTCTTCCAGGACGAACTAACCACAGCTGCCAACCTCTTTGTTCCAATGAAGAGCATGAGGGCTAAAGGCAGCTGCTACAAGTGGATCTCTCCCTCCCTCCCTCAAAGCCCTAATGGCTACTCAGGAAAAAGCCTGGAAAAAGTTTAGGCTCTCCTCCCTCCCGGCAGATCTTGCTGAATACAAAGCCCTGAGGAACAAAGCCAAGAGAGCCATAAAACTCGCTAAGAGAGATTACTTAACACACCTCCAGAAAACCAGCCTGGGCAACCCCAAGCAATTCTGGAATCACATCAATGACCTGATCAAGGGCAGCAAAAAGCCTAAGTCCTGTCCCATGGAGATTAATGGTGAGATCACAACTGACCCTTCTCAAATATTGGCTGCCCTTAACAGGCACTTCTCAGACCTCGAGGCCTACAAGACCTGCCTGTCTCCCCAGACTCTCCCCCCCACCTGAGATTAACCACCTCACATGGAAAGACCCCCATTTCACCTGAGACAGGCTAAATGCACTGAAGTACTAAACCTCCTAAGGAACCTGAAACCGAAAGGGTCAGGGGGACCCGATGGTATCAACCCTCGGCTACTCAAGGCAGGAGCTACCACCTTAGCCTGGTCTATAACCATGCTCCTCAATCGATCACTGAGGGAAGGAGCAGTCTCTGACCTGTGGAAACATGCCAATGTTGCCCCTATTCACAAAGGGGGGCTCAGGGAAAAACTCAACAACTACAGGCCCATCTCCCTCCTCTCTTCACTTGGTAAGGTGCAAGAAAGAGTCATCTACAATCAACTCAGAGACTACCTGGCAGCTCATCAGCTACTTGCCCCCTCCCAACATGGATTTAGAACAAACCATGGTACTGACACTGCACTCATTAACTTCACGGATGAAGTTCTCAGGGCAATGGACAAAGGGATACCCACTGGTGAAGTCTTTATAGACTTATCCAAGTTGTTTGACCTTGTCAACCAAAGCTTGCTGCTACAGAAGCTGCAAAATATAGGCCTAGACAATCATGCCCTGAAGTGGTTTGGGAGCTACTTATCAGGTAGGGCACAGAGGGTCTCATGGAAAGGGACCATGTCTGACCCACTACCCCAAACCAGGTTGTACCTCAGGGCTCAATTCTAGGCCCCTCCTGTTTTCCTTGTTTACCAATGAGCTCCGTACCCACTGCAGGGAGAGCTCGGTTGTGCAGTACGCTGATGATACTGTCATCTTCTGGCCCCTGCATAACGTGGCTGCCCTAGACCCTCTACTCCAGAAGGATCTCACTTCACTAGAGACTTGGCTATGTAAGAACAGAATGGTACTAAATGCCGACAAGACCAAGGCAATGCTATTCATTCCAAGATCCCTGGGATCTGACAGGTCCTCATCGCTCTCCTTAATCTCACCCTCTGGTAAGGCCATTAACGTAGTCCCTTCCCTTAAATACTTAGGCCTCACATTGGATCAGAATATCACATACAAGGAACACATGGACCAGATCACCAGGACCCTACATCGGAAACTTGGCACCCTGTACTGACTCAGGGACCAACTCATCCCTGAAGCTAGGCTCTCCATAGCTACCAGCATCCTTCTACCCAACCTGACCTTTGCAGTCCCTATTATACAGGACATGGCTTAACAAGAGATTACCAGGATGCAAACTCTATATAATAAAAGAACTCATTTTGTAACCTTAGACCACCTGAGACATCACCACTGTGACACTTTGGCGAATCTTCGTTGGCCCACATTGGTCGCCTGCCTCCAACACCCATTGCTTGTCCAGGCCTACAAGCTTCTCAAACCCCACGCGCCACCAAGCATTGCTGGGACCATAACCCTCAAACACAACCCAAGGAACCTAAGGACTTCAGATAGAACACTATTAGAAGTCCCTAGGGTAAGGACAAACCCTGGTGGAAGATCCTTTTCCTCCCAAGCAGCCTGCCAATGGAACAAGCTCCCTTCCCAGGTCCAGGCCTCCTCCTCACTCATGAACTTCCACATCAGGCTTAAGTCCCATCTGCTGACCTCAAGTGCATGCCATCGTCATGGCACTTAAAGCTCCTAAGGTACTTCCCTCCTCTCCAACTCCTGTCTCCTAGCTTAACCTTCCTGCTACCTGCCTTATACATACTGCTCGCCAGAGGCCACGTGTAACCCCTTAATAAACTATATGCAAAGTGCAACCAATTGTTTACATGTCATGATGATAACCATGCCTGTACCCATGCCTGCATCCACTGCTTTTCTTTTACAGTGCCTGTAAGCCATGCCTGTATCCACTGCTTTTCTCTTACCATGCCTGTAACCATGCCTGTATCCACTATTTTTCTTTACTGTAACCACCTCATGATGTAACTCACAATGCCTCAAATGTTCCTTATGTCCTTGTTCATTCTTATAACTTGTATTGCTATCCCGGGTCGCCTCTGAAAAAGGGACCTTCAGGGCTCAGTGGGCCTACCCGGTCACCAAAATTTAATAAATAAATAAATACATAAATAATTATTTCTGAAAGTCTTTTTTTTCACCAATGAAAATGATTTCTGTTTTTTCTGCATGTTCTAAGTGTTAATAATATGGGATTTTCTAAATAACTCTCATTAGGCTTCTGAAGAAGGGCTTGTTAGTCTGAAAGCTAAGCCTCTTTGTTCTTTTTGTAACATCCTTGTCGGTCCAATAAAAGGTATCAAACTATTTGTTCTAAATTTGTTCTTACTAGGACCAATACAGCATTAAACATTTTGTTTTTCTCTATATAAGATTTTTTTGAGTAATTTTCCTATTTCTGAAAAGCATGCCTTTTTTAACCTGTTCTTTGAATCTATGTAGGTGTTTATTGGTGCTGTCCAGGAGAGGTCCTGCTCTGGAGAGAGGATGGGTCCAGCTCCTGGGAATGGTGGTCATCTGGGTGTCCAGCTGCAGGGAGAGAGCTCAGCTGGGGGAGGCTTTTCCATAGGCAAGAATGATGGTCCCAAGGGGTCCAGCTGCAGAGAGGGTAATCTGCTGTGGGAGGCTGGTCCAGGGCATGAAAGGGTGAGCCAAATGCAGGGAGAGTGGTTGGTGGGGGCGGAGTTAGTGCAGGGATGGAAGGGAGGTCCAGCTACTGGGTTGGTGGTTAGCTGAGGGGGCTGGAACTGAGTTTGTGGAGGGTTCAGCTCAAGGTAGAGTTGTTGACTGGAGAAGTGCTGTTCCAGGGACTTAAGGGAACAGATACAGAGATTGTGGTCTGTTGGAGGGGAACCCTGGGGTCTGCTCCAGCTACATGGAGGTTGTTTGCCATGTGGTTGGAGGCTGGTCCAGATGCAGAGAGGGTGGTTGACTGGTGAAGAGCCTGGTCTGGAGGCTGAGTGGTGCTCTAGCTCCAGTGAGGTTGCTCATTGTGGGAGAGGCTGGGGCTAGAAGTGTTGCCCAGCTGCATGGAGAATGGTCTGGTGCCTGGAAGGATGATCTTGCAGAGTGTAAGGTGGTTGGCTGTGAGGGCAGGAGGCTGATCCAGTCACTGGATGGTGGGGGTTGGGGTCAGACCAAAATTGTTAAGCTATATAAGGAATAAACCTTGACTTTTTGGGATGAACTATTGACTACCAATAGTCTTAGTACCTGTCAGTCAGTAGTTCATCCATTAGGGTCAATATTTTCCCTCTGTAGTCCTCAACTGATAAGGCTTGCAGTGCTGGTTTTGCACTGTGCTATATGCACTCCCCTCATCACGTTGTCATATACACTGCCACCACCACCTTGCTGTTCTGCACACACTGCTACCACTGTGCAGTGCCATGTGCACCACGATCTCTGTGTGGTGCCATATACTCTGCTGACTCTGTGCTGTGCCATTTGCTCTGCTAACACCACACATTGACTCATGCATTATCATCATCACTGCATTAACGTATGCACTGCCAACTCTGTTGTGCCATGTACACTGTCATCACCACATGGTGCCATTTGCACAGCCACCAGCTTGCTGTTCTGTGCACAATGCCACCACTTGCTGTGCCAAATGAACTGTCAATTCCACACTGAGCCACTTCTACTGCTGTCAATGTTTGATGCTGTGTACACTGCCGACTCCACTTGGAACTGTGCCTGGTGTTGACCATTGCTGTGCCCTTGCTCATTGGTCCAGGGCTGGAGGCAGGGGCATGTGTGGCATCAGTTATTTTCATCCATCCACCCTTGAAGGCCCAAGTATTGCTACATGCTGTGTAGGTCAGGAAGTATCCATGGACAGCAGAATTAAGGCCTATTATGTCAAAATTATTGCATCAAAATGAAGGCCTACACTTTAAGGCTTCGACCTGGCTACTCTCCTGACCAGTCCACAATGACAGCCATTTTCAATCCAGTTCTCAAGCTGGGAGGTTATGTGACATTCTCATGGTCATATCCTGAGTCAGTGACCATGGAAGGATTTGAACTTGGGATCACTGGCTCATGTGTGTAATATCTATGATCTCCCTGTAGCTCTTGTACCTCTCTGGAACTCTGCCTCTACTCTTGCTTTTATTTTTTCCTTATAGTAATACTTTTTTCCCTTTATTTCTACAGGTCTGAGAGAACATTGACTCAGTCTGATAGTGCACAAGCTACCTACATATCAGATAAGTGTAACATTCCTTACTGGTCCCATTTTGTTCTTGAAGAACTATGGATTCTTTTGTGACCCCATGGCTGTTCTTTTTTTTTTAAAGGTATGATTGAACATCACTCCGAGACACCCATCCCAGGCTCCTCAGTACCCAGGTAAGAAATCACTTCTCTATACTAGGTAGGCAAGTTGTAATGATGCATCCACAACTGTGCCTTGCCTGTCTCCTGCACCCTTTGCATTACCTATACCCATGACCCACATATCATGTTAATGCACTTGCAGTGGAACATCAGGAATCAGCATGCCAGAACCAGCAGGAATGCAACAAGCAGAATACGGGTGTATTCAGGTTCTCACATGGCATTTCCTAACCCTGCAGGAAGAAAAATGTTGAATTAATGCAGCTCTGTCAGTTTAATGGTCTTTTTTTTCACAGTGCCAACATAAACGATTGGGGACAGCCCTGAAGGATGGTAAGCCTTCCCCTCCCAAGTTTAGGTTATCTTCCAAAGTTCAGAAGGTCTGGCATTTCTCATTGATAAATGTCAACAGGAGCTGATTTTCCACCATGGGCAGAGGTAGCTCCTTGAGATAAAACATGGGCTGGGTAGTAGGCAAGCTTTGACTGTGAGCCTTTTGAAGAACAGGATGGCATGATGCCAGGAGGCTGAGACACCCACTGGAAGAGGTGCTGGGTGTTGCTGCTCCAGGGGCACAGAGGGGGTTGAGTAAGATAACAAACTGATAGTGAGCCCTTGTATATGCTGGAATGCTGCCTCAGAGAGGGTTGCAGGCTATGGTCCAAGCCTGGGCAGGCACCTATGGCCAGGTTACCAACACAGAATCTTTTATTTTTTTTCCAATTATTTAACCAGGAAAGACACACTAAGCTGAAAGTTTGTTTACAGGTGTGACCTGGGAGCACAAGGAAGTTAAGTGAGTTGCTCAGGGTCACACAGTATGCTAGTGGGGGCTGCTGGATTCAAACCCAGGTCTCCAGATTTGCAGCTCAGAGCCTTAAACCACTGCTCTACACTGCCTGCCAATTTGTCCAGCAGGAAAGAGGTTGGCCTCTGGGAGGAAGAATAGGGAAGAGTAGAGCTGTTGCTGGCATGTGGGGGGGCAGATTAGGTAGTATCAGGGAGAACACTTAGCCTAAAGTATGGCCAGCACATTGGGAGAGGCTGAGTGGTAGGTGCAGCAAGACAGTGGTGGCATTGTGAGTGAGAGATAGGCTGCCGCTGTATCTCTGACTGTGAGGAAAACTTGGCAGGAAGTGCAAGTGGCTAGTTAGCAACAGTTGGGCAAGGAATGCACACAAACAGTATAATCATTATATTTAATAGTATCCTGGTATCTATGCACATGCTGTTGCTTTTCAAACTGGGAGTTCGCTCTGTGGCCCTGAGGGAGGGATTCAAGAAGATGTCTCATAGACTTTACCCAGGATTCACAACCTACACATCAGCTTGTCATCTGCAGGATGACACATCTAGAAACATCATAAAAAAATAGGACCTATGATTCAACCAGTATAGGGCTTACGGTAAGGGCTTACAACAATCATGCTACAGATAAGTACTGCTTCCAGTTCTTATTGCCATCCACAGCATGGAGCTGGGCTCAATGTACTCGCACCTGAAAACATTGAGGGGCATTGCTTTCTTTCTAGTTCTTTGTAATCTGCCACGCGGCAGGGTAGGATACAATCATAGCTCTTAAAAATTATGCTTTGATCTCACTGCTCACACATGCTGTTTATTTACAGCAGGCAAGTGCGTGTGATCAGTGGGTGTGACTGCATGCATAGGATTGGTGGGTGTTACAGCATGCATGGGGGTATAGAATCATGAGGTGTGACAGCAGGCATGGTGTTATGGGATCAGTTGGTGTGACAGCATGAATGGGGAGGCATGGGGTTGTGAGGTATGATAGCATGCATGGTGGTATAGGTCAGTGAGTTTGACAGGGTGTATGGCAGATGATGGGTGTGATGGCGTATGTGGTCATTGGGTCTGACAGCATGAATGGGGGCACATGGTCAGTAGATGGATCTATCAGCATGCATGAAGGTATGGAATCATAAGGTGTGACAGCATGCATGGTGGCATGGAATGACAACATTCATGGGGGAATGGGATTGTCAGGTGTGACAAGGTACATGATGTTATAGGGTCTGTTGATCTGATGACTTGCATGGGGTTGTTGTTTATGACAGTGTAAGGTGAGCATGGGGTCATGAGCTCTAGACATTCTAGCCCCACCTGCAGCAAAGCAGAGGATAACATGATAAAGAAAGTCACTTCTCAGCTGAGATGCTGCATTAATTCTGTTGCAGGGAGATATAATTGGAGCAACCCATGGTGGCAATGTGAGGATGGACTAAAACTATCTGCATTCCCAGGAAGACCATTTTCCCTATATCTAGGAACAGGTCTAGGGCCATTTACTTTATTGTTTTCATTTTTGTAGGGAGAAGGGGTGTTCCACAGGATCACTTTTTGCTTACCATGTGAACAAGGAGGGCTCCTGCACTGAGGCAGCATCATGTTGTGAGGATAGGTGGACACTGTGTAGCATAGATAGGGCATGACTGGTGTATGGATAACTTTGTTGGGATTTCCAATGTACACCTGATGATAAGCTAATGTTGGATGACACCTACATTAAAGATGTGTGGATGTCTGATCTTGTTGGATATGCCTTAATAATTTTGTTGGATCACACCAGCGGCAGGCTTTTCCCCTACAATGTGGTTAGTGTAATACAGTGACCCTCGCAGGCCACTGTGATACCATTCTGCATGATCATTGTGGTACCACCAGCATAAGGCATTGAATTAGTCCATTGTATTACCACTGCAAAATGCACCCGTTGTGCTACCACTGACACATGGTACCACAGTGGTCACAATGGTAGTGCAATGGAATTAAAACAAATCCATTGTGATACCAATTGCAGTAGTATCACACTGGTATCTGCCATTGTGTTACCATTGCACAATTGCTTTCCACTGTGCTACCACTGTGTGTCAATGGTATTGCAGTGGACACAATGGTATCACACTGGAATCAGAACAAAACCACTGTGTTACTGACAGTGATATCATAATGGTGCACATTGTTACCACTGTGGTGCCAGCAGAGGTGGTGTTACCAGTGAACTACCACTGTCTGCATGATACCACAATGGCTACAATGGTATCACAATGGAACTGAAAAAAAATACACTGTGATACCATTTATGAAACCCACAATGGTACTAGACTGAAAATCGCAGTGGTAGTACAATGGTAAACAACAAGTATTACAATGGTATTCCAAAGAAATCATTGTAAGGGTAAGAGAGTTGCTGATCAACCATGATGTCAGGATGCTTATTTGGGTATGCGACTGGTACCACTGCATCTGGACATCCTGATACACTGTCACAGCTCATACACACCACCACTCAGGCATCTATATGTCATGGGTGACCAGCACCACTTAAGGCTTCCACCCCCCCAATAAAGCATACTGACATCCCTGTACACCAGCACCACTCATGCTCATCACCAGTCATGCTTCCTAACCTGACAATGTACTGATACAAGTCAGTACATGCAGTACATAGGGATGTCAGCATGTCCAATTGTGAAGAAGGCATGAGTAATGCCGGTTTATCTTGATGTCAAGAAAAACTGATTTGTGGTATGTAAGACTGGTGTCAGTGTGCCAGGATGTACGGATTCACTGGCACCAGTCACGTACACCACGAAATGGGAACACTGATATCAGAGTTGACTAGCAGTGCTTGTGCCCCCACTTCAAGTATACTTAATTCTGGTATACTAGCACCACTCATGCACATCTGATTGTGGGGTGGAGGGCTTTGAGTTGTGGTGGATGACCATGATGTCTGGATGTGTGACCTGTGCCATGTGTGAGTGATAACAGTGTACCAGGATATCTGTTTGCACTGGCACCGATCACATACACCTCCAAATATGCATACTAACATCACAGTTGGGCATCACCACTCGGGCCCACTTCCTCAAATCAAGTGATGCAATTATGTGTGAAGTGAATAATGTAATGTAGGTGTATACATGGGGTGGTGTGTGTGTCAATGATGTGATATGAGCAATGTTTGCATTCTGTACTGGTAGTGCTTGCTCTCCCATAGCTGATTCTGACAGTACTGCCAGTTGTTGTCACCCAGGTACTGTATCGCAGCACAGCCAGCTGCCATCTCTCTGTCACAGGAGGTGGAGAGCATCATTTGGGACACTCAGTCTTGCTCAATGTGGCCACTCCCAATGCCCAATTCTCATTCCCAAGCCTGGGTCACAAATGTCATAAGCAGTAGCCATAACCCAGCAGTGATGGGCAGGATGAATGGTGGGACTACCACCATTAGCCACGGAATTTTTTTTGCGGCACATTGACGTAGGGTTTATGACTGGACACTAGGGACTATTTGGCAAAGGTTGAAGAAGGGGGTTTAGCATGAATTCAGATGGACTGTCATTGGGGATAGTCAGTAAGGTCAGTACCACTAGATACCACTGAATTTATTCTCGGCATGGTGAGGGTGGGGAAGGGTGCCCCATGGCCTGTCCGCTATGGTGAGTGAAGTGGGGCTCTCCATCTCACGCTATGGACAGGGTCTAGTTGGAGGAGGTGCCACCGTCACCAGGCACAGTGTGAAATGCCAAATTTGATGGCAGATAAGGAACACTCAGCCCACCCAGTCTGCCCATTTTTTCTCTGCCTACTGTATCACCACATACCCTGCTTGATCTCTGACTCTGCACCCCCTTGCCTTACTACTAAGTTCCCCTTAATGCCAATCCCATGCATTCTTAAACCCCACTACAAATTTTGACCACACCACCTGTGCTGTGAAGCTGTTCAAGCATCCACCCTTTTTTGTTATTGTTTGAAGAGTTTGTTTATGCTCTGCCTCGCCACAGCTTGCATCATACAGCTACCACCAGTGTGTGCTATGCACCCTACCGAGGCTCCATTCCCACTGATACAGGACCCCCCATCCACCCACAAGTCACCTCTGTGCTGTCTCACGGCCTCCAAAGATAATCCTTGGGACTGGGAACACCATCAGTTCTTTTTAACATTTTTTCCCGGCAGTCCTCTGGCCATGTGAGGTGGACTTGAAGACAGAGGGTTCACTTTGATTGCAGCAACTTGAGTCTGGTGTGCATGTGGCCTGCTGACAGAGCTTCATCTGCCAAAACCTGTGCTAGTTTTGGCCTTTTTCTCCCAGTTCACTCATCCAGGAGAGTGCTTTGTGATTGGGTGTCACGACGCCTGACATAGACTACCCACTAGCACGCTACAATGGTCCCCACCCTCAACTGGCTTTTCTGCCTGCACTGTTCAGTAGCATCAAATGACATGATTGATTTTCCACTCATTAACATCTGTCCAAACTACCCCAAATACATGAAATTGGCAAAACTTTATACACAGAATGAGTTACAGCTGGTAAAATGGAACTTGAACATTTCATAGACTATATGGGGAACAACAGACTCTAACAGCAATGAGCAAAATATAGTGTGAATCAAGGAAAAAGTAGGAGACTGTTTTCCTCCACCCCCCCGACCGTATTTGAGATGCTACGTTACATGAAATCTGGGAAAGGGAGGATTTTGAGCTGGGGTTAGGTTTTAATCACACTGTAGAGACCGGCTGTGAAGGTTGTCCTTGTGGTGCATGTTGGTGGGGGGTGGGCGGAGTAGTATTTATACAGGTCAAACATTTGCTATGATAACAAAGATGTTTTGTGCTTGTTTTCAAATAGATTATTTTCTTTCTTTACTTTTTTTTTTAGTGTACATAGTCAGTTAAAATTCTGTGTGTCTACTTTTTGACTGCATATCCTATTCATGTGTGAGGGGCCATATAGCAATGTAGAAATTGATGGCAGATAAGGATCACTAGGCCCATCCACTTTGCTCATTTTACATGCCTACTGTAGAAGCTGCAGACCCTACTTGATCTGCAGCTTTACTTTCTCGTTCTTATTGCTGGGGTTCCCCTGTGCCTCTTTCATGCATGCTTGAATTCCACCACTGTACATGCAACCACCACCCGTGCTGACAGTCTATTCCAGACATCCACCACCCTTACTGTGAAGAAATACTTCCTCACATTACCTATTAATTTACCCCGTCCAACCTCATGTCATATTCCCTTGTTCCTGAACAACTCCTTTCCAGAAAGATAATACAATCCAGAACTCTATTTATGCCTTTTAGATATTTGTAGGTTCCTATCATATCTCCCCTGTCTCTGCTCTCCTCCAAGGTTTATATATTGAGGCTTCTCAGTCTCTCCTCATATGACTTTTGATGCTGCCCCTGCACCATCTTTGTTTCCCTTCTTCAAACTGCCTCTACACTGTCTATGTCCATACGGTGATGCTGCCTCCAGAACTGGATGCAGTATTCCAAATGTGGACTCATCAATGATATGTATGGTGGCATTACCAACTCCTTCCTTCTGCTGGTGTTACCGCTTCCTATGCATCCCAGCATCCCACTGGCTCTCCACACAGCCTTGGCACCTCATTTGGCCACCTTTAGGTCATCAGATATGATTACCTCCGTATCCCTTTGCTGTTCGGTGACCATCAGTTTCTCCACACCTCCCCCCCACAACACACATATCATATAATACTTCCCTGGGTTCTTGTGCCTCCAAATAAAGAATTTTTCACTTTTTCTAACTGAATTTTATACTCCACACTCCAGACTATTCCTTCAGTTTACCTAGATCCCTCCTCATTATTTCCACACCTCCTGAACTGTCCACCCTGTTGCATATCTTGGTGTCATCCAAAAAGAGTCACACCTTTCCCACCAGCACCTCCACAATGTCCCTTATGAACACATTAAACAGGACTGGCCCCAAGAAGAATCCCTGTGGTACCCCATTGGTCACTGTACTTTTCCCAGATTGAGCACCATTTGCCACAACCCTCTGTCTTCTATCACTCAACTAGTTCCTAGCCAAGTTTACTTCCTTGTGGACCACTCTCAGGCTGCCCACCTTGATCACAAGTCTTCTGCGAGGAACGGTATGGAAGGCCTTACTGAAATTCATGTAGGCCACATCCACCGCTCCCCTGATCCATAAGCTTGATCACCCAGTTAAAGAAATCATTTGCATCTCTTTGACCTTACCTTCCTACTGTGAATCCATGCTGTCTCAGATCTGGTGCTCTGCTGGATTCAAGGTGTTCCACAAGCATTTGTTTAATTAGTGATTCCATAATATTCCTCACTATTGAGGTGAGGCTGACTGGTCTAAAGTTTCCATCCTCCTCCCTATTGCCAGTTTTGTGAAGAAGAACTACACCTGCCCTCTTCCATTCCTCCAGAACCAGTCCCGTATCAAACTATTTGTTGAACAGGGCTGCCAGTGGTGCTTCCTGCACCTCTTGTATTTCCTTTAATATTCTTGGATGTATGCCATCTGGTCCCATTGCCTTATCCACTCTGTGAATACATAACAAAAACATTTGATCAGTATTGATGCTTTTTCCAGGTCCCCATACAGAGATTCTCCTTCTTCCCATTAAGAAACATAGAAACATAGAAACAGAATTTGACAGCAGATAAGGACCGCTTGGCCCACCCAGTCTGCCCATTTCCCTACCTACTGGATAAGCTGCAGATCCTAGTTAACCAGCAGCCTACTTCTTCCTACCCCACCCCCAGAAAATGCCTTATGACTATCCCATGCATGTTGAATTCCACCACTGATTTTGACTCCACAACCTTCCTCCGAAGGCTGCTCCATGCATCCACAACCCTCTCTGTGAAAAAAATACTCTTAATTCACTTCTGAGCCACCCCCCATCTTCAAATTGTGCCTCTTGTTCTTGCACACCTCTTTTTGAAAGATGCTACCCTCTTGGACTTGTTGATTCCCTTGAGGTACTTGAAAGTTTCTATCATGTCCTCCCTCCTCCTTTCCTCGAGGGCGGCTATACATATTAAGCTCCTTAGAGTCTCTCTTCATATGTCTTCCAGTGCAGACCCTGCACCATTTTAGATGCCCTCCTGGACAGCTTCATCCTGTCTATGTCTTTCTGAGATTGAGTCTCAGAACTGCACACAGTACTCAGATGGGGTCTCACCTGCTGTCTGTACAGAGGATAATAACTTCCTGCTTTCTACTGGTGATGCCTCCCTATGCATCCCAGTATCCCCAAGCCCTCCTTGCTGCCTCTCATTGCTTGCCCATCTTTAGTCATCTGATATGACTACCCCCAGGTCCCTTTCCATTTTTGTTGTTGTTAGTATCTCACCCCCATTGTGTACTCTTCCCTGGGTTTTGTTTCCCAGGTGCATTACCTTCACTTCTTAGCATTGAATCTAAGCTGCCATATATTTGACCATTCCTCTAACCTTGCCAAGTCCATTCTTATCCTTTCCACCCCCACCTGTGCATCAACTCTGTTGCACATCTTAGTGTCATCTGCAAAGAGACATACTTTTCTTCCAGTCCTTCTGCAATGTAAGCTTCAAAGACATTGAAGAGGACCGATCCTAATACTGAACCCTGCGTACCCTACTAGTAACCCTCCTTTCTTCTGAGTGGACTCCATTTACTATTACTCTCTGTGTCCTATTCTCCAGCCAATTCTTTACCCAGGCTGTCATCTTGGGACCCACTCCAGGCTGGCTAACTTATATATTAATCTTTTGTGGGACTGTGTCCAAATGCCTTGCTAAAGTCTAGGTAGGCCATGTCCATGACCCCTCCCTGATCTACTGCTTTGGTCACCCAGTCAAAGAAATCTATCAGATTCATCTGGCATGACCTTCCCGCTGTGAATCCATGCTGCCTAGGGTCCTGTGCCCCTCTGGCCTCTATAGATACTCAACAGTTCTTTCCTTTCCAAGTGATTCCATCATTTTCCCTATCACTGAGGTTAAACCATCAGGTCTATAGTTTCCTGCTTCTGCCCTGCTCCCACTTTTGTGAAGGGGTATCACATCTGCCCTCCTCCAGTCCTCGGGTACCACCCCATCCTCCCATGATTTGTTAAAAAGGGTAGTCAGTGGTGTCAGTAGTTCTACCCTTAGTTCTTCTAGAATTCTGGGATGAATCCCATCAGGCCCCATTGCTTTGTCCACCTTCAGTTTTAAGAGTTCTTTCAAAACCCTTTCTTCTGTAAATGGGCGGTATCAACTTCTGTATCCAGAGTGTTACTACTGTTTGTTTTATGTACCTCCCCTCTTCCTTTGTAAATACTGAGGAAAAATATTTGTTTAGTATCTCTGCCTTTTCACAGTCTCCCTCTGCCCACCCTCCTCCCTTTATTAAGCCTCACTATCCTCCTTGGTCTCCTTCGCTCCTGATGTGCCTATAAAGGTTTTATCCTTCTTAACTAAGTTGGCTATCTTTTCCTCAGTTTGGGCCTTTGCTATTCTGACTGCCTTCCAGCCTCCTTTGCTTTAACTGATACAGTTCTCTGTCCTGCTCCTTCTGCGATTCCTTGTACTTCCTGAATGCTTTCTTTTTCTTGAACCTTCACTGCCACTTCCTTTGAGAACCATAGTGGTTTCTTACATCATCTTGTTTTGTTTATTTGCTTCACACAAAGGCTCAGTTACCTCTGTGATGGCAGTTTTTATTATTCCATTGTTCTTCCACCCTCCTTCCTGCCCATTTGCTAGTGCGCCCTTAGGCACTCACCCATTTTGGCAAAGTCAGCCCTCCTAAAGTCCAGTACTTTTGTCTTTGTATGGCTTGACTCTATTGCTGTGCTTATTGTGAACCATACTGTTCGATGGTCGCTAGTTCCCAGATGGCTACCCACTCCTACATCTGTGATCCTCTCTCCATCTCCATTTGAGAGTATCAAGTCTAATATTGCTCCCTCTCAAGTGGGCTCCAGTACTAGTTGTCTAAGGCATGCCCCCTGTAGGGCATCTAGAATAACTGCACTCTTTGAAGTGGCAGCTGCAACTGCACTCCAGTTAACATCTGGCATATTCAGATCACCCATCAGCAATATCTCCCCTTTTTCTGCCATTCTAAGTATACTTTCTATCATTTCCTTGTCCATTTCCTCCCCCTGAGAAGGGGGTCTGTATACAACCCCTGTGCAGATTGTGTGCCATTGCCTGTCTCCAAATTTACCCACAGTGCTTCTTCCTCCCTGTTTACCCTTTTGTTCTGTTGCTTTTATTCCTTCCTTATGTAAAGAACTACTCCTCCTCCTCTTTTACCCTCCCTGTCCCTCCTGTAGATAGTGTATCCTGGTATGTTTACGTCCCAGTCATGGTTTTGTGTGTACCATGTTTCTGTGACTGCCACAATATCCAGATGTTCCTCCTCCATCAAGACCACTAATTCAGGAAGCTTGTTACCTAGACTACGGGCATTGGTACTCATTGCTCTCCATTTTTTGATGGCTTTACCTTCTGTTGCAGCATCCCCCACTGACCATTCTACCTTGGTCTTTTTCTCATTTAGTACCCTGTTTTGTAGGGAGAGGCTTGATTTTTCTGCTGCTTGTCAGTGCCTCCCTTGACTAGTTTAAAAGCTTGCCAATGAAGCATTTAAACCGATTGCTCAAAAGACTTGTTCCTTCCTGGACAGATGCAGACCATCCTGCCAGTATAGGCTGTGTCCTCCAGGTGGAACCCCAGTCCCCAATGAAGCCAAACCCTGTGCTCTCCACCATTTTTCAACCATTCATTAAACTGCATGGTGCCAATTACCCTTGCCTCACCCATGCCTTTGACAGGCAGCACCTCTGAGAAGGATACTGTGTGTGCTACTTGTCTTAGGCCCCTCCCCAACTCTGCAATGTCCTCCTGCACTGCTCTAACCTCATGATGAGCCAAGTCATTTGTCCCTAGGTGGACAATTATGTCCAGCTCAGAATCTCTTGCAGCTGTTGTCATGATCCTGAGGATGTGCTTCCTGTCCCTCCAAGCCATGGCACCAGGCAGGTACCTTACTTCAGTTTTCCCAGCTCCTCCCAGTTCTATCCCCCTAATAACGGAGTCCCCCACCAGGAGCTGCTTCCTTTCCTTGTGGTGTCCTCTGCCTCCTTCTTGTGGGCCTCCCTTGTGACAGCTGTCCTCAGCCTCCTTAGTCTCCTCTGTGGATGCATCCATAGGGGAGCTATGCTCCCCCAGAATGGTGTATGGATTGTGGAGTGGAACAACTGATTGGGTGTGCCTCCGTTCCACCATCCTCACCCTTCCTGAGCCCACTGTGGTCCAACTGCTGTGTTTTCTTCACAACCCCTGAGGTAGTGGTGGTGGCTGTGGTGCTCCCTGGATGGGGGAGGTTCCCTTCCTACTGTCCAGTGTGGCCTGGGGCAAGGTCCCCGTACTACTGTCCAGTGTGGCCTGAAGATGGGCAACTTCGTCCCTCAAGGCAGAGAGTTGTCTGCAAATAGAGCAGCATCTCAGCCTCCAGAAAGACTCCCAGAAGACTGCTGCCCCACAGCCATTACATTGCACTACTCCCCACATTTGTTTTTTTTCTTTGTGTGTGTGATTGGTTTGTAATATAGAAATATATATTTATAATATACAATGTGTATACTTATATTGTCAGTGCAGTGTGCTAGAGAGGATATGACAGTGCCATGCACTTTGTACTCTTGAGGAAATGATTTTAGAACCCCAGGTATAAAGGAACTATTTCCAGGGGTGGGTGGGGTGAGGGTGGGAAGGGTTGGGCCTAAACTGTGCCACACAAACCAATCAGCTAAAAGCTCTGACCCACTGCTGCAATGAGTGCCTTCCTGTCAGCAGGATGCCCTACACAACAATTTGATAGAGAAATACCCTGCTAATCAAACAGAGGAAAATCCACACATCCAAGTCAGACACAGGTAAACCTTCCCAGCCCCAAAACAGGCCTGGTGGTTTGTGCTCCGAGAGCTGTCAGCCCCAAAATAAGTCAGCTGTGCTTTAAACTCTTCCTGCACTGAAAATCTTAAGAATTGTAACAGACAAATGTAAAACTAGATCCACCACCCTTTGTTGCTTGAAAGACTGTCTTTTCCTGTTTCACACTGCAGGTTTTTCTGTGACCACTCCTTAACCCCAGTAACTCTGTTAAAAGAGTTTAACTATCACAAACTCCACGCACCAGTAAATTATTTAAAATAGTTTCTGTCCCAAAATCCTAGTAGTCAATCCAGCTACCCCAAGGGACAACCAGAATGCAGTATTCAAACAGTTATGAGGTTACTTCCAAGATAAGCAGAGTTCGCAAGTTTCTTTTTCAACTCCTCAGCCAACTGTAATTCATTTAAAATAGTTTAACTGTCAGCAAATCCTAGACAATCTAGCTACCTCCAAGGACCTACCCAAATGCAGTATTTAAATCCTTCTGAAGTTACTAACAAGTTAAACAGAGTTTACAAGCCCTTCTTGGTTAAACACTAAATAAATGTGAATAAAAGCAATTACCAAGGGTGGTTAGTTTCACCTCCCACAGAATTAAAGCAAAGTGCACGTTTGTTGCAGATATCATGTGCAATATAGAATTTCTCACACAGCTCGCAGTTGAAGAAAGTAGTGTCCTTCCAGCTCCAGAAAATGTGCTTTGTGTCTTTGAAAATTGCAGCCAGTAGTAACTTATAGTAATCTGATCTAGTTCGGATATCTCCACCAAGGGCAATTTGTTGCCAATGGTTATATGTAACCCTTCCTGTTCCAATACAACCTGTTTGGTCTGAAAACAATGTCCTGCCCCCTAAGGCTGTCTGTGTTTCAATTCACACTGCAGGTTTTTCTGTGACCACTCCTTAACCCCAGTAACTCGGTTAAAAAGAGTTTAACTATCACAAACTCCTACGCACCAGTAAATTATTTAAAAATAGTTTCTGTCCCAAAATCCTAGTAGTCAATCCAGCTACCCCCAAGGGACAACCAGAATGTAGTATTCAAACACTTCTGAGGTTACTTCCAAGATAAGCAGAGTTCGCAAGTTTCTTTTTCAACTCCTCAGCCAACTGTAATTCATTTAAAAATAGTTTAACTGTCAGCAAATCCTAGTAGACAATCTAGCTACCTCCAAGGACCTACCCAAATGCAGTATTTAAATCCTTCTGAAGTTACTAACAAGATAAACAGAGTTTACAAGCCCCTTCTTGGTTAAACACTAGTGTTACTATCTCACCCTCGGCTTTTCTGTTTTCACTAATGCACCTATAACAAGTCTTGTCGCCTTTCTTTACCTCCTTTGCTATGTTTTCCTTTGGTTGTGCCTTTGAACTCCTGACTGCTTTACCTGCTTCTCTGTCATTTCCCTAGTACACTAACCTGTGTTCCAACTGCCATGTTTCCTTGTATTTCCTGAAGGCCATCTTTACTGCCCTTAGCTTCCCAGCCATATAATTTGATAACCATAGTTATTTTCTCTTTCACTTGCCCTATTTTAGTTGCCTAATGCAAACTTTTGTTGTCTTGACTATAGCTCCTTTCAGATGGACACACAGTTCCTCCACTCCCCTCCCCTCCTTTTATCCCTCCCTACCAGGGCATGTTTAAGACATAGCCCCTTCTTAGCAAAGTCCACCCTTCTGAAATTCAGGACCCTTGCCTTTGTGTGGCATGACCTGGCCACTGTACATATGCTGAGCCACACTTTGTGATGATCACTGGATCCGTGTTCCCTAAGTTCTGCCCCCATTGGTGAGCAGCAAATCAAAAATGTCACCCGTCCTGATGGGGTCCAGCAGTAGTTGCCCAAAGCCTGCCTCTTGCACAGAGTACAGGATGTCCTTACTCCTGGCATGGGTAGCAGCTGGGGTGCCACAGTCCACATCTGGCAGACTTAAATCACCTGCCAGTAGTGCCTCCACTTTAGCTGCCATCGTGTGGATCACTCCCACACAAACTCTGTCCACCTCCTGCCCCGTACCAGAGGTTTATATATCATGCCCATGTGAATAGCAGTACCTTTGTCCATCTCAAGGGTGACCCACAGTACCTTCACCCCCGTTAAGGATGCAACATATGCATTTCTGTATTTGCTGTACCATATGTTTTAGATATGTAAAATCTTTTTTTCAAATAATTGTGTTAGTATTCAGTATTGGTGAAAAAACCTTTTCTATTGACGATTGTCATACTAAGGTTTTCAGTATGTTTTCTTTCACTGTGAGTGGCTGATTATCTCAACAACAGGTTTAGATTCAAGTATGCAAATGTCGAAGTATGCACTGGTTTCTTTCACAAGTGGGTCAGACAAAGGAAGTGTAGCTGTGATTCACATCACACTCATTCAGGATTTTGATCTGATTGACACCGCAGAATGTTATCATGTTGAGTGGTGATTAGGAAAAAAGCCATTTGAGGGATAGCCTCTGTATAAGGCAAAGGTTCTTGATCTTTCCGGTAGGGCTCAACAAATTATTGTTACTAAGAATCATTTCATTATGCACACAGTGACCAATTAGTTTTCCCAGTAATGTGTAGTGCTGTTCAGAGTTAATATTTTATCATGATGCAATAACTGGAATCTTTATTCAATTGTTCGATAAAGAAAAAGACTTGAAGACAAAAGAAAAGGAAATGACACAACCAATCGAGGCGCAGAATGAAACAAGCATTTGTCAATCATACTAACATGCTAACATACTAGACACCAGCAGAATAGGCTGCTCATGCTTCAGCATCCTGATTGGGTACCATAGCCCTCTATCTGTCTCCTTCCACTGTCACTCCATCCCCCAGTCCTGTCCCCCCCTAGGCAAACCAGTCTTTGCTTCACCCCTTGCCTATACCTGTCCCACCCTCTCTTGAATCCCTCCACCGCAGCTACCTGTACCAGCTCCCCAGGCAGCTCATTCCATGGTTCCACCACACTCTCAATGAAGTACCTCCTTTTTTCCCCTCTAATCCTAACACCCTCAATCTTCCAACTGTGTCCTCTGGTAATTCCAACCTCCTTCAGTCAAAAGATCCTATCTCGGCTTACCTTATTTACTCCCCTGAGGTACTTGAAGACCTCAATCATGTCCCCCTGGTCCCTCCTTTCCACCAGCAAGAACAGGTTAAGCTCCCCTAGTCATTCCTCATATGTCATATCCCCCAGGCCCCAGATCATTCTGATTGCTCTCCTCTGAACCCTCTCCAGGAGTTGGATGTCCCTCCTTATGTGCAGCCTCCAGAACCGCACACAGTACTTAAGATGTGGTCTAACCAGGATGTTATACAGCGGCAAAATCATCTCCCTATTTCTTGAGGTAATCTCCTGGTGATGCATCCCAGCATCCTATTTGTCCTGACTGTAGTCCTCTTGCGCTGCTCTGAATTATTCATGTTAACATCCACCAAGACTCCTAGGTCTCTTTCCCCTGCCATGGCCTGCAACTTATCCCCCCCCCAGGGTGTACACATAGTTGGGGTTTTCCCACCCTAGGTGTAACACCTTGCATTTGGAAGAGTTAAATTTCAATTTTCAGGAGCAGGACCATCTGTCCAGCATATCCAGGTCCTCTTGCAGGGCCAATCTCCCCTCCTCCCCTTCCACCACTGCTCCCAGCTGAAAGTCATCCACAAAGAGACTCATTTCACACCCAATACCTTCCCTGATGTCAGAGATGTAGGTGTTAAACAGGAGTAGCCCCAGAACTGATCCCTGTGGGACTCCACTTATGACTTCCCTAGGAGACAAGACCTCCCCTCCAGCCACTACTCACTGAGTGCAACCTAACAGTCAATTACTAATCCACCTCACCATCAATGGGCCTACCCCCATCCCTCCCAGCTTTTCCTTTAGGCCAATGTGAGTGACCGAATCAAATGCCTTGCTGAAGTCCAGGAACAGTACATCCACTGGTCTTCCCATGTCGAGTGCTGATGTCACCCACTCATAGAACTCTACAAGGTTTGTTTGACATGATCTACCTGGCACAAACCCATGCTGCCAATCATCTAGGTAACCCATCTCCTCCAAGAAACCTCCCAGCCTTTCCTTAAGTATGTTCTCCATTACTTTCCCCACCACCGACGTCAATCTGACAGGTCTATAGTTTCCTGGCTCTTCTCTTGATCCCCCCTATATGGATGGACAGAACATGCACCTGCTTCCAATCCTTTGGCACCCTGCCTGTCTGGAGTGACAAGTTAAAGAGATCCACCAATGGCGTAGCCAAAACATCCACCAACTCCCTTAGCACTCTGGGATGAATAGCATCAGGCCAGGGAGATTTATCTTTTTTTAGGTACTGGAGGGCTTCCCATAACTGACTGATAGGAATATCAGCATCTGCCCCCCATTCAGCAGAACCAGTCTGATGTGTCACCCCTGGCCTACCTTCCCTAGTGGCTTGTTCTTCAGCAGGTACCCCAATAGTCAGGTCTGCTGCACCTTCTTTGTCCTTCAACCCCTTTTTTGAAAGTTCCCCAGCTCCTCCCTATAGGACACTGAGGCAAAATACTCATTCAGTACCTCTACCTGCTCTCTAGCCCCTTTCACCCACCCCCAGCTGCCCTCAACCTACTGAGCATTTCACAGAAACAGATTTTCATTGCTTCCAAAAATAAAATGGGGGAAAGGAATATTTTCATCTTATACAACTTTAGCAAGGGGGGGTTGCTATCTTTTTTGTAAAAAAACACCTATGCCTGATATTTTGAGAAACACTATAGATTTGAACAGCAGATATATAATAGTGGATTTAAAAATGGAGAATTAAATCTTTGCTTTAGCTACAATATATGGTCCAAATTATAACAGCCCTAAATTGTATACAGATTTTTTTTGCAACTGTCAAATTAGAAATCCCGATACATTATAGGGGGAGATTTTAATTTGGTATTATAAAAACCCTGATAGAACATCAAGTCAAATTACATAACTTCAAAACATCTATTAAGACCATCAAGGGTTTTATGATGGACCTGAAATTATTAGAACCTGGGACACAAATAGAAAACAATACAAAACAATTGTCTTATTACTCTAGTGTATACCATACATACTCCAGAATATATGTGTTTTAAATATCAGAACTACTTTTATTTACAGTTAAAAGTATATTGTACCCAGGAATTGTTATATCTGACCACTCCCCATGCATTCCAGAAATATTTTGGCCTTCTGAGGTGCAGCATGGGAGTGCTGGAAAATTGATATTTCCCTAATTAAACAACCAGATATAAAGAGAAATGTAATGGTTGAAATAAAATAACTTTTTAAGAGAAATACAGAGGAAGAAACAGATATAACAATCATTAGGGATTCATTAAAGGCCTGGTTAAGAGGCAAACTGCAGGTATTGGGGGGAGTCAGGAAGAGAAATTGGGAAAACCAATATAAGCAATTAGAAGAGGAGATTAAAACACTAGAACAAATACATTCTAATAACCATAGCATAAAATAATTTAATCTACTAGTTCAAAAAAAAGAATAGAATAACAAAATGATTTGGGGCTTGGGGGACAGGACCTATGAGGAGAGGCTCAAAGAGCTAAATAAGTACACATTGGAAGACAGAAGGGATGGGGGGACATGATAGAGGTCTTCAGGTACATGAAGGGGGTAAATAGGGGAGGAACAGTCAGTGTGCCTCGAAGAAAGGAGGAGGGGGCCACTAGAGGTCATGGATGGAAGCTGGAGGGAGGAAGATTCAGGGGAGAAAGGAGGAGGTGCTACTTCACTGAGAGGGTAGTGTAGCCATGGAATGCAATGCCGAGGGGGATGCTGGAGGCAGAGATGGTGAAGGGGTTCAAGAGGGGGTGGGACAGGTACAGGGGAAGGGTTCTGGAAGCAAATCCAATGCAGTGAGAATATTGACTGGATCCTTACCAGCCACCCTACCCATTTAACCAATGTAAGTGTTCTCCCTGACTCGCTCAGTGATCACTCTCCAATAATATGTACCTGGACAAATAAGTTTTGTAAGCTGCCTCCAAAAACCATCTATAGCAGAATCCTACCTTATGGCAACCTTACTCATCTCAAGATCTGTCTTAGGCAGATAGACTGGTCCTTGATTTACAAAACTCAAGATGTTGACCTAGCCCTTGATTACTTTATTACTACTTTAACACTGCCTGTGACACCTATGCACCAGTAAAAAAGTGCAAAATCAAAGCACTCACAAATCCCTGGCTCACGGCTAAGCTATTGGCACAACTCAAAAGTAGGGATCACCTCTGGACCACTGCAAGAGCTACTGGCACTCTGTCGGACATCCAAAGATATAAACAGGCTAGCAACCACTGTACTAAACAGATCCGCTTGATGAAGAGCTCCTACTTCAAGAAAGCCTTCTCCAACTCCTGGGGTGAAGGGAAATCCTTCTGGGACAACATAAGAAATATCATGGTCAGCAGTCCAAATCCTCTCCTATAATAATGAATGTGGATGGAACCACTACATTAGACCTAGAGATCATTGCAAACACCCTAAATGATACCTTCTAGGGACCTTAGTGGTGTCCTCTCATCTGATTTTTCACTGATGCTGACTCTCCAATTCTACTACTGCCTCTCCAACCAAACCACCCTTCCATTTCAAACTAGTAAAGGCACATGAAGTCTATAAATATGTAAAGAAGGCCATTTCTAAGTCCCGAGCAAGCAGCAACACTATTGACCTTAAACTTCTGTCCCTCACTCTGGAGGAAGTACTGCTCCCCTCACAAAAAAATATTTCACTCTCTCCCTCTGCACAGCCAATTCCTAGAAAATGAAAGGTTGCAGTTGTCACTCCGGTGCACAAAAGTGGTGATAAGTCACTGCCTGGTAACTATCGCCCAATATCAATACTACCACCTCTCTCTAAGGCCCTTGAATGCTTGGTGGTGGACCAACTTTCAGACTACCTGGAAAAGCACAACTCCCTCTGCACTCAGCAGCTTGGATTTAGGAAAGGGCACAGCACATCAACTGCCCTACTTGAATTCTCAGGAGCAATCCACAGTGCTATGGACAAAAGAAACCTAACTGGAGCAGTCTACATTGACTTAACCAAGGCATTTGATACAGTACACCATGGCCTACTTATCAAACAACTACTATCCCTAGGGCTCTCGCAGGGTCCTGGTGACTGGTTAAAAAATTACCTTGTTCAGCGCTCTCAATCTGTAAAAGTAGCTGGAGTTCTCTCAGACTCAAAACCAATTCACTCAGGAGTTCCCCAGGGATCCATCCTGGGCCCCCTCCTTTTCAGCCTTTTCCTAAACTCCCTCCCCAAATCCTGCCCTGAACAAATAATCCTCTATGCCAACGATGCCGTGATTCTTGCCACTCATAAAGATCCGAACCTCTTACGGCTCAACCTTCAGCATGCTTTTTCCAAAGTTGAGATGTGGTTCCTTAAGCTGGTTCTAAACCACAAAAAACCTAAATCCATGCTCTTTCTAACCCACAAAACAAGAAACGGCAAGTCCCACTCACCATTAATACATACCTGGGAAATACCCTTGAAAAAGTGCCAATTTTCAAATATCTTGGAATCAACTTTGATCAAGGCCTAACCTTTGCAACTCACATTGATAATACAGCAAAAACTATTTATCAGCGAATTGGGATTTTGTATCAGAACCGACAGCTCCTTACCCATTCTGCACTGAGGATTGCCATCCAATCCTCTATCATCTCAGTTGTTGACTATGGTTTAGTTATATATGGATCTGTCACTACTACAGCACTTAATCGCATTACAACATCCCTAAATAAGGCCTGTCAGCTGTTCACTGGTGCACATCGACGTACCCACACATGTGAACTCTATGCTGACTCAGGTTGGTTGCAACTCTCAAACCGGATAAAGTACCTTACTTGCCAGATGGTGAAAAAATCCACTCTGGGCCTCACTCCACCTTGTATCCAAGACCTGTTATGCCCGAGCGCTAGCACCCATTTTACCAGAAGATCAGAACACCAGCCTCTCCAAGTCCCCCGATGCCGGACTTCTCAGGGACAAAGATCATTTGCCTATTGTGCCCCCAGCTGGCTAAATGCCCTCAGCACTCATATTACTGCCTCCACCTCTCTAGGTATTTTCAAATCAAGGCTGTTCTCTCACCTTGCCACCTCCAGCTCCTGTGACTGCCCTTATTAAATCTCCTATTTTCTCACTACCCACCCTGTTCTGTTATTTGACAAAGACATGTTTGGGAAACCTTTTCTCCTGCTATTGTCTGCTCCCCACAACTTTCACTTACCCTCTCTGTTCTGGACTTTTTCCTTATTCATTTCTCCTAATCTGGCATGACCTCTTTCTTGTAATAATAATGTTATTATTGATATCTCCTGTCCTTTTGCACAAATGATTTGATATGTATTTGTATATGTTTTCTCGCTCTTGACACAGCACAAATTGTTGTGTTATCTATGTAATCTTTTTTGTACAGTACCGAATTGACGTGGAACCTTTGTAAAAGAGCTTATGGCTCAAAGGTAGTAATTCCTAGAACAATAAACTAAACTAAACTAAATATCCGGAACTGGGAAGGGAGAAGCCAGAGAAGGCGAGGGGGGCAGCAAGGTCAGCTCCCAGGGTGGGGGCTGACCAAACAAGCAGACATGAAAGACCATTAGGCCTATTCTGCTGGCATTTTAGTATGTTAGTACATTGATAATAAAAAAAGTGGAAAGACAACTACTAGCTATTAGATCAGGCTACTATATAAATACTGACAAACTATTGAAATTATTAGCATGGCAATTAAAGAAAGATCAGGAACAGAATATTATTAAACAGATACAAAATAAAGAAGGTAGTAAGTACAGTAATCCTGAGAACATTGCTAAAACCTTTTCAGAATTCTATAAAGAACTCTACACTACCCAGAGGTCGGTAGAGGAAGACTATCAGATAAAAGTTGTGGACAATGTAACATTGAAACAATTATCTGCAGATTTAAAATCAGGATCGGACCAGTCTATAACTGACCAGGAAGTGGAAATAGCACAGAATGAATTAAAAAGCGGTAAGGCACCAGGACTTGATGGGATACAGGTAGAGTTTTTTAGAGAATATAAGGACTTTTTCATCCCCATCTTTGCAAATTTGTTCAATAAAAGTATTTAGTTGAAAAAAATACCAGCTACTTTTTATGAGGCACATATACACGTATTCCATAAACAAAATAAGGATCCTAAACTGTGTAAATCATATAGACCAATGTTGATGCTAAACGCAGACTATAAAATCCTCACCAAGATAATAGCAAAACATTTAGAGAAGACAATCCTAGAATTAATAGATCAAGACCAAAGTGGGTTTATTAAAGGAAAGAAAATCATGGAAAATGTAAGATATACATTAAACGTCTTGCAAAGGAAAGAAGAAAAATACTCTTTTTTGCTTACAGTAGATGCCGAAAAGGCATTCGACCAAGTAGAATGGTCTTTTATTATAAACACATTACAAAAGATGACTTTTGGTGATGGCCTTATAGACTGGATTAAATTAATATACAATAAGTCAACGGCTCAGATTAAATAAATAATATATTATCACCCTTATTTAAACTAACATGGGGGACAAGACAGGGATGCCCCTTCTCACCATTAATGTTTGTACTAAGTATGGAACCTTGGCAGAACTAAAAAAGCAGAATCCAAAGATAAGAGGGATTACACAAGGGGTGAAGTGCCATAAAATTGGTTTATATGCAGATGATGCACTTCTATATCTAACAAAAGGCAGAGTCAATAGAGGAATTTGTCAAAGTTACAGATTGGTTTGGTGATGACACAAGATTCATGATCAATTATTAAAAATCATCAATCCTAATAATTGCCAGAAATACCAATATTCAATCAATTAAGGACTACATTTGCCCTGTTGAAAAAACAATTAAATATTTGGGTATACATCTGACTAAATATCAGGATAGCTTGTATTCAATTAATTATGTAAATTTTTTAACCCAAACAAAAACAGATCTGGGGAGATGGCAATTGCTACCTCTTACATTGATAAGGAGAATTAACATAATAAAGACGCAGAAATTACCTAAAGTAATTTATACTTTCCAAACTCTTCCAATCCATATTACTCCAGAATTTTTTTAAACTTTAAAAAAGATAATTACTAATTTTATTTGGATAAACAAAAAAATTAGAATATCACATGAAAAATTAATACTGCCTAAAGAACAAGGAGGGTTAGCATTACCTGACTTCTAAAAATATTATCTGGTATCATAAATAACAATTATATGGAACTAGATAAACTATTAAAAAGAACAAAATATCTCAATAGAAATGGAAACTAATAGATGTGAATATACAAATTTAATGAATGCATTATTTTCCAAAAAAATAATGAAAAGAAATTTAACAACTTCAGCGACAATAAACTGCTGGTATGAGATACATAAGATACATAAGATTTTTTTTTGTTAACTTTGTTTAGCGCTGCCAACTCCGGAACTTTCTCAGGCCTCTTCACTGGCCAGTGCCACTCTACCACCCATTGTGAGCCTTGCCATCCTCAAATACAACACTTTCTCCCTGGGCACCCTGAGGGGGATGAAGGATCCCGGGGAGGTCAATGGGGGTGGTGGGGGGCTCCAGTGTTGGGTGTGTGATGGCAAGACCATTGTCTATCCAGGCCAGAGGGGTATTTGCATTGTTATGCCCCTGAAATGGGATGTGCAATGCTGCCCAGCCCCGACGTGAGTGCTCCCACTCACGTCTGAAAGGCAGCCACCAATCATCTCTCCCAAGTTTGTAAGCCCCTTGTGCATAGCAGTGTTGCCAGTCTCCACCAGTGGCTGCTGCCACACTGGGCTGCCCTGGATCCCTCCCCAGGAGAGGAGAGCAGTCCCTCGGATGCTCGATCCTCTTTCTCCCCTGCCAACCCCCGGCAGTTCAGGCTCATTCCATAACCCTGGTCAGGAATGTGGCATGAGGTGTGGCACCCAGTGCCTCAACCCTCAGCGCCACTGGGCCAGCCCATAAGATTTTAAAAATGGAAATTAAGGTAACAAAATGCACACAAATATATAATAATTATGACTTGCCCCTCATAATACATGATAAAATTTATATGCAATGGAAGATACAAGGACTGCATGAAATAGGACAACTTTTTCAAAACAATCAGTTCATTGGCTTTGAGCAACTGAGGGCACAGTATAACCTACCTGTGGCACATTATTCTAAATATTTACAAATTAAACACTACATAACCCAAACTAATGGAAAATTGAAACTTCTATCCACACCAATTTTGGATATAATGGAAGAAGTAAGAGAGAATAAAAAGTTAATTTCCATACTATACTCTAGTCTATTTATTATTAGATCACATGATATACAGAAACTGAAGGTGAGATGGGAACAAGAAATGGAGAATGAAATTTCTACAGAAATATCTGGAGGAATGGAAGAGATACTGGCAACCCCATATATAAATATCAGATCAAGTAAGATGCAACAAATACAATTTAATATTCTACATAGGACATATTTTACATCTTACAAACTACATAAAATCAATATTAATATAACAGATAAGTCTCCTAGATGCTCTAAAACATCGGGCACCTTAATACATATGTTTCATAGTTGTCCATAACTTGTACATTTCTGATCTAAAATATACATAATCATAAATCAAGTGCTAAAAATGTGTATTTCCTTTAAGATATTATTCACTATGTTTGCAATACACTCAGAACAAATCAATCAACATCAATAATTGTTTATATCTATAGCTATGACAGTTGCAAATAAATGTATTTTATTAAAATGGAAAGATGCAAGCCCACCAAATATTAAACAGTGGATGCATTTCATGAAAGAAGCTATGAATCTACAGAGTGCAATGCTTGTAAGAGGCTTAGGAAGAAGATTTTGAAAAAATATGGCAACCCTTCTACATATTGTTATAACAGGGAATACACATATGATATTGAAAGAGATAGAGAGAGAGGGAATGTAAAAAAAAAAAATAATTGGAATATAATCCCAGATCACTGCCATAATATAGAGTAGGAGGTTATGATGAAGTAAACATGAGGGTTAATATATACTGAAATCAAATATCAGATAAGTAAATAACCCTTTTACAAATACATCTGATCCTCAATTAAAAAAAAAAACTACTGAGCTGGCCCTTAACCTTCCTCTGCTCACCAGTATACCTATAGACCCCCCTTTTCCCCACACCATATCCTGTACACCAGCCTCTGCTCTTTCCAGGCCTTTGCCCCCCACGACTCTGGTGACTTTCCTGGTTGAAAGGCTATAGTTCTCTCTATCCCTCTCTCCTCTCATTTTTTTGTACCTACTGTAGGCAGCCTTCTTCTCCCTTACCACCTCCTGGACACAATGCAAATGGGATCTTATCAGATTCCAGTAGTTTAAAAGGATCTTGGTCAACCAGCATGACAGCAATTGGAGCTTTATTTAGTTGACACCCCCATATATGTGGGGTGTAGTTTGGCTCAGTGCCCATGGACATTTAGGTATGAGAGGCAATGCAAAACAAAAGAGTTTGTCTGATAAGTTTTGTCCTAGAGAACAGTGGGGACAACTGATAGAGACAGTTGAACATTTCTTTATTCAATGTGTTTATGTTATGGAGTTCTGGTCTACATTAGGCCTTCGCTGGAATAATATGGTATGGGCTACAGTAACATGAGAATGTGATCACAGGGACTATGAGACAATGATAGAATGTAGAGAGTGGTACTTTCAGATAGCTGTTTACTTGTATCAAGTTTACTATGTGGCAGGTTCGCTGTACATTTGTTTTACAATAGAAATTGATATTACCCTCAATATAGATTGGTATGATTGAGAAAGAAATCAGACTGCAAGCACAGTATGACAGGGTTAAACTATCTTGGGAACAATGGAAAAAAAGGTGAAAGGGTGTATCAATGCATATTTTAGACTGACCAGTGAATGAACTGTTCTTGAATAGTTGGTAGATAAGGTGGAGGAACATAGTGATTGGTCACAGGGTTAACATGGGATAGATTTAAGTGGTGAATAGGATTAGACTGTGTGTTACACTGCAGGGTGTTTGTCTGAACTGTTGAACTTCCATACTGTTTCTTTCCATTTGATTATTTTTGTACCAGCTTGTATATATTTAATTTGCAATAAAAATTCCCCTACTCTTTTTGAGAAGTGCCATGGGATCTTTAACATCCACCAAACAGGCAGATGGGACCTCAGTTTAACATCTCATCTGAAAGACGGCACCTCAGGAGTGCAGCTCCCCCCCCCCTCATACTGCACTACTGAGTCAGTATTGGGATATTAACCCAAGTGTCTGGTGTGGGGATAGAACCCACAACTTTCTGATCTCCCAGCCTCAGAGGTGAGTGTGCTACCTGCTGAGCCACTGACACTGACTTAACTTCCTTCTTCAAATATGGGTGCATGCAGTACTCCAGGTGAGGTCTAACTAATAATCTATATGGTAGCAGAATCACCTCTTCAAGGATATACCCCTTGCAGAGCAACTCAGCATTTTGTTGGCCTTTACAGCTGCCTTCCTACATTGTGCCGAGTTGTTCATTGTCCCTCAATGAGCACCCCCAGATCCTTCTACTCCTCTGTCTCTCTAGCTGCACTCCCCCCAGCTGGTAACTCCTCCTTGGGTTTATAGCCCCAAAATGCAACACCTTGCACTTTTTTGGCATTGAACCTCATTTTCCAGGTGTCCAGCCAGGTTTTCAGTTGCCAGGTCATCCTGAAACCCCTGCTATCCCCATAGGTCATCCACCACCACTCCCATTTTGATGTCATCAGCAAACAGACCTGTCTTGCTCTTGATGCCCAATGATCTGTCTGCAATGAATATCCCAAACAACACTGGTCCCAACATCAAGCCCTGCAGAACACCACTCATCACTTCCCTTGGGGATAAGAGCTCCTCTCCCCCCACCACCCTCTGTTGCCTTCTCTGAAGCCAGTTCTCTACCTATTTCATTAGCTTTACACTGCCCCTGTTCCTTTTCACTTACTTCCCAGACTCCCATGTGACACCGAGTCTAATGCCTTACTGAAGCCCAGGTACTGGACAGCAACTGCATGGGCCCCATCAAATTGCATAGTTACCCAGTCATAGAACTCAACCAGATTGATTTGGCAGGGTCCGCCACTTACAAAGCCATGCTGTCTGCTGTCCTGTAGTCCTTTTCCCTCCAGGAGGGACACCAACTTCTTCTTCTTCAGGATAGTCTTCATCAGCTTACGCAGGATGGATGTGAGGCTCACCAGTCTGTAGTTCCCCAGTTCATCATTGGGGCAGCTATTGTGGGGGGGGGGCACCACATGAGCCATCCTGCTATCCTGAGGTACACATCCTGAGTGCAGTGAGGCATTGAATAGGTCTGCCAATGGTCCCACTAGGACCTCTGCCAGCTCCTTCAGTACCCTGGGGTGGATGCCATCTGGGCCTGGTGCCTTGCTCACCCTCAGTGCCCTCAAACCCTCCAGAACCCTGCCCTCCATGATTTCCACATCTGTCATCCCCTCCCTCTCTGTTCCTGCCCTCCTTCCCCCTTGGGTATCACCCCCACTTCTCCTTAGTAAATACCGAGTGGAAGCAATCATTTAACACTTTTGCCTTATAACCCCCTGCTTCCACCCAACTCCACTTCCTAATCCTTACTATATGGTCCTTACAGCTCCTTTTCTCCCTGATTTACCTGAAGAAGTCTTTCTTCCCCTTCTTAATGCCCTGCCTCAGCCTGAGCCCCTTAAATGCCTTAGCTGCCCTTACTGCCATTGTCATCTCCTTCAATTCCTTCAGGTACTCCTCCCTCCCTGTTTTTTTGTACCTCCTTAAGACACCTCTTTTCCTTTTTACCTTTTCCATGACCTCCCTGCTGATGCAGCTAGGTTTCTTTGGTCTAGCCTTCTTGCTCTGGGCCTTGCTGCAGGTTCTGGTTGTCTCCACTATGCCCAACTTTATGAGCTCCCACCACTGGTTAGTGCCCATACTAGACTGAATTCTGTCCAGGTACCATTTTGCCACTTCCCCATCCTCCTGATGTCGGCCCTCCTGAAGTCCAGCACCCTTGTGCCAGATTCTACTCCTTCCTTACCCATATCCAATGTGAACCATTCTGAGTGGTGGTCACTCTCCACTAGCAGTTCTTCCACCCTCAGTTCCTTCACAAACTCCCCATTTGCCAGCACAAGGCCAAGGGTATTCCTTAACCTGGCTGATTCTCTGACCATATGCATAAGGAAACTGTCCTGGAAGTCATCCAGCATTACCTTCTCCCTTGGATTTCTGGTTGTTGGGGTCCTCCAGTCCACTCCTGGCATGTTGAAGTCTCCCACAACCACCACACTACCCTTCTTGCAGGTCCTCCTGATCTGTCCCACTGCTTCTCTAACTCCTCTGTCTGAAGGGGCAGACTGGCAGCCTGTATACCACTCCCATCCTGAGAGTCTTAGTCTCAGAATCCTGGATTTGCATCCAGAGTGACTTCATAATACCCTCCTTCCCTTCCTCCCATACACACTTCAGTCCTTCCCTCACATATAGTGCACCCCCCTCCTTTCCCATTCACTCTATCCCTATGAAATATCCTGTATTCTGGTATTGACAGGTCCCAATCATTGTACTGGGTGGCCCATGTTTTGGTGATGGCCACCATGTTCACCTCTCCCTCTGCCATGAGAGTCTGTAGCTCTGCAGTTTTCTTCCCAAGGCTCCTAGCATTCAGGGTGACCACCTTCCACCCCTTCCCCTTCCTACCCCTCCCATCCTGCCCTCCTTTACTAGCAACACCACTAGTACTTGCCCTTTGTCCTTTGTCACTGTTATGGGGGTAAGCTCATATGGCTTTCCAACCTGTGGTCTCTGCATGTCCTTTGCCCTCTTGTCACCCCCCACTCCTAGTTTAAATTCTCAACTACCTCTATGTAGTCCTCCATCCTCTGTTTATAAGGTAGTCTATCCTTGGCATAAAGACTACTGTCCTCCCAGGTCCACCCACCACCAGCCTATACCCTTTAGCATGACACCAGGTTCTTAGCCATCCATTAAATGTCTCTATTCTTAGCTTTATTGCTGTGTTTGCCCTGGGCACTGAAGTATCTCTGAGAAAGTTCCTGATCTTCTTACCCCCCTCACATAATTGTCCTTGTTCTTCAAACCTCCTCTGGATTATATCTACCATCCTGTCAGCCAGGTCAATTGTCCCCAAATGTATAATTAAATTAGGCTTTTCCCTACCCCTTCTAGCATATTTTAGAACAACTTGTCCCACCCTTTCCACTGTCATTTCTGACATGGCCTTCACCCAAATGCAACTATACCTCTTCCCTTTGGTGCCCCACCTGACTCCTCTTAGTATTGAGTCCCCCAGCACTAAGTTTCCACCCCTATTAAAAACTGTCTGCTTCCCTTCCTCCTCACCTCTCACTCCAAGCTCCTCCTCTTCCTTCTGCACAGTGATTCCCCCTTCCTCCCCTGTTGTAATTCTCCCTGCAGAACTCCCCCCCTCCAGTTTCATCCAGAATTCTATCAGTTACTCCTCCAATCTCATTACCTCCCTCCTCTTCCTTCCCCCTAGTACTGCAAAATGATTTTCTGAAGATCCTTCTCTTATGCCTCCTTCCTCCCTTCTCATACTAGCCTGTTCCCTTATTTTGACTCCATGACTGTTGCCACCTCTCCTCCTCCCCTCACCAGTCCCTTTCTCCTCCTTTCTGTTGTCTTTTTCCCCTTGACCAGGCTTCCCCTGATGCCATTCCCATTGGCCTTAGTCCCACTATCTCTGCTCTCTTCTTCTAACCCTCTCCCCCATTGGCCCAAATTGACCTCCCTCTTCATGTTCCCTTTTCCCTCCCTCCAGTGTTGGGCTATTATCTCTTTCAGTCTACCTTGCCTGTCTTAGCTCCTCTTGCAGACCCTTGATCTCCTTTTTTTCATATGTAGTCTCTGGGTTTTTGCATTTTATTCCTGGCCTCTACTAACACCCATCACTGACATAGTGTGTGCATGTGGAGGCACATGCTGTTTGGGATGCCCCTCCCTTCCAGTCATGCTGTTGACTGCCTGCACCAGCACTGAACCTAAATTCAGTGATGGCAGGACTACGGGTGGGCAACCCCACCCTTTACCCAGGAAAAGATAGCCAATGCTTGATCCTGCTCCCCCCATGCCAGCACCCTTGCTATCTGAGGTTGCTCCTGAGCCCGGGTCTCAGGTGTAGTGTGAGGTGTGGTGTCCAGCACCTCAACCCTCAGCACCACTGGGCCAGCACCTTGATCTCCTCTTTAAGTTTCCCTATGTAGTTGCACACTAAACATCCCTCCACCCACCACACAATTTTTAGAAAGAGCCTGTGCCCTCCAGAAACAATCAGGTAGCTGAGGCCCCTAGCCAGACAATTAACACCCTGCCCCCACTATGCACTACACTTTGCAGCTAGTGAAGCTAGCAAAAAAAAATCTTAACCCCACTAAAAGCACAAAAAAAAATCCCAGGTTTGATACCAGAGGAAACAGGTCTCCAGTTCAAAGAAACAACAGCCTCACCAACAACACACCAAAATAGACTTGAAATTAGAAGATATATGTTTCCAATTCAAAGAAACAGTCCCACCAAAAGCACACCAAAATAGGTTTCAAATCAGAAGAAACAGACCTCAAATTTAGAAACATAGAATCTGTTGGCTTGTCTGCCCATTTCCCCTACTTGGTTTGGCAATCCCTACTCTTATCTGGACTGCTTTTCCCCCTCTCTGCTGTACAGAATTTAAGGAAATAAGAGCCTCACTTAAAGCATACCAAAATAAGTTTCAAAGTTTCAACAGCTCCTAAACAGTTCCCTGCTAGCCCCTTTTAAGAAAAAAAATCACCTGCTACCAAATGAAATCAACAAGAAACAATTTAGAAACAGCAAGGATCAGCTACTGCACTGAAATTAATCTGATTCCTTCCCCTTCTAGCCTCTTCTTGGAGGAGGTGCACCACAGGGGTTTTGGACTTATTCAGGATTTGGAGACCGAATCTACTTTACAGCATAGTTGAAATGTAAAACCTGAGCTGGATTATCACAGCTGCCTCACCTTCTATACTTGGGAGGGTATTGACTAAACAAGCCCATTGTGTCTTTTGATGACTGTGGAAGGGACTGTAATTCTATAGGTGCAGAAGGGACCTTAACTTTGTAGACTTCAGAGACCAAACACATCAGGCAAACCATGCAGTCTCAGTATATAAGGGAAACATAACAGGAACCTGTGGAATACTTGATTTATTTTCACAAGAGCTGTTTGACCTTGGGTAACCTCACAAGTGGTGTATGCCCACAAGTAATGTGCCCAAGGTCAAACAGCTCAAGTGAAAATAAATCATGTATTCCACAAGGTCCTTTTTACATATTTCATTTATACAATAGGGATCTTTTAGGATCGTATAGGGAGTTTTGTTTTAAATTGTTTAATTTTTAATGTTGACTAACTTGGACTTTTTGTGGTTTTCCCAGGGTAGCTCCACTTAGCATAGTGGTTGTTAAGCAATTGCTATGGATGCTTCAACTTTATATTATGGACAGTGCATAATGAAAAAGTTTGTTGAACAATTTCTTTTGGTTTTACATTTCTTGGAGGAGATTTGTTCATCAAAAAAGTGAATAAAAATTGAATTTTCTGCAATTTGTTGCTGATTATAAAAAATCTAAAAGGCATCTATAGAAGTGCTGAACAACTTTTGTGCTCAAAGTACAATGTTATCGATTTTCATTTGTTTGTCGAAAAAGTGCAAAAAACCCCATAATTTTCTGCTGTATTTTGCTAACTATAAAAAGCTAAAAAGGTATCTATAAATGAAACACCACTCATTTTGTAGATGTTTTTGTGCTGGACAACTTTTGTGCCCACTGTACCATGCTGCCATTTTTTGTTTCAATTTAAAGTTTATTGCAATTTTTAATCATTCTGCCATTTTTCATTTTTAAATTATTCATTTTTGAATATAAATATTGCTACTGAAGCCAAACATTCTAAATCAGCTGATAACATAACAACTGTATACATAAATGAGTAATGGCATAGTAACTATGTAAATAAATGGGTGATAACAGTAACTATGTACATAAATGAAATTTACATACACAGTAGCTCAAATATCAGGATTTATGTAATGGATATATATTCTTTCTCAAATTGTTTAACCAGGAGTAGCACACGAAGCTGAAAGCTTGTTTACAGGTGTGACCTGGGAGCCCAGGAAAGTTAAGTGATTTGCTCAGGGTCACACACTATGTAAGTGGGGGCTGTGGGATTCAAACCCAGGTCTCCAGATTTTCAGCTCAGAGCCTTAAACCACTGTGCTATACTGCTTCCCCTATTGTCCATGCCTATTGCATAAATACAAATACAGTTCCTTCTATGATCCATGTAAAGCAGTAGCACATAGCAAGGAGTACTGTATATAGAGTTATGGTCTCTTCTGTGAATATATAACTATACTCCCCTTCCATGAACAATTCACAGCTGCCAGTTCTGATGACTTTAAATTAGATGGGAGTCGACTCACAGACCAAACCAATGTACGTCTTTGTTTATAGAGCAGCACAGAGGTTTTGTTACCACAGTCTCACATTCTATACTTGGAAGGGGATTTAACTAAGAAGCCAACTGTGTCTTTTGATGACTGCAGAAGGGACTGTAATTCTATATACACAGAAGGGATCATCAACCCCCTGTACCACCCTCCCCCATAGCAACCCCAAAAGATTTGCTTAAAGCCAGTCAGCAGCTGTTAGTCCCTTGGTGCAGAGCGCTTCCACTCTGTTCAGTATTGGATAACAGTACAGGCATAAATGAATGGTGACCTATTTGCCTGAAGTTAAAACATTTGGCAGTAAAGACCACACTGTACCTGAACTTATAGTATTTCCAAGTGTGACTTTGTTTGTGGGGGGAATACAGAAAACAAAAAAATACATAAAGATAAACAAAGGTTCAACATATTATAGTAGGGTTGCCACCTTTGGATGAGGCAAAAAATGGATCCTAAGCCCCGCTCCTAGCCCCACCCCTTTTCATGACTCATCATGCTTTGCTCCTCCCAGAAGCCATTTGTTATATCTATAAAAGACAACACTTAAAGCAGTAGTTCAACAAAAATGTTAAAATACTGTACTGTAACTGTTAAAGTTACTTTACTAACTTATTCATAGTTGTTTACTTATATAATTTTGTATTTATTTATTTATTGACATTGGTTTACCAGATAAACATACAAAGATAAAAGAAATCTCATTTACAGATGTGAGATGCGGGGGAGACAAGGGAAATATTATAAATAGCATACAACAGTACACATGGGCTGGGATAGTCAGACTGCACTAGGCAGTGGTGCAAGCTGGACACAGTGCAACTGGGATGTGCCAGTGCCAGGTGATATACAATGGCATTGTGCCATGGTGCAGAACCATAGAGTATGACAAGGGCAGCCAACTCACTGTGCATGGCTCAGTGGCACTGCGCTGGGCGCAAGCACCAAATCGGGGACACAGAGATGTGCCAGTGCAAGTGCAGTTGTGCTAGATGCATCACCCATGATATTCAGGGGGAGCATGCAAATAAGGCCATAATATATGCAAGGTGAAAATGGGGCCATTTGCATGCCATTACCTTGCACCACTGCCTGGTGCAATCTGAATATCCTGGCCCATGTGCACTGTTGTATTCTATTTATAATATTTCCCTCATCTCCCCCAGGATCATATCTGTAAATGAGATTTATTTTATTTCTGTATGTTTATCTGGTAAACCAATGTCAATAAAAACCAATATAAAAATGTTATGTGATATTTAAATAATTATAGTAATATTGTATATTCTGTTGTCTAGTTAAATGTTGTTGTTTGTAATTTTTGTGTTTTGGAAAACAAATTTCCTTTTAAATAACAGGACCATCTTGGAAATAGGACATACAGTCCTAATAATGTGAAAAAGTACCATCTTCTATCCTGTATAAAAATAAACCCTGATGTTATCACCCTGGTTGAGACTTGGCTATCGAAATCCTCCCCTGACTCCCTAGTCTCTCTTCCTGGTTTCACCCTTTTCCGGTCTGACCGTGTTGGGAGACGGGGTGGCAGCTGCGCTATTTATGTCAAGGAATCACTCCCCGTATTAGCCCTGCCCGCTCCCATCCTTGACTCCAGGGCCCAGGCGCTTACGCTGAAACTAACCCCTGACCCTTTAAAGGGACCCCTTTATCTGACTACTGCATACATGCCCCCCAGGGACCAAATGCAGGCCATTGCCTCTCTTACAGAATACCTTACCTCTCTACCTCCTACCACTGATCAAATTCTGGTGGGTGACTTAAATGTCAACTGGCTCAGCCCCTTCCTCCTCCTCTACCAGAGACTCCTTTTCTGCAATAGACCTAACACAACTAGTTACCCACCCTACCAGGACTAACCCCAAGAGAGGCTCCAGTACCCTGCTTGATGTGGTACTCACCAACCGCCCCTAATCGGATCCCCAATGTACAAGTCCTCCCAGACTCTCAGTGATCACTCCCCATTCTATTCCACTGGTCAGCCTCAGTCTCCAAACCCATAGCACAGTCCACATGCCGGCGGTGTCTAATACCTGGTGGACTGATAAAACTTAAGGAACTTCTGTCCCAAATTGACTGGTCTCCTATACTGGCAACTCCTGACATCGACACAGCTCTCTCCCTCTTTACCCAAACTTTTAATAATGCCTGTGATATCTTTGCCCCAGTGATGACCCGCCGTTCTAAAAGGAAGAATGCCCCCTGGGTTACCCCAGCTTTGATCCACCAGCTCAAACATAGGGACAACCTATGGCACCATGCCATTGAGACTGGCTGGCCCAATGACAGGCGGTTATATGCTGCCACCTGAAACAAGTGCACTCGGGCCATCAGCAAGGCCAAGTCTGAGCACTATCGGTCCTCACTCACTGCCTCATGGGGGAATCCCAGAACCTTCTGGGATAACATTAAACAGTTAAATGGGAGTGCACACTCCCCCCACCCACCCAGATCAACATTAATGGTGTGATCTCCTCAGACCCAGCCCTCATAGCCAACCACCTCAACACCTCATTCACTGACCTTAGCCCTATCCTCCCTACAAATTTTTTGACCCTCCTCCCAGCACCTGCCATAAATCTTTCTCTGCCCTATTTTCTCTCCGCTGTGTTTCTGCCCAGAACTTAGGCCGCACCTTGTCACTGCCCTCAAGAGTAATAGTATGGGCAGTGACACCTGATCCGTGTATCCTACGGCTGGTCTTAGACACAGTCCTTACCCGATCACATGCCTCATCAACCACTCTCTTGCCTGGGAAGGTTCCAACTGCCTGGAAAGTCACCACTGTCACCCCTATCTTTAAAGGTGGTGATAGGACTGTGGCTGGAAACTATCGACCGATCTCCATTCTCTCTCCTCTCCAAGGCCTTGGAAAAGTGGTGGCCTCTCAAATCTCTGACTACCTCTCCACCTACAATGTCCTTTGTCCTGAGCAGCATGGCCCGAGGCGGCCACAGTACCAACACAGCCTCCTAGAGTTCTCCAACTTTCTCCACTCCTCCTTAGACACTGGTTCTCTGGCTGGTGCTGTCTTCATTGACCTCTCGAAAGCTTTTGACACTGTCTCCCACCCCCTCCTTCTTGATGCCCTTAGTCTCTCTGGTTTTGCTGCTGGGCCTATCTCCTGGTGCCCTAGTTATCTGTCTGACCACTCACAGTGTGTAAAAATCAATGGGACCTACTCAGACATCTGTCCCATCTTTTCTGGGGTTCCCCAGGGCTCCATTCTGGGCCCCTTATTATTCTCCCTTTACCTTAACACCCTTTCACACTCTTGCTCGGGGAACATTCTATTGTACACTGATGATGCAGTCATCTTTGCCTCAAGTCATAACCCTATTGCCCTCCAGGACTCGCTGCAGAAGTCCTTCACTGAAGCTGAGGGCTGGTTCAAGGAACATATATTGGTGATAAATCTTAAAAAAACCAAAACCATGTTCTTCTCTCATCCCCAAAACAAGTCCTGCAACTTCAAACTCCTCATTCACTCTGGGTCCTCATTCCCACTCGAACAAGTTTGCTCCTATAAATTCCTAGGGATCCATTTTGACCCCTCTCTCTCCTTCCATGGACACATCGCTGCCCTAGCCACTGCCACTAATATCTGATTGGGCATCTTACATCGGTATAAACACTGCCTCCCCCCCGGAGGCTCTTTGTCTCGCAGTCACCTCCTCTATCCTGTCCCTAGTGGATTATGAACTGCCAGTGTATGGTGCTGCTGATCAGACCACACTCCATAAAATTCGCACTACTCTGAATAAGGCCTGCAGGTTAATTACTGGAGCACCTAGGATGACACACACCTGTCTACTGTATGCTAAAGAGCTGGTACTTGATCTCGATGAGCGCCTCAAATATCTTACCTGTACCCTTACAAAAAAGACCCTCCTTGGGCTTTCCCCACCAGGATTGACCACCACCATCGCCACTCTGTCCCACTAGTTCATGCCTCAGACCTCTGGGAAAACCTCTGTTGTTCTCCCTAGAGCTAGGACCTCTCCTTAGCCAAGAGCCTTCAGCTTTGGGAGCCCCTCCTGGTTCAACACACTGCCGCCTCCATCTCCAGCTCCAACTATATCGTGCTTCAAACTTCCTTATGTAATCACCTTATTAACACCCAATGCTGTAACTGCCGCTAGTCAAAGCCGTATTCAATACTTATGACATAAAGCTTATTACTAGCTGCTAAGGAAACATAACTCTGTATTGTTTGCATCCATCCTACCTGTACCAGCTTGTTTGTATCTATGTCTTAATTTATTGTTATACCTATGTGTTGTACTGCTATACTGTGTATTTTGGTTTGTCTTACTGTGACAAGGTACCTTTGTAAATGAGCCTATGGCTCAAAGGTTTTCCAAACTGCTGTTTAAATAAAATAAATAAATAAATAAAAAAGGTTTTTACTACTAGTACTACTACATTACATCCCCATTTGCATGCCTTGTGCAGGGCAGCAGGGTGACTTGCACCTGGCACCTTACACAGCATGACTTGTGCATTGGGTATCCTGTGGCATCCCCCACCCCATAGAAGAATGCACAATCCATGGCAGTTTAGTGCTTCCCCCAGTCCCTGGGTCCTGATCACTGTATGAAACAACCATCCCTGGTGGTCAAGTGGACCCCCCACCCATTTCCCCTGGAACCCCCACCCATTTCCCCGAATGCCTGTAGATGTTCAAAGTAACCTCCTGGTATGGAACCCCCACCCATTTCCTCAATCATGGTATATCACTGTACAACACATTCCTGGTGGTCTAGGTGGCACCCCACCCTCCCACCCGCTCAGAGCCCCATGCCCACCCTGCTCCCCATCATCAGTGGTGGCTGCAACCCACCCGCATACCACCCAGCTGCCCACTGAATGACAGTACAGTATGTGTTGTAAGCCCAATGGTCCCTGGTGTGGACCAATGGGCTTGCAGGACATGCTGTAGTAGACTGTCCCAAATATGTGAATGACTCCATTCACATATTTGGGACTGTCTAGTACAGTATGTCCTGAAAGTCCATTGGTCCACACCGGGAACCAATGGGCTTACAGCCCATACTGTACCTGTCATTCAGCGGGTGGCTGGGTGGTATGCAGGCTGGTTGCAGCCACCTGCTGATGACAGCTGAGGGAGCAAGGTGGGCACGGGGATCTGTGTGGGTGGGAGGGGTAGGGGTGCCACTGGATCATCAGGGATGAATTTTACAAGGATTTACCATGATCACAGAAATGGGAAGGGGTTCCACTAGACTACCAGGGAGATTACATTCAGACATTTACCAGCGATTGGGGACTCAGGTGGGAAGGGGTACCACTAGACTGCCAGGGGGATATGGATGCATGTGCAAGGTGTGCTGGGTAGGTGGGTGGGTGGCCACCCACAGCTGGCAGCTGCTGTGTTTCACCCTGCACTACAGCAGCCCACCTGTGGGTGGCCGGGTGTTATTTCCACATTTCACAGGCTCAACTTTGAGCCCCCCTATGCAGCACAATGCAGGGCTGTGCCTACATATGCACTGCACATCCTGGGCTAAATATCAGGATGTGCTGCATATGCATGGGCACACCCCCTGCATCTGCACCACATATGATTACATTGCACCCCAGCACATCGGGATATGTGCTATGCTGGGCAGCCTTCTCAATATCCCAACAGAGCACAATGCGGGTTTGCACCGGCACACCTCTGTAGTGCCAGATGCAACCCCTTTGAATATCTGGCCCATGGTATATAATAATACATAATAAAGAAATTGTTTCCTATAATATGTGCTTTCTGTCTTTTTCTGGCTCCATTTCTTTTTCATATCCACAGTACTATTTCAAGGTCAAAGAAGTGATCATACTTTTTTCTTGAGGAAAAAATTTAAAACATTTAAAAATGCTTAAATTCTGTTACAGATGAAAATGTTTACCAGAAAATGAAAGTGGAGGACAACTGACTCTGTTACTGTTACAAAAGTTGGGGGCAGCTATGCTACTTTAAGAGGCAGTGGAAAAGATTAGGTTAAGTAAGCGCTAATGATGTTAATGTTGCCGTACTTTACACCTCACAGGTTGACTGCTTTCACAAATAAAGGGCTATAATGACAACAGAACTTGTTTGTAAACTGAACATGTAGCTGAAATAATGAATATGACAAAATATGTTTGAAAAGTATGTGAGCACTCAGAATGACTCAAAAAACCTGACCAGCACTGAGCAAAACTGGATTACCTGATAGGGACCCTGAAAACCTGATCACCAGGTAAAAAACCTGACAGGTGGCAACCCTATATTATAGTGCAATACACAAGCAAGGCTAGACTTCTACAGCAGTAAAAGAGACATGAGAAACTGTGAAAAATACAGTAAATTGCCAAAGCTACAAAACAAGGCTATGCTCCCACAGGGGTCCAAGATGTCACAGAGTTTTCCAAAATAAGAACTCAGACACAGTTTGACAATCTGTTTTTTTGTGTGGTGAAGGGCTAGTCTCAATTAAAAAGGGTGCCTGTTTCTGTCAGTTTTATGTTCTGAAAGTATCTTTTCTTTTCACATTAATGCAACTGAAATTTGCTTCCCAGGTGCCTATGTATCATGGCTCTCGTGTGAGGTTCAAAAAGTGGCACAACAGCATATTGACTTCAGAATGACTTTACAAAAAGAACTTCATGTCCCTGTTCCCCAATGGAATAGTGAACAATCAGACACTGAAGGGCCTTGCTGTGATGTCAAACAGTTTGACAAAAAAAAAAAGACTCCAAATGGAAAAACTGGTACCAAGTTTACAAGTAAATAAACAAATTGGAATTTTTTTCTGACAACTAGTGGCAACACTCCTCAGGACAAGGTGATGTCCCTGTAAGAATCCCTGTCATATGCATTGAAACTTAGTGCAACAAAGAGACAATTTAAACATTTAAGAAATAAAAAACAGTAGCAGTAAACAGAAATTTGAAATTACACATAACTGATTTTGAGCACGATATGTTGGAACATAGTATTGCTTTATGTTTTCTTAACTCTTCTGTTTTGATTAGTTCATTTTTTTTGGTTTTTTCAATACTGTGAGATGTGAATCCTTCCTAAAATGACAATATGCCCTGCATACAATAAGGTATGCAGTGGTGCAGCAGGTATGTGCTTTTTAAGAGCAGCATATTGTGGTGGTGGACAAGTGGCATATAAGGGTGGTGGACAAGTGGAATACTCTGCCTGAAGAGGTGGCTTCATGTAGAACAGTTGGTAGCTTTATGAGAGGTTGGGACATGGTAAGGGGGGGTTAAGATGAAGAGGAGAAGGAGGGGTTGGACAACTGCAAGTTGAGGTGCTAGCTGCACTTTCAAGCAGACTTGATAGACTGTGTAGGCCTGCTTTTGCTGGCAGTTTTGTATGTAATCTTTTATGCACCCAGAAATGTAGCAGACCCCTGTTTTTTACTGAAATGGGTCTGGAGATATGTATACTTTAGGTTGTGGTCCATAGTGTGTGTGTGTGTGTGTGTGTGTATATGAGAGAGTGTGTGTTTGAGTGTGTGTGTGTGTGTGTGAGAAAGTGTGAGAGTTTGTGTGTGTGTGTGTGTGTGTGTGTGTGTGAGTGAGTGCATGTGTGACTCTGTTAGTGTATGTGAGAGTGTTTGCTGTGTATGTGAGTGTGTGTCTGAGTGAGAGTAAGTGTGTGTTTGTGTGAGTGAGTGTGTGTGTGTGTATGAGATTGTGTGTGAGTGTGTTTTTGCATGTGGGTCTGTGTGTGTGAGAGAGTGTGTGAGAGTGGGACTGCTTGTTACAGTGTGTGTCTGAAAGAGAGTGTGGGTGTGTGAGTGTGTGTGAGAGAGTGTATGTGTTTGAGAGTGTGTGTGTAAGAGTATGAATGTGTATTTGCGTGAGAGTGAGTGTGTGATTGTGAGAGTGTGTGTGTGTATGTGTGTCAGAGTGTGTGTGTGTGTGTGAGTGTGTGAGAGTGCATGTCCGTGAGAGAGTGTATGTGTTTGATAGTGTGTGAGAGTATGAATGTGTGTTTGTGTGAGAGTGAGTGTAATTGTGAGAGTGTGTATGTGTGTGTGATGTGTCACTGTGTGTGTGTGAAAGAGTCAGTGTGTGTGAGTGTGTGTGTGAGAGTGAGTGTGTGAGAGAGTGCTTGTGAGAGTGTGTTTGAGAGAGACTGTGCATGACAGAGTGTGTGTGTCTAAGAGAGTGTGTGTGAGAGAGACTGTGTAAGTGACTGTGTGACAGTTTGTGCGTGTGTGAGTGTGTGTGAGAGATTGTGCATGTGAGAGAGTGTGTGTTTGTGAGAGAAAGTGTATGTGTGTGAGTGTATGTGTGGGTGCATATGTGTTTGTGTCTGTGTGAAAGAGTGTGTCTGTGAGAGTGTATTTGTGTGAGTGAGAGTTTGTGAGAGTGTGTGTGTGTGAGAGAGAGTGTGTGTGTGTGTGACTGTGTGTGGTAAAGCATTTGTGTGTGAGTGAGTGTGTGTGAATGTATGAGAGACTGTGTGTGTGAGAGAGACGGTGTGAAAGCGTGTGTGTATGTGACTGTGTGTGATGTGTGTGAGAGTGTATGAAACAGTGAGAATGTGACAGTGTGTGTGTGTGTTTGTGAATATGTGAGAGTGTGTGTGTCTGTGTGAGAGAGTGTGTGTGTTTGTATAGGTGAGGCTGTGTGTGAGTGAGGTGTGAGAGTGTGTGAGTGTGTGAGAGACTGTGTTTTTGTGTGTAAGTCTGTGTGTGTGAGAGTGTGTGAGAGTCTGAGTGTGACTGTGTGATAGTGTGTGCAAGAGTGTGTGTGTGTGTTTTTTACAGTGTGTGTGTGTGAAAGAAAGTGTGGATGTGTGAGTGTGTGAGTGTGTGAGTGTGTTTTTGTGTGTGGGTCTGTGTGGGTGAGAGAGTGTGTGAGAGTGTGAGTGCTTGTTACAGTGTGTGTCTGAAAGACAGTGTGGGTGTATGAGTGTGTGTGAGAGAGTGTATGAGTTTGAGAGTGAGTGTATAAGAGTATGAATGTGTGTTTGCGTGAGAGTGAGTGTGTGATTGTGAGAGTGTGTATGTGTGTGTGTATGTCAGTGTGTGTGAGAGTGCGTGTGCATGAGAGAGTGTATGTGTTTGAGAGTGTGTGTGAGTATGAATGTGTGTTTGTGTGAGAGTGAGTGTAATTGTGAGAGTGTGTATGTGTGTGTGATGTGTCACTGTGTGTGAGAGTGTGTGTGTCTGAGAAAAAGTGTGTGAGAGAGACTGTGTAAGTGACAGTGTGTGTGTGAGTGTGTGTGACAGATTGTGAGTGTGAAAGAGTATGTGTGTGAGAGAGAGTGTGTGTTTGTGAGAGAAAGTGTATGTGTGTGAGTGTGTGTGTGGGTGCATATGTGTTTGTGTCTGTGTGAAAGAGTGTGTCTGTGAGAGTGTATTTGTGTGAGTGAGAGTTTGTGAGAGTGTGTGTGTGTGTGACTGTGTGTGGTAAAGCATTTGAGTGTGAGTGAGTGTATGTGAGTGTATGAGAGACTGTGTGTGTGAGAGAGTGTGTGTGAAAGAGTGTGTGTATGTGACTGTGTGTGATATGTGTGAGAGTGTATGAAACAGTGAGAATGTGACAGTGTGTGTGTGTGTTTGTGTATATGTGAGAGTGTGTGTGTCTGTGTGAGAGTGTGTGTGTGTTTGTATGAGTGAGACTGTGTGTGTGAGTGTGAGGTGTGTGTGAGAGTGTGTGAGAGAGTGTGTTTTTGTGTGTAAGTCTGTGTGTGTGAGAGTGTGTGAGAGTCTGAGTGTGACTGTGTGATAGTGTGTGCAAGGCAGTGTGTGTGTGTTTGTTACAGTGTGTGTGTGAAAGAAAGTGTGGATGTGTGAGTGTGTGTATGACAGTGTGTGTGAGAGTGTGTGTGAGTGTGTTTTTGTGTGTGGGTCTGTGTGGGTGAGAGAGTGTGTGAGAGTGTGAGTGCTTGTTACAGTGTGTGTCTGAAAGAGAGTGTGGGTGCATGAGTGTGTGTGAGAGAGTGTATGAGTTTGAGAGTGAGTGTATAAGAGTATCAATGTGTGTTTGCGTGAGAGTAAGTGTGTGATTGTGAGAGTGTGTATGTGTGTGTGTGTGTCCGAGTGTGTGTGTGTGTCAGTGTGTGTGAGAGTGTGTGTGCATGAGAGAGTGTATGTGTTTGAGAGTGTGTGTGAGTATGAATGTGTGTTTGTGTGAGAGTGAGTGTAATTGTGAGAATGTGTATGTGTGTGTGATGTGTCACTGTGTGTGTGAGAGTGTGTGTGTGTGTCGAAGAGAAAGTGTGTGAGAGAGACTGTATAAGTGACAGTGTGTGTGTGAGTGTGTGTGAGAGATTGTGCATGTGAAAGAGTATGTGTGTGAGAGAGGGTGTGTTTGAGAAAGTGTGTGTGTGAATGAAAGATTCTGTGTGTGTGAGAGACAGTGTGTGTTTCTGACAGAGAGTGTTTGTGTGTGTTTGTAAGAGTTTGTGTTTGTGAGGGACAGTGTATGTGTATGTGTGTGTGTGTGTGAGTTTGTGCATGTGGTGTGTGTGAGAGCATGATAGTGAGTGAGAGTGTGTGAAAGAGTGTGTCTGAGTGCATGTGAGAGTGTGTGTAGGTCTGTGCTTGTGTGAGAGAGTATGTGTGTGAGTGTGTGTTTGTCAGTGAGTGTATGAGAAAGTGAGAATGTGTGGGAGAGTATGTCTGTGTGTGAGTGCACGTGTGTCTGTGAGAATATGTGTGAGAGTGAAAGTGTGTGTGTGTGTGTTTGTGAGGGTGTGTGTGAGAGTGTGTGTGTGTGAGATTGTGTGTGAGTCTGTGTGTGTATATGAGACTGTGTGTGTGTGTTTGAAAGTGTGTTTGTGTTTGTGTTAGACAGAGACTGTGTGTGGGAGAGAGTGAGTGTGTGTGTCTGAGAGAGAGAGTGTGTGTGTGTGAGAAAGTGTGTTTGTGTGAGTGTGTTTGAGAGTGCATGAGACTGTGTGTATTCGTGTGTTAGTGTGTGTGAGATAGATAGTGTGTGTCTGTGAGAGAGTGTGTGTGTATGAGAGAGATTATGTGAGAGTGTGTGTGAGAGAATGTGTCTGACAGTGTGTGTGTGTGTGTGTGTGAGGTGTGTATGTGAGTGTGTGTGTGTCAGTGTGAATGTGTGTTTGTGTGAGTGAGTGTGTGTGATTGTGAGTGTGTAGAGTGTGTGGTGTGTGTCAGCCAGCAGGTGGTGTGTGGGTGTTAGTGTGTGCAGAGTTGTGTGTGAGTCAGTGTGTGACAGTGTGAGTGAGAGAGTGTGTTTGGGTGTGTGTGTTTTGAGAGAGAAAAGGTGTGTTTCTAAAGAGTTTGTGTGTGTGTGAGTGAGTGAGTAGGTGACTGTGTGACAGTACGAGTGTGTGAGAGAGTGTGCGTGTCAGACAGTGTGTATGTGTTTGTGAGAAAGAGTATGTGTGTGAGTATATGTATGACAGTGTGTGTGTGAGAGTGTGTGTGTGTGAGAGAGGGTGAGTTTGAGAGAGTGTGTGAGTGAAAGAGTCTGTGTGTGTGAAAGAAAGTGTGTATGTTTGTGACAAAGTGTGTGTGTGTTTGTGAGAAAGAGTTTGTGTTTGTGAGAGAAAGTGTATGTGTGTGTGAGTTTGTGCATGTGGTGTGTATGAGAGAGTGCGTGAGAGCATGTGTGTATGGGACTGTGTGTCTCAGTGTGTGTGAAAGTGTGTGTTTGTGTGTGAGACAGAGTGTGTATGAGAGTGTGTGTGTGTGTCTGATAGAGTGCGAGATAGTGTATTTGAGAGAGTGTGTGTGTGAGACTGTGTGTGAGAGTGTGCATGTGTTAGAGTGTGTATGTGAGATAGATAGTGTTTGTCTGTGTGAGAGAGTGTGTGTGTGAGAGAGAGGGAGTGTGTGTGAGAGTGATTGCATGAGTGTGTGTGTGTGTGTCTGACATTGCCTGAGTGTGTGTTAGAGTGTGTGTGTATGAGTGTGTGTGTGTGTGACAGTATGAATGTGTGTTTGTGTAAGAGTGAGTGTGTGATTGTGAGAGTGTGAATGTGTGTGAGTGTGTGATTGTGAGTCAGAGTGTGTGTCAGTATGTGTGAGTGTGTGTATGTGAATGTGTCTGTGAGAGTGTGTGTGAGAGAGTATGAAAGTGATTGTGTGACAGTGTGTGTGAGAGAGTGTGTGAGAGATTGAGCATGTGAGACAGTATGTGTGTGTGAGAGAAAGTGTAAGTGTGTGACAGTGTGTGGGTGCATATGTGTGTGTGTGTGTGAAAAAGTGTGTTTGAGAGAGTGTGTTTGTGTGAGTGAAAGTTTGTGTGAGTGAGTGTGTGAGAGTGTGTGTGTAAGAGTGTGTGTGATAGAGTGTGCGTGTGTGACTGTATGTGGTAAAGTGTTTGTGTGTGTGAGTGTGTGCGTCTGAATGTATGAGAGACTGTGTGTGTGTAAGAGACTGTGTGTGAGAGTGTATGACAGTGTATGTGTGTTTTTGTGAGAGAGTTTGTGTTTGCGAGAGAAAGTGTATGTGTGTGAGTTTGTGCATGTGGTGTGTGTGTGTGAGTGTGCTTGAAAGTGTGTGTGTGAGAGTGTGTGTATGAGACTATGTGTCTCAGTGTGTGAGAAAGTGTGTTTGTGTGTGTGAGACAAAGAGTGAGTGTGTGAGAGACAGAGTGTATGTGAGAGAGTGTGTTTGAGAGTGTGTGTGTGTGAGACTGTGCGTGAGAGTGTGCATGTGTTAGAGTGTGTGTAGAATAGTGTTTGTCTGTGAGAGTGTGTGCATGAGAGGAGGAGGGTGTGTGAGAGACTGTGTGAGAATGTGTGTGTCTGATAAGTCAGTGTGTAAGAGAGGCATGTGTATGTGAATGTGTGTGTGTGAGAGCATGAACGTAGCATTTGTGGAGAGTGAGTGTGTGATTGTGAGAGTGTGTATGAGTGTGTGAGTGTGTGTGTCAGTGTGTGTGAGAGTGTGTGTGTGAGAGTGTGTTTGAGAGAGAGAGTGTGTGTGTGAAAGTGTGTGTGTGTAAGAGAGAGTGTGTGAGAGAGACTGTAAGTGACTGTGTGACAATGTGTGTGTAAGAGAGTGTGTGTGAGAGATTGTGCATGTGAAAGAGTATGTGTGTGTGAGAGAGAGTATGTGTTTGTGAGAGAAAGTATATGTGGCTAGGTTCATATGTGTGAGTGTGTGTGAGAGAGTGTGTTTGTGTGAGTGAGAGTTTGAGTGAGGGAGAGTGTGTGAATGTGTGTGTGTGTGCGAGTGTGTGGTAAAGTGTTCATGTTTGTGAGTGAGAATATGTGTGTGAGACTATATGTGAGAGTGTGTGTGTGTGTGAATTTGTGTGTGAGAGAGTGAGAGTGTGACAGTGTGTGTGTGTGTCTGTGAGTGTGTTTGTGTATATGTGAGAGTGTGTGTGTTTGTATGAGTGAGAGTGCATGTGTGAGTGTGTGTGTGAGTGTGTGAGAGTCTGAGTGTGACTGTGTGATAGAGTGTGTGTGAAAGAGAGTGTGAATGTGTGAGTGTGTGTATGACAGTGTGTGTGAGAGTGTGTGTGTGAGAGGGTGTGTTTGAGAAAGTGTGTGTGTGAATGAAAGATTCTGTGTGTGTGAGAGAGAGACAGTGTGTGTTTCTGACAGAGAGTGTTTGTGTGTGTTTCTGAGAGTTTGTGTTTGTGAGGGAAAGTGTATGTGTGTGTGTGAGTTTGTGCATGTGGCATGTGTGTGAAAGAGTGGGTCTGAGTGTGTGTGAGAGTGTGTGTGTTAGTCTGTGCTTGTGTGTGAGAGAGTATGTGTGTGAGTGTGTGTTTGTCAGTGAGTGTGTGAGAGAGTGAGAGTGAGAGTTTGTGAGAGTGTGTGGGAGAGTGTGTCTGTGTGGGAGAGTGTGTCTGTGTGTGTGAGTGCATGTGTCTGTGAGAATGTGTATGTGAGAGAGAGTGTGTGTGTGTTTGAAAGGGTGTATGTAAGAGCATGTGAGTGTATGTGTGAGTCATGAGAGTGTGTGTGAGTGTGTGTGCATAAGACTGTGGCCCAGATATTCAAAAGGGTTGCGCCATGCGCAACAGGGTTGCGCATGCGCAAGTCCTACATTGCACCATTCTGCGATATTCAGCAGGAGGCAGTTAGGCCACTGACAACAGGTTGCGCAACGGCACAATGCAAATGAATGCATGCTCAACAGGAGGGGAAGACCATGCATAAACTGCGCAACCCGATATTCAGTGGAGTTGTGCAGAGTGTGCATGCGCAACCCCAACCTGTGCCTGCACAACCTGAGCAAAAAAGTGAGTTGAGGGCCACCCACAGGTGAGCTGCTGTATTGCAGGGCGCAACACAGCAGCTGCACCCGGCTGGCCCCCCAACTCGGTCCCTGTGTTCCCCACCAGCCCGATCGCTGGCAGACGTAAAAACACACCCGCGCCCACACATCTCCCAAAGCCCGATCCGCGGCATACAGTAACATGACCCCCACCCACACATCTCCCAAAGCCCGATCGCGGGCATACAGTAACTGATGACCCCCACCCACACTTCTCCAAAGCCCGACATCAGGCATAGGCACATAACCTCTCTGCCCACACATCTCCCAAGCCTGATTATGGCATACAGTAATATGACTTCTACATCTCCCAAAAGCCCGATCATGGGCAGAATGTGTATCAACCCCCAGTGCCCCATCGTGGGCAGAATGTAAAAGCCCCAACCCGGATATCCCTGGTTGTCCAGTGGACCGTAATGCCCGATCGTGGGCAAATGTCAAGTTACAACCCCAAACATCTCCCTGGGTGTCAGGTGTCCCCACCCACCCACGGCCTTCCTCCTCCTCTCCCAGCCGGGCAGCAGCATCACCACCTGCGCCCGCCCACCGACAGACCGACGTAGGGCTGCATGCCCATTGGTGCAGACTCTACAGCCAATGGGCATGCAGCCCATACCATACATGACAGTCTAGATTTGTGAATGGCGCAGTTTGAATATCTGGGCCTGTGTGTGTGTGTGTGTGAGTGTGAAAGTGTGTTTGTGTGTGAGACAGAGAGTGTGCGTGTGTGTGTTTCTGAGAGATAGAGTGTGTGAGAGAGTGTGTTTGAGAGTGTGTGCGAGTCTGTGTGAAAGTGTGCCTGTGTGTTAGAGTGTGTGTGTGTGTGAGATAGTGCATGTTTGTGAGACAGTGTGTCTGTGAGAAAGACAGAGAGCGAGATTGTGTGAGAGTGTGTGTTTTACAGTGCCTGTGTGTGTGAGAGTGTGTGTGTGTGTGTGTGTGTGTGTGTGTGTGTGTGTGTGTGGAGTGTGAATGTGTTTGTGTGAGAGTGATTGTGAGAGTGTGTATGTGTGTGTGTGAGTGTGTGTATGAGACTGTGTGTGTGAGAGTCAGTGTGTGTGTGAGTGTGAGTATAAGTGAGTGAGAGAGTGTGAGTGTGAGAGAGTGTGTTCATGAGACCTCATGTGTGAGAGAGAGTGTGTGGGTGTGAGAGAGTGTATGTGTAAGAGAATGTGTGTGCTTGTGTGTACGAGAGTGTATGTGTGTGAGAGACAGTGCGTAAGTTACTTTGTGACAGTGGGTTTTTGTGTGAGAGTATGTGCATGTGAGAGAGTGTGTGTGTGTGTGAGAGTGTGTGTTTGTGAGAGAGAGTTTGCGTATAAGAGAGAGTGTGTGTGTAAGAGAGTGTGTTTGAGAGAGAGTGCGCAAGTGAGTGTATGACAGTGCATGTCTGTGAGAGTTTGTGTGAGAGAGTGTGCATGCGAGTGTGTGTGACACAGTGTGTGTGTGACACAGTGTGTGCATGAGTGAAAGAGTGCATGAGCATGTTAGAGAGTATGTGTGTTTGTGAGACAGTTTGTGTTTGTGAGAGAAGGTGTATGTGTGTGTGAGTTTGTGCATGTGGTATGTGTGAGAGCATGAGAGTGAGTGAGAGTGTGTGAAAGAGTGTGTCTGAGTGCAAGTGAGAGTGTGTGTTGATCTGTGTTTGTGTGAGAGAGTATGTGTGTGAGTATGTGTTTGTCAGTGAGTGTATGAGAGAGTGAGAGTGTGTGGGAGAGTGTGTGTGTGTGAGTGCATGTGTGTCTGTGAGAATATGTGTGAGACAGTGAGAGTGTGTGTGTGTGTTTGAGAGGGTGTGTGTGAGAGTGTGTGTGAGATTGGGTGTGAGTCTGTGTGTGTGTATGAGACTGTGTGTGTGTGAAAGTGTGTTTGTGTGTGAGACAGAGAGAGTGTGTGTGACTGAGAGAGGGAAAGTGTGTGAGAAAGTGTGTGTGTGTGACTGTGTTTGAGAGTGTGTGCGTGAGACTGTGTGTATGCGCATGTTAGTGTGTGTGAGATAGATAGTGTGTGTCTGTGAGAGTGTGTGTGTGTATAAGAGAGATTATGTGAGAGTGTGAGAGAATGTTTGTGTCTGACGTGTGTGTGTGAGGGAGAGTGTGTGTATGTGAGCGTGTGTGTTTGTGTGAGAGTGAGTGTGTGATTGTGGGAGTGTGTATGTGTGTGAGCATGTGTGAGTGTGTGTTGGTGTTAGTGTGTGTGAGAGTTTGTGTGTGAGTCAGTGTGTGTGACAGTGTGAGTGAGTGAGAGAGTGTGTTTGTGAGAGTGTGTGTGTTTTTGAGAGGAAAAGAGTGTGTGTTTCTAAAAGAGTTTGTGTGTGTGTGAGAGAGTGTGTTGGTGACTGTGTGACAGTATGAGTGTGTGAGAGAGTGTGCATGTGAGAGAGTGTGTATGTGTTTGTGAGAAAGAGTGTGTGTTTATGTGAGTTTGTGTATGTGTGGTGTGTGTGTGTGAGAGTGAGTGTGTGAGACTGTGTATGTGTTTATGAAAGAGTGTATGTGAGAGAGTGTGTTTGTGAGAGTGAAAGTTTGTGTGAGCAAGAGTGTGAGTGTATGTGAGAGTGTGTGTTTGTGATAGAGTGTGTGAGTGAGTGTGTGTGACTGTATGAAAGACTTTGTGTATGTGTAAGAGGTTATGTAAGAGCATGTGTGTGAGAGTGTTTGTGTGACTGTGTGTGAGAGTGAGAGTGTAACAGAGTATGTGTGTGAGTCTGTGTTTGTCTGTGAGAGTGTGTGTATATGAGTGTGTGTGTGTCTGTGTTAGAGTGTGTGTGTTTGTGTGAGTGAGAGTGTGTGTGTGTGTGTGTGTGTGTGAGGGTGTGTGCGAGTGTGTTTTTATGTGTGAGTCTGTGTGTGTGTGTGAGAGTGTGTGAAAGAGTGAGAGTGTGTGTGTTACAGTGTGTGTGTCTGAAAGAGACTGTGGGTGTGTGAGTGTGTGTGTGTGTGACAGTGTGTGTGTGTGAGAGTGTGTGAAAGAGTGAGACAGTGTGTGTGAGAGAGTGCGTGTGTTTGTTACAGTGTGTGCATCTGAAAGATACTGTGGGTGTGTGAGTGTGTGTGTGACAGAGTGTGTGTGTGACAGAGTTTGTGTGTGAGAGAATGGGTGTGTGAGAGAGTATGTGTGAGAGTATGTGTTTGTCAGTGAGTGTATGAGAGAGTGAGAGTGTGTGGGAGAGAGTGTGTGTGTGAGTGCATGTGTGTCTGTGAGAATATGTGTGAGACAGTGAGTGTGTGTGTGTGTGTGTGTTTGAGAGGGTGTGTGTGAGAGTGTGTGTGAGATTGGGTGTGAGTCTGTGTGTGTGTATGAGACTGTGTGTGTATGAAAGTGTGTTTGTGTGTGAGACAGAGAGTGTGTGTGTGAGAGGGAGTGTGTGTGACTGAGAGAGGGAAAGTGTGTGAGAAAGTGTGTGTGTGTGTGTGTGTGAGTGTGACCATGTTTGAGATTGTGTGCATGAGACTGTGTGTATGCACGTGTTAGTGTGTGTGAGATAGATAGTGTGTGTCTGTGAGAGTGTGTGTGTGTATGAGAGAGATTATGTGAGAGTGTGTGAGAGAATGTTTGTGTCTGACAGGTGTGTGTGAGAGAAAGTGTGTGTATGTGAGCGTGTGTGTGTGTCAGTGTGAATGTGTGTTTGTGTGAGAGTGAGTGTGTGATTGTGGGAGTGTGTATGTGTGTGAGCATGTGTGAGTGAGTGTGTGTTGGTGTTAGTGTGTGTGAGAGTTTGTGTGTGAGTCAGTGTGTGTGACAGTGTGAGTGAGTGAGAGAGTGTGTTTGTGAGAGTGTGTGTGTTTTTGAGAGGAAAAGAGTGTGTGTTTCTAAAAGAGTTTGTGTGTGTGTGAGAGAGTGTGTTGGTGACTGTGTGACAGTATGAGTGTGTGAGAGAGTGTGCATGTGAGAGAGTGTGTATGTGTTTGTGAGAAAGAGTGTGTGTTTATGTGAGTTTGTGTATGTGTGGTGTGTGTGTGTGTGAGTGAGTGTGTGAGACTGTGTGTGTATGTGTTTATGAAAGAGTGTATGTGAGAGAGTGTGTTTGTGAGAGTGAAAGTTTGTGTGAGCGAGAGTGTGTGAGTGTATGTGAGAGTGTGTGTTTGTGAGAGAGTGTGTGTGACTGTGTGTGGTAGAGTGTCTGTGTGAGTGAGTGTGTGTGACTGTATGAAAGACTTTGTGTATGTGTAAGAGGTTATGTAAGAGCATGTGTGTGAGAGTGTTTGTGTGACTGTGTGTGAGAGTGAGAGTGTAACAGAATATGTGTGTGAGTCAATGTTTGTCTGTGAGAGTGTTTGTGTGTATATGAGTGTGTGTGTCTGTGTTAGAGTGTGTGTGTTTGTGTGAGTGAGAGTGTGTGTGTGTGAGTGTGAGGGTGTGTGCGAGTGTGTTTTTATGTGTGAGTCTGTGTGTGTGTGAGAGTGTGTGAAAGAATGAGAATGTGTGTGTTTGTTACAGTGTGTGTCCGAAAGAGACTGTGGGTGTGTGAGTGTGTGTGTGTGTGTGAGAGTGTGTGAAAGAGTGAGAGAGTGTGTGTGAGAGAGTGCGTGTGTTTGTTACAGTGTGTGCATCTGAAAGATACTGTGGGTGTGTGAGTGTGTGTGTGACAGAGTGAGTGTGTGACAGAGTGTGTGTGTGAGAGAATGGGTGTGTGAGAGAGTATGTGTGTGAGAGAGTATGTGTGTGAGTGACAGAGTATGTGTGTGAGAGATTGTGTGTGTTAGTGGCAGATTGTGTGTCTGTTTGTGAGTGTGTGCATGTGTGTGAGTGTAAGTGTGTCTGTGTGAGAGAGTGTGTGTGACAGTGCATGTGAGGGTGTGTGAGACTGAGGGAAAAAGTGTGTGTGAGTGCATATGAGTGTGTGTGTGTATTTCTCAGTGACTGTGAGAGAGTGAGAATGTGTGAAAGTAAATGCATGTGTGTGTGAGAGAGTGTATGAGAGAAAAAGCATGTGTGTGTTTGTGTGTGAGTGAGAGTGTGTCTGTGTGTGTGTGTGTGAGAATGTATATGAGAGTGCGTGTTTGTGAGACTGTGTGTGAGACTGTGTGTATGTGTGTGAGTTTGTGCATGTGAGAGAGTTTGTGTGAGAGCATGTGTGCGTAAGTGTGTCTGCGTCTTTGAAAGACTGTGTGAGTGTGTGTGTGTGTGTGAGAGTGCATGTGAGAGTGGTGTGAGTGTGTTAGAGTCTGAATGTGTGTGTGTGTGTGTGTGTGTGTAAGACTGTGCATGTGTGAGGAAGAGAGTGTGTGTGCCTGTGTGAGTGTGTGAGAGGGTGTGTGTGACAGCAAGTGTGTGAGTGTGTGTGAGTTTGTGCTGAGTCTGTGTGTGTGAGTGTGTGTGAGACTGTGTGTGAGTGTGTGTGTGTGTGTGTGAGACAGACAGTGTGTGTGTCTGTGTGAGTGTTTGTGTGAGGATGTGTGTTTGTGTGTGTGTATTTCTCAGTAACTGTGTGAGAGAGTGAGAATGTGTGAAAGTAAATGCACGTGTGTGTGAGAGAGTATATGAGGAAAGAGCATGTGTGAGTGTGTGTGAGAGTGTGTGTATGTGTATGTGAGAGTGTGTGTTTGTGAGACTGTGTGCGAGAGTGTGTGTGATAGTGTGTGTGTGAGTTTGTGTATGTGAGAGTTTGTGTGAGAGCATGTGTGTGTAAGAGCGTGTCTGTGTCTGTGAGAGACTGTGTATGTGTGAGTGTGTAAGAGTGAGTTTGTGTGTGTGAAAGTGCATGTGAGAGTGGTTGTGTGAGTGTGTGAGAGTCTGAATGTGTGAATGTATGTGAGACTGTGTGTGTATAAGGGAGAGAGTGTGTGAGCCTGTGTGAGTGTGTGAGAGAGTGTGTGTGAGAGCAAGTGTGTGAGAGTCGGTGGGTGTGAGTGTGTGTGAGACTGTGTGTGTGAGTGTGTATGTGTGTGAGACAGAGTGTGTGTGTGTGTTATGTGAGAGTGTGTGTGTGTCTGTGTGAGTGTTTGTGTGAAGGTGTGTGTGAGTGTGTGTGTGTGAGTGTATGAGCGTGTGAGTGTGTGAGATTGTGTTTGTGAGAGTGTTTCTTTGTGTATGTGTCTGAGAGAGAGTGTGGCTGTGTCAGTGTGTGTGTGAGAGAGTGTGAGTGTGAGAGAGTGTGTGTGAGAGTGTATGTGTGTAAGAGAGTGTGTATATGAGAAAGTGTGTGTGTGAGTGATTTTTTGGCTTTACATTTGAGCCTTCTGCAATTGTTTTTAAGTAAATGTTGGTTCCTGTTAGGTGCATGGGATTTTCATACAAGGCAAGTAAGAAAAGTGTTATCTTAAGTTTCAAATAAAATGTACCCAGGAACCCATTTGATGACTGTGACCATATACTATAGGGCTATTAATTTATTTCGAATGCAGTTGATCTAGATGAGCTATAGTTCTGATAATACAGTATTGATACAGTGCAAGCAGCTTATAGTGTATGGTGGAATGTTGTTTTCCACCCAAATCAGAACTTGTAAAACACTGTTCTGCTGCCGTAGTGATGTCCTTAGTGCAGCAGAACAACTTTTCATTCTGCGGCACTATGGACGTCATACAGCACCGAATGAAGCAGAAATGATGGGGTGAGACCCCATCTGGAGTACTGTGTGCAGTTCTGGAGACCCCATCTCCGCAAAGACATAGACAGGGTGGAGGCTGTCCAGAGGAGGGCAACCAAAATGGTGCAGGGTCTGCACCAGAAGACATATGAAGAAAGACTAAAGGAGCTTAATATGTATACTCTTGAGGAAAGAAGGAGAGAGGACATGATAGAAACTTTCAAGTACCTCAAGGAATTAACAAAGTCCAAGAGGGTAGCATCTTCCAGAAAGAGATGTGCAAGAACAATGGCACAATTTGAAGATAGAGGGACGGCTCAGGGGTAATGTGAGGAAGTATTTTTTCACTTAGAGGGTTGTGGATGCATGGAATAGCCTCCCTGAGGAGGTCGTGGAGTCAAGAACAGTGGGGGACTTCAAGAATGCATGGGACAGGCATAAGGCAGTCCTAGGGGTGGGTAAGAGGAAGTAAGCTGTTGATTAACTAGGATCTGCAGCTTATCTGTTAGGTAGGAAAATGGGCAGACTAGGTGGGCCAAGCAGTCCTTATCTGCCGTCAAATTCTATGTTTCTATGTTTAAACAGCAGGCTCAACCAGATAACAGTGTGGTGGCAGCAACATGATTACCCAAACATGCTGAGATAAACACTAAAGAACTGCAGGATCAACCAGATATTTAATTATTAATTAAAAGGTAGGATCAACCAGATATCTAAATATTACTTACAGAGTCTCTCCATGGTCACCACTTCTAGAAAAAGTAAGGAATTTGGTCACCATATTTGTTTTTACTTTAAAGCCCGCCCACACCCGATCAACACCCAATCAAGGGCTGCACTATCAAATAATGGATGTCTGCTCCATAGCAACCTCAAATCCCAACACTGACAGCGAATTGAAATATTAGTGACACAAATGTACTTTAAATGCTGCATGATGTTGAAAGTGTAAATTACAAGTGCAAATTTTTCACCATACACTATATAGAAAAGTGTATGACTCCCAATGCACAATAAGGCAAATCTCAATCCTCGTGGTTACTGTGAAATGTATGACTCTAGAGTTGCGCTCTCAAGATCGGCAGTCGGCATAGTAACCACTCGATTGGAGAATACTCTTGTTGTGCATCAGGGGCCATACACTATCCTATATATAGTGGACTACTGTGCAAATTGTTGTTTTGTCCTTTATAAGCAGCTGTTTTACCCAAGTGTTTGCCCAAATGTAGCTTTTAAGATGATTAGTCATAATGGGCTGACCTAATTTCTGTACTACACACCTGCCTTACAATCTAACAAACTGCCTTCTGGTTCCCTCCATCAGACAGTGTCAGTTTACCACTTTCATTACTTTAATTAAAAAGAACAAAAGACTGTAGTCTGAAAGCAGAACCAGACCAGCATTTCCTGCTTACTCACTCCTCGCAGCAGTGTTACAACAGCCTGTGTCAATCTGCCAAGTTAACAAACAGAAGAAAGGCTCAAGTAAAAACAAAATGCTCAAGTCTGGTTACACATCTAAAAGACATTCCTGAGTACATTCAGTCCTGCTTGTGAAATCAAAATGGAAGGAGGTTCACTGCTGGTTCACTGCACAATGCTCCTGTCTTTCCACTTTAGCAGTTGAACGCACACAAAGCCAAGAACAAGGATATAAACAAAATAAACCTGTGATATTTAGCCAACTTCCCAGCCATGTTTACTTCTGCTTACTCACATGCAATCACACTCGTCGCCACCTCGCTACTCACTACCTCACTCCAGGACATCGCTGCACTCCATTCTCTCTGCTAGTAAGATGCACAAAGTACAGTAGGCGAGTTGATACCTTTTGACCAACAAACATTTACAGACAATCCTCCATACTAGTAAGTCATCAAATCTCCTAGTTCTTCTTGACAGAAGCAGAAAAGAATAAAAAAAGCTAACAGATAAAATAAAATTTCCCTCCAAATACACCTTCCTATGCCACCTAAAAAATGGATCCCTCTATTAGCTCAAGAAATACTTGCTGCTGTGTGACCGGACCCCCAGCAACACTGGACCATCAAGAGACTGTGCTCTAGATCACTTTATCACCACATTTAATTCAGCCTGTGACCACTATGCCCCAGTCACCAAACAGTTAGTCAAAGGTCAGGACACCCTTTGGCTCTCCCAGACTCTGCTTGATCTCATGAAGCATCAGAACAATCTTTGGCATAAAGCCAATGAATCAGGCAAACCGCAGGACTGGCAACTATATAGGCAAGCCAGGAATAAGTGCATTAGGGAACTTCTAAAGCTAAGGCTGCCCACTACCAGGAAACCCTCTCCTCCACCTGGGGCTTGGTGTGTAAGTTCTGGAACAATATGAAAGAACTTAATTACAAAACTATTTCCCTCTCCCCCACACCCCAACTGCTAGTAAATGGCACCCTCTCCCAAGACCCCAGATCATTGCAGATACCCTTAACTCCACCTTTTCTGATCTAACCTTTCCTCCAATTTCTTTGACCCGGCTCTGGAACCAATTTCAACCCCCCCCCAATCTAACTACCACCCTTACCATCAGGCTTCAACAATCTCCCCTCGTGAAGCAAGGCACTACCTAACCAAAGTTCTCAGAAAAAACTCATTGTAGTGGTGACTCTCTTGACCTAAAACATGTCCTCCTGACTCTTGACCCTGTCCTCACCCCCCTCACCAATATTCTCAATCAGTGGCTCTGCCTCTGACAAGTCCCTGCCCACTGGAAATCGACTGTCATCACCCCTATCTTTAAAAGTGGGGATTGCACCTTCCCAAGCAACTACTGCCCCATCTCCATACTTCCTCATCTCAAAGTCGTTCAAAAAATAGTGTCAGACCAACTCACTATCTCATAAAATATAACTTACTCTGCCCTGAACAACATGGCTTCAGGAAGGGACACAGTACCACTGCTGCCCTCCTTGAATACACCACCTTTATAAACAAAGCTCTTGACAGAGGACACTTAGTGGGATCAGCCTACTTAGGCTGAACCAAGGCGTTTGACTCAGTCAGTCATACCATCCTTATCCAATCCCTGACCGTAGTGGGACTGTCCCTGGAAGCCACTATGTGGTTTAAAAATTACCTCTGTGACTGAAATCAGAGGGTTAAAATTAACTCAACACTCTCGACCTGTAAACTGGTTTGCTCTGGGGATCCCCAGGGTTCAATACTGGGACCCCTCCTTTTTAGCCATTTCCTCAATGTACTCACTAAGTCTTGCTCAGGTTGGATGCTCTTCTATGCTGATGACGTGATCCTTTTCATGAGCCACCTGGACCCCCACTCTCTTGAATCCTCTGTGCAGCATTCCTTCTGATATACTTCAGTTGACATACTTCAGTTTTTAGGACAGCAGAAGGCAAAGCCCATATATGCAGTCCCCCACAACTCAATAGTGATGACCATATCATATTCCTTGAGGTACTGGTCTAGCCTGTTTTTGAAGCCGAAGCCTGGTTGCCAGAACACAGACTTGTTCTGAGCTACCAAAAAAAAACAAGGCAATTATCTTACTTCACCATCAAAACAAACATAGCAACATTCCTCTTAACATCCTTAACCCACAGAGCACACCGACTGAATTAGTATCCACCTTTAAATACTTGGGTATCACTCTTGACTCCTCCTTTATGTACCACAGATATATCAGCCTGCTCAGCTTGGCCGTCAACTCTAGACTAGAACTTCTGTACTGGCGCAGGGGGTGCTTGCCGCCTGAAGTGCTGTGATTGGCAGTGACCTCCTCGGTACTCTCCCTAGTTGACTACAGGTTCATTTTCTATGGCTTAGCTGACTCCTTGCCCTTCATCGCATCAAGGTTTCACTTAATAAAGCCTACTGCCTTGTCTCAGGTTGTAATAGGTGGGTTGACACCTGTGGGCTCTATGGACTCACCAACTGGTATAACTTTGATGGCAGACTTAGATATCACACCTGTCTCCTTACCAGGAAGCTCTCACAAAACCCCTCCCCCCGGGCATACATGGCCTAGTGCAGCCCACTCCCCAGCCAAGGGCTATAAGAAGCTCACTGTCCACTTCCCTTACTGTTCTCACCTGCAGGACCTCCATGTGTCAATGCTCCTTTTTCAACAGGGCCCCCCCTCTGGGTGAATGAACTACTCCAGCAATCACCTCTGAATTGTGGCTAGGGCCATACATGTCCTCACTCTGCTCGACACTCCTTACCCAATCCATCTGTAATTATGACTAACCTAACCCCCAACTTATGCTCCCTCATGGCTACCCCTTTTCTGCAACTCACCTACTGGTTGACCTCACTGCATGTAATGATTAATTCTCTGCATTTCTTCTTTTCTGTAAACTATGGTGACTTGGGATCTGTTTTAATACCCCTTGAAGCTCTAACTTGCCTACTGTATTTTTGATGTTCTGTCTGTTATTTGCTATGTATGCAAATTCTGATGTGGAGCCTTTGCAAAGGAGTCACTGACTCAAAGGTTTGCAATTCAAATCTCCTCAATAAATAAATAAAAAATAAAATGCTAATTTACAGCTAGTGAATGTTAGGGGGTGGGGTTGGGTTCCAGGAGATATAAAATGACTACAGAATAAGATTCAAATTATTTAATGCTTACTTCAGCACCTTTGTCCCTTAGTGACCTGTATTGTAAGAAATTAATGTACATAAAGCTGCTCAGCTGCTTGCCAGTGGATTTATGCAAATGAAAGGAATGAAATGCTCTCATAGGAGCGCTTCATTTCTTTCAACTAGAGAACAGCTTCCAGCTGTAAAACTCCAACTAGTGTCAACAGTCTGGTTGTGTTCTTATTGGTTTGTTAGGGACTAGCCCACTATAGTGTGCTCTGCATTGGACTCGTCCCCGACACACTTCTGAAAGTCATTCTACCAGAAGATGTTTCTTGCGCACGTGCAAGGAAACATAAAATGGGAGAAGAAACCAAACAAGAAACCAAACAAGAAATCTGACTCACCAGTATCTACAGATTCTGATACAGATGAAAGCCCTGCAGTTACTAAGGTATCTGATAGTTTCCAATTTGTCCTATATAGGTAGTCTATACTTTTGTTGTATCATGGTGACTTACAGTCAAAACCATAGAAACACAGAAATTGTCAACAGATAAGGAATACAGGGCCCTTCTAGTATGCCCTACATCCCTACACTATGTTGTGACCTTTAACCCTAACAATTTAATGGTTTACTACCCCTTTTTTCCACCTCTAAGGTTCCCATATGCTTGTCCCAGGCATGTTTGAAACACTGCTGTGCTTACTTCCACCAACTTCTGTGGAAGTCTGTTCCACATGTCCACCACCCTCTCTGTGAAGAAAAATGTCCTCACATTTCCCCTTAACCTGCCACCCTCCATTTTCATATCAAGCCACCTTGTTCTTGTACGCATCCTATATTGGAAGAGACCTCCCCTCCTGCACCTTTTTGGACCCTTAAGGTGCATAAAAGTTTCTATCATGTCCCCTCGATCTCTCCTCCCCTCCAGCGAGTACATGTTGAGGTGTCTGAGTCTCTCCCCATATGTTGTATGTTGCAAGCCCTGCACCATCTTTATCACTCTCATGGACTGCCACCAACCAGGCAATATACTTATGAAGGTGTGGCCTCCAGAACTGCACACAGTATTTCGGGTGAGGCCTCAACAGCATTTTACACAAAGGTGTCACTACCTCCCACCTTCTGCTAGTGATACCTCTGCCTATACACCTTAGCATGCCACTGGCCTTCCCTGCAGCCTTTGTACTCAGCTTTGACATCTTTAGGTTGTCAGAAATGATAACCACCCAGGTCCTCTTCCCAAGTCCATTTTTTGCACGTCTTGGACTTGAACTTCATTTGCCACACCCCAGACCATTTCTCAAGCTTCTACAGTTCCCTCCTTATCCTCTCTATCCAGATTATCTACCCTGTTGCAGATGTTTGTGTCATCAGCAAATAGGCAGCCCGTACCCTCTAGCTCTACTGCAATGTCAATAATGAAGACATTGAACAGGACTGGTCCCAGGACTGGTCCCTTAGGTGCCCCAGTGGTCACCACCCTCTCCCCCGGACTGGATTCCATTAACCACTACCCCTCTGCATCTGGTACATTACCCAGCTCTTAACTGAGCTTACCACCTTGTGTTCTCCTTTTCAATGGATACTTAGCAGAAGCATTTATTCAGTATTTCTTCCTTTTCTATGTCTCCCTCTATACTCTCTCCTGTATCCCCTTTCGGCCTCACAAACCCTCCCCTTGCCTTCCTTCTTTTGCTAATGTACCCATAGAAACTCTTATCCCCTTTCTTTCCCATCTGTGCCAACCTTTCTTCAATCTGCACCCTTGCTCTCCTTATAGCTTTCACTGCCTCCTTTAGATTCCATAGGTACACCTCTCTGTCTTCCTCCCTTTGATTCTCCTTATATTTCCTAAACACCACGCTTCTGGTCTTACCTTGACTGCCATCTCTTTAGGGTACCAAAGTGGGCTTTTCCTTTTCTTGCACTTGTTTACCACCCTGATGCATTGACTTGTCACCTTCCCTATGGCTCCCTTGAGTTGCTCCTACTACTCCTCCTCCACTCCCCCTCCTTTTACCCTTGTTGCCAGTGCCTCTTTGATGTACATCCACATTTTCACAAAATCTGCCCTCCTAAAATCTAAGACCTTTGCCTTTGTGTGACTAGAATGAGTCTCAGTATCTATGCTAAAACAAGTAATGTGATGGTTTCTGGAACCCTGTTGGCCTTCAGCTTGGATTTTTCTGATTCTGTCCCCATTCATAATACCCTGTCCCTGGTGGGGTCAGTCACTAGCTGTCTTAGTCCTGCTCCTTGTAGGGAATCCAGAATGTCCTGGCTCCTGGTTGAAGCAGCATCCTTTTCCAGATTACCCCCTTGGTGGGGGACTGGGGAGGGGGGACTTCCCCCTCTTGCACCACGTGTCAGGCCTTCGATTGACCCAGTCTGTGCACCCCCTCCAGCCCTGTAAGCAGGTGAGCCCTGGGGCCATTTTTCATTTTCTGTCCCAAGTACCCCCTGTAGTGGAGAAGGTCCATTGAGAAGGCTCACGCTAAGACATGATGCCTTTCTGGTCCCCAGCCAACATCCTCCCTCCCACATTGGGCCCCTCTGCACCTCCATCCATGTGCACCCAGGTCACTGCATTGCAGTGGGAGCAGCATCCCTCATTCCCCTGAGGAGGAGAGTGTCCCTAGGGCACTCAGTCCTCCACCCCCTGGCCAACCATCCACTACCTGGGCTCATTTCTGAACTCAGTCACCAGCGTTGCAAGCGGTAGCACTACCACTGCACCATTGGGCCAGCTAATTGCAGGTATTTTATATGGGAAGCATACACAGTTTGTTACATGCCTGTATTGAGGACATAATGGGATGCTGCTGGCAACATAGCAACATGCAAGTGCTATGGTGCTATTTGCATGTGAGGATAGGAATATACTGCAGTGGAGCAATGACCATTGGTGGACAACTGTATTGCTTCTGAAATCCTCATAGCATTTTCAGGATATTAAATAAGCTGAGAAAATTGATTAGCAGTTTTACATGTGAAGGTACCAATCAGCTGTAACAATACATAGCACTGTCACAGAATGGCTAGCAAAATTTTGAAAATATATATGTTTCTAAATGTTGTCTACTGTTCCATAGACACACTAAAAAAAATGGTTAGCAGTGTACTGCTACACATTTTTGGAAATGGTTAGCATTACCCAGTTCCATGTCATGATGGTGATTGCAAAACAGCTATCACCATTATAGTGGGTCTACATCACTGAAAAGCACAACTGTGATGTACACAACAAAACATCTGGCAACTGAAATAGGACCTATGCCTGGGGGTAGAGCTGTGCGGAATGGGAAAATTCCAAATCTGTGGAGTTTGAATGAAATTTCACAAAATTCCAAGAAATTCCATGGAATTTCATCAAAATTTTATAGAATTTTTAAAATGTAGTAATTTAATTATAACTCAATAAATATTCAAGCAAGAGGTCTGCAAGTTGGGGGTATGTGTTCTTTGGGACAATAGTCAGAAATGTGCCAAAAGCATGTAATTTGGTGGGATAATTGCAAAATTATAGGGGCTCGAATTTTGTTATTTTATTGTTTGTGTGAAATTTCATGAACATTTTTTCATCTGCACATACCTTAACCATCTATTGGATCAGGGATCTTAAATTTGGCATGATTTCTTGATGATAGTTATTCTAACAATGTGCCAGATTTAATGACAATATGATACATTGTCTCAAAATTATATGTGATCAAAATCTGTCATTTAATTTTTTTCAGGAAATTTCATGAAAGAAATTCATCTACATATAACTCATGTACCTTTGCAGCTATACATGTGTAAATTAGTATGGATAACTGTTTTGTAATGCTTATAGAATGGTCTAAATATGGAGTGAATTAGATAAGAGCTTTTTAAGTTACGGGGTTCAAAACTTTACTATGTAAATATTTGCAAAACTTTCTGAAAGCTGTCACAAATGTGAATGTTAGTAACTTCTCTGCTCTTGCATGCATACAGTTTACATCTGACATGCATATCCATAGTCAGTGTATCCTGACATCTAACACAACTGGATAAATTGGTTAAGCAGTTTTAATTTTGCAGAAGAAAAAAAATGATTAGTAACATTTTATCACATATTTATGATAGCATATTCTGTAGATGAAGCATCCAGAATGTTTTTTTTGTAGAATTTCACATTAACAATGCACACATCACCACTTCATTTGATAAGCTGGGCTGGGCTTTTTGCAGTCCTGCTGTTCCTCACTTGGTGACTATTATACCTTCTGTTTTGGCATAGCCAGATTGTCTCAGTAGAACTACAGAGCCCATTGATATTCTCTTTGTTCTTTATAGTGACAAACTTCCTTAAAATGTGAGTCACCTACTCCTTTTCCTATCAACCTACCCTGTTAGAATAGCCAGAATTCTTTCTTCCTGCTGCCCAAGACATTGTCTCCCCCTACTACGTTTTGAGTACCTCTAAGTCCTAAACTTGCATGTGCACCAGGCTCCCTGGATCATAAATTTACTGGATGTAATCCTTAAATATCCTGCATTCTGGTTGGAATTGTTGACATTCTGTGCTTTCTTTGCTCCAATCTGTACCACTGTTGTGCTACCCAGCTCAGTTGTCCATTTCTTGATGAAACTGCATCTAACTCCTGAACCTGGCAACCCCGTGCTACCTGCCTGTTATACACCTATCCTTTAATTAGAACCCCCTCAGATAAGGCTGAGTGAAATCAGAAAATTCCCATTTTATGGAAGTTTTAATGAAATTCTGCAATTTTCACAAAGACTCATGGGATTTGACTTTAAGTAGAGATGTTATTTTGCAATTTCTCATAGCAAGCAATTAATAAAATTGGCACACACAGTCCTCTTGTAAGGTCTATGAACCTGCCAGATTTAATGGTAATGCATTCTCCAGTTTTAAGGTTTCAGGGGTTTATACATTTGTAGTTTACATTCTTGCAAAATTACATTTTTAAATGTTGTGAAAGTTTGACTGCTTTTCATTTAATCCCATTTAAAGCTGAAAATATGAACTCTTTTAGAAATTATCTTGTGGTATAGTAGTTTAAATGTTTCAACTCTGGTTAAGTTTGGATATGTAGTTTTAAAATTAGAGGGAACTAACTGAAATTTAAATTTTGGCAACATGTTTGGCAGGCTGTAATGCAGCCCTATTTAAAGCTAGAAATCTGAAACTATGAGCATATACAAATGTAGTGCTAACTTGTATACCTGGCAATTTATGTAATACTTCAGTGAATACTATCAAAGTTGTACTAAAATTACAGAAATCCACATTTAGTCAAAATATTTGACTACCTATAACTCAGCTCCAGTTAAAGCTTAAGACTGAAAACATGGTGAATACATGCATTCTATGTGCTTCTCTAAATCCTGATATTGTGGAGAAATTTGGAGAAGGAATTTTAAAATGATCTCAAAATACAGTACAATAACTGAACATTAAATTTTGATTAAATTTTTGGCCACCCATAACTCTGCCCCCTTTCCATCTACAACTCTGAAATGTGAAACATGTTTGTAAATCATGTTGTACTACTTATGTTCCAAATTTGGTGTTATTAGGACACAAACATTTAACATCATAGTGAAATAACTGGAATTTCAACAGAATTTTCGCTAACATTCCATGGAATTCCACAGAATCAGAATGGTCATACTGTGGGCATTCCATGTGCAGACTGTTATATTCTGCATAGCTCTAGTGGGGGTCTGTGCCTCCCACACCCCCCTGATTTTATATAACCAACTCCAGGGGGGTGCACATCGGGGAGGGGGAGAAAGTAAAATAAAAACAGCAACAGCAACAAAATGCTTCCTGGCCCCAAGCCCCGAACCTGCTGCACCAAAGCTAGCCTCCCTGACCACCACACCATATGGCTAGCTCAGCTGCAGCAGGCTATATTACCCCACACAAACCCACCTTCCTATACCTCTCCTTCTGGTCACCCACTTAACCCTTCCTCGCTCATCCTTACCCTCATCTTCACATTTCATTGCTACCCTTACAGAGTAGCTTACATGTGTAATGCTGTAAATAAGTTGCTCTTTTGAGAGTCACTCATTTACAGTAACTATCGTCACTGGATAACACATTACCTCCTGTTCTCCATAGCGTATTGCCATGCTATAACAGCTATTTAAAATCCTGATGTTATTTACCATGTAACTTTTGTGACCAGTAGTGGGCTGTGGTTTGTACTAACACTTGGGATAGTGCATGTCTTGTATATTGTAACATGAGTTTAGCACCCTCAAAGTGGCCAAGTATGGTCAAATATACACATGGTTTGCTCCCGAAGAACACATTTGGTGAATTAAATTCAAAATTGCATAGAATGGCCAGTGGTGCTTACAGTATAATGACAATGAAGAGATCAGTATATTGAGACAGTTGAAGCTGGTAAAATGCTTCTTGGAAGACTGTAAAATACCTTAATAATACTGTATGGAGCTATTTTGACAATAACTGGGGATGGCAAGATTTGTTTCATGCATGTTTTTCATGGATCCTGATTGGTAAAGCAGCATTACAAGTAGAAACATGAAATGGAATTGAAACAAACATAATAATGTACCAGCAGATAAAGTTCTAGCGGTCTTTCTAGTCTGCTTGGATGTGCAGTTACCACTGTATTTACAGCTCATACTGCACACCTCCCCTTATCCTCCTTGCATAGTACCCTTTTAATTCCTATCTCCTATCCATGTACTTCCCCACCACTGGGGAACATGCCCACAGCCTTTATTGATACCAGCTGTTTGTGCAATGTGTTGAACTTTGCCACCACCCTCTTGGCATAAAGGTGCATCCTCATCATTATTTTAAATGTTCCCCATCCCAGCTTGATGGTGTTACCCATAGTGGTCTAATCGACACTCAGAATGAAGAGGCCTGCAGTGCTGACCATGTATATACACTTTAGTTACTTGAAGGTCTCAGTCATATCTCTCTTTGCAATTCTTCTTGAGAGAGTACATGTTGAGCCTCATGAGCTGCTTCTAGTAATTTTTACTCTGTTACATCTTAATCATCTTTGTAGCCCTTATCTGGACTTCTGTAGATAAGGGCACCAAAAGTGGACACCCCAGGTGAGGTCTTGATAGGGACCTATACAGCAGTAAAAAGACCTATGCCTTCCTAATGGTAATTAATACCTCTGGCCATACAGCCTAGCATTTCATTTGGTTTGGCTGCAGCCTTTCTGAATTGTGGCAAGTGTTTTATGTCACTAATGATGCACTTGGAACATTCTTGTCCAAACTTGCAATGTCAACACCACCCAACCTGTACTCTGTTTGTATGTTTCTCACCAAAAAATGAGGTAGATAGGGTCTTAAGGGGACATAAGGGGTGTGGGTGGGCAGGCTCCTGTACCTGATGGTGTGCATCACAGGGTCTTGACTGAGCTGGCGGGGTGCTGGTGGCCCCACTGACTTGATCTGTTTAACATCTCACTAGATAGGGGGGTGTCCTGCTGGACTCAAGCTCAGATCACGTGGTACCATTCCACTGTACTAGTTCACATTTTCTTGCATCGGCCCCCGGTTGCAAAATACAGGAGAACAAGTCCAGCTTTGACATGTCTTGCTTGAATTCCTTCCTCCACTCCTCTGTGTCTACCATTCCACAGAGCCTTCTGCCATTCAATATATTAACAACACCTGGCCGAGCACAGAGCACACAACTGGTCATGACACTAGCTTGTAAGAATTTTACACCTCCACAACCACCTTTTGGCATCTGTACTGTAGCCAGCCCCCACCAAACCATTTTAGAAACCAACACCATCCAGTTTCCAGACAAGTGTCCACCAAAGAAAAGAGTAAGGCACCTTGCTGAAGTCTAGTCACAGGATATCAACCACCTGGACACTATCCAGTACTTTATGTACTATCCTGGTACAATAATGTATTTCTCCAAAATGTTTTTCTAGCAGAAATGTTAATGTACTTAGATTACAGTCGACTCTGGTAAGATAATGCATGGTACATTTTGCTTACCCCTATTAACATGTTCTTCTTACTTATGGAAGGTACTGGAAAGACCAAAAATAAAGTGCAGCAAGAAAAGCAGCTGAAGCCATCATACAACAAGAACAGAATAAGTGGGGACAGAAAAGTGCAGTGTCAGCTAACTCTTCACTGATTACTGACATAAATTCCAATGGGAAAAGAAGTGGCACGGATAGTGAAAGCTTCAGAGAAGAAAGTCCAATTGTGGATAGTGAGGAAGACAGTCAAGAGGTGTACAGAGTTCTCAACAGAAAAATATTAAAGTTAGAGAATGAAAAAGCAGAGGTCACGCAGGAAAACAAATTCTTGAGTGGAAGGGTCTTAATAGGCAATCATCCATTTATGAATGTTCATGTTTTATTGTAACTGCATAGAGCGGCATCAAGATGGGTACAGTAGACTATGAGCATTTAAAGTAGCAGTAATGGGTAATGTGGACGTGATTATCCAAGTTATGAGTTTTGGCTTGAAGTATACATACAGTAGACTATAAAGGGGCCAATTTTTAACACTTTAAGTGCCAATTTGGACAAATGAAGGACACTGCTCAACTATCAAGGACACTGTTAGTTGAGCTGTGGCCTTTCTCTGTGAAAATCAGCACTGTAACTATGATAGTAAACACATGTTGAGAAAGTTAATGTAAGATAATGAGATTATTGACACTAAGATAATAGGGATGGATTGAGAAAAAATATATGCACGAAATGAAAATATATACTAATTTGAACATACAAATCTACCAGCAGAAACAGGTCACATGGTCTATCAAGTCTGCTCAAATGTGCAGCTAGCACCCTTACCTTGCAGCTGCCCCTCTTCCCTCCAAAAATCACAAATACCCCCTTGCACCCTGTCCAATCCCCTTTTAAAACCACCCACTGTCTTACGGGATACCACATCCTCGGGCAGACTGTTCCATTAAGCCACAACCCTCTCCCTGAAAAAGTGTCTCCTCATTTCTCTCCTATATTTTCCCCCCTCCAACCTGAGACCATGCCCTCTCATGTTCCTCTACCTCCTTAACTTAAATACCCATTCAGTAACTGTCTTGTTTATCCCCTTTAAAGGTCTCAATCATATCCCTCATCCCTCCTCTCCTCCAGGGAGTACATATGTAACTCATTCTGCCTTTCCTTGTAGGGTTTGTCCTCCAAAACTAGGATACTCTTTCTCACTCTGCACTGTACCCCCTCCAATAATCTGACATCTTTCGTCAGATATGGATGCCAGTATTGAATGCAGTACTCCAGGTGTGGCCTGACTGATGACCTATACAGAGGCAGGGTTACCTCCCTGCTCCTGGCAGAGATTCCTCTTGAAATACACTCCAGAATCCTGTTATCTTTCACTGCTATCTTCCTGTACAGCTCTGATTTATTTGTATTCCCCAATAAAACCACCCCTAGATCCTTTGCCTCCTCGGTGATAACTTGCTGAACTCCTCCCAAATGGTAGCTCCTCCCTGGGTTCTTTGCTCTGAAGTGCAATACTCTGCAATATTTAGCATTGAACCCCAACTGCTATGTTTCTGACCACTCCTCCAGATTAGTCAGATAATCCTGTAGCCCCTGCCACCCTACTATGTCATCCATCACCACCCCATCTTGGTATCATCAGCGAACAAACTGATCTTATTCCTGATGCCATGTGAGATGTCTGTTGTGAAAATCCCAAGCAGCACCAGTCCCAGTACTGAGCCCTGTGGAACCTCACTTGTCACAGCTCTCGGAGATCAGAGTTCTCCCCAACACCATTCTCTGCTGCCTGTCTTGCAGCTAGTTCTCAATCTAGTTCACCATTTTAGTTCCCTTCCCCACATATTTCAACTCGTCTCCAAGCCTCCCATGCAGCACTGAATCAAACGCCTTGCTGAAGTACAAATACAGGACATTCACTGCATGGCCCTTGTCCAATTTCCTAATTACCCAGTCATAATACTCAACTAGGTTGGTCTGGCAGAATCTTCCTGATACAAACTCATGTTGCTGACTATCCTGGAGCCTAATGAATTCCAGAAAGGTCACCAGCCTTTATTTCAAGATTGTCTCCATTAACTTCCCCACAATGGATGTGAGGCTTACTGGGCTATAAATGCCTGGTTATATGTAAATGTTGAACATCAGACTTAGGATATGTTTTACCATGTTGCTATGTTTTGAACAACTTTTTATTTACCTAGAATTTTTTAAGAGTCATGTGGTCTCAGATATCAGCTGTTGACAGCCTACAGGAGTGCTCATCGATGACAGGTTTTGATGCTTGTGGTTTAAAATCACCTTGTACTCTGCCTCCTTCTGGCCACACCCCTTGGCAATCTTATCAGTATTCAAGAAGTTAAAAATGCAGTTGAGCAGCTACCACTTGATAAATCCCCTGGACCCGATGGCCTATCTAATAATTTATACAAAGCATGCCTATCAGAACTTGGTCCTCTTTTAACTGAGGTATACAATTTCTGGTATGCCAAGGGACTTTCAGAATCAAACTTCCTTAATGTCCTAATCACTCTTATCCCTAAACAGGGTAAGGACTCCCTGTACCCCGAAAACTATCAACCTATATCATTGATCAACACCGATGTAAAAACTCTTGCCAAAATTCTGGGACTTCTTCTGACTACCCTCATCAGTAGAGAGCAAATTGGTTTCATGGTTAGCAGATCATCAACGGACCACATGCCTAAACTACTGCACATGCTATTGGCATCCAGGGACTCACCCTTGCCCACAGCTCTTGTGTCCCTGGATGCCGAGAAAGCATTTGACAGGGTCTCTTGGGATTTTATTTTTGTGACTATGGCCCATTTTGGTCTCCCTGCCGGAATTCGCAGCTGGGTCAAACTGCTATATACTTCCCTACCTGCTCAAATTTTGTATAACAGAATACCCTCAGATCCCTTTCTGCTGCAACAGGGGACTAGACAAGGATGCCCCTTATTCCCCCCCATTCAACATCTACTTGGAGTCTCTGATCAGGAAACTAGTAACCTCTCTGTGGCTCCAGGGGATTAAAATAGGAGACCAATGTTATATCCTCTCTGCATACGCAGATGATCTTCTTTTATACCTTGAGGAACCCCAGACAGGTATCCCTTCTCTCCTAGATGAAATCAACAACTTCTCTGTGGTATCCCACTACAAATTTAACCTCTCCAAAATGAAAGTCTTTCCTTTAAACAACAGAACTCTGTGGACAGTGATTACCTACTCTGCTCTCTCGTGGGAACCCAACTCCCTTACCTACCTTGGAATCAAGATCACCAGAGATATACCCATTATGCTGAAAGCTAGTCTCTCAGACCTTTTGAGTACACTTAAAACTGACCTCAATAGATGGAATGGGCTTCTCCTCTCACTGTGGGGGAGAATAAACACTGTCAAAATGAATGTCTTACCCTATTTGCTGTACCCTCTGGGAATGCTTGACTTTTTTCTCCCAAAGAAATGGTTCTCTAAACTTCAAACCATGCTCACTGCTTTCATTTGGAAAGGCAAGTGAGTCAGGCAGTCCTATTCCAAGCTCACAGCACTGAAACTGCAGGGCAGTGTTTTGGTTCCCTCCTTTTTTACATATTACTGTGCTCAACATCTCACGCAACTGGCACACTGGACAAAAGAAGCACAAGCTGATGGTCTGCAGACCTACATTCCCCTGTAGCTAGAAATTGACAGGTTCTTAGCTGCTCAATACCATTGTGTCCTCCCTACCTTGGTATACACCACTCCCAGGGCACTTCCTAAACCACTGCAGAATACCCCAATGGGGTGGTCCATCAGAGCTCTACATCAGATGCAAATGTATATCTCCCACAAATGGCACACCTCATTGGATCAGCCAATCCTGGGTAACCCTCATTTTAAAATTGGGCATAAACCCATTTTTGTCTCCTTCTGGCCTCCCTTACTCAATAAGAAAATCTCAGACCTATTTACTGATGACACAGTAGTTTCTTTCCCCATATTTCAACTCCAGTTTAACATGCCTGCTGAATCCTTCTTCAAATACAGGTAACTTAAGGAGGCCATTACCGCTCACATGGGGTGCAGCTTAATGCAGCCATCACCCACAGATAGTCTATCCACAATCCTACGGTTGGCCAGGGAACCTCATGCAGTTTCTAAAGTTTATAAAGCAGTGCAATCACTTGATCTCAATCTGCCTCAATTGGTCTGTTATTATTGGTCCCAGGTATTATCCCTTGGTAGTGAAGTAGGCTTCTGGAGGAAACTATGGCAAAATATATATCTACTTGTTAAACAAGATAGATTGTGCTTAATTCAATTTAATATTATGCACAATCTATATTTTACCCTGTTTTTTTTTCATATTAAGTAAGCTTTATTGTTTTTTTCTGTTACAATCATAAGACGTATTCTGAACTCTTTCAGTTACAGAGAGGAGGATAAGAAAGAAAAGACAAAATATAAAAATAAATAGAGAATTGCGAATATTATTTACATCTAATATCCTGAGCTTCTCCTTCAGAAGTCTGCCTTCTTATAACATATTGAAATAAAAACCAGGAGAAAGTAACAAGAAAAACAGAAATAGTACTAATGACACATATTATAACTTAGCTGTTCCTGTCCAGCCTCTCCTCCTCCTTCCTTCTCTCCCTCTCCCTTCCCCCCACCCTATAAGCCCCCTTCCTCCCCCCGGGTACACCTCAACATTCCAAATTAATGTGGAGAATGTCATCTTCTCTTTCATCTATCCATATTATGAAAGTTTTTATATTGTTAGCAAAGTATGCAGAGAGGCCCAGACTTCATTATAATAATGTAATCTATCTGACATCTGGGCTATATTTTTTTCAGCCTGAAAGGCAAAAAGAACCTCTTTAATCCATTCAGTCCTGGAGGGTATTGATTGATCAAGCCAATGTCATAAAATATATTTTTTTGCACATTAAGATATCATAGCTATGTGTTTACATTGTTTCCCAAGTGGTACTGACCCGTAGTTAACTAAAATACAAATTTCAGGTGTGAACACTTCGGAAAGGTCCAACAGGGGATCCAAATTATTTTTAATACTTTCCCAAATGGGTACTACTTTATTACATTCCCATAATATATGTAAAAGGTTACTGGGCACTTCCCCACATCTAGAACATAAATTTGAAGCAAGTAGCCCCATTTTACATAATTTCACTGGGGTGTAATATAGATCATGAATGACAAAAAATTGTAGTAATCTATATCTATCCCACTTCACATCTTGGTATAAATGTTGCCAGATCTTATTCCAAGACCTCTCTTTGGGAGTAGAAATAGGCATTGGTTTGGTCCCACACATACCGTGGGGAGTATTTATGTAACTCAAGATGTTCTCTCAAAAGATGATAAAAATAAGATATGAATTTTGATGTAGGTGGTGATGAGATAGATTGTAGTACCTGTCCAACTAAGTACTGATCCCAGGGGCCCACCTCAAAGTATGAATAAAGCATATGGGACAACTGAAAATATTTAAAAACAAATTCTGCTGGTATTTGGTATTTATTCTTTACTTCCTGGAATGTCAATAAATGATCACTTACTAAATCAACTACTTTAGCTATATGACAAAAAGGCCAGAATTTTTTATTTAAAGATTTACCACCAATGTTTAAATTGGGATTTCTGAGAATTGGTTATGAAATGTTTTTCTCCACAGATATCTGGAGTTTGGCATTTATCCTATTAAAGACCCAAAGAGTGTTCCCAATGGATGTATCATATAAGGTTCTAGGGATATTCTTAGAAGTCACATAGATGAGTGTACCTACAGTATGTCTATTCCCTGAGAAGCACACAATGTCTTTTCAATTTGAAGCCATTGTGGAACATAACTGTAATGGTCCTCTATCCACATCCCTCGGCGCCATCTGAGTATTATCGAACATGTGATTGCATAATAATGGAGGAGAAAATCCGGCAACTGCAGACCACCATTTACTTTACTACACTGGAGTTTTGCTATCGCTCTTCTTGGCTTTCTTTTACCCCAAATAAAGTTAGCTGTTATTTGATTCACCTGTGAAAACCAGGATTTGGGGAGGAACAAACTGGTGATACAAAGGGGATATAATAACTGGGGGAGTACATTCATTTTTATTACATTAATCTTTCCCCACAAAGAGAGAGGGAGTGTAATCCAGCGATTAAGATCTCTACTAATTTGGGATAAAGTTTTATCTAAATTGTTTTGTTTCATTCATAAACAATCAGTAGAAAGATATATCCCTAAATATTTCATATTGTCTTTAACCCTTCTTAAGCCTAATTGGGATATCTCCACTGAGTAAGTATATTTATTTAAAGGCATCACCTCCATTTTGGCTATATTAAGCTTATTATTTGAAAATTTTCCAAATTGTTCGATAACAGTTAAAGCCGATTTTATTGAAGAAGAGGGATATATGATATGAAGAAGAATGTCGTCTGCATAGACTGACAGTTTATATTGGTGATGTCCAACCATGATACCTTGTATTGAAGTGGAGAGATTAATATAGCGAATGAGTGGTTCTAAATAAAGATTAATTAAAAAGGGGGGAAGGGGGCAACCCTGTCTAGTATCTTGTTTTAAAGCTATAGTATTAGAGAGAGCATTCCGTTACAGAGAACACAAGCTGTCAGTCGGGTATACAGGACCTTCGCTCATTGAATAAATTGTTGAGGAATATTATATTTGGGCATGAGGTAGAACAAGTAGTCCCAAGATACCCGATCAAAAGCCTTTTCTGCATCTAGTGACACCAGGGCAGCAGGCACTGAAGAGTCCCTGGATGCAGAAATAAGATGGCTCAGTTTCCGCATATGGTCCGCGGAATGCCTACCAGACACAAATCCTACCTGTTCTGAGCTTATTAAACATTGCCACACTTTCACCAATCTACTGGCTAGAATCTTTGCCAGTATTTTTAGATCAGCATTTATCAAAGAAACAGGTTGGTAATTAGTAACAAATAGAGGATCTTTTCCTGGTTTAGGGAGAACTACCACTGTGGTCTCTGTAAGGGAATAATCTGAAACACCATGTTCATAAATATAATTATAAGTATCTAGAAGAATAGGGACCAATTGACTTTTATAGGCTTTATAAAATTCTGCAGTATATCCATCTGGTGCCAGAGTTTTGTTCAGTGGCAATGCATCAATAGCTGAGCATATTTCTGACACCAATATAGGAGCTTTTAGGTATTCCATTTGATGATTATCTAAAGAAGGAAGCATTATTTTTTGTAGAAAATGCTCCACATCTATAAGATTAAACTGGGTAGTAGACCGGGAATACAGACCGGAGTAATACTGCTGAAAACAACAAAGAATATCTTGTGGTAAGGTAACCAAGGAACTTGATGCATTGTAAATAGAAGGAATTATTCTATCTGCCATTTGAGCCCTTAAATGAAGAACAAGTAATTTGCTTGCTTTATCTCCCTGATCGAAGTACCAGATCTTGAATCTCTGTAAAAGATATTCAGCTTTATCTGTCAGTAAGGAGTTATGGCGATCCCTAAGAATTTCCAAATTGGTAAGGGAGATTTGATCTGGGGAGGAAGGAAGTAATAATTCCAAAGATCTTCTCTCTCTTGGAGAAGACAGAACGATACCTGTACAGTTATTTTCTTTTTAATAGTAGCTAGTCTGATTATCTCACCCCTGAGAGTACACTTTAATGCTCCCCACAGAATATCTAACTTAGGCATAGATGGCCCATTATTTTTGATAAATGTTGAGAAGAAATTTTGGAGATGAGATTGAAGTTTTTTTAGTTTTTCACAACTGGTAATTAAACCCCATACTTTATTACGGACTGTGTTAAGACCTGGAACCCAATGCAGCAAACCAGGATGGTGATCTGAGATGACCTTAGCAAGAAACAGACAAGATGTAACCAAGGAAAGGTGCCCAATATCCACAAAAAATAATCTATCATAGAAAAGAAATTATGTGGTATTGAATGGAAAGAGTATTCTCTCTTAGAGGGGAAAAGAGCTCTCCAATGATCAATTAAACCAAGAGTATCCCTCAGTTCCTGAATAGCTATTTGTGCCTGTGAAAGGGTGGAACTACTAACTCCAGACCGATCTAAAATATTACAAAAAAACAGGTTCCAGTCACCCACAAGCAGCATGGGATAGTTTGCCCACGTTATCAAATTTAGCATAAGTTGAGTAAAAAAACCCTGGGTCATCTGTTGTTGGTCCATAGACTGAACCCATTACCACTTCAGAGTGACCAACTATGGCTTTGATTATAATGAATCTGTGTTGCCCATCTACTCTTGTATCAAGTAAACAGAAGGGTAGTCAGCGTGATATGAGTATAGCCACTCTGCCACTACGAGAGTTAGGTGCTGTTCAAAAAACTTGGTGCACCCAAATCCTTCTAAAAAGAAGAACCTGGGAAGGTGGCAAGTGGGTCTCCTGAAGAAACACTATGCCTGATTCAAATTTTTGTAGATGCAAAAGTATTTTTGTTCTCTTTGTTCGAGCTTGGGCACCTCACACATTCCAGGAGCATATTTTATACACTGCCATATAAACTCGGCCAGTTTAAGATTTCTCCCATAAGATAAACAACACTATTATGACACTCTGTCCCCTAATTAAACCCTTTAAACCAAAGTGTGTGTACCCTTATCCCCATCCCATTTCCCATAATGCTCTCCCTATCCCAGATATAAACCCCACCAATATATAAGAACCTGAGTATAGAAAACCCAATATTTCTCCCCACCCATCCCCTGCCCCTTTTTATCTTCTTCCCTTCTTTAGCCACAGCAAAATAGTAGAAATCTTCTTTCGATTGTAGTAGCATTCCACCAACTCTTGAGATTTGCCATGTGAAAATGAGTCCAACAAAAATTGGAAACAGAGAGTATGTATATATCTCAGCTGTATAATTGGCCATAGCAAAATAATAAGAGCCATCTTTTGGCTGTACTAACATTTTATCAACACTTGAGGTTGGCCCTTTAAAAAAGAACGCAACAATACTTAAAATCCAGTAATATATATGTATACTAGCTGTAGCAACCCTCCACCCTCTTATATAGGATGTGATGCTTTGCAACCCTCCAACAGCTACCAATCGGCTCCATTAACCAGCCTAATTAAAGCAGGTTTAAATGGCTAAAACCAAAGAAAAGTAACAGTAGCAATTTCCTTGCTAACAACTACTTTTTACACTGCTGCCAAAAATTAAGTAGTGCAACAGTTTCACACGTTCCAACAAAAAATGAGCCATTCCCCTTCTGCAACATAACTAATGACCCCTTCCTAGCCTCTATTTAACAGATATGCAATGAGTCTCTTTTACTTCACCTCACTAGTGTAGATCCAAGTGGTACTTTTTGCTTTATTTGAGCAGAAATAAATAAAAATAAAAAATGAAGAAACAGGAGCCGTGCAGTTGGTGTTTAGTATTATGCTGCCTTCAGGTGGTTGTGGCATAGTTTCACTTTATCACCTCTTTTTAGATGTTAAACCTGCTGATTTTAATAAAACACCCCATTACTATACATTAGCTTCCTTTTTGCCCCATTAATCTTCAACAAGGAGGAAAAAGGTCTGGAAGTAGAGATTGCAATGCTGGTATGGCTTGTTGTGCTGACTCATAGTTATGCCAAGACCTGGAGACAAATACTGCTAATCTTGATGGGTACTGCACTTTATATTTTATACTTGCAACTATAAGCTTGGATACCAAAGGATGATATTCTGCCCTACGCTGTCGGACTATGGAAGGCAGATCCTGTGCAAAATGAAGCTGCTGGCCTTCCCAAAGCACTTGTTGCATATCTCTAGCTTTCCCCAAAATATAGATTTTATCAAGGTAATTAAAAATTTTTATTATTAGTGGTTGAGGTGGTCTATCAGTGGCAGGTTTTGGTCTCAATGAGCAGTGTGCCCTCTCGATAACATAGATAGTATTGTTAGGAGAGGGCCCCGCTATCTTAGTAAACATCTTCTGCAAAAAAAGAATAGGTGCCGATCCTTCTGCCTTCTCCGGTAGGCCGAAGATAATAATATTGTTTCTTCGACTTTGACCTTATAAATCTTCAAGTTTCCCTTCTATTTTGTGAAATTGTTGCCTTAATAAGGTGATCTCTGGTTCCGTAGTGGCTTTCCAGCCCTCCAATGATGATACTCGAGCAGCTGTATCTGCAATTGCTCTTTTAGTATCTGCCAGCTCACCATGTATATTTTTTAATTCTGCAGTAATTTCCTGCAATGCTGCTTTAAAGGGATGTAATTCCTCCAATAATTTTTTTTTCTGTGAGGGGAGGAGAGGCAGGAGCTAAAATCGATGCAGCTTGCATTTTGGCTGATGTCCTGGTATGGCCTTTTGGTCTTTTCGGCCCTTTCTCTGGTGATTGCAGGGAAGTATGAGAAGGGAGCACCTGGCACATCTCTGCTTCCATCAGGAAGATAGGCCACAGTGACCGACCTCTGATAAGTTGCCGTAGCGCTTCTTATTTCAGAAGATTTTTGCCTCCAGTTGCCTTAACACTGAACCGAACTCTAAAACTATCAATTTCCAAATATTTTAAATAGATAGCGTTTCTCCCAGAATGGCTGTTTTCAGAGCAGGAGCTGATATAGGTGCTGCTAGCCGGCCATGCATATCACGTGATCTCCTCATTTCACCCTGGTTAAACATCACAAATTTGGTTGCTTACCCTCCCCTGATTGCTCACGATGTGGCAACCTCCCTGGAACTTTATACCACAAGCTGTGGACTTGTCTAAAAGTTCAGATTTTTTGTCAAGCCATTTGACAAGCTCTAGATCAACTTTTAGGTCTTGACCCCCTATTTACCTCAGAAGCCTGCTTACTATATGATTTTCCACAGGGCACCACTAGAATTAGAAAAGCACACCTGGCACTGATTTCTGCCACTGCTTAGCTAATAATTATGAGACACTGGAAGAAGGCATGTCCCTATCTGTTTTGGAATGGCATAAAGAAATATTACTTGCTCTTCAATTGGAGAAACATATCTCATCCATGGGTAATAGGTTGAACACCTATCAATCTAGATGGGGACCTCTAGATGCTTTGCTTACTGTATGGAAACCCTAACTGATCAAACTGATAATCACTCTTCATAAGTATTCCAGCTTGATTGAATAGGATCACACTTGGTAAAGGGTGGGCTAGGGAAGGTTTATGAGGGTGGAAGTGGGAAGTGGGAAGTGGGGTGGGGGGACGGGGTTTCACCTCTAACACATGTTTTATTCCATTTTTGTAATATCTGGATTTCACATTGCTGATACCTTTTCCATGACATTGTACATATTGTATTACGGGATGATCCTCTTGGCTGCCCAATTGTCACCCATGTTATTGTAAGTACTATATCAATAACAAAAGTTAAATAAAGCTTATTGAACTAACAAAAATCACCTAGTAGCACATCAAGGTCACCAAATACTAGTTTAATATCACCACCTAGAATTCAAAAGGAGAACATCCCCCAAGGACAGGTAATAATATGACAACAGACTGTATGACTATATGTGGTATATTTAATTGGTGAAGATAGGTAATGTTATATTGTATGTCAAACAGTAGCTCTGTTCATCAATAGCAACATAAATACCAAAGATGTAACAGATAAAATCAGGACCCATAGTACAGATAATGAGACTATCTGGATCAAACTTATTTTGGAAACTTCAGAACCAGTCACCGTAGGGACATGCTACTTGACCTCCCAATTCCTCCCCTGCATACTTTGATGCAACCTTAATGAAACTTGAACAAGCTGGAGAATTGTGTGACATCTTGGGAACAGGTGATTTTAATCTAGGTGACATTAACTGGGTTAACAACACTGCCAATACCAGCAGAGGAAATATGCTCCTCTTTACATGTAGTCAGCTCTAGTTTAAGTAAAACATTTTTTCACCCACCAGGGGGAACAGTATTCTGGAACTAGTGCCCTGTAATGAACATTTAACACTTGACGACATCGCTGTCACCTTACCTGTGGGATGCAGTAATTATTCCATTTTATTTACATTACAGGAAAATTATACATGTTATACTGGTACAACTAAAACATTTTTGTATGATAAACCTAATGTAACAGAAATGAAAAATGAGCTAAATAAAATCAATTAGGATACTGCCTTTAATGAGCTTACCATCCATGAATGTTGGGGTTTCTTTATGAAAACATCACTTGACCTGCAAGATAAGTACATAGCAATCAGGCAAAAATATAAAAATAAAAGACATTACCTGAAATGCCTCATAAATCAATTAAAAACTACTTAAATTGAAAGACAAAAAATATCACTCCTGCCAATAATCCAAGACAACTAACAACTGGAGGACCTTTCTCAAAATCCCAAAACAATGTAAAACTAAAATTTGGAAGACATAAATTAAGTGGGAGTATCATCTTGCTAATTCAGCAAATAAAAATAACGGTAAATATTTTTTCTCATATAAATTCCTTGGAAAAAAAACTATTTGTCAGGTGGGTCCCTTACAATTAAATGATACATTAATTCATGACCCAAAAGATAAGGCTAATATCTTTAACAAAAAATTCTGTTAAGTTTTAAGTACCAACCATAACACTGCTCAAAATCACAGTCTGGATAATGATAATCCTATTTCCTTCTCAAGGGATTTAATTAATAAAAAAAAAATTGCTCAGAAGAATAAAACCAGTCCTGGCCCTGATAACATTGCAGGCCACTTATTATATGTATTAGTGAGCTGTCTCACTGATCCACTGAAATTAATGTTTGAGAGATGTCTGTTTAACAACTTTGTTCCAGAAAAACGGAAACATGCAAATGTGATCCCCATTCATAAAAAGGCCCAAAATCATCATGGGAGAAATATACACCTATCAGCCTCACATTATCCACTTGTAAAGTTCTGAAAAGCCTGATTAAGGATATGATTGCACCATGTCTGGATAGTCATAACACTGAGCAGCATGGGTTTAATAAGAACAGGGCTGTTTAAACAACCTGATGTGTTTTTATGAACCTGTTAGCTCTCAGTTGGATAGGAAAATTCCATATGATGTATTTTTCATTAATTTTAGCAAGGCTTTTGATGTAATGCCTCACTAGGCCTTGAAAGATAAACTGCTAAATTTTCCTATCAACAAAAAAATAGTTAATTGGATATATCATTGGCTCTCTGGTAGGACACAGAGAGTACTCATAGATGGTGCACTATCTGAGGTGGTTCATGTTGCTAGTGGGGTCCCTCAGGTCTCCCTTTTGGGTATCTGCTTGTTTTAAGCATTTATATCAGATATGACCAGTGATTGTATCTCTGCCTCCATCAAATAGTAAATAATGTTAAAATTGGCAGACCTTGTGCCAATTGTGAGCAGGCAGTTACTATTCATGATGACTTAGATAAAATCTGAGTATGGGTCACCAAATGGGATATGTAACTAAATACTAACAAGTGCAAAGTCATGCACTTAGGCCAACAAAATCCTCATGCTTCATGTGTTATGGGGGTTCTACCTTACACTCGACTTGTGATGAAAGAGATTTTGTGATTATTGTATCTAATGACTTAGAGCACACTAAACAAATTAACCAAGTTAATAATAAGTCTAACAAGGTCATCTGGTCTATTAGACATAACATAAAATCAAGAGATCCTAAGGTTATGATGCCCCTGCTTAGAGCATATGTTAGACCCCTTCTTGAATATGCCTCCCAGTTATGGTCCTCATTTAAAAAATCAAATTGCAGTCATAAATGGGTTACATAATTTCAATGTTTGGAGAATAGTGATGGGATGTTATTGCTTGTGTAGAACTTTTTGTGGCTTTATTCTATTCCCACCCTTGAGCAGTAGGTATAGAAACATAGAAACATAGGCTTTGATGGCAGGTAAGGAACACTTGGCCCACCCGGTCTGCCCATTTCCCTACCTACTGGATAAGCTGCAGATTCTAGTTAACCAACAGCCTACTTCCTGCCACCCCCATTACAATTGCCTTGTGTCTGTCCCATGCATGTTTGAATTCCCCCACTGTTTTAGCCCCAACAACCTCCCCAGGAAGGCAGTTCCATGCATCCACCACTTTCCCCATGAAAAAAGATTTCCTCATATTACCCCTGAGCCATCCTCCCTCTATCTTTAAATTGTGTCCCCTTGTTCTTACACATCCTTTTTCTGAAAGATGCTACCCTCCTGGACTTTGTTGATTCCCTTGAGGTACTTTAACATTTCTATCATGTCCCCCCGTCCCTTCTTTCATCAAGGGTATACATATTAAGCTTGCTCAGTCTCTTTTCATATGATTTCTGATGCAGACCCCGCACCATTTTAGTTGCCCTCCTCTGGACTGCTTCCATCCTGTCTATGTCCTTGCATAGATGAGGTCTCCAAAACTGCACACAGTACTCCAGATGGGGTCTCACCAACTGTCTGTACAAATGGAATAACCACTTCCCTTTTTCTACTTGTGATGTCCCTTCCTAATCATCCCAGTATCCCCCTGGCTCTCCTCACTAACTTCTCACATTGCTTACTCACCTTAAGATCATCTGATATGACTACTCCCAAGTCCCGTTCCATTTTTGTTGTTGTTAGTACCTCACCTGCTATTGTGTACTCTTCTCCTGGTTTTTTGTTTCCCAGGTGCATTACTTTGCACTTCTTTGCATTAAATCTAAGTTGCCATATGTCTGACCATTCCTCCAACCTTGCCAAGTCCCTTCTCATCCTTTCTACCCCCCCCTTTTTGTATCAACTCTGTTACAGATCTTTGTATCATTTGCAAAGAGGCATACCTTTCCCTCCAGACCCTCTGCAATGTCATCTATAAAGATGTTAAAGAGGACTGGACCCAGTACTGAGCCCTGAGGTACTCCACTAGTGACCCCCCTTTCTTCAGAATGTGAGCCACTCACTATTACCTTCTGTGTCCTGTTGTGCAGCCAGTTTGCAATCCAGGCTACCACACTGGGACCCGCTCCCAAGTTGGCTAACTTAATTATTAATCTTTTGTGTGGGACTGTGTCAAATGCCTTGCTAAAGTCTAGGTAGGCCATATCCACAGCCTCTCCCTGGTCTATTACTTTGGTCACCCAGTCAAAGAAATCTATTAAATTCATCTGACATGGCCTTCCTGCTGTAAATCCATGCTGCTTTGTGTCCTGTGCCCCACTGGCCTCTAGGTATTCAACAATTCTTTCTTTCAGCAGTGATTCCATCATTTTCCCTACCACTGAGGTCAAACTTACAGGTCTGTAGTTTCCTGATTCTGCCTTGCTCCCACTTTCATGAAGGGGAATCACATCTGCCCTCCTCCAGTCCTCAGGTACCACCCCATCCTCCCATGATTTGTTAAAAAGTGTGGTCAGTGGTGTCACTAGGTCCTCCCTTAGTTCTTTTAGGATTCTGGGGTGAATCCCATCAGGCCCCATTGCTTTGTCCACCTTGAGTTTTAGGAGTTCTTTCAGGACTCTATCTTCTGTAAATGGACTGGTGTCAACCCCCCTACCCAGAGTGCTTCTATTGTCTGGTTTAGGTAACTCCTCCTCATCTTCTTTTGTGAATACTAAGCAAAAGTATTCATTCAGTAGCTCTGCCTTTTCACTGTCTCCCTCTGCCCAACTCCCCTCTCCCTTATTAATCTTCACTATTCCTCCCTTAACCTTTCTATGCTCCCTAATGTACCTATAAAAGGTTTTATCCCCCTTCATAACTGCCTTGGCTATTTTTTTCCACAGTTTGGGCTTTTGTTATTCTGACTGCCTTCCCCACTTCTTGCTGCTTTATTTGATACAGTTCCCTGTCATGCTTCTTCTGTGATGCCTTATACTTTTTGAATGAAGCTTTTTTCTCCTTAACCTTCCCTGCCACCTCTTTTGAGAACCATAGTGGTTTTTACTCCACTTTGTTTTCTTTATCTGTTTCACACAAAGGCTTGTTGCCTCTATGATGGCAGTTTTGGTTTTTCTCCATTGTTCTTCCACCCCTCCTTTTTGCCCATTTGCCAGTGTATTCCTCAGGTATTCACTCATTTTGCCAAAGTCAGCCCTTCTAAAGTCCAGTATGCTTGTTTTTGTATGGCTTGTCTCCATGGTTGTGCTTATTGTGAAGCACACTGTGCAGTGGTCGCTTGTTCCCATATGTCTACCGACTTCTGAATTTGTGATCCTCTCTGCATTTGAGAGTACCAGGTCTGGTATCGCTTCCTCCCAAGTGGGTTTCAACACTAGCTGTCTAAGGCCTGCTCCCTGCAGGGCATCGAGAATTACCATGCTCTTGGATGTGGCTGCAGTACATGTCATCCAGTTAACATCTGGCATATTCAGGTCTCCCATTTAACAGTATCTCCCCCTTTTCAGCCATTTTGAGAATGTCCTCTACAATTTTCTTGTCCATTTCTTCCCCTTGAGATGGGGGTCTGTATACAACCACTGTGCGATTGTGATGCCATTCCCTGTCTCCAAGGTGACCCAGAGTGCCTCTTGTCCTCCCCTTCACTCTTTAGTTCTGTAGCTTTGATCCCTTCCCTTATGTATAGAGCTACTCCACCTCCTCTTTTCCCCTCCCTGTCCCTTCTGTAGACTGTGTACCCCAGTAAGTTGACATCCCAGTCATGGTTCCCCTTGTACCATGTTTCTGTGACTGCCACAATATCCAAGTGTTCATCTTCCATCAAGGCTACTAGCTCAGGAAGCTTGTTTCCCAGACTACGGGCATTGGCACTCATTGCCCTCCATTTAATGTTGACTTTATCCTTTTTTAACCCCTTGCTTGCTTTTTGCCCTTGTCTATTTTTCCACTTACTCCTGTCCTGTCTCTGTTTAGCACTGTACCTCAGTGTTTACCTTACTACCTGTCATGTTTTGTGGGGGGAGGCTTGAAATTTCCTGCCTCTTATTAGCACCTTGCCCCATGGCTAGTTTAAAAGCTTGCCAAGGAAGCATTTAAACCTGTCACTTAGGATCTTGGTTCCCTTCATGGACAGATGCAGACCATCATGCCAGTATAAACCTTCATCTCTCCAGGTGTACCCCCAGTCCCCAATGAAGTCAAAGCCCTGTGCTCTGCACCAGTTTTGCAACCATTCATTAAACTTCATGGTGTGTAGCACCCTAGTCTCACCCCTGCCATGGACTGGCAGCACCTCTGAGAAGGTAACTGTGCTTGCTACCTCTCTGAGGCCCCTCCACAACTTCACAATTTCATCCTGTACTGTAATGATCCCATGCCTAGCAAGGGCATTTGTCCCAAGGTGGACAATGATATCTAGTTCCCTCTCCTGTGATGCTGCTTCTGCAATCCTGAGGATTCACTTCTTGTCCCTACAAGCCATGGCATCAGGCAGGCACCTTACTTCCCTCCCCTCTCCTCTCCTCTCCCTTCCCCAGGTCTACCCCTCTAACAATTGAATCCCCTATCAGAAACTGTTTCCTTCCCCTGTGGTGTCCCTTGCCACCATTCTGTGGGTCTCCCTTGTGGGTGTCCTCAGCATTCTTCTTGGTCTCCACTGAGGGTGCCATCATAGAGGAACCTTGCTCTGCCAGACTGGCATATGGTTTGTGTAAAGGTACAGCTAGGGGCTTCACCTCTTTCCACCACCGTACCCTCCCAGAACCCACTGTGGTCCACCTGCTCTTCATACTTGGCAACCTCTGTGGCAGTGGTGCTCTTTGGTGGGGAGGCCTCCTTAGTCCTTGCAGTTCAGCCTGGAGTGGGCTACCTCCTCCCTCAGAGCTGACAGTTGCCTGAAAATAGGACAGCAATGCAGTTTCCAGAATGTCTCCCAGAAACTGCTGCCCCACAGCCAGTGCATTGCACCACTCCCCACATGTCCCTCTCCCTTATAATAAAGAATATGTAATATATATATATATATATATATATATATTTCTTCCTTTGTGTGGTGTGTTCTTACCCTTTATGCACTGTGCTGGGTTATTAAGAATATGACAATTCTGCCCCAAGACCTGTTGAGGAAGTGATGTCAGAACCTTGACTATAAAGGAAACGTCACACCTGGGGGGCTGCGGGGAAGGATGGGTGGGTAGTCCACTACCACTGGTGACTGTTAGAAACAATCAAATACACCACTGCTCCACCACCCTGGTGAGTACTGTCCTTTATAGTAATTCAGCTAATCTCCAGTAACTGATTTGTCAACTTTTTAAAAGTAATTTGATGCAAACTGTTACAGAATACTAGTAGACAGTCTAGTTAACCACAAAGGAAAATCAAATATGCAGTTATTTCAACCCTTCTGAAGTTGCTCACAAGATACTGTAAGTAGTTTTGAAAACCCCCTTCCTGATTTAAAAATGAAATTAAACACAAAGCAACACCAATGTAAGACTGTAAAGTAAGGAAAACTTCCCTCAGATGTAAGTAAGAGAGACCAGTTGCAGATTTCTAGTCCAATATAATATATCCCATGCAGCTTCTCAGTTGTTTCAAAGCACAGCCTGTTACACCACTTGAAGAGATGGGCTACTGTCTGAAACAGGATCACACCAGTAGTTTATAGTAATTGATCAATGCTAGAATAGTCCTTCACCCAAAACAATTGGCTATGATGCAAGGTCTGTAAGTAGTAATATGTAGAAAAGAGAAGGCCCATGAACAAGGGTGAGAAGAGCACCAGAGAAGGAAGAGGAGGGGATGGATGTGGACAAAAAACATTCCCTAAGTGAGGAGTGTGTGTGAGTGGTGGGTTTAAGTAGAGTTTGTGGGAGGAGCTATTCTCCACATTGAACCTTGGGCTTAAGCTCTCCCATTCAATGTTTGGAGAATAGTGATGGAGTATTAGTGCTTGTGTAACTTGTAGTACTTTTTGTGGCTTTACTGTATTCCCACCTTTGAATAGTAGGTATGTAAGTAGTAATTTGTAGGAAATAGAAGGCCCAGAAAGATACCTCCTCCAACTCATGGAGAGTATGCCCGCTAGCACTCAGGGGAGGACCCCCCCCAGGTGGAGGAAACCTCTGAAGACCCATGGCCATTGGTCTGCCCATCAGTTGGAAATGATTCTGCTAATAGCTTGGCAGAAGACACCAGGAGAAAGGACTGCTGTGTGACTGAACTTCTCTGCTGGGACTAAAGTAGAACTTTTGTACTTGGACCTTTAATTTAGGGTAAAAAAAACTAACATACAAAAAAAAGTGTTGTTTGGGTTAGCTGAACTGAATGGGTATCTGAAGAGCTATCTAGGTGTAAATCTCAGGTGACTGAAAGGACTTAACTGCTGTGAGGTTTAAATTACTTGTAGAAAGATCTGGTAAGTAGGGGGAATGGCTTAGCTAGAAGGAAGCTACATTTAAAGACTGCCTTAGAAAGTTTCTGCTAATAGCTTGGCAGAAGACACCAGGAAAAAGGACTGCTGTGTGACTGAACTTCTCTACTGGGACTAAAGTAGAAGAACTTTTGTACTTGGACCTTTAATTTAGGGTAAAAAAACTAACATACAAAAAAAGTGTGTGTTTGGGTTAACCGAACTGAATGGGTATCTGAAGAGTTATCTAGGTGTAAATCCCAGGTGACTGAAAGGACTTAACTGCTGTGAGGTTTAAATTACTTGTAGAAAGATCTGGTAAGTAGGGGGAGTGGCTTAGCTAGAAGGAAGCTACATTTAAAGACTGCCTTAGAAAGTTTCTGCTAATAGCTTGGCAGAAGACACCAGGAGAAAGGACTGCTGTGTGACTGAACTTCTCTGCTAAGACTAAAGTAGAACTTTTGTACTTGGACCTTTAATTTCGGGTAAAAAAACTAACATACAAAAAAAAAGAGTGTGTTTGGGTTAACTGAACTGAATGGTTATCTGAACAGTTATCTAGGTGTAAATCTCAGGTGATTGAAAGGACTTGATAGCTGTGAGGTTTAAATTACTTGTAGAAAGATCTAGTAAGTAGGGGGCATGGCTTAGCTAGAAGAAAGCTACATTTAAAGACTGCCTTAGAAAGTTTCTGCTAATAGCTTGGCAGAAGACACCAGGAGAAAGGACTGCTGTGTGACTGAACTTCTCTGCTGGGACTATATTGCCCTCCTTCCCTCCCCTCCACCCCCACCCAAAGCTAGTTCTATTGTTATAGACACAGGATTTGACTGACAACAGGAACGTCCTGTTTAAGGGCAGGAAGTGAGTGATCACAGAACCACCAAGGACCCACCATCCTAGAAGGGCAAAAGTAGCTCTCCGGCCCCCTCTAGCTGTTGGAGGTCTGCCTCTGAGCAAGTAAGTGGTCTACTGAGAAATATAGGATATTCTTGTCTCAGAACAGGACAATCAGGAGCTTAAAAGGCACACAGGCAGAAGGTAAGAAGAGAAATAAAAAAACAGGAAAGAGTAATGAATGCAAACAGTTAAGGGGCCAAAAATAAGACATGATTGGAGTGGTGCAGTGCAGTGGCTGTGGAGCAGCAGTCTTCCGGGAGATGTTCTGGAGGATGCGGTGTTGTCCCATCTGCAGGCACCTCTCTGGGCTGAGGGAGGAGGTTGCTCATCTCCAGGCTGAGTTGGCCAGGATTTGTGGGACCTCCTCTTCCATCCAGGGATCACCAGTGCCACTACCATTGCCTCAGAGGTTGCCAAGAAAGAGGAGCGGTTGGACCACAGTGAGCTCAGGGAGGGTGAGGGTGATGGAACAGAGGTGCATCCCTTCAGTTGCACCTCTCCACAATTCCTATGCCATTCTGGCAAAGTGTGGTTCCTCTATGGAGGCACACATAGTGGAGACCAAGGAGGATGCTGGGAACCTCCACAAAGGAGACCCACAGGAGGGTGGCAGGAGACCCTGCAGCTGAAGAAAACAACTCCTGGAGGGGGACTCCATTGTTAGGAAGGTAGAACTGGGGGAGGAAGGTGAGAGGGAGGTAAGGTGCCTGCCTGGCACCATGGCTTGGAGGGACAGGGAGTAAATCCTCAGGATTGCCAGAACAGCTGCACAGGGGAGGGAGCTGGATGTCATTGTCCACCTAGGGACAAATGATCTGGCTAATAAAGGGATTAGAGAAGTGCAGGAAGAGTTTGTGGAATTGGGGAGGGGCCTTAGTCAAGTAGCACGTACGGTAACCTTCTCGGAGGTGCTACCCATCTATGGCATAGGAGAGGCTAGGGTGTTACGCACCATGGGATTCAATCAGTGGTTGAAAAACTGGTGTGGAGCTCAGGGATTTGGCTTCACTGGGGACTAGGGGTCCACCTGGAGTGATGCAAGCCTATACTGGCATGATGGGCTGCATCTGTCCAGGAGTGGAACCAGGATCCTAGGTGATAGGTTTAAATGCTTCATTGGCAAGCTTTTAAACTAGCCAAGGGGGGAGGCACTGGAAAGGATCAGGAAAATCCTAGTCCCCTCAAATAATCACGGTAGTAAGTGCGGTGAACACCAACATAGAGGTGTCAATAGGGAGAAGGGCAGGGGTAAATGGAGAAAGTGACAAAGGCAAGAAGGACAGGGATGGGGCAAAAGGGAGTAAGGCCTTCAGGAAATGGAGGGTAATGAGTACCAATGCCCATAGTCTGGGCAACAAGCTCCCTGAGCTTATGGCCTTAATGGAAGAGGGATGCCTGGATATCATAGCAGTCACAGAAACATGGTACACAGAGATCCACGACTGGGATGTCAACATACCAGGGTACATAACCTAGAAGAGAGACAGGCAGGGGAGAAGAGGGGGAGGAGTAGCTCTCTATATAAAGGAAGGGATAAAAGCAACTGAACAAAAGAGTAAACAGGGAGGCGAGGAGGCACTGTGGGTCACCTTGGAGACTGGAAAGGGCACCATAACTCACTCAGGGGTTGTGTACAGACCCCCATGTCAGGGGGGAAGGAATGGACAAGGATATGATAGAAGGCATTCTTAGAATGGCAGAGAAAGGGGAGATACTGTTGATGGGAGACCTGAATATGCCCGATGTTAACTGGAGCACATTTGCTGCAGCCACATCCAAGAGCAGGGCCATTCTTGATGCCCTACAGGTGGCAGGCATTAGACAGCTAGTTTCAGAACCCACCCGTGAGGGAGCAATCTGAGACCTCATACTCTCAAACGGGGGCAGTGAGAGGATCTCAGATCTAGAGTGGGTTGCCATCTGGGGACAAGTGACCATCAAACAGTGTGGTTTACATTAAACTCAGCTACAGAGTCAAGCCATACAAAAGTGAGGGTACTGGACTTTAGGATGGCTGACTTTGGCAAGATGGGAGAGTGCCTCAGAAAGCACTAGCAAACAGGCTAGAAGGAGGTGGAGCAACAATGAGGGAATTATCAAAACTGCCATCACAGAGGCAAAAGCCTTTGTGTTAAGAAATAAACAAATCAAAATGAAAGAAAAAAGCCACTATGGTTCTCAAAAGAGGTGGCTATGAAGTCAGGAATAAAGATAGCATTCCAGAAGTATAGAGCAGGACAGAGGCTGTACCAGTTAAGGCAGAAGGAAGCAGGGAGGGAAGTCAGAATAGCAATGCCCAAACTGAGGAAAGATAGCCAACTCAGTTAAGAAGGGGATAAAACCTTTTATGGTACATCAGCGTAGAAAGACAAAGGGAGGGATAGTGAGGCTGAATAGAATGAACAGTGGGTGGGCAGAGGGGACAGTGAAAAAGCAGAAATACTGAATTAATATTTCTGCTCAGTATTCACAAAAGAGGAGGAGAAGTGCCTAATCCAATTAACAGAAGCACCTGATAGAGGTTGATCCCAGTCCTTTCACAGAAGAAAGGTTCTGCAAGAACTCCTAAAACTGAAGGTGGACAAAGCAATGGGTCCTGATGGAATTCACCCCAGAATTCTAAAGAATTAAGGGAGGAACTAGTGAAACCTCTGGCTACTCTTTTTAATAAATCATGGGAGGATGGTGTGGTACCCGAGGACTGGAGGAAGGTGGATGTGATTCCCCTTGACAAAAGTGGGACCAAGACAGAGGCAGGAAACTACAGACCTGTCAGTCTGACCTCTGTGGTAGGGAAAGTGATGGAGTCACATCTGAAGGAAAGAATAGTTGAGTACCTAGAGGCCAATAAAGCACAGGATTCAAGGCAGCATGGGTTCACAGCGGGAAGTCATGTCAGGCAGATCTAATAGATTTCTTGTTAAGGTGGCCAAAGTAGTAGACCAGGGAGGGCTGTGGACATGGCCTACCTAGACTTGCAAGGCATTTGGCACAGTCCTACAAAAGATTAATAGTCAAATTAACCAGCCTGGGAGTGGGACCCAGGGTGGTAGCCTGGAGTAAAACATTGGCTGGACAACAGGACACAGAAGGTAGTTGTAAATGGAGTCCACTCTGAAGAAAGGGGTTACTAGTGGGTACCACAGGGTTCAGTATTAGGTCCAGTCCTTTTAATGTCTTCATCAATGACACTGCAGAGGACTGGAAGGAAAAGTATGCCTTTTGCAGATGACACAAAGATCTGCAACAGGGTTGATACACAAGGAGGCGTGGAAAGGATGAAAAGGGACTTGGCAAGGTTTGAGGAATGGTCAAGTAAGAGGCTAGGATTCAATGCAAAGAAGTGCAAATAATGCACCTGGAAACAAGAACCCAGGGAAGAATACACAATGGGTGGGAGGTAGTAACAACAAAAAGGAAAGGGACCTGGGGGTAATCATATCAGATGACCTAAGGTTAGCAAGCAATGTTGAGAAGGCAGTAGGTAGGGCTGGGGGTATACTGGGATGTATAGGAGAGGCATCAGCAGCAGAAAACAGGAAGTTGTTATCCCTCTGTACAGACAGTTGGTGAGACCCCATCTGGAGTACTGTGTCCAGTTCTGGAGACCCCATCTCGCAAGGACATAGACAAGACAGAGGCAGTCCAGAGAAGGGCAACTAAAATGGTGCAGGGTCTGCAAGAGAAGCCGTATGAGGAGAGACTAAAGGAGCTTAATATGTATACCCTTGAGGAAAGAAGGGAGAGGGGGGACATGATAGAAACTTTTAAATACCTCAGTGGACTCAACAAAGTCCAAGAGGGTAGCATCTTTCAGAAAAAGAGACTTGCAAGAACAAGGGGACACAATTTAAAGATAGAAGGAGGGCGGTTCAGGGGCAATGTGAGGAAATATTATTTCACAGAGAGGGTAGTGGATGCATGGAACAGCCTTCCTGAGGAGGTTGTGGGGTCTAAAACTGTGGGAGAATTCAAGAATGCATGGGACAGACGTAAGGCAATTCTTGTGGGGGGTAGGAAGAAATAGGCTGTTGGTTAACTAGGATCTGCGGTCTATCCTGTAGGTAGGGAAATGGGCAGACTAGATGGGCCTAGCGGTCCTTATCTGCCATCAAAGTCTATGTTTCTATGTTTCTACTGTATACTAAGATCAGACAAACCTAGGTTCTAGCAACCAATAGCTTCTTATGAGGAAGGTGAGCCACTTGGAAAGGTGATGATCTATCCTCGATCCATGGATGATGTATTTTGGAAGGATGATACTGATGTTGAAGAAGTAGGTCTTTTCTGAAGGAGCATTAAAATCCTGACAGTGAAGTAGATCCAGTTGAAGAAGGGAAAATTAAGTCCAAGTGTTCAAGGTGATGATAAATGATTGTCCAAAGGGATTACAGGGACAAATGAGCAGGGAGAGCACGATTCGATTAATATGCTACCAGACTGTGGATGATGGGAAATGTGATGGTTTGTGAAGTCATAGGTAAATGATAGAACTTGTAGGAGGTTTGACACTCGCGGTAGAGTCTGGAGGTGAGGAATTCAGTGGTGAGTGATAAATTGCTAAATTAGCATCCATGAACTGGATGAATGAGTCAAGTAAAGTATTTGAGTGCCTGATAGGAGAAATTACATGAGTGATTTGTAGACCAATGTGGGAAGATTGGCATATGCAGCCTAGATGGTAACTGAATAAATACAGAATAATTGGAAGTTGAGTAGAAGGATTTTGATAGCTGATTGGGTATTGATGTTGTAGTTATTCTTGAACAGGCTCTTGCTGGTCCACTGGCTGAAGTAAATATGGGTATTTCTGTAGCGTAATTGCCCATGATATGCACTGAGGTGGCCATGGCTGGTTAGCTTTACAGGTAATCGGGTGTATAAAGTCTGCAGGAAGGCTGTAAGTGGCTATATGGAAGAATCTGTCACAAACACACTCAGCAGGTCAGGACCTCTGCTCCTACAGTGCCAACCTCAGAGCACAATAGTGTGAACAGGTAACAGACAGGGTAACCCTCCTATCTTCTTTTGGGTATGAATCACCTTTAGTCTCAAGTTCTGGGGGGATTCACACTGTGAACCTTATGCTAGCATACCCAATGAACAGGCTCAGATACGTACCCTCTTCGGGGATTGTGATACAATCTTTCACCAGGGGCACCCAGCCAGGCTTCCAAAATGGACCCTTTTAACTCTATAAGAGACCCTAGGTATATTCTTACCTTTTTCCAAGTTTGGTAACACCATCAAGCTGTTGAACAGTTTTGTCAGACTTAACCCCCATAAGTCACATGCCAAAAGAACTGACAGACACCCAGGCAGCCTTTCAAAGAAAATATTCTTTATTAAAAGATGATAAAAATATGAAAAATGTAAAAACAGAACAATATGCAAAAGAGCTCACAATCACATAAAAGAACAAGGGAAAATTACAAAGCAACACCCCTACCACAATACATTTAGATATTTGCTATCTAAGGTATTACCTCTGGAAGTACATTTAAAGCTAGATCAGAGAGCTGTGTCTCTCTAGAGTCCCAAGATGATATGACCTACATTTCAGGCACAAGTATCACTTTAAACTTTGTCTCCACACCCCTTCTGTGAGTCATCTATCTCCTTCTTTTAGAATATAAAATTACAAAAAATGATTTCTTATCAGGAGGTATTTTAAATAAGTTGCCATCAGAAGAAAAACAGCATTTCCTATATATAACTCCTTAATTAGACGTTTCCTTTGAATTTAGCAATCCCACACTGGCACCAATGTGTTAAAAAAGCTAAAAAGAGTCAGCCTGATGATGTCCTGTTTCTGAAGTCATAAAGTCACATTTGGTTTACACTTCAAAAAGCCTAGGCATGTCATAAAAAAGGTAATAAAATGCCATTCTGAAGGAAGTCAGTAAATTAAATGGTTCCTGGTCAGTTTACATATCCTGTAGCTTCACTGAAACCTGGGGGGGGCACCCATGGACGCACAGACTGTCTTATGTGAGACAATCACATATTATATTTTTATATTACAAATATCATACAATAATCATAACCAGCTGGCCAAGCATCACAGAGTCTATTGGGTTTGGGTGGTAGTGGAGTTGAGGGCAGTGTAGAATGCCAGGGGTCCCTAGAGCTATAGTCAAATAAAGATCAATTGGGATGCAAGAATGGGATAGTGAAATTGCCAATTCTGTTGCAGATTTTTGGACTGAGAATTGAAGGAAGCTTATTCTCATTGAAAGTCTTCACTGGAGGGAGAAACTAAGATAAATCTGAAGGATGAACTAGAATGACTGCTGGATAGGCAGCTGACTTGACTGATGGTGATGAGATGAAGGAATGCAGATAACTGTATGAGGTATGGTGATGTCCAGGAGCTAGAAGACAATGGTTTGGATAGAATGACATTAGTAAGGCAGCTAGGCACAGGAGATCCAACGATGCAAGTTCTGGGAAGGTAGCTGTGAAGGTCTTAGGCCAAACAATGGCTACTGAGAAAGTAGGAGTCAAGTAACATGATGAAGAGAGTCAGTCCTGGTAGGAGAAGCTGCAGAAAGATAAAAAGGATTATGTCAGTATGGCTCTGATGTATCTTGTGGTTCCCAGTATTTGTAGTAACAGTGATGGGTACAGAGATTTAGCATAACAGAAGGAATTTAGTCTTTTCCATGTACAAGGATAGCCTGTGAGAGATGGTGGATAGGGAAGTCCGGTGCTTGAATAGACAGGATGCGTAGGGAGCATCCAGTAGAGATGAATGAGATCTTTCTATTGTCCAGTCGAATTGGGAGTTTGGGACTGATCCTGAGGAGATGACTGGGCATTATAGAAAATCTATGGTGATGTAAGAGACAATGAGGCATGTTATCCAAGGAATGTTTGCTAGAAGTAGTTTTCCTCAGGTAAAATGAACAAGTTTTCTGTTGAGTAGTGGATGGGAGCTGTTAGAATGGCCAAAGGAAGACTATAAGATGGGTAAACTGGAGGAGTAGTTGACTGGGTAGCATTTCTGGCTGAAGATAGGTTAATATGCCCAAAATAGCCACAGCAAACAGGACAAAGCCCCGAGCCATCAAGGCGGAGAAGAGAAGGCAGCTATCTAATGATGGAAGGAGAGTCCAGAGTGAATCCTAATAGACAGGAGGAATGAGTCAGGAGGAAGATGGCATAGACTAAGCTATAGGACATTGGAAGTGTGTGAAGGAACAGGACCGGGTCAGCTCCTCAGCGAACTGAATCAGAAGTGGAAAGGCTGCAGCAAGCTACGGGAGGATGATCCATGGAAGGCCAAGGAGATACATAAGTCCCACAGCTGATGAAGGTGTCAAACAATGAGTACAGAGGGCAGAAGATGCCACAGCAAAGTAGGATGAGGTTCCCACTTCCAATGGAAGAAATGAACTTGCACTGTAGATGGAGGACATGACCTGCTGCAAGGGAGTCCATGAAGCAGTTGAACTGGATTGAGGTAGAGACTGAACAAGCCAGCATGATCCAAATTCAGAGTGAAAGGAGACAAAGCAGGGTCAAGCACGATGATCCATAGAAGTGCAGGATGGAGACTGGTGAGGAAGGATGGAAGGCAATCGGGTGTAGGGGTCCTGGTCCTGGAGGGAAGGGTCAAGTGGGTAGCAGGCAGAAAATGCATAAGGAGGAACAGTCATTTGTAGACAGGCTCCTAACAAAGGCAGTCAAGGAGAGATGACCTGGACATGACACAGCAGATAATGTACGATGGTGAAGGCAAAAGAGGTAAAAGGTTCTGTTCCTAGAGGAAAGCAGCAATTGGTGGTCTGGTAGAGAGTGCATACAGTTGAAACAGTTGAATGCAGATACAAGCTTCCATTCCTGGCAGATGGGGTGAGATCTCCTTCATTTAATACTGCCAGGAGAAGTAGGAGGATGGAGGCAAATGAAGTATTGAGGTCCCATTCCAGAAGGAAAGTGGCAACCAGGTATGAGACAGAGAATGTAGTGAACTAGAGATGTTTCAGAAACAGGCTACCATACCAGATAGTCGGTGCAAGATGACCCTCAGTCGATGTCATCAGGCTAAGTAGAGAGGTGGATGGCAAATGGAGTAGAGATGTCCAGTTCCCAAAGGGAAGCAGCAACTCGATACAGGTAGAGAATGCAGAAGGTGGAAACAGTCCAATGCAGACTCAGGCTCCCGGCTATGGAAGTCAGAGTGATATGACATGATTCGGGCAGGCAAGGTGGGATGGAAAGGGCAAGTAGGACAAGGTCCTGGTCCTGAAGGGAAGTGGCATCCTGCTATCAGGCCAAGATTGTATAAGGTTGATGCAGTGGAACGTAGACTCAGGCACCAATCTGGAATGGTTGAGGCAAGATGATCTTGACTTGATCCAGTTAGACATAGGGAGGATGATGAGGGCACATGGGGAGAAGAAGTTCTGCTCCTAAAGGGAAGTGGCAACCGGTATCAGGTAGAGAAAGCATGGTATGATACAGTAGATTACAGACATGGCTCCCATCCCTGGTAGTCAGGGTGAGCTAACCTGCACTCGATGCTGCCAAACAGAGTTAGACGGAGGATAACAGGCTGATAAGCAGTAGGAGGTTGTGATTGTAATGGAATCCCATCTCTAATAGACAGAGGAAGCCTACCTTCGCTCAGCACCTCAGAAGGCGTGAGTTAGGGATGGAGTCTGGAGTACTGCTTGTATGGGCAGGCAGAGGTGAAGAACACTGCTGTATAAGGAGAGTAGGTTAGGAAACTGATATAAGATTTTTATGATGAATAGTACATAGATATGATAAGACATACATAGCATGATAGGAATGGTAGGCACATAAACAGGCATTAATATATAGACAGAAGGGTCCAGCCTTGGAAGCAGTAACAATGTAGGGGGAGGAAGACCTCACTGTAAATGGAAGCATGTGCCAGGGAAGAGAAATAGGTGGGTGAGGGTGACTGAGGTCGTAGGCATCAGGGGCAGTTAAGTGGGAACTAATAGGGTCAGAGGATTGAGAGCACCCCCCCACACCCATCCCCAACATTCTGAGGCATTGTAGCGCAAATGTTCCTGCAAAGGGACAGGTACCACAAGCATCCTGCCAAGACATAGGAAGAATAGTGAAATCAGGAATAATAATAATATAGTGAGCAGTCAGGATACAATCGCAGCTTCCTAATAGAATTTATCCCAAAGTGCAATTTAATTTGTCATAGGTTGGCCTGTCTTACAACCCCTCAGCACCACCACCAGCACCACAAGCAAGCTAAGCAGAGGTAGCATAAGTATTCCTCCAGCTGCTGCTAGACCATTTCCAACCTCATCGTTATGTACAATTAGACAGAGCTCACTGTGTTTTGTGCTGTACAAAAAGGAACAGTTGCAAGCAAAGCACAGTACTAACTCCTCTAAACCTTTGTGAGGAGGACGTATGCACAATGTGGGAGTTACAGTGTCATGTCACAAATCCACAGCCCATTTCATTAGCTATGGTTCAATGCTGTAAGGGACAATTGTTAGTGGTAATTACTGTAGAGAGTACAGCATGCTATGATGGAAAGAGGTGATAGGAACCCAATGAGTGTTGATAGATGTGGAGGAAGGAGACCAAATGAAAATTACATGGTTGCATGATATCTTCTGGGCTATGAGCCAGGGAACATCTGGAGGGAAGAAACACTGAACTGTTGTGGAGCAGATGGCATGCTGTAGAGCTGGAGGAGTCAAGGAAGGGATGGACAGGGAGCGGGCGTGCTTTGAGAGGGGTGGTGGAGGCAAGTCACAGGACAATGGAAGGAAGAAGAAGGGGACACTTGGGAATGCTGAGCATGAGAGGGTGACTGAATGTGGGTGGATAATCACAAAAGGAAAACATGGAGGGAGAAAACCCAGGTGCCAGCAAGGTATGGAGATGAGTGGAAAAAGGGAATGGGGAGGTGGAATGGAGCTGCCAAGGAGGAGACCGGCCAAGACACAGAAGAAACAAAAAAGGCAGGTAAAGACACAAATGGGAGACAAATGCAACAATGAGAAGGAAGGGGGAGATGCACAAGGGAGGAAGTACAAACCAGAAGAGGAGCAGCAGGATTCAGGAGACAGGAGGCACAGCCACACAAGCCACGCAGGGAGCTCAGGGAACACAAAACACTCCCTAAGTAAGAAGTGTGTGTGAGTGGTGGGTTTCAGTAGAGTTTGTGGGAGGAGGTATTCCCCGCATTGAACCTCAGGTGTAAGTCCTCCCAATGCCATATGAAAGTAGATTAGTCTCCCTCAACCTAATGACATTAGAAACTCATTGTCTATGGGACAACCTACTTTTCCTGTTTGATATTATTCAGGACCCCTATTTGAGGTCTGAACTGGGTATTGAGCTTAAAAACAATATTTATGATACTAGGGGCCATCTACTCCAACTTACAGGAAAACATTTTCATTACAACAATAGGAAGCTTTTCTTTACGCTTAGGGTTATAAATCTCTGGAACAAGCTGCCTTTAGATATGGACATCAGCAAAACCAAGACTGAATTTAAAAAATGCCTCAATACCTTTTTGCTTTCAGGGCACACTTTAACTTATTCATTATTATAGGAGCATTCATGGGCTATACAAGCCCTTCACTCCTTACCATCCTTAGTATGATCCTTAGTATGGCATTAAAACTTTTCCCTGTTCTGTCAGCTTTAATATTCAAAAAAATAAACTCCAAAAAGTACAGCTACACATTTACTTGTTAAATAATTGTTGCCTGTCTTGTCTTTGTACATGTATGCAATGTGTTCATACTAATTTTTCTAATTCATGGAATCATTTTTTACAGTTGTGAAATACAGCTCTAATGTCAAACAATAAGTCACACATGCACAGATAGTGATTTGGTGTTACAGTGGTGTCATAAAATAACTAATGATTAACTAATTGCTTAACATGGGTTTACTAGAAATTTATCCTTGCCAGGGCATTTGAAGGCAGTTGCCTGTGACCTTGATTTTCACAAACACACACGCACACACACTTTAATTCTCTGTAAACCCATTTTCTGGAGCGAGTTAACTCTTAATAAACCCATTCTCTGGAGTATGTCAGTTGACTTAGAACATGTTCATGTCAGTGTTAAATAAAACCAAAGTAGTAACTTGATTGATGTATGTCTTTGCATGGCAAAGTAGTCCTTGTGTAACTACTAATTGACAACTTTATTGTGAGGCTTTGTAGGTTACATTTAAATATTATGTAAAAGCCAGTATCTTGTTTCCTAATAGGAGTCAATATTATGGTTAGTGCTGCTTTTGTTTACTGTGTCAAATGTACGTCGCTCTGCCTACAGACTGGCCAGATGCAGTTGAAAGCACATTGATAATTGCTTTGTGTTTATTATTTTGCCACTGCCATGAAAGTGTTTGTCACTGGTTTCTGGTTCCAGAACAAAGCACATACACCTGCATTTAAGCTTGTACAGGTAGTTGGAGTGCATGTTTGTGTAGTTCTTCCTGACTGTCAATAGTAAATGACGCTGACAGCACATTACTGTATATACTAATTTCAGCCAAGAAGATAATGGGATTCAGTAACCATGTGTCCAAGGTACTATTAAACACTGCACAGTAAATGTGTGTCTTTGTCCTGGAACATACAAAAAAAATGCTAGGAGATACAGACTTTGTGGTATATCATGTCTGCTCGGATGATCAACTCACAGTTTAGGCATCTGCTGCTGTCCCACCCCACCACATTTTTACCTTGCCCTTGACCCTATCCCACCCCTTTTTAAAACTACCCACTGAATTCAGAAAGATGACTTCTTCTGACAGTGCGTTCAGTATGTTCCATGCCCACACCACCCTCTCTGTGAAGTAGCTCCTCATCATTTCCCTCCAGAACCTAACCCCCTCCATTTCAGAATGGGGCCCCTCATGATCCCACCCTTCTTTCATCTTAACATTCCCTCAGTACTCACTCTGTTTATGTCCCATAAGTACTTTGTTTACTTGGTTTACTTGGTTTGTAGGACAAAAGGAGGCGGATTGCCTATCAAGATTGTTCTCTATATACATGGAATATTTAACCAAATTCAAATCTTCCATCCATTTATCAAGTTTATTCTTAAATGTTGCAATAGTTGGTGAGTCAACTATATCCTGGGGTAATGTGTTCCATATTTTGGGTGTTCTAATGGAGAAAATATTTAGCCTTTTGTTGTTATTTGCCTTTTTTACTTCTAGTTGTTTGTTGTGGAGTCTAGCCACAATTCTTCTTGTGGGATAAGCAATACCATATATTGTCATTTGAACAGGAGATTCAAGAATCTTAAACAACTGCAGAAGATCACCTCTAATCCATCTTCGCTTGAGTGAATAAAGTCCTGTTTTTTGCAATTTGGTGTTATAGTCCAAATGAGCAAAGTGGGGGATAAGTTTAGTGGCTCTATGTTGGACTTGTTCGATTATATTAATATCAGTCTTTAAGTAAGGACTCCAAAATGGGGATCCATAATCCAGATGGGGCCTGACATGTGACCTATACAGAGTCATGAGGCATTGTACTGATTTAGAAAAAAGTTTTATTAATCCTACAAAGTAATGTGCAAGTTTGGTTTGCAACTCTAGAACAGTGAGAAGTAGAAGATAATTTATCATTTACTAATATTCCCAGGTCTTTTTCTACATTAGAAGTCCTAATAATGGTGTTATTTAGGTAATAAGTATGTCTGGGGTTGTTCTTTCCCAAGTGAAGTACTGCACACTTGGCAACATTAAAGTACATTCTGTTGTCATGTGCCCAGTTCTCAAATGAGGCTAGGTCGAGTTTTAGGTTATGACTGTTATTCTGGTTGTTAACCTTACCACCAAGTTTGGTGTCATCAGCAAATTTGACCATAAAGTTGTTGGCCAAGATATACATGTCACTAATGAACAAGTTGAACAATTTGGGACCCAAGACCGATCCCTGAGGGACCCCACTAGTCACCTCTCCTATGTCAGACAATGCACCATTTACCCTTACTCTCTGAGTTCTATTTCCCAGCCAACAGTTCATCCATGAGATAATGGATGATGAGAAACCTAGGTGGATAAGTTTATTAATCAAGATGACATGTGACACTTTATCAAATGCCTTACTGTAGTCCATAGGAATAACATCCATGGGTATATTACAGTCAAGGGTATAACTAATATGGTTATAGAAAGAGATCAAGTCTGTGGTACAGAAAAAACTTGGCTTGAACCCATGTTGATAATCATCATTGATGTTTAGAGTCGTCAACTCACTTTCAAGTTGTTGTTTAATAATTTATTCCATTAATTTGCATGGTATGGAAGTTTGGCTAATGGGCCTATAATTTTCAAATTTCGAATGGGAACCATGTTTGAAAATGGGTGTAACAGTGACTATACACCAATCAACAGGAACTGAGGATTCTTGAAGGGATTTATTAAAGATAATTGTTTAAGGTAGAGTGATTGAGTCCTTTGTCCCTAAAAGAAATTTGGAACTGATATTATCTGGGTCTGGACTTGTGTGTTGTTTTAACGAATCCAGTACCCCCCGCATGTCCTGAAAGAGATTTTATGTGCTTCTAGCTTTGGTACTATTTTATTAGGTGGAATGATAGTTGGTTCCTGAACAAAAACTATGAAAAATACTTGCTTAGTTCTGTAACCATTTCAATATCAGATGTAGTTATGTTATTAGAGACCAGTGGACTGATCAGGTTGTTATTACCTTTTTTCCCATTTAGATAGGAATATAGTGCCTTATCGCAATCTTTTGTGTGTGCTATTTTAAATTCCAGATTGAGTTTAGCCAAGGTAATTTGTTATTTTAATTCTTTGACTGCCTCCTGGTATCTTGCTAAGGCTATATCTTTCTGATCTATTAGGCATTTTTTTTAAGTTTGTGAAGAGTTTACTTTTGTGTGTTATTAATTTTTTAATAGTTCCATTGAACCAAGGTGGTATTTTGCCTTTGCTATTATAGTTATATTTTTCTGGAACATATTACTTTTCAAGTTGGAGGATTTTTGTCTTTAGAAAGTCCCAGGCTTCTTCAGCTTCCAGTGAAGAAAGAAGCTGTTCCCAGTTGAGAAACTTTAAAGAACAATTAATATTGTGGAAGTCAACCTTATGATACTGTTTTATTTTTAGTTTATTAGTTTTAGGTTGTAGGGGAAGTTATAAAGAAAAAAATATGGTCATGTGGTCACTATTACCCAAAGGATTTAAGATCCAAAAATCAGATGTGGGAGTCTCTAAATTTGTTATAACAAGGTCTAGTATGCTTGTTCCCCTTGTTGGCTCTGTAACTGTTTGTTTAAGGCCTAGGTTAATAATGGCCAAGAGAATTTGCTCATCATGTTGGTTAATACCAGATAAGGTGTCCCAGTTAATAGTGGGAAGATTAAAGTCCTTCAGTATGAGGACTGAGTCTTTGTGCGCTATCTGGGTGATCTCATCTGCTAGTTGCCTGGTTTGGTCTATATCAGAAGAAGGTGGTCAGTAACAAGTCTCGATGAGTAGCTGGGGAATGCCCATGGGTCTAATATAGACCCATAAACTTTCAGTTTGTACTTTAATCATTGATTCATAAGACAGGATGTCTTCCCTTACATATAAACTGACCCCTCACCCTTTCCTTGAGTCCTCTCTAGTTCTATAGTAATATTTAAATCCAGGAATTTCAACAGTCCACTTTTTGTCTGTGTTACCCCAAGTTTCAGTAATGGCTATTAAAACTAGATCTAAAGACTGAACCAATATTTGAAGCTCAGCATGCTTGGAAATAGCCATTGATCGAGCATTCGAGGATAGAATGTTTAGGTTGGTGTTATGTTGTAAGCAGGGATTAGTAATAAGAGATGTAGGGGTTGCCCCAGTCTCCCCCGGTTTTATCAGTTTAAATGTTTATTTATAAAGGAAGTTATCTTACACCCTAGGATGGTACTACCCCTTCTACTGAGATGCAAGCCATCTCAGCAGTAAAGTGATGGTCTATCTTTAAATTCATCCCAGTTAGTTAGGCAAGTTATTCCTTGCCGGTAACACCAATTAAAGAGCCACTCATTCAGAGGTTTTATTTTGGTAGTAATGTACCTGGTGGATGTTGGGAGGGGTAATATTTCAAAGATACGTAGATTACAGCCACGTTCAGTTAATACATTGCATAGGGCAACATAGTCCTGTTTGATTTGCAGGAGAAGAGATCTCCTAACATCATTGGTTCCTGTGTGGATAATCACTAAAGGATTTTCACCAGCTGATGATAAGACAGGTTTAATCATTGAAATGACATCTGCAATTTTTGGCCCGCTGTAGCTGGAACAAGTTCAGTGTTCTTTGTCGGGGTTACATACTGCCCAGTCAACATATTTTGCAATAGAATCTCCAAGGACAAATACGTGTTGTTTTCTGCTTGGTACTACCTGGTTTGATGGTGAAAATGGTGCTGAAGTAGTGGCCTGGGAGGCCATGAACAAGAAGGGTGTGGCTGTTAAGTTATTACATGTTTCATTGCCTGAGGGAGGTTTTGGTCATTCTTTGTTAGAATAATTTATGTTGTTTACAGGGATATTCTTAAAAGAGCCGTATGTGATAGGAGTATAGTGCTGTTCAGCATTAGGCAAAGATAAAGATGCTGAGGCCTTAGGTATGGAATTGCTGTGTACTCCTACTATATCATCTGGAACCTCGTCAGTCCTTTGGAGGAGATGTTCCAATGAATTTTGTATTGGGATTGTATGGGTACTGGGGGGTGAGTGATTTCTTTTTTTGGTGCATTTTTTTGGGGGTATTTTGTCCAGTTATCTACATCTTTCTGGTGCAGAGTTAAATTGTTGGTAGCAGTAGTAGAGGGGGTAGAGGTGGTGACTGGCTGCACTGCTAGATTTGGAGTGGGAAGAATGTTTGAGGGTGGTTCATAAGAAAAAGTGTTTTCCAAGTGTTTTCTGGGAGAAGTGTTTGCCTCTACTAGAAGTGACATATGATCTATGTAATCCTCCAGAGCTTTGATTACAGGGCTTAATGTCTCTTTAGGTTGTAGGCATTTTATTTCATCCTGTAGGTCTTTAACCAGTATATATCTATCACAAATAAAGTTAGGCACTTGTTTGCGGTGGTATACATCTGGCAAGATGAACATAGCTTATTTGCTTTCTTCACACCTGCTAATATACAGACAGTTAGTGTGGTTATCAGGAATTTGTTATATTACCTTGATTGAATACTAAAGGGTCTGGTGCCCTGGTTCTGATGTCCCCTGTGGACACAGTAGACACGCGTGAGACGTGTGTGTCTCTACGTGCATCTCCATGTGCAGCCTTGCACATGCTCACCCCACTCGCTAGTGCAAAACATTTTATGCCTGAAAACTGGAAGTGTGTGATCATGCTACTTCTGGTTTCGCGCTAGTGCTAGATGCCCAAAATATGATTGAAAAGCCTTTAAAAAGGCTAATCCTAGTGTGTAATGCAAGGTTCCAATGCCAAAAAGTATACCAAGTTGTATAAAAGTGCAGAACAGGGAGAATAATAGATGCAGGTAAACCAGGAAGTGTCTTTTTCTCCAGTATTCCACACTCCTTTGTGGTGTCGAAGGAGAGCACAGAGCTAGGGATGGTTCCCTTTTCCCAGAGCTAAGGTGAAAACAAACAAAATCATTGACAATTCAGCAAAATAACATGCAAAGTTTCATTTAAGCAAGGTTTCATTCAGACAGCACTTAGCCAGTGTGTATCAAGGGTCTGTATCATATCGCCTCTGTCCTTTCTATCCTCCAAGGAGTACATGTTGAACTCCTTCTACCTATCCTCATAGATCCTCTCCCACAGTATACCAGTCGTCTTGGTCACCCTCCTCTAGTACTCCTCCAGAACCTTGATGTCCTTCTTTAAGTAAGAGCCCCAGAATTGCACACAGTCCCAGGACCATGAATTGGTGGCCAACAGTTGTATGTTGCATACAGGAAAATACACCTCAATGGATTTTGAAAGTGCATGCCTACAGGCTGTGGAGGAGGTGGTCATTTGACATGGAAAAGAAAGTCTGCATTAAAAGGAATATTTAATTCTAAAATGATATTGTGAAATGACATGTTGGATGTCACATCATTTTTTTTTGTTTAAGCCTACAAGACTCCAGATTTCACCTAAAATGCTGCACTTCGGTTGTCTTTTACAGAGCTGTTGACACCTCCAAATTATTCTGGAAAATATAATAATTATATTCAATTCAGCTTGTAGTGCCTTTATTTTATGCATATTTTTCCTCCAATTTATTTATAACAGATGGAAATTGGCATGAACTACATGGCCTTTATCCCTCAGAGTTCATCTGTCTCTATAGTGTACTTCCTACTTCAAGTAACAATCCTCTGTTACATGACAGTATGATTCCATGGGAGTAACTGTGATGTCAGAAGAAGTGTTTTATTACCTGAGGTTGCAAGAAACCAAATGTAATACATGACATTTTTAAGAGCACAGCTCTGTTTTCATGCGGATGTCAACCGTAATACAAAATGGGGAGGAGACATACACTAATGTGAAATAAAAGCTGAACTGTGTCAAAACACTATGCTTTGTGAAAGTTCTGTTGAAGGCGTAAGATGCTCTTTAAATTTCCACTAGTAAACTTATATATAGGTGTCCTTTTTTTGTCTTTTTTAACATGGATGTCACTCAAGATGATAGTGCCTTTAGCCAGTCATGATACAACAGGTCTTGAATCATCACCCAGTATTGCACAATCTCCATCCTGTCACTGCACCATTTCAGGTGTGTAGTACTGGGCTGAGCACATCACCATGGTTGTGGTAAGGCATGATACCATAGGTGTTGTCTAAGCAGTGCCCTGAACAGTGGAAAAATTACTTTATGTACTTTCAGTGTCATTCATATTGGAGTTGACATCACCAGTAGTGGACATTGGTTATCCGCTGTTGTGATAGTTGTGTCATTTTGTTTTTCACTGTAGATCAGATAACACAACACAGTCTGAGGGTATACATTTGTTTTTGTACCATGAATTTTCATCCTTCATCTAGATACATTAGAAGTGATTACCGTGGAGTCAACCCAGTTGCCAAGAGCTGGAAAGGTTATCCTTAAGTTTGTGAACATCCTCAAGTGGATCGACTACCATGCCAAATTATTGTTGGTGGAATAAGCCCCACCAAAATGTATGAGAGGGGGAAGCCTTTCATGGGGCACCTTCAAACTTATGGACATGTTTGTTTGTGTAGTTATTAACTGGGTTAGAACAATTGTCTCAGGTCCGACCTGGGTCAAATACAAAAAAAAAGGCACATACAGATGAAACAAATAAAGATCTAAAACAAATACAATGTTAATAAAAAGAAATCAAATATAGTAACAGAAATCAATGTTAGTAACATCATAAATACCAGTTTTATTTTAAATTGTTTACATATAGAACATTTATTAATTGCATGTTTACTGTCATCCCAATAGGTGGAGGTATTTCCAGGAAGCAAAGTCTTCATATCTAAAAGTTCATGGCTAGCAGCAGATAACCAAAGTACAAGCACTGGGTTTTGTCACACACTCCTAAGTGTAATATTTCCTGTTGATATACTTGTACAGTTCAACCTATGGGGAGGAGAAAACAAACTGGATAAACAAGCTGACAGAAGAATGCCTTCGGATCCCACCAAAGTCGAGGCTATTTTTGGTAAGTTGCAAGAATACTGTGTTTTGTGTGGTTTAAATAATGTACTCAGTTTACCAGGCCATGTAAAAAAAGAAAAGGGGTAATAATATTCACAGGTGTATTGATGGTGATAGCATTAATTATGTGTACTGGAAAACTTCGAAGAACAAGGGTTAGGGCAAATGAGGAAAAAATAAAAATTACAGTCTGGGGCAGACATGTGTTAAGGATGATATGGGCTACAAACCATTTGAGGTTTCCTATGGGAATAGTAATGAAATCTCATGGCAGCCATATGAAGGAAAGCGGGAGGAGAAGAAGATTGTATGAGGGAGTATTCAACTAGTGGTGATAACACATTAAGTGGTAAAACAGACATGTTAAACTGATGGGGGGGTATCACTAGGAGGAAAGAGAATTAACCAGAAGGTATATTTGTACATGAAGGAGGGTAAATGGGACAGAATACTGATCTTGACAAGGGTGACTACACTTGGATTAAAGGGAGCAGTGTTTACTGTAGAGGGGGTGAAAAGACATTTAAGAGCAAAGTATCAGAAAGAGTAAAAATTGGACTACTTTAGACACTGTGATTTTTGTGGGTACACCCGTGAGACAGGTCTGTATAGTCAAAAAGTTTGATGATCATGCTGAAAATGGTCTTGCTGCACAGTGGGTGTGATAGGAAGCACTTTGCAGGAAGATTTTAGTCATATATGCATTTAAAAATGTTGACTCACCGGCACTGTCATCAGTTGGTTTGAGTCCTACATCTCTGGCAGGAAGCAACAGGTAGTGATGAGGAATTTCTTCTCTCTGAAGCAACTGCCATGTGGAGAACATTAGGGGTTGATCTTTCTGCCAATGTTATTTGCAGTATATACTGTATGCTTCCCCTGAGTGAGCTCATTAAGTGGCACAATGTGGGTTTCCACTGTTATGCAGATGATACCCAACTGTATCCTTTGTCCCTGCAACACAGGACAGTGTGGAAGTGCTTCACATCTGCCTGGCCGAGATCAATGACTGGATGTCCTCCAGCCGGTTGTGACTGAACCCAGATAAGATGGAGGTACTATGAGGGACCACTGTGGTGGTCATATCCTGCACTATGTCCAACATGAGCACTTCTGCAGGGGCTAGGGGCTCCATAGTTGGTGGGTCACTGCCTGTGGCCAGGAAGTTGGACTGCAACTTGGCCATGAGATCTTTCATGTGGTGCTTCAGATTTCCTGCCCACTTTTTCACTTTCTTCACTCTCCAGCCCTTGCCTCCTATGGCATTCACAGATGCTGGCATCTCTGCCCATGCCTTTGCAGTTTTGTTCCTTGTCCTCCTGCAGCAGCCCACAAATTCCTTCCTAGCCATGTAGGTATGTACCAGGGCTATGACTTCCTCCTCAAAGACTCTCCTCTTCCTCTGTTTCCTTTTCCATGTCAAACACACAACAAGCTACCTGAATATCACAGACTCGAGGGCATGTGCAGATACAGCTGCAGGCAATTTTGGAAACAACATAAACACACTGCTATAAGCACCGTTGTCCCTGTTTTCAGCCATTCAGTATACACTCACTTCTAGTCACCAGCAGTACCTCTGTGGAAGCTGTGTGGTGCTGCCTGCTCCTTTTATATGCTCCAGGTACCAATTAGGTAGGCAAGTTACTGAATACATTTCAGTAATGATATGTAAACTGGGATTTTGTGTACAGGCTGTGTAATTAGGTCATCTGCATGCATTGTTTAAGTATTACATTTTAGCTCCAAGTGCTATCATTATAGCGTGGCACAAGAACAGCACTAGCACTATGACCAGGGAAGAGAACGGTATGACATCATGCTACATCTGCCATTGTCATAGTGCTGCATGGACATTCAAGCTATGATGTTGTGCTATGCAATTGCACACGTGCAATACAGTGCTGTATGCACGCCATGCACCCTGGAAGCACACTGCCATCTGCATGCGGCTCACACACTTCCACCTGGAACCACGTTTAGTGCTTCACAAATTGACATTAACACTAATGCCCTGTAACAGAGAACTTCCAAAAATGCAGTACCATGTTTGAGAAGTGCAGGAGTGTTGGGGGTACAGACACTAGGTGGTCAGTTGTGGAGCTGGCCAACCTTGTTGAGTAAGTGCTGGACAGGGAGAAGCTGCTGCTATGGGATGGGGGAGGCAGCCTAGGTGTGAGATATGGGCATTCCATGCATGGCCTGTAGGACAGGCATTGCTAGAACTGGTGACCAGTACCACAGCAGATATAGTGACCTGAGCTGGAGGGTGCCATGCCAATTTCAACAACTGTGAGTCAGTGTTGACAGTAGCACTGTGCCACTGCCAGGTGAATACAGCCAACTGTACATATGGTTGCTGTGGCAACTGGGGTGCAGTACTGTTTCCATTCTCCAAGACTGCTTTGTTACTTTCCTTAAGAGAAAGGACAATGTACTGTGTTAACCTGTTGGTTGCACTATTTCCTATGGAAACTAATTTGCTGTATTGTCCTGTATGGCCAATGCAGGTTTATGAGATCACAGGCCCTGTAGATGCCTCCATTTCTCTGTACAATGCGGAAATCACTATAGATCTGGGAGCCATGCTGCTTGCCATACCACCAAGGGTGTGCAATACCACATAGGCAGGTGATCACTGTGTGTTACTAGGCACTGTGTCAGGTTGCCAGAAAATTTCCTGTACCCTGGTGTGCACTTTTAGCTAGGGTGGTAGGTGTAGTGAACAGTATGTTGCCACAGCCCATGTCTGTGCCCAAAATACTGTCCATGGCATGTAGCATGGGTGTAGGTACACATACAGTGTCTTACAATTGTATTGGAATGGGGGGGGTATTGGCACCCACAAGATGACAGCCTAACCCTGTTAGCTCTCAGTACCCTCAAACAAATCTGACAAAAATTGCCTAATTTTTTTGTGACTTACCTGCTTATCTCCAGTGTCAACTGGTGAAGACTGTTGTAAGCATCATTTTTGTGAAGAAACTAAAAAAATTGGACTTTTCTAGTGGCAGTTATCCTTAACTGCAGTTTTTCCTCTGTTGTCACTGCCCTCACCAGCTGATAGGATGAACCTCTCTGCTCTTGATTCATCAGCAGCAACCCTGGTAGAGATAAAAGTGATGTTTGAGGCTCTTATGGGACAGATTAATAAACTAGAAATTGCCACAAAATGAACAAACTAAGATATTATACAGCTTGAGGATAGTTTGAATGCAGCAGGCACAGAATTGCCCTGATGGACGATAAATTGGATAGACTACAACTGCACCCCTGTGACCAGGACAGGGTGAGCCAGCTTCTATGGGATAAAGTGGATGACCTGGAGAATAGGGGCTAGAGGAATAACCTCCGATTTGTGGGATTTCCTGAGGGATGTGAGGGCAAACACCCTATACCCTTCTTACAAAAGACATTACAGGAACTGTTCCCCCAACATTCCCTTACTGACATAGAATGGGACAGACTGCAGTGTTCTCTTGAACCAAAGCCTAGGCAAGGAGATCACCCTTGCCCCATCCTGGCTTGCTTCCTCCGCTACACAGATCACGAGTGCATTTTGGACTCTGCTAGACAGCAAAAAGAACTATACTGGATGGCCCACTGAATCTACATCTTTTAAGACTTTTCAGTGGAACTGTTAAACATGTGCAAAGTCGAGCCAGCCTGGTGGCGCTGAGGGCTGAGGTGCTGGACACCTTACCTCTCGCTACGCTGGCGACCCGTGTTCGGGAAGGGGCACGGGCCACCGAGAGTCGGTAGGGAGGAGAAGGGATCGAGCGTCCATAGGACTGCTCTCCCTCTCTCCGGGGTGGGGGGACACCAGTGGGTCAGTGCATGACTGGCACCTAGCGGAAACTGGGCACTGGTGCACTGAATCACTGCACAAGAAGAGGATAGGCGAGGCAGATGCTCAGAGGAGCACATACGGGAGCGTGCACGTTCACTCCTTGTGGTGTCATTGCACGCCTTGCCTATGGGACAAAAACCTCAGGTGGAAAATTAGGTACTGGCGCTGCAGTATGACAGTCGGTCCCTGCAGACGCCACTCCCATGATGGGCATCTAACCTTCCAGTACTGAATCCGGAGTTACGGTGGGTTGAGGGATCCCCACTGCCCCACTATGGGGGGCAAAGCCATGGGGCAAATGGAAAGGGTGGGCTGCAAGTGGGGGACAGGGCTGGGGGAGCCGACAGGAGGCACTGCCACCAAGGACTGGGTGGATAAAAGAGAGTATAAAAAAAATGCACAAAGTCTATACCCCAATATGGAAAACTCTCGTGGAACTTGGGGTCCCCTATGCGCTCCGTTACATGGCCACCCTTTGTCTCACCAGAGATGGGGTCCAACAGACTTTTCATGATCTGGAATATGCCCAAACTTATGTATCAAAATCATGGCCACAATCATCTTCTGCCCTCAGCAACTCCAGAGGCTTTCAAAGCACTTTGGATCCTCCTAGCAGACCCATTGATATTACCCCTGCACCTATCACCAATGCTCCACTACTACGATCTTCTGGTCCTCCACTGCCTCCTTTTCCATCTGACCCCAATCCCTGGAGCCCAGTGGGGAAGTCAAGACACAAAAACAAAAAACAGCGGCCTAAGAAAGACCAAGTCGACAGATCATGGAGCCGCACCAGGAGTGCTTACTCCCTCAACTCTTTGGATGCTCTCTCACCTCCTCTCCTTGGTAATCGTATTGCTCCATTGCTCAATGGTGAAACAGAAGTTCATCATCCAGCCTCTGATGCAGCTGTCTCCCTCCCAGCAGGAGAATCCCATGCTAGGCCCTGATCCTGGGCAGATGATGTGAGCCCCATAGCGGTAGTAACAAAACTTCTCACCAGAGAATCATCCAGGCTGGAGGAGGCCTGTGCAGCCATGCATCATCCCTAGCAGTGTCTCCCAGTTTCCACTGAGCCATTGTGATCTGCTTTGCCTAACTGATCATTAATCTTGATGCATGCATGTGCTAATCCCTTAGGATGCCTGAATATTCAAACCCCCAGTGTTTTTGTGCACCCTATCAGGACTGTCAGCTTTCAAGATGCATTCCCTCTTAAAGTGGCAGTACCTGCCTGCAGTTCAGGATATATCCTTTATTTGGTCTTTTTCTTTATAATGTTTGTATATCTGCACAGGATATTGCCCTCTTAATTGTTACCTTGCCAGTATATTTATGGGGGTGATAGGTAGTAATTCTACTGCTATTGATGTCTGAGAGTCAGGGCAACTGTATGGGTCACTATTTTCTTTATATTTCATGTGAAGCCTCAGACAGGAGTGCTGAATACCTAACCTATGATCTCCTATCAGGTAAATATTTTTTTTCTCTGGTGTGGATATTATGGTGGTTCTCGGTGGGGGGGGGGATATGTGTCCCACCCTTTACTACAGTATGGTTTCCTCCGCGGGTTGGATTTTATCCCTGTTCCAACCGTTCCTATTGACACTCCCTTTTATAGGGTCATAGGAAAATTATGAGATTGAGGGACTAGCCCATTATAATCTCGCCACCTACCATTGGTGGTAGTCATATTTTAGTTCATCCATATAAGAGTCAAGGTTCTGTTTAAACTGAGTTAAATTGGTGCTGTGGACAACCTCAAATGGAAGAGAATTCCAAATTAAGATAATTCGCTGAGTAAAAAAGTATTTCTTTTTGTAGTTTTATTTATAATACCCCTTAATTTCAGGTCATGAGATCTGGTTGTACACACAGAGCAGTGCCATTCCAAGCATAGTGACTCAAATAGCATAGTATCTTGAGTAGCTTTGAATACTAAAGATAGATCTCCTCTCAAAGAGCGATACTCAAGTGAATAGAGATTTAGTGTTTTTAATCTATCTTGATATGACAGGGTGCTTAGATTTGTAATATGTTTGGTATAGCTTTTCTGTACCTTTTCTCTACATTGTTTATCTCGTAATAATGTTGGAGAACAAAAGGATGAACAATAATCAACGTTAGCTCTCACTATGCTGCAATATAAAGGAATTAATACCTCTGACTCTCTGCTTTTTACGTTCTTCAATATGCAATTAATCAGACGATTACATTTCTTTACTATATGATTTGTGTGTTCAGAGAATTTTAGATCATTAGTGATAAATACACCTAGATTCTTTTCAGAACTTACTACATTCAGCAAATTATCATTAATGAAGTACTTGAAGCAGTTGTTATTTTTCCCAAGATGCATAACATTACATTTGGAATAATTAAATGTTAATTCGTACTTATTCGCCCAATTAAAAACTAAATTCAGATTTGCCTGTAATTTTTGAGCAGAAAGTGCATCTTTAACAAGACCTCCCACTTTAGCATCATCAGCATATTTACTCAGCCATATTCCAGCTATGGTATTCATATTAGTAATCAAAATGTTGAATAGGATTGGGCCTAGAACTGACCCCTGTGGTACTCCACTAGTAATTTTAGTCCAGGAGGATTTAAATCCTCTAATGACAACGGTCGTCTTCTATCACATAGCCAATTGGTTATCCAAGTAGCTATATGCTTATTTAATTCCATTTTGGACAGACAATCTATGAGGAATTTATGTGATACCGAATCAAGGCCTTTTTGAAATCCAAAAAAATTATATCTACAGAAAAACCTTGATCTAGTGCTTCACTGATTGGTTCAAAAAAGTTGATCAGATTTGAGTGGCAGGAACATCCTGGTTGAAAACCATGTTGTGTAATATCAAATAGTTCCCTATTCAATATACGATTGCTGATTTTGTAGGAAATAAGTTTCTCCATAATTTTGCACAAACATGATGTCAGACTAATAGGTCTGTAATGTTTTCCCAATAATTACTCTGAGCCTCATATTGTGGAAAGACTGATAAGTTTTCCTTGGCTTACTAGAGTGCCAACTTACTGCCCAGAGTTCTGTCAGGTGTTCAGGCTATAACGTGGTGTGAATGGCCAGGGGTTTTCCCATGCTTTTTCAGTAGTTGTCTTTTACCTCGGGCAAGCCCAATTTTGTGTTCGTGCACAGGTTTGCTGAGGTTGGGTGAGCACATGCTTATCCACAATCACGCGCTTAGCCATACAGTGTCTCAGTCTGATCTGTGACTAGGGGGAGGGCAAATAACTGATACATAACTATGTCTGCTCCCATAAATCCCTGCCTGTTTATGTTTTTTCTTTCAGCATGAATGATGTACAGGGCACACTGAAGGGCACCAGGTGGATCCGACATTATGCTCATCACTCATAAACTATGGGAGTTGTATTTTCATATACTGTTATAGTTCAAACTGCCCACCCACCTTACCACAGCCTATTTACTTTGGGACTGGGCTCTAAACTTTTGGTTTGATTAAGCAATATCTGAAGCAGAAACTCTATTCACCCTGCCCATGCCACATCCTCATACATTTGCTGACTGGATTTCTTATGATGCTGTGGTTACAGGGGGTGAGGGGCCAGCTCACCCAGCTGTTCATTTAATTTCTTCTCCCTTTCTTGGTGTCAGGAAGGAGAGGTGGCCTATCCTGTGCCTGGAGGTGTTGACACATTGTTGTTGAGAGCTGGTCCATCTGGGAAGGTGGTCTGGATGTCATGCTGGCCATCTGATTCTGGTTATTTATGTGTATGTCCCTGTCTCTAAGCCTCCCTGTCAGGCCATGTGTCCCATGCATCCCTATGGCCTTATAAGGGCACACAAGTGGTCTACTCATCTCCTTTGCCCTCAGAATCAGCTGGCAGCTATCTTTTACCCAACGGCTCAGAAGGGAAAATTTGCCTTATATTCTTATGCATGGGGAGCATGCACCCCCAGCCCATCATCCAAACCCTCACTGTGGGTCTAGCCTCATTGTGATAATGGTGGTACTATAATGAGATGCTGGGGCTACCCCAGCCACTGGAGACAGATTGGGCTTTTTATGTTGTGATTTTTTTTTACTGTTTGGCACTTTCCCTACTATGGAATCCAGCTCTCGTAATGGTCTTCTGCTCCCTCAGCATTGCTTTGGGCTTTTACCTGGCTCCCCCCTAACACACACACATCAAAGAACAAGACCATTTGTGCCCCCCCTTCTCTATGGCTGTATGTTCCTCCCCCATTAACCTGGGCTCCAGGAAGGGTGTCTCTCTTCCTAGGTTTGGTAGTGAAGTATCATCTCCCTCATCTAACTATGCAGTTCCTAATGTTCTCACCAACTGACAATCATTCTGTTAGACTTTCCCCATTCAGGTGGTCACACCAGGGCTCTTCCTCCTGGGCAAGGGGAGCACATTAGAGTACAGAGCTTCAGACATTCCATGTCCACAGCTAATGGTGTGCACCTTAACCTCCTTGTGTAGTTATTTTTCTTAGGGCATCTATCTAATTTTACTCCAGGGTACATGGTTTCAGTAAAGGGTACACTCTTACAGTAGTCACAGGGGTACCTAAGGGGATTTTACCTACTCTTGGAACTAATTATTCACTACTGAATATAAACATTATATTTTATATATTTATCCATGAGGACCTTCATGCTATATCTTGGAATGTATGAGGTCTCAACTTACCAGTAAAGCAGAAAAAAATCCTGACCCATCTGTGCTACTAACAGACTCAGATTGCATTCACTCAGGAGACCCACTTAACTCATGCTGAGACATTGAAGCTCAAGCGTGAATGGGTGGGCTTGGAAGCACCCAGTGCTGTTTCAGTCAAAAAATGTGGTGTGTCCAGTTTAATACACAAGAAACTACACTGGACCATTGAATGTACATCCTCCAATAAGCATGGATGTTAGCTCATGGTTCTGGAGTCTATGTCCAGTGGACCTCTAGTCATGGTCTACTGTGGATGACCCCAAAATCTTTCAAGAGGTCAACACACTATACTATGGCTACCTTCATCTCCCCCAGACACCAATTCTGTTAGGAGAGGATTTAAATTTGGTTATGGATGCCACCCTTGACCATTATCCAAGGCACCCAGAACTACACATGCGCACTCGAGTGACACTTTTTTTGACATTCAAACTTTATTAAAGTTTTACAACATGTGAATACAACAGACCATTAGGTTTGAAGAGAAAAGTACATCGGAATCTAAGAGTAGAATGAAAACCAGCTGTATTACACCCACTCCCCAAAACTTAACCCCCCCAGAGACCCCCCAACCCCCTACACCTACCCCTCACACAGCGCACAAGAACTATATATCCAGTGTATAGGGTATAGAATGCTATACTTCACCAGATAAAGAATAAAACATATATAAAGGGCCCCAGGTCTGATTAAACTTCCATAAATTGTTCTGGAGACTAGCAATAGAACGTTCGGTCCTGAGATTGGCTAGAAGTTCTAGGAGCCACTCGCCATAGGAGATATCTAGAGTATCTTTCCAGTGCCTAAGTACAATTTTTTTAACCAATGCAGAAATCATACAAATATGAAATTTTCTATTACGTACAACAATGGAGGAGACATCACCCAAGACACAGATCTCAGCAGTAAAACAATCCTCCAGTCCTAAAAGGGGGTCCACACGACTTCTAATCTTGGCCCAAAGTGGAGCCACTTTGGGACAACTCCAAAAGATATGTAATAAATCCCTGGTATCATGCTGGCATTTATAACAGGTAGGAGAAGATATCATACCTAATCTGGTGAGTTTAAGGGGAGAGTAATAAATATTATGCAGTAGCATGAATTGCATGAGTCTTAGCCTATCTTGCACAACAAATTTATGGCAAGCTTTCCAAATGCAAGACCAATCCAGAACAATGTTAGGGAAGTATAAATTCAAAAAGCTAGTTGGAGCCAGATTAGAGGGGAGAAGTCACCCAAGAAAACTGCTATAGATGCCAGAGACTGCATGAGGTTTACCAACCAGGGGGTATATTTCATCATAAAAATCAAGAATGGAAGAAGCTACAGGGGTTGGGCTCAATTTCTGGAGCAATAAATGGCGAAGTTAGAATACTTTAAATATCTTAGTTTGTGGAATTTGGAACTTGCTCATGATATCTGTAGACATTAAAACCAGCCTATCCACTGAGAGGAGATCCTTTGCCCCTGAGTTCCTTTATTTGTGGTAGCCAGTTATACCTGATGGGTCTACCATCAATCAGAAGATTTGGGTTGCCCACTAAAGGCTGTAATGGGTCCTTACAGTGGGAGTATTTTAAAAACGAGAAAAGCTATGAGTGGATTTTAATTGAGGTCCCAATAGGGGAATTACGAAGAGTTCTGAGAAGTGATCTTAGAGGACAATACAAGAGAGAGGCAGGGGAAAGACCTAAGTTAGAAATGTAAGACTTTTTTAAAGTTAACCAAAGGGGGGTATAATTATTGTCATGGGGTTCAGTAGGCATAGACCATCTACAATATTTATTAGCGTGGCTTGCCCAGTAATAAAGCCCCATATGGGGGAAGTCTCAGACCACCTAACAGTTTAGGGGCCATAAGTTTTTGGTAGGCTAACCTGGGTCTCTTAGCATTCCAAATAAAACCCCCAAATATTGCCTGAATTTTCTTAAACCATTTTAGAGGGAAGAAATCGTTTAGCATGGAAATAGGGTAATACAATCGTGGAAATATGTTCATTTTAATTAAGTTGATCCTCCCCCATATGGATAGTGGGAGAAGGGCCCATCTTTTAAGGTCTAATTCGATAACATTTAGCAATGAAAAAAGATTGATCTGGGTTGTCACGAAGGATATCTCGATAAAGTAAGGCCCAGATATTTAATTGTTACCACATTCCAAGCAAGGCCATGGGTACGGATGTCCTGGTTGAAAATTCTATGATTCAGTGGGAAAACTACAGTTTTCCCCACGTTGAGCTTGTAATTCGCGATAGTGCTAAACCCCTGAATAGTCTCGAGAAGTGCAGAAATAGAAGACACTGGATGGGAAAGCTGCAGCAGTGAATCATCAGCATAGGCAATGACTTTGAAGGTTTGCCCCATGATTGAGATACCTTGAATCGTTTGTGCCTGTATAATCCACCTAATAAGAGGTTCAATATAAAGGTTAAACAGAAGTGGGGACAGGGGACATCCTTGTCTGGTGCCGGTGAACAGTTTGAAGGGCTCGGATGTTATACCGTTGCAAGATATTCTAGCAACTGGGGACTTATAAATAGAGAGAATCCAAGAACAGAATACCTGAGGGAAACCAAAACCCTCCAACACCTTAAACATATAATTCCAGTGGACCCTGTCGAAGGCCTTCTCGACGTCCAGTGAGACCAGAACCATAGGATGGTCGGCCTCGCCGGAGGCCGAGAAGACATGAGCCAGAGATCGCATGTGGTCAGTTGAGGATCTCCCTATCATAAAACCCACCTATTCAGCCCCAATTAACCCAGGAAGGGCCTCATTAACACGGTTTGCCAATAGTTTAGTAAGAATCTTGATGTCTTGATTAAGGAGTGTTATAGGTCTGTAACTGGCTACTAACTCTGGGGGTTTCCCCGGTTTAGGTAAAAGAATAATTAAGGCCTCAAACAAGGATGTATCAGTGGCAGACCTGTCCAATATACATTGAAATAGTTGCAATAATAGGGGGGTTAACTGTTTAGAAAAGACTTTATAAAAGTTGGCTGAGAACCCATCTGGTCCTGGTGTTTTATCAGAAGGCAAAGACCTGATGACCTTATCAATTTCACTTTCTGTGATAGGGGTTATCAATTTATCTTGGCTCTGCTCCTCCAAAGATGGCAGATTCAGGCAGCTTAAGTAATTGCTGATTGTTTGATCAGAAGGTGGATTTTGCATAGGTCCGTATAACTCTTCAAAGTATTTTTTAAATTCAACCAATATATCTTGGGGAGTGGTTTTAAGGGAGTTATCTTTGGACAATTGAATGGCGGTGATTAACCTGGAGGTTTCCAGTTGTTTAAGACATCTAGCTAACATTTTACAGCTTTTTCACCTTGGTCGGTGTATCTTGCCCTTGTTTTGATAATTGCCCATTCCGCCTTTTCCCCTAATAGCCGGAGGTATGAATCATGTAACTGGGTTAGTTCTTGTACATTTTCCTCTGAAGAGGAGGGGGAAAGTCTGGATTCTTTCACCCGGATCTGAGTTAATAACTCAGAAATCCGACTTAGTCTCTCTTTTTTCCGATGGGAAGCCAGAGAAATCAGGGTTTCCCTCAAGTAAGCTTTCAAAGCCCCCCACAGCATATCGGGTTGGCTACCGGGGTTCTGATTAATAGTTAAGAAATCAGTTATTTGGGAGGAGATAAGGTTAACTACTGTGGGATCTTTAATAATTGGTTATTTATTTTCCATCTGCCCCAGTTTTGGAAGGAAGAAAAACACATACACAGGTAACCAGGGAGTGGTCGGGAGGGAGGACCAGGGGCTATAGTCGCATTCACAACACCTGGCATGAGAGTGTGAGACATTAGGATATAATCTATCCTAGATCTAGAGGCGTGCACCTGGGAAGTGAATGTATATTCTCTTTCAGTTGGATGTAGGATCCTCCAAACATCGCAGAGGCCTATTTGGTCCATTAGTTCAGTCACAGCCCTTTGTGCAGGGGTAAGGCCCCTCCTGAGGCTCCCGGACCTATCCATGAGTGGATCTAGAACTAAGTTTAAGTCCCCCCCTATAATAATAGGTAGATTGAGAAGAGGAGTAAGTGTTTCCATTATTTGCACGAAAAACTCAGGGGTGTCAATATTTGGGCCGTAGATCGACCCTAATACTATCTCAACTGTATTTAAGGTACCTCTAATGAAAATATACCTCCCAGCAGTGTCCTTTAGAATTTGGGTCAGCCTAAAGGGGAGAGATCTGCGAATCAAAATCATCACTCCTCTGCTTTGAGTGCTGCCTTGTGAGGTATAGACCTGCCCAATTTGCAATCTCCTCAGATTGTTAACCTCATCATTGAGCAGGTGTGTCTCTTGTAAAAAAATAACATCAGCATGAACATGGTCCAGATGTTTTAGAATTTTATATTGCTTCGTTTTATGGCGAGCCCCCTTAACATTCCAAGTCACAACCTTAATGCTTCCAGCCATCTGCAATTGTAATTAGACCCAGATGTAAACCTATTATGCTCCAGGGTTCCCTCATTTTGTAGGTGCCAATGGTGTGCGCTGTGCAATCCCCATCCTTAACCACCCCCCTTACATAGCAGTTAACCAAAACCCCCGAAAGACCCAACCCCATGCGACTGAATATCCCCCAAAACCAAATCCCTTCCTCCCTTGACCCACCCGAACTATCAGTAGTCATGCCTGCAGCCCACCTGGTCCTCACACCATGACCCCTTCCACCCTCCCCCACCCTCCTCCGCTCGAAACAACCTTAATCAAAAAAGGGTACAAGGCCACCATTGCCCAGTAAACAAAGGCTACTGAAGAATACATCCCAAAATCGGCTGTGAACAAAACCTGTGCAACATACAGGAATTAAACGCAAGTAACAAAGTCTCTGTCTCCCTCTAGTGTTACGATTGTACCATGACTGATAAAAGGAACGCGAACCTCCAAACATTTAGAAAATCTGGAAACTGAGGTTAAATATATCTAAAATTAAAACGGAGACATGACACCCCGCATTATGAGCAGGGAGCAGAAGTCTTAACAATAGGGAGAGTCCTCGAGATTTACACTTGCGAAAGAAAATAACTATTGCATAGGCGATAAGTCAAGCCCCAGGTAGAGAGGCAAAATTGTCCCAAAATTTTCCCAACATGAGACCAACAGAAGTATTAACGAGAGGAAACCAATGTAATGTAGGCAACACGCTTAAAAGGGAGCCAAATTAGTTCGGATCAGGAACCATGGTGAAAGCTGCGATGCGCTCCCATTTCTACAAGTCCATGACAGGAAGCACTATCACTTGTCAGACCTGCAAGCCACTCTTTCAGGTTTTCTTGAAGAGGCTAGGTAATGCCTCTTTTAGGTTTTCCAGTGCAGAGTCGGGGCTGTCAAAATAATGCCAGGAGCCGGATAACATGACTCGAAAGCGAGCTGGGTACCCCATCCTGAAGTTAATGCCAGCTGCGATCAGCTTCACAATAAAGGGATGGTAAGCAGCTCTCTTTTGTCTCACTGATAGAGGCAGGTCTTGCACTATTCTTAGTTTATTGCCTTCCCAACAGAGCTCTTTTATATTTTTCACTTTGTGAAGGAAAAACTGGAGTTCTAAATAATTCAAAAAATGGAGAATGAAGGGGCGGGGGGGATCTCCAGCCGGAGGTGGGGCCCTCAAAGCATGGTGGGCTCTTTCAATGATATACGTTTGCCCATAAGGAGAGGGGCCAGCAATCTTCTCCACCAATTTCTGTGCGAATTTTACTGGATCATCATCCTCTTCTGACTCGGGGAGACCAATAATAACCAGGTTGTTCCGGCAGCTGCGACCCTCCAAATCTTCGGTCTTGTCCTCAAGCTTGGCAACCCTTTGACGTAAGGCCACTATCTCGGGTTCAATTTTGTCATTTTTCCATTCTATGGACCGAATGCGGGTCTCATTGTCAGACGTGTGTCGTGAAAGATCTTCGAGAGCTTGGGTAAACGTTTTAATTTCCCCTGTCAGCTCCTTCACTTCAGTTTTAAAGGGTTGGAATTCCTCTAGAAATCTTGCCAGTGACAGCGGTTCCGTAGCGGTGACATCTGTACCCGAAGGCTGAACTTGCTGAGTAGCTGAGGCCCTGGTTTTCTTTGGGGCCTTCTCCGGGGTAGTAGGAGGAGTATGTTTTGGAAGCGCTTTTTTCATTTCTGCTTCCATTTGAAGTTGCAAAGTGGTCTGTTGTCCTTTGTATCCCCGAATATACCGACAGAAATAGTCACCTAGGGTGAAAAGACCAAGATTTTGATGTGGTTAGGGGGGTCGGGTGGAGGAGCACTCTGGAGAAGCAGCTACCAGGAGCTCTGCATCACGTGATCTCCACCGCACTCGAGTGACACTTGATGAACTCCTGACTGAGCATGCTCTGTTGGATGCCTGGTGGTTACTTAACCCTAGAGAAAGGGATTTTGTGTGCTTTTCTGTGGCACATGGATCCTCAAGCCAGATAGACATGTGGTTTGCCTCTCCCGAGCTGACCCACAATCTGTTACCCACTAATGTCTTCCCTGTTGTTATTTCTGACCACGTCCCCATTGCTCTGAAAGTGAAGTGGGGATGCCCCTCTACCAAATCAAGGAGCTGGTGATTAGACCCCCTACTGCTCAAGGATCCAAGCTTCCTGCAGTGGATAAAGAAGAAAACAGTAACCTTCATGTGCCTTAACCAAGATGGGAAAATGACTGCAGCTATGGTATGGGAGGCTTACAATACCACCATGCACAGAAAAATAATTAGCTTTGCAGCACATAGGTGCAAAGAAAGAGAAGCAGAGCATCACTCTTTGGAGGCAGACCTTCTTGCTGCTGAATGTCTGTATAAACAGCAAGCTCACCCCTTCAAGGAGACACTAGCCCATCTCACCAATCTCAGAATGTGCCTCAATAAGCTGATCTCCAGAAAAACAGAACAGGCTCTCTTTTACCTGAAGCATAGGTACTGGGAGGGTGCCAAAAAGCTCCTCACCTACAGATTAAGAAACGACAATCTGAAAATCATATCACTGGCCTTCAGGATGCTAAGGGCAAAGTGCACTCGGAAGTCACTTCCCTTAATGACATTATGGAAACATTCTATCAACCCTTTACTCCTCTCATAGCACTTCTATCTTGGCTTAGGTCTACTCTTTCCTCTCCACACTTCCTCTCCCTCATATTGCCCCACTGAATCATGTATCCTGGAGAGCCCCTTCACCCTGCAGGAAGTCAAACCACAGTTAAGGCCTTCACCAAGGGTAAAGCACCTGAAGAGGATGAATACGCTACTGATTACTATCACAGCTGCTATGAAGAGGTTGGCCCTCCATTACTGATGGCTTTTCAGGAAGCCTTCCAGGTTGAGAAGCTGCCACCCACCTTGACTGAGGCTGTTATCCTGGTAGTGCCTAAAAAGGAAAAGACCTATCACTACCCAGCAATTACAGACCAGTTTCCCTTATCTAACATGGATTCTTGCCAAGATACTAACTTTGTGGCTTGAACCAGTCCCCCAAGGACTCATATCTTCTGCCCAGGTAGGGTTCATTATGACCACCTTCACACCCTTCTTTATCTCATGCAGTTGGCCAAGAAACCCTCTTCCCCTACTTTTGCCATTGCTGTCAACTTCGAAAAAGTCTTCTACTTGGTGGAGTGGCATTACCTTTGGCAGACATTGTCTCACATTGGGTTTGGGGGCAACATTCTGTGGTGGATTTGTTTGCTCTACACCTCCCCTTCAGCCTCTGTGCTAACCAGTGTTCTCCACTCTACATCACTTACTCTTGAGCATGGGACAAGGCAGGGCTGCCCTCATCCCCACTTTTATTTATCTTAGCCATCAAACCTTTGGCCATTGACATCCATCATCACCCTGCACTTCAGGGGATTTGTTGTGCAGGCAAGGTGTATCATGCCCTGCTTTATGCAGATGGCCTTTTAATCCTTCAGCAGGATGGTCTGGCAGCATTGGACTCTCTCCTATGACTGCTTCATGCATTTTCAGAGGTGTCAGGCCTATATGTCAATTAAGACAAAACAGAGGTCCTTTCCCTACACCCTACCACCCAAACAGCTCCTTTTCAGACCAAAGGGCTTAAATAGGCTCCTAATGGAATAAACTCCCTAGGGATAAGTATCCATCCCTCCACTCCCAAAATGATTCATGCAAATCTACTACCAGCACTTGAGTTTACTAAACCTGAGCTGGATAGATGAAAGCTGCTGAATTTATCGTTGGCTGGCAAGACTAATGCCATTAAAATGCTATACCCACCAAAACTTACACACCTTCTATTCCACTTAGCAATCCTCATCCACACAACCTGGTTCCACAAGACTGACAAATTGGCAGGACCAAGTTGTGGATTCATTGGTCTAGGGGTGGTTGGGATTTGCCCTGGTACCAAGCCTACCATTTAGCCTTCACTGCCACCCAAACAGTTCACTGGTTTTCCTAGGCAACCCAAAGTTTACCATCTTAGCTAATTATTGAACCCTAATGGCTTCTGTGCTCCTATATACAGTAATTGAATGCCCCAGTCATCTTTGGGATAATCCTGTGGTTAAGGGTTCAATCACAATGTGGAGGCATTTGCATAAACACTCGAGGTCTTTCCCAGCTGCTGTCATTTGGAAACTCATATGGAGCAATGACAGCATCCTAATAAACCAGTCTCCCCCTTGCTGGTACACTTGAGTGCTGCATGGCACTTTTCAAATGCAAGACTTACTTACCCAGGACAAAGACCATCTTGAAACCTTCTTGGCTCTTCAACTTAAATATGACCTTCCAAAACAAGACTTCTGTCTTTAACCTCAGATTAGGAGTGCAGTTTCCACCAAACTATCAGTGGCCTTTCAGCAGAACCAGGATTTTTCAGAGGCTCTGTTAGCCAGCATGTCTCGCATGCCAAAGTGTTGAGCCAGTGCATTCTACAAATCAGTTCGAGATACCCCTGATGGATCCATCCTTACCTGCTAAAACAGTGTGGGAGTGAGAGCTCTGCATCCATATTACTGATGCAGAATGGACTGCATGCCTAATAAAGGCACACCCAGCTTGCAGTGATGGTCACAGCTGACTTATACAGAATAAGTTCCTCCTCCCATGGTAACGCACACTGGCGGTCCTTCATCAGTTAGGTCTAGTGGTTGAAGATAGAAGTTGGTGCTGCTTCCCGTCCTGGAGCCAATCTCTCCCACATGCTATATGAATGCCCTGTTCTTGCTTCATTTTGGGATGGTATCAAGGGAGTATGTCAGAGCATCCTGAAGGCAGATGTTGCCTTGATGCTTTTCTCCTTTAATTGGGAAGACCCAGCACTGCTGCATTGCCATGACCTGCTATACTTAAGTGGTTTACTGCTGTAAGCATTGTGGCCAAGCATCTCCTTCTTTGAAAATGGTGATTTACCACTATTCCCTCACTGTCTGAGTGGATACTAGCTGTGGGCCAGTTAGCGTCATTTGAGAAACTATTTTTTTTTTTATTTATTAGTCTTGGAATTTGACATACCTTTGAGTCAGAGACTCATTTACAAAGATTCCACTTCCAAAAGAAATCATAACATTTAGCTAAATACAATAATGTAACAAAAATATGACATGGAGATAACAAAAAACAAAAAAACAATCAGAGCCGTCATTATATCAGACTTTGTCAAAGCTGGCAAATACGAACTAAAAATAGATACCAGCGTAAAAGCTAAGATAAAATACAATAAAGTATCAGTATGTGATAATAATTGGTCAAGAATAACTTTGTCAAAGTCAATAGGTCAACATAGGTCAGCCAAGACAAATAAAAAGGAGCAGTGAAAAAGCGGAAAGAGGGAGGAGGGAGAACAGGTGTAAATCAGGAGCTACAGAGTGAGATGAAGTAGAGAGGAAACATGTCAAGAGAGAGGTACCCATGGGAGTGTGTGGGGGGAAGGAGAGGAGGAGTTGGGAGAGTGGCAGCTGTTTAGCCAGGAAATTAGGGGATACATGAGGATGAAGTAGCTTAAGTTGGGCAGTCGCAGTGGTTGAGAGAAAGAAGGTACTGTCTGAGGTTGCATTAACTTGGCGGCAGTTTGTACATCAAGAGGGAGATCAGATAGCCAGGTGGGAGTTTTTTAGAGACAGGTCCACTGCACTTGATTAATCTGACAGAATGGGGTCTGATAGGTAGGTCTAGTTGTGCTTCTCATCCTTTGAGAATTGGTTACTGGGGTAAGAAGGTGTTGTGTTGTTGGAGGGGTTAGACCTAGACAGATTTTCTTACCTAGTTGGCAGGTGTGGTACATGATCCTGCCACTAAGATTCAGCCAGTAGGTTTGGGTACACAGGTCATAGGTGTGGGTGTACCTGTGAGTCCCAGAGCTAATCAGCAGGCCTTATTGAAGGCAACCTTAATACGTTTAAGTGAAGTGTCACTATTCCGTTAGTCTACAAGAGATGACAGAGCTGTTGACAGAGTGCATCAGGGTAAGGCTGTGACGGTGTCTGTAGAGGAGTCCTATTCTAGTATTAACAGCTTTAGAAATTATGTTTATATGGACATTAAAAGATAAGGTGCTGTCAAGTGTAAAGCCTAGGTACCTGAAGTTGTGTACTTGCTCCGTAGCATCACAACAGTTAAGGATGGTGAGTTAAGCTGACTTACGCTTGTTGTGAGAATTTGCTAATAACATCACCTTGGTCTTTTTATAGTTCAGGATTAACCTGTATTTTGTAAGCCAGGTCTCGACCAGGGCAAAGCTGTGCTGCAACTCTATAGTAAGGAGGGAGGGAGGGGTCCGGCTGACTCATGAATTAGTTGGCATCATCTGTGTAGAAGAGGAGTTGACTGGAGCAGGTCTGGAGGAGGGAATTGAGGAAGAGACTAAAAAGAAGGGGGCCAAGAATGGAACCTTGCAGTACACCAGAGAGCACAGGATGGGAGGTGAAGGGGGTACCCCTAATTTTCACCCACTGTGTTCTGCCAGCAAGGCAGTTCTGAAACCAGGAGGTAACGGCATGTGAAAGACCAAGGACAGGGAGAGACTCAATAAGTAGGAAATGGTTAACCATGCCGAATGCTTAAGTTAGGTCAATGTAGATGGACTCAACTAGATGGCCACGGTCGAGTGCTCTGTGAATAAATGCAGTATGTTCAAGAAGTGCGGTAGTGGTGCTATGATTTTTTCTAAATCAGTGTTGCTGCAGATATTGAGTGTTGTACTTGGATAGGTAATTGGAGAGCTGATCAGAAACAATATGCTCAAGCCCTTTGGAGAGGGGTGGAAGTATAAAAATGGGACAGTAGTTTGAGTGCAAGGTCTTGTCTCCACACTTGTAGACATGGGTAACTATGGCTGTCTTTGACAAGAGAGTGAATTGACCTAGGCAGAGGAACAGATTGAAAATCTTGGTGAGGGGTAGCAGTACAGCATCTAGGGCAAGGCAGAGAAGTTTTAGATCAAGGGAATCACTGTTGCGAGATCTGTTAAGGACCCAAAGGAGGTACCTTTTTTGTCACTTTGGCCAAGATTGTCCTAAAGTAGAAGGGGGGGGGAGTGTTGGGAGTGGTCATAACTCTAGGATAGCTGTTATGGGTTCCAGGTGTAGAGGGCACGTTACAGAAGAAGTCAGGGGGAAGGACTTCACTCAGGTCTAAGAAGGCATTATTAAAGATGTCAGCAATTTGTTGTGAATCCTGGGTGGAAACCCCATTTATGTTGATAAGTGAGGGTGGATTTTTGTTGGGGTTGCCAGTCAGTTCCTTGATGTTCTTCCCAAAATTCCTACTGTTACCCCTATCGCATAACTATCGCACACTTCCCCAATATGAAAACAATTGGGGACTATATCAGTCTTCAAAGACCTGTTCACCATGGCCATATAATCCTCCGCTCTTGATCTTCATGGGTAATGCTAACTGCATCATACCTGGGCAGGATACCTAATGCCTGGATGTACAATAGCAAGTTTCTCCTGCCTTAACTCCTGTTCACCTAAGTGATCAGCAGAGGTGCTATTAAGGGTTATCCCTGTGATGTCTCACTGTGACTCTTTCTTCAGATGTTGTGAGGCTATATCCTCTACATTTGCTTCCTGTAGTCACCTTCTTTTAATTTGTTAATGTTTGGGTTCAAAACCCTCACTTTATTATGTTACTAAGATATCTGTTTTAAATATGGATTTTTTTATTATCACAGTACTGTGCCTCCCTTGTTCTTATTACCTCTCTGTCTTTGTTCATATACTGTTTATTTTAGTTTCATTTCTTGTGTTTGTTTATATTGGTTCACCCATGCTGGTATGAAAATTATGTTGCCGACACCAATTACAGTGCAGGCAACATGCTGCCCAGCATTAAAGTGGCAGGCATTATGTCTCCCAGGAGTTACAGCACCAAAGCACCCTCACAGCAAACAGTCAGCTTTTGTAGGGGACTTTGCCCCCAGCATCCCCAAAACTATATATGACCTTCTATGGGGTGGCATGCCCTAGAGGGGGCAGAAATTGTGTGAGCGCAAAGGATGACATCATTGAGGGGCAATCTAAAATCAAGATTGCCCCTGTCACTGTCGCCTTGTTGAGATGTCCTAATTATGGCACCAAAATTCAGTCGCAGTGCTAATGGTATACCATTTATATTCCAACAATGTTATGAAACATGATTTGTTAACTGCATATTTGAAAATGTTTTAATAAAAAGATCAACTAAAAAAAATAATTGTTTCGGAGTTGTTGTGCCAGTCTAGGACATGCCATTGAATTTGGTTATTCCTACTGTCAGATATCCACCACTACTGTTGTGACTGTATGATTGTGTGCTCAGTTTCAATTAGAGCTCATACAACTAAGAAATTAGGGGTGTACAAGGGATTTGGTTTAGGTAGGAGTGGTGAGGAAGATGCACAGGGGCACTGAACAGGTCTTGCCTACACTGTGCTAGTTCCTAGCTACAACACAGATATGTAGTGTTGTTTCTGTGCCCAGTCCCTGGTCTCAGCTGTCAGTGTGCCACAGCTTGACTGTGCATACCTCTCAGATGGGTCCATGCATGGTTCTATCCACCTCCACTGGTATCATGTTAAAACGGCGATTTTACAAGGGTGACCCGTGAAGAGGGCAAGGGAACAACAGCACTGACACTTTCGGGTGACCAGTGGTTCTCCATGTCCCTGAGGTATGCCCCCCTGGAGTTAGTTAATAAATAAAGTGGGGGTGAAACAGGTGGCAAAGCCCCCTGCAAGAAACAGTCTTTGTTGTAATACAATTCACTGTGTGAGTTGCACCCTCTTCATGAGTCGCCCTTGAAAAATCACCATTTTGACATGGAACCACCTCCACCATGCACATGTGACTACAGTGGCACAGTGCTGATGTACACACGTGTGTAGTATAGATGCTGGCTGGCATGGTGGCATTTAGGTAAGAACGCTGCATTGTGTGGTTCACAGGTTTGTGTTGCATGTCTATACTGTACTGCATGTTTCTTCCAGGGAGAGGAAATGTCCATACATGTGACTTGACAGGTTGAATGCATGCCTCTGAGGGTGGCGCCTCAGCAGTTGTGGCTCTGGTTCCTCACCAGGCCCTTGGGACACTAACCCATCACTGAGACTTGCTGTGGTAGGGGCTGTGCCATCTACTGGTTGGCTCATTATGCAGACCTCTCCACTGCTCTGTGTGGGTAATGTAGCACTACATTGTGAGGTGGTCTGTCCCCTGTGCTGTATCCTTGGTACACCAGGGCAGTAACAGTACTGCTCACTGCCCCAGGCAATACACCTGTCATTGTTTGTCAGGTCTGTCATGCCACATGGTCTGACCTAGGTATGCATACATGTTTGAGAGTGGTAGTCACTGGCCACTGTTGTACCAGTACACCCCTGTGACATGCCATGTGTAGCACACAGCACAGATGCATGTTTCATGGTAGCCTGCCTGCATTGGTGCCATCTCCAGCATCATCTGCACTGGGTTCCATTCCACTGCATCTTACCAGATCTGGCTTTATGTGGCATGGGGTCACAGCAGAGGTAGTTATTGATGGTCCTTGAATGTACCTTAGCATGCATTCATTTGGCATTGTGATGCATAGTTGAAAGGGTGTGCCCAGCCTAATGTTGTCCATTGTCTGATTATTCCACAGCACATAGGGAGTGGCAAGCACACATTGCAACACACATACACATCACTGGACTGACGACCTGTGCAGCCTTTGTATGTGGGGCCCCTATCAGTAGGTCAGGCACAGCATCCACTGAGATGGGGTTGCCTACAAGAAACTCTGCATTTCGCACTAGTGCTATAGAGACTGCAGTATGGTTGTCTGATACTCATTCACCCACCACACCACACCACTGTACTCATGTGCTATCCAGCTGCACACAGTACTGCATGGTGGTCTCATTGTTATGCAGCTGTGCTCTGTGTGTGCCACTGGTGTGTGGCTGGGCCCCACACCAGCTACGGCCAGCCGGCATGGCTCCTGCATGTCCATTTTCCTGTGCACCTGCATGGGCACTGGGTGTGTGGCTGCAACTTACAGTCACTGGGGCTGACACACTGCCTATTGCACTCTGCCATGGTACGGCTGTGGCATGTGCTGCCTCTTCACATCTGGCTAGTCTGCCAGTGTCCTGTATCCCTTGTACAGCTGTGCCCAGCTCTGTTGCAGCATGGCAAATTCATTCCTTGTGCAGTTACCCACTGTTAGGGTACACAGTGTTGTCTCTAGTATGCCTCCACATGCCATCACAGCTGCATGACTTGGTCCAACTATGTGTAGCATGTCGCTCCATGTGTAGTCTGTTATGCATAGTATGATACTCCTGTGTCCCTCACCCTGTGTGCACAGCTTGTTGAGTTCAGTGTCTTTCCTCCATAGGTACCTAGAGTGCCACTGGTTGGCATGGAGCAGTCATGGAGACAGAGGGAAGGGATGAACTACTGTGGTGCCTGGTCTGTCTACTACATATGCTACTTAGTAGGCTGGGGAACAATATGCAGGACATCAGAACCTGGCAGCAGCCATCCAGCCAGTTGATTGGCAACCCCAGCAGCAGCAGCCACCACCACCACATGCAGGTGGATTGAGCATGTGCTGCCCATGGACTTTACAGACAGTTTATGTGCAGTTGCTCTTTGGATTTGATTTTGTGTCACCAGATGTTGCAATTTCTTTTTGTTTTTGTTTTGTATGGGCTGTTGCCCTTTTTGTTTTTTTAGTAAACATTTTTGATACTTTTGCTGCTGTGTTGTCTCTTTCACTGGTACCTGTCTCCCCCCCCCCACACTGTTCTCTGTGCTCTCTCCACTGTGCCTGTGTACAGTACTATATTCAGTGCCATATTCAGCGCTGTGATTGTGCCCTGCACTGTGCTGTTGTGCTGCATGTGTGCACCTCGCTGTTGTCCAATATTCAGCTGTGTTAATGCTGATGTGCTACATCTGAGTATTTCTGTGGCCATGACCATGTGCTTGTGCAGCTGGCTGGGATATATTATGACAAACTGAAACTCTGTTCCCTGCCCGAAACACACTTGCCTGATATGCAAAATTCACCAGTGGCGGAGGTAATTTTATGTTTCGGGGGGCTTTGCCCCACCCCCTTACTTAATATAATCAACTCTACTGCAGGCAAAGTTTACATATTGCACAAGTGTGTTTCAGGCAAATGGTGCTGAGCTAATGAAACTCATGGAACAGAGTTTCAGTTTATCGCAGTACTGCCACTGGCTGAATATGGGGGCCTAAAAGTCATAATACAAGTTAGGACTCATGTGGCCTGCATGAGGCCAGATACAACACATGTTATGTTTTGCACAGGACCAACAGGGCCCTGTGCCTATAGAGCCCCAGGCATTCTGCTCTGTGCAGTGCCCAGAGGATCCTGTGCAACTCAAGTTAGGGTTTGATTTATACAGGGCCCTACACTAAGCAAATTAGGGCTCACAGTACCTCCTGTTTTGCAGATTTGTTCCAAGTTGCTTCCTGTGTGGCCCTACATGATGCATGCACAATGGTACTGTATCAATCTAAACAGTTCATAGAAGAAAACTAAACAGAAGCACAGGATATTGGTTTTAAAACACCATGAGTAAAGAAATCTGATGTTAAACTCTAATTCTGCCCATCCACATGTACCAATCCTGTGAATGCCAAAGCACAATTCAGATCTCTAGTTATAACTCTTATACTTTCCAAAAAGTAAGGTGTTTAACTGGCTTCATTACCTTCAGGACTGGGATCTGGACTGTGCTTTGGCATTCAATGTGGTGGAGTTCACTGGGGTGGTGATTGAGGGGCGAGTGGAGTTTGTGTTCATAAAAGTCCAACATTGGATTTCCTTACTTACGATGTTTTCAAAACTCTGACTTATGCATAAATACATAGTTGTGCTACAGCTGACATCTTGGGTGGAGCAACAATGGGGAAACATCAAAACCACCATCACAGAGGCAACAAGCCTTTGTGTGAAGCAAATAAACAAATCAAAACTAAAGAAAAAAACACTATGGTTCTCAAAAGAAGTAGCAGGGAAGGTTAGAGAGAAAAATATAGCATTCAGGAAGTACAAGAAAACACAGAAGAAGCAGGACCGAGAAATGTACCAGTTAAAGCAGAAGGAAGTGGGGGAAGGCAGTCAGAATGGCAAAGGCCCAAACCAAGGAAAAGATAGCCAACTCGGTTAAGAAGGGGGATAAAACCTTTTATAGGTACATTAGGGAGCAAAGAAAGACTAAGGCAGTGATAATGAGGCTGAATAAAGAGGAGGGTGGTTGGGCAGAGAGCAACAGTGAAAATGCGGGGATACTGAATGAATATGTCTGCTCAGTATTCACAATGGAAGAGCAGGGGGAGATACCTAATCCAGTCAATAGAAGCACTCTGGAGAGGGGGGTTGATATTAGTCATTTCACAGAAGAAAAGGTTCTGAAAGAGCTCCTAAAACTGAAGGTGGATAAAGCAATGGGGCCTGATGGGATTCACCCCAGAATTCTAAAAAAACTAAGGGAAGAACTAGTAACACCACTGACTACCCTTGTTAATAAATCATGGGAGGATGGTGTGGTAACTGAGAACTGGAGGAGGGCAGATGTGATTCTCCTTCACAAAAGTGGGAGCAAGACAGAGAAAGGAAACTACAGACCTGTCATTTTGACCTCGGTGTTAGGGAAAATGATGGAATCATGGTTCCATGTAAGAATCGCGACTACAGCAAGTCACTTAACCTCCTTGTGCTCCCAGGTCGCTCCTGTAAAAAAGCTTTCAGCTTAGTGTGCTATACCTGGTTAAACAACTAAATAAATAAATAAATAAAAAATAGCGAACGCCATAATAGCTCATAAACAACAGCGAGTGAAGTTTAGCTACTGCATATATTAGCAATATGCATGTTCGGCACTGCATAATAATAACGATTGTGATCTGCTCTGAAGAAAGTTATGGATGCTAACTCACCATTTGTTTTCACTGCTCTTACTGCTATCACTGCTACCCTGTTCCCGATCTGTGTAGCAATCAGTGCTGTTATGGGTAACTAACCATTTCAGCTTCAGGTCTGATTTTGTCTCAAGTCTCAAGTCAGCTTTGTTTTAAATAATAAAGGAAACTCTTTGTCTACAGGTGCAGAAGTGCACTACATTGCCGCCTACGATCATAACGTGTGGTTGTTTTCTTCCCAATCTGAGAAGTTGCTATTATGACAATGTGGTTGTTTGTTCCTTATGGTAATGCTGGACCTAATAGGAGCAATTTTGTGATGATTGAGTGGACCAAATAGGTGCTACTGAGTTCCTGGTAATGATGGTAGAAGGCGCGATTTGTTGTTTGTGCAGCGGTGGTTTGTTCCTGATCAGACAAAAGGCGCGATTTTTACTGACTCGCTATTTTATACTGTACAATGGCAGCATGAAGTGCTAATGTTGCTGAAGCACTATACTTTGTATGTCGCCAATCTATAATAACTCACAATTAAGGGCTTGCGGTTTTGTAGTTGCCGAAATGCAGTCACTAATATCACAGATTACCTGGAATCACTTCTGAAGGAAAGAATTGTTGAGTACCTAGAGGCCAGTGGGGCACAGGACCTAAGGCAGCATGGATTCACAGCAGGAAGGTTATGTCAGAGAAATCTAATTGATTTCTTTGACTGGATGACAAAGTAGTAGACCAGGGAGGGGCTGTGGATATGGCTTACCTAGACTTTAGCAAGGCATTTGACACAGTCCTGCACAAAAGATTAATAAACAAATTAGCCAGCCTGGGAGTGAGTTCCAGGGTGGTAGCCTAGGTAAAACACTGGCTGGACAATAGGACACAGATGGTAATAGTAAATGGAGTCCACATTGAAGAAAGGGGGGTTACTAGTGGGGTACCGCAGGGTTCAGCACTGGGGCCAGTCCTTTTTAATGTCTTTATAAGTGACATTGCAGAGGGACTGGAAGGAAAAGTATGTCTCTTTGCAGATGACATAAAGATCTGTGACAGGGTTGCTATGCAAGGTGGAATGGAAAGGATGAAAAGGGACTTGGCAAGGTTGGAGGAACAGTCAAATGTATGGCAGCTTAGATTCAATGCAAAGAAGTGCAAAGTAATGCACCTGGGAAACAAAACCCAGGGAAGAGTACACAATGGGGAGATACAGACAACAACAAAATGAAAGGACCCTAAGGTAGTCATATCAGATGACCTAAAGGTGGGCAAGCAATGTGAGAAGGCAGTAAGGGGTTGGGGATACTGGGATGCATATGGAGAGGCATCACCAGTAAAAAACTGAAGTTGTTGTCCCTCTGTACAGACAGTTGGTAAGACCACATTTGGAGTACTGTGTACAGTTCTGGAGACCCCATCTCTGCAAAGACATAGACAGGGTGGAGGCTGTCCATAGGATGGCAACCAAAAGGGTGCACGGTCCACACCAGAAGACATATGAAGAAAGACCAAAGGAGCTTAAGTTGTATAGCCTCGAGGAAAGGAGGGAGAGGGGGGGACATGATAGAAACTTTCAAATACCTCAAAGAAATTAACAAAGTCCAAGAGGGTAGCATCTTTCAGAAAAAGAGATGTGCAAGAACAAGGGGGCACAATTTGAAGATAGAGGGGGAATGGCTCAGATGTAATGTAAGGAAGTATTTCTTCACAGAGAGGGTTGTAGATGCATGGAACAGCCTTCCTGAGGAGGTCATAGAGTCAAAAACAGTGGGGAAATTCAAGAATGCATGGGACAGACATAAGGCAATTCTAATGGGGAGGTAGGAGGAAGTAGGCTGTTGGTTAACTAGGATTTGCAGCTTATCCATTAGGTAAGGAAATGGGCAGACTAGGTGGGCCAAGCGGTTCTTATCTGCCATCAGATTCTATGTTTCTATGAAGGTTTCTGAGTGATACATATTTCACTTAATTAAAAAAATGTATTGAATTAAAGAAAAGGTTTACAACATTCAGTTCTATTTTAAAATATGTACAGAAATTTCAAGTATTAACACAAAAAGTTAATTTAAAGGGACACTGTCAACCCACTTAGGCCTCAAAGTATCCCTAGTTTAAAACAACACATTTTATGATTGTTCACATTCAATAGAACCTTTTGATGCAGCTGGTAGTTTGATTCAGATCCTTTTTGTTAATGAACAACTGAGTGCCCACCATATTGGTGTTACCACACCAAAACACGTTTGTTTACATTTCTTGACAAATTCCCACTATGTCTTTCCTGGACTCAGGAGCACCCCCAACACAATCTAGCCACTCATAATGCAGGGGGAATAGAGAAGACCATGACATCATAAGTGACTTACTGTTTGAGGGTATTTCAAATGTTCAGGAAGTACGCAGTAAGAGTACTTCAATGATCTGAAGCAAAACAAGGCTGGGTATAGCTATATATTACCATGCATTTTGGTTCTAATAAGCAAGGAGGCAGATTAAACAACCAGCAACATCAATGAATTTTAGAGAAGGTAAACAATCATAAAATGTGGGGTTTTACTTAAAAATAATATGATGCAAAAAAAGGATGACAGTGTCCCTTTAAGCTACAACAAAATAGCATAGACTATAGAATATATAAAACTTTGATCTGTTTCTACTATCACTTTTCAAACAACATGTTAAAGGGACACCATGAACCCCCTTAGGCCTCAACTTGTCCCTTGTTTAAAAAACACATCGTATGATTGCTCACATTTGGTATACCATTATAACGGCAACTGCACATGAGTGACTCACATATGAGTGACTCAGGTTCAGCGCTCATTAAGTTAGTGACCCTGAAGGGGTAGTGACGGGTGAAGAGAAGGTGAATGGAAGTACAGGACAGGGGACAGAAGAGGAGGGAAGGTATGTGGGAGGTAGTGCAGCGAAAGGCTGCCAAGCTGGTCATGTGGCATGCTGGTGAGGGTGTCTGGTGCAGGGTTTGGGGCTGGGGAGGCGCATACTGTGGGGGTGCAGGGAGGCACAGCCACCCACATAAATAGAGATGTCTGTTCACCTGGTTATGTTCACTTGGAGTATACATCGCCATTTTTATTTTTGGTGATGTACACTCGCCCTAACAGTGATCGCGGTTTTGCAATCACCATTATCACATGAAACCCTCACATTCTGTAGAGACTACTGATGTTGCTGGTCATTTGATAAAGGTTAATTTTTTCCTTGTAAATGAGAAAATGAGACTGCCCACAATACTGGTGTTACCACACTAAAATGTGTTTGTTTACAGTCCTTGCTTGACTCCCCCTGCATTGTTCCTGGACCTGGCAACACCCAAACACATTCTAGACACTTAAGATGCTGTGGGAGGAGAATAGACTATTGCATAATAAGTGCCTGAACTATATGGAGGTTTTCTTTATGTTAGGAAAGTATGCAAGGAGTGGATCAAGATTTAGGAACAAAACAGGGTTGGGTATAATTACACGACTAACATACATTTCAGTTCTACTAAGAAAGGAAGCCAATAAAATAACCAGCAATATCAATGAATTTTAAAGAAGGTAAGCAGTCATAACATGTTGGTTTCCAACTAGAAATAATATGATGCAGAAAGGGTTGACAGTGTCCCTTTGAATGAATGTGTCTAATAATAGGACTGAAGAAGGAGAAAATATTACGAAAGTTTTAATGAAGATTAGTAATGAGAGAGAGACAGAGACAGAAAGAGAGATAGAGAGATAGAGAGAAAGAGAGAACTCAAGGGAAAGAACAAACATCATGTAGTATACTGAGGGTAGACAGAAGAAGAGATGGAAGAATATATGGAAACTGAATGGATACAGCCACAGAAAGGCAATATCTACTGAGTTCTTGCTCTGTTTTAGGGAAACATTATTTTTCTATTGTGAAGAATGTTAAAATAATATCATACATTGTCTGAAATTTTTGGTTCAAGTCCTTTAGATTTCATGACCCTTTTTCAATTAAAAAAAAACCCTTGACAATAGGTTAAACAGGTAAAAAAACAGGTAAAAGTCATTCACTGTATCATCTTGAAAAAGCAGCAAGAGCAGGTGCGAAATGTTTGAGTAGGTACCACTCGCACCTTGCATCTGTTTTTTGCACTGAATGATTATGACTATTTTGTATGATAATAAAAGCTTTTTATAAGTCATTCTGGAATCCATCCCAATCTTTCAAATCCTATGGCTACAGACAGGGAGTGCTTTAGCTCTTTTACCTTGGACTCTTATGTGTACTGCGGATTGCACCACCATATAGCCTTGAAGCAACACAGCTGTTTAGCTTATGCCTAAGTAGAATTTTCATAAAGGTATCTAACTGTGTTGTTTTCTAAGGAACTAAACTGGTCATCTTGTGACACTATTTTTGAGGTTGATATAAACTTGAGAATTCTTAGCCATCAAACCACCTCTTGATATCGTGAAGTTTAGTGTTATCACAATGGAGTACTAAAACAATCAGAGGGCAAATTTCACAGTATGGATGATAAGACTGTTGCCAGGTAAAACAGTGAAGCCAGCAATTGAAATCAAAGGGAAACAGTTTAATCCACAAACAGCAGAATTAAAAGCTTTATATATTTAACTGATGTTGTATAAATCAAATACACAATGGTTTGACTCAAAATGCACAGTTTATCATCACTTGTGAGACAGCAGATCTTTTCACAACTCAGTCATTGCTCAGAGGTGTGCCACTCATAAATTAAGGTCATGTCCCCCTCGCACTTGAAGATAAAAATCCATATTTTAATTGAGGCCATTGCATACCCCAATGGAAGTGTAAGGTTATGCATTTTGGGGTGAGAGCAAAATGAGAGGTGCACCCAGAGATATAGAAGGACAGAGAAGGAAGTGGACAGGGAGGAGTATGCAAGATGGTCCAGGGAGGTGACAGAAAAGTGAAAGAAGCCAAGGCCCAGACAGAGCTGAGATTAGTGCAGGGAATTAACGGGGTTGGGGGAGAAAGACTTTTTCAGATACATCAGGGAGAAAAGGAAGTGCAAGGAGACAACAGTGAGGATAAAAAGGGTGGGGAGTGGATGGAAAAGGGTGAGAAGCAGGCAGAAGCACTGAATGAATACTTTTGCTAAGAGTTCACGGAAGAAAAGGGGGGACCGCTACCACCATAGGCTGGGAGGATGGGGATAGGGGGAGAGGAGGCAACAGATGGAAGAATTGAGTCAAGTAGAGTCCTAGAGGGACTGAGGCACTGAAGGTAGACAAGGCAGCAGGGCTGGATGGTATTCCCCCCAGGGTGCTGAGGGAGATGGCGGAGGTGTTGGCAGAGTCACTGGCAGATCTGTACAGCACCTCACCAGAGTTGGGATGTGTGCCACTGGACTGGAGGATGGCACATGTAGTACCATTACACAAGAGCGGACTAAGGGATGAACCAGATAATTATCACCAGATAAGTCTCACCTCCATAGTGTGCAAACTCATGGAAATGATACTAAAGGAAAGACTGGTGTCACAACTGGAGGACAATGGCCTCCAGAATGTGAGGCAGCATGGGCTTGTTTCAGGGAAGTCTTGTCAAACTAACCTGATACAATATTATGACTGGGTGACAGGTGATCTGGATAAGGGTCATGTGGTGGATGTTCTTTACTTGGACTTCAGCAAGGCCTTCAATTTGGTGCCTCATGGGTGGCTTGGGGGGAAGCTAACTGGTGTAGGGGCAAAAATGATAAACTGGATTACAAGCTGGCTGAGTGGCAGGCTGCAATGGGTGGTGGTGAGAGGGGAGCTCTCAACTCCAAGGCCTGTGATGAGTGGGGTGCCAGAGGGCTCTGTGCTGGGGCTAGTATTGTTTGGGCTCTTCGTATCAGACATTGCACATGGGGTGGTGAGAAAGGTAAGTCTGTTCACTGATGACACCAAAATCAGAGCAGTGGTGGATGGATTGGAGGGATGGAAGCAGCTGCAGGGGGACCTACGCACACTAGAAGAGTGGTCAGAGAGTTGGTTGCTGGGGTTCAATGCAAAGAAGTGTAAGGTTATGCACTTTGGGGTAAAGAACTCAAGGAGAGAATACTGGCTGGGGGTGTTAAGCTGGGGATCACTGAGGAGGAGAAGGACCTAGGGGTAATGATAACAGGGACCATGAACAACACTGCCCAGTACAGGAGAGTGGCTGCAAAAACGAACAAAATCCTGGGGTGCATAGCGAGGGGGTTTTCATCCAGGCGAAGAGAGGTGATCTTGCCCTCTACAGGTCGCTGGTAAGGCTGTATTTAGAATATTGTGTGCAGTTTTGGAGGTCATACCTAAAGCTTGATATCAGGCTACTGGAGGGGGTGCAGAGGAGGGCAACAAAGATAATATGTGGAATGGAGGGGAGAGACTATGACAGCAGGCTGGGAGACCTGAATATGTACACCCTGGAGGATAGAAGGGACAGAAGGGACATGATAGAGACATTCAAGTATCTGAGTTGAATCAATAAGGATAGGGTAGATGGGGTCTTTAAGTTAAGGAGGGGGAGGGTCACTGGGGCACAGGCTAAGAATAAAGGGGAGATTTAGGAAGGAAATGAGGAGACACTATTTCACAGAGGTGGTAGTAAAATGGAATGCCCTACCAGAACGGGTGGTATTATGTAAATCTGTGAACAGTTTCAAAAGAGCATGGGACAGGGAACAGGGGAGAGTGAGAGTGGGGGAGGTGGGGGTGAAAGTGGGATGATAAATGGGAGGGGGTTGGGCAGCTGCAAATTAGGGGTGCTAGCTGCACACTTGAGCAGACTTAGGTAGACCAGGTGGTCTGTTTCTGCTGGCACATTCGTATGTTCATATGTTCATATCCCAAACATATACAGTATGTATCACTATGAAATCCCCTTCAGTATACAGAGAGGATATACAATATCCTGTGTTCAAATATGCCATTTATTTACATAAGTGAGGGAGCTGGACCATAATTCACAGGTGGCAAAGCCATGAGTGACTTATGAAAGTCCTGGCTCCTCATGAATGGAAATTAATGGCATATCGGAGCAATGCACCTCAGAGCAAGAAATCCCAGGACCAGCTACTGGCAGGGGAGAGTGCAGGTAACCGCTTCAGAGGAGGAAAGGGACCTCAGGGTAATAGTCACAGAGGACATGAAGGTAGTCAAACAGGAGGAGGGGGGGGTCTTAATTGGGAGGGACAGGGTGGAAGACACTGGGGCACATGGTAGAAACACAGTTTTGAGTGGCTCCATAAATGAGAACCTGGGTGGGGGGGTGGCAACGGGCACAAGGAAAGAGGAGGAGGAGGGTGTACTGGTGTTGGAGGACTCCATACTCATGGGGATCAGATGGGGCAGCAAGAGGGAGAGGCACAGTCAGATATGGGTGGAGTCCATACCAGGATTAATGGCAGACATGGCAGGACAGGCAATCCTAAGGTGCATAAATATGGGTAGGATGGATACCACACATTGTGATACATGTGGGGGCAAATGACCTAGTGGAGGAAATGGTGGAGGTAACAAAGGGAGAGGACTGAGGAAGTGGGAAGGTTGTGCGAGGAGACTGGAGAGTCTGTGGCCTTCTCCGAAGTGCTCCCAGTACCCTGGGCAAGCACAGTGAGAAAGGAGAGGATTAGAGAGTTGAACACATGGTTGGTAGAATGGTGTCGAACTAAGGGGTATGGAGTTGTGGGTGGCTGGGGCAGTGCCTGGGATAATAACAATCTGTTTGCAAGGGATAGGCTGCACCTGAGTGGGTAAGGGAAGGGAGGTATTAAAGCAAAGACGGGAGAGGTATATTGCGACAAGGGTGGGATAGGGCAGATGGGGTCTTTAAGTCAAAGTGGGGGAGGGTCACTGGGGGCACAGGCTAAGAATAGAGGGGGGAAGATTTAGGAAGGAAATGAGGAGACACTATTTCACAGAGAGGGTGGTAGCAAAATGGAATGCCCTACCAGAATGGGTGGTATTACGTAAATCTGTGAACAGCTTCAGAAGGGCATGGGACAGGGAACAGGGGAGAGTGAGGGTGGGGGAGGTGAGGGGTGGCAGTGGGATGACAAAGGGGAGGAGGGGTTGGGCAGCTGCAATCTAGGGGTGTTGGCTGCACACTCGGGCAGACTTAAATAGACTGGGTGGTCTGATTCTGCAGGCACGTTTGTATGCTCATATGTATGTTTGTATCAGCAGAGAGTAGGAGGGCAGCAGCAAGGGCAAATAGGATGCTGGGGTGCATTGCCAGAGGAATCACCTCTTGAAAGGAGGAGGTCATCCTGCCCTTGTATAGATCACTGGTGAGGCCACACTTGGAGTACTGTGTGCAGTACTGGTGCCCATACCTCATAAAGGATGTGAGATTACTGGAGGGGTGCAGCACAGGGCTACAAAAATGATCATGGGACGGGGGGAGACGCCGTAAGAGGAAAGATTGAGGGAGTTCAATATGTATTTGCTGGAAGAGGGTAGGGAAAGAGAGGACATGATAGAGACCTTTAAGTACTTGAAAGGCACAAACAAAGTCAGAGACGGAGGATTGTTTCACTTAAAGGGGGGAAGGGTCACTGGGGGCACAGTCTGAAGTTGAAAGGGGGAAGGTTCAGGATGGAGATGAGGAGGCACTACTTTACAGAGATAGTGGAGGCAAGATGGAATGCACTGCCGGAGGGGTTAATCATACTGAGGACAGTGGATAACTTTAAGTGGGGTTGGGACAGAGTTAAGGGCAAGATTAGTACAGACAAGAACGAAAAGTTGAGAAGGACCAGGAAAGGGGAAGAAGGGAGGAGTTTGGGTGGGGCTGGGGCAACTGTAGTAATATGAAACTAAGAACTGCACAATCGGGCAGACTTGATAGTCCTGTGGGCCTTTTTCTGCTGGCAATTTTGTATGTTTCGTATATATTATGTTTTTTCGTATATTTGAACCCAGTCCATTGTATGTTCTGTGTATACAATGTATGTGTTCTGTGTGACAATTAAGAGCAGATTCATTGTGGGATTGGCAGAATAGACTGTCAATCAAGTTGATTGTGATGTAGGCAAGATTGTGATGTGAACAATAAACAGTGTTATTTACCCATTGGGTGAATAACATCATTAATATTTCACTTGGATCAGAGTCTTAGGAAAATAATGCATTTATTTAAGTAGTGTAATCCCTACATACATTGTATACACAGTAGATATACATAGCTATTACTGTAGAACCCCCTTCTATATATACAGTAGTTACAGATACCACCGTGAAAACCCCTTCCGTTCAATGGGATTTTACAGTGATATGTAAGGAATAACGCATGCCAGAATGTCTGGTGCTGCAATATACAAACACATCTAATATGTTTTGAAGCATAGGATGCAATTAAGCGCTTTCAACCCCAAGACATATCCTTATGTCAGATATCCTGAAGTGGGTTATTCCTCATAAAACTGTCATAAAAATAGAAAAAAAGAACATTTTTGAAAAATATGCCATTGGATTGGAGTTGGCTAGTTGTGCTGTGATAATCAAACTGTCTCATGACTGGTGAGTCAGACAGCTAAGGTTTTTTCATTTGCTTTATAAATCTAGATATACTACTGCATATCTTTACCTGCCACTGCCTTTAGTTTGAGTTTAAAACCATCCAGGCACAGTATGGATCATGGAACCAATAGGAAACAGTTAAAAAAAAATCAGGTAATGGTTATTTGTAAAATAGCTTATCTGGGTAAAATGATTAAAGTCAATATGGTCTTGCCATGCTCAGTCATAATTGTGCCTCAGTAGATACTCAAACTATTCTCATGTGCAATTTGGTTATGTTTACACAATTAGAAACACGTTTTTAATGTGAAAAATAGATGTTCTTTAGAGTCTACAGTGACATCACCAGAATTTGTAACGACTGTTAAATCCTGAAAAGTCCCTAGAAATCCTAGGAAGGAATTTTGCATCAATAAAAGTGTTTTCGAATTTGCAGGTGTCACTAAGTAGAGCATGCAAATGTTCTGAAAATCCATCCTTAGTGCTAACCTGAGGTCAGTATTGATGTGTTTAACTATATTTAGCAGTGAGGATCATTGGTAATACCCTATTGGCATCATTAGCTGCAGCTGAAAAATAATTTGCATTGACTAAACAGCATTTATCCCTGTTCCTGTTAAACAATGAAACAGTGATGTTTATTTCAGCAGCACTGAAAATGAGCTTCAGTTGAATTGGGCAACCCATTTTCATAATTTAAATGTTATGAGTAAAAATACCACTAATACTACTACATTTGGAATTAAAAGATTAGGGGCCAGTAATTCAAATGTTTGTGCAGGCACTAATGGGTCTTTGCCCATGCAAACCGGGGTTTGTGTTGGATCCCCCTATTCCAAAGGGGTTCTTGCATGGGCAAAGACAGTTTGCACCCACGAAAAACATAATGTATGCATGTGGGCAAGGGGAAGGGCATGCCCATGAATAGCCACGCTACCCCATATTCAGTGGCTTTGCACTGTACAAAAGGGTTTAGCACGTGCCTTTTGCGCAGCACAGATATCACAAACAAAACCGTGACTTAACTCAGGGAAACCTTAGTGGCTGCTGGAGGTAATGCAGTCACCTAGCTGTTTGGCCTCTTGGAGAGCACAACTGCCTCCTGTGGTACCTGGCACCCCCTTCAGTCACTGGTCTGTTCTGTATAAAATAATATCACTGGTTCTAGTGGTCCCCCCTCCCACCGATCACTGGTCCATTCTGTATAAAATAATATCTGTGGTGCTAGTGATCCCTCCCTCTGATCGCTGGCCTCTACTGTAAAAAACTATATCCCTGGTGCTAGTGGTTCTTTCCCTCAGGTTGCCAGCAAGAATGTAAAACTTATTACCACTGGTGGTAGTGGTCCTCCCCCTTCAATTACCAGCCCCTATGTACAGATTATATTCCCTGGTGCCAGTGGCCCCCCTCACACTGATCATCAGCCTGGAAGTACAAAAAAAAGTGTCCCTGGTGTCCAGTGGTTCCCCCCTACAGCACCAGCCATACCCCTCACTCAACTTGCCATTATCTTCTGTGTTGTAGGAGCATACGGTGACCAGCACAGCCCTCCTCACACCTCCATGACTGACCACCATATGTACAGGCAAAGAATGCACTTCTTATTTATAGGACAGGGTGACATGCCCTGTCCTATAAATAAGAGGCACGCTCCCTGGCAATGCATATGGCAGCTGGATAAGAAGGTGTGAGGAGAGCTTTGCTAGTTGCTGTATGCTCCCGTGCAGACCACAGATAATGCTAAGGTGAGTGGGAGAGTATACCCAGTGCTTTGGGGGGGGGACCACTGAACACCGGGGAGTTTTATTTTTGTACTTCTGGGCTGGCAATCGGTAAGAGGGGGGAACCACTTGCACCAGGGAGTATAATTTGCATGTCTGGGCTGGCGAACAGAGTTGGGGGGACCACTACCACAAAGGATAAGTTTTATGTCAGGGCTGGCGAGCAGAGAGGGGGGACCACTAGCATCAGGGATATAGTTTTTTACAGTATGGGCCGGTAATTGGGAGGGGGATCACTAGCACTAGGGAAATTATTTTATACAGAATGGGCCAGTGATTGGGGGGCACCACTAGCACAAGGGACATTATTAGTAGTATATGTGCATATTAATTGACAACATTTGATTGATGGATATTTGATGGTTAATTGCCCCACCCCTTTTAATTGATGATATAATGCCCTGCCCCTTTTTGATGGCTGGATGTGACATAATATCCCACCTCTTCCACGTGTTCTGGAAATTACGCAATGGCCTCACCCCTTCCGCATCCCGTATGCACCGGAAATTACACAAAGTCCCTCCCCCTCCATGAGGGCGCCTGATATGACATAGCACCCCCACTCCTTTTCATGCTCATGTCCAACAGAAATGACGTAGCACCCCACCCCACTCCCACCCTTTCCATGCTGTGATACAGCTATGGGTGGAGTGAAGATTGGCTTGTCTGGGCTAGCCCCAGACATGTTAGGAAGGTTATGCTGATAAAAGCATTTAGCACTGTTCCACCATAGTTGGTTTATGTTTTGCTCGTGTGTGTGCGGATTGCCTGAGGAAAACAATGAAATAGATGAACCTAGCCTATCAACATCTGCTAGTGCCACACCAGCAGATTCTGTTAAGACTGAATTGATAGAATCATTCATGAGACATGGTTTGCATGATAATCATGAGTGTGTTAATATGGATGAACAGTGGGAAATGCCAGATGTTCCAGATGCTGAGAAATGCCCTGATGAAAAGGCTGATGTGGTCATGACAGCAATCGAAGTGCCTCCTGAAAAGATAATCATGTTGGACTGGATGAAGGGTATTCTAATACAGCTACTGCAAGACTTGATGGCTCAGGACTTGAAGATAAACTAAGGGATGTACCACAGATCACCCCTTTCAGATAAGACATAGCTGTTTATATGAACCAGTGGAGGGGTACTGGAACCATGCTTTTCCCTGAAGTCTGTGAGAGGTTGCGCCCACGACGGATCAAGCTACTACTCGAATCACAGCATGGAAACTCAGGTACACAGCATCCTATTTTGATACAATACAAGCAATAAATGACATTTTGTCAGAATTTAAAGAGATGCCATGCATTGCTTAGGGGCTTGACACACTTTATGAACAATTGAGTGTAACACTACGGAGTGCTGTTGAAGAAGTGGTTTCATCAGGAAGTTGTAAAAAATATTTTAAAAGTCCACTGCAAAAAGGAAGCCCTGCGCCATATTATATGTACTTGTATGATATTGGTAGTTCTGACGAGGAACACTGCACTGCATAGTGAGAGTTGTTAAGATGGGTAACCTGTGCTGAAATCACCAACGAATGTTTGAAAAGCAGAAAATAGAAAATCTTCTACAGGCTTTGATAACCATGCAAATTTCAAACCCTGCTGATCAAACTCCAGGTAACCCGATAAACTGTAAAAAACTTCAGTTTATACAGATTTTAATGAGTGACATTAAAAAAGATGTACACTGGTGTGAAATAATGAACATAACCAGGTACCTAAACAATGATGTGTTAGAAACTGTTCACAATGTGCTTCCACTCATTTTTGGAAAATTGGATGTGGTTTCTCATGGCCGAGTATTGGTAGCTGTAGCCTACATTGTTGATAGTTGTTACAGTTTAAAATGTCAGTGACAGGAAGATGTTAGCAATGTGACTGAATTTTCGTCCTATTTTCTTGTGACACTGCAAAATAAGGCATGTCTTTTCTTGTTGTAATATTTATAATGGAGTATGGCATCAATTTATTACAATGGTTAACACATGCTCTGCATTGTCATATAATTAGATGTATATGTTGTGTGGTCCGTCATAATGAAATTTTGACATTTTAAAAAAACACCTGTGTCCCTACTGTATTACTAAACAGCAGTCATGGTTAAGAAATCATTGAAAAGAATTATTATGAACCCCTTACACCTGGTAGCTTAGGAGGTGTTCAGAGACTTCATGGTGCTGTTGCAAAATAGGGGAAAAGAATTACTCGCACGCAGGTATCCCAGTGGCTGTCTTTACAAGATGCTTACACTATGCACAAGCCAGCGAGGAAACAATTTCTTAGAAACAGAGTGGTTGTTAACAACATTGATGTACAATGGCAGGCTGATTTGGTCGATATGGCTAGTCTTTCCAAAGACAATGATGGCTTATTCTATGGTGCTACGATTGGCTTCAGCTCCTTAGGCACTGGCACCCGATTAGTCGGCCGGCCAGCATGGCTCACCCAATTGGTGTGCCTTTTGAAGTTTGGACTAACAGCTCAGTGCCTTAGCCAGCTTCTATATTTCTTGCAGTGATTTTCTAATTTAATGCTAATGCCTGCCTGTGCTTGCTAAATGATGCTTGTTTTTACTAGTTGAAGTCTGGCTGTAATTATTAGCAGCTATCAATGTGTAAATTTTGCCTAGCCAAATTGTGCATGCCTGCTTACTGCCTAGCTCTGACAACATAGCCTTAGCACAGGGACCCTCAGCCTGCCCATTTTTCCCTCTCGTCTACCTATCCTCCTATCCTCCCCCTGCTCTACTTGTTTGTATTTTTTTGTTTTTCCTCGGTGCTTTTCCTCCACCTCCACATCTGCCATTATCTCTTCCCATCTCCTGCTGTAGCCACAAGCCTGCTCACACTTGACCCTTCCCCTACCCCCGTTGCTTAGAGCTATTATCCAAAAATTAATTCTCTCTACCGTCACTCCCTTTGTCTTGTTGCAGCCCAGCCCTTACCTACTCCACTTACATTTCTTTGTTCTTGCGCCTTCATCTCCACCCCCCACGGTCAGTCTGCTGCCAGTTTTCCGCCCTCCGATTAAATTATTTTTTTTCTCACACTCCTTCAACTTATATTTGACCTAACTTCTCCTTTCTCCCCTAGACCTGCCGTCTGCCAGGAGCGGCGCTTTTGCTATCAGAAAGGCGGCGCCTTCTCGGCTGCCACCAATGGGACACTACAGCTCCTGCCACCTTCCTGGAACCCACCCCCAGACCAGCTTCCCAGGTATTCACTGCTGCCTCAAGCATGCACCGGCGGTGCTACGATTGGCTTCAGCTCCTTAGTCACTGGTACCCGATTGGTCGGCTGACCAGCACTGCTCACCCAATTGGTGCACCTTTTCATGTTTGGACTAACAGCTCAGTGCCTTAGCCAGCTACTATATTTCTTGCAGTAATTTTATGGCCCTCCTCCCCAACCCCTCTCAGGCCTCCTTTAAATACACATATGCCCCTCCTTCCTCTTACTGTCCCTATTTTTACTGGCTCTCTCAGAAACCTACTGCTCAGCTGACTTCCTGAGACAGTACAGCTAATTTTCTCCTGTTTTAGCCACTCTGTCCCTGCCCACTACCCCCAACACCTCTCTGGTGTCCTCAGGCGTATTCTATTTGGCAGGCTAACCTGTCACACTGGCTTATCTGGGGCTTGTAACAATCCAGCTACTAAATAAAGAGTTATCATATAATTTAACCTGCCCTCGACTTTATACCTCTTCATTCTGGTGTTCGCAGCACTTGCTCTCCCCCCTCGGCCCCATAATCCCTCATTCCCTCCACAGAAACTTAATGATATCCCTCTTCTTGCGTTCATTCAGGCTAATTCCACTTTTCCCATTACTAGTTCCTGGACTCACTCACCCATTCACCCCTGCCCCTCTCTTGCCCAGCTGCCTATATACATTACTCTTATATGGCTGCTTAACTCCTGGCCCCCCTTACCTATTAGTCAATGCCTCAACTCCAGTCTCTTACGCAACCCCTCCTGTTTCAAGAGTGCAAAACTGCATTATATTATTATTGCTCTCCTACTCTTATCGGCTGGTGACATAAACCCCAACCCTGACCCAGCTCAACCATTTCCTGCAGATAGACCTGAACCACATCTCACAGCTCTTCCAAATGGGCTTAAAATAATACATATCAATATACGTAGCCTCCTCCCTAAAGTAGACTTGCTACAGCCACTGGTGGCTACACTCAACCTGGATATAATTATAATTTCCGAATCCTGGCTAAATAAAAATATATGCAACTCATCTCTGACTCTCCCTGGCTTCACCATATCATGACAGAACCAGCTTGGGTGAGGAGGCAGAGCAGCTATCTTCATCTCCTCTTCCATCCAATTCACTTTCGTCTTTTCTAGCGCTATACCTAAAGCCTACAAGGCTTTGCTGTTGCAAATCTCTCTCCCCTTCTCCAAACCTATCTTTGTAGCAGGTGCCTACTGCTATCCTGGCTCACAATCCAAAATTGCTACTGACCTCACAGCCACCTTAGCTAGCCACTCTTCTGCTGGTGATTTATATATTATGGGCGACTTCAACATAAACTGGTCTACCATACCTAACAAAGTTCTAAATGCTATACATGCACTCAACCTAACCCAAATCATCCAAGATCCAACTAGGCTAAACCATAAGATGGGAAACCATTCCCTCATTGACTGGGCCCTTACCACTCACACCCATAGGGTCATTAAATTGGGTACCCTAGCAGATGCCTTCAGTAACCATTGCATAACTTTCCTGGTGCGCAGAGTTCACAAAGTCAAAGTCCCCTATAAAACATTACAAATCTGCTCTTACAAATCCTTGAACATTGCCCAGTTCTTTACGATCTGACCCACACTAACTGGGCACCCATATCTGCTGCCAGCAACCTAGATGTCACAGCCAAATACTTCAGAGACCAATTCCTTGAAGTCTGGAATCAACATGCACCACTACACTAGGTTTGTGTCCATGGAAACCACCTCCCCTGGATCTCTCCTGAACCCATTGCTTGCCAAAGGGCATGTGATGCAGCCTGGAAGCTCCATAAAAGTACAATGCTTCTTAAAGCTTATGAGGCCTACCGCATCCTCAGAAACAAATGCACAAAAGCCACTCTTTTGGTCGAAGCTGAGTACTTCAGCTCTACCTTTAACTCTAATATAAACAACCCATCCAAATTCTGGAAGGTAATTCACTCTCTTTTCTCCCCACAGGCTCCCCCCTCCCCCCTCCTCCAAATAAACAATACTGTCATCTTTAATCACCCTAGCATTGCTGTAGCTTTCTACTTGCGTTTTACCTCATGTGCTTCTGCCCTGTTAGGCTCTCTCCCAACCATAAACCAGTCGACCTCCGCATCTACTAGGAGTCCACCAGCCCCACCGCTCAGTTTTTCTTTCTCTAAAATCCTGACAACTGACATGCTGATGGCCTTGGAAGCACTTAACCCGAGCAAAGATAACTCCCCTGATGGATTGGACCCAAAGTTACTAAACCTGTCTGTCTCAGCCAATGCTCCCCCACTGATTGCCCTTCTTAATCTCTCGTTTCAATTGGTGGAAATTCCCCTTGATTGGAAACATGTAATCATCCTCCCTCTCCCAAAGGGTGGGGATTCCTTCTCCTTGAGAACTACCACCCTATATCACCCCGACGTTAGCCAAACTACAAGAACATCTAGTCCTAGACCAACTATTCTCGTACCTCTCTGACATTAATTACTTCACCCAATATCAATCTGGGTTCCATAAACATCACTTCACTACTACCTCGCTACTCCGAATCACTGGTGCAATCCTGGCAGGCATGGACTGAGGTCACATCACCACTGCCATTTATATTGATCTTGCCAAAGCTTTTAACACCGTATACCACTCCCTCTTACTCTGCTCCCTCTCATCTGCTGGGCTGTCTGAACATACCATAAAATGGTTCAGTGCGTACCTTAATGGCCGCTATCAGTCTGTAAAAATATCCGACTACATCTCCTCTCCTCAACTCATATGCTCTGGTGTCCCTCAAGGGTCCATACTAGGCCTGATTCTCTTCTCCATTTTTCTAAATGACCTGCCATCTGTCTATACCTCATCTTCTATACATATGTATGCTAATGATACGGTTATTTTCTCCACAGGTCCTCACCCGTGGATGTCGCCTCCAGGCTCCAAAGTGATTTCAGTAATGTCCAGAGCTGGTTTCAATCTCACCAATTCTTCTTAAATGCCAAGAAAACTGTGTCCATGACATTCAGCACACATCAGAAACTGTCAAGGCTCCAATCTGCCCCCTCTTTCACTACCCTCAATGGGGCAACTATAATTGCCACTGAGTCGTTCAGGTATCTGGCGTTTGGCTGGATCAACATCTCACTTTCTTGGCCCACATAGATGTCATAATAAAAAATCTTCACCCCAAACTCGGCAATTTATATAGAAACCACTCCTGCCTCCCACCCCAGGCAAGAAGTGAACTGATCCAAAAAATGATCCTCCTGATTTTTGACTAATGCGATATCATCTATTGCTCTGTTCCTGCCACCTCCTTAGCTAACTTGGGTACTCTTTTCAACTTCTTCTGTCTGTTTGCTCTGGATGCACATCCCCTTACCCACCATTGTCACTTGTATCGAGCTTTAGCCTTCCCTTCCCTAACAAATAGGCGACTGCATCACTGCATAAATTTCATCTCTAAGTAGTGGATTGGTACACTCCCTCCCTATCTAAATTCCCTAATCCCCCCCACCGACTCCCTCTCAACTTATAAGATCCCACAACCATAGAACTCTGACTGTTCCCTGGAGATCCACCTCTAGGGGACAGGCCTCCTCCTCCTATCATCTCCCTAAACTGTGGAATGCTCTTCCTACACAAATCTGATCCTCTTTCTCACCTGGCTCATTAAATCAAGCTCTACATAACTTCCTCTCTGTAAATTGCACCTGTCCCTAGCTCTCCCCCCTTTCTTGTCTCACACCCTGTCTGATGCCCTGTTTGCTTAACCACCACCAAATCGATGCACTTGTAGTTTTTATAGCCTATCCCAGCTCCAGTTGTATATGGTTGCTTCATATCATCTCTCTCTCGCTCTCTCTCTCTCTATCTTTATTGGTCTATCTCCTTAGCCTGCTGACCTAGCCCTGGGCTCTGGCTCGCTTCTCTACCACTTTGCAATCTTACCATCACTTGTTTGCTCTGTGCCATTTTAGTCTGAAGTGTGTAAGGCCATTGGTCCCACTTGCTGTTACGATTACCTGTGATTCTGTCACACCACTAGTTCATAGCTACAGGATTTTAATCTACTCTACCCTGCAATTATTTGCCCTTCTTCTAATGTGTTGTTCACTCATAACCTATGGTTTTTATGATATTTGTAATTTGTGCATGCTCATTGATACTATGTAACTCCCATCACCCTTTCCCCCAGGTCGTACTGGGAGATGAGCAATTTGTTCAGTGCACCTTATCTGCTGAAACTTTTCAATAAATAAATAACAAATATTCTAACAGTTATTGATATCCTATCAAAGTATGCATGGACCAAATTGCTAAAAACAAAATCTGGAAGACATGTGACAGAGGCTTTCAAAATGGTACTGGGAGAGGGCCGCAAGCCCGAAAAATTACAAATAGAAATAATGCTTCTTGAACTATTTATTGATGATGCAGTTAAAGAAGCAAGTATTAAGCATTTTGAAACACAAAATTAAAAACACCTAGTAATATATCCCCCCAGGCTAAAACATCTTATCAGTCAAATGTGAATGATATAAATGATAAAAGTGATGATACCCTTGCAAAATCTACAAAGAAAAATCTACCTGATGCCTATAAAACTCAAGCAGCCATTACATCCACTCCATATGAAGTGTTTAAAAATGTTATACAACCTATTAGTTTGTACAACAAATTTGAAGTATTAGCGGATGAATATTTTGTACCCCAAAAAATAAAAAACCAAACCCTTGGAGAATGTGCTACAAATAATAGTATTCCAAATCCAGAAGAAACAAGAAAAAATAAGATTCCAGAAAGGGATGTTGTAGTAATAGGAGATTCACTATTGAAAGGAATCGATACTATTGTATGTGAAGGAAGAAAGGAACACACAACTGTGAGTGCATTATCAGGGGTTAAAATCAATGACATAATTAGCCTTCTTGAAGGGTTACTTGAAAACACATATAAACCATTAGTTCTTTTACATGTGGGAGTTAATGACTTAACTAAAAGGGTCCTGATAGACATCCAGGAAGACTATGGCAAAATTGTTGCAAGAATTAAGGAAAGAGGGGGAGACATTATATTGTCCGGTATACTACCACTTTTAGGAAATCAAACCTATAAGAATGAGCAAGCTAAACAATTAAATTCCTGGTTAAGATACTTTTGTATGGTGGAGAATATAGGATTTATGAATAATACCCAATTGGTATTAGGATATTGGCTAAAAAAATTAACAAGGTAATAGCATTTCATTTAAACTGGGTAAAGGGGGGAAGCTCAATACTTTACCCCTTTAACAATAGATTATATGTGTAATTGTGATAAAATTGAAGATTATGGTTGGAATGAGGTCCTTTTAAATGCACGGAGCCTAACTAACAAATTTGATGAGTTTAAATTGTACCTTGGGATGAATGATATACTTGTTGCCCTCATCACTGAGACTTGGTGGGGTGACAATGATTCTTGGGATAAAAATATACAGGGATATAAATTATATTACAAAAATAGAAAGTATAGGAAAGGGGGAAGGGTAGCTATATACATCCACCAATCAATTGATAGTGAAGAAATTATGGATGATATTGATCTTGAAACTTTATGGATTAGAATAAAACCACTGATAGGTCCATCATTTATTCTGGCTTTAGTATACAGACCTCCTTCTATGAGTCCCGAGAATGATGCAAAATTATTACATTTTCTTAGTCATCTTGATACATCAAAAAATTACATAATTATGGGAGACTTTAATTTGAACAGTGTTAACTGGGAATATGTAACTGCAATAGACAGAATTGATAGAAGTTATACGAAAATATTTAATGAAATAGGTTTGGAACAACTAGTTAAAATAAATACCAGAGGTAATAGAATATTGGACCTTATACTAACTAATGTTGCACATTGTATTACTAGGATTGATGTTAATGCACCTGTAGCTAATAGTGACCATAATATTGTTCAATTTCAAATATCAAATAGTAAACACACGCTAGCTACAGGTACAACCAAAATCTTAAATTTCACCAAAGCTAACTTTGAAAATATGAAACATATTATTAGTTGTTGGGATTGGCATGCATTGTTCATAAATTTATCAGTGGAGGGTAAATGGTTATTATTAGCTAACAAATTAAAGGACCTGATTAAAACCAATATTCCAACTAAAAGTAAATATGAACCAAAGGATAAACCTACTCCAGGATAGATGTCCTCTAAAATTAAATCCCTAATTAATAAAAAAAATAAACTTTATAAACAAATCCAAAAGGGTTTTATACATCTTAAACCCAAATATAGGGATTTATTAAAAATAATAAAAACTAAAATAAGATTAGAAAAAACACAATTTGAACTTAAACTAGCATCAAGGGTAAAAGATAACAAGAAATCCTTTTTTTCCTATATAAATAAAACCAGAAGCAATTCTACGACTATAGGTCCATTTGCCACACTATCTGGTTGTGTAACTGATAAATATGAAATAGCTAACATACAGAATCAATATTTTTCATCTGTATTTAATGATAATTCATATGATAAATTAATCAAAACAGATAGCTCTATACCTGGTACTTTTATAATTAACCCTAAAGAAGTTTTAGATAAACTCAATAAAATAAATATCAACAAGTCCCCGGGCCCGGATGATATTCATCCGAAGGTAATAAAAGAACTCGCTAGTGAAATATACATGCCCCTAACTAATATATTTCAGCATTCATTAGATACTGGTGATGTCCCAAATGATTGGAGAATGGCAACAGTAGTACCTATTCACAAAAAAGGACCTACCAATAAGCCAGAAAATTTTAGACCTATAAGTCTTACATCAGTGATTGGCAAAATATTTGAACAGTTTGTTAAGGAAATTATTTTGGAACATCTTACTAATAATAAACTTACTGACAAAAATCAACATGGATTTACAAAATCAAGATCATGTTTAACTAACCTCTTGGCCTTTTATAATAAAGTTACAGAAGAAATGGATAACGGCAATTCAGTTGATTTAGTGTTTCTAGATTTTGCTAAGGCATTTGACAAAATCTCTCACTTTGAACTTATACATGCTTTAGAAGAGGTTAAATTAAACCATAATATAATAAACTGGATAAAGATGTGGCTTAGTAACAGGAAGCAGAGAGTGGCCATAAATGGAGAGTTGTCAGAATGGGTTAGCATGACTAGTGGTGTCCCACAGGGATCAGTGTTGGGACCATGTTTATTCAATGTTTACATTTCCTCCCTAGAATCAAACATAAATGATATTTGGCTACTCAAATTTGCAGATGATTGCCGTATAGGGTCTATTATTAATAATAGTAAGGAAAGCAGTATTCTGCAAAACTTTCTAGATGAAGTTTCTAACTGGGCCCAAGAAAAGAAATTGGTGTTAAACAGTGACAAGTGTAAGGTGATGCATTTGGGCAAACAGAATCCTAAATTTACATATAAACTAGCGAACCAAACATTACATCAGACCATTGAAGAAAAGGATCTTGGGCTTACCATTACCCCAGATATGAAATTTAAATTACATTGTACCAAACAAATCAAAAGGGCAAACCAGAATCTAAATTGTATATTTAGACATGTGGTAAGTAGGACTAGAGAGGTTATGCTGCCATTGTATAATGCTCTGGTGAGACCTCACCTTGAGTATTGTGTCCAGGTGTGGTCCCCCATATACAAAGGAAGAAATTAGTAATATCAAAAGAGTCCAGAGATGATTTAGCAGAACAATAACAGGAATGAAGGGAAAGGACTATGAAGATAGGCTTAAGGATTTGAAATTGTACTCTTTAAAATATAGAAGACTTAGGGGAGACTTATGTCTTATATATGGTTTACTACAAGATTCTATACTCCTAAATGGAACAGGTTTATTCCAATCTAAATTCAGACAAAGTAATCGTAGACATAATAAACAATTATTGACTGGGAAATGGAATTCACTAAGGAGGAAAAATTGGTTTAGCATAAGATCGATCTCAATATGGAATAATCTTCCTACAATTGTTGTGGAAAGTACTAACATGGATGCATTTAAAACAAATTTGGATTCAGCAATGACAGATGATGACAAATATAACTAATACACAAAATATGAGGCAAGCATTATGGACTTTATTCTCTAGCTTGGAAAACCTATGAAACCTATGAAGATAATGGGACTGTATTTCTTAATGCTAATTTTCAATTGTTTTTAAAAGAACAAAACATATATCATATTACAACATTAAATGATGTTAAGGCTTGTATTGTGGAAAGATTTAACTACACATTGAAAACAAAAATGTGGAGATATTTTACAGCATTTAACACATATAGGTACATAGTTGTATTACAAGCTTTAACAATGGCCTACAATCAGAGCTATCACCGGTCCATCAAAATGAGGCCCACTGATGTGGTGGCAGCCAATTCTTTAGATGTCTGGAAAATTCTATAAGGTGGTCTTACACACAAAGTGAAAAGGCCTTTTAAATTTCATGTGGGTGATCATGTGCAGGTTTCTAGAGTTAAGAAAACATTTGAAAAAGGTTATGAGCAAAACTTTACAAGCGAGATATTTATTATGAATGTATACATAAGCCTATACCAGTTTACAAATTAAAAGATTATGATGGAGAAGAAATAAGAGGTACTTTTTATGAGCAAGAAATGGTAAAAGTCGAAGACACTGCAAACAGGGTATACAGGGTTGAAAAAAATAGTGTCACAAAAAAGACAAGGGAAGAAAAAACTGGTTTTAGTGAATTGGTTAGGCTGGGCATCAAAATTTAACAGCTGGGTAGAATCCAAACAGCTAACAAATTTAAAATTTTAACTGCGTCCCCGTGTTTTGCAGGGCATCAGTTGAGAGAAGACATTGGTAAAACAATGCCTGAGAATGGGTTTTATGTTACATTGCCCAGCAATGCATCTTTTGAAATGGTTCCCAAAAATACCATTTCAGAATATACTGTGAAACTGGTAAAACCTATCAATTTATTAGGGGTGTGGGAAGTCAGTTTGTCAGAAATACAGTACCCAAGGACTTGGGACAATATTACACACCAAGATGGGAGATTTCAAGCAGGTGAAATTTCTAAGCCATTATTACCATTATCAATTCCAAGAGGTTATTATCACAATGTTGATGATATCACGGCAGCCATCAATGAGGCACTGGAACATGCACAGCTAGGCATGTTTTTAGAATATGACAGCCAGGAATGGAAAACAAAATTCCACAACATCAGTAGTGGAGCATTTATTGATCTCCATAATCCTGGCTCATATTTTGGAGGTACCACATGGTATACCACAACTACAAGCAAGCACAGGACCATAGTATGCTGATATCAATGGGGTGTTTTGCACACTGTATGTGTATACAGACATTGTTGAACACCAAAGAGTTGGTGATAGTCACGTGACCCTACTCCGTTGTGTGGAAATATCTGGTAAGAATAATGCAATCATAACCATCCGCTATGATAAGCTGGATTATATACCCATCAGCAAACAACAATTTGACACCATAACTATTGTGATAAAGAATGATCAAGACAGAAATGTGTTATTCTTGTTTGGCAAAGTGATTGTGAAGCTTCATTTCCGGCTTCTTAAATGAACCTTTTGAATGACAACCATGTCACAGAAGTTTTACAGTGACCCAAATCTTTATGTAGCCTATTATAAAGTACAAGTCGGTCATGGCTTATCTGGTTTTCATGGTGCCCCAGTTATGTACAGTGCCGGTATAGGTGGTATATTTAGAACTTTATTTAGAAAAGCTGCACCGTTGTTACAAAAAGGCTTCCAGACAGTAAAATCACACCTAAAACAGCTGCTAAAAATATTGTAAAAGATGTTGTGGGAAATATTGTTAGTTCCTTCATGACTCCAGACTCGGGACAGCAGCAAGATGGGGCTGGAATGGTTGTTTATAAGAGGCCCAATAAGAAGAGGAGAATGGTCCTACCGGGGCCTGTGAAAGTGTTATTAAAAGGTGACATGTTCAAAAGAAAAGAACAGTTGTGAAATGTAGGCACAAGCAGAGAAAACCTCGTAAAGCTAACAGTCAAAGAGATTTATTTTAAGCCATGGCTCTGGTACACCGCATGTCTCAAGAATGTGGAAAGTCAGAATTAAATCTTTTCATGTTACCACCAACCCAAACCAGCATTGAGAAAAACCTGTATGTTGAAATCCCGCCCTTGTCAGCTATAAGTGATAATGCGCACCTGGAAATTTATGTGGCAGGTAATGGTGAAGATTACATCGACCTAAACAACACCTTGTTATACCTTTTGTGCAAGATCACTAAGGCTGATGGTAGCAACATTGGTGATGGAGCAAAAGTAAGTTTAATTAACTACCCCCTGGCAACCATCTTTAGCCAGGTGGATATAGTGGTGGGTGACTGGCTGATAAGCCAGAGTAATAATTGCTACCCCTACAGAGCAATCACTGAGTCACTGCTTAATTACAGTGATGACACCCTGTCTACACAATTTTCATCTGAATTATTTTATAAGGACACACCCGGGCAGCATGAAAACACCGCTCTTAATAGCCCCAATGAGGGTTTTAAAAAGCATGCAACTTTTACAGCAGAGAGTCACAGTGTAGAACTGGTTGGACCAATTCATGCAGACCTCTTCTTCTAGGAAAAGCTGTTCCTGAATGGCATTGATGTAAAAATTAAACTCGTTAGTAACAAGAACTAATTTTGTTTAATTAATGGTGATGCAGGTGAAGATTATAAACTACAAATTAAATCTGTATCTATTTATGTAAAAAGGGTAAAAGTTTCACCAGCTGTACATATTGGTCACACCCAGGCTTTACAGGCTGGTAATGCAAAGTACCCTATTGACTGTGCTAGCATGAAAGTGTTTAGTATATCTGGGGGTAGTTGTGTGTGTAACCAAGATAATCTGTTTCTGGGGCAGATATCAAAATTATTGGTGATAGGTTTTGTTGATGATGCTTTCAGTGGTGTATACAATAAAAACCCTTTCAAATTTAAACATTTTAACATTAACTTTATAGCTGTGTATGTAGACAGTGAGCAAGTTCCTGCTAAAGCACTGCAACCTATCTTCACAAATGATCATGCCGCCAGAGAATATATCAATCTGGTTCATGCCAGTGGCAAACATATGAAAGACAATCCACTGCTAATAGACCGTGTAGGTTTTTATCAGGGGTATACATTATTTGCTTTTGACCTAAGCCATGACCAAGGCTGTGGTGACCATTATTAGCTAATCTGCTCTGGCAATTTGAGAGCTGAAATACATTTTGCTGACCCTCTACCAGCTACTGTGAATATGTTGGCATATACAGTCTTTGGTAATGTGGTAGAAATGAATCAATGATGAAACACTGTGTTTGACTTCAATTAAGTATGAACACTCAACAACTGGACAGCTTTCTCCAGGCAGACGTTTTTACCACAGACAGTTTTTTTGGTTTTTTTTTGCAAGTGATCAACTACCTTCAGAGAGGCTAACACGTCTGCCAGCCTCTTTAGTAGTAAATACACAGCCCCAGTCTATGCCTGGTGAACACTGGTTAGCTATTTATCTTCCTGACCATACTACCGGGGAGTTTTTTACTCTTATGGCTTTCCTCCAGATGCTGCATTTTTTTCCACCAACAATAATGATGTTTTTCTGGAAGAATGTAACAGAAACAAAGTTTAACTCAAAACAGGTTCAAGATATAATGTCTATGACCTGTGGCCATCATTGTATATTTTTCCTTCAACATAGATGCAAAGGTACAACCTTTAATGATGTTGTTAGGATGCATGCTGATAATTTAATGTCAAATGAGACAAAAGTTTATGCATTTGTCAGTCAATGGAGAATTGTTAAAAGGTTAAAGCCTTCTTTTTCTTTTAGCCCACAGTCAGTAATTTCATGTTATGATTATAATCAGTGCTATTACTGCTGGTAGATGTAGAAATAAGGCATGTTGTATGTTATAGTTAACAAATGCAGTTGACTTCTATAATGTATAATTATTAAATGTACTTATTGTAAGGAGACAATAAACACAGCTGTTTGTAAATTGCATCAGACTGTATGTTTATTTTTTAAATGTGGCAGCAAAATCAAGGACAACATGCACATAATTTATAAAAACAAAATGTACAAAAACAAAATATTACCAGAAATTTATGGTGCCCTAGCCAAGACATTACACCACCAATAAATAAATGTACATAAACACAATATTACCAGAAATGTGTGGTGCCCCTAGCCAAGACATTACACCATCAACCATGACAGTTTTTTAAAAGGTTTATTTTCTTATTTTGGTCACAGGTGATGGTGTGCAGGTTTCAGGTATTGGTGCTGTAGAAACACCTGTCAGAACCTTTGAAAGGTTGTTCTCAGCACTCTGAATCAAAGACCTGTTTTGGATGTTAGGCACCACTGATTCAGGAACATTAATGTCTGCTAAAGCTCTGATAAAATGTTCCCACCCACTAGGTTTTTTAAACATCAGATGTGTGTCTTTGTGAAGTACCAGCTTTGACTAAATCATACATATGACACCCTTCCACAGTCACACTGTGATATATAAATTCACCACGATCATTCCAGTCCGTAACACCAGTAGACCTTTTCAGTTTGTTTAACAATATTTCAGTGGGTTTTCTGGCATGCACAGAAACTCCTTGTAATATGTCATTGTAAATATCGTTGGTTCCAAGTGGCTGTTCTATCTTGTGGTTGCATTAGCTCACGTGGTGTCAAAGATAATGACAAGTTTGCTACATATTTTTCCCCTGGGTGTACAACTGCGAGGTAGCGTTGCAACACACTCCCATATACTTTAGCCTTCTCATATTCAGAGAGGTCAGTCCTTTGAAGAACAACTCACATTTCAGCATCCAGCTGTCATTTCACAGCCTTTCTCGGTGGCTCTTCAGGGGTGGATGACCTCTTAGCAAGCCCTGCTGTTGTTGTGGTACTAAATACATTTTTTGTGCATAATCCATGTCTATTCACCTGCTTGTTAGAAGACTGGTTAAAAAGGGTATAGCTCGCTTAGCAAGGTGCCTATAAATTCCCCAGACTGTGTTACAAGTTTTTTTTATGTTTAACAGACAGCTTTCTATTACTTAATTTTTAATAATGTTGCCTCTCCTCTTCAGCATCTTAATCTGATAAGTCGTGAGAGGTATAGTCCCTTTAATAGCATTGAGTGCCACCTCTGCAATTGCCACTATTAAATCATCAGAGGCTGAACAGAGTGTAGCTTTTCTTTGCTGTGATGGCCCCTTCACCAGAAGTTTAAGCAATGCAAGGTTTCTTTTCAGGTGTGCTGACACGTCTCAGTACTATGAGCATCTGGCTACAATGAACAACTGGCACATCTCTTACTTTTGTGGGACATTTTTTTTCATGGTGTGCAACAGGTAAATCAGGGAAAAACAGGCCAGACCTTAAGCAGTAAGATTCAGGTGTTGATGCTTTTAAGTTGTCCAAAAGATAACCATATGCCTTATAAGTTGCATCCTATTTATTTATTTTATTTATTTAATTAATTATTTTATTTATTTATTTATTTGTTAAAGGCCTCTTCAAAAAATTGCATCTTTCCAGGATACATCTGGTGAGCCAGTGTACTAACCTGCAGCTTATGTCCGAGGTTTTTAAATAATACTATATAATTTGCATTGAAATTTATGGCCTGGCTTGTTTTGCCCTGGACAAACACATTTTGTCATACAGGGTACATGATGCTAAGATTTCTGTGATGGCAGTACTGAGTGAAACATTTTTGAATTTCACAATTTTCATATGCTGATTCCATTAAGTCATCTATAATTAAAAGATTTACTTTTGGGGTGGTAATAGTTTGTCATCTTGTAGAGTGCTAGGAATACCCTCTATAAATTTCTACTGAGGAAATTTGACATATAAGTCTGTATACAAAAGTTGCCAGCAACTATAGTACCAGATAATATTTTCTGGAAATTTGGTTACGGCATTGAGACCTGCATCCAGCATGCTTTTAATAAAGCAACTTTTTCCAGAGTTTGATAGCCCTGCCAAAATACAGAAAAATGGGTGCTCAAAGCATATATTCATACCACGGTCAGAAACAATAAGGCAGTGTTTTAAAATCCTCAGTTAACCCCCTTTTGTTGTATACAACCCTGAAAGTTTCTTTTCTGGCTTGTTTTCAATAGTGATGCTTTTCTTGTTCTGCACAATTTTTTTCAAACCTATACTTTTACACCAACACCTTCATTTGCACCTCTGTCCTTGACAAAATGGTCAAAAAGTGATTTGAGGCAGCTGTAATTAATATTTTCACTATTTGTCACATGAAGTGTAATTCCTTTACACTTCATACAAATTTTGCCATTGATCAGTTTGTAACTGTAGGTTTTAGGACCACCTGATACAAACTCAACAATGTGTTCATCAGGTGGTAGTTCACTGGTCTGATCACACAAATAGTTACCCAGAGGTGGATCCCAATCACTTGGCCTGCTAACAAATATGACAGAGTCTGTGTCATGGTACAGACAGCAGTCCTGCAGGTTTTCAAGTAAACTGTACAATTTAAGTCTGGCATAGGCTGTGGTAAAGGCAGCTAAAACAACATTAATGTAGGTAGCAGTAGCATAGTGTCTTTCAGCGTATTTCCAATGTACTGATGCTGTATCATCATTGATAAAATACAGACCAGATACATGGTAGTGATCTGTGAAAATATACTGAAAGAGTTCTTCAGTATCTTTGACAATAGCAGTGTTCATCAAATTGGGGGTGCTGACCAAATTTTCCCCACAAAGAATTCAAAAACAGCTTTGAAAGCTGTCTTTGTGCAGGATGTATGCTATATTCTCTGACTGTAAAACAACACCCTCCTTAGTATAACACTGATTGATATATGCTTTATAGTCTACATCAGTAGTACACCAAGTTGGATACCCTGAAGCTTCCAGTTTCCCCTTTAGGTGTAATTTAATATACTCTGTTAAAAGACTGTCCAATTTCTCTGGATAGTACCATACTTCATATACCTCTGCCACCTTGTACCCCCTCTCTAAAGCCAGATTTAGTTCATCAGAACACCATGTACCCTCCAGAGATTGCTGATCATCTAAATGGGTACAAGGTTGTGACGGTTGTGCTGTCTCAGCACATGTGCGACACAGTGTAAATATTAGCTTTCCGCCGATCCTGCTGGGCAGAATGGGCATAAAGAGACCATGGGGTGGATACATTTTAGCTTTAATAAGTCCAAAATAATGTCTGAGATCCACAAATTTCTCATATATGACCACTGGGTGCCCTATGGGGATGTCTTGGTCTTGTTCGCATAGGGGTATGAACTGGTAAAATCATAATAAAGAATTTTCTCATCAGGCTGTGCATGGTAATATAATCGCAGAGCATTTGTACGCCCCCATAAAGTGATTCATGGGGGTCCATCAGTTCTGGAAAGTGGGTTGCTTTCAAAAAAGCATGCACCTGTGGATTGCCACACACCAACTGTTTCCATTCATGCTCCCATATAACCCTAACATGCATACCTTTTTCATGTCTGAGATAGTTTAATTTATTGATGGTTAGGTAATATAAATGTCTGTAGGTTGTGTTAAGCACTGGGTTCAACAGTTCTTCAAAGTAACACACCTGGCAGCCATGATAAAAACAGCCTAAAAACTCAAAGGCTGGGGGACACCATCTATTACAGAATAACCATCTAGAAAATAAGGACCTGCCTGTACTTCCCCACCATTCACTGCATATTGTATGGAAATGTTTTCTTGTTTACTGATGTACATCAACCACTGTATGGCTGGTGTGGAGTAACGCTTGCACTGATGGTGATAGTTGTCAGTGGGTATAATCCCCATTGTGTCTGACTCTAAAAATTTAAACTGAAACAAGGCCATACAAACTGATGCTATAGTGATATAATGAAAGGGGTCAATTTGGCTCCTTTCCTTTACATCATCTTGAAACACCTGCTCAACACCATCCTGAAACATTTCACAGGCCTGTTTTAGAATCTCCACATCTGACTGACAGTAATGATGTAATTCCTTTTTAAAGTCAAATAAATTCACAAAAGGCAAATCAGGTTCCAAGGTAACTTGCGTCAGAAAAAATGGTGCAAGTAGCACTTGTGTCCTGAGTTGTGTCCTGGCAGGATTCACATAGGCAGACTGTGACATGCTGCAGGCTGCCTGAACCCAGCTGCACCTATGCATCATAAACCCCCTTGCGACATGGCGTAAGGGGGTTTATGGCAGCAGTTGTACCCTATTCAGGTAGGGTGCTGCTATGTCCACAAATGGGATTCAGAGACAACCACCAGTGAACATCTGTCAAAGACCAGTTACGCCAACATAAAGGTGGTCTAAGTGGTCTTTGTCGTTCACTGGAGGTTGCCACTGTGCCCCAGCTCCACATCCCCTGTGGGTTACAGCCCCCCATGGTCTCCAGGTCCCAGGCATGGCACGCATTGTGCTAGGATGGGTGTGTGGAACACCCCCAATGCCCAGACCCCCACACACATGCATGTTAAGGCCCCCCACATGCCCTGGGGCATGATCCCCCTGCAATCCCCAGAACCTCATGGCAGTCTAGTGGCCCCCTCCCCACAGTGCAAGCCCTCCAACATCCCCGCAATGTTCCACCGGTGACTGGCATAGCACTCCCTCACCACCAGGGCCAGTCACCAACTCACCCGCTGTGTGTGTGTGTGTGTGTGTTGGGTGGGGGACCACTGGGCCACCAGGGCAGGTAAGGGTGCTTGATCTGGGGGGTCCATGGCAAGGGGGCTTGGAGCTGGAACCCACACCTTATGGGGCCTCGGAGGTGGGCATGGGGGTGCCATGGCAGTCTTCAGCTGGCACATCTGCTGCCTACCCTGCCCTGCCCTGTGACCTGTGGCATTCCAGGGAGCTGTTCCCTACCTTGTGCAGCTACCACAAGTTGCATGATGCAGATACCTGGACCCACTCTGATACTGAATCAGGTGCATGGGCCAGGTCACAGGGATGGTCACTGCAAGCTACCATTGCTGCAGCTTGCAGTGGACCTTAGTGAATCCAGACCACCATTTTTATGCATTTCATACCACTCCAAAAACTGTTTTTTTTTATCAGCCATCATGTAGTCTACACCATAATCTTTGTGATGTGGCATAGGCACTACATAATTCTGAATTTTCAGTTTGTTAAAAAAGTGTGGAAAGTAGCCTTTTACTCCCTCAAAACCCATATCTTGTGGCATTGCTGCAAGCCTCATTGACAGGAAATTTAAGCTGTCTATAAATTAGATATTTAACTGTTTTACAGTTATGGACACTAATTTACTCCCCTGAGTCAGTAACTCCACTTCTATTTTTTTCTTTTACAAGCCAGTTTAAGATGAAGTGGCCACCGTACCCCTTTAAATTGTGAGCTATGAAAGTGTACCTCTGAAACACTTTTTGGATAAACATTTTTTACAAATTGAGCAACATAGTCAGTGCCTTCAAACTCCCACTTTTGACCTCTTTCAAGGGTGTAGATATAATTTGGAATATGTCTAGAGTCGCCTGGGCTGACATCTTGCATGTATTCAAAATCATAAAATATATAACTAGCTGAACAAGGTTCCACGTGATGAGCACAATTTAGATAAATGACAATTGGGGTAAGCCAGCTTATGCTGGCCATAGCAGGTGGCTGAGCTACAGTTTTTATGACAATCAAGACACTGTACAACCTCACTTTGTACTTCACTACAGCCAAATGATCTGCATGCATAGCACATGTTAGAGCATGTGTGTGCACCTTTTTGTGTGAAAAGGGCGTTACAATGCTCACATACATTTCTGGCCCCCCAAAAACCTTTGACATTTTTAATATCATAATAATGGTTTTCGTGTAACAAGATGAATGCAGATTTTGCCCGTTTATTAGGAGATGCAACAAACCTCTGCCATGCACCAGCTTTGTTCATAAAAAAAACAAAGATGTTCACATCTAGTGCTGCCTCAGATAGATGTGTATGGCTCAAATCTACCATTCTTTGTTCTGACAGCCCTACCCTGCTCTGCAAATCTCTAGCTTTTGCTAATATCTGTTGGTCAACTAGCTGATGATTTAACAAAGCCACCAAGCTCGTGGAGAAGCATATTGCATTATTTTGATTTACTAAATTAACTAAATGTCTTGCTTTCTGTTTGACAATATGGCTAGATAAAACACTTCTGACATCTCTGGAAGCTCCCCCATGCACATTTCTCACAACAGTAATGACTAACATTAAAGTCTCATTAGCACACACCTCCACTTTGCTGTTTAATAAATTTGCAATATGCTCCAAAAACTCATCAGCATTTAACTCTTGGGGGTTTCTACATAATGAAAACACGGGGTCATTTAAACTATTACAGTCCAGGTGTAGCTGTACAAAATCATTACTACCAAAGTAGGCCTTATTCTGTCCAATAACAGCTGCAAAGCTGTATGGACTACAGAATAGTATTGACCTATGGATGTTGTACTGTCTAGATTGGCAAAACAAAACTGCTGGTGATACTCAACCCTATTAAAATTATTTCTGGATACTTCATATCTATTTATTAATTCTAAATAGACAGGCTCAGCTAGACCATTTTTCACTAACTGCTGAACCTCCTGACTACAGATGTCTTCTTCATGGTTTGGTGTGGCACTGCCCCCAATCTGCATGTCTTCAGGGTTATTATTTTGTGCAGGACTGATACGATATTCACTGTCTGGCAGATCTGTGTGCACATCAGAATGATCACTTTGTCCCCACGCACATTGTTCACACATACAGCACTCAGTTTCACATTCACTACCTTGACACTCAGGAGATTGTTGAAATGGGGAACTCACACAACCATCACACACACAGCATGGTGTGGCAGACCCAGATACCACAAGGTTATGTGGTGGCACCCTGTGTTTTTGCAGGGGTGTCTGATGCTTTCTGTTATTGGTAGCCAATATTTTTTTAACCTTTCTAATTCTGCACCTAATATACTGATTCAGTATAGTACACCTAGTCCTTCTAAAAATAAACTAGGGGTTCTTAGATGAACATCAAGAAGTTTTGATCTAAAAACTAAGAAAACTATAGTGGAGCAGATGGTGATGCCCACCATTGATTATGGAAGTGTTATATATACATTGATTACATAGATTACATAGACAATACTGAGCATAAAGACATTCATCCGTGAGCTCGCAAGTAACACCTAGTTATATCCTTTTATATTCTTTCTTTCCAAGAATTTATCTAGCTGTGTTTTAAATTCCTGCATTGTACTGCTTTCCACAACCTGTCCTGGTAGCATATTCCAAATTTCTGTTACCCTATTACTTAACCAGTATTTCCTTCTATTTGTTTTATAGCTATCCTTAACCAGTTGGTAACAATGTGCTCTAGTATCATATATTTGAGCCCTTTTAACCAAGCCCAGTAAGTCCCATAAGTTAGTATCGGTCCATGCCCTATATATCAAACACATATCGCCTCTCATTCTACGATATTCCAGGGAATACAGCTCCAAATCCTGCAGTCTCTGCTCATAACTCAATCCATCCAATCCCTTGATTCTCTTTGTAAGTCTCCTCTGTACCCCCTCCATCCGTGCAACATCCCTCCTCTTATACAGGGCCCAAAACTGGACACAGTACTCCACGTGGGGACATACCAATGCATTATACAGAGGCATCACAACTTGCCTATGTCTGCTTTTTATGTTGCTCAATATACAGTGTGTTATACTACCCACCTTTTTAATAGCTGTATTACAGTGTAAGCTGAAGCCAAGATCTTTATTAACCATAACCCCCAAGTCTTTCTCTTCATCCACTACTTTTAGTACAGATCCTCCTAAATTATACTGGAATTTGTTATTTTTCTTTCCAAAGTGCATAACATTACACTTTCTGATGTTGAAAATAGATTGTTTCTGGGAGGCCCATGTGTCTAGCCTATACAGAGCTGTTTGTAGATATAGGGTTACACCTAAATTAATGTGGGATAAATTAGACAAAATTCAATACAAACTTGTGAGGTTCATATTGGGTTACCATTATAGAACACATCACTGTATATTATTAAATACTTTGGGATGGACTACTTTGGAACAAAGAAATGGGAGATATGGTTGAAATTATGGCAGCGCTTTTTTTACAAAGCAAGCAGCTCATTATGTATCAGTTAATGCATTGACAAACAAGAATAAGTCTACATTAATCTTGACTAGATATATTTAAGTAAACAAAATAAAGAGAAACTATAATAAAACTAAATTTGGTATAAAAACTTTAAAACATCAAGCGGCAAAATGGCGAAATATACTTCCATACTCAATGAGAGTGGCATCTTCAAACTCATTCAAGATAGGGTTGAATTCCATTTTTCAAGTTGTGTGTGAGTGTTAGTTTAATAATTAATGTTATTACCTTGTGTGGTAATTTTCTGACCACATAATGTAATGTATTTTATATTTTGCCTGTATGCCTCCTGTAGTAATTTCTTCTGACTATGTGACTCATTGTATTTATATGCACTAGCATATTTATTTTTATTGTCCAAGGTATTTTACTGTCTGAAATATGTCTTCGTATGCTGTATGTGGATGTCTTTAACAACGTTTTTGTATAATCTTTGTATTTGTAATGCAATATACAAGTTTTATTTTTTGTGACATCAGACAGGCCTTGTCTTGTAAACAGGGGTTTCATCCCTTACGACATGTGATATCCTGTATAAAAATTAAAATTTTACCTACCTTTTTACCTACCTCATGATCCACCCATATTGTATACTTTTATCAATCATTTTTTCACAGTCCTTTTGTATAGTAAAAATGTTTGCCCCACTACAGGCTACATTTTTAATTAGTTTTTGAGTGCCCACTATTTTCTGGTATATAAACAACAGCTAAAATGTATATTTGCAGTTTTAATTCTCTAATTATGATGGCTTTGTTTCTGTGAAGCTGGCCACCTTAAATGTGTTATTAAAAATGTCAAATGTTAGTTTGCAATCGGGGGTAGCATCACATGTGAAGAAACCACCACTGGTATGCAAAATGGTTCTAAATAATAACTATATGTATATACAAGGGTACCACCAGTAGACTTTTGCTCATGTGGTGTCACTTTTTGTGTTGTTAAACTTTCAGGTTTAATTACAGGGCTAGATTTATTCACATGCAACAGCAGGTGATTTAATATGTGGCAGTGCTGCAGATATACTATCGGGGCACTGGATAATGCTACAGGTGCTTGTATTTGCTTATTGTTATGTTTGCAACAACACTTACCCCCAACATCTATACAGCAATGGTATTCATGTTTTTCATTTCTTTTTGTGGGGGGGTTGGTCTGTCCATAAAGATTCACGGGGTAGGGTTGAAGAAATTTTCACACAGCCCTCACCCCTTTTATTTGCTGTTGTGGGTGCAGGCACTGAAGGCTGCAGTGGTCTTATTTTGTCAGGAAGATTCCTTTTCTGTCTAGATAATCTTGAATGTGTGTGGTGGCCTCTTGCGTGCTTTGAAAATAATGCTTCTAGAGGCTTAAAATCAACATAATCTAGGAAACATTAAATATAATACATAACTATATAGCTCCTGTAATGTATTTTGCATTATAATAGTGCTGTCGTTCTGCAGGCTGATTATATATTAGGTACATTTGAGTCAGATAATCATTATTTTATTGTAGTTTGATCTATTTTGGTTAATTGGTACTGTCAATAAAAACATGCATAATGTCAGCATATTAAATAATGTACTGCATTAAACCACCCTGAATTTTAAACCATAAAAACAGAAAGGGGGTTGGGGTTATTGGGTGAGAGAAACATGGCCATGCCAAAACTTCTTCTTGTATGTTGTGGAAAAATATGGCTATATATTATAATTGTTCTTAAAAGAAAGCATGCTAAATTCAAAAACAAGAACAACACAGTAGCTAATTTACAATATTCAACACATTTGTCTATTATTAACCTACACTGTAGAAAAAAAATGCAAACACTTCTGTTACTGTAGTATAAAATGTCTGACTAATTGCTGCTTACCTGTTTTTTTGTCTTCATTCATTAACAGTATAGCTTTACATGATGGTCCCGGTTGCTATGTTCCTATTACAAAAAATAAAAACAATTTATAAGTCACCACTAATCATATAGTGTTGTTAATTTTGTTTTTTACAATATTACATATTAAAAAGCTGACTTTAGCAGTTTATGTTTTAGCTGCCAAATCTTTCTACAAAGTACAGACCTTAAATAAACCAGTTTGCTAGAGGTTTAAAACCCAGGCATACAGTACACAGTAATAGTTTTATATGCAAAAAAGGTAAAGCATAACATCTTTATTTTATTGCTAGCCCTGTTCATATCTAAAAAGGGATCTCTGTACAGTATCAACAAATAATTCTAAACTAAATACATTACTATACACCACCTCAAGTATATGCAACACTGGCAAAAAAATTTGACTATGGAATTACCCCCATATACTCACAATTTTAACATTTAAATGCTAATAACATGCTTGATAAACTTAATTTGACATACCATGTAAAGCTGTGTGAGGTACTGCAGGACGATTGCTTGATATAGACAAGGCTGGCAAACTTACATTATAAAAAGCTATGTTATAGTTTAATAAGCTTAATTTTACCCACTTAAAATATTAAAAAAGAATAGATTAAAGAGCACTCACCACCATCTCCTTGTAGTGCTTTTGATTCTAAAACAAGATCGTGAAAGCCAATCTGAGAAAACTGTTTTGCAAACAAAGTAGCCATTTTAAAATCTATGCCACAAGAGTTTTTAAAAAGTTAAAGCTATTCAAAAGTCTTACCGACACTGGTTCACTGGCTGTAAAGAAGAAGTTGTGAGCTAATGCGCTGACTTTTATGAGGTACAAGTACTTTTTTTGGGGGGGAGGCTTGGCCAACAGTAGTTGAAATATAGTTTAGGTAAAAGTACATTACAACAGAATGTGAAATAAAGCTGTGAGATGATATAAAACTCTAACAAATAGTTTCTGCTTTAACATATATTATGTGAAACAGAAACAAATAAAATAATTCAAAAATATTTCCATTAAAATTAATGGGGTCTTTGTTTTAAATGTGCAAAAAAATAAGGAGGTTTTGTTCTGAAATGTATTTATTTCAGATACAAAATAGTCTTGTATATGCACAATACCATACTTTCAATAAAAAAGTATTGTTATGCACAGTTTTAACTGAAAATAGTGTCTTGATCAGTAGTAGCTGAAATATAGTTTAGGTAAAAGTACATTACAACAGAATGTGAAATAAAGCTATGAGATGATACAAAACTTTTAAAAGACAGTTTCTGCTTTAACATGTATTATGTCAAACAGAAACAAATACAATAATTCAAAAATCTTTATATTAAAATGAATGGGGTCTTTGTTTTAAATGTATAGAAAATAAGAAGGTTTTGTTCTGAAACTTATTTATTTCAGATACAAAATAGTCTTGATATGCACAATACCAGACTTTCAATAAATATACAAAAATAATTAAAGCAAACACTAGAGACCTCCACGAAAATTCAAAGGAGGAAGGGAGCTCTAACAGGGAAGTGCACTAATACCCCAAAGTTGAAAGAAAATACCATGTAAAAAAAAATGAAGGGTCAGCACTACAATACTTACAGAAAAGCTTTAATAAATACAGCATATCATACAAAAAACACACATAGTAGAAAGGCTGATCTCACCCAAACAGCAGTAAAACAACAGGCGTAGAGAGCCAAGAGTTTCCAAAATCCCAATTCACTTGTTGCAGATCTCACAGGCAAGGCGTATACGGATATCTCTTCATGGAGAAATAAAAAATATATTCCGAAATGCGACCCCTCTCTTTTTTTTTTTTTAACTTTTTTTATACAGAAATAATGTTATATTTTAAACCAATAAAGGGGTTTGCTGACAAGTTTTTTTTATTTATTTTAGTAAAATTAAAAAGATTTATACTGTTGACTGTCCAGGTTAAGTGAACTAGATCTGACCTTTTAGAATTCTTTTATTGTGCAAAAACAACATGCCTGAAAAAACTAGCACGACATGTTTGCAAGGCAATTATCTCATTCAGTAAACAATTTTAACCATAAACAGACATGAAGTATGTAATTAGCTGCTTTTTGATGTCCTGTATAATTAAAGGCAGATAATTCTGTACAATATCTGGTAGGGGATCTTAGCAAAAATATACCCCCACTTGTTCTGTTGAGATTGGCTTAAGACATCTTCAACTGAACCTGCATTTTATGGCCCACCAGCCCTACAGCTAAACAGACTAGTACCTTTTGCTGAGTCAGCATTGAAAAGACAAGTAGAGGTTAGTTGAAGGGTATCTTTTGCTAAAACCAACTTAGACTGCCTATAAATACAACGTTCTTGTATCACACTGCTAACATCTTCCTGTCTCTGACATTTTAAACTGTAACAACAAATATCAACAATGTAGGCCACAGCTACCAATACTCGGCCATGATAAACCACATCCAATTTTTCAAATATTAGTGGTAGCACATTTTGAACAGTTTCTAACACATCATTGTTTAGGCACCTGGTCATGTTCATTATTTCACACCAGCGTTCATCTTTTTTAATGTCACTGATTAAAATCTGTATAAACTGAAGTTTTTTCACAGTTTATCGGGTTATCTGGAGTTTGTTCAGCAGGGTTTGAAATTTGTATGGTTATCAAAGTCTGCAGAAGATTTTCTATTTTCTGCTTTTCAAACATTCTTTGGTGATTTCCCCATTGCTGTCATGATCACATCAGCCTTTTCATCAGGGCATTTCTCAGCATCTGGTACATCTGGCACTTCCCACTGTTCATCCATATTAACACATTCATGATAATCTTTCAAACCATGTCTCATGAATGATTCTATCAATTCAGTCATAACAGAATAGAAACCCTATGTAGGTGCCCTATTCTTGAATCTAATCAAGGCATTTGACACAGTGGACCATGCCCTCCTACTGGATATTCTCTGTAACCTTGGTCTGGACTGTACTGCCCTCAAATGGTTCGAATGCTACCTTGTGGGATGATTGCAGCAGGTTAAAGTAGAAGGAGACTTTTCCCCCATGAAAACTCTCCATAGAAGTGTACCACAAGGCTCAATACTGGGCCCCCTCCTCTTTTCCATCTATGTAAATAACATCCACACTGGCATCCATCATGCTGACATCCACTTATTCGCAGACAACACTGCATTATATGTTTCCGGACCGACCCCAGACAAAACATGGTCAGACCTCCAACCTGAATTTAACCATCTACAGAACAACCTATTGCATCTTTAACTACAGCTTAATGCAAAAAAACAAAGTTATGCTCTTCTCTCATTCTCAGAGGTCTAACCCTACTAATGTGGTTTCATAGGTTTCATAGGTTTATTCAAGCCGAGGATGGGATCACCATCCTATGAGGCTCGCCATCCAATTATTATTGACTTAAAAATTTACTATCTCCAAAAAATAGGTCTATACCATTCTTGAAATCCTTCATAGTTGTACTATTAACAATATCATTAGATAAGTTGTTCCAGAATTGCACAACTCTTAAACTATACCAATATTTACGAAAATTGTGTTCCCAGATTTGTTGATACATTTGTTTATTATGTTTCCTTAAACTAGTCTTCCCTAATTTATATGTAATCCCTAATTCCTTTAGTAGCTTGTCATCCTCAATACTCTTGTATAGGAAGCAAAGATCTCCTCTTATTCTACGATAGTGTAATCAATAAAGATTAAGACTAACCAGTCTATACAAGTATGTTTCGTTTTCTAGTCCTTTTACTTTTTTGGTAAATCTTCTCTGGACTCCCTCTATATTTGATATGTCCTCTTTATTATAGGGTGACCAAACCCTTGCACAATATTCAAGGTGGGGCCTGACCAATGCGACATACAGAGGCATCAACACACTCCTATCCCTGCTTACTATATGCTTAAGTATACAGTTTAAAATCTGGTTTGCCTTCCTCAATTGCTTTCTACAATGTACTCTAAACTTTAAGTCCTTTGTAACTGTGATTCCCAGATCTTTTTCCTCAGTTACAACCCTAATACAGTGTTATCTATTTGATAAATAGCTTCAATGTTATTTTTCCCCAGATGCATAACCTCATTTGGTTATATTTAGCTCTAACTTATTACTAATTGTCCAATCATGTATTGTATTTAGTGCATGCTGAAGTACTAATATATGTTCATCTTTATTTGTGACCACACCCAATCTACAATCATCGGCAAACTTTTGCATCCATATATTTTTATTACTGATCATTAATAAGGAAATGTATATATTAAACAGACTGGGGCCCAGCACAGATCCCTGAGGCACTCCACTAGTCACCTCAGCCCACTCAGAGTAATCCCCATTTATAACCACCCTCTGTCTTCTATCTCTCAACCAATCAGTTATCCACCTACATATATTGATGGGTAGTTTTGCATTTTTTAACACCAACAATAATTCCTTGTGTGGCAATTTGTCAAAAGCCTTAGCAAAATCAAGAAATATCACATCCACAGGGTTCCCAATATCCAATTCTCTATTAACTTTTTCATAAAAAGTCAACAAGTTGGTCTGACATGATCTATTTTTCACAAATCTGTGCTGTATAGGGTCGCTCATATCCTGTGCCTCCAGGTGTTCTTTTATGGTATCTTTTATTATATTTTCCATGAGTTTTCCCAGTATTGATGTCAAACTTATAGGTCGAAAATTTTCTGGTCTAGTGATTGGTCCTTTTTTTAAGATGGGTATAATATTTGCAATCTTCCAATCATGCGGGACAGTACCAGTATTAATAGATGTTTGAAATATGCATGTCAAAGGATGGGTCAATTCCCATGCCAGTTCCTTTAGAATTCTGGGATACAAACCATCTAGACCTGGAGATTTATTTGGGTTTATGCCAAGTAACTGTTCATAAATATTGTCTGGGTTCAATCTTATTGTCCCTAACTCCAGGGGTAATAATGTATTATATGTATCCATATCGTTTGAATTATACACAGAACAAAAGTATTTGTTTTGAATATTTGCCATATGTTGATTAGAAGCTGTGGGTCCTTCATCGGTAGGAAAGGGACCTATACCAGTTGAAGTCTTCCTCCATTTATTAATATAAGAGAAGAAGGCTTTTTTATTATCCTGTACTCTCTTAGCAATGTTATACTCAAATACGGATTTAGACTTCCTAATATCCATTTTAACTTTTTTTTGACATTCCTTATATTCAGTGTTTAATTTCACCATATTATGGACTTTTAGCTTCTTAAATAGTCTATTCTTTTTGTTTATTAATTTTTTAATTTTTGTGGTGAGCCAGGCAGGTCTAATAGATCTGTCCTTATGATATTTGGTAGTTACGGGAACAAATTCAGTAGTTAAGTCCTCCAGTTTAGCTTTAAGAGAATCCCACATACTTTGAATGGGTTTATTGCCAAATTCAGAAGTCCATTCCCAACATCCTAATTTGGTTTTCATATTTTGGAAATCAGCTTTACCCATATTGAATTTTGTGGTAGTTCCCGTAGGTTTCTAATTTCAGTTTCCATTATATTAAAAGATACAATATTATGATCACTGGTGCCTAATGGGGCACCTACTACCACAGTGGTTACTATGCCCTTCATATTAGTAAAAATCAAATCTAGAATATTATTACCCCTTGTGCCCTCTCGGACCATCTGGTCAAGACCCCTGTGATCCATTATATCGATATATTGCCTTTCAAGGGGACATGTACCCGTGCCTTTTACCCAATCAATATTTGGTAAATTAAAATCACCAGTTATCAATAATCTAGTGTTTGGGTCCAATTTTTCAAAAATGTTCATTAATATTCTATCATCATCACGTGACATAGATGGTGGTCTATAAAGTAAACCTAATATAATTTTTGGTCTATTAGTTGGTATTAGTTGAACCCAAAGGAGTTCAATTTGACCTACATCCCATTTTAATTCTTCTGATGCAATATCATTGTGTATATAAATTGCCAGACCTCCCCCGTTTCTATACTTTCTACAATAGGAATAGAGTTTATAACCCTCAATTTCCTTATCCCATTCATCATTTTCATCCCACCATGTTTCGGTAACCAAGGCTATATGTACTTGATTACTGTGTAGAATAGTTATTAGCTCATCATATTTATTCAGTAGGCTTTGGGCATTAATCAGAATGGCATTCCACCCGTTTATGTCTTCAAGGGAAGATGAGTTAATGTTTAAGTTTTTATAGTCCGTACCCCCCTTCCTATCCAGTTTAAATGGAAATTAACAACCTCCTGAAATTTTTTACCCAAGATCCTAACTCCGGCATAATTTAGATGAACACCATCATTCCTAAATAATGAATTTCTACTAAATGTTTTTTCATTATCCATAAAACCTATCCCTTCTTCTTCACAATAATGTCTAAGTTTCCCATTAATAAATGATATCTGTTTATTTCGATACGATTTATTGCCGTGCATTGGGGTTAATCCAGAAATAATAATTTCCCCACCTCGGTTTCTTACTGTATCTACAATAATCTTATAGTCCCCTTTGCATAGAAATCCAATTTATTTTGCCTACGTCATTGGTCCCTACGTGTAGAATAACTAGAGGGGTGACTGTGTTTTCAAAGAGACCTTGTAGCATGCCAACTATATCATGTATTTTAACTCCAGGTAAGGAGCTAACTGTGGTATGTTCATTTCGATTATAACATATGTAGGTATCTATACCCCTGATAATTGAGTCCCCTATTATCAAAATGTCCCTTTCTGTCTGTTTATTTACTCCAAGTAATATTTTTCCAGCTGGAAAGGAGGGGGTTTTCCTGATTTATGTTGCTACCCGAGACTTCTTTTGGTTCCTGTATACATTCTAAATTATTAGATGTTATAAAATCCTCTGATAAACTATTCCCAATGTTTACAAAATCATCTTTAGCTAAACATTCAAAACTATTTAGTACATCGACTGTGATAAATGACTGAGGCACCTCACTAGTCTCTTTGTCATCATTTGTATTATCAAGGTGGACAGAATTATTCAAGGTCAACATTTGTCTACTACTAACATCACATGCAGCCTCGTCAATATATTCTTCTAATTTTGAAATGTCTTTATATGTCTGTATTCTAGCCTCCAGTTCGAGTACTTTCTTTTTCAATTCAGAGTTTATAATACATTTAGCACATATAAAATCTGAGTTTGCACCTTCTTCCGTGTACATAAGGCATTCCCGGCATGATTTTTTGCCTTTTGATTTCTTTTGCCTTGTATAAGCCATTTTTGCTATTTACTTTTTTTTTTTGTTTGTTTGTTTTTTTTTGGTTTGTTTTCTATAGGTTCTTTGTAAGTAAGTTTTAAGCTACTTTGTATATGACTCTTGTGACTGTTAAAAGTTGGGCCGTCTTACCACTCTCCCGTTGTTACTGAGCCTCATAAGTTTTTTTTTTCCCCAGTGGTTCCCAGTGTCCCCAGCAGACACAGCAGACACGCAACGCGCGTGTCTCTGCGGGCGTCTCCGCGCGCGACTCGCGCTCCACTCGGCTCGCTCCACTCACCCGGAGTGGCTATTTTTATAATGTTTCCAAAACAGGAAGTAGCTGGGTGGGTGGGCAAACCTCAATTACTACTCTCTTTAATGAACCTCTGGAACTGGTACATAAATTTAAATACCTAGGGATGTGGATTGACCACAAATTGTCCTTTCTTGACCATATTGATGAACTTTCCAAAAAACTTAAACAGAGGCTTGACATATTCTTTTGTATTAAACACTTGCTAACATTGGAAGTGAGAACCAGAATCGTACAATCCACCTTCCTCCCCTTACTAGACTATGGGGATATTCTATATGGACAAGGGAACATCTCAGCTCTAAAAAAGCTTGACATCTTATATCACCGGGCCTTAAGATTCATATCAGGAGTCCCCTACGCTACACACCACTGTTCCTTATATGCCCTGGTTGGCTGGACCTCCCTTGGCATAAGGCGATACAAAAATGCTGCAATCTGGACCTACCATGCTATCATCAAGAGACTGCTCTCATATATTTCGGACTGACTCCTTATTTGTACCCCTGGTTCATATGCACTAAGAAAATCCACCTATATCACTCTTGTTATTCCCAAAGTCAAAACTCATTTGGGCAAATTTTCCATTGGCTACTCCCTTCCTACCCTATGGAACAAGCTCCAAAAAGTACTACAAATTGTCTCTTCACTTCCTCTGGCTACCTTCAAAACCCTATTGGCCAGGACAGCCACAGAAAATTGTAAATGTGCATCTTAAAACCCCTATGCTAACACCCCTTCTTCCTTCTCCTACCTACGTCTACTAGTCAGGGCTGTTACAGAAAATGATAAGTGTGCCTCACAAAATGTCCACTGGTCAAGACTGCTACAGAAGTTTACTAGTGTGCTTCATAAAACCCCTATGCAATCACCTTTCATTTATTCCCTACCTCAGGTCCACACCACTATGTTTTCTCATTGCTTTTTACTTCCCTTATAAGTGATCCAGCATACATACTTTTTCTGGCCCACATATTTACAGTGTCTCAGATAGCTATTGCCCTGGACTCTTACTCCTTGATCTAGATCTGTTTTTCAACCTTCAGAGGTGACCTTTCCTCCTAGCAGACCTTTGACCTACTGGCCCTGGCTTGACATCCTGCTAATCAGTCTAAACACTATCAGTATAGACTGGTACAGCTAGCTATTAGAATTCTTGAGTATTTTGTGAATTGTATTTTTCTTTAAACCAATTTGTGTTTATCTTAACCAATCTAGCCGATAGAATGTCTATCATATTCTGTTTTTGTACTTTGCTTCAACACATCTGTATATATCCTAACCATTTTGTATAAACAGCCAATTGTATGTTGTAAGTGTTTGGAATATCTACTCTACGGGGATATGTTATTGTATACTCCAATGTTATTCTGTCTCATATGTAATTATTACCAGGTCCATCTTACAAATGAGTTCTTCTCAACGATGTTTCGCCTGGCTAAATAAAGATTGATTGATTGATTGATTGATCCTGTCCAAGGTGAGCAGAAACAAACTCATAGTCAGTGAAACAAATGTGCAAAGACTGTCCATAAATGTGCCAAAATGCAACCATAATCAGGAAGGGATCAGAGAAGCTGACCAAGGTGTATGGGTACCAAGGCATACCAGTATAAGTAAGTGCAGTCATGTGCAACCACAATTGGCCAAGCCCATTAGATGTTTCTATTTGTGCTATTTTGAAAGACCCATGGGAGAGTAGGAGAGTTGTATATACGAAGGGGAAGAGAGTTCCAGAATCTTAGGGTAAAGATGGAGAAGGACTGTTCTCCCATCCTACAGGAACATTTGGGAATAAGGAAGAAAGATGAGTCAGAGAATCTGCATGAGTATGGGGAGCATAGAGGAGAGTTATCTGGCAGACAGGGATGAGGACCTAAGGAGTTTTATCAAGAAAACAGTTTAAAGAGTCAGACTGGTCAGCAAAGGGGAAGATCCAGCCCAGAAGAGAGTAGAGTGCAGTGGCAGGTGAGGTAAGAGGATGACAGGGAGAAGCAACGTACACTGTTGTAAGTGACTTCCTAGTTATGAAGGACAGATTAAGGGGGCATGTGAGAAGACCTGCTGGCCATATTGGAGTAAGGGAAGTAGGATGCCTTGAGGGATGGCCAGTCTGACCTTTGGGATGAGAGTTTTGCATAACCGATAAATAAGGCTGAGTTTGGAGTTGACAGCGTTGCTTGCCAAGGAGACATGTAAAGAGAAATCCAAAGCTTCATCTAGGGTGATTCCAAGATATTTGAATTCTTCTATGATGGAAAGAAAGGAGCTATACAGGCACTGGATGGACAAAAGGTGGTGTGAAAAAGTGTATGTCCATCACACTCCTTTCTCCCATAAACCCTTTCACAACCTTGCAACACAGGTAACACAGGTTTTGAAAGGGGCTGTGGGGATATGTACTAAACCTCCATTGCTTTAAAGTCATTCCCTGGTGTTTTAATTTACCATTGTTCTGATGCACCTGAAAATGTTTTCAAGGTGGTTTACTTGCACACATACATTAATAAATATATGGATGTATTATTCGAATAATGATTTATCCTATTGTGTCATATCCAGCTAAGAATAAATACAGGATGGCGGTGAGGAAATTAACTCCCACAATTGCAGCCATTGGCATCACAGAAGCATAGACTATGATGGCAGATAAAGACCTCTTGGCCCATCAAGCCTGCCCAGTTTTCTCTACCTACTGTACAACCGTGGACCCTACATAATCTCTGGCATCCCCACTTGCTTTACCACTAAGGTATCCTTATATCTATCCCATGCCCTTTTGATACCTGTAACTGAGTTTGCCCCCACCACCTCCACTGGAAGACTGTTCCAGGCATCCATCACTCTCTCAGTGAAGAAGTACTTCCTTACATCCCACCAGAGTCTACCCCCCCTCCAGCTTCATGTCATGACACCTTGCCCTTTGGCAACCTTTTCTCTGAAAGATGCTTTCCTTTGGTATTTTATTTATATCAAGTACATGTAAATGTCTGTCTGTTTTTGGTTACTCTGTTTATTTTATATTAATGTCTTAGTCATTCTGCATGAATTTTTGAATTGTTTGAATAGCTTTCTTGCAAGTTTTTTTTATATTGGGATTTTTCAAATATTGTTGTCCTGATCTGACCACCTCCAAAATAGCAACTTTGAAAGAAGATATAGCCAAAAGAAGCAAGCAACCCCTATATTTCTTTCTTTTTTATATATTCACAACTGTATTCTACATGTACCAAAAACATTTTATGAAAATTTCATGGGATTGAAATGGTTTTATGCATACAAGCATATAAATATGTCATCCATTTTGGGCATTCTAGTTCAAGATGGTGTCATGCTGTAGTATTGGTAATTTATTCTTTAATTTTGCATTTGTGGAAAAAATGAAGCAAACATTACAAGTTACATGTCCTTGTTGCACTTTTTCTTTCACTTCATGGACTTGAAATACTGAAATGGCAGGCAGAACAGCAAGCACAACAGACCCAGATGAAAGCACAAGCCCAGATGCTAAGGGACTGGAGCGCTCAGCAAGTGCAACAGCAGGCTCAGACTGACCAACAGCAGGTTCAGACTGACCAACAGCTGATGCAGAGAGACCACAGCTGGTACAACAGCAGACTCAGAGAAACCAACAGCAGGCTCAGACTGACCAAAAGCAGGCTCAGACTGACCTAACAGATGATGCAGACAGACCACAACCGGTGCAACAGCAGACTCAGAGAAACCAACAGCAGGCTCAGACTGACCAACAGCAGGCTCAGAGAAAACAACAGCCAGCTCAGACTGACCAACAGCTGATGCAGAGAGACCACAGCCGGTGCAACAGCAGACTCAGAGAAACCAACAGCAGGCTCAGACTGACCAAAAGCAGGCTCAGACTGACCTAACAGATGATGCAGACAGACCACAACCGGTGCAACAGCAGACTCAGAGAAACCAACAGCAGGCTCAGACTGACCAATAGCAGGATCAAACTGACCAATAGCAGGCTCAGACTGCTGAACAGCAGGCTCAGACAGACCAGCAGCTGATGCAGAGAGACTACAGACTACAGCTGCTGCAACAGCAGACTCAGAGAAACCAACAGCAGGCTCAGACTGACCAACAGCTGATGCAGAGAGACCACAGCCAGTGCAACAGCAGACTCAGAGAAACCAACAGCAGGCTCAGACTGACTGACAGCAGGCTCAGACTGACCAATAGCAGGCTCAGACTGATGAACAGCAGGCTCAGACAGACCAACAGCTGATGCAGAGAGACTACAGCTGGTGGAACAGCAGACTCAGTGAAACCAACAGCAGGCTCAGAGAAACCAACAGGTGGTGCTGAGAGACCATGACTGGTGCAACAGCAGACCCAGAGAGACCAATAGCAGGCTCAGACAGACCAACAGCTGATGCAGAGAGACTACAGATGGTGCAACAGCAGAATCAGAGAGATCAACAACAGGAGCAACAGGTTAAGATGCAAAGAGAGTGGATGGCCCAGCAAATGCAAGTGCAACTGCAGGTGCAGCGAGACCAGCAACAGCAGGAGTGTATGAAGCAGGTGCTGCAAGCACAGAAAGAAAGTGTGCCCCAGCTCCAGATTACAGGGAATCTAATCTCTGTAGGACCCACACCCACGCTAACAAAATGGGTCCTGAGGATGACTCTGAGGCCTACCTTTTGACTTTTGAAACAGTTGCCAGTACCACTGCCTGGCCATAAGAAAGTTGGGTTACTTGCATTGCACCGCACCTGACTGTAGATGCCCAAGCTGCATAAAGAAACCTGATACTGCCCACTAAGAGACTATGATCAGGTAAAGGCAGCTTTCCTAAACTAGGGCAGAATAACCGAAGAGTTACCATTGGAACTTTCGCACCATGGGATTCAAGGCTGGGATCACAACCTAGAGTACTAGCACAAAAAATACAAGAGTTGGCTACTGGATGGTTAAAACAAAGGGTATGTATTAAACAGGAAATTATGGATTTGATTGTACTGGAGCAGTACTGGAACATTTTGTCAAACTGAGTCTATGACTGGGTAAGCTGATATGAATAGACTACTCTGGTTGCAGCAGTAAAAATCATGGAACATTACCTGAAGGCTGAAAGACCAGAGGCTGCTAAGAAGAGTGGAACCCATAACAAATCATCTGTGGTGACCTGCAGAGAAGATCCCTGCAGAAGGAGGGGGGACGTTGGGAGATGGGGGAAAAAAGTACTGGTGTGGGTAAGTGGTGAAGTGGTGAAATATTACTTATCACTCCACTTCAGAAATGTATAACCCAGGGCCTGGTGTAATTCCCTGAATCTCAAGACCCTGCTGTCCAGTGAACCAAATGGATGGGGGCTCATGTCACAGAACTGATAGTAACATTGCATGTTTCCATGATGGTAAAGTGGGGCATATCAGTAAGTTTTGTGACCACATGGATTGTGACTTAGTGGAATGGATAGCTACAGCCCACACACACACATGAATGCCAAGCCAAAAATTCATATACAATAGCAGTGCAAGTTTGAAACCAAACAGTTATGACTAGGTGGATTTGGGCTGTGGGAAGACATTGGTTAAAGAATTGGTAAAATGACCCAACCATGGTCAGTGGGGAGATCCCATAAATACTGCCTGTGTGCATGGGTATACTCATAAATACCATATGGCATCAGTATGGTTAAAGTAGCCAACTGGGCAGAAATAACGAAGGTAGGAATTTTCAAAACCTTATCCGGGTCAGTAGTTACGCGCCAAACTGGGAAGGGCTTCATGCCTTCCTGCAGAGCAATACCAAAAGTCCATGCCCACAGGGAGCCACACAGACAGAGGGACTAAAACATGCATTTCCCTTAACCAGCTCAGGGCTATTTTTATTTATTCATTTATTTCAAAATTGGTGACAGTACAACCCAGGGAAGGGAAAACAGAATACAACATAATACAGAGCATACGATTGCACAGCAAAAAGTGCAGGCATAAATTACATTGTAATAAATAACTTCACAGGTGCATACTAGGTGCAATACTGAAGTGCGGCTTTCCAACAAAAGTCTCACAAAATAGTAGTGCAAGACATTCAAGTGACACTGTCTGATCTTAGTGAAATTTTAGCCTACCTCTTTGGGAACTCACTTCTGAATGCTCATCAAGAACATTTTTTATGTGCAGTCCATCCTTTTGGTGTCATTTTTAACAATTTTGGTACTTTTTTGTTTTCTCTGCCCCACATAGTCCTCCTGATTTTACGAGTGCATAAATAACTTGCTCATGCTTTGTAAATTCAGTGTGGTGTGTGCATACGTGCACACTCCTGTACAGATCTCAGCAGATCTGCTCGTAAGCTATGCTAATAGCATAGTAAATATTCATTCAAACCAAAGCCTGCCCATAGCACTTTATCAAGATCTGTACTGTTGTAAGACACACCAACATTCATATGGTATATACAATTAAATAAAATGTGAGACATTCTTTCATGACTAATTAACGACATAAGTGAATAAATTAAAAACACATTACAAAAAACTGTCAGAACTGGTTGGCAACTAATAATCAGCCCACCAGTAACTTATATTATCATTTGAAAGTTATACATATTAATAACATACTCATGTATGAGCTAATTATAATACATAGAATGAAGGTCAAATAACAACTAAGATATTCTGTTCTTTGACACTTCAGTTTGATGTCTGCAAGGGGCTTAATTTATCTGCTTCACCTGTTTCTGTAAACAAAACCCAGCTTGCCAGCTGTCCAGAAAAAAAGGGCACCTACAAAAGAAAATGAAGCACTTTGGTTTGGATAAATATTTTTCTGTGCTATTAATATAGCTAACAAGCAGACCCAATGAGATCAGAACAGGAGCATGCCCGGGCATGGGTGCCATAGTGAATGTACAAGCAGTGCATGCGCGAGTTACTCTTGCACTCAGGAACTCGGGTAAACTGCACGGCACCAATGGGATGCAGAAAACATTAAAAATTACTAAAATTGTTCAAAACTGCCCCAAAAAGATGGACTGCACATAAAGAATGCTCCTGATGAGCACTCAGTAGCAGTTGTGAGTTCCAGAGAAGTAAGCTAAAATTTCACTGATCAGGGTTGGACAGTGTCCCTTTAAATAAAGAACCATAAACACATGGCGTTCCTGGGAACAGAACTAGGTCAATGAGAAAACCTAGACCCTGTTCAACTGGGTCTAAACAGTGAAGTCATCTTATGGAAAAGAGGTGGGAGGAGTTTCAGCAGGTGCTTGAAGGAGCCTGAGGGAGGTGGATTGGTGGAGGGAAGAAGGGACCTGGTTCCAAAGTGTTGGGAGGTGATTGGAGAAGGCAAACTACCCAGCAGAGGAATGGAGATTAGTAGTGGAGAAGGTTATCTTGTCCCTGGAGCAGAGAGAGCATGGAGCCTGGGTAACTGGGCACAGAAGTGATGAGAGATAGGGAACCAAACCAATATCTTGAGATGATGAAGGAGTGGAGGGACTGACGGTGTAATGCTAAGGGTATGATGGAAAGGGAGGAGTAGCTCTTTAGCTTAGTTGGGTCTGATTTATAAAGATTCTCTTTTCTTCAAGGGCATAAACCCCAGTGGTTACCCATTATAATAGTGATGGCAAAACTGTGACGTTAAAATCGCCAAAAAAGTATAGCGATTTATTTTTCAGTGAACGTGGGAAAATGGCGAAGATGCAGAAATAGCGATTTTGCGTGCCTATGTACGCACAATGATCATGAGGCGCCCAAAAAGTGACACTATGCCAGCTAGATACACTTACCTGGCAACTTTCAACAGGCAGGGCCACATTCTATAGGCACAAAAGGCAACCTTGACTCCAAAGCATGTCAAAATAGCGACTGCAGCATTTAAAAAAAAAAAAAAACAAGCTAATCAGCAAAATGTATAGCAAAGTCAATCAGCTAAATTAAAGGAATACACCACAAAATTTATTTTACTTCAAAAGAAGCTAATAAAAAGCTCTTATCACGTAGAATTGAAGGTGATGGATGGGAGAGAGTGAGCTGGCCATGGCCAACTGCACAATAATCTGAGTGGCTGCCTCATGTTCTGCTTAAATGGGAAGAACATCAATGTGGTCTTGTTGTAAAGCAGAGCTGATTCAAATAACTTGAGCTTACCAAAGGCATACTGAGGGGGGAAGGAGGAGGAGGAAAGGTAAATAAAGGATTAAAAAGGTGAGACTGGAAGTAAGCATCATGTTGAGTAAGTGTGGCTGTACTGGGAATGATCCCTGTGGCCTCTAGTCAGTATCCCATTTTTTTTATATTTGGAGAGTAATAGGGGAGGAAATAAGGAGAACAATCTAGCCTGTACAGGTACTGCGATCCGCTGTCGCCATCCAGGGGACGTGTTTCATACTGTGCCAGACGGTAAGAAAAAGTGGCTGTGTATAGCAATTTCTTTGAGCATTGCCGTTGTCACTATTATTAAGGTGACGCTATTATATGAGGCGCTAAGATGATAACGAGCTATTATAGCTTGCACTATTAAATAATTTCCAATTTGTTAAATTGCAATTTTATAATCACAATTTTCACATGGAACGTACTCCAGTTGAGTAAGTTCAGCTTCCTGTGTGTGGCACCTGTGCACTGTGAACCCTATACCTTTCCCTCTAACGGCCACTTTGGAAGTTTCCCAGACTACCAAGATGAACCGAAATATGCTTAAACCTCCATCTTAACTCATTTAGGGAATTCTTGGCCCTTCAGAAGTATGGGGTCTAAGCACCAGGAAGTGCATTTTCATATACCTGGTCCACAGAGAAATGCTAGCATGATTGGGGCATGGTCCAATAGATATAAAGTGGCAACAGATGAATCTATAATGGATTGTGTGAGTTTAGGGGATGTTAACCAAAAATATAATTTGTTAGCCATCAAGTGGGAGGAGGAAAAATATCAACAGTCCTTCATAGCAAGGTGAAGAAGCAGCCAGGCATCTGATAAAATGATGTCCTGCATCATATTAAGTGTAGATAATGATTTTGTGTGTGGAAGTGTCTTAGAACAATCTAAGAAAACATCTAGGACCAGATTAAAGTCCCCAACCACCAGGATCATCCTCACCAAGTTATGACAGACCCTGTGATATGCTATCAAAGACGGAGGGCACGGCCAGCCCACTGGTGCGGAAGGTTGAGGCGCTGGATGCCACACCTCCTACCATGCTGGTGACCCACACTTGGGAATGGACTTGGGTCACTGGGGGTCAGCTGGGAAGAGAGAGAGAGAGGATTGGGCATCCGTTTAACTGCTCTTCTCTCCCAAGGAGGGGGGGGTCAGCTGCACCACCCCTACATTGCCACTATATGGAGGCACAGTGGCAGGGTAGCAGGAGTATGCAGTGTGGAAATGGCTTACAGCAGACACTGCAGTGCACATGCACCTTTAAGCACATGTATGCCTAGTATCATTCCATGCTGCCACTTGGGGGGGGGTCAGAAAACGGGAAAAGCGGAAGCAGGCATATGACGTCCTGCGTGCCTGTTCTTGCCTGATTCACTACTTGGAACCCGTGCTGAACTTCTGGACATATCTTCTGTGGTGGAGAGGATCGCTGTCCTCCCTGGCCTTTCCACAGGGTGAAATCCATGGATGATTCTGTGGTGGGGAAGTCCTGAGAGAGATGGTAGCCATCAGGGGAGGTGAGCAGGGGATGAAGAGCCCACCTGTAACCTGGCTAGAAAAAGCTTTATAAAGAAAAAAAGAAAGGGGCACATCAGTATTAGGAGCATATGAATTTGCTAGGACCTATGGACTGGGGGGGTGGAGCATTTAACTAATAGCCATCAGACTTCTTTTTTGGTTATCTGCTGTACTGTGCTCCACTTGATGGATTTGTGGAGCAAAACAGAAACCCTGTGTTTAGACAAGGGTGCAGAGCTGTGGGCTTCCCATGCTACCAATTCCCATTTCAATGTAACTGCTTCCTCAGAAATTAATTTAGTGCCTTGCAGAAAGACACTATCTGTCCTCAGCTTCTTAAGTTGGGCAAGAACTTGTTTTCTCTTTTGAATGTAGGTCCCTTATGTTTCATGCGGTGCGTATAAAACCAGTCTTCATTTAGTCTGTGGGCACCAAACTTCTTAATGGTTGAAACAATATGAGAATGGATGACTTTAGCTATGAGAGAAGCCTTCTTACACAAGACACATTGATTAACCTTCGGACAATTTACAGAAATCCTATCACATGTACAGTGATTTGTGACAACCCATAAAGAGAAATTGTAGCTACATTTCTTAGTTACAGTTAAAATCTAACTCAAACCTATTGTTCCTTAGTGGAATATTTAAAGGAGGGGGGGTGTCAGCTATAGAATGCTGAATATATATCAACCCAGTCAGAAAATTAGAGTGGGTAGAAAACCAGAGACACCTAGGTCTGACAGGTCCATGTGGTCCAGTAGACAGCAGTTTACCAAGGACCAGAAAGGTGCGGTACCTGTAATCAAGCTGTTCATTATCCTAGTATCCCATCACCCTCGTAATCCATATGATATCAACTTCTGATACATACCTTTTAACTAGACAATTGAAAGAAATTGTCAATGTCCTTATAAGGCTCAGTTGTGTCAAAAATAGAAAGCACAGATCATATAGGCATGATACATAGCAGCACCGGAAAGGTGAATGGGGGGAGGGGGGTATTAGATCATGTTTGCATAATCATTGATGTGATCAGCTGTTTTACTATGTGAACAAGTGTGGGGAGCACTATTCACAAGAAGGCATCCAGCCGTGGAGGAGGATGGGTTATGTCAGTTGCCTTTCCGCATCTGTGGAGGAGCTTAGTTAATTTCACGAAATTTAGGTACTCTGGTGAGGAGGGTGGGACGTGGGTGTTGCTGCTGGGGTGGGGGATGGGAGGAGGACTTTTTACATTAAAAATATGGAAAGAGGAGAAGGCAGCTGGCTGTGGAGGCAGACGGGTTGTGTCAGTTATCAATCAGGGAAGTTTTTTGTTAATCTTTAATGAAAGCTTCAGTTGTGAGTGCCGAGGGAGGACAGTGGGAGTCGGCTTATTGTAGAGCATGGAGGATGTGTTTTTTTTTAAATGATTGGGTTGGGAAGGAGAATAAATATACCGTAGACAATACGAAACGATACAAGAACCATATACACCACATTATAAATACTAGAGCAAAAATACCAATTGAATAACTATGAAATGCACAGATTATAACTCACAATCATAAAACACAGATGTCAAAAACAGTGGAGGTATAAATGTTACGAAGTCCTTTCAAAACCCATGCATTGGAACATTGTGGTTCCATGTCATAATGGCGATTGCAAAATAGCGATCACCGATAGGGCAAGTGCACATCGCCAAAAATCAATTATGACGATGTACACGCGCAGCAACTAGAAAACTGACAACTGGTTTTCTATGTTATGTGGGGACGTGCCCCCCACACACCCCTACTTAAGGATTCTCAACTCCAGGGGGGTGCATGTTGGGGGTGTGTGTAAAACTTAAAAAAATAAAAAAAATTAAAAATGGCACAAAAACACGATCGTGCCCAGAATCAAGTCTAGCAACCTTTCAACCCCAGCTGCCACCTACCCACCATGTCACACGGCCAGCTCGGCAGCCAACTGCTGCACTAAATCCCATATATGCTCCCTTCCCTTCTGCCCATTGAGGGATGTGGTCCCCCTTCTCCCTCATGTGTATATACAGTGACATCCCATTGCCATAGTTGCCTACCTCCCGTATCTGGTTGCTACCCTGCCAGATAGCCCTGTACACAAACGCCATGATTGAGTCACCCTTTTTGAAAGCATTCAGTCGTGCTCCCCTTGTACATGATATACTGAACATTATTATTCAGTCCATTTGGAGCAATAGTGCCCAGAGTGGTGATCCAAAAAGGCTTCGTGTTTAAAAGTTTCATTACTATGTCACCACCTCTAACATCCAGTTCCACTTTTTCAATTCCTATATATTTCAGCATGGAAACTGAATAGTGATGAGGAAGTGTGAAGGTCAGCAAGGTAACAAGTAAAAGTAAAAAGTTTGTTTTAGAGTTTGCCATGCATGAGCGAGTGCACTAGCTACAGCTGTAATACTTGGATATTGCTCTGAAATGACCTGATGCTGCTACTGCACTGAAGTGAAGGTTAATAAAGAATAAAATTGATTCTATAAAGCCATGGTAAGCCATTTTTCTTGAGTGCTGACCTTTTGGCTACAGCGGGTGTGGTTTTTCATTTAAGTAGAGCCCTGGCGTGTGTGCAACTAATGGCTAGGTTTTCTGTATACTAAGTGCTACTACTTTTCTGCTGAGAATATTGTTCCCTGGTCTGTTCTTCATGTCGCCTATGTTAGACATTGAGTGTTTTATGTTGCAGTCCTGTTCCTGTAGCTGAGCTTGTGTCCTTTCTTCAGTTTGTTCAGCTTGCTGCAGGCACTGTTCTATTGCAGTGATGTATCTTCCCAAAGATGCCAAGTCTCAATTTGTCTGCACTGTTGTGGTCTTAATTTCAGCCATGTGTCTTAAAAGCTGGGAGAGCATGCCAGTTATATGGGCAAGTTTGGACTGTGCTTTTGGCGGGTGTCAGGAAAAGGCCATGTTTAAAGCTGAGGTGGCTGCACTGTGGCTAAGTAGCAGTGGAGCGGCTGGAGGTGTAGGCCCTTATCGTCAGGCGCTGAGGCAGCAACTTATCTGACACACTTCTGAGTGAGAACATCAACTTTCAGTATGCTTTTGGATATGTATCAGTTCAGCACAATTTCAGGAGTCTATTCTGCTAACAACAGGAATCTGATCATTACAGTGTTCAGCAGATGTCAAGTGATAGTGGCATTTCCTGTGCTGTACTGGGCACAATGGGGGGGTTTGGCAGGACAATTGCCTGGCAGCAAGATTGCCATCGACATTGTACTATAGCCCTAATAATGGTGGCCCTCTTCCTGTCACACCAAAGTCAGTAAACTACAGTCCATTCCCCAACCTTCATACATGCAAAAGTAATGCTATAGCCATAGGCTGCCAGATAGTACTCTACTCTGGGACAAGCCTATTTAGATCATTCCACACCCATAAAGGCTAGCCTAGTAAGTTCATACCACACAGCAGAGCACTATTATTTTCCTGAGTGGTTACATATATGCATTACTGATTTATAGTGAATGATAGAATGTTATTATACTCAAAAATCTATCACTTGGGCAGGCCTGGTGGTGCTGAAGGCTGAGGCACTGGACGCCTTACCTCGCGCCATGCTGGTGACTCATGTTCAGAAATGAGCATGGGCTGATGGGGGTCAGCAGGGGAGGAGAAGGATCGAACATCCCATGGACTGCTCTCCTTCTCCAGGGAGAGGGGTCAGCAGCACTCGACGATCGCTAGCCACCTAGTGGAGGCTGGGAGATGGCACGCTGATGCTGGAAGATGTGGGCGGGGCATTGCAGCAGACACCTGGAGGACCGTTAATGGGAGCATGCATGCTGCTGCTGCTGGCATCACTGCACATCGCATCCTCTGAAGGAAAACAAGAAAACAGAAAAAAGGAGTCCTCTGCATGGATAACAATGGTCCCCCACCACAACAGCTCGGGAAGGCACCTCCCCTACTACTACTGATCCAGTCTGGTGGGTCGAGAGATCTTCCCACCCCCCGTCATGAAGGGTAAGTTGTGGGGGTTTAGGTGAGGGGGTCTAATACCCGGTACTTGCACAGGGTGGGAGACATCAGATGGACAGCAGAAGACTCCAGGGGAAAAAAGTAATAAAAAAAAATCTATCACTTTCCAAACGCTGTTATGCTGCAGTAGAGACATATGTACAGCAGCTTAACAGATTCAAACTCTCCCTCATGTGCTGTGTGGCAGCGGTCGTCCACGTCAGCTCACAAGCCTGACAGTTGGTGCCTGTACTTCAAATTGCTAGCGTGTATACATTAATCAGTAAAATGGCAGCAGCAATCTTTTCAAGGGAACTGTCCGACTGTGAGAAATTTATATTCCAACAAGAAAACCAGCCCACACTAAAGAAAACAAATTGCGATTTGAGGCTGTTCCACAGCTACCTAGCTGATGCGGATGAAAGCCGTTCAATCACAAACATACTTGTTGATGAGCCTGACAAACTCATTGGTAATTTTATTTTCAAGCTTGAATGTAGTGATGGCAACCAGTATGAGCCCAGCACAGTTAGGGGAATTATTGTCAGTCTTGATAGACACCTGTTGAAGGAAAAATGCCATCATGCAGTTTTTCATGGCAGCACTGTTTTTTCTAGCCACATTGGGAGTAAAGCAAACATTTCTGAAGAGAATGGGAAAGGGTAACCACCGCAATAGGGCTGAAGCCTTGACACAGGATGACATAGATCAGCTGCACCTGAGTTGTACCCTTGGTACTCAAAATCCAACATCACTACTGAGTACTGTGTTTTTTAGCAATGGTTTCTTATTTGCTCTTAGAATGGCTGAGCAATATGCTCTCAGGTGGGGAGATTTGCAGTTGAGAAGAGACACTGATGGCCAGCAATATTTAGAATATTTTGAGCTTCAAACCAAGACATGCACTGGAGAAAACCCCAGAGACATTCATGCAGCAAGACCTCACATGTATGCCAACACTCAAAATCAGCAGAGGTGCCCTGTTGCTTCCTATCTGTTATATCGAGATCAGAGACCTGTGAAAATGCAGACTGAAGATTCCCCTTTTTATCTTGCCCCTAACATAAATCAGAAACCTGGGTTTTCTAAATGGTTCTACACCATGTCTGTAGGCAAGAACAAAATCCACACAACGGTAAAAAAAATGAAATTGCAGGCTGGGCTCCCTCTGAGGGTTCCCTCCGAACAAATGAATAACAAGCCATTATACTGTACCAACAAAACAGCGATTCAGATGTTGGTAGATGGTGACATCTTACCCAATGATGTACAGCAAGTCTCCGGTCATAAGTCAAAACAATTGATCAATAACTACAGTGTTCTCTCTGAAAAAATCAAACAAAAAAGGCACAGCAAAATCTTGTGTGGCACCAACAAACAAGCCAAGCAGCCCTCCACATCCTTTTCCTCATTCTGTCAGCCAACGAGACCCGAAATGCTTCAACAACATCAGCTGACCCCCTTGCTTGACTTAACCAACTTAATAAATTTCGGCAACAACTGTGTGTTCCAGTAGGGATTTTCTGTCCAGATATTTATGTACCCTTCTTGTGCCAGAGTAAGCTGTGTTCAACCGTGCATCAATACTGTCCAAGGTAAGCATCTTTGAAAAATGGCACGCTGTGTTCTTTGCTCGCATTTAACCTTTGAATCAAGACCTTTTATTTTCTCCTTCCACAGGTCACACAGTTTTATCATCACAGGAGGACATAATGGGCGAATGTAGGAATGTCAGCATGTCCAATTGGGCTTAAACAAATATAATGCATGGACGTTGAATATTTGGACTGCCAAACCATTTTGTTTTATTTTTAAATTTAAAAAAATATGGTTAGTGTGTTGCCATTGTATCACACACCAAGAATTCTTATTTATGTTTTATGCCTGTAATGTTCACTGGTGAAGTAAGTAAAGCTCTGTTTCTTCTGAATATCACAACGGTGTGTCTCTGATTTTTTTTTATGTAGATGTACTGCAGCCTGTTACCATATCATTCACTATATAAAAAACAATGAATGCCTGCTCCTCAGTAACTGGCTGGTCAGTGCATCTTGAGATTGCCATGGTGACAGAACCTCGAGAGCTTTGCTCTCGAGGTTCGTAATATCACCATGGCAACCTCTCAATGCACTAACCAGCCTGTTACCGATAAGTAGGCATTCATTATTCTCTATGTAGAAATATAGCTGAATTTGTTATGCATGTTATTCACCCAGAGTGTTCTTATAAAAGTATATGATATATGATAAAAAAAAAAAAATCAGCAATGTGTGTAATGTACCAAGTTGTTCATTATTTATTTATTTAGTTAGTGTTTATTTACCAGGTGGGAGCACTAGACAAAATACAGTTACCTATTTTCAGGCATGACCTGGGAGAAATGGGAGAATGCAGCCGAGGTGGTCAACAGTAAGGTAACAGAAATGACAAGGTATTCAACAAAAAACAGGATTCAGTACATAAAATACTGAAGTGCTGGTATAAAATAGTGTTGGAAGTTACACAAACCAATATTCAAGGTCATAGATTCAATGCATTACAATTTAATGCTCAACAGTTTATTTTTATTTTTTTTTATTTATTTGGTTCTAGGATTACAAATACCTTTGAGCCAAGGCCCTTTTACAAAGGTTCCACATCAGTTGTAGTACAATTCAGGGGATACAACAGAAATAACAACATTGCAGGTAAACAGTACATTATACAGTTATTAATTAAGGGAGGAGGCAACACATTAGAGAGCTCAGTACATTAGAATGGCCCAGAGCAGCATCAACTAGGAGAGGGAAAAGAACAATGGAGGAGGAAGGATGGCAAGATGGGAAGTAGCAGCCGGAGGCATTGTCAGACATCACCGGGAGAAGTGCTGAAGAGAAGGGGTGGTAGGGGAGGGGATGGAGGTGGGAAGGGGAGGGGTCGTGGGAGCAGAGGTAAAATAGGAGATAAGTGCTATGAGAGGGGTGGCAAGGCAAAGCTGTTGGTGGTGGTAAGTAATTCTGATTAGGTGAGGCAATCACAGGAACTGGAGGCAGTAAGATGGAGTCAGAGCCTGGTTTCAAACACGCCAAGTTTGGGAGCAGCGGAGATGGTGGTTCTGAGTCCATTCAACCACGAGGGAGCCCTCTGGGCTAAAGATCATTGAACCTGGGTAGTGCGACAATGGGGAACTTGCAAGAGCTGCAATTCGGATCTCCTGGAGCTTCGCAGATTAGTACTAGGGCGCAGTAGAGCTTGGACACTGGGAGAGGCGAGGCCTAGGATAACTTTTTTCACCATGGTGCAGGTCAGATACATAATACAGTTGGAGTGTTGGAGCCATCCAGATTGATCGTAAAAATCACAGGTATGAGTGAGATGGTGGGCTCCAGTGATAAGCTGACAGGCCTTTTTGAGGGATGTTGATATGTGTCTGAGGGTAGTTGCCGTGGCTAAGCCATAAATGATTAGGCCATAATCAATGATGGAGATCACGGAACTCTGGACAGCGATCTTCAAGGCTTCCGGGGTGAGATGTTACCTGTGCTTGAACAATAAGCCTAGTTATGTATTAGCAGCTTTTGCTACGCTGTCAATGTGGGCCCCGTAGGATAGGTTGAAGTCAAGCAGGATCCCTAGGTATTTGAAAGATTGGAACTGTTCAAGGGTATTCCCCTGGCTGGTGTAGATAGTCAGGGGGTGTAGTCTGTGCTGGTTGTGAGAGCTACTAAAAAGCATAGACTTTGTTTTTTTTTTTGTGATTAAGGACAAGTTTTTGATTAGTAAACCAATTCTCAACAGAGGTGAAACCATGTTGTAGACTGAGTTGCAGTGGTCTAGGGTCTTTGTATGAGAGAACAACTGCATCATAGAAACATAGATTTTGACAGCAGATAAGGACCGCTTGGCCCACCTAGTCTGCCCATTTCCCTACATAGAGGATAAGCTGCAGATTCTATTTAACCAACAGCCTATTTCTTCCTACCCCCCCACAAAAATTGCCTTATGTCTGTCCCATGCATTCTTGAATTCTCCCACAGTTTTAGACCCCACAACCTCCTCAGGAAGGCTGTTCCATGTGTCCACCACACTCTCAGTGAAAAAATACTTCCTCACATTGCCCCTGAGCCATCCCCCCTCTATCTTCATATTGTGTCCCCTTGTTTATGCACATCTCTTTTTTTGAAAGATGCTACCCTCTTGGACTTTGTTGATTCCACTGAGGTACTTAAACGTTTCTATCATGTCCCCCTCTCCCTCCTTTCCTCAAGGGTATACATATTAAGCTCCTTTAGTCTCTCCTCATATGGCTTCTCTTGCAGACCCTGCACTGTTTCAGTTGCCCTCCTCTGAACTGCCTCCACCCTCTCTATGTCTTTGTGGAGATGGGGTCTCCAGAACTGGACACAGTACTCCAGATGGGGTCTCAAAAACTGTCTGTACAGGGGGATGACAACTTCCTGTTTTCTGCTGGTGATGCCTCTCCCTATATATCCCAGTATTCCCCCAGCCCTCCCTACCACCTTCTCACATTGCTTGCCAACCTTAAGGTCATCTGATATGATTACCCCCACGTCCCTGTCAATTTTTGTTGTTGTTACTACCTCCCCCACCATTGTGTAATCTTCCTCTGGGTTTTTGTTTCCCAGGTGCATTATTTTGCACTTCTTTGCATTGAATCCAAGCTGCCACACTTCTGACCATTCCTCCAACCTTGCCAAGTCCCTTCTCATCCTTTCCATGCCTGCTTGTGTATCAACCCTGTTGCAGATCTTTGTGTCATCTGCAAAGAGGCATACTTTTCCTTCCAGTCCCTCTGCAATGTCACTTATAAAGACATTAAAAAGTACTGGACCCAGTACTGAACCCTGTGGTACCCCACTAGTAACCCCTATTTCTTCAGAGTGGACTCCATTTACAATTACATTCTGTGTCCCGTTGTCCAGCCAATGTTTTACCCAGGTTACCACCCTGGGACCCACTCCCAGGCTGGTTAATTTGACTCTTAATCTTTTGTGTGGGACTGTGTCAAATGCCTTGCTAAAGTCTAGGTAGGCCATGTCCACAGCCCCTTCCTGGTCTACTACGTTGGTCACCCAGTCAAAGAAATCAATTAGATTTATCTGACATGACCTTCTCACTGTGAACCCATGCTGCTGTGGGTCCTGCGCCCCACTGGCCTCTAGGTACTTAACAATTCTTTCCTTCAGAAGTGATTCCATCACTTTTCCTACCACAGAGGTCAAACTGACAGGTCTGTAGTTTCTTGCCTCTGTCTTGCTCCCACTTTTGTGAAGGGGAATCACATCTGCTTTCTTCCAGTCCTCAGATACCACACCATCCTCCCATGATTTGTTAAAAGGGTAGTCAGTGGTGTCACTAGTTCTCTGCTTAATTCTTTTAGAATTCTGGGGTGAATTCCATCTGGCCCCATTGCTTTGTCCACCTTCAGTTTTAGGAGATCTTTCAGAACCCTTTCTTCTGTGAAAGGACTGGGATCGACCCCCCTATCCAGAGTGCTTCTCTTAATTGGATTAGGCACCTCCCCCGCCTCCTCTTTTGTGAATACTGAACAGAAGTATTCATTCAGTATCCCTGCTTTTTCACTGTCCCTCTCTGCCCACCCTCTGTCCATTCTATTCAGCCTCACTATCCCTCCCTTTGACTTTTTACGCTTCCTGATATACCTATAAAAGGTTTTATCCCCCTTCTTAACTGAGTTGGCTATCTTTTCCTCAGTTTGGGCCTTTGCTATTCTGACTACACTCTCTGTTTTCTTCTGCCTTAACTAGTACAGTTCTCTGTCCTGCTCCTTCTGTGCTTCCTTATATTTCCTAAATGCTATCCTTTTCTCCCTAACCTTCACCGCCACCTCTTTTGAGAACCATAGTGGCTTTTCTTTCATTTTGATTTGTTTATTTGCTTCACACAAAGGCTTGTTGCCTCTGTGATAGCAGTTTTGATATTTCCCCATTGTTGCTCCACCCCTCCTTCTAGCCTGTTTGCTAGTGCTTTTCTAAGACACTCTCCCATCTTGCCAAAGTCAGCCCTCCTGAAGTCCAGAACCCTCACTTTTGTATGGCTTGACTCTGTAGCTGAGTTTATCATGAACCACACTGTTTGGTGGTCACTTGTTCCCAAATGGCTACCCACTTCTAGATCTGAGATCCTCTCACTGTCCTCATTTCAGAGTACGAGGTCTAAGATTGCTCCCTCATGAGTAGGTTCCAAAAATAGCTGTCTGAGGCATGCCACCTGAAGGGCATCAAGAATGTCCCTGCTTTTGGATGTGGCTGCAGCAAAGGTGCTCCAGTTAACATCTGGCATATTAAGGTACCCCATCAACAGTATCTCCCCTTTCTCTGCCATCCTAAGTATGCCTTATATCATATCCTTGTCCATTCTCTCCCCCTGACATGGGGGTCTGTATACAACCCCTGTGCGGACTGTGGTGCCATTTCCAGTCTCTAAGGTGACCCACAGTGCCTCCACTCCTCTCTGTTTACTCTTTTGTTCAGTTGCTTTTATCCCTTCCCCTACATAGAGAGCTACTCCGCCCCCTCTTCTCCCCTCCCTGTCTCTCCTATAGGTTGTGTACCCTGGCATGTTAACATCCCAGTCATGGTTCTCTCTGTACCACATTTCTGTGACTGGTACAATATCCAGGCATCCCTCTTCCATCAAGGCCATCAGTTCAGGGAGCTTGTTTCCCAGACTACAGGCATTGGTACTCATTACCCTCCATTTCTTGATGGCATTACCCCTTTTGTCCCCATCCCTGTCCTTATTGCGTCTGTCACTTTCTCCATTTACCCCTGCACTTTTCCCTATTGATATCTCTATGTTGGTGCCTACCTCACTTAGTACCCTGATTTTTTGGGGAGCTAGGATTTCCCTGCTTCTCTCCAGTGCCTCCCCTCTTGGCTAGTTTAAATGTTTTGCAATGAAGCATTTAAACCTATCACCTAGGATTCTGGTTCCCTTCCTGGACAGATGCAGACCATCATGCCAGTATAGGCCTGCATCCCTCTAGGTGGACCCCCAGTCCCCAATGAAGCCAAATACCTGAACTCTGCACCAGTTTTTCAACCACTGATTGAATCCCATAGTGTGGAGCACCCTAGCCTCACCCATGCCATAGACAGGCAGAACCTCACAGAAGGTTATCATGCGTGCTATTTATCTAAGGCCCCTCTCCATCTCCACAAATGCTTCTTGCACTGCTTTGATCCCTTTCTTAGCCAGGTCATTTGTTCCTAGGTGGACAATGACATCCAGCTCCCTCCCCTGTGCAGCTGCTCCCATGATCCTGAGGTTTCGCTCCCTGTTCCTCCAAGCCATGGTGCCAGGCAGGCACCTTACCTGCCTCTCCCCTTCCTCCCCCAGTTCAACCTTCCTAACAATGAAGTCCCCCTCCAGGAGTTGTTTTCTTCCCCTGTGGGATCCCATGTCACCCTCCTGTGGGTCTTCTTTGTGGAGGTTCCCAGCATCCTCCTTGGTCTCCACTGCAGGTGCCTCCATAGAGGAACCACACTTTTCCAAAATGGCATAGAAATTGTGGAGAGGTACAACTGAGGGGATGCGCCTGTTCCACTCAACCTCACCCTCCCTGAGCCCACTGTGGTCCAACCACTCCTCTTTCTTGGCAACCTCTGAGGCAATGGCAGAGACCCTGGTGGTCCCTGGGTGGGAGAGGAGGTCCCACAAATCCTGGCCAACTCAGCCTGGAGATCAGCAACCTCCTCCCTCAGCCCAGAGAGGTGCCTGCAGATGGGACAACACTGCATCCTCCAGAATGTCTCCCGGAAGACTGCTGCTCCACAGCCACTGCACTGCACCACTCCCATTATATCTTATTTCTGCCCCCCTAACTGTTGTTTGGAATACTTACTCTTTCCTCTGTTTGTTTATTTTTTTCTCTCCCTACTTACTTACTGCCTCTGTACTCTTAGCTCCTGATCTTCCTGTTCTGAGACAAGAAGTTCCTATATTTCGCAGTAGTCTCCTTACTTGCTCAAAGTCAGACCTCCAGCAGCTTGGTGGGGGGGACAGAGAGCTACTCTTGCCCTTCTAGGATGGTGAGTCTTTGGTGGCTCTGTGATCACTCACGTCCTGCTCCCAAACAGGAAGTTCCTGTTGTCAGTCAAATCCTGTACCTATAAAAATAGAACTGCCTTTGGGTGGGGGGATGGAGGGGAGGGAAGGAGGGCAATATGGTCCCAGTAGAGAAGCTTAGTTATACCAGCAGCTCCTTCCTCCTGGTGCTCTGCCAGAAGCTATCTAGGGCAGTGTTTAAATCTGGTTTTAACCTGGCTCCTTCTAGCTAAGCCACTCCCCCTACTTTGCAAATCTTTCTACACTTAGTTAATTTCACAGATAGCAATTCCCTTCAGCCACATGTGACAAGCACCTAGATAACTACACAGATAACAATTCACTTCAACTAACTCTGATAAACACACTCACATTTTTTTTACCCTAAATTGAAGGTCCCAGTACAAGAGTTCTAGTTCTTAGTCCCAGTAGAGAAGTTTAGTTATACCAGCAGTTCCTTCCTCCTGGTGCTCATCATCAGCATACAGCATACAGAATGATTTGTTCCAAGCAGGATTGTGGAAGGGAATTTAGAAAAAGGCTAAAAAGAACTGGACCCAGTATGGATCCCTTGGGGACACCAAAGCAAACTGGTCGAGTATCAGAGAGTACGTCGGCAATTTTTACTCTTTGCGAACAATTTTCAAGGTAGCTTTTAAACCACACTGTAGAGTAATGAGAGAGCCCAGCATTCAGCAGCTGGTATATTAGCAGCCAATGGTGGACAGTATCAAATGTCTTGGTCAAGTCGATAAAGACTGCCCCAGTTAAGTGGCCACTGTCCAGGGTGCTGTGCAGTGCTCCAGTGAACTCCAGGAGGGCAGAGGTTGTACTGTGACCTTTTCTGAAACCATGTTGCTGAGCGCACTGAATATTATATTTGTCCAGGTAGTCAGTGAGCTGGTCCACAACTATATGCTTGAAGGCCTTAGAGAGTGGGGGCAATATGGAGATCAGCCAATAGTTCATATGATTGGTCTTGTCACCACTTTTATGGACTGGGGTAACAGTGGCAGATTTCCATTTGTCAGGGAGCTGACTGCGGCTAAGGGAGAGGTTAAGAATTCTGGTTAATGGACATAGTACCTCTTCAAGGGTGAGAGACAGCAGCTTAAGGTCCAAGGAGTCACCACTAGTTCTGAACTTGGAGATTGCTTTGATAATGTAATTGCAGGCTTCATTCAATTTGACCTCTTCGAAGTAGAAAGGAGGGTGTTTAGATGGGGTGGTGGGATTTGTGATTGAGGGAGAGTCATTTACTGCAAAAATGTCAGGAGGAAGAATGGAACTGAGGTCAGTGAAGGCAGCATTGAATGTATTAGCAATGACCGTATGGTCTAGAGTAGTGGTCCCATCAATGTTCAGCATAGATGGGGAGGTTTTGATTGCTTCCCTGTTACTTCTTTAATTTTGCCCCAGAAAGTTCTCCCATTCCCCAGGTATTGGTGAGAGCATCCCTGTAATATATACTTTTCATTAGCTGGATAGATTTTGTGCAACTGTTTAGGGCATGCTTGTATTTTTGTATGTCGGATTGCCTGCCAGTAGCTTTTGTCAGTGCCCAAAGGTGGTCCCTTGATTTGAGCTGAGCAAGGAGCTCCACAGTGAGCCATGGGTTAAAGAGAGCCTTGGCCTTGTGTTTTTTGAATGGAGCAAAGTAGTCACAGGCCACATTAAAGGTGGTGATGAAGTAGTCAAGAGACACGTTAACATCCATTGCCATAAAGAGCAGGGTTCAAAGGTATGTATAGTTGTTAGGAGTATAGTGCAAAGATAGTAATGTGGCTCCAATCAGTGGCAGCTTTAGGGAAAGATCATACAGATGCCTGGTTTAGGAAGGTGCAATATGCTGATTTAAAATCATGAATGGATCAGCACTGATGGACTGTAAGAGGGACAGAGTTACAGACTCTAGGGGCAGTGAAGGAGAAAGATATTTCACTGAGTTTGGTCTTGGTTTTAGGAATGCATAAGGATCCAGGGCCATTAGATCTGAGTGAATAGGCTATGCTATCAGGTTTAAGTAGTGTTGAGAGGGACATGGGGGACTCTTTATTCACAACTGTGTGACTAAAACTTCCCAATAAATTTTCAGAGGGCTGTTGGGCCACCCAAGCCTGGATTATAGGTCACAGTGATGAGTGTACCAGTTTGTGGCCAGAGAAAACCTGCAGATGTTATTATAGGCCACATCCAATTTTTGCAGGATGGTGTTAGAGGCAGAGTGGTAGACTGCCATCCCAGATATCAATTTGGGTAGAAGGATGCCTCAGGCAATAGCGGTATGGACTAAGGAAGCAAAGTTGTCTCTGACTTTATAGGAAAGTCCAAGTCTGGTGTTTACCACCTTGCAGGCTGTGGAGATATGCACTAAGAAGTCTAAGGAAGGCTCAAGTGTCACTTCAAGGTAGTTAAAATTTGGGACTGTAGTAAGATCCATCAGCACATTCAACTGTGAGCGGAATATTGCACATTCTTAACCTGGGGTATGACCCAAACAGCATGACTTGTGTTTTGGTGGTATTCATAAGTAGCTTGTTGGAACTGCGGATTGAAGGTCAGAGGAGAGGTGGAAATTTAGTTCAGGGATGTTCCAGGAACTAGTGAAGAGGACAAGTTCGCCAGCATAAAGGATAGGGATGCAGTGTTTAAGACTGGTATGGATGGAATTTATCTGAGTGAGAAAAAGGAGGGACCCCAATATGGGGCCCTGAGTGACCCACTTACGGTCACAGCTGGGTCAGATAGGGTATGGCCAAATTTAACATGTTGATACCTGTTTTCCAGGTAACATTTGAACCAAGGCAGGGTGGATGGAGAGACATCCAGAACACTTAATTTATCACATAATAAAGTGTGATCAACTGGCTTGAAGGCCTTCATTAGGTCAATGAAAACCACTTTTGTGAGCTCATACCTATCGGGAGAAGATAGTGGAGGACAGTGATAAGAGGGCAGTGGTTACAGTAGTACTATGGGATTTACAAAAGCAGTGCTGTGCAGAAGACAAGAGAGGTTACAGGTGGTGAGGTATTCGGTCAACTGGGAGGAAACCAGTTTTCTGAGTGGTTTGCTTAATACTGGAAGTATCGCAACTGGTCTGTATTTTCTGATTTTAGTGTGATCCCCTTTTTTGTGAAGAGGGACAATGCGGGATATTTCCAGATATCAGGGACTGCTTGCGAGGTAATGGATAGGTTAAATATTTTTGTTATCTGGAGGGCAAGTTTGTCAGCAGCAATACTAAGAATTTTGGTTTAAATTTATTCAGAGCCAGTGAATTTTGATGTAGGAATTGGCAAGAGGAGTTTGCAAACCTCATGGCAGGTAACTGCTTTATTGCAGAAAGGGGGTGACAGAAGCTGGCTTCAGGGGAGGGAGAGCAGGGAGGAGAGCTAGAGGAGGTAAGGAAAGCACCTGTGTACATTGAGAGGTCAGAAAAACTCATTTTGAAGGTGTTCTTTATATTTACAGGATCATTGCAGTTGACTCCATCATTTTTTTTTCCTTTGGTGTGTGTTTACCAGACTGACCAATGACTTGTTTGATAATATTCCAAAACAGTCTAGAGTTACCTGTCAATGCAGTTAACAGTGATTTGAAGTAAAGGCTTTTGTTACAATGCAATAGCTTTTTTAGACTTATTCCTTACTGTTCTGTAAGTAGCCCAGTTTGCAGCAGTCTTGGTGGCTTTATAAGTGAACCAGCTGGCATTCCTTTGCTTAATAAGGGCCAGCAAGGGACGATCCAGTCATTTGGTGAGAGGGCCATGTAACTGCCTTGTGGTCAAGGGAGCAAGTTTATTTTGAATCACTGAGAGGACTTATTAGAAAGCATGAAGGGCATGATTTACATAACTTGAGATCCACAGTAGTGACCCATCAGCTTGTATAACCTCTTGTTTCAGTACTGTGGTGTCAAGCTTAGAGAAGTCATGGAATTGAATACTTTGGGGGATGGGGCTTAGGTGCCTTAGCTCTCCACACACAGTAGATAAAGGAGTGGTCACTTTTGAAGTCAGGGGGTACACCTGAACAGGTGAATCTTTTGGGGCAAGGCATGAGTATCCAGTCTAACAGGGTGGAGGACTGGCCATTACTCACACTTCTAGTGGGCTCAGATATGAGCTGATGGAGGCGCAGCTTGTTACCTTTTTTGAGTGGGCAGTAAGCCAGTTGACACTGAAATCTCCAATATGCAGAAATCTGCTATTTTGCAGTGGTGTGCCGACTGAACAATGAAACTGTTATGGCAAAATCTCCCACAGTGACAATTTTGACAGGTTTCAAAATTGTCGCTGTGGGGGACCTGAGTGCAAAATTTCACCCTTTCACCATGTGTTGCCCCTTCCTTCAAATCACCTCCTACTCAGAGTTGATAATCTTTAGAAAGGGGGTGTGCAGCATCCCGTGGGGGTTTCAGGGCACAGCCTCCAAGGCTACTCAATGTCAGACGAAGTAAAATTTCGCCTGTCAACATTGGGTATATTGCTATGCCAAACTTTGACAATGATGTTGTCGATTTGGCATAGGTAAACCTTTTGCAGTAGTGAACCAATACAGCTACTAAGGAGGGAAGGGCATGCTGGCTTCCAGCTGGGGGATGTAGACACAGAAAATGTGTAGTTTTTCACAAGTTGTAAATGCATGGGGCTTGGCCACTGCCAGGATGATTAATTGTATAACTGTTCCAATTTTCTTGTTGAAATCAATAAAACATTAATTATTAAAAAAAGGGAGCAGTTCTCATAGCCAGTGCTGCAAAATGCACCCTAGGGCAGCAGGAGACTAATTACCTGGGTTATAGGAACAGTCACATATGCCTGATTATTGACAAAGTAAACACTCTAGCTGACTGTGCCCTCCCAACTACTAAGAAGCAGGTTATCAACAAAGTATAGGCCCTGGCTAACTGTACCTTATCAATTGCTAAGAAGCAGGTAAGGTTTTTTCTTTGACTTGTAGCATGTTGCTGTAAGTTCTTTCTAGAATTCTCAACCCTTGCTGCTGCCACTGATTGCTCTGACAATGAAAACCTCCTGAATAAAGTCCATTGGTCACCTGAGTGTCAGATGGCATTTCAGGCCATCAAAAATGTGCCATGTGGGGGAAAGTCATAGGAAGTCCAGATTTCAACTACTCTTCATTTTGCACACAGACACCTCTGAGATGGGGCTGACAGCAGTGTTATCACAAGACTTTGGTGATGGGATTCACCCCATCCTATATCTGCCTTGCAAATTTTTCCCCAGGAGCAACTCTATGCCACACTAGGAAAAAGAGTGTCAGTTAAGCCTATAGTGGCATGTTCTACACAACTACCTGTTGGGATGGAATTTCAACCACATCTCTGAACACAACCTTTCAAGTGGTTACCTGCTATGTAGGATACCATGCCCATGTCACCAGATGGTATTTAGCAATGCAACCTTTTTTGCTTGATGTGCACCCCCAGCAAGGTACCATTATGGTAATGTGGATATTTTCTCCCAGGAGTCTGTCATGCTTCTTTGACCTGTAAACCCCATCCTAATCCTGCAACATAGGCAACACAGGTTTTGACAGGGACTGTGGAGGGATTTGTACCAAACCCCTTTTGCTTCAAAGCTGTCCCTTTAAGACCTTACTGCATGGCATGCTCCAGTTGCTCGCTATCACTCAGGGGTAGGGTAAATGTTAACAAGAAACACCTGAGCCAGTAAAGTAGCTGGATGAACAAGTGGTGAACAAGGGATAATGGAGGTTTATTTTTCTATGATGTGGAGACAGCCTGAGACTGAACTTCAAGAACCATTTTTTGTAAAGGTGAATATAAGGTCTTTGTGTTTATGTATTACTGAAAGTAAATCAGCTTTCATTTAATTTAAATTAGTGTCCAGAGTCTTTTCTTTGTGTTACTTGACGAGCCACCTGCCTTACTACCTTGCAACAGGTCAATGCAGGATTTCAGTTTGGTCTAGGATCAAAAAAGCATGGCCTGAGTTTTGAGACATTGAGAACCAGATTGCTGTTAACATGCCAAAACTGGATCAGGGAAAAGTCTTAGTTTAGTTGGGTGTTGAGTGGGTAGTGTAAGGAGAGCTTAAATAAAGCACAATGTCATCAGCGTACATGACTGTGGAGCAGGTGAAGGGAATAAAGAGAAGGCCACTGATGCAGATAGAGTAGAGAACCAATAATAAAACATTGGGATACACCAAGTGTGATAGGGGAGAAAGAAGAGATGGTGTTGCTGAAGCTTCTATTTTTGTTAATGATAGTTCTGTGTTGTATAATGTATATTTAGGACTCTTGACTACTACACTTAATATACATCCCCAACCTTATTTTCCTCATACTAGGAAATTAACTATTCTTTTATTGCTTGTCACTGGTAATGTTGGTAATGTTAAGGCTACACAGGTCCTTTGATCTTGTCTAGTGTTACCAGTGGTGATTTATTTTAACGCTAATGCGTTGGGCTTTATTAATATTAGGATAACTATTCATCCTCCTGATGACGCATACTATACGAAACCAGTAGGGGATCACTTGACCACCCGCTGTTCTGTGTCTGTGGCAGATTTTATGTGATGTTTGAATTAATTGAAATAAAGAAGCCTTATACAGCAGTTTGAGTAGGGCTGGTTTTGTTTGTCCTCCATTGGATTTTGCTACAAGGCACACTCGACAGTAGTGGGGCTGTTTTGCTGCACTTGGACTTTATTAATATTAGGATTGATGTTCTAAATTTGATCATATTAAAGCTTTGATCTCATCTACAAATACCTGTGCCCTAACTGTTTTGGAATCCTGACTTAAGTCATCACTTTCAGATACTGATGTGGTATTGCCAGGTTGCCAGGCCCAGGGCACCTTACAATAAGAGCAGGAGCAGAACATCAGTATCCCTAAATACATAAATACATACATAAACTAGTACAGTAGTAAACTAAAACACAGCTGGGATGATAGACAGTCATGGGAATCCTTCAGTCCCCAATCGCCTGGTGGATTAGATGCATCTTGAGACCCTTCTTAAAGGCCTACACCAAGGGGGCCTCTCTAATGGCTCTTGGGAGAGAATTCCATAACACCAGGCAAGCTACCTCAAAAGCCTGCTCTTTTGATATTTTAAGGCTGGCCCTTGGTACAGTCAGGAGGCCAAGCTCATTGGAATGGAAAGAGTGCAAGGGCATGTAAGGATGCAGAGGATCTGACAGGTAACCAGGACCTAATCCTTGTAGGGCCTTATAAGCTAGCATTCCAAATTTAAAGGAAATACACCAGTTAACTGGCAGCCAAGGCAGTTCACACCACGCCGAAGACACATGACACTTCCTCGAAAAGCTAGTCAGTAGTCTTGCTACTGTATTCTGCACCAGATGCAAGCATTGTAGTGTATCTCTCCTGACCCCAAAATATAGTACATTGCAGTTGCTGAGTTGAGATGTCACAAATGCACGCACTAGAGCCACCAGGTCCCAGAGTGGGCTAAGGGATCTAATCCACCTGATGTTCCTTAGATGGTAAAAGCCATTCCAGACAATAGCAGACACTCGAGCCTCAAGTGTCAGCCCTTCATCCACAATAGCCCCCAGATTTTTCACCTTTGTCACAGTCAAAATCTTTGCTGAGCTGAGCCAATGCCCGTCTCCTTCTCAGCAGCTGCCACTCTCCCCCCCTTTGACCCAGATTGACTACTGCACTGCAGTTTTATCAGCATTGAGTCTCAACCAGCTAGATGACATCCAGTCCTGGATCTTGGTCAAGTACTTATCCAACACATCCACTGCACTCAGCATTCCAGGTTGGGTATCAACTGCATATCAGTGAAACTGCACTCTGTACCATCTAATGATCCCTCCCAGGAGCAGCATATATACACTGCAAACATCAAAGGCAAGATGACTGATCCCTGGGGAACACCAGAAGGCAGTGACATGGGGTATGAGGAGAAATTCTCCAACACTACCCTCTGGGTTCTATCCTTGAGGTTGGACTCAAACCAGCAGATGACTTTTCCAGTGAGACCTGTGTATTCTCTTAACCAATCTGACAAAAACCCATGGTCTACAGTATCAAAAGCTGAAGAGAGAGATCAAGGGTAACAAGAACTTATCACTCTCCTCTAGCTCTCATGCTGTGAAGGTTATTATGCATTCTGATCAGTGCAGTTTCAGTGCTATGCTTAGACTTACATCCAGACTGGAGAGGCGCATGTCTGTTGTAGGCTATGAGGTGTACCTCAAGCTGCAGCACAACCACCTTCTCAATCACCTTCCCCAAAAAGGGTAAGTTGGAGACTGGTAAGTAATTCACAAAGTTGTCTGGGTCCAGGGATGGCTTTTCAGAAGAAATCTCACCAATGCATTTTTCAACGTGACTAGGAAAGCCCCCTCTGACGGGAAGAACCAGACAATCGTGAAACACCAGGACAAGATGCCCAGCACAGCTCACCAGTAACTACATAGGACCTGGATCCAGTACATGAAAGACTGGTTGCAGAACAGAAATCATCTTAATCTCCACTTCCATTGTAACCAGCCTAACTCTCCCCATGACAGCTGATTGAGTCTGTGGAGTGTTGGCTCAGCACTACTGAGTCATCAGAGCCCACTTGTGGAGACCCTGGCCTGAGCAGAGGACACACTGTCTGAAAAAAAATCAAGCAAACTCCATTTGGCAGGAAAAAAAAACTCTCACGTACTTCGGACGGGTCAGATGGAGTAACTTACCTACTGTTAGGAAGAGCTGAGCTGGTAAATTCCTCCTGGCAGTAATCTCCCAGACAGAAAATCAGCTTTCTTTCAGGAGGTTGCCTTTTGGTTCCACTGTAATGAATATCTGGAGCCACTGCTTTGCTTTTCAGCATGCCCTTTTATAAAGTTAATGTTTTAGCAGTTTAGCTTATAGCTCTTACAGTTCAATGAAGATTTCTTTTTAGTGCTGCAGAGGGTAGAGCCCTGCAGCACTTTAATGATCACTGAGAAAGGGGACATTTCTTCCATCCTCACAACATGTTGGATTGTGTCACAGTGGCCTCTTCCACCGTGAAACAGTCCACCCATGTTGTCCCTACTAATGGAGCACTGCACTCTTTTCTGCAATCATCTCCAGCTGTGCCCTGCTCCTCCCCACTCCACCCCTGCTCCACCCAGCTTCTCCCTTCCCCACTCTTCCCCACCCCTACTGCACCCTGCTCCTCTCTGCCCTAGCTGCACCATAGATGCCTGTGCTTCATCCAAATAACCAATTATTTAGTACTTACAAACTGGCTGACAAGTAGTGAAAGCAATAAACAAATACAGTACTGATGGGAAACTATGCATTGTGCAGTGGTCTAACAAATACAATATTAATGGGAAACTATGCTGCAGTGGTTGACACAGAAAGTTCAAAAATTAACTTCCTTTTTTCCTGGTTATAAAGGTAAAACTTGTTAAATTCTACTCACAGGCAGTTCAAGCACAGCATCATGCACAACAGGCAGAAGCAATTGTTGCCAAAGATGACAAAAGGACGAGAGTCAGGCAATCGAGCACAGAACAATCAATAAACTCAGACAAAACTCCATAAACAAAAGAGAACCGACAAGACTCTTGAGTTTCAGTGACCCGGCATCTGCCAAATGCTTATGTAACATGTTTAAAACTACATCAGGGAGTACTGAAATTCTGGGAAGCAAAGTGGCTTGCTCAGGTCACACCAACACAAGCTTATTCACAGACTGCGCCACCTCCCTTTTGCAACAAAATCAAAAAATATTTTAATAGTTTATTTTTAGCGCCATGAAGTTTTTCACATGTTCTATGGAGGAATCTTTAAACATTCAATATTCAAGAGCTGGAAATAAAATGCGAGGCAGCATTCTTAACAACAAAATGTTAAAATAAATCTGTTTGAAACAGAGGTACATGTATGAAACTAAAATATATTTGCATTCCTGTAAAACAATTTTAGAGCCACTGTCAATACCAAAAGGTGTGCGTGTGTGTGTTTGTTTGTTTTATGGGCAGAAGGGGTCTACATCCATATAATGTTGATAAAAGGCTGCATTTATTACCTGCGTATCTTTGTGTAATTTGATCTAAACAAGTAGCATAATAATTAGGGGAAATTGTTAAAGCTGAGTCAGATAACATAGAGCATAGAAACATACAAAGTGTCAGCAGATAAGGCCCGCTAGGCCTGCTAATAACATTTATACCATTCAGAATAAGTTATGTGTGTAGGTATCCATAACCATGACGGCTGTGTCCAAAAGGACGCTGACAGTACAAATAGGTTCACCCTGTGGCTATGTTACCTGGTGTCAGAACAGTAAGTAGATAGTAAAAACAAAACACAAAGAAGGAAGAAAAAAACTACTGATGTAGAAATTATCATTATAATTGGGACTGACTGACAATCCCCTCTTGACCTATCAACACTCGGCGTAATAGTGAAAACTGATAATTGTCTACATGTTTACAAAAAATCAACACTAAGACTCAGGATTGTATGCATGCTGGGGGAGGGTGCATAGCTGTATCTTTGATGAATGTGATTGCGAGTGGCTAGGGTGAATAGCAGCAGTAAAAATGGTAACGTGGATAAAACAACGAAGCTGTCAGCAATTAAACTGCTGCAGTCCAACAATATGCTTTTATTTCTTTTTGCAATGCAGTCTGAGGCATGTGAGCAGTCTGGAACCGTGTGACCAGACAAAAAAAAGTTTGCTTTTTGCGCTGGCACTTCTTTTCTGTTTTGTGCCCCCCTGACCTCCCTTATTCCACAGGCTCACACATCACTCTGCTCTACCTGTCACCATCTCAATAAATAAGTACTTTGCTGCACTATAAAGGTAAAAAACATCATCTATAAAAATGTTGTATAACTACTGCATAAGCTAAGTGGCTTAGAGGCAGAAAAGTGAGTAGATTCATTAGGGAACTTAATAGACTGTTGTTTCTCCTACCCAGTGCTGCTGCTGGATAACTTTTTTATCCCGGTCCCATTCTCACCCTCCACTACTGTGCATTACTAATATGATTTCCACAGGGAACAGCATTAAATTGCAAGAGGTAGCTGTGAAGCAAAAGGTGCTTACATGAGTCAAGCTTTAAACTGAACTGTTTAAATAACACCTGCTCTCTCTCTGTCTCTCTCTCTCCCTCCCTCCACTCATTGTGGTCATGCTACTGCCATAAATAAAAATACATGAGAATTATAACTGAAACACTTAACCAGATTTCATTTGATGGGGAAAAATATCTAACCTGAAAAGACATTGAAACAATTTATTGAATTCTTCAGATAAAATGACAGAAGCTAGGGAAGGTGGTCCATAGCATTAAATAGGGAATTCCAGTTGAGATGAATGACCTCCCCTGCCCCATCACCATACTGACTATTGCTAAGAGGCTGCTAACAGCACCAGCAGACCTCAAACAAGCTGGGAAGACAGTAGCCTTTTGAAGCAGAGTTAATAAGTAGACATCAGAGGAAAGAGTGGTCAATAAGAAGCAGTTTGACAAGCCTCACAATGTTAAAAAAAAGCCAGTGGGTAAAAAGAAACAGATGTATGTTGAACTACAACTAGAGCAGACTGGATGGGCCTTGCGATCCTTATCTGCTGTAAACTTTCATGTTTCTATGTTTCTACTTAGATGTAAAAAGCACTATTCAAACTTTTATTCTTTATGCAGTTTCACTGTATTCTGAGAATGGTCTTCTTGAAGCAGAAAGCAGCTGTGCTTAAACCAAAGTAAAAAACAGCTTTGTCATGTTTAAAATCCAAGCTGTAAAATGTTAGGCGATCTCTCCCCCCCCCCCCCGCGGGGTGGATCTTGGAGCCCAGCCAGAACATACACGAAGGTGACTGTGGCAGCTGCTTCAGTCAAGGAGCCTGCAACCAAGTGGGGACTAGCCCTTTGGTGGCAGCATAGAACCACCATGTAGTATCCTGCCAGAGGAAGAGGAGGCAACATGCAGACTGGAAGCTGTGACGAATACCTTTTCCTAGGTGGATAAAGTGTACACCTTGCCATTAGTTCTCCAAATCATGTCCTACAATACTGTCTCAGCAGAAAGAAGAAAGAAGAAAGAAAGTTCCCTAATGTGTGCCCATGGCCTCTGCAATCAAACCAATGATACCTCCCCCCAAAAAAATAGAAGGCAAGTTAAGTGTAGCAGACAAACTGCCATGGGGGCCCCATTTAAATTTCCCGCTAGCCATGTCTGAACCACTCCTCCATCAAGCTCACTAGCTGGGGAAATAAGGATCTTTTCAAACAATTCTAGTCTCTACATGTCAGATGCCAGGGGTCTAGGAGACAAAGGAATGGAAAGTGGTGTCTTAATGCATTTAGGTCAGCCTGGCCGCCCCACCCCCCTCAAAAAAAAACAAAAAAAACAGTCAACTGCATTTGGCACCTAATTTAAAAGGTGCAATCATGTCATACTTCAGCTTGCCCTGCTCAGTTTACTGAACCCTGAGGCCATAAAAAATGCAATCAGGCAGAGAAACATAAGCAGGAATGGAAAAATCCTCCATAAACTTGTTTGTGACTAGCTGTAAAACAGTAAAATGAATAACATTGCTTTTGTACATGAAAATAAAGGGACTGTAACCAAGGAGAAATAAAGTCAAGGTCAGAAATCAGAAATGACAGCAGAAGTACTGATACCTACTAAAGGCTCTGTATAGTAAAGTGGTTCCACATCGCAAGTAAAAACTCTGGATTCAAGCAAAATGTCAGTGCGCCCCCAAAACTGAATTCCTCAGAAGTGTTATAAAAATCATAAAAAAATTAGCACTTACAAATCAAGGTGACATCTGTTCAGGGCTGGGGTTTGAGCCTGAGCACAAGCTTTGCTTTGAGTTGATTCTAAACAAGTTGAATGGACTTTTAACTTTGAAAATTGGACACTGTCACTGAGCTTATTTGTAAGTTATTAACTGTGTGCTTTTTATAACACTTCTGAGAAACATATTTTTTTTTGGCAGGGACATTTTGCTTGAATCCACAGTTTTTACCTGTAATGTGGAGCCACATTACTATACGAAGCCTTTAGTAGGTGCCGGTACTTCTGCTGTCATTTCTGATTTCTGACTGTGGCTCTGTTACTCCCTGGTTGCGTCCCTCTACTTTCATGTACAAAAGCAATGTTATTCGGTGAAGGCTCCATGTCACTTGCTTATCACCCTGTAACTTGTGCGTATTCAAAGTAAAAAAAAAGATTATCTTCACTGTATTCTTGCCTTTGTTGGTTGTTCATTAACAGTACTGCTTTTACTGATGTACGTTTAGTAATACAGACAAAATGGCAGGGACTCACAAATCATCAAAATATTTTCCAACTGAATCCCACTCTCTTCCCAGTCCCCTCTGCCACATGGTACATACACACACACACACATTTTTGCAGCTGGTACTCAAAGAAGATGGCTGATCCATCTGCAAAGTATGGAGTGCATCATGTTAATGAAGTCCTACCACATCAACATTCAGCAGTCCCTCAGCATCCCCTTGGATACAAGCTGTCTACATCCTGTTGGTAGCCTGTGATGATAGCGATTATAAATGAGCTACTGTAGAAACAGCAACTAATTTATAGCACTATCATCATCAGCTACCCTGCAAGGGTAGTGATGGGTTAGCGAGGAAAGTGACCGGAAGGGAAGGGATAGAGAGGTGTAGGGGATGGATAGGAAGGAGGGTTTAGGTAGATGGGAGAGCCTGCTGCAACTGAGCCAGCCCTCTGGCGTGGTGGTGGTGAGGGTGGCTGGCTATGGTGCACCAGGCACTGGGTTCAGGACCTACTGGGGGTGATTGCTTTGATGTTGCTTGTGGCTGTTGTTTTTCTTTTGCTGCCACAGTGTTTTGCCCCCTCCTTGACATTCACCTCCCCTGGAGTTAAGAATCCTTAATTAGGGGGTGTGGGGGACACAGGGGGGCATGGGAGGGGCACAGCCCACCGCAAAAACACTTTCAGTTGCTGGAAGTCAGGTCGCTTAGAAATGTATATCGCCAAAATGCTTTTTGGGGATATACATTCACTATGATAGCGATCGCTGTTTTTCGATCGCTATCATAACATGGAACTCAGCCTGTTTGTGATACATTTATGTGAATTAAATACTTCAGATGCAGTATTTCATTTATCAGTGGGGTCATACTTTTACTCATTTATGCAATGTACTGACACAGGATTGCCTGGCTCAGATACAATATCTCATTTTCAGTGTGGCCCTGCTTTTACCCAATTTTGTGATATACTGACACAAGATAGCCTGGCTGAGGTGCAGTTTCTCATTTTTAGTAGAGTCGTACTTCTACCCACTTTTGCAATGTACTGACACATGATACCCTGCCTGAGATGCAGTATCTCATTTTCAGTGAGGTCATACTTTTACCCATTTTTGCAATGTATTGATACAAGATAAGCCTGGCTGAGATACAGTATCTCATTTTCAGTGGGGTCATACTTTCATCCATTTTTGCAATGTACTGACACAGGATAGCCTGTCTGGGCTGCAGTATCTCACGTTCAGTGGGGTCTTACTTTTATCAATGTTTACGTCTCCATGCAATGTACTGACACAGGACAGCCCAGCTGAGATGCAGTGTCTCACTTTCAGTATGGTCATACTTTTACCCACTGTTGCATTTTACTGACACAGTATAGCCTGACTGAGAACAGTATCTCATTTTCAATGGGGCCTTACTTTTACACATTTTTGCATTGTACTGACAAAGGATAGCCTGGCTGAGATGCAGTATCTCATTTTCAGTGGGGTCATTCTTTTATCCATTTTTGTGTTGGCTCTGAACAGAATTTGTTTTAAATATCCTGCCATTTCTGATAGTAAGAACACATTCTCAGTCTTCAGGTATCTGGCAAGTCCAGAGAACTTTGTTTTATGGAGCTGATGATTCTAAGTGGGATCTTTGTATCACACTTACTTGTTAACATAGAAACATAGACTTTGACGGCAGATAAGGACCATTTGGCCCACCTAGTCTGCCCATTTCCCTACCTAGAGGATAAGCTGCAGATCCTATTTAACCAACAGCCTATTTCTTCCTACTCCCCACAAGTCACTTATAGGACACAATCATGTCCCCATTTGCTGTCCTCTTTACAGCAACTCATGAATGTGGCAGCTGTCATTTTTCAACTCCTGCCCCAAATGTATTTTTAAATCCCAAAAGTTGGTTTCTCGGTTCCTGTGCAAGATCACCTTTAAACTAGGAGCTGAACATTTTCTCTACCCATCTTCATCAGTCAGGAACATAGCAAGGCTGTGTTGAAACATTGGCATACAATATTACAAATCAACAAATTTATGAACCTACATTGCATTTTGTACATGCAGGCTCCTAACTTTGGCAATTGTCAATATGTTTGCCACAAATTCATTACCTGCAGCACTACCAGCTCTGACCAGAGTTTGTTGTTTTTAACTGTAACATTTCCATTTCAGGGTTTAGACCAAATCTCGGTAAAGTATTTGGCTGCCCTCTACTGACATCAAAGTGCCTTTGTTTATGGCATCATAGTGCACACCATGACAACAAACTGTAATGTAACAAACTGCAATTGTGAGGTAGGTAAAATACAGATTTTTTTTAAAAGGCATAGAGAAATGAGTAAAGCATTCCTTGAAAAATTTGATAGACTCATACCAGGAAAAAGTAAACCAAAAACTAGTAAACCCTAAGGGTAAAGATAATTGTTGTAAATATAATTGTTTTAATCATTTTTATTTTACTACAGTGGCGTGAAAAAGTATTTGCCCCCTTCCTGATTTTCTCTATTATTGCATATTTGTCACACTGGATGTTTTCAGGTCTTTAGACAAAATATAATATTAGATAAAGGGAACCTAAGTGAACAAATAACACTTTTTTTTACTTATTTCATTTATTTAATGAAAAATGTTAACCAACACCAACTGGCACTGTGTGAAAAGTAATTGCCCCCTAGTTAAATCAACCCAATTAAAGGGATAATTAGAGTCAGCTGATTGAACACAGCCAGGCTTGATTACAGCCAGCCCTGCTCCAATATAAACCTCTCTTATTTTGGCCCTTACCGTCAGAGTCACGTTGCCAGCACAAAGATTCAACAAGCACATTATGCCATGATCAAAGGAAGTTCCTGAAAAGATCAGAAAAAAATTTGTTGCCTCTATCAGTCTGGAAAGGGTTACAAAGCTATTTCTAAGGCTCTGGGACTCCATCGAACCACAGTGAGAGCCATAATCTCCAAATGGAGAACACTTGGAACAGTAGTGAACCTTCCCAGGAGTGGGCGGCCTGCCAAAATTACCCTCAGGCGCAGTGTAAAATCATCCAAGAAGTCTCAAAGGATCCTAAAACAACATCCAAAGAACTGCAGGCTTCTCTTGCCTCAGCTAAGGTCAGTGTTCATGACTCCACAATCAGAAAGAGACTGGGCAAAATGGGCTTCATGTAGAGTAGCAAAGGCGGAAACCACTGCTAACCAAGAAGAACATAAATGCTCATCTCTCATTTGCCAAGAAGCACCTGGATGATCCACAAGCCTTTGGGAAAATGTTCTATGGACAGATGAGTCCAAAGTGGAACTTTTGGACAACATGGATCCCATAATGTCTCGCATGAAAGCAAACACAGCATTCCACAGTAAGAACACCATACCAACAGTCAAACATGGTGGTGGTAGTGTGATGGTGTGGGGATGCTTCTGCCTAAGGACCTGAATGACTTGCCATAATTAAAGGAACCATGAATTCTGCTCTGTACCGGAAATTCTTAAGGAGAATGTCCAGTCATCCTTCCGTCAGCTGAAGCTGAAGCGTAGTTGGGTCATGCAGCAAGACAATGATCCAAAACACAAAAGCAAGTCCACATCAGAATGGCTAAAAGAAGTAAAATTAAAGTTTTGGAGTGGTCTAGTCAAAGTCCAGACTTAAATCCAATAGAGATGCTGTGGCAGGACCTGAAACGAGCAGTTCATGCTCGAAAACCTACCAAATGTTACTGAATTAAAGCAGTTCTCGAGGAAAGAGTGGGTTAAAATTCCTCCACAGCGATGTGAAAGACTGATATTGAATTATAGGAAGTGTTTGGTTGCAGTCATTGCAGCTAAATGTGGCATAACCAGTTATTAAGTGTAAAGGGGCAATTACTTTTCACACAGTGCCAGTTGGTGTTGGTTAACTTTTTTTCATTAAATAAGTGAAATTAAAAAAAAAAACAAGTGTTATTTGTTCACCAGGTTCCTTTATCTAATATTACATTTTCTCTAAAGACCTGAAAACATCCAGTGTGACAAATATGCAATAATAGAGAAAATCAGGAAGGGGGCAAATACTTTTTCACGCCACTGTAGATACTTGCTCTTTAATGCAAAGAAAACTCAGTGGATGGTTCTTTTCTTCTAAATCTTTCTCCCTGGACTTGCTGAACTTTTCTTTCACAACACTTAACAATGTTAAACTAACACAAGGATAACCGTATAAATATCTGGGTATAGTCTCTTGAACAGTTTTCTCTCTTTTTTTTTCCATTTTATTCTTTCTCCTCCTACCCTATCTGCCAGCCGCCCGTTACTTTCAGCCCGGTCACAGACCACTAACTTCCACCCCCCATATTGGCCTCGGGCCCTCCGATATCCATGGCTTACCCCCCACGGTGGGGCTGCGGCACTCTGCCTGCATGCCGCAGTCATCGGACTCGGTTGGAGGGCTGGCCTGGGGAGCTAATTGAAGCCGTGGCAAGCTTCATTTAGGGTGGCCGGCAGCTTTTTCCATTTTTGGCTTTTTCGGAGGGAGGCGGGGTCATGCAATGACGCGGAGCATCCTGCCCCACCTCCAGTATGTGCCTGTGCCGGCAGCTGCATGACTCCTGGCATCCACCAGGGGTCATCTGAGCTCCGGACACCTTCCCTCCCTCCCCCCGGAGAAGGAGAGCAGTCCCTAGGACGCTCCATCCCTCTCCCCCCAGCCGGCCCTCCAGCGACCCGACAGTTTTCTCTCTTTAGATGTTCATCTTTAACAACTTGCATCAAAGTTGTCACTTGTGGGTTGTTGTCTTGTGAGTCACGCTAGAAAAATGGTCTGGGGCAGCAGTAAGGCTGGGGGTGGCTTACAGACCTCTAATGCAGGGGGAGAAAGTGGATAGGCAGGATGTGGACCTCACCAATGGGGATAGTGGGGAAGGAGTTGGAGTGGGGGTCAACCTAGATGCAAGCAACCATAATACAGTAAGATTCAAGGTCAGGACGGGGAATGAAGTGAGTCAAACCATCACAGAAGTCCTGGACTTCAAGTGGGCAGGTTTTGTGAAAATGAGGGTGATATTCAGGAATGAAATGGAGGGGAAGGAGAAAATAGGGGATGTGGAGGAATTATGGATTTCAATTAAGGGGGGTTACTAAAAGCTACAGAAATCTGCATATGGCAGGTGAGGAAGAACAGAAGAAGAAAGAGGCCACTGTGGTTCACCAGGAAAGTGAGGTGGGCAACTGGGGAAAGAAGAAGGGCATTCAGACAATATGAGAGGACACAGGGGAAACAAGACAGAAAAAAATACAAGGAGAAGCTGAGGGTGGCAGGGCAGAAGATTAGGAAGGTGAAAGCAGAGACAGAGGAGAGAATTGCAAAGCAGGCCAAAGGGGAAGCTAAAACATTTCTTCAGTATATAGGAGAGAAGAGGAAAGCTAGGCAGGCGATAGTAAAGGTGAAGGGGAAGGGGAGGACAAGTGGAAGGAGACTTTGAGATTGCAGAGGTACTAAATAGGTACTTTTGCTCAGTCTTCACGGTGGAAAGGGAAGGCAAGGAACTGGTGTTAAATGAGAGGGGAAGAGAAGACATAAGGATGGATACTAGCCTGATCAGTAAGGAAAGGGTCAGAGAGGAATTGCATAGGTTGAGGGTGGACAAGGCCATGGGTCCAGATGCCCTGCATCCTAGGGTACTCTGGGAACTAAGGGAGGAGATGGAGGCACCCCTAGTGAGGTTGTTTAACTTGACCCTGGATACAATGTGGGTGCCAAAGGACTGGAAGAGGGTGGACATGGTGTCACTTCACAAGAGTGGCAGTAGAGAGGAGGTGGGCAATTATCACCTGGTCAGCCTCACCTTGGTGGTGGGTAAGATGATGGAGGTGATATTAAAAGAAAGGGTGGTTGACTACTTGGTGGAAAGTGGGCTGTAGGATGTCTGTCAGCATGGCTTCACACAAGGGAGGTCATGTCAGATGAACCTGATCGAGTTCTTCAATTGGATGACGAGGGTGGTTGATCAGGGAGGGACAGTAGACATGGCCTATCTGGACTTTGACAGTGTTCCTCACAGAAGGCTGGTAAATAAGCTGGAAATTTGGGGGTAAGACAGAAATAACAAGCTGGGTGAAAAACTGGCTGAAGGGCAGAAGCCAGAGGGTGGTTGTAAAGGGGGTACATTACAGGGAAGAAGGAGGTTATGAGCAGGGTCCCCCAGGGATCAGTGCCAGGGCCCACCTGTTTAATATCTATATCAGTGACATAGCGAAGGGGCTGTAGGGGAAGGTCTGCCTATTTGCACATGACATGAAGATCCACAATAGAGGTGGACACTGCCCAGCTGGAGTGGAGGCTATGAAAGAAGATCTAGGTTGCTGGGGGTTGGAAACACTTAACACACAAATTCAATGCCAAAAATGCACAGTAATGCACATGGGCAGAATAACCGTACAAGCAAAGTATATACTGGGAAGGATGAAATAAAGGCAACTGGGCAGGTAAGGGATCTAGGGATTATAATTCCAGATAACCTGAAGGTGGGGACACAATGTAGCAAGGTAGTGGGCAAAGCAAATGGAATGCTGGCATGCATAGGGAGAGGTATAACAAGCAGAAAGAAAGAGGTGCTGATACCACTTTACAAATCCATGGTGAGGCCACACCTGGAGTATGGGGTCCAGTTCTGGAGCCCTCACCTACACAAGGACATAGATGGGATTGAAATGGTGCAGAGAAGGGTCACTAAGAAGGTGCATGGGTTGAATGGGAAGCCTTATAAGGAGACGTTAAGGGAGTTTGATCTGTACCCACTGGAAACCAGAAGGGAGAGGGTGGGCATGATAGAAATCTTTAAGTACATGAAGAGGATTAATAAAGTAGGGGGAGATAGTTCACAGAAAAAGTAAGTCCTAGAACTAGGGGACATAGTCTAAGTGGAGGGAGGAAGGTTTAGGGGAAATGTGAGGGGGGTTACTTAACTGAGAGGGGGTGGAGCCCTGTAACAGTCTGCCGGAAGAAGTGGTAGGGGTCAAAACAGTTGAGGGATTCAACAGGTCTTGGGACAGACACAAAACGTTGACCAGAGGCTAAAGGGGGATCTCTGGGTGAGGGGAGTAAATAGGGAGGGGGTAAGGGGCAGACTTGATGGGTCAAAGGGGTCCTTTTCTGCTGACACATTTCTATGATTCCATGATTCTACGACAGTTAAAACATATGCAGGGATTTTTATACAGAAATAAAATACTGTTTTCTACTTTTGTAAAAAAATATAACAGTTTCCTCTTTCTTTCTATCTCTTCTAAACTGTGGTAACTGTATTTATTGTACAGCATCTGCCACTTTCCTGTCAACTCTAGATTCTCTTTGTCATGTTCTTTGCACTTTATGACAACCCTTCCTTATAACACATCACTGTTTGTTCCACTCTGCTGTAAAGAGGCATTGTATCTCTTTTAGTAGGTTGATTTATTGGCATGGTTTATATAGCAATTTTTATGTATAAAATCCTTCTTTCATTTATGATCCTGTTCCTTTTTTAACTACCACACACAAGTTGCACACTAAGTGAATTTTCTCACTTGTGGGGTCTGTGGATCTTCTGTTTTTATTGTCCAGACTTGACTGGCTCTCCAGAAAGATGTAAAGTTGCAAGTCTCAAATATCAATAGCTCAATTCAGAGCTTAAATTTGTTGCAAGTTATACAAATGCTGTGAAGTTTTTTAATGAATTCTCATGTCTTTTTTTAATAATATATTGCTATTTTTGTTGCCTGCAGATATTTAACCAAATATTTCATCTACTGTACATGTAACACATATGTTGTCTGTACATGGTTGTAAATGAGGGTATATTCTCTCAGTCTGAAGCAAACCACATGATATTTGTCCTGGACTTTAGGGGTGGATTTTAAAGAAATGTGGACTTACTCAGAAGTGCCTTGTAGAGGAGGACTACCAGGGAGGGGTAGGGGTACTGGGAAAAAAATAAGTGAGGACATAATTAAGGCAAGCAGACTCTGCATGAAGGAGAAGAGCAACAGCAAAAGGAAGAAAAGATGGTTATGGTACTCTAAGGAAGAGGCCACTGTGGTGATGGAAAAAAGGGTGGCATTCATGAGGCACAAAGAAATACAGAGGGAGGAAGACTGAGAGGTGTACCAAGTAATACAGAGAGAAGCAGGTAAGGCAGTGAGGAGAGCAAAGGTGCAGACAGAGGAAAGAATAACCAAAGGGGTGACTAAAGGGGATGTGATTATCTTCAGGTACGTAAGTAAGAAAAGGAAAACAAAAGGTGGTATACTAAGGAATAGGAGGATGACTGAGGGAGACTGTGCAAAAGAGGATCAGAAAAATACAGACAACTTCAACAGGTACTTCTGCTCAATCTTCACAGTAGAAGGAGGGGGGAACAAAGTCCTCTTTCAAAGGAAAGAGTCCCGAAGGGTCTTGCAGATCTGTTTACTGACACTTCCATGACAACTTTACCAAGACTGGCACTACAGTGACAACAGTGCCAGGTCGCTGTAGTGTTGGTGTGGGACCCTGGCACTGCTTTCTGGGGGTTTTGCACCTCCTCCCCAAAACAACTCTGACTCAGAGTTGATTATTTAAGTAGCAAAGGGGTGTGGGGCAGAGCCCCCTGCATGGGTGGTTCATGTGGCAAAGCCCCCCTGAAGAGAACACAGTTAGCTGTGACTCTCTTTATGCCAACCACAAATGTGGTCAACATAAAGGAGTAGCTGTAACATCAGTCAACAACAAAATTGTTGGCTGACTGTCATAGATCCACAGATCTCAAGGTGGACAAAGCCATGGGACCAGACAGGATACAGCAAAGGCTCGTCTTTTTTTTTATTTACTATGCTTTTTTCCCCACCACCAGTCAGCCCCATTGGCCCTGCCACACAACTAGCTCCCTCACTCACCTTCTTCAGGACTTATCACTATCTCTGACAGACACCCTCACTTCCTCCCCAGGATGGGACATTGAGGGTGGGTTGTACCCTGCACGTAGACTCAGTCAATGCTCCAAAGACAGGAGTGCCTTGGTCAGTGGCTGTGGGCCTGTAGTGAAGAGTGGACATCCTCCTGCAATGACTGGCAGTGGTTTTCCCGATTTTTCTGGCCCCAGCACTAATGGGAGGCTGAGAACCCCATTGTGTGCTGGCATGCACGCACATGCATTGCTTGTCTTCAGCATACCTCTGTGTTCCATGGCTCCACTTGCACTGCCACACATGGTCACCCAGGTGGCACTAGCAAACTGGAGTCCATTGACCCTCCCTCCCCAAGGTAGAGAGCATCCTCTGGAACACTCATCGCATCTCCCACGGCCAGCCTTCTGATGATGAGGGCTCATTCCCGAACCCGGGTCAGCAGTGCCATGGGCTGTAGTGCTACTGCTGAAACAGCAGGCTATCTCAACACCAAAATCTGCAAGACAGTAGATACACAGAAGAGAGTGGAGAGAATGTGAAGAGATCTTGGGAAACTTGAGGAGTGGTCAATAGCCTGGCAGCTGGGGTTCAATGCCAAAAAGTACAAAATCATGCACCTAGGGCATAAAAATCCAAGGACTGAGTACAGGATAGTGGGATTACTGACAGTCCCTAAGCAGGAAAGGGGCCTTATGGTAATCATATCTTATGACCTCAAGTGGTAAGACAATGTGACAAAGCAGTGCATAGGTTCAGGAGGATGTTGGGTTGCACAGAGCAAGCTATCACCACCAGGGAAGAAGAGGTGGTGCTACCACTGTTTAAGCCACTGGTGACACCCCAAACTAAAGTATTGCTTCCAATTCTGGAGGCTGCACTTTAGAAAGGACATAGACAGGGTGGAGACAGTCCAGAGGAGGGCAACTAAAATGGTGCAGGGATAGCATCAAATGCCTTATAAGGAGCGACTGAGAGATCTCAGCAAGTACACCCTAGAAGAGAGGAGAGTGAGAAAAGACATAATAGAGACCTGCAAGTACCTCACAGGGGGTGAACAAGGTGCAGGAGGGGAGTTTCTTTCAAATGAGAAAGACCACCAGGACCAGAAGGCAAGTGATGAAGCTGGAGGGGGATGGAGTTCAGGAGGGATGTGAGTAAGTACTTTACTGAAAGGAGTGGTAGACACCTGGAATGGACTGCCAGCAGAAATGGTGGAGGCAAACACAGTGATGGGCTTCAAGCATGCATAGGATAGAAATAAGGGAATATTAGTAATTAGAAAATGGCAAGAATGATTTCTCAAAGCTGATTGGCTAATACCACCTCCAAGCTGGGCATTTATTTTTAAATAGATGCCCAACAAAAAACAAGTGTCAATCCGGGGTGCCCCATTACTTAGCATATGATTGGGCATCCCGAATTCTCAGTCTGGCCAGCCGCCATTTTCTCCCCGTCGCTTAGCGATCGACAGTCCCCCCTAACCCAAACACACAAAAAAAACAACACCAGCCTGACAGACACTCATCTGCCACGTATTCCAGACTTCAAACAGTGTAAAAGTTTTTTTTTCTCAACTCCTCAGCGGTAACGTGTTGCATGCACTAACATTTGGCTCCCACTTCTAAAAAGCCCGCCGATGCAGTAGTAACTGAGCCATCAAACAAGCTGCACATATCGGGAGCCAAATACAACAAATCCCGCCTCTGCTCCTCACCCTGACTTCACAACAAGCATACTGTCCAGTTTCCACGTACCTCCTCTTCCTGCATCTTCAGGCTACTCGACTGGCTGTTTCTCATTTTTTTTTTCTTTTTCGTAAACTGCGCCCATCTTGTCATGGTGAGTACTCCCAATGGCTGATTCCTCACTAGCTATTTTCACACAAGACTACAAATCCCATAAGCCCACATGGCAGCCACATAGCTCATACGCACACAATGGTGTAAACCACATTGCCCTCTGTTGGTAGACAGGCAGCACTACAGGAACTATTTTACAAAAAAAATGCATTTAAATGTTTTTAAACATTAATCAAACTACTTCAAAAAAATGTTTTCTATTTTATAAAAATATTTTACCAATGGGCCATTTTCTATGTGCAATAACAGAAACATAGAAACATAGAATTTGATGGCAGATAAGGACCGCTTGGCCTACCCAGTCTACCCATTTCTCTACCTAATGGATAAGCTGCAGATCCTAGTTAACCAGCAGCCTACTTCTTCCTACCCCCACCACCTAGAATTGCCTTATGACTGTCCCATGCATGCTTGAATTCCACCACTGTTTTTGACTCCACAACCTCCTCAGAAGGCCGTTCCATGCATCCACACCCTCTCTGTGAAAAATACTTCTTAGAAATTACACTCTGAGCCGCCCCCCATCTTGAAATTGTGCCCCTGTTCTTGCACACCTCTCTTTTTGAAGATGCTACCCTCTTGGACTTTGTTGATTCCCTTGAGATGCTTGAAGTTTCTATCATGTCCCCCTCTCCCTCCTTTCCTCGAGGCATCACATATTAAGCTCCTTAAGTCTCTTCATATGTCTTCCGGTTGCAGACCCTGCACCATTTTAGTTGCCCTCCTGTGGACAGCTTCCATCCTGTCTATGTCTTTGGAGACTGGGTCTCCAGAACTGCACGAGTACTCCAGATGGGTCTCACCAGCTGTCTGTACAGAGGATAATAACTTCCTGTTTTCTACTGGTGATGCCTCTCCCTTGCATCCCAGTATCCCCAACCCTCCTTGCTGCCCTCTACATTGCTTGCCCACCTTTAGGTCATCTGATATGACTACCCCCAGGTCCCTTTCCATTTTTGTTGTTGTTAGTATCTCACCCCCCATTGTGTATTCTTCCCCTGGGTTTTTGTTTCCCAGGTGCATTACCTTGCACTTCTTAGCATTGAATCTAAGCTGCCATACATTTGACCATTCCTCTAACTGCCAAGTCCCATCTCATCCTTTCCACCCTACCTTGTGCATCAACTCTGTTGCAGATCTTTGTATCATCTGCAAGAGAAATACTTTCCTTCAGTCCCTCTGCAATGTCGTTTATAAAGACATTGAAGAGGGCAGTCTAATACTGAACCCTGAGGTACCCATAGTAACCCGCTTTCTTCAGAGTGGACTCCATTTACTATTACTCTCTGTGTCCTATTCTCCAGCCAATTCTTTACCTAGGCTGTCATCTTGGGACCCACTCCATGGCTGGCTAACTTGTATATTAATCTTTTGTGTGGGACTGTGTCAAATGCCTTGCTAAAGTCTAGGTAGGCCATGTCCACAGCCCCTCCCTGATCTACTACTTTGGTCACCCAGTCAAAGAAATCTATCAGATTTGTCTGGCATGACCTTCCCACTGTGAATCCATGCTGCCTTGGGTCTTGTGCCCCTCTGGCCTCTAAATACTTGACAATTCTTTCCTTCAGAAGTGATTCCATCATTTTCCCTACCACTGAGGTTAAACTAACAGGTCTGTAGTTTCCTGCTTCTGCCTTGCTCCCACTTTTGTGAAGGGGAATCACATCTGCCCTCCTCCATTCCTCGGGTACCACCCCATCCTCCCATGATTTGTTAAAGAGGGTAGTCAGTGGTGTCACTAGTTCTACCCTTAGTTCTTTTAGAATTCTGGGATGAATCCCATCAGGCCCCATTGCTTTGTCCGCCTTCAGTTTTAGGAGTTCTTTCAGAACCCTTTCTTCTGTAAATGGGCTGGTATCAACTTCTGTATCCAGAGTGTTTCTACTGTTTGTTTTAGGTACCTCCCCTCTTCCTTTGTAAATACTGAGCAAAATATTTGTTAAGTATCTCTGCCTTTTCACAGTCATCCTCTGCCACCCTCCCTCCCTTTATTAAGCCTCACTATCCCTCCCTTGGTCTTCCCTTCGCTCCCTGATGTACCTATAAAGGTTTATCCCCTTCTTAACTGAGGTTGGCTATCTTTTCCTCGGTTTGGGTCTTTGCTGTTCTGCTGCCTTCCCAGCTTCCTTTTGCTTTAACTGATACAGTTCTCTGTCTCACTCCTTCTGTGATTCCTTGTACTTCCTGAATGCTTTCTTTTCTCTTGAACCTTCCTGCCACTTCCTTTGAGAACCATAGTGGTTTCTTACATCGTTTTGTTTTGTTTATTTGCTTCACACAAAGGCTTGTTACCTCTGTGATGACAGTTTTATAATTCCCCACTGTTCTTCACCCCTCCTTCCTGCCAGTTTGCTAGTGCATTCCTTAGGCACTCACCATTTTAATAAAAGTCAGCCCTCCCTAAAGACCAGAACTTTTGCCTTTGTATGGCTTGACTCTATTGCTGTGTTTATTGTGAACCATACTGTTCGATGGTCGCTAGTTCCCAGATGGCTACCCACTTCTACATCTGTGATCCTCTCTGCATCTCCATTTGAGAGAACCAGGTCTAAGATTGCTCCCTCTTGAGTGGGCTCCAATACTAGTTGTCTAAGGCATGCCACCTATAGGGCATCTAGAATAACCCCACTCTTCGATGTGGCTGCTGCAACTGCACTCCAGTTAACATCTGGCATATTCAGATCACCCATCAGCAATATCTCCCCTTTTTCTGCCATTCTAAGTATACTTTCTATCATTTCCTTGTCCATTTCCTCCCCCTGAGAAGGGGGTCTGTATACAACCCTTGTGCAGATTGTGGTGCCATTGCTGGTCTCCAAATTTACCCACAGTGCTTCTTCTCCTCCATGTTTTCCCTTTTGTTCTGTTGCTTTGATTCCTTCCCTTATGTAAAGAGCTACTCCTCCTCCTCTTTTACCCTCCCTGTCCCTCCTGTAGATAGTGTATCCTGGTATGTTTATGTCCCAGTCATGGTTTTGTGTGTACCATGTTTCTGTGACTGCCACGATATCCAGATGTTCCTCCTCCATCAAGGCCACTAATTCAGGAGCTTGTTCAGACTACAAGCATTGGTACTCATTGCTCTCCATTTTTGATGGCTTTACCTTCTGTTGCAGCATCCCCACTGACCTTTCTACCTCGGTCTTTTCTCATTTAGTACCTGTTTTGTAGGGAGAGGCTGGGATTTTCTGCTGCTTATCAGTGCCTCCCCTTTACTAGTTTAAAAGCTTGCCAATGAAACATTTAAACCGATTGCTCAAAAGACTTGTTCCCTTCCTGGACAGATGCAGACCATCCTGCCAGTATAGGCTGGTGTCCCTCCAGGTGGAACCCCAGTCACCAATGAAGCCAAACCCCTGTGCTCCACACTATTTTTTCAACCATTCATTAAACTGCATAGTGCAAAGTACCCTCGCCTCACTCATGCCATTGACAGGCAGCACCTCTGAGAAGGATGCAGTGTGTGCTACTTGTCTTAGGCCCCTCCCCAATTCTACAAAGTCCTTCTGAACTGCTCTAATCTCATGTTGAGTCAAGTCATTTGTCCCTAGGTGGACAATGACGTCCAGCTCAGACTCCTGTGCAGCTGTTCTCGTGATTCTGAGGATGCGCTTCCTGTCCCTCCAAGCCATGGCACCAGGCAGGCACCTTCTTCAGTTTTCCTTGCTCCCCAGTTCTAGCCCCTAATAATTGGAGTCCCCACCAGGAACTGCTTCCTTTCCTTGTGGTGTCCTCTGCCCTCCTTCCTGTGGGCCTCCCTTGTGATAGTTGTCCTCAGCCTCCTTAGTCTCCTCTGTGGGTGCATCCATAGGGGAGCTATGCTCCCCCAGAATGGTGTATGGATTGTGGAGTGGAACAACTGACTGGGTGTGCCTCTGTTCCACCATCCTCACCCTCCCTGAGCCCACTGTGGTCCAACTGCTGTGCTTTCTTCACAACCTCTGAGGTAGTGGTGGTGGCTCTGGTGCTCCCTGGATGGAGGAGGTTCCCTTCCTACCATCCAGTGTGGCCTGGGGGAAGGTTCCCTTACTACTGTCCAGTGTGGTCTGAAGATGGGCAACTTCCTCCCTCAGGGCAGAGAGTTGTCTACAAATAGGGCAGCATCTCAGCCTCCAGAAAGACTCCCAGAAGACTGCTGCCCCACAGCCTTTACATTGCACTACTCCCCACATGTTTATCTACTTTAATGCCCTCCAGGGTGGGCATTATTGGGAAATACTGGACCTTTCTGGGGCTATAAGGCCCTCTGCCTGTGGTGTTAGGCCTCATTATGCCCCTGGGTGGTCTGGTGTTTCCCAATAATGTGCACCTTGTCAGGTATTATTGCTTACATAAACAGGGAGGAGAGAGGTTGAACAGAGTCCAGGTAGGGTCTGCTGAGACAGACTAGGCAGGGACCATCCAAGTAGACTGGATGGGCCAAACTGTCCCTATCTGCCACTAAATTCTATGTTTCCATGTAATTTGCTAAGTAATAATATTGATTGATGGATGAAGAAAACTCACAGCATGGGGACTGTGTAAGAGGGCCCTAAGCCTAAATATCTCCTTAAATTGTTTGACTGTGCAGTGATAGCATTGGATAGAACAGGATTTGTTTTTGTAGTGCATTTCATCCTTACTATATCTCAAGTGCTTGCAAAAATTAATAATGCAGATGCTGACACTTTTGTGACTGTGTACAGGTCACCAAAGCAGGCATTATGCATTCAATATACCATAGAGAGTCACTGACTGTAGTAGCACCTGTTATGATTTGAGAAGAAATGTTGACCAGCACAAAGAGGTGACATCCTTACTCTTTTAGAAAGTCAACAAGGATTTTTTAACTATGACCCGGACAACCAACACATATGATCAAATGAAACCTCATTTAACATTTGAGTACCTCAGACAGTACAGAATTCCACTGCAGTGTCAAAATTGGGCATGAAGCATGGTCCACAGTGTGGGACTTGAACCCATGAGGACATTCTAGCTCCCACTGACTCTACGTAATATTTGTAAAGCTTTCTGCCCCCAAATCATAAAATATTATCATATTTGTGTTTGTCTTTCGTATAAAGAGAACTTAGTGCCCCATGAACTTATAAAATATACAGAGGTTTTGACCATTTTGCTTTGCTGTGCTAACCTGGTCATCCCATCTTCTACAAATAAAGTTGTGAGATTTATTGACCATAGAATGGTGGATCTGAGGCCTGTGTTGCTTTGTTCCTGAATTGCCTAACTAATCAGATTTGTAACAGTGTGTGATATGGATGATGAGAGACAATAAAAAGGGGTCAGTATGTTTAACTCATGCTTAAGCGGTTGTTTAATGAGGGATGCACAGATTATTACGGGACTCAGACCACTTTTGGGAGGGGAAGCTGTTCAAAAAGGTGGCCTCTATCTTAAAATGGAAGGAGCTAGCACACTAGGTCAACAATTTGATGCCTACATTGATAGGCTTTTAAACTAAGTGTGAGACTAAGTTGGAGTGTTCCAATAAAGGCTAGAGCATAGAAGGGACCAACTTAGTTCTCCCCAACTACATTGGTCAGGGAGGTGAGAAAACATATATTAGAAAATAAAGTTCATAGGAAGTATGGAGAAACACTAAGAGTGGGACAGGAAAGTAGTGACAATGAGACAGAGGTACAACAAGGAGAGGGAAATAGTGTGTGAGGTAGAGAGAGAGAGAGAGAGAGAGAGAGAGGGAGAGCAGGACAGGAAATACAGATCAAAGAGGGGAGACAGGAAGATATTGGCAGATGTGCCAATCAACAAAGGATGGCCTTGCAGGAAAAGCAATCATAGACTTAACATAAGTGGAGGGTTACAAGCCTAAATGCCAGAAGCCTAAAGATCAAAATCAGTGATATCCGGGTGATGTTGGCAAAAGCTAACCCTGGCATAATATCAGTTACAAAATCCTGAGCATCAAATCATTATGATAAAGACCTTGTTGTCTCTGGGTGTTCCTTGTTCAGGAGAGGGGGGAGAGAAGGACAGGTGGTGGTGGTGGGAGGGAGGGTCCTCTATCTGAGAGTGCATCAAAGTGGCAGAGGACTCTTCAGTTAAAGGGAATAGACAGTTGGAATCTTTATTCATCCAGCTCATTAGAAGGGTAAGAAGCTCAGGATGGGGTGGCATACAGGCTGATAAACCCAAAGGAGGAGGAGGGGGGTGGGAAATTGGGGGAGGAAATCAGAAAAGTATCTGCCAAGGGAGGCATGGTAGTGGGAGGAGATTTCAAAGTTACCAGGCATAGACTGAGAGGCTTCAGTAGCCAGGAACACAAGGAGTCAGTCTCTGCTGCACATCATCCAGGACTACATTCTAGTAACACTTATACAGGCAACAATAAGGGAACAGGCCACCTTTGACTAGATAATAACTAATACAGAAGTGGTAGGAAGGGCTGAGGTAAAAGAACCATGGGGTGCAGTGACTACAGTTCAGTGCAGTTTGAAATAGCTACGAAAAGAGGACACTCCACATCAAATGCTGTTGTCCTTGACTTTAGGAGAGACATCTGTAATAAGATGAGGGGGAAATCAGAGGAAAGTGAGGGATATGGCAGAGGTAGAGAGGACTGAAGCCATGTGGGAGATAATTAAGAAGTATCCCAGAAGTCATGGGTAGCTGTATGAGAGGAAGATAGGAAAGAAAATCAAGCACTGGAAACTCCTCTAGTTTTCCAAATCAGTGGAAGAAGCAGTGAGGGCCAAAGCTGTCCTACAGAAAATATAACAGTGGGCAAAACAAGGAGAACTGGGATGACTGTAAGTGGAAACTGAAGGAGGCAAGAATGGTTGTGGGAGGCCAAGGTGGCTATATAGCTAATAATGGCAGAAGGGGTACAACAGGGGGAGAGGAATAATTCTACATACATTAGAAAGAAGAAAAAAGGGGTTACTAGACTAAGAAATAGTGGGGTAGAAGATGATGGGCAGGAATTAGAAGTACTCAACAGTTATTTCTATTCTTTATTTATGGTAAAGAAGAAGAGGTCCCCTCTGAAAGAGTTGCATAAAGGCTTCCAAGTGAACAGTTACTAGAGGGTTCATCTGGAAACTGGAGGGAGGAAGATTAGAGAGGGACATCGGGACATTTTTCATCACTGAGAGAGTGGTGGAGCAGTGAAATAAGCTGCCTAAGGGATGTTACTGTGGTAGCCCAAGATATGTCCCAGTAAATATCTGGACGTATCCAGATACATCTCAGAATATCCCATTAAAATGAATATGGATTTACTATGATTATATACTGGTCACTTATCTCAGGCTACCACTGTATCTTGAGCAGAGGTTTCATAACACGAGATGTCCCAGATGGGGACCAGATGGAGTGCACCCCAGGATCCTTAAAGAACTAAGAGAGGTGGTGGCTGAACCTCTGGCTATCCTGTTTAGCCAATCACTGGAAACAGGGGAGGTACCCAAAGACTGGAGGACAGCAGATGTAGTCCCCTTATACAAAAGTGGGAACAAAGAGGAAGCGGGGAACTACAGACCAGTCAGTCTCACCTCGGTAGTGGGGAAGATCATGGAAGCACTACTGGAGGAGAGATTGGTGGAACATCTGGTTGTCAATGGACTACAGGACCCAAGACAGCATGGTTTCACCAGGGAAGGTCATGTCAGACCAACCTCATTGATTTTTGACTGGGTGACCAGGGAGGTGGATCAGGGAGGGCAGTGGACATGGCCTATCTGGACTTCAGCAAGGCCTTTGACACTGTGCCACATGAAGACTATTACACAAACTGGGGAATATGGGTGTGGGCAGGACAGTAGTGTGGTGGGTAGGTAACTGGCTGGTGGCAGGACACAAGGGTGGTGGTAAATGGCTGTCACTCCACAGAGGGAAGAGTGACCAGTGAGGTACCACAGGGATCAGTGCTGGGACCAGTCCTATTCAACATCTTCATCAGTGATATTGTGCAAGGCCTAGAAGGCAGAATTTCACTGTTCACTGATGACACAAAGCTCTGTAACAGAGTAGACACACCAGAGGGTGTAGACAGAATGAGAAGGGACCTGCGGAAACTTGAAGAATGGTCAGGGGTTTGGCAGTTGAAATTCAATGCAAAGAAGTGCAAGATAATGCATATGGGGCACAAAAACCCTGGCACAATATATCAGTTGGGGGGTGAGGATATAGCATGCACCAAACAGGAAAGAGATCTTGGGGTTATCATCTCTGATGACCTCAAGGCAGGGAAACAGTGTGACAAGGCAGCAGGTAAAGCAAATAGGATGCTGGGATGCATAGGCAGGAAAAGGGAGGTCATAATTCCACTATACAAGACACTAGTGAGGCCCCACCTGGAGTACAGTGTACAGTTCTGGAGACCTTACCTCGTGAGACATATAGACAGGGTAGAGAAGGTTCAGAGGAGGGCAACAAAGATGGTACATGGATTGCATCACAAGTCCTATGAGGACAGGTTGAAGGAACTGAATATGTACTCCCTGGAGGAGAGGAGGGAGAGAGGGGATATGATAGAGACATACAAGTATCTTACAGGAAGGAACAGGGTGCAGGAATACACTATTTTTAAGTGAAAAAGATGTTCCAGGACTAGAGGGCATGGGATGAAGTTGGAGGGAGGATGATTCAGAGGAAACGTGAGGAAGAATTTCTTCACAGAATGGGTGGTGGACAAGTGGAACACACTGCCAGAGGAAGTGGTGGTGGCTGAAACAATCACAGGATTTAAGAATGCATGGGATAGACATAAAGGAATTCTGGAGGTCAGGGGTAAGGGGCAACAGACTTCTAGGAAAACATAAACTGAACTTACAAGCTCAAATGGGCAGTCTGGGTGGGCCATAGGCCCTTATCTGCCGACACTGTCTATGTATCTATGTCCCATGGCTTCTTTTCAGTTAATTATTGTCCTCCAACTCATTCTAGTAATTTATTGTGCAAGAATAGCATGCAAATCTTAAAATACTAGCTCTGCAAAATAGCATTGATATCACTGCATGTAAACAGGAAACTTTCTTCAAAATAGAGGAAGTGATCAATGAAATTTGTCCATTCTTAAGCAACTGTGATCATGCTGGAAAATGTTTGTCAAATAGCCAGCTGAGTAGCAGTAAGGACAGAGGAAAGTGACCTCAGCTGGATGCTCTGGATGGCAATGACCCAACAATGTGCTACTGTCAACAGAGAGATGTTGCAGAAACCTATACTCACTCAAAGAGACATTGAGCTCCCTGTTGTACTCTGTAGTGAGCTTCTGCATTTAGAACCTAGTGATTTTTTTGTTATTCAGCTAATGAGCAGGTCTCTTCAGTATGTGAAATCCAAATAACTTGTCTGCAAGAACTTTCTTCAGCATTAATACAACACAAGGTGTGTAATATCATGGGATATTGTCCTACCTCAGGTGTGTTATGATTCATGAGACCACGGGTTGAGTGACTTCAACCACCTGAGAAGGGATTTCCCATGCTATTGCACACCTTAGAGTATATTATTGCAATTATGAAGCTGATCCAGTTTGATTATTTGACTGTTGGCATGACATACTTTTAGACTGGGATTAAATACTGAGGTATATTATCAGCCCAGTTTAAAGTGATCTCTGCCAATCAGATTAGAGAATTTTGACAATCCGTGTCATGACAGAAAATATATTTTGGTTAATTTTAGTTGTGTTTACCCAATGTATGCAATGACTTTGATGTCCATGAAATCAGTATAAAATAATTCATTAATGCAGTTGTTTCTGACCCCCATAATATATTTGATTGATTTCACATTACTTCTAATAACAGTAGACTGTGTCATAAACATAAGAATTGTTAGCACCATAGTGGAGAACTAGTGTTCTTGAAATTCAATGAGAAGTATGTCAATTAGTTGCTTATATAAGCACTTGGGAACGCAGAGCAGCAGGTTGGTTGGACAGAGCTCTGGGTTTATATTCTGTTTTTAACTGAAATATTGGAATAGTTTGTAAGTGAAATTAGCTCTATGTGGTAAAAATTATTACCCTGAATTAGAACTGTTACTTGGGCTGTGATATTGTAACTTTTTGAGGTTTGGGGACAGTTGTTTGTCAGGGTTAATTAGAGGGAAATTTAAATGTGTTGTTTGCCTGGTGTTTGGTGGAAGGGACATTAGCTGCAATTACCTTGTCTTTAAACAGGAATTACCCTGGCCTCCATTGTTCACTTGGGATCAGAGCAGCAGGTTGGTTGGACAGAGCTCTGGGTTTATATTCTGTTTTTAACTGAAATATTGGAATAGTTTGTAAGTGAAATTAGCTCTATGTGGTAAAAATTATTACCCTGAATTAGAACTGTTACTTGGGCTGTGATATTGTAACTTTTTGAGGTTTGGGGACAGTTGTTTGTCAGGGTTAATTAGAGGGAAATTTAAATGTGTTGTTTGCCTGGTGTTTGGGGAAGGGACATTAGCTGCAATTACCTTGTCTTTAAACAGGAATTACCCTGGCCTCCATTGTTCACTTGGGAGCATGAGCAGCAGGTTGGTTGGACAGAGCTCTGGGTTTATATTCTGTTTTTAACTGAAATATTGGAATAGTTTGTAAGTGAAATTAGCTCTATGTGGTAAAAATTATTACCCTGAATTAGAACTGTTACTTGGGCTGTGATATTGTAACATTTTGAGGTTTGGGGACAGTTGTTTGTCAGGGTTAATTAGAGGGAAATTTAAATGTGTTGTTTGCCTGGTGTTTGGAGGAAGGGACATTAGCTGCAATCACCTTGTCTTTAAACAGGAATTACCCTGGCCTCCATTGTTCACTTGGGAACTAGAGCAGCAGGTTGGTTGGACAGAGCTCTGGGTTTATATTCTGTTTTTAACTGAAATATTGGAATAGTTTGTAAGTGAAATTAGCTCTATGTGGTAAAAATTATTACCCTGAATTAGAACTGTTACTTGAGCTGTGATATTGTAACTTTTTGAGGTTTGGGGACAGTTGTTTGTCAGGGTTAATTAGAGAAATTTAAATGTGTTGTTTGCCTGGTGTTTGGAGGAAGGACATTAGCTGCAATCACCTTGTCTTTAAACAAGAATTACCCTGGCCTCCATTGTTCACTTGGGAACTAAGAGCAGCAGGTTGGTTGGACAGAGCTCTGGGTTTATATTCTGTTTTTAACTGAAATATTGGAATAGTTTGTAAGTGAAATTAGCTCTATGTGGTAAAAATTATTACCCTGAATTAGAACTGTTACTTGGGCTGTGATATTGTAACTTTTTGAGGTTTGGGGACAGTTGTTTGTCAGGGTTAATTAGAGGGAAATTTAAATGTGTTGTTTGCCTGGTGTTTGGTAAGAGCCCTCCCACCCACCCTGTTTTGTAGGCTTTCTTAAATACTGAAAAACCACTGGGGGTTGGGATTGAAAGGCTGAGTATTTCTGTTTTAGGACTGAAATTTGAAGCAACAGCAGCTGGTGGGCCTGTGACATCATACTGTACCTGATGTCTGCTTACACTCACTGTTAGTGGGACCGAACACACACTGGACTGTATGTGTTTGTGAGACTTTGGAACTTTATTGGTGGGGTTGAAATTGGGTTTGTAAATAACTACAGTCAGTATAGAGAGAAACTGTATTCCAGGGGAAAGGGACTGAGAAAAGGAGGTGTGCCATTATAAACAGAGGGGGATAAACAGGGTGGCCATATTCCACCATGGCAGGCATCTTTGGAAGGGTTGTAGGCTGTACAGGCTGTGGGATGGCAACAATTCTAAATTGGGCATGGAGAGAGGGAGGCTGCCCACTCTGTAGACAGTTATCTTGTATCAGGAGTGAGGTATATTGGTTAAGGAGTAAGCTGGGGGAGCTGGGGGGTGTCCAAGGATGAGGGGTGTGGATATGGGCAGCAGAAGGGTGGGGCTGAGGGAGGCTGGGGCAACGCTCTGAAATTACAGGGCGTTATGTTACAGCAAGCAGGAGGGGGATAATGAGGGACAGAGGACCCTTAGATAGGAAGTTGATGCTAAGGGGAAAGCGTCGGGTGAACATTCTGAATACAAAGAAGTGGAGGAAGAGTCAGGAGGGCTGTTGTGCGGAAGCCTAAAACAGCAGACTGTGGGAAGGAGCTCCTAAGGTGAACAGAGCAAGAGGGAAGAGAGGGGGCAGTTTAGAGGTGCAGTCAGGGAATCTCGGGTTATGTGATGGAGGCTGACATGGGTGTCGCGTAAATTTGAGCTACTAAGCAACCTAGAGGCGAGGAAGGGGTTGGTGGAAATGAGAAAACTTATACAGAGGCTGGGGAGGGTCTGATACCCATAGGGCATCACACACCGGCAATGGAAAGAATAGAAATAGTCCCAGAGGAGAGAAACATATATGTTAAGCAAATGGGGAGATGCAACATATTCCAGACATGAGAGAGAGAAGCATGATTGGAGAGAAACTGGGAGACAAGGAGGTGGGAGGGCCCCTTTCAGCAGGGGGTCAGTACCAGAGGATGGGGCCCTAGCTAAAGGGGACCCACAGAGAGCCTCTGGAGGCAGGGTACTATTACAAGGGGAGGATGGCAGTGTGGGGAAGGAGAAACCATCAGGGCCAGGATAAATGGTTCGGATAAGAGGGTTAAAGGGACACTATTCAGAGGGAGTTTGAGTTAAGTGGGCAAAATAGCAAGGAGGCAGAAGGGAGGGTGACAGGGGTCTCTAGTAAGGCAGGAAGACTCCACAAAGTGAGATCATGAATAAGGGGAAGGGGGCTGAGGGCATAGTGGAGGTAACCATAAGGATGATGGCGGTGTTAAGGTTCTGTTATTGGAGACTCAATGATTAGGGGTATCCAGTGGGAAGGACAGGGGTGGATGCCATAGCCAGGTGAAGGTAGTGTATCCCTGGGCTGACACTGCACAGAGCAAAGTTCATGGTGTATGAAATGGTTAGGGATTGTGGAGGAACCAGTTTCCTGGTGCATTTGGGAACTAATGATCTAGAGGAAACAGCATTTTGGAAATCAAGCAAGGTTCCAAGAACTTGCGCAGAGTCTGTCGGGATAATGGATGCAACATTTCCTTTTCAGAGATACCAGTACCAAAGGCCTCAGTGGAGAAAAAAAGAAACTCACAAGGTTAATGACTGGCTCAGGAAGTGGGGTGAAGGGAGTGGGTTGGGGGTGTTAGGGAACTGGAATGGAGTTTGGGAGGATAAGGGACTATATGCCAAGGACAGGTTTCATCTTGCCCCATTAGGGAAGGAAGTCCTTAAACAGGGGATGGCTGACTACATACAAGAAAGGTGGGTTTAAACTTGTGAGGGGGGGAAGGGATAAGGGAGGGGCTGACCAGAAGCCCTCTCCTCCAGATTAGGGGAGTAGCCTTCACGCCCAAGGGGGGGAAGGGGGGAAACAGATTGGGGATGGAGGTTTCAGGAGGAGCAGAGGAGGATGGAAGTGTAAGGAATCTGGGTAGGGTTCACAAAGAGAATCAGGGATAAGGGTGGGGTTGGTGTTAGTAAATGCCAGAGCTTGGGAAACAAGTTGCCAGAGTTCCAGGCCATGCTGTTCGGGGGTGGATGTGGCGGTCACGAACGTGGTCCAACAAAACCATGACTGGGACCTAAGCGTACAGGGTACACTATGCTCAGGAAGGATAGAAAGGAGGGCAGAGGGTGGAGTGGCTATGTTCATTAGAGATGACATAGAAATTGCTAGGGTAGAAGAGGCAGAGGAAACGTGGAGGCCTTATGGGTCACTTCACGATCCTCAGCAGGAAATAAGGTCAAGCTGGGTGTAGCATAGGCCCCCGGGATGAGTGAGGTTCTAGAGGATGGTTTGCTGGACAACATCATTGCCCAGTGTGGACCAAAAGGGGAAGGAGTGGTGTTGATGGGGACCTTAATATGCCAGGTACAAACTGGGAACCATGTCCTCTAAGGTGGCCAAGGAGCAGAGGCTGCTGGATGGCTTCCAGGATGTTTTCTTAACACAGCATGTGATGGAGCCCAAAAGGAGGGCATGTCCTGGATGTGGTTCTGGCAGATGGGGATCTGTTAAGGGACATGGTTGTACAAGACCCCTGACTGGGAGCGACCACAATACTGTCTGGTTTCAACTAAGCATGGGAGGGGGAGATCTAGGACACTGGCAGTGGACTTCAGGAGGCAGACTTCATGGGCATGGGAAATATTCTCAAGGATCACTTGAAGGGATTACCTGAACGACAAGTGTGGAAAGGAGATGGGAGGTCATAAAACCGGGACTTCATGAGACAGTCAGGATCTGCACTAAGTTGAAACGTAAGAGAGCAAGGTTCCATAAACCATGCTGGTGGTCCAGTGAGGTACAGGTAGCAGTCAGAGAAAAGAAGGCGGCCTACAAAAAATATAAAACAACAAGAGGGGATAGGGATAAGGAAATGTACCAGCTTGCATCTAGAAAAGTCACCCGTATGGTGAGGGAGCAAAGTCCAGTAAAGAGCAACGGCTGGACAGGGGATACATGGAGGAAGGGGTTCTTCCGGTACATTGGGGAGTGGAGAAAAACTAAGGGCCATCTCAGCAGATTGAGATCAGAAGGAGGGTGGGTGGAAGAGGCGAGGGACCAGGCAGAGGTATTTAACAAGTACTTTGCCTCTGTGTTCACTAGGGAGGGGGATGGGATATCTACAAAGCAAGGCACGAAGGGATAGAAACATCAGTAAGTGGGATCAGGGAGCAACAAAAATGGAGCAAGAGGGAGAGAGAGGTACCCCAGGGTGTCATCTGGGTAAATAAAAAAGGCCAGTAAGGTGGAGGGGCGGATGTCTATCTCTGCCAAAAGGTGTGGTTAGCCCTCAGGCCCTAAGAAAGACAAATCTCCTGGGCAGGATGGCATTCATCCAGAGAGTACTATGGGAATTGGTGGACATACTGGCTGCACCCTCGGCGGAGCTTTCAGCAGGTCACTTGAGACAGGGAGGGTACCTAGGGAGTTGGCGAGAGGCACATGTGGTACCAATCCATAAAGGGGGTCAGGGGGAGTACCGAACTATAGACCCATCAGTTTGACCTACGGTGGTGGGAAAATTAATGAGAGTATACTAAAGGAATGATTGGGTGTGTACTTGGAGGAGGTGGGAGGTCTGGATAGTCGGCAACATGGGTTTGTGCCAGGTAGATCATGTCAAACCAACCTTATGGAGTTCTATGAATGGGTAACATCAGAACTGGACAGGGGTAAGCCTGTGGATGTATTATTCTTGGACTTCAGCAAGGCGTTTGACTCTGTCCCCCACAATGGTCTGGTAGAGAAACTGATGGGGTTAGGAGTAGGCCCTTTGATGGTCAGATGGATTGAAAACTGGCTAGCTGGATGCACTCAGAGAGTAGTGGTCTGTGGGGAGCTCTCGAACCCTAGAGAGGTTGGTAGTGGGGAACCGCAGGGCTTGGTCCTGGGTCCGATCCTGTTTAATGCATACATATCGGACATCAGGGAGGGTATAGGGTGTGAAATGAGTCTCTTTGTGGATGACTCCAAGATGGGAGCAGTAGTTGAGGGAGAAGAGGGGAGGTTGGCCCTGCAAGGGGACCTGGACACCCTGGAAAGCTTGGCTCACACATGGAAATTAAATTTCAATATCACCAAGTGCAAGGTGTTGCATCTTGGTTGGGGAAACCCTAAACACAGGTACACCCTGGGAGGGGAGGTGCTGGAGGCCTCAATAGGGGAAAAAGACCTAGGGGTCATGGTGGATGTGTGTATGAATAACTCTGAGCAGTGCAGGAGAGCGGCTAGCAAGGCAAACAGGATGTTGGGATGCATCGTAAGGGGGATCACCTCTAGGAGCACGGTAGTGATTCTGCCGCTGTACAATGGACTGGTTAGACCACACCTTGAGTACTGTACTGGAGACCACACTTAAAGAGGGACATACAGCTCCTAGAGAGGGTACAGAGGAGGGCAACAAAGATGATACGAGGGCTAGGGGATTTGACGTATGAGGACAGACTTAAGGAGCTCTGCCTGTTTTCACTGGAGGAGAGGAGAGACAGGGGGGACATGATTGAGGTCTTCAAGTACCTCAAGGGAATACATAGGGTAAACATGGAGGGGATCTTTAGACTAAAGCAGTGAGGCATCACCAGAGGGCATGGTTTGAAGTTGGAAGGTGGAAGGGTAAGGGGGGAAAAGAGGAGGAGGTTTTTCACTGAGAGGGTGGTGGACCCTTGGAATGCACTGCCTGGTGAGCTAGTTCAGAGATCCACAGTGGAGGGCTTCAAGAGAGGATGGGACAGACACAGAAAGTGGATGTATCAGATGATGTCCTGTCCCAGGGGGGTGGGGATGGATGATACGGGTTTCTGGAGCACAAGGGATGGGAGGGTCTTGGCACCCAACTAAGGATCTAAAGTTCGAGCAGACTCGATAGACCATAAGGCCTAATCTGCTGGCAAATAGTATGTTAGTATGTTAGTATAAGCTGATTACAATATCAATAACAAAACACATTTAAGAAACCAGAAATCATTAAAGGGAATCAGTCAGCCCCAAGGGCCCCACACACCACTGCAGGTCTGGTGCCAATTTGCACTTTGTCTGCAAAAACATATCGCTTTTACTTGCTGTTAACTGTGGTATAGCAGATTGTAACAGATTAATTTTGCTTACTTCCAGGCTGACATTTTCTGTAACTACAAATTCCTGAATCCCCTTCAGCTGACATCAGAGCAGGACTGCAGCAGTGCAGATTCAATAGCCTGAAGTGTATGTTGGAGTTTTTATAAGTAAAATAAAATGTTTTCACACACAAAGTACAAACTGGGACCAGCCCCACACTTGGGGTTGAAGCTCTTACTGCTGGCTATTCCCCTCTAAAGTTACTGTGAGTAACTGACAACATAATGTGATCCATGCTAGAGAACTCTGGAACTATTTTCTTGTACAAATGGCCACACTTGTGCACTTACCAAGTTTGAATTTGGAGTGCATATTCATTTGCTCTATTCAATGTGGTCAAAGTGGGCAGGCTGAGTTATGGAATAGGGCAGGCTCTTCTTTGCCCTGTGTGAATAGGTACCTTTTAAATAAAAACAAAATTCCAGGCTTAAAATCACTATGTGTTTAAGGCCATGTGGGTGATACCTTCCAGGGAACAACATTTAAAACACTAGTAGCAAGGTGCTACACAAGCTGAAGGAGCAATCCAGGTATACTTGTATAAGAAAACACTCTTACCAAGTTTCAGGTACCATCACTCAAAATGTATTGTGAAATGTAATCCTGACAATACAGTGATAGTTACTGACAAGTCCACTGACGTAAGTGTGTAAGGTAGTTTGTACTGCAGAAATCGCAGTTGCAAAGTCACTGAAACATCATAAAGATCCAATTAATCAGATTTTTCATCCCTTAGCAGGGTATGTGAGCCAGTGAAATAAAGTTTACTGACATTTCAACATTATGGCAACAGTTTCTTCATTAGAGAAGATGCTGATTGTATGAGGTGTGCTTTAAATACCTACCAGGTACAGTAGCACAGAAACCCTCATAGTGCTTCACTGCAGTACCTGGAAACCAACCATTGTTAGGCATTTGTGTCTTAAGCCAGCAGTACAATACAAAAAAGAAATGGCCCAGCATACAGTGAACACTGAAAAAAGTTAAATTTAAAAATTAAAATCAAAATTACATACAACATTAAATTGTATTGTCAGGTAGGGCAGAAATGTACATTGATGCAGATACATGCACATTTCAATACTGATACTGATACAAAGGAAGGGATTATATTTACAAAATAATTCGATCAGGTCCAAAGTTCTTTAATCATTTGCTTTCAAGTTTGAAATCATACTTAAAATCATTGTTTCCACTGTAAAAAGAAAACTTAAATAGCATCTCTTTAATGAGCCCAATGGGTTCCAAGCATTAGAAGTGTTATAGTTTTTCCTAGCAGTAAAGCTTAAAATTTAAATGTAATGTCTACTGACAGTGAAGGAATTGGCCCCTCCCTTTGTACCTGTTAGGTTTCCATTTTAAACTTTAATGCTAGGGAAACTATAAAACTCATGAGGCTTGTGAGGGCCAGACAAAGCTAAACATGTCACAAGGACATTGCCCGGAGTTTCTAATATCCGTGTCCATTTTGCAAACTTGAAAGTTACTATCATAATTCCCTGATGAATTAGCATTTGCTACTAAACACTGGAAGATCCCATTACTCTGGAGTTGAAGCTTCCATTTTTATGTGTGCATGCAGATGTGCACGGCAAACATTCTGTTACAAAGAAGATTTGTTACAAATAATTGCGTTTTAGACATGTGTCACTGTTGGGTTCCATACAGCTCAGGCTACAGGGGGCTTGACAGTAAAAGCCTAATGATCAGCTGGGCTGATCAGGATCCATTTTTCTGTTTGCTGGTGGAAACTTCTCATAGCTGAAAGGAGCTAACCACTCCATTCACAGAATGGCTGGCACCTTTAATCTGTATAAACCCTTCCATTCTAGTTTCACTTTTACAGCTTTTTTTGGAGTGTTACATAAGAAACTAGAGTACTAACCTGTGTGGAGTCCCTTTAATTTGGTATTCTGGCACACCTTACAGTGGATCCTTACTTCTTTCTATTGTAGTTCTGTGGGTAGAGGAGGACACAGAAAGAGTTTGATCTGAAGTGTCTGACCCCGGTTGAGTCAGTCAGTTAGAGTTAGATCAGGATGGAGCAATGTGGGCAGTGGAAGGTACTGGTGATGGTGAGGGACACGGATGGGACACAGCTAGCCTCCTACTATATAAATCTTTGGTGGGATCTGATGTGGAATGCATTGCTTGAAGTATTACGTTTAAAAGGTACATGTATACTGAGTTGTGAATTGAGACACATCTACTTGAAACACAAACTACACAAAATACATAGGTATCTCATTGAATTATTTCTAATGCATAGTAACTTCCCATGCCATTATTTCACAAAATTGTAAGACTTACTTTATTGCTATTTTCACATGAGCCACATTATCCACAATTCACATCATATTCACATGGGTGGAAGTTTTTTAGCTGCAGTCAGATATAAGATATTCGTCCATGAGATCTGAAGGATCAGTTGAACTGATCAGTGGTGATAGGATGCAAAATAAGCAGAAACAAAGTTTGAAAAATGTCTGGTACAAAGTGCAAATAGAAATCTTGGCATGCACTAAAAATATTGGCTTCCTTGGCAATGTCTGCAGGGTCCCTCTTTGTTAAATATTAAACAGATAAAAAAGAAACAGTTGATTGGTCAGCAGTTCAAAAGGCGATAAAATGTAAATGTACACCTATTAGAAATCCTACTGATGCTTTTAATTACAATTACACTTCAACAATACTCCATTTATATAGTAAAATAGTGCACTGAACTGTATGGCATAGTACTCTCTAGGAGTCATGAGGCTATATGATGCGTAAGAAAACAAAGATGATATTTTAGCGAACTCGGCACCTGTAAGGGAAGAAAAGTTCAACTCTAAACCCATGTTTAATATGCAAGAATAAAACATTTTTTATGTATTTTTTCTGAATATTTCACAGACGGTGTGCTTGGCACTTACATACAGTACCTTTCAGCCTTTACTGACTGTTGCAGGCAATGAGTTTCATTTGATGCATTGCCCTTGTTATGAATTTAATGGTCAGCTTAGTGGGGTTTGATTTGACACGGTAATCCACAGTTACTGTAGTATAGGTTTTTCATAATAAACATGCATATTTGATAGTCAATTCTTTTAACTTGGACACAATAAAATAAAAATGTGCTTATTGTACAATATTAAATATGCTTTTTTATTAAATAAAAAAACTGAGTTCGTGAGTATGATGAGAAGAAGACTGTCTGCCTCTACACCATGCTAAAAAGTAAAGGTAGTAAAATGTTCTAAATATGTGGGTGCTGGTAATGTGCTTGCTTTTTGAGTATTAGTCAGTGATGTCTCACCAATACTGTACACTGAAGGTTTAGACTTTCCCATGAAAATATGTTGGGTTAACGTACAGTACTAGAATATCAAAGAAATGTGCATGTTAATACCAATCAATACATATTCTCCATATATAGATTTTCTCATAACAATATTGTAGGTTAACATATAATATGTATTTTATAGTATAGGGTTAATTCTCCATTAACAATATAAGTAGAATGGAATTTGATTTGATGGCACTGAGGAGAGCAGATGTCTAGAGCAGAGCTCCATAACTTCTCACAACAATGTAATTTAAACAAAAGAGAAAATAATAAAACAGCAATGTTTAAGTCAGAACTTTGTCTAAAAGAGCTATTTTTAAGTCAGAACTTTGTCTGGGAAACAATCCCTCTATATATCACAGCTAGTCTGAAACAATTTAAGAATTAAATTAGATCCAAAATAGTACAGGACTCATATAAATAAATTGTAGTCAAGTGATTGCAATAGAGAAGCTCACTACAGCGAGTTGTCAACTGTCGAAACGTCTGCAACTTAAAAATGAGAGCTGCATTGTTTAAACGATACCAAGTACCCTCTATTGTTCTGGAAAAGACAGATACAAATATAATTGTGGAACAAGAGATGGAAACTGCTTCTACCTGCAATTCAGATAACAATAACTTGTCTGTTAGGCTATAATGCCGGGAGGAAAAAAAAACATCTAAAAGCCCATTAATGGAATCAGGACCTGATGAAAATGATAATAAAGACAATATCCAGCCATTAGCCACCCGATATGTAGAGTGTTTCATTTCTGAATGTTTGGCTATAAAAGCAGCAATTGCAGATCTAAACCTTGGCTTTAAAGAACTGTCTGCAGAGATTCAAAACAACACGCTGACAATATCTTACTACCTCTAAAAAAAGAAATGTGGTAGCCGTGTTAGTCCAGTTAACAATGTAGAGAAAAGAAAACAAATATGTTACAGATGATACCTTTTATTGGACTAACAAAATAATTTTTAAGACTAGCCTTTGACAGCTAAAACTCTCTTCCTCAGGTCAAAGTGAAAATAGTTAAGCAGTATGACAGATATAAAGGCTGGATGTGGATTCAAAACCTAGACTAAGTTTACAGATCAAAGCATTGCAATCAATTTGCACCTCATACAAACAGGAAGACTAATTTTCCCTGAAGTGTGTCTGTTGGAGAGATCAAATCGTAAGATCAAAAGGCTGCCTAATTTTACTCTGACTCTGGACCATTAATTAACAATTCTTAAAAGACAAGACTGAAAGAAAATACATACCATTGTCTTAAGAAGGTACCTGTTAAAAGAGCCAGAGGGTGCTGATGTGAGGGTTTAAAAAGAAACTGCATTAAGCATAATCACTGGTAATGTATTAAACAAGCATTTGTCAATGCCGAATGTTTGCTTGCTGGCATTGGCATTGGTAGTGTAGGAGTTACAGAGATGCATAATAGGAATGGTAGTGAAGTATTGAAATGAAGCCAACCCCATCACCACCCTGCAGATAGTGACAGGCATTGAGGTGTGCCTTTGGGTCATCAGGCATAACGGCCACGCCATTTCACCACACTCTACCCTGCAGACACTGACAAGTGTCACGGTGTGCCTTGGGGTCTTTGACCCTTATGTTCACCCCATTCCATCAGGAAATACAGTCAGATGGGTGCGGTATAGGAGAATAGGGTGAACTTTGGGGCCGAAGAGTTCAAGGCACACCTAGATGCCTCTCAGTGGCTGCAGGGTGTGGGTGGGGGTGGAATGGTATGGGCATTGCAGGCGACAATCCCAAGTCACAGCCCTGATGCCTGTCATTCTCTACAGGGTGGGGCATTATGGTCGGAAACCCTAATGCCTCAGGCATTCATTGGTATTTTCACTCCAAATTTTCAACATGGTTTTTTTGTGACCGCCACCTCATGAACAGTAGCAATATCAGTTTGTTAGCCAAAAACTGCTTTTGCACAGTGACTGCGGTATTTGTCACCACAGGTGCAAAAACACATTCCGAACAGGATGTGAAAAATGACAGCTGTACTGTTCATGGGGAGGTGTAAAAAATGGCAATGTTGAAAATCTGCAGTGAAAATATTAAAAAAACTGGTGAAGTCACGAGCATGCGTAGAAACTGTGCAATGCACAGCCATAATGTAATTAGCTTGGGGAATTTTTACAGCAGATTGTCAACACAGGCATTTTGGGACCTCCGGTCATGAACAGTGTCACTGTGATTTTCTTTATCTGTCCCGAACAATGATTTCCCACAGCGACCACGCATTTCTGTGCTGAAAGTGTGAAAACACATTTTGACCATGTGAAAAATGACAGCTGTTCTGTTCGTAAGGAAGTGTGGAAAAATGCCACTGGTGAAAATCTGGACTGAAAATATTACAAATTCATGAACTTACAAGGGTGCGTGGAAACTGCGCAATGCTCACTCGTAACACAGTCATTTTATGGACTTTTGTCACCAAATTTTCAACATAGCCATTTTAAGACCTCTGCTCATGACCAGTGTCACTGTGATTTTCTTAATCTGTCCCAAACATTGCTTGCACACACCGACTGCACCATTGTGCGCTACATGTGTGGAAACACATTTTGGGTGACATGTGAAAAATGACAGCTGTACTGCTCATAAGGAGGTGTGGTAAAATGGCAATGTTGAAAATCTGGAATACAAATATTAAAAATTTGCGAACTTACGAGCGGGCATAGGAACTGCGCAATGCACGCTCGTGAAACAGTCATTTGTAAGAATTTTTTCACCAAATTTGCAACATAGCCATTTTAAGACCTCTGCTCATGAACAGTGTCACTGAAATTTTCTCAATGTGTCCCAAACATTGATTTTGCACACCGACTGCGACATTGTGCGCTACACGCGGGGGAAACACGTTTTGGGTGAGATGTGAAAAATGATAGCTGTACTGCTCATAAGAAGGTGTGGTAAAATGGCAATGTTGAAAATTCAGAGTGTAAATATTAAAAATTCGTGAACTTACCAGCGTGCATAGGAACTGCGCAACGCATCCTCATAAAACAGTCATTTTTTGGAAATTTTTCACCAAATTTGCAACATAGACTTTTTGAGAGCCCACCTTATGAACACTGGCACTGTCATTTCCTTAATCAGTGCCAAAAGGTAATGTCATGCAGTGACCCGAAATCACCCTTCGGGCCCGATCAACGCCATGACAGTTCAAGAATTCATGAGGAGGGGTCCCAAAAACCCCATGTTGAAAATTTGGTGTTAAAATAAAAAAAAAATGCCTGAGATATGCATCAAAGTTGAAAAAAATCATATTTATTACATTATACAGCTTTCCAGCATTTCCTCCATTCACGGTCAGCTTTGAAAAGTGCAGACGTGTTCCCGGTCCACCGAAGATCATCGCACCAGACTCCGGAGGTAAGTATGGGATGATGGGGGGGTGTGGGAGGCAGGGTGCTGTGGGTGGAGTGCGGGTGGGGCAGGGAGACCACGAGGGACTGTTTTCTTGTTTGGTTTTTTCCAAGACGACGCGGGACGCTTAGCCACGCTGGGGTGGGCTCCCAGTGTGGCAACTGGAAGGCTATTTTGGGGGGCCTGTAGCTGACGGGAGATTAGGCACCCCATCTGCAATAACAATTTTTGCCATGCTGGGGTGGGCTCCCAGCGTGGCAACAAGAAAGCTTGTATTGGGGGGGCCGTGAAGCAGACGGGGATTGGGCACCCTGTCAGCCATACAGTGCATGCGTGGGGAGGAGGAGCACATGAGCACGTAAGCTGCATGTGTGCACACGTGGGTGTGTATGTATGGGAAGGGGGAGCACTGCTCACTCAAGCGATGCTCTCCCTTTCAACTGTATGGCACTGCATTTCGGATCATCGCACTATGTTTCTTGCACATGCGTGCAAGCAAACATAAAAACCAACATCTTTATTAAGTCCTTTTTCTTTAGTGTCAAAATACTGTATCATTTTTCATTTAAAATGCTTGCCAAACCTGGCTGTTACTACCTCTAACTAACCCAATACAGTCTACTCAAAACCTACCATCATTGATAGATAAATTCAATAAAATTTCAGGCTATAAACTGAATATTGCTAAAACCTAATACCGGGGGAGGGTGCTGATGAGCAGCTAGCTGAACAGACGTGAATTTCCTCGCTGCTCCCTCTTCGCGGCTATAAATACTAAAAATAAATGTTAAAAAGTGCCCAAAAGTGTGGAAAGCGTGTAGCAGAAGGTGTGCGAACTTGGGATGGATGAATATTTGGCATTGGGACCCTCTAAGAGCCAGAGGACAGCGACAAAAAGTGTAAAGAAAGGGGGTGATGGTGGCGGCCTAATCTTCTTCTCAGCTGCAGAGGTAGCGGCCCTTGGAAGAGAGGTTATGGGGCAGGTTATAGCAGCACTGGAGCCCCGATTAATTAAACTCAAAGGAAAGCTTGACCTGAAATTGCAAGAGATACAAGAGCAGCAGGTGGTGCAGGCTGGCAGAATGACAGAGATGGAGGAGAGAATATCACACATGGAGGACAAGCTGCTGGTGACTCCCGGGCTCATGGTGGCACTCCAGAAGGAGTTGAATCATTTAAAAGATGCGTTTGACTATCAGGAAAACTATCACAGGCATTTGAATCTCAGATTGAGAGGGTTACTGGAGGGTATGGAAGGGGAAAGTGTGCTGGACTTTTGCTCAAAAGTACTGCCTGGGCTACTGGGCCTGCAACCAGCGAAGGGTAAATTAAAGCTTGAGAGGGCCCATCGGGCTGTGATGCCCAAACCCCTGAATGACCAGTTGCCTAGGCAGATAATATTTAGGGTCCACCACTTCCAGGATAGAGAACTTATGCTGAACGCGTATCAGGAGAAGGGAAGGGTGGAATATGAAGGCCACCGTCTATTTATGTCGCAGGATTATTCGGCCAGGCTCTTAAAAAGAAGGAAGGTATTCAATAGCATTATGCAACAACTTCATGATCTGAAAGTGGAAAACTTCCTGATTTACCCAGCTACTTTAAAAATAAAGCATGAAGGTGCCACATACTCATTCTGGGAAGCGGAAAAAGTGGAGGAGCTTGTGAGGAGTTTGAGACAAAAGCTACACTGAGACTTGTCTGGAGAACTGGGACAGGGAGTAGAGAGCTCTGTAATGAGATTTGAGAGATGAAGCAGGGATGTAAATGCGGAGGATTGCTCATTTATATTTGGTTCTGGAGATCTTGTTTTGATGTTAAAGTTTGTGCTGGAGAGGACGGGAGACTTTGAAAGGATGAGGACACTGCCATATATAAAAAGATCTGGGGGACTAGGAACCAGACAAAAAATGGCGGAACATCCAGAAAATGGTGGAGAGAGATGTGGAGGAAACGGACAGAGGCAGAGAATAAGGACATGGCAAGAGGAGAAACTGGACTTAGTGGTGGAGATATCTGGATGCGAGGGAGAATGCCATAAGCCCAAGTGATGAAAGGAACTGTCTCGAATAATGTCTGGGTGCAGGTAGTTGGGTGGGCAGGGAGAGGGGCTTAGCTCATTTTTTTTAGGCGCTGCCTGCTTTCCCTGCTAGCCCTTGCTGATACCCTCAACTGTATGGAGCAAATTTGTGTGGTGCCAATTAAAAGGGGGAAGGAAATAAGGCAGGGAGATGGGGAAATTGAAAAGGAAGAATCTGAAGGGGAATAGGATGGAGAAAAATAAACTGGGGGGTTAGGAGAAGAGAAGAGAAACGCGGGAGTGGATAGTGATGGTTATTATGGGGCACAAAGGTCAAGTGGCTGTGGGGGGGGAGAGCGTGGAAGCACCTGTTTCAGTATCTGGGGATGAGGCAGACACTTGAGTCAGGGAGACTATTAGTGTCTAAGGATCGAGGGAGTGTGCATGGGGTGGGAGGCGGAAGGTAAGGACTGAACTGGGGGGATGGATATTCCAAGGTGAAAAGGAAGAGGGAGAGCCGGGGGAGGGAAGGGAGGGTGGTAAAGGACAAAGGGAGCAGCGGAAAGTGGAATGGGGAGGAGTCCAAATGGAAGATGGAGGGAAGGAAATCAATAGAGGAGAAATGAAGGGGGGGACATGGTGGGGGAATAAAGGGTCAGGGAGGGAAGAAAGGTAGGGGGATATATGTATATAGTTATCTGTTTAAAATGTTACTGAAAGTGTGTGTTGTTATTAAGGTTTTCTGTTTATTACGAACAAAGTGTAACCAAAGAACTTAGATATATAAATCTTCATGCTAATGATGGAAAGATGAAGATGAAAGGGAAAAGAGGAGTATATGTGAATGGTGATTAGTAAAAATGTTAATGTAATTATCTGGAATGTCAGGGGTATTAAAAATCCATTAAAGAGGTCTATGCTGCTGACAGCCCTTAAAAGAAGGGGAGCCCATATAGCTTTGCTACAAGAAATGCACCTAACAGAAGTAGAGCATGCTAAATTGGCTAGGGGATGGGTGGGGAAATGCTATGCGGCTTTGGCCTCAGTGCGCAAAAGGGGAGTTGCAATATTAATACATAAAGGGCTGAACCTAGAGGTACAGAGAATAATCAGGGATACGAAGGAAGGGAGATATATTTTTATTGTGAGAATCCTGGACGGGGAGCAGATCACTTTGGGATCAGTATATGCCCCAGCGGTATATGAATAGCAATTTTATGCCTCTTTGCTGGATTTACTGGTACGGGAGCAATTCCCAGGGCTAATAATGGGGGGGGGGGATTTGAACTGGGCTATGGACCCGAAAATGGACCACTCCAAGGGGAAAGGGAGAAGCTCAGGAGCAATGCAACAATGGCAAGAGGGAATGGCGGAGTTGAAAATGGTGGATGTATGGCAAACAGCAAACCCGGGAGTGAGAGAGTATACTTTTTTTTCTAACCCCCATAAAATATGGATGTGGATAGATTATATATATGCTACAAGGGAATGGAATACGTGGGTGTGGGAGGCACAGCACAGCCCAATACATATCTCGGACCATGCTATGGTGATAGTGAAAATACAAGGTAGGAAAAGACAGGGGACACCCCCTGCATGGAAATTCCCCACTTACTTGGACCAGAATGAGGACTTTAGGAAGCACCTGGAGGACAGTTGGGATCTCTTCATGACTACAAATGATAAGGAGGACACCTTGAATAATATTTTATGGGAAACGGTCAAGGTATTTATGAGAGAAGCAATTATTGAATATGTATCCCGTATAAAGAAAAAAAGATGTGCACAGAGAAAGGAGCTAGAAAGTAAATTAAAGGGATTAGAGAAGAGAGTGGCCCGAGGGGAAAAGTGGGAGACCATGTGATTCGGGAGGCCCTGAATGTGCACCTAAGATCAGAAGCGGGGAGAGTAAATCTGTTTAACAGAAGGTACATATTTGAGTGGGGAAATAAACCAGGTCCAATGGTGGTTAACCTTAGGAAGGGACACAGAAGGATGAATAGAATTATGGGAGTGAGGGATGAAAAGGGTACCCTACAGAGTAAAGAAAAGGAGATAGGGAATGCCTTCAGGGCCTTCTTTCAAAAACTATACCAGGCAGAGGATGAGGGAACAAAGGAAAGGATGATAGAATTTTTAGAGAAAATAAGGGTCCTGAAAGCCATACAGGTGCAGAGGGAAAGGTTAGGAAAACCAGTAATGGAGGGGGAGGTGTTGAGAGCTATTCAAAAGTTGCAGAAAGGGAAAGCGAGTGGCCCAGATGGGTATCCAGTGGAATATTACAAGTTGATGGGGACCCGAATCGCAAAGGTATTGTGCAGAGTGTTCCAACATGGAGAAGGGATGGAAGAGGTTAGCTTGCCAGATACATGTTATAATGCTAGTATATGCCTCATACCAAAGGAGGGAAAGGACCCATTCCTGTGTGCCTCATACCGGCCAATATCATTGTTGAATTGTGATTTGAAGATAATGGTTAAAGTGTTGGCCAGTAGATTAGAGGAAATCCTACCGGAGCTGGTTCACCCGGACCAAACGGGGTTTATTAAAGGACGACAGTCGTATCATAATATGAGGTGGCTACTTAATGTGCTTTGAAGAGCAGGAAGGGGAAAGAAAGATATCGGGATCCTCTCGATGGACACGGAAAAAGCATTTGATAGGGTGGAATGGAATTATTTGTTTGAAATATTGGGGAGGTTTGGTCTGGGTGAACCATTCCTGGGGTGGATAAAGGCGATGTACAAAAAGCCCAGGGCACAGATAACTGTAAATGGGGGCAGGTTGGAGAGTTTTAACTTGGAGAGAGGCACGATGCAGGGCTGCCCGCTCTCCCCACTATTATTTGCACTTGCTATAGAGACTCTGGCGGTGGCAATTAGAGAAAGCAAGGACATACGGGGAGTGGGAGGGGAGGGTAGCTCGCAGCAGAAGCTGGCACTATATGCGGACGATATGCTGTTGTTTATGATGAATCCTAGGAGCTCATTTCCTACTCTTTTGACCTTGATTGAGGAGTTTGGGAAATTTTAGGGGTATAAAGTTAATCTGGGAAAATCAGAAGTTATGTGGTTTAAGGGATCGGGTGAGGAGATTAAACATTGGGGACTTAAAGTGGTGGGGGAGAGTATGACATATTTGGCTGTGCAGGTGGGTAGATCTTTGGGGGTCACTATACAACTTAAACTATACTAAATTGATAAAAACTATAGAAACGGATCAAAGAAGATGGGAGCATCTGCCAGTGTCATGGCTGGGTAGAATTAATATAATAAAAATGAATGTGCTGCCTAGGATCCTGTATCCTTTACAATTGATACACCTGGGCCTGTCCAAGAAGGATGTGAATAGGTAGGAAAAGGCCTTTACTGCCTTTATTTGGAAAGGGAAACATCCGAGGTTGAGTCTAGGGAAGTTAAAAGCAGATAAGGAAAAAGGGGGCTTAAACTTTCCAGACTTGGAGAACTACTTTCTGGCCATACAACAAATATATGTGGTGGATTGGGTGCATAAACCTGAAGTGGCCAGATGGGTGGAATTGGAACAGAAAGAGGCACAGGGGAAATTAACAGCATACTGTACCTCCACAGTAGAGGGCTAAGGGCATATAAGATGGGAAAAGAAGTGAATCCCATGGTGGTAAAGGTATTGTTGGCTTGGGGAGTGTTAAAGAGGAAAGGATGGATACATGGGAAAGAGACACTCTTGTTGCAGTAGCGGGGAATCCTTACTTCCTGCCAGGAATGGAGGATATAGGTTTTGGGAATTGGGAACGAAAGGGAATAGGTAGTCTGGGACATCTATTGGTGAAAGGGCGGTTCTGCTCGTTACAGGAGCTACAAGAAGTGGTAGGAAGGGATAAGAGGGATAGGTTCCGGTACTTCCAGACCTGGGCATATATGGGAAGTCTAGGAAAATAAAATAAAGGGCTGTAGGAAGTGGATCCGGTAGAAGGGATGATATATGCAGCTCAAAAGCAGGAAAAGGGGTTTATAGGCAGGGCTGCTTAGAGGGGAAAGGCTATATTACCAGACAGGATGTTAAGAACCAGGAAATTGTGGGAGAGGGACCTTGGGAGGGATATATCGGACCAGAACTGGACATTACTGCTTCAGATGCACACTGGAATAATGATATGCAACAAATATAAGGAGGCTTACTTAAAGTTCATACATAGAGTATACTGTACCTACCACCAGTAATTGTACATAAGGCGGACTCTGAAGTGTCACCCTTATGTGGAAGGTGTGGCTCGGAAAGGGGAATATATGTGCACTGCTTTTGGGAATGCCCGATACTACAGAGATATTGGAGGGAGGTAGTGGATAGAGTGGGAAAGATTGCTGGAAGGGAGCTGCCAATGGACCCTTTGGGGTGTTTATTTGGAGTGGAGAATGGGGAAGAGGAGGAATGGGTACTGCCTCCTAGGTGGATTAGGGTGATTTTTGTCCTAGCTCAACATGGGATTCAGAATACATGGGTCTCGCAGACAGCACCAACAGTGCAAAGGTGGTGGAGGACGGTATTACAGACATTGGGGCTTGACAGGCTGACATATGCGATGGGAGGTAAAGAAGAGGGATTCGAAAGACACTGGGCCCCGTTCTTGGCCTCCCTGATGGAGGAAGAAAGCTGGATGTTATGGGAGGGTACAGGAGGATAAGAAAGGGAAGGAGGAAGTGAAGAGAGGTGTGTGAAAGTAGTAAAGATGAAGTGGTGAAGGTTAAGTAATGAAATATGGGAAGGAAGGCTAAGAGAGTGGATAAAAGTGAATGACCGAAGAGTATGGAAAAGATTGAATGGAGCAGAAGATTGAAGGTATTTTGCACGAGCATATTGGTTGCACTTTGTTTTGATTTGTTTTGATTTGTTCTGATGTGATTTGATTGGATCTTATTTAATCTTATTTTATAATATATTATTTGATATAATTTTAAACCAGTTTAACTCAATGTAATGCAACTCTGTAGAAAGCGACTGCAACATTGTGTGGAATGAAGTGAAGAGACTGATCTCTGCAGAATATTTTGGTGGTAGCTGGATGAATAAGTTGTGTATTTGATTGTATGAGTAGCTTACTGAAAAGCAAATAAAAATATTACACAAAAAAAAAAAACTAATACCTATTGCTTAATGATGGGATTCCTCAAACGGAAATAACAGAGTCAGGAATTGCATGAATGCATGATCATATTGAATATTTGGCCATTAAACTCTGCAAAACCACCAAGAAAGCCACTGTTTTAAACCTGGTTGATTTTAGGAATAAATTAGAGAGAGACCTTGATAGATGGCACAATCTTCCATTTGAACCCTGGGGAAGAATAGCCAAGAGTTATTCATGTCTTCTCAATGGTACCAAAATGTATAAACACAGATTGGTTCTTAAACATACAAAATAAAATAAATAAATTCATTCTGGCCAATAAGAAACCAAGACATGCTTATTATAAGCTAAGACCAAAACTCAAGGAGAACAAGCATTTGTCAATGCCAAATGTTGGCTTGCTGGCACTGGTATTTGTAGTGCAGGAGTTAGAGAGATGCACAATAGGATTGGTAGTGAAGTATTAGTGACAGGCATTGGGGTGTGCCTTTGGGTCATTGGCCATAACGCTCATGCCATTTCACCTCGCCGTACCCCACAGAGACCAACAAGTGCCGCAATGTGCCTTGGGGCCTTCGGGCCTTATGCTCACCCCATTCCAAAAGGAAATATACTGACATGGGAGCAGTGTAGGAGAATGGGGTGAATGTTGGGGCCGAACAGTCCAAGGCACACCTCGACGCCTGTCATTGGCTGCAGGGTGGGGGTGGAATGGCATGAGCATTACAACTGACAATGCCAAGTCACACTCCTGTCGCCTGTCAGTCTGTACAGGGTGGGGCATTATGACTGGAAACCCTAATACACATGGCATTTGAAGGTATTTTCACTCCAAATTTTCAACATGGGCTGTTTGTGACCCCACCTCATGAACAGTGGCACTATGAGTTTGACAGCTGCACTGTTCATTAGGAGGTGTAAAAGATGGCATTGTTGAAAATCTGGAGTGAAAATTTGAAAAATTGGTGACATTATGAGTGTGCATAGAAACTGCGCAACGCACTCCCATAACGCAATTATTTGGGGATTTGTTTAACCAAATTTTCAAGATAGGCATTATGGAAACTCCGGTCATGAACAGTGTCACTGTGATTTTATTAATCTGGCCTGAACATTGATTTCCCACAGTGACTGCACCATTGTGTGACACATGCAAAAAACACATTGACAGCTGTACTTTTCATAAGGAGGTGTACAAAAATGACAATGGTGAAAATATGAAAAATTGGTGATGTCACGAACGTGTATAGAAACTGTACAATGCACGTTCGTAACACCATTATTTTGGGTATTTTGTTTACCAAATTTTCAACATAGGAATTTTTAGGACCTCCACTCATGAATAGTGTCTCTGTGATTTTGTTAATGTGTCCTGAACATTGATTTCGCACAGCGACCGCGCCATTGTGCGCCACATGCGCGAAAACACATTTCGGGCAGGATGTGAAAAATAACAGCTGTACTGTTCATAAGGAAGTGTGCAAAAAAGGGCAATGTTGAAAATCTGGAGTGAAAATATAAAAATGTGTCAAAGTTACGAGCGTGCGCTGAAACTGCGCAATGCACACTTGTAAAATGGTCATTTTTTGGACTTTTTCCACCAAATTTGCAAGATAGGGTTTTTGGGACTCCACCTCATGAACGGTGGCATTGTCATTTCATTAATCGGTCCCAAAAGGTGATTTTGTGCAGTGACTGCAAAATTACCTTTCGGGGCCGAGTAACGAGATGACAGTGTATGTGTTCATGAGGTTCAAGTTCAAGTTTATTGCAGGAAAAAACTCCATTGAGCAAGCTCATTCACAAGGAGGTCCCAATACATATAGACAAGCAATGTACAATACAGATAGGTAATAACAATATATACATGAGATGCGCATTAAATGATAGAGGCTGAATATACATACATACATACAAGGTTCCACAATGACGAGCGCCAGGTGGCGAACACTGATTTAACACAGGTGGATGAATTACAGGTTGCATTCTGATAATGAAGCTGATGTATGCAATACAAACATTATGGGAACTAGGACAATCAGAATACACTGATAATGGGGGGTGGGGGGTAGAAGTAATTTGGCAGCATAGTATTGGAACTTATTCGTTGGGAGGCCAAGAATAGGTGGGGAGGAAAAGCAGTTAATATGGTAAGGCAATTATATCATACCCAAGTATAAGAAAATAGCACCCCTGGGGAGGGGAGAGATTTTGACAGTTACAGGTGTCTTTTATTTTGGCTGAACTTAGCAATTTGTAAAAGCTAATTGAAACTGTGCTAGTTAGTTTCAGTATGGTTTGCAATTGGTTCCAAATGGAGGAAAGGGCATATGCAATAGCACGTTTACCAAAGGAGGTCCACGTCCTTGGTATATCAAGCATAATAAAGTCAGATTTCCTTAACAAGTAAGCACTATATGAGATACTAATGAGGGATGAAAGGCAGCTTGGCAATTTCTGCAATAGCAGTTTGAGGGTCCATAACCCAGCATGGAGCAGGCTCTAGTAGTCAGGAATGTCCAACCGACAGCTACATATAAGTCACAGTGATCACGAGCAGTAAGGGAGTTGGTAATGAACCTTAATGCACGGTGATAGAGGACTCCAGTTTACTTAGGTTTGAGCGAGTGGTAGAGGAATAGATTATGTCTCCATAGTTGAGCAGGGGAGAAGGTGGCCTGAACAAGTTTGTTCCAATTTCAAGAGGAAAAAGAGGCTTATTTCTGAAGTAGAAACCTAACCTGGCTTTTAACCTTCTAGAGACATCTTCAACGTGCGGTCTGAAAGATAATTTATTATCTATCCAGATACCCAAGTATTTAAATTTGGTTACTACTTCAGAGGGCTCATTTAGCGTAGTGACAATGAAGTCTTGGGCTAGGGTATTGGGAGGGCCTGTAACAGCACTGCGGGAGAATATCATTGCTTTAGTCTTTTTCGCATTAAGCAGAAGTTTTGCCTTTATTAGATTATGCTCTAGTTGAGCGAAATCCGTTTGGAGCACTCCCTTGACTTCAGATAGCGATGATCCAGAAGTATACAACACAGTATCATCCGCAAAAAGTGCAGATGGGATGTAGTTATGTTACGCTAGTCATTGATATATATGGAAAACAGGATAGGGCCTAAGATGGATCCTTGAGGACCTCCTCTTACAACAGGCAAGGCAGCAGAGAATAAGCCTTCTGCCTTTACTTTTTGGGATCTCCCAGTCAAGTAGCTAGAGAACCACTGTGTGGTGTGGTATGAGGAACCCATCTTTGCAACACAATTGACTAATGGTTTGTGATCGATGGTGTCAAAAGCTTTGCTTAAGTCCAGAAATACAGCGCCAGTTACTTTCTTAGCATCTATAGCAGAGATCCAATCATTGGTTACTTTCGCTAGAGCAGTGATGGTGCTATGATTGGCCCGGAAGCCGGATTGCGCTGGGTTAATAAGAGAGGAGGTTTCCAAATGAGATTTAAGCTGAGAGTGGATAAGTTTTTCGAGTACTTTAGAAAGGATAGGTAAGATGGAGATAGGTCTATAGTTGTTTACATCTCACGGGTCACCAGATTTAAATAAGGGGAGGACATGTGCTGATTTCCAACAGGACGGCACAATAGCAGATATAGAAACATAGAAACATAGACTTTGACGGCAGATAAGGACCGCTTGGACCATCTAGTCTGCCCATTTCCCTACCTACAAGATAGGCCGCAGATCCTAGTTAACCAACAGCCTATTTCTTCCTATCCCCCACAAGAATTGCCTTATGTTTGTCCCATGCATTCTTGAATTCTCCCACAGTTTTAGACCCACAACCTCCTCAGGAAGGCTGTTCCATGCATCCACTACCTCTCTGTGAAATAATATTTCCTCACATTGCCCTGAACCGCCCTCCTTCTATCTTTAAATTGTGTCCCTTGTTCTTGCAAGTCTCTTTTCTAAAAGATGCTACCTCTTGGACTTTGTTGATTCCTCTGAGGTACTTAAAAGTTTCTATCATGTCCCCCTCCTTCTTTCCTCAAGGGTGTACATATTAAGCTCATTTAGTCTCTCCTCATACGGCTTCTCTTGCAGACCCTGCACCATTTTAGTTGTCCTCCTCTGGACTACCTCTATCCTGTCTATGTCCTTGCGGAGATGGGGTCTCCAGAACTGGACACAGTACTCCAGATGGGGTCTCACCAACTATCTGTAGAAAGGGGTAACAACTTCCTGTTTTCTGCTGCTGATGCATCTCCCTATACATCCCAGTATACCCCCAGCCCTCCCTACTGCCTTCTCACATTGCTTGCTAACCTTAAGGTCATCTGATATGATTACCCCCAGGTCCCTTTCCTTTTTTGTTGTTGTTACTACCTCCCCACCCATTGTGTATTCTTCTCCTGGGTTCTAGTTTCCCAGGTGCATTATTTTGCACTTCTTTGCATTAAATCCTAGCTGCCATACTTCTGACCATTCCTCCAATCTTGCCAAGTCCTTTTCATCCTTTCCACGCCTCCTTGTGTATCAACCTGTTGCAGATCTTTGTGGCATCTGCAAAAGGCATATTTTTCTTCCAGTCCCTCTGCAATGTCACTGATGAAGACATTAAAAGGACTGGACCCAATACTGAACCCTGCGTACCCACTAGTAACCCTCTTTTTCAGAGTGGACTCCATTTACAATTACCTTCTGTGTCCTGTTGTGCAGCCAATGTTTTACCAGGCTACCACCCTGGGACCCACTCCCAGGCTGGTTAATTTGACTATTAATCTTTTGTGTGGGACTATGTCAAATGCCTTGCTAAAGTCTAGGTAGGCCATGTCCACAGCCCCTCCCTGGTCTACCACTTTGGTCACCCAGTCAAAGAAATCTATTAGATTCGTCTGACATGACCTTCCCGCTGTGAATCCATGCTGCCTTGGGTCCTGTGCTCCACTGGCTTCTAGGTACTCAACTATTCTTTCCTTCAGAAGTGACTCCATCACTTTCCTTACCACAGAGGTCAGACTGACAGGTCTGTAGTTTCCTGCCTCTGTCTTGGTCCCACTTTGTGAAGGGGAATCACATCCGCCTTCCTCCAGTCCTCGGGTACCACACCATCCTCCCATGATTTATTAAAAGAGTAGCCAGTGGTTTCACTAGTTCCTCCTAATTCTTTTAGAATTCTGGGTGAATTCCATCAGACCCATTGCTTTGTCCACCTTCAGTTTTAGAGTTCTTGTAGAACCCTTTCTTCTGTGAAAGGACTGGGATCAACCCCCTATGAAGAGTGCTTCTGTTAATTGGATTAGGCACTTCCCTCCTCTTTTGTGAATACTGAGCAGAAATATTGTTCAGTATCCCTGCTTTTTCACTGTCCCCTGCCCACCCACCGCTCATTCTATTCAGCCTCACTATCCTCCTTTGTCTTTTCTACGCTGATGTACCTATAAAAGGTTTTATTCTCTCTTAACTGAGTTGGCTATCTTTTCCTCAGTTTGGGCCTTTGCTATTCTGACTTCCTCCCTGCCTCCTTCTGCCTTAACTGGTACAGTTCTCTGTCCTGCTCCTTCTGTGTTTCCTTATACTTCGGAATGCTATCTTTTCTTCCTGACTTTCACAGCCACCTCTTTTGAGAACCATAGTGGCTTTTTCTTTCATTTTGATTTATTTGCTTCACATAAAGGCTTGTTGCCTCTGTGATGGCAGTTTTGATGATTCCCCATTGTTGCTCCACACCTCCTTCTAGCCTGTTTGCTATGCTTTTCTGAGGCACTCTCCCATCTTGTCAAAGTCAGCCCTCCTAAAGTCCAGTACCTCACTTTGTTTGGCTTGACTCTGTAGCTGAGTTTAACATGAACCACACTGTTTGATGGTCACTTGTCCCCAGATGGCAACCCACTTCTAGATCTGAGATCCTCTCACTGCCCCTGTTTGAGAGTATGAGGTCTAAGATTGCTCCTCACGAGTGGGTTCTGAAACAAGCTGTCTGATGCCTGCCATGTAGGGCATCAAGAATGGCCCTGCTTTTGATGTGGCTGCAGCAAATGTGCTCCAGTTAACATCTGGCATATTCAGGTCTCCCATCAACAGTATCTCCCTTTCTGCCATTCTAAGAATGCCTTCTATCATATCCTTGTCCATTCCCTCCCTGACATGGGGTCTGTACACAACCCTGTGCGGATTGTGGTGCCCTTTCCAGTCTCCAAGGTGACCCACAGTGCCTCCTCTCCTCCCTGTTTACTCTTTTGTTCAGTTGCTTTTATCCCTTCCTTTACATAGAGAGCTACTCCTCCCCCTCTTCTCCCCTGCCTGTCTCTCCTGTAGGTTGTGTACCCTGGTATGTTAACATCCCAGTCATGGTTCTCTGTGTACCATGTTTCTGTGACTGCTACGATATCCAGGCATCCCTCTTCCATCAAGGCCACCAGATCAGGGAGCTTGTTGCCCAGACTACGGGCATTGGTACTCATTACCCTCCATTTCCTGATGACCTTACTCCCTTTTGCCCCATCCCTGTCCTTCTTGCCTTTGTCACTTTCTGCATTTACCCCTGCCCTTCTCCCTATTGACACCTCTATGTTGGTGTTTGCCGCACTTATGACCATGATTATTTGGGGGGGGCTAGGATTTCTCTGCTCCTTTCCAGTGCCTCCCCCCTTGGCTAGTTTAAAAGCTTGACAATGAGCATTTAAACCTATCACCTAGGATCCTGGTTCCCCTCCCGGACAGATGCAGTCCATCATGCCAGTATAGCCTTGCATCACTCCAGGTGGACCCCCAGTCCCCAATGAAGCCAAATCCCTGAGCTCCAATATAGTCCCAGTACAGATGTCCAGTCACACAGCAGTCCTTTCTCCTGGTGTCTTCTGCCAAGCTATTAGCAGAATCTTTCTAAGGCAGTCTTTAAATGTAGCTTCCTTCTAGCTAAGCCACTCCCCCTACTTACTAGATCATTCTACAAGTAATTTAAACCTCACAGCAGTTAAGTCCTTTCAATCACCTGAGATTTACACCTAGATAACTATTCAGATACCCATTCAGTTCAGTTAACCCAGACAAACACACACTTTTTTTTTTGTTTTGTATGTTAGTTTTTTTTTACCCTAAATTAAAGGTCCAAGTACAAAAGTTCTTCTTCTTTAGTCCCAGCAGAGAAGAGTCACACAGCAGTCCTTTCTCCTGGTGTCTTCTGCCAAGCTATGTAATGGAGAGGTTGAAGATATGGAGAATTGGGGCCGTGAGATGGGCGTAGCCTGTCCTTAGAAAAAAGGGTTCCAAACCATCATCCCCTGAACTTTTTTTGTGTCCAATTTAAGAAGAGAATGTTCGACTTCTTTGTAAGTTATCTCCCGCAGTTGGAAATGGCTAGGTGCTAGGCTAGGTGAATGGGAAGGGGTGTGCTGACACACCGCGGAACCAGCATAAGGTGACGAGTCGAAAGCTAGTCCTGCTGTGGCAAAGTGGGAGTTGAGTTTCTCCAAGATTAGGGACTTGTTTTCCACAATCTTTCCACTAGTGACTAACTTTGTTGGGACTGAGGGGGCCGTGGGTCGTCCTTCAATAGATTTGATAGTCTTCCATATCTTATGTGGGTTACCTTTTGCTTGTTCAAGAGTAAAAATATAGTAGTTAGTTTTGGCAGAGCAAATTCTTTTGACGCAAGTGTTCCTGGCTGTTCTAAAATCCTCCAATCCGATGGTTCTTTGGAATGTCTAGCTTTAGCCCAAAGCTTATCTTGTGCTATAAGGGCTGCCTTAAGATCCAAGGTGAACCAGGGATTAGAGTTTTTCCGTACCCTTACTTTGATAGAAGGGGCATGCTTATTTATTACTGTAGTGAGTTTATCATTAAAGGTGTAAACTGCCTCATTGACATCTTTAGCTAAATAGAGATCTTGCCACCTGATCATACTCAGGTCAGATAGGAAGTTTGCTGCACTGAATTTGCGAAAGGAACGTTTTGTTATAAAGATGGGCATCGGACGAGTCTTAACTTGGGATCTTATGCAGGCGACAATTGCATGATCACTCAAATCATTGTGAAATACTGCTGAATGAGATATTTTATGTGGGTGGGTGGTTAATACCACATCTAATAAGGAGCTATTGACAGGATTTAGTTTGTTGTTCCTAGTAGGTTCACTGACTATTTGCACAAAACCTAGCTCATCGCAAAGGGATTTGAGGCTGAGTGAGTTAGGTGACAACCAGTCCATATTTAAATCTCCTAGAAATATTGTTTCTGATTTTGCATCTGCTAACATGGATTTCAATATATTATGAACTTTATCACCACCAGACGGGGGTCTATAGCCACCTATGATGGTGATGCTTTCTGGGGGGGAGATGAAGGCTCAGTGAGACTAACTCAAATTCCTTGGCTAGAGATTTACAACTAATATTAGCGACCACATACTTAGATTTCGTGTAAATAACCACGTCCCCACCTCTAGTCTCTCTATAAGCTCTATATAATTTGTAGCCATGCAGTGATATTTGGTGGTCGGTATTTGTCTTTTTTAGCCACGATTCGGTGATTATGATAAGATCAGGCTTAACATGTGCTACCCAGGCTAGCAGCTGTACAAGTTTTTTTGGCAGGCTTAAGATGTTAACCATCATCATTTTGAGACCTGTGGCCTCAGCAAAATCGATAGGCGAGCTGAGCTGAAGGGGAGGGCCAGGGTTAAGCTCCACATTTCCTGAGCAGAGAAGAAGCAAAAGTATTACTTTCTTTAAGGTACTTATAAGAACAGCGATTGCTTTTTTATTTCTACGAGGTGACTCATATCGTTCAGTGTAGGTGGCGGCACCCCTAAAATGACAGTTTAACATGATCAGTGTAAGTGCTTGAATGGACATAGGTGAGTACATCAGCAAGGGGGTAGGGGCTAACCGGGGAGAATAGGCCAAAAGGGGAGAGGAGAATGACATGGTGTCTGCACGGTAAACCGTTATAGCATTAGGTATTATTAAGATACAGTGGGGAACAGAATTGCATTGAGGTACTTCAAGTTGCCCTTCAATGCTGGGAGCTCTGCACTTTAGGAGCAATAAAAGCACAATAAAGATAGCCATAATGCCAGGTTGAGTAATCTCACGATTTATAAAAGTGCTATATTTTCAAGGCAATTATTTTCCCACCTAGATACTCACTTAAGAATCTAGCAGAAAGTAATCAGCAGGAGGGGTAACAGGGATTGCAGGAGCAGCTTAGTTAACGGCAGGGACTCCGGGGATATTCACACTGATAAGGCTTATTAGCCACACTCAGCTACCAATCGTAGGTTGGTAGAAGGATAAACTGGGCCAATGATGGCAGTGATGTAATATAGGAGGCGGAGCTTGAGTGTATTTAAAGGAGGCCTGGGAGTGGGTGGTGGGGGTGGAAGAAAATTTCAGGCCAAAAGCGCGAGCTGAGAAATCAGAGATAGGAAGGGAACAGTGGAAAAAGCTGTAGGAAAGGCGCTCCAAGCGGAGCAAGGCAGGCAAACGGGCGGACCAATCATGGTCCCCCTAGGCAGTGCCGCACCAATCAAAGGTGCTCAGGCGTGCTGGCTCTCTGTTAGGAATGAAGCGGTATCTACCTGTGGTGCAGTCCGAGCCACGGAGCCCTGCGGATGGCTAGGGCTGTTGGAAGGAGTTGATGGTGGCGGCGGCCGGAGGAGCGGCTGCTGCTTGCTGCTTTTCCACCTGGGCACCTACAGGCGTGAGTCCTAAGGATAAAAAGAAGAGCTGGGTCACTTAAATGCTGTGGCAAACAATAGTAAGGGGCAGGAAGGCAGGGGAGCTGGCGGCAGTTCGTCACAAGGGGAGTAGGTGTGAAAGTTAAACAAAGGAGAGAACGATTACAGGGCTGGGGTGGACAGAAGGATAAGTCGTTGTCTGATAGCTAGGGAAGCTTGGGGGTGGGGTATGATTTCACAAGCAGAGCAAGGCAGCCGCCAAAATCACTGAGAAATTACTTTAGGCAAAAGAGGGGGTGGGGAGATATGGTAGGTCACGCTAGGTACTGGGCCAGAGGTGGAGAAGGGAGAAGAAAAGAAAAACAGGCACAACAGAGCGCAGGGCAAGGGCTTAGTGCAGCAGAAGTGGCAGGACTCAGATTACAGAGAGAAAGGTAGCAACAGTATGTACTTTGCACTGAAGCGGGGAACACACTAACAGATGCAGGCTACGGTTACAATTTCAGACAGTTTAAGTCAAGGCAGAACACAGTTCAGTCTAACAGTCTTTTCCTATCCTTTCTTTTTACTTTGTTTTTAAAACATCCAGAATACATTTGCTAACCCTGTTACATATTTTCAACAATTTCAGGCCAAAAGCGCGAGCTGAGAAATCAGAGATAGGAAGGGAACAGTGGAAAAAACTGTAGGGAAGGCGCTCCAATCGGAGCAAGGCAGGCAAACGGGCGGACCAATCACGGTCCCCCTAGGCAGCGCTGCATCAATCAAGGGTGCCCAGGCATGCTGGCTCTCTGTTAGGATTGAAGCGGTATCTACCTGTGGTGCAGTCCGAGCCGCAGAGCCCTGCAGATGGCTAGGGCTGTTGGAAGGAGTCGGTGGCGGTGGTGGCCGTAGGAGTGGCTGCTGCTCGCCGCTTTTCCACCGAGGCACCTACGGGCACGAGTCCTGTGGTGTAGTCCGAGCCGTGGAGCCCTGCAGATGGCTAGGGCTGTTGGAAGGAGTCGGTGGCGGCGGCGGCCGTAGGAGCGGCTGCTGCTCACCGCTTTTCCACCGGGGTGCCTACGGGCGTGAGTCCTGTGGTGCAGTCTGAGCCGCAGAGCCCTGCAGATGGCTAGGACTGTTGGAAGGAGTCGGCGGCGGCCATAGGAGTGGCTGCTGCTTGCCACTTTTCCACCGGGACGCCTACGGGCGTGAGTCCTGTGGTGCAGTCCGAGCCACGGAGCCCTGTGGACGGCTAGGGCTGTTGGAAGGAGTAGGTGGAGACGGCGGCCAACATGGGGTCCCAAGCACTCCATGTTGAAAATTGGAGGCAAAATTCCAAAAAATGGCTGAGATATCCACCTAAGTTGAAAAAAAAAAACATTTATGCCATTATACAGCTTACTGACATTTCTTCAGTTCGCGGTCGGCTTCGAAGAGTCCAGATGTCTTCCTGGTCCACTGAAGATCATCGCAACAGGCTACAGAGGTCAGTATTGGGCGAGGGGGGTGTAGGGAGGTGGGGTGTGCAGATGGTGACTGTGGGTTGGGGAAGGGGACCCCAAGGCAAGGGACCGTTTTCTTTCTTTCAGGTAACTAACAAAAAAAAAAAATGAACACTGCAGACAGTTTTCTTTTTTTACAGGTGTATGAAAAACTGTTGTGCACACTGGGATGGGATCCCAGTGTGCCCCATGACTTTGGGAGAGTGATGTTGGACACACTGTGGGGCTGCCTGCGCGAGCTGCCAGAATGGGGCAGCGAATTACGCCAACGATGGTCGGATTTGATTACAGGAATGCACACTGGGGTGGGCACCCAGTGTGCTACACAATCTTGGGGGGGGTATCTAGCATGCAGACAGGGGGATTGGGCACCCCTGAAGTTGGCTTTGTAGGCATTGTGTGGCAGGCGGCAGCAGCCACTGCTGCCATGTTTATTGAAATACGTCACCAGGAAAGGCACATTGGGAGGCGTGTTTTTGTGTCGCTGCATGATGAGCTTGTCTCTCATTGCAGTGGCACTTTCTTTACAAGTTTTGACCACTTTACATATTTCTTGTGTGAGCTCCTGCATGCTGACTTATTGGGGAATGAGAGAAGCATCTACTAAAGCATGCCCTGTATTTGTCCACACTGACGCACCTCTGAAATCTGCTACTACCGCAAAATGCTGGCTTGTGCGCAGGTGAAAGTCAACATAATAAAAGGATCCTGATTTCATGCTTTATTACTTAGCATCAAAGCTGTAACAGATTCCTTTCGAAATAAGGAAGCACAAGCTAATTAATATTCACCGGAATGATTACAAATGGAAAAATCTAATGGACACCCATAACATTAACTTGGAAGCCATGCTGTTTGCAAAACCCACTGTTAACATCAGAAACTGTTCTCTCGGACTCTTGGAAAATAATATATCAGGTGTCATCCTTACTCAGTATGAAACTGTGAAAGTCAATACAGCAATTTCTTTTGGGAAATCCAAATTTTCTTTTAACAAACGAATACTAGAATACTGAACCTGGAAGGAAAGAGGTATAACAAAAGTTAAAGGTCTATATGATTCAAATGGAATGAAGAATGTTGAAGCATTGGAGAAATAATGTAACCTGCTCCTTGAGGAAAAGAAAAATGCAAAGGATCTAATAAATTTGATAGAAGAGCAGGCTAATAAAGGTTACTTGAGCTTACAAGTAAATGATAATACTCCAAGGCCAGGATTCACAAAACTTTAAAAGGGCACAGATCCAGTTTTGCATGAGCAAACTGGGTTTTGTGCTGAGCTGCTATTCAGCGAAGCCTGGTTTGTGCACCCAAACTGGGTTTGCACTCAGGCAAAGTATGGAGGGGGGGTGCAATGCAGGGATCTCAATATTGGGGCAGCCAATTCATAGAGCATTGCTCGGCACAGGAGCTAATGTGAGGTCCTTTTGAGGAGGTAGTACCCGCCGACCAAGACTTTGCCTTAACTTTCAGTACAACCCTGGTGGTTGGCAGAGGTACTGCACTGGACCCCCCCACCTGACTTTCAGTACAGTAGTCCCTGGTGTCCAGTGCCCCCCCCAGCTGATTGCTGGACCAATCATAAATATAGAATTCATCCCTGGTGCTTGTGCCCCCCGCCAAACAATCACTGGACCGATTATGAATATAGAATTTATCCCTGGTGCTAGTAATCCCTCCACCCACCAATTGCTGGACCGATGTACACATATATCTTTCCCTGATGTCCAGTGGTCCCTCCCCCCACCTGGTGCCCACCCCATATAGAATACATCTATTCCCTGGTGTCCAGTGGTCTCTCCCCCCACCTGATACCCACTCCATATAAAATACAGTTATTCCTTGGTGTCCAGTGGTCTTGCCCCCCCAACCCTCACCCATGCTGATGAATATTCCAGTATTCCCTGATGTCTAGAGGACCCCCATCCCCTGTAAAATAAATAACATCCATTACCTGGTGTCTAGCGGCCCCTCCACCCCAGCAGGTAGTGCCCCACCACCCTGCTCCCCACCATCCCGAACCAAAGCCAGCAACCGGCACAACATTCTGCTCTCCACCATGGCTGGCTGCTGACTGAGCTGTCAGTGAGCATGTACTGTATGTACTACATGCTCATTGATTGACAGCTCAGTGAGCGTCTATCAAAACAGTAAGAAAAGAGTCACACATTATGGGTTTTTATGTTCTTTCTTGTTAAATACATGATGACTGCAGATTACATAGAGAGTCTGATTTAACAAACTGATTTAAACTTTTTATCTAGACTGTTAATTACCTATAAATGTTATGAATATTTTATTACATTGCATATTGAATTGTTGTTCAAGAAGTTGAATTGTTTCTATTTAATGTAAATTTATGTGCTTTTTAATTTTTCTTTTTTACTTTCATTATTTATAATTCATAATTGTTAATACTTTACATTTTTCTTTATGTTTTTTGTTTCTGTTTCTATTATTTAAAAAACAATATAAATAGAATAATAGATAGGATGCCGATAAGTCTAACTGCCCATCAAGAGATTTTGATTACATGAGAATCCCAGAGAAAGTCAGGCTTGTTATACTGGTGTTCTACCTGTTTTTTTATAGAATATGATCCCCCACCCATAACTTACATACATACCACCCCAGCCCCATGAACGCACGACGGAGCTGGGGACCATGGGGACAATGGCTGGGCAGATGAGGCTCTGTGTGGACAATGCTACACAGCTATGGCCTAGCGAGTCTAAATCCATCAGGTCAAGCCCATCAAGGGGCTGGCCGACCCAGTGGGGGTTGCCAGGCTACCTTGGCCTAAGGCTGGCTGGGTGCATGTACGTATATTTACATGTTTGTGTTGATCAGGCTCAGATTTGTCAGGTGCCCCTAGGGGAATACACTATATATTTTGTACTGTATTGAAGTGAATTTTGTGCATATCCTTGATTAAATGGAGTGATCATGTATGCCTTTCTATTTATCGATTAAACATTGTCCTTTCCCCAGAAATGATGTCCTGTGTTTTATTAGGATTGTAAGTGGCTCTGTCTGGGCAATGTTCATCCTGGATATCTCCAGGATGTGGTTTGCCAAGTGGCTACAGCCAGGGCTTCAGATAATTTTTTTTTTTTCTTTGGTGGAAGTCAAATACTTCCATGGGTTGAAATATGGAAGTCATTTCAGTTTTACTGGAGTCAAAATACTTCCAGTTGTCAACTTTTGGAAGTCAAAATAATTCCAGTCAACAAATTTTAGCGGTCAAAAGTACTCCAAGTTGTATAGTTTTTGAAGTCAAAGGCTTTCTGAATACCTCACTGTAACCTCATCCATGGCACATCCACAGAAATACATTTCTGAATGAGTCTAGGAAAGGAAAATGTGTACAGTAAATCAGTTACTTACAGTACATGTTTATTTATTTATTTAACTCTGTTTATGCCCCCTCATTCTTTGGCCCTAGATCTGTTTCCAGTGTGGATGCTAGGCTCTGGCTTTTTCCTCGCTCTGCCGAGGTCCTCCAACTAGACATCTGTCCCTGGAGTGCTCTTTACCCCTCATTCGTACCTGAGCAAACTCCGGCTCTGAGTCCCTCAAGGTGGGACCACCACTCCTCTGGCACTCTGTCTACAATCTAGCTGAAGGGGAGTGAGAGCCAGAGGCTGGTTGGAAGGGCCTGGCATTGAGTGTGAGTGCGGTGCCATGGGTCCCACCTTCGCTTGTATGGCTGCCAGGGTTTTCCCGCTTTTTCTCCCTGAGGTGCAGGAGTGCAATGGAGCCCAGTGCATGGCGGGTACGATCCCGCACCAGCACTCAGAGTATCCTGCTACACTTCTCCCCACCTACATGTGTCCTTGGCTGCAGAGCCCCCAGTCTTCACTTGGAGCTGCTAATCCTTCGGAGCCCACAGCTCACCCTCTCCAGGAGAGGAGAACAGTCCTCCAGATGCTTGATCCTGTCCTGCCCTGACTGACCCCCGACAACTTGTGTCCACTCCTGAACATGAGTCGCTGGCGTGGGGTGAGATAAGGTGGATGCCTCAACCCTCAGTGCCACCGGACCAGCCACAGTACATGTTTATTTCATGAATTGTTTTTGCAGTTTCAAGAAACCTCCATTAATCTTGTGTTAAGTTGCTTGCAGTCAGATGCCTGCTACATTCAAAGTCTGGTGATCATACACTATCACTAACACACAGATATCACCTTCATATTAAAGCGGACAGATGTTTTGATATCAGATCTCATTTGTGGTGTTATTATAGGTTGACGATGGTAAGCAAGACATAATGCATGAATGCAATTATGCAACCAACACATCAAGTCAAACAAACTCAGTTTTGTTTTTGTTTGATGCTCATGCTTAACTAACAGCATGTTGTGGAGTATCATCACCCACTTAAATGGGAAATTCACCACAAAAGGACCTTTCACCACCAGTTTAAGGCACCAATATGGCCAGATACCCATGCCTTGCACCCTCACCCCGAATGCCTTGGCCAGCTTCTGTGACATGCCTGCCCCCACCAACATGGCCAGTTCCCCACACATACATCTGGCTTTTCCTATAACAGCCGCCATCCCCCACCAAGACACACATAGCCTGCTCGCCAAACCCTCACACAATCCACTTCACCCTCATTCCTCACAGCCAACTATCCTAAAAAGTCAGGTCCTTTGCACCACACACACACACACACACATTCCCCCATACCCTCTCTAATACAGCAGAGTATGTGGAGTTGCCTAAGATAACTTGAGCCCCCCTGGCCACACCAGCCATCTAGCAGCCTTTCAACCTGTTGCCCCCCCCCACACACACAAATATATAAACATACTTCCCAAAGTGCTGCCAAGTATGTCATGCTTTGGTAATACTTTGTAAGCCAAAAACAAGCTTTCACCACCAGTATAAGGCAGCAACATGGTCAGGACCCGTGTCTGGCACCCTCATCCCCGAATGCCATGACCATCTTCTGCGACATGCCTGACTCCAACAACATGGTCAGCACCCCACACATATGCCTGGTCCCTTCCACTGCCAACATACCCAGTTCCCCACACATACACCTGGCTTCCCCTACAATAGCCACTGTCCCCCACCATGATACACACAGCCTGCTCCCCAAACCCACATACAGACCGCTCCACCCTACCAACATAAATACACACATACACACACTCTCTCACTCTTTGAAAGAATATGGCAAATGAGTCCCGGTCCTTCAAAGTATCCCACTCCCCCAAAATGATCACTGCCTGCTCCCTCAGCCACTGCTGCAACATAAACAGCCCTGAACAACAATAGGGCAGTGTACATCCCCAGCCACCCCACACCCAAGTGAACACAGCCCTAGCACTAACACTACCAGCCCCACCCCACCCAAGTAAACACAGCTAACCCAGGAACCAACACTACCAGTGCAGCACCCCCAACAAATCCAAGTGAAAACTGATGGACCCGCACCTACACGCCCAGTCATCCTACCCAAGCAAACAGCCCACATCGTACCAACACTGCCAACCCCCTTGCACTATGGAAGTGAACGCTGATGCCCTTGGCACCAGCACATCCAGTACCCCCCAAGCAAACACAGCCAGCCTCAGCACCAATGTGCAAACCCCTACCCCACCCAAGCAAACCTGCCCAACTCTCGTACCCACAGCCCTAATGCAGACCATCTCTAGATTGGGAGGAAGTAAGTAAGGTTTTTTTATTCTTTGGTAGCCAGGTAAGGCCTACTAGGCACAAGTGCCTGTTTTTATGGGTGAGCTGGGAGCACAGGGGAGATTATGTGACTTGCTTAGTCACACAGTATGCAAGTGAAGGTTGTCAGACTCAAACCCAGGTCTACTGGATGTACCAAGTTCGCTCATAGGCCAGCTTGTTACTCTAACCTCCAGGCTATAGCACTACACAGTGCTAGGCCAGCCCAATTATACAACTGCTGCTCCTCTGTCTTATCCATGCCAGATATAGGCAGCTCTTGTCAATAGGCTTCTCGTTGGTCAAGATTGGATCATAGTGTTGAACTGTTTGAACACTCAGACAAGTTTGAATATCAGAACGCAGTTTGCTCCAGGTGCCAAGAGTCAGGATGTCCTGTGGCGCACGATCCTTCGCCACCTCCATCCCTTCCCTGTAGAACTCACTCCTTCCTGTATCCAGTCCTTTGCTTCCCTGAGAGGCTTCAAGAAGGAACTCAAGTCCCATCCACTGAGTTTGAGCCAATGTTCCTGTTACAGATGATAAGGTATCAGTCCTGCTAACATGAACCTGTTTGTACTTAAATCGCAATGTATTATTTAAATAACAATGTATAGCCTGTCTCTGGCTCCCTGTTACTGTTGATCATTAGCTGTGTGTTACAATGACCAATAATTTGATTGATCCCCTCTGTATGGCCTGTCTCATGTTCTCTGTGATATGTATAATGTACATACGTAATGCTTTATGTTACCTGTAATTAACTCCAGGTTGACCCTGAAAAAGGGACCCCAGGTCTCAGTGGGCCTACCCAGTTACCAAACTTAAATAAATAAAAGTTTGAATATAATAGAAATGGCCCACAGCAGTTTATAAAGTGGGTAATTTAAGCAACTAAGTTCTGTAATAAATCTGAATTTTACGTGACGCCTCAGTTAGCAGGATCTGCAGAAGTCAGCTCAAGTTTGCAAGTAACCTACTATTGCAGTTTATTAGGGCATTTAAACCTATTCAAAGGGTGCACTATGTCTTAAGTTTGATGTTGGATCTCCCATGCTCTTGGCATTGATAGCCTATCTTGGTATATATCTTAGCTAACGTACCAGATGTTGATAACCCCCACATGCTGTAACATGATCAGAAGTCAACACTAACTGTAATAATGATGTGTACAATATGCCTATGTACTTGCCTGCTGAAGTGACTTGTATCAATTGAAGTTATAACCAATGGCCCGGATATTCAGAAGGGTTGCGTAGTACAACAGTATTGCACCATCGCAACCCTGTCCCTATGACATAATATTCAAAGCGTGGATTGTGCCTGGCACAAATCCAGATCCACTGAAGCGCATCAGCATTGTACGCGGCGAGGTGAGGTGCCCATGCATACTCCACACATCCCGATATTCAGCCCGGGATGTGCTGAGCTCATGCATGCGCAGCCCCTACTTGCGCTGCACACAGGTGAGCCAAAAAAAGGAACAATGGCTGGCCACCCACAGGTGAGCTGCCATGTTACAGGATGCAACACGGCAGCTGCCACCTTTGAGTGGCCACCCGAGCCCCGGCTGCACCTGGTGGCGCCCCCCATGCTCGATCACTGGCATACGTAGAAAAAGGATCCTCCAAAATCCGTGGTGATCCAGTGGACCGCTCGCAGCTCGATTGCAGACTGAAGTATACAATAATACACATCCTATATCCCTGGTGGTCCAGTGGACCGCTCGCAGCACGAGCATGGGCTCAAGTTAAAATAATAGAAGTCCAATATCCCTGGTGGTCCAGTGGACTGCTTGCAGACCAATCGTGGGCTGAAGTATGTAAAAATATCGTCCAATGTCTCTGGTGGTCCAGTGGTACCCCTCCACCCGCCCACTGAGCCCCACCACCCCGCTCCCCCCAAGTCAGTGATGGGCAGCAGCACCCCACCCACCTGCCGCCCCGCCACTCACTGACACCATAGGTAGGGATGTCGCCCATTGGTCCACAACACAATGGGTGTACACCCGTACCATACTAACAGTCCAGATATGTGAATGGATCCATTCACATATCTGGACACATGTAATGGTACGAGCTGCGCCATTGGCTCACGCTGTGGACGCCAGCGAATAGCTGCAACCTATGGTGTCGAGCTGCGGGCAAGGGGCAGCAGGCGGGTGGTGCTGCCTGCCGCTGGCTGGGAGGGGAGCTAGCGGTGGGCTCATTGGGCAGGGGAGTGTACTGCTGGACCACCACGGATATTGGGTGATTACTTTTACATACTGAAGCCTGCGATTGCGCTGTGAGTGGTCCACTGGACCACCAGGGATATTGGACGTTTATTTTTACATACTGAAGCCCGTGATCGGGCTGCAAGCGGTCCACTGGACCACCAGAGATATAGGACAAATGTCATTTTCAACATATGCCCGCGATCGGGCAGTGGGGCACATTGCCACACTGTGTGGAGGGCGTCGGTCCCTGACAGCTGCAGCCTGGCAAGGCGCAAGTCACCGGGGATCGGCGCACCTGCATGCAAATGGGGTCATAATGACATGCAAATGGCCCATTTGCACCTTGCGTGCATTATGGTCCCATTTGCATGTGCACTTTTGAATATCACGGTTGTTGCACCTAGAGCAACAGAACTTGCACTAGCGCATCCCGCTGCTCCACTCTGGCCACTTGCACTGACACAGTGCCACTGTGCCATGCACACTGCGGGTGGCCAGGGTGTGATATTCAATGCTGCTGTGCCATGGTGCAGCTCCATTGAATATCACCCTGTCAATGCCCCTGTGCAGCCAAGTTGCACTGCACCCAGGCTTGCATCACAACCTGGCGCAGTCTGAATATCCGGGCCTATAAATACAAGTTTAAAAAACCGGCTTCTCGTTTCTCTTCTTTCGTAGAAATAAATTGACACACACACTAGTCCACCAGCACAGAGCCATGTCAAGGCTAGCTGTGAATCTTTCAGCTCTCTGCATTGGAGACTGCCACTGAACATCGATAAAACAAACTCCTCCATTCTGAAGTTGATTAGCAGGGTTGCAAATCATTTTAGTTCAATTTAACCCCTTCACATCACACCTGAATTATGTAGGTCAATGCAAATTGAGTTTCAAAAGTGTGTCTTTGTTAGGCGAGGGGTTAAATAAAAAAAAAAAAAGTAAACTACGTCCACAGTAGAAAAAAACAGACGTCAGCCTTTAACAGGGTTCTTATACAAGGACGTCAGTTACTCCAAGCTGTCTATATCTGCACATTTTGCACACATTTCTGGATGTAAAATATGTCTTAAATCCACTAATCTGAAGCTCTGGCCACAGCCAATCCCTAGGCCTGACCTAACAAGGCTGAATGGCCTGAGAAGGTCTGGCCAATGGCCTTTTGCCCTGACCCACAGGGGGGCTAGGAGTAGCCTCAGGGTGGGTGGGGCAAAAGGGACTACTTAAAGAACAGGCAGGAGATTGTCTACCTCTTTCTTCCTGGACATGAAGAGGAATGCAAAGAAAGCCCTCCCACCCTCCCAAAGTATGGCAAGAGCCAATAAATAAGTGGTGATTGCATTGTGCACAATTTGGACCTGTAAGAGAAATACTGAGGTAGAAAAGTTACAAGAGGGTGTGGCTCAGTGAGGGCACACTCTGGAGTTGGTTGCTAGTGCATTGGAATGCGCAATAGAGCAGGGAACTGCGGGGGCGATGGCTGGGCAGATGAGGCTCTGTGTGGGCAATGCTGCACAGCTATGGCCTAGCGAGTCCCAAATCCATCAGGTCAAGCCCGTCAAGAGGTTGGCCGACCCAGTGGGGGTTGCTAGGCTACCTTGGCTTAAGGCTGGCTGGGTGCATATACATATATTTACATGTTTGTGTTGATCAGGCTCGAATTCATCAGCTGCCCCTGGGGAATACCCTATATATTTTTGTACTGTATTGAAGTGAATTTTGTGCATAACCTTGATTAAATGGGATGATCATGTGTGTCTTTCTATTTATCGATTAAACATTGGCCTTTCCCCAAAACTGATGTCCTGTGTTTTATTAGGATTGTAAGTGGCTCTATCTGGGCATTGCCAACATTTCCTGGTCTAACAAAAACTGTACCGTGTTGCTGCCATTAAACAGATCATGTGCATGTGTAGCAAGGGGAGGAACAACTGCATACTAATGAGTTTCAGCCTCAGTGTGTACACTTGTTACAGAAAAGCCTGACAAGTAGCAATGCCTCAGCTGAGTCTCCTACTATGAGTCTCTTCTCTGGACTGGGATCTACACATCTCTGAAAGGTACAGCAACTCACACACACAATATACACAGTAAACTATTTTTGTAATCATAGTTAATGTTTAAAATAAGTTTTTGAAAGATCAGTGTTGGGGGAATGGTGCATCCATAACTACTGTTGAGAAAAAATAAGGTTATTACATCATTGCAACAGTCCCTTGACTACTGTTGAAAATAGATAACAAGTTCTGGTCGGGTGCCAACAAGGATGATTTTGCTTTTTATGTTTGCTTGCACGCATGTGCAAGAAACATAGTGCCATCATACGAGTTTTCCAGAGGTGTGTCAGCCTCTTCCAATTCAGTCAGTGTGTTTGCAGGCACGGTCGCAGAGTGCCAATCACTGCTCCAGCTGTCTATGACAGCTGAAAATGCAGTGGCATACAGTTGAAAGGGAGAGCTCCGCTTGAGTGAGCAGAGCTCCCCCCCCACACACACGTGCACATGCACGCACACTGCGTGCTCATGCGCCTTCCCCCTCACTGTATGGCTGGCAGGGGTGCCAAATCCCCGTCGGCTCCATGCCCCCCATCAAAGCATCCAGGTGCCACGGGAGCCCACCCCAGCGCGCAGAATTACAGTGGCCGACGGGGTGCCCAATCCTCTGCCGGCTCCATTGTCTCCCCTTCCCCAGTACAGGTGCCATGCTGGGAGCCCACCCCAGCATGGCAACAGATGCCATGGCCAACGGGGTGCCCAATCCCCGTCGGCTCCATGCCCCACCCCAGTCATCCTTCTGCCCGCTGAGGAGCCCCAGCGTGGCAAACGTCCAGCGTCGTCATATTAAAACCTGTAAAGAAAAAATGGTCCCACACAGTCTCCCTGCTCCCCACAACCCGCACTCACCCACTACGCACCCTGCCTCCCCACACCCCTCACCCCATACTTACCTCCGAGTCTCGGCGCACGATCTTCGTGGACCGGGAACATGTCTGCACTCTTCAAAGCCGACCGTGAACTGAGGAAATGCCGGTAAGCTGTATAATGGGATAGATAGGGTTTTTTGAACTTTGTTGCATATCTCATGCATTTTTGGATTTTGCACCAATTTTCAACATGGGGTTTTTGGGACCCCTACTCATGAATTCTTGCACTGTCATGGCATTACTCGGGCCTGAAGGGTGATTTCACAGCCACTGCGCAAAATCACCTTTCTGGAATGATTAATGAAACAACACTGCTAGTATTCATAAGGTGGGCTCTCAAAAAGCCTATTTTGATAATTTGGTGGAAAAATTCCTAAAAATGACTGTTTTATGAGCGTGCGTTGCGCAGTTCCTACGCACGCTCGTAAGTTCACGAATTTTCAATATTTTCACTCCAGATTTTCAACATTGCCATTTTACCACACCTTCTTATGAGCAGTATAGCTGTCATTTTTCACATCTCACTCAAAATGTGTTTCCTCATGTAGCGACAATGGCACAGTCGGTGTGTGAAATCAATGTAAGGACACATTAAGAAAATCACAGTGACACTGTTCATGAGCAGAGGTCTTAAAATGGGTATGTTGAAAATTTGGTGAAAAATTCCTAAAAATGACTGTTTTATGAGCGCATGGCTAGAGTTCCTATGTACCATACACGCTTATGAAATTTCAATATTTTCACTCCAGATTTTCAACATTGCCATTTTACCACACCTCCTATGGAGCAGTACAGCTGTCATTTTCACATCTCACCAAAACGTGTTTCCGTCCCATGTAGTGCACAATGGCGCAGTCGGTATAGCTAAATCAATGTAATGGGACACATTAAGAAAAATCACAGTGACACTGTTCATGAGCAGAGGTCTTAAAATGGCTATTTTGAAAATTTGGTGAAAAAATTCCTAAAAATGACTGTTTTACTAGCGTGCGTTGCAGAGTTCCTATGCACGCTCGTAAGTTCGCAAATTTTCATTATTTTCACTCCAGATTTTCAACATTGCCATTTTACCACACCTCCTTATGAGCAGTACAGTTGTCATTTTTCACATCTCACCCACAATGTGTTTCTGCCCATGTAGCGCACAATGGCGCAGTCGGTGTGCGAAATCAATGCATGGGACACGTTAAGAAAATCACAGTGACACTGGTCATGAGCAGAGGTGTTAAAATTACTATGTAGAAAATTTGGTGAAAAAATTCCCAAAAATGACTGTTTTAGGAGTGCACGTTGCGCAGTTCCTACGCACGCTGGCAAGTTTGCGAATTTGTAATATTTGCACACCAGATTTTCAACAGTGCCATTTTACCACACTTCCTTTGAGCAGTGCAGCTACCATTTTTCACATCTCTCCCAAAATGTGTTTCCGCACATGTAGCGCACAATGGTACAGTCGGTGTACGAAAACAATGTTTGGGACAGATTAAGAAAATCACAGTGACACTGGTCATGAGCAGAGGTCTTAAATGGCTATGTTGAAAATTTGGTGACAAACTCCATAAAATGATTGTGTGATGAGTGAGCATTAGCAGTTTCCACGCACCCTTGTAGGTTCATGAATTTGTAATATTTTCAGTCCAGATTTTCACCAGTGGCATTTTTCCACACCTCCTTATGAACAGCACAGTTGTCATTTTCCACAACATGGCCGAAATGTGTTTTCACACTTTCAGTGCAGAGATGCGTGGTCGCTGTGGGAAATCATTGTTCGGGACAGATAAAGAAAATCACACTGACACTGTTCATGATCAGAGGTCCCAAAATGCCTATGTTAACAATCTGCTGTAAAAAAATCCCCAAACTAGTTACATTATGGGTGTGCGTTGCACAGTTTCTATGCATGCTCATGACTTCACCAGTTTTTTAAAGATTTTCACAGCATATTTTCAACATTGCCATTTTTCACACCTCCCCATGAACAGTACCGCTGTCATTTTTCACATCCTGTTCGGAATGTGTTTTTGCACCTGTGGTGCCAAATGCCATATTCGCTGTGCAAAAGCAGTTTTGGCTAACAAACTGATATTGCCACTGTTCATGAGGTGGGGGTCACAAAAAAACCATGTTGAAAATTTGGAGTGAAAATACCAACGAATGCCTGAGGCGTTAGGGTTTCTACCATAACGCCTCACCCTGTAGAGTATGACAGGCATCAGGGGTGTGACTTGGGATTCTGCCTGTCATGCTCATACCATTCCACCCCACCCACACCCTGCAGCCAGTGAGAGGCATCAAGGTGCCTTGACTCTTCGGGCCCAACTTCACCCCATTCTCCTATACCGCACTCCATTTCACCGTATTTCCTGATGTAATGGGAAGTGATAAGGGCCAAAGACCCCATACACACCGCGGACACTTGTCAGTGTCTGCAGGGTAGGTTGTGGTGAAATGGCGTGGTCGTTTTTCCTGACGACCCAAAGGTACACCCCAATGCCTGTCACTCTCTGCAGGGTGGTGGTGGGGTTGGCTTCAGTTCAATACTTCGCTACCATTCCTGTTATGCAGCTCTGTAACTTCTACACTACCGATGCCAGTGCCAGCAAGCAAACATTCGGCATTGACAAATGCTTGTTTATGTTGTTATCTTTGTTTATTTTTGTAGTAGGGCTTCCTGTCTCACCAGTCTCACTGTTATAGTTGTAGTTATACGAAGACCACATCCAACATCAGTTTTACACCCAAAAGGGTTGCTTCAGGTCTCTTTCCTCTTTCTCTGTTCTGCTGTTACTTCCCTTAAGATGGTTGATGTTGTGTCTGTCTCCTCCTTTTGGGCAAATACACCTCCCACCCTCGCTCAGAATCAACCTTGTGACCTTGAGTGCTGACGGCAGTGCTTCTAACCATTCCAGCTAAAGGGAAATTCCTTTTAAAAGCTAGTGGAGTCAAAACAGGCAGCCAGGAAAATAAAACTAATTTTAAGTAGCCAGTTGTAACTTTTTATTTCTGAAGTATGTTTTTTTTCTCCTTGTGCTCATTAAAAAGTCTTCTATTTGATAGTATTGTGATGGATGTGTAGTACAGGTCTTAAGAAAATACAAAATCACACATGCCCCCACAATGCAAAGCATCGTGGGCTGCATATGCAAATCACCACAGAATGTTATGCTGGTCCAACTTTAAGCAGAATTGCATGGTGCCGGTCTTAGCCTGGCAGCTGGCATATCTACCTCTAGATTCCCCCACTACATCATCAGCATTGTGATCTCACTGACTGCGACATCACAGATGGCTGACCTGGCAGCAAGTGAGTGGCTGTTCCTAAGCAGCACTGGTGTCACTGCCAGTGAGGTCATAATGCTGACATGAGTGGGGGATAGAGCTAGATATGTCAGCTGCCAGGCTGTCCCACACATCACACCTACTAAAATCAGGAACCTCAGATACAAAAAGTAATGGATGACTGCTTTTAGAAACTAATATTAGATTTAGGCAGTAAACTAGCTCTTTAACTGGGAGATAACATCTACTGATGGATGAACCAGCTCAGATTTAGATTGGGACCCAAATCCCCCACCCCTTCCCCAACCCACGCCTTGCACTGGCTCAAATCATCAAGGTCAAATTCTTTCCAATTCGAGATGCCTGAATCGGAGTCCTTGTCTGGCCACTGCTGCATTGCCTTTACTGTAACAGATACCCTGGATTGCATTAAGATTGGGATGTCTCAAAGGCAGGCTGACTTGGATTGGTCTTGGCCCATAGAAATATAGAATTTGTCAGTAGATAAGGGTACTTGGCCCATCCAGTCTGCCCATTATTCCCTGCCTATACTGACACTGTAGACCCTTTTTGATCTCCGGCCACTTCCCTCTCCCTCACTTTCCAACCAAGATTCCTTTGAACCTATTCAATGCATGCTTGAAGCCCACAATTTTTGTTGCCCCTACCACCTCCACTAGAAAAGACTGTTCCAGGCAGCCACCACTCTTTCTGTGAGGAAGCACTTCCTCATATTCCTCCTAAAATCCCCCCTTCCAGCTGCATAGCATGCCACCTTGTCCTCGTGCACCTTCTGCACTGAAAGATACTCCCCTCCTGTACCTTATTCACCCCTCTGAGGTATTTATGGGTCTGTTATCTTCCCCCTTCCTCCACTCTTCCAGGGTGTACATACTGAGATCCCTCAGTCTCTCCTCATAGGGCTTCTGATGCATCTCCTGCACCATTTTAGTTGCCCTCCTCTGGACATCCTCCACCCTATATCCTTCCTGAGATGTGGTCACCAGAACTATACACAGTACTCTAGGTGAGGCATCAATAATGATCTATACAGTGGTAACACCACCTCTCTCCTTCTGAGGGCAATACCCTCCCAATACACCCTAGCATCCGGCTGGCCCTACCTACTAGCTTGTCACATTGTCTTGCCACCATGAGGTCATCTGATATGATTACATCAAGGTCCCTTTCCTGTTTTGTAACATTGTAAGTACCTCTTTCACCATTTTATACTCCATGTGTGGGTTCCGTGCCCTAGCTGCATGATTTTGCACTTTTTCTCATTGGACACCAGCTGCCATAGCCTCAACCACTCTTCGAGTTTTCCTAGGTGTCTACACATTCTCTTCACCCCCTCAAGTGTGTCCTCTCTAAAGTTATGAACAAACATTGACATTTTTCAATGTTCACTCACAACTTGCCAATACTTTTACTTTTGAACCCACATTTTCAGCATACTCATGTTTTTTACACCCATTGAATGAGCATGACAGGTGTCATTATCAAATCCCCCATCAAAACCTGTTTTTGCTGTCTTTCCCCAAAACAATGTTCTGGGTCTCATTTCATAAATGATAACTGTCATGTTCATATGCTGAGCAAAAAAACCCACAAAACTAGTATTTTTGAAAATGATAGGTCACAATGTAAGGAAAATACAATATTTTGTGTGAATCTCTTCATTTGCCAATCATGACATTCACTATTATAACTTGTATTATTAACTTATTAATTATAGCCATTGTACTATAGTTGACATACCCCTACAGTGCTCAGCAAATACAAGCAAGCAAACATTCAGCATTTGCAAATGCTTGTTTTCTTTTGGATTTTTTTTTTTTGCAATAGGAGTTTTGTTCCTCTGAACAGTAGCATTATAGGTGACTCTGTGAAGTCAGTGGGCAGCCTGGAACAGTGCCTTGTATAGTTCTCTTCTCTGACCACTTGTATAGCGACCCATGCAGTGCAGTTTATCAGTTCACTAGTTTATTGGCAACTAGTAACTGGGAAAAGCAAACTGAGCCCAAGCTTGCTTCCAGGAGCAACCTGTGGGAAGGGTACAGGATCATAATACATAAAGGAAAAATGATGCAGGCAAAAAGAGTGTAATGAAATACAACCGTGAGTCTGGCCAGCCCATCGGTGCAGCAGTAGTGCAACTGCACCCAATGCCAGAGACCTGGGTTTGATAGCGAGCCTAAGTCATCGGGGGCCAGCTGAAGGAGGGAGGTACTGAGAGTCCCAGAGGATGCCCCCCCCTCCTCTGGGGAAGGAGGTCAGCAGGCTTCACCACAGAACCGCCACCTAGGTGACCATAGGTGATGGTGTGGGTGGGAGCAGCTATAGGGTGAGGGATGCTCCCTGACGGAAAGCATCAACATGCTCTGTAGCTACATGAGGCAGTTCTCTCCATGAAGTACACAAGGGAACAGAGGGAGAAAAGAGAAAACCTCACTGGCAGCATGCAGAATGATGCAGATGGCCTCCCACAGACCCCCCCACCATCTACTGGGCAAGGGGGCCTGTCGGACCAAGCGAGGCATTCAGGGTTGAGTTTTGGGTACTCTTGATGGCTCTGCCATCAGGATCCGCTGAAAAGAAACAGATAGGCCCAAAAGTAAATCCCAGAGATAGCAGGTGATGGTTTTGAGGAGGCTGTTTGCAGAAGGGGGCCAGCTCAGCGTGAAAGGGGCACATAGAGAAGGTAAAAAAAAATGCAACCTTGAGTAAAAGAGCAGTATGAACTGTTTGGTCTGAAGTATAATTAGTAACAGAGTACAGGATAAAAATGCAGAATAACGAAAATAAAATAGGCAGAAAGTGCAATGAAATACAAAGTTTGTACACTTGTACAAGTATAGACCTAGGCCCTCCTATTTACTTCAGACACTCCTGTCCCAGCTTCTTTGACTGAAGTGGCCTCACTCTGATTTAGTAACATGTTCATGAAGACTGAACACCGAGTGGATAGTAGATTAAGTTACCCACACCTTTTAAAGTGCACACAGTCACAGGTGGATTAAACTATTAGTCATATCTACAGAATGTACAAGATATATATAGGGGACATGTGATGGCCTTACATTGAGAATGGTATTTATCTACATGAACTGTGTTTGACCTCCATGTTCTCACAAGTGGTGCAGCCACAAGTCAGTGCACATGCTGTTTAGATAAATACCATACTCAAGGTAAGGCCATCACATGACCGGTTTATACAATTAGTTTGAGAGTTTTTCACACTGTTACATCTGGAAATAAATAAATGCAGCTTCTGCATAGTTTCAAAAATGCTGTTACTTGTTCAGGACTTTTTAAATTGTTTCCTCTGCTGGTTGGCTCATGACGGCTCACTGAAGTCTTGTGCATGGAGCTGTGTGATGACCAGATCTCCTGAAGTTGCCGAAGAGATCCCAACATCGATCAGTATCCCATGAGGAGGGCGCATGGGGAAGGGCGCCATCCGTAACAGCGATCCATTCCCAGTGAATCCTTCACAGCGATGGGAGGGTAGGGCAGCAGGATGGGGGTGGGTGAAAATAGCAACAGGATGTCGCTATACGATGCACGGGGAAGTGAGCATGCTGAGCATGGACTGAGAGGGAACAGAGGAGCTGTGTGGCACTGCTGGTGGCTGCCGAAGGCGCTAGGTATTGGGGGGTTGGTCCGCGCTTCAGCGGTGGTACCGGTTTGGGTCCGGCACTGGTGTACTTTATTGCGCCTGGCCCAAACCTTTTATTTTTATTGTTTTCACCCCCCAGACATGCAGCCTCATGAATTTGAGAATCCTTTACTAGGAAGGTGTGGGGGGCCAAGCTCCCCCATGGCGGTGTGTGGGGGGGTGCTGCCCCCCCTCACGGAAAACATTGAAAAGTAAGTCCCCGGTGCCATTTTCCTGTGCACCGGAGTGTCAGAGTGCCAAAAATGTTTTTGACACTCTAGACTTCTTGATAACGGCGATCGCCTTAAGGCTTTCGCCATTATCACATAGAACCACATTGATCACTCCTCACCACTCTCCTTCCCTGCAAATATCCATTTATAATGCTGTTTGCCTAATGGGCTCTCATGCCCTCCACAGTGTTGCTGAAGTGGTCAGTTACGTGGATTATGTAGTCATGGCAACAGATAGAAGGCTTGTAATATTTATTGCCTGTTTCAGTAATAACTCCATATATGAATGAATCACAGTTATTTCATACACAGGTTACAATAATACTTTATTGGTGGGAGTGAGAGTGCGGGAGTGGTTATTGGTGGGCTATCAGCACTCACAAAACAGATTTGCTGCCTGTAATGATTGCTGTGTGTATGTGTGTGTGTGTTGGGGAGGGGTTGGAGAAAGATCGTTTTTTCAGCAGTGTGTAACAATGTTACTATGTTACATAAAGCGGTTGATGCCCATTAGACACTACAGTACTTGTACAAATGGTAACCATTCTAATCCTGTTTCACATTTCCAAGGTGAATTTTTAATGCCATGAAATCAACTCCATTCAGGCTGTAGACCTTTATTTCTTCATACTACTCTGTGTTTTTTGAGAATTCATGGCTGCTTTTGCACGTGTGTGTGTGTATGCACTTCTTGTTGTTGTAATTTCCTTAAATGCACTAAATAAAAGCAAACAGTTTCATTCTTCATCACTAAAAGGGCGATCTTGAAGGTTAAAAGTTGTCCTAACTACTAGCCATGTTTACCTGTTTAAAAACTCTCTGTTTCCTGCTCGATGCTGTCACCCTCAGACAGTGTGTCCAGTAGTGTGAACGATAATGAGAAGTCTTTGTTGGCATATCTGTCACAAAAAAACATATTAGGTAGTAAGAGAAATATAAAACTGTTTTGGCTAATTCCAGGACATATGTAACTCGTGGTGTGAGGATTGAGACGTGCACTCCTTGAGAGGACCCTGCACCATATTATAAAGCGGCGGGGTCCCAGCACTTATGACGCGGTGACTTGTGACACACTTAGGCTAACGTCACTGGCATGGCGAATATCCCCACATGTTGTAATTCACAGCCCTCTGCAGACTGCTCCTGAGACCCCGCCCCAGAACACCACGGCATGCACCAGGGGCATGGGGCTGGACAGGTAAGCACAGAGTCTGGGGACACAGTGGAGAATGGACCCCTGGGGGTCCCTGACATTCGGGGTAGTGGGGGGTATGGTCAAGTTCGTGGGGGCATGGCGGAGGAGGGAGAGATTGTAGTCTCCCTGTTAAACGCTCACTTTGTTTCTTGCTGTGGAAACATTTCACACTGGTTTTATCAGAAGTAGAGACAGTCTATGCTGTTGTTAGGAACAACAGGCCCGATTCCAAGACAGCGTATGCCCCTGCAAGCCAAGTTACGCCAAACCTCATAGCGTAACTCGCGACCTGTGGGATGCATTACACTATTCCCTATTCCAAAGGTGCCTTGCACCATGTCAGCTGCGGGGTACGCCAGCTGTGGGATACGCCACCCACTACGATGCAGCCTGCAATGACATGGTGCAAGGTCGGTTTACAGCAGCAACTGCACCCTATTCCAGCAGGGCAGCTGCCGGAACCCACTACAGCAATTCCAGGAGCCACACTGGCAGAGCTAACTTAGTGCATCTCGGAGATGCTCTAAGGGGCATCCGTCGGTGCCATCCGATGGAAGCCCACTCTGCAGCACTGTGGCAAAGGTCCTGCTGTGTTCCCCATGCCCCCATGAACATGACCATGTCCCCCACCACCCCAAATGTCAGGGACCCCCAAGGGTCCATTCTCCACTATTCCCCCAAGACTCCTGTGCCACCTGTCCAGCCCCCCCAGTCCTCCTGGTGCATGCCGTGGTATTCTGGGGTGGGGGGCCTCCAGCAGTGCAGTCTGCAGCAGGCTGTGACTTGTGACATGCAGGGATATTATGCCATGCCAGTGGCATTAGCCTATGTGTGTCCCAAGTCACACGTCATAAGTGCTGGGACCCTGCCGCTCTTAGAATATGGTGCAGGGTCCCTGGCATAGCGGCAAATGTCGCAACTCACATACGCCTGCGAGTTGTGACATTTGTCCTAGAATCAGCCCAGTTTTACATTTCTCTTACTACCTAATATGTTTGCTTGTGACAGATATGCCCACAAAGACTTTTCATTATCGTTCACACTACCAGACACACTGTCTGAGCGTGACAGCATGGAGCATGAAATAGATAGTTTTTAAACAGGTAAACATGGCTAGTAGTTAGGACAACTTTTAACCATCAAGATCATCCTTTTAGTGATCAACAATGAAACAGTTTGCTTTTATTTAGTGCATTTAAGGAAATTACAATAACAAGAGGTGCATATGTCCTCATTGCATTGTTTTCTCAGGGGAATGAAACTGCATTGGAATGTCAGGTTTCAAAAGAAAGTAGTGCCGGCAGCATCTTGAGGGTCCCTGTGTTCTGCTAAAGTGCAGATCAGTGCTTTTTCATTGTTACATCCCTTAGATCCAGATAAACATTTGTCTGAATCAAAGATAGTGAGATAAATGGATTTATTTTCCTGTAAAAACTCTCACATTAATTGTATAAACAAATAACATTAACTGGAGCAATTACAAATAAATAGGTAACTAAAGATGTTTCATGCCTATCTCTTGCACAGTTCAAAAGGTACTTTAAAGAAATCTTCTTTCCTCCTCCCATTTGTAATTGCATTTGACCCTCACCCATCAACCTGTGACTCCTTCCACCCCCACCGGCTCCCTCTCTCTGAGCACCTCACTACCTGACACTATAACCATACTCCTCTACCCTCCCCTGCCTTCACTTTCTCTCTGTTTCTCTGTCTATACTCACCTAACCTAAACTCGATTCTTACTTCTCCCCCTTCCCCGGACCTCTTCTTCTCTCCGCTCCTCTCTCAATACGTATGTAATATATTCTATTGTATTGGTACTACTGCACTGTACTAATTGATTGTAAATAATATGTAAGTAAAATGCATGTACTGTCTCTTCTTCCAATACTGACACACATGCATACCATAATATGTATTGTTCTGACTCGATGATATCCTTATTTTGATTCTGTGTCCACATAGGACTGTCATTATTGTCTCATCTCTGTTCCTTTTCAATGTCTGCAAAGCACTATGTTACACTGTATTGTTTGGAATACGTCAATTTCCTGGGTAGCCCCTGAAAAAGGGACTTTATGTCTCAGTGGGCCCACCTGGTCATCAAAATTCAAATAAATAAATAAATAAGTTTAATTCACAAGCGAATCTGATGTGAAGTTGGGAACTTTGCAGTTCATGAAGACTTTGCAAGGTTCCCAATGGCCACATCAACTTTGCATGCATTCCACCATGACACATGTCCATAAACAGAATCCTCCCACCTATAACCCTGCTAGGCCCCCTCAGTTCCCTGCTCCCCCTGTACCCATGAATTTTATTGCAATATGTGTTAATAGCCACTATCCCTTCCTACTGCCTGCAAAATGTTCCCCATAGCCTGCCCACTGTAAAACACTCCAAGTGCAATGAGTCCTTTGACTTTGATATAAATGTCCAATGATGGTCAGACTATCTGATCTATGAATGTTGGGCCCTTTAGCACTTTGACAGTAGATTGTGATACTTATTGTGCTGAGTATTTTGAAGCCCAGACTCCAGTGTGCCCCTTCATTGGGTATCACTGGTGATTAATGGCCGCTTCCTCTTTTTCTAGGTGTTCATTACTTTCTGATCATTTATTACTTTCTGGATCAGTTTCTGTGCTAGTAAGCAAGCATCCTTAGGGTTTTTAAAGTTCTTCTCCAGTGCCTATATAGTGTTTACCTGATAATTCTCCAAAACTTCTTGCTGTACAGGCAAAATCCTCATCTTGCTCCACTCGGTAAGTTGACATCTTGCCTTACTGGTTGGGTCTTTGTTGTCCGTGATTTTTCTCCACCATCTGTGTATCTCTCTTGGAGCGTGTCTTTCATTTTCCATGATTCTTAAGGGATAAGCATACCTGCTCTAAATTTCCATCTTCCCTACAATGGTAGCAGAACATTCCTTGTAGATGTGCTTGATTCTGAAGCATCACTTTCAGAGGCATCTTGGGGGCTTCCATTACACCAACAGTGTCCAGCTCCATTTCCCCCCTAGTCTGAACAGTCTGGTTGTACTGCCAGAAGCCTACCACTAGTTCAATTAAGTCCATTATCTGGTTCTGCATTTCATTGAATGTAGCCGCACTTGTTTCATCTGAAATTACATTAATGAGCAGTGATGGATAAGCCTGTGAGGGGGTGGGGCTCAATAAGACTCTTTTTTTGGGATCCTGGTCTCTTGCTCCTCTTCTCCTCTACTTCTCATACCAAGTGTCTATAGATGGCAAGAAGTTTATCCAATCTGTCAGGTGCTAGTTAGTCACAATTTGATAAAAATACACAATTCCTGCAGTACTGTTCCCCTAAACTTGATTCATATCAGCCGTTGCCATGTCTCCTTTCAGGTATGTCTTCTGTATGACTTTCAACATCTGGATCAGGAAATCTGACAGCTTCTCTCCCTCAGCCTCCTTCATCAGGATCAATTAATCCATGATCTGATCAGGTTTATCTACATTCTGAATATACCATCCAGCATGGGTATATATACTCGAGCAGGGTGGCCTCTGCTCAGGTAACTTTCAGGGCCTTGACAGCCTCAAGGATGGATCCCCTCAGGCACTCTCATATCCAGGCCAGCTTTTTCTCATTGGTACACTTCAGTCCTTGCACCATCCGAGTGACTTGTTTAATCCAGGTATTGAAGTCCTCCTCTCTGCTAGTAGTAGATTTGATCCTTGAAAAAGTGCAGAGCCTTTTATACTCTGTATTCTATCAATGGTATTGGCATATTTTCCATCAACCAGTCCACAGCATCTAGTAATGCCATTGCCATAGTCCTGTCTTACCTCAGAGGATACAGCAGGTCCTTCAGATCATGAGTCATCTTGCACTCCTTAGCAAGCCGAGACATCTTTTTGTATTTCCAGTCAGCATCAACCCCGGCTGAGAAACAGGTATCAGAAACACTCCCCCGGCTGAATAGTATCCATGCTCCCTCAGGGTCATCAAAGGCAAAGATGGGGGGGGGGCCAGTTTGTTGGGTCAACCTCATACTCACTTCCTACTACTAAATTCATAGTATGAGTGTCTGTCTCACATGACAGACACAGTATTTTCATTTCACCAATAATCAGGAGGCCTTCATCCAAGTGTTCCACAATGGCCTATTTGTCCATATTGTCCTGACATTTTGCACCAGCAATACTTTCTTGGGGTCCAAGCTCTCCAGTTTACACTGCTATTCTACTTCCTAGAATGCCATCTTGCTTGCAGCTAATTTCTTAACTTTTGAAATTGTTGGGAGGGGCAGAGTCTGCAGCACCATACTGGTGGGTGACAGAAGACTTGTTGGTAACAGAGATTAATCCCACTGGTGTCTACAAGAGGGAAGGTCCCAGTTGGATGGGCATTCTCTCCAAATGCCATAGTAGGCAAGGCACCACTACCTTACTCTGCAACCATGCTGCCATAAATGTTTGCAGTAGCTCCTGAGATCTTTTCCACTCACCAGTGTTGGGGGGGTCATAGCCAGATAGTAAAGAATATGAATGGTGCATACAGTCAGAGAAAGATTTAAGTGAACCTGATGACTGGTAAGTACAAACCCCTGGGATGCTGTACCTGCCCAACACCCCACAGTGGTCACTGCTTCTGCAGACACAACCATTCCCCCCAGATGGCATGAACAATATTATTTCAGAGGCAATAAGGAGAATAAGGAGAGCTGGTTTAACAGCAGGCACAACTTTATTTCAGGAACTAGCCTAAAATAGCAAGGAGGGGGTTAAAGATCCCATTCCAAAAACGCGGGGTAACGATTTATGCACATCCTTACATGATCTATTAGTTGAGGTCAAGCTACATTTCCTGTTGTTTGCTGCAATTAGTCACTTTTCAAATGAGGCCTGAAATTCAGTTCCTGTTAGGGTACCACTGAGGAGGCCCAACCAAGCATAGCTCACACTCAGCCCTCCCTCCCACCATAAACATAATACAGATCTAATGGGGTTCTCTTGTCTGGAAGCTACTACCCTTTCCCACCTGGTACCAGGGATATATCTTACTGTAATTACTACAGTTCATGGAAGCTTCTTTATCACTGTTCCTGGGTACCCTGGGTCAAATTGGTGCAGGCCCATTAATAATGCCATGGGTTGGCTGGTGTTGGTTCATAAAAATCTTTTAATGGAGAAAAGTGCTCAAATACCATTTGCTTAAACTGCAATTGCTGAAATGGCACTAAATCTCAAATGAGGTATTTGTAGATTGTCTCCTAATGGCCAGCTTCACAAAACAAATTCCCAAACATACAGTGAAATCCCCTTTGTAGCAAGCATAGCCCTGATCTTACTCATGGTTCTTCAGTTGGTTGTCTCCTTCCTCACCCTGCAGGCCTCCAAACCTCCAGTTTTCCATGGCACCTCTCAGTCAGTCACGTTCTCTCATGCCACACTCTTTCAGATGCTGGCTCCTCTGGTTCCTCCTGGAGATGTGGCTGGTTCTCATGTACCCTGGCTACTGCTGTTCCATACCAACCACACATCTTGGTTTCTGATCCCTCTGACTGACAATGGAACTCCTGCAGCAGCCCTGCTTTAGCTTCTCTGCGCTCTTTCTTCACTCTGCTGGTTTCCTCAGCATTGTCCCTCATGCTAGCAAATGCCACTTTTTTCCTCATCAGGAACTAACAGCTTGGATTTCTCAGTTCATCTTTACAGATGCCCAATCTGTTGTGGCACAGCTTGAAATCTCCCTGAAAAGCAGGTTCGGCCCCTCCAAGATCTCTTACAGATCTTCCCCATGCTAGCACAGCCCCTCCTTCTTCAGCCAGAAATGTCCAATTCCCATTAACTCAGGAAGCTGTCAATCAAATCCAGGCACCCCCGGGGGTCCTTACTTGACAGATCATTAGCCTACCAGGTGCCAGAGTCTGCAGTCCACCTCCATTTTAGAACCCTTACAGAAATATAGGTGTGCTGTGTACATGGACAATGCATGTCACATGCTTAATTGTGCAATGTTTGCATGCACTTCGCATATACAAAGTGATCCTAAGCGAACCAAGTCTAAAAAGCAAATCGTGTTTGCATGCTGAAAGCTTTTCATGTGAGCAGCAGGTAAGCTGGTGTGAATATCTTCAAAAAATGACTTCAGATTTGCATGTTGCATGCTTGACTTGAGTGCAGCTGTTAAGCTGGTGTGAACAGCATTTAAATATCACAGCTGGTTCACATGCAACATGCTTGCCATGTGTGCAGCAGCTAAACTGGTGCAAATCTCATCTAAAAAAACACATCAGTTTCTATTTCTTATACTACTGCTAGCAATTAAGAGTCATTAAAAATACATTTTTATTTGAAGTCCCATAAAAATTAAGTAAACTCATTAATTCAGATCCTTCTGCAAGTTAATGGCTTTTGATTTTTGTTATTAAATCACTATTAATTTGTAAAGTATTGTTTGCTTACTGCATTAAGTGCCTAAGATATAGCCAGTCAACATCCCCCATTCCAGATGTACAAAGAAGGGCCTCTGTGTTGTGAAGCCTATCCTTTTTTTTTTTTACTACGCAAATCCCTTTTGCATATTTAGTGCTACAAATGTGTTTTTCCATGACTGTTTCATCTCACTTACTTTCTCTTTGTCATTCTGTATTGAATATATACACTATGGCCATGCTCAGCACTCTTTGTGCTGAGTAGTATCTTGGAAGCATGCACCATACCTCACATTTTTTCACTGAAATAAGGGACATGGACTCTCAAAATGACAGACAATGAGAGACACTAACCCACATGATGATCAGGACACATCATGAAATATGGAGATACATTACCTCAGAACAGATTGGAAACCATTGCATTAGCACCTGAGAATGAAGTTCTACCATTAAGCAGGGGTGACATTTAGGTAGGGCAGAGGGGGGGCACTCCCCCCCCCCACATTTGTGCCTAGGTTGTTCTTATGGTGTGGCAACAATAGCATTACATTTGGATTTAATCTTTTGCACATTAAGTGCCCACCAGGCCTGTGTGTGCTCACGCTGCAGGTACTCTCCAGACTCGACTATGTCTGTATTGTGTTGACCACTCTCTCCATCTATTAGCAATGGCACAATCACATGTGATGTGGATGAGCTCCAGCCAAGAAAGAGTGTATGAGTCATGCAAGTGCAACACTGTCTTTCCCACCAGAGTAGACATACTGCACACAACAGCTTGGAGGAGTCAGTGAACACTGAACTCTCAGTAGCAGTGTTGTGGCAGCGTATTTTTGGTGGTCTACTCTTAGTGAGTTTCCATCTCCCCTGGTGGCTGAAGGGGCAGAGGGTGAGCTAGAAGCCAACTCAAGACTAGGTTACCAATTTATTCTACTAGGCTTGCTTGCAAAACAAATAACACAGACCCCCACAGGAGCAAGTTAGACTTAGCAGCAGTGGTGACAGTGGTGTGGGTGGCCTTCATAGACATTGATCAGTGCAGTACAGCAGCAGCCACAGTAGCAACCAAGCAAGAAACAAGCAACCCAGGTTGCGTGGGTTTGGTTAGTGAGGTGACATGGTCGCGGACCACGTTGTGGACCTGTGATGGTTAGTTCTAGCATCCAGCTTTTGGTGCAAGGAGAGAGGGGGAGTGGACTGAAAGCTAGGCTTGTGGCACACTATGCCAAGATGCAGGTTCTGGTCATATGGCCGGATAAGTAAAAGTAAACAATTTTTTTTTACAGGGGTACTGGGGAAGGAGGAAGGACTGAAATATTGGTGTGTTTTTCATGTTTCTTCACCTTTGATTGACTTCATGACTCATAGGGCATGGGCATTAAATGTAATGGAGTCAGGGAGAAAACTCAGGACAAGGTTATTTTTTGGGGGGGCAGAACTTCAGTCCGGAAAAAAATTGGTTAGTAACTTAGTGGGTTTAAGCCCAAATCTGATGCACTGCTCCGGGGTATATACATATGAATCTTATACATTTGAATTTTTCCTGATTTGCATATCACTTTTTAGTCAAAACAAATAAGTTGTACCTTTTACAGATGTTACAGACATTCTAGAGCTCTCCTGTGCATTCACAGACAGTTGAGCGGCATGGTATGCACAGACTATTGGAGCCCCACTATAGTCAGGCATATGCCCACCCCCCAGTGAAACTGACCTTCACATCCCCACGCTTAGGCACATTATGACAAAAGGCAATGGAGACTGCAGGGGTGGGCATGACTGAAATGAATGGGGGTATTTTTTTATTACTATTTAATACATTATTGATGCAGAGTTGGAGATTAATGAAGGCCACTGCTTAACTAACAAGGGCCTTGTTAGTAGAACAGTGGCCTTCATTATTCTCCAACTCACCATCATAAAGTATAAAATAGTAATATAAAATAACTCCATTCATTTCAAGGGGATATGCCCCAGCACTCTGACCCATGGACATCATCTCTTAAATACTCCTGCTACTGGCTCCCTAGTACTCAAGTGAGAGACTTTTTACTTATATCTATACTTGGTGGGTTGTCTGTAGCAACATGGCCATACCCGCTATAGTGTGTGTGCATGGGGGGGGGGGGGAGACAGCCATGTGGGTGTGTGTCCAGTTATTGCTACCTTTGTGTTTGCACCTTAAAGTCTGTTTGCATGGAAGCATTCAAAACTATGGAGAGAAAATAGTATGAGTACAGGCCAGACAGAAGTAATTAAGTGGTTTTGTGGGTAAGTTTGTGTATTGGGGGGTGGGAAAAACCACATGTGTTTCAATTGGTATGTGTGCTACAGTTCAACTGTGAAACTGAGATCAGTAAGAGAAGAAAACTGAAAAGCATAACAGTGGCTGCAAGCATGCCACATGTGTGCAGATGTAGTCAGATACAGTATGTATTGAAGTACAAGTGAGCCATATGTGTGCAGACAGTTTGGCTTAGTGGTTAAAGACACTGAACTGCAAGCCAGGAGACTTGGAGGAATGAAAACCTGGGTTTGAATCTCATCAACCCCTCACTTGCGTATGGTGCGATCCTGAGCAAGTCACTTAACTTTTTTCATGTGCCATTATCAGTGACCACTTGTTTTTTGCACGCATGCCGCATGTGTGCAGTCTTTCCCAATTTAACGTAAAAGTCATGGTTTCCACTCTCCCTTGCTGCACACACACCATATGCATGCAATCAGTTCCAATTTAACATTTAAATCATACTTGCAGCACACATATCACTTGGGTAGTTTTATGTGTGCAGCATGAAAACATTTGATATAATTATTTCTGTAAGGCAACTCCCTAACTTGCTGTCCAGTAAGGTTGGGGTCAGTAAAATGGCAGCAGCCATGGAGGTCAGGAGCACTGTCTGGAGATTCTTTTGACAAGGGCTCCTGCCCTTATCTATAGTGCCTCTCTCCCTCCCCAGCTCAGGTGGCAATGGAGTGCCAGACATTCAAGTGTGGTTGTGGCTGGTGTCCTTCACTCTCTCCATTGGTGGTGGTTGATGACATTTGATGTGCATGGAGAGCCACTTTTCAAAATAGTGCAGGAGGCACTAAAAAAAACAGTGACCTTGCATGTTCTACTGCCCTCACTGATGCATATCCAAGTCCAGGAGGCCAGGGGATACAGGAGAAAGGTAGTGGTAGTCCACCCTGTGCCAAGTGGCCCTGAGGTAAGTCCTACACTTTATTGTACCAAATGTTCAGTTTGTGAATGTTAGCCTCTGTAGTTGAACAAATACACTTTGAATTCTTTACATGTGTTTTCTTTTCTGGCTTGGGCACCATCCTTGCTACTAATGATCTTTCCCTCTGCAATGTACTGCTGAGTTGGGTGACCCTCAGCTGTTTACTCCACTATGGTTCTACACTGGAGTTCTCCATATGGCTCATTCTTGTTGTGGTCTTTTTAGATCAACAATGCTAAGGATATGCAGCAGTCCCTCACTATACTGAACCCCACTATACTTAACTATCAGGTATAACAAATCCATGACCATGCAATGAACTTGTCTGCTATGGAAAACTGCTACAAGATATATACTATATGTAGTTATACACTGCACTCCCCTGCTAACTTAGCCACAAACCTGCTGGAACACACTCCTTTCATAATCTCCACATCTCCGTACAGTGCTTGTGTCCATGTCGACAGCATTAAAAATCATCAAAGTGCTATTTGTAATGCAGAGTCTCCAGGATTATACTTTTCTAGACCCCATGCTGCAGTCAGGAAACTTGGGTGAGTCAGTGAACGGGAGTCATAGTGGCGAAAAAATAGAGTTGGGGAAGTAAAGCTTTCAAATTAAAGTGTACTGCTTTATGTCTGCCCATAACAAAGTATAACTGGGAGAAACCCCTTGCACTCTGGTTCGTGCAGCAGAAAAAAGCAGTCTCCACTCCAGCATAATACCAGACCTCATCATGCAGTCAGTGAAGTGAATGAGTGGGCGACATGGTGGCAGAAAACAGAGTTGGGGAAGTAAAGCTTGCAAATTGTTGTGTACTGCCTTATGTCTGTTTAGTACTGTGTATAACACCATGCTGTAGTCAGGGAAGTGAGCAAAAAAGGAGATGGTAAAAAATGTTGCAGTACTGTAGAGTAAAGGGAGATTTTATACTTTAAACCAGGAAACTGGCCTACAAAATACTTAAACTCTCCCCCTAAAACTTATATCTCTTTAAAAGCTCTCACAGAAAGTAATTCTGTTGTGGAATTAAATTTAATTGGAATTAACAGAGAATCTGGATCTAAAGCTTATGTAAGCACAGTGCTATGTTTTGTGTTTGATGTAACAAACAGGAAGCTATAACAAACTTATGTTAAGGCTCCAGTTCTGTTTGTTATAGTGAGGAACTTCTGGATCAAGCTTTGATGTAACCATTGTAACAATATCAGGTTCCAGCAACAATGGCTGGTTTATATAAAGAATAATAAGTGTGGTAGAGTGTATAAAGAGAATATAATATCTGACTTTCATTTTTTCCCAGAGAGAAGGCAGGTCGTAATTTTGCCATTATAACCAGGTGGTTATAATGACAAACACATGCCAGCTTTCTCTGTGGATGAGCACAAGCCACACAGACCTCAGCCTGAAAAGCTTGCTGCTCACAGCTGTGGTCACACAGATGTTCTGTGTGGTTACTCGCTCTGTAAACTGTCACTTCCTCAAAACTGGAACAAGACAGAGACCAAAAAAGTAGAACAGCCACAGTCAAACTTTAAAAAGACTTTTCTTAATAAATGTTAACAGTACCAAAAGTTAAAAGACAAAGAACCCAGTGCTCAAGCACTGAGGCAATGGTTACCCCAAAGGACATTGGCTGGGAAGCCAAATTTCAAAGAAATACAAAATCACACATATACCATAATGCAAAGCATCATGGACTGTATATGCAAATCACCACAGAATATTATGCTGGTTCAACTTTAAGCAGAAATGCATAGTGCCGAAAGGCCTCTCATAATATTTGCAAAGGGTGCTAACAGAAGGCACAGACATGTGTTTCATCCTACCAGGACTCATCAGTGTACCTCATCTGTATGACACCTCAGTGAAATGAACTAAGTACCCTAAGATGGTTGATCTGGATTATGTTGTGGTGAACCCAGTAAAAACCAAAAACAAGTTAAAAGACAAAGAACCTCAGTGCACAAGCACCAAGGCAATGGTCACCCCAAAGGGCATTGGCCGGGAAGCCAAGTTTCAAATAAATACAAAATCACACATACCCCTATAATGCAAAGCATCACGGACTGTATATGCAAATCACTGCAGAATATTATGCTGATTCAACTTTAAGCAGAAATGCACGGTGCTAAAAGGCCTGTCATACAGTTTGCAAAGGGTGCCAACAGACGACACAAACACGTGTTTCGTCTTACCAGGACTCATCAGTATGCCTCACCTGTGCCAAAAGTTATAGCATGCCATTTGCAGTTTTACCAGTTTCATTTCAGTCTGTGACAGATGGACAAACTTTCTGTACTGTCAAAGTTTACTAAAGACATAAGTTTTAAAACTAAAGATTATACCTCTGCAAAAAAAATTCTAAAACTCATAGTTTCATACTGCTTCATGAAATACTGTGTTAATAGTGTTACTGTTCTAATGCTGTGTTCCTGGTGTTATAAAATAAAACTTCTGCACGTGAAATACCACCACTAAGTCCATTTATCAATACCTAGTTCAAACCGCAGTGGTGAAAAAATGCTAGTCAGAAATTATACAAAATAACAGATGAGTAGGTGATATAACAAGTATTTTACACAACCCCTCGAGGGGTGTAAAATATTTGTTATAACCACCTACCCATTCATTATTTTCTATTTTACACACATCCAAGGTGTTGGATGCTACATAAACCCCAAGAGTGAAGCTTGAGGGGTTTATATAAGCATATAACACTGAGGATATGCGTAAAATTTGAGTTTTACACAATACCCCCTGTCTTGTTTTATATAATTGCTTGGAAGCATTTTCTCACTTTGAAAACACTCCCCAGTATTTATAGAAACAGTGGCTCTGGTTGCATGGTCAGGCTGTAGCATGGTTTAATAACCTTTTGTAACCCCTAAGCGACACTACTCCTAGAGTTACACCCCTGCCTGTATGGCTATGCACAGGTTGAGGGTCCTGGGTTCCAAAAATGTACTTTAAACTGATTCTGTCCATAAGGTTTCATAATGTGCAGTGCCTCCACCAAGAGTATACCTTTTAAGTGGGCTAGCTGTTACCTGGTGCAACTCCCTGGGATGTTATACCACCTACTGTTACCATTTGCCACCCCAACACATGATCCAATAGCATTTTCCCACGTCAGACAATTCAATAATTAAAGACTCTCTCTAATAATATGCTTATGGCAACCACATTTGCAAAACAGTAACAACAATATTTATTTGGTGGGGCATAGGAGTTCGGAATGGGGAAACAAAAGGAGCAGAGGTTATGCAGTGATTATTATTTACATATTTACAATTGATTTGATTGGTTTTGGTTGCTGGTGAAAACCCTCCAGCTTGGTAGATACCTGTAATCAAAATAGAAGAAAGGCAATCACATTGTACCAACACTTCATACCCAGATCCCCGGCTATCTAGGTGCCTTAAATCAAATGAAACACATTTCATATTTCCCACCACTGGCACCAGTTCCCCAGACTCAGTATAAAACCCCACAATCTCATAACCTTTTACCCTGGGTACCGAGTTACCAAAGTCCTGTAGATGGTTGCAGGCCTGGTGGATAGCGCAGCTGTATGTTGGCCAGCTCGATTTAAAAAAAGAAATAGGAATAACTTGAAAGCAATCTAATAAACAGCAACTTTGGATCCATAGGTGTGCAGGGGTTGCCCTGCAGGTTGCAGCTTCAACTTTGGGTTGGATGTAACCAGCCGATCGCACCAGGCTTGGAAATTGAGCATTTTCTTCTGACTGTTTAACAAATTTATATGATTTTTAAACACTCAGCACATCTACATGGCTTAGAACAATTCAGTCAATTTATAGTTCAGACATGTCAGGTACGTAAATGAAAGGATAGTGCCTTCTACCAGGGGCCAAGAGGGACTCCCTGGTCCGATTACTAAGTGAAAAATTGTCATTTCCCGGTCACAGAATGTAAAGCTGTTATTTCCAGGTTACAAAGTGGAAAACTGTAATTTCCAAGTTACATAAAAATCTGATTTTAAGTTTGGGGTCTCAGTTCGTTTTGTGGCTTGCGGCTATGCTTGTGGCACCACTGGATTTCTTGACCAGATAGTTAACACAACTACATATCAGCACATTTATACAATACTTTTGGGCTCACTGAGGTTCCCCCATAGTTAGACAATACTTGGGCTCATTTGGCTCCCCCAAATAGTTAGATGATGCTTGGTCTCACTTAGGTCCCCCCAAACAGTTATGATTAGCAAACATTCCAACATAAGGTCCCCCCTTGTTGGGCTAAAGTCATGCACAGCAGAGCAGGGTGCAGACCCTAGACCGGTATCACATAAAACAGTCACTTGGGCATAGGCAACCCCAATTCAGCAATATTTCTTTCTTTCTTGCACCAGGAGGTACTAGAGTACTCACTCAAGCTCCTCACGATAGTTCTCCACAATGAAGATTCCTGAATTCTTCAGTTCTCTCACAACTGAGGTGAAATCAGCTCTCTTACAGCTAGCTTGATGTCATCAAGTTGCAGGTCCACATCTTTCCCCAATGTGGAAGGGAGGGAAGGCTAGCGCCTGTGGGACATTCTGGCAATCCCCAGGCTTGCAAGAACTACAGAAACTAAATAACTTTAACTTTAACTACTAAGAAGGCAATTACCCCCCCAGATGGAAAGTGTTAGCTGGATCTCCAGGTTTGGCTGCATGGCTGGGGGCCAGAGCCCCTTCAGACCCCTCCAAGTGTGGGTTCCCATTCAAATCTGGCAAGATGCTGGAAAACACAGTCTCTTATAGGGCTCTCCTGAGGCTTCTGATTGGCTGAAGCTTTTGGGTGAATGGCCTCCGATTGGCTGGAGGGCCTGTCACTCAAGAAAATGAATTATGCATGACCCTCACTCAATGCACAGTTGGTTTGTGGTTTTGGCACCTGAAATGAGGTCCCCTGCAGTTCTTCATGAGTACTTGGCATTTTCCCATGACCTTTGGCTAATTTCCCACAAGCTCTGGCTTTGTTATTCTAGCTTTCTGATTGGCTGTTCTGCTTTGTAATGGCTGCTGAAAGCACACAGTCTCTGAAGCAGATCAATATAGTTTTAAACAAAGTCCTCCTGGTGCAGTCAGAATAAATCATATATTTGCCCAAATGCCCCACACTTCATTAGCTCTGGTTGTGTACTTGCTGTCGCTGCACAGATGAAATAAATTGTTCAATCTGTTTTCGTACCACTACAGTGGAGCAGCAGTCTTCCAGGAGATGCTCTGGAGGATGCAGTGTTGTCCCATCTGTGGGCATCTCTCTGGGCTGAGGGAGAAGGTTGCTCATCTCCAGGCTGAGTTGGCCAGGATTTGTGGGACCTCCTCTCCAACCCAGGGACCACCAGGGTCACTGCCGTTGCCTCAGAAGTTGCCAAAAAAGAAGAGTGGTTGGACCACAGTGGACTCAGGGAGGGTGAGGGTGGTGGAACAGAGGCACATCCCTCCAGTTGTACCTCTCCACAATTTCTATGCCATTCTGGAAAAGTGTGGTTACTCTATGGAGGCACCCACAGTGGAGACCAAGGAGGATGCTGGCAACCTCCACAAAGGAGACACACAGGAGGGTGGCATGGGACCCCACAGGGGAAGGAAACAACTCCTGGTGGGGGACTCCATTGTTAGGAAGGTAGAACTGGGGGAGGAAGGGGAGAGAGAGGTATGGTGCCTGCCTGGTGCCATGGCTTGGAGGGACAGGAAATGAATCCTTAGGATCGCAGGAGCAGCTGCACAGGGGAGGGAGCTGGATGTCATTGTCCACCTAGAGACAAATGACCTGGCTAAGAAAGAGATCACAGCAGTGCAAGAAGCATTTGTGGAGATGGGGAGGGGCCTTAGACAAATAGCACACACGGTAACCTTTGCTGAGGTGCTGCCTGTCTATGGCACGGGTGAGGCTAGGGTGTTCCACACCATGGGATTCAATCAGTGGTTGAAAAACTGGTGCAGAGCTCAGATATTTGGCTTCACTGGGGACTGGGGGTCCACCTGGAGGGATGCAGGCCTATACTGGCATGATGGTCTCCATTTGTCCAGGAGAGGAACCAGGATCCTAAGTGATAGGTTTAAATACTTCATTGGCAAGCATTTAAACTAGCCAAGGGGGGGGGAGGCACTGGAAAGGAGCAGGGAAATCCTTGACCCCCCCAAAAAATCAGGGTACTAAGTGAGGTAGACACCAACACTGAGATGTTGCTAACGAGAAGCGCAGGGGTAAATGGAGAAAGTGACAAACACAATAAGGACAGGGATGGGGCAAAAAGGGGTAAGGCCATCAAGAAATGGAGGGTAATGAGTACCAACACCCATAGTCTGGGCAACAAGCTCCCTGAACTGGTGATCTTGATGGAAGAGGGGATTCCTGGATATCGTAGCAGTCACAGAAACATGGTACATAGAGAACCATGACTGATATGTTAACATACAAGGGTACACATCCTACAGGAGAGAGACAGGGAGGGCAGAAGGGGGGGTTGCTCTCTATATAAGGGAAGGGATAAAAGCAAATGAACAAAAGACTAAACAGGGAGGAGAGGAGGCACTGTGGGTCACCTTAGAGACTGGAAATGGCACCACAATCCACACAGGGGTTGTATACAGACCCCCATGTCAGGGAGAGGGAATGGACAAGGATATGATAGAAGGCATACTTAGGATGGCAGAGAAAAGGGAGATACTGTTGATGGGGGACCTTAATATGCCAGATGTTAACTGGTGCACCTTTGCTGCAGCCACATTTAAAAGCAGGGCCATTCTTGATGCCCTTCAGGTGGCATGCCTCAGACAGCTAGTTTTGTAATCTACTCGTGAGAGAGCAATCTTAGACCTCGTACTCTCAAATGGGGACAGTGAGAGGATCTCAGATCTAGAAGTGGGTAGCCATTTGGGAACAAGTGACCACCAAACAGTGTGGTTCATGATAAACTCAGCTACAGAGTCAAGCCACACAAAAGTGAGGGTTCTGGACTTCAGGAGGGCTGACTTTGGCAAGATGGGAGAGTGCCTTAGAAAAGCACTAGCAAACAGACTAGAAGGAGGGGTGGAGCAACAATGGGGAAATATCAAAACTGCCATCACAGAGGCAACGAGCCTTTGTGTGAAGCAAATAAATCAAAAATGAAAGAAAAAGCCACTATGGTTCTCAAAAGAGGTGGCAGTGAAGGTTAGGGAGAAAAAGATAGTATATAGGAAGTATAAGGAAACACAGAAGGAGCAGGACAGAGAACTGTACCAGTTAAGGAAGAAGGAATCAGGGAGGGTAGTCAGAATAGCAAAGGCACAAACTGAGGAAAAGATAGCTAACTCGGTTAAGAATGGGGATAAAACCTTTTATAGGTATATCAGGGAGCGTAAAAAGACAAAGGGAGGGGTAGTGAGGCTGAATAGAATGGATGGAGGGTGGCAGAGAGTGACAGTGAAAAAGCAAGGATACTGAATGAGTACTTCTGTTCAGTATTCACAAAAGAGGAAGTGGGGAAGGTGCCTAATCCAATTAACAGAAGCACTCTGGAGAGGGGGGTCGATCCCAGTCCTTTCCCAGGAGAAAGGGTTCTGAAAGAATTCCTAAAACTGAAGGTGGACAACGCAATGGGGCCAGATGGGATTCACCCCAGAATTCTAAAAGAATTAAGCAGAGAACTAGTGACACCACTGACTACCCTTTTTAACAAATCATGGGAGGATGGTGTGGTACCTGAGGACTGGAAAAAGGCTGATGTGATTCCCCTTCACATAAGTGGGACCAAGACAGAGACAGGAAACTACAGACCTGTCAGTTTGACCTCTGTGGTAGGCAAAGTGATGGAATCACTTCTGAAGGAAAGAACTGTTGAGTACCTAGAGGCCAGTGTGAAACAGTACCCAAGACAGCATGGGTTCACAGTGGGAAGATCATGTCATACAAATCTAATTAATTTATTTGTCTGGGTGACCAAAGTAGTAGACCAGGGAGGGGCTGTGGACATGGCCTACCTAGACTTTAGCAAGGCATTTGACACAGTCCTACACAAAAGATTAGTTGTCAAATTAACCAGCCTGGGAGTGGGTCCCAGGGTGGTAGCCTGGGTAACACATTGGCTGAACAACAGGACACAGAATGTAATTGCAAATGGAGTCCACTCTGAAAAAAGAGATGTGCAAGAACAAGGTGACACAATTTGAAGATTGGGGGGGATGGCTCAGGGGCAATGTGAGGAAGTATTTTTTCACAGAGACGGTGGTGGACGCATGGAACAGCCTTCCTGAGGAGGTTGTGGGTTCTAAAACTGTGGGGGAATTCAAGAATGCATGGGACAGACATAAGGCAATTTTTGTGGTGGGTAGGAAGAAATAGGCTATTGGTTAAGTAGGATCTGCAGCTTATCCTCTAGGTAAAGAACTGGGCAGACTAGGTGGGCCAAGTGGTCCTTATCTGCCATCAAAGTCTATGTTTCTATGTTTTTATATTTCTGTGTTCTTATGTTTCTATGTACTGCCATTATTTAAGGATGCCTTACAGCAGCAGACAGGCTGTCTTATCTGAGTACAAATAGTTGCTGGTGCAGTCAGGATGAATTATTTATTTTAAATATTTTCCTCCTTCTTAATACTTTCCCCAAACACATATTTTATTTATTTTGAAACATTTCTTTTTCTCTTTTTTCCTTCATGGCCGCAGCCAAATCATAGCTTCCCTGAGGGCAGAGGCACCCTCATGAATGTTCATGTGATCGGGGCTCTGGCTCATTAATATTCCTGAGCCCCAATCGGAAACACTTAATGGAGCTCTCTAATTTTCTGCACAGTGGGCTGTCAGGGCCCTTCCTGTGGTTACTGGGTCCAGCTGATCAGGTGGGGACACTGGGACCACTGAAACACTCCTTGGTTCAACCACAATTTAAAGCAGTCGAACATCAAAGGTGCTGCTCATGCCTGCGCAATCAACACTGGCACTGGAGTTCCAAAGCAAGCAGTGGGGGATCACAGTTCAAGTTTTGGAGCCCTACAGGGCTGAAAATCACTTTGGGGCTGTTCTGTGGCTACCAGAGACACCAAAGGACCCAGGCCATGAACAGCGGACCAGAAAAAAATGCAGCCAGATCAGGAGGCTCCAGGAACAGGAGCTAAAGGGCTGCAGGTAAGCCCCCGATTTGGCAGGGGGGTTGCACATTTACTTTTTTTTCCTGTTTTCATTTTTGCTCTGAAACTAGAGATGTAAGAACTGAATAGCAACTATATTTTTCAAGAAGTTTGTGAAAACACTCAGAGATGAGTCAGTTTACTGTGTACCAGTCCTAGTGTTTGTGTGGGGAAGGTGCACATGCGTAGAGCCAGGGAAACCCAGCACAAGTTCGGGAAATTATAACTGGGTTTCCCTATGGGAAAAAACACTCCCCAGCTGTTACAGCTGAATTGTGTACACTTCAGCACTGCTATCTGAATGCAGTTTCTGGCAGCATATGACTGTTGTCATACAATAACAAATCAAACAGCATTCTTTCTGACTGTCACTCGTAAATGCACAAATGATCAAATGTGCTAGAATACAGTATCCGTGACCAGCTACACAGGGAAGAAGCTGCAGGTATGCACAGCAAAACAGCACAGAATAAACTATCAGATGGTAGCAGTGCAAAATTCAGAGACTAAAACAAAGGTACAGTACTATATGCCAGTATAAATTTATTTCGGACCCAGAAGCTTGACATGGTCAAATTTCCCCAGAGTTGATTTAAATTATTCTGCTAAATTCATAGAAGCACACTTCATACCAATCTTAGCTAATTTAGGATTTTTGTTTTATTTTAAGATCACTGCCCATCCATTTTACATTAATGACAAGGGGTTCTTGGTTGTGAGAGTTCCCCTGCAAAGAGTTGCTGTGGGTAGCCACAAGGGGCAAACTTATCCATATGATGGTGGTGGTGTGGAATCTCTCACTACTGTTTGGGCTTTTAATACAGTCTTCCTTTCTCCCTCCCTTCCCACACATGGGACATATGCCAATGATTTTAGTTATTTTTATTACACTTTCTAAAGACATACTTTGAGTGCAAAATGCTTGATAACATCAAAGCAATGAAATACATTTTGCAGAATAACTACAATTATCATCACGTACAGCATGGATAGTCCAGCTGGACTGGATCAGTCAACATCATGCACTAGTATTTGAAGTGTATAACTTTAAGCAACCTAAATTTAAGCATGCATTATAATATTTGTTCCCTCTTTTATGATGCAGCGTCAGTGTGAGGCGAAATACATCTGGTTCTGAAATGAATTTCTACTAGCCATACCTCTCAACATTTCAACCCCCAAATATGGAACATGGTACTTCAAAATGTAGAAAAAATAGACAGAATGTGGAACACCTCATCAAGTCACAAAGACAGAAGCTCAGAACACTGTAAATGCATGTTTTTATGCTCACAGAGTTTTCTGTTTATTAACACATTTTTCACATTCATTGGTTGGGTTTCTGCTTTAAAATTTCAGCATAAAATGTGGGACAGTGCCCACTCACTGTGAAACAGAGGACTTTTCTGAGGTGAAATGAGGAAATGAGGAATTGTTCCTTGCAATGTGGAACAGTTGAGAGTATGCTAGTAGAAGTTATTACCTTGTTTTCTGTCTCTGATTTTTACACTGCTTCCATCTGACAGTTTATCCTGCACCACTTGGTTGTGTATACCTGCAGCACTGTATTTCACCATTGGTCTCCTTATTCTTGTTGAAATCATGCTCACTTTAACTGCAGTCCTCTCTGCTCAACTGAAAATGGGTATGTAAGCTGACACAGTCACTGGACAAGTAGGTCTTGACACTAGTGAATGTCACAGTTAAACCCTCTCCTAGGGGGCAAGTCCACTGAGCTCACAGCACCCACCCCAAAGTGCAGTCTGTGACAGGGGGAACAGGAATACCCTCCTTGTGTCCTCCTATAGTGAAGGCTGCATTCACAACTGAACACTCACCACGGGGTCCCAAGGCTTCCTCTTTAAAATCTGGTTAAGTATAAAATACAGTCTCAAGTCTGTAGCCAGTGGCAAACCTTCCTTGGTTGCTGTACTAGGGGGGAAGACCCAAGGCGTTAAGAGCCCTTTGGGGCTGGCTCTCTTAACCCTGATTGTGTCTTGTCCCATGGGTGGTGTAGCGACCTAGTTCCCCCTTACAGACTCTCCTGAGACCTTAGTATTTCCCCTACTTGGGCCTCAGACTTCTCTTTCAGGATCCTAGTCTTGGTAGTGAATGGTAGCATATTAGCAGTTACAGGCTGGTCTCAGAATGGAATAAACCTTTCACCTTTTTACACACACGCACAAATCACTCACAGGCAGTTTTAAATGCAAAGTGTTTTTACTAAAATTACTTAAATAATTTTCATCCAAACTTTACAAACAAAAGATTTCAGAAATCTGGTCACAGAATAACAAAACAAAAGTTGGAAAATTTGCATCAAAAACACATGGCAAAGTTTTAACTTTCTAGTTTTTGTCTTGTCCATGGAAGATCAAAGTTCAGAAAAATAAATGAGTTTATGTAAGAGTTTCAGTTTTTCTGTAGCCACTGGTCTATGGTCTAGCTTCTCTTGTGTGTCAGAGAGTGTCCAAAATGCAATGCAATGCCAAAATGCACTGAGCTTCTGATTTGGAGGGCCTATTGTAGGCCTGGTTCATGCAGTCTGTAACAACCCTCCCTGGGTTATAGCTGGTGGCCTTATCTTTTAGGCCCACATGGGTCTCTCTTGCTCTTTCCCAAACTTTGAGTAAATCATCATTAGTAATACCCTAGATGCTCCACACACACACACATAGCCCAGCTTCCTGCCACTCATTACAAATGTAAATACACTATGACAGTTCCTGGAAACACCTTTGCTTTGAAGTGGAAGAGTTTATGATCATAAGAGATGTTTTCTATCCCCTGACCATTTATGACTCTCTTCCTATGATCAGCTACTGCAAGCCTCTTTGAAATGTAATTTTCAAGTTCCTGTTAGCAGTCTGTTCTCATGTCATAGAGGAATGTCAAATATTTTGTAATATATTCTTTCTTTTCTGTGATCTTTTCAGTAAACTATGTATCCCATCTGTCAAAGTTCATTCTCCTGGCTTGTTTGGGGATTTATTTATAACAAAATCACAGAAATCATAACAACAATATGTCTGTAACATGCAGCAGTGGCTAAATCGCCACAGTGAATAATGTGCTTCTAAGAGAAAAAAAGGACACAAAAGCTGCTTGATGTTGTCTCTCTATGCTCTCACTGTAGTCAACTTTGAAATATGTGAGTCAAAATTTAGGTGCTGATTTAACCAAACTCCCAAGTATTTATATTCATCAACCTGTTCAAGGGTTGATCCCAGACAGTAACCCCCTGCTGAACCAACCCTTGCCATGGTGCAGGGCACCCATCCCATGCCCAATCCCCACCATGATACATATGTGAGCCATCCCCCTACATTCCATAGTGTAGGGTCCCTCCTCCCCCTATTGCTGACACAGCACCCCCCTCTCAGCCCCAATCCAGGTCTCATAAATGTCCTGACCTCAACACAGTCCCTATTGCAATTTCACTGGCCCCGACTCCATCCCTGAACCCCAGTCTGTAATACAGCCAGCTTCCCAGTCCAAAATCACCCTTTGAATCACAAACCACTCCAAATATATACCATAGCGTAGCAGAACCACCAAAGGTTGCTCAGTCCCCATCCATGCCATACACACATCCTGTACCTGTCCCATAGTATTGGGTCCCCCCCACCCAGTCTCCAAACACCAAACCCCAATCACATGACACAGATGGCCCACCAGTCACAAATCCCCATTTGACCCATACTCTCCTGCTGCATCTTTTCCATAGTGTAGTGGCCCCCCACCAGGTAGGCAGGACACCTCACTGCACCTCCCCACAACACCTATGCCGGTGACTGGCACGGCCCTCTGCTCACCACCATGGCCAGCCGCCAACTGAACTGTCCAGCAACATCACTGGACAGAATACATGCTCATTGATCGAGCGTGTATTCTCCACAGTACTGTTCCTGGACAGTTCAGTCAGCGGCTGGCCATAGCGGTGAGTGGAGGGCTGTGCCAGTCACTGACATGGGTATTGTGGTGGGAGGGGTGTGGTGAGGAGTCCTGCCTACTGGGTGGGGGCCACTACACTACTACTTAAAAAGGATAAACAAATCAAAAGTTACTGTGAGGCTACCATGAGTGAGTTTACAGTGCAAGGAGCCAGCAGTGCTGGCATGACAGAGAATTTAGAAGCTTTCCAAAAGGTGCTTAATCAAACTCCCGTTATACATGGGTCATTATGCACAGCCATGTGTAATGGAGTTTGACAGGTTCTGCCATAGAAATTGTCAGCAGATAAGGACCCCTAGGCCCATCCAGTCTACCTGTAGGCTCTATACATTGTATGTGGCCACTGACCTTATGTGATCAATGGCTTTTCATCACTCCCTCCCAACTCAAGCTTCCCTTGTGCCTGTCCCAGGCATGCTTAAACCCCCTCCACTGTGCTTGTCCCCACTACCTCCTGTGGCAGACTATTCCAAGCATTGACTACCCTTTCGTGTAGAACAACTTCCTCACATTACCTCTTAATCTACCCCCTTCCAATTTCATAGTGTGCCCCCTTGTTCTATTACTTTTTCTACATTGGAAAATGTCCCCCACCTGCACCTTGTTTATGTCCTTGAGGTACTTAAAAGTTTCAATCATGTCCCCCCGCTGTCTCCTCTCCTCCAGTGAGTACATATTGAGGTCCCTTAGTCTCTCCTCATATGTTTTGTGGTGCAAGCCCTGCACCATCTTTGTTGCCTTTCTCTGGATAGTCTCCACCTTATCTATGTCCTTGCACAGGTGTGGCCTCCAGAATGGCATGCAGCACTCCAAGTGAGGTCTTACCAATGTTTTATACAATGGAATCACCACCTCCTGCTAGTGATACCCCTGCCTATGCACCCCAGTATGCCACCTGGGCCTCCCTGCTGCCTTTGTGCACTGCTTTGATACCTTAAGGTTATCAGAGATTATAACACCTAGGTCCCTTTCCTCTTTGGTGACAGTCAACTCCTCTCCCCACAATCTGTAGCTCTCCCCAGGGTTCCCTCTACCCAGGTGCATTATTTTGCACTTCTTTGTATTAAACTTCAGTTGCCACATCTCCGACCATCTTTCAAGCTTCTCCAGGTCCCTCTTCATCTTTTGCACTCCTTCTGAAGTATCCACCCTGTTGCAGATCTTGGTGTCATCTGCAAACAAGCAGACCTTTCCTTCCAGGCCCTCTGCAATGTCACTAATGAAGACATTGAACAGGACTGGTCACTGGCCAGTTATTATAAATCATCACTTCACAAAGGAGTGGTTAATATGTGGAATAGCCTACCCAGTGAGATTGTGAAAGCTAGCAGTGTTCAGGCTTTCAATGCAGGACTATACAGATTGCTGAGGAAGCAAGGCATTAATGGTTATACTACACAGCTTGAGTAGGGATTATATTCTGGCTGTGTTTCTTAAATTGGGCATAGTTACTGCCATGCAGCGGGGCAGACAAGACAAACCCTATGCCACTTCTATAATACACATACTCTGTTACTATGTAATAATTACCTTTATTTATCCTGAAAAAGAACCCATTGAGATTGAAACACCGTTTACAAAAATGGCCTGGCCAAGGAACAACCATAAAATCTATTTCTGACAAAGAGAATGTGGTCACTGGGACTGCCCAGTGGCAGAGAGGCACCATGTTCAGCTGCCATCTGGGAGACCAAGGATGCATGATCTTCAGAATCTCTTAATTGGGCCAGCTAGTGGGTGGGCATACTGCAGATGTGAGGTGCTTGTTTCCTGGGGAAGGATGGCACAGGCCACCTGGCATTTGCATTTCCCTGTATGCTGACTGAAGGGTTGGAATGGTGTCACCTATGAAGGTTGACACTGATCCACCATCCCAGCCATAGGATGGTGGCTGTAGCCATCAGGGTGGGGGGCAGTGTGATAGTTGTGTTCCAAAAGGGCAAAAACAATAACAAAAAACATAAACCGAGACAACATACAACAAAATCTAAATAAGTAGCCAGCTGAAAAAGGGATTCATGTGAAAACAGTGAGCGTAAAAGGGTGACGACGAAAACAGCGAAGGGAAAGTTTCATGGCCACATAGGGCAAGTGGAAAAAAGCAGCAATCGCCAAAATGACAACAGCACTACCCCAGCGACTTTCTGTGGGGTTTTTTGCGCCCCGCACCCCCTTACTAAATATAACCAGCTCTGGGGATGCAACTTGAGTAGGGAGGAAAGCTGTAGGTCACCATTTTGGTGATCGCTGTTTTTTGCCACTCACCCTATGTGGCTGGGCTGTTTTCATCACCATTTTCATCCTCACCCTTTTTGCACTTGCCATCTTAACAGGATTCCCTGAAAAAGTAGTACATATGGGGAGGTGCATGTGAGGAGCAGCATGGGAAGCATCAGTGGCACAGATCAGTCTTTACTGGACATGGGGGAAAGCCAGCATTATCCACCAATCAGAACTGATTCATATATTTTGCACACCTTACCTCTCCATAGGAGATGGATCAGAATGCTCACAGCATGTCTCTACCTGGCCTGGTTCCATGTGAAAATTGTGCTGGCAAAACCACGTGGGGCAAAAACAGCGAGTGAAAAACAGCAAGACCCATAATGAAGCTTTGCAACACAGCACCAAACAGCGAGAGAAAAACCCTCATTATATATTAGCTGCAGGGGGCTGCACTCCCCCACATCACTGGGGTTTGCCTCCAAACTCCCCTTAAGTTAAATAGCCATTTCTGAGCAGCAAAAAGTAGAGCAGAGGAGCAATACCCCCTACAGCGCTAGTTAATGTGTTGTAATTACCACATTGTTAATATGACCAGTGCTGTTTTTGAGTCACTGTTTTTTTTTATTTAATATGCTTTATTCAGTTTTCAAATTACCAACAAAGCAGTGAACAATACAACAGTTGTAACACTGGTCCAAGTACATGTACATTGTATTAGTTAACTGTCCCGTGATTCTCCCCTTTCATCCCCCGTCCCATCTACTACCCCTTCCCCCCTCCTTATCCCTCTCCTAATTCCCCTTCCCCACTCCCAATCCACCCTCCCCAAAGTCAGTCCACTGATTATAAGGAACATTATTACCTAACCAAGTGAAAAAAAAAAGAAAGAAGAAAAAAAGAGAAAAAATGCCAGGGGGAGATTATATGAACTCCATCTGTGGTAAACTATTCCATTGCCCTACTTAAGGGGGGGTGTATACAGGCCCGCTTCCTCTATTAATGTGATGAGGCAATTGTCCATAAGTCATGAAATTTCTCCCATTTAGCATTAAATTTAGACAAAACATTTCTATAGCTAGCAATAGTTTTCTTTATCCTTAGATTATATAATAGCCCGGCAAGCCATTCCTGATAAGTAATAGAAGTCTGATCCTTCCAATGCTTTAGTACTAAGGCTTTTACCGTGAGCGAAATTAGGTTAATATAGTATCTCCTTTCCTTCACTGCAACCATTGTGTAATCTCCCAATATACAAATCTGTGGGGTAAATAGATCTTGTAACCCTAACAAAGAATCAGCTTTAGCCTTAATCTCGGACCATAAGGGAGCAACCAAAGGGCATTCCCAAAATATATGAAACAGGGAGCCTTGAGCCTGCCCACATCTGAAGCAGTCATCTTTTGGCAGTTTTCCCATTTTACACAGCTTTACAGGGGTCAGGTGCATGATATGAAGAATATAAAATTGTATCAACCTAAGTTTATCATTGGCACTATATAAGTAAATTCTTTTCCATATGTGCTCCCAGATAAAATGGCTGTTAGGGAACGTATCATTCCAATATTGAGAGTAATCAGTTTTGTTTTGATGCAATCTCTCCTGCAGAGCAGCCACAAGACTCAAAACTGCATGTGGTCACCAGGCAAGAGATTGGAGTACCAGAAAAATCTCCCCATCTTTGGTGTCCCACTGATTGGGTTAAAACCAAGCAATAAGCAGATGTCTAATTTGGTAAATATAAAAAAAAACATTTGGATGAGAGGTGGAAACTCTCTAGTATTTCTTGGAGTGACTTTAAGTTCCCTAGTTCAATTAGGTCACTAACCTTCATGTTTGGAGGTAATTCCTACCTGTATGGTGAAAGGAGTTCCGTACTTATCTTAAAATTAGGGTTACTAAACAATGGTTGTGAGACATCCCTAGTATGTTTGATCCTCAAAGACCTACACATTTGGTTGTGAACCTTAATCGATGTGAAAATAACCGTGGACCCAATCAGTTTAGGTACTGCCTTGGGAAGTATATACCACAGAGTCTCAGGTGTCACTTTGGAGTTTTTAATGAGATTCCTTTCTATTTGCAACCATATGGGATTATAGTCCGGGTGCCTAATGTTTAAGGGAGTAGTTGTCCACCTCATATACTTAGCCATATGGCTCGCCAGATAATAGTAATAAATGTTCGGGAGCTTCAGTTCTCCCAGTCCTTTTGGGGCACTCAGAAATTTATAGGATCTCCGTGGGGGTTTATTTTGCTATAAAAATTTGGTAATCATGCTTTGAAGCTTCCAAAACACTGAAAAAGGAAGATATATATTTAACATGTTCAGAGGATAAAAAAACTCTGGGTAACACATTCATTTTGATGACATTAACTCTCCCTTGAAGGGATATATATATATATATATATATATATATATATATATATATATATGTAGAGGAGACCATCTAATTAAGTCCTGCTGAATAGTTAGAAGACGATTATCCAAATTATACTTCTTCAGAAGAGAAACTGAAGTCGCCAAAGTAATACCCAAGTATTTAAGCCTATTGGTCCAGGCCATCCGAAACCTACCTATATCATCTTTTTGAACATACACATTGAGTGGCATAATTTCAGTCTTACTAATGTTCAACTTATAATTTGAGAACTTACTAAATTCCTCTACTATATCTAACATTTTGGGGATGACCTTACTTGGATCTGATACGTGGAGTAGAAGGTCGTCCGCATAGGCCGATAATTTCAACTCAAATGGACCTACTGGGATTCCAGTTATGGCTGGATGTAATTGCAGACTACTAATCAAGGGTTCTAGATACGGGTTAAACAGCAAAGGTGAGAGTGGGCACCCCTGTCGCGTTCCCGAATATAGTGGAAAACTGTTGGAAAAAATCCCATTGCAATAAATTCGGGCCTTAGGATTAGAATATAAATGTTTAATCCACCCAATAAATTCAGGGGGGAAACCAAATTGGCTCATGGTACTAAATAAAAAATTCCAACTAACCCTATCAAAGGTTTTCTCCGCATCCAGGGAGACAAGAGCCATCGGATACTGTGCCTCCCTGGATACGGAGAAAATGTGGGCCAGTTTACGAAAATTATTTAAGGGATTTCTACCGCCGATAAATCCTATTTGTTCAGGACTAATTAAGCTATCCCAAACTTTAGTAATTCTAGATGCCAAGATCTTAGCTAAGATCTTAACATTGTAATTCATCAAGGAAATCGGCCTATAGTTTGTTACTTTATCTTTGGGTTTCCCCGGTTTGGGTAAAACAATAATAGTAGCTTCTAATAATAGTGTGGAATCAACAATGCCATGGGCACAAATATATTCATATAATTCCTGGAGGATAGGAGCAAGCTTCTTCTCAAACATTAGATAAAAATTTGGTGGGTATCCATCTGGTCCTGGAGCTTTGTTAGGTGACAGGGATTGGATGGCCCTTGTTATCTCAGCCGCCGATATAGGGGAAATCAGCTGGACTTTTTGCTCCTGGTTAAGGGTAGGAAGGGGAAGTTTAGTCAGATATTGTTGAATCTCCGTATGAGTAGGACTATTGTCTGGGTGACTATATAACTTTTTATAGAAGTTTTCAAATTCATCCACTATAGCTTTAGGCGTGGTTACTATGTTCCCCCCATCTACCGTGGTTAAACAGGTGACCAGTCTAGATTTCTCTTGCTGTCTCAATTTAAGAGTCAAGAGGTGTCCAGCTTTGTCTCCCTGATCCAAATATCTAATGTGGGTTTTAAACAGGGCATATTCAGCCTTTTCTCTTAATGTGTCCGCATATTGATCTTTAAGCACCGTAGGCTGAAGTATATCCTTTTCAGTAGAAGAGTTAATCCTAGTTTCCAGATTCTGAATAGAATCCAGCAACAATTTAGCAACCTCTCCCTTATCCTTTTACGGGTAGCCACCAATCTGATAAATTCCCCTCTTAAGTAACATTTCAGGGAACACCAGAGCTGATTATATGCTACTATGGAGCCCCTATTATGTTCTAAATATTGGTTAATTAGTGTACGTATCTTGTCTACTATATTCTCCTGAGCTAGCAACTGAGTATTAAGCTTCCATTGAGTATGCTTAAGAATGGCTTGGGGCAACTTCCCTTCAAGCCAGATCAAGGAATGATCTGACAACACCCTAGGGGAGATTCCAGAAGCCACTGGACCCATCAGAATGGCTCGACTAACTAAGAAGAAATCCAGATGAGAGTAGGATTTATGGCTAGCAGAGTAAAATGTATACTCCTTCTCATGTGGGTGAAGGAGGCGCTACGGGTCTGAGAGGCCCAAGCCCTCCATCATTTCATGCAAAGATTTCTGTGCAGGGGATAGAGTCTGACCACTCTGAGTGATTCTATCTAACTTATCATCGTAGGTAAGGTTTCAGTCTCCTAATATTATTGGGAGGTGTTTAAAGGGGGCTAGTTTAAGGGCTATTTGGGAAAAGAATTCTGGAGAGGAATAATTTGGCCTATAAATTGTCCCTAGAATAATTTCTCTGTGATTCAACAACCCTCTGATTACCAAAAATCCTCCCTTGCGGATCCCCAATTTCCTGTAAGGGTTGAAACTGTGTCCCTTTGGTGACCAAAATTGCAACTCCTCTTTGAGAAGTGGAGTTGCCTATCGCAAAAACATATTCAATATGTTCTCTGCGGAACAGATTACCTTCCCCAGCTATCAAATGTGCCTCTTGTAAGAAAGCCATGTCTAAATGCATTAAAGCCAGGTGTTTAAGGATTTGATGACATTTCAGTCTAGCTCTTGCCCCTTTAACATTCCATGATGCAATTCTCATGCCGACTTATCAATATAGAAGGGGGCTATTCGAAACAGAAATCCTGAGATATGGCCTGCAGGCCTAACCATGGGTGGAAATAATATCTGCAGAGACTGGCTATGAACCCTTCCCACCATACAAACCCAAACCCCCCACATAAAGCAATTCAAAAATCTGACACTTATTCCCAAAAACTTCCACCCCGGGCATAATCGTTAAATTAGACAACATGCCCTTATATGTAAATATGAAACTAACCACCCCCAGTCCTCAAACTGCATCACTAACTGAGTATTTGGCAATGTTCCTCATGCTACCCTGGATTACACATCCTCCCCCTCCCAATTCTATCCTTATATCACAATGCACTGTAAATATATATTTGCAACGCCTTCCTATTATCTAGAATTCAAAAGTTCCCTTCCAATACAAGCAAAACTTCCCGACTACAAGAAATACCAGTATAAGAACAAAAGGAAAAACGGGAGGTGGGTCAAACGGTATAACTACCTCTGTATACCTAACATACCCCGCTCCCTTGAGTAACAGGCTGTTCAAATAATTCTATTAAGATCTAAATATAAATCATAAGTCCACTATCTTCTGTGATAATCAGTGTCCATCTTCACTTCTTGGGCACAGAAGTAACTACCTATTACTTAATAATATCAAACCGAAGTAGCTAACCTTTTAATTAAAGTCTTTGGAACACTTATCCATTCCCAACCTGTTTTGTAACATGTCAGTTTGCTATCTAATCCCCACCTTATTATTACAGAAGTACAAGGAAACAGAAAATCAACCTGCTGATAAATTATTATAATAGAGTCCAACATCTTTTTGTCGAGATCAGAAGCTCAACCGATGAATTTTGGTTAAACAAAACTTGTACCAAGGAAGAGACAGGACACTCGCACTTCAACTGAGTGACCACAAGATGCAGGCTTCCCACATCAGTATTGAAGCACAGTCATTTAATTAAATCCGGATATCATTTCTTGCATGATTCAAAAGCTGGCTCCAAGGAATCAAAAGAATGCCATTGGCCTTCTCTATTAACCTGCAGAGTAGCTGGATAGCACACCCTGAAATGGATGCCAGCTGATATTAATTTAGACACTAGAGGATGAAGGGCTGAGAGCTTCTGGTGCACTGAATAGGGGAGATCCTGAACCACGCGAATATGTTTTCCTTCCCATTGTAGCTTAGCTGCCTCTTTTAATTTTGACAGTATAAACTGTTTGTTTAGAAAATTTAGAAGCCTAAAAAGGAAGGGGTGAGGGGGCGATCTCGCTGGGGGCATTGGCCGTAACGATCTATGGGATCTTTCAATTACAAATGTAGGCCCATTGGGAGAAGGCCCTGCCAGCTTTTCGCATAATTTTTGGGCAAATAAAACTGCCTGATGCCCCTCTTCGCCCTCTGGGAGGCCCAATACCACTAAATTATTTCTTCTCGAGCGACCCTCGAGATCCTCTAGGCGATCCTCCGCTTTTTTTGACTCTGTGCCTTAGAGCAACCATATCTGGATCCATTCTTGCCCTCCAGTCATCTAGCGATGAAATCCTTGTCTCATTATCTTTCGTACATGTGCTCAGCTGTTCTAATGAAAGCTTCATGCCCCTTAGATCGGAAGCTAGGGCGAGCAGTGTTTCCCTCATTGGGCCCATTTCCTCCAGAAACTGCTCTTCTGTTAATATGCCCTGTTGTTTTTGCGATGTAGTAGCTTCTTAAGCACCTGCTTTGGGTCGTTTCGGGTTCTTTTCCTTAGCTGGAGTCGGCGGGGGAGTGTGGCGAAGAGCTGACGCTTTCATCTCGGCTTCCATTTTCCAAATTGCACTCCGGTAAGTAGAAAGTTGGTTTCTATAGATACTCTGTGACTCTTTCACACTCGTTAGTGCTCAATTCAGGTGCGTATTTGCCAAAATACAATCGATTTTAGGAGGAGGGCAGGAGAGCGATCTAAGAGAGCTCCTCACAGGGCACCCATTACACCGGAAGTCCTTGAGTTGCTGTTTTTGACTTACCTTCTTGACGGGAAACCACCTGGCTCTGACTGCACCATACATGCCTCATATACCCTCTTCTGGGCCTCGAAGAGGTGGACATTAGAAGGGCCTGGATATTACCCCCTGGGATGCTATTTCCAAATTCTGTGAGACAGGTGCTGTGTGCTGGTTTCAGGTCTAAAGTCAGATCATCATCACCACAGAAAGCAGTACACCTGCCACTTTGAGGTTGGGCCCTTTATATATTTCTTTCAGAACAGGACAGTGTGCAAATTGCTAGGAATGAAAGCACTATGTACACTTTTCTTGCTTAAATGATTTTATTGTCCTATGTGCTATGTTGTCCTTCACAGTCCTGTATTTCACAATACATATCTTATCTTGTTCCAGTTTGTGGGCTAGGTCAGTAATCACATTGTGTACATATGATAATTTCTTTTGCCTCTAAATAGAAAACAATTTGCTTCTTTATTTAGACAATGAAACAATATGAGAAAAATAATTGCGTTGTGCCTGGTCTAGTTATGGTATAACTTCCAAACCTTAAAAGTTGAACAGTTCCAAAGACTTGCTCTCACATGTAATCAGTTTGGTAATATAATACACCTAATGGATTACACTAAGCACTCTGAAGTAAGGTAAAATTGGTTAGCACCCAACTTGTAAGGGAAAACAATATGTTCCTTCACAGTGGTGGGTGCCAATGTTTAAAAAAATGCATATTTAAAATAAAAAAAATTAACCCTTGCATAATCATTATACTAGCAAAGATTATCCTCCTGGTGGGGGACTCAATTGTTAGGGGTGTAGAACTAGGGTGGGAGGGAGGGAAAGGGAGGTAAGGTGCCTGCCTGGCACCAAGGCTTGGAGGGACAGGAAATGAATCCTCAGGATTGTGGGAGCAGCGGCAAGGTGGAGGGAACTGGATGTCATTATCCACCTAGGGATGAATTACCTGGCTGAGAATGGGATCAGAGCAGTGCAATAGGAGTTTGTGGAGTTGGGGAGGGGCCTTAGAAAAGTAGCACACGGTAACTTTCTTGGAAGTGCTACCTGTCTATGGCATGGATGAGGCTAAGGTACTCTGCACTGTGTGATTCAATGACTGGTTGAAAATCTGGTGCAGAGCTCATGGATTTGGATTCATTGGGGACTGGGGCTCCACCTGGAGGGATGCAGACCTATACAGGTGCATTGGTCTACATCTATCCTGGAGGGGAACCAGGATCCTAGGTGATAGGTTTAAATGCTTCAATAGCAAGCATTTAAACTAGCCAAGGAGGGAGGCACTGAAGAGGAGAAGGGAAATCCTAGCCCCCCCCCAAAAAATCAGGGTAATTAGTGAGGTAAACACAAAGATAGAGCAGTCGATAGGGAGAAGGGCAGGGGTAAATGGAGAAAAAGACAAAGGCAGTAGGGACAGGGATGGGGCAAAAAGCCATAAAGCCATAAAGAAATGGAGGGTAATGAGTACCAATGCCCGTAGTCTAGGTAAAAAGCTCCCTGAAATGGTGGCCTTGATGGAAGAGGGATGCCTGGATATTGTGGCAGTCACAGAAACATGGTACACAGAGAACCATGACTGGGATGTCAACATACCAGGGTACACAATCTACAGGAGGGACAGGGAGGGAAGAAGAGGAGGAGGAGTAGCTTCTATGTAAGGGAAGGGATCAAAGCAACAGAACTAAAGGGTAAACAGGGAGGAGAGAAGGCACTGTGGGTCACCCTGAGACTGAAATGGCTCCACAATTGCACAGGGGTTGTATACAGACCCCATCTCAGGGGAGGAAATGGACAAGGAATGATAGAAGGCATCCTTGGGATGGCAGAGAAAGGGGAGATATTGCTGATGGGGGACCTGAATATGCCAGATGTTGACTGGAGCACCTTTGCTGCAGCCACATCCAAGAGCAGGGCCATTCTCGATGCCCTACAGGGGGCATGCCTCAGACAGCTAGTTTTGGAACCCACTCAGGAGAGAGCAATCTTAGACCTGGTACTCTCAAATGGGGACAGAGAGAGGATCTCAGATCTTGAAGAGGGTAGCCATTTGGGAACAAGCGACCACCAAACAGTGTGGTTCATGATAAACTTAGCTGTAGTCAAACCACACAAAAGTGAAGGTACTGGACTTCAGGAGGGCTGATTTTGTCAAAATGGGAGCGTGCCTCAGAAAAGCATTAGCAAACAGGCAAGAAGGAGGGGTGGAGCAACAATGGGGAAACATCAAAACTGCCATCACAGAGACAACAAACCTTTGTGTAAAGCAAATAAACAAATCAAAATGAAAGGAAAAGCCACTATGGTTCTCAAAAGAGGTGATGGGGAAGGTTAGGGAAAAAAAGATAGCATTCAGGAAGTATAAGGAAACACAGAAGGAGCAGGACAGAGAACTGTACCAGTTAAAGCAGAAGGAAGTGGGTAAGGCAGTCAGAATGGCAAAGGTCCAAACTTAGGAAAAGATAGCCAACTCAGTTAAGAAGGGGGATAAAACCTTTTATAGGTACATTAGGGAGCAAAGAAAGACTAAGGCAGGGATACTGAGGCTGAACAAAGAGGAAGGTGGTTGGGCAGAAAGCGACAGTGAAAAAGCAGGGATACTGAACGAATACTTCTGGCCAGTACTCACAATGAAGAGCAGGGGGAAATACCTAATTCGGTCAATAGAAGCACTCTGGATAGGGGGGTTGATATTAGTCCTTTCACAGAAGAAAGGGTTCTGAAAGAACTGTTAAAACTGAAGGTGGATAAAGCAATGGGGCCTGATGGGATTCACCCCAGAATTCTAAAAGAACTAAGGGAAGAACTAGTAACACCACTGACTACCCTTTTTAATAAATCATGGGAGGATGGTGTGGTACCTGAGGACTGGAGAAGGGCAGATGTGATTCCCCTTCACAAAAGTGGGAGCAAGACAGAGACAGGAAACTACAGACCTGTCAGTTTGACCTCAGTGGTAGGGAAAATTATGGAACCACTTCTGAAGGAAAGAATTATTGAGTACCTAGAGGCCAGTGGGGCACGGGACCCAAGGCAGCATGGGTTCACAGCAGGAAAGTCATGTCATACAAATCTAATTGATTTCTTTGACTGGGTGACCAAGGCAGTAGACAAGGAAGGGGCTGTGGACATGGCCTACCTAGCCTTTAGCAAGGCATTTGACACAGTCCCGCACAAAAGATTAATAAACAAATTAGCCAGCCTGAGAGTGGGTCCCAGGGTGGTAGCCTGGGTAAAACACTGGTTGGACAACAGGACACAGTGGGTAATAGTAAATGGAGTCCACAGTGAAGAAAGGAGGGTTATTAGTGGGGTACCGCAGGGTTCAGTACTGGGGCCGGTCCTTTTTAATGTCTTTATAAGTGACATTGCAGAGGGACTGGAAGGGAAAGTATGTCTCTTTGCAGATGACACAAAGATCTGCAACAGGGTTGGTACAAAAGCTGGGGTGGAAAAGATGAAAAGAGACTTGGCAAGGTTGGAGGAATGGTCAAATGTATGGCAGCTTAGATTCAATGCAAAGAAGTGCAAAGTAATGCACCTGGGAAACAAAAACCCAGGGGAAGAATACACAATGGGTGGTGAGATACTGACAACAACAACAAAAATGGAAAGGGACCTGAGGGTAGTCATATCAGACGACCTAAAGGTGGGCCAGCAATGTGAGAAGGCAGTAAGGAGGGCTGGGGGGATACTGGGATGCATAGGGAGAGGCATCACCAATAGAAAACAGGAAGTTGTTGGCCATCTGTGCAGACAGTTGGTAAGACCACATCTGGAGTACTGTGTACAGTTCTGGAGATCCCATCTCCTTAAAGACATAGATAGGATGGAGGCTGTCCAGAGGAGGGCAACCAAAATGATGCAGGGTCTGCATCAGAAGGCATATGAAGAAAGACTAAAGGAACTAAATATGTATAGCCTTGAGGAGAGGAGGGAGAGGGGGGACATGATAGAAACTTTAAAATACTTCAAGGGAATCAAAATCAACAAAGTCCAAGAGGGTAGCATCTTTCAGAAAAAGAGATGTGCAAAAACAGGGGGGCACAATTTGAAGATAGAGGGGGACGGCTCAGAGGTAATGTAAGGAAGTATTTCTTCACAGAGAGGGTTGTGGATACATGGAACAGCCTTCCTGAGGAGGTTGTAGAGCCAAAAATAGTGAGGGAATTCAAGAATGCATGGGACAGACATAAGGCAATTCTAGTGGGGGGTAGGAGTAAATAGCCTGTTGGTTAACTAGGATCTGCAGCTTATCCGTTAGGTAGGGAAATGGGCAGACTAGGTGGGCCAAGCGGTCCTTATCTGCCGTCAAATTCTATGTTTCTATGTTTCTTCTGTGAGCAGTCAGTCACCACAGTAAATAACTTGTTTGTTTGTATGCTAATGACTTTTGCTAATTGCTGTCAAGCTACTTCTATCGAGTTAAGCTCAACAACATATTAAATGTGTGGTGGGGCAGATACTATCCTTTCACTTTTTTATAGTTCATATAATGGCACTATCTGACTGAAAGGGTAAACCCAAAACCTCCCATTTATCAGCATCACCATGATCCCCACCCCCACCAATCTCACAATCCCATGTACTGTACAATTAATTTAAATGACCTAACTGGCCACTGCTGGGCCCTGTATCGGTTAGTCCCACTCCTAGGATCATAGGTGTACTTACAGCAAACAGGTTGAGCTGCAAACGTCATCAAATGCTAAAAAAGAGCAACCACCACTGGGCTGCAGGATAAGGTGCCAAACTGATTTATTCAATTACTTCTCTGTGCCACATACTCCATGGCTGACATTTCGTGCACACAGGCTTTATTAAGGCATGATGTCATTACCAAAAGACCCCCTTTTTTAACACAGGGTGTCAACAATTTAAAGTGACATAGTGCTTATAATTTAAGCATTGACAATAACAAATTGTATTTCCTATAGACATCACACGCACCATGAATTAAAACAGCATAACGCCTAAATACATTATCAGGAGACCCTTTAATGTATACGCAAGAAGTTTCCACCACGCAATAACTTGTTTTCTAAGTCACCCCCGCTTTGGCAAATCATCACATGCTCAATGCTAGAGAATCTGATGTTATATCCCACCCAAATGATTTAACATGTACTGTACTGCAAGTGAATTAACTGTATGTATGACACTTGTCTATGCTTCATATCTGTTCACTAATATGTTCTTTAAACTTTGACTTTGTTTTGTCTGCATAACAGGCACCACAAGTACATGTAGTGAGGTATACTACTGAGTTAGAGTTACAACTAATAAACTGTTTCACTGCTGAATACTTGCCTGTGCCGGGAGTTTTGAAAAATGCACCCTTCCTGATACAGTACATTGGCAAAAATACAATTGCCCCACTTCTTGTTTCCTGGTGGCAATCTCTGTACTCTATTAGCTTCCCACCCTAGGGTTGTACAAACTGTGTACTAATTGATCCAACAGGTTGGTACCCCTCCAGTGCTCAATTTTTGGTGGCTAAGTAGTGTGTTTTTGTAACTTCATTTCAGTTTGTAACGTGAGCCAGTTTCTTTCAAGAATGTTCATAACCTGACATACCTGGGGTGTAAATGTAGTCACAAAATTGAGCAAATTCTGTGTTATCTCTGTCCTAACAATGGATGGATGTAAAATAGAGAATAATGGATGGGTAGGTAGTTATAACAAGGATTTTTTTAAACTTTATATTTATTGGTTTTACATATAAATCTTGTACAAAGTATATTTTTGTCTTGGAAACATTGAATGCACAATTAAAACGGAAGTAATACATTCCATAATATTCAGGATATCAGAATCTCCAAGCTAGTTCTTTATATCAGGGGAGAATTCTATAATAAAATAATACAGTATTCCTAATACTAAAAGTCCATAATTCTATGTAGCTGTTGCACACCCCTAAGGGGTGGGATGCCACATAAACCCCGAGACCAAAGCTCAATGGGTTTATTAAGGCATCAAACCCCAGGGGTTTGTAAAAGCAAGTTTTACACACCTACCCATCCTTAATTTTGTACAATTGCTGGGGGGGCGGGGGGGTTCGCCACAGCAATTATACAAAATAAGTTGGTTTCTGTACAGAGTCAAGCCGTGGACCATTGGGGTTTTAACGCGTTCCATAGCAGCTGGCTTGTAAACTGAAGTAGGGTTTTTTTTTGTTCCTAACTTGCATCCAATTAGGTAGTTTTTCTTTGTGACCGGTAGTTTTTTTTTGTTTTAGAAAAAATGAACCTACCACCGACTTCTGTCAGGGAAGTTTCCAGTGCTGAAAAGCAGGGATGGATGCTGCAGAGAACATGAAGTTTGCGGTATGCACATGTGCCGAAATAGGGAAACAGGGCGTGTGTTCGGCATTTTTACCGGCTGGTTATAACGACAGAAATATAACCGAATTTTCCTACAGGAAAAAACATTAGCCAGTTATTACTGATAATTTCTGTCTGCATTTGTTGTTGTCTCATGTGCTTTATTAATGCTAACAGCATTATAACTTCTTTCTTGAAAGCATGTCAACTTTTTTTCATTCCTCTCAAAAGCCAACTGAGTGCTACAGTTCCTTTTGATCTTAATGTACTGCCCCACAAGGACATTTTTCACTAAATGACATGGGTGACAAGTATTGAAATAAAGACTGGAATTTTTTTTCAGTATCTTTACCGTATAGGTCAGTGTGGAGCCCCCACTCCCAGACCCACACCCACACTCATAATCCTTGAAGATTTTGATATCCAAATAACTGAATGACTGGTAATCATAATTCAAAGTAAATTTGTAAGAGATTGTGTGAAATGGCATTGTGGGCTTCATAGCCCACTACCCTGGGGCAGCGATAACAGGGACCCTATTAGCTGAGCAATGGCTTTCATTTTTATCAAAAGGTAGTTTAAAGTTTTGAAAATTTGTTCTGAAAATAAGCCCCACAGACTTGTATGGGGCTTGGCCCCATGCTCTCTCTGGTTCCACTTCACAAAACTGGGGAGAGTGGGGGCGGAGCAGGCAGACCAGGAAGTGGGAAGGGATCAGCTCGCTCGCAGTTCGGACAACATTATGATCCCTTCCCAAACTTTACAGAGTGAGTAAAAAGTTTTTAATTTTTACACAGAGGGGCTATCGCCACCCCAGGGTAGCAGGCATTGATGCCCAAAATGTGTTTTCATGAAAATTAAATGCACACTTCAGATTTGGGTTGCTCCCCTCCAGATTTACTACAATAGTTTCAACTCCTCAACTGATCCATGCCATGCCAGTAAAATGTCCTTCATAAATTGAGTTTATCAAACAGAGCGACACTTCTCTCAATAGCACACATTGTTTTCCCCATTCTGATAGATACACATTGGCATAATTGGGGGCAAAACCTGTCCTCATCGCCATACCCTTAATTTGCAAAACAAATTCACACATGAATGTAAGCACAGTATACAGTATGTCAATTGCCGTTCTACAAGGTGAAGCAGAACAGATCTGTTGATCTGATTTGGCTATATAGGGCATTATTCCAGGTAGACAAACCTTCATCATATTGGATATGTAAGCAATAATATCTGACACGGTGGGTGATATTGGGCTATACTGGACCAACCAGTGGTGTAATGAGGCCTGACACCACAGACAGAGGGCCTTACAGCCATTGGGAAGTCTGGTATAACCCATACCTCCCACCCTGGAGGGCATTACTGCACTTAGAAAATGAGCATCTGTTAATACTTTAATAAAATACGTAAAAATATTAAAAAAATGTTGAAATGAGAGGAACAAAAAAAGGTGAAACCCTATTTTATTGTCAAATGGTCCTGCTACTGGTATACTTGAGCCAGTGCTGCTGTTTCCCATAAATGTTTGAATTCCTTTTGCTTAAGCACCCCCCCCCCAAATGCACACTGGTTAATACGTGAGTGGGGGGAAGCACTTCGTTATTTCAGTTATTCTCCCTGCTTTCTTTTCTGAGTACCTGTCGGCTTTTTGTCAGCCCTGATCATGATCATGGTCGTCTGTTTCAATTTCCATGAAACATGAGTCCAGTGCAACTGCCAGATAAGCACACAACCTGAGTGCTATGAAGTGTTTGTTTCTGGTGGTATTGTCAGAGGAAAAAAAAAACTGCAGAAATAACTGGATTATGTGCCAGTAGAAACAACATGTTACAGACAATATTGCACGGTTTTACACAAATTCATGTTGGGGTGGGCAGGGAACAGTCTTGATGTCTCACTAGGAAGCAAAAAATGGTTGCCATTCAGATTTTAAGAATTGTTTTCTGGGCATAGTGATCCCAGTTGTGCTAAGGCAAGTTGTTGAGGCACTTGTTTTTATCCAGACACTATTAAGAGATAATAATACACCCAGAGGTAGGTGTCAGCCAGTCAGAAAACACTATTGTTTGAGCCCATGTTTTCCATATTGCTTTTTACCTCAGCAGGAAGCTAGCAGGCAAGGCTTCAGTTCTCCCACTTGAGAGGGCTCAATTCCGCTATAGGTCCTGTGCCACCAGACCCAGCACCACTCCCAGGCATGTTCCCCAATAGACTGCCCCCCTGTGGTGGGGCCAGGGATGGGAAGGCCATCCCCCAATGAATAGTCCAGTTAGCCTGGGGTAGCACCTGAAGTTGGGAGCATGGCCAGGGCTTCATGAAGCATGCTAGCACCCCTTTTCCATTTTCTCCCTTCCCCATTGCTGGGCACAGACGTCAGTGTGCACACATGAAGGTGCATGCATGCTTCAGAGTCCCACTGCATCCACCCATCTTTGTCATCTCAGACCAGCACTACTACCAGGCCTCCACCTGGCAGCAGTCATTCTTCAGGAATGACAATCCACCCCCCCAACCACCGTAGAGGAGAGCCGTCCTCCAGATGTTCATTTCTCTCTCTCTCCCTGACTAATCCCCGACAACCTGAATCCATTTCCAAACATGGGTCACCAGCATAGTAGGAGGTAAGGAGCCCAGTGCCTCAGCCCTCTGTGCCACTGGCCTGGCTTTTGGACCCATTTTTCTAATGGTATATAAAGAAGTAGTGTCTAATGTAGCAAAAATGCAGTCCTTTTCAATGTTTACTGTAGACAGAGTGCCAAGTAAATCTGCCGTATCTTTAACATATGTTGGCGTGTTAGGTGCTACATCCTTGATGTAATATTTGACATGTTAGGCCTGTGGCTCAGCCAAAGATCGTATGCTTAGCACTGTGGCCTGAGCAGGGGGAGCTGTAAGATTTGCATGGAGTTTGGGAAGGGCAAATATGGTGGCTCTGAGTGGGTGTGCCTCTGTATAGAATTCATAAGTCATTCTGATTCTGATCTATGAAAAAAAAGAACAGATGCAGCAGCTTCCGAATGTGAGCCAGAAGTGTATGTATCTCTTGGAGTATCAGTGATATTTGATCTTTTTAATACCAATCTTGGCCTTTGATTATTACATTTACCCCATCAAATAAATCCTGCCCTCCAAATAATCCAATTGACCTCTTTCAAACTTTTTCTTAGACCCTTCTAATTCTGGTCTCGTGATCTTTGATAGTCTCTTCTGGTTGTTTTCTAGAAGCTGGATATTCTGCATAGCTTTCAAATTGTCTAAACTGTTTTTTTCTAAATTATCAGGGCCTTTACATCTGCCTACATCTCCTCTGTATCCCTCAGTATTGACTTGATAGGACATGCTGAGGACTCCAAAAGATACTGTTGACAGTCAGGAATCTTACTCTTTCACTGCTAAATGTTGGCTGCTTAATTAATCACAGTCCCCTCGGAATCCAGTTTACTATGAGATAAGCCTATAAAGTTACTTGCTGCCAATATAGCCATCATGTTTTCAAAGCAACTCTCTCGAAGTGTATGAAGGTGTCCTTTATTGTCAGTGATCTTTCTGACTGTATTGAGTTGTTAATGTCTCGTGGTACTTCTAGGATGTGGCTAAGTTGACTAAAAGGGGGATTTATGTTACCTTCTTTAAAAACAATGACTCCACAAATGGAACAGGATTTGTACTCGGGATATGTGGCTGACATTCTGGTTTGGTTCAGGGAGCACGGTAAATATTTTACACTGAGGATCTATCTTTTGAGCTGTGCCATGTACTTAATCTTATTGATCAGCAATTTTACAGATTTGTTCTCCCTTTGACACTCCACACTCCTTTTCCCTTATATGTTTGTTTCTACTAACTGTGTATTTAGGCAGCCTGCTTTTTTAATTCATAGCACTTTTGATGTTATGTCTATAGGAAATGGAATAAAAACTCCAAATATGAACCCTCGGCTTTGTATACAAGTTGTTTCACCTCCACTTCTCACCCCCCTTCTTACAGACATCATCCAGCTCAAACAGTCCCCTCACATGTTTAGGTACTCCTCCTTTCCCCGTCTGGTAACACCTACACCATGATTATCAGTAGAAACATAGAAATATAGACTTTGATGGCAGATAAGGACTGCTTGGCCCAGCCAGAATGCCCATTTTGGTACCTTTTGGATAAGCTGCAGATCTTAGTTAACCAATAGCCTACCTCCTCCTAACCCTCCTCACTAGGATTTCCTTGTGTCTGTCCCATGCATTTTTGAATTCCACCACTGTTTTTGTCCCCACTACCTCCTCAGGAAGGCTGTTCCATGCGTCCACCTCCCTCTCTGTGAAAAAATACTTCCTCACATTGCCACTGAGCGCCCCTCTATCTTCAGATTGTGCCCTCTTGTTTTTGTACATCTCTTTTTCTGAAAGATGCTGCCTTCTTGGATTTTGCTGATTCCCTTGAGGTACTTGAATGTTTAACATAGAAACATAGACTTTGACGGCAGATAAGGACCACTTGGCCCACCTAGACTGCCCATTTCCTTACCTACTGGATAAGCTGCATATCCTAGTTAACCAACAGCCCATTTCTTCCTACCCCCCATAAGAATTTCCTTGTGTCTGTCCCATGCATTCTTGAATTCCACCACTGTTTTTGACCCCACAACCTCCGCAGAAAGGCTGTTCCATGTGTCCACCACCCTCTCTGTCAAAAAATACTTCCTCACATCGCTCCTGAACCGTCCCCCCTCTATCTTCAAATGGTGTCCCCTTGCTCTTGCATATCTCTTTTTCTGAAAGATGCTACCCTCTTGGACTCTGTTGATTCCACTGAGGTACTTAAAAGTTTCAATCACGTCCCCCGCCCTCCTTTCCTCAAGGATATACATATTAAGCTCCTTTAGTCTCTCCTCATATGGCTTCTCTTGCAGACCCTGCTACATTTTAGTTGCCCTCCTCTGGACTGCCTTCATCCTGTCTATGTCCTTGCGGAGATGGGGTCTCCAGAACTGCACACAGTATTCCAGATGGGGTCTCACCAACTGTCCATACAGAGGGATAACAGCTTCCTGTTTTCTGCTGGTGATGCCCCTCCCTATACATCCCAGTATCCACCCAGGCCTCCATACTGCCTTTTCACATTGCTTGCCAGCCTTAAGGTCATCTGATATGATTACCCCCAGGTTCCTTTCTATTTTTGATGTTGTTACTTCCTAACTCCCCCATTGTGTACTCCTCCTCTGGGTTTTTGTTTCCCAGGTGCATTATTTTGCACTTCTTTGCATTGAATCCAAGGTGCCATACTTCTGACCATTCCGCCAGCCTTGCCAAGTCCCTTCTCATCCTTTCCACACCTCCATGTGTATCAACCCAGTTGCAGATCTTTGTGTCTTCTGCAAAAAGGCATACTTTTCCTTCCAGTCCCTCTGCAGTGTCACTTATAAAGACATTAAAAAGGACTGGACCCAGTACTGAACCCTGCGGTATCCTACTAGTAACCCCCCTTTCTTCAGAGTGGACTCCATTTACTATTAACTTCATTGACCTGTTGTCCAGCCAATGTTTTACCCAGGCTACCACCCTGGGATCCACTCCCAGGCTGGCTAATTTGTTTATTAATCTTTTGTGTGGGACTGTGTCAAATGCCTTGCTAAAGTCTCGGTAGGCCATGTCCACAGCCCCTCCCTGGTCTACTACATTGGTCATCCAGTCAAAGAAATCTATTAGATTCATCTGACATGACCTTCCCACTGTGAACCCATGCTGCCTTGGGTCCTGTGCCCTACTGGCCTCTAGGTACTCAACAATTCTTTCCTTCAGAAATGATTCCATCACTTTCCCTTCCACAGAGGTCAAACTGACTGATCTGTAGTTTCCTGCCTCTGTCTTGCTCTCACTTTTGTGAAGGGGAATCACATCTGCCCTCCTCCAGTCCTCAGGTACCACACCATCCTACCATGATTTGTTAAAAAGGGTAGTCAGTGGTGTCATTAGTTCTCCCCTTAATTCTTTTAGAATTCTGGGGTGAATCCCATCAGACCCCATTGCTTTGTCCACCTTCAGTTTTAGGAGTTCTTTCAGAACCCTTTCTACTATGAAAGGACTGGGATTGACCCCCTCCCATGCAGAGTGCTTCTGTTAATTGGATTAGGTACCTCCCCCTCCTCCTCTTTTGTGAATACTGAGCAAAAGTATTCATTCAGTATCCCTGCTTTTTCAATGTCCCTCTCTGCCCACCCACCGTCCATTCTGTTCAGCCTCACTATCCCTCCCTTTGTCTTTCTACACACCCCAATGCACCTATAAAAGGTTTTAGCCCCCTTCTTAACCGAGTTGGCTATCTTTTCCTCAGTTTGGGCCTTTGCTATTCTGACTGCCTTCCCTACTTCCTTCTGCCTTAACTGGTATAGTTCTCTGTCCTGCTCCTTCTGTGTTTCCTTATACTTCCTAAATGCTATCTTTTTCTCCCTAACCTTCCCCGCCACCTCTTTTGAGAACCATAGTGACTTTTCCTTTCATTTTGATTTGTTTATTTGCTTTACACAAAGGTTCGTTGCCTCTGTGATGGTAGTTTTGATGTTTCCCCATTGTTGCTCCACCCCTCCTTCTTGCATGTTTGCTAGTGCTTTTCTAAGGCGCTCTCCCATCTTTCCAAAGTCAGCCCTCCTGAAGTCCAGTACCCTCATTTTTGTGTGGCTTGACTATGCAGCTGAGTTTATCATGAACCACACTGTTTGGTGGCCACTTGTTCCCAGATGGCTACCCACTTCTAGAACTGAGATTCTCTCACTGTCCCCATTTGAGAGTACGAGGTCTAAGATTGCTCCTTCCCAAGTGGGTTCCAACACTAGCCGTCTGAGGCATGCCCCCTCTAGGGCATCAAGAATGGCTCTGCTCTTGGATGTGGCTGTGGCAAAGGTGCTTCAGTTAATATCTGGCATATTCGGATCCCCCATCAACAGTATCTCCCCTTTCTCTGCCATCCTAAGGATGCCTTCTATCATATCCTTGTCCATTCCCTCCCCCTGAGATGGGGGTCTGCATACAACCCCTGTGCAGATTGTGGTGCCATTTTCAGTCTCTAAGGTGACCCACAGTGCCTCCTCTCCTCCCTGTTTACTCTTTCGTTCCATTGCTTTTATACCTTCCCTTACATAGAGAGCTACTCCTCCCCCTTTTCTACCCTCCCTGCTTCTCCTGTAGATTGTGTACCCTGGTATGTTAGCATCCCAGTCATGGTTCTCTGTGTACCATGTTTCTGTGACTGCCACAATATCCAGGCATCCCTCTTCCATCAAGGCCACCAGTTCAGGGAGCATGTTGCCCAGACTATGGGCATTGGTACTCATTACCCTCCATTTCTTGATGGCCTTACCTCTTTTTGCCCCATCCCTGTCCTTATTGCCTTTGTCGTTTTCTCCATTTACCCCTGCCCTTCTCCCTATTGACCTCTCTATCTTGGTGTTTACCTCACTTACTACCCTGATTTATAGGGAGGGGCTAGGATTTCCCTTCTCCTTTCCAGTGCCTCCCCCTTGGCTAGTTTAAATGCTTGCCAATGAAGCATTTAAACCTATCACTTAGGATCCTGGTTTCCCTCCTGGAGAGATGCAGACCATTGTGCCAGTATAGGTCTGCATCACTCCAGATGGACCCCCAGTCCCCAATGAAGCCAAACTCCTGAGCGCTATACCAGTTTTTCAACCACTGATTGAATCCCATGGTTTGGAGCACCCTAGCCTCACCCATGCCATAGACAGGTAGCACCTCTGAGAAGGTTATCATGCATGCTACTTGTCTAAGGCCCCTCCACATCTCCACAAACTCTTCCTGCACTGCTCTGATCCATTTCCCAGCTAGATCATTTTTCCCTAGGTGGACAATGACATCCATCTCCTTCCCCCCATACTGCAGCTCCCACACTCCTGAGGATTCACTCCCTGTCCCTTCAAGCCATGGCACTAGGCAGGCACCTTACCTTCCTCTCCCCTCCCCAGTTCTACCCTCCTAATGATGGAGTCCCCCACCAGAAGTTGTTTCCTTCCCCTGTGGGGTCCCATGCCACCCTCCTGTGGGTCTCCTTTGTGGAGGTTCCCAGCATCCTCCTTGGTCTCCACTGCAGGTGCCTCCATAGAGGAACCACACTTTGCCAGAATGGCATATGAGTTGTGGAGAAGTACAACTGGATGGATGTGTCTCTGTTCCACCACCCTCACCCCTCCCTGAGTCCACAGTGGTTCAACCACTCCTCTTTCTTTGCAACCTCTGAGGTAAAGGCAGTGGCTCTGGTGGTCCCTGGGTGGAAGAGGAGGTCCCCCAAATCCTGGCCAACTGAGCCTGGAGAAGAGCAATCTCCTTCCTCAGCCCAGAGAGGTGCCTGCAGATGGGACATCACTGCATCCTCCAGAATGTCTCCCAGAAGAGTGCTGCTCCATAGCCACTGCACTGCATCACTCCCATCATGTCATATTTCTGGCCCCTTAACTGTTGTTTTGAATACTTACTCTTTCCTTTATTTATTTATTTATTTTTATTTTATTTTTTTCTTCCTACTTACTTACTGCCTCTGTGCTCTTTAAGCTCCAGATCTTCCTGTTCTGAGACAAGAAGTTCCTATATTTCTCAGTAGTCTCCTTACTTGCTCAGAGTCAGACCTCCAGCAGCTGGGGGGGACGGAGAGCTACTCTTGCCCTTCTAGGATGGTGAGTCTTTTGTGGCTCTGTGATCACTCACTTCCTGCTCCCAAACAGGAAGACCCTGTTGTCAGTCAGATCCTGTGCCTATAAAAGTAGAACTGGCTAAGGGTGGGGGGTGGAGGGGAGGGAAGGAGAGCAATATAGTCCCAGTAGAGAAGCATAGTTATAACAGCAGTGCATTCCTCTTGCTGTTCTCTGCCTGTTCTCTGCCAGAAGCAATCTAGGGCAGTTTTTAAATCTAAAACACCTGGCTTCCTTCTAGCTAAGCCACTCCCCCTAATTTCTACACCTAGTTGATTGCACAGATAACAATCCTCTTCCACCAACTCAGACAAACATCCAGATAACTGCAAAGATAGCAATTCACTTCAGCCAACTCAGACAAACACACTAACTCTTTTTTTTTAACCTAAATTGAAGGTCCCAGTAGTAGAGTTCTAGTTCTTTAATCCCAGTAGAGAAGTATAGTTATAACAGCAGCTCCTTCCTCTTGCTGTTCTCTGCCTGTTCTATCATGTCCTCCTCTCCCACCTTTCCTCTATGGTATACATGGTAAGCTCCTTTAGTCTCTCTTCTTATGGCTTCTGGTGCAGACCCTGCACCATTTTAGTTGCCCTCCTCTAAACTGACTCCATTCTGTCTATGTTCTTGCGGAGATGGGGTCTCCAGAACTGCACGCAGTACTTCAGATGAGGTCTCACCAACTGTCTGTACAGAGGGATGACAACTTCTTGTTTTCTACTGGTGGTGCCTCTCCCTATGCATCCCATTATCCCCCCAGCCCTCCTTACTACCTTCTCACATTGCTTGCCTACCTTTAGGTTGTCTGATATGACTACCCCCAGTATCTTTCTCCACCTTGTCCTTATGAAACTCCTTACCCCATGTGATTTTAAGTAACACTTCCCGCTCCCTGTTCCAGCACTCCCTCTTGCTCCACCTCTTGACCTCCTATCACTGTACTTGCTTCAGATAACAGCACCCATACCACCTGTGCCCCACCTCCTTGGGCTTGGTCAGCCTTATGTGCTACAGCATTGCTGTATCTATCACTGCCTTGTGGGCTTTACATTTGACAATTTTTCATTATTTTGAAATAATGTTGCACTGTTCGCTTGAATTTTTTTTGCATTTGTTGAAGATCTCCATGTAAATCCTGCTCTTTTCCAACTTTAAGCACTGTACTCTAACCCTGTATTTGCTTGTAACCATTATTGTATGTACAAACCTTGTAAATGTATGTTTGATCCTGGGTCACCCCTGAAAAAGGGACTGTGTTGTCTCAGTGGGCCCACCCGGTTCCAAAAATTCAAATACATAAATTATCATTGCACCAGTTTATAAGCACCATATCACTTTTAATTGTTGCCACCCTTGCACTATAACATAAGGTCTTTTGTGATGGCATCATGCCTTCATAAAGCCCATGTGTGCAAAATGTTGGCCATGGATTGTGTGCCACAGAGGAGTACCTGAATAAATCAATAAGCACCATTTCGTGCAGCTTAGTGGTGGTTACTCTTTTGAGTATTTGATGACTGTTGCAGCCCATCTTGTTTGCTGACAGTACTGTTTCCGGATGGTGAGGCTAAAGTCTGTATCTTCATGCATCTGCCTTTTTCTTGTTTGTTATAAGTGTACACACACAACCTCCACAAAATGATAACATTTAAGAAATGACTAGCCATTTCGTCATCCCAGCTCCCTTCTCCACTCAACTGCACAGACCATCTTACCTTCTAAATCTTCAGAGGCCCCTGAACTCCTTCCATATCTGTCCCCTCGACTGGAACCATTAATATGATACACTGGTAAAATCACTGCCCCATCAAAACACTTAGCTTGCTCAATGTCATGCAAAGAGCACATGTATTTTGTTTATTTAAAATATGCTTTACTAGGTAAACAGCAGACCCCAGGAGGCTCTTTTCCAGTTGCAACTGGGGGGCAGTCCTGGCCCCAGACAGGTGCAGGGTGCACAGTATTCACTACCACATACACCTGTGAGGCATCTGTCTGCAGCCCCACCCCCACAGCATGCAGGACTATGGAAGGCAGGTGGGGCATAGGTGGACCCATTCAGGCATCCAATCGGATGCCCATCCTGGGTCCCACAGTGGGTCACCTATGCATGCAGGCATGGGTCTGGGTGTGTGAATAGATAACACAGGCACCTGGACCCCCACAGCCATGCCCCATCAACTGTAGGGCCTCCTGGTTGAGCCCCTGGTGCCCCACAGCCACTCTCCAAACTGCTGAACCACATACCCAATACATAGCAGCCCCATCACACTTGCAGCACAGCAACCCCACCAGCACATGTTGTGCCTGAACTGCTGAAGCAGACCCCCTACCACACACATGTAGTCCCCATACTGCCAAAGCATACCTCATCCCCACACATATCATGCCCGAACTGCTGAAGCATACTCCGTACCCCACACATGAAGTCCCCGTACTGCCAAAGCATACCCTCTTCCACACATGTTATGCCCAAACTGCTGAACCATACCCCCCCACACATGTAGTCCCTGTACTGCCAAACATACCCTCCCCATACATGTTGTGCCTAAACTGCCAAAGCATACCCCTCACCCCACAAATGTAGTCCCCACACTGCCAAAGCATACCCTCTCCACACACATGTCATGCTCAAACTGCCAAAGCATACCCTCCAACACAATGTATGCCTTGCATTGCTAAGGCACACCCCCCTTCCCACACAAGACTACCCCATCACCGATGTTAATTATGGCAACCTCATGCCCCCACACTCACAGAGAAGCCCCTGACCACTCACCCTGACTCCTGAATCTGGTACCCATCAGCTTCATTGGTGGCCAGTGGTTCCCCCACCCACCCACAACACAGACAACCCCCCCACCAACCCCATACCTAAATGTTGATGCAGTGAGCATAGATGGCCAGTGGCACAGCCCTTTGCACACCTCCTCAGCCACTGGCTGTCCAACTGAGCACACTGCCTATTAATAGCAGAACACACCTAGCATCAGTTGGATAGGCAGCAGCCGAGGAGGTATGCAGAGGGCTGTGCCGCTGGCCATCTATGCTCAGGGCACTGATGTTCAGGTATGGAGTTGTGGGGGGGTTGTCTGTGCCACGGGAGTGTGGGAGGACCGCTGGCCACCAATGAAGCTGATGGGTTACCGGGTTCGGGGGCTGGGTTGAGTGGCCCGGGGCCCCTCCGTGAGTGTGGAGGGGGGGCTGTCATGATCAACACCAGGAATGGGGTAGTCTTGTGTGGGGTGGGGGTATGCTTTGGCAGTTTGGGCATGACATGCATGGGGAGGAGGGTATGCTTGGGCAATACGGGGTTGACGTGTGTGGGGTGGGGCTGCCATACTGCCACTGTAGCCGTGTGGGGGTCCTGTGTTCAAGGGGCTGGGTGCATACATCAGTTATGGCAGGGTCCCCCTGGCATAACCAGCTCCCTCCTACACCCCCCCAGTGCACAGTCCTAGGAGCCTTAGTGAATGCCGTATAGTGTAGGCATGGCCCCGGCATGCCACCTGTGCATTGCTGTTCGGTCGGCCAGGAATTGTCTGGTGCGTAACTGAATTACACCCCATTCAGGAATGCCGAAGGGGGTCTGCAGGACCCTGTTGTGTGGCATTCCCATGTATCTATGCCTACATGCTCAGTTTCCGCAGCACGTAGGCATCATGCATAGGGCCCAATAACAGTAAGCAACACATACGTAACACTGGCATGCATGTACATAGGAGTATTTATGCAAGAAACAAGCATGTTCAGCAATTTAACAATATGTGGAACACAAGCAAGTTGGTAACCTGACCAGCATAATAGTACGATGGCAGGTATAGGCCAGAAGGAGGGGACAGGACACTTATGGCAGGGAAGTGGAGTACTGCAGAAGTGCTTAAGTTTATATGTGGCAGTCCAGAAAGTGGGCAAAAAGGTTAAGATATTGGGACATCTGGTCCACAGTTGTGGAAGTCAATATCTGAAAGATGTTTGTCCAGAAGTCTGTTTAAAAAGAGGGGTCTGTACTCTATTGCTTGTTTCAGATCTGAGGGAGTAGGAAGTATTGGTAGCAGGGGTAAGAATTTTGTTTAGGCATGCAGGGTGTTTTCCAGCCCAGGATTTGACTCCTAAGGAGGCACTATGCAGTCAGTGCCATATCTCAAGCGGGGTCTAGCCCAGTTGATTTTACATTATAGAGCGGTGGAGAACAATCCAGGGTAAAACTGCAGAGGTAATTGAAGAGGAGGGTAAATTTCTATATAGCGGAGTTGAGAGAAGCAGAGATGACCACATCTCCATAGTCCAGGTTCAGAAAAATCTTCCTTTCCACAAAGCACTCTCTAGCAAAAATCCTTTCCTCAAAGCATTCTCTAGTGAAAAGGGTGATAAAGGATCACTGGTTTTGCAAAGTATTTAAAAGCCATACTACTGATATGAGCCATGTAGTCTGTGGACTGGTCGAGTGTCAGGCCCAGGTATTTATGAGAAGATATGTATGTAGTGGACACCTGATGACTGTTCAAAGATAAAGTGGATTTGGAAACCCATTGTTTGGAGCAAATATCATAGTGACCATTTTCTTTTGTTTGATCACTAGTTTATTAAAGTTGAACCAGTTTGGGATATGTGTGTAGTCAAGCTGAAGGTCCTATTCATCAAGGGATGATGCAGGACTGGTGGTGTAAATTACAGTGTCAACAGCATACATGTAAATCTTACAGGTGTCAAGTACCCTTGGAAGGTCATTGATGAAAACCGAAAATAGGATGAGCCCCAGGACAGAACCTTGTGGGACACCAAGGGTAAGTGGGTGTGAGGAGATTGTGATCAGAAAGACATTGGTAGATGGAGTTTTTCATGGTGCCATCCCCTCCCTTTCCCCCAGTAATAGATTAGGTTCAAGATAGACAAAGTGGGGATCCAAGTGGGGCCTAAAGATTTGGCAGTAGGATGGTCTGCACAGAAGGCAAGTGATCTGGGGGTAGGAGGATGGTCTGCACAGAAGCTAAGTGATCTGGGGGTAGGACGATGGTCTGCACAGAAGGCAAGTGATCTGGGGGCAGGAGGATGGTCTGCACAGAAGGTAAGTGATCTGGGGGTAGGAAGATGGTCTGCACAGAAGGTAAGTGATCTGGGAGTAGGAGGATGTTCTGCACAGAAGATAAGTTATCTGGGGGTAGGAGGATGGTCTGCACAGAAGGTAAGTGATCTGGGGTAGGAGGATGGTCTGCACAGGAGGTAAGTGATCTGGAGGTAGGAATATGGTCTGCACAGAAGGCAAGTGATCTGGGGGTAGGAGGATGGTCTGCACAGAAGGTAAGTGATCTGGGCGTAGGAAGATGGTCTGCACAGGAGGTAAGTGATCTGGGTGTAGGAGGATGGTCTGCACAGAAGGTAAGTGATCTGGGGGTAGGAGGATGGTCTGCACAGAAGGTAAGTGAGCTGGGGTAGGAGGATGGTCTGCACAGGAGGTAAATGATCTGGGGGTAGGAATCTGGTCTGCACAGAAGACAAGTGATCTGGGGGTAGGAGGATGGTCTGCACAGAAAGTAAGTGATCTGGGGGTAGGAGGATGGTCTGCACAGAAGGTAAGTGATCTGGGCATAGGAGGATGGTCTGCACAGGAGGTAAGTGATCTGGGCATAGGAGGATGGTCTGCACAGAAGGTAAGTGATCTGGGGTAGGAGGATGGTCTGCACAGGAGGTAAGTGATCTGGAGGTAGGAATATGGTCTGCACAGAAGGCAAGTGATCTGGGGGTTGGAGGATGGTCTGCACAGAAGGTAAGTGATCTGGGCGTAGGAAGATGGTCTGCACAGGAGGTAAGTGATCTGGGTGTAGGAGGATGGTCTGCACAGAAGGTAAGTGATCTGGGGGTAGGAGGATGGTCTGCACAGAAGGTGAGTTATCTCGGGGTAGGAGGATGGTCTGCACAGAAGAAAAGTTTTCTGGGGGTAGGAGGATGGTCTGCACAGAAGGTAAGTGATCTGGGTGTAGGAGGATGGTCTGCACAGAAGGTAAGTGATCAGGGCATAGGAGGATGGTCTGCACAGAAGGTAAGTGATCTGGGGGTAGAAGGATGGTCTGCACAGAAGGTAAGTTATCTCGGGGTAGAAGGATAGTCTGCACAGAAGGTAAGTGATCCCGGGGTAGAAGGATGGTCTGCATGGAAGGTAAGTGATGTGGGGGTAGGAGGATGGTCTGCACAGAAGGTAAGAGATCTGGGGGTAGGAGGATGGCCAGATAATACTTTAAATGAATAAGATAACCTTTAGGAGGGTGGGCAAATGGCTGGGTGTATACTGTTTTATGACTGGGTCTAACTGAGGCCACCCAGCAGTAACCAACTGATTTAAAGCCCCTCTGTCCATCTGTGTGGATGTGGTAATACTTATGCTGCTTTGTTGTGGTTGTTGGAGAGGAACCCTTGGGTGGGAGATTAATGTGGATAGTGCCATTAAATTGATCAGATGGTACCAATCAGATCAGGCTGAATCATTTAAAATCACATTGGATAGAAAGTAATCAGATTTTATCTCTTCAGTCAAATAGTGCCACCAGCTGAACTACATGAAAGCAAACGGATAGTATCTGCCCACCCTACATTGTTAGTGTTGACTTCATAGAAAACTAACATAGTATTAATGGTTTGCAAATAGAATGCCATCAGCACACTAATACATTGCTATGTTTCATTCTCTCTCTGTGTGTGCTAATTAACAATAATAAAAACAGTGAACAGTTACAATATGTCGATCAAGAAATTCCTATCACACCTAAGCATCCTAGTCCAGATTTCCCACCTTTTCTGCCTTCTTCCCTAAAGTTAAAAGCGCCCATGGAGAGATATTTTTTGCCTCAAGAGACAGGAAGACCCCCAGCTCTTGTCTGAATGAAAGGTAAGTTTAAGTTAAGTTTAAGTTTATTGGCAGGAAGACTCCATTGAGCACGCTCATTTTCAAGGAGGTCCTGTAAGGACAACTTTAAACAACAGTGTACAATAAAAGTGATGACATAGTGTACAGGTACAATAATTGGTAGAAAAAAAGTGCATATATGGTCAGTAAAAACAATAATAAAACAGATTGGAATCTGGTTTCTGGGTAAGCAGCGGTGACATACCATAAGGTAACAATAATTGTTAGAAAATACATACAGGGTCAGTGAAAAGAAAATCAACAGTGAAGCATACAGGAACCAATTCATATTAAGAGGGAGAACAAAAATATTATCAGTCAGAACTTATACGATTGCTGTCAGCTTCCCAAGATGGCTGAGCATGCAGGAAGGAAGGAAGGGGGTAAGAAGAAATACATAACTACTTCTGACGAGGAAGGAGTCTGACTGAGGGGGCAACTGATAAGTTCAAGAAGTTGTGAGAGGATGAATGAGCAAGGGAGAGAGTTCTGCAGGGACCAGGGATAGAGAGTACAGAAGGAGTCCTGGGTGTAAGGGTGGGGATAGACTAGGGAGGCCAGGGGCCAGGGTGGCTAGGGAGACTAGGGAGAAGGATACAAGAAGTCTGAGGGCACTCACTTGATAGCAGTGGCAAGAGACTGGCATGATATGCTAGGACCTATAACAGTGACAGACTACTGGGAAGAATTTGTAGGTCAGGGCTCTGAAGAAATTTAATGAGACAATGCTGGTGAACCTGAGTGAAGTTTAGATGAGATTCCACGTTGATGGAATGGCATAGCTAATGACACCCTTGCAGAGGGAGGTACACATCCCAGGTACATCAAGTAAGAAATAGATGGAATTCCTAAGGGAGTAGGAGCAATGGGAAATATTAACAAGTGAGGAGATATAGGTTGGTAATTTGTTTAGTAGACATTTAAGGGTCCAGGTACCTAAATGGAGTAGCCATCTGGTGGTGAGGAGTTGCCAGATGACTTCTTTATATAAGTCGCAGTGATGTGCCGTGAAAGGTGCTTTAGTAATGAAGCTCAGAGCCTGATGGAACAGTATATTGAGCTTGCGAAGCTTGGAAGCAGCTGCACAGTTGTAGATGATGTCACCGTAGTCCAGGAGTGGCAGGAATGTGTCCTGTACTAGTCTACATCTAATGTCAGAGGGAAAGAGCACTCTGTTCCTGAAGAAAAAGCCAAGTCTTACTTTTAACTTACTAGAAAGGTAGTCGATGCGCACACTGAAAGAAAGTTTGCTGTCTATCCAAATGCCCAGATATTTAAATTGATTAACCACATCTAGTGATTTACCTAGGATAGTCACGATAAGTTAAGGTGATGCACTGTGCCCAGGGGAAGGCCTATTGCTATTGGGTGAGAAATAAAGGACCTTGGTTTTTTTTCATGTTGAGTAATAGCTTGGAGTTGATTAGGTTGCACTCTAGCTGTGAAAAGTCAACTTTGAGTACATCACGTACTTTGGACAAGGTTGGCTTAGAAGTATATGTAACAGTATTGTCCACAAAGAGATGTATTTTGGAGTTGCTGATACTGAATCTAGCGAGTTAATGTAAATAGAAAATAGCATAGGGCCTAAAATGGAGCCTTGTGGGACACCTCATTTTATGGGGAGGGAGTCAGAGTTCTGACTGCTCACTTTGGTTTTCTGAACTCTACCTGTAAGGTAGCTCGAGAATTACTGAAGTGTGGTGTCAGCTGTGCCTAGTTTACTGAGACCACTGAGGATGAGGTTATTGTTGATGGTATCGAATGCCTTGCTGAGATCAAGGAATATGGCACCTGTGACTTGTTTGGAATCATGCATGGCCAGCCAGTCGTTGGTGACTTTAGCAAAAGCAGAGGTGGTATTGTGTTGTTCTCTGAACCCAGACTGGGCAGGGTTGAAGAGTGAAAACTTTTCAACATGATCTTTAAGCTGGTGATGGATGAGTTTCTCTAGCAGTTTGGCTAGGACAGGGAGGATGGAGATGGGCATATAATTGTTTAGGTCTCAGGGGTCACCTGATTTGAACAAGGGCAAGATATGAGCTGATTTCCAACAGGAGGAAACCATAGCTGAGGAGATGGAGAGATTAAGGATATGAAGGATTGGTGCAGATAGATAAAATGGCCTAGCTTGATGAAGATGGGATCGATGTCATCTGCTCCATAACTTTTATTGATGTCGAGTTTACTAAGGGGGTCCTCTACTTGTTTGTACATCACAGGGTGAAGCTGGAAGGTATGAGGAGGAGGAGGAGAAGGAGGAGGGGGCTCATGGGTGGTGGGGTGGGTTTGAAGGCATGGAAGCCCTGAGTTTGGGGAGAAATCAAACGCGAGTCCAGCAGTGGTGAAATGGGTATTCAGTTTTTCTAGGATGAGGTCATGCTCGAAATATTCAACTCTGTTAATGAGTAACTTGGTGGAGATGGACAGGGCTGCTTTGTGGCCCTCAACTGTCTTGATTGTTTGCCAGCTCTTAGCTGAGTCGCCTTTGGCATTTTCAAGGGATTCTACATAGAAATTAGCTTTGGCAGATCGTAGTAGTTTAACACATGCATTCCTGGCAGTTCTAAATGCCTGCCAGTCAGCCGCATACTTTGTGTACCTTGCATGGGCCCAAAGTTTATCAAGGTTGTGCAGCGCAGGTTTTAGGTTTGGAGTGAACCAGGGATGGGAATGTTTATGGACCCTGGATCTAATGAAAGGGGCATGTTTATTGGTGAACTGAGTCAGTATAACGTTAAGAAAGGTGACTGCCTTGTCCACTGACTTGGTGAGATAGAGATCTTGCCAGTTTACATATTTTAGATCCGAGATATACTTTTCGATGTTGAATTTGCAGAAGCTGCGCTTGGTGACAAATGTAGAGGAAGAGGGGTGCTCATCTTGGTTTCTGGTGCATGCCACGATATTGTGATCCCTAAGATCATTATGGAATACGGCTGTATGCTGACTTTTGTAGGGACAGTTTGTGATAATAATGTCCAGGATGGAGCTATTTGCATGATTTTTGGCATTGAGTCTTGCTGGCTTCGTAATGATTTGGGACAGTCTAAGTTCATCACAGAGATTTTTTAGGACACATGCCTTAGGCGAGAGCCAATCAAGGTTGAGATCACCTAGAATGATGATCTCGTTGTTGATGGGTGTGATCAAGTTTTTGAGGGTTGAGATTAGCTCGAGACCCGCTGAGGGGGCCTGTAGCAACCTATGATGTTGAGAGCTTCGACTGGGGATATTTGGATTTTGATGGCCATGCACCTAAATTCTTTGGGTTTGGACATGGTGTTGATGGAGACATTTAAGTGGTCTTTCATGTAGAATGACTCCCCCTCCACCCCTCGTGGACCTGCCCGCTCTGAACAGGTTATAGGAGAGGAGTGAGATCTGCTGGTCAGATATAGTACTTTTAAGCCAGGATTCAGTAATAATGATCAGATCTGGGTAAGTGTGGGTGGTCCATTTTCTTAACTGGTCTAGTTTGTTAAACAGGCTCCGCATGTTAATCAGCATAAACTTTAAGCCTGAGGTAATGGCAAAGTCTGAAGGGGATGCAATGGGGATTTGAGGACCAGGATTCACTTCAGAATTACCAGAGCATATGAGTAATAGCAGGATAAGTTTTTTCAAATTGTTTCTTGCTGCAGTCATCTGTTTCTTACTGTGGTGCTTCCTCCTGGAGAACTGATGGAAAGGGGTAGCTGTATAGGGCACGTGACTCAAGGAACAGACCATAGCTACAAGTGAGAGAGTCCCAATATAAAGGCTGCCTTCTACACAGCGGCAGCGTCAAAGCGGCAGCAGCTAAGTGGGACAGCAAAGTGAAGAGAGGAGTCTGACCGGAGTGTGGCAGGTTCTGTGACTGGCTAGTTCCTCTTATCTTTTGCTGATAACACTCTATCTGTCAGTGTTGCCATCTGTGAGTTACCAATGACTGCTGTGAATTACAATTTCATAGCCTGCAAGCCTGTGAGTGAAACCTGAATTGCTGTGTTTGACCTGTTTTACCCCCCTTCCCCTTAACTCGTAGACTGATTTTAACTTTAATCACATTGAAACTGCTACAGGACCTGAAGTGTGCTGCATAGACTGCTGTTTGAGTCTGCACATGAGTCATCTGTTGTTGAGAATTGTATATGCTAAAGTTCTGTGGAGCTGTGACTGACTTGGGTTGCTAGGTAATAGCACAGTACCTGACCTGCTTGCAGCATTATTGCCATCACCTGCTTTCATTGAATTCTGTTCTGGTCTCCACATTTTTCCAGATGGTGGCAGCTCTGGGAAGTGGAGGGGGGGCGATTTCAATATAAAGGCTGCCTTCTACACAGCGGCAGCGTCAAAGCAGCAGCAGCTAAGTGGGACGGCAAAGTGAAGAGAGGAGTCTGACCGGAGTCAGACCGGGGACGGACTGGGCTACTAGAGTTTGTAATATCTTGCTTAGAGTTAATCATTTCTTTTGGGTTTGTGCCTATAGATTAGTTATGATTAACAGAGGGATATTGTTGTGTGTAGCCTATACACTTTGTGTTTTGTGTACTGATGGGTTATTTTGTTCTATGTGTGTTAATAATGACTTTAGAACGATGAAAATAATCAGATTCTGGAGTTCCAGACTCAACTGTTTATTCCTAATTATAGTCATTTATTTGGTGTAAAGGTTAAATACATGTGTTATAACTTGGGTTACAGTGTTAGGAAATATAAGACAGAATGTTTCTGCCTGTTTGCATAAGAACCTGGTTACATTGCTTTCTCTTGCTAATTCGATCTGGCAATGTTGAAAGCAACCCTGGTCCTTTAGCAAACGACATGGCAGATAGTGATTTTTTTTTGCAGCATTCATATGGCCTCAAAATTATGCATTTTAATGTATTAAGCTTAACATCTAAATTTCATGAGGTGGAGTCATGGATTAGTTTATATAATCCGGATGTTCTGGCACTGACTGAAACCTGGTTAACCTTACCTGTTCTTGATACTGAACTTTGTATACCTGTTATAAACTTTTAGAAAGGATCATGCCACTGGTAGAGGGTGGGTTTTGTTTTATGTTAAGGAATATTTAATGGTAAATGAGACCACTATATTTAACAGTAATTTGGAATATTGTGAACATATTACTATTCAGTTATTGTTGGGATCTGTCAAAAATTAACTATTTGTTGTGTGTATCTTCCACCTAATGGTAGCAAATCAGGCTTACAAGAACTTGTAAATGCTTTGAATACTGGGGTTTCTACAGAGTTAATACTACTGGGGATTTTAATTTAAATTGGATGGGTTCAGATATAACAAAGTTAAATACGGTCTTGTCTCAGTCTGGTTTACAACAGATTATTACTTTGCCCACTCACAATAATAGATCAGGAAATCACACATTGCTGGACTGGATATTAACAAATAGACCTATTAATATGATAAAATGTGGTTTGACCTCTGATTGGTTAATGATCATCATCCAGTCTTCTGTATTTGGAAGCATGGGGGACTGAAGAAGTCTAAGCCAATTATAAGGATTTCGAGATCTTTTCTAAATTTGATGTACATTCTTTTGTACAGAGTTGGGTAAAATAGATTGGTCTTTTTATATTCTATCCCTGATGTGGATTCTGCATTGCATTTTTTCATTACTGAGTTTACACATGTTTTGGACCAGTTAGCTCCTTGTTAAAAGAAGGGTCCGAGGGAAAACTTATGGGTGGTTAACACCTCCTTTGATTAAACTTATGAGACAACGAGACAAGGCCTGGAAAACGATAAATGAACCATTCTGCTTCTGGTTATCATGCGATAGGACTTTAAGGAACCAATGTAAGGCTAAGATAAGGAAGGCTAAAACAGACTATATTCGTCATAAACAATGTGAAGGGTTATCTAACGCTACTACTTTTTGGAAAACAATTAATAATTTCATAAGGCCTAATGTTTGTCAACCAGGTTCAATGAGGTTGAATGGTGACTTGTTGTCTTGTCCACTGAAGATAGCTAACGAGTTTAATTTGAAATTTACTACATTGTCTGATTCCTTTAGTGACCAGTCCAAGGTGAACTACTTGGGATTGACTGAAGATTTTACAGTTAATCCTAAACTGTACTTAAGGACTACTACTCCTAAGGAGGTAGAGAAGTTGTTATGCTGTATTAAGAGGACAGCTCAGCTGGTTCTGATGGCTTATGTCCTAGTTTATTGGCGGATGCTGCCTCGGTTATAGCACTTCCAGTTAGATTATTTTCAACTTGTCTTTTGTTACAGGTACTATACCTAATATATGGAAACATACTTTGGTCACTCCTATATTTAAATCTGGTTCACAATATGAGTTTTGTAACTACAGACCTATTTCTATCTTGTCTGCTTTAGCTAAAGTTCAGGAAAGAATAGTTTACAATCAGTTGATTGGGTATGTGGATCGTTTTGGATTATTGTCTCAGAACCAACATGGTTTTAGAAAGGAAGGAGTACTGAGACTGCCTTGGTCGAGTTCACTGCAACGCGGTACTTAATGGCATGGATAAAGGGTGTCTGACGGTGCCGTGTTCGTGGACTTGACCAAGGTATTCGACTCAGTTGATCACCAATTGTTGATTTCTAGACTTGGTCATTGGGAGTTGGTGAGTCTTTCTTGGACTGGATGAGGATTATTTAACAAATAGGTTTCAAAGGGTTAAATATAGGGGTGCTGTATCAGACTCTGTAATGGTTAAGTGTGGGGTTCCACAAGGTTCTATTTTGGGGCCACTTTTGTTTTCTTTGTTTTTTGATCAACTAGTAAGTGTGATTAATAATGCTTCTCTAACACTTTATGCTGACGATGCAGTAATTTATACGCAGGGTTTGTCATTTGGAGATCTAGATGTTTCTTTAACAGAGGAAATGTGCAATTTTCAGTCTTCACTTATGGCCTGTAAATTACTCTTAAACAAATCTAAGACAAAGGTGATGGTTTTGGTACCCCACCTAGACTGAGATCTGAGGTTGGTACTTTGGAAGTTAAATCTCTTGATGGATTTCTGTTTGACTATGTTGATACATTTCAATATCTTGGGGTATTACTAGATTCTCATCTAAGTTATGAATCTCATTTTTGAGGTTACCTCAAGAATACATTGTAGATTAGGTTCTTTGTACAGAATCCGTTCATTTCTATTCCTGAGTCTAGGCTGGTTATTTCTAATTGCTGCTTACTTCCTATTGTGAACTATGCAGCTATGATTACTGACACTGTTTCTCGACAGTGATTTCAAAGAAATCCACTTTACTTCACTTGATAGCTAAGTTTGCTTTAAATTGTTCTAAGTCATCTCATCATTGTGTGATTTTGAAAGAAATGGGCTGGTTACGGTTTCATTAAATTTCCAATACTGTGTGGCCAAGTTCATATATAAAGTTATGGACTCTGGAATTCCACATAGTATTTCAAAGTTTTGAGACCATATATTGATGGTCATTATTCTAGACATAGGTCAGACAGTAGGTTTCGATTCCTTTATGAAATCTAAAAGTGGACAAAGATCCTTGCTTATATTGCTCCATTCATTTGGAATGAAATTCCTCAAGATATTAGGTGGTTGTGTTCTGTCAAAAAGTTTGCCGATGCATTAAGGATGTATTTTGAATCTCAATTTAATTGTAACTGTTTTTTATGAATTTTTTTTTTATGAATTTTATACGTAACAAAGACATTTTTGTCTGCAATTTGCTGCATTGCATATGTATGTTTGATTATGTATTGTCTGTATGCAATATATGTGGGTCGCACCTGTAAAAGGAACTTGTTTCCAGTGTGCTTACCCGTTAAGCGAATAAACAAACAAACAAACAAACAAAATACCCAGGGAGGCCTGGGTAGCCCGAGGAGGATAACTTGTAATTTGACCATACGTGAGAGCTTCTGTAATCCACTGCACAGGTCAAAATGATGGGCAGGGGTTGGTTAGAGAGGCTAGATCAGTCCGTGGTATAACCAAATTGGTGGAATTCTTAGCTGTACATTGGAAGAAAATAAAGACTAGTGCCAGTTGGGAAAACATAGTTGATATTGAGTAGAAGAGATGAAGGGGGACAGTGGAGAGGACAGTTGAGGTAATTGTTAGAGGATGAAAGATTTGAGGAGAGTTGGTGGTGAAAGGCAAGGGGTGCATGCCTGGGGCAGAGAGAAAGAATGGGAAGCAAGATGAATATGAGAGCTATAAAGTTAGAGATTAGAGTGGATGACAGGCCCTAAGGGATATGCAGTTACTAGTATACATGATGGTAAGCCAGATGGATGGGTCTCCTGGTCATAGTAGCAGAAATTGTGCTTGTGTGGTTCAGCGAGATGAGATGCAACTGGCCCTTTAAGCAGGGTAAGGTTAATCATTGTAATTGGCTCAGAAGGTCAAGTGGGGTGGGGCTAGTTGGGTTTAAAGACTATTTAATAAGGTGTTGGTGTAAGGGAGGGAGGGTGCATCAAAAAACTAAGCCAGAGAAGGAACTTGCACAAGCAGAGTACTTAAAATGTGAAGCAGCTCCAATTAGTTGAATGTGGAACAGCTACAACACTGAATCAAATTAATCCTCTGTGCACTTGGGATTTTGAAAATGGTGCCAGGCACCTGAGTTGCTTCAGCTGGCTACCTTTTGCAGATGAGCTGCCACTGGGTCAGAGGGAGGGGGCTTGCACATATGCCCCGAGGTGTCTGAAGGGGACCTTGTAAAGGAGCAGAAAGGAGAGAATTAAATACACTTCAGGGAGGTGGAGTTACAGATAGAACAAAAGGCTGGGAGAATTGAAGGTGTGGGTGGAGAGCCAAGGCTCAGATTACTGGTCTGCCACAAGCATAGTAACTCCAGTTTCAGCTCTGGGAAGGTGCAGTTTAAAACAGCAAAAATCTTCTGTCTGGTTTCAGCAATTAACTCAAATAGAGTAGCAGTACTTAACAATTAAACAGTCTCCAAAAGTGGGCAGATCTTAACAATAAAGCAGGCTAAACTCTAAACATCAATCAATAAGAGCAAGTTTAAATAAAAAGGAAAAGAAAAAGCAGAAACCCCAAAATGAAGTCCCAAAACTAAGCCAGAGAAGGAGCTTGTACAAGCAGAGTAGTTAAAATGTGAAGCAGCTCCAATTAATTGAATGTGGAACAGCTGCAGCACTGAATCAAATTAATCCTCTGCGCACTTGGGATTTTGAAAAGGTAAGTATCTGCAATGAAGAAGAACAGAACTCCTTGACAGTCTTGTGCTTGTCCACATATAGAGAAAGTCAGCAAAGTCCAAGTAGGATCAGATGAGCCTAAGAAACACAGAAATGTAGAATTTGATGGCAGATAAGGACCGCCTGGTCCACCTAGCCTGCCCATTTCCCTACCTACTTAAACTCCAGATCCTAAATGATCTGCAGCTCACACTGTCTTTCCTACCACTAGGATTGCCTTCTGTCTATCCCATGCATTCTCAAACTCAACTATTGTTTTTGCCTCTACGACCTCCACTGGGAGGTTGTTCCATGCATCAGCCACCCTTTCCATGAAAAATGCTTCTTGACATTACCCCTGAGTCTCCCCTCTCTAACCTCACATTGTGACCCCCTGTTCTTGCACATCTCTTTTTCTGGAATATGCTGCCCTCTTGGAACGTGTTGATTCCCTTGAGGTACTTGAATATCTCTATCAGAGCCCCTCTTTCCCTCCTTTTCTCTGGGGTATACATATTTAGGTTTTTCAGTCTTTCCTCATATGTTTTCTGGTGCATTCCTTCCACCATTTTTGTTGCTTTTCTCTGGACCACCTCCATTCTATCAATGTCCTTCCAGAGATGCATCTCCAGCACTGAACACAGTATTCTGGATGCAGCCTGACCAATTGTCTGCACAGTGGCATCACCATCTCCGGTTTTCTACTGGTGATGCCCCTCTCTGTGCACCCTAGCATCCCTCCAGCCCTCCCACCACTTTTTCACATTGCCTGTCCACTTTCACATCATTCATTATGTTTGCCCCTAGGTCCCTTTCCAGTTTTGTTGTTATTAGTATCCATCCCCCCATACCCATTTTGTATTCCTCTCCAGGATTCCTGTAGCCCAAGTGCATGAGTTAGCACTTTTTGTGTATTGAATTTAAGTTGCCACTGTCTTGACCACTCCTTCAGTTTACCTAGGTCTCTTCTCATTTTTTTCATCCCGTCTGGAGTGTCTACCCTATTGTAGATCTTGGTGTCATCTGCAAAAGGCTTCCCTTCCCTTCCAGCCCTTCTACAATGTCACTAATAAAGACATTGAAGAGGACCAGCCCCAGAACAGATCCCTGTGGCATCCTGCTGGTCAGCCCCCTCTCCTGGGATTGAACTCCATTTACCACCACCCTCTGTGTCCTGTTGCTCAGCCAATTTCTGACTCAGTTTATCATCTTGGGACCTACTCCCAGACTGTGCGACTTATTTACCAGCCTCCTGTGTAGGACAGTGTCAAATGCCTTGCTAGAATCTAGGTAGTCCATGCCCACCTCCCCTCTCTGATCCACCACTCTGATCATCCAGTCAAAGAAATCTATCAGATTTGTTTGACAAGATCTCCCTGCTGTGAATCCATGTTGCCTCGAATCTTGTGCCCCACTGGCCTCACGGTATGCCACAGTCCTTTCATTTAACATTGGTTCCATTATTTTCCCCCACCATTGAGGTCAAGCTGACCATGCAGCCTCCACCTTGCTCCCACTTTTGTGTAGTGGTACCATATTCGCCTCCTTCAATCCTTTGTTACCACTCCTTCTTCCAGTGATTTGTTAATTCAGGCTGTCAGTGGTGCCCCTAGTACCTCCCTGAGTTCTTTCAGTATTCTGGGATGCATCCCATCCAGCCCCATTGCTTTGTCCACTTTTCATTTTGAGAGTTCCTTTAGAACATTCTTCTCCATGAATGGACTGGTTTCCACCACCCGCCATGTGTGTTTCTACCCACTAATTTTGGTCCCTCCCCTTCCCTTTGTTTTGTAAATAATGAGCATTAGTATTTGTTTAGAATCTCTAGGTCCCCCTCTGCACACTCCCCCTCCCTCCCATTTAACCTTACAATCCCTCCAATGGTCATTTTCCTTTCCCTGACATCCCCTACAAAGGTTTTGTCTCCTTCTTTTATTGTTTCTGTTGTTCTTGCTTCTGTTGGCGCCTTTGCGCATCTGACTGCTTTCCCTACTTCCTTCTGTTTTGTCTGGTACATATCCCTGTCCCCCTCCCTCTGTGTTTCTTTGTACTTTTTGAATGCCTGTTTTTTTTCCTAACCTTCACTGCCACTTCTTTTGAAAACCATAGTGTCTTTTTCTTCCTTTCTGCTTTGTTTACTAGCTTTACATAGAGGCCTGTTGTCTCTGCTATGGCTCGTTTAAGTTTCTCCCACTGTTTCTCTACCGCCCCACTCCCTATTTGCCAGGATTCTCTGGAGGTGTTCCCCCAGTTTTGCAAAGTCAGCCCTCTTGAAATCCAGGATCTTTACTTTTGTGTGGCCTGACTCTATTACTGTATTTACCTCGCTTAAACCACAAGGTATGGTGCTCGCTGGACCCTAGATGACTGCCTACTGATAGATCTGTTATTCTGTCACCAGTTGTGAGAACCAGGTCTAGTATTGCTCCCTCCGGTGTGGGCTTCTTCACCAACTGTCTGAGGCATGCCCCTTCCAGGGCATCCAAGATGTCACATTCTTGTGCAGCCCATTCTCTGATGTCTCAGGTTAATCTGTTTCACTCCACATCAGGTCGTGACTCACTCCTTATTCTCTCTTCCCAAATGCCATGTCATTTACATTTCTACCAGGGTCATATGCCCCCATCAAAAACATATTCCAAAACAACAAACTTGTACAGTAAGTCAACGATTGTTAAAGTTGACTATTACCATATTGACTCAGGCTTTGAAAAACTGTTATTTTCTGTGCTTCATCAAGTTACGTCTCAGTGGTTAATGCAGTAGTGTGCTTAGAGTCACTTTAGTCTGAGCTATATAAGTGCTGCAGTCTGACTCTTGGGGAGAAATAAGCTATTGAAATTGAATAAATGTCCCCATTTTGGGATGTGGTGTCTTTTATGCAAGTAAAGGTGAATTTGTTCATAGAAACAGATACTTAAATAAAAAGAAAGAAGACAAATGATCTATCATGTTCATCATCCCACCGGCTCAGTAGAAGCATTCGGTCATCCCTTTTCTTCAAAGTACTTATCAAGTCTGAGTTTATAGGTAGATTGGTATCCACTGATGCCACCTGAAGTGGGGGGTTCGGTTCCACACACTCTGCACTAGTTTTGAGAAATGCTCCTTCCAAATGTCTCTCTTGAATTTTCTGACTTTCAGTGATGGGATTCAAGCATGCATGGGAAAGACACAGGGTTATCATTAAAAGGAAGAATCACTCGGAGAAGGTTGGGAAGGCTGGGGCCATATAGGCCCCTTGCTGTCACATATTGTAGGGTTAGGGCAGAATGGAGGAGCCTTGAGGTCATTTTCTTCAGACAAAAACTGTGTTGCTATGACACTAAGAACCCTCTTATACTGTCATTATGGGACATTTGGAATAGCTGTGTATGATTTGGTGGTGTTATGCCTTTCGGTTATTTGAATGACGCGATCATATCTCTTCTGAGTATCCTTTTTTCTAATAAGGAAAGTCCCATTTCTGTCAATTGGTCCTCATAGGTCATGTTCCCCAAGTGCTTGCCCACCTTAGTTGTGCTCCTTTAGACCTTTTTGTTTATGTTGCTATCCTTTCTCAGATATGGGAGCTGAACTGCACACTATACTTAAGATGGGCCCTGTCCAAGGATTGATACAAGGGCATTGTAATATCTTTTGATCTGCTCATGAAGTTCTTCCTGATGCAGGGCATGATTCTGTTTGCCTTGCTGGTTGCCAACAAACACTATTGCTCCCATTTGAATGTGTGACCAATTGCTATTCCCAGGTCTTTTTTGTGTTGATTTTTGCTAATCTCTAAAGTAAACCATTTAAGTCATATTGTGCTTTTAAATTCTTTTTTCCTAAATGCGTGACTAAGTCTCCACATATAAGTTTATCTGTCATCTCTCTGCCCACTTCTCCAGCTCATCCAAGTATTTCTACAGCTCATTTACAGTATCTCCTCCTGTTCTGCAACTACTCTTCCCATCTTTGTGTCATCAGTAAACTTGGCAATCCAGCTATTGGTGCCCACATCAGTCACTTATATTGACTGGTGTTAGTGCAAACATTGGCCAAATGAGGGCCACTGCTGGTCACTTGTGTACATGTTGTTAGATTACTGTGAAGCATAACTCTTTATAAAAGGGAAAGAAGAATCCTGAAACCTTATTTGCTGAGAGACATCACCTGACAGTGCATTAAAAAGCTATTAATTCATTGTCATGTGCCCAATCTCATTACCAAGGCAAACAAGGTCATTACCTCAAAAATTAGGAATTTTGTCATATAAAATGTATTTAAATAACTCATTTTATGCAAACAGAAAACCTCATTAAAAATGTTTCACTTTAAATATAATACAAAAAAGCAGTAAACCATTTTGAAAGCGCAATAAGCCACTCCAGGGTGCGTATTAAGGGATTTAAATTTACTTCCCAGGAGCGTGAGGACATACAGACTTCGACCTCATGCCTCTTCTTAAAGGGGTGTGCATTAAAATCCTTGAATGCACACCCTATCATGACTTATTGCTATCCTATTTCCTATCCTGCAGCCTGTCACTAACCCATTGTATTACTCAACCAGCTATACCTAGATTTTTAATTTTGTGAAAATGTCTCCTGTGTGAGACAAAGTCAAATGGTTCACTTAAGTCCAAGTACAAAATACCCACAGGTCTTTTTATGTCATGTTCCTTAGTCACATTCTCAAAGAATGCATTAAAAGTAATCCAGCATGATTTTCTGAGGTTTTGCATCCACTGTCTTTTAGCAGGTGTTCAGCAGTTCTAGTTCTATGATTGTTTCCACTCCAGTAACTTCCCTAGTACTGATATTAGGCTTACTAGCCTTTAATTCCTTGGTTCAGACTTAGAATCCTTTTAAGTCTTCTTGACATAGCCAGCAGCTTTGTTGTGCATATGCAAGGATAGGTCTACACAGACTTGGAAATGGGAACAATTCACTAGGTGTACCCACCACCTTTGCTGCAGGATAAAACATACTGTACCTGACAGAGACCTGGGGACACATTTGCTCATAATATGCTGCACTTCTACACTTTATTGAGTCCATTTTATGCCTTTAGGGGAGTACATTTATAGGAGCAATCCTTCTCCATTTTGCTCCTGAATCTGTCTTAGCCTTTTAATTTCACTGCTGTAAACAATTTCCTCAGACCCCCCCCCCCACCAACCATTTCCACCACTGGGACTACAGGAGGAAAGCAGAAAAATTGTATGATGATTGACAGATTATTTATTTATTTATTTAGTTTTTGTTGACCAGGTAAGTACATTAGACGAATCTTGCCTATTTTCAGGCATGACCTGGGGGAAGGGGATACAGATGAATGCCAATTGCCCTTAAATCAGATAGAGCTGTTGGTGGTATTTTTAGTGAATGAGGGGAATTTGGCCAGGACACCAGGGAAATTCCCCTACTGGCTGCTGGTTAGTGGCTGGTAGGGATCTTTCTGATGTCACTCTGCATTATGGCAGAAGGTCTGCAGCATCGCGACGAGATGGAGGTCGGAGATAGCACGGTATCTGCAACAGTACAGAACACTAGTTTGGAGGATATTTTGCGCTTACCCATGAGCGTTTTACAGCTGGAAACAGCACCGGAGAAAAGCACTGTTCTTCCGGAGTCGGCTGGTGATATTCCAGCAATGGAGAGTTGCAATTTTGAAAAATCTCATCCACCATCTGAGGTACTTCCTATTTCGACGCCGGTTGTTAGCGTCGTTTCAGGTGCACAGTGCAAGCGTATTCCTTAATGGAACAACTTGATCAGGAGAACGTTTCTTTGGGGACAAAGTTAGGTGACGGACCAAGAGCGTCACAAGTTATGCGACGGCAGTTCGGTCTTCAAGATACAGTAAAGGACAACTTTCCACAAGACTGGTCTGGAACTGCAGCATTATCGGAGTCAGGTTGGAAGCAAACTATGTGAGGACAATGGATTCCGGACCTATCATGGACTGCATCTTTCTCTTCCACCACGCATGCCACCGAGACCAAAATCCTGAGCTCAGGTACAGACGCTGTGCATAATAAATCTATTGCCAAAAGTAACAAGGTTGTTGAGGGTGGGGAGAGTATTTTGGCTTTTGCTAAGCCAAGTACCTCTACAGCTACAATTACTAGCAATTTAAAAAATCATGCAGGGGTTCAATTACAAAATAGTATGGATACTGATTCCCAGGCTCAAGTTAAAAAGCTTCCTATGTCTGAATTATTCAAAAATAAATTAGAACAAGCCCCACGTATGCAGTGAGGTTGAGATATAAGGGGTCTTCAGGAACACCCTGATAGATATTATGTGTTTAAACAATTATTAAAACATTCTATGGGGTTTCTTTCTACAGAAGTTTATGCACTAATACATATTTCAGGAGAGGACTCTTTTGATATAAGTTTTCAAACCAATTTACAGCTAGAAAAATTTTGGGAAAAATACGCTTTACAAAAAAATACTCCCTTATGGTCTCCTTTTTTTGCCATACCACTTACTAGACCACATGTTCGTTTTGTTACAATTATGTTCAGGAATGAAGGGGTGAATGTAAGTGATATATATCATTGGCTTCAGTCAAAATGTGAGATCCTAGGCCCTCCTGAAGCACTACTTGATACAGAAGGTATTTGGACAGGGGGTTTGAAATTTAAGGTTAAACTTTTTCAGGTAAATTCAGATATTATACGCCTTCCCAATAGCTTTTTTCTGGGTAAAGACAAGGGAGTCTGTTTTTATGGGGGTCAACCTAGGGCCTGCTATAAATGTAGGGATCGGACTCATATCAGCAGCATATGTGATGTATTGAAATGCCCTTTATGTGGAGGGTTTGGGCATTCAATAGACATGTGTAACAATATATTCCAATGCAATCTGTGTGATGAAAAAGGACATGCTTTCCATCAATGTCCTTGGGCAAGACGCAATTGTTCAGAAGGTTGGGACCAGGATGATTTATTACGTTAAGCTCAAACCAAAAAAGGGCTCTTTTGAGCCCTGTTCCCCTAATACTTATATTGCTTTAGTTCCTCAAGTTTTAAACAAATCATTTGATGCAAGTAGGTCTGAGGAAGGGATAACAGTAACTAAGGAACCCCAGGCCCCAGTGGATAAACCCATCCTTAGGCCTCCAGTTTCTGGTAAGCAAAATTCTGGATTAACCATGCCCCCTCCTTTCGAGACAGTTAAAAGCAGGCATCTTACTAGAGCCTCTATAAAACAGCCTTTTATAACTCCACTTCCCACTGACAATTTTTTTCTACCCTTACAGGATGAAATTAGGGATTCAGACCTTGAATCTGATACATCCCACATATCAGAATTAGTCACAGAAGACGAGGATAGTAAGGCCACAGAATTAGCAAAGGAAAAGAAAGGAAAAAAATGAAAAAAAAGGAAAGTTAGTCAAAAAAATGGCACTTGAATGAATATATGAGTTCATTACGGCTAGCATCTTATAATGTGTGTAGTTTAAAAGCTTTTCAAAAACAAATATCTATTTTTAGGTATTTGGGTTCTTTAAAACTAGATATAATTTTTTTACAAGAAACTAGAGTTTCTTCTCTTATTGAGGTTGAACAATTAAAGAGAAATGGATCTGGGGACCTCTTTTTGGACCTTCGGGACGGATATAGCAGATGGTATTAGTATATTATTTAGAAATTCTGCTTTTAAGATTTCTAAAGTAATTGATGTTAGACCAGGTAGAGCTTTAATTTTAGACTGCTCCTTGGGTGATTATTACTTTCGTTTTATTAATATATATGGCCCTCAGACGAAATTAGGATGTATAGAATTATTTGAGGAAATCAAACCTTTTCTTTTCACTAGAAGACACATAATATGGGGAGGGGAATTTAATTGTTCATTAGATGTTAAACTTTGTAAAGTTGCTGAAAAAAAATATATTGTGATACTTATGCTCTTAATAATATTATTCGAGATGCTGGTCTTCAGGATGTCTATAGAAGTATGTATTCACAGGCGAGAAACTTATTATAGACACACCTTTGCTACTCGTGATAGATATGTTCTTTATTTCGCATTATTTGTTTTCTACATCTTGTATGGTTACACCACGGAATTTTCAGATCACCTTATTTTGATTTGTACCTTTCTTTAAGTAATATGCCTCCTAAATTGTCCACCATGATTCAACGGTGGAGATTAAATACCTCCTTTTAAATAATCCAGTTTATTTTTCCAAATTAGAATTCTTTTTATGCTAAATTTTCTACTATGGATTTATTTCATTCTCCTTATGAGTGGTGGTTACAGACAAAATATGAAATTAAAAATCTGTTCCTTGGCTGGGGTAAAAATAAGGTGGATTCAGATTATATGCAATATCTATTACATAGAAATCAGTTATATAAATTAATGTCTTTCCCTCTTAAAGATCATTCTCTTTACACTTCTCAAATCTTGGAAATAAAAAAACAGATGAGGTTATTTCAATATGATAGAGCAAAGTCTTTAGATTTGGAATTCAGATTTGGTACCAAGCAATGCCCTATGTCTGATCCTTATCAGGCTTGTAAATCACGCCTAGCGACACTTTAATGTCAGGCCTATATAATTCAAAAAAGAATTGATTACCACTGATCTTGGTATGTTATCCATTGTACAACAACATGTACAAGAATATTTTCATCTCACGCAACATCTTCTACTGACTCATTTCCAAAACAGAATTTTTAGTACTTTACCTGAGATTTCAGATAGCATGTTAAAACTTTTAACTAATCCTATTACTACTCAGGAAGTTATAGAAGTAATTAAACAATTGAAAACCGGATCTTCTCCAGGGCTAGATGGAATCCCAAATGACTTTTATAAAACTTGTATAAAGTATATGGGTTATTTTTTACCTTTAGTGTTTAATTCAATTTTATCCACAGCTAGGTCTTGTAAAGATTTTCTATTTCTCTTATGAACTTTATATATAAAAAGGGTGATAAAAATCTTCTCACAAACTGGAGACCAATCAGTCTCTTGAACAGTGATTATAAGATTTTGACCAAAATCTTAAACATCCGTTTAGTAAAAGTGGCAGAGATTCTTATACATCCTTCTCAGACATGTGCTATTCCTACCAGGAAAATTCAACATAATCTCTTTTTAATAAGAGATCTTTTTGCAAACAGTACTACTTGTTTTCAAAACTCTGAATTAGTGGCAGCCTTAGATCAAGCTAAAGCTTTTGATGCAGTATGTCATTCTTATCTTTATTTTGTTTTATTACATTATGGTATTCCACGAATTTTTGTTCAATGGATAACTAAATTGTATAGTCAGGCGGTTACTATTCCACTTGTAAATGGTTTTATGGGTACAGAAATTAAGATTGGCAGGGGTGTTAGGCAAGGATGTCCTCTAAGTCCCCTTTTATATACTTTTGTTTTAGATCCTGTCATTAGACGTATTATCTCAGATCAGACAATAATAGGTATTTCACCCTATCCTCATTTAGAAAAGATCAAGGTCACTACATTTGCAGATGATGTTACTCTCTTATTGGCAGACACTTTATCATTACAGAAGGCTTTAGACATTTTTATTTCTTTTGGTCATTTTCTGGAGCTTCTCTTAATATAAAAAGAGTTTTGTATTGCAGTTAGGTCAAAACCCCCAGATTTATCTAACTGTTTTGATATCTCTTTATCAAATTCACCTCAGAAAATCTTAGGAATATGGTTTGGGACTGAGGACATGGCTTTATATAATTGGGAGAAGCAACTATTGATCGGGGAAACTAAGGTAAATCAATGGAAAAACTGGAAATTTGGAAAACAAAAGAGGGTTATGATTATTAAAAAATTTCTGTTACCAGTTTTTATTTATCTTAGCCATCTTTTCCTTCCACCAATAGCTGTTGAAACTAGATTATATGGTATTTTTTTTCAGATGCTCTGGGGTAACAGGCTCAACCCAGTAAAAAGAGATTTTATGTATCTTCCAAAAAAAAGGGGGTTACAGATGCTTAATCCTGTTGTTTTCTTGAATTCCATTTTTTTGTTTTCTTCCTTTCCTTTTGTTTGGCATGAAGCTTGTTTAACATGACATTTTTGGGTACAATCAATTTGGCATAAATATTTTTTTAAATGGTCTATGTTTCCCCCCAAGGTATTAATTTCTGATGAATTACCAAAATATGGCCTTTCCACCTTAAAAAAGTTGTATCAATGGAAGATACCTTTACAAAATTACTTACCTTAAATAGAAAAACTTTTATGAGTATGTTGTTTTCGACTTACAGAAAGTAATACTTATATTTCCTAATTGTACCCCCAACAAATATGACTTATGCATTATATAAATTAACAGATTTTAGAATTCCGGTAAAAACATGGGATATAATTTGGATTTCAGCACATGGGAGGTTGGGTGTTAGAGGAAATATGAAGTACAAACCTGTGAGTGACAGATATTGTTTGAGACCTAGGTGCATTAATATGGAAGAAAGTCAATCCCATTTTTTTCTAGATTGTATAGATAGTAAGGATTTTTGGGAGACTGCAGCAGTACATTGGTACATACCTCATTTAGGTTCCCTGACATATGGTACACTTGTTTTAGGCGATTATACAGGAGTATGGGATAAATATCATAGGAGCACATTAAATGTTTTTTTTGCTCTTTTACAATATTTTTTGTGGCAAGCCCGTTGTCATTTTGTTTTGCAACAACATCAGACAGCACATTCTGTAACTATTTCTTATGTAGAGACTGAGTTAAATGCACTTAAACTAAGAGATATTAAGAATTACTCAAATAAAAAAGTTGCTAATTTATGGAAGCATTTTCCTGTTTTCTGATGTCTTAAAACTTTTGGTTATATATATAAGGTTTTTTTCCTTTGTTGTTGTTTTATATGCTTAATTCATGTTGATTATGTTATGAAATCGTTCTTATGTGATGTTTTGTTTATTATTCAATAAAACTTCCCCTACTCTGTAGGAGGTTCCCTTACATCCTGGCTTTCAGCCAAGATGGCTGCCTCTGGACTTGCTGTGGAGGACATGGAGGTGTTGGAGGCAGGGGGGTTGGTCTCCTCCCCTGTCTCTGGATCGACAGAGACCTCACTGATTCTTCCTCAAGCTTCTTCTAATGGATCGAAGTTGCATGCATCTCCCAGTTCATTTCCTTCCTCAGAAACCTCGATGGATCAAAGTAAGTAAACAATTGTTTCTTCCCAGTCTGTTCCTATACTGCAACAGCTAGCATCTGCTAAAGAGTCTCTACATAATACTGAATGTTTACGACCTACAGATGTGGATGCTTTGCTATTACTTGAGGAAACACGCTAGCTTACAAAGAAACAGGAGCTTTTAGCACTTAAGAACTCAGCTTTGCAGCTGCCTGCTGATTCTGACTCACTGTTGCAGACCGCTGTGTCAGATGCCCAAAAGACAGCTTTAACATTTCCGCATCCCCATGTGGTCTGCTCGACGATTTCGTCTGCTCCTGCTGCTGAAACTTCTCCTGGAAACCTTGCTGTTTCCCCCGATCTTCTTCCACGAACCTCTGCATCTGACTTGCCCCCTGCAGAGGTTGTTCCTCAGGGAGACTGGTCAGTTGACTCTGCTCTTGTTGCAGCAGGGTGGGAGAGGGATCCAGTTGTCAGTACCTGGTGCTGTGGTCCTTCCCCCGTTAGGATCACCCCTCCAGACACCCCAGCTGTTTCTCCTGTGCAAGACCAGTTGGACTTCACACTTATGCCTGCTTTGCTCTTAACACAGAATCCAATTCTCAATTTACCGGTTTCCACTTCTCCTGCAACTCCGTTTTCAGACTCCAACCCTCTTCACTGAAGTTTACCACCCCAGGACCTTGGTCTACAACCTCAACGGATTGAACAACTGACCTCTCTTGCTTCTACGTCTACTAAAATGTATGCCTCTTGTTTTTCTCTTCCCACCCAACAGGCTAAGAGACACAATGCTGTCAGATTACAGTATTTGGGGGGTTTACCTGAAAAGCCTGATAGGGTTTTTGTTGAGCGCACTTTGCTTAAAGACTCCATGAAATTTGCTGCTTATGATATCCACGATTTAATATGTGTTTCTAATGAGTCCCATTTTGATATGTTTTAAAACCTTAAAAGGTTGGTTTAGAGAAATTTTTGTCCCAATTACACTTTTTGAAAAATACCCCTTTATGGTCACCTTTCAGTGCAATTCCTTTAACGAAACCTGCACAAAAGACTGTCACTATTCTGTTTAGAAATGAAGGTGTTAGTTTGACGATATTACAGTTTGGCTGAAACAAAGATGTACAGTGCTCTCTGACCCTGAAGCCATTTTTGATTTGGAAGATTTGTGGACAGGAGGGTGGAAGGTTAGGGTTATGCTCCGGACTACTGATACTGGTATTCAACACCTACCCAATAGTTTTCTGTTAGGCAGGGATAGGGGAGTTTTGTTCTATTCTGGACAACCTAAAGCCTGTTATAAGTGTGGTTCCACCTCTCAGCAGCAGCATTTGTAACACTATTAAATGTACTGTTTGTGGTGGTCTTGGTCATGCAGGCTCACAGCGTACTGAAGAACCTCTCTGTGTTTTATGTGAAGACCTGGGACATACTTTTTAGCAATGTTCCTGGGCTGCCCATAATTCTTCTACTTCAGCTGATGGAGAGGAGCAATGACTTATTATTACAGTGGCTCAATGCTCTAACATTAAGGGGCCCTCTTCTTTTACTTCTACAGTTTCCCCCCTCCCCCCTCCTACTACTTTAGCTGAATCACATAGTGTTGTTTCCACTGCCACTGTAGTACCTGCTGGGGAGGATTTGACTGAGCCTGTCCCACAACCTGTTACATTTTCTCTACCTCCCTACCCGCCCTCTTCCCCAGTTCTTCCTAGTTGTTCTACTTCAGGTGGCTCTTCTATGGAACCCCCCCCCCGTATCCATTAGAAACAATGGAACTTTCCCCTTCTGACCCTTTTACTACACCTTCTAGAATTACAAGGGGTTCAAGAAAGTTTGGCTCACCTTCCTCTAAGGCTCAGAGGGTAGAGACTCTCCCTTTGATAAATAAATATGAATTGCTGTGACATACTTCTAAAAACACAGACTCTGACTCTTCTTCTGTCCAGTTCTCTCACCCTGAACTTACTACAGATACTGAAGTCCCTATCGACAATGTGGGGTCCCAAAAAAGGAAAGTCAAGACAAAACATAAAGAATGTACCCCGAGGAAGGGTAGACAGAGGTGACTGCTGTGCATATGTCTACTTCTTTTGCAATGCATACTGTTAATGTTAACAGTATAAAAAAGCAACATATGAGGGATTCAGTTTTTTCATTTTTGTCTTGCCTTACTGCCGGTCTCATACTTCTACAAGATGTTAGATTCCATTCTTTTCCTGAAATTTCTAGGGCCCAAAAATCCTGGCATTTAGGCCCCTCATATCGGTCATTTGGACACGAGACATGTTCTGGGGTGGGTATTTTGTTTCATTTTCCTAACGTCTCTATTATTAAGATTCTAGATTTATGCCCTGGCAGAGTATTATTGATAGACTTAAGGTTCCTTTCTATCCCTTTTCAGATTATCAATATTTATGCCCCACAAACAAAATCACTTAGGATTGAACTCTTGAAAGTGGTTCGACCCTATCTTTACACCTCTATGCACATCATTTTGGGTGGTGATTTCAATTGTGGGTTGTCTACTAAGGTCAGGTCCTCGGTCTCAAAAACCACAAAATTATTTTGTGATGCCACTTTTCTCAAAAATCTTTTATTTTCTGCAAAACTGAAGGATGCTTATCTTTCTCTAACCCAGACACATACCCCTACCTTTCATTAAGGCTCTTTAGCTACCCGGATAGATTTTTTTTTTGTGTCCTCCTTTTTACAAACCTCCTCTGCTGAAGTACAGGTGGCTGAATTTTCAGATCATGATTTGCTTACCATTTTCCTTGGTCCTAAGAATGTTGCTACTTTTGGTCCAGGCACTTGGAAATGTAATGTTTCTTTATTGGAGAATGCTCTGTTGTTGACACTTCTTTAATCCTTTTTTCAAAACAGAAAATCTGTGTTTTTTCTTTACGATGATCTCTGGTGGTGGTAGTTAGATACGAAGAGGGATTTGACGAAATTACTGAAATCCTTAAGCAAAACTCATCATGAAGATTGTTATTTCACATACCATAGGACCCGACATCAGCTGCAAAAGCTCCTTACCCTTTCGTATACCACTGACCAGGATTTTTCTTCACAAATTAGTACCCTGAAAAAAATCTTTAATGGACTAGCACTCCAAAAAGTGTGCTTCAATGTAACAACATCAACGTTTTAGTGTAAAAGGTGCCTATGATGTGATCTGCCTATTTGCACATTTTTCTAAACAGTTTACAGGGAGAACCATTGATACTATTGTGACTGAAGCTGGTCATACAATTACTGATTCTAGGCTTATCCAAAATTATGTGGCTGAGTATACTCAAAACTTATCCAGTCCATTCTCTATATGTCTAAATGATATATTGACCTTCCTTAGTCCTATTTCTGTTCCTGATCTGCAACAGTCAGTATCTGATATGCTTGCTTGTGATATTCAGGCACGAGAAGTAGGTGAGGTCATCACAACTCTGCAATCTGGAGTATCTCTAGGCTTGGATGGCCTTCCAAATGAGCTTTATAAATTGCTTAATATTGAGTTGAGCGTGGAATTGGCCGCAGTTTATAACTTCCTTTTAAAAGCTGATACTCTGCCATTAGAATTTAATGTGGGTAGTACCTTCTATATGCATAAGAAAGGAGAAAGAAAATTGCTGACTAATTGGAGGCCTCTTAGCCTCTTGAATATGGTCTTTAAAATTTTAACTAAAATTATTGCTCTCCGTCTAGCGAAGCTGGCCCCTCTTGTTATTTCGGAAGCTCAATCTAGCAATGTTTCAGGCAGAAGTATACATAATCATGTCCTTTTATTACTGGAATTGGTGGAACATGGCAATTCAAATAGGTTAACAGGCCTCCTGTATTCCTTGGATCAAAGACAGGCATTTGATTCGGTGACTCATGACTTTTTATGGCAGGTTTTGAGACATTATAGGGTTCCTGTGACTAGTCTCTCCTGGTTACGCTTATTATATTCTACAGCCACTTCTATCCCTCTTGTTAATGGCTGGAAGGGTCCTTTGATACCTTTAAAGAGAGGTGTTAGACAAGGGTGTCCACTCAGTCCCCTTTTGTATATCTTGTTTTTGGATCCCTTACTTCGCACCATTAATACAGCGCACAATGTTAGGCCTATTTGTTCCTTACCACTTTCTGTTTTAGCCTATGCTGATGACATGAGTTTAATAGTAACTGATGTTCCTTCGGCAGATGCATCTCTCCATCTCTGCAAGTCCTTTGGTCTTGTTTCAGGAGCATTCCTGAACTTGGAGAAATGTGTTGGTCGATGGCTTTGATCTCAGCAGTCGAATGATGTAATAGTTTCCAGTACTGCACTTTGTGACACCCCTATTAAGATTTTGGGCATTCTGTTTGGCTCAGGTCCTTTAGACATTCTTGATTGGACTCCCAAACTGGACCTAGTGCAGGCCAAAGTTTCTCTTTGGAACACCTGGAAATTCAGTAAAAAAAAGAGGGTTTTCTTGATAAAGTCTCACTTGCTCCCAATTTTTTTGGTTTTAGCTTATATTTTTCCCCCTTCCCGTGTTATGGAAACCAAACTTCTGAGTATATTTTTTCAGGCCTTATGGGACAGCCGCCTGAATCCCATTAAGCATTCCATTACCTGCTTACCTTTCAAGGAAGGTGGTCTTAATATGATACACCCATTATTTTTTTATAATAGTTTATTTTTTGTGACTAATCTTAAACCACTTTTAGTTAATTATGATGTGGGATGGGAATTTTATTTTTTTCAATCCTGTCAACCCTGGTTTCATCTTTGGGACCTTAACACTTTGAGACAGGTTAAACATGTATCTTCTACCCCTTCTTATCTTCACGATACCTTTTGCCATTTAAAACAATGGAAGATTACTAGCCATATGATTATGATTCAAAATAGGAAAGCCATTTATAATTTTTTGATAGATACCACTTGTGCAGACCATGTAATTTTTCCCAACTGTCCCCCTACTTCCTTACCTGCTTTATGCACACTGTTAAGGAATCCTCGCATCCCTCAGAAGATGTGGGATCTACATTGGCTTAGTTGTCATGAATGGATCAATATTAAGGCAAATCATAAACATAAACATAAACATAAACAGGTGCATGAAAGATTGTGTTCCAGACCTTTATGTGTAAATCAGGATGAAACAATACAACACCTGTTTTTTCTTTGTTCCTATATCACTGGTTTTTGGTTATTTTTAGCAAACAGATGGAAGGAACCTTTATTTAGTTCTGTTACTTATGAGATGTTATTGTATCGCAGGTTTCCAGCAACCTGGAAAAAGTGGAATATTGATACTCTAAACTTATTGTTTACCATCTTTAAATGACATTTATGGACTGCTTGCTGTCTTTTCACCTTGTAGCAAAAAGATATGTCCCACCTACTGGTGGTCCAAAGTACTGAACTGGATTTAAAAGATGTTTATTTTTCTGAACTAAGAAGTTTGTCATCTGGATCATTGTTTGCTTTATGGAAATGCTTACCATGGGTGACTGATTCTGATTTTCCTGTTACATGAGTCTTTTGTATTTATTTTTGTCAATGTGATTTTGGTTTTGTAGTTTCTTTGTCAATAAAAATTTCCCCTACTCTTTTCAATAAGTGCCATGGGATCTTTAACATCCACCTGAACTACTACCAATCCAAGCAGATGGGACCTCGGTTTAACATCTCATCCAAAAGACAGCACCTCAGAAGTGCAGCACCCCTCTCATGCTGCACTAAAGTGTCAGTACTGGGATATTAACCCAAGTGCCAGATTATGTTTGTGTGCATCTCCCCCAGTGCTTCAGATAAGGCCAACTGCATGTTCCTGTGAAGGGTAGCAAACTACATATGAATGGACCACAGACTCTAGATGGGGCTATACAAGCCAGTGCTAAAGACAAAGGGCTAGATTTTCAAAGTCCCATAAAAGTCCACAGCTGTGGGAAAAGACTGGCAGAAGTGGGTCTTTGCTTGTGGAGCCACAGTATTTCCTGCAGCTCTGGTATTTTCAAAAGTGGAGCCAGTTTATCCATGATTTGTGGCCACTTGCAGATGATTTTTTAGCACAGCTGTGGGTAAACACTATACTCTGTGGGACCAAGCATAACATCCCCCACAAGTGTGTTGGCTGAAAGTACGAAACTCCACAGGTGCGGAGGTTCTGTCCTGCTGCTGGAGCTGCAGGTCAAAACTTAGTCCCTGACCCTGTTTGAAAATCCAGCCCTAAGGGTAGGAACACAGTCAGCCTGTAACCAGGAAAGCAAAAGTGAAGTTTCCTGCATGAAGCAACATACCATCACTGGTGGGTGATGGGCAACTTATAACTATTAAATATGTATGAGGATAGTACCACCCTTCTACTCTGTTCCAACTATAACATCAGGGTACTAGTCTCTTACAACAAAAACTAAATACCAGATTTCACTGTTTTGAAGCCCCCCCCATTTAGAAGCCATCCCCAAATAAAAGCCACATTAAAAAAGGTTTATTAATAGAAGCCGGCCCCAGCTTGTAGCTGCAGCTTCTAAAGGGGGTGCAAGCAAAATAGTGAAATCATGTGCATGTACCGAGTGGTAGAATTTGAAGCTATGAACTTTTAGCCACTGACCTGCAGAGCTCTTTATCATCCGAACCACCCCAGAACCAATACAGTAAACATCAAACCCCCCAGAATTAGTAAATTTCCTGTTTCAAAAAATACATAATTATTGAGCTGTCATCATATTCTTACTGACCTGTAAGAGCAGATCTATAGAGCTAAAACACTCTCCATGGGTGAAACCTTGCTCTCCTTGAGCTATACTGTGTGAACCATTACTCAACCACATGGCTATTTGTACATGTAAACCAGTGTAAGCTCCCACTCTGTTAATATAAATTGATTAAGGTAATGAAAAAAGAGGATTAAACTTCCCATTCACAGATAATAGTGAGTGAGTCCATCTAAACCAAACTGGAAATAAGAGGATTATAGTCTGAGAGTGTGTCCTAGACAGCTTGGCATTCAGGGACAGTTAAGGAACCCACTAGGTGGAAATTATGGAAGAGAAGACACTATGAGGATGGCATTTAGCATGTTTATAATTAAAGCTGCCCCATTTAGAAGCCATTGCCAAAAACAAAAAAATGTAATAGAAGCTGCTGCTTCAAAATGGTGAAATACAGTAATTAAATACAAGCAGCAGGTTGCATTCTGTAAATGTTTTCCTACATATTTAGAAGTTTTAGTTTATTTATTTTGACATCGCTTTCCTGTTCTTCTTGTTAATTGTATCACATGGAGGTCCATCCCACGGCCCCAAGCAGGTTGCTTTTTTAGTGCTGCTTAGCACAGCCAGAAGGTGCACTGGAGTTGCAATGAGTATGGGTCTGGCAGGTAGGAAGTTGAAACTTTATCCTTCCCACATGGATTGGTGTGTCCTATATGCTAAGAAAAGTCCACCCAGATTCTATAGAATAGACATCTACAGAGTATAGTAAAAATGAAGACAGAACTGAAGAATGAAATGCCTAAAAATATTTTTTCCCTTTGATAATTACTTATTTATTTTATTTATGCTTTGTTTACCAGGTAGGTGCACTGACACAAAAAAACTTTTTCAGGCTGACCCCGGTACTACAGGTACATAGCAAACAGCAAAAGGGCACAGATCAATGTACAGCAACTAATAATGATGAGAAAAGTGTTACATCTATACAGAGTGGAAACACAGCTGAGCAATATACAAGGTACATAAGACATACATGTGAAAGCATATAGAGTCAGCAATATACAAATATATTTCACAATTACCCCTAAAATGTTTCTGTCTCCTAGGCATAACCTCACCTAGTTATCTATGATATTTTAGCACTTATGACCAAAATAATATTGTATTTTGTATAATGTTATGCTAACTCTTTACCTCAATTTTGTTTCGTCTCTTGTAATTTTATTCCACTGTTGTCTGTAATGTAATTCCACCAGCCTGCTCTGTAGTTTCCTACCTTGGCTAGTTGTGATCCTATATATTGTAACCTGTTATTGAAAATGCTTTGTTTTGTACCCTCCCGGGTCGTGCCTGAAAATAGTCATTGTCATGGCTAGTGCACTTACTGGTTACCAAAAACTAAATAAATAAACAATAGTGCAAATATAAAACAAGACAACATGGTTGTGTGAAAGGATTATGCTAGAGATCCCTCCCAAAAAGGGTCAAGCTAGCGATATATGCAATAGTTTCCATGCATGAGAGCATGCCTTGCAGATTAGCAGGTGGTCCTTCATATTGCACGCAGAGGTTTTTGAGGAGGGGGGCATTCTGATGTGAGAAGGTATGGAATTCCAGAGGGAGGTAGCATGGCAGCAGAAAGATCTCTACCCCATGACTGTTTTCATGGGTGAGTTCAATAGAGAATTGTTCACAGTGGAATGGGAATGTGGTAGGTTAACAAGAGATAGCCACATAGAGAGGCTCTGAGGCATGCTTCATGATGATGGTCAGAAGGGCTTTAAAGAGATTAAACAGTCAGGCATACTGAAAAAAACAGTACTGGTTGTGGCAGTAACTACCTCTGAAGGTAACAGTTTTGAGTAACTCAGCTGACCAGAAAATCATAATGGCAAAGAGAATGGTAGTATTGGAAGCACCTTACCTGTGAGGCAAAGGGATGTTTTGTGTTCTGTTCTGTAAAGTGTATGTTAATAAAGTTATCTTGTACTGCCCCAGGGGCATTATCTGTGAAAAGTGTGCAAAGCCAATCTACTGATGGTGACTGTAAAAACCTGGGAGTGCTAATTCAGGAGATGTCAGTGGTCAGACCGAGTTTCCAACATGAAAGTTGAAGATAAATTGCAACGGTACCAGTCAGCGACCACTGAAAGGTAAAAACTCACTATGTTGTGTACATGGGAATCCTAACAGTATGTACTGTGTGTTGTACAAGGTGAACAGAATAGTAATGAGCATGTAAATTTAAACGTTATAAGTGTTTTTCTCAGTGGTATGCGCAGAAGTATAATTGACCTTGTAGGATGTAACTGTAGTCTATGCCAGTCTGAGTAATCTCAGGACCTAACAAAATTAAAATCACAGCTGATATTCTGAGGCTGACTAAACAATGTCTGCAGCTCCTCCATTGCCACCATATATTTTGCCAGCAGTAAGAATAGAATAGACTGGAATCTTATTTCATTTTCAGTCATCAGTGGTCATAAATAACACTTCTAGATATAGCATTGAAGCTCTGTTGAGACATCCTTTACAGTGCACAAATGGGTAAAAGCAGGGCTCATTGTAAATAAGATGTTCTTTCTCAGCTTGACTATCATGGTAATTAAATTGTAAAAGTGTGTAGAAGTGTGTGTAGAAACAGGACCCCATTGAAAACAAGATGTTGCATCTCTTCTGGATATCGTGGGGAAAATACATTTTTAAAATGTTAGAACAAAATGCTTCCCTGGACTAATGGTGCACAGGGCTAAGCATAAGGTATATCAGCTGGCAAAGGATTGTGGGGGTTCCCCGGACATACTGGTCCACCTGGGTACAAATGACATTGAGGGAAATAGCGAGCTAGAGATACAGGCAAGATTCAGGGAGCTCGCCAGGGTCTGTCATGACATAGGATGCACAGTTTCTTCTCAGAATTCCTGCCAGTGCCAAGGGCTAGTGGGGGAACACAAAAGGAAGATTAGGGAGATAAACCAGTGGCTCAGGGAGTGGTGTGAGGCCAGAGGATATGGGTTGATGGGGGATTGGGGGAGACCTGGGAGGATAAGGAGCTGTATGCTAGAGATAGACTCCATCTCAATTTGGAGGGGAGGGGAATCCTTAAGTTGAAAATAGAGGGGTTAATTGGTGAAAAGTGGGTTTAAACTTGTGAAGGGGGAGGGATGGGAGAAAAGGCTGTCAAGGGGTTGCTGATAAAGGAGGGACTCTGTCTCCATCCCCTGGGGAGCTGGAGGATTGCAGGAAAAGGCCGACTGGTAAAGTGCAGACCAGGGGAAAACAGAATCCCCATGGGAACACGAGCAGGGGAAATGGAAGTATAGGGAAAGGGTGGAAGGTAGTCCTGCTAAATGCCAGGAGCTTGGGAAATAAATTGCCTGAGCTCCAGGCGATGCTAACTGAGGGAGCAGTGGATGTGGCAGCGGTCACTGAGACCTGGGCCACTGCAGGACATGACCGGGACCTGAACCTGGAGGGTTACACTATGTTCAGGAAGGACAGGGGGGAAGGAAGAGGAGGAGGGGTAGCAATGATAGTCAAAAACTGCATTGGCATAGGGGGAGTAGAGGAGGCGGAGGGAACCGTGGAAGCGATTTGGGTCACCTTGATAACAAGTGGGGGCAAGAGAGTAAAAATAGGAGTGGTGTATAGACCCCCTGCCCTGGCGGAGGAGCTGGAGGAGAGTCTGGTGGTAGATGCTGGGAGACACTGCAGACTGGGCAGAGGAACGGTGGTGGTGTTGGGGGACTTAAACATGCCAGGAACAGACTGGGAGACTATGACATCTTCTGTGACCAGGGAACAGAGGTTGTTGGATGTCTTTCAAGACGCGTTCCTAACTCAGCAGGTGGGGGAACCAACCAGGGAGGCGCGGGTACTGGATGTGGTCCTGGCAGACAGTGACCAGATTAGGGGCCTGGAGGTAAGGGACCCATTGGTGGGGAGTGACCATGCCATAGTCTGGTTCTGCCTGGACCTAGGAGGGCTAGAAAGCTGCACAAAGATGGAGGTAACTGACTTCAGGGGAATGGATTTTAAGGAAATGGGAAGGATCCTTAAGTAGGATTTGGGTGTGATTGGGTCAGACATGGACGCTGATAGTAGGTGGGAAATCATCAGGAGAGGGGTGCAAGATGCTACCAGCACCTGTGCAAGAGTAAGACAAAAATGCGGTAGGGCCCAAAAACCCTGCTGGTGGACCAGGGAGGTCCAGGAGGTGGTGCAGGGAAAGAAGGTAGCCTATAGGCAATTCAAGTGCTCAAGGAGTGAAAGGGATCGAGAGGAGTATGAGCTGATGGCTAGAAGGGCCACTAGGGTGGTCAGGGTGGCTAAGGCAAGGAAGGAGCAGAACCTGGCCAGGGAAATTAGGAGAGGGAACAAGGGGTTCTTTAGATACATTGGGGAAAAACAAAGGGTGAAGGGGCAGATTAGCAGGATTAAATCAGGGGAGAGATGGGCACAAGACTCGGGGGAGCAGGCTGAGGTACTAAATGAGTACTTCACCTCAGTTTTCACCAAGGAAAATGGGGGTGCTGCATCATACATGGATGAAGACAGAGATACAAAGGAAGGGGAGACCCTTACCGATCGGCGTGTCTGAGGAGAGGGGGAGGCATCACTGGCAGGAGGGGGGAGAGCTAAGCAGGGAGAAGAGGTACTGGAAGTGGAAATCACAACAGAGAGAGTGAAGGAAGCCCTCAGCTCCCTTAAGATGGAGAAAGCACCAGGGCCAGATAAATTACATCCCAGAGTGCTGAAGGAACTTGCGGATGTCCTGGCGAAACCCCTGGTGGAGCATTTCACCATCCCTCTGAGGACTGGGTGGGTGCCCCAGGACTGGAAGGTGGCACATATAGTGCCTATCCACAAGGGGGGATCAAGAGAGGTGGCAGGGAACTACAGGCCTGTCAGCCTGACATCGGTGGTGGGCAAGGTGATGGAGGGCATTGTCAAAGAGAGGCTAGGGGGGACCTGGAAAAGTCAGGGTGCCTGGACGATAGACAGCATGGATTCATCTCGGGGAAATCGTATCAGACAAACCTTGTGAGTTCTATGACTGGTGATGTAGTGCCTTGGACCTGGGTAGACCAGTGATCGCCTCTTTCTAGACTTCAGCAAGGCATTTGACTCTGTTCCTCACGGGCCTGTTGGATAAGCTGAGATAAATGGGGTGGGAACCAGATGATCAGATGGATAGGCAATTGGCTCCAGGACCGACCCAGAGGGTCGGTTGGCGGGATAGTCTCATCCCCAAAGAGGGTCATTAGTGGGGTCCCACAGGGATCAGTCCTTGGGCCCCTCCTGTTCAATGCCTATATCTCTGACATAAGGACAGGAATCAGGAGTGAGATGAGTCTCTTTGCAGATGACTCAAAATTGGGGCGGTGGTGGATGGGGAGGAGGGGAGGTGGCCCACAGGGGACCTGGAGGCTCTGGAAAGATGGTCTAGAAAGTGGAAGCTGAGGTTCAATGCAGGGAAATGCAAGGTACTCCACCTGGGGCCAGAAACTTGGGCCAGTGTACACTCTGGGGAAATGCTACAAGTCTCGATGGCTGAGAGGACCTGGGGCTGGTGGTGGATGTCAAGATGAACAACTCGGAGACTTGTAGGGGCAGCAGCCAAGGCCAACAGGATGCTGGGATGCATGCTAGGGGATCACCTCCAGAAGGAGGGAAGTGATGCTCCTCTGTATAACTGCTTGGTGAGACCACACCTTGAGTACTGCGTGCAGTTTTGGAGACCACACTTAAATAGGGACATTAAACTCCTGGAGAGGGTCCAGAGGAGGGCAACCAAAATGATGTGGGCTTGGGGGACAGGACCTATGAGGAGAGGCTCAAAGAGCTAAATATGTACACATTAGAAGAGAGAAGGACCGGGGGACATGATAGAGGTCTTCAAGTATATGAAGAGGGTAAATAGGGGAGGAACAGTCAGGGTGCTTTGAAGGAAGGAGGAGGGGACACTAGAGGGCATGGGTGGAAGCTGGGGGGAAGATTCAGGGGAGAAAGGAGGAGGTGCTACTTCACTGAGAGGGTGGTGGAGCCATGGAATGCACTGCCTAGGGGGCTGGTGGAGGCAGAGACGGTGGAAGGGTTCAAGAGAGGCTGGGACAGGTACAGGGGAAGGGTTCTGGAAGCAAAATCCAATGCAGCAAGAATATCCAGAACTGGGAAGGGAGAAGCCAGAGAAGGCGAGGGGGGCAGCAAGGTCAGCACCCAGGGTGGGGGCTGACCAATCAAGCAGACTTGAAAGACCGTTAGGCCTATTCTGCTGGCATTTTAGTATGTTAGTATGTAAAATGACTAAGTGCAGTGAGGCATTTTCCTATTTGGGCCGGCTTGCTGCTGCACTGTCTCTGTATTAAATAAAGTGATTCCTAACATTGGAATTGGTGTTGGAGTGTGTTGTTTTACATAGATACATAGATACATAGATACATAGATACATAGACAGTGTCGGCAGATAAGGGCCTATGGCCCACCTAGTCTGCCCATTTGAGCTTGTAAGTTCAGTTTGTTTTACTAGAAGTCTATTTCCCCTTACCCCTGACCTCTAGAATTCCTTTATGTCTATCCCATGCATTCTTAAATCCCATGATTGTTTCAGCTCCCACCACTTCCTCTGGCAGGGTGTTCCACTTGTCCACCACCCGTTCTGTGAAGAAATTCTTTCTCATGTTTCCTCTGAATCGTCCTCCTCCAACTTCATCCCATGCCCTCTAGTCCTGAAACATCTTTTTCGCTTAAAATAGTGTTTTCCAGCACCCTGTTCCTCCCTGTAAGATACTTGTATGTCTCTATCATATCCCTCTCTCCTCCTTCCTCCAGGGAGTACATGTTCAGTTCCTTCAACCTGTCTTCATAGGACTTGTGATGCAACCCATGCACAATCTTTGTTGCCCTCCTCTGAACCTTCTCTACCCTGTCTATGTCCTTACGTAGGTATGATCTCCAGAACTGTACACTGTACTCCAGGTGGGGCCTCACTAGTGTCTTGTATAGCGGAATTATGACCTCCCTTTTCCTGCTGGTGATGCCTTTGCCTATACATCCCAGCATCCTATTTGCTTTACCTGATGCCTTGTCACACTGTTTCCCTACCTTGAGGTCATCAGAGATGACAACCCCAAGATCCCTTTCCTGCTTGGTGCATGCTATATCCTCACCCCAACTGATATATTGGGCCAGGGTTTTGTGCCCCATATGCATTATCTTGCACTTCTTTGTATTGAATTTCAACTGCAAACCCTTTGACCATTCTTCAAGTTTCTGCAGGTCCCTTCTCATTCTGTCTACACCCTCTGGTGTGTCTACTCTGTTACAGAGCTTGTGTCATCAGCGAACAGTGAAATTCTGCCTTCTAGATCCTGTGCAATGTCACTGATGAAGATGTTGAATAGGACCGGTCCCAGCACTGATCCTGTGGTACCCACTGGTCACTCTTCCCTCTGTGGAGTGACAGCCATTTACCACCACCCTCTGTGTCCTGCCACCCAGCCAGTTACCTACCCACCACACTACTGTCCCTGCCCACACCCATATTCCCCAGTTTGTGTAATAGTCTTCTATGTGGCACAGTGTCAAAGGCCTTGCTGAAGTCCAGATAGGCCATGTCCACTGCCCTCCCCTGATCCACCTCCCTAGTCACCCAGTCAAAAAATTCAATGAGGTTGGTCTGACATGACCTCCCCCTGGTGAAACCATGCTGCCTTGGGTCCTGTAGTCCATTGACAACCAGATGTTCCACCAATCTCTCCTTCAGTAGTGCTTCCATGATCTTTCCCACTACCGAGGTGAGGCTGACTGGTCTGTAGTTCCCTGCTTCCTCTTTGTTCCCACTTTTGTATAAGGGACTACATCTGCTGTCCTCCAGTCTTTGGTACCTCCTGTTTCCAGTGATTGGCTGAACAGGATAGCCAGAGGTTCAGCCACCACCTCTCTTAGTTCTTTAAGGACCTGGGGTGCACCCCATCTGGCCCCATTGCTTTATCAGCTCTTATTACTTCCAGTTCCTTCAGGACCCTTTCTCGTGTAAAGGGACTTGTGTCCATTTCTGCACCATTCTCACCCTTGTACTCCCTTCAGACCCATTACCCTCTTCCTTAGTAAAGACTGAGCAGAAATACCTGTTCAATATGTCAGCTTTACTGTTGTCATCCTCCACGCTGCCCCATCCTCCCCTTCAGTCTCACTCATCCTCCCTTTGTCCTTCTTTTTTCGCTATATACCTGTAAAAGGTTTTGTCCCTTTAACCACTGATTTTGCAATGTGTTCTTCTGTCTGAGCTTTAGCTTCCTTACTGACTTCCCTGCCTCCCTTTTTTTCTCCTGGTACTTCTCCCTATCCCCTTCTGCCTGTGTCTTTTGTATTGCCTGAATGCAATCTTTTTGGCTTTCACTTTCTTTGTTACCTCTTTGGAAACCATAATGGTCTCTTCTTTTCCCTCTTGCTAACCTGCTTAATGCATAATTCTGTTGTTCTTATAATCCCCATTTTAAATACTGCCCACTGTTCCTCAATCCCTGATTCCTGTCCCATTCCCTTAATGCCTCTTTCAAGCATCTCCCCATTTTCCCAAAGTCTGCCCCCTAAAATCCAGGATACGTGTTTTGTGTGGTTTGGTTCTGCTCTTTCTGTGATTTCAAACCACAATGACTGGTGGTCACTGTTACCCAGGTGCTCCCCACTGTTACCCCATCACACTGTCCCTGTTTGTGAGCACAAGGTCCAGTATTGCCTTCTGCCGAGTTGGTTCCATGACCAGTTGCTTGAGGAAGGCACCCTGAAGGGAGTCCAGGATAAATCTGCTCCTTGTTGATGCTGCTGCTGGGATGCTCCAATCCACATCTGGTATATTGAAGTCTCCAACCAGTACTACCTTACCCTTGTCTGCCATCCTTTGGATGGCTAGCATCAGCTCTCTATCTGTTTCTTCCTCCTGGGCTGGTGGTCTATAGACCACACCTGCGCGGATGGCTGGCCCCATTTTCCTTTCCAGCTTAACCCACAGTATCTCTCCCCCATTTTGTTCCTCCTGGATATGTGTAGCCCTTATGTCATTTTTCACATACAGTGCCACCCCTCCTCCCTTCCTGCCTGCTCTGTCTCTTCTGAATATGTTGTAGCCAGGTATGGCCATCTCCCAGTCATGGTTATCATTACACCAGGTTTCAGTGATGGCCACAATGTCCAGGTCTGACTGTACCATGACAGCCTCCAGATCTTCCATCTTGTTGCTAAGGCTCCTGGCATTTGCACACATGGCTTCCATGATTTGACCTCCTAGACTGCTTCACTGTTCTACTCAGCCCTTCCTTGGTTGTCATTTATCCCTGGTTCTCCTTGCTGTCTGCCCTTCTGCTGAATTTTGCCCCTTTTCTGCTTATCCACCTTTTGGACACTAATCTCCATCTTTTGCACACTGCTTTGCAGAGATAGCCACTCCTCTGGTTCACTGGTTCCATTACTAGCTGTGGGGGGTGAGCAAGTAGGTACCATCCTTGCTGGCCTGCCACCCCCCTTTGCTAGTTTAAATGCTTGTCAATGTAGCATTTAAACTTATCATTGAGTGCTTGGATTCCCCTCCAGGATGGATGCAGGCCGTCAGGCTTGAATAAACCTCCATCCCTCCAGATGGGTCCCCAGTCACCAATGAATCCAAACCCTTCCTCACAGCACCAGTTCTTCAACCATGAGTTAAAGTTCCTGGTGCATGCACTCCTATGCTCTCCCTTGCCTCTCACAGGTAGTACTTCTGAGAAAGTGACAGAAGTAGCTACTTGCTTGAGACCCCTCCCCAGTTTCCTAAACTCTTCCTGAACTTCCTTTGGCTCCCCATTTGCCAAGTCATTAGTACCTAGGTGGATAATGACATCCAGCTCACCCTCCTGTCTTGCCTTCCCAGTGATACCCAGTATCTTCCTTCCATCCCTCCATGCCGTGGCACCTGGTAGGCACCTCACCTCCCTGTCCTCCCCCTCCTGTGTTCCTAGCTGGATCCCTCTTATGATGGAGTCCCCCACCAGGATTCGCTTCCTCCTCCTCTGGGGTCCACTGCTTTCCCCACTGAGGTCACCTCCTGCCTAACCTCCACATCCTTTCCTTCCACTTCCCTAGGTACCTCTATTTGGTTGTCCTCATTTTCCAGTGTGGCATATGAGTTCTTGAGAGGAATAGGATCTGGGATGTGCCTCTGCCTGACTGCTCTAACCTCCCTGAGCCCACTGTCATCCAAGTGCTCCTCGCTCGGCATCCTTTGAGGCAGCTGCATTGGACTGGGTGGTTCCTGGACAGGGTGATGGTACTCCTGACCCAGTTTACTTCGCTCTGAGTCTGGCTACCTCATCCCGCAGTCCCGAGATGCATGCAGATAGGGCAGCACCTCAGTGTCCAGAAGGTCTGTCTGAATATGGTCTCACAGCCACTGCATTGCACCACTCCCCACATTATACTGCAATTCCACTACTTATCTGTTACTGAAGCTCTCTTAGTTCTCTTTTTATTTATTTACAGTACTAAAAATCCTGTAACTGATCCTCAGATATATATTTTTTTAAGGAAAAAGAAACCAATAAATAAATAAATGAGTCAAAACACTTGTCGTGCTGAGGGTGGTCTTCTTCCCCCTTATGCCCCTCCTACTTCACACCTCTTACTATACCCTGTGTTTAGCTCCTGTCAATCAGATTTATCAGGGCATATAATTAAGAGTTGGGGGAAGGAGTGGGAGGGGGGGCCAAAATTTGCAGCAATTAAAGACAGCACAGAATTACACCACCACTATTTTTTAAATTTTCAACAGCCCAAAAACAATTATAAGTAAAGACAACACAGAAAGAAAGTATAGTGTCACTACAAGCCTACAATCTAAGTTTAAAAGAAAATACCAGTTACCAGTTACTCTGAAGCACTGAATTGAATATGTTCCTTCCTTCACCTTCTGGCTTCTTCTGAAGATGAACTGTTTGCTGCTTAACTGTGACCAAGCCCCACCTCCAGTTATCACGTGAGCTGAGGTCAGAGGCCAGACAATTAACACCCTTCACCCAGCTACAGGACAGTCAGACAAGCCAAGATAAAATTTGCAGCAATTAAAGACAGCACAGAATTACACCACCACTATTTTTTAAATTTTCAACAGCCCAAAAACAATTATAAGTAAAGACAACACAGAAAGAAAGTATAGTGTCACTACAAGCCTACAATCTAAGTTTAAAAGAAAAATACCAGTTACCAGTTACTCTGAAGCACTGAATTGAATATGTTTCCTTCCTTCACCTTCTGGCTTCTTCTGGCTTTGTACTTTTTTTGTTTTGCTGTGTGATACTTTTGCTGTGTGATACTTTTGTTAAAATGACACACCAGGGACCTGGAGCTGCCTTTTCTTTGCTGCTAAAAGCACAAGTTAGTGTTTCCAGATCTCTGGTGAAGCCCCGCCTGGAACATTATGCACACCTTGTGCTGTTACCGCATCAGATTATTTTCTTTGCTTCTTCTGACCGTACACATTTTGTAGTATGTACCTTGATGTTACCTCTCTGTTACCAATTTGTGCTCATGCTGTTATCTTATGTACTGTGTTTATCTGATTGTACTATCCTTGTAAACTCTCAGGTCATACCTGAAAATAGGCAGTTAACTGTCTAGTGTGGTTATTGGTCAATACAAGCCCAATAAATACATTCTGGAATTCCCACCTAAGAAGGGAAAGGACTGTCTGTCTGCCCAGAGGAGGGTATGATCCAGTAGCAGTGGGAAAAATCATTTTTATGACAGATTGTCTGGCTTCAGAATATATACACTGATGACCAGAGGGGAAACACGATAGAGACTTATCAGTACTTGTGGGGAATCAACAGGAGGGACTGCAGTGAACTGGTCATGAAGAATGGGGGGGGGCTGTGAGGACAGGTCATGCATGGAAAGTAATGGGGAAGGTTCAGGAAGGACATAAATAAGTTCTTCTTTATGGAAATGGTGGTGGACAAGTGAAACAGATTGCCTAATGAGGCAGTGCACTCAAAATCTGACACGGGTGAAAATATTGGGGGGACAAATATATAAGAATACTTCAAATTATAGGGAAGGAGTATTCTAGGGAAGGGGTTGTCGTAAAACTACTTGTGCTGTTTGCTAATACTGTAACTCTGGCCCTGTGTAGATCAGGCATTGCTTTAGGTAGGCATATGGGCAAATTAGATAGGCCATTGGGTCTTCTGCCATCAGATTCTATGTATTCATCAAAGCAGAACCCCACTGATTACAAGCTATTGCATCTCAGCTCTTCAGCTCTGATCTCCATGGTAAATACTGTTTAAAACAGGAAAAATAAGGACCCCCAAAATATTGAATCTCAGCTAAGGTACATTTGTTTTAAGGAGGAGCAAGATGGCCACCATGCTGGGTGGTGCATTTCAACTCTAAATTGAGTTGAAAAACGTGTTTGCTTTTTGTTTCTCCTGTCCCATTTTTAATTGAAGCATCTGGTTGCTTCAGTGTTTAACATTGTTTAGTTTAAGGTAGGAGAACTTTTTGGAGAGTAGTTGTAGTTAGGGATTTTAGTGAGCAAGGCAAGGTATGGAAGTATTTTTGTTTTCAGCTGAGATTTGTTTGTGACCATAAACCTGTTTTATTCGTGCACCACTGACCTTTGGGTAGTTACTCATACTGAGAAGAGCCACCTTCACACCTCTAAATTATTTTTGCCCTTGTGGCTTAGCATTTTTGTGAAAACACATTAAATGGACATGTCTCTGTCAAATGAGTTGGAGCTGGTCGGGAATGGTGGAGGGACGAGATCAGAATTCATCTTTTCTACCCAGTGCTCCTTTGTGGCTGCAGAGTGCTGCTGTGTGGGCTAAATGGGCAATGTGGAGGGACAGGGGTACTCTTATCTTGCTCCATGAGTGGCTGCTCCAGTCTTTGTGGCCCTAGGTCTTACTTGCCCCCCCCTCACCCCACCATATTGAAGCAAGTATTTTGGTGCTGAGGATCTTCAGTTTTGGTGGGAAGCCAGCATTCTGTCTTGGTTGGCTACTAATATTCTTGCAGTGGTGAGTGTGGTGGTGTTGGATACGCAGGCAGAGGTGCAAAACTGCTTGCGATTTGATTTTTTCCTTATGGTTGTGCTGTACTTTGAAGCCAGAGTGAGAGCCCAACCCGAGAGGTCTAAGGTGACTCAGTTTACAACTGTTCTTTTGTGACATTTGGTTTGGATATTCAGTTTGAAACTGGTAAGCCCCATAGGTGAATACCTTTCCTCCCATCCCCTATCATTTGCCTGCTTTGCGAGGTCTGCTGGGAGCAGTTAACCTTTCCCATCCAAACATACTGGTGACCACTTTCATGTCTGCAGAATACATGCTATGAATTACCCTAGACAAATTGTTCCTTCTTAGTGGCAAAATGAAGGAGTATATACTAGCTTCCTAAATTTGGTATTTTTGCATCTCTGCTGCTTACAACTTGGTTCTAGTGGGAGTAGGTAACAGGCTGTCTTCAGTCAGACTGAGTTTGTTTGGTATATTGTATGTGGGGTATGCTTTTTCGATCATTTTACGTGGTTTACATTTCAAAGCTCAAGTTTTATTTTTGATTTTATCCCTTCTCTTTTTTATTTTATTGGCATGCAGAATGTGTGTGTAGGGGGGTATGAATGGCTAGGTTGTGAAACTTGTATTTCAGTTGGGGTGTGTTTGTAGCACTTTAGGGGGGTTCGGCTTCTTTTGAGATGTTTGTTATTTTAAGTGGAGGGTGTTTGAAGGTTGTGGAATGGATATATTTAGGCTTTATTTTTAAGTTGAGTGCTGGGATTGCATTATGTGAAATGATGTGAGAGAGGTGAGGCCCATCTACTCTGGAGACCATCTACGGCAGCTCTGTCCTTTCAGGTTCCCCATTAATTCTCCTTCCAGTAGCCCTCAGCCACTGCAGGGGATTGTCTAAAGATGGGGCAACACCAGCCGTGGCAGGCCTGAGTATGATGTTTGGGAGGGAAAATTGGGGTGGTGCGATCCAACAGGCACCCAGAAAGGATATGGTACCAGGATCCAGGTTTGCCCAGTCTGGTTCCCCTTCTCAGAGCCCTGCCAAATAGCAGCAAGCAAGAAGTAGTCTGTCCAACCAGCTCTGCTTCTCCCTTTGGGCCATTCTTTGTAATGCAAGATCACTGAAGAATAAAATTGAAGTGATGGAGGGTTTCATCACAGGTTCCTCGGCCAACATTTTTTATATCGCAGAGACCTGGCTGGGTGATGACTCTGGACCTGTTCTGGAGGCATCTGTCCCAACAGGTTATTCTGTGGTGCATTGCCCCAGGAGTGATCACAGAGGGAGTGGGTGGCTATTTGTTTTAAATCACCTTTGGGACTCACTGCACTCCCCATGGAAACTTTCAGGTCCTTTGAATATGTGGCAGTTAGATGTTCTTCAGGTGTTAGCGGCACAATCATTGTAATATACCAAGCTATGTGAGTGATTTATTGCAGGAGTTGGCAGGCTTCATGACTAAACAAGTGTTGGATGCCACCAGACTGCTAGTGCTCGGGGTGTTTGAAACTTAGGTTGATGAAGAATCCTCACATTTTAGAAAATAACTCTTCCAGCTGATGTCCTCATTGAGACTAGCATGGGCAGTTGCCTCTGGAATGCATCAACATGGCCACACACTGGACCTAATCTTTTCACTGGGATTTAGCATTAGTGCAGTCAAGGTTTACAGGATTTACTGGATTATGTAGGACAAAAGAAGAAACAAGGCCCATCGTGATTGTCCCCTACAACAGTAGCTCATTACTGAGAATTTGATGAATTTATCCATATGTTGAGCTTTGATTTGAAAATATCAAAGTTTAAGTTAATCGGCTCCTGTGGTAATGCATTCCATTATTTTGCTACTCTTATGTAGAAAAAAATATTGTGTTTGTTAGTGTTAGACCAATCAACTAGGAGCTGCTGATTATGCAGCTTAAAAGTGAGTATAATATCGCCCCTGTATCTTCTTAAGTGGAGGGGATACAATCCCGTTGCGTTAAGTCTTGTGTTGTAGTTTTTTGTTGTAAGTCTTGGATCATTTTGATAACCCACCTCTGGATTTGTTCTAGATGGTTACTATCACCCTTGAGATATGAACTCCAGACGGAAGATCCGTAATCTTTATGGGGTCGGATGTACACCCTATACAATGGCACTAGGCAATGTTCAGATTTATTGATGAAGGTTTTGTTAATCTGTTTTAGGATGATATTAGCTGTTCTAGCCACTTTGTTACAGTGATTGTTGGACAACAGTTTGTTATTAATCAAGATGCCCAGATCTCTTTCACAAGTGGTTGATTTAAGAAGGGTGTTATTTAAATAATTTTTGTTTTGTGGATTATTCCTTCCAAAGTGAAGGACCATACATTTTTTCAGTGTTGAAGGTCATAGAGTTAGTCTTTGCCCATAATTCAATGTGTTCAAGGTCATGTTTGAGTAACAGTATGTTAGATATAGTATCAATTCTGCCACCGAGTTTAGTGTCATCTGCAGATTTAGAGATGTGGTTATTTGAGGTGAGATCCATAGCACTTATAAAGATGTTGAAAAGTGTAGGCCCAAGTACAGAGCCCTGAGGTATGCTGCCAGCAACTTGGCCTGTGTTGGACATTACACCATTGATTCTAATGACCTCGGTCCTGTTAAAGAGCCACCAGGATAACCAATCAACTAAGAAGGGGGGGGGATCCAAGCGTGTGAAGTTTATTAATTAGTAAGGTGTGAGACACTTTGTCAATGGCCTTACTATAGTCAAGCAGGATAATGTCTGAGGGAATGTTGTTATCCAGATACCTGCTTATATTACTGTAAAATGAAACAAGATTTGTAGTGCATGAATGCCCAGGCTTGAATCCATGTTGGGATATGTCCTGGATGTAAAGCTGTTGTATTTCTTTTTCAGTCAGGAATTTAACTAATCACTCTATTACTTTCCCTATGATGAAAGTAAAGCTATTATGGTGGTAGTTCTGAACATTTGATTTATTTCCTTCTTTGTAGATAGGAGTTACTAAAGCGCTTTGCCAGTCATTTGGAATATTGTTTTCTACTAGTGGTTTATTGAAGAGTAATGGTAGTGGAAGGGCCAATGAATTTGATGTCTCTAATGAGAACCTAGCGTGAATATTATCGGGTCCTGGACTTGTGGATTTTTTAAGAGAAGACAGGATGTTTATAATCTCAGTAGCATCAAAGGGGGGAATAGGGGAGTCATTTTTGTATACTGTGGTGTTTGAGTCAGTTTTGATGAAGGCAGAGCAAGAATACCTATTTAAGTTGTTTGCTGTCTTTTGGTTAGTTATTATAGTGATTCCACTTTCAAGTAGTGGACCAATTATTCTAGCATTACCCTTTTTACTGTTAATATATGAAAAGAGTGATTTGTGATTAGTTTTAGTATGAGCCAGTTTGAATTCAGGTTTGAGTTTGGCCTGTTTAATTGCTTTTTAAGTGAAGAGACAGCAGTTTTATATCTGTACATGGTAATAGGACTATGTTTTTTCTTAAGTTTCTTAAATAAGCATTCTTTTGTTTTTATTTGTTTACTGATCGATTTTGTAAACCAAATGGGGACTTTACCTTTTTTATTATATTTTATTTTGGTTGGAACATGCAGTTCTTCCAGGTAATGAATAGTGTGTTTTAATTCTTCCCATACGCTGTTAATAGACTTATCCTTAAATATTTCATCCCAGTTTACTTCATTTATTTTAGTATTTATTTGAGCAAAATCGGCTTTGTTGTAGTCTTTGTATATTGTGTTGTTAGAGAGTTTTGGAATTTTGTTGTTGATGCTGAACTGAATCGAGTTTTGGTCACTATTACCAATGGGGGCTATATTATTTGTATCTGAGAATTCATTCTCAGTGTTAGTGATGACTAAATCGAGTATACTGATACCCCTACTGGGTTAACATACTAACTGCTCCAAGCCTAGGTCCATAAATAATGCAATGAATAATTGTTCTTGTTCACTTTTGGTGGAAAGTGAGTCCCAATTTATACCAGGCATATTACAATCCCCCAAAACAAGAGTGTCACACTTGTGAACCATATCTGTAATGATATTAATTAGGTCAGAAGTATATATGTTCTATAAAACACACCTATAGTGAGTTTAGGGTGGCCTTTAAGTTGAATTGAAACCCAAAGAGATTCTGTGTTAGTTGCTGTTGTAATCTCGTGTGATGAAATATCATCTCTAATATAAAGACACCTTCCTCCAGTCTGTCTTCTCTATCCTTATGATATAGTTTAAAATTAGGGATCTCTCTGGACCATGCTGAGGAGGAGTCCCACCATGTCTCAGTGACAACAATAATGCTAAGGCCAAGTAGAGTACATTTGGCTTTCGATTCTGATATATTAAGAATGTTTAAGGATCTTGCATTAAATGATAATATATTGTAAGACCTACCAATATGATATTTATTACCTCCAGTAAGAGAATTAGGAACATGCCCATTTTCACCCTAGCAGCTCAGTTTAAATGATTATCTATCACGGAGGCTATGGTTTTACCCAATAGGGCACTCCCTCTTCTGCTAAGGTGAAGACCATCCAGCAGAAGAATGAGTCCCTATTGCAGAATTGCTCTCAATGTGGAATACAATAGATATTTTGTTTAATACATTACTTCCTCAGCCATTCATTTGTTTCTTTAATTTTACAGATAATATCCTTAGTAGCTCTCGGTACTGGGAGTATTTCTGAGAAGCATACAGTGCAGGTTGATCCTGTCTTTTGGTTGGATCATCATCATGAAGTGTTGTTCCTTTGTGGGGTCCCCTGTTTTAATACTCCTTCTGTGCAGACTGTTGGGTATAGTCCAAAACATATTTTGGAACTTCGCAGACTCCAGGAAGTTTTAGATGTCTTGCTTATAATGCTTGCTTGTACATGGGGTGCTGCGGAGGCCATGGAGCACTATAATATGGTTCTCATGGTTGCCTTAGACTTCCTGTAAGCTTATCTCATTCATCCCTTGATGTCTTGTTGCAGCTCACTATGGTATTGTGATGAGCTGGGTCTGTTGAAGACTAAGGAACAAAAGTTGGAGCATTCTTGGAGAAGGTCAGGGTCTGAGGAGATCAGGTTGGCATTGAAAACTCATTATGGTGAATATCACTGGGTAGTTAACATGAAAAAAAATAGAGTTCCAGTCAAGGCCATTTGCTGAAGGGAAAAATCAGGCAACTCAGGTCTTTCATACTGTAGACAGGTTGTTCAATCCTTCCTGTCTGTGATCTGTCACAGATTTTCAGCAGAAAAGTGTGAGGAGTTTGGTAAATGCTTCTCTGACAAAGAGTTCTCCATGAGATTTGTTATCTTTTAGGGACCTGTCATGGGCCCACGGTGGTTGATCTCTTGGTAATGTAGCTCTGTCTACCTGGAGTGAGTTTTGGCCAGTTTTTGAGGATGAGCTGTGCTCCAGGTAATCTCTAGTTTGCATTCCATCTGTTGTGTACTGGACCTGGGACCAACCTGGTTGCTTTTTGGGCTGCAGCAATCATTGGGTCCGGCGATTGCCATGATCCTCCATGGTTCCTTGAGAGAGAACGTTTTTCCATCTGCTCTGAAAAAGGTGGTGGTTAGACTCCTCCTAAAAAAGCTATCCTTGGACCCTGATGTTCTGGTGAATTACAGATCTGTTTTAAAGGGGAAGGTTATCGAGAAGATGCTGGTTATGAACCTTTTCATTTGGGTTTTTGGCCCTGCCATGGCACTGAAACTGCTCTTGTCTGGATGATGCATGATATCCTTCTCAGACTGAAGATTTGGTTCCATCATAGTCCTCCTTGGTCTCTCATTGGCATTTGACACAGTTGATCATGGGATGTTATTGGACTGCCTGAAGAAATATGTGAGTCTCACCATTATTGTATTGTGTTGGTTCAAGTCCAACATAACTGGTAGAATGCAATAAGTTGCCCTAGGTACTGTAATGTCATATCTGGGGCTTCTCCACCCTCTTTTGGGGTTCCTCAAGGCTCATTCCTTACCACTGTGTTGTTCTCTGTGTACATGTTGCCTTTGGGGGAAATTATTAGATGGTAGGAGGTTGCATTTCACTGCTATGCAGATGATACTCAACTGTTCCTATCTTGTTCTCCAGGCAGGGACCATGCAGCTTTGGTGCTTGGGTGGTGTCTTGCTAAGATAAATGACTAAATGGTTTCAACCTGACTATATCTAAACCCAGGGAAGACATAAGTCATAATGATCGAGCCGGGTCAGTGGGGTGCAGCAGCAATGGGAGGTGTGGCAGCCCTTCTTTTGTTGGGTGGCCAGTCTTTAAATGCTGTTGATGCAGTTAAGAATCTTGGGGTCATTTTGGACTGCAGGTTGACACTAGACCAGGAGATGTAATCGGTGGTATGATTTGGCTTTTATCATCTTCAAAACATTGGTAGGATTAAACCACATCTGGCTTCTGCTGACCTGTTGATGATCGTTCATGCTTTTGTTAGCTCCAGGTTGGACTACTGTAACCCTTTGTACTTAGGGTTATGTGGAGTTTTGATGTAAATTCCTGCAGCTAATCCAGAATGCTGCAGCTCAGCTGGTGGTGAGAACTTTTTGGTGGGACCACATCATGCCAGTGCTGCACTTTCTGCACTGGCTCCCTGTGTGGTGGCACATAACATTTTTTTTTTTAAGTTAAAATGTTTATTATTTTCTATTTTACAGAAATAGGATCAACAAGGGGATAAGCATAGTAGGTGAAGGTAATTGGTTATACTTACAACCTGACATCATACAGTTACAAGATTTAGTCATGAAGTATATACTTACCAGTCTAATAGCTTTATAGGGGACTTGGGTACTGGAGACTCAAGGTTTCCATGCTCCAACTAGAGAGTATCAGGTGTCCTTAAGGGACCAGGGTTATTTCCATCAATCCATTACCCTAAACATAAAATAGAACACAAAGAACCATGATTCTATACATTTACAATCTTTAATTATATACATCAGGGATTGACTGTGCATACCAAAGCACCTTTTTTAGATTAACCATCTACAAGCTAACAGCTTTTATAATTACCAGGTAGTGATTATTGCAGCAGTCTGTTCACCCTACCCCCATCTTAGGGGTAGTATATCTGTGGAAGAGGGTCCAGCAGTCCTCATACCTTGCCATGGTATTGCTTGCCAGGTGGGAGAGCCTATCCATGGAGGCTATCTGGACCATGGTGGCCAGAATCTCTTGGGTCTTTGGGGTCTCTGTAGTTCTCCATTTGCATAGGATAAGGCATTTGGCCTGCATAGCCCTCAGGGCCAGCCACTGGTGTTCTGTGTTACGTTGCCGGGGGGCTTCAGACTTAATCCCCAGAAGGAGCAGGGGTACATACCTTGGAATGGGTTTTTGTAGTACGCATATCCCTACCTCACAAATGAAATCCCAGATCTTCAGTACTATGGGACATGACCAAAGGATGTGCAGGAGATCTCTGGGTGGGAATGACACCTCCAGCATAGGTCAGAGCTCTACACACCTGCTGCATGCAACACCACCGGGGTATGGTACCATGAATGCTAAATCTTGTTCTGTATTAACCTGCTTTTCACATCCTTGCAGTTCTTTTGAGCAGCATTCCATCCACTGGTGCTCAGTGAACCTAGTGTGTAAGGCAGTTTCTCATTTTGTGCATGGAGTTTTCAAACTGGCTGGGTATGGTGTCTCTCAGGGTGGTATAGATACTACTGGCCATGCCCCTAGTTTTTCCCAGCCATAGGAGTAGTATGGCTGTTTTCTTGGGGCCTGTTCTTAGATACATAGACTCTGTCGGCAGATAAGGGCCTATGGCCCACCCAGTCTGCCCATTTGAGCTTGTAAGTTTACTTTATGTTTTCCTAGAAGTCTGTTGCCCCTTACCCCTGACCTCCAGAATTCCCTTATGTCTTTTCCATGCATTCTTAAATCCCGTGATTGTTTCAGCCCCCACCACTTCCTCTGGCAGGGTGTTCCACATTCTGTGAAGAAATTCTTCCTCACGTTTCCTCTGAATCGCCCTCCCCACCAACTTCATCCCATGCCCTCTAGTCCTGGAACATCTGTTTCACTGGAAAATAGTGTATTCCTGCTCCCTGTTCCTCCCAGTAAGGCACTTGTATATCTCTATCATATCCCTTTTCTCCCTTCTCTCCTCCAGGGAGTACATATTCAAGTCCTTCAACCTAACATAATAGGACTTTTGATGCAATCCCTGTACCGTCTTTGTTGCTCTCTTCTGCACCTTCTCTACCCTGTCTATGTCCTTACATAGGTAAGGTCTCCAGAACTATACACTGTACTCCAGGTGGGGCCTCACTAGTGTCTTGTATAGTGGAATTATGACCTCTCTTTTCCTGCTGGTAATGCCCCGCCAATGCATCCCAGCATTCTATTTGCTTTACCTGATGCCTTGTTGCACTGTTTCCCTACCTTGAGGTCATCAGAGATGATAACCCCAAGGTCCCTTTCCTGCTTGGTGCATGCTATATCCTCAACCTCCAAATGATATGTTGTTCCAGGGTTTTTGTGCCCCATATGCATTATCTTGCACTTACATACTATTTGCCAGCAGATTAGGCCTTACGATCTATCGAGTCTGCTTGAACCTTAGATCCTTAGTTGGGTGCCGAGGCCCTCCCATCCCATGTGCTCCAGAAACCCCTATCATCCATCCCCACCCCCCTGGGACAGGCCATCATTTGATACATCCACTTTCTGTGTCTGTCTCACCCTCTCTTGAAGCCCTCCACTGTGGATCTCTGAACCAACTCGCCAAGCAGTGCATTCCAAGGGTCCACCACCCTCTCAGTGAAAAACCTCCTCCTCTTTTCCCCCCTCACCCTTCCATCTTCCAACTTCAAACCATGCCCTCTGGTGATACCCCCCTGCTTTAGTCTAAAGATCCCCTCCATGTTTACCCTATTTATTCCCTTGAGGTGCTTGAAAACCTCAATCATGTCCCGTCTCTCCTCTCCTCCAATGAAAACAGGCAGAGCTCCTCAAATCTGTCCTCATCGTCAAATCCCCTAGCCTCGTATCATCTTAGTTGCTCTCCTCTGTACCTTCTCCAGGAGCTGTATGTCCCTCTTCAAGTGTGGTCTGCAGTACTGTACACAGTACTCAAGGTGTGGTCTAACCAGTCCATTGTACAGCGGCAGAATCACTTCCTTGCTCCTAGAGGTGATCCCCCTTACGATGCATCCCAACATCCTGTTTGCCTTGCTAGCTGCTGTCCTGCACTGCTCAGAGTTATTCATACATGCATCCACCATGACCCCCAGGTCTTTTTCCCCTATTGAGGCCTCCAGCGCCTCCCCTCCCAGGGTGCATCTGTGTTTAGGGTTTCCTCGACCAAGATTCAACACCTTGCACTTCGTGATATTGAAATATAATTTCCATGTGTGAGCCCAGCTTTCCAGGGTGTCCAGGTCCCCTTGCAGGGCCAACCTCCCCTCTTCTCCCTCAACTACTGCTCCCATCTTGGAGTCATCCACAAAGAGACTCATTTCACACCCTATACCCTCCCTGATGTCCAATATGTATGCATTAAACAGGATCGGACCCAGAGACCGAGCCCTCGGTATCCATTACCAACCTCTCTGGGGTTTGAGGCTCTCCACAGACCACTACTCTCGGGTGCATCCAGCTAGCCAGTTTTCAATCCATCTGACCATCAAGGGGCCTACTCCTAACCCCATCAGTTTCTCCACCAGACCATTATGGGGGACAGAGTCAAACGCCTTGCTGAAGTCCAAGAATAATACATGCACAGGCTTTCCCCTGTCCAGTTCTGATGTTACCCATTCGTAGAACTCCACAAGATTGGTTTGACATGCTCTACCTGGCACAAACCCATGTTGCCGACTATCCAGACCTCCCACCTCCTCCAAATACACCCCCAATCATTCGTTTAGTATACTTTCCATTAATTTTCCCACCACCGAGGTCAAACTAATGGGTCTATAGTTACCTGGTACTTCCCTCGACCCCCCTTTAAGAATTGGCACCACATGTGCCTCTCGCCAATCCCTAGGTACCCGCCCTGTCTCAAGTGACCTGCTGAAGAGCTCCGCCAGGGGTGCAGCCAGTATGTCCGCCAATTCCCATAGTACTCTCGGATGAATGCCATCCGGCCCAGGAGATTTGTCTTTCTTTAGTGCCTTGAGGGCTAACCACACCCTTTTGGCGGAGATAGCTTCATCCGTCCCCTCCACCTTACTGGCCTTTTTATCCTTATCCAGATGTGACACCCCTGGGGTACCTCTCCCTCCCTCTTGCTCCATTTCTGTTGCTCCCCTGATCCCACTCACTGCCGCTTCTGTCCCCTTCATGCCTTGATTTGTAGATATCCCATCCCCCTCTCTAGTGAACACAGAGGCAAAGTACTCATTAAATACCTCTGCCTGATCCTTCGCCTCTTCCACCCACCCTCCTTCTGATCTCAATCTGCTGAGATGGCCTTTAGTTTTTCTCCTCTCCCCAATGTAGCGGAAGAACCCCTTTTCCCCTCCATGTATCCCCTGTGCCAGCCGCTGCTCTTTACTGGACTTTGCTCCCCTCACCATACGGGTGACTTTTCTAGATGCAAGATGGTACATTTCCTTATCCCTATCCCCTCTTGTTGTTTTGTATTTTTTGTAGGCCGCCTTCTTTTCTCTGACTGCTACCTGTACCTCACTGGACCACCAGCATGGTTTATGTGACCTTGCTCCCTTACATTTCAACTTAGCGCAGATCCTGACTGCCTCATGAAGTCCCCATTTTATGACCTCCCATCTCCTTTCCACTCTTGTCATTGATATAATCCCCTTCAAGTGATCCTTGAGAATATTTTCCATGCCCACAAAGTATGCCCCCTTGAAGTCAACTGCTAGTGTCCTAGATCTCACCCCCCCTTCCCCCATGCTTATTTGAAACCAGACAGTATTGTGGTCGCTCCCAGTCAGGGGGTCCTGTACAACCAGGTCCCTTACCAGATCCCCATCTGCCAGAACCACGTCCAGGACATGCCCCTCCCTTGTGGGCTCATCACATGCTGTGTTAAGAACACATCCTGGAAGCCATCCAGCAGCCTCTGCTCCTTGGCCACCTTAGAGGACATGGTTCCCCAGTTTGTACCTGGCATATGGGTCCCCATCAACACCCTCCTTCCCTTTTGGTCCACACTGGGCAATGATGTTGTCCAACAAACCATCCTCTAGAACATCACTCATCCCGGGGCCTATACTACCACAAGCTTGACCTTATCTCCTGCTGGGGATCGTGGAGTGACCCACAAGGCCTCCACGTTTCCTCAGCCTCTTCTACCCTAGCAATTTCTATGTCACCTCTAATGAACATAGCCACTCCACCCCCTCTGCCCTCCTTTCTATCCTTCCTAAGCATAGTGTACCCCTGCACGTTTAGGTCCCAGTCATGGTTTTTGTTGGCCCACATCTCCGTGACCACTGCCACATCCACCCCCCCCCCGAACAGCATGGCCTGGAACTCTGGCAACTTGTTTCCCAAGCTCCTGGCATTTACTAACACCAACCCCCACCCCTTATCCCTGATCCTCTTTGTCGAACCCCACCCAGATTCCTTATACTTCCTTCCTTCTCTGCTCCTCCTGAAACCTCCACCCCCCCGTCTGTTTCCCCTCTTCCCCACCTTGGGCTTGAAGGCTACTCCCCTCATCTGGAGGAGAGGGCTTCTGGTCAGCCCACCCCCTTATCCCTTCCCCTCCTCACAAGTTTAAACCCCACCTTTCTTGAATGTAGTCAGCCATCCCCTATTTAAGGACTTCTTTCCCTAATGGGGCAAGGTGAAGCCTGTCCTTGGCATATAGTCCCTTATCCTGCCAAACTCCATTCCAGTTCCCTAACACCCCCAACCAACTCTCTTCACCCACTTCCTGAGCCAGTCATTAACCTCTGTGAGCTTCATTTTTTTCTCCCCTGAGGCCTTTGTTGCTGGCAATATCTCTGAAAAGGAAATGTTGCATCCATTATCCCGACAGACTCTGGCAATTTCTTGGAACCTTGCTTGGATTTCCAAAACGCTATTTCCCTCTAGATCGTTAGTTCCCAAATGCACCAGGAAATCCGGTTTCCCTCCACAATCCCTAACCATTTCATACACCATGAACTTTGCTCTGTGCACTTTCAGGCCAGAGATACTCACTACCTTCACCTGGCTATGGCATCCACTCCCCTGTCCCTCCCACTGGATACCCCTAATCATTGAGTCTCCCAATAACAGAACCTTAACACCTCCATCATCCTTATGGTTACCTCCACTATGCCCTCTAAGCCCCCCATCCCCCCGTTATTCATGATCTCAATTCCATGGGAGTCTTCCTGCCTTATTAGAGACCCCCTTGCCACCCTCCCCTTTCTGCCTCCCTCGTTATTTTGCCCACTTAACTCAAACCCCCTCTGAATAGGTGTCCCCTTTAACCCTCTCTTATCTGAACCATTTATCCTGGCCCTGATGGTTTCCCCTTCTCCCACACCACCATCCTCCCCTCCTTGTAATAGTGCCCCTGCCTCCAGAGGCTCTCTGTGGGTCCCCTTTAGCTAGGGCCCCATCCTTGGTACTGACCCCCCTGCTGAAGGGGGGCTCCTCTCCCACCTCCTTGTCTCCCAGTTTCTCTCCAATCATGCTCTCCTCCCTCATGTCTGCAATATGTTACATCTCCCCCATTTGCTTAACATTTATGTTTCCCCTTCTCCCTCTGGGACTATTTCTATCCGTTCCATTGCCGGTCTGTGATGCCCAATGGGTATCCGACTCCCTCCCCCTGGCCTCTGTATAAGTTTCCTCATTTCCACCAACCCCTTCCTCCCCCTCTAGGTTGCTTAGTAGCTCAAATTTATTGTGACACTCTATGTCAGCCTCCATCAAGTAACCCGAGTTTCCCCTGACTGCACCTCTAAACTGTCCCTCTTCTTCCCCTCTTGCTCTGTTCACCTTAAGAGCTCCATTCCCACAGTCTGCTGTTTTAGGCTTCTGCACAACTGCCCCTCCTGACTCTTCCCCCTCCACTCTCTTTGTATTCAAGAATGTTCACCCGTATGCTTTCCCCTTAGCGTTAACATCCCTATCTAAGGGTCCTCTGTCCCTAATATCCCCCCTCCTGCTTGCTGTAACATAATGTCCTGTAATTTCAGAGCGTTGCCCCAGCCTCCCCTCAGCCCCACCCTTCTGCTGCCCATATGCACACCCCTTATCCTTAGACACTCCCCCCAGCTCCCCCAGCTTATTCCTTAACCAATATATCTCACTCCTGATACAAGATAGCTGTCTACAGAGTGGGCAGCCTCCCTCTCTCCAGGCCCAATTGAGAATTATTGCCATCCCACAGTCCTGTGCAGCCTACAACCCTTCCGAAGATGCCTGCCATGGTGGAATATGGCCACCCTGTTTATCCCCCTCTGTTTATAATGGCACACCCCCTTTTCTCAGTCCCTTTCCCCTTGAATACAGTTTCTCTCTATACTAACTGCAGTTATTTACAAACCCAATTTCAACCCCACCAATAAAGTTCCCAAGTCTCACAAACACATACAGTCCAGTGTGTTCAGTCCCTCTAACAGTGTGTATGCAGACATCAGGTACCGTATGATGTCACAGGCCACCAGCCCCTGTTGCTTGAATTTCAGTCCCAAACAGAAATACTCAGCCCTTCAATCCCAACCCCCAGTGGCTTTTCAGTATTTAAGAAAGCCTACAAAACAGGGTGGGTAGGAGGGCTCTTACCAACAACAGGCAAACAACACATTTAAATTTCACTCTAATTATCACTGCCAAACAACTGTTCCCAAGCCTCAAAAGTTACAATATCACAGCCCAAGTAACAGTTCTAGCTCAAGGTAATAATTTTTGACACTTAGAACTAATTTCACTTACAAAACTATTCAAATATTTCAGTTAAAACAGAATATAGCCCCAGACCTCTGTCCTTACCAGCCTCCTGCTTATGTTCCCAAGTGAACAATGAAAGACCTGGTAATTCCTGTTAAAGACAAGGTAATTCCTGTGTAATGTCCCCTCCCCCTAACACCAGGCAAACAACAAATTTAAATTTCACTCTAATTATCACTGCCAAACAACTGTTCCCAAGCCTCAAAAGTTACAATATAACAGCCCAAGTAACAGTTCTAACTCAAGGTAATAATTTTTAACACATAGAACTAATTTCACTTACAAAACTATTCAAATATTTCAGTTAAAACAGAATATAACCCCAGACCTCTGTCCTTACCAGCCCCCTGCTTATGTTCCCAAGTGAACAATCCTTTTTCTTTCTTTTCACTTATTTTGATTGAATTTCAACTACCAAACCCTTGACCATTCTTCAAGCTTCTGCAGGTCCCTCCTCATTCTGTCTACACCCTCTGGCATGTCCACTCTGTTACAGAGCTTCATGACATTAGCAAACAGGGAAATTCTGCCTTCTAGGACCTGTGCAATGTCACTGATGAAGATGTTGAATAGGACCAGTACCAGCACTGATTCCTGTGGTACCCCACTGGTCCCTCTTCCCTCTGTGGAGTGGAAGCCATTTACCACCACCCTCTGTGTCCTGCCACCCAGCCAATTACCTACCCACGGTACTTCTGTACTGCCCACTCCCATATTCCCCAGTTTGTTTAATAGCCTTCAAAGTGGCATGGTGTCAATGGCCTTGCTGAAGTCCAGATAGGCCACGTTTACTGCCCTCCCCGATCCACTTCCCTTGTCACCCAGTCGAAAAATTCAACGAGGTTGGCCTGACATGACCTCCCCCCAGTGAAACCATGCTGCCTTGGGTCCTGTAGTCCGTTGGCAACCAGATGTTCCACCAATCTCTCCTTCAGTAGTGCTTCCATGATCTTCCCCACTACCGAGGTCTGGCTGACTGGTCTGTAGTTTCCCGCTTCCTCTTTGTTCCTGCTTTTGTATAAGAGGACTACATCTGCTGTCCTCCAGTCTTTGGGTACCTCCCCTGTTTCCAATGATTGGCTAAACAAGATTGCCAGAGGTTCAGCCACCACCCCTCTTAGTTCCTTTAGGACCCTGGGGTGTACCCCATCTGGCGCCATTGCTTTATCAACTCTTATTCTTTCCAGTTCTTTTAGGATCCTTTCCCATGTAAAGGGACTTGTGTCCATTTCTGTGCCATTCCCACCCCTTGTACTCCCTTCAGGCCCATTACCCTCCTCTTCCTCAGTAAAGACTGAGCATAAATACCTGTTCAGTATGTCAGGTTTACTGTTGTCATCCTCAATGCGGCCCCCATCCTCCCTCTTCAGTCTCACTATCCATTCCTTTGCATTTCTTTTTTCACTTACATACCTGTAAAAGGTTTTGTCCCCTCTACCCACTGATTTTGCAATGCGCTCTTCTGTCCGAGCTTTGGCTTCCCTTACTGACCTCCCTGCCTCCCTTTGCTTTTCCTGGTACTTCTTCCTATCCTCTTCTGCCTGTGTCTTTTTGTATTGCCTGAATGCAGTGTTTTTTGCTTTCACTTTCTCTGCTACCTCCTTGGAAAACCATAGTGGTCTCCTCTTCCTTTTCCCCTTGCTAACCTGCTTAATGCATAATTCTGTTTCTCTTGTAATCTCCATTTTAAATATTCCCACTAATGCCTCTTTCAAGCATCTCCCCATTTTCCCAAAGTCTGCCCCCCCCAAAATCCAGGATATGTGTTTTTATGTTGTTTGGTTCTACTGCTTCTGTGATTTCAAACCACACTGGTGGTCACTGTTCCCCAGGTGCTCCCCCACTGTTACCCCATTACACTTCCTCATTTGTGAGCACCAGGTCCAGTACTGCCTTCTGCCGAGCTGGTTCCATGACCAGTTGCTTGAGGAAGGCATCTTGGAGAGAGTCCAGGATAACTTTGCTGCTGGTTGATGTGGCTGCTGGGAGGCTTCAGTCCATGTCTGGAATATTGAAGTCTCCAACCAGTACTACCTCACCCTTGTCTGCCATCCTTTGGATGGCTAGCATCAGCTCCCTATCTGTTTCTTCCTCCTGGGCTGGTGGTCTGTAGACCACCCCTGTGCGGAAGGCTGACCCCATTTTTCCTTGCAGCTTAACCCATAGTATCTCTCCCCCATTATGTTCTCCTGGATCTCTGTGGCCTTTATGCTGCCTTTCCCTTCTTGCCTGCCCTGTCTATTCTGAATATGTTGTAGCTGGGTATGGCCATCTCTCAGTCATGGTTATCATTACACCAGGTTTCTGTGATGGCCACAATGTCCAGGTCTGACTGCACCTTGACAGCCTTCAGATCCTCCAACTTGTTGCTAAGGCTCCTGGCATTGGCATACATGGTTTTCCATGATTTGAACTCCCTGGACTGTTTAGCTGTTCTACTCCAGCCCCCTCCCTGGTTGTCCTTTACCCCTGGTTCTCCCTGCTGTCTGCCCTTCTGTTAAATTTTGCCCTTTTTCTGCCTATCCACCTCTTGGGTGCTTATCTCCATCTTTTGCACACATTGCTTTGTAAAGATATGCACTCCTCCTGTTCACTTGTTCCACTGCTAGCTGTGGGGGGTGGGCAGTTAGGTACCCTCCTTGATGGCCTGCCACCCCCTATTGGCTAGTTTAAATGCTTGTCCATGTAGCATTTAAACTTATCATTGAGTGCTTGGATTCCGCTCCAGGATTGATACAGACCATCAGGCTTGAACAAGCCTCCATCCCTCCAGGTGGGTTCCCAGTCACCAATGAATCCAAACCATTCCTCAGAGCATCAGTTCTTCATCTATGAGTTAAAGTTCCTGGAGCATGTGCCCCTATGCTCTCCCATGCCCCTCACAGGTAGCACTACCAAGAAGGTGACAGAAGCAGCTGTGACGCTTGGCCATCTGGTTATGATTATTGTATGCTATTTGTAATACAAAAATATAGTATGTGAGTCTGTGCTCCATGGGTATCCCCCTCCCATAGGTTTCAGTTACAGGAACTGACCAGGAGAGCTCTGTAATGTAATTAACTTTTTTGAGAAGTAGCATTTTATGGCCTTTTTATGACCTCCTGCTTCTGACGTTGGGAAGCTAAATATACATTTTATTACAGGACAGAACATAACTTAGCTGATTCCTGTTTGTTAAATTTGCACCTAAGTAACATATGGTAGAGTTGTAAAAAACTTTGATGTTCCTTGAAAAAATAAGAAACCAGCCTCCAGTTCAAAGGAAAGGCTTGACTAAAGACTGTCATAATTTGGGAAATTAGTTTTTGCTGAAGTCACATTATTTAAAATATCTTCTGACAGGAAATCATGTTTGAATTTTATGAGTTCTAAAAGGAGCAGCTAAATGACTCATAGAAGAGGTGTGGAGACACAGAGTTTTAAACTGAATACTGTGTCTGAACTTTATTGATATATTCCGGCTTGGGATGCTACAGAGACAAAGCTCTCTGCTCTGATCTAACTTAGGCACTTAGAGTTAATACATTAGATAGAAAAGATCTAAATGTACTTTGGTAGGAGTTTGTCTGTAGTTTTCCTTGTTTTTCTTTATGTGATTGTATGTTCTTTGATATGTTGTTCTGTGTTTACATTTAACATATTTGTATCCATGTTTAAGTAAACCTTTTATTCAAAAGACTGCCTGGGTGTCTGCAAGTTCTTTTTTTGCATGTGATGTATAGATGGTTAAGTCTGACAACTGTTCAAAAGCTTGAAGGTGTTACTAAACTGGGAAAAGGTAAGAATATACTGAAGGTCTTTTATAGAGTTTTAAGGATTTATTCTGTATATCTGGTTAGGTGCTCTTAGGCGAAAGATATATTGCATCCCCCGAAGAGAATATTATCTGAGCCTGTACATTTGGGTACGCTAGCATAAGGTTCACAGTTTGAATCCCCCCAGAACTTGAGAATAAAGGTGATTCAGACCCACAAGCAGACAGGAGGGTTACTCTGTCTGTTACCTGTTCACATTACTGCACTTAGAGGTTGGCACTGGGAAGCAGAGGGCCTGACCTGCTGAGTGTGTCTGTGACAGTAGCTATTTGCTTGAGACCCCTGTCCAAATTCCTAAACTCTTCCTGAACTTCCTTAGGCTTCCCATTTGCCAGGTCATTAGTACCTAGGTGGATAATGACATCCAGCTCACCATCCCATCTTACCTTCCCAGCAATCCCCAGGATCTTCCTCCCATACCTCCGTGCCATGGCACCTGTTAGGCACCTCACCTGTCTGTCCTCCCCCTCCTGTGTTCCTAGCTGGATCCCTCTTATGATAGAGTCCCCCACCAGGATTCACTTCCTCTTCCTCTGGGGTCCACTGCTCTCTCCACTGAGGTCACCTCCTTGGTTGACCTCCACATCCTTCCTTTCCACTTCTCTGGGTACCTCTGTTTGGTTTTTCCTGTTTGCTAGTGCAGCATATGAGCTTTGGAGTGGAATAGGAATTGGGATGTGCCCCTGCCTGACTACTCTAACCCTCCCTGAGCCCACCATCATCCAAGTGCTCCTCATTCTTGGCATTCTTTAAGGCAGCGGTGTTGGACTGGGTGATCTCTGGACAGGGACGAAGGTAGTCCTGACCCAGTTTACTTCCGCTCTGAGTCTGGCTACCTCATTCCATAGTCCAGAGAGATGCCTGCAGATAGGGTAGCACCTCAGCATCCAGAAGGTCTGCCTGAATATGTCTGCCCCACATCCACTGCATTGCACCACTCCTCACATTATACTGCTTTTATACTGCTATTCCAGTACTTGTCTGTTACTGAAGCTGTCCTTGTAGTTCCCTCTATTCATTTACAGTCCTGAAAATCCTGCCACTGATGCTCAGATACATTTTTTAATGAAGAAAAAAAAAACATACTCCTGGATGGCACTGTGGATCTGCAGGTATTTCTAGAAGTCTGAGGCTGGGAATGCCCAGTGAACTGCAGATTGGAGAAGGTATCTACCATCATGGAGGCAGGAGCCATTAGATCTTCCACTTTGTGTATACACTTACCTTCCCATCCCCTCCAGTAGACCGGCTATTTCCCTATCCGGAGGTTTTCATTTCCCCAGAGTGAGGTAAGTTTAGTTGGGGTTAGGTTCATCCCCAGCAGTCTCTGGAGCTTGGCCCAACATTGTAAAGAAGCTATAATGCTAAGGAGGGATTTCACTCTTACCAGAGGGGGGGTTGTACACTAGTAGTGAGAGGGAGTGTTTCTTACTGGCCTCTAGTTCCATGGCCACCCATTGAGGTGCTGCTTCCCCACTAGGCCACACCCATAGGAGCATTTGCACAATATGGAAGGCCGATTTGTAGCCCTCAAGCCAGGGAAGGCACCAACCCCCTACCTTCCAATGGGCCCTCAGCTTGCTCCTACTGTATGTGGGGGTTTTCCCTTCCCAGTGGAACCTGCCTACTGCCTTGTCTATTTTTTGAGTCCAGATCAGTGGGGAGGGTAAGTGGTATGTGGGCCAAGATTTAAAAAATTTTGGGGGGCTATGATCATTTTGACTGCAGCTATCTTCCCTGCCAGAATTAAATGTAGTTTGCATCACCTGGTCATATCCTCCACTACCTCCATCAATAGTGGGTGAAGGTTGCAGTCTCATAGCTTGGAGAAAGTCTTTGTGAATTGGGATCTCAAGTACATTATACCTTCCCCAGCCCATCAGAGCCCTGTGTCACCCAAAGCATGGGGGGTGTACAGCTGTAGTTCATTGGGAGCACTTCAGTTTTTATTTGTTTAAGGCATAAGCTTGACAATTCCTGAAACTGCTGGAGAGTCTCCAGTAAGGGGGGTAAGGCTTTGTGGAGATCCGAGAGCATGATCAGTAGGTTGTACACATATATAAGTGTGGTAAACTCTTCCCCACCCACTGTGATCCCTTGTGTTTCCCTACCTTCTGTGAGCTTTGTGGCCAAGGGTTCCACCATAAGGACAAATAGCAGGGGGGAAAGGGGGCAACCTTGACTAGTGCCATGTTCTAATCTGAATGGTGGGGACAGGGTGGAGTTTGTAAGATGTTGGGCAGAGGGGGAGTTGTATAGGGCTGCCACCCAGGCCCAGAATCATGGTCCTATTCCTAGCTGTTTCAGGACAGCATGGAGCAAGTCCTATTCTAGGGAGTCCAAGGCCTTCTCAAAGTCAATAGCAATGGCAGCTGCAGGGGTCGTAAGGCCTTTCCCCGCATGCACCAGGTTGACCAAACATAGAAACATAGAATTTGACGGCAGATAAGGACTGCTTGGCCCACCTAGTCTGCCCATTTTCCTACCTAACAGATAAGCTGCAAATCCTAGTTAACCAACAGCTTACTTCCTCCTACCTCCCACTAGGACTGCCTTATGCCTGTCCCATACATTCTTGAAGTCCCCCACTGTTCTTGACTCCACAACCTCCTCAGGGAGGCTGTTCTGTGCATCCACAACCCTCTCAGTGAAAAAATACTTCCTCACATTACCTCTGAGTCGTCCCCCATCTATCTTCAAATTGTGCCCCCTTGTTCTTGCACATCTCTTTTTCTGGAAGATGCTACCCTCTTGGACTTTGTTAATTCCCTTGAGGTACTTGAAAGTTTCTATCATGTCCCCTCTCTCCCTTCTTTCCTCAAGGGTATACATATTAAGCTCCTTTAGTCTTCCTTCGTATGTCTTCTGGTGCAGACCCTGCACCATTTTGGTTGCCCTCCTCTGGACAGCCTCCACTCTGTCTATGTCTTTGCGGAGATGGGGTCTCCAGAACTGCACACAGTACTCCAGATGGGGTCTCACCAGCTGTCTGTACAGAGGGATAACAACTTCCTGTTTTCTACTATTGATACCTCTTCCTGTGCACCCCAGTATCCCCCCAGCCTTCCTTACTGCCTTCTCACATTGCTTGTCCACCTTTAGGTCATCTGATATAATTACCCCCAGGTCCCTTTCTATTTTTACTGTTGCCAGTATCTCACCCCCCATTGTGTACACTTCCCCTGGGTTTTTGTTTCCCATGCGCATTACCTTGCACTTCTTTGCATTGAATCTGAGCTGCCATACATTTGATCATTCCTCCAACCTTGCCAAGTCCCTTCTCATCCTTTCCACTCCATCTTGTGTATCAACCCTGTTGCAGATCTTTGTGTCATCTGCAAAGAGACATACTTTTCTTCCAGTTCCTCTGTAATGTCACTTATAAAGACATTAAAAGGACCCGGTCCCAGTACTGAACCCTCGGTACCCACTAGTAACCCTCCTTTCTTCACTGTGTACTCCATTTACTACTACCCTTTGTGTCCTGTTGTTCAGCCAACTTTTTATCAGGCTACCACCTTGGGACCCACTCCAAGGCTGGCTATCTTGTGTATTAATCTTTTGTGTGGGACTGTATCAAATACCTTGCTAAAATCTAGGTAGGCCATGTCCACAGCCCCTCCCTGGTCTACTACTTTGGTCACCCAGTCAAAGAAATCTATTAGATTCATCTGACACGACCTTCCCATCGTGAATCCATGCTGCCTTGGATCCTGTCCCCCACTGGCCTCTAGGTACTCAACAATTCTTTCCTTCAGAAGTGATTTCATCATTTTGCCTACCACTGAGGTCAAACTAACTGGTCTGTAGTTTCCTGCCTCTGTCCTGCTCCCACTTTTGTGAAGAGGAATCACATCTGCCCTCCTCCAGTCCTCAGGTACCACCCCATCATCCCATGATTTGTTAAAGAGAGTAGTCAGTGGTGTCACTAGTTCTACCCTTAGTTCTTTTAGAATTCTTGGGTGAATCCCATCAGGCCCCATTGCTTTGTCTACTTTCAATTTTATTAGTTCTTTCAGAACCCTTTCTTCTGTAAGTGGACTGGTATCGACACCCATCTTCACAGTGTTTCTCTTGTTTGGTTTAGGTAACTCCCCCTCCTCTACCTTTGTGAATACTGAGCAGAAATATTCATTCAGTATCCCTGCTTTTTCACTGTCACCCTCTACCCACATTCCCTCCCCTTTATTAAGCTTCACTATCCTTCCTTTGGTCTTTCTTCACTCCCTAATGTACCTATAAACGGTCTTATCCCCCTTCTTAACAGAATTGGCTATCCTTTCCTCGGTTTGGGCCTTTGCTATTCTGACTGCCTTCCCAGCCTCTTTCTGCTTTAATTGATAAAGTTCCCTGTCCTGCTCCTTCTGTATTTCCTTTTATTTCCTGAATGCTGTCCTTTTCTCCTTAACCTTCCCTGACACCTCTTTTGAGAACCATAGCGTTTTTTTCCTTCATTGTGTTTTATTGATTTGCTTTACACAAAGGCTTGTTGCCTCTGTGATGGCTGTTTTGATCACTCCCCATTGTTCCTCCACCCCTCCTCCTTGTCTGTTTGCTAGTTGGACTGGTGTTCTAATGTGGTCACCACTGTGTCTACTGGGTACAAATCCTACTTGGGAGCGGTATATCAGCTGCGGTAGCAGGGGGCTTAGCCAGTGGGCTAATGCTTTGATTAATATCTTGCTGTCCATGTTCAGCAGTGATATTGGATGGTAGCTACTGGTAGAGGTAGTGTCTTTCACTTTTTGGCAGTACCGTGATCACTGCCTCTCTCATGGTAGGGGTGAAAATCCCTTTTGTCTCTGCTTCCAGATAGGTCTGCTGCAGGATAGGGGGATATTATGTCTGGTAGAGCCTGCCAAAACTCCACTGTGTAACCATCTCTCCAGAGCCTACCCGTGGTGGAGTGAGAGCAGGTCCTCCTTTACTTCTGCAACGGAGAGGGGTATGTCTAACAGATTAGCTTGCTGGTTGGATATAGTGGGGAGGTGTACCAAGTGGAGGAAGCCCTGGGTGGCTTGAGGGTTGACTTTCCTAGAGGAGGTATATAGGGAAGTGTAGTATGCTGCCATGATCTTACTCAACTCAATGTCTATGGATGTACTACCCCCTCCCTATCCCTAAGCCCTGCAATATGTCTCTCCATTTGCTGCTTCCTCAGAAGGTAGGCCAACACTTCCCCCCTTTTTCCCCACCCTCCCTGTACTTCTTTTTTAGCCACATGCCTTACATGACAGGAGAGAATATATCTCCTTTCCGGGACCTAATATTTTCCACCCCAGAAGGCCCTGTTGATTCTGCCCTGCTTGTTTCTTCTATTCTCCCTCTGCAACCTTTAGTTCTTTCTCTGTGTCTCTCAACTACTTCTCCTGCTGCCTTCTTCTGGCCACTGCATAGCTGATGATCTTACCCCTCATTGAGGCCTTGAACGCCTCCCAGATATTCTCTGCTGCAGTGTCCTGAGTGGTATTGAATGAAAAGCTTTGCCTCTACCTGGGCCCAGGTGAGAAACTCAGCATCTTTCACTAGCAAAGGGTCAAGTTACCATGAGGTGGAGATAGGGATTGGGGGTCCTTGGAGAATGGTCAGTTGGACTGGAGCATGGTCCAATATTATAATGGGCATTATGTCAGAGGCTACCACTGCCTGTGTGATCTATGGGGAGGTCAACAGGAAGTCTATATGACTGTCGGTCCCATGCACCACAGAGTAAAAAGAGTAATCCCTTCCCCAGGGATATAACACCATCCACGCATCTACTAGCCCTTGGTCTCTCATCCAGTTTTGTAAGGCACTAAGTTCCCTCCAATGTGAGTCCCCCATGCCAGAGTTTCTATCCATCAGTGGATCCACAACCAGGTTAAAATCCCCCTTCCCCAAGGATGGTGAGTATCCCTTTTTTGTACATGCTGTATTTAGCAAAATTTGGGAGGCCTGGTGAAAAAAGACAGGATCATCCTCATTGGGGCCATAAAGGTTTCCCAGGAGAATCTGTCCTGTGGAGGTTTGATATAACGCAAAGACCCACCTGCCCTACAGATCAGCCTTAACTGTGATGGGAGATCACGGTTGCTGCTTGTGCACCAGGATTGCTACCCCTTTTTTCTTCGTGGTCACCAAGGCATGAGCCACCTGCCTCACCCAGTCCCTTTTTAAGACTCATGGTCCCTCTTGGTGAGCTTCATCTCCTGTAAAAAGGCCACCTGTGCTTTAGCCTTTTTTAGGTACGACAGCACCTTTTTCCTTTTCACTGGTGTATTTAATCCTTGCACATTCCAGGTAATACAAGACAGATTAGCCATGATCAAAGCTAGAGGGGTTTAGCAAGAGATGGACTATGAAATGTTGACTAGTGAAGGGGAGAAGTGCTGTATAGTAGGAAGAGGCTCCCCAGGGCTCAGGTTGCCCAGGTTCTGCAGGAGGGAGGGGGATTCTTCATTTTCTAGGTAGGTGGGCCTCTTGGATACTATGTGGGGTACCTGTGTAACATTTGGGCCCATTTTAGTGGTACCCTTCTCTTCTTGGGTGTTGGGAATCCCATCCCTTTTCCTTGTTTCTGGTCTCCTATATACAAAGTATATCTCTGAACTTCTGGTATTCAAACATTTTGTCATAAGCATGCCCTGTGCTGCACAGTAGAAGGTTAACTTTTCTCTGGAATCCCTTTTACACATGAAATAACAGTTAATTACCAAAACAAGCTATATACACAGTGCACACTAGTGCTTCGATGGTACCACATTGCATATTCAATTATTTGCCTGTCCTGGCAAAGCAAGACCCACATGGTGGCTCCTGTGGGTGTGGTAGTCCCATTTCAAATACCCAAGAATAAACACACACCTTCATAGTTAGCCGGTGAGTTGGGGTGATCTGAGCTACTGCCCTGTGTGTGTCGAGTGAGGTGGTCAGCAGTTCTGTTGGGTGCTTTCAAGGAGCTGTCTGCCCATTCACTAGGCATATCCAGTTGTGTTCCTTACATGCCCTCAGTCCAGGTCCCCACCCAGAAAAATGGGGGTAAAGTAGTGGAGAGGCAGGGAGCCAAAGGAAGCACTGGGGTATAAAGGAGCTAGTCCTCCTTGAAGATTGGGGTTGGGGTCAGAGGGATATCTTGCTGTTTCCCCCAACCCCCATGCTGCTGAGGGTGGAGAGGGTGGCAAAAGAGGACCTTAACTCACAGTCTTCCTCAGGCCGGGGAAGGGGGATCCACCCTCCAATTGAACCAGTACCCCATTCACACCACAAAAATGGAAAGCTGCAAGTGAAGTCATGACAACCTCCGCCTGGATGCAAGAGACACCCCCAGATCCCACCATAACATTTAAACAGACCTTACACATCCTACTTTAGTAAGCATTCCCCTGCATTTCTTACCCCGGGTATCTGGGGACAGGCCCCTTCCGGAGGGAGAGGGAGTTAAGTACAGTCATGTCCCCATGGCCTGGAGTACGTTCTGGACATGTATGGAGACATAGCACAATGTCAAAATTTGGTCTCCATAGGTTGTGCAGCCTACTGCAAGTGAATCAGACCCACTCCCCCTTCCCTCCCTCCAATCAAAATTCTAAAAGTACTTATCTAATTGGAGTCTGCTGGCTCCTGTACAGTCTCCTGAGGGCATTGGTGTGTGGGAGGCGAGTCGGTCTTGATCTGGAGATCTTCACGGTCTTCGGATGCTGTGCCATAATTGTGCTGCATCACCACTGAGCCTTGCTCATCTTCTTGTCCTGATGGCCTGGTCGGGGTAGCGTCTGAGACCATAGGTTGTGTATGCTGGATCGGGAGCAATGCATCCTGTGGCTGGTCGGCTGGCTCAGGGGACATCGGTCACAGAGCTTCATACCTGTTCACTGTCATGTGGCACACCAGGGCCATGGATTCCTCCCTCTGTTGGTCATGTCCTGCTTTGCTGCTATGAAGCCCAGTCTTTCCTGTGTGTGGTTGCACTTCTGGTTTGTGTTTCTCATGGATGTTATCCTTCTGCATTGCAGGAGGGCCCATGAATTCTCTGCCAGGTACCCCTCCTCTGCTTCCATTTCTTCAGTTCCTGAAGGGGTTTTAGGGCTGGTACGTCCAGGGGAATTGGCCCTGGAGAGTGGCTGTTTCCTCTCCCCGCTGTTCTCGGGAACTCCTCAAGTGCTTCTGGAGTGGTGAAAAACAGTGGCACCACATTCTTCACAATCCTCATTGTTGCCAGATACCTGCGGGAGTACTGAATACCCATTTTCTGCATGGTATGATGAGCCTGCATGAACTCCCTTCTTTCCTCTGAGAGCTCTTTACAGAAATCCTGGTAGATAGAGATGGGGTGTCCTTGCCAGTTAAGGCGCCCCACCTCTCAAGAATGAGCTAGCATAAGCTGCCTGGTAGTGTAACTTAACAGTTTAATCAGTTTTGCCCTTGTCCTTTCCCCTTTCTGTGGCACTGGTAATAGGGTCCAAGGGGCTCGTTCAATGTTCAGCTGGAACCCTTGTTGAAGCCCTAGGATTGCAGGGAGGACTTGTTGGAGGAACAGAACAGTAACCTTCCTTTTCTGACCCCTCCGAAAAATCCAGCAACCGCAGATTGTTCTTCCTATTGCGGTTTTCTAAATCATCAACTTTATGCAGGAAACAGTGGATTAGGCTTTGCTGCTCCCTGTTTATCACCTGGATTTCTTCTAGTGCTGCATCACGGACTGCGACCTGCTGCCCTGTTTGGAATATTCGCCCGTCTAGCTGCTAGATGGCCAAGGTTGTTTGATGAGAGGCTGCAGTCACATCAACCATGCACCAGAGCAGTTTTTCAAACATGTTTTGGAAGTGGCTGAGATCCAGTGTTGGCCCCTGCGGTACCACCATGCTTCAGGCTTGGGATTTTATCCATGCGCACCAGAGACTGAAAACAGCTGTGATTTTCCCGCAAAAGGTATGTACTTGTAGCCGTTCTCCTGCTCAGTCATATCTATTGTTTTTGTACACCAGGTGACACTTTTGAGTTGCGGTAAAATAGATAATTGTCACACAGCTTGTTGCAGCTCACGAGTTAAGCTGCCATCTTGCTTTCCAGTCAAGCCGTGCCCCGGAACATAACCTTTAAGATATGCTTGCTAACATTCAAGGCCCTGCATGGTCTGGGACCTGACTACTTGAAAGATCTGCTGGTTCCTTACCTCCCAAACATAATCCTCTGCTTCACTGATGTGGGCTTGCTTTTTTGTCCCCTCTTCCTACTTGAGACAATCTGGGGACAGAGCCTTTGGAGTGGCAGCTCCACTACTGTGGAAGTCTCTTGCAGGGAGTATTCATTCTGCCTGCGTGGTGGAGGCCTTTAAAATAATATTAAAAATGTATTTATTAGAGCAGGCATTCACCAACTACCTAGTATTAGTCAACCAGTATTTTACATATATTATTGGTTGTTGTTTACTTATTCTTGTAATGTTTTATTTGCTTGTTTTTGTAATTTTTTTTTTCAATCTGTTAAATTATGTACAGCACCCTGAGCCTTTGTGAAAGGGCACTTTATAAATAAAGTTGACTTGTCTGAAAATTTTAATTGACTTGTGAACTGCTCCAATGTTCTGCCTTGCTTATGATCCCCCCCCCCACACACACACACTCCTGGGGTCAAACTTGGAAATGAATCATGTTTCAGTGAACCATTCTTGGTCAACAAACTTTAAGTAACAAAATTAAACAAGCATTTGTCAATGCCGAATGTTGATTGCTTACATGTGCTGTTTAGGTATTTGGAAGTGAAAGTACCATGCCTAAGAACTGTCATGTGCCGGCCCAAGACATCCACTGTGTCTTTCTGTTCAGTATTCACAGAAGAGGGGGAAGGGCAAGGGCCACAGCAGTTGCAAAGGCGTGAAGAGGTGGACAATAGTCCATTCACAGGCAGAGGAATCCTGCAGAAGGTGAATAACTTAATGGTGGACAAAGTGAGAGGACCGGATGGCATACACCCAAGGATATTAAAAGAACTGTGAAGGGAGATAGCAGTACCTCTGGCAGCCATGTTCAGTGAGTCACTCAACACAGGGGTGGTACCAGAGAATTGGAGGAGGGCAGATGTGGTCCCTCTATGCAAATCCAGCAGTAGGGAGGAGGCGGAGAACTATAGGCTGGTCTGCCTCACTTCAGTAGTGGGGAAGATCATGGAGACATTGCTTAAAGAAAGGATAGTGGGGCATCTAGAAGGCATCACAGGCCAGGACCATAGGTAACATGGATTCACAGTGGGGAGGTCATGTCAGGCAAATCTGGCTGATATCTTTGACTGGGTCACAAAGGAAGTAAATCAGGGTGGGGCAGTGGACAATGCTTACCTTGATGTAAGCAAAGCCTTTGACACCGTCCCACAAAGGAGGCTGATAAACTAGCTGAGTAGGCTGGGCATGGGGGAAAGGGTGGTAAAGTGGGTTAGAAACTGGGTAAGAGACAGGAGGCAGAGAGTGGTGGTAAATGGGGCACAGTCTGGGGAGTGGGATGACCAGTGGAGTACTGCAGGGATTGGTCATGGGGTCACTCCTGTTCAATGTCTTCATTAGTGACATTGCAGAAGGGCTGAAGGTAAAGGTCTGCCTGTTTACAGATTAGACAAAGATCTGTAACACAGTGGATACTCCAGAGGGGGTGGAGAAAATGAGGAGGGACCTGGGGAAGGTTGAGAAATAGTCTGAGGACTTGCAACTGACGTTTAATTCAAAAAGTGCAATTTATGCACCTGGGACACAAACCCTGGGGAAAGGAACAAGATGGGGGAGTTGCTGACAGTCACAAAGAAGGAAAGGGACCTGGGGGTTCTTATTTCAGATGACCTGAAAATGTCAAAGTGGTAAGGCAGCTGGGAGGGCCAGTGACATACTGGGGTGCATAGGCAGGGGTATCACCAGCATAATGAGGGAGGTAGTGATGCCATAATCTAAAACCATGGTCAGGCTTCGCATGGTGTACTGCGTGCAGGTCTGGAGGTCGCACCTTCATAAGGATATTAACAGGCTGGAGATGGTACAGTGAAGGGCAAATGAGATGGTACAGAGCTTGCAACGCAAGACTTATGAGGAGAAATTAAGGGACCTCAATATGTACTCAGTGGAAGAGAGGAGGGAAAGAGGGGATATGATAGAAACATTCAAGTACCTCAAGGGTATAAATAAAAGCACTGAGAAGCAGGAGACAGCTGCTATAGGCATATGTGCCAGCTTCTGTGTGATATTCTTTTGTTCTTATAAATCTGTAATCTCCAAAATTTCAGTAACCACTTGACCACACTGCCTTCTTTAGGCAATTTTATGCTGGCTGATGCCTGGTGTCAGATGGCAGACTCACCAGTTTGTGTTGCCATCTGAAATACTTCATAGAGTGTTCTTTTACTGGAAGACATTTTGGAAAGCTGGTGAAGGTCTCACAATTTGTATTAGGATTTTATCTTCTTATGTCTGTCCCCTTTGGTCCCCCATCCCCACACCCGAACAGTCATCAGTCGCCACAGCTGCAGCCTTCTTCTTGTCAAGATGGTGGGTGAGAAACAGAAACAGAATTTGAAGGCAGATAAGGGCCGCTAGGCTCACCTAGTCTGCCCATTTCCCTACCTGATGGATAAGCTGCAGATTCTAGTTAATCAACAGCTTACTTCCTCCTACCCTCCCAGTAAAATTGCCTTATGTCTGTCAGTGAGCAGCTGCCTTCACAGTCTGTGAAGTCTGACGTCTTTCAGTGCTGCTTATTGGTCATCTTCTAACACAGGTGAGGCACTGCCAGCCCCAAACTAACTGAGGACAAGCAGGTTTCAAAGTGGGGAAGAAATGGAGTGAGCAAGAATCAAGTACTCATTCAGATGCGGCATTGATTTTAAGATCAGCATACTGGTGTGGACACTGCAAATAGAGCCCCAGCTCTTTAAGCAGCCTTATGAAGAGTAAAGGCTTCTCGAAGCACTGGGGTTCTGTTTATTGTACTGTAAGTGGGCTGCATCTAATTTGGTAATTTACTGTACCTTACATCTGGATATATGGTAGGGCCAACTTTAAATAAACACTGCACCTGAATTAACACATGATGCCATAGAAACAGAATTTGTCAGCAGAAAAGGACCGCTCAACCCACCTAGTCTGCCCAAGTGTTCTCTACCTGCTTGTAACTCCTGCCTGTATATGTTACTGCATGTCTTATTCTGCCTGTGTCCATCAGGACCTCCTTGTAAATGAGCTTGCTTCATGGACTTTTCCTGCAATGAGCTGGTACCTACTCCACTTCCATAGCCCACCCTACTGATCTCCATTGCCCCCCTCCTTCCCTTTTTTCTCATATACTCCTATATTTATCCCACGCATGCTTCATGCCCCCTACCATTTTTGCTTCCGCCACTTCTCCTGGCAGTCTGTTCAAGGCATCTACCACCCTTTCAGTAAAGAAATATTTCTTCACATCTATCCTGAATGCCCCCCCAGCTTCATTGTCCCTTGGCTTGGGTGCTCATCTTCATTTGAAGGAAACTCCCCAACTGTACCCTCTTTACCCTGTGAGGTACTTTGTAGGTCTTGATGATGTCACCTCTCGCCTTCCTCTCTTCCAGAATGTACATGTTGAGATTCTTCAGCCTGTCCTTGTAGGGATTCCTGTGAAAATTCTGAACCATTTTAGTTGCCCTCCTCTGGGAAACCTCCACCTTATGTCCTTTCTGAAGTGTGGACTGTAAAACTGGACACAGTACTCCACTCCAGCTGGGGGAATACCAGAGAGTGATACAATGCTAGCACAACATCCCTTCTTCTCCTACTGGAGATGCCACTCCTTGTGCACCCCAGAATCCAATTTACCCTGCCATAGCCTTCTCACGCTGTACTGCCATTTTGAGGTTCTCTGATATAATAACCTCAAGCACCTTTTCATGTCTAGTGAGTATCAGTATCTCTCCCCATCCTATACCCAGCATCGGGGTTCCTATGCCCTAGGTACATGATTTTACACTTGCTGGCATTGAACCCCAAGAAAATAAGAAAATGGAACTGATTTGAATGAATTGCAGGCTTTTAAGCAGCTCTTCAGGGAGTGTATACATGTGTGTGTGGGGGGGGCTTTGCTACTATAACTATAACTATTTGCTTTAGATTTGGTATAATGTGCGAACAGACTAACCTTGCTCCCCACTCTCCCTTCTAATGCCCTTTCCACCACCCCAGTATTCATTCTTCCCTGTCCCTTACCCCCACCAACTGCACCCTCTGTGACTTCTGTGACTTCTGTATCTGTACCCCCTACTTCCGCCTCACCCCTTTTCTCTGCCTTATTCCTCCCATCCCCCTTGAACCCCTTCCCAGCCTGACTACTTCCTACTGGGCTTCCCATGTCGACCTCCCCTCCTCCCCTGCTGATTTCCAACCCCTCTCCTATCCCACTGTTGTCGATTTAGAGCCCCATTCCCTTCTACCCCAATAGTGATGCCCCTCCCATCCTTTCCCCTTCCCATAGGTTTCTCTCCTCCAGTCACCACCCCTCCTTCCTTACTATCCCCCTTCTACCCTTTGTCCTCACTATCTCTTCCCCTACCTGTTGTCATCCCTCTCATGCCCTGCTTGTCCTTCCACCTTCAGTATGTTCCTGTTCCCCCTCTCTGTCCCATAACAGAGGTTCAAATCTAGTTGTAGTCGATAACAGCCTTACATCTCTTGCCCCTATCGGTTCCCCCCTCTTAGTGTGTTCCCCTCCATGCCACCCCTGGTCCCTCCCTATCCACAGCCATCTGCTCTCTCCCTTGGTTCTACCCTGGTATGCCTCATCCTCCCCCATCAGGAGGCCCCCACCCCTCGCCTCGGGGCACCCCCTCCTTCTCCTCTCTTTCGCTAGTGCATCTGATACTGGGGTCAGTTTCAGTCCTAGTTATTCTTCCTCCATCCCCTTTGCCATCCCGTATTTCCCCCTCAGGATGCCTACTATACTCATCTGCCCCTGCCACTTACACTCCGTCCTAAGCTCTACAGTTCCTCCCTCAAACTAGCCAGTCATCTACAGACCATACACCCCACCCCCCCATCCTCCAAGCCCAGTCCAGGATCATGGCACACCCACACCCTGTACATCCCTCCACCCTTCCAAAGATACCCGACCTATTGACATGTGGTACCTGCTCCATTTTGGCCCCCATCTTATGTTACGGGCTCTTACTCCCAGGTTCTGTACACTACTGCAACTGTTAGGCCACTATTTAGTCAAATTCCTGTCTCCCCCCCCACCACAGTAGTCCCCCTAATGACATCTTGCTGACCAGGGCAATTCAGTCTCAAATCTCATCCATTAGATACTGTATTAGTGTAGCAATCCTATAGCCTCCTTTTTCATTTTTCACCCCTCAGCTACCATACTTTTGGTTCTCGGCTGTCATATAGTATCACTTAGCCCAGTTAGAAATTCTATTGCACTCCAAGTATTACTCAGCTCAGTTAGAGAAATAAACAGAACACATAAAAATGTATTATTACAGCAATCCTAAAATATCCAATCACTGCTTTGTCTCAACTCCAGAGACCCTGCTGTAATATAGGACCACAAAGTACCTGGATGGGAGGGTAGGCATCTGTAAAGTCCCGGCTGAGCTCCATTGAGCTCGATTACTCCCTCTCTCTCACTTGCTCATTCTATTTCTCCCAATGCTTCAGGATGCTCTTTTGTACTGGGCTCCTGCTTGCATTGACACCTTTCTCTGCCCACAAAGAAATCCCCAGCAGTCCCGACACAGCTCCGTTGAGGTCACTCACTCCCCCCCTCTCTCACTCGCTCATTCTGTTTCTCCCGATGCTGCAGGTTGCCCTTTTGTACTGGGCTCCTGCCTGTGTTGGCACATTTTTCTGCCCAGAAAGAAATCTGCAGCAGTCCTGACAGAGCTCCATTGGGCTCACTCACTCCCACTCTCTCACTCGCTCATTCTGTTTCTCCCGGGGCTGCAAGCTGCCCTTTTGTACTGGGCTCCTGCTTGTATTGGCGCCTTTTTCTGCCCACAAAGAAGTTCACAGCTGTCCAGATAGAGCTCCGTTGAGGTAGCTCACTCCCCCTGTCTCACTCACTCATTTTGTTTCTCCTGGTGCGGTACGCTGCCCTTTTATACTGGACTCCTGCATCCATTGGCACCTTGTTCTGCCCACAATTAAATCTGCAGCAGTCCTGACAGAGCTTTGTTGAGCTCGCTCACTCCCCCTCTCTCAATCACTCATTCCATTTCTCCCAGCGCTGCAAGCTGCCTTTATGTACTGGGCTCCTGCCTGCAGTGGCACCTTTTTCTGCCCACAAAGAAATCTGCAGCAGTTCCAATAGAGCTCCATTGAGCTTGCTCACTCCTCCCCTCACTCGCTCGTTCTGTTTCTCCCAGCACTTCAGGCTGCCCTTTTGTACTGGGCTCCTGCCTACGTTGGCGGCTTTTCCTGCCTACAAAGAAATCTGCAGCAGTCCTGACAGAGCTCAGTTGAGCTTGGTCACGCCCCCTCTCACACTCACTCACTCAATCCTAATCTGTCCCAAACACGGATTTCTCAAAGCGACTGCCCTATTCTGTGCCTGAAGCGCGAAAACACATTTGAGCCCGGATGTGAAAAATGACAGCTGTAATGTTCATCAGGAGGTGTGAAAAAATGTAAGTGCTGAAAATCTTGAGTGAAAATATTACTAATTTGCAAAGTTACAAGGGTGCCACGGAAACTGCACATACTGCCGTAACACAGTCATTTTGTGGGCTTTCATCACAACATTTTCACCAGAGGCATTTTAGGACCTCTGCTCATGAACAGTGTCACTGTGGTTTTATTAATGTGTCCTGACCATTGATTTCCCACAGCGACCGTGCTATTCTGCATCTGAAGTACAAAAACACATTTCGGCCAGGATGTGAAAAATGAAAGCTATACTTTTCATAAGGAGGTGTGGAAAATGCAAATGTTGAAAATCTGTAGTGAAAATATTGCAATTCTTGCAGTTCTGAGGCGTCTTGTTAACAGCTTGTAATGCAGCTCATAAAACAGTAATTTTTTGGATTTTTTCTACCAAATTTACTACTCAGCTCAGTTAGAGAAATAAACAGAACAACTTAATCTGTATCGTTACAGCAATCCTAAAAGTATCCAACCATTGCTTTGTCTTCACTCCTGAGACCCTGCTGTAATATAGGACAACAGAGGACTCTGGGCAGGAGGGTGGTCAACTCTAAAGTCCCGACTGAGCTCCATTGAGCACGCTCACTCCCCCTCCCTCACTCGCTCATTCCATTTCTCCTGGTGCTGCAGGCTGCCCTTTTGTACTGAGCCCCTGCCTGCATTGACACCTTTTTCTGCCCACAAAGAAATCCATAGCAGTCCCGACACAGCTCCGTTGAGCTCGCTCACTCCCCTCCCTCACTCGCTCTCTCATTCTGATTCTCCCCACACTGCAGGATGCCCTTTTGTACTGGGCTTCTGCTTGCATTGGGATCTTTTTCTGCCCACAGAGAAATCTGCAGCAGTCCTGACAGATCTCAGTTGAGCTCGGTCACTCCCCCTATCGTTTGCTCGATCTTAATCTGTCCCAAACACTGATTTCCCACAGCGACCATGCTATTTTGAGCCAGAAGTGCAAAAACATATTTCAGTCAGGATGTGAAAAATGACTGCTGTACTGTTCATAAGGAGGTGTGAAAAATTGTCAGTGTTGAAAATCTGGTGTGAAAATATTACAAATTTGCGAAGGTACAAGGGTGCGTGGAAACAGCTCAATGCACGCTTGTAACATAGTCATTTCATGGACTTTCATCACCAAATTTTCAACATAGGGATTTTAGGATCTCTGCTCATAAACAGTGTCACTGTCATTTTCTTACTCTGTCCCAAACACTGATTTCCCACAGTGACTGTGCTATCCTGCACCAGAAGTGCGAAAACACATATTGGCCAGGATGAGAAAAATGACAGCTGTACTGTTCACAAGGAGGTGTGAAAAAATTTCAGTGTTGAAAATCTTGCATTAAAATATTGCATATTTGCAAAGTTATGAGCATGCATAGCAACAGCGCCGCACACGCTCGTAAAACAGTCAACCTCTCCTGCACCTCACTCTCTCCTCCTCCCAGAGCTTGACTATTAAATGTCTGTTCCATGCTTTGGGAACAGTGGGGGTTCCACCCAGAGGGAACAAGCTGTAGTTATAGTTGGGAGTCCTGAGAGGTTGCTGAGCAGAGGTTGATGGTTGGTGGGACCTATGGCAGACTCCTATGGCAGCAGAAGGGCTTGGGCAGGTGGAAGAAGGACGTAGAAACTGGGGAAGAGAAATGTGGGTCTAAACTGCAAGTATAAAAATATGATGGGTAAAAGCAGAACACTACTGAAAATGAGATGTCACATTCCACCTGAGCTATACTGGATGAATGCACTGTAAAAGTTTATAAGATCCAAACCTCGTAAAAAACAGGACAGGAGATATTACAGCTCAGCTAAGCTACTCTGAACCTTTCTGAAGAGGCAATTCTGCAGCTTTCTTGGGTTATCCTTTGTAGCTACAGTGTAAAAATAGGTAGACAGGACCCCACTGAAAATGAGATATGCTATTTCATCTTATCTACTCTTGGAAATGCTGTGTAAAATAGGTGAAAGCCTAGCATTCCAGTAACAACAAACTGTGGCCTCTTGGCTGAGTTATCCTAGGCAAATATAGTATGAAAATAGGTAGAAGCAGGACAACACCAACAAGCATTTGTCAATGCTGAATGTTCGCCGTTTGCATTGCTGTTGTACCAGGCCCTGCTTGTACACATGTTTGTTATATATTTACCCAAGACAGACCAGATAAGATGCAATATCTCTTTTTCAGTCTTGCCCTGCATTTATACATTTCTAGACTGTATTTACCCAGGATAGGCCAGCTGAGACGCAATGTCTAATTTAAAGTGGGCTCCCACATTTTGTCCCCAAATTTCCAACATCATCTTTTTATGACTGCACGTTATGATCAGGACAGGTGGAAGTTTTTAATCCCATCTGAAAGGTGATTTTTGCAGTACAACTGCAAAAACATGTTTTGGAGGGGATTTGAAAAATGTCACCTGTTATGTTCATAAGGAGGGGTAACACAAGGGATATGTTGAGCATTTTGGGCTAAAATCTGCAAAAATAAAATTATGAGTAAACACTGGAACAATTTAACATTTCTTTATAACTTTGTTTTTGTTTTGTTATTTTCAGATTTTGAACCCAAATTTTCAACAGTCTTTTTATGATCCCTTCCTATGAACGTGACAGGTGTCACATATAAAACACTGTTTGAAATGTCATTTTGTGCCACAGGTGTGAAAACAAATTTTGGCCAGGTTTTGAAAACATTGAAAAATGACACATGTCACATTCATGAGGCTATGCTGAGAATTTGGGGTCAAAATATTGAAAATGAATAAATTAATAAAGTTATGAGTGAGCACTGAAAAACTTCAATATCAATCAATCAATCAAAATCTTTATTTATCCAGGTAAGCATCATTGAGCAAGGCTCATTTGCAAGGTGGACCTGGTCATGAATACATCAAAGTACAGTACAGAAGCAGGTATACAAAAAGCAATAATATACAAGGAAGAAAAAGTACATACAGTGTATACAGTACAAGGTTGAAATAGAAAAAAAGGCATTATTTTATAATTGAAAAAATCAGCAGATGCACAATCAACCATAGGCATACAGCGGTTATAAGCAGAGATCTTTTGAGTGAGACAGCCGGCAACTACACATATAGGGGAACGAGGCCGTGTATGGGGTGGCATGTTACAAAGGTAAAGAAGAGGAGGGATATATTACCAACAACTGGGGGGGGGAAATTGGGCTAAAACCACAGAAATTGACAATGGCTGTCATGTACTTGTTTATTATGATAATGAAGGAGGAGGGGTAGATAATTGGGACACTACTATGGATGGGGTGGTGGGACTTTAGCCAGGCTGGAGCGGACAGGGAAGGGTGGGTGCAGCAGGAAGAGTTAACAGGGAAAGAGTGAGAGCCAGGGGTAGAAACATGGTGAGCGTCAGGATGGAAAGGAGGAGTTGTGGAATTAGTGGGCTAGTGGTGAGGAAAACATTTGCAAGGTGCTTTCACCTTCATAATTTTATTGTTTTTAATATATCGACCCCAAATTTTCAACATAGTTTTTAAGCGACCCCACCAAATAAAACTGGGTTCACTTGGGAATTCAGAGCAGCAGGTTGGTTGGACAGAGGTCTGGGTTTATATTCTGTTTTAACTGAAATATTGGAATTGTTTGTAAGTGAAATTAGCTCTATGTGGTAAAAATTATTACCTTGAATTAGAACTGTTACTTGGGCTGTGATATTGTAACTTTTTGAGGTTTGGGGACAGTTGTTTGTCAGGGTTAATTAGAGGGAAATTTAAATGTGTTGTTTGCCTGGTGTTAGGGGAAGGACATTAGCTGCAATTACCTTGTCTTTAAACAGGAATTACCCTGGCCTGCATTGTTCACTTGGGAACTCAAAGCAGCAGGTTGGTTGGACAGAGGTCTGGGTTTATATTCTGTTTTAACTGAAATATTGGAATAGTTTGTAAGTGAAATTAACTCTATGTGGTAAAAATTATTACCTTGAATTAGAACTGTTACTTGGGCTGTGATATTGTAACTTTTTGAGGTTTGGGGACAGTTGTTTGTCAGGGTTAATTAGAGGAAATTTAAATGTGTTGTTTGCCTGGTGTTAAATACTGAAAAACCACTGGGGGTTGGGATTGAAAGGCTGATTATTTCTGTTTTAGGACTGAAATTTGAAGCAACAGCAGCTGGTAGGCCTGTGACATCATGCGGTACCTGATGTCTGCTTAAACACACTGTTAGTGGGACCGAACACACACTGGACTGTATGTGTTTGTGAGACTTGGAACTTTATTGGTGGGTTGAAATTGGGTTTGTAAATAACTACAGTCAGTTTAGAGAGAAACTGTATTCCAGGGAAAGGGACTAAGAAAGGGTGTGCCATTATAAACAGAGGGGGATAAACAGGGTGGCCATATTCCACCATGGCAGGCATCTTTGGTAGGGTTGTAGGCTGTACAGGCTGTGGGATGGCAATAATTCTAAATTGGGCCTGGAGAGAGGAAGGCTGCCCACTCTGTAGACAGTTATCTTGTATCAGGAGTGAGGTATATTGGTAAAGGAGTAAGCTGGGGGAGCTGGGGGGGGTGTCCAAGGATAAGGGATGTGGATATGGGCAGCAGAAGGGTGGGGCTGAGGGGAGGCTGGGGCAACGCTCTGAAATTACAGGACGTTATGTTACAGCAAGCAGGAGGGGGGATATTAGGGACAGAGGACCCTTAGATAAGGAAGTTGATGCTAAGGGGAAAGCGTACAGGGTGAACATTCTGAATACAAAGATAGTGGAGGGGAAGAGTCAGGAGGGGCTGTTGTGTGGAAGCCTAAAACAGCAGACTGTGGGAAGGGAGCTCCTAAGGTGAACAGAGCAAGAGGGGAAGAAGAGGGGCAGTTTAGAGGTGCAGTCAGGGGAATCTCGGGTTACTTGATGGAGGCTGACATAGAGTGTCGTAATAAATTTGAGCTACTAAGCAACCTAGAGGGGGAGGAAGGGGTTGGTGGAAATGAGAAAACTTATACAGAGGCCGGGGGGAGGGAGTCTGATACCCATAGGGCATCACAGACTGGCAATGGAAATGATAGAAATAGTCCCAGAGGGAGAAGGGGGAAACATATATGTTAAGCAAATGGGGGAGATGCAACATATTCCAGACATGAGAGAGGAGAGCATGACTGGAGAGAAACTGGGAGACAAGGAGGTGGGAGAGGAGCCCCCTTTCAGCAGGGGGGTCAGTACCAAGGATGGGGCCCTAGCTAAAGGGGACCCACAGAGAGCCTCTGGAGGCAGGGGTACTATTACAAGGGGGGAGGATGGCGGTGTGGGGGAAGAAGAAACCATCAGGGCCAGGATAAATGGTTCAGATAAGAGAGGGTTAAAGGGGACACCTATTCAGAGGGAGTTTGAGTTAAGTGGGCAAAATAGCAAGGGAGGCAGAAAGGGGAGGGTGACAAGGGGGTCTCTAGTAAGGCAGGAAGACTCCCACGAAATTGAGATCATGAATAAAGGGGGGGAAGGGGGGCTGAGAGGGCATAGTGGAGGTAACCATAAGGATGATGGCGGTGTTAAGGTTCTGTTATTGGGAGACTCGATGATTAGGGGTATCCAGTGGGAGGGACAGGGGGGGTGGATGCCATAGCCAGGTGAAGGTAGTGTGTATCTCTGGGCTGACACTGCACAGAGCAAAGTTCATGGTGTATGAAATGGTTAGGGATTGTGGAGGAAACTGGATTTCTGGCATTTGGGAACTAATGATCTAGAGGAAATAGCATTTTGAAATCCAAGCAAGGTTCCAAGAACTTGCCAGAGTCTGTCTGGATAATGGATGCAACATTTCCTTTTGGAGATATTGCCAGTGCCAAAGGCCTCGGTGGAGAAAAAAATGAAGCTCACAGAGGTTAATGACTGGCTCAGGAAGTGGAGTGAAGAGAGTGGGTTGGGGGTGTTAGGGAACTGGAATGGAGTTTGGGAGGATAAGGGACTATATGCCAAGGACAGGTTTCATCTTGCCCCATTAGGGAAGGAAGTCCTTAAACAGGGGATGGCTGACTACATACAAGAAAGGTGGGGTTTAAACTTGTAAGGGGGGGAAGGGATGAGGGAGGGGCTGACCAGAAGCCCTCTCCTCCAGATGAGGGGAGTAGTCTTCATGCCCAAGGGCGGAAGGGGGGAAACAGATTGGGGATGGAGGTTTCAGGAGGAGCAGAGGGAGGATGGAAGTATAAGGAATTTGGGTCGGGTTCGACAAAGAGAATCAGGGATAAGGGGTGGGGGTTGGTGTTAGTAAATGCCAGGAGCTTGGGAAACAAGTTGCCAGAGTTCCAGGCCATGCTGTTCGGGGGGGTGGATGTGGTGGCGGTCATGGAAACGTGGGCCAACAAAATCCATGACTGGGACCTAAACGTATGGGGGTACACTATGCTCAGGAAGGATAGAAAGGAGGGCAGAGGGGGTGGAGTGGCTATGTTCATTAGAGATGACATAGAAATTGCTAGGGTAGAAGAGGCAGAGGGAAACGTGGAGGCCTTATGGGTCAGTTTATGATCCTCAGCAGGAAATAAGGTCAAGCTGGGTGTAGCATATAGGCTCCCCGGGATGAGTGAGGTTCTAGAGGATGGTTTGCTGGACAACATCATTGCCCAGTGTGGATCAAAAGGGGAAGGAGTGGTGTTGATGGGGGACCTTAATATGCCAGGTACAAACTGGGGAACCATGTCCTCTAAGATGGCCAAGGAGCAGAGGGTGCTGGATGGCTTCCAGGATGTTTTCTTAACACAGCATGTGATGGAGCCCACAAGGGAGGGGCATGTCCTGGATGTGGTTCTGGCAGATGGGGATCTGGTAAGGGACATGGTTGTACAAGACCCCCTGACTGGGAGAGACCACAATACTGTCTGGTTTCAAATAAGCATGGGGGGGGGTGAGATCTAGGACACTGGCAGTGGACTTCAGTGGGGCAGACTTCATGGGCATGGGAAATATTCTCAAGGATCACTTGATCGGGATTACCTCAATAACAAGTGTGGAAAGGAGATGGGAGGTCATAAAACGGGGACTTCATGAGGCAGTCAGGATCTGCACTAAGTTGAAACGTAAGGGAGCAAGGTCACATAAACCATGCTGGTGGTCCAGTGAGGTACAGGTAGCAGTCAGAGAAAAGAAGGCAGCCTACAAATAATATAAAACAACAAGAGGGCATAGGGATAAGGAAATGTACCAGCTTGCATCTAGAAAAGTCACCCGTATGGTGAGGGGAGCAAAGTCCAGTAAAGAGCAGCGGCTGGCACAGGGGATACTTGGAGGGGAAAAGGGGTTCTTCGGTACATTGGGGAGCGGAGAAAAACTAAGGGCCATCTCAGCAGATTGAGATCAGAAGGAGGGTGGGTGGAAGAGGTGAGGGAGCAGGCAGAGGTATTTAACGAGTACTTTGCCTCTGTGTTCACTAGGGAGGATGGGATATCTACAAAGCAAGGCATGAGGGGATAGAAACATCAGTAAGTGGGATCAGGGGAGCAACAAAATGGAGCAAGAGAGAGAGAGAGTACCCCAGGGTGTCACATCTGGGTAAAGATAAAAGGCCAGTAAAATGGAGGGGACGGATGATGCTATCTCTGCCAAAAAGGGTGTGGTTAGCCCTCAAGGCCCTAAAGAAAGACAAATCTCCTGGGCCGGATGGCATTCATCCGAGAGTACTATGGGAATTGGCGGACATACTGGCTGCACCCCTGGCGGAGCTTTTCAGCAGGTCACTTGAGGTGGGAGGGTACCTAGGGATTGGCGAGAGGCACATGTGGTACCAATCCATAAAGGGGGGTCGAGAGAAGTACCAGGTAACTATAGACCCATCAGTTTGACCTTGGTGGTGGGAAAATTAATGGAGAGTATACTAAAGGAATGATTGGGGGTGTACTTGGAGGAGGTGGGAGGTCTGGATAGTCGGCAACATGGGTTTGTGCCAGGTAGATCATGTCAAACCAACCTTGTGGAGTTCTATGAATGGGTAACATCAGAACTGGACAGGGGTAAGCCTGTGGATGTATTATTCTTGGACTTCAGGAAGGCGTTTGACTCTGTCCCCCAGAATGGTCTGGTGGAGAAACTGATGGGGTTAGGAGTAGCCCTTTGATGGTCAGATGGATTGAAAACTGGCTAGCTGGACGCACTCAGAGAGTAGTGGTCTGTGGGGAGCTCTCGAACCCTAGAGAGGTTGGTAGTGGGGTACCGCCAGGCCTCGGTCCTGGGTCCGATCCTGTTTAATGCATACATATCGGACATCAGGGAGGGTATAGGGTGTGAAATGAGTCTCTTCGCAGATGACTCCAAGATGGGAGCAGTAGTTGAGGGAGAAGAGGGGAGGTTGGCCCTGCAAAGGTACCTGGACACCCTGGAAAGCTGGGCTCACACATGGAAATTAAATTTCAATATCACCAAGTGCAAGGTGTTGCATCTTGGTTGGGGAAACCCTAAACACAGGTATACCCTGGGAGGGGAGGCGCTGGAGGCCTCAATAGGGGAAAAAGACCTAAGGATCATGGTGGATGCATGTATGAATAACTCTGAGCAGTGCAGGAGAGCGGCTAGCAAGGCAAACAGGATGTTGGGATGCATCGTAAGGGGGATCACTTCTAGGAGCAAGGAAGTGATTCTGCCGCTGTACAATGGACTGGTTAGACCACACCTTGAGTACTGTGTACAGTACTGGAGACCACATTTAAAGAGGGACATACAGCTCCTAGAGAGGGTACAGAGGAGGGCAACAAAGATGATATGAGGGCTAGGGATTTGACGTGAGGACAGACTTAAGGGAGCTCTGCCTGTTTCACTGGAGGAGAGGAGAGACAGGGGGACATGATTGAGGTCTTCAAGTACCTCAAGGGAATAAATAGGGTAAACATGGAGGGGATCTTTAGACTAAAGCAGGGAGGTATCACCAGAGGGCATGGTTTGAAGTTGGAAGGTGGAAGGGTAAGGGGGGAAAGAGGAGGAGGTTTTTCACTGAGAGGGTGGTGGACCCTTGGAATGCACTGCCTGGTGAGGTAGTTCAGAGATCCATAGTGGAGGGCTTCAAGAGAGGATGGGACAGACACAGAAAGTGGATGTATCACATGATGTCCTGTCCCAGGGGGGTGGGGATGGATGATACGGGTTTCTGGAGCACAAGGGATGGGAAGGTCTCGGCACCCAACTAAGGATCTAAAGTTCGAGCAGACTCGATAGACCGTAAGGCCTAATCTGCTGGCAAATAATATGTTAGTATGTTAGTATGTTAGTAATAATGATCAAATCCCACCCAAAAGATGATTTTCTGGAACGACTGCAAAATCACCTTTCAGGGCAGATTTGAAATATTTCACAAACCCTTTTCATGAGGTGGGGTACCAAAGAGGCCATGTTGCAAATTTGAAGAATAAGAAGAATCAGCATTCACATAGTGCGTTTCATACACATCCCAATGCACTTACAAGCAACAGTAGACTGGTAGTGAAGTGACTGAATGTGTAGTGGCTGCCATTTTGCACATCAATACTTACACACAGGTTTGGACAATTGAATGAACCAGGTATTATAGAAAGGCGGAAGTTTGGACAGGACACTGGGAAAAAAATCACCTGCTCTTTGCAAAAAAGTGCCTTGAGTTCTTTTACTTCCACCTGGACAGCGCCAGAGATGGGAAGAAGGGACCTCAATTTAACGTCTCATCCAAAGGATGGCACACCCCGACAGTACAGCATCCCCCTAATACTGCACGTGAATGTTAGTGTTGATGGGATGGTCCCAATCACAGTGTGGGACTAGAACCCACAACCTTCTGGACCAGAGGCAGATGTGCTGCCAACAGAGCCACACTGGCACCTTGGAAGGAATTTGAGGAATAATATTAAAACAAGCATTTGTCAATGCCAAGTGTTGTCTCACTGGCATTGGCATTGGTAGTGCCAAGGTTAAAGATGCATAATAGGAATGGCAGTAAAGTACTGAAGTGACGCAACCCCACCCCCGCCCTGTAGAGACTGACAGGCATTGGGATGTGCCTTTGGGTCATCAGCTATAACGCTTATGCCATTGTATCTCACCCTACTCTGCAGACACTGACAAGTGTCATGGTGTGCTTTGGGGCCTTTGGGCATTATACTTACCCCATTCCATAAGGAAATATGCTGAGGTGGGTGCAGTATAGGAGACTGAGGTGAACTTTGTGGTCTGACAGTGCAAGGCACACCACGATGCCTGTCACTGGGTGCAGGGTGGGGGTGGGGGTGGAATGGCATGAGCATTACAGCCAATGATCCCAAGTCACACCCCTAATGCCTGTCAATCTTTACAGGGTGGGGTGCTACAGTTGGAAACCCTAACACCGTAGGCATGTATTGGTATTTTCACTCCAAATTTTCAACATGGGCTGTTTGTGAGCCCACCTCATGAAAAGCGGCACTATCAGTTTGTTAGCTGAAAGGTGGTTTTGCACAGCGGCTATGCCATTTGGTGGCACAGAGCCGAAAACACATTTTGGGTGGTATGTCGAAAATGACAACTGTATTGTTCATGAGGAGATGTAAAAAATGGCAACTTTGAAAATTTGGAGTAAAAATATGAAAAATTGGTGAAGTTATGAGCATGCATAGAAACTGTGCAACACACGTCCGTAACCCAATTATTTTTGGGATTTTTTAACCACATTTTCAACATAGGCATTTTTGGACCTCCTCTCATGAATAGTGGCACTGTAGTTTTTGTCTGAAATGTTGATTTCGCACGGTGACCATGCCATTGTGCACCACAAGTGCGAAAACACACTTAGGGCAGGATGTTAAAAATGACATCTGTACTGTTCATAAGGAGGTGTGAAAAAATGCCAGTGTTGAAAATCTGGCATGAAAATATAGCAAATTTGCAAAATTACAAGGGTGCGTGGAAACTGCACAATGCATACTTGTAACACAGTCATTTTATGGAATTTCATCACCAATTTTCAATATGGGCATTTTAGGGCTTCTGCTTATGAACAGTGTCACCGTCATTTCCTCAAACTGTCCCAAAAACTGATTTCACACAGTGACCACACTGTTCTGCACGAGACATGTAAAAAAACACGTTTTGGCCAGGATATGTAAAATGACAGCTGTACTGTTCATAAGGAGGTGTGGAAAAATGGCAATTTTGAAAATCTGGAGTGAAAATATTACGAATTCACAAAGTTATGAGCATGCATGGAAACTGCGCAATGCACACTTGTAAAACAGCCATTCTTTTGATTTTTCCCACCAAATTTGCAACATAGGCTTTTTGCGAGCCCCCCTCATGAACAGTGGCACTGTCATTTCATTAATCGGTTCCGAAAGGTGATTCCAAGTAGCGACCACGAAATCACCTTTTAGGACCGAATAACGCCATGACAGTGCCTGAATTCATGAGGAAGGGTCCCAATAACCCCATGTTGAAAATTTGGTGCCAAAATTCCCAAAAATGGCTGAGTCATGCACCAAAGTTGAAAAAATCCTATTTATGCCATTATATAGCTTACCGGCATTTCTTCAGTTCATGATCAGCTTTAAAGAGTGCAGATGTGTTCTCGGTACACCGAAGATTGTTGCGCCAGACTGAAGAGGTAAGTATGGGGTGAGGGGCAGTGTGGGGAGGCAGAATGCGCAGAGGGTGGGCACGGGTTGTGGGAGGGGGCAGGGAGACCGCGAGGGACCGTTTTCCTTTTTACAGGTTTAAAAAAAAAAAATTGCAGGGCATTTTTTTTACGGGGATTTGGCATGCTGGGTGGGCTCCTAGCATGCCACCTAAATTTTGGGGTGGGTGCTGTAGCTGATGGGATTGGGCACCCCCATCGGCACACATTGAAGGGGGGAGACACGAGCCGAGGGGGATTGGGCACCCCCGTCAGCACACAACAAAAGTGGGGGGGAGATATTATGCTGATGGGGAGTATACTCCCTTGATGGCAAAATAAAAGGGGATAGGGGATTAACACTGACGGGGACTGGGCCCCCTGTCAGCAAAGAAAAAATGTTGTGGGGGAGCGCATGATGCCGAGGGGGATTGGGCACCCCCTCAGCATACATTTTAAATGGGAGGTGGGTCATTATGCTGACAGAGAGTGGGCTCCCCCATCAGTATTGTGACAGCAGGTGGCAGCGGCAGTCACTGCCGCCATGTTGCGTGCAAGTCGGGTGGCGTGTTGTGGTCCTGCTGCATCAGAGCTTCACTCTCATTGCAGCAGACCTTTTCTTAGATCTGGTGGCCACTGATTGCATATGTGTCATGTTCTGGTAACACTGTATTAAGTGTTGTTGTGAAAATTTGTAAAGCTTTCTGAATAAAAAAAAAGATCTGGTGGCAACATTAGGGATGCTTGATGTCAGCGCTTGCTGCTGGCTGATTGGGGAATGAGGGACACACCTACTGATGCATGGGAATGAGGGACACACCTACTGATACATGCCCTGCACTCGCCCAACAGTGACCGTGCCTCCAAATCTGCTACTACCGCAATATGTTGGCTGTGCATTCGCGAGCCAACATCAAAATGGCTAAGTTATCAGCACACGTTCAAAATGCACTGAAATACATTCACCTGCTTGCCTGATTTCCTCAGTTCCTGATCTGGCATTGAAGTGTTAAGATGTGTCTCTGGTCCAGAGAGGATTACAGTGTGATACCCCTGGTAGGTAGTAAGGCATAAGGGATATGGGGTGGGGTATGCTGAGTGGGGGCATCTGGTGGGTAACAGCAACTGGGAGCTGCAGTGGCAACAGACATCAATGGACCTTTCTTTTTTACAGGAGTAAAAAAAAAGACCATGAGAGACAGATTTCTTTATTTCAGCTGCCGACACTGGGGATTGGACACATCGGTGTCAGTTTAACATTTATAGGGTATGAGAAGCAACAGGTAGTTGGGAGCGATACTTGGCAGTGAAAGGGAGTTGCTTTTGTGGACCAGGGCATGGGAAGTGATGGGGAAGTGAGAGGGATACTGGAGTGGGAAGTTGCATTAGGGGGGAAAACAGGGCTCAGGCTGGTCCTGACGTGATCAGCTGTTTGCTGCAGCATCATGCAGAGCAAAGGAAAGCGCCACCCTGTGACACATGCGGCTCTTTTCTTTGAACTTCATGATGTATCTGCTTAGCAAGCCCAAAGGAGTGTCATGATCAGCATAACTGATGATTGGTCTGACACTGTCATACCTGCTGCACACTGCCCTGCATCGGACCGACAGTGACACACTTTCAAACCTACTGTCATGGCAATATGTTCGATTTGCACAAGCGCAAGCATAAAAACAAGATATTGCATCTTATCTAGGCTAATACAGTATAAAATTGGCACAAGAAAGACCCGACTAAACACTAGGTTTTGCTTCTCTGCTAGATTATGTTGGATACCTAAAGTGTGTAAATGGGTGAAAGCAGGATTGCTCTGAAAATGAGATACTGTATTGCATTGTAGCTGGGGTTTCCTAAGTAAATACAGGGTAACAATGAGTAAAAGCACAAGTCCTCTGAAAATGATATATTGCATGTCAGCTGTACCCTCAATAAATACATTGTAAAATTGGGTGAAAACAAGACCTCACTGAAAATGAGATGTATTCAAGCTTGGCTAGGATGGTTGAATACAGTTTTAAAAATTGGTAAATGTAGGACTTAACTGAAGACAAGACAGTTCAAAAGTAGTCATTGTTTGCTGTTGCCATTTCTTGCTTAATACTGGTAGAAGGTGGGCTACTGTGGAACCCTTTTGTACTGTACGTAGAGAATAATGGATGAGTAGTTAGCTATAACGAGGATTTTATACAACCCCGGGGAGTGTGAAGACACATAAACCCTGAGAGCGAAGTTCGAGGGGTATATGAAGGCATCCCAACCTGAGGGTGTGTGTAAAATCTGAATTTTAGCTAGCTACCCATCTTTTATTTTGTATAATTGCTGGGGAACATTTTTTCACCAAAGCAATTATAGAAAATAAATCTAGCCATGGAGCCGAGCCGCAGTTGGGGTTTCAAAGTGGTCTGTGGTGGCTCGGCTTCTGACAAAGCAGTGTTTACATCTTTTTTTTTACAAATTTCGAAGCAAAACCAAAGATTTGTACCCAGACATTTTTGTTAAAAAGACAAAAAAAACTTACTCCTACTTTGGTCGTTCAGTGAAGTGTAGAGTGCTGAGGAGTATGACTGACAGGGAGTGGAAAGAAGAGGAAGTTCACGACTAAAATGGTATTTCGTAAAAACATTTAACTTTTTTTTGTTTTGGGAAGCAGCCCTGTATAAAACTAAAGCATGTATTTATTAGCCCACTTGTTATGCTGAGTCATAGATGGTGGATGGTCTGGCATGAGTGGAGTGAGAGCCGCAGAAAGGAAAGGAAGAATGCGAGGTGGCTCATGCCCAGTAGAAGGGAAACCGGGCACGAATGTTGTTATAACCAGCTGGTTATAACACTAGAATTATAACCTGGTTTTCCTATGGGAAAAAACGCTAACCAGTTATTATGTAAAGCTTATAACATGGGGAGAAAAAATTCTACTTTCGGACTGGTTATTACCTGTGCATGAAATCTGTTTCATGCACAGGGAATAACAAGTTCCTAAAGGTGGGACTGCATTTCAAAACAAGAGATATCAGTGAGCGGTCAGAACGTTCATTATGTTTGCTTGCATGCATGTGCAAGAAACATATTGGGGCAGCTTGCTGCAGTAGCGAGTTGTGGAGGCACGGCAGAGTTGTTGCCAATGCCAGCAGCCCATTTTGGGGCTGGTCTGTGTGGCACCAATAGAGGATCACGCTGTCCATGACAGCAGTAGTGTAGCTTGCCACCAACTTGAAACAAACTTGCCACTGCAATCAGGGAGTGCCCTGTCATCAGCAATCAGCTGTTTTTGCTGCGAGGTGGTCCCTGACTGCAGCGGCGAATTACAGCTGCATTGTCTGGTGTCCCATTTCAAACAAACATGGTGGTGGCTTCTCTGTTGGCCTCTCACAGTACCCACGGAAGCCAACGGACAGCCGCCACCTCTCACAGTCCCCGTTAAAGCCGACGGGGGTGCCCAATCCCCCTGTTGGCATGCCTCCTCCCCAGTTCATTTGCTAATGGGGTACACAACCTTCTGACATCGAACTCCTTCTCCTTGGAGACTTTAATATAAATTGGCTTGCTCCTGATGCAGGGTCAAACAAAGGTGCCATCCTAGCAGCAAATTTAACACAAGTGGTAAACCCCTACCAGGAAAACTACAAATCAGGGACCAGCACCCTCATTGACTGGATCCTTACCAGCCACCCCACCCAGATAACTAATGTAAGTGTTCTCCTGACTCACTCCAGTGATCACTCTCCAAAATATATACCTGGACAAATAAGTTTCAGTAGCCGCCTTCAAAACCATCTATAGGCGAGTCCTACCTTATGGCAACCTTACTCATCTCAAGACCTGTCTAGGCAGATAGACTGGTCCTTGATTTATAAAACTCAAGATGTTGACATAGCCCTTGATTACTTTATTACTACTTTCAACACTGCCTGTGACACCTATGCACCAGTAAAAAAGCGCAAAATCAAAGCACTCACAAATCCCTGGCTCACAGCAAAGCTATTGGCACAACTCAAAAGTAGGGATCACCTCTGGGCCACTGCAAGAGCTACTGGCACACTGTCGGACATTCAAAAGTATAAACAGGCTCGCAACCACTGTACTAAACAGATCCGCTTCATGAAGAGCTCCTATTTCAAGAATGCCCTCTCCAACTCCTGGGGCAAAGGGAAATCCTTCTGGGACAACATAAAGAATATCATGGGTCAGCAGTCCAAATCCTCTCCTGCAATACCACTACATTAGACCCAGAGATCATTGCAAACACCCTAAATGATACCTTCACGGACCTTAGTGGTGTCCTCTCATCTGATTTCTTTACTGATGCTGACCCTCCAATTTCTACTTCTACTACTGCCTCTCCAACCAAACCACCCTTCCATTTCAAATTAGTAAAGGCACATGATGTCTATAAATATGTAAAGAAGGTCATTTCTAAGTCCCAAGCAAGCAGCGACACTATTGACCTTAAACTTCTGTCCCTCACTCTGGAGGAAGTACTGCTCCCCTCACAAAATGTTCAATCTCTCCTCTGCTACAGCCAATTCCCTAGGAAATGGAAGGCTTCAGTTGTCACTCGGTGCACAAAAGTGGTGATAAGTCACTGCCTGGTAACTATCGCCGATATCAATACTACCACCTCTCTAAGGCCCTTGAACGCTGGTGGTGGACCAACTTTCAGACTACCTGGAAAAGCACAACACCCTATGCACTCAGCAGCATGGATTTAGGAAAGGGCACAGCACATCGACTGCCCTACTTGAATTCTCAGGAGCAATCCATAATGCCATGGACAAAGGAAACCTAACTGGAGCAGTCTACATTGACTTAACCAAGGCATTTGATACAGTTCACCATGGCCTACTTATCAAACAACTTCTATCCCTAGGGCTCTCACAGGGTCCTGGTGACTGGGTAAAAGATTACCTTACTCAGCGCTCTTAATCTGTAAAAGTAGCTGGAGTTCTCTCAGACTCAAAACCGGTTCGCTCAGGAGTTCCCCAGGGATCCATCCTGGGCCCCCTCCTTTTCAGCCTTTTCCTAAACTCCCTCCCCAAATCCTGCCCTGAACAATTAATCCTCTATGCCGATGATGCTGTGATTCTTGCCACTCATAAAAATCTGAACCTCTTACTCCTCAACCTTCAGCATGCTTTTTCCAAAGTTGAGATGTGGTTCCTTGAACATAAGCTGGTTCTAAACCACAAAAACTAAATCCATGCTCTTTCTAACCCTAAAACAAGAAACGGCAAGTCCCACTCACCATTAATACATACCTGGGAAATACCCTTGAACAAGTGCCAATTTTTAAATATCTTGGAATCAACTTTGATCAAGGCCTAACCTTTGCAACTCACATTGATAGTACAGCAAAAACTATTAATCTGCGAATTGGGATTCTGTATCGGAACCGACAGCTTCTTAACCATTCTGCACTGAGGATTGCCATCCAATCTTCTATCATCTCAGTCGTTGACTTTGGCTTAGTTATATATGGATCTGCCACTACTACAGCACTTAGTCGCATTACAACATCCCTAAATAAGGCCTGTTGGCTACTCACTGGTGCACATCGACGTACCCACACATGTGAACTCTATGCTGACTCAGGTTGGTTGCAACTCTCAAAACCGGATAAAGCACCTTACCTGCCTGATGGCGTAAAAATCCACCTGGGCCTCACTCCACCCTGTATCCAAGACCTGTTATGCCCAAGCGCTAGCACTGCTTTACCAGAAGATCAGAACACCAGCCTGTCCAAGTCCCCCGATGCCGGACTTCCCAGGGACAAAGAGCATTTGCCTATCGTGCCCCCAGCTGGCTAAATGCCCTCAGCACTCATATTACTGCCTCCACCTCTCTAGGTATTTTCAAATCAAGGCTTTTCTCTCACTTTGCCACCTCCAGCTCCTGTGACTGCCCTGATTAAACCCTCCTATTTTCTCACTACCCACCCTGTTCCGTTATTTGACAAAGACATTTTGGGAAACCTTTTCTCCTGCTATTGTCTGCTTCCACACCTTTCACTTAACCTCTCTGTTCTGGACTTTTTCCTATTTGTTTCTCCTAATCTGGCATGACCTCTTTCTTGTAATAATAATGTGATTATTGATATCTCATGTCCTTTTGCACAAGTGATTTGATATGTATTTGTATATGTTTTCTTGCTCTTGACACAACACAAATTGTTGTGTTATCTATGTAACCTTTTGTACTGTACCTAATTGACGTGGAACCTTTGTAAAGAGCCTCTGGCTCAAGGTAGTAATTCCTAGAACAATAAACTAAACTAAACTAAACTAATGGGGTAACGCAGTCCCCGTCGGCACAATGTGCACCCCCATTTGTTGTGTGCCAAGGGGGGTGCCCAATCCCCCTTGGCTCATGCAATCCCCCTAGCACACTGTATAGCCAATGAGGGTGCCCAATCCCTGTCAGCTCCAGCCCTCCTGCCAAAAAACACCCAGGTGGCATGCTGGGAGCCCACCCCAGCATGCCAAAAGCATCCTGTGTTGTCTTTTTTTTACCCTGTAAAAAAAGAAAACGGTTCCTCACTGTCTCTCATGGCCCCACCAAACCGCACCCATCCTCTGTGCACCCCACCTCCCCACACCCCCTTCACCCCATACTTACCTCCGGAGCCCAGCACGATGATCTTCGGTGGACTGGGAACACATCTGCACTCTTCAAAAGAAATATCTGTAAGCTGTACAGTATAATGGCATAAATAGGGTTTTTTGAACTTATGTGGATAGCTCAGCCATTTTTTTGACTTTTGGCACCAAATTTTCAACATGGGGTTCTTGGGACCCCTCCTCATGAATTCAGTCACTGTCATGGCATTGCCATTTTTGCCAACATTGCCATTTTTTTCACACCTCCTTATGAACAGTAGTACAGCTGTCATTTTTGATATCCTGGCCAAAATGTGTTTTCTCACTTCCGGCGCAGAATAGCGTGGTTGCTGTGGGAAATCAGTGCTTGGAACTGATTAAGAAAATCACAGTGACACTGTTCATGAGCAGAGGTCCTGAAATGCATATGTTGAAAATTTGGAGACAAAAGTCCATACAATGACTATGTTATGAGCGTGCATTGCGCAGTTTCTACACACACTTGTAACTTTCAAAATGTGTAATATTTCCACTCAAAATTTTCAACATTGTCCATTTTGCACACCTCTTTATGAACAGTGCAGCTGTCATTTATCACATCCTGCCCGAAATGTGTGCTTGCACATCTGGCGCACAATGGCGTGGTCGCTGTGGGAAATCTATGTTTGGGACAGATTAAGAAAATCATAGTGGCAGTGTTCATGAGCAGAGGTCATAGAATGCCTATGTTGAAAATTTGGTGAAATAATTCCACTAAATGACTGTGTTACAAGCATGCTTTGCGCAGTTTCCACATATGCTCAGAAGTCTGAGCATTTTTAATATTTTCACTCCAGATTTTCAACATTGCCATCTCTTCACACCTCTCTATGAATGGTACAGCTGTCATTCTTCACATGCTGCCCGATCTGTGTTTTCGCACATCTGGCACAAAATGGCATGATTGCTGTGGGAAATCAAAGTTCAGGACACATTAATAAAATCACAGTGCCACTGTTCATGAGCATAGGTCCCAAATGTTTTTATGAGGTGGGGGTCACAAAAAGGCCATGTTGAAAATCTGTAGTGCAAATACCAACAAATGTCCATGGCGTTAGGGTTTCTAACCATAATGTCCCACTCTGTACAGGTTGACAGGCATCAGGGATATGCATTTGGATTGCCGGCTGTAATGCTCATGCCATTCCACCCCTACCCGGCCCACCCTGAAGCCAGTGGCAGGCCTCAAGGTGTGCCTTGGACTCTTTGGCCCCAGACTTCACCCCATTCTCCTATTCTGCACCCATTTCAGTGTATGTCCTTATGAAATGGGGTAACTGTGAAGCCGAACACCACAAGGCACACCTCAACACTTGTTGGTGTCTACAGGACAGAGTGAGGTGAGCATTAGGGACGATGACCCAAAGACACACTCCAATGCATGTCCATCTCTGCAAGGTGGAAGTGGGTGGGGTTGGCTTGAGTTCAATACCTCACTGCCATTCCTATTCTGCATCTGTCTAACTCCTGCACGTCCAATGCTAATATCAGCAAGCATATATTAGGTATTGACAAATGCCTGTATACAATATATTTGGCATATATGAGTGGGAAGTGACTTGTATACACCTAGGAATCAGTTTGTGGTTGTGAACACATCATTTCCACGTTTGGTCCAAATGTAAAGTTTATGTTTTTACTTCCCGTAAAAAATTGTATTATAATTCTGTTTGATTGTATGTATTAGTGAAAAATTCCCTTACTCATTTTGAGAAGTGCTATGGGAATCTTTAATGTCCATTTGCGCAACCACCAGAAATGGCAGACAAGACCTTGGTTTAACATCCCATCCAAAGGACAGCACACCCCGACAACAGAACATCCCCTTAGTCCTGCACTGCCAGCATTTGTGGTATGAACCCATTCCTTGTGTGGAACTAGAAAACCACAACCTTCTGGCCCAGAGGATGATATGGTTCCAGCAGAGCCATGCTGACACTCTAGTTTGGTGGCCTTAGAGGCAGATGGTTTACAGTGCAGTGCAGAGCTGAATTCTTTTTTATAGACACGTACAGTAAACATTGAATGTGCTGGCAACACTGCCTTGTACTACCTCCTGCTGGGAGATTATGGTTCACGCGTAAGTCCGTCCATCCCACTCTGATGCTGGTTGATCCTGAGGGCAGCATGAATGTGGGGCACTCATGTCCCTGGGAGGATAGGCAAGGCCCTGCTGGCCAATCACAGAGCAGCACTGGTGTCAGATGTGAAGACAACCACTCACCTTCCCACCCTCGTCAACAAAGTTGCAGCTGTGTCACATTCACAACAAGGTCACATTCAGTACTTTATATACCAAAAAGGCATCCATCCAGAGTAAGCTGGCAGCATCACTTTTATCAAGCATCCAATACTTTGGTTACAGGCAGTCGCATCCAGTACATTCTATACACCAAGAACATTATTCACGAGCAGAGTCTTATTCAGCACGTCTAGACATTGTACACTTATCCCAAGTGCTCTCAGATGGAATTCTGGTAAGACGAAGGTAACTTCTTCTTCAGAATAACTTAGACATAATTTGCTCCATGGCCTCCTGTCTCATGAGGTGGCAAACACGGCTTTGAAGTCAGCTCCACAAAGGCAGGACTCTAACCCTTAGCTACACCAACTTACAACACATTTACATGATTCACTATGCCAGGCATCTTGCTGCACCTGCAACTGAGCCATTTGGGCCACAGTCAAGATGCATCCATTTACTTGAACAAGGCAGATTACTTGCTCAGATTCTCCCTTGCACCGGGGGGTATGAGGGTACTCACTCAGGTCCTTATACGGGTCTCATCAAAATTGAAGGCTTCCTGAATTCTTCTTCAGCTCTCTCACCGCTGAGGCATGGTAGATGAACTTCTTCCACATCTTTCCCTGACGTGGGAGGGAGGGCTAGCCTCTGGAGGATATAACTGGCAACCTCAAGACTAGCTGTTGCAGGAACTGCAATTATTTTAACTGGTAGTTTTAACTTAAGAAAAACAACAAATGCCCCCTGATGACTGAAGGGGCTTGGATTTAGTGGCTCAGGCCTGGTGGTATGGCAGAGGCCTGAGCCCACACCCCTGTGGGGGGCTCCCAGCAGGCTGGAGCCTGCTCTCCTTCTCCCTCTCGTTGATATCGCTCCACTGTCCGAACTGACTGGCAACATTGTGTCTTTATAGGGCTTCTAGCTCAACTCTTGATTGGCAGCAGAGATGGGGTGACAGGTCTCCAAGTGACTGAGGGACCTGTCAATCAAAACACTCGAGGCACAATTGGGTTGTAGACTTGGCGCCTAAAATGATGTCCCTGTAAGTCCCCATGAGCATTTGGGTATTTACCCATGAGGTGTAGTGAATGTCCCACAAGCCCTGGTTTTCTTTTTCTGGCATACCAGTTGGCTGTCACTGCTGGCTATGGCTGCTTAACCCACTGTCCCTTATAGCAGATTAGATACAGTCCTAAATAATGTCCTGATGCAGCCAGAAATAAATAATTATTTGCCCAAAATGCCCCATAGTTTGGGGAACTGGGTGGGTGCTGCTATCTACTGATGGGGTTGGGGGTGAGGGTCCACTAGACACCAGGGAGATAAGGGTGATTTTTTTTAAAACAAACGGAGGTGGCAGCAGCCAGGGAAACATTTTTGGGGGTGCTTATTTTATGTTTATGGCCAGTGATCGGCCGGGGCTGGAGGGACCACAGTAGACACCAGTCCGGGGAGATGAGAGTGAATTTTCTTTTTTAATTAAACAAATGGAGGGGGTATGCTAACTTGGGGGGTCTTATTTTATGCAATTTTGGCTGGGGAGGACCACTGGACACCAGGGAGAACTTTAGAATTTCATAGCAGGAGGCAAAATTACTCCTGCAGGCAGTGAAATTTCACCAGCTTGGGGGTACATTTCGCACCCAACCGTGGGCAAAATTTCACATTTTGCCCAGCAAAATATTTTATGAAATGCGTTAATTATGCAAAATATTTCACTGGGCGAAATTTTCCAATTTCGCACATCCCTATTCAGGACAGCTTCCTTACCCAAAGGGTGACAGAGCCAACAAGAGAGGAGAGCATTTTTGACCGAGTGTTGGATGATGGGGAACTTGTCAGGGATGTACAGGTGAAGAACCCTTGGTGGGTAGTGATCACTGGACAGTGTTGTTCTCAATCCACTTGGGAAGAGAAGCAGCCTATACAAAAACTAAGGTCCTGGATTTCAGAAAGACTGACTTTGGCAGAATGGGTTGCATACTGAGTAAAAGCACAGATAGCATCCACCCAGACATGGACACAGAACAGCAATAGGCGATCATCAAGCTGGGACTGACCGAAGCCACTAAAGCCTGTATCAAGAGCAGGGGTAAAAAATCCAGGACCACAAAAACAAGCTGGATGACTAGGGAGGTAGTGAGGATGATGAAGGAGAAGAAAAAGGCATTCCAACCTTTAAGAGAACCAACAGGGCAGCAGACAGAGAAGATTACATGAGGAAATCCAGGGAAGTGAGCAGAACCAGTAAGAGCAGCAAAGGCAGCCAGGGAAAGGACACTAGCTCACAGGATAAAAGAAGGGGAAAAGTATTTCTTTAGTTCTATCAGGGAAAATAGGAAGAGCAAGGACCAAATAGTTAGGATCGGGAAGGCAGTGGGTGGATAGATAAGCGGATGAGATGGCATAAGTATTCAATGAGTACTTCTGCTCAGTATTCACAAGGGAGAGGGATGGGCCAGTACCTGAAGGCAGAGGTGGGGCAGGGGAGGAAGATGAGGTAACCATAGATGGGATAATCAAAGCAGGAAGGGTGCTGGAGTGCCTTAAGTCACTGAGGGTGGACAAGGCACTGGGGCCAGATGGAGTTCATCCCAGGATGCTGAGGCAGCTGGCAGAGGTCCTAACAGTACCAGTGGCAGACCTGTTCAACACCTCTCTAAACACAGGGTGTGTGCCCAGCAATTGGAGGGAGGCACATGTGCTATCTTCTCATAAGAGTGGGCCCAAGGATGAGCCAGAGAACTACAGATCAGTGAGCCTTTCCTCAGTCATTGGAAAAATGATGGAGGCAATCCTCAAAGAAGGGCTGGTGTAATTTCTGGTGCATAATGGCCTGCAGGATGACAGGCATCATGGGTCTGTCTCTGGCAAGTCCTGCCAAGCAGACTTAATTGACTTTTAAGACTGGGTTATGAGGGCAATGGACAGGGGCCATGTGAAGGATGTACTCTACCTGGATTTCAGCAAAGCCTTTGATTCAGTACCACACAGTAGGCTGATCTGGAAACTAGAGAGACTGGGAGTTGGGAGAAAATATGAGCAGATGGGTTGAAAACTGGCTGCAGGATAGACAACAGAGGGTAGTAGTGGGGGGGGGGGGGGGGAATAGCAGAGCCCAGGGCAGTGACAAGTGGCACCCCCACAGGGCTCAGAACTGGAACCAGTCCTGTTTAACATTTTCATTGCAGACATAGCAGTAGGGATCTAAAATAAGATCAGCCTCTTTACAGATGACACCAAGATCTGTGCTGAGGTCGACGGGGGTGAGGGGGGAAAAGAACTTCAGGAAGATTTGGCAAAACTGGAGGAATGGTCATACAACTGACAGCTCAGGTTCAGTGCCAAGAAGTGTAAAGTGATGCACTGGAGAGCAAGGAACCCGGGACACAGTTACTGGTCGGGGTGGTGTCAAATTATCCACATCCAAGGAGAAGAAGGATTTGGGGGTGCTTGTGACTAGTGAAATGAATCACTCGGCACAGTGCAGGAAAGCAGCAACCAAGGCAAACAGGATGCTGGGATGCATAGCAAGGGGAATTACTTCCAGAAGTAGTGAGGTCATACTGCCCCTGTACAGGCCACTGGTGAGACAGCAGTTGGAGTACTGCATGCAGTTCTGATACCTGTACTTAAAAAGGGACAGCAAGCTTCTGGAGTCGGTGCAGCGCAGAGCAACAAAGATGATCATGGGGTTGGGGTATAGACCTTTCAAGGAGAGACAGCTCAGTATGTATACTCTGGAGGAGAGAAGGGAGAGATGGAATATGATTGAGACCTTCAGGTACCTGAAAGGGATGAACAGACTGGACGACAGAGATATGTTCACTCTAAAGAGTGATAGGGAAACCTGAGGGCATGTTCTGAAATTGGGGGGGTAGATTCAGGAGGGAAAAGAGGAGACACTATTTCACTGAAAGGGTGGTGGTAGGGTTTAACACACTGCAAGAGCAAGTCAATTAATTGCAGTCAGTGGAGAGCTTTAAGAGGGAATAGGACAGATTCAAAGGGAGGGAAGGAAGACTAGGTTTGCTGGCTAAGGCACCCAGCTTCACCTGAGCTCTTTTCTTCTAGTTGCTTCAAAGGACAGAGTAAATAACCTTACCAGAACAAGGAAAAGGATTAAGGCTGCTTTTGGCTAGGCAGATTTACTGTGTTGTTATTTTTATTATGTACTCACAGGGATTGTTACTGTTTGTTGCTAACATGTTATTGCTTTATTTTTCTCTGATCCAGACTGTTGTTGTTGGGTATACCTTTATTTATTAATTTTTTTGTTGACCGGGTAAGTGCACTAGACAGATCCTGCCTATTTTCAGGCATGACCCGGGAGGAGATACAGATGAATGCCAACTGACCTTGAACCAGATTAAGCTGTTGGTGGTATTTTTCGTGAATGGAGGAATTTGGCCATTGCATCGGGGAAATTCCCCTGCTCTTTTCGAGAAGTGCCATGGGATCTTTAACATCCACCTGAACTACCACCAGAACAGGCAGATGGGACCTCGGTTTAATGTCTCATCCGAAAGATGACCTTCTGCCACATTATTACTGGGTGTGCCTTCAGGTGTGTGCTTACAGATTACTGCTGTAATCCTCTGATTCAAACTGTCTTTTGCAAGGTATGCTTTCTGTTACTGCTTTATTTTTCTCTGTAGCAAAGTGTTTCTTAAAGGGTATATCTTCTGTGAAATTATTACATGTGGCGCTTTACAGGTTTTACAGTTTTATCTATTATTAGGATAAGCTTTCAGACCTACAGCATTTGTTGCTAGCTGATTGTTTCTGCTCTTACCTCCTTGTTTCTTTCATCTGTGATTCTTCTTTTTCTGCCTGGGAAGGGCCCAGCCATCCACCCCATCCCCAACCACCCCACACTACACTCCTTTAATAGGGTAGCACAGTCATGCATATTTCCTGTAGCAAAACAGGAAGGGGTGGATCAGAAGATATGCACACAGTGACCTCATTTACAGGGGCACTGGTAATTTAACTGTTGTAACAAGTTATACAAAAACAAACAAAACATAAAATTAAACTTTTGCTTTCATTTTCTTCCTTCTAATTACTCTGACCAGGTTATAAACCCAGCAGTTATCTGGAATGTCTATCACTAACTGCAGATACTGCAGAACACTTTTCAGAAGGGCAGTTTTACAGGATTAAGGATGCTGCCTTACATTCTGGGCCATTGGAGATCTAAGGGCTCAGCTCCAGGCAGCATGGGCAGAGAGGAAATATATTATAAGAATCGCCTGCCATTTCCCCAATATCCAAAAGAAGCACCTCAACCACAAAGGATAGTTGGTCCGGGAGGTTGGCAGGTGGTTAGGAGGGGCCAATCGGGTGCCCCATCATTCGGTGCTCTCCAGGAGATCACCTTCACAAACCATATAAAAACTACAAACAGGTATTTGCCTCTAACTCTGAAATCAAACAAAAGGGAAGAGGACACTGCAGAGCAGGACACTGCAGCACAGGATCTAGCACAACAAAACTTGCCCAAAACAGGAACAAAAGCAAAAAAAGCAAAAAGGAAATCCAAAAGATTTCTGATCATAGGAGACTCCATGATTCAGGGAGTTGATATGTATCTCCAGCCAGGAGTAATGGACAGATGTCTCCCAGGTACATCAGCATGGAGAGACACTGACCACATTGCTAAAATTGTTCAGGAAGCAGGAGAAAACATTGATGTCCTGGTACACATAGACACTAACAATCTGGCCAGCCGGTCAGTTGTGGAGACCAAGGAACACCTGACCAGGCTGGGTGACAAACTATTATCCATTTCATCCTGCATCTCCTTCTCTGAGGTCCTTCCAGTCTGGGGGGCAGATGGACGGAAGGTTAGAGAAGAGGAGATAGGGGAGCTAAACATGTGGCTCAAGGGCTGGTGCTAGGAAAAAGGACACAAATTTGTAGGGAATTGTTAACAGTTCTGTGAGCGAAAGTTCTTTAAATCTGATGGACTGCATCTGACTAAGGAGGGAGTCAGTGCATTGGGGCAGAAGTTTGATGTCTTTGCAGAATAGTTAAACTAGCAAATGGGGAGGGGGTGCAGCACCCCATACGTTGAATGGGAAGAACATCCCTCCCCCCTCAGGTAGTGGTCAAACAGGAGTTTAGCATGTTTGTAGTTCATTTGCATCACCAGGTAAGGAAAAAGGTCTGGCTCCCCATACGACACACAGGGGAAATGCTAGACCTCACCCAACAACTAACACACCGAAATCTGGCCAATGGAAAATCATGTACACAAATGTTCGCAGTCTGGGAAACAAGATCCCAGACCTGCATATAATAATGACAGAGGCTAAACTGGACATAGTAGCCATTAGCTAGACATAGTTTATCAGTAACCACACTTGGGAGACTTCAGTACCTGGCTATATACTGTTCAGAAGAGACCAAGGTGCAAAAAAGGGGTGTGAAGTGGCCCTTTATGTCAATGAAAATATCAAAGCTACAGAAATTCAGAAAACACATAAGGAGCCAGAAGAACTGTGGGTCACCCTGGAAACAGGAAATGGGGCAGCCATATGGAGTGGTGGTTGTGTACAGGCCTCCAGACCAGGGGTAGGACATAGACACATTACTGTTAGAAGTTATACAAAACATGACAGCTAAAGGGGAGGTTCTGATAATGGGAGACTTCAACATGCCAGATAAAGATTGTTTAATACCAGCAGGAACATCTGCCAGAACTAGACACATAGTGGATTCCATGTAGGGGGAGGGACTTAAACAACTGGTACAACACTCCACAAGAGACAGGGCTCTCCTAGATTTAGTACTGACTAACAGGGAAAGGATCACAGATCTCCAGGTAGAAGGTCACCTGGGGGCCAGTGACCATCAAATGGTATGGTTCAATTTGGCCACAAGAACTAAATCATCCCATTCCAAGGCAAAAATATGGGACGTCAGAGGAGCTGACTTTGATAAGATGGCCAACAGAGTTAAGCTAGCCCTGGCAAAAAGAAATAGAGGTGAGGGGGTATAGGCAAAGTGGGCAAGCATTAAAGATGTATTACTTGAAGCAAAATCCCATTATGTTAGAGAGAAAATGAAATGCAAAACCCACTTTGGTTCTCAAAAACAGTAGCAGAAAAGGTCAGAGCTAAAAGGATGGCCTTCAAGAAAAATAAGGGAACGCAGCAGGATGAAGATAGGGAGGCATACCAAACTTCCCTAAGGGAAGCAGGGAAGGCAGTAAGGCAGGCAAAGGCCCAAACCGAAGAAACACTAGCACAAACGGTAAAAGAAGGTGACAAGACTTTCTATAGATACATTAGTGAAAGGAGAAGGTCAAGAGGGGGTATTGCTAAGATCAAAGGGGATAAGGGGGCATGTGAGGAGGAGGACCATGTAAAATCATCTATCCTAAATAGATGTTTCTGCTCAGTATTTACTGAAGAGAAGGTAGGGCAGGACCCACAGCTCAGCACCATGGACACGGGGGAAAGAGGTATGCACTAGTCCCTTCACAAAAGAAAGGGTCCTACAAGAGCTCGATAAGCTAAGGGTGAACAAGGCAATGGGACCTGATGGCATACATCCCAGGGTATTAAAGGAGCTGAGGGTGGAACTAGCAGAGCCATTATCAGAACTGTTTAGTGAGTTTCTGAGCACAGGAGAGGTCTCAGAAGACTGGAGAAGAGCTCATGTGATCCTGCTCCACAACAGTGGCAGCAGGGAGGAGGCAGGGAACTATAGACCAGACAGTCTTACCTTAGTAGTGGGCAAGATTATGGAGGCACTCCTTAAGGAAAGGATACTGCAACACCTGGAATCCATAGGAGCACAGGATCCAAGACAGCATGGGTTTACAAAAGGAAGGTCCTGTCAAACTAATCTCATAGATTTCTTTGACTGGGTAACCAGAGTGGTGGACCAAGTGAGAGCAGTTGACGTCACCTACCTTGACTTCAGCAAAGCTTTTGATACTGTTCCACATACAAGATTGATTAATAAGCTGGGTAGGTTCTGGGTGGGTCAGAAGTTGGTCAACTGGGTGGCAAACTGGTTGACGGGCAGAAAACAGAGAGTGGTGGTAAATAGTATACAGCCAGAAGAGCTGCCAGTCACAAGTGGGGTACCTCAGGGATCAGTCCTGGGGCCAGTCCTCTTCAGTAACTTCATCAGTGACATTGCAGATGGACTTGAGGGTAAGGTTTGTCTGTTTGCAGATGACACCAAGATCTGCAACAGAGTAAATGATCCAGATGGGGTGGGCAGGATAAGAAGAGATCTGGATAAACTAACAAAATGGTCAGAAGAGTGGCAACTGGAGCTTATCGAAGAGATGTGCAAGATCATGCACATAGGGAACAGAAACCCTGAAGCCACCTTTAGGCTGGGAGGGGAGTTGCTGGCATTCACAAGGGAAGAAAGAGACTTGCGCGTCATCATCACCGATGACCTGAAATCATCCAAGCAGACCATTAAAGCACTGGTTAGGCCCCATCTGGAGTACTGTATGCGGTACTGGAGGCCACACCTTCACAAAGACATTAACCAAATTGAAGCAGTCCAGAGAAGGGCAACTAACATGGTGCAGGGACTGCCTCAGAAAACATATGAGGACAGATTAACGGAGCTCAATATGTGTACTGTAGAGCAAAGGAGGGAGAGAGGTGATATGATCGAAACATTCAAACACCTTAAGGGCATTAACAAGGTGAAAGAGTCTAACATGTTTCAATATAAAAAAATAGCAGGACAAGAGGACACAGCATGAGATTAGAGGGAGGCCGATCAAGGGGTAATATGAGGAAGTTCTTTTTCACAGAAAGGGTGGTGGATGCATGGAACGACCTACCTCAGGAAGTGGTGGATATGAATACAGTGCAGGGCTTCAAACAGGCATGGGATAGGCATAAGGGAGCAATGCAGATGAGTATGAATAGATAGGTCATTGACAGGGCAAAGGCCGAAGATAGCTCATTCATAAGGCAGAAAAAGAAATGGGCAGACTGGATGGGCCTTGCAGTCCTTATTTGCCATCAGCTTCTATGTTTCTAACCCAGAAGGGGACAGGGAGGGAGGAGGAGGAGGAGGAGGCAAATGGGGGTGGGGAGGGGGCAACTGCAGTCTAAGGGAATGATGTGCTGCACTCTCGAGCAGACTAGATAGACCACAAGGCCTGTATCTTCTGGCAATTTCGCATGTTCGTAAAGTGCAGACTTCGTAAAATTTGCAGCAGGTGAAGTGATAATTTTTTCAAGCAAAAACATGCAAATTTGCTGTCAAAGTTGTAACGTTGACATGACCTCATCCGACGTTGCCAGAAGTACCACAGCCCCAGGAAAAGTCAATGCAAAGTGGGCAATTCCCTATGTTTTTTGTGAAGGAAAATTGTGCAGCTTTGTCAGCAAAGTAAAACTTTGCAACATTGCTACCTAGCACACACGAGAGAGAGAGAAAGACCTGCATTCAGGAGCAGGCATTGGCATCTGCCTCTGAGGATACCATACCATTTATCCACCTGACCACTTATGGCTGCACTGTGATGCTGTGAGTCAGCTCGAGAGAGTGGGCAGGGGTAGGGGACAACAAAATGTATAGGAAACGAGAATTTAAAAAAGGTCTTTAATGACAGCAGTACCACACATCCTGTACTTTAAATAATTTAATCAGTTACCTAGTTTGCTAATTGGTTGCTAAATGTACAAAACAATTCCCTTTGTAGACCATGTGTTGTGCTGAAAGCCCTTGAGAGACAGAGTACCGGGAAACAAGAAGAGGAAGTGTTTGATCTGCAGACTCATTGACTCTGGAGGTTTGCTGTGCACCTCTCTTTCTCCTCTTGGCTCTTAAATACCTCAGGCTAGGACATCAAGGGGTTTCCTCACTGTCAGATGTTAAGACTAGGCAATCTTTCAGTTTAACTCTTGTTTCACAGAGCTGATCCCTCGGAAGGTTGACAGCCTGGAGAAAGATTAGCTCAGCAATTTCACAGAATTACAGGTGTAGCATAAAACAAAAGGAGGCTGAAGGAATACACTGGTGTCTGTAGTCACTTGGGCTGAACATGCTCTTGCTGGTGCCTACAAGTTAAGCTCTGTTCAGGCCTTCCTGCAAGCTTTGCAGGGCATCTAAATGAATTTATTTGAAAGGATTCCTGGCTAGATTACTTTTTATGTTTGCTTGCACGCATGTGCAAGAAACATGGTGTGACAGCTTGATAGAGTAGAAGGTTGTGGAGGTGCAGTCATGCTGTGGCCAGTGCCCCTACTGCTTTGTGGGGCTTGCCTCTGTGGCACCAATAAATGAGCATGCCATCTATGACAGCAGTGCAAAAACGTGCCACCAACTTGAAACATTTTCACCACTGCAATGAAGGAGAGCCCCCTTATTGCAGGGCATGCCTTACCTGGTGTTACATTTCATTAAATATGGCAGCTGCCACCATCCACCTGCAGTCCCCAGAAAGCCAATGTATGGGGGGTGGCCAGTCCCCCTCTCTGCATGCCCCCTGCCCAGTTAATTTGCCAACGGGGAGCCCAATCCCTGTCAGCATAATATCCCCCTACAAGAATTTATATGCCGAGGGGGTTCCCAATCCCCCTTGGCATCATGCTTAATCCCCAAACACAGACCCCTTTTCCTTTTTTGTTAGTGGGGTGCCCAATCCCCATTGGCTCCAGTCCCCGCAAAAAAGGAACACCCAGGCGGCATGCTGGGAGCCCACCGCAGCGTGCCAAATGTCCCTATAAAAAAGAAAACCTTCCTGCAACTTTTAAAAATTTATTTTTTTTACCTGTAAAAGAACAAAATGGCCTCTCGCTGTCTGTGGTGCCCCCTCCTCAACCTGCACCCACCCTCAGCATGATTTTCAACATTGTCATTTTTTCACACCTCCTTATGAACAGTACAGCTTTCATTTTTCACATCCTGCACAAAATGTGTTTTTGAGCATCTGGTGCACAATGGTGTGGTTGCTGTGGGAAATCAATGTTCAGGACAGATTAAGAAACTCACAGTGGCACTGTTCATGAGTGGAGGTCCCAAAATGTCTATGTTGAAAATTTGGTGACAACATTCCACAAAATGACTATGTTACAAGCTTACATTGCGCAGTTTCCATGCACGCCCATAACTCCGACAATTTTTTATATTTTCACTCCAGACTTTCAGCATTGAAATTTTTCACACTTCCTTATAAACAGTTTAGCTGTCATTTTTTCACATCCTGCCCGAAATGTGGTTTTGCACATCTGGCACTCAATGAGCACGATCGCTGTGTGAAATCAATGTTCAGGACAGATTAAGAAAATCACAGTGCCACTGTTCATGAGCAGAGGTCCCAAAATGCCTATATTGAAAATCTGGTGTTAAAAATCCCAAAATAATTGCATTATGGGTGTGTATAGCGCTACACATGCTCATGACTTCAGCAATTTTTTTATATTTTCAGTCCAAATTTTCAACATTATCATTTTTTTACACCTCCTCATGAACAGTACTGCAACTTTTTTACAACCTGTTCACAATGTGTTTTCACAATCATGGCACCTAATGGCAGAGTTGCTGTGCAAAATCACCTTTCAGCTAACAAACTGATAGTGTCACTGTTCATGCTTTGGAGTCACAAAAAGCCCATGTTGAAAACTTGGAGTGAAAATACCAAGAAATTCCTAGGGCGTTAGGGTTTCTGACCATAACGCCCTGCCCTGTAGGGTCTGACAGGTGTCATGGGTGTGACTTGGGATTGTTGCCAGTAAAGCTTACACCATTCCACCACCACCCACACCCTGCAGCCAGTGACAGGCATCGAGGTGTGCCTTAGTCTCTTCAGCCCCAAAGTTCACCCCATTCTCCTGTACTGCACCCATTTCTGTGTATTTCCTTGTGGAATGGGGTGACTATAAAGCCGAACACCCCAAGGCACACCTCAGCATTTGTCAGTGTCTGCAGAGTAGGGTGAAGTGAAATGGCATGAGCATTATGGGTGACAACCAAAAGACATACCCCACGCCTGTCCATCTCTGTTGGGTGAAGGTGGGGTTGGCGTCAAGTCAGTACCTCACTAGCATCCCTATTCTGCATCTGTTTAACTGCTGCACGTCCAGTACTAATACCAGCAAGCAAACATTCGGCATTGACAAATGCTTGTTTAGAAATGCCACCATTATTTCGTTCCTCGCAAACAACTCATCCCAGACTTGTGGCTGATCAAGGAAACTCTGATGCACTCGCTGTTCACTTTTTTCCCCATTCAGCTGAAAAAATACAAGTATTTCAAAACCAGCCCTGCTATATCACTTTACATTTTCCTTATCAACCCAATCTTTATCAGTGGTTGTGGTCTGTCAACTAATCTCCCTTTCTGTCGTCGCTCCCTGATACTGATCACTAAGCCCAAAAGCACTTCAGCAGACAAAAAACATACAACACACAAATGCAAATCCAGACACATTGCTCGACTCATCTATGTGCCAGCATTGGCACAGTTCAGAGACCCAAACATTTTAAATTAATGTCATGAGAAGGCATTCTCAGTAGTTAACATTCCGGTGAACACTTGCCCTCCCTCACTCACTCATTCAAACTCTTGGTACCCTGTCACGCACTAATGTGACTCACTCGGCACCATGACAACTTCCTCGCTCAACAGAATTTACAAATACATTCCTGGCATGTATTTTAATTTGCAATGCAACTGTTTCATGTTAAGAAATTCACCTCTCAAAATATTTCTCAGCAAGTTGTTGTGTTCTGCGCTCACATCCTTCCTCTCGGGCTGGTCGTTAGCTCACTTGGACCTGTGAATACTGGAGTCGAAATATAAAGGCAATTATAAAAAAAAAATACATCTAAAATATACTAAATAAATGTAAAAGAACTCACAAAAGTAAAATAAAATTGCTCAGTGTGTGTGTGTGTGTGTGTGTGTGTGTGTGTGTGTGGAGGGGAGGACATGATAACCATGGCAACTAGCTTTAGCTACGGTGACCACTATAGAACAAAATACCAAATAGCAAAAAATAAAAAAATAAAACAAACAGCAATCTATTCCAGGTGGATGAATTATTTTACAGCAAAATGCACTAAAAATTTGACGTTTGTCCTATATAAATATAAAAGTTTTATTTTTTAATGCATGTAAGCTAAAGAGGTCAAATTTTATAAGCTCAATAAAACACTCCAGAGTTGTGCATGGAACAGATTTTACTGCACTTCCAGGGCTTGAAGGCACCACTGGGCATGTGGTAAAATCTGTTCCATACACAGGCCGTCATGTCTTATTGTTTATGTATATGCTGTAACTTGACTTAAAATATCCAGCTGATCTTGAAGTGTGTAGGAGTAAGATGATAACTAATGAGCAGCAGAGCCACAAGTGAGTTGTAATGGTCCTGTCCCCTCACAAGTAGAGATGTTGAGAAGTTTTAGTTTGACAGGGACATTAACGGCTAATCAGCCACATTTGCCTTCAGTAATAAATTCATGGATTTTTTCTATTTAATAGGAAATTTGTCTTTGGTAACTTCACCTGGCAACTTTCCTAAAACTTCACTCCTTGGGTACACCAAGGTGAAGCTGAGTCAAAATGAGGCTACTGATACAAAACATCTCACAATCAGCAGTTCCCTGTTCCCCCCAACTCTGTAGAAACCTGAAGACTCTGTACCCCCCCCTACATAATACTGCCACCACAGGTTGCATCCACTTATCAATCTCAGTCAGGAGCAATTCTAACATTTTTGACCCGTGTGTGATCCAGTCATGCTCTTCATGCTGGCAAATACCTGAGTGTTGCTACCACTGCAGTTGGGCTTAGTGTAATTTCCCCCCCAAGGAGACCTGACTATTACCCCATCTACCAGTGCCAAATATACTGTAATGCACAGATAGGAGCTACCAGCTGTTTGGCTACTGATCCACATATCATACCGAGATGTATGTGTGGGGATGCTGAATGCATCATAGCATAGATTACCATGAGTGAAATGGTCCCGTAAAGCTCAGGAATGCCACAGGTGGGAAAGTGTGTTTGTGAAGAAATCTGCCATTTGGGATAGGCAAGCACCATCAACCTTCTAAATCCCATGTTCTCCACAAAAAGGAATGGCAGAAGATTTATTGCCAGTATTTCAGGGGTTGTTGCATTAACTTCCCATGCAATAGCATGAATGGGTGGGTATTTGGCATGATGCTCAAAACACATGCTGCGCAGTGTATGCTGGACCTTTCTGGGTACTGGCCTACAAAACAGCTGGACTCAGTGTGGTGGCATAGCTGGTTAGATATCATTTGACTCAGGTGGAATTCATGGATGTTACTCAAAAGAATGTAGTGATTTTTTTGTAATCACTCGCAGTTTATTAATTTTTGTGCAAAACATACAGACATGTAATTGCATTCCATATATTAGTTTAAAGCAGTCATCTGTTAATTTTCTAACCCCCTTAGCAGGCAAAAACATTCCACTGGTACAAGAAAACTGATATAACATTCCCTCAACCTCAACACTCTTCTTAGGGAACGGGAACCTAGCATCCGGATCAGGCTCTGTGCCACTACGAGCAGTCACAGGGAGACCAGCAACCTCCTCCTTAACCACTGTTCCTAAGCCAGAGAGTCTGCTCTCAGACTGATCCTGTAGTCACTGCCTCCTCCAGCACCCACCAGCATGGATGCCACAGCTGTGACAGAGAATAATTTGTCAACACTAATGCCACTGTCACATCCATTAACTACTCCTTTGCTACTACCACCAGCTCTCAAGCACATGGAGGAAGCTGCTTCCGAGGTCATTTTTTTTAGGTGCAACAACCTTTTGCCCCACAGACCTTATGCACTTCTTGGCTACCTCAATGCACCTCTTACTTTACTCAAGCATCTCTTTCCAGTCATTTTATATATTTGGATTTTTAATATTTAAAGAAAAAATAAACATTGCAGTAAAAGTAAATACCAGCAGCAACAAACAACACTTCCCCAGAGGGATTAGCAGTGTGTTCTGAGTCTGAACGGAACAGTCTGGTGGAACTGTTTACCTTTTTTTGTAATGCGACGGGGATTAACAAGACACACATGGCAAGAATAATTCAAAACAAGTTACTGTAAGTAATACCATCACTCCAAGAACTAAACAAAATAATCACAATCAGTATAGAACAGACTGACAAATAATTCACTTAACAATTCAAAACTGTCCTACAGAAATAAAATGACAAATCACAGACCACAGACAAAAAATATTTTATTTATCTATTGAAAAGTTTCACCAGGAAAAACATAATGAGCTGATAACAGCTTGTTTCCAGATGTGTTCTAGGGAGAGGGGAAGCAAGCAATAAGACATGACGAGATGTGGGTTATGGCCAGCATGCCCCAGGTGCGTTATGATGCAAGAGGCACTTGCACTGAGTGCCTTTAGCACCTGGAAAGTGCTCTCATCAGGCCATAACCCACACGTCAGAGTGTCTTATTGGACTTATAAAATGGGTCCCCTCAGTAAATATTAAAAAAAATAAAGAAGAAAGAAAATGTCCACATTTTTTAAAGGAGCTTTTTACTACTAGAAATAGGCAAAATAGTTCTCTAGTACTGCATCACTGCAGTGTTGTTTATCTGACATTGGCTAGTAGGCTAGTAGAAAGTCCACCCCCCGCATACACTACACTATTTTAATCTTAATGTTACTGACTTTTTTTTTTCATTTTTCTGGGGCTGTCATGCTTTTACAGGAACTGAGCCTGTTTGTGAGTGTGTCCCTTTGTGGTTGCTGTGGCTCAGAGCGGCTTTTCCTTTAACCCTGTCTTTCGGTCTTGGAGTGATTGCATCATTTAAAACATAAAGTATCACTTCCTTGTGATACAGGTTGGATGCCTGACTTTTTAAAATGTTTCCCTTTCATTTTATTACTCTGAGCCATCCTAGATGAGAGAAAACATTCACTGCAACGGTATGTGTGGGAGAGAGAGACAGAGAGAGAGACAGACGCGTGAGGGACAGTGAAGCAAAGACAACATTTTTCATTTTTATTTGGCTGGAGCTTGAGCTAGAGGAGGGAGTAACTGAGGTGAACAGCTTCTTTATTTTTTTTACAAGTACAAAAGACGTTTACAGAGGTACAGTATTATGGGAATAAGGTGGTAGTTTACCATTGTCTCACAAATGCTTACGAAGTACATGTGGCTGCCAGAATGAGGATGGCTATGTTTTTCTACAAGAACAAAGAACCTTTGCAGAGGTACAGCATTGTGGAAATATGTGTGACTGTGATAATGCGGACAGCAATATAATGTAAGAAAATAAAGAACCTGTTCACCTCAGCTGCTCCCTCTAGCAAGGCTCTAGTCAAAGTATACAAATGTCTCCTTATCTCTACAACATCGCTGTCTTTGCTTCACTGTCCTGGACTTGCCCCTCTCTCTCTCTCTCTCTCTCTCTCTGTCTCACAGGTACAGTGAATGCTTTTCTCTCCTTGTCAATGTTATTCATAAAAGCAAAGCACGCAAATCCCTTGATTCTTCTGGCTAACCCCATTGCCACAAATCTCTTTTCTCTGACTCTCTCTCTCTCTCTCTCTCTACAGCTCATAAAAACGTAACAGAAAAAGATGGAAGTGTATGGGGGACAGGGTAGTTAACAAGCGGCCACAGGTTTTTGCTGATGGTTGCACACTGTTACCATTCTGTTTTAGGGATCAGGTTGGCACAACTAGTGCAGATTGTATCGTTATGTCCTGATAAGAACACGGCAGAAACGTTGTTTCAGCAAATTGTAATTCAGGAAGTTCTGTACCCATTTTATAAGAGGAGAATAATGCATACAATCAAGCAATAACTACATGGAGAGTAATGAAAAAATAATCTAGAAATAATTAGATGGTAGATAGAAGGGCAAAGAAACACTATATATAATCATATATGCAATTTATACAATGTTTGTGCAAATAATGCAAGCTGAAGGGGAAGAATTGCAACCCAGTGGATAGCAAGGAGGTACATATAAGTGCATGGTGCAGTGAGACAGGAGGAGACAGAAAGAGCCATCCATTGGGTTTCAAAGAGTAACAAATAAGGTGCAGGGGAAAACAGGGGGGAATAGCAGAAGGGAGGTCAAGAGAAGAACAGGAAGAGGTGGGAGTAGTAGGTGGAAGTGGAAGAGCAGGGATAGCTATCAGGTGCAATTACAGGTGTGGGTAGAGAAGCCATGGAGTAGAGAGGAGAGAGGAGAGTGAGCAATGGGAAGAGGCAGAGCAGATATTTAGGAGGAGAGAATTCAATGGTTTGGAGAAATGGTAAGAGAAAGCACCATGGCCAGCTAATTATTTTCTTGAAGGGAGTGCAAAGGAGTGATAGCCAGACCTATGAAGGGTGTAAGAGGAGGGTGGGGGTGGAGAGGAGAGAGACAAGGTAGGAGGGGAGGAAGCTTAGTCAGTATTTAAAGACAAAAGGAAGTGCAGTGAGTAAGGCATCTAGCTTCTAGGGAGAGAAGGGAGAGGGAGGAATTGAGGGAGAAATGGTGGGTGTAGGGTGGGCAGTCCAAAGCAGACTGGCAGAAGGAATGAAAGAGGGGGCCAGTCTGGCTAAGGTAGACTTAGGAGCAGCACTGCAGACAAAGTCAAAGATGGGGAGAATCATTTTCTGGACAATAGTTTGGTAGGCAGGATGAGGAATGCAATCTCTATTCCTGTATAATGCACCAAATATAGAATGAAGTTTTTTGCAGATGGCATCCACATGCCCAGAAAAGTCAAGAGGACAGTCAAACCAGCCTCCTATATACTTAAATGAGGAAACAGCATCAGTAGTGTCCATATTTAAGGTGTGGAAGGAGGAGATGGCAGTACGCTTTGTGAGCTTCTGTCTGGTGCCAAAGGGCATGGAGACCATTTTCTTGGCATTGAGTGATAACTTCTTCAACCAGAATCATTGCTGAATGTTGCTGAAGTTTGGCCATCAGAGCAGAGGGGAATAAACCAGAGATAAATAGCACCGTATCATCTGCGTACATGTGGAAGAGTATCGGACCAAGGATGGACCCTTGGGGGACACTGGTACTGATAGGGAGTGGGGGGGACAGGGAATCTACGATCCTATCAGATTGAGTCCTACCCAAGAGGTAGGAGTGGAATCAATTTGTTGAGGAGTCAGAGAGCTCCACTGCCTTAAGTTTGTCAAAAAGAAGGGGGTGGGCTACGGTGCCGAAGGCTTTGGCCAAGTGGACAAAGATGGCTGAGATGATATGGCCCTGATCCATGTCTGAGAGAATGGACTCAGTGAGCTGGAGACAAAAGGAGAAGGTGAAATCGAATTTACAGAAACCAGGCTGGAAGGGGGTGAAGAAACAGGAGGTGTCAAGGAAGGGGGAACAGCTGAACAAGCACAAGGTGTTCTTGCAGTTTAGCAGGGTGGGGAGCAGGGAGTTATGATGGTAGATGCCAGGATTGGTGGAGTCACGTCATTTGGGAAGGGATATGACACTGGCCAATTTCCAGGTGTTGGGGACAGAGGCAAGGGAGAAAGAGAGGTTAAGAAGGGAGATAATATGTAGGGCAATGGCAGGGGCAGAGAAATGGAGGAGTTTGTGGCTGAGTCCATCAGGCATCTTGCCATGAGAGAGTTAATAGACAGGAAAGTCTTGAGGGTGTAAGCTGTGGTGATAAGAGAGAGAAAGAAGGAGAGGATGGGGTGGTAGGGGGAGGGGGAAGGGGAGGGAGGAGAGAAGGGAAGAGACACAGGAGATGAAAAAAGTTGAGCTTGGATGTAACAGAGAGGGAGTCAGAAATTGGGATGTTTCCCACCTTGAGGACATGGGAGGAGGACTGAGTTGGGGGAGAGAAAAGGGCATGAGTGACTTTCCAGAACTTGGAGGGGTGGTTTAGGTTGTTCTGGAAGGTGGAGGTGAAGTACTCAGCCTTGGCAAGCCTAGTGGCTCAGGTACAAGCATTGTAAAGGGTTTGGTACCTAAGTAAGTCAGTAGGGGATCCAGAGGACTTATGAGTCTTCCAGGCAAGATCCTATGCACATAGTCTGGCCAGAAACTCTGCAGAAATCCAAAGGAGGTGGGAATCTTGAACCTTGATTTTCCTGAGGGGGGCAAAGTGATCCCAAATTGTGTGGAATCTGGTATTGAAGCAGTTGAGAACAGAGTTAATGGAACTAGCAGAAGAGATGGGTGACCAGTTAATAGCTACCAAGTCTGCCTGAAGGAAGGACAAGTCCAGTCACCAGAAGGCCCAGATCTGGAGAAGTTTGGGAGGGGCTTTGGGACAGTGTATTTTGCACACACAGTAGACAATGTGATGGTCACTAATGGTGTCAGAAAAGCTGTTGGCATCTATGATGTGGTGGGGGTGAGTGGAAAGAGCCCAGTCCAGCAAGGAGTAATCGAGGGATTTAGGATTGGAACAGGTCAGGTCATAGATCAAATGAGTGACTTAATATTTTGGCAGAATTTAGATTGTGATGGGGAGAGCCAGCTGATATTGAAGTCTTCAAGGATGATTAATTCCCCAGACAAGACATGAGTGGAGATAATAGTCAGGAGTTCAGTGATAGATGAGGCAGAAAGGCCAGGGCAGCAATATACACCAGCCACAAAGATCCAGACAGAAAAAGGAAGAGAAAGTTAAAAAAGAAGTAGTTCATATGTAGAGAAGGAGGTGATAGAGTGTACAAGGATGAACTGAATGGTAGAGGAGAGGTAGATGGCAACACCACCACCACTCAAAGCTTAATCTTGTCGAGTAAAAGAGTTTCTAGGGATGGTGATGGTGACTGTGGAATCAGGAATCTTGGAGGATAGCCAGGATTCTGAGATTATTTGCACATCTGGTTGAAGATTAACCATGAATGGCTGCAGCTGGTTGATCTTGCTACTCTCAGCCCCTTGGCGAGACAAGTGGGGGGATGATATACAGGGCTTGGATTGGACTCTACATGTTCAGCCACTATAAGTAGCAGCAAGATGAGGAACTTTACAGAGATGCATTTATGTGGCAAGTGAGGGGAAGAGGTGTGTGTGCATGGGGGGTAGAGCAGTGTGAGGGGAGAAAACATTTAAGAGTTTCAATGCGAAGCAGAGAGGAGGGAGCAACCAGGGATCCAGGAGGCGTGTGAGAGAGAGAAGGAAGGAAGGTAGGAGAAGGGAAAAGGGGGATGGAGAAAGAGGGGGGATATGAAGGAAAGTCAATAGGAGGGAGGGAAGCTAGGGATAACAGGAGGGGAAGGAGAGAGAGAGAGAGAGAAAGAGAAAGAGAGAGGTAAGCAACATATTAGAAAGTCTGGAAGATTGTGAGATTAGAACTTTATATGTAGGAGAGGGAGGCAGCTAAGACAGAATTAGTGGGAAAGAAGGGAAAGTGAGAAATTGGTAAGGTAGGGGGTACACAGTTAGAGGAGGCAGGAGGAAGAAAAGAGGGAATAGGAAGAGTAGCTGAGCAGCACAGTAGAAAAAGGGTAAGAAGACCCTAAGTAGCAGCACTGTATTACAAACGTAAGGAGGATCCTATATAGGGAGTTTGTGCCAATTCTGGAAAGATATGGAGGAGGGAGAGAGAGGCAACCAGGAGGAAGGAGGAGGGAGCAGCTGGCCAAGGAAGGAACAGCGCAGTTGGGGAAGAAAGAGGACCTAGCTGGTGCAGTGGTGAAATATGTGAAGAATGACGGAGGAAAACAAATCAGACTAGTGCTCACAGGGCTGCCTTGCTTGCTAGTTGAAACCCCTCCTCCGCACAGAACTACTTCATTAGGTAAAACAAAACCACTATTTTCAACTAAATAAATCTGCAAAATGACAGGCAAACAACAGCAATCTTCCTACACAAGGCATTCTATATATTTTTGTGAGCAATTTGGTTCAAAATACTCCACATACAGTACAAAGTAGTTTTATTTTAATTTGTTTAATACTCTTTCTCACTCCTCCTCAGCCCATGTTTGGGAGGGAGACACAACCCTATCCCCCTGATGTTTACTGGCTCATGCTGACAGTCTTACCCCAGGGCTTGCCCCCCCCCGGAGGGGTTGGCATAGGTACCACTGGCCCCCACCAAAGACCGGATCCAGTACTGGTCGGGGAGCGGGACCTGCGAGCCCCTCCTTCATCCAGCCAGAAGATCTTTTTCCTGGTTTTCCTCCCTCAGAGGTAGGGTGTGCAATGATTCCAATGATGTTGGTGCACATACCCCCTGTGCTTCCCATTGGGCATCTGCTGTGCCTCTGCCCACTGTGGACAGTGTTGGTGTGCCAGCCCCCAGCCTCTGCTAGGGGCCAGGCAAGCACTGACCGCTGATTGCCCCCTTCTCAGAGAAGGACAGCTGTCCCTGAGATGCTCGATCCTCCTGCTTCCTGGCCAATCCCCAGTGACCCACTAGCACCGTGAACACGGGTCACTGGCATGGCAAGAGGTAAGGTAAGGCAGGATGTCTCAGCCCTCCACGCCACTGGCCCGGCTTCACAAAGTAGTTTTAAAGCTGTTTTGATCAGTCAAACAGGGAATGATGTCTCTCTAACACTCTCTTCATAAAACTGCACGGAATGCATTGCATGCAGTTCATTTTTCATGCAATGGGACCTCCAATGTTTTAAGTCAGATCATTGTATATTCGAGTTATATAATATCAATTTAATAATACGTTTTTATTCTTCTATTAGTATGAGATTGATCTGTTTCTCTGATTTTTATCAGCCGCCTTGAGTGCTGCACATGGCTAAAGTGATGTCATCAGCACTGTGAAAGCTACTCTTTGATTGGTTGAGTATTCCATTGTGAGATAGCCAACTTTGCTAGATGTGAGCTGTAATATGCCCCAAAATGCAAGATAAATAAATTAATAGTTAGGAAATCATTAGTAACAAGGCTGTAATTCCATTGAGGGATTCTGGTGTCATCTTAAACGACAAGAGCAAAGCATGAGTGGATTTTGATGTCACCAGAATCCCTTCATGGAATTACAAGCCTAGTTACTGATGATTTCCTGTCTGTTGTTATTTTGCAATACATAGAACACTCCAAACACTCCACCTCATAATACCACTGATTTGATGGCAGAATGATAGTGCTACGACTTTCTGATGTCATAGTGATAATATGATGAGTTTTTGATGTCACTGATTCTCTATAGAAAAATGTCACCCATAAATTAGATCATATCTTACAATAGTGGTCCAAAAGTATCAGTTTTAGTCTGTGGCATTTCTCTCTACAGCTGCTGTATGAAGGCAGATCTTAATGACTCATGATGTTGGTTGTGCTTACGCAAACCAATGTATTGTGGCAATATGGGATTTCATGGGGTGTCACTGCCGAGCCCATTGCAGTTCACAGAACCAGGGGTTTGGCAGTCTACCCCAATGACCACACAGTGTGGTTCTGATGCAACTTTCTGCTTGGTGGGCTGAATAGTCATGCACTTCAATGGACCGAAGCAGCTCTAATCCAAGAGGGCTTCAGCCCTTTGATTTGCATGGCCATTCAGCCCACCAAGACATGCAGCGATTTGTGTGCTGCCTTTCTCCCCAGTCCTGGATGGCCACCGAGTACTCCTGCCAGCCCCATTATTGGTTGGCCTTGATTGAGGGTCTGGCAGAGCGTTACAGTAAAGCCGCATGCTGCGGCAGGGTTGCTGATCGCCTCACAGCTCAATGTACAAGCTGCTGCTGTCGGCTCCTCATGTCCTCTCTCTTCCTCTCACATTGCTGAAAAGTGACCCACATTTTTTTATATTATTCCCCCCCCACACAACCCTTCCTCTAAGCACCCACCACCCTACACCTCCCTCTAAACATAAGATACTGACACTGGGGGGGGGTGCCCAATCCCCTAGTGTCCTCAATTGTACAGCAAACTCTCTGTGAAAGAAAGAAAACTGTCCCTCATCGTTTATTTTATCCTGAAAAAAAAAAAAGAAAACCATTCATCATTGTCTGTTGTGATGTTACCTCCTCCATGCGACCCTAGCAAGGGTGGCCACCAAGTGCTCCTGCCAGCCCCATTATCCGTTGGCCTTGATTGGAGTCCAGTGAAGCATATCAGCAAAGCTGAAACATTTTTGTCCCTAAACAAAAAAGAAAACTGTCCCCTGATGTCTTTATTATTTTTTTTTAACCCTGTAAAAAAGAAAATGGTTCCTTGTCATCTCACCCATCCCAACTCTCCCTATGTGCACCCACCTCCCCTTACTCCCCCTTACCTCATACTTACCACTGGAGGTCAAGCACTGTAATTTTCTCTGGACTGGGACATGTCTGCACTCTTCAAAGCTAAACCTCAAACTGAAAAATCAAGATAGGTGCTGTATAATGGCTGTCAATGATGATTTCAACTTATGTTGATATCTCAGCCATTTTTTGAGATTTTTGAACCAGATTTTCAACATGAGGTCCTTGGGACCCACCTCATCAACACTGTCACTGTCATTTTGTTTCTCAGTTCTGAAAGGTGATTTAGCAGTTGCTGCATGGAATCACCTTTCAGGACTGATTAACGAAATGATAGTGCCACTGTTCTTGAGAATTTGGTGTAAAATAAAAAAATTTCCCAGTTATATGTGCTCGTAGACATTTTTATATGCACACACATAACTTTGGTTATTTTTAATATTTTGACTCCAAATTTTCAACATAGCCATTGTTTCACACCACCTCATGAAGGTAAAGCTGTCATTTTTCACTTCCTTCCTGAAATGTATTTTTACGCCTGTGGCATGGAATGGTGCAGACACTGTGCAAAATCACTTTTTTGTATAGAGTACTGAAATGATCATGCTACTGTTCATGAGGTGGGGTCCTGAATAGACCATTTTTAAAATTTTCGAGCAAAAATACCAACAAACACCCAAGTTACGTGCACTCATTATGTTTGCTTGCACGCATGTGCAAGAAACACATTGCGTCACCTTTCTTCACAAGCGGGTTGTGGAGGTGCGGCAGTGTTGTGGCCAACAGCAACAGTCCATTTTTGGGCTGGTCTCTGCTGCACCAATAGAGCAGCATGCTGTCAATGATGACAGTTAACCTAGCAGGCCACTAGATCAAAGTAATTGAACCGCTGCAATTAGGGAGTACCCCGTCAGTGCACAATCAGCTGTTCCTATGCTCCCTGACTGCAGCGGCCAATTACAAAGGTGCAAGCCGCCGCTCCCCCTTCAGTGTGCCTTCCCGTTACCATGAAAGAAACAGTTAAAAAAAAATGTAGCCCACTCCCCCCCTGCACCTCTATGTGCTGACAGGGATGCCCAATCCCTGTTGGCATGATGTTCACCCCCCAAACTGTTTTGCCGAGGGGTGCCCAATCTGCTGGCTCTTGTCTCCCCCCACCCCTAATAGGTGCCGATGGGGGTGCCCAATCCCCCGTCGGCTACAGCACCCCATAAACAGTTAGGTGGCACTCTGGGAGCCCACCCCAGCATGCCCAAACAAAATGTCCCTATAAAAAAGAAAACCTTCCCACGATTTTTTTTTTTTTTAATAAGCCTCTAAAGTAGAAAACGGTCCCCCATAGATTCCTCCCCCAACCTGCGCCCACCCTCTGTGTACCCCACCTCCCCACACACACCCTCACCCCATACTTACCTCTGGAGTCCGGTGCGAAGATCTTCGGTGGACCGGGAAAACGTCTGCACTCTTCAAAGCCAACTGTGAACTGAGGAAATGCCGGTAAGCTGTATAATGGGATAGATAGGGATTTTTCAACTTTGAAGCATATCTCAGGCATTTTTGGGAGTTTTTTCATCAAATGTTCAACATGGGGTTTTTGGGACTCCACCTCATGAATTCTGTCACTGTCATTTTGTTAATCTGCCCCGAAAGGTGATTTCGCAGTTACTGCGTGGAACCACCTTTTGGGACCAATTTATGAAATGACAGTGTCACAGTCCATGAGGTAGGCCCCCAAAAACCCTATGTAGACAATTTGGTGAAAAAATTTCCAAAGATGACTGTTTTACGAGCATGCATGTTGCGCTGTTCCTACGCACGTTCCGTAGTTCACAAATTTTCAATATTTTCACTTCAGATTTTCAACATTGCCATTTTACCACCTCTCCTTATGAGCAGTACAGCTGTCATTTTTTACATCTTGCCCAAAATGTGTTTCCGCGCATGTAGCGCACAATGGCGTAGTCGGGATGCGAAATCAGTGTTCCGCACTCATTAAGAAAATCATAGTGACACTGTTTATGAGCAGAGGTGTTAAAATGGCTATTTTGAAAATCTGGCAAAAATTCTCCAAAATGACTGTTTCACGGTATTACTGCGCGGTTCCTCATATTTCGTAACTCTGAGCATGTTTAATATTTTCACTCCAGATTTTCAGCATTGCCATTTTACCATGCCTCCTTATGAACAGTACAACTGTCATTTTTTACATTTCACCTGATATGTGTTTTTGCACATGTAGAGTACAATGGCACAGTCGGTGTGCGAAATCAATGCTCAGGACAGAGTAAGAATATCACAGTGACACTGTTCATGATGTAGGCCCCTCAAAACTCTATGTTGAAAATTTGGTGAACAAATTCCCTCAAATGACTGTTTTACAAGCGTGCATTGTACAGTTCCCTCCACACACTCGTAACTTCAAGCATTTTTAATATTTTCAGTCCAAATTTTCAGTATTACCATTTTACCACACCTCCTTATGAATAGTACAACTGTCATTTTTCACATTTCACCCGATATGTCTTTTTGGACATGTGGGCCGGGATATTCAGACTGTGCCCGACTGTGGCGCAAGCCTGGGCGCAGTGCAACTAGGTTGCGCCAGGGCGAGGACCACATGATATTCAATGGTGCTGCACCATGGCTCAGCACCGTTGAATATGGCACTGAGGGTGCAGGCATTGCGCACATTGCAGTGGCTCTGCACCAGGCACAAGTGGCAGAATGGGGAAGGGGAATGCGCCAGTACAAGTGCACTTGCGCTAGGTGTATCAAAGCGATATTCAGAACTTCACATGCAAATGAGGCCATTATGCATGCAAGGCTCAAATGGGGCATTTGCATTTCATTATGACCCCATTTGCATGTGGTGCACCAATCCCCAGCAAGTTGTGCCTGGCGTCCTGCGAGGCTGCAGCCATCGGGGACCGACGCCCTGCAGTTCTCCTGCCTGTCCACTTGATCGGGGACATACATGAACAATATATCCCTGGTGGTCCAGTAGACCGCCTTCGCCCAATCGCAGGCAGAAGCATAAGACAGATCCCTGGTGGTCTAGTGGACCTCCCTTGCCCGATCGCAGGCGGAAGTATAAGACAGATCCCTGGTGGTCCAGTGGACCCCCCTTGCTTGATCATGGGCAGAAGTAAAATAAAAATCCTTGGTAGTCCAGTGGACCCCCGTTAGATCACAGGGATAAGTAAAATTAAAATCCCTGGTGGTCCAGTGGACATTCCCCACCTTGCCTGATCATGGGCAGTAGTATAAAATGATTCCATGGTGGTCCAGTGGAAACCCCCCCATCACCTGATCGCAGGCACAAATATATGGAAATATCCTGGTGGTCCAGTGTTACCCCCCTCCCCACCTGCCCACTGCGGTACCCCGTCACCCTGCACCCCTCCCAGTCAGCAGCGAGTGGTAGCACCCCGCCTGCAAGTCAACCAGCCACCCGCCGGCTGACGGTGTACAGTTTGGTTGTAGGCCTATTGGTCCACTGCATGGGCCAAAGGGCGTGCAGTCCAAACTGTAACACACAGTCCTGAACTGTGAATGAACATAATTCTGGACTGTTTAGTACAGTTTGGACTGAATGCCCATTGGCCCATGCAGTGGACCAATAGGTGTACAGCCAAACTGTACGCTGTCAGTCGGAAGGTGGCTGGGTGGCTTGCAGGTGGGCTGCAGCCACCTGCCACTGACTGGGGGGTTGCAGTGTGGCGGTGTACTGCAGTGGGCAGGTGGGGAGGGGGTACCACTAGGCCACCAGGGTATTTCCGTATGTTTGTGCCCATGATCGGGTGATGGGGGGTGTTCCACTGGACCACCATGAAATCATTTTGTACTACTGCCCGCAATCGAGCGAGGGGGGGAGGTCCACTGGACCAGTAGGGATCTGTCTCTTAATTCTGCCCGTGATCGGGCGAGGGGGGTCCACTGGACCACCAGGGATCTGTCTTTTACTTCTGCCCGTGATCAGGTGAGAGGGGGGCCACTGGACCACCGGGGGGGCTGTGTGCCCTGATATGGTGTCTGGGGAAGTCGGGTGACCACCCATGGCAGGCGGCTGCTGTGTTGCACTGTGCAATATGGCAGCCCACCTGTAGGTGTCCCCGACTTGTTCCCTGTTTTTCAGGAACATCTTTGCACCCCTCCCTGTGTGGCACAATGTGGGGGTGTGCCGGCACACGTGCCACACATCCCAGGCTGAATATTGGGATGTGCTGCATATGCATGGGCACACCCTCTGCCATTGCGCCACATACATTAGGGTTGCGCCCCAGTGCATTGGGATTTGGGCAGCTCAGCTTGCCCTTTTCAATATCGTGCTGTGGCGAATTAATGGGTTGCACATGGCATAACCCTGTTGCGCCATGCGCATCCCTTTTGAATATACCAACCATACAATGGCATGGTTGGTGTGTGAAATCAATTTTTGGGACAGATTAAGAAAATCACAGTGACACTGTTCATGAGCTGAGGTGTTAACATGGCTATGTTTAAAATTTGATGACAAAAGTCCATAAAATGACTGTCACGAGCATGCATTGCACAATTTCCACACATCCTCATAAGTTCACAAATTTGTTTTCCACACCTCCTTATAAACAGTACTGCAGTCGTTTTTCACACCTGGACAAAATGTGTTTTCGCACTTCTGGCGCAGAATAGCACATTTGCTGTGGGGAAATTAGTGTTCAGGACAGAGTAAGAAAATCACAATGACACTGTTCATCGGCAGAGGTCCTAAAATGCCTATGTTGAAAATCTGCTGTAAAAAATCCCAAAACTAATTACATTAAGGGTGTACATTGTGCATTTTCTATGCACGCTCGTGACTTCACCAGTTTTTGTATATTTTCACTCCAGATTTTCAACAATGCCATTTTTTTACACCTCCTCCTGAACAGTACACCTGTCACTTTTGACATCCTGTTTGAAATCTGTCTTTGCACCTGTGGCGCCAAATGACGCAGTCGCTGTGCAAAATCACCTTTCGCTCAAAGAACTGATAGTGTCACTGTTCATGCAATGGGGTCACAAAAAGCTCATGTGAAAAACTTGGAGTAAAAATACCAAGAAATGCCCAGGGCATTAGGGTTTTTGACCATAACGCTCTACTCAGTAGGGACTGACAGGCGTGAGGGGTGTGACTTGGGATTGTCGACAGTAATGTTTGTGCGATTCCACCCCCACCCTCACCGTGCAGCCAGTGCTAGGCATCGAGGTGCGCCTGGGACCCTTTGCTGCCCGAGTTCACCCCATTCTCCTATACTGCACCCATTTCAGCATATTTCCTTATGGAATGAGGTGACTGTAAAGCCCAAACACTCCAAGGCACACCTCAACACTTGTCAGTGTCTGAGGAGTAGGGTGAGGTGAAATGTCATGGCCGTCATGGGCAATGGCCCAGAGGCACACCCCAATGCCTGTCCATCTCTGCAGGGTGAGGGTAGAGTTGGCATCAGTTCAATACTTCAATGCCATTCCTATACTGCATCTGTCGAACTCCTGCATTACCACTGCTAATGCCAGCAAGCAAACATTCGGTATTGACAAATGCTAGTTTAAATGTTCCTATGCATGAGTGTAACTTGGTCAATTTTTAATATTATCACTCCAACTTTTCAACATAGCCATTTTCCCACACTGCCTCATGAACAGTACAGCTATCATTTCTCACATCCTGCCCAAAACATGTTCTCGCACCTGTGGTGTGGAATGGTGCAGTCACTGCGCAAAACCATCTTTCAGGATTGAGTAACAAAATGATAGCACCACTGTTCATAAAGCAGGGTCCCAAAAAGCCCAGGATGAAAATGTGGTGAAAAAATACCAACAAAAGATAGAGTTACATGCACTATTGAAATTTTCCTATGTACGTGTGTAACTCTTCCAATTTTTTATATTTTGACTCCAAATTTTCAACATAGCCATTTCTTCACATAGCCTCTTAAACAGTACAGCTGTCATTTCATATATCCTGCCCAAAACAAGCTTCCACACCTGTGGCGCAGAATGGTGTTTTGCCACAGATTAGGACATTTTCACCTATGTTGAAAATTTGGGGTCAAAATTTGAAAAAATTACAAGGGGTGCATAGGCAAGGGTGTCACCAGTAGAAGGAGGGAGGTAGTGATGCCATTATATAAAACCCTGGTCAGGCCTAACAGTGGGTAGGTCGTGTCAGATGAATCTGATAATTTCTTTGACTGGGCGATGAAGGAATTTAATCTGGGATGGGGCCATGGATGTCACCTACCTCAGTTTCAGCTTCGACACAGTCTCACATTAGAGGCTTGTTAACAAGACTGGTAGTCTGGGCATGGTAGACTAGGTGGTGAACTGGGTTAGGAAATGGCTAACAGACAGGAATCAGAGGGTGGTCGTAAATAGGGTACAATCTAGGGGGAGGTGAACAACGGGGTGTGGCAGGAATCAGTCCTTGGGACAATCCTGTTCAATGTCTTCATTACTGACATTGCAGAGGGGCTGGAAGGAAAGGTCTGCCTGTTTGCAGATGACAACAAGATCTGCAACAGGGTGGATAATCTGGAAAAGGTGGAGAAAATGAGAAATGACCTAGGCAGGCTTGAGAAATGGTCTGAGGAGTGGCAACTGAAGTTTAAATCAAAGAAGTGCAAAATTATGCACCTGGGCATAGAAGACCTGGGGAGAGCTACAGGATGGGTGGGGTGCAGTTGCTGACAGTCACCAATGAACAAAGTGACCTGGGGGTTGTAATTTCACATGAAAGCAGACTACAGAGGCAGCAGGGAGGGCCAGTGGCATGCTGGGGTGCATAAGCAGGGGTATCACCAGAAGAAGGAGGGAGGTAGTAATGAGGTTATATTAAATCCTGGTCAGGCCTCACTTGGAGTACTGTGTGCACTTCTGGGGGGCTGTACCTTTGAAAGGGCATAAACAGACTGGAGATGATCCAGAGAAGGGTGACTAAGATGGTACAGGGCTTGCACCACAAAACAAACAAGAGATTAAGGGACCACAATATGCACTTGCTGGAGGAGAGGAGGAAGACAGGAGACATGATACAGACATTCAAGTACCTCAAGGGTACAAACAAGGTGCAAGGGGATGACATCTTCCAATACAAGAGGAGTTCAAGAATGAGGGGGCAGGACATGAAATTGGAAGGTGGCAGGCTAAGAGAAAATATAAGGATGTTTTTCTTCACAGAGAGGGTGATGGACACATGGAATGGTCTGCCGCAGGAGGTGGTGAGAGCGAGTACTGTGGTGGGAGTTAAACATGCATGGGACAGGCATGGGAGAACCACAGAGGTACAAGTGAGGGAGGATCAGAAGCCGTAGTCAAGTATATGGCTTACGGTCAGACTGAATGGGCCGAGAAAGTTCTTATCTGCTGACAATTTCAGTTTCAGCCTCTGGCAGCCATGTTCACGAGTCACTCAACACAGTGGTGGTGTCAGAGGACTGGAAGAGGGCACATGTGGTCCCTCTACACAAATTCAGCAGTAGGGAGGAGGCAGGGAACTTTAGGCCAGTCAGCCTCACATCACTATTGGTGAAGATCATGCACACACTGCTTAAAGAAAAGATAGTGGAACATTTACAAGCCATCAGTGCCCAGGACCCTAGGTAGCATGGATTCAAAGCAGGTAGGTCATATCATACAAATCTGATAGATTTCTTTGACTGGGTGATGAAGGAAGTAACTGGGGTGGGGGGCCGGGTGGATGTCGCCTATTTCGATTTCAGTAAGGCCTTCAATGCCATCCCACATAAGAGGCTTATTAACAATATGGATCGTCAAGCATAGGACACAAGGTGGTGATCTGCATTAGGAGCTGGCTAACAGACAGGAGACAGAGGGTGGTGGTAAATGGGGTACAATCTGGGAACAGGAGGGTGACCAGCGGGGTAGCACAGGGATCAGTCTTTGGGCCAGTCTTGTTCAATGTCTTCATTAGTGACATTGCAGAGGGGATGGAACAAAAGGTTGGACTGTTTGCAGATGACACCAAGATCTATAACAGGGTGGATACTCCAGAAGGGGTAGAGAACATGAGAAAGGAACTAGGCAGGCTTCAGAAATGGTCTGAGGAGTGACAACTGAGGTTTAATTCAAAGAACTGCAAAATTATGCACCTGGGCCATAGAAACCCTGAGGAGAACTACAGGATGGAAGGGAGTTGCTGGCAGTCACCAGGGAACTCACCACCTCCTGTTCCACTCAGTCCTCAGGTATTCTCTGAAGTCCTCGAATTGCAGCTGGGAGAACTCCTCCAATGACTCCAGGGTTCAAAAGCAGTACAGAGCTTGCACCACAAAACTTGTGAGGACAGATTAATGGACCTCAATATGTGCTCGCTGGAGGAGAAGTGGGAGAAAGGGGACATGATATAGACATTCATGTACCTCAAGGGATAAACAAGGTGTGGGGGGATACATCTTTCAATACAGGAGGAGTACAAGAATGAGGGAGCATGACAGGAAATTGGAAGGAGGCATGTTAAGAAGGAATGTGAGGAAGTTTTTGTTCGTGGAGAGGGTAGTGGAGGCATGGAATGGTCTGCTACGGGAGGCAGTGGGAGCAGCTACTGTTGGTGGATTTAAACATGCATGAGACAGCAATAGGGAAACCAAGTAGAGGGACGGTCAGAAGCCGTAATCAAGTATAGAGCTTTTGGGCAGACTGGATAGGCCTAGTGTTCCTCATTTGCTGACAATTTCCATGTTTCTATGTCTGTATGCACTTCCACACCTACATACATATGTGCATCTACGCAGGAATTCGAGCACAGGGTCCAGTACTATTGCACTATCTCAAAAAGTAAGGACATGCATTACAAAAAACTTCATTAATGCAGCAGCACATCATCTCCATCACCACTTCCCTTCTCTTACAACACTGCTGACCTTCATTTGGTGCCTGACCTTCCACGCTGTTTACTGCGCTCTGACAACAATTACAAACAACCTTCCCTATCAATTTATGTCAGCCACCTATGGTACTCATGCTGTTTCCTTTTATTAGTCCCAGCATTCATGTACGCTGCTCAGCATACCAATTTCAATTTCACCTAGTTTACCAAGGACAATTAAATGAAAACAGAAAAGGACCTCCTGGCCCACCTACTGTAGTCTGGTGTAAGGTCCCTACCTACTGTGTTACCATAGATCTTAATTGCTTATGGTATAAAGGGATGGTCCCCCTGGCATCAAGTTAGGAATCTGGGGCTCATCATATCTGATGACCTGAAGGTAGCATAGCAGTGTGATAAGGCAGTAGGAAATGCTAGTAGGATGCTGGGGTGCACAGGGAGGGGTATCATCAGCAGAAAAAAAGGAGGTAGTGTTACCCCTATATAGATCAGTGGTGAGGCCACACCTGGGGTGGTGCTACAATGTGGGAGGTTTTGTGGGTATGCAGACCAGACTCGTCATTGAGCTTTTTCGGAAAAACATCAAATTGTTTATTAAGCAACCAATGTTTGGCATTGACAAATGCTTGTTACATTGACTCCGCGCGTGTGCGCTATTCAACATATTGCAATAGCAGCAGATTTTGGGGTACGGTCACTGTGGGTGAATGCAGGGCATGCATCAGTAGGTGCATCCCTCATTCCACAATAAGCCAGCATGCTGGAGCCACACCAGCACTACTTAATGAGGTGAGCACATCTAAGAAAAGGTCTGCTGCAATGAGAGCCAAGCTCATCATGCAGCAGCACCAGAATATGCCTCCCAACGTGCCGTTCTTGGTGAAAGCAGTCCAATGAACATGGTGGGAGTGACTGCCACTGCCAGCAACAATGCCAGCTTCGTGGGTGCCCAATCCCCCTGTCGGCATGCCCTGAACCAGTTTGTGTGCCAACAGGGGAGCCCACTACCCGTCGGGGACAATGGCCCATCTCCTGTTTCAATTCTGTGCTGAGTGGGTGCCCAATACCCCTCGGCATCATGTGCCCCCAACAGTCTTTCTTTACCGATGGGGTGCCCAATCCCCATCAGCTTCAGTCCCCGGTTGAATTTGCCGACAGGGGAGCCCACTTCCTGTCGACATAATGCCCCACCAGGTGTGTGCCGAGGAGGGTGCCCAATCCCCCACGGTTGTTTCCCCCCCCTTCAGCATGTGCTGATGGGGGTGCTCAATCCCCCATTAGCTACAGCACCCCCCAAAACACTCAGGTGGCATGCTGGGAGCCCACCCCAGTGTGCCAAATGCCCCTAAAAAAACTGTCCCATGATTTTTTTTTATTTAAATGTGTAAAACAGAAAATGGTCTCTCACAGTCTGTCCTGCTCCCTTCCCCAACCCACGCCCACCCTCTGTGTGCCCTGCCTCCCCATACATCCCCCTCGCCCCATACTTACCTCTGGAGCATGGTGCGATGATCTTCGGTGGACTGGGAACACGTCTGCCCTCTTCAAAGTCGACTGAGAACTGAAGAAATGCCAGTAAGCTGCATAATGGCATAAACAGGGTTTTTGAAACTTTGGTGCATATCTCGGCCATGTTTGGGAATTTTGTCACCAAATTTTCAACTTGAGGTTATTGGGGCACCTCCTCATGAATTCAGTCAGTGTCATGGCATTATTCAGTCCCGAAAAGTGATTTGACAGTCACTGCGCAGAATCACCTTTTGGGACCGAGTAATGAAATAACAGTGCCACTGTTCATGAAGGGGGCTCTCAAAAAGCCTATGTTGCAAATTTGGTGAAAAAAATCAACAAAAATGGCTGTTTTATGAGCATGCGTTGCACAGTTTCCACGCACGCTCATACATTTGTGAATTTGTAATATTTTCACCACAGATTTTCAAAATTGGCATTTTATCACATCTCCTTATGAATAGTACAGCTGTCATTTTACATATCCTGGCTGAAATGTGTTTTCGCATATCTGGCACAGAATAGCATGGTCGCTGAGCGAAATCAGTTTTCAGGACAGTTTGAAAAAATGACAGTTCATGAGCAGTGGTCCTAAAATGCCTATGTTGAAAATTTGAAGACGAACATCCATAATGACTGTGGTAGCTGTAGGAAATCAACTTTTTGGAACAAATTAACAAACTCACAGTGCCACTGTTCATGAGGGGAGGTCCCAAAATGCCTATGTTGAAAATGTGGTTAAAAAAATCCCAAAACTAATTGGGCTACGGACATGCATTGCAGTTTCTATGCATGCTCATGACTTCACCAATTTTTCATATTTTCAGTTCAGATTTTCAACATTGCCATTTTTTTACACCTCCTCATGAACAATACAGTTGTCATTTTCCACATCCTGCCCGAAATGTGTTTCTGTACCTGTGGCGCCAAATGGCGCAGTCACTGTGCAAAATCACCTTTCAGTTAACAAACTGATAGTGCTGCTTTTCATGAGGTGGGTTCACAAAACGCCCATGTTTATAATTTGGAGTGAAAATACCAACACACGCCGATGGCGTTAGGGTTTCCAACTGTAACACCCCACCCTGTAGAGACTGACAAGTGTCAGGGTTGTGACTTGGGATCATCAGTTGTAATGCTCCCTCCATTCCACCCCCACCCTGGAGTGATAGGCATTGAGGTGTGCCTTGGAGTGTTTGGCCCCAACGTTCACCCCATTCTCTTATACTGCACCCACCTCAGTTTATTTCCTAATGGAATTGGGTAAGTATAAGGCCCAAAGACACCAAAGCACACCACAACACTTGTCAGTGTCTACAGGGTAGGGTGAGATACAATGGCATGAGCATTATAGCTGATGACCCAAAGGCACACCCCAACGCCTGTCAGTCTCTGCAGGGTGGGGTTGGGGTTGGCATCAGTTCAATACTACACTGCCATTCCTATTATGCATCTCTAACTCCTGCACTACCAATGCCAATGCCAGCGAGACAACATTTGGCATTGACAAATGCTTGTTTTTTTATTATTGCCAGTGAGATGAAAAGTTCTTTGACCGGCTTCATTAGAACTGCTTGGATGCATTCCAGTAGGCCCATGGCCTTGTTTGTGCATTTGTTTGACTTCTTCAACTGTTAGTCATGTATAGTCTTCTTGTACTCCTTTGAATAACATTTTACCCTCTCTGAATACTGCTGAGGAAAAATGTATTTAGGCATTCTGCCATGTGTTCTTCCAGTGTTATTGTGTCAGTGTTACTGTGTGTGGTCACTGGTCACTATGTTATTTCAGGCGTCCAACTGTTTTCTGTGGCTCTGTCTGATTTTCTTTCTTTATTATTGATTTTATCTTCACATTATCTGATCTGTTTGTTTAGCTCCTCTGAATATGTGTTTTCTGCCTCTGACTTTGTCCATGTAATGGTGTCTGTTTTTTATTGTCTAACAATCTGCATCTCTTGAAGGTCTCTGTTTTTTCTCCTTTATCATGTTTAGAACCTCATGCGTCATTCACACTGGGCTGTGTTATCTACTTTTATTTTCTTCCTGTTGCATGCATTCCTGTTTTCAGTTATTTGTGATGTGAGATTTGAGGACATCCCACTGTTGCTAAACGCTGATCCCCTAAAGCATGTTTTATTTCCTTAGTCTCTGTGTGCTGTAAGCAGTCTTAGTCACTGAAAGTCTGCCTTGTTTCATAACATGGTATACACTGTGTTTTGCCGTTGATTTTTCTCTTTGTTCCTTTCAGTAGTGAGTCTGATGATATCCTGGCCATTGTTGGCAAGTGCTTCTCCAATTTCCACTTTTCTGAGGTCTTCCTTGTTGTTGAGTATTAGATCCAATGTTGCTTGATTTCTACTGTTTCCCTTGGCACACTATCTGGCAACACTCTGCAATAAGTTCCAGGAATTGCAAGCTATCACTGGATTTGGTTGTTCTCTAATTTCAATTTAAAGCTAGATTGCTGGAGTTCCCCATAACAACATGCTTCCCTCTAGCTATGAGCTGGCAGTAAAGCCCTGTTATTAGAGCAATGAGCTGTGAATGAGTTTGGTATATCCAGCAGGCCTGGGTTAGATTCCCACAGTTACCACTTGCTACTGTGTGACCCTAAGCAAGTCACTTAACCTCCCTGTGCTCCCAAGACTCACTTGTAAACAAGCTTTGGCTCAGAGTGCCTTTTCTGGACAAAAATAATGTTTTCTTTATGTATTGTAGCCAGCTTGCAAACAACATTACAAGGAACTGATCACACCCATACATTGAAATAGACACTGACATTTCAGTTCATCTGAAGTTGCTACTGTCTGGGGTTCAAGGCTTTTCTGTTTAGGGGCATAATCATCCGAATACTTGTAGTGGTTCATACCAGTCATGGATGTAGGAATACGCATGCCAAGTAAGCCACGGCTTACAAGTTGATTTGGAGAGGTGGCAGCATTCTGAGTCATGACCAATGATTTTATTAGTGACTCCTGTCTGATATCTACTACTACTATTGGTGAGTATGAATGCTGTGCTCTGTTTGAATAAACTATAACTACTTGTACTACTTGTGCTACCCCAGGTCTCCTTTTGGACCTGTTTTCTACCTGAGAATTGTTTTAATTTATCCTTAAAACAGCTGTTTTCACTTCATACTGCTTGTCCTAGCCTGTGCATGATTATAACAGCATCATTTTTATGTTCGCTTGCATGCATGCGAAAGAAATGTTTTGGGAGAGTAGCACACTTAGAGGTGTGCCTCTCCCACCCAATGCACTGCTCCCTTGAGCAGGCGTGGCGGTCCTGCACCAATGGGTGCAGCAGGTCAGTATGACAGCGGTGTTCCTCTGCTTCAAAGAAAAACACCGCTGCCATACTGAGCGCCGCCCCCCCCTCGCATCACGTGCTACCTCCCCCCTGCGCACGTCCGTCACGCCACCCCCCCAAAGCTTTCATGCCACACTGGGAGCCCACACTAGCATGGCAAACATTGTTTGCCGACAGAGTGCCTAATCCCCGTCGGCTCCGCCCCCAAAGCCATCCTGCTGCCACGCTGGGAGCCCACCCCAGTGTGGCAAACGTTTGCTTTATTGTGCCGACGGAGGTGCCCAATCCCCCGTTGGCTCCTCGGCCCCCCCAGCCATCTTCTGCCAGGCTGGGAGCCCACCTAGCGTGCCAAGCGTCCCGTCATCTTTTTTTTCAAACCTGTAAAACAAAAACTGTTCCATGACCGTCTCCCAACCCCCCTCCCTCAGCCCGCACCCACCCACTGCGCACCCAGCCTCCCACCCCCTCACCCCATGCCTCCGGACTCCGGCACGATGATCTTGATGGACCGGGAACAGAGTCTGCACTCTTCCAGCAGCGACACGAACTGAGAAATGCCGATAAGCTGTATAATGGGCTAGATGGGGGTTTCAACTAATTGCATATCTCAGTCATTTTTGAATTTTTGCAAATTTTCAACATGGGGTTTTGGGACCCCTTCTCATGAATGATGTCACTGTCGTGGTTATTCGGGCCGAAGGGTGATTTTGCAGGCACTGCGCGGTCACTGCGCAAAATCACCCTTCTGCTTAGAATAACACCATGACAGTGACATCATTCATGAAAAGGGTCCTGAAAACCCATGTTGAAAATTTGGTGCAAACATTCCAAACAATGACTGTTTTACGAGCATGCGTTGCGCAGTTCCTACGCAGGCTCGTAAGTTCACTAATTTTCAATATTTTCACTCCAGATTTTCAACATTGCCATTTTATCACACCTTCTTATGAGTTGTACAGCTGTCATTTTTCACATCTCACCCAAAATGTGTTTCCACCCATGTAGCGCACAATGGCGCAGTTGGTGTGCGAAATCAATGTATGGAACACATTAAGAAAATCAGAGTGAAACTGTTCATGAGCAGAGGTCTTAAAATGGCTATTTTGAAAATTTGGTGAAAAAATTCCTAAAAATGACTGTTTTACTAGCGTGCATTGCGCAGTTCCTACGCACGCTCGTATGTTTGCGAATTTTCAATATTTACACTCCAGATTTTCAACATTGCCATTTTACCACACCTCCTCATGCGCAGTACAGCTGTCATTTGTCACATCCTGCCCAAAATGTGTTTCTGCCCATGTAGTGCACAATGGCGCAGTCGGTGTTCGAACTTAATGTATGGGAGGCATTAAGAAAATCACAGTGACACTGATCATGAGCAGGGGTCTTAAAATGGCTGTGCTGAAAATTTGGTGAAAAAATTCCTAAAAATGACTGTTTTACGAGCGTGCGTTGCGCAGTTCCTACCCACGCTCGTATGTTTGCTAATTTTCAATATTTTCACTCCAGATTTTCAACATTGCCATTTTACCACACCTCCTTATGAGCACTGCAGCTGTCATTTTTCACATCTTGCCCAAAACGTGTTTCCACCCATGTAGCACACAATGGCACAGTCGGTGTGCGAAGTCAGTGTATGGGACACATTAAGAAAATCACAGTGTCACTGTTCATTAGCAGACGTTTTAAACTGCCAATGTTGACAGTTTGGTGAAAAAATTCCTAACAATCGCTGTTTTACCAGCGTGCATTGCACAGTTCCCATGCATGCTCCTAGGTTTGCGAATTTTCAATATTTCCACTCCAGATTTTCAACATTGCCATTTTACCACACTTCCTTATGAGCAGTACAACTGTCATTTTTCACATCCTGCCCAAAACGTGTTTCTGCCTATGTAGCACACAATGGGGGTAACAAAAAGGTCATGCTGACAATTTATTTTGCAAATACCAGCAATCGCACAGGGCATTAGGGTAAAGCACCATACATGCCAAACACCACTGCAAACACCTGCAAGCGAACGTTCGACATTGACAAATGCTTGTTATGTTAAGTACTAGCCCAGTGATGTTACTAGCCTAGACATTTCATACTGCTTATCCTAGCCCGTGCATGACTATACAGTAACAGCATCATTGTTTAAGCAAGCAATAATACCCGACAGGTGGGCGTATTAGGCGTACACGGACGCCCAGGGCGTAATGAGGTTCGACGGGCCAGGCGGAGAGGGCCTTATAGCCCTGGAAGGTCCAGTATTGCCCATACCGCCCACCCTGGAGGGTATTATTGCGCTTAGAAAATAGGCTACATGTTAAGTTTTTTTTGTAATAATTAAGAAATAAAAAAATGTTTTTATACAAATGAACTTAAAGTTATTTTGTTTGTAAAGTAGTCCTCTACTGGTATACTGCTTACAAATAGTTACCAGTAGAGGGCAGTGCACTGTTTCATATTAGTTTTTGACAGCGTCTGATGTACTACATCCCCATCTTGACTTTTGAAATACCCCCCCCAGCTCAATTTATTTTTTTACTGTTGATTTCTTAGAGCGCTGGCTACCTGTCACTTATGGTTAGTCAGTAGAACTGCTGAGACAAGTGCTGGCTGAAAGTACTGTAGCAGCCGCAGTAGCGATCGGGGAAACAAAGCCTACCCATTTTTTCTTTGTTTTGTGGCTTGTCCGGCAGTCTGGAGACGTTACCCAGTCCCATTTTTTTTTTTTTTACTTTCTAGTCTCATCACGGAGGACCGCGACGTATACAGGAGTGGACATTTTTTTGAACTCACCCGTGAGCCACGCAATTGACTGATCTGTGCAATTCCCTCTCTTCTATTCCCATTTGTAAACTGTGTCGGTTGCCAATGAAAATTATAGGGGGAAAAAAAGTATAGTTCGGTGTGGAGTGCCAATGGTACAGGAAAGGTCAGTAAGTTAACCTACATGTGATTATATAAAAAAGCAGAACAGAGCAGATGTTTATATTTTACGTGAGTCAAGGGAAGGCAGTGTGATTCAGGGAGAAGAAGTGTTGACTACGAGTAGCGCTGAGCATGAGACGTGCTAGCTCTACTAATTTAAAATGTTTTATTACTGTGTGTTAATTGTGAGAAGTGGTTTCAGAATTAAAAAAAACGAGCAGTTTGTATTATTGCTTGCTTGTAGAATGGAGAGACTGTGGTGGGGTACAATGTCAATTTGAGTAAACAAAGGCAGGAACACTCGGTAAGCCACAGAAAGAAATGGCGGCAATTTCGAATTGAATAAAGATGTTTTGACCAGTGAGCAAGCAGAATGGGCAAAAGAATACTTTATTTAGGTTGTGATGGGGTCAGGTGAATGGCACTTTTTATTTGCTGGGCATCTATTGAAAGTTAATGTACCCCCTGGCAGGGGTATTAGCCAATCAGAGTGCAGCAAATAAAAAGCCCATTTTCTAAGAGAAAGTACTAGCCTAGTGATTTTAACAGTACTTAAAGCCGATGTTAGCGCCTGTGTTATCTATACCTATTGCTGAGCCTCTCCCTGTTCTCTCTCCCTCTCTACTCTACCTGTAATTTCGTCCCACTGCACCTCTAGCTCCCCTACAACCCTTCTGCAGTCTGAATAGCTGCTATTCCTGCACGCACTCCCCATAACTCTCTGGCTCTGTAGCTCCCGCTCTCATCTCTGAAAACTTGATTTTCCCCTGACTGACCACCACCGCTACCCTCCACCAATCTGTACCACTCCCCTTTCTCTCACTTAATTGCGACCTCCACTCCCTTTACCATCCCACCCCACCCTTAGCTTCTCCAGTCTATTGTCATTTAATTTTTTTTTTCCAACACCCCCACCCCTGCTGATGGTCTACCACCAGCCCCCCCACCCACAATTTGCTGCAGTTAATTTAACCTGCCACTTCTTTCTGGTCCACTAGGACTCCTGGAGAATTTTTAGCGCCACCGCTGAAAGCGGCGCTCAATGAATGCTGCGCCAACTCCTTCTCCAGACTCTGCCCACCTCCCTAGAACTCCACATCGGATCCCGCTACCAGGTACTAGCGCCAAACTCGATATGAGCACACTCTGCGGCTGCTTTGCAATTGGTGCGGCATTACTGCCAGTGGTCCATGATTGGTCAGAACAGCTCTTGCTCCTGAGCCATTGGTTTGCCCATGAACTGCTGCTTAAGTCTTACTCTCGTACTACTTGTGCTACTCTGGTCTCCTTGGACCTATTTTTTCTCCCCCACCCCTCCCAGGCCTCCTTTAAATACACTGACATCCCTCCTACCCTGGGCTTCTTCACCAATTAGAAGCAGTACTCACTACCCCACCCTATCCCACTAGTCATTACTGTTTCCCTCCATGTTCTGCTCTTTTATTTTTCTCCCTAGCGGTGACCTATCTCAGCCATACTGTGTCTCCCTCCCTATTCCTCGCCATGGCTGCCTTAAATCTACACCCCACACTGTTATTTATTGTGAAGACTGTACTACAGTGTCCTACCTCCCACGTGGTTTTCATTCCTCATTCCCACTGCCAGCTATCACCAACACCTGCTCTGCACTACCCACAGAGAATGACCACAGGGATCCAGTACAATAACTCTGTGCCTTTCTGCTCTCCAATATGACACACTTGCTACCTTCTGAAGCACCATGGATATAGCCCTCCGGGGAATCTATGTGGACTTGCAGCTCTCTGCAATAGGACAGGCCTACCCCATTGCCGTAACACCCAGTGGTACAGACGGATTTCATGCAAGCAAGCCCTCAAAATGCTTCAAACCTCTCTCCTGAGATTTCTCCTACTGCTACTGCTCCTCTCCAGAAATATTCACCCTAACCCTGGTCCACCTGGACTGCCTGTCTACTCCCAGCATAGGAAGTCCGGGTCTCTTACCTTGGCGTCAATCAATATCTGCAGCCTCCTCAGTAAGCTCGATAACCTCCAAACCAGGATTTAACAGCACAATCCGGACATCCTCTCTGTCTCTGAAACATGGCTAAATCCTATGATCCCTGACAGTGCAGTTGCAATTCCCAGATACTTGATCTTCAGGTAGGACAGGATCCCTAACTGGGGAGGTGGCTGTGCCATCTACCTGAGGGATTCTCTCATGGGACAAGCTATCCCTCTTTCTTGCCTGGGATCCCTATCTCAGGTCCTCGCTATCAAAATTCTCCTTGGTGCCCATAACAAAAACCTTACTATAGTCTCCATATACATTCCCCCAAAGGATCTGGCTAGTGGCTTCAATAATGTCTTATAATGTCTCAAGGGACTTCGCCGTAACTCAGAGTCCATTATCCTGGGAGACTTTAACATCAACTGGCTTGCACCGGAGGCCTGCACCTACAAGGATACAGTCACGGCTCTACACTTCACACAGCTAGCCCCCTCTCCTACCAGGTGTAACTACAGGACAGGGACCCACACCGTTATCGACTGGATACTGTCCAACCATCCTAAAAGAATCTCAAAGGTATCTGTTCTCCCTGACTCCTTAAGTGACCACTCACCTGTCATCTGCTCTTGGGCAAATAACTTCACCAAGCCCCCTCCAAAATAATACACTCCAGATTACTCAAGCAGGGGCACTTACATCTGCTAAAATCCCACCTTAGCAGACTGGACTGGTCAAAATTAGACTCACTCTAGGACGTTAACAAAGCACTAGATCTGTTCATCAGCCACTTCACTGAAGCCTGTGATATTCATGCACCACTAGAAAAAATGAAGGTTAAAGGTATATCAATCCCATGGATAAATACCCAGCTTATCACGCAGCTGAAACATAGGGATCAGCTCTGGCACTGTGCTCGAGCCACAGCAGCCCAAGCGGATATTCAAAAATACAAACAATCAAGAAATAGCTGCACCTGTGCTATACGGATGGTTAAAAGCAAATACTTCAGGGAGGTGCTCTCCAACTCTTGGGGGGATGGGAAATAATTCTGGAAGAACCTTAAGGACCTCTCAGGCAAAGATTCTAAGTCACCACCCACCATGCTCAACATTGATGGCACTCCAATGTTGGACCTACATACCATCACCAATACATTTATAGATGCATTCTCCAACCCGAGCAGTGTCCTCCCACCAGATTTTTTCGACGCTTCCACCACCAACCTTACCACTGCCTCAGCATCCCAAGCACACTCTGCTCCGCAGTTCTTCTTCAAAAGGATCCCAGTGCACTTGGCCAGAACCTATATTTACAAGGCCATCAGCAAAACTGGCTACAGTGATGACTCACTCAACCTGAAGCTGCTTGCACTAGTCCTTGATGAGATCCTTGAACCCCTGACAATGATCTTCAACCTGTCCCTAAGGCTAGGTCAATTCCCTTCACTCTGGAAACAGGCTACCATCACACCTGTACACAAAAATGGAGACAAGTCACTGCACACCAATTATAGGCCCATCTCCATCCTCCCCCCATTATCCAAAGCGCTGGAAGGTATAGTCTTTGATCAGCTTGTTGAGTTCTTGGACAAACATAATATTCAGTGCCCAGAGCAACATGACTTCCGTAAAGGGCATACTACCACCACGGCACTGCTAGAATTTACTGGTTTCATCCATGATGCCCTGGACCAAGGACTCTGTGAGGGAGCAATATTCATTGACCTGACAAAGGCTTTTGATGCAGTTAACCATCCACTCCTACTCAGGCAACTGTCTGCTCTTGCAGGGCTCTCCAATGATGCACTGCCCTGGTTCACTAGCTACCTAGGGGAAAGGGTACAATGTGTTAAAATTGCTGGAGTCACCTCAGTTGAAAAGCCAGTCCTCTCAGATCTCCCTCGGGGATCAATACTGGGTCCATTGCTCTTTTCACTCTTCTTTAACAATCTCCCTGTCATCTGCCAACAGAGGATACTACTTTACGCGTATGATGCAGTACTGTTCTCAAGCAACCGTGACTTTAATCTCCTTCAGAGCCAGCTGCAGCATAACTTCAGGCCTGTTGAAGAATGGTTTAGCTCTCATAAACTTGTCATGAATTATAGCAAAACCAAGGTCATGTCATTCTGCAATGCACGTTGCAAGTATGAACCTTTATCCCTCACCATCAAGAATCGGGGGGGCCTCACTTGATCAAGTTCACGAGTTCAAATACCTTGGCATCACCTCAGACAGCTCACTCTCCTACTCGCAACACACTGGTAACATAGCTAAGCCCACCAACATATGCCTTGGTTTGCTCCACAAGTACAAACACTGCATGACCTCTGATGCCCTTAGACTGGCCATTCACAGCTCTGTTACCTCCATTATCGACTATGGTCTAGTCATCTATGGCTCTGCCTCTGCTACTGCTCTTAGGATGTTATCTGTGACACTTAACAAGGCCTGTAGACTTCTTATGGGGGCTGATCGCCTAACGCACACTTGTGACCTGTATGCCCAGTCTGGATGGCTACCTCTCCTAAGTAGAATACAACACCAGACCTGCCTGATAGCCAAAAAAGTTCTTCTTGGACTCATGCCACCAAGTGTAACAAAGCTCCTCACTGCCAACAGCAGCACCCACCCAACACGCAGCTCTCAACACCAGACCTTCCAGGTCCCTAGGCGCCAGACCTCGATGGGTCAGAGATGCTTCATGCACAGGGCTCAGCAGTGGTTTAATACCCTTAACAAAGAAACTCTTGCAGTCGCAACGCTAAGTCCCTTTAAAAGGCAACTACATCTATTCCTCCCCTCTACCTCACACTGTGACTGCCTACCCTAAGCAATTGGACATCACTCTCTTCCCCTAGCTGTAACTGTTACTTACCATCTCAGCCTTGCATTTCTGGTGCTAGCCTCCTCCCTTTCTTCCTTTGCCTCCCAGCCACCCACTCATCCACCCTCCACTGACACACTCTTTATTGTGTCCTCTGGCCACTGTCCTCCAAGCTCTTCTCACCCGTGACTAACAATGGCATCTTACCTGCTGGCTTCTTCCAGACTTACTCCAATCACGTATACTGCTTCACCATGAATTCTGATAGAAACTAGTTTGTGTTGTCTATTTCAACTTTTTGACTGAATTATTTATGTAGAAGTAACACATATGTTAAGTTTTGTAACCATTGTTTACCTTTGCGTGTTATGTTACCCCCCCCCCGTCGTGGAACCTTTGTAAATGAACAGTTCCACTTCCTGCTCAAAGGTACTTGTAATCCTAGAGTCTAATAAATAAACAAATACAAAATAATATTACATGCATGCAATTAGGCACTGATGTAGTTCTTATTATGATGTTCCTAAAGGGCAATATGGGGTGTCCAAGGGGTCTTGGTAACAAGCATGGGCATGTCTACGGGGGAGGGGTGGCAGACATGCCAACCAGTTCTGGCTTTCAAATTTTATTTTCCCCAACTACACCACTGAGCCCAATGCATGCCCCATCTCCTTTTTCCTGATTCTTTGCCCATTTTCTTCTTTATAGCAGCCATCTGCCAAGCATTGTTCACAATGAAGCTCCCAAGGGTTCTTCCCCTGTAATTCTAGACTGTATTCCTTTGTCTTGAATGACTCAGGAGGCTTTCTGAGGTACTGAGTATGTGTTTGGTCCTATGTCTGGGAACACAGCCAGCTTTATGGGTTACAGAATCTCGAATGTTATGCCTTTGGATCCCTGAACATTACTGCAAACTGATCCATTTGTTATTGTTTGGATGGGATAAACATGACAAAAATAAATTCTTTGCTTTTTATGCTGTGCTCATTTCTGTATTACAAGCAGCAAACAATACTGCTTGTTTTATCTAGAATTTCAGAAATGTGTCCACCACTGACGTTGGATGATGATTTCCAGAGGTCAGTACTGAACATGATGCTCTAGATACTCATTCTTGATTTGACTGTTGGTAGGTCTAAGAGGTGATCAAAATATACATTTTTATTATCTGCTTACGTTCTCTGTCACCCTTTCTTCAGGCAATTGACACATTCTCAAATTTGAGTTTTGTAGCTCTAAGTCCTGGTTTTCAGATTGCTAGGACTAGCCCAGGGACTAGGTTACCCTGGGCAACTCGTTGGTGTGGAAAGTAAACCCCAAACTGGTAACCTGCAGAGAAACTGCTATATTCAGCAGTTTCTCCACAGGGGTACCATGCTCCCACTATGCACTCATGTTGTACCTGGTCATGCCAAGCATAACATGTGTACACAAAATTATAGTAAGCTGCTGTATTTTGGGAAAAGGGTCACAAAAAAAGGTACCTTGTGTTAAAAATGTGTGTATGTAGCAGGACATGGAGCAGCATAATGGGTCCTGCCACTGTACACCTTAACCTCTGTATGAAATTTTTGACCATCAACAAATTGGGCCCCTGTTCTCCATATTGTGTCATTTTAAAACCACTTGTGTGTCTGACTGCTATAAATATTAGGTGTGAGAGAGTACCTTCTCTGAAATACTTGGTGAGTATGTAAACTCTGGACTTACAGATACTTTTCTAAACTTTCTATGACTGCCCCTGTAACCACTGGGGTCCCTTCTTGCCCTGCTGGCAGACACTCAGGTCTGTCATCCCCACCCACTGCACTCCTTAACTCAATGCCTTTGGCCCAGAAAGCTGGGCATTCCTCTGGTTATCATTCAGGGTATCAAGGAAAGGACAACACCAATGAATATGTTGTGGACATTAAGGGAACATGCTTACTGCATGCTGGTACATAAACATCAGCAGTGCTGCTACCCCCATCCAGGGGCCCTCTGACTGCACTGCATCCTGTGGTTCCCCAGGTTGCAGTGTTGTGGTGGAGAACGTTACCCTCCCTCCCCAGATTAGAAGACCATCCTCTGGGATGCTCAGCCCTTCTCCCTCCGGCCGGCCCCCTAATGACCGTGGGCCACCAGCATCATGAACAGTAGCCTAAGCGCTGCACCAGCAGGTTGGCTAGATACTTGGATACTTGATTTGATGAAGCACTAATGACAAAGAAGTTGGTCATTTCCTAGAAATTAATGACCAGATGGAGAAGTGAGTGTCAGAGACACAGTTGAGTTCCACCTCCCACCACTGATCCTAGAAAATGACTGACTTTGAAGTTGTTCTTGTGATTATAAGCCTAATCACAACACCAGCTTGTTTTGCTTTTCAATTTTATTTTTCTAACTTAAATGTGGTGTTTTGACTGGGGGAGGGAGGGGGAGTGTGACATGAGGACAGTTTATGTCCTCTGCCTTGCTGCTGCACAGTGTGGATTGGCAGGTGGTCTGGATCAGTAATTCCTAAGAGATTTTTGATCGATCTCCTGGCCAGTCAGGTGCCTCATGGGCTGTTGCCCACAACCTGCATTTATACAGGTACAAAATGTTTGCTGCGTTCCCTTGCCTTTTGAATAGGCTGAATGCCCTGCAGTATTAAAAGGGAGGTACCATGTTCTAGAAGGATAGAGAAGAACCAGCATGCCAGAGGGGTAGCAGGCTTAATCAGTGCTGCAGGTGTCTGGAGGACATAACACCTACACTGTTTTCCTGTGTGCTGAGCTCCAACAGTCAGTCTGGAGCTGAAGTGGTGAGGGTCATCTAAAGGTTGCCCTGCAGAGGGTCAGGCTCACCTGACCGGGACAGCTCTGGGAATTACAACAGGCTGTGTTAGAGAACTGATGTTCAGTTGCTGTTCCAGATTCAGAGTGGAGGGGGGAAATTGACTCACCGTATGGAAGGGGTGGGGTGGGGGCGAGGATTAGCTAGGGCTGCTGGAGAAGGCCTAGAAATGCCTTCAAAACAAACAAAATGAACACTTGCCAAGTATCTGGGGTTCTGAATATGAATACGCAGCCAGTATTACAAAAAGGCATTCACAGCCCCATAGCTTTGTGGTTGCTGCATTTTTATAAATTATTTTTCTACGTTCCCTGAATACAACTTCTGCAAGTAGTGGACAATACTCAGTATTCAACCCTGAATGCCCAGTTGTTCATGGGACGTGGGAATTCATATTGATTATTCATGCCCACCTATTAAATATGTGATTGTCTTTTCTGAGGTTTTAGAGGGATCTTCCATGTGTTCCTTTCTTAATTCCACCTCTGTCAGTCATTTCCTTACTCATTTCTCTAACTTTCATATTGTAACCTTAATACTGTTTATGTCTTTGTATAGTTCCTTCAAAGATGTCATCACTTCTTCCAGAAAGGTTGCTGTAACATCAGCTATCCTCTGACTAGATTGTTTTGATGGCGTTTGCTGTTTTTTTTGTTGCATTTCGGGATTGGCGAATGGTCCTTTAAGAACCCTTCCCTACCACCAGCCTGTTGGCACAGCAGTAGCGCTACTGTTCATGTTGCTGGGGACCTGAGTCTAGGAATGAGCACGAGTCATTGGGGGCCAGCTGGGGGAAGGAGGCTGGAGCATCCAGTGGACTACTCATCTCCTTCTGGGGAGGCATGCTAGCTTTGTAACCTGACTGACACCTAATGAAAACTGGGAGGCAGCAAGGCTAGTGCAGCTTCAGTGATGGAGGATGGGACATGGCTAATGCTGGCATGACCTATGTATGCATGGATATGTGAACTAGGCATTATCCAGGACTGTACCCCAAGGGAGGAAACAGAAAAGGGGCAAAAAGCACTGGTGGGTAAATGATGTACTACTTACTCACATGTAAATCTCCAGCTCCCTCTCCTGACCAACGGGCTACTCCTACACTTCCCTCCCCAACTGTGGGTGGCTGGATTGCATGAGAGAGGAACCAGCCAGGGAGCTGATGGCATACCCTGCCTCACGGGTATCCCGTGGAGTCACAATTGATCAGATAAGAGGAGCCTAGAGGGATGGGAGGTGGTGCTGACAAATGCCAGAAAGAGGTCTTAGTTTGAAGGCCAGGGGCCTAAAAAGAATTGGGGGAAAAAAATGGTCCCTTCCCCACTGGGGGCATGTTTGTTTACTACAGGGGCCAAAATGGGGTTCTTTTGGTCATTTGTTTTTGAAAACAAAAAATGAAACAAACAGCAGTCAAACCGGGCAACAAACCCTGAAAAGGCACCAATAGGAATGAAGCACTTCCCCTTGAGAAAATTAACAACCATGACATCCCTTGCCATTAGTGAATGACCCTCCATCTCTCACTGGGGGGATAGCTATGTTCAGGGCCCCACAACCGATGGCGATAGCTGGACATAGGCCACCAGTGACCCCAGACTGGCCCAATCCAACAATGATGATAGCTGAGAGGGTCAGTTAGGGACACTGCTGTGAGGAAGGGCCTCTGCCCCAGGTTAAGACTCTTACAAAGAAGTGGCTGATCTCTTTCATGCATGCTCAGGAACATTTGTGCCTGATAAATTCTCTCTGGTCTTTGGCCAGCAAGTTCCATTTCTCACTTTTCCAGTTGCGCTAGGTCTGGCCTTTTATCTGTCCAGGGGGCCCCTTTGTTCGTTAAAAAGCAAACTAGTCATATGCAAACCATACACTCCAATTGGAAACTGGCAACTTACCTGTTATCCTCCCTTAGGTGTTTTTCACATTTCTTCTGCCCACGTAGTTAGGTACCTTCTCCTGGTTCCGGCATTCTTTCCACCAGAACCAGTCTGTGGCTACATTGATTGAAAGACACTGTCCCCCTACTATGACTGTCTCTCCCAACTGTGCAGCTTTTCTCCTCACTTGGATTTTGCTGCCTCTTCTATGTCCCAGGAGTCCTTGCTCTTGGTCATCTGCCAGTGGACCAGGTGATTAGAGATACCCACCTCTCCAACCACACTAAGTGGGTAGTTATCTTTGCTATCAGCTGCAGGTTTTGTCTGGTCTCCTTGATTCAACTGCCTTCCTTTTGGCACTTCCTTCTCTTTATGCTAGACCAGTCAGCAGCCCCAGTACAAGTGGCAGAGATATCCACCTATAGGGTGTTTCGATCACTGGGACTGAGACCATGGTCATTGGTAATTAAAAACAAACTCTGGTCAGAGTCAAAATGACTTCTAATGCATTAGCCTGATAAGAGATAGAGGGCCAGATATTCAGACTGTACTTGGCAGTGACGCAAGCCTGGGCACAGAGCAACTGGGATGCGCTGGGGCCAGGACCAGGTGATATTCAATGATGATGTGCCATGGTGCCGCACCATTGAATATGGCATGGACTGTGCACAGCGCAGTGGCACTGAGCATGGCACAGTGGCACTGTGCTGGCACAAGCCACAGATAGGGAGCACAGGGATGCACCAGCACAGACATAGTTGCGCTGGCTGCATCACCCACAATATTCAGCAGAGGGCATGCAAATGAGGCCATAATACATGCAAGGCACAAATGGGGCCATTTGCATGTCATTATGGCCCCATTTGTATGCCTTGCACAAGGCAGCCCAACAAATTGCACCTGGCACCCTGCACAGAATGATGTGTGCAGAGGGAGTCCCGTGGCACCCTGCACAGAATGATATGTGCAGAGGGAGCCCCGGGGCATCCCCTACCCCATAGCCGCGATTACCATTGATTACCCTAAGGAATTCCCTGGTGGTCTAGTGGTACCACCTTCCCTCCTGTTAAACCCGATCACTGTTAAAGTACTTGAAATCATTCCCTGGTAGTTTAGTGGTACCCCCCCTTCCGTTGCCATGATTGCCGGTGAATACCCTTACAAACTCCCTGGTAGTCTAGTGGTACTCCCCCGCCCCTAGCCTTGATTGTGGTAAATCACCATATGTAATGTCCCTGGTAGTCTAGTGGTACTACCCCCATGCCCGTTGCAGCGATTGTGGTAAATTGCCCGATGTAAATTCCCTGGTGATTCAGTGTCACTCACCCCCTCCCACCCACTCAGGGACCCCTTGCCCACCCTGCTCCCCGTCATCTGTGGGCAGCTGCAACCCCTCTTGCATACCGCCTGGCTGCCCGCTGTATGACAGGTACTCTATGGGCTTGCAGAGCATGCTGCACTAGACAGTCCCAAATATGTGAATGAAGTCATTCACATATTTGGGACTGTCTAGTACAGTAAGTCCTGCAAGCCCATTGGTACACACTGTGGACCAATGGGCATACAGCCTATACTGTACCTGTCATATGGCAGGCGGACAGGCAGTATGCAGGCGAGTTGCAGATGCCCACTGATGATGGGGGTTAGCAGGGTGGGCAAGGGGTCCTGTGTTGGTGGGAGAGGTAGGGGGTGCCACTGGATCACCAGGGAATTTACATCGGGTGATTTACTGTGATGGTGGCAACGGGCAGGGGGGAGTACCACTAGACCACCAGGAAAGTTACATACAGTGATTTACTGCGATCAGGGCTAGGGGTGTGGGTGTACCACCAGACTACCAGGGAATTTGTAAGGGTATTCACCAGTGATCACAGCAATGGGAGGGAGGGGGGTACCACTAGACTACCACGGATATGTGGGTGCTTGTGGACAGTGTTCTGGGTGGGCGTGTGGCCACCTACGGCTGGCAGCTGCTGTGTTGCACCCTGCAATACAGCAGCCTGCCTGTGGGTGGCCAGAAGTTGCTCCACCGATTCATTAGCTCAAATTTGAGCTCCCCATGTGGCACAATGCAGGGTTGTGCCAGCATATGCGCCGCACATCCCGGGCTGAATATCAGGATGTGCTGCATATGCATGGGCATGCCCTGCATCTGCGCCACACACACTTACATTGCACCTGGCGCATTGGGATTTGCACTGCGCCAGGTAGACTTTTCAATATCCCACCGGGGTGCAATGCGGGGTTGCGCCGGCACAACTCTGTTGCACCATGCACAACCCCTTTGAATAACCGGGCTATAGAATTAAAGTGTGGGCTGACTTTTAATTTATTTGTTATATTACTGTAATATTAAAATTCCAGACTTACATCACAGCAATTGAAAAAAAGCCCCATTAAAGGTCAGGGTGATGTAGAAGCTAGTGCTGTTGGCTCTGGACATACAGTATACCCCTATTACTTGCTCCCTGACCTCAGGGCAGGCAGTGGGGTCGGTAGCAAGAGGCAGCACCGATGGAACTTCTAAAGACAAAAAACAAAGGTGCAGGGGGAGAGAAAGAGAGAGAGAGAGAGAGAGACTGAACTGATTCATGCACACCCATTATGTGCTTCAATTCCAGTGTTCGGAGCACACACACACACTTCCAGACCCCTGATATTCTGTCCTCCTCCGTTGGCAACATGTCAGCATAGCTCTCACTATGCAGTTCTAAAAAGGAAATAAATAAATACAGTGTATAGAGCCTGTGGACCATACTTTTCTGGCAGGCAAAATAATATGATCTCATGCAGGGAGCACAAGTATGTGTTTTATGGCTGGGAGCAGGAACACTTCATCTGTCATATACCATAAGGAAATCATCTTCAAAAGTGTATGTAACTGGGTCACCATGTACTCTTTCAGTTACTACCCTGCCTTGCCAGCTCAGACAAGGTTAAGGTGCCTGGACTGTGTTTGGAATGGAAAAAGGAGGGGGGAGCTTTCCCAAGATAAAAAAACAAGTAGCGCGGTGCCTCCAGCCAGAGTTAAAATATAGTGGGCCAGATGTCTGTCTGGTACAACCCCCTGGGATGCTTTACCTACAGGTTCCATGTCATAATAGCGATTGAGCAACAGTGATCACTATTATGGCGAGTGTACATTATCGAAAAATAATGTTGGCAATGCATACTGGCAGCGCACAGAAAAATGGCACCCGAGACCTACAAGTCTCATTTTTAATGTTGGAGGCTGCACCCCCGGTGGAGCTTTGCCCCCCGCATCCCTCTACTTATGGATTCTCAACTCTAGGGGGGTGCATGTCAGGGGGGCAAGAAAAACTTGATGAAATACATGCCACCAGGTGGCAAGAAAAAAAAACCCGCACCACAACCCAGTACCCCTCACCTCTCAGCCGATCACCCTTCCCACAACACCACTGATCCAGCTCAGCAGCTGCTTGCCACAACCAGTCCCACATGCCATCCCTTCTCCGCATCCCCCCCGGTGCGCATGCGTTTATACTCACAAGTTCCTATCGCGGTTTTCACTGACCACAGTATCCGGTTGCCCTCCTTCCTAGGCAGCCGTGATCACAGTCGCCGAGACTGACTCGCCATTTTTCTTGGCGCTCAATTTCATTGACTATGGTCATGGACGACCACACCTACACACTTCCCCTTGCAGTCATCCCACACATGGATTTCCATAAACCAAAGCAGTATTTCAATGCACATGCAACCAAAGTCTATAGGTAATTTATTTATTTTTATTTATTTAATGATTCAGAATACAACCTTTGAGTCAAGAACTCATTTGTAAGGGCTCCACGTCAAGACGGTTTGGACAATAATTACATACATGAATTGGCTACACAACAGGACAAATTGGACAATAGTTACATTAATACATGGGAGGCCAGGTAATACAATGTTTGGAGAAAATGGCCATATAGACAACAATAAACACCACAGTGTTACAGCATGCCACATTGAGTCACTGTTAAACCATTACAATTGGTTGTACATGAGTTATACAGTCAGAGGAACACTAGTTACAGGATGGTATAGCAGGCCGGGACACTAGTCATAGAAGGAGACTCATACCTAGCAAATTCCAGGTTTTAACTGAGAAACCTTGGTTATAAATGGAGGCAGTAATAACTGTGACAGGTAGCATGAGAGTAATTTGACTGGAGGGAAATAGGCATACCATAAGCAAGTGACTGCGGCACTGAAAATCAGAAGCAGTCGCACTTGGACTGCTCCAGGAGATGGTTCCTATGGGCCTGTTTGAAAGGGCCGATGGTGGGCAGGTGGGTGATGGTAGCTGGGAGTTCAGTGAGCCAATGGGGGGCACAGTATAGGAAGGCCTTAATAATATGCTCATGGACAGTTTTAACCAACAACAATAAATAATTTATTACATAGGGAGGGGAAGAAAAAGGGATGCATATATAAATAACACTGTAAAATGTGATGCAGTGGATAAACGTACAGCAACAATGGCATAAACCTTGCCCAATCCCCGACATCAGCACCCCACCAATATTGGCCCCTCCCCACTTGTACTAGTGCCCTCTACAGTCTAACTGGGTACTCAGGTGTTAAAACTGTAGGCCTGAACAGTGCTGTGGGGTGGCCAGTGTTGGTTCACTTCTTTCAAATAAAATAGAAAACTTTGAATAAACTTGACAACTCTCTGGGTCAAGGCAGGCCTTGTGTTTACTCACGGTTCTGAAGACAGTCTCACAGGGTTTGAGCAACAGCTTTGGTCAGTTGAGCTGGGGGCCTCAGGCTGAACAAACATGGCTGCGGTTTACTTGGCAGAGGCAGCAGTCTGACAGCTTGTCACCTTCAGTGATAAGGCAGCTTCTAGCAGCTTGTCACCTTCCATGATAAGGCAGCTTCTAGCAGCTTGTCACTTTCCATGATGAGGCAACTTCTGGCAGCCTGTCACCTTCTTGGCTGTTACTTCTTGGGTGCTGGATCAGATCAGTTCTGGGAACCAGGGCCACACACACCTACCCTACACATCCAGGCTTCTAACACTAGGGGAAGATGATGGGTAATGCCTAGCTGTGGCACTGCCTGGCCAATTCCCCAGACTGCGTACAACTCGCAAAGATTTGTCTTCTGGAGCTCAGGAATCACACAGTCTTTCTCTCTGAAGCTAGCAGACATTAATACATCTGGAAACAAATCCAGCTCACCCCTCAGGGCTAGAGGTGGCAAACAGTCCCTCAGGTGGTTCTCAAACTGAAGGCTCAAGCAATAGATGCTTTTGATTATTTGAAACTGAATTTTCTGTGGAGTCTCTGGGATCTGGCTGCTTAACCCAGGTGACACGCAGGTGTTTGACAGAACACAGTCTAGCCCTCTTCTCACAGACAGAGTGGCTTCACTCAAATGCTGCAGAGTTTAACTAAAACAGTTCTTCACACACTTTCTGACTTTCCAGCTGATAGAAAGATTTAGGCAATTCTCCCTGACTTCCAAACTGCTTCTCTGGCTCAGTCTGCACTCCCCTGCTTCACTCAGATGGCCTCCACCAGAACTGACCAAAGCTGAACATTTCCCCAAGGCCTGAGAGGATCATGGCAGCATCTGACTGTGTGAACACAGCTGTTCATCTGCAAAATTAATATGCATTAAGTCCACTCGACACCTGATTGGTTCAGAGAAAAGACGCCTGGAGCATTGCCCTTCTTCTTCACAGGAGACATTTCTAAGTCCTCCAGGGCTTGTTAAGTATTGATTGGTGGAGACATGGGTCAGAGGTAACCAAAATGGCTGCTGCAGTACAATTCACACATATGCCCACATGTATAGCTTCTCCTGCAAGAAAACAGTTTGATTTTAACATGTTTTGCCCCCATAGTCCATTACTTGCCCTACTACCCTATTGTCCAGTGGCAGGATGGGACAAACAAGGTCTCCAACTGCCTGTTGTGAGTTCTGTAGCACTCCCCCCTCAGGCGGCAGGCAGAGCATTGAATTTATTTAGTAGCCTGCTGTTAAAGCGGTAGTGCTCTTTTTATGGCTATGGGCGGAGCCTACAGCCATCTTGCTATCTGTAGCTGGAAAATGTAATATCATAGGACACATGTTTTGGACTTTTCAATGTATCCTTTTATGCCAACTGAAATAAAATACTCCCTTTTTTCTGTAAAGAATGTTAGAGAAATAAGTTCAAGCTGCTTATCAGGTGCATTAGGAAACTGAAACAGCTTGTTAAATATTTGTTAAATATTGATTGCTTATTAAACTGGAGATTTGTTTACCCCCTTCAGAATGCAACAACTTGCACATTTAAATACTTAGCATTTAAACAGCTTCTTGCTACTATTTTCACTTTGGAATGTATTGTCTTTCAAGAAAGATTAATACTTTATAAATGTTATCCTTTTCCCAGCAAATCTATTATTTACACTGTTTTTTTTAACCTCTAAAGACACTATCTGATAAGAACTGTCTCAGACATATGCCAGGTCTTTAGTGAACAACTCAGACTAAATATGTAGCAATCAGCAGGCATTTTCTACTATGCTTCTTGGGAAAAAATATATTGAGCTACAGCAACCACACACATACATACACACACACATATACACACACACACACACACACACTGTACACACCATCCTCATGGCCACAACATTCAAAATAAATATTGCATTCTAGTATGTTATAAAACAATAAAGAAACTGTTTGTTTTTGTCAGTGAACACAGTGCAGTTCAGTTTAGAGTAGATTTCCTTTGAATATTTCTTATCCTATTCTTTATATCCTGGACACACACACACACACACACACTGCACACACTGCATACACTGCACACACTCCTCATGGCCACAACATTCAAAATAAATACTGTCGGGCGGCCTGGGTTTAAGTCCCAGCTGAGGCACTTATTCTTCCTCACCTCTGTTTGTATGTGTTCCATAAAATATGCACACCACACTCCTGTGCAATTGTTACAAGTAAATATTTGTGTTTCCATTGGGTTGTGCATTTGAGAATGAGTAATGTGCTTGGGGATGGACCAGGTTCTAGTTATCTCAGTGGTGCAGCTGGTTAGTGCAATTGAAATAGTATTCCAGATGATGTAGGTTTAAGTCCCAGCTGATGCACTTATTCTCTTTCACCTCTGTTTGTATATGTTCCATAAAATATGCACACTACACTCCTGTTTGATTGTTGCAAGTAAATATTTCTGTTACCATTGGGTTGTGCATTTGAGAAAGAGTAATGTGCTAGGGGACAGCCCAAATTCCAGTTGTCTCAGTGGCGCAGCAAGTTAACGCAATTGGAACAGTATTCTGGGTGGCCTGGGTTCAAGTCCCAGCTGAGGCACTTATTCTTTCTCACCTCCGTTTGTATGTGTTCCATAAAATATGCACCCCACACTCCTGTGTGATTGTTACAATAAAGAAACTGTTTGTTTATGTCAGTGAACACAGTGACATTCAGTTTAGAGTAGATTTCCTTTAAATATTTCTTATCCAGTATTTTGTATCCTGGCTAGCACAGGGGAGATGCTACATCTCATTGTCAAAGGGCTCTTCATTTACTTGTTTTTGTACTGCATTTACTCAGGCTGTTTCAGATTAGATGCAATATCTTGTTTTCAATGGGGTCATGAGTTTACTATTTTGATAATGTATTTCTTCAGGGTAGCCTAGTCCAGGGCCCCCATTCAGAGGACATGTGTGGTGCATCCTGGAGGAAAAGGGAGATGTGCCGTGCAACTCCAACAATGCATCGTAGCATAGCATTCAAATGTGTGGGATGCATCTGCTGCAAGGGAATGGGCCAGGGTGCACACAAATAGTATGCCATGCAAGTTGAGGGTATGTTCCCATGCATATGCCATGTTGAGGCATACTCAGTGGGAATGCTCCCCTCTCAGTCCAGAGCAGCACAACACTCAGTTAGGCCATGAATAGCTGGCCTAACCTGGCCAGCCACCCACAGGCAGGCTGCAGAAGTGCACCCAGGTGCACAGCAGCCTGGCAGCTCTGGTGGATTAGAGGTACCCCTTCCCATCCCCAATTGATTCAACTGCATCCCTGAAGAGCTCCATATTGTAGGGCCCCCTTTGTCCCAGTTGCACCAGAGAAAACCACAGTCCATATCCATAACATTGAGGACCCCCACCCACCATCTTGGTATGTAGACACCCCCTGGTCCCCCCATACACAACCTGTTGTGGAGACTGGCACTGCCCTCCACACCCTGCATGGCCAGCCACTGACTGCACTGGACATAGGCTGGGGACCTGCACTCCAGAATGACCCAGGTGGCTGTACCATGCATTTGGGCACTACGCAGGCTGTGGACACACCAGTGTATGCAACTGTGTGTATGTCCCTGCAAACCATAAGAGGAAACTGACATACCTCCAACACATGCCTTGTTGATGCTGTATCTTTCTGCTGTCATACACCACTGCAGGCTCACACTCTCCCCGTGCTCCTGTGTAACATGCCACCCTCCAGACTGCTGAGGTATCCTGGGTGCCATGGGGTGAAGTATCCTCCAATGCCATTTGCAGTGTATGCTCCAGGCTATGGGAAGTGCATTCACAGTTCCTCGATTGTACAAACAAATGGGAAGTTGGCTATAACATGCCTGTTCTGGGACTTGTGTGAGTGGGTACAGCATTGGCTGTCACCTGCAATGAGCAGTGCAACAGCACCTGGATGATGGATCCACATGCAAGCATTATTGCCCGCACACAGTTCGTACCTATGTATGACACATTCCAGCCACCTACTGCCAGTGCTCTGCCACCCGAAAATAAGATACCATTTCTTCTGTGAACTATCCAGGCTAAATATATAGCAATCAGCAGGCATATTCTAGGAAAATACATTGTAAAAATGTGTAAAAGGAAGACCAAATTGAAACTGCCTCTCAGCAGATCTGCATTGTGCAAATTCATTAGAAATAATGGGTAAAAGCATCTCAAAAGCTCTCCACAGACATCGGTTCTGACCAGAGATTGTTAGTAATAGCACTTAAGAGTGCTTTTCCACAGTCTTTATTTGCTCTCCCCTCTTCAGTACGTCTCCAGATCCCTTTTCTATCAGTGGTGTCCCTGGGGCCAGAGCCCACAAAGGGGAAACTGCAGCCAAAACCACCAGAGCAGCTTTAAACATTTAGTGTCATAGCACTCCTTTCAGTGCTTGAGTTGACAGCTGCCAACTCGCACATTCATGCAGGCATCCTGCTCGAACACTTGCACAGGCAGTGCGGTGTTCCCAACCATCAGGCTGGTGATGTCAGTTTTTCATGGTGCCCCTCCAGTCCTGCACCAGGATTTGCACAATGGGACTGGCAGGAGCTAACAAAGGAAGGGCCCAGACAGGGACCAGTGGATGCTAGTGGCTGGGAGGCAGAAATGGTGAGCCCCACCAGTGGGGTGTAGGGATACATGTAGAAAGCTGATTTATCACCCATTCCTTGGTCACCTGTGCAGATAACCATGGGGAGTTGTGGTCTTAACATTTTATGACCTGCACAGGAATGCAGAGTAAATTTTAACTGCATAGCCATTTGTTAGAAGACCACTCAGAATGCTGTCCTGCAAGCCGGGGTTCGGGGGGAAGGGCTGTGCTGACTGTAACAGTTGCCTTTTCTGACCATTAAGGAGGCTGATATTCACTTGTTGCTATGGTATATATGATTAAAGTTTCTTTTTTTTGTTTGTTTTTTTGTTCCCCGAAATACATCGACATTCCCAGCTGGCTTGTTTTGGTTTCTTTATTGTTCAGAACTCAGATTCTGTAAGGAAATGGGGTCTACCTCCAGTCATGATGTGCAGAGCTACCAGACTCACGTGGCTCTACCTGTGACCATGACAAGGAGTCAAAGCCTAATTCCAGGAGGCTACCCTGCACCTGAAGGAACTGGGTGCCCCAACTGGATGCTGAGCTTAATGTACCTGGAACCCAGCCTGCCGACAGTCACTACAAGTGACAGTGGTTAAAGAAGTCACATGCAGGATGCAGTGGGGGAACCATGTTGGGATACAAGCATAACCAGGCAGTAGAAGCCCTTTAAGAAGCTGGATAAGATAGGCTGCTAGGTAAGCCAGCAGTTCAGATGGCAAAGACTACAGGCAAGATGTGGCAAGAAGGCTTTGCAGAGTATTCTATGGAAGGCAGTAGTGGCTCGATGGAAGGTGGTCCACAGCAGACTGAGAAGCACAGGAGTCATGGCCTGAAAGATGTGCAGGTGTCTGACAGTGACTATATGGGTGAGGGGGGGGGATGGAGTTGGGCAACAGGTGCAAAATGTGGCACCTCACAAATTGTTTTCATGCTGCCAGACCACAAGGGATGGTCAACTACCGAATTTCATGGCAGAGTGGTAGTAACCAACACACACCATGATGGTACACCTCCACCTGAAAGGGTTTTGGGGGCAGCCAAGGAGGTTAGCAGCCAAACTGCTTTGCTGCCAATTCCTGTTAACTTGGGGGGAGCTGCAAACACAGAAGACTTTTCGGTTCACATTGATGCCATCCATAAAAAGCGGCACCCCTGACTGGGTGCCTTATACCGCAACTGTGGTTGCATCCCACTGCCAGCTCGCCATGCTATTGTGCAGAAAATGAGTCTCCCTATTTTTGACTACAGAGATGTAGTCTACAATGTTGCTCCCAAGTCCACCCTATCCAGACTGGACCCACTTTTCACTCCTTCTGCCGCTTTGACCTTAACTCTCCCCCCTCCACCCATCACTGTGCCCTCTACTGGTCCCTGGACCTCCCATCACTACAGGACTGGAGACAATCCCATTGTGCTAGGATCATAGCTAAGTTCTGGTCCAAGTCTCTACCTCCCTACCTCGCCTCAGTCCTGACAACTCCATCCCTTCCTATATACTCACTTAGGAGCACCGACTCCCATTCCTTGGCTGTCCCACACATGTCCATGGTTGCAGGACAGGCAGCCTTTAAATACCATATGCCAAAACTGTGGAACTCCCTTCCCATTCACTTTCAGCATGCTCACCCCTCACAGTACCTCAACACCCTCCTCAAAGCTCATTTCTCCGCCACCTGTTTGTGTGCCTAAAGTATGACCGGTCACTATGGCTTAGCCTCTCCCTAAGTGTCTAGAACAAGTACTGGTTATTTTAATCTTGTATGTATCAACATTGTGCAGCTACCTACTTGTAACAATAGCTCATATTTTATGTTGTTTTGCTTAATGTACTCTGTTATGATTATCCTTTACCCCCCTTATCCCAGGACACATATGGAATCAAGCAGTAGTCTGCTCAGTATGCCTTCCTGGTAAAACTTTAAAATAAATAAATCTCAGCTGGTGTGCCTTATGAGGGAGGGTCAAGAGAGCTCAGGGCATCTTTCCCACAAGGGGAGAACATACTGGTCCTACAGTGTCCATAAATACCCTGGGGGAGCCTTGTGTCATCCCTGGAGTGGCAGCATACACCACCTTGCGTGCAGAGCAGGAGTGCAGTTTCACAGCAGGATGCTGTTGCACCTAGAATGCCATGGTGCCCATTTGGCATGTATCACGGTTCAGGGGTAATGCCTGTGGCTCCAGAAGGGGGCAGTGCCTGCCTCCACATGTTGCCTGGGGTCAGTATTAGTGCTGAAAGCTCCAGAGTCGGTTACTCTGGTGCGGGCTGGCACAACTCTGGCACCAGCACATGGCTCCACACCCAACCCAGCAGCAGAGAAGGAAAGTGGGTAGTGGAGGGACACAGTGCAGACCCTGATGGGGAAAATGAACAACAGGGAGCAACAACAAAGGGAAAGAAAAATGGGCTTATGTGGGTGTCAGTGACTTGCTGTGCGAGCACCTATCAAGTACACATTGGAAAAAATTATGGAGGGGGTGTTTGTCGACATGTTCTCACTTCTTCACCAGAAACTGCTGGAGGCATAAGAGAACAGTAGAAGGGGCAGATATGACAGGTCACACAGGCCTAGGGTTCCATTCAAGTATGATAAGCAAGATAAGAAACCTGGCACACTCTCCCACATTGCCACAAAAGGGGCAGCACATTAAGTAGCTGAAGAATGCAGTGCAGTTTATTCCATGGTGGGCACAGAAAAAACTGGAAGTGTGGCTGCATGCAATGTCCCAATGTTTTGTGCATTGTGTGGTTTGTCAAGAGACTGACAGGTTGTGCTAACTGTAACTATTTATATGTTTCTCTTAAAGGCACAGTAACAGCTATGGCCATGCACAGTACACAATATGTAAATACAGCAAAAGGAAGGTACTCAGTGACAACATTAATAGACCAATTTTAATTACTGATCCTCATTTTTTATGTCTGGATAACTAGATTTTTAAATCCAATTTCAACCGCCTGGTTGATATTTTGCATTACAACTGTGCAGTTATAATCACTGCCTGACAGTCAAGCTAGTGATACACTTAGCTCATTGGCTGTTAGTCTCCATGTGGGTGGGCAAAACATATCTGTCAATATGGTGCTCCATTGCTCCATTACAAAGCACCTGCACTTATCCTTTGTCTCACACTGTCATGCCAGGTACATTTTTATGTTGATTGCGCGCATGTGCAAGCAACATATTGAGGCAGCTTTCTCCACAAGCAGGTTGTGAAGGCACGGCACTGTTGTGGCCAATGCCCCCACAGCCTTTAAGGGCTTGTCCAGCATCCCCCAATGTTGTGGCATGCTGCTGCTGACACTAGTTCAGCCAGCATGCAACCAAATTGTAAAAAAACAGCCGCTGCAATCAGGGGCTGCCTCATCATTGCAGCGTAAGCCATTCGCTGCAATGAGGGAGTGACCCGTCATTGCAGAGCAGGATCTTCACACACTGATATTGTTTGTGAACATGGCGACGGTTTGCCGCAGTGTTCACAAACAATTTTAACCCCCCCACCGTGTTTACTTGCCGATGGGGGCCCCTATCCCCATCGGCTTCAGTGCCTCCAATGTTTCTGTTGCCGACAGAGGAGCCCACTCCCCATCGGCATTATGTAAAGCCCCCTTCCCTGCTTTTATTGTCTGCCGACTGGGTGCCAATCCCCGTCAGCATAATGATACCCCCCCTTTTGTTTTGTGCCGACGGGGGTGCCCAATCCCCCCTCGGCTACTGCTGCTCCCAAAAAAAGAGCCTCCAGTGGCATGCTGGGAGCCCACCCCAGAGTGCCATATACCCCTGTAAAATAAAAACCGGTCCGGCAACGTCTTTTGTGTTTTTTTACCCTGTAAAAAAGGAAACTGTCCCTCAGCGGTCTCTCTGCCCCCACCCGCAACCCGCACCCACCCACTGCGCACCCTGCCTCCCCATATCCCACCGATCACCCCATACTTACCTCTGGAGTCCGGCGCGATGATCTTCGGTGGACCGGGAACACGTCTACACTCTTCAAAGCCGACCGCGAACTGAGGAAATGCCGGTAAGCTGTATAATGGAATAAATAGGGTTTTTCCAACCTTAATGCATATCTCAGTCATTTTTTAATTTTGGCACCAAATTTTCAACATGGGGTTTTTGGGACCCCTCCTCATGAATTCTTGAACTGTCATGGCGTTAATTGGCCTCGAAAGGTGATTTCCCGGTCACTGCGAGAATCACCTTTCGGTGCCGATTAATGAAACGACAGTGCCAGTGTTCATGAGGTGGGCTTTCAAAAAGCCTATGTTGCAAATTTGGTGTAAAAAATCCAAAACATGATTGTGTTGTGTGTGTGCATTGCACAGTTGCTATGCATGCTCGTAAATTCGCAAATTTGCAATATTTTCATGCCAGATTTTCAACATTGGCATTTTTTCACACCTCCTTGTGAACAGTACAGCTGTCATTGTTAACATCCTGGCCGAAATGTGTTTTCGCATTTCCAGTGCAGAATAGCGCAGTCACTGTAGGAAATCAGTGTTCGGAACAGATTAAGAAAATGACAGGGACACTGTTCATGAGTAGAGGTCCTAAAATGCCTATGTTGAAAATTTGGTAACCATACTCCATAAAATGACTGTGTTACGAGCGTGTGTTGCTCAGTTTGCAAGCATGCTTGTAACTTCACGAATTTGTAATATTTTCACTCCAGATTTTCAACATTGCCATTTTCCCACACCTACTTATGAACAGTACAGCTGTCATTTTTCCCATCCTGGCCGAAATGTGTTTTTGACTTCGCGGTGCAGAACACGGAGGTCACTGTGGGAAATCACTGTTCAGGACAGATTAAGAAAATGACAGTGATACTGTTCATGAGCAAAGGCCCTAAAATGCCTATGTTGAAAATTTGGTGATGATAGCCCATCAAATGACTGTGTTACAAGTGTGCATTGTGCAGTTTCCATGCATCCTTGTAACTTCGCAGATTTGTAATATTGTCACGCCAGATTTTCAACAGTGGTATTTTTTCATACCTCCTTATGAGCAGTACAGCTGTCATTTTTCAAATCCTGACCAAAATGTGTTTTCACAGTTCCGGCGCAGAATAACGCGGTCGCTGTGGGAATTCAGGACACATTAAGACAAAGACAGTGGCAGTGTTCATAAGCAGAGGTCCTAAAATCCCTATGCTGAAAATTTGGTGATGAAACTCCATAACATGACTGTGTTACAAGCATGCGTTGAACTGTTTCCATGCACCCTTGTAACTTCGCAAATCTGTAATATTTTCATGACACTTTTCAACAGTGGCATTTTTTCACACCTCCTTATGAACAGTACAGCTGTCATTTTCCACATCCTGGCTAAAATATGTTTTTGCACTCCTGCCAGAGAATAGCACAGTCGCTGTGGGAAATCAGTGTTTGGGACAGATTAAGATCAAGCGAGTGAGATGGGGGAGTGACCGAGTTCAACTGAGCTCTGTCGGGACTGCTGCGGATTTCTTTGTGGGCAGAAAAATTCCCCAGTGCAAGAGCCCAGTACAAAAGGGCAGCCTGCAGCACTAGGAGAAATAGAACGAGAGAGCGAGTGAGGGAGGGGGAGTGAGCTAACTCACCGGAGCGCTGTCAGAACAGCTGTGGATTTCTTTGTGGGCAGAAAAAAGTGTCAGTGCAGACAGGGGCCTAGTACAAAAGGGCAGCCTGCAGCGGTGGGAGAAACAGTACGAGTGAGTGAGACATGGGGACTGAGTGAGCTCAACGGAGCTCTATCAGGACTGCTGAAGATTTCTTTGTGGGCAGAAAAAGGCACCAATGCAGGCAGGAACCCCATACAAAAGGGCAGCTTACAGAGCCAGGAAAAACAGAATGAGCGTGAGAGAGAGAGAGACTGAGCAACCTCAACGGAGCTCTGTCGGGACAGCTGCGGATTTCTTTATGGACAGACAAAGGTGCCAGTGCAGGCAGGCGCCCCTTACAAAAGCACAGCCTGCAGCGCCAAGAGAAACAGAATGAGCGAGTGACAGAGCAGTGGTGAGTGACCTAAACGGAGCTCTATTGTGACTGCTGTGGATTTCTTTGTGGGCAGAAAAAGGTGGCAACACAGGCAGGAGCCCAGTACAAAAGGCCAGCTTACAGCACTGGCAGAATCAGAATGAGTGAGTGAGAAAGGGGGAGAGAGCGAGCTCAATGGAGCTGTGTCGGGACTGCTTCAGATTTCTTTGTGGCCAGAAAAAGCTGCCAATGCAGGCAGGAGCCCAGTACAAAAGGGCAGCCTGCAGCGGTGGGAGACAAAGAACAAGCGAGTGAGGGAGGAGGAGTGTGTGAGCTCAACAGAGCTCTATTGGGACTGCTGCAGATTTGTTTGTGGGCAGAAAAGGGCAGCAGTGCACGCAGGTTCCCAGTACAAAAGGGCAGCCTGCAGTGGCTGGAAAACCAGAATGAGTGAGTGAGAGAGGGGGAGTGAGTGAGCTCAAGGAGCTCTATTGTAACTTCTGCAAATTTCTTTGTGGGCAGAAGAATGCGGCAAATCAGGCAGGAGCCCAGTAGAAAAGGGCAGCCTGCAGTGCCGGCAGAAATGGAATGAGTGAGTGAGAGAAGAGGAGTGAGCGAGCTCAACAGAACTTTGTCGGGACTGCTGCAGATTTCTTTGTGGGCAGAAAAAGGTGCCAACGCAGGCAGAAGCCCACTACAAAAGGCCAGCCTGCAGCGCTGGCAGAAACGGAATGAATGAGTGAGACAGGGGGAGTGAGCAGGCTCAACAGACCTTTATCGGGACTGCTGCAGATTTCTTTGTGGGCACAAAAAGCCACCAACAGAGGCAGGAGCCAAGTACAAAAGGGCAGCCTGCAGTGCTAGGAGAAACAGAATGTGCGAGTGAGAGAGGGGAAGTGATCCACCTCAATGGAGCTCTGTCGGGACAGCTGCAGATCTCTTAGCGGGCAGAAAAAGCTGCCAATGCAGGCAGGAGCCCAGTATAAAACAGCAGCCTGCAGCACCAGGAGAAACAGACTGAGCGAGTGACAGAGGGGCAGTGAGCAAGCTCAACAGACCAACGCAATCAACATTTGGCAATGACAAATGCTTGCTTGGTATGTTTCAACATTTATCTGGTTGATCCTGCCTTCATGATGTAGAAAATCTATCTGGTTGATCCTGTAATTCATGCACTTCCAGCGGGGCTCAGACACAATACAGCTGTATCTCCAATTGACTTCGGATGGCTAGCAGCACTTCACACTGTAATTAAAAAAAAAAGGAAAGAAAAAAACAAATGAATACCTGTACTGAAAAGGGAGAGACAGTGTGTGTGTGTGTGTGTGTGTGCGTGTATGTATCTGTGAAAAATGAAGACTAGTAATTAAATAAAATAAAACACTCTCAGGGTTTATGTAGCATCCCACACCTTGTCTGTGTGAAAAATTCTGGTTGCACACACCCACCCATGTATTGACCATGACACATGTCCTCTGTGAACTACACTGGCTGCCAGTAAGGTGGAGGATTGCCTTCAAAGTCAAGTTACTGACCTACAAAGCCCTGCATGGAGGGGACCAGCCTACCTGCAAGACCTTCTGATTCCTCATCACCCATCTCGGGCTCTCCTTTCTCCCAGTGTTTGCCTTCTGGTGGTTCCCAGGGCTAGGCTGATGCAGTCAGGGGACCGGGCATTCTTGGTTGCCATGCCAACCCTGTGGAACTCTGTTTCCCAACATCTGCAGGAGGTACCCTCAGTGGAAGCCTTTAAAAGGGGCCTAAAAACATTGCTCTTTGAGAGGGCGTATAATCTGGTTTGATAACATTTACCATCGCCTGCTGACTTATGAATTTATTGCACTGCTGACTGGTGTTTTCTATTTTAAATTCTGTTTTTATTATTTTCAATATTAAGTGTGGGATAGATAGAACTGTTAGTCTCTGCATCACATGTTGTAATATTTTGGAATATGTATGTTTTGTATTACTGTAAAGCACCTCGGGCCTCCAGGAAAGAGCACTTTAAAAGGTTCCTATCCTGTCCTGTCTTGTCCTATCCTATCCTATTATTCTATACATTAATCACACAAAATGAGTTTAAAACACAGCTTCACTAACAGATACTGCGATGATAATAAGGACAGTTGCCAAAATGATATTCTTGTAGCCAAGATGACTACATAAAATAAAGCTAACAGAGATCAAGTGAAAACGAGACACATTAGCAGTGTGATTATTGCAGGATGCTCTAGTACAGTCAAGTGTGTAAATTCTTAAACAAGAAATGAATTTGCTAAAACAGACTGTATAAGCATATAAAACTGCTAAGCTTTCAAAAAGGATATCATTTCTACGTGATCATTTAGACCAGGGGGAACTGTCAACCTGAGCCTAAAAATCCAACAGAGTTTTTTTTGGAACAGTTAAGACTTTTGATTCCCTCCCTTCACATCTATAACCACCTTCTCAATTCCCAAATGCAACCAATAATGTGTGCCACGTGGCGCGTTTTGTTAACCAAGGTGCGATAGGGCTGATCGAGACTACCATGCTGGTTTGCTGACCGTGATGCCAACTCTTTAAAACTGCTGTACATTATGCTTGCATAATAAGAACTGCACATACAAGAAGCAAGGTACACCATGAGCGTGGTATCACAATTGATTAAATTGTGTATGGGGATATTTTCTACATTACTTGGATTGACAAAGCAGTCAGCAACTGTGACAACGCTGCAATATTTGCACTTGCCACAGAGTGGGTGCCCTGTGGCAGTGGTAGTAGCCAGATGTCAGCTCTTGGTGTAGGTTGAAGGCTGTGCATAAGTTTTCTGAAACCTAGTACATTGTACATCTGCACACTCCATGAATCTGCTATCAATACTACATACCTGATGTGCTCTTAAAAATTGCCACGTGGGTATATTCTTGATGGTATGGTGAGAGTGACATATATGATAACTAGGCAGTGGTTTTCGACATTTTTTTGTCTTCTACTGCATGAAGTACCCAGAGATGGCACTGAGCTCAGGCACACAGTAAAGTTTGCTCTCTTATATTTTGAGTGCACTGCCTGGCTGAAATACGATGAACAATTTAGACTAAAAATTGGAAAAAATGCATGGGGATTTGTGGACAGATACATTACACAGGAGAACCTAACATGGTCACTTGCACAAGTAGCAGTCATGTAACAGCAAGGCAGACCAGAGGGGGGAATAGGAAGGATTATAACATAGAAAACAGAAGTACATGACAGGATTTTAACAGAAAACAATGTTTTCAGACCCATTGCAAATACAAATACGAAAGTAGAAAGTGTAGAGAAAGCACAGGGTTATCACTTGCCAGGAGACAGGTCCCAAACAGCCCCGGAGCAAAGAACAGCCAGACTCAGAAAAACACACTAAGCAAAGAACACACATGTCCAGTTAGCACACCATTAAAGGCTGTTTGCTTACTCCATTGGCTTGATCAATGTCCAAACAGTAGAAAGGAAAGTTATTTACACTAGGGTTTTACTACAGGTTTACAATTCTGTACAAAGGTCCCAGGATAGGTGCACTTTCACACAACTTAAAATCTGCCACAGTGCTCTCAGTGGTCATAGTGGCCAAAATCAGAAAAGAGGGTGAAGCGTGAAAAGTGGCAGGATGCTTCAGCTCACCACTGTTCCAGTCCCTGAGGGTGTCTCTTCTGGTGTGTTACCCAAGAAAGGCATGGGGAATACTACCTAATCCACTATGTCTTGTACTCTAAGGGCATTTTGGTCAATGACTTCAGTGACCCAGAGGACAGCATGGTCAGGTACTTGTTCTTCAATGACACAATGCATCTGGGTAAGGGATTGGGGACAGAGATGCTAATGGTGAAAAGTGATATGAAATCTTCATTTCATCTACTACCTATTTTGCTCTCTTGGGAATCACATTTGATGGAAAGTTATATTTTGACAAGTTCATGCTGATGGGAGAATTCATCTGCTCTGCCCAATTTGAGGCATTTACTACCTTCCTGAAATTGTCAGCCATACAGTTTAGGGAGAAACCATTCATTACTAGTAGGTTGGATGCTTTCCTCTCTTTGTGGGCACAACACAGTCACAGTCTAGCAAAAATCTGAGAGGATTCTGGCAGCTGATAGACTATTTCAGTGTCCTGCTGGTGCTTGAGAAAACAGAGGGCCTGGTGAATAGGCTCACATGGTTCTGGGTGAAAACATCACAGATACTATATCGTGGGAAATAACAATGCAGGCAACACATCACTGTCTGCAATGTTGGCATGTAAAGACATTGCCAACCCATACCCCGTGGGCAGTGCTCTGGACGAATACGCATGGTGACCACCAAGTACCCCATCCCACCAACTGATGGCTCCTGGGACTGTTACAGCAGGCAGCCACAATGCGATGGTTATTCCCCCATACTCTGAGAATGGGCAGGAGGACAGCACAGCCCTCCACTCACCACCATGGCTGGCCACACAAAGGAACACACTGAATGGGCATATACATGTGACGTGCTCATTCAGTGTGTTCCATTGAGTGGCCAGCCATGGCGGTGAGTGGAGGGCTGTGCTGGCCACCTGCCTGTTGTTGAGGTATGTGGGGGGGATGGCCATTGCATTACAGCTGCCTTCTGTTACAGTTCCAGGGGCCATCGGTTGGTGGGATGGGGGCTCAGTGGTCATGATGCATTTTCGTCCAGAACAATGCCCATGGGGTATGGCTTGATGACATCTTTACATGCCAACATTGTAGATGGTGATGTGTTGCCAGCATTGTTATTTCCCACAATATATTGTCTGAAATGTTTTCACCCGGTACCGGCGCACATACATTGAGATAGACTTGGATTCTGTCCAAATGGTATTAAGGCTGCTAGCAGAGAACCTTGTGGGTAGAGCTGTGTGGAATACAAAATTTCACTCATGGAATGCCTATGAAATGACAATTCTGATTCCATGGAATTCTGCAGAATTTTCACAAAGTTCCTAGAATTTTGCAAATGTTTAAATTTCAGTTATTTCACTATAATTTTTAATGTTGGCATCCAAATAGCACTACATTTGGAATGTAAACAGTACCCACTATCTTACATGAGTGTAGGAAAGTTCAGATTTGTAGATTGAAAAGGAGTGGAGTTATGGGTGGCCAAACATTTAATCAAAATTAAAGTTTCAGTTATTTTGAGAACATTTTACAATTTCTTATCCAAATTTCTCCATAATATCAGGATTTAGAGAAGTTCATAGAATGTGAATATGCACCCATGTTGTAAGTCTCAAGCTTCAATGGGAGCTGAGTTATATATAGCCAGATATTTTGCCAAAATTTGGATTTCTGTAATTTTAGTATAATTTTGATAGTATTCATTGAAATGTTACAAAACTTGATAGGTATACATGTTATTACTACATTTGAATATGCACATAGTTTCAGATTTCTAGCTTTAAATGGGATTGAGTTACAGTATAGCCTGCCAAACATGCTACCAAAATTTAAATTTTGGTTAGTTCCTTCTCATTTTAAAACTACATATCCAAATTTAACCAGAGTTGAAACATTTAAATTACTATACCACATGGTCATTTCTGAAAAAGTTCATATTTGCAGCTTTAAATGGGATTGAATTAAAAGTAGTCAAACTTTCACAACATTTAAATTTAATTTTGCAAGAATGTAAACTACAGATTTATAAGCCCCAGAAACTTTAAAACTAGAGAATTCAATACCATTAAATGTGCCAGGTTCTTAGACCTTGCAAGGATACTGTGTGTGCCAATTTTATTAATTGCTTACTGCGAGAAATTGCAAAATAACATCTGTACTTCAAGTCAAATAAAATACCATGAGTCTTTGTGAGAATTGTAGAATTTCATGAAAAATTCTGTAAAACTGGAATTTTCTAATTTCACTCAGCCTAGTGTGGGTGATTCTAATTAAAGAATAGGGGTATAAGGGGTATAACCAATCTTGTGGAGTTCTACGAATGGGTAACATCAGAACTGGACAGAGGAAAGCCTGTGGATGTATTATTCTTGGACTTCAGCAAGGCGTTTGACTCTGTTCCCCACAATGGTCTGGTGGAGAAACTGATGGGGTTGGGAGTAGGCCCTTTGATGGTCAGATGGATTGAAAACTGGCTAGCAGGATGCACCAAGAGAGTAGTGGTCAGGGGGAGCTCTTGACCCTAGAGAGGTCGGTAGTGGGGTACCGCAGGGCTCAGTCCTGGGTCTGATCCTGTTTAATGCATACATATCAGACATCAGGGAGGGTATAGGGTATGAAATGAGTCTCTTCGCTGATGACTCCAAGATGGGAGCAGTAGTTGAGGGGGAAGAGGGAGGTTGGCCCTGCAAGGGAACCTAGACACCCTGGAAAGCTGGGCACACACATGAAAATTAAATTTCAATATCACCAAGTGCAAGGTGTTACATCTTGAGTGGGGAAACCCTAAACACAGGTACACCCTGGGAGGGGAGGTGCTGGAGGCCTCAATAGGGGAAAAAGACCTAAGGGTCATGGTGGATGCATATATGAATAACTCTGCACAGTGCATGAGAGTGGCTAGCAAGGCAAACAGGATGTTGGGATGCATCATTAGGGGGATCACCTCTAGGAGCAGGGAAGTGATTCTGCTGCCGTACAATGGACTGGTTAGACCACACCTTAAGTACTGTGTGCAGTACTGGAGATCACACTTGAAGAGGGATATACAGCTCCTGGAGAGGGTACAGAGGAGGGCAACTAAGATGATATGAGGACTAGGGGATTTGACATATGAAGACAGACTTGAGAAGCTCTGCCTGTTTTCATTGGAGGAGAGGAGAGACGGGGGGACATGATTGAGGTCTTCAAGTACCTCAAGGGAATAAATAGGGTAAATATGGAGGGGATCTTTAGACTAAAGCAGGGAGGTATCACCAGAGGGCATGGTTTGAAGTTGGAAGGTGGAAGGGTGAGGGGGAAAAGAGAAGGAGGTTTTCACTGAGAGGGTGGTGGACCCTTGGAATGCACTGCCTGGTGAGCTGGTGCAGAGAACCATAGTGGAGGGCTTCAAGAGAAGGTGGGACAGACACAGAAAGTGGATGTATCAGATGATGGCCTGGCCCAGGGTGGTGAGGATGGATGATAGGGGTTTCTGGAACACAAGGGGGGGAAGGCCTCAGCACCCAACAAGGGATCTGAGGTTCGAGCAGACTTGATAGACCATAAGGCCTAATCTGCTGGCAATTAGTATGTTAGTATAAGAGGTAGGTAGTGCAGGGGGTCACCCGGTTCTGGAGTTAGATGCACAGTTTCACCAAGAAATGGACAGCTGAGCTGGGTAGCACAATTGTGGTAGACCCCCCAGGTTGGAGCAAGAAAGCACAGAGTGTTAATAATTCCAACCTGAATGCAGGATATTTAAGGATCACACACAGTCAATTTATGATCCGGGGAGCCTGGTGTACATACAAGTCTAGGACTTAGAGATACTCAAAAATATGCAGTGAGGGAAGACAATGTCTTGGGCAGCAGGAAGAAAGAATTCTGGCTTTTCCAAAAGAGTAGGTTGATAGGAAAAGAAGTAGGTAACTCATGTTTAAGGGAGTTTGTCACTGTAAAGAACAGAGAGGATAACAGTGGGATCAGTAGTTCTACTGAGTAAATCTGACTATGCCTAAAGAGAAGGGGGGGATAGTCACCCTGAGAGGAACAGCAGGACTGCAAAAGCTCAGCCCAGCTTATCAAATGAAGTAGTGATATGTGCATTGTTAATGTTAAAGTCCACAAAAAAATTCTGGATGCTTTATGTACAGTATATGCTGTCATAAATATGTGAGAAAATATTACTGATCATTTTTTTCTTCTGCAAAATTAAAACTGCTTAACCAATTTATCCAGTTGTGTTAGACACCAGGATACACTGACTATGGATATGCATGTCAAATGCTAACTCTATGCATGCAAGAGCAGAGAAGTTACAAACCTCAACATTTTTGATAGTTTTCATAAAGTTTTGCCAATATTTACATAGTAAAGTTTTGAACCCCTGTAACTTAAGAATCTCTTATCTAATTCTCTCAATATTTAGAAAACTCTATAAGCATTACAAAAAGGTTATCTATACTAATTTACACATGTCTAGCTTCAAAGGTACCTGAGTTATATGCAGATAAATTTTTCATGAAATTTCCTGAAAAAATAAAATGACAGATTTTGAGCACATATCATTTTGAGATGATACATCATATTGTCATGAAATATGGCAGATTGTTAGAACACCTATCATCAAGAAATCATGCCAAATTTAAGATCCCTGACCCAATAGATGTTTAAGGTATACGCAGATAAAAATGTTCATGAAATTTTGCACAAACAATAAAACAACAACATTTGAGCACCAATACTTTTGAAACTATCCATCCCAATTTCATGATAGCTGGCAGGTTAGTGGCCACTAACACAAAGGGTAAAAATTTAAAATGTCACTGTTCTAGCTTAAACAGCGGTTCAGTTATAACCAAATTACTAAATTAAAAAAATTATGTTCAATGCCAATGAACGTTCATGACATGTTGCAGAATTTTGTGTAATGTTGGTGAAATTCTGTGGATTCGGAATTTTACCATTCTGCACAACTCTACTTGTGGAGCTTACTGCAGGAGTTGTTTAAGGCTAAGAAGGTCCTGCATCAGTGAGTTCAGGGAGCATGAGAGAATGATGTCAGTTCCGGTTTGGAGGAGCTGAAGCAAGACGCTGAGAAGGATGTGGTCATATAACTTAATGTCAGCGTATTTTTATTGAATTTATTGCAGCTCTTTGTCTTTTCCCCTTTCCTAGCAGTGCTTTAATGCTTTTCTTATCTGACAGCATATTCTTCAGTAATTGTGCTCACCACACGATACCCTCGAGTCTAAGAGCACGCTATTGAGAAGTTATGCATGCGGGACTCCATGGTTTAGAATGCTACTTTATATTGCCGATTGTCTGCCTGGTAGTAGCTCTATTTTCTTTGTAATCTTTAATGTTAGCTTTTTATATCTCTGCTTTATTTTGGTAATTTAATAAGGCAAAAGGCCAAGAAGCTAACATTCTACCGGGGGAAAAAAAGAAGAAGAAGGGGGGGGGAATGGTGAAAGTGGCAAGGTGAGCGCCTGAAGAAGCAGACAGCATGGAATGTTGAAGTCATTAAGAAGTGTAAAGGAGATTACAAGAAGCCATAGAGGTAAAAAAAAAAAAAAAACAGAAGAAGGTAAGAAAAACACAGAGAATGCAGTGCGATTTGAGAGTCATTCAGATTCAAATACAGAGAAAAACTGCAGCGCTTGGGTAAGTGAGCCTCTTCTTTTACCATTACCTGATACTCCTATCAAATGAAAAAAAGATGAAAATAATAAAGGGTCTGGTAAAATAACTCAGTATTGCAAGTCAAAACATTTAGCTAAAATGTGGATTAAGGAAAATCTTTTTTCTGAACAAACAGAAATGGAGAGAGCAGCATCTACTGAGCAGGACAAGATGCCAGTATGTGCAAAATCTAGCAGGATGGAATTTTTCCCACAGGAGGAACCTTGTATCTAAGAAAATGTTGTGTTAACTCAGCAGCAACCACAAACTTCACATATGCTCTGAAGTCAGTGTCAGTGGCTCAGTAGGTAGCACATTCAACTCTGAGGCTGGGGGATCAGAAGGCTGTGGGTTCAGTTCCCACATCTGGCACTTGGGTTAATATCCCAATACTGACCCTGTAGTGCAGCATGAGGGGGGTGCTGCACTTCTGAGGTGCCGTCTTTTGGATGAGACATTAAACTGAGGTCCCATCTGCCTGGATTGGTGGTAGTTCAGGTGGATGCTAAAGAAATCATGGCACTTATCAAAAGAGAGTAGGGGAATATTTTATTAGAATATCAAAATCAAAAGTAAAATAAACCAAAACAGCATTTGTGGTACAAAAAAGAAAAATACAAAAAGCAAATAAGTATTACAGTCATACATATCTACGCAGGCCATCAAATACAAAATGTAAAACTCAGTATTGAACTCAAAAGAAGAAGGACCCTTCTTACAAGAGAGTAAGGGAATTTCGGATGAAAAACATAACAAATCATGTACTAGTCAGTATTTACAGTACACAAAATCAGAAGGAAGGGAAATCAAGAACACAAATAAGTAACATGTCAGACAGTAACCCTTAACATAAAAAAAGCATTGTAAACCAACCCTCCTCCCCACCCCACTAGAAAAATATTGAAAGTTACATATGGATAGCAATCACAAAAACATCAAGCAAAAAATGACAAAATATATAAAACTCAGTACATGAGATAAGATTCACAATAATAAAGAAGTGAAAAAAATACACCCTGATACAATATAACGACATTAAGAACTGTTAGAGAAAAAGAACAAAAAGAAAATCAAAAAAACAAAAAGAAAATAAAACACAGGTGATAGAAAAGAAAAAGAAAAATCAAAACGTAAGGAATCAGCCAGTATCTAACCATTGTATTGCTTTCCATATTTTGTGAAACGCTAAGGGTGACAACATACGACAATCCCTATCCCAGACCACCAATAACCAGTCTCGGATTTTCCAAAATAATTGATCAGGAGAAATATATAATGATCATAAAGACCACATACATCTTGTTTGCCATATATAATATTTGATGCCCCCAAAAATCAGTCTAACAGTATCAGGATTAAATGACCCCCAGTCCGTAGACAAAATTCCAAAAAAGAAACAATCTTTGTCAATTTTGGGAAAATGTAAAGCGCCCACTGAACATAAAAAAAAGACCAAAATTGTAGAATATAAGGGCATTCAAAAAATAAATGAGACATTGTTTCAACACAAGATTGACAGGAACTGCTTCTTGGACAAAATCTCTCCTCCTTGCCTTTATGTTTCAAATTACCCTTAACGTTTAACTTCCCATGGACAGTAAGCCAAGTAACATCCCACATGTAATTTGGAATACTAAGGGAGGTAAGCATAGAGGAAACCTGTAGCACATCCGAATCCGTTACCTCCGTAAAAACAGAATTAACAGAAAAATAATTATCTAATAAAAAATAATACATACCCTTCCGTGAAGTATGAGTAATCAAAGAATAGGAAACTTGCCATGTTTTCAACGTCCCAAAACAAGAATGTAAATACCCTGGCAAAGTTTGTATATATGCTTGCTTATGAATGACTCTATTTGTAGACCAACTATCCACCCACCTGGAAATATGGTCCATCATCCAAACTGACCATATAATAGAGTGACTCATTAAAAGGGGAAAAATGTTCTTTTACAAAAAAATACAAAAAAAGAACAAAATAGGATTGACCATATTAAGTCCTCCATCTTTGATAGGTAAATACAGTATATTCCGTTTAATAGGGTTCAACCAATTACCCCATACAGTTTGGAAAAAAAAGACTATACAGAGCCATTTCCCTAGATGCAGGTAATGCATAAACCACACTCAAATGTAAAAATAAACCAATGAGGAACGTCCTAACCATATAAATTCTCTTCTTCTTTGACATATTCCACTTATTCCAAGTGGCTATTTTCCACTTTGCAAGTTGAATAAGTCTATCCCAGTTATACATTGCAGTGTCTTCTTCACAAAAAAAATAAATCCCCAAAAGTTTAAAAACCTGAGAAGTAACAGGGATCCCCAAAATGTTAGAATAAGTAAAACTATTAGTATCAAAAATCTACATTTACTTTTTGACAAGTTAAATGCAGCTCCAGTGCCCGTGGTATAAGCAACTGTCAAAATTTCCGTAGCTGCACAAGAAGGAACATCAGCCAGAAACAAACATAAGTCATCAGCACAAGCAATGACTTTGATCTCTGCATCATCAAATCCCAAAGAGAGACCTCTAATATTGTCCGAAGCATAAATAGCAGAAAGGAGCGGTTCCAGAGAAAGAATATATAAAATGGAGCTTAAAGGGCACCCTTGCCTCACCCCTTTCCACACTGTTGTTTAGTACCTAACCACCCATTAACATAAGGGATGATATCGGCATGAAGATAATATTGACGCAACCAGTTAACAAAAATAGATGGAAATCCTATTTTCAACATACAGTTCCAAAGATATAAATGAGACACCGTGTCAAAAGCTCGTGCCTGATCCAAAGAAACACAAATACCAGCCATTTCCTCTCTAGTACCCCGTTCAATGATTTCCCTAATAAGGATGAGGGCATCAGTGATGGTGCAACCTGGCACAGAACAAAATTGTGTAGGGTGTATAATAGTTTGTAAAATACATGAAATCCTCAAGCTCAAAATTTTAGTGAGAATTTTACAATCCGAATTTAAAAGAGTAATCAGGCACCAATTATTTAAACATTCCCTATTTCTGGATTTGAACAAAAAGATCATGAGCCCTTCATTCATACTAGCTGGAAAATCACCTAGTAAAAGGCTATTATTAAACATATCAACAAGCTGGGTATCAAAAACTTTAGTAATAAGACTATAAAGTTCATTAGGAAGGCCATCTTTACCCGGAGCTTTTCTTTTGCAAAGTTTGTGAACAACGACATGCAATTCTGTTAAAGAGACAGGTGCCAAAAGGGAAATTAAAAATTTATCAGGCACTTGTGGTAAAGAAATAAACTGAAGCCACTTAGAAATGGACTCCTGTGTAACAGTAGAATCCTCTTGCAATAAAGAGTGAACATGAGCATCAATAACCCTGAAAAGATCAGATTGGGAAGTAACTAGACAACCGTTTGAATCAAGTAAACCATGCATTTCTTTCTTTTTTCGGAGTGCCATATTGTGGTCATAAGGGTTCGCACAGGCCGAGGGACCTTGAGTATTAAATTTGTGTTCTCTTTCCAATCGAACCTGCTTAGAATGTAGAAGTTGTGCTAACTGAGCTTTCACCAAATTTAACTCATGAGCAGCAACTTCAATACCCATATTTATCTGTGAATAATAAAACTTCAATAAGTTTTGTAAATGTATTTGGGTGTTTTTTCTGGAAGCCCCTAACAAACGTCCAATATGTATAAAATATTGTTTAAAACTGAGTTTAGAGTCTTCCCACCAATCTTGTGACCGATCATAAAGAAAGAATACCGACAGACAGGCCCGTAAAACATCCATAAAACCCTCTACTACTTCCGGAATCTCTAAAAGAGATAAATTAAGCTTCCAATACCCAGGCCCTTTAGAAGTAGTTTTATAGGCAGAAAGGGAAAAACTCAAAAGACCATGATCCGAGGAAGCAATCAATTTGACTTGGGGAGCAAAATACCAAAGGGAAGATGAAATAAACCAGTAATCAATCCTAGTTTTTCTATTACCCTGAATAAAAGTGAAAGAGGGAGTAGACTCAAAAATATCACACAGACCTGAAAGTAATAACAAGTTATTCAAACAATGCATATCACAGTAAACCTTAGAAGTAGCAGAATTTGTCAGTTTATGGGATATATTAAAGTCCCCACCAAATAAAATATTATTACTAGTAAACAAAAAAGGCCTAACAAGATGTAATAGTTGAATGTGATCCCATTTATTTTGAGGGGCATAAATATTAATTAACTGAAACTGGGTGTCATCAATAAGGATGTCTAATAACAAAATTCTACCAGGGACAATGTGAATTTCATCTAGGACTTTGAACTTGTGAGACGTAAAACAAATTCCCACTCCAGAACAAATATCCGTACCCCCAGACCAAAAACAAGGTCCTCAACCCCATAAATCAGTTGCAGAGATAAAGTCTTGAGTAGTATACAGTCTAGTGTCCTGAAAAAAATAATATCATAAAGTAACTCTGAAAAAAGGGCAAAAGTAATTCTTCTTTTATACAAAGATCGAATACTATTTGTATTCAAACTGGCTAAGGAAATATCATAATCGTGAGCCTTAGGACCAGACATAAATTAAGTATTGGGAGGCAGTTTTCTATTAGTTTTGTGCACTTCAGCTCTAGTCACCTTTTTTGATTTACCTTTTGTCCCCACCCTGGGATCTAAGACTGAATCATGGTCTGAAATGGTTTCTACTTGGGAAGGATCCTGAGAGGCTGTATCAGAATCATGGTCTTCAGGTCCAATGTAGGCCAAAATTCCGAATTTATTTGAAACCAAAATAGGATCTGGAGATTGGGCCCAATTCATCACAGGGTTACTGGAAAGATTAGTATCCTCAGGAGAAAAGGAGATAGTTCCAGCTGACTCAGGCATAACCGGAGAAGAAACTATCGATTTACTATTCAAAACTGTTGTAGAACCACCATCAGACGGACATCTGGAAGTACTAGGACTAGGAGACCTGAGGGGAGGGAGTGACGGAGGAGGTGATGGGGAGCTAGCTTAGACTGCGTAGAGAGAACAGTAGAAGGTCTAGTAGTCAGAGCAGCAGAATAGGATTTCAGGCCCGTAGAAGTATCAGGTGGAACACCAGCCAATAAATTCCTACTCGCTTTAAAAATGAGCAAATCCTGTAAGGCATAATCAGATTCTTCAGTGTTATGAGCAGCCCACGGACAGTCAGAAAATACATGCCCCACCCCATCACAGAAGTTACATTTAACAGAGTTCACACATTGATAACCCAAATGACCAACTTCCTCACATTGAAAACATTGAATCTTCTCACAGGCAGTACTAATATGTCAAGGAGAACCACATTTGTAACATCACCTAGCTTGACCAGGATAAAACAAGAAATCTTTACCCCGGCCAATGAAGAAGCAATTTGGAAGATGGGGAAATTCATTCTGAACACTACGGAGCTTCAATTTTATCTTCCATCCCCCATTCCAGAATCTCTTACCATCCAAAATTGGGTCAGGTGTGCCCTGAACATCACAACGTTTAACCAGCCAATAAAGAATATCTGCTAGATTTACCCCCTCATTACGAAACAAAACAGTAACAACCCGAAAAGGTTGTTTTGTTAAAGGGATAACCTGAAAATGGGACCATAAGGGGTTAGTTTTTAAAGAAGCATATTTTAACCAAAATGTGTCCAAATTAGCAGGAGTCCAGAAACTGATGTCGAAGGAATGTTCACCAGGAGCATGAATGAGAGCATATATGTCAGAAGACGAAAAGCCCAAAGATTGTTTAATCAACACCTTGCCCACATAAAACCTATCAGGCAAATCCTCCATGCCACCCAAGTATTGTAAGCGAACAGCATTTCTACATTTTGCCTGCTCCAGAGGCTTAGCAAATAAGTCAGCAAAAGTCGTATTAACTACCTCAGGAGTTGTACTCTGAGAAACAACAGGAGCGTCTAACTCAACATCAACAACAGGAGGAACAACAGTCTCAGAAAATGAAGTCAAAACAGCACTACCTGACACACCAGAGTGCAGAACTGTAGACTCACTATGGTGCAAAGCTGGAGTACTCAGAAGAGTTTCTGTCATAATGCGATGTCCACTGGAATGCGCTAAAATATCCTGTGGTTTAGTAGGGTCCTCAACCCAAGAACCATCAGCCTGTCTCATCCAACCTGCCTTGGAAAGAGCTAATTCCGGGGACCACTGTGTATTCTGTGTATTCTATTGCAGGTCTTCCAGAGCAGCGTCTTGTGTAGCCTGCACAACAGCATCCATCGCAGGAGGAACCACGTCATCGCAAAAGCCAGGACCTAGTTTAACAGTCCTATGGAGAGATTCAGGAGAGACTCCTAAGAGATGTTTCCTCTTCTTTTCAAGTAGATCAGCTGTAGCTGAGGTAAGAGCTTTCTCCATTTGCAGTAACCGAGCCTGTAGAAGCTCTCTATGTTTCGCCATTGCTGCTACCTCATCGTCGTCACTCTCAGCAACCATATCGATCAGATGTGGAGAAATAGTAGTAGTAAGTGCTGAAACTGGCTGCATCTGAAAATTTGAATGTGTGGCAGAAACTTCCGCAATACCGTCCTGCAGCAGACCTCCTCCTTCCTCCACAGCCACCGGCATACTGCCATCGTCCATCGTTGTGACATGTGGGATAACGCCTCCTTCCAGAGTAGGGGAATTTCCCTGGTGTCCTGGGCAAATTTCTCCCACTCACTAAAAAAATACCACCAACAGCTTAATCTGGTTCAATTTCAGTTGCTTACTATCTGTATCCCCCCTCCCCCTGGTCGCCCCTGAAAAAGGGACTTCTAGGCCCAGTGGGCTTACTGGGTCAACAAAATTCAATAATAATAATGATAATAATAATGAGTCACATGAGGTTTCAGAACAAACAAATAGCCACAACACCAAGGCCCTACTACTTTGCATGATAAAGTAAGCACTGGGGAAGGGATTGCAGGCTCAGTGGAAGTAATACGAGTGGTAGCGGCCTTAAGACAAGATAGGCCTAAAGCTCTGGGTGAACTGGGCCATTCCATAAAGGGAATTTCAGACACAATGAGCACTATAACAGAAAAAATGTCTACCTTGTCGATAAGGACACAAGAGTTAGAGCAATGGGTTTCTCAGGTTGAAGACGTCGAAGGGCCCTTATTAAAGATACAAACACAGCATGATGACATTCAGATTAAGATCTTGACAACAAAAATCGCAAACTTGGAAGATAGGTCTAGGAAAGGAAATATAAGGTTAAAAAAATGTTCCAGAAGGTATAGAAGGAACTGGGGATCCCTTAAAGCATTTTGAAAAAAATGATTACTGAAGCAGTGGGGAGAAGCTATCCTGAGCAGAAAATACTGCTGGCTAGAGCTCATCGTGTAGGATCAAGATATAGTAATGACTCTAGCAATTATCTATGATCAGTGTTGATAAAACCACATAAATTTCAAGATAGAGAAATTATCCTACAGAAGGCAAGAACTGAAAAAGGGTTGAAATTTGCAGATTTTAAGTTCAGTGCATACCCAGACCTTTCAATGGACACAATGAACAAATGGAAGCTATTTAACCCCTTGAAGAAAAAAGTATATGAAAAAGGTATTTGTTTTATGATGCAGTATCCGGCTAAGCTACGCTTTGTAGTAAATGGCAAAATCACATCTTTTGACGATCATGAAGAAGCTGAGGAAGCTTATGAAAAATGTTATGGCAACTCAGCAGGGCAATCGTCCCACTTAGGGAGAACACACCCATATGAATAACATACATAAGGAAGAATTAAAGAAAGGGGAAACAAATGAAAGAAAAGAAGGAGGGTGAAGAGGGAGGGACTACAAGAAATGAGAAAAAGAAGAACACTTAAAATAAGTTAGAAATAGAATAGAAAAGAAATGGGACTAACATGAGTTGACATGGGGGGGTTCGGTGCTCTGTTTAAATATTTGGTGTCACTTTTTTTTTCAGTTTTCTCCCCCACATAAAATGGATATATTTAGAGATTTAGTAAGAGTAATAGAATTAGGTAGGCAAGTGAACCAACCCTTCCATTACTACCCCCCTCTATTCTATTCAACTATCTATTTAAACTTTCCCTCTAGGACATTGGCAGCTTCCTGAGAAGTCCTGAGAAGTAGCACCATGTGGGACTAACCCATATATTCACATGTTTCTGTTTCTGTCTTTTGAATGAAGTCATAATGAAAGGGGTACCTTCTTACACTTCCCTCTATCATAGGAGACACTACAAAAAATATAAAATTAGAATCAAAGGAAAGGGGAAGAAAGGATAAGAAAGAGAATGAAAGGGGAGAGGAAGGGAAAATTGAGAAATAAAAGAAAGGGAAAATAAAATAAAACAAAAATATATATGACAGCGTCAACAAAGCGCAAAATATGCCAAATAGTGCATCTCTGCAAACAAGGGGAAGGGATCTACAGATCCCCCAGTGGGGGGTAGAATTTTTAATAAAATTAAAAGGGGAAAGAACTTATTTAAGAAAGGGGAAAAGACAAAAAATGAAGAAAATGGCGGTTATGGAAAGAAAAAGACAATTAATTAAACTATGGATGCGTACGATCCAGGCTAAAAATGAAAAAAATATGAAAGTGTAAAATGACTACATTAAAAATATTATCGTGGAATGTTAAAGGGCTAAGAAGCAGAACAAAATGGTTAAGATTATAAATTATATACATAATAAAGGAACTAATTGCTTATTAATACAAGAATCACATTTTTTAGAATCAGACTTTGCATGGTTTCAGAAAAAAATGGGGGAAGGGTATACACTCACCCTACACTACACAAGCTAGAGGGTCTGCCTTGTTCTTCCATAGAAGAAATCTTCAACTCTCTATATTGAAAGAATTCAGAGATCAAAATGGGAGTTATGTAATTATCGAATTAAAAATAGATAATCAAGTTCTGACGATGGCAACAATTTATGGTCTTAATTATAATTACTCATTATTTTTTTCAGATTTCTTTTTGCAGTTGTCAGGCTTTAGCTCACCATATATCATGGGGGGGGGACTTCAATTTAGTATTAAACAAATCAGATAGAACATCAGAATTAGTACATAACTTTAAATCAGCAGTCCAGGTCATAAAATATTTTATGGATGACCTCAAACTAGTGAATCCTTGGCTACAGATGAAAGAAGAAAATAAACAGTATTCTTACTATTCCAAAACACATCACTCATATTCACAAATCGACTACTTTTTAGTCTCAGAATCTTTATTATATATGGTTAAAAAGTTTCCTATCCAGGAATCTGATTTCTCATCATTCTCCCAGTATTTGGGAAATACAATTAAACCATCAAATGTTAACTTCTCCATTATGGAAAATGGACCCACAGACTTTTAAGGATACTTCCAATTATGCAATATTGGAAAAAGAAATTAGGAAGTTTTTTGGAAGAAATTTAAACCAAAACATAGATATAATGGTGGTTTGGGATTCTTTTAAAGCCTGGATAACAGGTATTTTAAAGCAGATGGGGGAGGAGGAAAAAAATGACTTCAACAGCTTAAATGGCTGGAAAATGACATAAAACTATTGGAACAAATTAATTTGTCAATGCAAGATATGCATATCTTTAGTCAATTAACAACAAAGAGAGAGTTATATAATAAATTGATTACAGAGAAAGCGGAGCATCAAATACTAAAAACAAGAGCTAACTATTATATTAATGCAGGCAAACCTTTAAAACTAATGGCATAGCAATCAAAAAAAGATCAAGAATGAAATAACATAACACAACACAAATAAAAGATAGGATGGGAACATTAAAGAAACACCCAACAGATATAATGGATATATTTGTAGGATACTATAAAGAATTATACACAGCTCAGGAAAAAATTGTAGATCAGATTAGTATTTTGGAAAAAAATAAAGTTAAATCAACCAACAGAAGAAATGAAAACAACATTAGACCAACCATTTACATATCTAGAAATTGAAACTGCACTTGAAGAAATGAAATTAGGGAAGGCACCTGGATCAGATGGCATACAAACTGAATTTTAGAGAATACTGTATTTAAAGTGATACTAATCCCTATTTTTGTTGAATTATTTAATAAAATAACTGAATTAAAAAAGATTCCAAAGACTTTCTATGAAGCAATTCTTCTTCTTTTTCAAAAACAAGATAAAGACCCAGACTTATGTAAAACATATAGGCCAATATCACTACTAAATTCTGATTATAAAGTTTTCACCAAAGTTCTTGCTATAAGATAAGATAGATTTTTGCCTGATATAATAAATCAAGATCAAAATGGTTTTATTAGAGGAAGAAAATAATGGAAAATATTAAACAAACTCTGAATTTAGTGGAAAATAAGGATAAAAGAGATTCTTTATTAATAACAGTAGATGTAGAAAAAGCATTCAATCGAGTCAAATGGAATTTTATCATTCATACAATGCAGAAAATGAACTTTGGAGGGAGATTTATGGAATGGATAAAAATGATAAATAATTTTCCAACTGCACAATTAAAAATTAATAACGGAGTATCATCATCATTTAATTTATCACGTGGTACACGACAGGGCTGCCCTATTTCTCCTTTAATATTTGCAATCTCTATAGAATCTCTGGCAGAATATATTAGGTAGAATAATAATATTAAAGGAATATTATATAGTAATACATATCATAAAATAAGTCTTTATGCAGATGACGCTCTTCTGTATATGGATAATGATCAAAAATCTATAATGGAATTCATATGAATAGCAGAACAATTTGGGAAAGAATCAGGATTTAATATTAACTATGAGAAAATCTCAGTACTTAAAACTTTAGATACAGGGAGAGCGGTATTTAAGAGTACCAAATATGGTCTAGAAGCGGATTCATTTAAATACTAAGGGATTTCAATTACAAAAAAACCCAATAACTTATTAAGAGAGAGAATCATGAGAAACTCTTACAAACAATAAAAACAGATTTAGAGAGATGGAAGAGTTTACCATATGCTGTAATTGGTAGGGTTAACCTGGTAAAGATGCAGGTATTACCTAAGATTCTATATCTATTTCAAGCATTACCAATAGAAGTCCCTTTGTCATTTTTTAAATCCTTAAAAACAAATAATCACTAACTTTATATGGCTAAATAAAAACCCAAGAATAGCACGTAATAAACTGGTCCTTCCAGTAGAACAGGAAGGATTAGCTTTACCAGACTTTTATAAATATTATATAGTGTCACAGGTGGTTATAATCTGGAACTGGATAAATTGCCAGAAAGAAAAAAGAAACTTGGTTATAATGGAGCAATTAGTAGGGAATTACCCAACTCTAATGAACTTTTTATTTTCAGGACAGGAGCTGGATAGAGATAGATTAAAGTCTCTTCCAATCTCCATGAGAACAACAATTAAATGTTGGGTCCAAATTCATTGGACTCTAAAATTGTATTTAGGAATAACAAAATATACACCTCTGCATAATAACTGGAACTTCCCCCATCTATTAATGATCAGATTACTAAATTATGGTCTTCATATGTTTTGACAGAAATCAGTCAATTATTTGATAAAGAAGCATTTATGACCTTCGAAAAATTAAGAGAAAAATATCCTGTTCCCTATACACATTATTTTAAATATATACCAATTAAACAATATATAAAAAAGAATAATGGAGAACTAAAATTAAGAACGACACCAAGTTTAGAAAAATTAGAGGAACAAAAAGAAAATAAAAAATTGATATCAATACCATATAGGTCTCTCTTTGGAATCACTATAAAATAGATGGATAAGTTAAAACAAAAATGGCAAATGGAATTGGGGGCTGAAATTAATGAACAAAGCTTAGAAGAATTATGGAATGAGATTTTGGTCTCAGTATTTGTGAATATCAAAGCTTCTAATCTAAGACAAATTCAGTACAATATCTTACATAGAATGTATCTTACTCCATATAAATTGCATAAAATGAATAATGAAATAAATTACAAATGTCCAAGATGTACTACTACAATGGGCACATTGATACATCTAATCCATAACTGTCCCTTTCTAACACATTTATCTAAAATTTATAATTTGATAAAGAAAGTTATAAATAAGCAAATTCCTTTTAAAATTTTGTTTACCATGTTTGGAATAATGGAGTCTGGTAATAGGATTGATCAGCCCCAACAAGCATTTGTATCAATAGCAATGACAACTGCAAAAAAAATGCATTCTAACAAAATGGAAAGACCCCAATCCACCTATCTTTAAAATCTGGTTAAACTATATGGTGGATGCAATGAATCTTGATAGAATTCAATTTATTAAAGAGAAACCGGAGGAGTTATTTGAAAGGATATGGCAACCCTTCCTAGACATCATATCTGAAGGTATATAAACAAAGGTAAAAAATATATCTGATAGAAGGAGAATCATGAATAATGTTAGGAATAAAATAGTAAGCATGGATCATATCCCTAGTTTAGAGTAGTGTAGGAGATTATGATGTAAATGAATCTAATGGGTAATATTCTGGTGTAATATGAATACCAGATAAATTATATTTCCCGGTTTTTTCTTTAAGACTGAATCTCAAAAAAAAAAAGGCTAAGAAGGTAACATTGATTAAGCTTCAGTCACTGAAAGGCCATCTGAATTTAGCTTGTAGGCTGATTACCCCAGGCAAACTGTTCCTGAGAAGGTTAGCGGCAGCAAAGATGGGAGCTGACAACCATAACACCCAAATAGAGTGACATAAGGAATGAAAGCAGACTTGAAAGTGTGGGAAAATGTTATACTCAGCTTTGGCCACATAGTGGTTTGGCAGGATAACCAAATGGGGTAGAGTGGCGCAGAATTTTAAAAATTTGCTTCTGCTGGAATTCCTTGCAATTTCAGAAATCCCTCCAACTTCCACAGAATTCCATTAGAAGCAAAATTTCAAAATTCTGAAAGCAGATTGTTAACTGCAGGATCATATTCTGCAGTTTACATAAACTGCTAATTAATTTTCAGTAAACTATGGAATATTACTGTACAGATTACGTGACCCACAGAATACCATTTCATGGTTTACACAGAAATGCTTTTCAGAATTCTGAAAAACTAAGCAAGAAAGTTTAAAAAGCATTTCAGAAGTGGAAATGCTATTCTGCATGATTTCCACTGGCAGAGTTCCACATTTTGCACAGTTCTGCTGTGGAGAGACCCAAGAGCTAGGTCTAGTCATGGATGCATCAGGACACATAGGTTTTGGGGCATTCTTTCAAGGCTCATGGTTTGCAAACATTTGGAAGCAGGACTGGGTAACATGTGGATTTGTAAAAACATCATCCTTTTAGAAGTCTTCCCCATAATGGTCACCTTAGAGGTCTAGGGAGCCAGGTTGGTAAATACTGTTAAAGACAAATAGCTGAGCAGTGGTTGACATTATTAACTCACAGGATTCATAGTCTGAAGAGATCATGTGATTGCTGAGAGTTTTTGTGATGTATTGCCTCCAATTGAACATAACAGTCAGGGCATGCCATCTACCAGGTAAGGTCAACATCACTACTGATGCCTTGTCTTGGTTGCAGTTTGAGCACTTCCACCTGCTGGTGCTGGATGCGGACAGATTACCTACACAGAATCCAGAGGCTGTATGACACATTGGGACCCAAAGACATTGCAATTGGTTCAGCCATGTGTTTTCCCTTCAACTGAGAGAAAGCATGTAGCAGGTTTCTCAGACTTTATTGAATTTTCCGACAAGGTGGTAAGTGAGTTTCAACCACAGGAAGCTGAAAGGCAGAGACAGATCTACATACACACACTGATACAGCAAGGTAAGTCTGCCTCGACAATTAGGGCACAATTGGTAGGGACAGCCTTTCTCTGTAAATCACAGGGGATACTGCACCCAACACATAATTTTATTACTAAGATGTTGGAGGGGTGGGTCAAATCCCAGAACAGGATATAAGATGCCATAAAAACAATAGAATTTCTGAAGCTGACAAACCTGTAGGTGTAGATTGGCTTGCCATGCAGTTCTGCGTATGACATATCACTATTTAGGGCTCTCTTCTCTTGGGCATTTTTTTGGGGCTTTCAATGTGTCAAAACTGGTGTTAGATGTAGCAGGAGGCCAGGAGCACAATGCTATTCAGGTGGACAACCTTGCCTTGTTGCAAGACAGGATGTTTTTCAGGCTATGCAGGTCTAAAACCAACCAAATGGGGTCACCTAAGCCACTTAATTATTTAGGGCAGGTGTGAGGGTCAACAGTCCATGGCCACACCTGAAGGTTTATACAGAATGCCGATAAACAAAGGTTATCAGCACTCCTATCCAAAAAACATTCTTTTTTTTTTATACTTAGTTTATTATCTTTCATTTGTCAGCATTTGTTACATCATTTTCATGATTCACATGTTGTTCTCTGGGGTAAAAACCCCTAGCACTGACAACATCACAGAAATATTACAGTACTTCTGGTTCACAGTAGTCAACTTTACTACAATCTAGTTAGAACAGTAATAGTAGGTGCTACTGTCTGGGATGTGTTCTGTCCTTACACTATCTATAACTAGTTGTCTCATATCCAGAAAATACCTATAACAGGAGCTAATTGGGGGACATTCTATAACTCTGCTGTAAAGGTAAATATCTCTTAGTGCAGTTCAGGCATCTCTCTCTTAACCACTGTCATGGAGTAGCCATCTGGTCCTTTTCTGTTGCTATATCTGTGGCTTTTGCTTAAGATTGATCATTAATCTTTCCATCAAATGTATGGATTCGACCATGTCCTTCCATTCCCCTACCCCCGGGGCCCTCGGCTGCAACCAATTCTTTGTGATAATTTTTAGGGCTGCCGCAACCAGGATCTTCCATAGGTATCTGGCATCCTTATCTTTAACTTCCCCCGGGATTAGTCCTAAAACCAAATGTTCAGGTCCTAACTACATGTCAATTGCAAATATCTGTTCTAGATATTTCATAACCTCCCTCCAATATACGGTGATACCTGGACATGACCAAAAAAACATGTGCCTGTGAGGCATGTTGTTCTCCACAAGCCCTCCAACACCCAGCCATGGTCCCTTCCTTCACATGAGCCATTTGTGTTGGTACTAAGAAATATCTGGTTCTCAACTTCCAACAGAAGTCCCTCCACACTAAAGAACTAGAAGTTGACCATGTACTTCTCCACATCAGAGACCAATGTTTATCTGTTATGAGAATTACTGAGTCCTGTTCCCATTTTTTCTTTATATGCTGGGATGTGTTGGCCATATCTGCCACATAGTTATTATACAGCAACAAAATGGCACGGTCTGCCCTCCTTGCCCCCCACACTCTTTGAAATAGCACTCTGTCTTCCAACACTGGCTCCTCCAGCATTATTTTGTTAATTTGTATATTCAAGTAGTCTCTCAGTTGGTAATACCTGATTTTATCTGTCTGCTTCAGGCCGTATTTTTCTTGGATTGCTTCAAAGGAGGGTAGGGTATTCCCAGTCATTATTTGATAAGGCGCGCACAGACCCCTTCTAGCTTGTTTCTGATACCATTTATCAAGTGTTGCTGGTGTAAACTGATGGTCATATGCCCACCATCTATACCTCCATAGATTCCCAAATGTGGCCCCCCTGCTTATTCCCCTCCTCCATCCTTCCTACACCACCCTTGTGCCTGAGAAAACAAATGTTTCTCCTGTGTCTAGAGGCCCGAACATCACTGCCCGCAAAGGGGGATCCCTTTGTTTCCAAAGATCTATTAGCTTCCAATGAGTATCTTATCCCGGGTTGTCCCAAAGTAGTGCAACCCTCATCTGGGCTGCCACCCAGTAGAACTGCAGGCATGGGAACACAAGGCCCCCCTCTTCCTTAGGAAGATAAAGCAAGGATCTTCTTAATCTGGGTTTTTTAACCTTCCATAAATAGGAAAAAAACATACCCTGCCAGGTCTCCAGATCCCCCAGAGTTAACAGACATGGGACACATTGAAATAAGTAGAGAAGGCATGGTAATTCATTTATCTTGAGGGCTTGAGCCCTAGCACTAAGTGAGATGGGCAGAAGGGACCATCTTTGAAAGTCACTTTAAGCTGCGCTATTATAGGAGGATAGTTCAGCTCTTTCAGTTGTGTATTGTTCCTACCCAGCTTAACCCCTAAATATTTTATCTCTGCCTGGTCCCATAACATGGGGTACTTACGTTTAAGCTCCTCAGTTGAGGTAAAATTAAAACAGAGAATTTCCATTTTATTATTATTCAATTTATAGCTGGATAACACAGAAAACTTATCTAGCCATCTGAATACCGCTGGTAAAGACTCCACAGGGTCTGCCACATATAAAAGAACATCATCAGCATACAGAGCCAGTTTGTGGGTTTGTCCCCCCCATATTAATCCTTTTTATCTCTGGGCACTGGCAGATGCTCTGAGCAAGAGGTTCAATGAACAGGGAAAACAGTAATGGAGAGAGAGAACACCCTTGTTGCACTCCTCTTTCTAAATTAAAAGTCCCAGAGATATGTCATTCGCTCTAACCTGTGCTCTCAGAGACTCATATAACTTAAATATAGCCGTTATCAGCTGCCTTGGGAACCCAAACCGGGACAGGACCTCCTTCAGAAACAACCACGATACTCTATCAAATGCTTTTTCAGCATCAAGACTTACTATCAGCGACGGTAATCTTTGCATGGAAATTTGATCAATTATATGTGTTGTTCTACGGAGATTATCCTGTGCTTGTCTGCCCGGTATGAAATCAGATTGGTCTATCTGTATTAAAGAGGGGATGTACTCCTGAATACATCTAGCCAAAAGAGATGTAAGTATTTTATAATCAGTGTTCAACAGGGAAATTGGTCTATATGAAGGGCATTTTGTTGGGTCCTTTCCCGGCTTGGGTATCACCAAAATCACCACATAGGCCCAAGAAGGAGGGGCTGCAGCCTCATCTCTCATGACCTCATCAAAAACCTTCCCCAGAAGTGTCTGTATCTGGTTCCCAAAGCATTTATAGAACTCCGCAAGGAGTCCGTCTGAACCTGGACATTTACCCACCTTAAGCCTTTTAATCTCCTCCTTTATTTCCTCTGATCTCACCAGTCTCATTAAACTTTCCCCTTGTTCCCTAGTTAGACCTGGTAGTTTAAGTGAACTCAGGAATCTCTTTATGTCTTCCCTTCCCTCTTTTGTGTCTTCTGCATAAAACTTAGTATAATATGTTCTAAAGGCATCTGCTATCTCATGAACCCCTTGGACCATTTTGCCTATCCCTGGATGCCACACCTTCGTTATTGTTGCTCTTGCCTGTTTTGCCCTCAGCCTGCAAGCCAGGTAGTGCAACGATTGAGGTCCCCCCTCATAATGTTGTTGTCTCAGAAAGAGCAACCTCTGTTCCACCTGATAATCCAAAATTCCTGTCATCTCTCTCTTATAGTCCAACAACTGTCTCCTCCGCTACTTGTCATACTTTTGTTTTTGCTGCCCCTTCAAATCTGCTATCAGCCCCATTAGCTTGAGTCTTCTGGCCTCCCTCTCCCTCTTTTTCCTGGAGGCCAATTGGATAAATTTACCTTGCAGAACAGCTTTTGTGGCATCCCAGCAGATGGCCTGTGTGGTATCCTGCTCTGTATTATCTAGAAGGTAAGCCCTATAAGTTTCTACTATTTGGTCCCTGATTTCTTTATCTTTCAAAAGAGAGGTGTTCAGCTGCCATAAGGTATTCCAGCGAGTCTCCCCTAGGTCTATTTTTATATATATGGGCGCATGATCAGACAAAAGTAAGTCCCCTATCCAAATATCCTCAATTCTCTGTACCTCAGTCTTTGTGACTAGAATATAGTCTAGTCTTGAATATGTGTTGTGGGCCGCAGAAAAAAAGGTATAGTCCCTCTGTCTAATGTGTTGGTGTCTCCAAGTGTCTAATAATCCCATTTCTCCTATCAATTTCTGGATTTTCCTAACCGTTCTGTGTGGTTTCCCTCTTACCCTCGAGGAGGAGTCCATATCCGGGTTCAAAGGCAGATTAAGGTCTCCCCCACAAATTATGACTCCCTCCCCCCATTCTAACAGAGTAGCTAGAAAGGAACGGTACTCAGGTAGTGTTGAGCCAGGTGGAATGTACACAGATGCCAGTGTGACAACATTGCCCCTAAATTTACCTTTCAGCATCGCGAATCGTCCCTCCTTATCTGACTTAGCCTCCATTTTTTCAAATGGGGAATTAGATGGCACCAACACCATCACGCCCCTCCTTCTACCATTCTTATAGGAAGATGCAGCCATTTACCCAAAACCCAATTTTAGGAACTTATTATGCTCCTTCATCGACAAATGGGTCTCATGGAGCAATAAAAATCTGCCGCAGCTTTCCTTACCTGGCTCAATATTTTAGATCTTTTAACAGGGTTTGTAAGGCCATTAACATTATTGGAACAAACAGTCGTACCCTTACCTGCCATCAAAAGGGTCTGTATTTAGCAATATATTCTCAGGGTCCCCCCGGACTCCTCCTCGAGAGAGCCCCCCCCCACACATCTCCCTTCTTTATTTCATTTAACTGTCTCTTACGACGGAACACATACCAGGTATGAAACAACATAAAAACCATTACGTGATAACAGTAGCTCAACTTTACAGCCAACTGGGCTAGTAACCAATGCATGATCTTTGACCTCCAAGGTAGAAGTCCCACTTTTTGGGGCTCTAGTACTACCTCCACCTTATGCAGGTGGAGGCAAGTTCAGAGGGGTTACCAGAGTCTCTACAATGGGAGACCCCCTCTAGAGAGCTCTTGTTCATAACTTGAAACTCTTCGCTTTCCTGTGTGACCAATTACTCTATTGATCAGAAAAGCTTTTTTATTGGAGCACTATGTGCCCAAGCACCTTCCAAAAGAAAATGATGTTCTGCACTGATCTAACCATCTTTCATGTAAACATTTAACTCCTGACCTAATCCCAATTTCATGTCTTCTATAGGGTCAGAGAAATCTTCCTCCATCACTTCCCCAACTGGGGTTCTCCCCCTTGGGGGAGACGGTAGTCCCCCCCTCACATGGGAGGGAAGCAAGCCCCACAGCAACCAAACAAGAATCATTACCCCTTCCCCAATCCCCCTCCCCTTCTCCATAATTCACTAACCCAACTAATTTTGTTTATTTTGTTCATTAATTCCTCCATGGTATTCCCCTTTTCCCATACCTCAAAAGTTTCTTATCTTTTCATCCCCATGTTTTGTGTTATTAATGCCCATTCTTGTACTCCTGATATCTTAAGCCCATAGCATTGTACGGTTTCAGATATAATGGTCTGCACTTTCTATATTTCTTCTCCAGCCAGGCCTCTTCCTCTGTTTGAGCTCCGTAACTGGGGCACTTGTTTTACTTTTACCACAAATCCACTACAGTGGCCCCTTTCCAGTGTCAAACCAAAGATTAGCCCCTTTATATTCCCCCCTCCCACTTCCTCCCTCGACCCCCCTTCAGTCACATAAAAAAATAACCCAGTTCCTGATGGTGATATGATTCTTGCACTTCTGTTTCATTTCCCTTCACCCTCCTTCCACTACATCCATGTTTATATCTGCTCATAAACCCTTCCACATAAAATCCCACTTCCCTGAGGCATCCAATATCTACATAGCATTATAACTGCTGCAGGAAGTCGGGAGACGTTAATCTCCCCCCCACAATCCCATAAGATCGTTTAATTATTATTCATGTGCCATGTAGTCTGAATATGCAGGCATAGTCCCCAGTTATTAAAGTAATATTCATTTCTCTTCAAGCACTCTGAGAACACTGTACTCTATTTAGTCCCTGTCATAGTCTCTTTAAAGTAAGTACTTGCAGTGTATTCCCATTTCACGTCTTCATCCTTCAGCCGTTGAGTTGTTATTCAGCACGACGTCTTGTTCTCTCAGAGGATTGCCTTGTTCCTGCTCTCCTCACTCTAGTTCTGTGTCTGGGGGTTTTCTTTTGGCTAGAACCTTGTCCCACACCCCAAACATGTCCCTAATTGAACCACCATTCACTCTTTTTGGGCCTCTTTTGAACCAGTTCCGTTCCCCCAGCTGCTGTTGAATCCACCGACCCTGCTCCTCAGGAATGTGCAACCCAGCTCTCTCCATGAACTCCTTAGCTTCTGCCAGCTCTTGAAATCTCAAAATACCCTTTTCTGTTTGAAACTTCAGCCTAGCAGGGTATTCAACAAAGGCCTTTACCCCTTTTTGCTGTAATAATTTAATGACCTGTAGCACCTTCCTCCTCCTAGCAAGCAGCTGTGGGGTAAAATCATGGTCAAAAAACAGTCTGACATCTCCAAAATATATAGTTTTTCTCGACCAAGCTAGGGCTAATGCCTCCTCTTTGGTCCTGTAATCAAGGAACGCAAGCACTATCGATCTGGGTCTGGCCTTCTGATCTCGAGGCCACGTACCAGTGATCTGTGAGCCCTAATAATGTCCAGTCGCTTATCAGTAGGTAAATTGAGGATCTCTCTTAAAAATGAGTCGATAAAATCTATCATGTTCCCCAATTCCGTTCCTTCTGGTACTCCGTGGATCCGAATATTGTTTCGCCGGTTCCAATTCTCTAGTTCCTCAAGCTTCTGTTCCAGCAGCATGGTACGATGATGCAGCTCCAGCAAGGCTGAGCTGTGCACGTCTGTGGTCTGGGTATATTCTGTCATTACCGTCTCAACTTCTTGTGTTTTCTGGTGTAATTTTGCAATGTCTTGGCATTGATCTAGTGCTTTAGCCTCCAATCTCTGCAGAGTATTGTTTATTTGTTGTAGGGTTTGACAGAGCTGCCAAGAAGTAATCATGCATTCTGTTTCTTGAGCCATGCTCGCGGCCTTCTCCGCACTTTGTGCCGTGGATTCACGCTCTGCATAGGCCTCCGCTCGGCCGTTCTGTACCTGCTCAGCTATCTTTTGTTTTTACAGCTCCATTCAACTGAATCTCCTTCAAACGGTGTTTGGGTCCCATTAGATAGTCTTTTATTGATCTTTTGGTCGACAGGATTGACGTTTTCTTTATGGATTAATGTGGATTGTTTCTGGTCATTCATTCAGCGCTTTGTTTAAGCAGCCATTAGGTCTGTGCCCCAACTGGAAGTCTCCAAAAAACATTCTGATGCCAGATGGTTTAGAAAATAGAGATTTTATTCGGAAGCACAATCAGGTGACACCCCCTGATGAAGGCCCTAGAGCTGGGCAGAAACACTGGGTGAGCTGATTGTGCTTCAGAATAAAATCTTTATATTCTAAACCTAATGCCATTAGAATGTTCTTTGGATAGAAGTGCTGGTAAAGCTTTGTTTATTTACTATGTGCAACTGGCCTTCCTGTTAATTGCACCCTAGAATGTACCTGTGTCACACTTGGCAAACTTATTTAAAAAAATGAAACAGAATGCAGGCCTGTGGGTGAGGAGCAATTCTGGGGTCATGGGGATGGAAAACTGGGGATGAAAGTGCAGTTTGCTGCAATTGTTAGTAAGGGATATGGTTGTCAGGTGAGGGCCCCAAACCCTTTAATACACATTGATTTAGGACTGGGGTTGCAGAAGAGGAAGCCAGATTTAGCTTGTCAGGAACCCAAATAAAGGTGGTGGGCAGATGGATGTCAGATGCCTATAAATACTGCATTAAGCCACAAAGGTTGAATTAAAATATTGGAACAGGTAGCAATGGCACAATGTGGCACACATATCAGAAGGCCATAATCTGTTTCTTTCTTGCAAGCATGCACACGCACAAGGTTTACCAAACATTTGGATCATTGGCTATTCTGACTGTACATATTGAAAGCACATGAAGGACCAAGGCATGAATGCATAGCTCAAAGATGGGAATCTGGTCAAATGGGGCAATCATAGAGTGATGTGGAAATTAAGGGTTGATTTGGAATCAGTTGGTAGGGGTGTGAATCAGTTACAACTCAGGTTGCATCCATAGCTGGGACTGTTGCCTGCACTCAGTAAGTAGAGGGAGGAGCAGACAGAGGATACAATTGACCCACAAGAGGCGAAGTAAACAACCAAGTTAGACAAACAATTCACACATTAGAGACAACTCAACCTCAGCCTCTACCAGCAGCTCCTGCACTGCATCTTTTGTTGAAGAACACCCACAGGCACAAACAGACAGGAAAACAAAGGTGGCAAAATGCAAAAAGGAAAAATGTGATAGTGCCGCTGGGCAGTAGGCAAAGGCAGCAATGAGCACCACAAACCCACAGCTGGATGAAATGAACAAAAGCACCATAATTAATCTTTCAAACTACGAGCTATCAGAACTGCAAAAGCAAGCCTTATCCTCTGGATATTTCTTTTAACTACTCCCTCCCCCCCATAAATGAATCTCACATTTATCTGGATCTTTTCAAGCTTTTAGGTAAATTAACCTCAAAACAACATTTTGTCACTGAAGCAAAGAAGGGAGGTTGGGATTCAACAGGATTACCAGAACCAATACAGTCAAATGCTTTGCCTGAAAATATGTGACCAGAGGAGACAGCAAATGGAATTGAACATAAAGAAGTACAATCATATCTACTTCCTGATGATCTAATAGATTACAATACTGCATGAACTATTTTTTCCAGAAGCAGATACTGGTGTGTCATACCTTGAAACAACTCGAACACAGATCAAGATCACTTCAACCTTTACTAAAGTTCATACTAAAGTAGGTATAGAAGCAAGTGGGTGTTAACCCATTAATGCCTCATCTTTATGGAAAATAACTTAATGATCTCCCTGACATGATAAGTTCATTCAATTTGCACTTAAAGCTGACTTTATTTTTTGCTATAATTTCTCCTATTGGAAGTTCATGCCATTGTTTTACTATTCTGCAGGTAAAAAAGTACTTTTGGGTATTGGAACGAAATCTTCTTCCCTTGATTTGAAGGGGATGGCCTCTGGTTTCCTTAGCTGAATCTTTAAATTAAATTCCTAAATCACACATCAGTTGGGGTTCATATATAATATCATACATTGGTAATAAGTCACCACAAGCATGGCGAGTTTCTAAGGACAAGAGACCCAGAGATTAAAGCCTGTCTTCGTATTCTTTATCTTTTAGGTCTGGGATCAACTTAGTATATCTACGTTGTACTTTTTTCCAATTTGGTCCTTTTCCCTTTCTTGTAAGGGTTCCATATCTGAGAGGAATATTCTAGGAACAGACATACAGAAGATCTATATTCCATATCAGCAGGGTTTGCAAAGGTCTATATAAAGGCATCAAGACTGTACTTGATCTAGATACAAAGCTTCATTATTTCAAGTATACAACTCGATTAGCCTGTTTTTATGACATCTGACACTTGTTCCTTTGTCATTAACTTACTTCCCATATTAATTCCCAGATCCCGCTCACTCTTAATTTTTTCCAGTATGCTACCATGTATCATATAGTCATATTCCGGGTTATGTCTTCACAGGTGCATCACAGTAAATTTCTTTAATTTCAGCATCATGTCTCACGTTTTTGTCTAGTGCATGATTTTGTCAAGATCATTCTGCAAACTACAGCAATTATGTAAAATGTCACACGGACCATCAATTTTTGTATCATCACATGGGATGCCCTTATCAGGATGTTCAGTAATCTTATCGTACAATGTTAGTAGATTTGTAGTACAGCTTCTACCTTTAGTGAACTCATGTTATAAAGGATTAACATTACCCAGAATTGCCAATAATCTATCTTTTATAATACTCTCAAGCAGTTTATAAACAACACACATCAGGCTAATAGGCAATAATTGTCCATTTGATCCTTTTTACCATTTTTAAAAATAGGAATGATGTGTGCCATTTTCCGGTCCATTGGTACAGTGGCAGAATTTACAGACACCTCAAACAGTAATTTGAGTGGAGTCAAGAGATATGAAGACATAATCTGAAGAAATTTAGATGAAATTTTATCAGGCCCTGGAGATGTATTAGCTTTCAGGTTCATAATTGTATCTTTTATTTCCTCTTTAGTGACTTTAAACCAAGTACTGGCTACTAGATCATTCAGCAGGACATTTTGTTTACTGTTCCTAAATACGTTACTAAAATATTGGTTAAAGGCCTCAGCCATAAGTTCATTTTTAGTGATAGTTTGATTATCACATTTTATGGGACTTACTTTGTTTACGTTTTTTTTTAAAATGAATTTATACATGAATAAAATTGTTTTGCACTATTCTTTTTGGCATTAATAGCCAGATTGAATTCAGCTTGTTTTTTTTTCCTTTCTAATTTGAGTTTTGCAAAGTTTTTGTACATGTACATATGTCATAAATATAGCCTGGCTCCCCAGTATGTTTAAACCTATTATACAAATGATGTTTCCTTCTAATCAGTCTCCTAAGTCCCCTATTCATCCATCTGGGTTTTTCAGACACTTATCTTTCTAAATTAGTGGTATGTTATCCCTTGCAGTAGTGATAATAATTTCCCTAATTATCCCCCACATTTCCTTACAGGTTTTATCCTGAAGTACCATTTCAGATTCAGTGTTATGTATGGAATTATGTATTCCTTCAAAATGCTTTTTTATTATACAAATATATTTGTCTACAACATTTTCTGGTGTGATAAGGATAAATTACATGAAAGCTTACACTAGTATGATCACTGTCTGCTAATGGAGGACCCACCTTACAGTCTCTAACAGAAATAGAAGATGAGGAAAGAGTTAAATCAATATTTACGCTGATGACGTTGTCATCCACTCCGCCCACAAGGACCCCCACCTTCTGCAAAGTAAACTACAGCATGGCTTCTCCTTAGTTGAAAACTGGTTCAGCAAACACAAACTTGTACTCAACTATAAAAAAAAAATGAATTCCATGCTCTTCTGCAGCTTACAAAACAAGTACCGGGATCATCCCCTCACTACTGCAAACTACCTAGGTGCATTCCTAGAACAAGTGCAATCCTTCAAATACCTTTGAATCACTCTTGACAGTTGCCTATCCTGTGGGACTCACATTGACAATGTTGCCAAAGTGACTGACACATGTACTGGCCTGCTTTACAGGCATAGGCAATGCCTAACTCCGGAAGCCTTAAGGATCGCAGTTCAGAGCTCAGTGATCTCAACTATCGACTATGGCCTCATCATCTACGGTTCCACTTCCACCACCGCCCTCAGGTGCATATCTATGGCTTTGAACAAAGCTTGCTGACTCACCACTGGATCCCATCTTCTCACCCATACATGTGACCTATAAGCCCAAACTAGTTGGCTTCAACTCTCAAGCCACATCAAGTATCTAACATGCATAATGGCTAAGAAAACATTGATGGGCTTTGCCCCCCTGGAGTTCAAGCTCTGCTGCAACCTGCACAGAATCTCCACCTCACCTGGGGCTCTGAATCTCAATTACTGCATATTCTAAGATGCCAGACCTCACAGGGACAAAGATCCTTTGCCTACAGAGCTCCCAGCTGGCTAAATGATCTCATCAGGGACATCTCCTCCCTACCTAAGCTAGACCCATTCAAATCTAACCTCTGTCAGTTCATCTCTGCCTCTAGCACATGTCACTGTCTTCTCTAACCTGCTTTTCCCTTTTTGGCACTTATCCTTTCTCATCCACCCCACTACTCTCCCCTCTACCTTCCCCCCTCCTCCTCCTCCTACTTGCACTTTCCACTTGCACTTCTGGTGTGTTTTGACAATTGCCTCTGGCAGCATCTTCTTCTCATGTCTCACCAAGTTCTCATTATCAATGTTATCCCTGTCCTCTGAATGCCCCTAATACCACCTAATCTGTACATACTCATATGATGATAGACAACTGTAACCTGTTATCCTGTAATAATTAATGTCCTTCTTGTTTGATCTCATCCTGACATGGAACCTTTGTAAAAGAGCCTTGGCTCAAAGGTAATTGTAATCCTAGACTCTAATAAATAAAAAAAAAATATTTCTGTATTATGGGTTGGTTCTGACACCCATTGTGTTAGACTAGACTAATGACATGTATGTATCAGCAGTTTACCTCAGCTTGAACTAGCACAATGGTTATTCCAGTTTATTTCTGGAATATTAAAATCTCCTGTCAGCACAATTTCTCCAATTTCACTTGCAAGTTGTATTTCTTCCATAATGTGTTGAGTCACTGTGGCCGAGCTACTTGGCAGTCTGTATATACAGCCTATAATCAAGGATTTATTAATTTCTCCATTAATCTGTACCCATAACGATTCTGTGTCAGTATGGGATTTTATATGATCAGAGATATTAATACAGGCAATCTCAGCATTGACATATATTGCAACACCTCCCCCCATTCTGGAAGTTCTATTTTCTTCATAAAGAATATAATTCTGAAATTCTTTCCCCATAAACCTTTAGCATTATTTCTCCATATTTCAGTAATAGCTATTATATCAGCAGAGGCAAGGGACAGATGAGTCTTAAGGTCATTCATTTTATTTCCTAAACTGCGAGCATTAAAGGATAGCATATTTACTTTGGGGAATGCAAGAAGCCTGGCTATACAAACCCTCCAAAGGGCAGTGACGTGTGATGTGGGGGAACTTTTGAATGACAATGCTCAATGTCACTGTAAGAAAATAAAGCTAGAAGAATTAAATGCCCTAACTGAATGTTCACAAGTCAAGTGAATTGTCATAAAACCACCAGCCAAAGGTGGAAACATAGTCATCATGAATGAAGCAGACTATGTGGAAGAAACAACAAGACAGCTCAGGGGTGTCATGCAACCAAAAGTTTTGGAGGGGCACAAAATCCAAACCTTTCTATGGGGGTCTGGGGACAAGTTCCCCTGTGAAACGTTTTAAAAATTTAAATTAAATAGTGCATTTTTGTGACTTTTAGCAAGCTAGGGAGCTGTTCCCCAGCATGCTAAATACCATCATAATGACAGAGCAATGATGCATTTTTTTTCAAAATTTTTATTATGAAATTACAAACAACCCAGAAAAACTGTGATCAGGCACAACAAGGACCATGATGGGCAAACCAAGACAGAAAAATAAGGGGGTTGGAATAATTACATCAGTACTACATCCTCACTAACAGGCCCTCCAAACTACCGCAAACAGGGCAAACAAGACTGCAACACAGTCTTGCCAACAAAACTAAAACTGGTCAGGTGGGGGGCACATGCAGTCATTCACTGGCCCATTTAGTGCCACCCCATCTCCCATAGGCTCTCCAAACTGATCAGGCCCAATACCAGACCTTACTAAACATTAATCATAATTCACCAACTGTTGGGGGAGGGGGGCCCACTCCAGTCCAAGTTAATAAATAACACTCCATTCAAGAGCACACCACTTCCTGCAGGCTCTCCAAACAGAGCAAGCATAATAAAAAAAACATATTAATGAAGAATACTAGTAAAACTCCTATTGCCTTTGGGGATAACCTACTCCAAGTCAAAAAATGTACACTCCATTTAAGGGCACATAACATCATGCTGGCTGTCAAAACAGAGCAATCCTAATAAAGAATAAATTAATACCATTACTAACAACAGTGACCACTGCCAAATAAATGTGTTGGTAACTCCAAACCCAGGTGAGTGGCCTCCTCTTGCAAATGCTACAGAGACAGAGACAGATGAATGACAATAAATATCACTGACTGACAACACACAGGTGGGGACTGGAGGACATATCCTACCCCAGATGGTCAATAACTACCCAATAACCTTTAAACCAGAGCAAACCCTTCTTTTTTGGGGGGTGGGGGTCTCATCTATACAAACCAGCAGGAGTCACTTCTCACTTAAACCAACGTGAAAACTGCCTGAGTGGGGTGTTGCTCTGCCCCTCTAAGTCAACTCCAGTACACACCTGACCTCCTGCAAAAGAGCAACCACAGCTGCTGAAAGTCCCAGTGCCAGCACCGGCCGCTTTCCCAGTGGGACAGCACATGGGCTGGAGCAGCTGCCTTTCCTCAGCTCACCAAGCACAGCACTCCTCTGATGTGGGTCAGTGACAACTAGTCAAGTTGGTGGACACACTTCAACCCTGAATGATATTTGGCCCAGGGAAAATAAAGCTTGGAGAATTATTGGGGAGATGAATAAGTAGATCGAACTCTATCCCGCACCCCCACTGCCGACTTTAAAAAACAAACCAAAAACATACATTGTTTTGTACATTGTGATTGTGGAAAATAAAATAAATTTTTTTTTTCCCTGTTTGATCAATTATATTGGGGGGGGGGGGACACATGCCCCGTCAGGCCCTATGGGCATAACGCCATTGAGACAGCTATCAGTGACAGGGAATTATCAAGAATTAACAGCAAATCCAACCACCACCTTTCAAAAACAACTGTTCTGGTTTTTGTAAAATGTTGTTTTCGAAGAATGGATTACAGAGAACAAATTTCAACCCCTATACTGCCATTCACCTGTAACACCTACATTTTACCTTTCCTGGAGGTGCATAAGAACATTGAGAGACCACTGAGGTTGTCCATTGTTTCCGGTTGTGGGTCACTTACCTAAAATTTATCTCAGCATGCTGACCAATACCCAAGGCAATTACTTGTACAGCTGCCCTCCTTTGTACAGGACACCACACAATTCCTTAAGTATTTCAGTGATTTTGTATGGGAGGAAGAGTTATGCTTTTTAACAAGCGATGTGGTATATTTGTTTATAGTACTTAAACTGAGCATTGACGGGGTTGCTAGAAATAAGTGACATTTTGAAAAGGTTTACTCTGTAACTCTCTTTGGAGTTCATTTAGGAAGCACTTGACATTATTTTGAATGCCAGGGGCCATTTATAACCTTGCCCAAAATGTATTTTGTGACATTATATTTTGGATCAGATATAAACACAACAGTATATGCATCTGGAAAGGACCACAGTCAGACATTCCTAAATTCTTAGAGTATCTTAACATCAATGATGTGGGTTTACAATTCACAGCCATTTTTGATATCCATAGCATCAATGTCTTGGATTTAGCAGTACGAGGCACTCTAAGCACCAGAGTTAGTACTACTGGTTTTCGTAAACCAATGACTGGCAACACATTGCTTCATGAGAGAAGTGTCCACCCCTGACCCTTGGTAGAAAGTATATCATATGGGCAACTCTACAACTCCAAGGAAATTGCTTGAAGGAGACTGACTTTGATTCTGAAGCATGCCAAATGCTGGAACAGCTTAGAGACGGTAATACTAAGATACTAACTTACAAGAAGCACTAAACAAATTTAGAGAAAAGGACAGAGAGGTTTAATGTACAGAGACAGAGAACTTAAACTGATAATTAGATTACTATCATCACTGAGTATAACACCATCTCAGTGGAACTTCAAAACATTGGCACTTCCTTATGCTGGACCCAGATCTGGAGAATAACATCTAAAATATTTCTTGGGTTACCTTTAGCAAGGGAAGGAGCATAGCAGACCAAGTGACACAGAACCACTTTGTTACAAGTTCCACTGGGAACAATTGGTTCCCACCAAAACCAAAGAGGTGCTTCACTTTCAAAAATTGCAGCATCTGCTAATTTGCCATCCCAGGTAAAAGATTCATTCACCCTGGACAGGATCCACCAACTAAAGTGGAAGTATCTCAGGCCGACTTGCCAGCGCAGTGCTATCATTACCATCTGCAGCATTGACAACCTGTGTTCAGAAATGAGCACGAAGAGTCTGAGGGTTGACCAGGGGGAGGTAGGATGAGTGACCCACAGACAGTTCTCCTCTGGGAAGGGGGGATAGTGGTTCCCAGCATGTTAGTGACACCCAATGGAGACTGGGTGTGCAACAGCTGGAACCAACAGGGAGTAGGTGGAGGTGATGGTGGACATCTGTACGATAGGCATAGGAAGCACACCTGGCCTGCAATGACATCATTGTACGTCCATGCCTCCTGTGTGGGGGGCCAAGGGGGCAAACCCCTGGGCCAGTGCACAATGAAGTCCTGAGACCCACCAAATAATGCTCCAGGTGTAAGCCATGGCTGGGGCCTCAGATTGATCACAGTCTCTTCCCTCAGGGAGCCACACCTCAGGGGTAAGCTGCAGGCCTCCCAGACTGGACAGCCTGGGGGGGTCATTTCATTTCACTTTATTTACTGAGTAAGCACACTGAGCTGAGGAACATTTTCAGGAACGACCCAGAGCCTCTTACACATAAGGCTTAGTGGGTCCCAGCACTGATGAGGGGGTACATCCCTCTATCTATGACCTCGGAGATAAATAGAATCTAAAAAAAAGAAAAGAGTGAAAGTACATCAATTCATAATGTGCAAAACTGACCTTATTGTCTACGTATTTTGGTGTCCCTGTGGTTTCAGCTACGTGGGATGTACCATGAGGGCCCTGAAACTTTGGATCCAGGAACACTTCAAAGCTCTGAGGAATAAGGGCCCTGAAACTTTGAATCCTGGAACATTTTAAATCTCTGAGGAATCAAAAACTGTATCACCACATGCGCACCCACACTGATGAGTGCCACGGTGGAAATGCAAATGTCATCAGATTCATAGCCCTGGAAGCAATTTGTATGGATCCTAGAGGAGTTTACAGGGTACACAGCTTGCTGCAAAAAGAAACCCAATAGATTTTCAAACTTAGAGCCCTGTCTGACAGAAATTAATGAGGATCTGGCGGAAACCCTGTATCTGTAGTCAGTATGAAATCATCTATTACTATGTTATATGGGTCAGGAATTGTACCCTGACCTAGTCAGCTCTTAGTTTAGGGCTATGATTAAATTGTATCTGTTGTGTATGTTAATACAGCCATGACACTACTTTTACAGTTGCAAGAGTTGTCTCATCTGCATTCATAGGGTAAGAGAACAGTGTGCGGTTCTGATACCCTAATGATGTACTGTAAACAGAGGAAAGGAGTGCCCCGATTGGTCAGAGAATTGCCTCAGTCTATTATCTGATTAATAGCTAGTTGTTTTGCATACTTCTCCCCCTCCCATTTACAGATATAAAGGCATGCAATTTCTGCTTCCTGTCACCAAGGATGATCAAATCCCTGATCTGGGTGCCACTAAAGGCACTTTTACACACAGGTTTCTGTAACGGAATGACTTTTACGGAAACAGTATACCACTACATCCCCTGTGTGTAAAATGCATCTGTTCCATTACACCGGTGAACGTTCACCTGAACCGCAATCTCTTCCTTCCCCGGTTCATCCCTTTGTGATCCGTTTTGTCTGGCTGTGTAAAACAGCCATTCCGGCAGAAGTAAAAAAACAGCCATAGAACACCACACTCCATGGATGAGCTGAGACACAAATACAGAAAATGGAGATGAGGGGGTTGCTGGAATACCCTCTGCGTGTAAAGTGAACCACAAACGGAACAGAGTACAATGGTGGCACACTGGTAACGGCCATTCCGTTGTACTCGCCTGTGTGTAAAAGCGCCTTATGGGACATGTCATAGGTTGTTCTGGTTCAAAGTAAACCAAGAAGGACTATGGATATCAGTTTTGCCACAAACTCAATGGATGGTAGTTTGCCACTTCTGCATTTAGATTAATAATATAGATTGGTAAGTTATGGATGTTTTGTAATTTGTGGGCTTTCTTTTTACATGTTTATAATTACTGTACATGATGTTTTACTCCTGTTTTTCACTATTTTGTTAATTATTACTGGGAGAAGGTATTAATATTAATGTTTCCTTATCCATTCTCACATATTTTTTCATTTGTATTTATACAACACCCCTTTTCCTCATATTTTGTAGTGTCTTAGTTCTAAGTGCTCCCATATGTAGTGTAGGTACAACTTTTCCATCTAGCTGGTCACCCATAAATTGGCAGATGCTGGTGGGATTTGAGCAGATATACTGGTTTACCATTCACAAGCATTAAATTATACAAAATTAAAGCACCTGAGCCCTAATGCTATAGTAATTAACTTAGGAAAAGCAAAAAATATGTAGGTGTTCTTCACTATGTTTAATGAGCTGCAGCTACTTGCCATGCTGCTGTCCAGGCATTAATAGGGTATTTTGTATTCTATCCACTAAATGATAACTTTGCCCTCCCCCCCCCCAATTTTTTCTAGAATTTAAAAAAATATATTTTTGAAACTCACTGCCCCCTGCTGGTCCAGTGGCACAGATGGCTGAGGCGCCATAGCACCTTACCACTCCCAATGCCATTGACCTGAGCTCAGGAACAAGTTCGAGTCATTGAAGGTTGGCATGTGGGGGGATGGCTGGGAGACCACAGAGAGGTTGCCTGGCAGTTCTCCTCTCTCAGACTGGGTTGGTGTGAAATCTCAGCTCTTCGCTACCAAAAGATGGAGGCCCAGTGCTAGCGCTGATGCTTGGGAGAAAGGCTTAGATGGGGTCAGGTGGATGGAACTATGGTTTCAGAGTGTATGTGCACCTCTAAAAACAGCACCGTGCATGCCACCGTGGCTCTCTCTGGGACCAAGGGGAGAAAATGGAAAAGGGTCTGCCCATGCTCAATGACATCCCACCTGCCATCCCTCTGCTCCATAGTGCCACCTCATCAGGACCCAGCAACTGCATGTGGGTTTTTGCTTGGTGGGTGGATTACCCTTCCCTGCCTGACCCTGCCATGGGGGATAATCCTTGGAATGTAAGGAAACCGACTGGGTTGAGGCAGCTAGCTGAGCGGAGGTGACAGGGATGGGTCCAAGAAATCCTAGCCTGAGCAGACCACTTATGAAGAAGCTTGATGAAAAAAGCTAAAACACTGCCCCCCACTCTCTCTAACTTATACGGCCTCTTATGGCTTTCTGATTAATTTCCTGTTTGCACAACAGAGAGGTGGTCTGGAGCAATGTGGTAGGGGAATCTATTCAAACCAGTTTGATGTATAACATAAATCTTTTGAATTGTTTCTTACATTTTTTACCTGGTTCATTGTGGGACACATCATGTGCTGCAACAAATTTAAGGCAATTGACCGCAGTGAATAGACACACCCTCTGAAGAAGAGGTATAAGACCTTGAAGCCCTGGGGCTCATTTGTTCTCACCAGTTGGATTTAATTTCTTTCTGCAACTTCTGTAAAATAAATCAGTGATATTATTAGCTACCTACGCTGGAGAGCTAATTCTCTTTTGTTTCACTGGCTTCCTCCTCTCAGCACCCAGTTTTGTGGCAATGTACATGTATAGGTAGTCATGGTGCATCAATTGGGCTTGCACAACTCACTCCTGGTGGGCTAAGTGGTGCATGTAGGTGGCAATGACCTCATCAGTCGCACAGTCCCATAACTAATATATGAGATGTAGCTGGTCTGACACTTAAAGTAGCTCATCCCAAGCTCATTGCTGGCATGGTCCAATATCATCCATGGTTCTGCTGTCAGGGTTTCCATAAGCCAGCTGCAGTTGTAATAGATGAAGAAAGGTGAATATGGAGGTGTTGCACTCCCCTCTCATTTGCAATATCGGGTACATTTCCATTTCCATATCACCAAGGTTTGCAAAGGTCTATTCCACAGGGATGGGGTTCACTTGTCTGATATCACTACTGATACCTTTAATTCATACCTGCAGGATGCATGTGACCTGATATTAGCAATATGGCAAGGGGCTCCTGGGGCATTGGTGGGGGATGTGTATTTGGTATACACGTCTAATGGTGGTGAATTGATGGTATGGAGAAATTCCTGGCAGGTGGAATTAGCAACAGCTGGGAGTGAGTGACAGCCAGGCCAGGTGCGCAGTATTGGTATGCATTTTGGTGGGGTCTGACAAAGAGCAAGGGCATCCAATGGAATTGAACAGGAGAGGAGGAATGTGGCCATGAGTATGCAGGCTCCTCTGGGAAAGTTCCTGAAATCCCCAAATCTAGGGTAGGAACTGTCTTGAAGAAAGTGTTATTTAAATTAAATACAGGGATCTGTTTGGGAACCCCAGCTGGCCCAGTGAGGCACTGATGGTGGCTGAGAGTGTCAACTAGGAACACTTCTGTGAGGAGGGTTCTCTCCCTCTCTACTTAAAGCTAAGACAAAGAGGTGGTCACCTCTTTGACCCATGCTCAGGACAGCTTTTAACCCCCACCTTCCCCATCAGTTGCCTTAGCTGTGTTTATATTGTGCTTTTTCTTGTAGCAAATTATAGGTCATATACAGCGTTATACATCTCGGGTGCTAAGGGCAGTAAATGCATGGTATGCAGACACTGCTAGCAGGTGGAATTGCCAACAACCAGGTGTGGGTTATAGCCTGACTAGGTGCACAGCCCTGGGTGGGTAAGAATTTCAGTGGGGGGCCTGACACAGAGCAACAGTTTTGATGGAATGCATGGGAGGTCAAGACTGAAGAGGAGGAGTGTGGCCTTGGGTGGGCATGCTCTTAGAAACATAGAATTTGTCAGCAGATAAGGAGCGCCTGGCCCAGATAGTCAGCCCATTTCCCTACCTACTGTATAAACTCCAGATCCTATTGATCTGCAGCCTACCTCCTCCTTTCTACCTCTAGTGTTGTCTTCTGCCTGTCCCATGCAATCTTAGATTTGCCAACCATTTTTGCCCTCACAGCCTCCTCTGGGAGGCTGTTCCATGCATCCACTACCCTTTCTGTAAACAAATATTTCCTCACATTCCTCCTGAGTGTTCTCCCCTCCAGTCTTATTTGACCCCTTGTTCTTGTCCATCTCCTTTTCTGAAAAATACTGCCCTCATGAACTCTGTTGACCCCCTTGAGGTATTTGAATGTCTCTATCTTATCCCCCCCTCTCCCTCCTGTCCTCCAGACTAGACATATTGAGTTCTCTCAATTTCTCTTTATATTATTTCTGGTGTAGCCCCTGCACCGTCTTTGTTGCCCTTCTCTGGAATGCCTCCACCCTGTCAGTTTCTTTTCAGAGATGAGGTCTCCAGAACTGCTCCCCTGGGGAAGGTCCTGGAATACCGAAATACAGTGTAGAAATTGTCTGGAGGAAAGACATGGCCCTGTGTGGGTTTGTTGGACCTTGTGGCCAGAGTTGCCCAAACAGGCATGGCTGATGGATAGTCAGGCTGGAACATGAGTGTTTTGCCCCAAAAGCCCTGTTTCTGACACATTTGTACATGGTTGTGTACTATCTGTATGAAAAATCTGTACTTGGAAAAAAAACTATGTTGAATAAAGCTGCAGTCTTGTTATCCCATGAACAGAGTAGGGTTATTTTATTTAAACTGGACATGGGAGATCTGTTTGGCAATGATTGATGGTGTGTCTCTCTCTTCAGCAGTTCTGGCTCACTTGAACAGTAACTGCTGAAGACAGAAGAAGGCTTGGTGGCATGAAAGTGGAGCAGAGGAAAACCAACTCTGAAAAAACAAACTGAAAAAAAAAAATCAAACCAAAACACATTTAGTTTCTAGTAGCACACTGTGAAGTTTGGATACAGTTTTGTGAGTGTGTGGATGGATGCAGGCTAGTTGCAGAGACAGAAAGTAAAGCAGACCAGAATGGTGTATGTGAGAAAACACAGCAGTGTAATAGTCACAGTGGTGCACCCATGTTAGGTGATATCTTGTTTTTTTTTTCTTTTCTATTAGGTTTCGTTTTATTTTTTACCCTATGCCCAAATCTTCAGTTTTATTACATTTTAGTGAAAGGGTCAGGACAGTGAGTAAATAACTACTGCATAGGTGATAGCTGGCTGGTTCTTCACCTTGCACCTTTGTGCTATGGGGCTAAAAACATCAAAGTAATTTTTTGAGCTAGTAGTGCAGTACATTGGGACACACAGACCATTCCTTGGTGCTGTACCCTGTACTGTGGTACCAGTTGACAAATGTTTGCAGTTCCCCAAGAGTAATGTGTGTTAAAGTAGAGAACACGCATGTGACTAATCAGAGGATGGCAGGTTCTTCACTTGCCATGTTTGCACTGTGGGCTAATTTTTGAGCTACTAGGGCAGTACAATAGTGATACTTTGTTCATTTCTGGGTGCCTTTCCTTGCACTGCAATGCCACTGGCTCATTTCTGCACAGTTCTCCAAGTGATTTTTGCATTACACTTGGGGACGTGCATACTACAACTGGGTGGGTGGTAGGTTCCTTGCCCTGCACTTTTGTGTCAGAGGGCTAATTTCTGTAGATACTAGTGAAGTTCATTTGGGATACTCAGATTAGTTTTTGGTGTCTTGCGCTGTGCTGTAGTGCTAGTGGGCTAATTTTTTGCACAGTTCTCCAAGTGTTACATGCATAAGAGTAGGGGACACGTATGCCACCACTGGTTGGGCAGTGGGTTCCTCGTCCTACACCTTTGTGCTAGAAAGCTAATTTTTTGAGTTACTAGCACAGTACATTATCTCTACTCACACCAGTTCTGGGAGACTTGCCCTGCACTGTAGTGCCAGTCAGCTAATTTTAGCAGTTTCCCAATCAGTATATACATTACACTGGGGAATATGCATAATACTACTACTACAACTTGGGGGGGAACTGGCTCTCGCCCCATGTTTTTCTGCTAGAGGGATTGTTTTTTGAGATAACAGTACAGAGTACTAGGGATGCTCAGAAGAGTTCTGAGTGCCTCACCCTGCACTGTAGTGCCAAAGGGATAAAAGGGTTCTCCAAGTGTTACTTGCACCACAGTATGGGATATGCACAGTGTTACAGATGCTGAGTGAATACAGGATCCAGTCAAGTAAAGGAAATCCAAGCAGAGGGACTGAGAAGTCTGAACAAAAAATCTAAGGGGGCAAAGGTGTCAGTGACAGTAGGTAAATGAAAGCACATAATGGCACCAGAAAAAAAAGCAGATCAGTTTTGACATCTGTGGTGGATTACAGAGACAGTGTGAAACAGTATAAAAGAGTGCTGGTAAAACAGGCAAGAAAGAAGTCAGAAAAAGGTGTTAAGGGGTGCAAACTGACCATAACAAAAGAGCTGGACTGCCTTTATACAACTCAGAGTGGCACTATATGAATCAGCATAGTGCCATATTGGACTCAACCCACACAGGATGAGACTCCTTCCCATATATCAGATCGAGGGGAGCAGTCTGTAAAATAAAGAAACCACTAATCTTCCTACACATCCCTCTCCTCTCCAAAAAGAAGATTGTCCTCAGTCACATTTTTCTGAGGGAAGCAGCTCAGAGGAACCATTACAGCTATGTTCCTACTAGTATTAGCTACAGAACCAAACACTAGCGGATTTCTTAAGTGGGCTAAAGGACCTTCTAACCAGTATGCCATAGTGGATATACCCTCCAAGGAAGAGCATGTGCGGCACTTAATCAGCATTTTCTGTATCAGGACTAGGGCTGCCATTTGTTTATTTTTCTGTGGGTAAAATTGTTAGACTGCTTTAGCCATAGCAGCTAATAAAATAAATCCCAGTTGGAATGTAGTATGGCCAGAGGTAACTGAAAAATTCAAAAGACTTTAAGCCATACAGGATCCAGGGGCACTTCTTTCCTGCTCTCCTCTCCTCCTCTTCTCTACCCCCTGCATGTTCTACAATTTGACTGAACACATCAGCAATTTTCAGTTGTCAGCAATGACTTTTTGTATGTAAAATAGCTCCAGTGACTGTCCTTCCTAATTGTTCTCCCCTCTCCTCTTTGCTCTTTCCACCTAGCACCTAACCCTCTCCCACTTCAACTCCCTCTCCCATACACCCATTCATCCTCCCCTCACCCTCCTTCCCTACCCCCATAGCACTTTAATTGATATTTGACAAGTACCTATGGCCGCAACCCACTAGTGTGTCTGTCCTCCATACTGTGTCAACCCTGTTACCAGACCTCCTTCTGACATTTTTGCCACTGTATTGAATGTATAAAACTGTACGTAACTGCCTGCAACCCACTGTTATACTGTTATTCAATGTCTTGTTTGAATTGTACCTCAACTGACATGGAACCTTTGTTAAAGAGCCTTGGCTCAAAGGTACTTGTAATCCTAGATTCAAATAAATAAATAAATAAAATGCTGTCTGTGTGCTTTCGAAATCGGTAATGGCAAGAGTGGCACCAGTCTTGGCACTACTACCATATGGTGTGACTTGCAAAGGTCACATGGATTGATGAGACTGGACACAGTTTGTTTAGATGAATGGATGAGAAGGAAGTTATTGATTCTCTTGAGATTCCAGAAGTGATAGCCAGGAAGTGAAGAAGGAAAAGAACCAGAGGAGCACATCTTCTTTTTCATTTTATTTATTTGAATTACAGGTAGTTACACTGGAATATATAGTGTAACTACCTGTATATTCTAGTGCAACTACCTGTAATACTGGAATATACATTCCGTTTTCAGGTATGACCTGAGGTCATGGTAATAACAAACAAGATGAAACAACAAAGTATACAACATACAAAACAGAGTGAAGACATACAATAAATTACTCAATATAATCATTTCATACCTGCTTACATAAGCATATGTTTGTATGAGTAACAGATGCGGAGAATAACCTAGCAGAAGGAAGATGTTGAATATATGTTGGAAATTAATTTCATAGGAAAGCAGCACAATGTGCAAAAGTTCTTTTCCCTGCATTAGTATGCACGAAGGATACTAGCTGAGAATTTTGAGATGATCATGAGTCATAGACAGAGATATGCTTCATTAATAGTCTATGCAAAGAAACTGGAATACCAGAATTCATTGTATTAACTGGCTCGCTGGCACAGAGGCAAGGCATCCACTTGAGGTGCCAAAATCCTGGGATTGTCAATGGTCTCAGGAGTTAGAGGGCCAGCCAGGGAGAGAAGCATCGAGTGTCCCAGGGACCTCTCTCCTCCTCCAGGGGAAAGGGGACAAAGAGTCTGACACTTTGTGGGCCCTTGGTGGAGGCTGGGGGTACCACTACAACTGGCACCATAACCTTAGGGGGGTGGGGAAGATGCTGGACGTCACTGCACATCCCTGCCCTGGAGGTCCAGTAACTGAAAAATATGTCCACCAAAAAATGACATCAGCACCGGTACCTTGTCATGGATAGAGTGCTTTCTCCACCTAGACCTGCTGTAACATCACTGAGAAGCTGGCGGTCCTGCTCCAAGGGGGTAATTTGGGGGATGGAGAAAACCCCCTCTCCAGTACTGCTAGAAATTCACTGGGAAGGCGGTGGCTTCTCCGGGTGGGGCAATTTGGGGGTGTTTGGAGTAGGGAGCTGGCGGGTGCTATGTGATGCAGCGCAGGATGGGCGAATGGGCAATGGGGGTCAAGCTGGACCAAAAAAAAATTAATTTTATTGTATGTAAAGCATGATAATTATAGCACAAGACAAAGTGAGGGGGTTAGTGATGCCAAACGTCTAACTGGCATTAGACAGTTTCTGTCTAAGCTCTCTCCATTAGGCAAAAGGTCAAGTAGCAAAACTAAAAAATGTATATTCAGATTGCCATTTTATTTCAATATTTATGCAATTGGGTCATCCACTAGCACCAATGACAAATTCAAAAAATAACCAGTGAACTCTACTGAATTTAAGCCTCTTATTTCTTTTTATTTTCAACCAACACTGTCCATCAGGGAATGACAGTTTCATGGCTTCGCCACTTCTTCAGGCCCCAAGTGTTCCTCATATAAAGAAAAAATATACAACATTTAAATTTCCTGATAATATATAACATGTCCAATTTAAAATTTGCACAATATCCTGCTACCTCCACCAAAACAATGTCCACTCCATGCTCACTATCTTTACAAGCATTACTAACTTGACAAGTAAATTACTTTAACAAAAAATAAATTAAAATATGGGTATATTCATTAAAGAAGCCCTAAAAGTAGAAACCTGGATTAAAATAATATAGTACTTCTTTGGTAAATACACTTATAAAATATTTACAAAGAATAATAATAATACTAGGAGCTCACCCTTAAATTTGGGTGACATCAGTTTCTCAAGTTTCTATTGTTTCTTCTAATACTGCTTAATCCTTATTAAAATCTACAGAAAAATAAATTCTGTTAGCTGTTCGTTAAAAGTGAAAATTAATAAGACAGTCAGCATTGTGTTAAAAAAAGTGATTCTTTACAGAGAGCGCACCCTCTTGAGTTAAATCATACCCCTTTTTCCCTTTTCCTTCTTCTGGATGAGCCTAAATATACCCAGTTGAGTTCTCAAGCAATTATATCATTGCCTATTGAAATACAAAACAGACTCACTTCTCTATACTTTGTTACAACTTAAAACATTTTTTTTTTGTAAAACATCCTTACTTCAGATCATGTATACTTAAGTCCTGAAATGAACCTCAAATTCAAGCTGCTCTGGAATCCTACAAAGTTAAAGTAATATATTTAATTTCAATTTGCTAAAAGCTTCACTAATGCTGTAGAACTAAATCTGCACTACTGAAATGTGGTATAAAGTACTCAATAATTTCTCTCTGTGCCACAGAAAATGCCAGCTCCCAAGGAAAAGGGAGTGGTTCTGTGCTGGAGCTGCAGTTTAAATCCTGAGGGAGGTGGCCAACATCACAGATAACGTCACACTGACTCCATGCCTCAGTGATTGCTGAAAGTTGCCTGAAACAGGCAAGTTGATGTGTTCTCCGATAGCTCAAGTGGTAAAGGTGGAAAATGGAGAACCTGAGTTACGGGACTTCACATCAGCAGTTGGCCCCCTACCTTGGGATACAATAACAGAAAGATGTTTTTAAGAATTTATATTTCTTTTCATATTAGTCTGTAAAGTTCTCTTATAAAAAGAATAAAGAAGAAAAAGGAAAGACCAATGACTTCATGAACTTGTAAATTTAAACATTCTGAAGTACTTGTATACAGTGTGCTATATAAAAGACATGTGGGAGATGGTCTTCCTGGGGGGGGGTGTAGAACATCAATCCACTTCCTTTATTAAATCTTATTCAAAATACCATATAAACTGGTGTTCACCAAGTTTTTTCAGAAAGACAACAATAATGAAGGAGTCACAAAATGAGGAAAATGAGCTGACTGTACAATAGTATTAATAATACAGTCACAGTCTTCATTAAGACCCACATTTCGGTCTAATCAGTTCAAAGTGAAAATCCAAAAAACTCATTTTCTTAAACCTGTGTCCCAATGCACTTCCCCAATCAGAGGGGCAGGGACCTTTTCAAGTCCCCAAAGTCGAAGAAAGGTTGCCAAACATCCTGACTCCATATAATGTCTTGTGACAGATGAACTCTCATTTTTCAGATGTACAGTATGTTGCTTATATTTTCACTGTCTTATTTCGTAGTTCCCTCGTAGTCTTTCTGACGTACAGTTTATCACAAGAGCAGTGAAGGAGATAGACCATATGGTGACTCTTGCAGTTGATGTGTTGTTTGATTAAATATTTCTTATTTGTGTATGGATCCTCAATAAAAGTTTTTTTGTTGGTATTTCCACATTGAAAGCAGTGTCCATATGGAACACTGCCTGGTGATAGTAGACCCAATAGCAATTGTCACTGTGGTATTTCTTGAATATAATGCTATGTATGCACCAGTCTAGCCTTGATTGTTTGATTTTTTTCTGGATGTAAATAATGGTCTATTATAGAATCTTATATTTCTTGTCCCTGTCTGTCAGATATACCAATGGTCATTGATCGCCCTTCTAATTTTCTCACTTAAATGGTTGTAAGGTGTCAAAAAAATGATTCTATTTCCCATATTGTCTCTCTGCTTCATACTGCAGTATCTGTCCCTAGAATGTGATGTTACCTCCTATTCTGTGTCCTTAATAAGGTTATAAGGGTACCCCCTTTCAATGAATCTAGCGGTCATGTCCTCCACTACTTTTGAATATTCTACCAATTCACTGCAATTTCTCTGTGCCCTGATAAACTGGAACTTGGGTATACTTCTTTTAGTGTAGGATCATGATAGCTTGTATTATGCAATAAAATATTTCTTGCTGTTTCTTTATAATATAAAGTTGTTTCTAAATCCCTCATTCCTTTATAAATACTTAAGTCCAGGAATGGAATCTTTTCTCTATCCCAATTAATAGAAAATGCAAGATTATTGTTTCGACTGTTAAGATATTGATGGAAATATATCAGTTCATCCTCAGTCCCACCCTAGATCATGAGGATATTGTCTATATAGTGTTTCCATGCTATAATTTTGTCTATAAAGACATTTACTGTCACATTGAATATATGGGTCTGCTAAAAATTCCGCATGTAAAGGTTTGCATATGAGGGAACCATTGTGCTCCCCATTGCTGTACCCCTTACCTGAGGTAAAAATTATTCCTCAAACTTGAAAAAATTTTGTTTCAAAACAATCTCTGCTAAATGGCATAGGTTTTTGCTTAGTGGGTGTGGATCCTCTCTCCCTCTTAGTGCTTTTAACAGTGAATCCAAACCCTCATCATGCGCTATAGTCATATACAAATCTTTTATGTCAAATGCGACTAAAATGTTGTCATCCCATGTGTCTATTTTAGTATTTAACTCTGAAATGATGTCTATAACATGATTCGAGTCTCTCACTAATATCCCCATTTTAGTGACTATTGATGTGAAAATCTATATACTTCGAAAGTGGCTCCAGAATTGAATCCACCCCAGACACAATTGGTGTTTAAAAAACAGAACTATATATCACTTGGCATACAGTCAAGTTCCTACCCGTTTTATTTTTTTTTCCTAAAGTGCAAGTCAGAGTAGCCATAGTCAGGGAAGAAGATGGCTTCTGACTACAGCAGGCACACTGTAGATTACTTAAAGCAGTTGTGTGGGGACAGAGGAGTCCCATTCGAGATGACACCCAAAAAGCTGAACCTCATAGAGGTCCTGATGGTAGCAGATACCCAGAGCAACAAGTCATAGACCATGATTGAAAGGGACCGACCTCAAGTGTGGCAGGACTAGCGGCCAGTGCTGTGTCCAGGTCTGGTGAGGATGACAGCAGGGCCACTGTCAGTGAAGGGAAACAGCAGCAGGGGAAGGTCACCAGTATCCTGAATACAGAGGTACTCAGGCTGCAAATTAAGTTGAGCAGGATGGAGCTGGAGTTCCAGCGTGAGAGGGACCATGAACAAAGGGAGGCAGAGAAGAAGAGGGAGCGAGAGAACCGAGAGGCAGAGCAAGAACACCGAGAGGCAGAGAGGGAACAGTGAGAGGCAGAGCAACAACAGAGGGAGGCAGACTGTGAGGAGCATAAGCGCCAGTGAGCTGCAGAGGAGAAGATAGAGAAGCGCCAAAGGCAACATGAACTGGAGAAGCTGCAACTCCAACCAGCGCCCCAGAGCAGGTAAGTGGCTTGGGTTTAACTGGGACTGCAGAACTGGGTTACAAATTGAATTCCAAATTAATAGCCAAGTTTAAAGAGGGGGAAGATATGGATGCCTTTTTAAATTCTTTTGAAAAAGTTTGTATTCAGGCAAAATTCCTAGAGAGTCCTGGAGCTTCCAGCCATCCCCGCTACTTACCAGGGAAAGCTCGGGATACATTGGGTCAAATGGACAATGAGGACAGTAATGATTACAGCAAGCTAAAAGCTGCACTGTTAAAAAAATTTTAATTAATTGCTGAGTCATACAGAGCTAAATTCCATAAGCTCAGGAGAAGCCCTGATATGAGCTACGAGGAGCTAGCCACAAAACAATGTCAGTTTTTAAAATGTTGGCGGAAAGGAATTGAGGCAAACTCTGTTGATAAAATTGAAAATGTGACTTTATTAGAACAGTTTTATTGGGCCTGCCCAGCAGAGCTAAAAACCTGGCTAGAGGACCAAGATCCAAAAACAGTGCAAGAGGCTGCTGAACTCTCAGACCACTATGCCAAGAGCAGACCTGCTCTAAGAGCAAATGGGGTGGGCATGACAGCATATAAAGGGAAAAGCATGCCTTCAGGGCAGCCAAAACCCTCACTGCCTCCATCAAAACCAGTTAGCCCCAGGTTTCAGAGAAAAGATTTCTCTGAGAGAAGAAATGAATGTTGGTTGTGTAGAGAAACTGGGCGTATTGCCAGATAGTGCCCCAAAAAGGTGAGCAATACACAACAGGGTGCTAGAAAAGAAGTAGGTTGTTTGTGTGTCCCTGGAAGCATGCCAGTGAACATGAGGGAACACATGCACCCAGTCATGTTAAATGGTGTGCAGATTCAAGGGTTAAGGGACACAGGGGCATCTCTCATGTTAGTAGAGGGGAATCTGGTACAGCCTAGTCAGCTTATACCCAATAAACACGTCACTGTACAGGACTTTGCAGGTGGGGAGAAAACATTGCCCCTCGCTAGTGTTCTCCTAGACTGGGGTGAAAGAGGGGGAACTGTGCAACAGGTGGCTGTAGCCAAAACATTAGCAGTGGATGTGATCCTGGGTAACAATCTCCAACAGGGGACGGTATGTGCAGTTACCCGTAGCTAAGTGGCAAGGGAAAATTGTAGGTCCCTGAACCCGATGGGAGCCATTGTAGAAACCACTGGGAGGCTGGTTTTCCAGCCTGTGTCTCCAGATGGGGAGACTGATAAACATGTGGTAGAAATTTCCCTAGTAGCAAGTAACCACACAGCTACAGAGGGTTACTCTGAAGAGGGAGGGGTAACCCCTCATCAGAGGGTTGGGATTGACAGTGATCCTGAGGGCCCTGATGCTAGTGCTAGGGACCCTAGTTTAGCAACTGAAGGGGACCTGTCCCATGCCTTGGGGATGTGTGAGGGGTTCACAGATGCTCAGAGGAGCGACCCTAGTTTAGAGAAGCTGAGGGCTTGGGCAGACTCTGACGGAGCACAGGGAGGTGATGTCCGACATAAGGTTTATTGGGAAAATAGACTTATGTATACTCTGGCAGTGCAGACAGAGGGAGGGATGCTAGGCAGGCAGCTTGTCGTTCCCCAGGGGTATCGTGAGCAGTTGCTCAAAATTGCACATGATATTCCCCTGTCTGGTCATCTGGGAATCACACACTCAATGCAGCGGTTGGCCCAGAATTTCTATTGGCCTAACTTCAGCCAGCAGGTGAAGGAGTATTGCAGGTCTTTTCACCGGTGCCAAGAAATAGGGAAGGCGGGAAAGAAAACCCAAGCCACCCTGATTCCATAGCCCATAGTGGATGAGCCATTCCAGCAGGTGGGAATGGATATTGTGGGTCTTTTAAATACGCCCAGCTCCTCAGGGAAGAGATTCATCCTGACTGTGGTGAATTATGCCACCCGGTACTCAGAGGCAGTCACCCTATCCTCACTGAGGACAGACAAAGTGACAGATGCTTTACTTGGGATTTTCTCCCATATTGGGTTTCCTCATGAGGTTATCACCAATCGAGGGAATCCCTTCTTGTTGGACCTGATAAAATGTTTATGGGAGAAGTGTGGAGTGGTGCAGAGATGCATGACACCAAATTACCCACAAGCCAATGGGCCTGTGGAATGATTCAATGGTACCCTAAAGTCAATGCTCCAGGCATTTGCTGAACAGCATGGGAGAGCCTGGGAGAAATACCTTCCCCACCAGTTGTTTGCATACAGGGAGGTGCCATAAGAGTCGACAGGATTTTCCCCCTTCAAGCTCTTATATGGATGCCGGGTATGTGAGCCCCTAGACTTGATCTGGGAGGACTGGGAAGGCAAGCACATCACCCAGGGAACTCCCATTGTGGATTACGTCCTTAGGTTTAGGGAAAGGCTGAAGGAGCTTATGGGGACAGCCCAGAGTAACCTAGCAGCTGCCAACAGAAACAAAAAGTGTGGTACGACCGCAGAGCCAGAGCTTGCTTGTACATAGTGGGTCAGGAAGTCATGGTCCTTATTCTGGTCCAGAAAAACAAGCTGCAAGCTGAGTGGGTTGGACTGTGCAAAGTGGTTAGGAAGGTAAATGACATGAACCACATTGTGGAGCTACCTGACAGAAGACAGACAGAAAGGATGTACCATGTCAATATGATGAAGCCATATGCAAATAGGGCTGGCATGGTGTTTGCAGTGTGTAGTCATGGAGAGGGAACAGACGAAGGAGACCCCTTTCTGGACTTGCTAGAAGAAAGTAAGCAGAAGTCCTCTGTGGAGGCAGCTAAATTGTCTCCCCAGCTGGCCCCAGACCAGATCCAGAAAGTAAGAGAGGTTTTAGCAGACTTTGACCCATTGTTTAGCACCAAGCCTGGACTAACCCCCTTAGTGACACACGATGCGGAGACAGGGACACAGACGCTCATACGGCAGACAGCATATCAGGTGTCAGAGGCTGTCCAAAAGGGCATTAGGAGGGAAGTGGAGGAGATGCTGGATTTAGGGGTAATCCAGAGATCCCACAGCCCCTTGGCCTCACCTGTAGTCCTTGTACCTAAGCCAGATGCGCAACTCATTTTTGTGTGGACTATTGTAGACTGAATGCAGTCACAAATTCTGACACCCACCCAATGCCCCGGATGGATGAACTCCTGGACAAGTTGGGAGGGGACCTACCTTACAACCATTGACCTGACAAAGGGGTATTGGCAGGTAGAGTTGACAGACAGAGCTAGGAAGGTGTCAGCCTTCATCACTCCAATAGGCTTATTTGAGTTTAAAGTAATGCCTTTCAGAATGAAGAATGCCCTGGCCACTTTCCAAAAGTTGGTGAACCAGGTGTTAAATGGTGCTGAGGAGTACACTGTGGTGTACCTGGATGATAATGCCATCTTTAGTACCAGCTTGGAGGAACACCTATCCCACCTTAGGGAGGTGCTGGACAGGATACAGAGGGCCATGCTCACTGTCAAAGCCAAGAAGTGCCAGGTGGCCATGGGAGAAGTGGCATACCTCAGGCATGTGATAGGCTGGGGCAGCTCCATTCTAACCAAATAAAGATAGAGGTGATCCAGGCGTGGCCCAGACCAGAAACCTAGAAGCAGGTCAGGAGCTTTCTAGGGACAGCAGGGCACTACAGAAAATTTGTACCCAATTACAGTGCCCTGAGTGCTCCCCTATCTGACCTGACAAAGAAAAGTATGCCAAAGAAAATTACCTGGGGCTCAGCCTGTGAGGAAGCCTTTACCAAACTAAAGGAGGCACTGTGCAGTGCTCCCATTTTGACAAATCCTGACTATAGCAAGACCTTTATAGTTCAGACTGACATGGCAGACATGGGTATTGGGGCAGTACTGAGTCAAACATCTAGCCAAGGGACAGATCACCCAGTAGTGTACCTGAGTAAGAAGGTACTTCCCAGGGAGCAAGCGTACGCCACGGTGGAAAAGGAGTGTCTTGCCACAGTGTGGGCCCTAAAGAAATTAGAGCCATACTTGTATGGGCAGCATATTGTGATGCAGACTGACCACAACCCCCTGGTTTGGCTGAAGCAGATGGGGAAAAACAATGACAGACTGCTAAGATGGAGTCTTGCTTTACAAGGGTATGATCTGAAAATCGTACATAGGGCTGGAGCCAAAAACCAGAACTCAGATGGGCTGTCTAAGGTCTATGAGGAGTGAACTGATTTGGGAAGCTCATCCCATGTAGGGGATAGAACCCCCAAATTCAGTCTAGGTGGGGAGGAATTGTAACGTGGACAGGCAGTTCTGAGTGCTGTATCACTTTTTTTAATATAAAATGTATTACTGACTGTCTGTGCTGAGAAATCTGGTACTCTTGAAATGACCTCACTCACCTCCCAGGTTTCAGCTGAAAGATGAAAGCCATTAGAAAATGCTGAAACAGCATGTGAGATATCAGCTGTTACGTGGAAGGCCTGAAGCTAATTACACGGTGGAAGAAGCTTGAGTTCAGCATATCCATTTTATGAAATTTCCAGAGGAAGAAAAGCAGATTGTGATGTATTAATGTGAAATCATAAAGATGCTTTCATGTCCTGGAAGGGGGAAGCTTATCATGAGATCAAAGAAATGTCATTTGAAGGACATGAGTCATGCTGAGGATTGCAGAATTTAATTCTTGAAAAAAGACATCCTGTTTTTTTATAAGATATATTTTTTTATATATTCTGACAGAGGAGGAGCTAGGTGACCTCACACAAAAAGGGGGTGGCAAATACAGTTTGCTTTAAGAAATATTCTGTTTTCCTTCAGGACACTTTTATCTAGACTCTGACAATGAAACATCTGTGAGCACTTTAAACAGGCATTTAGAAAGAGAGATAAATCTAAATATTGTTGTAGGAATTTGCGCTGTTTAAACCTTGTTCTTTTAAAATATTTGTATGTCTTGTGATATATGAGTTCTGTATTTTGTGTTTTACATATTTTTATCTATTTTAGTAAAATTCTTTTTAGAGCATACTTGGTCTGTCTTTGAATATTCTTCCATTTGTAAGAAAAGTATATATAGTTATAGCATACACTAGGCATAAGCTTAAATGAGTGATACCAAACTGGAAAGCGAAGCATTTAAAATATGAGGTCTTTATTAAAGTTTTTAAGGGTTCATTTCTGTATACCTGGTTAGGTGCCGTAGACAAAGATATTTGGCTCCCCGAAGACAGAAATATCTGAACCTGTGCATTGGGTACGCTAGCAAGGGGTTCACAGTTTGAATCCCTCCAGAACTTGAGACCAAAGGTTGATGCAAACTCACAAAACAGACAAGAGGGTTACTTTGTTCTGTTAAACTGTTCACAAGACTGCGCTTGGAGGTTGACACTTTGTGAGTAGAGGGCCTGACCTGTTGAGTGGGTTTGTGACACTGTTTATCTGGTTATTTTTTTGAAAAGGTCAAGTAGAACAGCAGTAGTACTTCTGGTGGCAACATTAATATTCCCTGACCCTTTGTCAATATGTAAGAGACCAAGAAGTGGCACCATGTGGCAACTAACATTTAAAGAGCCTAGTCAGAATACTGGCAAATAGAGATAGGTGATTGAAATTTTACTTCATGTAACAGTTCACAAAGTTTGCCAGTCTCTCATATCACAAATTGCCTATTTCACAATGTTTTCACCGGGCACAGTGTCACTTTTCCCACTGAAGTCTACGCATAGTGGCAACTTTGCCAGCAAAATTTGCTGCTGAAGTTGTCCTATGCATAGATTCTGCCAGGAAAAGTACCACTTCACCTGAAAAAACTTCAAAAAGTAGTGAAGGATGAAGTTGATGCTGGAGGTAGGACTTAATGTGAAGCTTAGTGAAGGTGAAGTTACCCCACTTTACATCAACTTTGCCAGTGAAGTTTACATTTGTTGCATCTTCACTAGTAAATTTTGCTGCAGCCATCCACTTGCCATCAAAATCACGATGCTTGTGGCAGAACTGATAGCACTCAAGCTTCTGCCATACAATCTGGTGTTGTAAGGCTTCCATCATTTCCTTGTCTGTGCAGATACAATTCTGCCACATCACAAACTTTTCTCCATGGTGGCTGTCTCACAATTGTATGATACAATGAAAGCAGATGGTGAGGGAGTGTGTTGCACAGGCTGAGGATTGCACAGTTCATCCTAACACCATCTAGACAAGTGCCTAGATTCTGGATTGCAGGGCTGTCACTGCCCACTGAGTAGTTTTTCCCTGTGTTAGCTGCAGCATTGTCAGCAGTCTGTCTAGCCAGATTCTGAAGTTGGCTATTCTGTCTTTCTGCTCCTTTGGGAAAATGAACATTGCACTCAATCTGGTGGAAGGACTGAGATACCATATTCACAGGTTGGTAACTCAGAAAAAGTTGAAGGTAGGTCCTGTGATGTCAGACAATGTGATTAATACAACCGAGGCCCTAAGAAGTTTTTTTACACTTTTTTTGTTAGAAGTAGTTTATCTCCTTTCACTGTCAAGCTTGTTCAAGGCTGTACCTCCCAGACCCATCACCAGGCTTCCCTGGGGCTTACCTGCTGCTGTTGCCCCACTGTCCTCAGCCAAAGGATGTTGGGAGAGCCCAGTCATTGGTTTGGGGCCTGTGAGGGACTGATCCACCCCCCTAGACCCGATCCACCCCCCTAGACCCATCACCAGGCTTCCATGGAGATTACCTGCTGCTGTTGTCCCACTGTTCACAGCCAGAGGATGTTGGGAAAGCCCTGTCACTGTTTTGGGACCTATAAAGGAATCGTCCCCCCAAGCCCATCACCCTTCTTCCCTGGGGCTTACATGCTGCTGTTATCCCGGTGTCCTCAGCCAGAGGATGTTGGGAGAGCCCAGTCACTGGTGTGGAGTCTGCAAGAGACCGATTTGCCATCCTGCCAGGGTCAGAGAATTTTCCACTTAGGTTTTATCCCTGGGCTTGTGTCAAGTGAAATTAGGCATTGTCTGCACTTTACGTCTGCAGATGTGGACCCTGGCATCGATGGGTAGGTCACCCTCCCTGATGCCATGCTTTCCTGCCACCCAGAAACACTATGTGTCAGCTACTGAGTGAAATGCCCTGTCCTGTCTGTCCTGTCCCCCACCCCGAGGGAGGAGAGCTGTTCTTGGGACACTCAGTCATCCCACCCTGGCCAGCCCCAAGTGACCTGCGTCCATTTCAGAACCTGGGTCACCAGAGAGGCAGGAGATGAGGTACTCAACACTTCAGCTTGTCAGCTCTCCACACTGAAGGGCATTTGTTCCATATTTTTAATGCTTTGCTTCTTGACTAAACCTGGTAATGACTATTTCTCAAAGACCAGAAAACTACTACTGTGGTCAACATTATAAACATTCTAAAAAGAAATGACCACTTCAGCAACTTGCCAAAGGCACGTGACCTGCCTTCTGAGTTTTAGACAATGCATCACCTCTTCCTACGCTAACTCATTTAGGATGTTGCCCACTGTTGGGACTTCTCTTTTAATATTATGTTTTTCTTTGATAAATATTTTTATTAACATTTTTTTCATGAAACCTGTAACAGAAAAACAGTACAAACTGACATACCAACTTACAGCACAATAATTATTTATTTATTTTGTATTTATTTATAAAATGTTTCAACAGGAAAGACAACATGAGCTGTGGCTGAACTCATTTCCAGAAGTGTCCTGGGGGGAGGGGAGTACAAAGGCTGGGAGACAATTAGCATTACAAAATATAACTTAATACATAATTACAATTATCACAATACAGGAAAACACAATACATAATTACAATTATCACAATACAAAGACACAACATTCTTCTACTAGAGAAGGGGTCTGGTTGAGTAACCTCAGGGAATTTACATGAGGCCACCCAAGGTTGAAGACCAGGGGAACAGAGGGTGGGAGATCAGGAGAATGCTGTTCAGGAAGGAAGCGCGAGGCTTGAGTAAGTGCAAGTGGAGTCATAGGGAGGGAGCGAGGAGTAGGGGGAGAGGGGAAGGAAAAGAGAAATCCTGGTCTTGGGATCCCCTTCAGGATGCATGGGAACCCTGCCAGGAGGCAGGACCAGTGGGGAAAATTTTAGGAGGGAGAGAAAGAGAGAGGAAGGGGAAGGGGAGAAGGGGTGACAAGAGACTAATAAAATGGAAGAGGGAGGAGAACAGAGGGATGAGAGTATTGATTTTTAGGGGGCAGGAGGAGAGAGGGCTGGAAAAGTGGGATTGGGGTAGTGGCTGGTGAGGGGGAGGGGGAGGGGAGGGGAGGACAGGGGAAGAGTGGAGTATAGGGGAGAATGAAGGAGAAAGGATTAGACAGGGGGAGATAGAAGCATGTACAGTTGGGGCAAAGTAGTTGCATAGGGCTAGGTAGAGGGGAATGAGAGGATGAGGAAAGTCAAATAGGGGACGGAAGCAAGTTCCAGAGTTTAGAGAAGCAATAGGAGAAAGTTTCCTGTCCAATGAAAGTGCAACAATGAGGAACTGCTAGAAAGCAGGAGTCTAAAAATCTAAGAGGGTATGAACTGGGAGCAGGAGCAGAGAGTGAGGAGGAGAGGTAGGAGGGGAGGGACCCTAACCAGGATTTGGAAGTGAACTTAGTGCAGTGGGAGAGATGCTGATATTCGAGGGAAGGGAGAACAAGATAGTGATAAAGGGAGCACTGGTGAGTGCAAGAGGGGGAATCAAGGCCAAAGTGACAGAAAGCATTGAAAGGTGTATCCAGGCTGGCAAGAGAAGACTTGGGAACAGCACTGTAGACTATGTCACCATAGTCAAAGATAAGGAGCATAATTTTCTGTACAATATCATGCCTCACTGATAGTGGCAATGCACTTTGGTTTCTGTAAAGGGCATCAAGCTTGGGGTGCAATTTTTTCAGGATAGTGTTGATATGTTCAGAAAAGTTAAGGTGGCGGTCGAGCCATACAGCAAGGTATTTAAAAGAGGTAGAGTCCTCTAGAGTAGTCCCGTTGAGTGTGTGGAAGGAGGGGAGTGAGGGCAGCTGGGAGAGTCTCTGCCTAGTGCCAAAGGTCATGGAGACTGTCTTCTTGGCATTGAGAAAGAGTTGATGAGAGCTTAGCCAGTGTTGAACATTATAGAAGTCAAGCTGTAATCTGGAAGTCTCATCAGAGGGGGAGGGGCCAGAGGTGAACAGGACAGTGTCATCTGCATACATATGGATAAAGGAGGAAGAGCATGCAGATGGAAGGTCATTTAGAAAAATTGAGAATAACAGAGGGCCAAGCACAGAACCTTGAGGCACACCTGTTGAAATTTGGAGAGGTGATGACATGGAATCAACTATTTTGATGGACTAAGTTCTTCCTACCAGGTAGGAGATGAACCAGTTGCAGGCTGGTTGTGACAGGCAAGCAGTTGAGATCACATCAAGGAGGAGGGAGTGGGAGACAGTGTCAAAAGCTTTGGCAAGGTCAACAAAGATGGCAGATGTAATGTGGCCTTTATCCATGGTGGTGTGGATGTAGTCTGTGAGTCTGAATAAGGAGGTGGTTGTGGAGTGGTTCATCTGGAAACCAGACTGAAAAGGAGTGAAGAAGGAAGAGTCATCAGGAGTTTTGCCAAGGTGGGGAGAAGAGAGATTGGGTGGTAGTTAACAGGAGAGGAGAGATCATCACCTTTAGATAGAGGGAGGACAGTTTCATGTTTCCAGGCAGTAGGTATGATAGCAGTGTGGAAAGACAGGTTGAGTAGGGCTGTTAGTGGGTAGGAAATAGCATGTGCAGATAAGTAGAGCAATTTAAGGTCAAGGCCATTGGGGGAGGTGCCCTTAGTAGGGTTGAGGGAGAGGAAAGCAATTAAGGTGTCATTTGTAGTGATAGGGGAAAATGTAAAGCCTTTAGTTGAATGGTGGGGGGGGGGTGCATGGGAGGTTGGCAGTAGGAGGGATTGGGAGGGAGACAAGCAGGGTGGAAGTGCAGGAAGCAAAGTAGTTATTGAATTCTGTGGCTACCAAGGGGTGATCAGCAGTAAGCTAGTTATTAATATTAAGCAGAGGAGGAGAAGGTATAGCTTGGGGAGAGAAAAGACAGTGCATGACTTGCCAGAACTTTGATGGATTATTTATGTTCTTATTAAAGGTGGATCGAAAATACTTGGATTTGGCCCATCAGATGGCTTTTGTGCAGGCATTTCAGAGAGAGCGATAGGTAGAGAGGTCAGACAGGAGTTTGATGGATTTGTGTGTTTTCCAGGCCATGTCATGCACTTGCTGAACAGCCAGGAGCTCAGGGGTGATCCAGGGAAGGTGATAGCCATGCACTTTAATTTGCTTCATGGGAGCATGATTGTTCCAGATAGAGAGAACATTTTCATTGAAGTAGCCAAGAGCAAGAGCAATAGATTTGGCCAATGCTAAAGGAGCCCAATCTACATGTGATAGATCCTGATGTAAGGAGGTAAGGTCTAGGGTTTTGTAGGAGCAGCTGGTTATGTGTTTGGGGGGCCTTAGGCCAATGAATTTTCCTGACTAAGTAGATCAAGTGATGATCACTGAGAGCATCAGGCAGTTGGCCAGACTGGATTACCCTGTGTGGGTGTGAAGTAAGGTCCCAGTCTAGGAGAGAGTGGTTATTGGTTTTGTGATTAAGATGAGTAGGTTCCTTAATCAGCTGGGACAGGCTGAGCACAGTAAGGTCTGTGCGAGTTTTATTTAGGGTAGGAGACAGCTGGTTAAGGTTGAGGTCTCCTAGGAGGTAGAGTTCACCTGAGGTGGAGATGGACATGATGAAGGCGGTTAGTTCAGTGGTGACAATGCAGTGTTGGCCAGGACAGCAATACACATCTACAGTGAAAATGGGGATAGAGAATGGGAGTGATAACTTTAAGACTAGGGCTTCATAGGTCTTGGGGACAGAGGTAGCTAGAACAGTTGTGACTTGGAAGGAGACAGAGGAGTAGATAGCAACACCCCCATCCCTACTAGCATGGTCCTGTCAGGTGACAAAATACCCGGGTATTGTGACAGAACTAGCTGGGATCTTTTTTGTTAGCCAGGTCTCAGTGACTATTAATATATCAGGGTGGATAGAAGCAACAAGTGGGAATAGCAGGTCTATTTTAGGGAGAAGACTCCAAACATTAACGTGGAGGATCTTTAGGCCTTAGGGTAGAGTGGTAGGGGAATGTGGAGAAAAGCAACGGGGGTAGTGGAATTAATGGGAGGGGGGCCAGGGTTAGGATTTATGTCACCTGTGGAGAGGAGAAGGAGAAGGAGGTAGATAATGATGAAGTGTAGTTTGGTACTCCTAAACCAGGTTTGGCTAGACATTTTGGGGGAGCTGGGAGGTGGCTGCGAATAGTGAGTTGGAATTTAAAGAGACTTCAGATGGTGTGTGCATGGCACAGGGGAAGGAGGGAAGCTGCAGGCTATGTAGAGCAGTGAGTCCAAATGAAACAGTAGGGTGTAGGAGTTATTGCTAGGGCATAGCAGGGGGTAAGAGAAGCAGTGGGGTTGGTATAGGACAAATGGGGATTGGAGTTGTTGATCCAGTCCAGGGATGAGAGGGAGAGGAGGATAAGAGATAAAGTGAAGATGGTAAGGGGAGAGGTATTAATAGAGAGCATTGTTATAGAAAGAGAAAAGTAGCAGCAGGATGAGTAATCAGGGCTGCGTATGTACTTTTTAGAGCTAGGGAAGAGTGAGGATAGCAGGAGGTAGGAGACATAGTGAAGGCATTAAATGGCTAATTATTCTGACTGGAGACCAGTGAACCAGTAGGAATGAGGGAAGAGTGGTAGAGGGTGGAGACTGTGAGAATTTAATAGAGGTCAGGTTGGGGCCAGGAGCAAAAGTAGATGAGGGTTAGCATGAGATTAGGAACAGAGTGAGTATAAACTGCAGTTCAGCGCTCGGAGGCCTGAGCTTGAAGGCACATTAATCAGTGGACACCAGAGGGAGAAGGCAGTCAATCAGAGCAGTGTGGCTTGTGAGCACTGAAATATGAAAAAATACTGCTCGGTATTAGGATCGTACTTTGCCGGGGATTCTTGTCACCATAGAACAGGATCAGCAGGTGGCAGGTTAGCTGGCCATGCCACCAACAGGGAGAAGCCTGATCAAGGGCTGGAGCTTGCTGGGGATTCTTGTCACCGTAGAGCAGGATCGGTGGGTGGGAGGTTAGCTGACCATGCCGCTGACAGGGAGAAAGCCAGATCAAGGGCTGGAGCTTGCTGGAGATACTTGTCACCATAGAGCAGGATTGGCGGGTGGCAGGTTAGCTGACCATGCCACTGACAGGAAGAAGCCTGATCAAGGGCTGGAGCTTGCTGGGGATTCTTGTCACCGTAGAGCAGGATCGGTGGGTGGGAAGTTAGCTGACCATGCCGCTGACAGGGAGAAAGCCAGATCAAGGGCTGGAGCTTGCTGGAGATACTTGTCACCATAGAGCAGGATTGGCGGGTGGCAGGTTAGCTGACCATGCCACTGACAGGAAGAAGCCTGATCAAGGGCTGGAGCTTGCTGGGGATTCTTGTCACCATAGAGCTGGATCAGTGGGTGGCAGGTTAGCTGGCCATGCTACTGATGGAGAAGCTCGATCAAGGGCTGGAGCTTGCTGGGTATTCTTGTCACCGTAGAGCAGGATCGGGGATAGCAGGTTAGCTGGCCATGCCACCGACAGGGAGAAGCCTGATCAAGGGCTGGAGCTTGCCGGGGATTCTTGTCACTGTACAGCAGGATTGGCAAGTGGCAGGTTAGCTGGCCATGTCACTGACAGGGAGAAGCCTGATCAAGGGCTTTTGCTTATCCATACATACATTACTACTTGTTGCACAGTTACTGTGTGGTCCAAGGTAGAGTATAGGCTGTTTTGTAAGCAGAGCTGCTCAACAGATACTCAGTGCTAAGTGACAATGAACTAGTTCAAGTAGAAAATAGTCACAGCACTCACCCTCCAAGGAAACTAAACAAAGGTCCTTTCATGAAGTAGTGCAAAACTCATTGTTTATTCACACATAAGCAGATTGCCGCAGCGAGTACTCCACTTCCACCACTGTGGCAATCTGCTTATGTGTGAATAAACAATGAGTTTTACACTACTTCATGAAAGAACCTTTGTTTAGTTTCCTTGGAGGGTGAGTGCTGTGACCTTTTTTCTGCTTGTAGAGTGTAGGCTCAAGAGGTGATAAAAATAATATGAGCAGGAGTTTGTGTGGCCACTTGACACAGGGGTGTGGCTACATTATTCACTTTTTGTTATGTTACAATTAGCTAAGGAAAAGCAAGATTGTAGAACCTGAAATGTACTGCCATCCACTGTCACACAAATATAAGGCCCGACTATTGACTTTAAAATTTCAACCATTAATACAACATATTTTACTGAAAATGCCCCCATATGAACTAAAGACCAATAGACGATCCATATCTGATAGACTTGTTCTATTTTACCTATGATTGAGTACTGGGCTTTCTCAATTGCCAGACACAAGGTGATGTTCTTTACCTACAGGGCTATCATTGGAGGACTTGCAGCCATCCAGTTCTGTGCAAATTCTTTTTGGCTTTGGATGTGCCGATTCCCCAGGATGGTTAGATCTTGGGGCATTCTCTGCTGCATGGGTCACATAAGCCTAGCAAAAATTGCCCTGGGCCAAAGGGGATGTTTCTCTTAGTGCTTTTGGAGAGATTATTATGATCTGTTTTCCAAAGAGGGAGAATCATTGGGCATCAAAATGCTATGTGATAAAAAGAAATAATGTTAACCAGACATTTGTAACATAAACTTGACTTGGCTGAACTGGAAGAGTGGAACAAGCAAGTGAAGCAGTGCACACCCAAATCCCCCAAAGCTGCTGCAACCACCAAGAAGTTGCACTCTTTCAATTCACATCAAAGTCCAAAAAAACAGTGCACACACCAGGGCTTATACATAGCAAAACTTTTTTTTTTATTATTTCATAGTGGTCCCAAACTAATACAGAATGTGGGGCCACATGCCTCACCTAGTGCCTTGCAATAAGGCTTTATCAGGGTGTGGTGTCAGCAGGTACAAGCATCATTTAAATCCCCCCAACCTCAGTGATTGATCAATGAGCATGCATGCAACTGACATTCAACAGTGTTGATTGTACTAATGAGCAACGTATAGCATATGACAAGCTTTAAACGACTATGAGTGCATACTTAAATGCAAAAACAATGTATAAGATCAGATTTACACAGCTACGACAGATCAAAATCATATCCACCCAATTGGTTAACCCTGTTGAAACCAAAATCATTAAACTGCTCAGTTTTATTTATTTTTATCCTACAGCTAATATGGTCTCTTGCTACTGCTCTGTGCTGTCTACAACAATTCAAGCTATCACGTAAACGAGACACTATTATTTTTACGAAATTTTTCACAAAATTTATTTGGTCCATGGGACATCTGAAAATTGGGTTCAAAATACAGAAGCTGAACTAATATGGCTTAAGAATAGAAGGCGGTTCAAATGATTATATATATATATATATATATATATATATATATATATATATATATACATATACATACATATACATATATATGTGTATATATATATATATCTATATATATGTATATCTATACATATCTATATCTATATCTATATCTATCTATATATATATATATATATATATAATACTGGCATGGTAGCATCAGTATAGTTAAGGTTGAATAAGCACTTTAATGTTAAACCTCAAATTTTGCACCTTAATAACTTTGTCACTGTACTATGGAGTTGCCTGAAATTTTCCATGTGTGGTCTGGTACCATAGATCTCTGGATCTGGCAGGTTGCGTTATGGTCAGATGTATGGTTGCAGAGCTACAGAATGCCAAAAAATACAAATAAAATGGACTTTTTGCGTGTTCCTTTGCTTGCTCCCACAGCCTGCACGATTTGTCTGTTCAGTCCAAAATCTTCAGGGAAGATGCAATCTGGATCATTGATGTGCCTTTTGAAGATTTGGTGTAAAAATATTAAACCATTCAAAAGTTATTCAAAAAACAATTTTCCCATTATAGTCAAAGGGGAAAAAATAAATGTGTCTCACGAAAGTTTCGCAAATGCAATTTTACTTTTGTAAATAGTCCTTTTACTTTCATGTTGTGGCAATCTAGTTTTCAGTTAGTGAAAGAGAAAAATGCCTGGCATTTAAATTTGGGACCCTCTAGGTAAATACTGACCATTGGGTTTACCTAGTTGGGTCCTGAGGATGACAGCCCTATCTTTCTTGAGGGGGTAAAACCCCCCAGAAATGCTGTTTTAAATATCAGCGAAAAAATACTTTCACAAATCATGAAAGAAACTGCTGAAATATGTTTGCAAATGCAAATGTTTTGTGCTACTTTTTGCAAAACTTTTGTGATTTGACAGTATTTAAAAAAAAAAAAAAACATCAAATCTTTGCTATCACCCTGCAATTGAATGGTTGGGTCTTTTGGGCTGAAATTTGCATGGTAGCAAGCCCTGGTCCCACATATGTGCCTTTTTGGGTTTGGTGCCAAAACATTCAAGGGGACTAAAGTTATAGTGTTCTGAATTTGAGAAATTTCCCATAGGATAACATTGAGGCATCCGTTATGCATTTTGGCATCTGTATCTCCAAAACGAAGCGAGATACCACGATTTCACTACTTACAGCTTAACTCACCTTTAGGTGAGCTAATCTTCAGAAACAAGTTTGGAAATCATAGATTACACCAGCAGTGGAATTCTTTTCCTGTCTTCTATGGATACAGAGATATTGGCAAAACATGTTCCAAGGGTTCCAAGGGTACTTTTTCTGTGCATTTCAGTGTCCATATCTCATAAACTACGTGAGATATGGATTCAGCTGATATATGTCTTGTGGATGTCTCACTGGCATGATTACAATGACACTTGATTTTTTTCTGTAGCTGTTACGGCTGCTGAGATATTGGCACATTAGTGGCACAAATGTTCCTTGCCCTATAGGGCTGTTGTATGGCTTCATACCTATGTGTGAGTGGGGCATATGGCCCAGAGGGCCCGTGCTCCCACATATGCATACCATTACAAAAAAAATGGACAATGTGAAGGGAACACAGGGCCCAGAGGGCCTGTGCTCCCACTAACACATACCACTTGCAAGTTACATTACACTTTCTTAAAAAGAAGGGAAATTCATGGCAAAAAACTCCATTAATGCATTAGTTAGGGTTCATAGCACAGTGACAAAAGCATAGAAATGTGGTGCTGGGGTCATCATGCCTAACTCTCACCCCCATTCTCCTATACTGCACCACCTCAGCTTCTTTACACATGGAATGGGGTGAGAGGCCAATGACCCCAATGCACACCCCGATGCCTGTTGATGTGTGGAGGGTGGGGGTGGTAGGGGTGGTAACCCTAACACCACATTTCCATGCTTTTTTTGCTGTGCTATGAGCCCTAACTGATGCATTAATAGAGTTTTTCTGCCATGAATAATATATATATATATATACAGTATATATTATAGTGGTGTAGTCGCGCCACTATAGTTACGAGTTCAGCGGTCACTTACATACTAAAGTCAAAAGTTTGGGCATTAATAACTTTGGACCCGTTCAAAGGATTTGCCTGAAATTTGGAATGCACGGTGGGGCATGGTAGATCTCTTGATTTGCCAAATTGCGTTTCTGTTGGACATACGGTCTTTGCGTATGAAAACGCTGAAAAATGCAAAATTATCCATTTTTGGAGTCAGCTTTTAGGATTTTGGATGTGGCCCTGCACAGTCATTGTGTGGCATGCCACTCTGTGATATTGGTCATTTGAAACAGATTTGGTGGCCAAACATGCCACTTTTCATTTGGTGAAAAAATATTAGGGCATTCAAAAGTTATGACACTTTTAATTTCCCATTATAAGTCAATGGGGAAATTTATATGTATGATTTGCAAACAAGGAATGGGGTTCTGGCCATCTCATCCCTCCTGGTGGTCAAAGAATTGGCAGCCTCGCAGTTAAAGAAACTTTATCCCTGAGGATTTTTTTCAGATTCTTTGATCACTAGGTACACCATCTTGTTTTCAGTTTTCCGATCGGAAAAACACAAATATTTCAGCTCAGGGGTCACTTCTGAAGTAAAAATTGGATGGGTTTTACTCAGGGGGTCCCGATCTATTGAGCCATGCCTTTGGTTCCATCCAAATCAGTCTAAAAATAAAGTTATTAGCTTTTAAAATCTTTGTTCACGGCTTGCTAACGATCTTTGATGGTGAGCCTGCAAATTATTTGATCGCAAGATTCTTTGATCACGATCGTGCATCACAAGCGAGGGACAAGATGGTCGGATTTTAAAATGTATTTTTGTAGCCCGGGGTGCCCTACAAAGGTATATAAGGGCGGGTTTTGCTCAGGGGGCTTCGTTCTGTCCCATCTGAATAAAAAACCTTTGTTTTCATTATCCCTGGTAGTCTAGCAGCCCCCTCCTCATTATAATAGTGTGCATAGCGATGCCGCTATCCCTGGTAGCCTAGTGGTCCCCCCAATGAGTAGTTTATTAATATGTGTGTTTTTATCCATTGTAGTCTAGTGGCCCCCCCATGTGTGTATATTAATACTTTTTTCTCATATTCCTGGTAGTCTAGTGGTCCTTCCCCCATCTGTATTTCATTATTATTAATATCCCTGGTAGTCTAGTGGTCCCCCCACCCCATCACAATTAAATAAATAAGCATCTTCTATGTCCTGTAGTCTAGTGGCCCCCCACCCAGCTGTGCCAGCCCGCCCAGCCACCCCCCACCCTTCCCCAGCCAGCGACTGGCACAGCCCACCTCTCACCTCCATGGCCAGCTTCTGACTGTGCATATTATGAGTGCTTAGTCAAACAGGCGCAGTGTGAGGGCGGGGTCATAGGGTTGGGAGCCCTAACACCAAATGTCCCTACTTTTGACAGTGTACTCTGTACCCTAACTGTTGCATTAACAAATTTTTTCATAGATTCATAGATTTTATACGAGCCAAATCAGGTGTGTTCCCATGTTCATCTCCCCCTTGACTCAAGGGAAGTATCCTTTTATAGAGTTCAAAAAACAGTACTCATCTAATTGTTTCTTAAAGCTGAGCACGGTATCAAGTGGAAATCAATTCCATAGTCCAACTACCCTTTGTGTAAAAAAGAATGCCCTTTTCTTGGTCTTGCATGTATGTCCCTATAGATGTAGATCATGCAATTTCATGGAATATTCAGTATTTTTATATTCAAACCCCAAGCATTCCCCTAGGTCATCATTGTTGAATGTCAAAAACAGTGGTGGAATTCAAGAATACATGGTACAGTCATAAGGCAATTCTAGAGGGTGGGGGTAGGAAGAAGTAGGCTGTTGGTTAACTAGAATCTGCAGCTTATCCATCAGGTAGGGAAATGGGCAGACTGGGAGGGCCAAGCAGTCCTTATCTGCAGTCAAATTTTATGTTTCTATGTTTCTATATACAGTAAACACATATCCCCTGTGTGGAAGGGCGTAGGTATATGTGGGCAAATCAGGTAGCATGACACATGTAGCACTGTTTCCAAAGTTCCAAATTTATTCTCAATTCTCCAAAAAATAGGAAAAATTCAATACAGTGCATCAGTTCGACAGCATGTTCTCAGTTTTAGCACAGAAACTGAACACCTTCACTCCTTAGAGCACTTTACCAAAGCTCCCTGGAACTCAGAGCAGTAAATACCACAGCAGACAAATTCATCTGACATTTATAAATCTTCCATTCGGGGCAGTAAATAGCACAGTTCATTATAACTCCATAGAGCACTTTAATAGCAGCTTCCAGAGTATACCTCCAGACCCACAGCAAGCAGAATGATCTCGCTCTCTATCCATATATCTCTCAACCTAAAGAGTCTGAATTTATACCCAAAAGGGGTCATGTGACCATTTAACTCCACCCCAGTATCTTATTTTATACTTTAAATCTTTATTTACCAAATATTTATTTTATTTATAAACACATTGCTCCTTTAAATGATCATAAGAAAACATTTTCACTCCTATAAACAATTTAAACCCATTTTAAACCTAATTTCTATCGACTAAAGCACCTCCCCTTCCTATACCTATTATAAGCAGTACATTTGTGGCCGGCCGGCTTCTAGAAGAACAAAAGACGCCGGCAGGAACCAAACTCAGAGCCTTAAAAGAACACTACAAACACCTTCGTTTTCAGACCAATACAAAAGCATTTTCAGACCAAAGGAATTCGTCTTCTGAGGGTAAGAAAAGCAATCCTCCCTATTTTAAATTATAAAAAATTAAAGTTTCAAAGAATTAGAGAGCTAAATGCCCTCACAACAGCACGCACTAATGCGCAGGGTAAAGAACCACTCACTTTCAGCAGCGGTACAAAGGATAAAGATTGTGGCCAGTCGTCTCTTAAAAGCGAAGCTATAGCCAAAGTAAATGGATCTCAGGGCTCCGAAATGCCTGTAATCGCAAAAAATCTCTCGCCCTGAAAGGTCTCAGAAACAGCTCAAAAGTAGATAACCTCAACTCCGGAGGTTATGTAGAGCTAACACTATTAATTTTCAATGGGGATTATAAAATTTAAACAGTACCAGAAGGCTAAATGCCTTCATGGCTATGCGCACAGTCGAGCAGGAACAGCCACTCGCTTACTCACTGTTGCGCTGAAGCTCCACAGCAATTCTATACCGGGAAACGTATATTCAAATGAATTTTGAAAAAAAAAACATAATGGGAACTAGAGAAGAGAACAGAGATGGTTCTCAATACCATTTTTAAAACTAAAAACATGGCCAAGCCCTAGAAAGCACAATATAAACAAAGAGGGCTAAAACTAAGCATTTATTAAACAGAATGAAACGACATTCCAAAAGGAAGGCTATATTTACTTCTACTCTAAACTAATGACAACCTTATAATAATAGTTTATTATACTCAGCATGACGACTGACTTCGGGCATGGGACTGAATTTAGCATGCTGCCACAGAGGCTCTCCACTTCAGTTTCTCCACTCAGAAAAGGTGCCAAAACACACCTTCACAAAATCGGGCAGAACATAGAACTGTTAACAAAATTATTGTATTCATCCCTTTCATTTATTATTATTTTTATTTTAGTGTGGCTGGCGGTTCAAGACTCCACCTGACCTAAAAACACTTCACCTTCACAATTTAAATGAGCCCAAGGATCGGCTACTAGTTTCCTTTATATTTTTATTATTATTTTTAACAAATGCCCCCCCAATATAGCACGAGCCACAAATAGAAACTGTTTAACTACTAAAAGGGGACATTATATTTGAAATCTATCTGTGCAATCATTTACTCTACAAAAAGGTAGAAACCATATTTACATTGCATTTTTTAAACGATATTAAGCAGCGGCTGTCTTCTGCTTTAATGAGTTTAGAAACAGCCAGACTTCAAACTGAACAGCCTAACTGAGGAACAATAGGCATCATGACAGCACCTTTAAAAAAAATTCAAGCATGGCTTGTAGGTTCCCTCCTATTTCTATATATATCAACTCGAGGCCCTAAACCCTTCACAGGAGCACCCTGTGACACCCTGTAAGTCATCCGTATTCCAATGAGTATAGATTTAGAACTCTTAATCTGTCACCATAATGCAGATCCTTAACTGACCTAACAACTCTGGTTGCTCTCCTTTGGACACTTTCCATCAAGTGTATGTCCTTTTTGCTAAAAGGTGATGAAAAGTGTGAGCAATATTCCGTGTGTGGTCTCACCAGTGACCTATACAGTGGAACAATCACACTATGATCCCAACTAGATATGTGCCTAGATATACAGGATAGAAGGCCCCTTCCTTTACTTACCTCAACTTAGCAGTTTCTGCTATTTTTTAGATCACTGGTGATAATTAATGTATTTGCTTGGTTGTATGGCTTGTTTAACTTCCAATGTTATCCTGTGGGAATTTAGATTTTTTCATTTCTAGTGTTTCTATATGGCCCCTAAACATATTTGGGGGTGTTATATGTTAGTCCTTTAGCACACATTAAGACCTCTATTTTGATATATAGATTGTCCATTAACTGCAAATATTCAGGGAGTTATGGCTTATTAAAGTTGAAATGTGGAAAAAAAATAAGTCCAAATTCTTTTTTCATATGAACCATTATTTTTCTGTTAGAATGAAACAATCTCACAGAAAAAGATTCCTTCATCCGAAAAAAGAATGTGAAAAAAACGAAGTCTCAATTATTTTATTGTATGAAGTCAATCTTGCTTCATATGGATGATTCTTTTTGTGTATGGCCATATGAAAAAAGAAAATTGAGTAAAAAAAAAAAGACTTTAAAACATGCTAAAACACATTTCTTGGTCATTTTTTCAAAAAGTAACTGCAGAATCTACCTATTGGGTCTGGATTAGCAAGACACATATATTGGTGTCTTTGTGAGATACTACTTTTATGGGTTTTGAATTTTTTTCTTTAAGAAAAATGGAAACAAGATGGAGGCTATATGAAAAAGTAATTTTCCTCACAAAAAAAGATTAGCCCCATATGAAACCAAATACTTTTTTGTATGGACCTGTCAGGAGGTCTAAACCTCACTTTCAGGTTCTTGGCAATATTGGGAATGCAAGCAATCATAGACACGTTGCATAAGAGCAATAAACTTGTTTATTACTACCAAAAAAGGATAAAATCACAGTTGTCCTAAGCAGTTCTTACCAATATGAACCGGGAGCCAGTGCTAAGCATTCCCTATATCTTGAGGTTTCTTTGTGTCTCTTGGGATCTCCGAGGTACAAGACTAGTGTATCAGATTATATACTTATGATAATTACTATGGTTACTGTAAGATAGAAACATTTCTAGTTACAGAGATGAGCCCTATTGGCTAAATTAGAGGTGGCTCCACGGTCCAAGATAACATTATACAATTTTGTAGTAGTCATCAGTTTGTGAACAAAAGAGTTCTTATACAGAGTCTTACATAACTCAGTGTAGTAGTACAAATCACCAAAAGGTGGCAATGCAGACTTACATATCATAATTATTCCAAGGACACAAGTGCCATGGCGTCTTACAAGTAAGAAATACACAGAAAATGCATAGAAGAATGTATGTATTAGCAAGCAAAGTGTATTACAACAATATGCGTACATATCCTGACATCTACTCTTGTACGGTAAATGCCCTTAGCCCTATATGTTAGTATAACATATACCTAAGTGCTAGCTGTCTATGGTGTACCTCTGAGGGTACCAATTAGGGTGCAGGGACCTTGTGTAACAGTCCAAATCTTTTTTGTTCCAAACAGCTATCTAAAAAAATATACTGCATATGCTCAGAACTGAAATTTAAAATCCTTATAACATTGGAACAGATTCATATTTTTTCACCAAACCAACAGAAGGCACCACTTTGTGCCAAGCCCCATGTACCCTGAAAATATCAGACCAAAATTCCAAACTGTCTGGGTGTTAGGTGATGACAAAAAATAGCAAAAATAATTCCTTTTTTATCAATCAATTATTTATTTATTAAAAAGTGCCATTCGCACAAGGATCATTGTGCTTGTACAATAAAATATAAAAATCTCAGGTTAAAAGTATACCAAAAATAATTAAAATAAAAACAGTTTCACAATTCATCCATGTTCAGGGTAAGCAAGATTAAAAAGATGAGTTCTTAGTACAATTGTAAAGCCTTCCATGGTCAGGCACTCCCTTTTCTGACGAGGAAGAGAGTTCCGCAGGGTGGGGGTCACAAATGTGAAAGCACAGACCCCAGAAGGTTTCAAATGAACCCTGGGAACCTCTAGCAATCCTGCATCAGCACAGCGGAGTGAGCTGAAGGGGCAGTAGGAGCAAAGATCTTGCAGGTAACACGGTCCCTGTCCATGTAGGGCTTTATAGGTCAGCAAACCGACCTTGAAGGTGATCTGCTACTGAATAGGCAGCCAGTGCAATGCACACAGCACAAGTGGGACATGGCAAGATCGAGAATGCCCAGTCAACAACCTGGCTACTGCATTCTGCACCAGCTGCAAGTGGCGAATATCAACCCCTGGTAGCCCTAGGTACAGGGAGTTGCAATAGTCAAGGCGGGAGGACACAAAGGCATGAACCGATGTCGGAAGGTCATCAGGTGGAACCAGGTGTTTAATCCAGGTGATACTCAGTTGGTAAAAAGAGGTGTTGATTACAGCTGACACCTGAGATGTAAGCGTCAGCCCATCCTAAAGAATAATGCCCAGATTTTACACCTGTTCAGAGGTCAACAGCTGGATGCTACCAAGCCAAAGATCAGAAGGCAGTCCAGCCGCCAACCCCTCTACCCGATGACCTGGGTCCACAACCAATACCTTGGTCTTATCAGGGTTCAGCTGTAACCAGTTAGCACTCTTCCAATCTTGGATCTCGGTGAGGCAGTTGATAAAGACCGAGAGAGTATCATCCTGCTTGGGCACAAACTACATGTGTAGCTAAGTATCGTATATAGCAATGAAAACTCAGCCGATATTGACTTACAGTGTCTCCCAATGGCAGCATATACGCCACAAACAACATGGGTGATAAAACAGAGCCCTGTGGCACCCCACAGGGCAGGCCAAATGTGCTGGAAGAAAAAAATCCCCAACACCACTCTCTCTGAGACCTATCCCTGAGGAAAGAGTGGAACCATCTGAGGACAGTACCAGACAATCTGCAGATCAACTACAAGTGCTCCAATAACACACCATGGTCCACAATGTCAAACACTGCAGAAAGATCAAGGAGAACCAAGACAGACCAGCTCTTCTGATCTCTCGCTCTCAGGAGATCAGTGAGTACCTGAACGAGGAACATCTTGGTACTATGCCCTTTTTCAAAATCCTGATTGAAGAGGAGCATAAATATCATGGACAGTAAGATAATCCTCCAGCTGCAGCATGACCACCTTCTTGATAACCTTTTCCACAAAGGGAAGGTTACAAAAAGGTCTGTAGTTAGTGAGACAATCTGGGTAGAGAGATGGTTTCCTAAGGAGAAGTGTAACCACCACTTCCTTCAGGGTGTCCAGAAACACACCTGTCTCTCTAATGAACATCAGGCTATCTCAGCTAGGACTGGGCTGATGACCTCAACACACCCCACAAGAAGGCGAGTTGGACCCGGGTCCAAACTACAGCAGGTCAGCTGCATACTCTGGATGATCCTCACGACATCCACAATCACCACCCAGTCAAAGTTGGACCAGACACCCTGAGGTACTTCAACCTCCCACCAACCACCACCACACCCATTGGAATGGGTTATGCAGATCTCAGACCTGATGTTGGCAACCTTATCTGAAAAGAATTGAGCAAACTCGGCACATTTCTCCTGTGACAACATTCTCTGAGAATGCAGACAGGCTGGATTGCACAGTCTGTCAACAGTTCAGAAGAGTTGGGCTGGTCAATTCTGTGCAGCAGTAATCTCCCTGGACAGGAAATCTGCCTTCTTCTAGGAGGTGTCCGATTGATAGTCCTTGTAATGGACCATCAATCTAAGTCTATCAGCATCAAGGCTGGATTTCCACCAACACCGTTCCATCCTTCGTCCCACTTTCCTCAGCTCCCTCAAGGTCCCATCAAACCAAGGGGGCTGAGGGTGCAGAGTGAGGAGGCAAATGCAGACAGGAGCTAAGAAATCCATGCCTCAGTCATAGCCTTATTATAGGCCTGAAGCAGAGTATCTGGATCCAAGCTTGCATTTGGAAGACCCGATAGGTCCAGCATTGCTCTTAGGCCATCTGGGGATGACCCCTTAAAGGGTGGTACCAGACCATCTCTGTAAGGGCAGACCTATGGGGGGAGCCTGGAAATTGAGTCTTATAGTGTGATGGTCAGACCAGCTGACTGGCTCCACCACCAAGTCGGAGGTCTCCATACCCAGCAGGAAGACCAGATCCAACAAGTGACCGTGATTATGGGTTGCAGAAGTAAACACCTGTGTGAAGCCCAATGAATTCATAAGTTGGAGGAAGTCCTGACCAAACTGCTAGAGTTCATCATTGACATAGGCATTGAAATTCCCCAGAACAATATATCTGGGGACTCTAACACTGTGTAGACAATGAAGTCTGCAACTTCCTGCAGGAATTGCTTCTCGCCACCAGGTGGATGGTAGACGAGAAGAAACCTGCACCCCACACCAGCACTCACGATACACTCGAAGTACGTGGTCTCCCCAACTGGCACATCTACAAGGTTCAATTCTGTTTTAAAATATATAGTTACACCCCCAACCCTATGATTCATCCTTGGGTGGTGTATCACCGAGAACACAGCCAGAATAGCGGACTCCAGAACTGGGTCAGCATTTTCATCCAGCAAGGTCTCAGTGAATCAAGCCAGGTCAGGAGACCCAACAAGATCAGCAATCACTGCTGTTTTGTTTTTAATAGACCTGACATTGCATAACACTGCCCGAGTAGGATGGAACATAGAGGTCAGATGTGTCATCTGCCCACTCAAGGTGGAGCCCTTGAGTATTGGAACTAGGCAAGGAGGTCCCCTCTCCAGAGCCCAATTTGCCTCAGGGCATCTTCTAGTCCCCACAACTCCAATCTGCCCCCCAGGTCTGGAACCTCAGCCCCTGCATCTCCTCCCCACTATCCCCAAAGCCCAACATCAGCCATATACTTCAGCAGGCAATGGCAAACAATTAAAAGGGTGGAGGCCCTGGAGCTCGAAGGTAGAGTAGCGCCTGACCGGAAGAGTTCTCTGCCAACACATATCCACAAAAATCTACTGCAGCAATCAAACTACAAATCACCACAACAATACAAAAAGAAAAAAGAAATAAAACCAAAACAAAACAAAACAAATACAGCAATAGATACAACCCACATCCCCCCAGAGAAAAAGTAACACTCAGAATAATGCAATGTCCAAATAACCAATGTCCTAGATCATTGGTAAATGACAGTCAATGTCCAACTAATTAAGCATGATGGAAGAGGGACATCTGGAAATCATGGCAGTCACAGAAACATGGTACACTGAGAACCATGACTGAGATATCAACATACCAGGGTGCACAATCTAGAGGAGGGACAGGGAGGGTAAAACAGGAGGAGGAGTAGCTCTTTATGTAAGGGAAGGGATCAAAGCAACAGAACTAAAGGATAAACAGGGAGTAGAGGAGGCACTGTGGGTCACCATGGAGACAGGTTAAGGCATCACAATTCATACAGGGGTGGTATACAGACCCCCATCTCAGGGGGAGGCAATGGACAAGGAAATGATAGAAGGCATCCTTAGAATGGCAGAAAAAGGGGAGATATTGTTGATGTGGGACCTGCATATGCCAGACGTTAGCTGGGGCACACTAGCTGCAACCACATCAAAAAGCAGGCTTATTCTCGATGCCTTTCAGGGTGCATGCCTTAGACAGCTAGTGGTGGAACCCACTAAGGAGGGAGCAATCTTAGACCTGGTACAGTCAAATGGGGATGGAGGAAGGATCTCAGATTTAGAAGTGGGTAGCCATCTGAGAACAAGTGACCACCAAACAGTGTGGTTCACAATAAACACAGACATAAAGTTGAGCCATACAAAAGCAAGAGTGTTGGACTTTAGGAGGGATGACTTTGGGAAAATGGGAGTGTGCCTCAGAAAAGCACTAGCAAACTGGCAAGAAGGAGAGGTGGAGGAACATTGGGGAAAATCAAAACAGCCATTACAGAGGCAACAAGCCTTTGTGTGAAGCAAATCAACAAAGCAAAATGAAGGAAAAAAACACTATGGTTCTCAAAAGAGGTGACGGGGAAGGTTAAGGAGAAAAAGGTAGCATTCAGGAAGTATAAGGAAACACAGAAGGAGCAGGACAGAGAACTGTACCAGTTAAAGCAGAAGGAAGTGGGGAAGGCAGTCAGAATAGCAAAAGCCCAAACTGAGGAAAAGATAGCCAACTCAGTTAAGAAGAGGGATAAAACCTTTTATAGGTACATTAGGGAGTGAAGAAAGATTAAGGAAGGGATACTGAGGCTTACTAAAGGGAAGGGAGAGTGGTCAGAGGATGACAGTGAAAAAGCAGGGATACTGAATGAATACTTCTGCTCAGTATTCACAAAAGAAGAGAAGGGGGAGGTACCTAAATCAAAGAATAGAAGCACTCTGGATAGGGAGGTCGGAACCAGTCCATTCACAGAAGAAAGGGTTAACATACTAACATACTAAAATGCCAGCAGAATAGGCCTAACGGTCTTTCATGTCTGCTCGTTTGGTCAGCCCCCACCTGGGAGCTGACCTTGCTGCCCCCCTCTCCCTCTCTGGCTTCTGCCTTCCCAGTCCTGGATATTCACACTGCAGTGGTTTTTACTTCCAGAACCCTTCCCCTGTACCTGTCCCACCCCCTCTTGAACCCCTCCACCGTTTCTGCCTCCACCAGCCCCCGGGGCAGCGCCTTCCATGGCTCCACCACCGTCTCAGTGAAGTATCACCTCCTCCTTTCTCCCCTGAATCTCCCCCCTCCAGCTTCCACTTATGCCATCTAGTTGCCCTCCCCTCCCTCCTTCGGGGCACCCTGATTGCTCCTCCCCTATTTACCCCCTGCATGTGCCTGAAGACCTCTATCATGTCCCCTCTGTCCCTTCTCTCTTCCAATGTGTACATATTTAGCTCTTCGAGCCTCTCCCCATAGATCCTATCTCTCAAGCCCCAAATCAATTTGGTTGCCCTCCTCTGGACCCTCTCCAGGAGTTCAATGTCCCTCTTTAAATGTGGCTTCCAAAACTGAACGCAGTACTCAAGGTGCGGCCTCACCAAGCAGTTATACAGTGGGAGTATCACTTCCCTCCTTCTGGAGGTGATCCCCCTTATGATGCATCCAAGCATCCTGTTGGCCTTTGCCGCTGCCCTCCTGCAAGTCTCCGAGTTGTTCATCTTGACATCCACCACCACCCCGAAGTCCCTCTCAGTCATCGAGACTTGTAGCATTCCCCCCCCCCAGGGTGTACACTTGGCCTAGGTTTCTGGCTCCCAGGTGCAGTACCTTGCATTTTCCTGCATTGAACCTCAGCTTCCGCTTTCTAGACCACCTTTCCAGAGCTTCCAGGTCCCTCTGTAGGGCCACCCCCCTCCTCCCCATCCACCACCGCCCCCAGTTTTGAGTCATCCGCAAAGAGACTCATCTCACTCCTGATACCCTTCCTTATGTCAGAGACATAGGCTTTGAACAGGAGGTGCCCAGGTACCGATCCCTGAGGGACTCCACTAATGACCCTCCTTGGGGATGAGACTATCCCTGCAACCACGACCCTCTGGGTCTGGTTCTGGAGCCAATTTCCTATCCATCTGATCGTCTTGTTCCCCACCCCCATTTCTCCCAGATTATCCAACAGGCACCCGTGAGGTACAGAGTCAAACGCCTTGCTGAAGTCAAGAAAGAGTACGTCCACTGGTCTACCCAGGTCCAAGGCACTCGTCACCCAGTCATAGAACTCCACAAGATTTGTCTGACACAATTTCCCTGGGATGAATCCATGCTGTCTATCATCCAGGCACCCCAACTTTTCCAGGTCTCTCCCAGTCTCTCCTTGACAATGCCCTCCATCACCTTGCCCACCACCGATGTCAGGCTGATGGACCTGCAGTTCTCTGCCACCTCCCTTGATCCCCCCTTGTGGATAGGCACTATATGCACCACCTTCCAGTCCTGGGGAACCCACCCTGTCCTCAGAGAGATACTGAAGAGCTCCGCCAGGGGTTTCACCAGGACATTTGCCAGTTCCTTCAGCACTCTGGGATGTAATTTATCCGGCCTTGGTTCTTTCTCCGTCTTAAGGGACCTGAGGGCTTCTCTCACTCTCTCTGCCATGATTTCCACCTCTGCTACCTCATCCCCCTGCTTTGCCTTCCCCCCACCTGTCAGTGATGCCCCCCTCCCCAGACCTGCCAATCGGTAAGGGCCCCTCCTCAGTTTCACCATCTCCTCCCATGTATGATGCAGCCCCCATTTTCCTTGGTGAAAACTGAGGTGAAGTACTCATTTAGTACCTCAACCTGCTCCCCTGGGTCTTGTGCCCATCCCTCCCCTGTTTTAATCCTGCTAATCTGCCCCTTCACCCTTCGTTTTTCCCCAATGTATCTAAAGAACCCCTTGTTCCCTCTCCTAATTTCCCTGGCCAGGTTCTGCTCCTTCCTTGCCTTAGCCAGCCTCACCACCCTAGTGGCCCTTCTGGCCATTAGCTCATACTCCCCTCGGTCCCTTTCACTCCTTGAGCACTTGAATTGCCCATAGGCCGCCTTCTTTCACCCCACCACCTCCTGAACCTCCTTGGTCCACCAGCAGGGTTTTCGGGCCCTACCGTTCTGACAGAACTCTTAAAACTGAAGGTGGACAAAGCAATGGGGCCTGATGAGATTCACCCAAGAATTCTAAAAGAATTAAGGGTAGAACTAGTGACACCACTGACCTCCCTTTTTAACAAATCATGGGAGGATGGTGTGGTACCGGAAGACTGGAGGAGGGCAGATGTGATTCCCCTTCACAAAAGTGGGAGCAAGACAGAGGCAGGAAACTACATAGAAACATAGAATTTGATGGCAGATAAGGACCGCTTGGCCCAACCAGTCTGCCCATTTCCCTACCTACTGGATAAGCTGCAGATCCTAGTTAACCAGCAGCCTACTTCTTCTTACCCCACCCCCAGAATTGCCTTATGACTGTCCCATGCATGCTTGAATTCCACCACTGATTTTGACTCCACAACCTCCTCCGGAAGGCAGTTCCATGCATCCATAACCCTCTCTGTGAAAAAATACTTCCTTAAATTACCTCTGAGCCGCCCCCTCTATCTTCAAATTGTGCCCTCTTATTCTTGCACACCTCTTTTTTTGAAAGATGCTACCCTTTTGGACTTTGTTGATTCCCTTGAGGTACTTAAAAGTTTCTATCATGTCCCCCCTTTCCCTCCTTTCCTCGAGGCTATACATATTAAGCTCCTTAAATCTCTCTTCATATTTCTTCCGGTGCAGACCCTGCACCATTTTAGTTGCCCTCCTCTGGACAGCTTCCATCCTGTCTATGTCTTTGCGGAGACTGGGTCTCCAGAACTGCACACAGTACTCCAGATGGGGTCTCACCAGCTGTCTGTAGAGAGGGATAATAACTTCCTGTTTTCTACTGGTGATGCCTCTCCTTAAGCATCCCAGTAACCCCCCAGCCCTCCTTGCTGCCCTCTCACATTGCTTGCCCACCTTTAGGTCATCTGATATGACTACTCCCAGGTCCCTTTCCATTTTTGTTGTTGTTAGTATCTCACCCCCCATTGTGTACTCTTCCATTGGGTTTTTGTTTCCCAGGTGCATTACCTTGCACTTCTTGGCATTGAATCTAAGTTGCCACATTTGACCATTCTCTAACTTTGCCAAGTCCCTTCTCATCCTTTCCACCCCACCCTGTGCATCAACTCTGTTGCAGATCTTTGTGTCATCTGCAAAGAGGCATACTTTTCCTTCCAGTCCTTCATAATGTAACTTATAAAGACATTGAAGGACCGGTCCTAATACTGAATCCTGCGGTACCGCTTCTAGTAACCCTCCTTTCTTCTGGTGGACTCCATTTACTATTACTCTCTGTGTCCTATTCTCCAGCCAATTTTTACCCAGGTTGTCATCTTGGGACCCACTCCCAGGCTGGCTAACTTGTAATTAATCTTTGTGTGGGACTGTGTCAAATGCCCTGTTAAAGTCTAGGTAGGCCATGTCCACAGCCCCTCCTGATCTACTACTTTGGTCACCCAGTCAAAAATCTATCAGATTTGTCTGGCATGACCTTCCCGCTGTGAATCCATGCTGCCTAGGGTCCTGTGCCCTCTGACCTCTAGATACTCAACAATTCTTTCATTCAGAAGTGATTCCATCATTTTCCCTATCACTGAGGTTAAACTAACAGGTCTGTAGTTTCCTGCTTCTACCTTGCTCCCACTTTTGTGAAGGGGAATCACATCTGCCTTCCTCCAGTCCTCGGGTACCACCCCATCATCCCATGATTTGTTAAAAAGGGTAGTCAGTGGTGTCAGTAGTTCTACCCTTAGCTCTTTTAGAATTCTGGGATGAATCCTATCAGGCCCCATTGCTTTGTCCACCTTCAGTTTTAAGAGTTCTTTCAGAAATCTTTCTTCTGTAAATGGGCTGGTATCAACTTCTGTATCCAGAGTGTTACTACTGTTTGTTTTATGTACCTCCCCTCTTCATTTGTAAATACTGAGCAAAAATATTTGTTTAGTATCTCTGCTTTTCACAGTCTCCTCTGCCCACCCTCCTCCCTTTATTAAGCCTCACTATCCCTCCCTTGGTCTTCCTTTGCTCCTGATGTACCTATAAAGGTTTGTCCCCCTTCTTAACTGAGGTTGGCAATCTTTCCTCGGTTTGGGCCTTTGCTGTTCTGACTGCCTTCCAGCCTCTTTTGCTTTAACTGATACAGTTCTCTATCCTGCTCCTTCTGCGATTCCTTGTACTTCCTGAATGCTTTTTTTCTCTTGAACCTTCACTGCCACTTCCATTGAGAACCATAGTGGTTTCTTACATCGTCTTGTTTTGTTTATTTGCTTCACACAAGGCTCGCTACCTCTGTGATGGCAGTTTTATTATTCCATTGTTCTTCCACCTCCTTCCTGCCCATTTGCTAGTGCATTCATAGGCACTCACCCATTTTGGCAAAGTCAGCCCTCTAAAGTCCAGTACTTTTTGTCTTTGTATGGCTTGACTCTATTGCTGTGTTTATTGTGAACATACTGTTCGATGGTCGCTAGTTCCCAGATGGCTACCCACCTTACATCTGTGATCCTCTCTCCATCTCCATTTGAGAGAATCAAGTCTACTATTGCTCCCTCCTGAGTGGGCTCCAGTACTAGTTGTCTAAGGCATGCCCCTGTAGGGCATCTAGAATAACTGCACTCTTGCAAGTGGCAGCTGCAACTGCACTCCAGTTAACATCTGGCATATTCAGATCACCCATCAGCAATATCTCCCTTTTCTGCCATTCTAAGTATACTTTCTATCATTTCCCTGTCCATTTCCTCCCCTGAGAAGGGGTCTATACTAACCCTGTGCGATTGTGGTGCCATTGCCTGTCTCCAAATTTACCCACAGTGCTTCTCTCCTCCCTGTTTACCCTTTGTTCTGTTGCTTTTATTCCTTCCCTTATGTAAAGAACTACTCATCCTCTTCTTTTACCCTCCCTGTCCCTCCTGTATACAGTGTATCCTGGTATGTTTATGTCCCAGTCATGGTTTTGTGTGTACCATGTTTCTGTGACTGCCACGATATCCAGATGTTCCTCCTCCATCAAGGCCACTAACTCAGGAAGCTTTTTACCCAGACTATGGCATTGGTACTCATTGCTCTTCATTTTTGCTGGCTTTACCTTCTGTTGCAGCATCCCCACTGACCGTTCTACTTCTGTCTTTTCTCATTTAGTACCCTGTTTTGTAGGGAGGCTGGGATTTTCCTGCTGCTTGTCAGTGCCTCCCCTTGACTAGTTTAAAAGCTTGCCAATGAAGCATTTAAACCGATTGCTCAAAAGACTTGTTCCTTCCTGGACAGATGCAGACCATCCTGCCAGTATAGGCTGGTGTCCCTCCAGGTGGAACCCCAGTCCCCAATGAAGCCAAACCCCTGTGCTCCACACCATTCTTTCAACCATTCATTAAACTGCATGGTGCCAATTACCCTCGCCTCCCCCATGCTTTTAACAGGCAGCACCTCTGAGAAGGATACTGTGTGTGCTACTTGTCTTAGGTCCCTCCCCAACTCTGCAATGTCCTCCTGCACTGCTCTAATCTCATGATGAGCCAAGTCATCCCTTATGTAAAGAACTACTCATCCTCCTCTTTTACCCTCCCTGTCCCTCCTGTAGACAGTGTATCCTGGTATGTTTATGTCCCAGTCATGGTTTTGTGTGTACCATGTTTCTGTGACTGCCACGATATCCAGATGTTCCTCCTCCATCAAGGCCACTAACTCAGGAAGCTTGTTACCCAGACTATGGGCATTGGTACTCATTGCTCTCCATTTTTTGCTGGCTTTACCTTCTGTTGCAGCATCCCCCACTGACCGTTCTACCTCTGTCTTTTTCTCATTTAGTACCCTGTTTTGTAGGGAGAGGCTGGGATTTTCCTGCTGCATGTCAGTGCCTTCCCCTTTGACTAGTTTAAAAGCTTGCCAATGAAGCATTTAAACCGATTGCTCAAAGACTTGTTCCTTCTGGACAGATGCAGACCATCCTGCCAGTATAGACTGGTGTCCTCCAGGTGGAACCCCAGTCCCCAATGAAGCCAAACCCTGTGCTCCACACCATTCTTTCAACCATTCATTAAACTGCATGGTGCCAATTACCCTCGCCTCCCATGCTTTTAACAGGCAGCACCTCTGAGAAGGATACTGTGTGTGCTACTTGTCTTAGGTCCCTCCCCAACTCTGCAATGTCCTCCTGCACTGCTCTAATCTCATGATGAGCCAAGTCATTTGTCCCTAGGTGGACAATTATGTCCAGCTCAGAATCCCTTGCAGCTGTTCTCGTGATCCTGAGGATGCGCTTCCTGTCCCTCCAAGCCATGGCACCAGGCAGGCACCTTACTTCAGTTTTCCTCTCCCCCAGTTCTATACCCCTAATAATTGGGTCCCCACCAGGATCTGCTTCCCTTTCCTGTGGTGTCCTCGGCCTCTTCCCATGGGCCTCACTTGTGACAGTTATCATCAGTCTTCTCTGAGGATTGCATCCATAGAGGCAATGCTCCCCCAGAATGGTGTATGGATTGTGGGTGGAACAATTGACTGGGTGTGCCTCTGTTCCACCCTCCTCACCCTCCCTGAGCCCACTGTGGTCCAACTGCTGTGCTTTCTTCGCAACCTCTGAGGTAGTGGTGGTGGCGCAGGTGCTTCCTGGATGGGGGAGGTTCCCTTCATACTGTCCAGTGTGGCCTGGGGGAAGGTTTCCTTACTACTGTCCAGTGCGGCCTGAAGATGGGCAACTTCCTCCCTCAGGGCAGATAGTTGTCTGCAAATAGGGCAGCATCTCAGCCTCCAGAAAGACTCCCAGAAGACTGCTGCCCCACAGCCATTACATTGCACTACTCCCCACGTTTATCTAGCTTTTTTTTGTTGTATTTGTGTGTGTGTGCGTGTGTGTGATTTGTTATATAGAAATATATATATATTAAACAATGTGTATGCTTATATTGTCAGTGCAGTGTGCTAGAGAGGATATGACAGTGAAATGCAGCTTACACTCAAGGAAATGATGTCAGAACCTCAGGTATAAAGGAACTATTTCCAGAGGTGGGTGGGGTGAGGGGTGGGAAGGGTTGGGCCTAAACTGTGTCCTCACAAACAATCAACTAAAAGCTCTCACCCACGCTGCGATGGGTGCCTTCCTGTCAGCAAGATACCCTACACAACAATTTGACAGAGAAAGTACCCTGCTAATCAAACAGAGAAAATCCAGACATCCAAGTCAGACACAGGTAAACCTCTCCAGCCCCAAAACAGCCGGGTGGTTTTGTTAGCCACAAAGGAAAATCAAATATGCAGTTATTTCAGCCCTTCTGAGGATGCTGACAAGATAAGCAGTTTTAAAACCCCTTCCTGAATTAAAACTAAAACAAACACAAAGCAATACCACTTTAAAAGTGAGGAAAACTTCTCTCAGATGTAAGCAAGAGAGAGAGAGAGATTAGTTACTGATATTTAGTCCAAAATAGTATATCCCATGCAGTTTCTCAGTTGTTTCCAAGCACTCCCTGTACACAGCTTGGAAGAAGATGGACTTCTGCCTCAAACAGGATCACGCCACTAGTTTATAGTAATTTGAACAATGCTGAAATGGTCTAGCTAGACAAATGGCTGGGTTGCAGACCTCTGACTTGTGAAGACAATTACCCCCACCTCAGACTATGTTTGGCATCCAATTACAAACTGCAGCTTTTGCTATTTTGAATCACACAACCCCACCAAAAGTTGGAAAATATATTGATGCAGATTCTCACAGAATTCTAGTAATCAGTCCAGTTAGCCACAAAGTAAAATCAAATATGCAGAAGATAACCAGTTTTAAAAAAACCCTTCCTGAATTAAAAACTAAAACAAACACAAAGCAATACCACTTTAAAAGTGAGGAAAACTTCTCTCAGATGTAAGCAAGAGAGAGAGAGAGAGAGAAGAGAGAGAGAGAGAAAGAGAGATTAGTTACTGATATTTAGTCCAAAATAGTACATCCCACGTAGCTTCTCAATTGTTTCCAAGCACTCCCTGTACACAACTTGGAAGAAGATGGACAAACCTGTTCATTTGACCTCAGTGGTAGGGAAAGAATTGTTGAGTCCCTAGAGGCCAGTGGGGCACAGGACACAAGGCAGCATGGATTCACAGTAGGAAGGTCATGTCAGATGGATTTAATACATTTATTTGACTGGGTAACCAATGTAGTAGACCAGGGAGGGGCAGTGGACATGGCCTACCTAGACTTTAGCAAGGCATTTGACACAGTCCCACACAAAAGATTAATACACAAGTTAGCCAGCGTTGGAGTGGGTCCCAAGGTGGTAGCCTGGGTAAAAAATTGGCTGGACAACAGGATACAGAGGGTAATAGTAAACAGAGTTTACTCTGAAGAAAGGGAGGTTACTAGTGGGGTAGCGCAGGGTTCAGTACTGGGACCAGTCCTCTTTAATGTTTTTATAAGTGACATTGCAGAGGGACTGGAAGGAAAAGTATGTCTCTTTGCAGATGACACAAAGATCTGCAACAGGGTTGATACAGAAGGTGGGGTGGAGAGGATGCAAAGGGACTTGGCAAGGTTGGAGGCATGGTCAAATGTATGGCAGCTTAGATTCAATGCAAAGAAGTGCAAAGTAATGCACCTGAGAAACAAAAATCCAGGGAAAGAGTACACAATGTGGGGTGAGATAATAACAACAGAAATGGAAAAGGACCTGGGGGTAGTCATATCAGATGAGAAGGGCTGGTGGGATACTTGGATGCATAGGGAGAGGCATCACCAGTAGAAAACAGGAAGTTGTTATCCCTCTGTACAGACAGTTAGTGAGACCCCATCTGGAGTTCTGCGTCCAGTTCTGGAGACCCCATCTCCACAAGGACATAGACAGGATGGAGGCTGTCCAGAAGAGGACAACTAAAATGGTGCAGGGTCTGCACCAGAAGATATATGAAGAGAGATTAAAGAAGCTTAACATGTATACACTCGAGGAGAGGAGAAAGAGGGGGGATGTGATAGAAACTTTCAAGTACATCAAGGGAATCAACAGAGTCCAAGACGGTAGTATCTTTCAGAAAAGGAGATGTGCAAGAACAAGGGGGCACAATTTGAAGATAGAGGGGGGATGGCTCAGAGGTAATGTGAGGAAGTATTTTTTCACGGAGAGGGTTGTGGATGCATGGAACAGCCTTCCTGAGGAGGTAGTAGAGTCAAAAACAGTGGAGGAATTCAAGAATGCATGGGACAGACATAAGGCAATTCTAGTGGGGGGTTGAAGGAAGTAGGCTGTTGGTTAACCAGGATCTACAAGCTATGCATTATGTAGGGAAATGGGCAGACTAGGTGGGCCAAGTGGTCCTTATCTGCTGTCAAATTCTATGTTTCTATGAAAGATGGAGCTTTCACCCCCACCCAGCCAATAACGAAGTTTTGTCAGACTGCTACAGTCCCACTACAGCAGATGCAATAAAAACTGTCACAATTGGATAAAGGAAAAGTTTCAGAGGCTTTCTTACCCCCTCAAACTATTACATTTCACTGCAATATGCCAGGACACCCTCTGAGGAAAATCCAAAAAGTCCTCAAATAACAGCTGGGAACAAGTCTCAAGCAGCTTCTTCCTCTGGACAGCCACAAATAGGCCACTCCCAGAGGCAGTCACCTGTGCCTGAATGACCCCCCCAAAATTTATATGTCCCAGAGATGCAGAACCTTCTGGCATCCATCTCAGGAGCATCCCTGGGCAATCGAGGCCCTGCCATACACCAGCCAGCATTCCCCAATGCCCCTCTGCGAAGCCGTTCACCCCAAGCAGCCAACCCTAGATCAGCACTGCAGCTTGATGTGATGATAACAGTCAGTTTAACAGTTCCAGCCAAACTCTCTCAAAAACCATGGCAGGCTCGGAACCCCTACATCACAAACCACGTAGCGATGGTCCTGCTCAGGCTACCCATGAGCCAGAGCCCCAGATGTGAGGTCATCCTATGATGGCCTCCCTCCAGATAGTCCCTAGCAACAAACGGGCTCCCCACACCCCCCAGCAGGAGTCCCCACTGCCACCCCCTAAGCAAACCCAGACAAGACCACAGCCCCTTGGATGAGACTGCAGAGCCCCAAAGTAATGCCCGCTGCTAATTTTAACTGCTGTATCTGCAGCACAACACAATCCAGGAATTTATTTGCTGGCCGACTCACCACTTTCACACCACTCAGTACCCAGCACTTCCGGGTTGATCAGAAGTCTTGGTTATTGATCCGTTCTCTCCCAACAAACTGGTTGGAACTCCTCAGTAATCTGCTTAAAAACTCCTTAGCAATCCAAGCAGGCAGACCCATCTTACAACAGGGAAATGGCACAGTCAGAGTTAAAAGTAAAAATGGGGTAATGTAGTCCCGCTATTAGTTGCTCAAACAAATTGGCACCAAAACAAGAATAGAGAAAATGTAAAATCGAGCTCACTAGCAATTTTAAACCACTTGTTTCTGGTGTCCAAAACCTATTAGCATAAAAATGGCAGACACTGAAATTAACAAGGTGGCAGACGATGAAACAAAACAAACACTCAGAAGATCCAACATGCACCAAACCTCCCTAGTCTAACTAAGCTAAAAAGAAAATAAGAAAAGAAATTCTAATAAGACAAGCAAAAACGCTAAAACAAAAAATGTTCTGCAGCTGACTATTCAAGCAGACCCATATCAGGTCTTCTGAGTGTTTGTTTTGTTTCGTCGTCTGCCACCTTGTAGGCTGCTGGTTAACTAGGATCTGCAGCTTATCCAGTAGGCAGGGAAATGGGCAGACTGGGTGGGCCAAGCAGTCCTTATCTGCCGTCAAATTCTAGGTTTCTATGTTTCATATTGGTCATCATCTTGAGTTTAATCAATCTATTTTACTATCCAAATTTCTGAATCTTCACATCCAACCAAAACAAAATTCGGCATGTCAAGAGACACTGACTCCAAGACTGTACATGCAAACTTTTATGTAAATCCATTGAATAGTTGCGAAGTTATTAAAGTGCAAAGCTGGGGGGTTATTTTTAACAGCCTACTCAACTCTAACTATAGTGGGACTACCAACCCACTACAATAGCAAGCAGCAAAAGTACAGAAATGTGGCCTTAGGGTTTCCAACCCTAATTCTCCACCACCACCCCAAGAAGCAAAAGGAAAAAACATTTGGGCTTTGGGTCTCTGGAATCTTGGTGAATCAATGGTGGGGTCTTCCTTGGGGTTGTCATCCCTAATGCTCACCCCTCTCCCAAGCCTCTAAGTTCCAGTCTGAAGAGCAAGGTGCATCTCCAAGCCAGTGTCTCATAATGACACACTCTTCAAAGGCAGAGGAGTATGTCTTGCCACATGTTACAAACACAATGGGCATTGTGTGAAGAAAGGAGATCATGTGTGACATTGTTTGCTCAGGGAGCAGTGTAAGCATTAGGGTTGACAACCCCAAGGAAGACACCACCACTGATTTGCCAAGACTCCAGAGACCCAAAACCATAATTTTTTTTTCTTTTGCTTCTTGGGGTTAGGGTGGGGACTTTGGGTTAGAAACCCTAAGGCCTCATTTCTCTACTTTTGTAGCATTAAGTTGCCCTAACTGTTGCATTAACAAAAATGTTTGAAAAGAATTTCCTTCTTTTGAGATAGTGGAATCATATCCTCATTCACACGGGTCCCTTTGGGACCCGTGTGAACAAATGCAGATGTGCAGGATCCTTTGGGCCGTGCACCATGGGAAGACTCTGTTCACCTGCAGAAGTGCAGGGCCTGGCATATTCACTCTTTACACATTCACTCTTCACACACTCATTCTTAGAAACATAGAAACATAGAATTTGTCGGCAGATAAGGACCATACAGCCCACTTAGTCTGCCCATTTTCCTACTTGGTTTGGCAATCCCTACTCTTATCTGGACTGCCTTTCCCTTGCTGTGATGTACAGCAGGGTGCCTTTATGCTTATCCAATGCACTTTTGAATCCCTGTACTGTTTTCACTTCCACCATCTCTGCTGGTAGGCTGTTCCATGGATTCACCACCCTCTCTGTGAAAAAATACTTTCTAGCATTCCCCCTAAGCCTCCCTTCCTCCAGCCTCATGTTATGTCCCCTTGTCCTTGTGCACTTTTGTCTCTGAACTATGCTCCCCTCCTGTATCCTGTTTATTCCTCTAAGATATTTGAAAGTCTCTATCATATCCCCTCTCTCCCTTCTCTCTTCCAGTAAATTGACGTCTAGTTCCTTGAGTCTTTCCTCATAAGGCTTGCGATGCAGTCAGTGTATCATTTTTATTGCTCTTCTCTGGACTGCTTCCATTCTGTCTATGTCCTTCCTGAGATGCGGTCTCCAGAACTGGACACAGTATTCCAGATGAGGCCTCACCAGTGATCTATACAGTGGCATCACCACTTCACTCCCCCTACTGGTTATGCCCCTTCCTATGCACCCCAGCATTCTGTTTGCCTTCCCTACTGCTTTTTCACATCGCTTGGCTGACTTCAGGTCATCGTATATGATAACTCCAGGTCTCTCTCCTGATTTATGGTGGCTAGAACCTGTCCCCCCCATCCTGTATTCCTCTCTTGGGTTTCTGTTGTGTCCCAGGTGCATTATCTTGCACGTCTTAGCATTGAAACCCAACTGCCAAACCCTTGACCATTCCTCAAGTAGTCTTAGGTCATTTCTCATTTTATCTAGCCCCTTCTGTGTGTTGACTCTGTTACAGATCTTGATGTCATCTGCGAACAGGCATACTTTCCCTTCCAGTCCCCCTGTAATGTCACTTATGAAGACATTGAATAGAACTAGACCCAGCACTGATCCCTGTGGAACCCCACTGGTCACCTCCCCCTCTTCGGATTTTATGCCATTTACTACCACCCTCTGGGTCCTACCTTTTAGCCAGTTGCCAACCCATTTTATCACTCTAGATCCCACACCCAGATTCCCCAATTTGTTAAGCAACCTTCTATGAGGAATGGTGTTGAAGGCCTTACTGAAATCCAGGTAGGCCACGTCCACTGCCCCTCCCTGATCCACTGCCCTGGTCACCCAGTCAAAGAAACTGATAAGATTAGTCTGACAGGACCTATCCTCAGTGAATCCATGCTGCCTTTGGTCTTTTGCACCACGTGACTCCAGGAACTTCACTACCCTCTCCTTAAGCAGGAACACCATCAACTTCCCCACCACTGAGGTCAGACTTACAGGTCTGTAATTGCCTGCCTCCTCCAAACTTACAGTCTTGTGCAGGGGGATCACCTTTGCCCTCCTCCAGTCTCCAGGTACCTCCCCCATCTCTAGTGATTGGTTGAAGAGGATTGTCAGTGGACCTGCTTGGACTTCCTCGAGTTCCTTCAACACTCTAGGGTGAATCCCATCTGGTCCCATTGCTTTGTCTGTCTTTACTTTTCCTAGTTCCTCCAAGACTCTAACCACTGTAAATGGGCTGGTGTCCACCTCTCCTCCTGTACATCTTTCCTCTGCCCCTCCCCTGCCTCTTCCTTGGTAAATACTGAGCAAATATATTTGTTCAGTACCTCAGCTTTTTCAAGGTCATCCTCCACCCACCCACCCTCTCCCTTCTTCAGCCTAACAATGCCATTTCTGGTCTTCTTCCTCTCACTAATATAATGGAAGAAGGTCTTGTCCCCCTTCTTAATAGCCTGTGCTATTCCTTCCTCCATTCTTGCCTTAGCACCTCTGACAGCTTTCCCAGATTCTCTCTGCTTCTTCAAATATTCCAGTCTGTCTTCTTCTTTCTGTGTCTCTTTGTATTTCCTGAATGCCTTACTTTTTTCTTGCACTTTTTCGGCTACTAACTTAGAGAACCACAGTGGCTTCTTCTTTTTTTTGCTTTTGTTAAGCAATCTGACACATTGACTTGTCACTCCTGCTATGGATCTTTTTTTTTGTCTCCAAGTTTTCAAGGTAGTCATTTTATGACTGTTCTTATAAATATGACATGCAACATTTATAGTATATTTGCCGAAATGTCATTTCACACCACAAGTGCAAAAAGATGTCTCATCCAGGATTTACAAAATGACATCTGTCACATTAATGAGGTGGTATGAACAAATGGCTTTGTTGAAAGTTGGGAATCAAAATAATGAAAATCAGCGAAGTTATGAGTGAATGTTGAAATATTGCATCATTCTGTCTTAACCTAGGTATTTTACATTATTTATGCTCAAAATTTTCAGCATATCCTTCTTATCATCTCTCCTCATGAACCAGATAAGTAAAAATGTTCAAATACCTGTTGAAATGTCATTGGGCACCACCGAAACATCATTTTGCACCACAGGTGTGAAAACAAATTTTGGCCAGGATTTGAAAATGACAGCTGTCATGTTCATGAAGTGGTGTGAATGGCCATGTTGAAAATTTGGGGTCAAAATATTTAAAATCACTGAACTTATGAGCAAGCACAGAAAAATTTTAACATACGCTCATAACTTTGTCATTGTTACAAATTCTGCCCCCAAATTTTCAACATAGCCTTCTTATAACCCCACCTCATAAACAATGGCAGTGAAAATGTTAAAATCCAGCTTAAAAGGGGATTTCACCAAGTGACTGCAAAATCACCTTTTGGGCATGATTTGCCCAATTCTAGGCTCCCAGATCAACAGAGATTCCTATATTTTAAAGGGAAATGAAGCCATTTACATAGTAATTGCTCCCCTAGACCTGCATTGGTTATGCGGGGATAATACAGCAATTTAACTTCCATAGGACATAATGTAATCTACAGGAAAACACAGGAAAATTGCCACAGAGCTAAAGAAAAAATGTCTCAGCAATCTGGGAGCACTGCTGATTCCACCACCATTGGTCATGAAGTGTGTCCCAAAAAGGCAGTGCTGAAAATTTTGGGTAAAAAGAGGCAAAAATAACAAAGTTATGCATCACATTTCAACCCCCGATTGAAACACATTGAACTGCACTTATCTTAGTTTCTCATATTGCAATCATGGGTTCCAGCAGTAAGACGTGTCTTTGATTGGAGAGTAGATCTATGCCATGGGACATGTTCAGGTGAGTGAGGGAGTGTGGGGGTGTGGCAGAAGTGCGGAGTGGTGAGTACTGTGCAGAAGGTTGAGGTGGCGGGATAAAATTGGTCAAAGACTGTTTTCTTTTTGACAGGTTTAAAAAGAAAAAAAACATCAAAGGATGGGTTTCTTTATTACAGCTAAGATTCCAATACTGGGGATTGGGCACCCTAGTGTCAGGTTACATTTTGGGGAACAGGGCGGGTGACCTGAAGGGGAAGGGGGAGAAATAAATGGTACCGGGGATGGGTACCCCAATCTCTTTAATAGATACATAGATAGATAGACAGACAGACAGACCAACAGACAGACTAACAGAGACAGAAAGAGAGACAGACAGACAGATAGAGAAAGAGTTAGACAAAGACAGACAGAACAGGGGATTGGCAGCTCTCTGCTCTCTCAGCAGCCCACAGTACAACTTCCAGCTGCAGCTGCAGAACTCAAGAAAGTCATGCTGTTCTCATACAGAGAATGCAGGTGAATGGCTCCTCTTGCTAAGCTGGGCACCCTGGATTTTGGGGAGTCCCGAAAACATATTTCTGGCAAGTTAAAAAAAATCAGCAGAATCTAACTAAATGTGTCCCATTTAGCTAGGTTTGGGTGTTTTTGTTTTAAATTAGATCATTTTAGTGTGAGAAAAAAATTTTAATTCTGTGCTGTTTTTGTCATTGCCTACAGTCCAGACAGTTTGGAATTTTGGTCTGAAATTTTTAGGGTAGAAAAGGCTTGCACCAGAATGGTGCCTTTCGTTGGTTTTATAAAAAAGTATTAATTCATTCCCAAGGTATAAGGATTTGAAATTTTGGTTCTGAGCATGCTCAGTAGGGTGTCAAACATCTATCCAAAAAAAACCACTGAGCAAGCTCAGAACTGAAATTTCAAATCCCTATAACTTGGGAAAGGATTAATGTATTTTCACCACACCAACGAAAGGTGCCATTCTGCAGAAAACCCTTTCTAACCTGAAAATTTCAGACCAAAATTCCTAACCTTCTGAGTGCTAGGAGATGACAAAAAACCACAAAAAAAATGGATTTTTCCTAAAAACGCGCTGTATGGTCTCGGAATCTGCACATCCAACCAGAGCAAAATTTGGCACATCAAGAGACTTTAGAAAATGTTTTTTTTATTTGGAGGCATCTGATTGGCTAGTACCCATTCCACAGGGATACATTAACTTTCAATAGATGCCCACCAAATAAAAACTCCCAGCCCAAACCTGCCTGATGCCCAACCAGATATATCCTTGTGCCCAGCCTGCTTCATCATTGGCTGAAGCACTGGGCACACAATTTCAAACTCCTGCCATTTTTTTCATCATTTAGCGAGAGTCTCACCACCACCACTACCACACACACACAGTCACTACTTGGACGACACAGCAGCCAGTAACTGAGAAAAATAATTTCAACCTGTTTTGCGAGCTTTAAACCAATCCCACTGCTTTTTCCCTTGTAAGAAAAATGACTGCTGCCTCTGCTCACTCAGTTTCACCTGACGGCCACCACAAAATCAGCCCAATAAACTGAACACATTTGCCTGAAAAGTAACATAACCCCCCCCATCTTTCAGTTCCTCTCCTGACCAGTGTCACTGCCAATTCCCCACCTTCCCGAGCATCAAAATGGACTTAAAAAAATGGCACACCTGCAGAGCAACCAACATAGTTTTTTTTAATCCTGTGGTCCAGACAGCTGTCGTATAGGAGGAGGTCCTGCCCACCCCCAACCCGCTCCGCTCCTGTACTCCATCAAAGACAAGTCTGCTGGCCAACACAGTGAACCTTCTTATGTCAGCCAGTAAGCCATCCCTACCCACAAAGGAATATCCCTTCAAGTGGAAAAGAAAACAACCTTCCTTTTCGGTGACTGCTGCTGCTGTCCATTTCCACTCACCTCAGTCTCACCACATGCTCCCAAGTATCCCGATGGTATATTGGAAGCCACTCCACATTCAGGATGCTCAGCAAAAATAAAAACAGTAATTTAGTTACAACTCCTCACTAGTTTCAGCAGCAGCTAGAAAAAGTGCACTTTAAGTTTAAAAGTAAAATCCCGGTCTTTGCACCTCATACCCTCCCTCTGCACTTCCCATTTGTGTGGCAGGGGTGATCGATTTTGCAACTTCTGAATGGGGGAAAAAAGAATACGTCAAGACAGACAGAAAATTGCATTTTTTTAAAATAACAATGGGAAGAACTATACAAGAAACTCCCTTATTCTGAATGTGGTGCATGGAACAGACAGTGGGTAGAGAAGAACATATTAGCTCTGTAGTAGTGATGAGGGGGCAACAAGACATAGAACAGCACAGAAAAGGAGGGACTACTTTACAACATAAACATTTTAATTTCATTTCACTCTGTTTTTTCAATTTCTTTTTACATTTTATTAAATCTCACATGAAAATACCACAGGTAGCCCATTTTCTAAGCACAATAATACCTTCCAGGGTGGGTGGTATGGGTAATACTGGACCTTCCAGAGGCTATAAGGTCCTCCACCTGTGGCGTTGGGCCTCATTATGCCCCGGCTGGTCTGGTATTACCCAATACCGCCCACCCTGTCAGGTATTATTGCTTGCTTGCCACCCCAGACCACACATACAAAATTTTGTGCAAATCTGTTGAAGGGGCAATGCTATTAAAGTGCAAAATGAGGGGTTTAATATTAAACAGTCTACTCAGTCTCAGTAGGTCAATGTTAGCTTACAGTTATGAAATATTACTGTACCTAATGACTCCTCTGTAATTGATGGCCTCTGTACCTTTCTGATTGTATTGTATGTATTGAATGCACAAAAAGTTTCTTTTAAAAAAAAGATAATTACAAAAAAATAAAAACAGCGTACTCAACCCTAAGTATAGTTGCGCTACTCTGTCACTGCACAGTTTGGAATTTTGGTCTGAAATGTTCAGGTAGAAAAGGTTGCCCCAGAATGGTGCCTTTTGTTGGTTTGGTGAAAAAATATTAATCGGTTCCCAAGTTATAATGATATGAAATTTCAGTTCTGAGCATGCTCAGTAGGATATCAAGCATCTATCCAAGGTTGGAGGAATGGTCAAATGTATGGCAGCTTAGATTTAGTGCAAAGTAATGCACCTGGGAAACAAAAACCCAGGGGAGGAGTACACAATGGGGTGGGGGGTATTAACAACAACAAAAATGGAAAGGGACATGAAGGTAGTCATACCAGATGACCTAAAGGTAAGCAAGCAATGTGAAAAGGCAGTAAGGATGGCTGGGGGGATACTGGGATGTATAGGGAGAGACATCACCAGTAGAAAACAGGAGTTGTTATCTCTCTGTATAGATAGTTGATGAGACCCAATCTGGAGTACTGCGTGCAATTCTGGAGACCCCATCTGTGTAAGAACATAGACAGGATGGAGGTAGTCCAGAGGAGGTAAACTAAAATGGTGCAGGGTCTGCAACAGAAGTCATATGAAGTGAGACTAAAGGAGCTTAATATGTATACCCTTAAGGAAAGGAGGGAGGGGGGGCATCATAGAAACTTTCAAGTACCTCAAGGGAATCAACAAAGTCCAAGAGGGTAGCATCTTTCTGAAAAAGAGATGTTTAAGAACAAGGGGATGCAATTTGAAGATAGAGGGGGGATGGCTCAGGGGCAATGTGAGGAAGTAATTTTTCACAGAGAGGGTGATAGACACATGGAATGGCCTTTCTGAAGAGGTCATGGGGTCAAAGACAGTGGGGGAATTCAAGAATGCAAGGGACAGACATAAGGCAATTCTGGTGGGGCGTAAGAAGAAGTAGGCTGTTGGTTAACTAGGATCTGCAACTTATCCAATAGCTAAGGAAATGGCAGACTAGGTAGGTCAAGCGGTCCTTATCTGCTGTCAAAGTGTATGTTTCTATGTATCCAAAAGACCTTACTGAGTATCCTCAGAACTGAAATTTCAAATCATTGTAACATGGGATTTAATTAATATTTTTTCACCAAACCAATGATATGCATCATTCTGGGACAAGTCCTTTCTACCCTGAACATTTCAGACCAAAATTCCAAACTGTCTGGGCACTAGGTGATAACAAAATAAAGCAAAAATTCCCAAATTTTCCTAGAAATGTACTATAAGGATCTTGGAATCTACACATCCGACCAAAATGAAAACTGGCACATCAAGAGACTTTGTCACCGAGACTGGGCATGCAAAATTTTGGCCAAATCTGTTGAACAAGGGGTGAAGCCATTAAAATGCAAAGTTAGGGGGTTAACATTAAACAGCTTTCTCAACCCTAACTACAGTGGCACTACTGTGCTACTATAATATATGTAATAGATATACCACTCACAGGGTGTGGGGTGGCACTCCCTACGATGCTCATGCGCATGGTGTTCGATTAATGCGAGGAGGCAGCAGGCTGAGTGTGTCAACTGCCCAAGGCGTATGATATCAGAGCATGACCACACACCTCAGAGTGGTTTATCTATCTTGTAAAATGTCAAATTGTTTTGGGGAGGCAAAAGTGCAGGTGTGTGGTCGTGTTCTGATATACGCACAGTCATGTGATGCTCATCATCCAAAGAAAGAAACAACAATTTCCCTACCCATTTTATAAATATATATATATATATATATATATATATATATATATATATAGGATATACAATGGTGAACTGTCAGACAAATGATTTATCTACTCAAGTGCTGTTTGACCTCAGGTAACCTCACAAGCATAGAAGCCAACTTTTCCTTTTCCTGGGGTGGCCTGGGGAAACTCTGGGGTTTTTGGTGCTCTGTGGTGCATTTTGAGGGTTTTAATGAAGAGATAACACAGCATAACAAACACCATTTCAATGTTAGCACATTATCCAAATTTACCAGTGTTTTGCTACTCACCACCCTGACCTACTGCCCAGCAGGTGGAGTTGTTACTCATCTACCTTGCCCCATCCCCAGCAAGTGTTGCATCTGCTTAATTATTTTTATGATACTTTATTGTTGTCCTTGGATTAAAAGAAAACTATGCAAATCAGCTATTTCCTGCAGGCAGCTAAGCCTTCAATTAGCATTATTAACCCATAACATAATTTTTGTGAAATCCTTTAAGAAATGCTTTTTAACCTTTTATGAAATCTTTATAACAGTCATTTGCAGCAGCTAAAAAACACAGTCACAAATCTCACAGGCAGCCATGCACTTCCTTTGCTCGCTCCATGCTAGTGAGTCCTGTCGATTCAATCATTAGTCTGCAGGGCATATTAGCATAGATCAAGTGAGAGAAGCATGCAGCTACCTTCGAGAAGGTGGCAGGTGGCCTGGTTTACTCAAAAGTTATGGAGTAGTGTTAAATAATAATAAAAAAATCAAAAAACAGTATTTTATCGTACTTCATAAAAGATGATTTTGTGTTAATAACACTAATAAAAGGCTTGGGTATCATGGGGGAGGGCTCTTTGAGTCTTAGTAATTTAGTAGATAAATCACTTTTTTAATGTTTTGCATATTTTATTGATTTTTCAAGGACACAGCCAAAAACAGTACTTTACAGAACAAGAACATCTACAGTGCATAACACAAAAACAACCCTCCATACCCCCACCTCCCGACAACATTCAGCAAGGAAATTACATTATACAATTTCTGAAAACACAGCCTTACAAGTACAAGTCAAAATCCGCCACTGAATCTGCTGGGTCACAATAATTTCATATTGGACAGTATAAGCAGATGTTCCATTTCTCAAACGCAAAGGCTCATAATTTAAAGTCATCAGATGAATGTATTCATTCATTCATAAAGTATTTTCCCAAAAGTGGCAAAAGCATCATAGCTTGTTGCCAGCTCTTCTCTGGATGCAGACAAGTTGCTGAGTTTGCACCACTTGCACAAACCCCAGTGCATATGGGCTCTGGGGCTTCTATTTAATTGGAACTAAACCAGCATGCACCTGCTATGACAGCTTGATATCTTTAAATGAGTCAGTGGTCAGGAAACCCTGCCAAATACAACTCATTGATTGACCTCATGGGCCCCAGCACAGATTTAGAGACAAAGGCCTCTGGTAGCTTGAAAAACTGAAAGGGTCAAAGCAAACTGTTTATCAGGCTGCTTCCTTGGTCATGAACAGTATGAGAGTCTGCTGCTCTTTCCCAATAGTTCACAATCTGAATCAGATTGTGAACTATTGACTGCCTCACAATCTGATTTAGGAAAGTGGAAACAGAAGCTAAGTTAGCTTTAAGAGGGGAGCACACACCAGGATGAGGATGGCACTGTCTCCAAATATAGGTTGTGACAGGAGCTTTCAGCCTTTCAATTTAAATTTGAGACTGGCAGTATAGCCTAGAGGTTAGAGTAATGAGCTGTGAATGAGCTTGGTACATCCAGCAGACCTGGGTTTGATTCCCACAACCTCTACTTGCATACTCTGTGACTCTGAGCAAGTCACTTAACCCCCCAGTGATCCCAAGTCATCCCTGAAAACAGGCATCTGTACCTTGTGGGCCTTACCCGGTTACCAAAGTCTAAAATTAAAAAGTAAAATAAAAGAAATCGGAGTATGCTGAGAGGAATAGCTGCCTAAGCTAAGGTCATGTTCATCATCTCACATAGGAATAGTTGATTCCCCAGCATTTGCAGAGCAGGAAGCTATTTTAGCCCACATTGCTAAGCTGGGGTATGGGACTGGAGGATAGAATGCAGTTTCATTCACAGTAACACACACCAGAAAGAGGATGGCACTGGGCACAGTCTCCAAATGTAGATTCTGACAGCAGCTTTCAGTGTTTCAATTTAAATGTATGCACTCCACTGACCAGATTCAAAACATCTATCTTTATTCACTCTAGCCAAGTCACTCAAGGGAGCTACGAAGAAATAAGTTGAGTGTGTTTAGAAAAAACACAGCATGCATTAATAACACTGTCTTAACAAGTGTGCTTGCTGTTTCTGTGTCAACTGTCTGTTACCAAAAATGTTCCTGCTGGAACTTGTAAAAGTACCCTGAGGCCAGAAAGACTTTGTATGTGCACTTATGCATTTTGTCTGAAACTGAGTCAAACTTCACTGTCGCTGCTGCTCCAATGGCTTTCTGACCGCCTCCCTGATGTGGAAAAGCATTCCAGTACCATTAACAGTATTGAACGTCAATTGCATGAATGTTCATTGTCCTATCACTGTGAGGTTGGGAAGATTTAAACAGCGTTTGTACCCAGTGGCTTCACCCCCTGACAAAGCCTTATTGCAAGGTGCCAATTAGGGACAGTGTGGCTTCACGTTCTGTATCAGTTTGGGATCACTATGAAATTATGGAAAACAAAGTTTTGCTATGTAAAACCCCGGTGTGTGCACTGTTTTTTGTGACTTTGCTGTGAATTGAAATAGTGTAGCTTCTTAGTGGTATAGTAGATGTGATATAGAAAGTTAAATTTGATTTGGTCTTACCCTTTAGTTTTAGAACATGACATTAAACATTTAGTCCCCTGCTTCCAATGGTCCTTAGGTGGTTAGCCTAAATCAGTTGCCCATAAAGTTTTACATTTATCAAGGTGGCCAGGAAGGAGCATGAAGAAATGTATAGAGACCAGACAACAGGCAGCACCAAGAGGGTGGAGTGTATGAGCTACCTCGCTTGGGGAAAGCTCCAAGGTACAGTAGCTCCCCCCTGTGGAGGACACAGGATGTGCCGGATCTTGAGGAAGGCATATAAATCTAATAAAGTAATGTAATCTTGAGGAAGACAGATTAATCTGCTGCTAATAAGGTGTATCTGTGCTTCAATGTGGCAAATGATTCCATGTATTTTTATATTCTTGAGTGGATTCTTGAGCAAAAGTCATCAGTGAGTAACTATGCATGGAACCATGTGATAGTAGATGGAGTGTCCCCATATGTACTCTATTGCACTGTCATAAGCTAGGTCTGTGGCATCCTGAGACCCTTAAGGTTGCAACCAGAGACATGTATGAAAACTTTAGCCTCAGCCAAGGGACACCACAAATGTGCTTATTACACTTGAAAATGGTGCAACTGAAGACTACGTTTACTGAGTCATACAGAAACATCTAGTAGTAGCACAAGTAATCAGCATGATTGATAAGTTAGATCATGGCAAGTAATTCAGTGACATGCTGACATATAAGACAGCATCCTTGTCACAGTCCTTGACACCTGACAAAAAGTAGATCAGCTACCAGAGTACAAGTGTGACAGTGAGTGAAAAGAGAAATAGAAGAGCTCCATGTCCCATGCCTGTTAATGAGCCCATTGAGAAACCACAGTGAAGTAAATCACATGAGCATGCAGTGACTCCCGCAAATGTGGATATCCTCGTACTCCTTAAAGTCAATATACCATATTACAGGTACACGTTTGATGTGCCAGAAGAGGAAAGCCAGCCAGTACCTGAATCCAAGTCATTGGGAAAAAAGCACTAAGTTTCATCACAACAACTACGTAGTACTGACTAAATGCTGTGCTGTAGGTTTTTAATTTCTGTAGTCAACACAATGTATATAATATGTATGGTGTCTGTTTGGGTTATGGCACTCAGAAGGATCATTCCTGGAAAACAGATGCTAAGAGATGAATGCTAACAGACTACTGTGTACCCCATGATAGAGGTTAGACAATCCATTCTGGGACCATATTCTGACCACTTTAGATGGCAGGAGACTATTGTTATGGAGACAAAGTTACCTCTGAGACTGTGGTTCCACATCAGTGTTGCAAACGTGGTCATGCATCCTGTGGGTGGGTGGGGTGGTGATCCAGTGGTGCCTACAGAGGTGTCATTGTTCTGTACCACTGAAGCTTGAATAATTCCAAAAATGGAACAATTTATGAGGGTAAGGGCCTGGAGGTGGCAGGAGTTAACAAAACAAATATGGTATTGCCAGTACTAAACTGACACCTAAACAGAGGCAACAAACAAATTGACTGGATGGACCATTTGGGTGTTTATCTGCCTTTAGAAAATGAGCTTTTTATTTCCTGGTCTCTGATTGGCTGGTACTCATTCCAGGGGGGTACATTAACTTTCAGTAGAGACCAAGAAGTAGAAAATGCAAGCCCAGCCTGCTTCAGTACCAAAGTGGAATCACAGTGCCATTGGATTTTCAAGTTACCTACAGATTTTTCCCATCATTTAGAGAGTACCCCCCCCCCATTGCTTAATAAGTCCTCCCCCCATGACCACGGCCAACTACAGTTACCCATAAAATAAAAAAACAGCCCAATAAGCCACACAGAACAGCAGAACAATTTGTTTTCCTTTTGGAAAATGTTTTTCATTTTTCTATCAAGTTGTAATGGTAGCATGTTGCATGTTCAGCACCACTCTAATATAACGGGAGCTGACTTGGGGAACATGCAGCAATAGAATCATCTTTTTTTTTTTTTTGGTTTCTACTGAAAAACTACAATACCTTGTAACATTTTCCTATGGACACCCACCCTTTCAGCCTTGTCCTGGACATCTAATAATACTATTGCTGTCCTCTGGGCACCCGCCCACTCTCAAATACACTCAAGCCAGCAATGATCGTCCTTCTTCCAGAGCACAAACAGGAGAAAGTTACTGATCTCATCATCTAGCCAGCAGTACAGAAACAGAGCAGAAACATTGCAGTGAGGACTACCAGCAACAACTGCATGACCTTGATAACAGAGAAGATACATAAACAGGAAAAAAAAAAAGCTTGGGGAACAATCCCCTTCTAAACACTGCAGTGCTCTCTACTGGCTAACTCTCCTAGTTAAACAATGGAAAAAGAAAAAAAACACAGCAGCACAGGGGTTACTTTACCAAAAACAAAAAAAAAAAACCATTAAAAATCATTTATAATAATGTTTTATAGCATTACTTTAGTGTTTTTGTAATCCTATAAAAAATTACATATGTAGTCCAATTTCTAAGCATAATAATACCCTCCAGGGTGGGCTGTATTGGGCAATACGAGATCTTCCAGGGACTACAAGGACCTTTGCCTGTGGCATCGGGCCTCATTCTGCCCCTGTCCAATCTGGTATCGCCCAATACCATCTATGCTGTCAGATATTACTGCTTGCATAATGTTCTATGTTTCTATATAATAACTTACTTTTGCATGTAAAACACTTAATACTGCTTTTCAAAAATGTCTGATGCTGATGCCTGCAGCACGTGTCACTTCTAGTCTTTCTGCATCTCTCCCCACTCAAGCGATCTATTCACTACATCTGATACAGTGCTGGTCTTTGACTACTTCTTATTCTGGATGCAGAAGTTTCCTCTAATGCCACCTTAAGGCTCATCAACTGCTGAACACTGCTGCTCTTTAACAACTTTTTTTAATAAAGTAGTTTCCTCTGATGCCATTTTGGTACGTGCTGCTGCAGACACTGCCAGGACTTTGCTACTGCCATGAAATGGCTAATGTTGATGCCACAGTTAAATAACACCTGCTTCTCTTTTCTTACTGTTACCATCACTTTTCTTCAGTTTCCCTCACTTCAACCTCTCACTGCTCGCTAACTGCTGCCAGTGGTGACTGCCATCAATGTTTGCTGTCTCTCTGTCAGTGCTATGTCAAGATCATGCCGGGAAAAACACTGTGGTAAATAACTGCACCATGTGGTCAGTCGAAAACCATATAGTCCAAAACTTAGCTAGGTTAAATACATTAACTCCAAGACCGCATGGTGCTGTTATGACTGCATGGTTTTTAACCACGCATATTTGCTGTCATGGTTTCCTGTCTCTCTCTCTCTCTCTCTCTCTCTGCCTAAAGATTATATTACAACATACTATATTCTGCTGAGTTGCTGCACTCAGTTGGGCATTACCAGAAAATTGCTGCCAGGAGATTTGTGGTGACTGACTATGGTGCACCCTGCAGTAGCTAGGTAAGGGGTTACACAATCCATTCTGGGGCCATAGTCCAGGCAACTTTAGGTGGCAGGAAACTAATGCTTAGAAGGCAAAGTTACCTCTGAGACTATGGTACTACATGTTCCAACTCCCTACCCCGGACCTAGAAAGTAACACTGTGTAACCAATAGAAGGGCAGGGTGGCCCTTGGCTACTAGGCGTGATTTCTGGTGACACATTTCAAGATGTATCCATCTACTGTTGGACTGATACATAAAATTGTTTTGGCAGATAAATGTTCAGAGGTCCATTCAGTCTTCTCATTACCTGTCTTACTCCATGTCTGACCAAATTCCAGACTAGATTTACTGAGCTGAGTGCCCTAATTGTATCTATGTAACCCCTCCTCATGCTGTCTATACCCCCCCTTCACATTGACTTCACCATCCCCTTGTGCCTTTCCCATCCAAACTTAATCCCCTTCACAGACTGGCTTCAACCAACTGCTTAGATAAAGTATTCCATTCATCCACCACCATGTGTTCCATGAAGGAGAACTTTCTTGCATCCCCCTTGAACCCCCTCCAAAATATTTCATCCTTGTCTTCTGGTACCAGTACTTCTGTACCTTATGAATAGATCATTGCAGTCTACTCTGTTTATTCCCATCAAGAATTTGTAAATCTCAGTCATGTCCCCCTCTCCTGGCCTCCAGAAAGTACTTGCCAAGACACTCCAACTTCTGCTTGTCTTCCTCTGCTGCTCCTGGATCATTTTTGTAGCATTCCTTTGAACCCTCTCCATGTACTTCCTGTCTTTTTTAAGCAGGTATTTAAGAACTGTGCACTGTACTGCAGGTGTGACCTCTCCTGGGACATGTACAAGGGCATAATGTAACCAATAATACCCGACAGGGTGGGCAGTATTGGGAAATACCTGACCACCCGGGGTGTAAGGAGGCCTGATGCCGTAGCAAAGGTCCTTATATCCCCTGGAAGGTTCAGTATTTTCCAATACTGCCCACCCTGGAGGGTATTATAGCGCTTTGAAAATGGGCTACGGTGTTACATATGTTTGGGAAAAAATAATTTTTATGTTAATATATTAAATCTATTATGTCTTTCATACTAAGGATCATACTAAGGATGGATAAGGAGCAAGAAGGCAGGCCATGCCCATGAGCACTACTGGCAATCAATAAGTCTAGTAATTTAAAGAACCACATGACAGTACATAATTATCTAATCTTTTTTAAACTTAAACTTAGTTTTGCTTATAATTATTTCTATAGGTAACTTGTTCCAAGGATTAACCATTCCAAGAGTAAAAAAATACTTTCGTTTTTGCTGTTTAAATCTTGAACCTATCAATTGTAGTGGATGGCCTCTAGTATTATAGGTCAGATCTTTAAACTGGAGACCAAATTCATACATTAGATAAGGATCTTTAATAATATCATATAGTAGTAGTTGTAGATCACCCCATATTCAGCGGGTTTGTAGAGACATTAGATTTAGATATTCTAGTCTGTGTTCATAGGAAATGTCATGAAAACCATGGATCTGTTTAGTGAAATTGCATTGTACCCTTTCTAGCTGACGGCAGATTGATTTTTTTGTATGGGCAGCATAGATGCGAATCGAATTCCAGATGTGGTCTAACATAAGCTGTAAACAAGGGCATCAGAACTGTTTTATCCCTTGATTGGATGTTGCGATGTATTGACCAGATAACTTTACTAGATTTACTAATAGCTTTGGAAATATGCTTGCAGTTATCAAAATCTTCAGAAATAATTACACCCAAGTCTTTCTCATCAGTTGATGGTAAAAGAGGAAAACCATTACATATATATTGAGAACATGGATTATGTTTACCAAGATACATAACTTTACATTTGTTCAAGTTAAGCTTCATCCTCCATGTATTAACCCAATCAATGATTTTATCATGGTCATTTTGGAGAATTTTGGTCTGTTCCAAACAAGAACTGATAGTGCCGAGTTTTACATCATCTGCATATTTTACAGTAAAAGACTCTAAGTTGGAGGTCATATCAGAAAAGAACGCCTGGAACAGAATAGGTCACAGGATGGAGCACTGGGGCACCCCACATGTGACATAGCCAAAATCTGAAAGTTGGCCATTTATCATGACATGTTGCGTTCTCTTGGATAGCCAGTTATGAATCCATAAGAAAACATTTTTATGAATTGCTAATTTTGATCATTTTTTTATTAAGGACCAATGTGGCATGATATCGAAAGCCTTACTAAAGTCTATAAATTCTGTATCACAGAGTAAGTTGTTATTCAGATTATCGCTGATTTTCTCATAAAAACTAATCAAGTTAGTGAGACAACTTCTACCCTGTTTAAACCCATGTTGTTCAGTTTCAGAATTGTTAAGCATGGAAGTAATAATATCTTTGATGAGGTCTTCGAAAACTTTGCAGCTAGGAGAAGTGAGGCTAATTGGCCTGTAATTTTCCCAGTTTGTTTTGAGCCCCTTGTTGTATAGCGGTACAACACTTACTGTTCTCCATTCATATGGGACAAAATTTTCAGAAAGGCAGCCTTGAAAGATGATTTTTAGTGGATGAACAAGACTATCAGCTAGAAAATACTGTATAACATATGCCTGGATATGTTATCTGGTCCTATAGATGTTTTACCCTTTTGATCAAGTAGTTTGGACAGAATCCTTTTGACATCAAGAATTGGGGGATTGATATCATTTTGTATGTTCAGACAAGGGGATTGATATTGCAGGTTAAAGATATTACAAAATCTAGTGTTGAAGATGTTTGCCAATTTCAAATGGTCATGAACTAGAGCAATATGTTCCAGTAAAAGGCCAACCTGACGTGCTGGTTTCTTTAATGAGTTTACATATGAAAAAAAATATTTACTATTATGTTTATTAGCGTGATTTGCTAGATGTAACTCCCACTTCTGTTTAGCTCTTTTTATTTTGGCTTTACACTTTTTTTGTGTAGTCACAAATTTAGACCAGTTTTCACTTGTCCTATTTTTTAAGAAATTACAATATGTTTTGTTCTTGCTATTCACCATTTATTTCATTCATTTTCTGGTAAAGTAGTTCCTCCACCTGTATTATTATATTTTTTTATTTGAGATTAGAACTTTTGTCCTAGTTGAGCCTCTGTAGTTTTGTAAATGGAACTGGTTGTTATGGTTACTCCCGCCACTCCGACAGGACTACAGAGACACACGCAGGTTATAAGTTTGTTTTGCTGGTTTTTAAACTTTTTTTATCTACTTGCAACCCTCCTAACTTGCCTGTGTAAAAATGCACATGCAGTATTCTAATACGGCTTCTGCTACACCTGCTAATCGGTTTCTTTGAGGGATCACAGAAGCGCTCTCTGAGAAAGACAAGCTGCATTTTTGCTAACCTCACCCCTGGCAAAACAGTGTTTTCCTTTGCCCCATTATTTCACCTTTCTCTAACCTTATCAGCTTGTCAGAGATCAAATTAGATTTTTTTTTTACACAAACTGCATGACTTTTGTGCTGATGGCTGCAGTCTCATTGAATTACCTGAGAACTGCTCTGTCAAAATGAGGTATGCATTGGTGGCAGTCCTAATGCTTGTTTGATTGTTGTTTGGGGTTTATTTATAAAATTCAGCTTCCCTTCAGTGCTTCTCAGATTTACTGATGACCAGCACATGCTAGTGGTAAGCAGGGGATGACTTCTTTTTGAACTTAAAGGGAGCGAGATAGAGTGAGAGAGAAAGAGAAAGACATAGCACCCTACTTCCAGTACCACCACTGTGTGTGACAGGAGCGGAAGCGCTCTGTGACTCGCTGTGACTGTTAAACTAAATTCCTGCTTTTACAAGTGAGCTGCATTTTTCTGAAAAGCATGTTGATGTTTTGAACATTTTGACTGTTAATCTTGCCAGGGGAATATGGGGAAATTGCCTGCTAGTACCACTACTTCATGGTTCCCTTAGCAATTGGAAAAAATGGTGGCTGCTCGGTTTCAAAGCTAGGGGTGCCCATGGATATTCTAAGCAATGGAGCATCCAAATTGGCACTTGTTTTTTTGCAGGCTCTATTGAAAAATAAATGCATGCCTGACCATGGCTTTCAGACAATCAGGATGCTTTATTTTTTGAGTACATTTTCTAATACCTCTTTCCTTCTGGTAGTGAATGTCCTACCTTTACACCCTGGTATCCTACTTGCCTTCTCACATGCCTTTTTGTATTGGGCAGTAGGCTTGAGGCTGTCAATCAATGGGCATGTACTGAATACAGTACAGTGCTCATTGAGAGCTCCGTCAGTGGCTGGCCGTGGTAGTGAGTGGTGGGCTCTGCCAGTCACCAGCTTAGTATGGGGATAAGGGGAGTGGGGTGGTGGGACACTGCCTGCCAGAATGCAAGGGGTGGGAGTCCACTAGACCACCAATCATGTGTTAATATGTCTTAATAACAGGGGATCAGGGCTTGGGGTCCACTAGATGACTGGGGTTCCTTCAAAATAATAATAACGGGGGATCAGGGCTTGGGGGTCTGCTAGACCACCAGGGATAGTATTTAATAATAGGGGGATCGGGCTGGGGGGAAGCTTGCTAGACCACCAGGGATACTATTATTTTCATAATAAGGGATCAGGGCTTGGGGGGGCTGCTAGATCACCAGGAACCATTATTTAAAATAACAGGGGATTAGGGCTTGGGAGGGGGGACTGCAACACATTGCCACAAATAGGTCAACTCTCCCAGGGGGCATATTTCAAAGTACCCTCAGACCAGCCCTGGCTGGTCTAATGGTACTTAGAAATTACCCCATTGTCAGAGTTTTGAGAATCCCAATATAGGGGATTTGGCAGCCTGTGTCTGTTGCAAGCCCCTGCCACCATGCCACAGTCCATTGTGTGGTGCACGGGTGACACAAGTCCCGTTTGGTGCAGGCAACCTGCGGTTGATGCAGGCCACCACTAAGAATCATTCCTGGCACATTGCTTGGCACAAGGGTCACTTTGTACCATTCCTTGTTTCATAAGCCCCCTGTGCTATGCCAGGGGCTTTGAGAATTGGGCCCACCGTGTTTCACAGAGAGGGCACAGCTATGGGCTTCCAATCCCACTCATTCTTATTTTAGCTTAATGGCTTCAGCCTTGACTAATCTAGTTCCTTGCAAGAAAGCCACTTGTGTTTTCAGAAGCTTGAGGCGAGATACTACTTTTTTCCTTTTATGGGTGAATTGAGGCCCCTCATGTTCCAAGTGACACAAATAATAGAAGTCACTTGCATGATTTTGAGGAAAGTGATATATAGTGTCTGGGATGTAGGAACCTGTTAAAGGGTGGTGTCATGAGTAGAACTTTCTTGGTCTTCAACCTAGGCGTGTCATGAGCTGGAAAAACACACCAAATATTGCTATGTCACACTCCCCATAAGCCATCGTGGAGGTGGAAGTAGAAAACACAAACATAACTGTGTAACATCCTACATATAACCATACCTACAACTATAAGTTGCACGATCTGCAATAGAAACATTCTAGTGCTAATATGAATAAAATAGCCTGAACATTTAGACAAAGAATTCAAATCTGATGGAAGGTCTTTTACCCCAGTGTATGTCTTGGCCAGCCAGTACATTGCAATAAGTATTTGGGAAGGCTGAGATAAAAGACCTTGGAGGAGGGTTGCTCTTGGGTTAGACAAGTCTTTATGTAGCAGTTGGTAGATAGCAACCAAGGTCCAGACACTGTTAACCAGGAAAAGGCTAATACTAATGGGAAATGATGAGAGCTTCAGGGTTCAGAGAGCAAAGAGAAACTCTAGAGATGTTTATGAATGTGATACCTGTAGTAGAAATTGGCTCTACAATGCCGATTCGACAACATTTTGTTGACCAGCATCACAGCGACAGGATTTATGTCCACCTCAAGTTGCAGATGATATAAACCCCGATTGTCTCCAAGTCCTTTTTTTATCGGGGGGCATCGCCCCAAAACCCCCCATGCGGGGGCTCTGCCTCCCACTTCCCTGCATTTTAGATTATCAGCTCCAAGCAGGAGTTGATTTGGGGAGGGGGTGCATTACCAGGAGACAGTGTGCCCCTGTTCCAGGTGCACTAACATAGCAACCTGTTGCAAACTGTCAATTTTGTCAACAGTGATGAAGGTAGCTGTGTTGGTGTTGCTGTCGGGGGGGGGGTATACCATAGACATCCCTCTATCCAGAGGGTATGTTGATATCTTGTTAGTCTAATAAACAATTGGCAACAAGTACATTTATTTTTCTTAGTGTCCCAACTGAAACTGGCATTGTGATATATGGGGGGGATATCTGTAGAATGAGAGTACCAGACCATAGGAGGAGAGAGATTTGTATTGTTAGGAGTCAGAGGGTGTTTAATGGTTAAGATATGGGGGAGGAGGAGGAGTAGGGAAGCACTTGTAGCTTGCTATCAGCATCAGCCATCACTGTGTCAGCACGGGTGGAAGAGAGGTGGGATATACCCTGCAGCATATAGCCAGTGCTTGCGAGCATAAAGTAGTCAAGTCCTTATCATCGTTACACTGGCTGACTCTGATGAGGCCTTCTTTCCACTTCTGCAGCTACTCCAAGGGTTCTTGGGGTCCCACAGGTACAACTGCAAAAGGGCAACAGTTTGGTAATTAGTACGAGATCCTTTGAATATATCCTTGGAGAGGGTGTAGGCTGTGGGATTCTCCTCGTCTACCGTCCACCGGGTGATGGTGGAGAATTCCTGCAGGAGATAGCAGACTTTATCGTCGACATGGTGTTGAGGTCCCCCAGATTGATAGTTCTGGGGGACTTCAATGAACTCGACTTGACGATGAACTCTCACACTTTGGCCAAAATCTCTGCCAGCTGATGATGACGCTGGGCCTAACACAGGCAGTTACCTCCTCTACCCATGTAGGGGGTCATTCACTGGACCTGATCTTTCTTCTGGGTATGGAGATTGCTGATTTGGGGGTGGAACCAGTCAGTTGGTATGACCATCACACCATAAGGTTCAGTTTCAGGGCTCCCCTAATAGGTCTGCCCCTACAGAGATGGTTCAGTACCGCCCTTTAAGGGGCATTAACCCCAGTGACCTAACGGCGTTACTGGATCTATTGGGCTTGTCGGGTGAATGCATGAATCCAGACGCTCTCGTAGTAGCCTATAACAAGGCTGTGGGAGATGCTCTGGACAAGATTGCTCCTGTTCAGTGTTCAGCCTCTCACCCTTCGCTCAAAGAGCCCTTGGTTTGATAGCTCTTGAAGGAGTTAAGGTGAGGTCAAGGTTGGAGAGAGCCTAGCGGAAGTCCGGCCATGATGCTGACAGGCTTAGGTTGATGGCACATTATGATGGCTATCAATCAGAAATCACCCGTAAGAAGGCAGAATTCCTGTCCAGGGAGATTTCTGCTGCACAGAATTGACCGGCTTAGCTTTTCCAGACTGTAGACAGATTGTGCAATCCAATCTGTCTCCAGCCAAGAGAAGCTTTTTCTCAGCTGAGATGTGAGGAGTTTTCTAGTTTTTTCCAGATAAGGTTGCCAGCATCAGGTCTGGCATCGGTCCGACCTTCCCTATGAGGGATTACAGTGGTCGACGGGAAGTGGCATGCACTCGGTCTGTCTGGTCAGATTTTCACCGGCTCAAATTCACTGACATTGTGAAGATCATCCAAACAATGCGACCAACTAGTTGTAGTTTGGATCCGGGTCCTACACCTCTTTTAGTGGGATGTGTAGAAGTTATCTGACTGATCCTTGCTGACATTGTCTGGAAGTCTTTGGAGAGGGGGGTCTTTCCTGACCCCTCAAGGAGGCGGTCGTTTGACCACTCCTTAAATAACCCTGCTTGGATCCAGATTGTCTAGCCAACTACCGACCTATCTCTAACCTGCCATTTGTTGGTAAGGTTATTGAAAAGGCACTTACGTTGCAATTGGATGATCATCTTACAACTTACAATGTCTATGATACTCTCCATTCTGGTTTTAGGAAGAAGCATAGCATGGAGACTGCCCTTGTCCATATATTGAATGACCTCCTAATGGCTACAGATCGAAAGGCATGTACCATTCTGGTCCTTCTCGATCTCTCTCTGCTGCATTTGACACTGTAGACCATGGTGTGCTGTTGGAGCGCCTGCGTTTTTTTTGTGGGCTGTCTGATACAGTCCTCAAATGGTTCCATTCTTACCTAATGGACAGGTCTCAGAGAGTTGCCACTGGAATTTATTCCTCTGGTGCTCATTCCCTGCCTTGTGGGGTACCACAGGGTTCCATTCTAGCCCCCATGTTGTTTGCAGTGAATATGCTGCCATTGGAAGATATCATCAGGTGATACAGTCTGGGTTTTCACTGCTATGCAGATGATACTCAGCTGTATTTGTCCTTTCTGCCTGGACAAGATGATGCACTCTCCGTGCTAAATAACTGCCTTGCTGAGATCAGACTTTGGATGAGTTCCAGCTGGCTGAGACTGAATCCGGATAAGACTGAGGTGCTGGTAGTGGACTCAGGTCGTCCGGGGGCGGGTTTGGGAGCTGGACAACCATCAGGCTTATTACTTGGTGGTATTTCGCTCTCTACCTCTGATCAGGTGTGTAACCTGGGCGTTATTTTTGATGATGGTTTGACTCTAAAATCTCAGGTGTCAGTTGTCGTCAAATCCTCTTTTTACCATCTGAGGAATATCGCCCGGGTGAAACACCTGGTTCCTCCAGGTGATCTTCCAACACTGGTCCATGACTTTGTCACTACCCATCTTGATTACTGCAATTCCCTCTACCTAGGGCTACCTGGGGTTGATAACCGCCACCTGCAGCTGGTGCAGAACACGGCTGCCAGGCTTTTGACTAGGACTTCTAGAACCAGTCATATTACACCTGTGCTCCGTGAACTGCACTGGTTGCCTGTTTGGTGGCAGATCACCTTTAAGGTTGGCTTACTAACCTTTAAAGACCTACATGATCAGGGACCCAGTTACCTGAAAGATCTCCTGATACCATACTGCCCCCTCCATCCTCTCCATTCTGACAACAAGGGATTGGTGGAGATTCCCAGGGTTCAATTAAAGACATCAGGATCTCATGCTTTTGCTTTTTCAGGGCCAACCCTGTGGAATTCTCTACCTCGTTGGTTGAGAGAATGCCCAACTGTCGATAGATTTAAAATGGAGTTAAAGACATATTTATTTAGTTTAGCTTTTCCTAGCTAGGGATGATTTATTTTAATGTTCATTTTAAAATTTTATCTTTATGTATATGGTTTTTATGTACAGCGCCTTGGTTTTGAAAGGCATTATAAAAATAAAGATGATTTGATTTGAAGTATGATAGTCTTATTAGAACAAGTGCCGCTGCAGTTTTGGTTTAATAATCCCCCCATTCCTGCACATGCAGACCTCAGGGCTCAGTCTCACAACTGTGAGCTATTATGTAGTAGTGTTAGTGGGTCAGATGCTGACTTCAGAGATTGTGGGCTACTTAGCGCCTGGGGGGAGGCAAGGGGAGGGATGAGGAGGGTGTGGGCAGGACGGTGCTGGTGTGCAGCCAAAGGACTTCAGGTGCTCCCCATATAGGTAGATGGTGTGTGGTGTACACCCTAAACTCCCTGTCCTGTAAGCATGAGGGTGATTGTCCGGTGGAGCCAAAGGCCTCCTCCCATTTTTTCACCAATAGGCAGTTTAACAGTGTCCTCATGTGGTCGAAAGCAGTAACCAGTATGTGGGCCTAGTGGTTTCCATATAAAACATCAGCACTTATGTTGCCCAGTTATGCATCATCACCTTAAAGTCCTAAAACACTTTTCAACAATAGAGGGTAAACAAAGATGATCAAGATAGTAGGGGAGTCCGATAACTGTTTAGCAATGCAGGCCAGCGATCTGTTGCTTTCTGATAGGTATCTTCCACAGATATGGTTAAGTTCATCATCCAGAGAAGGAAAATACAAACCATGGCCCCTTTGTGTCCTCCTCAGTAGGCCAGCCAAATATAGGTAAGTAGGAGCCAGATCATTGTCCCTGCAGGTGGTCATCAGGTAGGGGGCTGGTGCTGCCAGCAGTGGGCATACAGAGGACACTGTATCTAGGAAGTTCAGGTAGAGATTCTACTTAATGCATTACAGTGAGAAACAGTCAGCCTAGTGGTGTTGCTGGCAGTCACTACAGTGAGGGGATGCCCCTGGCCGGTATACCGACGCCACAGTGACTTCCCAATGGCAAAGACTATCACAGCGACAGGATTTGGCCAAAATCCACATGTCGCTGTGATGGTCTCTGCACAGCCAGGGGATTGCCTCGCAGGGTGTTTGCCGCCCCCATCCAACTCCAACTTGGAGTTAGAATCCTAGAGACTGGGGTGTATGGGGGGCAGAACCCCCCCAGATGGGGGAGCTCGTGGGTACATCCCCCTGGTGGAAGCATGGAGGCATCCCCAACCCTGCATTGCTGACACACGGTAATGTGGCCATCGCTGTCAGGGATATCTCCGTTACCGCTGTCACTGCAGTATGGTAGAACTCCCATAACCCCTGAGGTGACATTCAGTGGAGCAGTGTCTGGATCTGTGGCTGCAACTAGGTCCACCGAGGAGCTAGAGGGATTCAAGGATTCTGCTCCCAATACAAACTGCACTGCTGAAGATGCAGGAAGCAAGGCAGCTTTCATAGTCACAGTAATGCTTACTATTTGTGGTGAGGTGGAACGCAGGGATGCGTATTGGTTCTGATGGTTCAGTGGTGGGCATGCTGGAGAGCTGCTCATGGAGGACAAGGAGACTGGGTTCCATTCCTGACTATGGGAGTGTTGTCTGGGTTGGTTACTAGAAGAGTGGTTTGGATACTTGACCTTCTTCTGGCCTGTGTTCTACAACTTTTTGCCATTGATCTCCCCTCCCCTCCCCCCCCACCAATTTGGATGGGGTGGTGAGTCATTCTTGTGAGTTATTTCCATTTATTGAACAGGATTGTGCGTCAAGTGGCCCATGACAGTGCTGTGAGTTGGGAAACTTTGCTGCAGCCAGATAGCTGAGATTAACTTTTCAACTTCCTCTGGTGTTTGAAAGCTGTAGGTGGTGCTATTTAGTTCAATCTGGAAAGTGTCTGGATATCTTAAATTTGTAGACACTCCAAGTTGGGACAGTTTGTAGTGGGATGTAGAGAATGTCTTTCTTTTGTTGACAGTTCTACTGAGAAATCCTAGAATTCTTGGACTACCTCGCCATCCCACTTGAGATGGCCCCTTTTTCTTGACAGTTTTAAAATGTTCTCTATGATTGGGTACCAGAGGACGTTACAGAGGATGGATCTTGGGCATTCTCCAGGGTGTGATTTAGGGGCCAAGTATCTGTGCACTCATTGTAATTTTGTGGGTGAGTAATGTGGTGCATTCAACATGGTAAGATTGCTTTCTGAAAGAAGGTGATTGCATCTGGTCCCTCCACCCTCTCTGGGAAGCCCATAAAGTACAGGTTGTTGTGGCCTGCTCTGTTTTCCAAATAATCTACTTTGGCAAGTATATAGTTGAGTTATGGTCATGGTCCCTGATTTGGCCTTACACTTGGTGGTCAGTCTTAAGTTTGTGCAAGTCACTGCTCATTGGTGGTTACCAATGTCCCAAGCATAGCTAGATCTCTGTTTGTGCTATTGTGGTCTTTAGTTCTACTGTATACTGTGGAATTTAGGACAGCATCTCAGTGATGTGTGCTAGGTTGTTTGGTGCTGTGGCCAGGGTTGCCATAGTAATCCATCTGCAGAATGGGAGCAGCTGCTACATAAAGAGGAGGGCTCAAAGTCCTGTTTCTCAAACAAACTTAGCTGGTCTGGGGCTTATGGTGTTTTAGACTAGAGTGTATTAGACCTGCAAATTTATGTATTTCTTTATTGAATTTTGGTAACTGGGGGTGACTGGAACCAGAGGTCCCTTTTTTAAGGGGCCACCCAGAGTTAATTAAAAGCTACTGAGGTCATATGTATGAAAACAGAATTGTTGTTTCCTGAGGGTTCATCAGCTCCTATTGCTTCTTCCTTCCCAACCTGATGTCACAATACTTTCCTTGTGGCATCATAGTTATTCTCATGGCACCCAGCTGTGATGTCACAGCAGAGCACTATAGTTTCAAGTAGGGAACAAGCTATAGATGCAGATAAACCCTAAGGGATAAAGATCTTATTTTTGAGGTAATTTCTATTTTTGAGGTAAATCTGTATTTACATTTGAGGTAAATGTCTGGCAGGTAGGATTGTCCTGGTTGTCCGCCAGTGGTATCAGTTGGATTTTGAACCCCTTAAGTTGTTTGGTGCAGTACTGCAAGTGGACAAGGTCACAGACATCTAGGCCTGCTTTGGTGGTGAGGTGTCTCCTACCTCACTGTGTATGGGAGTACTGATCTCTATATCCCAGGGCCCCTTTTATTTATGGAGCCCCTAGGTGGATGCCCCTCCAATTAGAGTCCTTCACTGAGCCTTCGCTGTTTAATGAGGAGGTTTCTTTTACCCACCGTCCCACCTTTAAGTGCTCTTGCTGTTCCCCAGACAGCTGTTTATGACAGGAAGGTCCTGGTGGTCTGGAAACAGCTCACAGTGCTAATTAATGTTTGACAGGAGCAGCAAGAATGGCCACAACTGCAAAGATCAACTTATTTCAGTTGGTCAGTTTGGCATATAACAGCTGCTGATAATGTAGTTTAGGTCACAGATCCTCACCCATGAGGAGCTAAGGATGACAGGTGACAGGATTCAAGTGCACTGGAGTCAAGAGTCTCCTCAACCTTAGGAAATATTGAAGAGATTTACTTTATTATATTATCTGAGCATGGTTCACAGGCTTTGGTCAGAGATTTGAGAGGAGAAAAGAGTGTGTGGTTGCTGGGAGATAGGTGAACTCCCTTTCAGTTTGACTCTGTGTTGTTCCACTCAGATAATTAAGGAGCTCTGTCAGTTGATATCCACAAGCCGCTCTTTTGTACAGTGAGGCTGGTCACAGTGGTTACTGAGAATGGTCACAGGATGATGCCAACTATTTATGACAAGCTAGGCCATGGATGATTTAATCAGGCCACCCTGCTGGGGCTTCCAAAAGTCTGTGTGAGAGCAGCTTGCAGAGTGTGGGACATTATTTGCTCTCACTATGCTTAGCCACCTGATTGTGGTGCTGGACTGAGAGGCTATACGACTATGAATGCTAATGCAGTTGAGGAATACATTTTCTATGTATCCATTCACACATTTGAGGAGTGAGGGACAGTTGGGACTCCTCAAAGGCTCAAGGAACTCTGATTATTTGCATTTGGTCCTGACCAAAACCAGGGAGTCTTTCATGGTGACGGTGCCTCTCAAATGATCAAGGAGGGCAGCTTCCCAAGCAGGCTGCATTGACAGCACATCACCTCCAATGTTCAAGGAACACAACTGCTACAAGCCTCCTCAAACATTGGAGAAGCTCCATATAACTCAAAAAGGGAAGATTCCTCATCATCTGTACCACTGATCTCACCTGAAGAATTTAGACCAGTGGGTTGCCTTGAAGAGGGCCTCAATTCTGATGTGCTTCATATATGTGTGAGGTGTCGATGACAGGCAATTATACAATGGTGTGTGAAAATTCTGTAACCTTATTGGTCAAAACATGTCACATGACCGTGGGTAAATCCTGCATAAGCCATGGCTGAGGAATGGCATTTATAAAAAGCATAATTAAACACATTTTAAACTTATTTTACACATAGGCCTATTATATAATCGCAATAAGACACTCTAGGGTGTGAGTTATTGGGTGATTTACCCACTTCTTGTGTGTTCAAGTCACTCAGCTGTGCCTCGTGACACACCACACAAGGCGTGGGTAACTCCCCAATAATCCACACCCTGTTGTGCTTTATTGCTTAAGTAGGCCATAGCAGTTCAGACAATGAGGCCTGAACTTTCATGCAGCTATCACTTTACATTAGGTTACTGTCAAGTGCCCATACAGGTATCGCTGCACACTACCAGACTTTAGCTATGCTAAGAAAGTAAACGGGTACTGAGACATTTTAGTTTTGTCAGAAATTTGGGGGATATTGCTACAAATGTAAGACGCTTTAGAGATGAGTGACCATCTTGACGCTGGCTAGCCATGTCCCCTAAGTTATTGCAAGACCGAAACATACTTTGGCAAAAGTCATTACTTTTGGATAGAGGAAAAATCCAAATGATATTCCAGATACTTGTAGGTTTGCCTTCCAGAAATGTAACACTCACAACAGTGTCTACAAATCAGGATGGGGGATCTAGAGTTAAATGAAAAGGTGCGCTAATACCATGCCAAACCAGAAATTTGAAGTCATCAATTTTAATGTCCTGTGCTGTGATGTATGTCACAAACCCACTCAGCAGCTCAGGCCCTCTGCTCCCACAGTGCCAACCTCCGAGTGCAGTCTTGTGAACAGTTAACAGACACAGGGTAACCCTCCTATCTGTTTTGTGGGTTCGAATCAACCTTTGGTCTCAAGTCTTGGAGGGATTCAAACTGTGAACCTCTTGCTAGCGTACCCAATGTACAGGCTCAGATAATTCTGCTCTTCGAGGGGGCTAGATATCTTTTGCCTACAGGCAGCTAACCACATGTACAAAATGAACCCTTAAAACTCTATTAAAGACCTCAGAAAGAATTCTTACCTTTTCCCAGTTTGGTAAAACCAGTAAGCTTTGCACAGAGTCCACTTTAACCATGTATGCTTCACTTGTCAAGAAAAAGAAATTCAAATACACATCAAGTAGTCTCTAAAGTAGAGGTTTACTTCAAAATAGATAAAAAATGCAAAATGTAAATACAGAACCATATATCACAAAAACACACAATCACTTAAAAAGAAAACAAGATTTTAAAAGTGCAATTTCTTACCACCAGACAATTAGACTTGATCTATCTATTGATTTTTCACTCCAGTCTTATGCAGAATTGTCATGTCATACCCTTGCAATGCAAGACTCCATCTTAGCAATCTACCATTGTTTTTCCCCATCTGCGTTAGCCAAACCAGGGGGTTGCGGTCAGTCTGCACCAAAAAATGCTGCCCATATAAGTATGCCTCCAACTTCTTTAGGTCCCACACTATGGCAAGACATTCTTTTTCCACAGTAGAGTAAGCCTGCTCCCTGGGAAGTAACTTCCTGCTTTGGTACACTGCTGGATGATCTCTCCCTTGGCTGGATGTCTGACTCAGTACTGCTCCAATACCCATGTCTGAGGCGTCAGTCTGAACTATAAAGGGTTTGTTATAGTCAGGACTTGTCAAAATAGGAGCACGGCACAGTGCCTCCTTTAGTTTGGTAAAGGCTTCCTCGCAGGCTGGGCCCAGGTAATTTTCTTGGGCATCCTTTTCTTTGTCAGATCAGATAAGGGAGCAGCCAGGGCACTGTAATTGGGTACACATTTTCTATAGTACCTTGCTGTTCCGAGAAAACTCCTGACCTGCTTCTGCATTTCTGGCCTGTACCACACCTGGATCACCTATATCTTTATTTGGTTAGGACAGAGCTACCCTTGGCCTACCACATGCCTGAGGTATGCCACTTCTCCCATGTCCACTTGGCACTTCTCAGCTTTGACAGTGAGCCTGGCCCTCTGTATCCTGCCCAGCACTTCCCTAAGGTGGGACAGATGTTCTTCCCAGCTGGTATTAAAGATGGCAATGTCACCCAGGTACACCACGGCATGCTCCTCAGCACCATATAACACCTGGTTCACCAACCTTTGGAAAGTGGCTGGGTCATTCTTCATTCCGAAAGGCATTACTTTAAATTCAGATAAGCCTATTGGATTAATGAAGGCCAACCTCTCCCTAGCTCTGTCTGTCAACTCTACCTGCCAATACCCCTTTGTCAGGTCAATGGTCATAAGGTAGATTGCCCCTCCCAGCTTGTCTAGGAGTTCATCTGTCTGAGGCATTGTGTAGGTGTCTGACTTTGTGACTGCATTCAGTCCACAATAGTCCACACAGAAATGAGTAGAGCCATCTGGTTTGGGCACAAGGACTACGGGTGAGGCCCAGGGGCTGTGGGATCTTTGGATTACCCCTAAATCCAGCATCTCCTCCACTTCCCTCCTAGTGTCCTTTTGGACAGCCTCTAACACCCAATATGCTGTCCACCATATTGGTGTCTGTGTCCCTGTCTCCACATCATGAGTCACTAAGGAGGTTAGTCCAGACTTGGTGCTAAACAATGGGGCAAAGTCTGCTAAAACCTCCCTTACTTCCTGGATCTTGTCCATGGCCAGCTGGGGAGACCATTTTACTGCCTCCACAGAGGACTCCCTCTTACTTTCCTCCAGCAAGTCCAGAAGGGGGTCTCCTTCATCCGAACCCTCCCCAGGCCTGCACACTGCAAACACCATGTCCACCGTAGTTGCATATGGCTTCATCATGTTGACATGGTACATCCTTTCTGTCTGTCTTCTGTCTGGTAACTCTATAATATAGTTCATGTCATTTACATTCCTAACCACTTTGTATGGTTCTGCTCACTCAGCCTGCAGCTTGTCTTTCCAGACCAGAATAAGGACCATGACTTCCTGGCCCACCATGTACGAGTAAGCTCTGGCTCTGTGGTCATATCACACTTTTTGTTTCTGTTGGGCAGCTGCCAGGTTGCTCTGGGCTGTCCCCATAAGCTCCTTCAGCCTTTCCCTAAACCTAAGGATGTAATCCACAATGGGAGTTCCCTGAGTGGCATGTTTGCCTTCCCAGTCCTCCCAGATCAAGTCTAGGGGCCCATGTATCCGGCATCCATATAAGAGTTTGAAGGGGAAAAATCCTGTCGACTCTTGGGGCACCTCCCTGTATGAAAACAACAGGTGGGGAAGGTATTTCTCCAAGTCCCTCCCATGCTGTTCAGCAAACAACCAGAGCATTGACTTTAAGGTACCATTGAATCTTTCCACAAGCCCATTGGCTTGTGGGTGATATGGTGTCGTGCATCTCTGCACCACCCCACACTTCTCCCATAAACATTTCATCAGGTCCAACATGGAGGAACCCACTCGATCGGTGATAACCTCCTGCAGAAACCCAACATGGGAGAAAATCCCAAGTAAGGCATCTGCCACTTTGTCTGTCCTCAGTGAGAATAGGGCGACTGCCTCTGGGTACCAGGTGGCATAATCCACCACAGTCAGGATGAATCTCTTCCCTGAGGAGCTTGGGGTATTTAAAGGCCCCACAATATCCATTCCCACCCTCTAGAATGACTCCTCCACTATGGGCAATGGAATCAGGATGGCTTGGGTTTTCTTGCCCGCCTTCCCTATTTCTTGGCACCGGTGAAAAGACCTGCAATATTCCTTCACCTGATGGGTGAAGTTAGGCCAATAGAAATTCTGGGCCAACCGCTGCATCATGCGTGCGATTCCCAGATGACAAGACAAGGGAATATCATGTGCAGTCTTGAGCAACTGCTCACGATACTCCTGGGGAATGACAAGCTGCCTGTCTAGCACCCCTTCCACTGTCTGTACTGCCTGAGTATACATAAGTCCATTTTCCCAATAAATATTATGTCTGCCATCACCTCCCTGTGCCCTGTCAGAGTCTGCCCAAGCCCTCAGTTTCTCTAGACTACAGTCACTTCTCTGAGCAGCTGCAAACTCCTCACACATTCCCAAGGCATGGGACAGGTCCCCTTTAGTTGCTAAAGTTGGGTCCCTAGCACTAGCATCAGGGCAGTCAGGATCACTGTCAATCCCAACCCTCTGACAATGGGTCACCCCTCCCTCTTTGCTACTGGGGAAATTTCTGCCCCTTTTTATTAGTCTCCCCATCTGGAGACACAGGCTGGGGAACCAGCCTCTCAGTGATTTCTACAATGGCTTCTGGGGGGTTCAGGGAACTACAATTTTCCCTTGCCACTTGGCTACGGGTAACTGCACATACCATCCCCGTTTGAGATTGTTGCCCAGGATCACATCCTCTGCTAAGGTTTGGGCTACAGCTACCTGTTGCACAGTCCCCCCTGTTTCAACCCAGTCTAGGAGAACACTAGCGAGGGGCAATGTTTTCTCTTCACCAGTGAACCCTTGTACAGTGACGTATTTATTGGGTATAAGCTGACCTGACTCTACTAGATCCCCTTTTACAAATGTCAGGGATGCCCCTGTGCCCCTTAACCCTTGCGTCTGTACACCATTGACCAGGACCGAGTGCATGTGTTCCTTCATGTTCACAGGCATGCTTCCCAGGACACACAAACAACCCACTTCTTTTCTAGTACCATTCTGCTTATTATTGCTCATTCTTTTGGGACACTGTCTGGCAAAATGCCCAGTTTCTTTACATAACCAACATGCACTTCCCTTTTCAGAGAAATCTTTTCTCTGAAACCTGGGGCTAACTGGTTTCGGTGGAGGCAGTGATGGTTTTAGCTGTCCTGAAGGTGCAATTTTCCCTTTCTGCACTGCCACACCCAACCCATTCACTCTCAGAGCAGGTCTGCTCTTGGCATAGTGGTCCAAGAGTTCAGCAGCCTCTTGTACTGTTTTTGGATCTCGGTTTTCCAGCCAGGTTTTCAGCTCCGCTGGGCATGCCCAGAAAAACTTTTCTGACAAAATCACATTTTCAATTTTATCAACAGAGTTTGCCTCAATTCCTTCCCACCAACATTTTAAAAACTGATGTTGTTTCATGGCTAGCTCCTTGTAGCTCATGTCAGGGCTTCTCCTGAGCTTATGGAATTTAGCACTGTATGATTCAGCAGTTAATTCAAATTTTTTTAACAGTGCAGCTTTAAGTTTGCTTTAATCATCACTGTCCTCATTGTCCATTTGACCCAATGCATCTGGATGTTTCCTGGTAAGCAGTGGGGATAGCTGGAAGCTCCAGGACTCTCTAGGAATTTTAGCCTGAATACAAACTTTTTCAAATGAATTTAAAAGGCATCCATATCCTCCCCTTCTTTAAATTCAGCTATCAATTTGGAATTCAATTTGTAACCCAGTCCTGCTATCCCAGTTAAACCCAAGCAACTTACCTGCTCTGGTGCCACTGGTTGGAGTCGTAACTTCTCCAGTTCATGTTGCCTCTGGCGCTCATGCTCCTCACAGTCAGCCTCCTGCTGTTCCTGTTCTGCCTCTCGGCATTCTCATTCTGCCTCTCAGCATTCTCACTCTGCCTCTCTGTGTTCTTGCTCCCTCTTCTCCTCTACAGCTTGTTGGCAATCACGATCCTCATGGTCTGCTTCCCACTGTTCATGGTCCCTCTCCCTCTGGAACTCCAGCTCCATTCTGCACAACTCAGTTTGCAGCCTGAGTACTTCTGGATCCAGGATACTGGTGACCTTCCCCTGCTGCTGTGGCCCTTCACTGACAGTGGCCCTGTTGCCCTCCTCAACAGATCTGCACACTGTACTGGCCACTAGCCCTGCCACATTCAAGGTTTGGTCCCTTACAGTCACTGTGGGTTACTCAAAGCTGTAGGTATTTGCTATCATCAGGGCATCCACATGGTTCTGCTTGGTGGCTTTCACTATGAACAGGACTCCTCTGTCCCCACACAACTGCTTTAAGTAGTCTACAGTGTGCCTGCTGTAGTTGGAAGCCATCTTCCTCCCTAACTGTGGCTACTCTGACTTGCACTTTAGAAAAAAATAAAACAGGTAGGAACTTGACTGCACACCAAGTGATATAGTTCTGTCTCCTTTTTAAAAATAAATCACTGCCTTTTTCTTTCTTTGCAAGTGAGTTGATGATCTCAAGCTGACACACTGAACACTAAAAGCTTGTCATACTAAAATTTATAGCACCGCTGCCAATCTGTCACAGACCCACTCAGCAGGTCAGGCCCTCTGATCCCACAGTGCCAACCTCCGAGCGCAATCTTGTGAACATTTAATAGAAACAGGGTAACCCTCCTGTCTGTTTTGTGAGTTTGAATCAACTTTTGGTCTCAAGTCTTGGAGGGATTTAAACTGTGAACCTCTTGCTAATGTACCCAATGTACAGGCTCAGATAATTCTGCTCTTCGGGGGGGGGCAGATATCTTTCACCTACGGGCACCTAACCAGGTGCACAAAATGAACCCTTAAAACTCTATTAAAGACCTCAGAATAAATTCTTACCTTTTCCCAGTTTGGTAAACCAGTAAGCTTTGTACAGAGTCAGCTTTAACCATGTGTGCTTCACTTGTCAAGAAAAAGAAATTCAAAGGCACACCAAGTAGTCTCTAAAGTAGAGATTTACTTCAAAACAGATAAAAATGTAAAATGTAAATACAGAACCATATATCACAAAAACATACAATCACTTAAAAAGAAAACAAGATTTTAAAAGTGCAATTTCCTACCACCAGACAATTAGACTTGATCTATCTAATGTATCTCTTATACTGCTGCTAGCATGTTGAAGCTTTCAGAGTCCAAACATTTGGGTTTTAAATGGAAAACAGAATGCTGTTTTACAACTGGCTTTGCCAACCTCTTTGCATGAAGTCACCTAGCTCCTCCCTATCAGCATATAAAAAAATATATCTGTGCAAACCAGGATGTCTTATCAAAGTATTAAATTCTGTGACCTCAGCACAACTCGTTTTCTCATATGACCCTTTGATGTATGAGCAGCTTCCCCTTTCCAGGACATCAAAGGACTTGTTATGTCTCTTTGCCAGATCTCACGGAGGTGCAACATGCTTTGTATCACCAAGATGAAACATGTTCTTATTCTGCAACTAACCCCTTCAGTTCCAGGCAGTAGGCAGTCATTCCACTTCAGTAGTGTGACTATTACATGAGATAGTTTGAGATAAGGTGGCATAATAAAGAAATATAGTATGTGCATTATTTTATAGTACCTTAATGATAGTTACACATTATATAGTATCCATATTAGCCTACTACTCCTACTAATATGCCTACCGAAAGAGTCAGCCTGCGCTTCTCTTCCTGTTCCAAGACATTAGTCTGTTAATATCCAGTCTATATTTACAGAATCTAGTCACATTAACAACCTCATCTGCTGAATGACTTTCCCAGAAATAGATACATTACTGACAACCTGCATTACTAATTAATAATGTATGCTGCAGTTTCTTGGGGCCCGATCCACAAAGGCCCACACATATGCAGATAGTTGCATTGTAACCTTGGAGTCTAGTTCAGCATTATATCCTATGCACAATGTGTGATCCACAGTGTTAGGGGGCACTTGTTCAGGAATGCCCCCAGCTGTTGGTTCAGGCAGGCATATAGTGCAGAGCTGTCCATACTTCCCTTTTACACTGTGTGTACAGAGTTTTGTGGGTGTCTAGTTGACTTCTGCAACTTTTCCCATGAGTGCCTACATGCTTTTACTATTCTGTCAGGTAAGCCTCCCAGATCTTATGTGGATAAGATCCTTTTATTATGCTTACATGAAATGTCTGAATTTTTCAATCGAGCAGTGTCTAAAAATAGCTATTAATCAGTGGCATGCATTCACTGTACATAAGGCATGCATTGCATGCCTATAAATCAGTGCTTGTTTTTTGTTTTTTTAGTGCACATTTTTATTTCTTCCAGTTTAATACATGCAATTCAGTAGTCCGGTCTGTCTGTCATGGGGAAGGGGTCTGGGAATGCCAGCAGTGCTGACGGCTGTCCTACTGGCAATGGCATGCAACACTCCAAGGCCCAATATTCAAAACTCAGCCCTGGGACAAACATAGCAATGCCCAGTGTGCAAAAATAGCCCAGAACCATATGCATGCTATATTCAAAAGAATAGCCCAGGGGCTAAATCAGTTGAATATAACATGCAAACGAAGGCATGCAAATGGCTGAGACTGCAGTGCAAAAAATATCCTGGAAATAGCCTGGCTAGGAAGACAGCTGTGAATATAGCAACTGGGCAGTGCAAACTGCAACAGCAGCCCAGTGCACACAGTGGTGGAGTACAGCAGTGTTGAACTTTGTGGCCAGTGTGGGTGCTAGCAAATAGGTGGTGCACATCATCTGTAAACACCAGTGCATGCCAAACAGAATCATAGAATCATAGATGCTTGACAGCAGACAAAGACCACAATGGCCCATCTAGTCTGTCCCATTTTAACCCTACACCTCCTCCTACCTGCCAGCCCCTGCCCTCCCCCTGATACTCAGCCCCATATGCTTGTCCCATGCGCTCATGAATTCTTTCACCGATTTAGCCCCCACCACTTCCTTCTGGCAGTCTGTTCTAGGACTCTATCACCCTCTCTGTGAAGACATGCCCTCTCACATTGCCCCTATATCCTTTTCCTTGCGGTCTGAGGCTGTGCCCTCTAGTTCTGTCCCCCTCTTTCCTCTTAAGTAAACCCCCTTTTCCTACTTTATTGAGCCCCCTTTACATATTTAAAAGTTTCAGTCATGTCCCCCCTTTCATTACTTGTCTCCAGCATGTACAGATCATGCTCCATTCACCTCTACTTGTATATCTTCCCATGCATACCCTGCACCATCTTAGTTGCCCTTCTCTGAACCCTCTCCAGTGCATCTACTCTATATCGTTGCAGAGGCGTGGTCTCCAGAACTGAACCCCGTACTCCAGGCGTGGCCTCACCATAGCTTTGTAGAGGGGCATTATTACCTCTCTCCTTCTGCTAGTAATGCCCCTGCCTATGCAAGCCAACATTCCATTGGCCTTTCATGCTACTCTGCTACATTGGAGTCCTACCTTAAGGTTTGAGGAGACTATGATCCCTCTTCTGCTCTGCTGCTTTGATTTCCTCTTTGCCTAGGGTATACCCTACTCATGTGTTTCTACTCCCCAAGTGCATCTCAGCACACTTCTTGGCATTACATTTCAGCTGCCATGTCCCAGACCACCCCTCAAGCATCTTTAGGTCCTCCCTCATGTCCTCCACCCCCCCCCACTTGGATGTCCACCCTATTGCAGATTTTTGTATCATCAGCTCCCCGTATCCAGGGACAAGCTGAAAAGCCTTGTCAAGGGCACAGCCAACTCCTCCTTCAATTCCTTGATCCCTCTAGGGTTTAACCAGTCTGGCCCTTCCTTGTCCACCCTCAGTCTATCTAGTTCTGCCCTAACCCTATCCACACCAAATGGCCTCTGATCCACCCATTCACCCTCCTTCCGCTTGATCCCCTACCATACTCCTCCTCCTCCTCCATGAATACCAGCTAAAGTACTTATTTAATACCTCTGCCTTTTCATAGTCCCTTTCCAATATTATCCCTCCCTCCCCTCAGTCTAGCAATCCCCTGCCTTGCTCTCCTCCTCTCCCTAACATATCTGAAAAAAGTCTTATCCCCCCCTTGGTCTTTTTAGCTAATTTCTCCTCCGTATGTGCTTTTGACCTTCTGATCTTCTTCCCTGTCAGACTCCTCTTCTCCCTATACTCTTCCTTATTTTCCTCTCTGAGTGTCCTCTTAAATTTTATGAATGCTCTCCTCCTTTTCCTGACTGCCTCCACAACCTCCTTTGTAAACCAAAGCAGTCTCCTCCCCCTTTTGCTCATCCTAACTTTTTTATGCACATTTCCGCAGCTTCCAGTAACCTTCCCTTGATCGCTTCCCATAACTTCTCCACTGCCCTTATATTCACCGTACCCTCCATTGTCTCCTTACTATCCTTCTCATCTTGTCAAAGTCAGTGCGTCTGAAGTCCATGACTGTGGTACTGATTTTACTTGTCTCTCTTCCCACCCTGACCCTGATCCTTACCCTGCTGTGGTCTCTGGTATCCAAGACTTCTCCCACCTGCACCTCCTCTGCACTCTTCCCATTTGTAAGGACCACATCCAGCAGACTGTTGCCCCTTGCTGGCTTCCTGACTTGCTGTTGAAGAAATACCTCCTACAGCATAACTAGTATCTCTCTGCTCCTTGTCGATGCTGCCTTCGGGATTTCCCAGTCTACATCTTGGAGGTTTAGGTCCCCTACCAGTAGTAGTTCTCCTTCTAGGGCCATCCTTGTGACTGACTGAATTAACTGTTGATTTCCCTCCTCACCTTGCATAGGTGGCCTGTATACCCCTCCAGTCAAAAGGATTCTCCCATCCTCCTGCCTAGTTTTACCCACAGTAGCTCAGTCTCCCCATCCTTCTCTTGTCCTTCAGTTACACTTATGTCTTCCCTGATGTATAAGGCAACTCCTCCCCTCTTTTTACCCTCCCTGTCCCTTCTGAACAGTCTGTAACCTGGAATGGTCATTTCCCAGGTGTGTTGCTCTGTCCACCAGGTCTTGCTTATTGCTACTATATCTAGTCCTTCATCCACCATGCGATGGCCTCCAAGTCCACCATCATATTTCCTAAGCTCCTGGTGTTGGCTGCTAAGCCCTTCCACCAGGTTCCCCTTCCATCCCTCCTTCCACTCATCACCTTCATGCCCAACATTTTAACACTATCCTGGGATGGAAGCTGGTAGCCCCTCATTTCTCTTGCCTTGTGGTGAGGATTTTTCCCACCCCCAATCTTGTTTAAATTGTAGGTTTCTTCTATGAACTATCCTAATTTGCTCTTTAGTACTGCCACACCCTTCCTATTCAGGTACAGTCTGTCTGGTGCAAATAGGCTCTCATCCCCCTGCGTGGATCCCCAGTCCCCTACTAACCCATACCCCATTTTCTCCAACCACCCTACCAGCCACTCATTGAACTCCTTAATCCTCAGCCTTGTATCAGTGCTTGTCTTTGGTACTGGCAACACCTCAGAAAAAAAACACTGATTTGAACCCCAGACTGCATATGTATCTAGCGAGTGTTCTGAATCTTGCTTGCACCTCCAACAGGCTATTTCCCACCAGGTCATTTGTTCCCAGGTGGAACATCAGGTGTGTTTTCTCATCCTGCTGTTTCCCCCTAGAGGGAATATAGTGAATGACCTTTGCCGCCATCATGCCTGGCAGGCACTCAACCCAAACTGTGCTACTCTTGTCCCCCCTGCACCCTTCTAATTCCTTTTATTAGTGTCCCCAACAAGTAGGACCTTGCTCTCTGTCACCTTCTGCTTAACTTTTCCTTCTTCCCTTCTCCCAACCCCTTGCATCCCATGCTTTACCCTATTCTCACTATCCCATTTGCCCATTTCATCTCATGGAGTACTGCCTTCCCCTTCACTCCCCTAGCTTTGTGCCCCCACAGATATTTTCTGCTAGGCTGCCCACCTCTGCCTCACCATCCATGAGCTTTTTCCTCCCCCACTGATCTGCCCCTAACCATGCCCTGACAGATTTCCCTGGAGAACTTTCCCCTTTCCCAGTCCTGTCTAGCCCTAGCCCTTCTGAACTGGAGCACACTGTCTCCCCCTCTTTTTGGGTTGGCTCTTTCTAGGGTGTGTCCACCTCTGTGCCTCTATCCCTATGTTTACTACTCTCTTTGTTCTTTCCAGAAAGGGCTTCCTCCTTTTCCAATTTTCCTGAACCTTCCTTCATGCTTGCTTCTCCCATTTCCCCTGGGTGTTCCTCAACTCCACGTTCCCTATTTTCTCCCCCATTTAGTGCCCCTAGTGGAGCATATGTGTTTTTCTGATCTACACCCACTACCTGTATCTCTCTGGCTGGGGATCCACCCCTTTCTTCCTCCATCCTTGCCCTCTGTGCAGGGTTGGACCTTTATACTTTATCTCCTGCCAGTCCCACTGGTTTCCCCTTTTGTCCCTTACCACCTCTATCTGGGATTCCTGTAGCCCACTAGAGCCATCCCCTACCCCTCCTTTCTTGCTTCTGTACTCCTTTGTTTTCCTCCAGTCTCCATCCCATCTTCCTTTGCATGTTGCTGTGTTTGCTCCTTGTCCCCTGCAGCTCCCCCTTTAACCGCTCCTTGTCCCACCATAGTTCCCCCTCTAATTGTATTTCTCCCTCAGCAGAACCCTTCTGGTCCTCCCTTCTACTTCTCTCCTTTCTCAGCTTAGCATCCATTTCAGCCACTTCATTTCCTCCTTTAGCTGTGCAAGCTGCCTACATATCATGTGACTCCCCACTTTCCAAACTATATCCAGTACCATGGCCGACCCACAACCAGTGCACCCCACCACCCTCCCAAAGATGCCCCTAGCCTTTGTAGCCTGGGGACCATGCTCGGACCCACCCTCACCCTACTCTATTGGCCCCTCCAATTTGTTCGCCTCTCCATTTTCCCAATGCATTTAACATAAGTTTTAGATTTTAGACCATAGGGTGAAATTTCTCCCATTCTAAATAACATTTCCCCTTGTTCAAAATATCAGTATCCAGCCCCTTGTGGCTTTAGATTCCAGACCCTGATTAGTATCCAGCCCCTGTGGCTTTAGATTCCAAACCCTGAAACTCCTGCAGCTTAGACTCAGTCCCTGAAGCAACTTCTGAGTTCTATGTACCTTATAAATAGTACCCTAAAAACACAGTACTTGCACTTTAGATTTCAGATCCATTGCCAGGTTCCTCTTGATCATCCACAGCTTCCTCCATAGGGAGCTGGAGGGTTTCAGCCACTTTCTTATAAAACATAAAATGAGAAGGGGACTCAGAAAGCCTAGGAGGAGACACTCCTGAAGATCTGTCTGGGGAGATGTCCGGGTCAATGGGCACATCCAGCCTTTCAAATCCACATTCACTCTCCTCATACTCCTCTTCCCCCTCCTCCAGTTCATAATATTCCTCTACATCATACTTTTGAACCGGTGGAACTGGCTGAACCGGACGCTTACCTGATGGTGCCGGTTCAGTCAGAACCTGGGAAAGTGACTGGACAATTTTAATCGCTTTGGCTATTTCTTCAGTGGTTGGAGAGGAAAGTTTTGGCTCCACACCAGCTGATTTCAGATCCAAAGATGCCCTTATAAACAGTACTCTAAAAACTCAGTACTTGAGCTTTAGATTTCAGTGCTCTACCACCCCTTCAGTGATTTCACCCTACAACTGATAGAACCTTAGAGGTAAATCCTAATTGGCAGTACATTAGCAATAATAGTATAATCAGTGATTTTACCCTGCACCAACAGCACTACCGTGATTATCTCCAAGAGTCATACTACATTAGCATTTGCAGCATCTTCAGTGATTTTACCCTACATTAGCAATATAATTTATATTCAGTGATTCCCCCCCTAGTGCCACAGTACATCAGCAGTAGCAGTACATTCAGTGCTTACACACTACCCCACAGACTCAATACCTTGTTTCTGGCATCAGTGTCCTTCCAGACAAGTAAGATCCTTTCCCCAGCTGAAGACACCCCTGAAGCACAGCTCCTCTGGTGCCTCACCTCCTAGTTGCACTCCACCTCCTGTCCACTCCTGATAAGTGAGACCACTACTGGGAGTGGTTCAGGACCATTTAATAATGGAGAAGGTACAGAGCAGGTGGGTGGGAGAAAAAACAGCTCCTCAGCATAGTTACAGTCTGCAGCTGGACCCAGGTTTTAAATAGTCTGGCTGCAATCTTGAATTCTGCACTGCCCTGGTCCATGATTGGATGGTTGCCTCTTGTGACTCTCCACCAGTCCCTACCGCTGATGCAGCCTGCCTGACGGTGTCCCCCATCACCGACTGTGACTCTCTCCTCTTGCTAGCAGCAATGGCTGACAAAGATCCCTGCCACTGACTGCAGCTCCCTCCTCCTGCTCACACTACTGACTGCAGTGAAAAAGCAGCTCAAACAGCTCCTCAGCATAGTTACAGTCTGCTGCTGGACCCAGGTTTTAAATAACCCAGCTGCAGTCTTGAATTTTGCAACCCTTGGCGCCCTGGTCTGTGATTGGATGGCTGCCTCTTGTGACTCTCCACCAGTCCCTGCAGCTGATGCAGCCTATCTGACGGTGTGCCCTGCCACCGGCTGCAGCTTCCTCTCTTCTAATCTCTACCGCCGATGCGGCCTGCCTGATGGTGTTCCCCATCACCGACTGTGGCTCTCTCCTCTCAGTAGCAGCAATGGCCACCAAAGATCCCCACCACTAACTGCAGCTCCCTCCTCCTGCTCCCACCACTGACTGCAGTGAAGAAGCAGCTCAAACAGCTCCTCAGCAAAGTTATAGTTTCTGGCTGGGCACAGGTTTTAAATAGCCCAATTGTGGTCTTGAATTTCACAGCTGTTGGTGCCCTGGTTCATGATTGAATGGCTGCTTCCTACAAATCTCCTCCGACCCCTGCTGCTGATGTAACCTGCCTGCTGGTGTCCCCCACCACTGGCTGTGGCACCCTCCTCCTGCTAGTGACAATGGCCACCAAAGATCTCTGCTGCCGACTGCGGCTCCCTCTCCTCTAATCTCTGCTGCTGATGCAGCCTGCCTGCCGGTGTCCCCCACAAAGGACTGCAGCTCTTTCCTCCTGCTAGCAGCAATGGCCACCGAAGATCCCAGCCGCCAACTGCTGCTCCCTCCTCCTGTTACATGCTGCTGACTGCAGCTAAAAAACAGCTCAAACATCTCCTCAGTTCTGACAGATTAGCGAGGGGCAAACTCCTTTGCCCGGTGCTAACACATTTGCCCTTCACAAACACATTTCTCCAGCCCTAAATTTTTGCTACATTCAAAACTAATATGTTAATGAGCCTACTCACACAATCTGAGGGCAAACAGCCACATTAGTATCTCATTATGGCCTGTTTTGCTTGCATTACCATGTAGATTGCCTGACACTATTGCATGATGAACACAGCTCCACCGGTATGTCAGACTGGAACTACAAGTCTGTAGCCACAGGCTGGGTGTGCTCACAGCTCCATCTGCATGTCAGACCTGATCAAGAGCTTGGTAGGCTGGGTTTGGACACAGAAGCATAGACTATTGTGGCCCAGGAGACTAGCACCACAGGAACGGGTAGTTGTGTTGCATGCAATAGGCATATTGTTGTTCCTGCTACAGTTTGTAGCAGTTGTTCTTTAGTACAATGCCATAATAGCTGGTATTGTGAGGGATAATGCCTTCGTTGTGTCAGGCAACAATGACTGCTGGTATATACACAGTGACATGTACAGTTAGCAGGTGTGTTCTGACAGTGGACACCACAGTCATACTGTCCTGTGACCCACATACGATGTGCCAATGGCATGGAATTCCCACACTAACATACACATGGCTGGTCGTGTGTGATGGTATATGGAGTGGCCCAGGGTGGCCATCTGCCCTCTCTGCCTCCTCATTGGCTGCAGTAATCAGGTGCAGTATGCTGCTGTTGTTGAATACAGCCTTGTAGCCTGTTGTAGCTGTGTCCATGCCTCCCATCCTAATGTTTCTAAGAGTTAAGACTACCTATTTATAGGCAGTAATTTGCACAGTTCGCAGGTTATGCAGTGAAGAGGATGATTTTGCTGAGCAGACCCAAATAATGCATAGTTTTTTTTTTTATCAACAGGGGATACCCTAAAAGCACAGTGGACAGAGCACTCTCCCAGGTCAGTAACATGCCCCGGAACCTTGACCCCCGCAGGAGGGATTCTGTCACACAGGAACAACGGCGAATTCCACTAGTCCTTCCTTTCCATCCGAGCACACCTTCTCTTCACAGGATCATCACTAGTAACTTTTCCATTTTGCAAATTGACCCTAACATTGGTGCTTCCTTTACAGAACCACCTATTGCCTCCTACCGACGGCCACCTAACCTGTGGAATCTCCTGGTTAAAAGCAGCCTACCCACTCCTAACAGTTCCTCCTTCCCAGGTACCAAACCTTGCAACAGGACTCGCTGCTACACCTGCAAATTTATTTCCAGTGTGACTGAGATTTGGGGGCCTACAGGTGTTTTTCACATCACCAAGGAGTTCTCATGCACCTCCACTAACGTGGTTTATTGTATTATTTGCAGGAAGTGTACAGCTATTTACATCGGAGAAACTGGTAGGCGTCTTGCTGACCATTTCAGGGAACATTACAGAGCAGTCAGAAATGGTGAAACTGCTAAACCCATTGTATCCCACTTTATCTCCAGGGACCACCATGTCAATGACCTTTCTGTTTGTGTCCTTCAGCAGGGCTTCTGGGATCCTGACCATAGAAAAAACATGGAAGCCAAGCTGATCATCCGCCTTGGCTCCCAACAGCCCTCTGGTTTAAATGATAGACTTATTTTCCACTAACATCTTTCAGCCATCCCTTTTTTCCCTAAAGTCTATTTGTTTTGTACTCATTTAATTTATTTTTCATTTTCACCATATGTCTCCATTTCTGTCTCCTTCCACACATTTGTCACCTTTCAGCCTTCTTACTAGGCCCTGTTAATTAGTCTCCACCTGGGAACTTCCAGCTCTTTCACTCCCATTATGCTTTATCTTTTCCATCATCACCTTTTTGTTTCACAGATTCTCTCTTAATCTTACCATTTATCACTTCTTCTCCCTGAGCCTCCCCTTTCTTCTTTCTCCACATATATCTCTCTCTCACTTTACCTCTCCTCTACACTAACTTTTTTTTTTTTTCTCTTTTAGATATTTCCTGAAGAAGACCTAAGGTCAAAATGTAGATTTTTAACTCTATTTTCTATTTTCAGCGTGCATTTAATTTAACCGTTTTGTTTGCTTTTAGACCACATGCTGACGCAGCGCCTTGTTTTTGTTTTTTACAATTTGCACAGTGCCACATGTTGTGCTAACACACATTGCATGGTGCTATGGCTTTGAATATACTATTGTGCCTGTATGCATGTTCCTGTCCCTCACTTTGCCCCTTTCATACATTATCTTTTAGCGTGGTGTTAACACGTGGTGCCGACAGTATTTGGCCTTTTGAATATGACAGTCTGGTGTTACTGTGGTGCAATTCCAGTGCAAACAGTTTGTGTCTGCCACAAAGTTTTGAATATCTGGCCCCAAGTTGCATCCTGTTGCCCAGGCAACAGTGACACTGTGCAGCTCACCTTCTCTGACCAGCATTTCTTAGGAAAAAATGGCTAAAGCTTGCAATGTAAGAACTGAATCAGCCAGAGGGGGAAACAGAGCAAGACAGAGGAGAACAAATGTCATGTCAGGGGGTACAACCGACAACAGCCTTTGGTCTGCACCTCCCCACCCACCCTGGACTGCCAACATGAATTTTATCTGTTGCCTATATACGTAGTCCATATAGATTATTCAGCTTGAACTATGTCTTAGCGCCAAAAGTGATGACTGTTAGCCTTTACTGTACTCTTCTTTGTACCAACCTGCGTGTGTGTCCATACCGAAACCTCTATGTTGTAATAATCTCTGTTATGTTTTGTAATGCACCTCTTTGTGATGTGGAACCATTGTAAATGAGTGCTTGACTCAAAGGTACTTCTGAATTCTCAATAAATAAATAGAATAAACAAAAAACAGAGGTTGAAGTTGGGTAGCATTCTGTGGACCAGCAGTCTGGAGGAGCAGCAGGAGCCAAAAGGCAGCAGGGCCATGGGCAGTTATTTCATTTGCAAAAGTTCTGTTTTGGTTCTGGCAGTGCGGTGGCAGCAGGAGCAGTGCCGTGATCCAGTGAGATGGTTGTGGGAGCCTTAAAATGAGAGGAGAGCACCAGTCCAGTGAAATAAACATCTGATTGCAATTTCAAGGAGCTGCACAGTCAGTGGGCTCAGAAGACAAGACACAAAGAGATGAACGGGGCTGGTGGGCAGCGGGGATGGCAGGTACTAGCAGAGGCAGCAAGTAACATGAAGGAATAAATTAGTTCAACAAGATGCTGAGTTTGAAACTCCGTTTCTTGTTGACCTAATTAAAGTTTGATCATTTACCTTTGTGGTTGTTGACAAAAATATCCTCTGAACTAAATGTCCACTACAGAGAGCACCATGTTGGTTCCTCTAATAACACATGTAACACTGAAGTAAAAGTCCACCCCCCCCCACATACTTTTTCTTTAGCTCCAGCTCTGCCTCTCTTGGAAATCTGCAATGATGATTACACATGGGGCCTTTAAGGTAAAATGTTTAAATGGAGGGGTGGGGAGGAGGGAAACTGTTTAACCAGGAAAGGCACACTAAGCCAAAGTTTCTTTCAAGATGCAGCCTGGAAGCACAAGGAAATTAATTGACTTGTTTAGGGTCACACAGTATGCAAATAGGAGCTGTGAGATTCAAACCCAGGTCTCCAGGTTTGCAGCTTAATGCCCTAAACCACAGTGCTATATTGCTTCCTTAAATAGTTTCTTGCATTTCACTTCTTAATGTTACACAAGCACACAATTTATTAAGCTTACACAAAACGAAAGAATAATCAAAAAACAAACAAACAATAGACTGACAGATACAATGTTCCCATCCCTTAAGTTTGTTCCTGGATTATATGAAAAACAGCAGTTGAAATAAAAGGTCACCTTGTATGTAGGGCCATGTTTAAAAACAACCCATGACATTATACTTAAAGATCATTTGCAAAACCGTTTTTGCTCTGTCAATGAGAATTGTCAGTGAAGACATGTTCTGTTCCAGCCTGTGCTTGTGTCTTATCCTGTACCATAAATTTGGGTTGCATTTTGCTGATTTTTAATATTTTTGATTTTATCTGGTTGCATGCTCCACCCCCGATGTTTTCATTTTTTTAATAGCCACAGGCACATCCCCCACTATCGCTGCGTCATTGTGGATGGGCGGGGAATTTAAAGAGCTGGTATTTCTGACTGTCAGCGTCAAGAGGCACACATTCCAAGCAGCTCTAGGATGTCTTCTGAAAACGACAGCGACATAGAACTTTTGTCGGCATCTGGGGGAGTTCAGCCCTATTTGTACGAACCCCTTGTGAGCCAGGCACACATGGTGGAGAAAGATCAATCAGCAAGCTCTGATAGCAGTGCTGAGGAACCCGGGACAAACTTGGCTCTGGATGAATGGTAAATATTTTGGTTTCGTCATGTAGTGTCTTGCCCTCCATATTCAACACTCCTCATTCCATATGCTGCCTCACGTAAATAATTCCTGCTGCCTCACATTACCTTACACACATAATGGTTTTTGTACTGCCTAATTGTTCAAACCTGCCATATCTATTCATGCCAACCCCCAAAAACTGACTGCAACCATCATTATCTCCTCCATCCCACGTTACAGTGCCCAAACACAAGCCCCACGTTCTGAGTACCTTCATTTATGTCGACAGGAAGTCACATTGGCTGTGGGCTCGCAAGATGCATGTCTGGGACTATTGGCTCTGCTTACAGTGACTCTGCCTATAATAACATTTCATACTCTGTCCGTCTCTACTGTAATCTAGTTGTGCAGGTTTATTAGTGTGGTTATGGCACTGCAAGAAAGAATCACTGCATTGTGCCAGCTAATCTAGTTATCTGTTGTCAAGATTGTCATTTTTGCTCTCTTTGAAGTCAACCCCATTTGTATTATGATTTGCTGTCTTCAGAAATGTTTGGTTTTGTTCACACAGCCGCCCCCCCAAAAAAAAAAGTTTCACAATTTTAGACATAATCTGACCGAGGAATACCTGCCTTTCTTATTGCAGCCAGTGTAAGCATCAGTTAGCTCCAAAAGTCTGATGCTCTATGGACCACCCTAGTGTGCTGTTGCTTCTTCTTGATGGCGCCATGCCCATCTCCCTAGATGTCCCCTGACTTTGCGGTTTGCTAGAGCCATCCCCCTATGATGCAACCACCCCCACACAATCCAGTGATGATCCTGAAGATTTGCTTCCACCCCACCCCCCCAGTTTCTCTATACATGCTGTTCATCGGTTCCTTCGGCAACATCACAGGTCGTGCATTTCTGCTCTGTATTCAAACCGCAGGATATCATCCTGATACCTGCTCATGCCCTGAGTGACTAATGGCAAACACAAGTAGCACAAGCATGCAGTCTTTATTTTATCTAAGTATCAGATAAATCATTCATCAGTGTGTGGTGGCATAAGCAAATCTAATCTATATGGGTGACATCCATCTGGTTTGTTAGACCACGACAGCATGCCAGTTTTTCAGTGAGGGTGTGCATTTGCAGGAGCAGCCATCAGAGCAACAAATGTCTGCAGCATGTTTGTGTGCCTGAAGTTGCATTTTTCTTAGTGCCATGCCTGTAACATCCCCTACCCACCCTTCCCCCAAATGATGTATATTTCAGGTATTGCCCTTCCACGGTCTTTGAGGCTCTGCCTGTTTCACTTTACCTGCTGTTCCACTTGTTTGAAAAGCACTGCATTGGATTATTTGTTTGAACATCCCACACTGCCCCAAAACCTTCACCATTTGAGACATATTCTGATGAAGGAATACCTGCCTGTGTATCAACCGCTTCCTCCCCCTTTCTTATCATAGCCAGTGTACGCAGCACTTTGGTCCAAAAGACCGATGCTCTATGGACTGCCCATGAGTATCCTAGAAAGTATCATTCACTAGTGTTCTGTTGCAGAAGCAAACCTAATCTATGTCAGACATGCATCTGGTTTGGCGGACCACATCGAGAGTATGCCTGTTTTTCCACTAGGGTGTTCATTTGCAGGTATAGCCAGTGGATCATCATTTTGTGTGTTCCAAGTTTCATTTTCCTAATGCCATGCCTATAACATCCCCCGCCCTCCAAACAATGTATATGTCCAGTATTGCTCTTCCACAGTTTTTGACCCTCTGTCTGTTTCACTTTACCAATAGCCGCTTTTCAACATGCTGGTGCACATCCCAGATAGTCACTGCTCCGCTGATGAAAGAGTAAAGCATGCATTGCTCAGTCACAGTACTAAAATTGATCATCCTTGCTTGTTCACTTCAGCAGTGCTCACAATAAAATGCAATGCTTCTCAGGTAATGTGCCACTTGCACACCTCATGGTCTTGAAGATATGCCTAGCTTTCTTTGATTTTGTACTATGACTTATACAAACATGTGAATTTGCCAGCATAAACAGACCACCTGGCCTATCTATGTCTGCTTGAGTGTGCAGCTAGCACCCTAGTCTGCAGCTGGCCCACCCCCCTCCACCTCCAATCCACCCTTGCCTACCTCTGCCTTCGGCACCCTTCTCCTCCCCCTTACCTTTGTCCATCCCTGCTTGAAACATCTCACTGTGTCACATGAAATCACCCCCTCCGGTACAGCATCACCTTTAGTCACCACTCTCTCTTGGAAATATTGCCTCCTCATCTCCCTTTCTTTTGTGATCCTCCCTCCACCCTTGTACCACTAGTGCATTATAATCTGCCCTTCCCTTTTCTGTTGTTACTATTCAGATTCTTTCTTCGGTGCTGCATAAGCCTTTTCATAGTGTCAAAATTAGACTTCATGCATTGTTGCATTACACCTGTGATTTTGCTCCCACTAATAACATTGTTAGTGTTTATCACACCACCAATGCCACTGCTGAAGACCTTCCTCATGTTACCCCCCACTGTGCCTCTAATTTCATGTGTGTGCATGTGGGTTTCATATGTGTGTGTGTTTGTATGTGTGTGTCTGACCCTGTGTGTGTCCTTCTTTGTTTGTGATTTGTTGGCCATGGGTGTTGGTGATGTGTTTTTGAGTGGGTGGGTGCTGCACACATGCACATGTGTGTGTGTTTCTGTGTGTATATATGGCCCAGTGCATGCATGCTTTTGGTGGCATGTGTGTGTGTTTGAATGCTTGGGTTTCCCCGTGTGTGTGCTTATGCGTATGCATCTCTGTGTGTGTGGTCTACTGATTGTACAATAACAAGGTGTGACCATGTCACCTGTTGTTTCACAAGTCACACCATTGCTTGATGGTGTGATGCTGAGGTCTACTCATGTCAGCACTGACACACACGCAGTTACAGTTGATATCCACATGTGTCTATGATCACATTCAGCAATTGTGCTTTCCTTGTCTCAACAGGTGTGAATGTGGAGAGTGTGCGAACATAAAGATGGCACGGAAAAAAACGATGTTGTGTATATTATCATGCTATAACAACAGAGATGGAGGACTTCCCTATACTACAGTGCATAACGCAGCATCCAGGTTTTCAATCTATGTCAACTGATATCTATGTATTGCGACCCAGTCTTGCAGAATTCATACAAAGAGAGGGACCAGTTGGTGATGAAGTGCCGGAAGCCAAGTATGTGCATGCTTTTTGTTGTCTAGTTGTTGGAATAAGTCCGCAGCTCAACATGCAATGGTGTGCTTTACTGAATTCTAATGCATGGCTTGGGTCCATTGCACAGCATGAGGCAAGCATCCTACTACATTCACTCCCATAGCCATTTGTTTGCAAATCTTGGGTGTGGCTCCTTGCACTAATAAAATGGCTCTGTGTATCCTAAGTGGAGCTTCTTGACTGAGCAGTGCATTAGACACTTGTACCACACTGCTCACAACAACATATGTCAATTGCAGTACTTCAGATTTATTTACATAATCAATAAGACACAACCAGGTGTGCGCTAGACAGTCATAACACATGGCCAAGGGGCATATTGAGTAATGAGTCCACATGCCATGTTCATTCAGCCTCAGAGGCCATGCATTACAACAGTATAATAACTGGGTTAGGCTTTTTCTCATAAGGAAACCGTGGCATAATTTGCCGTTATAAATGAGCGTTTATAACGGCAAACATGTGCATGGTTTCCCTCTCTATGCGCATGCTCAACCTACAGCTCTTCCGGGTTTTCACTGCTTGCCACCAGATTTCTTCGTTGGTCAAAACCGCACCACCACCACTACCTCTATGCGGTAAGCAACTATTTAAAAAAAAAAACTTCCTAGCAAAAATCACACAGTAAAGGGGACAACAAAACAAGAAAAAGTAAACTGCTGCTAAGCGACCGAGGACTCGGCTAAACATCATCCAGACCGTAGCCGCACCATACCATTTATTTTATATAATTGGCTGTGGCAAAAACGCCTAACCCAGCAATTATATAAAATAAAATATGGGGTGGTGTGTGTAAACTCGAATTTTACACACACCCTCGGGGTTGGATGCCTGGATAAACCCCTCGGGCTTTGCTCTCCAGGGTTTATATGCCATCCAACCCCTCGGTGTGTGTAAAATCTCGTTATACACACACACACCACCCCATACTTTATTCTCCATATAATACACATCTCCACTGTTGTGTTTGTTCCAGTCAGTTACATCGTGGAACAAAATAAAGTGGACAAAAATAAAGTGGCAAAAACAGTGTCACCATCAATACTGGCAGCACAAAATGTAGCATACCAGAACAATGCAGGCCACATAACACACAGGTAGCAAACAATGTCCACTGCATTGAGGCACTGCACTGGAAACACAGGGGCCAGGAGCACAAGCCAGCATGCCATCTCCCCTGTCCTGTGTGTTGTGTGTGTTGCTGGGGACTTGCTGTCTTGTGCTCCTGGCCCCTTGCATTATACACGGCCATCCACATGGTGGCCATGGTCCATCTGTCCTCCAGTGGTTACCCCAGTGCACTGTGTCCATCACTTAGCATTCTGGGTGGGGTTACCCCACCATGTGGGTGCCTGTGCCATTAGATTACCTTGGTAGGTGTCCAGTGGGCCATGTCCCCCAGTGGTGGTTGTATCCTGCCCTGTTCCATCTCCCTGCACCCCTGCACTGTTCCTGTGCACTGGTGTCTTCTGCTGTGTGTTCCAGTGCAGTGCCTCCATGAGGTGGACATTGTTTGCTCCCTGCATGTCATGTGGCCTGCATTGTTCTGGCACGCTACATTTTGTTTTGCCAATATCGATGGTGACACTGTTTTTGCCACTTTTTTTTGTCCACTTTATTTTGTTCCGCGATGTTACTGACCAGAACCATTGTGTTTTATGCTTATGAAATCAGTCTGCGTATTTTTGGTGCATTACACAATGGTAACGTATGGCTAACAAGCAATCAGTTTTCTTTCAATCTCAGCACCAGTTTATAAAGTAATTTTTTCTGCATCATGTTATCACTTCCATCTCTCACTCCCTCAAGACCCTCACTGTTATGTTTTTCCACCAACTGACACATCCATTTCATGAACACCACGCAACTGTTGCTGTCCCATCCATTGTGACACATATTTCCTCACATGTAATGGTGCATTGGTGCACAAGATTCTGGCTTCTTTGTCAGAATGTGACCTATTGTGTGTTAAACTGCAACATGATATGCACTCATGGGTGCACACCTTGAGGCATTGAGTTTTTTTGATTTCCACTCTCCCAAACATGACATTTATGAAAGTTATGCCAGCAGGATGTGTTGCACTGTCACATTTCTGTTGTACATAGTGTTCACTTCAGGATTCCATCCCCCACCACTCCAGTTACACTGCAGTGGTGTATCACCCTATCTCATATGCAATTTGCAGCAATGTATGCCTTTTACCTGTTCTGCATGTTGATTGTCACCATTCCCCACACCCACCTACAAGTCCATGCTGGCACCACCATAAAATCTCTCTTCAAGCTGACACAACATATCCTGGACTATCCTCTTCCTCCTATTTTTTTTTTACTTTCTCTTTATATTCCCCACAGCCTGGGGCACTAAGATATTCGTGAGTTGCCTACTGCCTGCAGTACCCACTCTCCTGCCTGTTCCAGGAGCAGTCCATCCACCCACTGAGCCTTGCTTCTACCACCCCAGCATTGTTAAGGAGGCTGCCCGTACACCTTCTATTCATAGTTTTGCCCAAATTTCATTTCTTGGGCATGCATGAGGCATTGGGGATAGTGGCTTGATGCTCCATCCACCGAAGGCTCCCCTGACCATTTTCTCACATTTCACCACGTGTTTTGCACCCTGACGTCAAGGCAATGAGCGCTTATGTCTAACACATGACTCGCTTACTACTTGCTTTGCTTGTCATACCTCGGGTACCTGCCCTGGAACAGTCAAGCGCTGATCTTTGTCCGTGCCTACCCCCCCCCCAGAAAAGCCAATCAGTCCCTGTGATGCTCAAGCTGCCTCCCCCGGCCAGCCCTCCAGCTTACCGTGCTCAATTCCAAACAATGACACAGTCAGCAATATCAACCAACATAGTTTTGTCATTTATCAACAGTTCCTGTCTCATCTTTCATATTCAACTCTTTTGTGCAAAGTTTTCCTTTGCCCTGGTGTTTCACTATGTGTATTGCTTATAAATATGCTGTGTACTGTAACTGTGTACTCTCTGGAGCAATTTTTTTCCATACACATTTATTTACTATTTACTGTGGTTTTCCCTGCTGGCACTATGGTGTACATGTGTGTGCATGTATGTTAAGTCTCATGCCTACACCAGGACCCTTCTGGCCCATGCTTGACTTTACATCACTGCTACTGCTGCCAACGTGTCTCACCAGGCCTACACCCAATGGAAGTGGGACTATGAAGTAGCAGGCATCCACCCCTGTAGGTGAGAGCAGAGGCTCAGTCCAGCTCCCCCAACTCTCCCCCCAAGATCCATGGCTACCCAAGGTATTTCCCCAATCCTGGGTGGCCATCATGGTGTGCGATAAGGTGCCAGAGGCTGAGCACTCAGTGTCATGTTTTTGGCTTTGGGCCCAATCTTGGAATATCATGCACATAGGGAAGAGAAACCATGAAGCCACCTATGGGCTGGGAGGGTAGTTGCTGGCAGTCACAAGGGAAGAAAGAGACTTGGGCATCATCATCATCACAGATGACCTGAAATCATCCAAGCAGACCACTAAAGCAGTAGGTAAGGCTAGGGGGATGTTGGGGTGTACTAGTAGGGGTATCACAAGTTGTAAGAGGGCGGTAATAATATCTCTTTACAAGATACTGGTTTGGCCCCATCTGGAGTATTGTGTGCAGTACTGGAGGTCACACCTTCACAAGTACCAAACTGAGGCAGTTCAGAGAAGGGCAACCAAAATGGTGCAGGGACTGCATCAGAAAACATATTAGGACAGATTAACGGAGCTCAACATGTATACCCTAGAGCAAAGGAGGGTGAGAGGTGATATGATTGAAACATTTAAACATCTAAAGGGCATTAACAAGGTGAAAGAGTCTAACCTGTTTCAATATAACAAAAATAGCAGGACAAGAGGACACAGCATGAGATTAGAGGGAGGTCGATTAAGGGGTAATGTGAGGAAGTTCTTTTTCACAGAAAGGGTTGTGGATGCATGAAATGGTCTAACTCAGGAAGTGGTGGATATGAACGTAGTGCAGGGCTTCAAACAGGCTTCTGATAGGCATAAGGGAGCAATACAGATGAGTATGAATAGATAGGGCATTGACAGGGCAAAGGCTGATGGCACATTCATAAGGTAGAAAAAGAAATGGGCAGACAGGATGGGCCTTGCGGTCCTTATCTGCCATTAACTTCTATGTTTTTATGTTTCTACAGTATGTAAAGTAAAAGGTGCCGGCCAATAAAAAGTTGTCGCAACACAGACAATGTTGCTGGGTATGTGACTGGATAAGTAGTGCTGCTGTTATCAGCACACGCAGCTTTCTTGTGGTACAGCCAATAAGCACAACCTTGGTACATGCAGCAGAGAGTTTGTTGCCTTCAGTGGCATCGAAGTCGCTTGCAAACTGCATTACTCTGATCAATTCTCTTCATCTGTCATGTACCCCAATGTCTTTAGTGACAATTTTCATTGACATAGCAAAAACGGCTTTGCCCAGTGTGAATTTCCCTTTCACCAGTAAAAACATGTAATTTCTCACAGCTTTCAAAAGTAACGTGTTGCTATGTGTGATGTTTTCACTGTCACTGGAGTTTTTTCTGGACAGATGTGAATAGTTATTGCTGTTCAAATGTGTACAGTTTTGCACTGTTCCTGTTTACCATTACTTTTTTTGGTTTTGCACAGAATGAACAGACACATGGCATATAGACGATTCATATACTGCATATTTCAGCGATTGGGACATAGGAATCGGAAAATCCTGCCATCCTGTGTAGTGATGAAGATGAGGGCTAAATTCCCATTGGTGGACTACACCGGGTATAAGGACGCTGCGTAGAGACTAATCTGTGTTTCCTAGGGATGGATGATTGAATGCAGATTTTGTGCAGTGATACTTACAAGGATTTGTTTTACGCCTCACTTTATTTTAATACATTTGATAGTGTCTAACATTTTAATAAAACAGACTAAAATTGTGTCTCATCATACTGTACATCTAGCAGTTGCATTGAAACATAGTGGTAACTACCAAGCATTTCATTGCTTAGGCAATGCCAGCTTACAGAATAGCAGCACATATTACCAACAAAATAAGACTCAACATTCACAGTGTAAGGTAGGCAGTATTGCTCACTTTTGCAGATGTCTGAAACATGGAATGCACGGTTGCAGCTGGTATGTTTACTAGTGGGTTGTTTAACCAATGCTGCTCAAGGGGTAGGAGAAAAAAAGCAACATTACGCAATGTAGTGTCCTCAGCACACAGCAATGCTGTATGCCCCCATTGCAGTGAAAGCAACACAGCAAAATACACACCTGTCACCAAACTTGCAACTTTGCCGGCAGATCGCTGTGTTGGTGTTGCCGAGATGGGGCATGCTGTCTCTCGGTCCTGCACCCCCCCCCCAAATCAACACCGACTGGAGTTGAGAATGGAAAAGATGGGGGTGCAGAGCCCCACGCATGGGGAGTTTGGAGCTCGAAGCCCCATAATGAAAAATACAGGACTGGGAGACACACAGGAATCATGTAGAGTGCAACTTGTGGTCGAAATGTTTCCTTTCCGCAAAATTCAAATCGACATAAACAATGTCAAACCAGCATGGTAGAGCACAACAAAGTGATGAGGTGCATGCAGAGAACAACTGACAGTGGACATAGGTTGATGAGGCTGCTGTGGAGTGACCCTGTTGCAACACCAGCTTGCTTATGATGTTTATAGATGTTTCACACAACATCAAACTACTGTGGATAGATGTAAATCATCCACATAAAGGAATGGAGCACATGACACTCTGGGTCCACGTGGCAAGATACTTTGGGCACCTGGAATAGCACCTGGAATAGCATAACATGGCATGTACATAAACAGTCCTGTAAAGGGGTATATAATGAAAGTATATTCATAGGCACAAACTCCCACTATATGTGCACGACCAGTAGCAGAAGGTGTCAGTTATGTATTGCATTGCAATGTGCTACTGTCCCTGCATTTGCTGACATGTTTCTAAGAAATGCGAGTAATCACTTGGTAAACTCATCTGTTGTAAGGCAGGTGCACAGTCTGCTCCATTCATAATTTCATTTTGGAGACTATCCTGCATCATGGTTGCAACTGGAAGTTCATGGATCCGTGCAATGAATTTATTGCACTGGTAAAATCACACCAGTTCCAAACTGCCAACCACATGAGGGCTGCTGTATTGAACGACCACACACAGCATCCACCTCCCGTATGTGGCACCCCACAAACACCTTGCATAAGCATCAAAAGTATGTACTAGTAGTGTAGTGTCCCACATTCCTCGTCTGTCATGACCGTGTTATGTGGGTGCACTAGACTACCATTATTGTAAGTGAACATATTTACTGGCATGGAAAGAGGGTAACACTTAATAATAATAATAATAATCTTTCTTTTTACTGCGCCTTTCAAAAATCAAGGCACAGAATAGGATTAAAATCAAATCAGAATAAAACATCATTATAAAGCCAATAAGATGAAAAACATTAGACATCATAATAGAAACAATAAGATCAAACCAAGTCGGCACCATCCCCAAATGCCTTAATCCACAAAAAGGATTTTAATGCTTGTTTAAAGCCCCCCACAGTCATGCACTCTCTAATCCAACAGGGTAGAGCATTCTAGAGGGTTGGTGCCAAGAACATAAAAGCCCGGGCACCAGAAGATTTTAAAACTACCCTCGGAATCTCCAGCAACCCCTCGTTGGCCGAGCGGAGCGGTCGCTCTGAGAGGCAAGGAACCAGCAGCTCTTTCAGCTTGACTACCATATATAATAAATGTAATTATTCAAAGGGAATTGGTTGATGTGTAGGATGGTGGGACCACTGGACAATCTTGGATAGTTACTTTAATTATTCACAGTGAATTGATGGCCTTGCGGGGAGGGTTGAGACACTAGATTGGATCAGGGGATGTGTGAGGTGTGTCTTTTTTGGCTAAAACTAACAGCTACACATGCAGTACTGTGCACCTTGTTGCATTCCACTACCCATCACTGCACAACACATGCAATCTATCTGATGGCAAATGGTTTGGGTAGTACATTTTTTTTGATGCATGATATGGTGACAAAGCAAACGTATCAAAATTATGAATTGACCATAAGAGGCACATCTCATATGGTTATCGGTCAAACAGCAATTATTGCTATGGTGTGTTGAGTTTGATATGGCTGCCCTGTCATCATTTTCTAACTGAAGGTGGACAAAGCAATGGGGCCTGATGGGATCCATCCCCAGAATTCTAAAATAATTAAGGGGAGAGCCAGTAACACCATTGACTGCCCTTTTTAACAAATCATTTGAGGATGGTGTGGTACCTGCAGATTGGAAGAGGGCAGATGAGATTCCCCTTCACAAACATGAGAGCAAGACAGAGGTAGGAAAGTACAGACCTGTCAGTTGGACCTTAGTGGTAGGGAAAATGATGGGATCACTTCGGAAGGAAAGAATGGCTGAGCACCTAGAAGCCAGTGGGACACAGGACCCAAGGCAGCATGGATTCACAGAAGGAAGGTCATGTCAGATGAATCTAATTGATTTATTTGACTGGGTGACCAAAGTAGTAGACCAGGGCAGGGCTGTGGACATGGCCTACCTAGACCTCAGCAAGGCATTTGTCACATTCCTGCACAAAAGACTAATAAACAAATTAGGCAGCCTGGGAGTTAGTCCCAGGGTGGTAGCTTGGTTCAAACATTAGCTGGACAACTCAACGCAGAGGGTAATAATAAACGGAGTCCACAGTGAAGACAGGGGGGTTACTAGTGGGGTTCCGCAGGGTTTAGTACTGGGTCTGGTCCTTTTTAATGCCTTTATAAGTGACATTGCAGAGGGACTGGAAGGAGAAGTATGTCTCTTTGCACACATCACACAGTTCTGCAACAGGGTTGATACACGATGTGGGGTGGAAAGGGTGAGAATGGACTTGATGAGGTTGGAGGAAGAGTCAGATGTATGGCAGCTTAGATTCAATGCAAAGAAGTGCAAAGTAATGCACCTGGGAAACAAACCCCCAAGAGAAGTGTACACTATGGGGGAAGAGATACTGACAACAACAGAAATGGCAAGGGACCTGGAGGTACTTATACCAGAAGACCTAAAGGTGGGCAAGCAATACAAGAAGGCAGTAAGGAGGGCTGGGTGGATACTGGGATGCATAGGGAGAGGCATCACCAGCAGAAAACAGAAAGTCGTTATCACTCTGTACAGACAGTTGGTGAGACCCCCATCTGTAGTACTGTGTGCAGTTCTGTAGACCCATCTCCGCAAAGACATAGACAGGGTAGAGGCTGTCCAGAGGAGGGCAACCAAAATGGATCAGGGTCTGCACCACAAGACATATGAAGAGAGACTAAAGGAGCTTAATATGTATACCCTCGAGGAAAGGAAGGAGAGGGGGGATGTGATAGAAACTTACAAGTACCTAAAGGGAATCAACAAATTCCCAGAGGGGAGCATCTTTCAGAAAAAAAGATGTGCAAGTACAAGGGTGCACGATTTGAAAACAGATGGGGGGATGGCTCAGCGGTAATGTGAGGAAGTATTTTTTCACAGAGAGGGTTTTGGATGTGTGGAGCAGCCTTCATGAGGAGGTTGTAGAGTCAAAAACGGTGGGGGAATTCAAGAATACATGTGATAGACATAAGGGGATTGCAGTGGTACTAGGAGGAAATATGCTGTTGGTTAACTAAGATCTGCAGCTTATCCATTGGGTAGGGAATTGGGCAGATTAGGTGGGCCAAGTGGTCCTTATCTGTCAGTAAATTCTATGTTGCTATGTTAATAATAAAAAGGTGAAAAAAGCATGGCTAAGGGTGCCACGGGGACAGCCAAAATACAAGTAGCTTATATTAGATTACAAGCAAAAAACTCTCGGCCACTCTCCGATCAAAAGAGCCATAGCATCTATATAGCAATTGATTACAAAATTTATTATTAGGATAAAATACAAAGTAAGCACCTCCCTCACACGCTGTGAAAACATCGATGAATGTTTCACATCACCCTGACGCTTTTTCAAGACATCCTAATCTGTAACATCTTACTTATATACAAGCACCCGGTTAACACACAGCAACAACACATCCTTATTACTCTAATAAGCAAATCTACCACTAAAAATCCACTAGCAAATAACAGATTTTTTTTACTTTTAAGATATGCACAGTGAAATAGTTGGCCTGCCAAAGGGTGGGCATCACAGACATTCCATCCAATGGTGTGTCACTAGCCACTGCAGTGAATATACACCACACCGTGTTATTTACACTTGAATACAACCGTGATGCATAGTAATGTCTTGTTCCTAAAAGGTCAACAATCAAAACAAAATTCAAAAATAACATATCAAATGTCACTTCATGCAACTATGGACATTCACAGATGCTTCATTCACCATTGGGTTGGGCAGTTTTTTCCAGTCACTGAAGAAAATACAAAGATGACATGTTTGACTAAGGTGATTGAAAGATCCTTTACTTGGGATTGCCAATGATACACACTTGTTAGTAGTGCGTTTCCTTGCATGGCGTGTCCACACCAAGTAATACTGTTGTGTCAACGTGCCAAAACAAATTAGACTGCTTCCAGATGTTAGAAGACAGTGCAGAATATTTTCTGGTCCATTAGCAAATAAGCTAGCGGTGAATAAAAAATCCATACTTGACAGGCAACACCTGATTATGTGTTCATCTCTTTCCTCAAGATCACCTTTCAAAATGTATATGTCACATACTGCCATGTCACTAGCCATCCACAACAACAATAGTGAGACATGTCATTGATGCATAGTTTTCATGACTGTGGCGATAACATGCATGCTGCATCCTGTGTTATGAAATGTCACCAAGTATTTATTTTGACTGTAGCGCAGAGGTTCTCAATAGCTATTGTTCGACAGACACTGATGGGTGCTGTATGTCACTTGTAGGATCTGTTGTCACTGAATCACCACTAATTGTGTTGTTCTGTGGCCTGTGGGAAAAAATCAGAGAACATTCAGTATTACATTACTATTGAACAACTAAACAAAATTAGTAATAACACACTAAAAAACAAGTTCAGTACACATAGTTAACCAATCACAAAACCAGCGTTTAGGTCACACAGGAAAGTGTCTTGGTAATTTGCATAATTCCAGCCGCTGACTTAACATGCTTCCCACGTCAGAGCATAGACCAGCAAACCACTTCTTGTGGGGTCAAAAGAGTGCCTGAAACTTGGGGTGACTAGCTATCATACGTTGGGACTTCATCTGAACACAGAAGCTCAGGTGATAAGAAGGCTATGTTGAAAATGCATGGTGCTGCGCCGGGACTGTTTTATGACAAGTTGTCAACCAATGGTCTTGAATGAGCACATACCACATGCTATCGGCAGGGAATGAAATAGATTTAACATCACAGTGCCCTCGTTCCTTCTCTGGTAGGGGTTTTTGGGGTGGTGGAAGCCAACAGTTGTCAGTGAATGGCTTACACTAAGCAATGACTGGAGCACGGAACACTGGGTGATCAATGTGGTGATGCCATATGGTGTGTATGTACAGGAGTAAGACATGCAGTACTGCTGGGGCATTAGGGTATCAATGTTTCTATGTTTCTATGTAACCCACAGTGCATGTGTTGGTATTTCAACACCAAATGTTCAACATGGGCATTTTGACACATTGCCACATGCACTGTGGCAATATTGTATCATCCAGCAATCGTCAAATTAGATTCTGCACAGTGACTGCACCACTCTGTGCCACCGGTGCCAAAATGCATTATTAGCATCATGTGTAAAATGACATGACTGTTCATGTGAAGGTGAAGCCATGTTTACAAACTGCTCCTAGCACACCACTAATGCAAACCATATTTTGAACCTGTGTCATTTACTAATTTGATTGCACCCATGTAATTTCTCAATGTCTGGCATGCATGTACAATGCGGTATGTGGTAATTGCTGAAGAACAGTATTGTATGGGTAGGAGATACTCACCCCCTAATTGTACTGCGGGACTATTGTATTAGCACAGTGAATGACCACTACCATCCAATGGGATGACAACTGTTTATTTCTGGCTGCAGTGGGACGAGATGGTTCAGCGGAGGACAACAGTAAAATTATTGTTGCAATACTGCTCCATACTTCTTTGTACTCCAGACTATTATCTGGACCTATGGTTGTGTCTCAGCATTAACCTCATAACAGTAGGAACCTTACCTAGTATTGTTGCTTTGGTTGAATTGACTACGATGCTGCTGCACTAGTAGGCCTTTCTCTGGTTTCTCATACTTGTCAGCAAGGGGTCTTGGGATTTCAATCTCATGAACTCTTTCTCTAGCAGACTGGTAGGATGGGTATAGATTTCTCACAGTGAGGACTTCATCCATAAGTTCTGTCACTTACCCTGAGAAAAAGGAAACAAAAGAAAAAATTACTCACCTTAGTAATGTTGTTTCTTCTAATGGAGTCTTGCTGTATTCTGACTATTGCAGTTAGGTCCTGCCTTTCAACTGCCCCGGAGAACAAAGAGTTAACTTTCCATGGCCAGCATGGAACATTCAGCGTGAGCTTGGTTGAAGCCCCTGTCTGCTGTTGTTTAAATTCCAACGTCAGATCTTTACGAGCAATACTCACTAGAAGTTCTATGTGGAAACTGTAAAACTCACACTAGCCAACTGGCAACTAAATTTAATAAAAGGGTTTTTGGTTTCAAAGCAAAGACTCAAGTCAGAAAACCCAAAAACAAAACACAACACACACCAAAGTAAAGGAGGGTGAAAAGGGGCACCTAGGGTGTACTATCACTGCTGCCCACCCACATCCCAAAAACCAGGTTCTTAGAGGGGAGGCAGGGGAGGAGGTCAGAATACAGCAAGACTCCATTAGAAGAAACAACATTACTAAGGTGAGTAATGTTTTCTTCAAACAACATGAAGTCTTGCTGTATTCTGACTATTGCAGACTACCAAGCAGTACCTCCATAGAGGAGGGACAGAACCTACTTTGGGAATAGGCTCTGAAGTACTGCTGTGCCAAACCGAGCATCACTCCTAGTCTGGATATCCAGAGAGTAATGCTTGGTGAATGTATGGACTGTTTTCCAGGTGGCTGCTTGACAAATTTCTAAGATATGAATATCCCTGGCAGCAGCCAGGGAAGCAGCTATACCTCTAGTAGAGTGAGCCCTCAGGCCTGAGGGTGGGATTCTACTCAGTTTTTCATAGCAGAATTGTATACAAGAGACAATCCACCTTGCAATAGATCTCTTAGTGGCAGGTTTGCCCTTACCGACCTCTCCATATGTGAGGAACAACTGGAGGGACTCAAACCTGTGACCCTTGGTGCGCTCTGTTTAGTAGTTGAGGGCCCTTTTAACATCAAAGCTGTGCAACCTCGTCTCTCCAGAGGAGGAATGGTCAGTGAAGAAAACAGGGAGAGACATAGACTGATTAAGGTGGAAATCTGAAACCACCTTAGGCAAAAACTTCCTGTTAGTTCTTAGGACCACTTTATCTCTATGAAAAGAGATGAAATCAGGCTCCACTGACAGGGCTTGCAATTCACTGATACGCCTGTCAGAGGTAATGGCTACCAAAAATACAGTTTTCCAAGTCAAGTGCTTAAGCTCTACAGAGGACAAAGGCTCAAAGGGAGGTTGCATAAGCTGAGCAATGCAAACATTAAGGTCCTAAGCTGGAGCAGGGTCCCTAAAGGGGGGATTGGTGTGCAGCAATCCCTCGAAGAACTGACAAAACACAGGATGGGCTGACAGATGAGAGAGCTTGCCTACTGACAAGAAGGCAGAAACAGTTGCCAAATGCACTTGAAGTGTAGCAGGCCTAAGTCCTAAGCCATTAAGATGAACCATATAGTGCAGAACTGTAGGCAACCTGGCAGATTATGGAGAAATATGCTTATTAGAGCACCAAATAGTGAACCTTTTCCATTTGGAGTTGTAAGTCTTTCTTGTGGAAGGCTTTCGAGAGGCCTTAAGGATATCCAGAACCCCTTGAGAAAGGTGCAGATCAGCAAACTCTAACTCTTCAAGAGCCATGCCTTGAGATTGAGAGACTTGAGGTTCGGATACCAAATCCTCCCCTGAGAGGATGTCAACAGGTTGTAATTCCTGGGAAGAGACAGGGGAATGTGGACTGCTAAGGACAGCAACATGGGGTACCAGGGCTGTCTGGCCCAGTCTGGAGCAATCAGAATCACTTTGCATGGTTGTGACCTGATCTTGACTAACACTTTGAACAGGAGAGGGAAGGCGGGAAAAGCATACAGAAATTTTCCTTCCCAATCCAGAATCAGAGAATCCAGGGGGACTGAGCCCAAGACTAGGGGTCTGCAACAAAAGAGAGGAAGTTGGTGATTGTCTGGGGCTGCAAAAAGATCTATCTGTGGAGTGCGCCATCTCAAGAAAATCACTTTCAAAACTAGGGGATCTAGGGTCCATTAGTGATGACCCTGGGATATCCTGCTGAGAGCATCTGCTAGGACATTGTCCTTCCCTGGGAGGTGAACTGCTATCAGAGAGGTTTGCAGGGAATAGGCCAGGGACCACAACTTCATTGCTTCTGTGCACATGGCTGTAGACTGAGTGCTTCCTTGCTTGTTGATGTACCACATTGTGGTGGTATTGTCTGTTCTGATCTGGACCACCTTGTTCTGTACAGATTTAGAAAAGGCTTGCAGTGCTAGAAACACTGCTGTGAGTTCCAAGAGATTGATGTGAAGCAGAGATTCTTGAGGTTACCACAGCCCTTGGGTGATAAGATCCCCCAGGTGGACTTCCCAGCCTAGCAGGGAGGCATCTGTGGTGAGTATCACTGAATGAGACTGAGTGACAAAAGGAACTCCTTGCCTCAAATTGTCCTGATCCTGCCACCATTGCAAAGCCTGGATCAGGGTTTGAGTCACTGGGACTAGCTTGGTAAGGGAATCCTTTCTTTGGGACCAGAAGGCTCTTAAGTGGAACTGAATGTCCCTCATCTGTAATCTTGCTCCCTGGACCACTGCTGTAGAGGCTGCCATGTGGCCCAGAAGCAGCAGGAAATGCCTTGCTGGTCGAGACACTTGAAGGGTGAATGAAGAGGCCAGTTCCATAAGGGTCCTTACCCTGTCCAGGGGAAGGAAGGAAGGCTCTTGCCCTTATTGTATCCAGCTCTGCCCCATGAAGGTGAGGAGCTGTACTGGCTCAAGAACTGACTTTGGAAGGTTGAGGAGGAATCCTAAGGAAGTGAGCACTTGCTGAGTTATTTGCAGATGTGACTTGACTTGGTCTGGAGACTGACCCACTATGAGCCAGTCATCCAAGTATGGAAAGATGGAGATCTTTTTCTCCTTAGGAAAGCAACCACTACTGCCAGGCACTTTGTGAACACCCTTGGGGCTGATGTTGAGCCAAAGGGCATTGCTCTGAACTGATAGTGGCCTGAGGGCAACTCAAACCTGAGGTACTTTCTGTGGGAGCACCTGATGGGAATGTGAAAATAGGCATCTTTGAGGTCCAGGGAGGCTAGCCAGTCCCTGGCCTAAGAGAGGGCAGAATTATTCCCAGAGTCACCATTCTGAACTTTGGTTTTAAAAGGTGCTTGTTCAGATATCTTAGATCCAGGATGGGCCGCTGTTCTCCTGTTCTTTAGGGGTTAGGAAGTACCTGGAGTACAATCCTTTGCCCTTTTGTAGGGCAGGAACCCTCTCTATGGCTCTGAGAGGCAGGAGGGAAGAAACCTCTGCCTCTAGGGTAAGGGTCTCTGATGGATTTGCAGGTGGAAAGGATCTGGTTCTCATCTTGGGAAATTTTTTGAAGCTGAGAACCAGTCCCTGGCTTATTACTTCCAGGACCCACTTGTCTGATGTCAGAGACTTCCAGTCCTGGACAAAGTAAGCCAGCCTGCCCCCTACAGTAATGGAGAATCGGCCCGGGCAGACCCATCAGGGTGTCTGCTTGGCAGGGACTTTAGGCTGAGGGGTGGAAGCAGGCCTGCTCATTCCCCATCTGCCTCTCCCTCTGAAGAACCCCCTCTGAGCATAGGAAGAAGAGGAGGCCTGGGCTTGGTAAAAAGGCCTTTGAAAAGGCCTGCCCCTGCCCCTGGACTGCTGCCTTTGAGGAGTGACTTGCCTTTCTTTGGCCTGAGCACTCCTGTAGGTGGTCCTGTACTCGTCCATCTTTTTCATGTAGTTCTCTGTCTGCTCCCCAATCAGAGAATTACCAATGACAGGGAAATCTGTGGCCTTAGCCTGGGTATCCTGTGACAGGCTAGTACATCTGAGCTAAGCCATCCTCCGAAGGGCCACAGATGTAGCCATGACTCTAGATGAAACATCATTGGAGTCCACAGCAGCATGGAACTGCACCTTGGATGCCTCAATCCCATCTGTAGCCACCTGCTCCAGCTCCTTGGAAAGCTGGTCAGGGGCCTGTTTAACCAGAGCCAGAACAGTGTCCCATCTGGACTTCTGGTATCTAGCTGTGTAGGCCAAATAGATAGCCTGCCTGAGTCCCAAAGATGCTGCCATGTACTGCTTCTTTGCCATGGCATCAATCCTCCTGGAGTCCTTATCTGGGGGGTGTGATGCCAAGGGAATATTTGCCTTATCACAGGCAGCAGCCTGCACTACCCCAACATGGCTGCATTGCTGAGAAAGGAACTCCATGTCCGAGACTGAAAGGGTGTACCTCTTGTCCATTCTTCTGTCCACAGGAGGTATGGAGTTAGGAGTCTTTAGAATTTTAATTGTCTGTTTCCCAAAAGATTTATGGAGGGGAATAGACAGTCTCCTGGACTCTGGGATGTACATCATTTCAACAAAATCAGGCTCCTCCTGATCCTCTACCGCTTCCTCCATTGGAAGCTGGAGGGTTTCAGTCACTTTTTTGTAAAACATGAAGTGGGAAAGGGACTCAGAAAACCTAGGAGGAGAAACACCTGAAGGGCTGTCTGGGGAGATGTCCGGGTCAATAGGCACGTCCAGACTTTCGTAATCACCATCATCATCCTCATACTCTCCCTCCTCCTTCTCCAGTTCATAAAATTCTTCTGAAGTGTAATCCGGAACCGGGGGAACCGACCAAACCGATCCCCTGCCAGATGGTGCTGGTTCGGACGGAATCGAAGTTAGCGATTGCACTATCCTTTTTGCTTTGGCTATCTCATCAGCGGTCGGAGTATGAATTTCTGGATCCGAACCGGATGATTTTTCTCTTCTCTTCCTTTTAACCGGAACTGACTCTTCAGAATCGGCTCTCCTTTTGCTTCGAAGAAGTTTCGCCCTGGTCAGAGGGCACTCCTTCTGGTTGGATCAGAACTGAACTGGGCTGGTCATCCGGGTCAGCGGACTCCTTGGCCTCCCTTTCCCTCAGTCTACCTAGTCTCTTATCCAGGGTAGCTTTGGGAAAATTCTTACAAATTTGGCAGTCTGAATCGAGGTGGTCAAATCCCAGACAATAAACACAGGTGGTGTGGGGATCAGCCTTAGCAAAGGCTTCACCACACACACTGCAGTGTTGAAACCCAGTGGGCCCAGTTTTTTTCTTGGGTTTCTCAGACATGGCCAATCCTATCCAAAACTTACCCTTTTTTCAGCAATCCGCCAGGCAAGACTCCCCTATCTGTTCCTGACCGTGTTACGGGTCTTGGAAAAAAACATAATTAAATCCGTTTTTTGTAGAACCGATACGGACCGGTTACCACACTCTAAGTAAATTCACAAACTTTTTTTTTTTAGACTAAACTGATTGGTTCAGCCAAACCGATCCAAAATTTACACGTTCCACACAGAAACTAAATGTAAATCCTATCTAGTACTCACGGTACCACAGACAGAGACTTAAACCGACAGGTTCGGTAGCAGAAATTCGGTAGAAACCGAGTGAAAAATAACACTTTAACTGACTTTTTTGAACCGAGCAAAGGAGAAATCTCTGGAGCGACTGTTCAGTGAGGCGGAGTAAAGAATCTGATGGTTGGAGTTTAAACAACAGCAGACAGGAGCTTCAACCGAGCTAGCGCTGAACGTTCCATGCTGGCCATGGAAAGTTAACTCTTTGTTCTCCAGGGCAGTTGAAAGGCAGGACCTAACTGCAACAGTCAGAATACACCAAGACTTCATGTTGTGTGAAAAACTAATGTCGATTGATGTTACTGCTGGTACATTGACAGTCATACCTTGGCCCAGAAAATGGTAGGCAACTGCGTTGTGCACAGAGGATCAGATGACAGTTGATGAAATGCACTCTTAATCAACTGTTACTATGCTAATGTTGCCTGGTACATATCCCTGCACACAGAAGCATGTACAGGCAGGAGAGCTATGGTAAGCATCTGTTCATGGTATTCAGTGCATGGAACTTCACTAAGGCTTCAATGTGATGAAAAAATGAAAGGACTAGTGGCTGTCTGACTCCCTTTTCCTTACCTTGTTCAGGCACTGAGGCACAAAACATGAAGTAAGCAGCTGCTAAAAGTAGAAAAGCAAATTACGAGCATTATAAGGCCACTAAATTCACCACTGTAGAATTCAACATAGTTTGTGGTTTTGTACAGGCATACGAACATAGGAAAGTTGCCAGCAGCAAATGGCCATCATGGTCTATATCTAGGACACATGACATTGAAGCTAGTGCCCAATTCAGCAGCTACTCAAACCTCCACACCATTCTCTCCCTTTACCCTTCCCCTTTGGCCTGTTGCACCAAATCATGAAGCATTGCACTGTGTTACAGCTTGTAGGGTGATCTGCCATGGCAATACAAGCTAAAGCCATGACATATAATCTTATAGTGGCAGGAGAGTTCCCCGGTACACTTGAGGTTGCCAGCAGGGTTCAACAGGGGTCAGTGATATGATTAGTGACACAGGGGATGGCATTTGTTTGCAGATGTGCATGTCAACAGATGACAACAAGTTATGTGAGACAGTGGACACCCAGGAGGCGACAAGGGAATTGAGGGAGGACATAGCCAAACTAGAACCATGGTTGGATATATGGCATCTTAGGTAAAAAGAACTCAGTGATGCAGGGAAATTAATCCCTCTCCCACACATCCAAACACTTTTATCATTGCTTATGCTTCCTAATGCATACAACTTGGTCCTTACACCTCCTTTGCTACATGACGTACTGAAGAAGTCATTTTCACCAGTTTTGTTATGCCTTTCAGAAGCAAGAGTTCTCTTGAAGCCTTTCACAGGTTCCCATGCACACATGGAGCACTGATTTGCAGATGTTAAAAATACATAGATACAGGGTGCAGCTTACCGTAGGTAATTGCTGCTTTGACTGCTTTTATAACTACAGCTCCACCTCGTGATTTGGGGAATGAAACACCCCATCACAACTCTCCATTGAGTGTTATTCCCTGTTCTCATGCTGAATTCTCATTGAAATGGAATGCTGCAATCACGAGCCTGCAATGTAAAAACAAATCACACATTTAATGGCACACAAACAGTATGATGTTCACAGTTTGCTTAGTGTCCGCTGTGACTTAGCTTTTGCTTGCCCCCTTCTTTTTTCAACTTCCCCCGAATCACTTTCCCCATCATCTATGTGTGCATACAACACTGCATGTGACTCCGTCTCCAACATAGCGGCATAGGCAACATTCCCTCTTTGACCTGCTTGCTGCATTTCTTTCTCCTCATTGGCTTGGCCAAGATCCCTCCATAACAAAGTGGACCCTCCCTTCTTTCCGTTTCTTCTCCAGTGTGTCATCCTTCCCTGTTTCCCTCCGTTAGCCACCGTTACTCTTACTTAGTTGCAAAGTACTATCTCTGTCACTCTCTGCACACACCATCCTGTCAAGGTCCTCCTGTACATGGACCAACCACCATGGTCCAGCTACCAGTTCCCTGCAACTTCCATCTCCTGCATGTCTGCATGTCTGTGATGGTCCATCACTGGTTTGATCATGATGTGTGTCTATCACACCTTTCCTGTTCCCTTCCCCTTTCTTCCACTGTACCCCTGCCTCCTGTGTTGGTACCATCTCCATCTGCATCTCCACCTCTCCAAACCGTGTCCTGCCCCCACCACTTCATCCTCCTCTCCTCAGGTCTCTGGTCCTGCTCCTGTGTGTTTCTGTTGCATATCCCTCCTTTTCAAACAGAATATCTTTCTTGGCCATTGACATATCGTCCTCCAGCCCCTCAGCCTCCAACAAAGCTGGAAAAGTGATAATATGTAAGGCAATGTCACAGTGTGTATGGGAAATAGTCTGGTGTTTTTGCGGTGTACACGTTACCTGACCTCCATTGCTCGGTAGAAGTAGTGCACGCTCTTGGGTGCAAAGAAGATGACTTTATGAAAAACTTCCAAGGCAGAGGTCTGTTCAGCAGGTGAGAGTCTGTGGATGTCCTTGCATAGAATCGTGCCATTGATGATGCTGCAAAGCTCTTTATATAGTTTAGTGCCTGTGCAAGTGGGAAACATAGAAAGTAACTATGGATGCGAAGTAAACATGACTTACCACACTGTGTTTATCTCCAGTTATCTTCACATTTTGTCCTGGTTCAACTGGTCTGCGAACTTCTGGAATACTATGGACACAAAGGGCATCATGCCACATGGACGGTCTGCCGTAGCAGCCCCATCCATACCAACTGGTTGACCACTTGATACCTGCGGGCATTAATTTTGTTATCATCACCCTTCCCCAAACATGCACGGCACATATGTTCTGTACGCAGATGATGCCGTTGACCTGACCTGGGATTTGATTCTCACAACCTCCACTTTTATACTGTGTGACTCTGAGCAAGTCAATTAACCAACGAATGCTCCCATGTCACCACTGAAAACAGCTTCTTGTGCCTAGTGGGCTTTACACAGTTACCAAAGAATAAACTAGAAGTAAAACAGAATAAAAACATTTATGTCAGTGCAGCTCCTCCAGTAACCAAGTTCACCACTGCGCAATGCTTACCTCAATGGCACCAAATACTGTCTAATACAAAAAGAGTTGCGGACATGTTTGTCAAACATGAAACAATGTGAACCATTGTAAGAGAAAACATATATTTACCTTATCTGATCCATTTTCGATCTTCAAGATGTCCGTGTGAACAGTCAGGGAAAACTACTCCAAGTCCGTTATGAATATCCATTACATGGTTGGTAATTGAGCACCATTTTGCGTACACCTGATCACCGTCACCTCTACTGCTGCTTGCACACCAATAAATGTGGCTGCTAATTAATTTTGCCCACTCGCCAAGAATGAGACAGTCCCTTCTGTTTCCCTTTGCTTCCAATTTCTTCTTAATTCCTATCAGAGTAAAGACAGAATACATGCATTCAAAAAGATTTTGCCAGACATTGACAATCTATTATGCACATTACTAGAACACATAGCATTGGTTTTGGGCTAGTGATACATAGAAATACCTTTCGCAACATGCCACACATCAAACCAGTGTGCTACCGTACTTTCTGTCTCCCTCATGTACTATTTGACTGACACATGACGATCCATAGTGAGATTTTGATTCATGACACCAGCTCATCGAACTGTGGCTAAGCACCATTTCAGGCCCTCCAATTCCATAGCATTAGAGTTGCGCACCTTGTTACTCTGTGCAAGCAAAGAATGGAAAAGTTGTGTTACTGTGCGGACATCACTTAGTGGTCTGCTAATCCAATGAAAAACATTCACGCAGTAGACAAATTCCTGATGACAAAATCCTACATTACCTGAACTAGTTGTAAATCCACTATTTTGGATCGTACTAAATCAATAAGTGAGTATGAACCAAACTTGGCTGTATGTCCAGGTGAACAGCATCGGGCATCACCGCCAAGGCATGCCGCAGTACTGGGAAATGTATGTAACAGTGCTATCTGTTTGCGAAACCATACACATTGCACAGCTGGAATCAAGTAATAAGACTGCATGAGATTGTAGGTGCAAAAACTAATACTGGGAATGTTCAAATGTCGGAAAAGATTTAGGATTCAACTGGGGCTCCCACCATCGAATAGAATTGCACTGGCAATTAACAGGTTTCCAATGGGTAAGTAATTATTGAGTGGCATATTTTGCCATGTTCGCTGGTGCCTGTTCTCACACATTTGAAGAAGGATAACCATGGTCCCTAAAATCTGGCGAATGAACACACAACAAGTGAAATGGCATACTATGCAGAGTCGTAGTAGAAGCAACAATGAGGTTTCAAACACAATAAACTTGCATTCCTTGGAAGAGTCAGCACCACCTGTCAACCTAAAAAAAATATTGTTTAGATTCTCAGAATCAGAATGGAGCATTTTTATTTATTTATTTATTTAGCTTTTGTTAACCCAGTAAGTGCACTAGCCATAAAATGACTATTTTCAGGCATGACCTGGGAGAGTACAGACATGCAGAAACTTAACAGGATAACAAATTATAAGTGCTTTACACACAATGAGTTAGAGGATACAATATATCAAAACATACAAAGTAAAGTACTTTACATACATTGAGTTAAAGTGGATACAATATATCAGAGACATACAGAGTAGACCATTCATAAGTTCATAGGTGCCTACCTATGCAATGAATAGAGAGGACCTTGGACAATAAATTATCATATGACATATCATATAAACAGAACAAGGTACACAAAAACAATAACAGGTAATACAAAAGGAAGAAATAACCACTGAGAGCAGGGGTGTCATTAAGGAAAAGGTCAGTAAGTGAGGAAAAGGGGAACAAGCCATGAAATTGATCATATGAGTATATGTAAGTGTAAGGGAGATGCCTGCAGTGCAAGATTGTATATGGGCAGGGAAAGGGAGCTGGGACAGGCTAAGGCAGTAAGAGGGTTATATAGAGGTGAGGAAATGCTATTGTATGGCAAGAGATGTCAGTCATTAGGTAGGGTGAAAGCAGGAACAGGTATCAGCAATCAGCAGATTTGAGTGCAATTTTCTCTTAAAGCATGTGTGGGAGCTAGAAAGTCTAATGTCGAGGGGAAGGGAATTCCACAACTGTGGAGCCGCATGCTCAAATGCAACAGTTCCTTTCCTAGTGTGGCACCTTGGCAAATTCAGAAAGGACTTATCAGCTGACCGTAGACCATGAAGTATGTCCTGAGGAACAAGCATAGCTGCAAGACACCTAGGGGTTTGATTTCGAATTATCGAATCAATAAGACGCCAAGGTAGTATTTCGTACTAGCTAACAGAGAGCCAACCAAGATCATTATAAAGTTGACAGTGGTGTTTAAGCCGAGGAGCAGAAGAGGCATAGCGACATATGTTGTTATATGTAATATCCCATCTGAGTAGGTCAGTTTTATGAGCAGCCCCAAATAAGGGAGCCCCATAGGTTAGGGTGGAGAGCAGAATCCCCCTCACAATAGCCATTTTAGCCGATGGCATGAGCATATTATGACAGTGAGTGGACATCATACTTTCATTAATAACTTACTGTTCAGGATGATGTTTGGTGTATGCATCATCGCTGTCAGACTCTTCTGACACATTCCAGTCTGGATCAGTGTCTGAATTGTCATTGTCATCATGGTTGTCACTTAGATTATCCAAATTATGGTCCTCTGTTGAAGGATTGCAGTCTGGCAAAGCTGGCATTGGGTCACCGATTAAACTGCACTGGACCGGGAAGTCACATGATGCAGTCCACTGAGTAGCACTCTCCCTTACAAGCTCCTGCCTCCCGTCAGTTTTAATACTGTTTTGGAAAAGTTTGAGGATTTATTTTACTGCTGTCCAACTGCTGAAAGTTTCCTATACAATCGGTGTTTACCCGACGGTGGCGAATGGATATAGAGATGAAGAAAAACCCTCCTAAGCATACCCCTCCAACTTCGCCTGAGAAGGCCCCGGAAAAGTCTAAGGCCTCGACTGCATTCCAGATGCAATCTGCTGGCACTGGGAGTATGGAAACAGAGCCTCTTACTCTTGCTAAATTCCTAGAAGAGTTTCAGCCTTTTAAAAAGGAAATACAGAACATCGCTGGAGAAATTAAACATATTTCCAATGCTTTGGAAACTCTCCCAAAGAACGTTGGACGACGAAGCAAGCATCCACTCTTTGGAACGCAAACAAGAGCAAATTAATCCAGACCTGGTTGCCTTAAGGCAACATGTAGCCAGAATGGAAAAAAAAATAGAAGATCTTGAGGCCTGAAGTCGCCGCAATAATGCGGTAATAATTGGCTTACCTGAGCATGAGGAGGGTACAGATCCCATCAAGTTTATAAAGCACCTCATAAAAAAAATTGCCATCCCTACCCCTTTCGGCTCTGAATACTCCATCGAAAGAGCTCACAGAACGTTACGTCCCATCCCGCCTCAAGATGCTGCCCCTAGGACCTTTATTTTCCGGTTTTTAAATTTCCAAGAAAAATAGCACTTCATGTCCAAAGTTAGAGAAGCTAAGGAACTTACGTGGGAAGGGGCCAAACTGAGGATAGTTCAAGATCTGTCCTTTTCAGTACGTCAGAAACGAGCCGCATACCATCTTCTTGCCACAAAGTTAATAACGGCTGGGATTAAATTTAAAGTGGGCTACCCGGCCAGGCTCCAAGTTCTGATCTCCGGCTCTTGGGTTGCATACGAGAATGCTGAATCGGTGATGGTTGGGCTCAAAAATGCATTCCCTGACCTATTTCACTCGACCTGAATCAAGGATGTCCCTTTCTCAGGTGAGAGCCCCAGCTTCTGCGAGGAACACATGCTCTTGAGTTTTTAAAGTGGCCAGCAAATGAGGGAAGCAAGCCCTATCTGTCCTGGATCGTGCATAGGTTATCTCTTCGCATGTTCTTCTTGCTCTCTTTGTCTCCCAGGTGAGGGGATTCATCTCACAGGATCTTCCCTAGAACTTCTGCCCATATGTACTGTTGTATCTGCTGTTTTCTTAACGTTAATAAGACTTCTAATCTGCCTCCCGGGGCTGTTCAGTACAGCTATTGCTCCCAATTATAATCTCATCATCTGAGGCTAGTGTGAGGGCAAGCTGCTTGCCTGTTTGCTTAGTTTGAAGCCCTGAAGTCATACCTGATTCTGGAATGGTTACGAAGGGACAGTCCATGTTGCTGTTTTCCCCACGGATCTGCTGGCTCTCGATATCCAACAGGAGACTGCATTTGAGACATATTGCCACTAGATGGTGCCAGGGACCATTGTTTCTTTTATTTGATTCGTATTTTTCTTACTCTGTTTTTTTTTTTAGGAAAAGATTTAGCCTTACAGGGGGATGTATGATTTGAATACCTCCCCAGTACAGTTTTTGACTATTGTAAGGGCTGTTAATACTAGCCCTGTATGCTTTGGTTTTATTACAGGGATAGCCTGTGTTGCTGCTTTCCCCATGGATCTGGTGGCTTTTGTTACCCAGCTGGAGACTGTATACTGGATACATTGCCGCTAGATGGCATCAGAGACCGTTGCTTCTTCTACATGATTTTTAATTTTTTTTTTTTACTCTGGTTTTTTCTAGGTAAGATTTAGATGGTAGTAAATTCTGATACTCTTTGGTCTTTACAGGGGGATGTATGATTTGAATACCTCCCTGGTACAGCTTCGAGTTTTGGGAGGGCTGCTAATATAAGCCCTGTATGCCTATGTGTTATACAGCTGTAATTTTTCTATAATGGAAATGACTGTAATGTAATTCCCCTCAGATCTTCCTTCTTATTTTTCACGATCTGTAATAACTAAGACAAGGAGCATTATGTTCTAATGCCTGTGTACTTAGGATTATTGTACATGGCTGATCGCTATTAATCTGCATTTTTAGGTCGGTTAGTTAGAGCAGGTTTAAGTGAGTTAGATGTTGTAATATAGTATATAGTTTAGTAGCATTTTGGTGGGGGGCCGGGGTAATAGGGAGATGTCTAGGTGAGCTGGTTGTCATGTACCATGAGATAATGGGGTGGGTGTGAGAGGGGGTTGGGGCACACAGCGGGTTATTGGGATTGTTTTTTGGGGGTGGGCTATTGGTATTCCCTTGTTCTGGGGGAGGAAGGTGGGCTGGCACAGCAGACACTTCACTATGGGCATTTAGAATAAACATGTATCAATATAGTTTGGACCTTAAGCAGATATCTAGGGTCTTAACGATTAATGATTAATAATATTCTGTTTAGCACATGGAATGTTAAAGGAGCCAGGCATAAAACCAAGCAATATAAGGTGTTAAAATACCTTAGTCACCTCAAAGCTCATGTCATATTCTTACAAGAGATGCACCTACTTAATCACGAAGCCGATAAACTGAGAAGGCACAAGTGGGACAAGTCTTTGCTGCACAGGGCAATACTCAGAATAGGGGAGTCATGGTACTTTTACATAGATCGATCCCTTTCAGATCCTCCCAAACCATGGTCGACCCCTCTGGGAGATATCTATTTGTGAAGGGTAAGTTGCACACCTTAGATATTGTGCTGGGATGTGTATATGGGCCCAATGCAGATACCCCAGGTTTTTACATGAATCTACTGGAAGTTCTCAACCCTTTTCTTGGTATCCCTATGATTATAGGGGGTGATTTTAATCTGGTATTTGATTCCTCGGTAGATAGATCTGGTCGAATCCCCCATGGCCTTTCCCCCGTCCAAAGAGCATTGAGGGATTTTCTCGATTCTGCAGAACTCTGTGTGTATGGCGTGCTCCATCCCAATGTCCGGGAGTATACATATGTCTCCCCTGTACATGGTACGTCCTCACGGATTGATTACATTCTCATCTCTCAAACGTTGCTTTCTTGGGTTTCTGATTCCAATATAGTCCCGGGCCCACTCTCGGATCATTCCGCAGTAATATGTACAATATCCCTGTTCTCATTTCCGAAAAAAGGAGGTAGATGGAAGTTGAATAATCAAATTCTCAAAGAGCCCACTAAGGCTGATTATATAGCATCTCAAATTCAACAGTTTATGGCTCTAAATGCTAATACCACACGACGACCCGATATGGAACGGGGCACTCTTAAAGCGCTCCTCAGGGATATTTTAATTGGCCTAACCTAGAAAAGGAAAAAGGAGCAGGGAAAACAAAGTTTCTTCCCTTCTTTCCCAGATCAGGAACATCGAACGTAGTCTTTCCCCTGCCTCCTCTGATTCAGTCAAGCAAGACTTAATTAAATTAAGAGATGCCTACCTTGATCTATTAAGAGAACAAGCCGAGTTTGCTATTCTAAAAACTAATGCTGTCTATATGGATCAAGGGGAGAAAGCAGGGCAGTTGCTAGCAATGCGCGTTAAGCAACTGAATCAGCTCGATTTATCCCAGCTGTCCGTCTCTCAGTAGGGGACTCTTAAAACTTAATTCCCTGAGATAGTAGATGTATTTACTACCTATTTCCGGTTTATATGCTCCCATGGTTAATTCCCCTCTGAAGAAGATCTGCAAAAGTTATTGATAGATTCACATTTACCCTCCCTTACTAAATCTCAACAAGATGCACTCATATCTCCTATTACCGAAGATGAAATAATTGTGGTAATCAAATCCCTCCTGGCGGATAAAACTCCAGGTTCTGATGGCTTTTCTTCTAATTTTTATGAGGTATTCTCTAGGCAATTAACCCCCATTCTGTTGTCCCTTTTTCAATTTCTTCTCTCGGGCCAGGGGTCTGACTTTTCCCTTTTCGAGGCCCTTATTGTTTTATTGCCCAAACCAGATAAACCACAGGACCTTGTCTCAAGTTACAGACCCATATCCTTAATCAACCACGACATCAAAATCTTAGCTAAAATATTGGCGGATCGCATGAGTGAGGTTCTCCCTTCGATAACTGGAGAAGAGCAGGTGGGTTTCATGAAGGGAAGATCATCCATTGATCATTTATGAACTCTTGCCCACGTATTTTCGGCTTCTAAGGACGTTATCGCCCCAATGGCCTTGGTTTCTTTAGATGCCGAGAAGGCCTTTGATAGGGTCTATTGGAATTACCTGTTTGTGACAATGAAGGCATTTGGCTTCCCTAATGAATTCCTGAGTTAGGTGCACTCACTATAGCTATCTCCTTCTGCCAGAATTGCCTGTAATGGCATGATTTCCCGTCTGATTAAACTTCATGTGGGGACGAGGCAGGGGTGTCCATTATCTCTGTTGCTTTTTAACATATACTTGGAGCCTCTTATCTGAAGACTTATAAGAGCTCAGGATGTCCCAGGTATTCCTCTACATGGACATGTGGTCAAGGTTGCAGAATATGTGGATGACCTTCTTTTGTATATAGTCAACCCTGCCACATCTATCCCTGCTATTCTTAACATAATAAACAAATTCAGTAGGGTTTCAAATTATAAACTCAATACTGGGAAAACTTTAGTTTTTCCTTTGAATTACAGGGTACACAAACAAGAAATTATTACCGCTGGGCTTGCCTGGCAGCCTAATTCCATCAAATACCTGGGAATTATATTAACTTGGAGTAATACTTGTTTCAGACAGTTAAATTTGGATTTATTGGTTCAGAAAATAGACCAAGACCTTCATAGATGGACACTTCTCCCTCTTTCCTTATGGGGTAGGAGCAATCTAATTAAAATGAATGTTTTTCCCCATTTGTTTTATCCCCTTAACATGTTGAACATTAACCTCCCATTATTCTGGTTTAATAAAATACATAGCATGTTCTCCTCTTTTATATGGGGGTATAAAAAATCCAGAATGGCCTTCAGTAAATTGGCTGCTCCCAAAGACAAAGGAGGGTTGAAGCTTCCGCATCTGGGGTTGTACTATTGGGTGAGTCAGGCCAATAAATATCTACAGTGCTTGACAGCAGAGCAGTGATTAGCACGCTCTCTGTATACTTCGATTTGGCTCAGGGTGGAGTTGGATAGTATTAAGAAGCATGGTTTTCTCCCAGCTGCATTGTTATATACTAAAATAGGACTTCTCCCATTATCCCTGTGTAAATCTCCCATTGCAGTTTCAATTATGTCCCACTCACAGTTGTGTGTGTTTCTCAAATATGACAATACCAAGGATCCATATCAGCCAATAATTGGCAACCCCAATTTGAAGCTGGATAACAAGCCTCTATCTTTTAACTGGCTTCCTCCCATAAATTGCACCTTGCTAAAAGATTTCATTACACTTGATAGACAATGGAGTCCCTCTTTGGAAATTTTACATACGTTCATGATTCCTGCTACTAATATTTTCAAGGTATATTAACTACGGCATTGTATGTTGAAGGCATTTGGGGTTACTCCTCCTTTTCCTGCACAGCTTAATTTCCAGGTCCCTCTTCTCGACTTGGCTGGAATGCCTCATGCAGTTTCGAAAATATACAGTACCTTATTTGCTTGGCGATATCCCGATAACTTTGCCCCTGTCTCTTATTGGTCTTCCCTTTTCCCAGACATGGAATTTGATTGGTCACTCATCTGGAATAATTGCCATAAATTCCTATCCCAGGATAGACTTAGACTAATGCAATTTAAAATTTTACATAACATATACTCCACAAAAATTGGCCAGGATAGGCGTAGTGTCTACTCTGCTCTGTACCAGATGTGGGCTGTTGCCAGGGGACTCGCTCCATATTTTCTGGGAATGCCCCAAGGTTGCCCCCCTCTGGTCTACCAAAAAACAAAAAGCTGACCCACTTTTAGGACTCTCAGAGTTGTTTACACCTGAAATATGTCTTCTGGGTGATTTTTCTGCTATTACAGTAAGATGTAGAAAATTTTACATGGCCTTAATTTCCATGTCTGTTAAAAAGGTGGTTCTTAAGCATTGGAAAGATTCTGATAATTTGTCTTATTTAGAATGGCTCCAAGAGCTCCTTGCAAATCTCAGCACTGAGAGAACCATTGCAAGTCTTTCCAATAAACTTAGGAAATTTAATAAAATATGGGGTTATCTACAAGCCCTGTATTCATTACAAGTGTGAAATGTGGCCTTAAAAAGTATATGATGTTAATTCTATGCTACACTGCTGTGTCAGAAGGGGGGTAGGGTGGAGGGGTGGGTTGGGAGAGAATGAATCTGCTTAATGTGTATGGTAATCATATTTCACTACATTACATGTTTCTTGTGATTCATTCTCTGTATTGTAAACTTCAATAAAAACTGAATGGAAAAAAAAAACTGCACTGGACCTCAACAGTGGTCATTGTCACTGGTGACATATTCACCTGAAGGGCTCTGTGAACAACAAATGGTGTGGCCTGTGTTGCTCTGGTGCACTTTGTTTTTACGCTACCATGTGCCACATTCCTCATTGTTTGAATTCTCTTATTTGCCATGGTCTGGGAGGAAAAGAAAAAAATACAGTGGTTAGTTGTCAGTGCATTTTGTACTCCAGATGTTTACATTCAGGTCACAGCACTGTAGATAGAGGTCAAAGAACCCACCATGGTGTTGTCCAGCTAAGACCATGCAGATATAAACATGCATTGTATTGGAAAAGGTGAACAATAGGGCTGCCGAAGAGTGCAGGTTGTTGGCTGAAGGAGCTAGGGCTCATCCATACTGTACAACTAGCACAGTAATATTTGCTTGTATTATTTATCTCTATGGCTACCAAGTGCAACAGAATGGCACATCTGATGTGAAGCCTGTGACATCATTACTTGTCCTGGCTCCACTGTTTGTTGCACTAAGCTGTGTTCTGTTGACAATCCACCACCCACCCAACCCGCCAAATGAACCATTGTGCGTTAACGGTGTACCCTGCATCATGACCAGTATCTCATACCTAAAGCTTTGTTAGTTCATTGGTGCCCATGCAGCTGAACCATGGCTATGTGTGTGTTTCATGTGCCACTGCACAACAATGTGTTCCATGTGCCTTAATCTGAAAATGACAAGTGGCAGTACAGAAACATAGACATCAATGGTGGAAAATGATCACCTGGCTAATGTACTCTACCCAGTTCTCTACTGATTTGATAATTTATTTAGTTATTGAAATTGCTTCACCAGGAAAAAGCACACTGAGCAAGAACTGCTCATCTCCCGTTGCGACCTGGGGGGAAGGGTACAGTGGGGAAGAGGACAAGGGTAGTCCAGGTCCTGACATATATACATACAATTACAATACAGTTGAAAACATTTGACAGAAATAGTTGGGTGTAGATGACAATTTACCCTTACTTATAGTATAGTAGCAATTACATGGGGAAGTCATGCTTTATACCTTGAAAACATATAATTAGATAATACAGCTGCATATGTTTGACAGGAATAAGTGAGTGTGGATTAATACATATACCCTAATAGTCGAGAGTAACAGTTACAATGAGGAAATCTGCTAAGGTATTGGGTTGTGATATATAATGAGATAGGGATAAGTGCAAGCTAGCTAGCTCAAATGTTGGGATCAAGTGCAGTAGTTGGGTGTGGTTAGTGAAGTAGCACCATTGGGCCTACTGGGAGAAAAAATATAGAAGTGTCTGATGTAGAATATATTGGAGAGTTGGCTGCAGGAGCAGTTTACTGAGCAGTGGTTGGCAAGGGCATAGGATAGTGAGCAGACAGAGGAAGAGTGGCAAATTTCAGAGGGAAAAGAGCTCCAGAGTTGAGGGAATTGGTGAGAGAAGGCAGCCTGGCTGGCTTGGGTCCAACATTTGGGGACTAACAGGAGCTGGGAATCTAGGGACCTCAGAGCATAGGTGGGTGCCAGAGGGGGCGATAGTACAGAGGTCAGGTACACTGGGAGGGTACCAAACCAGTTCTTTGAGATAAACTTGGCAAAGTGTACTTGGCGACAGTTCTCAAGGGAAGGGAAAGCAAGGGAGCGGTATAGCTCGCAGTGGTGGGTGCGAGGAGGAGCATCAGGAGCAAACTGGCAGAAAGCATTAAAAAGGGTATCCAGTTTGGATAAAACTGACTTGTGGGCAGCACTATAAACAATATCACCATAATCGAAGGAGGGACGTATCATCTTCTGGATAAGCTCACGATGAACCGGATAAGGGAGGCTAGAATGGTTCCGATATAAAGCTCCGAGCTCGGGGAGGAGTTTTGTTAGTATAGAGTCAGCATGGACTATGAAGGTGAGGTGGCGGTCAAGCCAAACTCCAAGATACCGGAAGGAGGTGATGTCCTTCAGCACTGACCCATCAAGGGTGTGGAAAAGTGGGAGGGAGGGGAGCCTGGCTAGTCATTGGGATGTACCGAAAGTCATAGTTACAGTATTTTTTTCATTTAGAGAGAGATGATGAGAGTTGAACCAGAGCTGGACTTTGTTAAAATCCACCTGGAGGGTAATGGCAACTGAGGCTGGGGAGGAGCAGGAAGAAAATAGGACAGTATCATCAGCATACATGTGGATCAAGGAGGCAGAACAAGTTTGGGGCCGGTTGTTTAGAAAAATAGAGAGTAGGATAGGCCCAAGCACCGATCCTTGGGGACACCGGTGGACATGGGGAGGGTAAGGGATATGGCATCTGCAATCCTGACAGATTGTGTGCGGTCTGTAAGATAGGCACTGAACCAGGCAGTAGCACATGTGAAGAAGGCAGAGTCAGAGAGGCTAGATCGTAACAGAGTGTGGGAGACTGTATCAAAGGCCTTGGCCAGATTGATGAAAATGGCAGAGGTGATGAGACCTCTACCCATTCCAGACTGGAAGGTGTCAGTGAGCCTTAGTAAAGAGGAAGCAGTGGAGTGATCTTTCCTGAATCTGGACTGGTAGTGTGTAAAGAAATTTGAGTCGGCGAGATAGGCGGTTAGCTGGGTAAGCACTAAGTGTTCTTGCAGCTTTGCCAGAGCAGGGAGGAGGGAGATTGGCTGATAGTTTGAGGTGGAGGAGGAGTCGCCCCCTTTGTGGAAAGGGATGACAATGGCGTGCTTCCAGGACAGAGGGACAGATGCAGTGGCAAAGGATAGATTTAGGAGGTAGGCAGTAGGGGTGGCTATGGCAGAGGCCAAGAGGAACAGAAGTCTGGAGTCAAGTCCATTGGGGGAATTCTAGAGCTTCATCCAGAAAGATTTCCCTGAAGGAGAAATACCTGTATTATGAGGTAGTTTTTGCCCTGTGGATGGTGGAGATGGTGACATGGGAGGTAAGGAGGAAAGGAGCGAGGATGTGCAGGTGGAGAAATATAAGTTAAACTCAGCAGCGACTGCGATAGGTTCAGTTTTAGATAAGATTATTTTGCAGCATATGTCTGAACTTATGAAGATGGCTACGCCACCACCTCTCGTGGTCCTGTCCTGGCAGGCCATTGTGTAACCAGGGATTGCGACTGAGGGGTCGGGAATGTTTTTGTTAAGCCAAGTTTCAGAGGATGAGGACATCAGGGGCATGTAGGGCAGCGAGAACTTGTAGCTGGTCGATTTTAAGTGGTAGGCTATGAATATTTAGGTGAAGGAGATGGAGGCCTTTGTGGAGGGGGTAACCTGGCAGTTGAGAGGGGATGTGATGCGGGGTGGGGGTGCCAGCTGAGGTTGGTGAGGATGTGGTGGTTGAGGGTCCCACATTTGGGTGTATGTCTCCAGCTACGAGAAAGAGGAGGGTGAAGGATAGGTGTTGAGCTAGTATACGGAGGTAGCTTGGAATGGAAGAGCCCAGCCACAAGTGGGGGCAAGGATGGACATTTGTGTGAATAACAGGGGTGGAGCAAGAAGCAAGTAGGTGCAGGAGAGTCTAGGAGGAGGGCCTGATTAGGAAGGGGGACGTGTAGTGGGTGTGCCAGGTAGGAGTGGGTAGGAGAGAGAGTGCAGGGTTATAGGGGCAAGGAGGAGTTACAATGTGTGCCAGGTATGGGGAGGGGGGCATGGGAAAGATAGGCGGCATGGTGGAGAGGAGGGGTGGGAGGCAGGAGAATAGACAACTGAGTAGAGGTAAAATGCTAGTCATGGTGGACATGTTGCAGGGATTTTGTAGCAGCTTCTTAGACAAGGAGGTAATTACAAGGAGAAAGGAGCCTGAGATTGGCTGGGATGAATGTGTTGATTGGCCCCTAGGAGGGCGAATGACCAACATGCCTAGGAGGTGAAACAGAGAGAAAGAGAATTCTAGAGTAGAGGGGAGCCAATGAAAGGTTGCAGGAGGCTGGTGGTGGTGAGGTCGAAGAGGGCAGGCAGAGAGAATATTTAATCAGTGGAGGGTGGGGAGGTGGGGCCAAAATTTAGAAGACAGTAAGAGGCGTGAGGTTTGGGGAGATTTAGCAGAACAATATCCCTGGAGAAATTGGGCACCAAAGAGAGCTGGCTCGGTGGTGGTGGTGGAGGAGGAGGGGGGTGTGGGGTTTCACAGATTCAGAAAAGAGCTGCAAACACTTAGCACTCTAACTTTAAACACAGATTTATATTTTTTTCCTTACTTTACTCAGGCAGGTTTCAGTTTAAACAGTAAAAATCATTGTAAATTCACAGTCGGAGCCCTGTCGGCAGAGAGAGGTAGGGGAGCCAATCAGCTGTGAATGCCAGGCGGCACCTGCAATCCGATAGTGTGCGCTTTCACCGTACCTTGAGCCTGATTTTGTCCGGGGTCCTGGTCTCAGTCGGTGGCTGGTGAGGAGCCTGCTGACCACTGGGAGCAGCAGCAGCCTTGGTCAGAGGGCAAGCAGCTTGAGCCTGATTTCTCGGTCGACGGCTGAAGAGGAACCTGCCGACCACTGGGAGCTGTAGCAGCCCTGGTCAGAAGGCAAGAAGCTTAAGCCTGATTTTGTCCAGGGTCCTGGTCTTGGTCAGCAGCTGGAGAGGAGCTGGCTGAGTGCTGGGAGCTGTAGCAGCCCTGGTCAGAGGGCAAGCAGCTTGAGCCTGATTTTGTCCGGTGTCCTGATCTCGGTCAGTGGCTGGAGAGGAGCCTGCTGACCGCTGGGAGCTGTAGCATCCCTGGTCAGAGGGCATCACATCAGTTGACTTCCTATGACCTCTCCCACCAGAATGGCCTTATGTCTGTACTACTCATTCATGAAGTCCCCTTCTGTGCATGACTCCCGTTTGTCCTCAGGAAGGGCATTTCATGTGTCCACCATTGCTCTGTTAAAAAGTATTGATTCAGGTACAAACCGCACACAATTGCTGTTGCTTCCAAGGGGCTGCCTCCATCCTGCCTATGTCATTGTGGAGTTTAGCTTTACAGAAATGTACACAGTACTCCGGATAGGGTCCCACTAATTGTCTGTACAAATGGATGACAACTTGTCACTTTCCACTGGTGATGATGCTCCTTATTTTTTTTTCCTCTTTATCTTTTGTTCTTGACTGTGATTCGATTCTTATCCACCCTGTTATAGAGTTTAGCAATCCTGAAAGCTGCCATACTCTGGCGAGATCACCCGAGCCATGAGTACCCTGGTCTGCCCCCCAACCCCATGATGGAACACTCCCCCGGAAGGCCCATGGGAAGGGAGATCACATCATCAATAAAATCCTGCCCAGAGGTCGGGCTTTGTTTAGTGATGCTTGATGGACAACATGGTGGTTGTCTTCCTGTTAGCAGCAGGGGCTTATTGGCTGTGTGCAGGGTCAAGTCACTGTAGGGATGCAGATGCGCAATGACATGAACAAGGCTAGTGCCAACAGGTGCTTCGTCCCACCCATAAGAATGGAGGACACACCTGCACAAGGACATTAACAAAATGGAGAAAGTCCAGAGAAGGTCACCCAAAATGGTGCAGGGACTGCATCAGAAAACATATGAGGACAGATAAACAGAGCTCAATGTGTATACTGTAGAACAAAGGAGGGAGAAGGGAGATATGATCGAAACATTCAATTAAGGGCTTAATTGATGAAAGAGTCTAACATGTTTCAATGTAAGAAAAACAGCAGCACAAGAGGACACAGCATGAGATTAGCGTGAAGCTTATTTATGGGGTAATGTGAGGAAGTTGTTTTTTTCACAGAAAGGGTGGTGGATGCATGGAATGGCCTAACTCCAGAAGTAGTGGATATGAATACAGTGCTGGGCAGGGCTTCAAACAGACATCGGATAGGCATAAGTGAGCGGCGATTATTTAGATTAGGGGACACATAGTACCCCTGTTTTGGAATTCAGCAAATTATGGTACTAGGTCCTCCAAACAGCGTCAGATAGCTCCGCCCCCATTCACACATCAGTTCTCCCCAACCCCAAACACATGTCTTGCAATCAGCCAAATCCGATTTCTCCATGCCCATTAAATTTATTTATTTATTTTTGTGTGTGGTTTGAATGCATTATTGAACTGATTCAATTGCAAAAGCAGTCATTTAAACGCAGTTTTCTCCGTGCCAACCAACTACAACCTCTGGGAAAGTAGAAGGATAGCGTCACTGACAAGGCTCTAGTGCAAAGGAAAGGGCTATATTAGTAGATATGGTTTGAACGCCTTATTGAACTGCCTCAATTGCAAAAACAGTCATTTAAATACAGTTTCTCCATTTTCGAGTAGCGACTACCTTATGTTTGTTTGGGGGGGAGCTCTCTGCCCCCCACATCATCCGGGTCCAGGAATGTATTATTTTGAGAGCGGTAAATTATACTGTCACTAGTAAAATAATGAAATAACAACACATTTCGTTTTAGGTTACTTTAGTTTGCGATAGCCTTATGTTCTGTGGGGGCGCTCCGGACCCCACACCCCCCGGGTCCGGGAATGTATTATTTAGAGAGCGGTAAATTATGCTGTCACTAGTAAAATAATGAAATAACAACACATTTCATTTTAGAATACTTTAATTTGCGATATCCTTATGTTTGTTCTGTGGGAGCGTGACATATCGGTGACTGCAATGCGCATGTGGCCGTATTTCTCACTCAGCGCACTTGCTTCCCAGGTGTGTCCCCTAAAGTAAATAAATGCCAAGTGAGCAATACAGATGAGTATAAATAGATAGGCCACTGCCAGAGTAAGGGCCTATGGCACATTCATAAGATTGAACAAATGGGCAGACTGGAAAGGCCTTGTGGTCCTTATGCGCCATCGACTTTTTTGTTTCTATGTTTCTATCCACAGCAACTGACTACTTTTTTGCAGCATATAAAATTAGCAATCTCAACATACACAGACATTGTAGACCAACAACAACATAATTGGTTTAGGTGCAAAGGCAAAATGGTGACTGTTGTTCAATGAGGGAACCAGTTGAAAAAGACAGGATAACAAAAGATAAAAGGGAACAGAAACTACCATTGATCGCAGTGCTTTGATGGCCCAGTAGAAAGGTGAAAAGAGGAACACATGAGAGAAGACACTATGTGTCAAGTATGAATAACATAAAGAAAGACAAGATAGAAAATAGCAAAGGGGTGGTTTTTGAGAGAACAAAGGTCTACATTTGTGAAAAAGGTGAGAAAAGTCCATGGATCAGAAGACAGTATAACAACAGACATCAAGGAAGGGAACAATAATTGATGGCAGTGCATTTACTGGATGATGGGGAGGTGATAACAGCAGCAGTTTACCAGACAGGCTGAGTCTCACTGATGCTGCAGCAGAGAACAATACATAACTGAACATAGCTGAGGGACAACGATATACAGCACAGCAATATAAAGGCAAGCCATTGTGTGAGATAACAACTGCAAATGGTTCACACTTCAACAGAAAAGTACTCACAACAGATGAAAGAAATTGAATTGTTTAGTAAGCACACTGTCAATCTGTCCTGGCACCGCTTCAATATAGAAAACTGAGGCCAGCAGTGGCCTTCAAGGTGCATGTTCTGTATTGGCCACGATTACACAATATTACTACACAAGGCAATGCGATACTACATACCTCTCAACTCTCCCTGATTTTCAGGGACATCCCTGATTTTGCCTCAAAATTTTCCTCTGTCCCTTGTAAAATTTGTGTTCTTGTGACAGAACAGTGGGGATTAAAATCATAAAATAATGCCAAACATTAAAGTTACAGACTTGCTCTTCTTCAGAAAATGCATATTAACACAAATCCCCTTATTCTATCAGCTTTCTGAGTGAATAGTACCACATTTTTAAGATGTATCCCTGATTTTTGGGTCTTTGTCCCAGATTTTTTTAAGCCTTGTCCCTCCTGATTCATGAGGTAAGAGATTGAGAGGTATGCGATACTAGTAGTTTTTGTTTCTGACTGTGTGCAATGATGGAAACGCTAAACGTAACTTTATGGCATTGAAGAAAGGGCTGCATAATCAGGCAATACTAAAGCCACATCAGTGGTTTGTACATTCCATTGGTGTGTTATGCAGTAACTAAGATATTGACTTGCAGTATTGACTACAGACACTCTTGGTCAAGATTCTCGGAGCAATAGGCATCCTTACTTGACTGGCGAAATAAAAAAGTGATGCCATATTTGTGATTCTGCATGGCAGCCTGTTTGCAACAAATGTGGACTTACAGCAATAGTTAGACATTTACCACCTTGAGAAATGGCGCTAATGGGGTTTACAGCAGCTGTCAAGCCCTATTATGGAAGGGCAAAAAAAAATTAAACAATATCAATTTTCGCTATTCGACAACAACCACCCAGTGGACATCCATCTCTGTATAGGTGGTGTAACTTGTATCCAATGGAGATTGTGCCTGAATATGTTCCTCCTGCCAGAACCACAAGTCTGTGCCCTCCTCCACCAAAACACAAGCCCAGCATCAGCAGAATAACCATCATATGGCTGGAGGTCAACCACCTATACCCCAATCTCCTAAACAGGAGTAAAAGCACCATAGGTCTGGGGGACCCACCCACTGGCCACTATCCTACGGACATGGCAATTGTGCATATGGATGGAGGCACCATGAGCTGCCCTGAGGGGAATAATTTCAACTGATCGGGGATCAGTGATTGAGGTGCATTATGGCCCCTACAGGGAATATTATACACAGATAGGGGATGGAGTAGGAGGCGCATTAGTAGCTCAGCAGTGCATTGAGTTACATGTAACTGGGATTGCGTGTGGTGTGCACTTGTGCACTGTGTTGTACTGTCCTGCGACTTGAGACAATCTGTTCATGAACACCCTTTCTTTGGCATACTGTTTAGATCATGGCAAGTCTCCAGACTTAGTCTAAGGGTACCTGCCCCTTACAGACTCATGCATAGGGTCTGTGAAGCAACTCAACACATTGCATGGTGCAACTTGCGACATGCATAAGGGTGCTTATAGAAGCATTCCATTCATCTGTGCATAGCCATTGAAACTGGAGTACAATTGTACATGACAAGTGGGACACTACCAGCAGAACTGAAGTGGGTTGTAAAAGTCACACAACGTAGCATGCTGAATGTCAATCTGAAATAGCATACTGTCCTGTCTATCGTGGTGTGCATACCACAATCATACACTTGATACTCCCTATTCATATGCCTTCCTGATGCATCACATGAGTAGTGCCTGTCAAAGTACTGCACACCACCAGACCACTGAGATCAACTATTGTTGATGACTCGCAATCGCAAATGTGCGGTGTTGACAAACGGCTTGTGTCACTGTGCCAGATACTGAGTTTTTGCCCACTTTACCAGCTTGAAATGCTGACTAAAAGTCAGCATTGCTACACTGTGCATCACAAGATGTGCAGTGCAGTATCTCTCAAACCACACCACAACGCAGAGATGCATGATAACTATGCACACCAATGGTGTCCATGACACATGGTGTTATGTGGAACACGGGGGGTAGGGGTGGCTGGTAAAAGCAGGTAAGTAAAACCAGCTAAGTCCAGAAAGGTGAGTCGAATACAGCAAGCAAAATTGACCATCCTCCCCAAGGTGGGCCCCTCTGTAGTTGGCACATATATGAAGGGTGGAGGGTGGTCTAAGCTCCCAAAAAGTGGTGGTGCAGTTTGTACTTACCATCACAAATAGAAAGCTTGCTGTAGTTGAACAAGCTGTTTTATATTGGATTTTTATAGTGGTCACTGTTTTTAATCAGCTATTTTCAAATGGAGGCCAAAAAGAATATCCACATGTGATGGCGTATAGGATGCCACACTTGCCAGCCCAAGTTTTGCATCCTAAACCTCAATGATGCTTTCATGAGTTGGCACCACATGCGTGGGCCTCAGTCATCCAGGAAAAATTGTGATTACATTTACCCATGGAACATGAGTTTCAGTGGTGCTCTCAGTACACTACTCTGTGAAAATAACCCGTTTCCATTCTGTGGCAATATCAGTGACACATCCCTACTTCACAACCCCACCATTCCATCACTTTGTGAGTACTGCAATGGCACACAAGAGTGCATTCATGTGTGATGATACAGACTGACAGTGTGGCACTGATAGCCAGCCCAGTGGCAATGAGGACTGAGGTGCTGGACACCTTACCTCACAGCATGCCGGCGACCTGGGTTCAGGAACAAGCCAGGGCCATTGGAGGTCAGCAATGGGTGGCAAAAGGCGGAGCTGGATGGAGCTGCTGACAGGCAAGCTCTCCTCTCCAGGTAGGTGTAAGGGCTTCCTCAAGCTGATGGCTGCCACCTGGTGTAGGCTGGATACAATATGGGCAAGGAGGAGCCAGGCACAAGGCCTGGGGTGGGAGGAAAGGGGCCAGTACAGGGGCTTTAGGACAAATGTGTGCCTCCAAATGCATGCATACCCACTCCTGGGGTCCCTGGGAGTAAACAGAGAGAAAATCACTGGCGGTAGGATGGCAACCGACTCCCCGCAGGCGCCGCTCCAGGTCCAGGTGTAAGGTAAGCTCCAGTAATTCTGTTTTATGGGGGCTGGGGGGTTGGTTGGATGAGGGCTGTATGGGAGGGGGTCCAAAAAATGTTAAATGATAAGAATAAAGTGTAGCACTGACTGAGGCACAACTGTATATCTCAGCAAGTACAGTAACAGCACCAGCCATACAAGGCTTCGGTAGCCATTGTGTTCCTAAGCAGTAGGACACCAGCTTGTAAATTGTGTCCTATATGGGTTCATCCACACAGTGTATGGTCTGGTGCCATGTACAGTACACTTTGTAAAAATTATGATGCACAGTGAGATTGAGAAAGGAGTCCATACCTGGATGCACCAAATTCCACACCAAAACCAACACTGGTAAATGCTGCTAAAAGCACCTCAAGCATAAAGATTGGATTAGTAGCGGGGTGCGAATGACTATGAAAATACTCTTTATATGCACACTGTGCAGATGAGCGACAATAACCAAGGCTCTGATGTCACTTGCACCACAGACATCACAGTCTTGTAAATGGTATAGAACAACGGATGGTCTGACTGGGGTCATGGACTGGGTGGGCAATGAGAATGCCACATACTTTGGAGGTGGGACCTCAGTAATGCCACAGTCCCAAGCACAGAACAGGAAACTGGTTGTTGTGTTTGCAATGGCATTAGACTGGACAGCTGGGTGGTGCAATAATTGAGCATCTATGACTAAAAGTAAAAGGCAAAATAAAAATGGAAGGGAAGCTATGTCTGCGTTGATGAGGTGTGCCTCACTTCGTGACCCACGTTGCTGTGTTCACTGTTGTCAGTGCCAGTATTGATTGAATTGGCCAAGTTAGGGGTTGCCAAGTCTTGATCTGCATTGTCAATGATACATGCTTCTCTTGGCCATCCATGATCCCAAGCTCTTCGAGAACCTTGGAGGTAAACAAAATGGAAATGTTAGTAATGACAGCAGTGCATACTAAAACCAGATGAGCACACAAAAAATAGACAATACAGTGACAGAAAAGTATTGATGTACTGTACCTCAATGAGCTGTCGCTTTGCAGATGCCATGCTGGTTCTTCTTGCGGTCTCCTTACAGTGACGGAAGAATGTTGGTACAGCATCTTTTTTCAACCGAAGCTAACCAATGCGAAAACCAACGCTTTGTAAAACACTGGGGTGTATGTTGAACTGATCCGGTTCAAAGTGATCAAAACAAAGAACACTGTGACTGACCGGTGTCCAATGTTCCTGCTTAACGGCTGCAATCCATTGTTGCCTCCGTGCTTTGTCCAGAGGAAAACGATGAAAGCTGTGGCCACTAGAAACGTCATTTTTGCAACCAAAGGCAGCACAATATGGCATATTGATAGAGGCGTGAACACAATCTAGAAATCAGAAATAGTACAGAGATGCAAAGGTAGAGCAGGCAGTTGTGATATACAGTACTTGTTAGTGTTCAGAATTCAGTGACAGTCATGAAGTGGAACAAAGATTACTTACAACAGGAAACTAAACACACAGCAGGATAAAGAGAAGAAAAGAAAGAAAGAGTCTCACTGGCAAACATTCACAAAAAAATTAATTGTGTTCTGGTAGAACAATGGAAGTATCCACTGTGGTAGGCCAGTGGTATACAGTCCAATGTGATAAAGCAATATATTTGACACAGGAGAAATATTAATAAAATAACATACAATTTCAGAGAACAGTACGACAACAAGAAAGGTAACAACAACATTACATTGTAATGGAGAAGGTATGTAAAGATGACAATAAGTAATGTAGTCTACAAGCTACATGTTCTGGCCACAAATGGTGAAAAATGAATAAGAAGACAAAGCGAGTTGTTGCCGTGTCCCCCAACAAAAAAGAATTTCTGCCACAGAAACACTGTACCACAACTGTGCTTACAAATCCTCTAAGGGACTGTGTATGGTAGTTTTTTCTCTAAACTGGCATGATAATCACAGCTGTCAGTAGCATGCCAAAAACAGAGATGAAAGGGAATCAGATATACAACATCCAAATAATCACAACCTAAACTTTCGCTGTAACATTATGCTAATGTTGCACAACAAGATCACAGTACAAGGACTGCCAGTGCCAGTAGTAGCACCAGTGGAAGAATGCTAGGAGACAGTAATGGAAGAGGAGAAAAAGTTGAAACAAACTCACAAGTGCCAGGAACAAATGATGCTCATACCATTGCCACTGATAGTCAACGATTGCTCCAGTTATGCGCCCAGTCTAAAATGGTATTGCTAGCCACAGAACTGTACACACATAAACATTACCGCTTTAGCTGGAGTAGTGAGTTGACAGTCTGATGCCTCAGTTTTATATCCTTTGTAAAAGTAGAAAAGGTGTGAAAAAGGTTGGACCAGTCTGTGACAAGGAATGACAGAAAATTGAAAGCATAGATTGGGTTGGGGAAAGGAGGATGGGGGGAAATCGATTGTGAGATAAGAGGCAGCAACACTGGTAAGTTGGCACCAGTGGTAAGGAAAGCACGGGATCACAAAGGAATGCCGACAGGCATTTCAATTACAAGGGTTCACAAAAATGGTACCTAGCAGTGTCAAGTAGTACTGCGTTATGCAACAGATGATGAAAGTCTGCATTTTTGCCAAAAAAAACTGAAAGCCCGTTTAATAGTCTGCCCGTGGTGTGTGTGTGTGTGTGGGGGGGGGGGGTGCACTTTCCATACACAGGTGCCGTTGAACTTACAATCCAGAGCAAAGTTTGGTCATACATAAAAGACACTCATTGGGGTGTGCTAATTTAGAACAGAGGTAAATAATTTGCTTTTGGTTTGTGATAATGTATTACATTACTGAGAACAACAAAGGAAAAGTGACCATGGATGAGATGGGGAAGGCAGGAATCCGGGAGTTAGTACCTTTGGTAGTGGTACCTGGCACTCTGAGCCTTGGCACTTCCCATGCCCCAGAACCAGACATAATACTGTGGGATGGTGCTGTTAGGCAGGATCGGGCTGTAATAGATAGATCGCTGACACAACAAGATCAGGGAAGTAACAATTGGGCACGTTGTACAGCTTTGCCACTTGCAACCATGCTTGTTATGTGGACGACACAGCCACAGGTTTCAATGTGTCTATTTGACAGTGCTTTGACAGTGCTTCAGCCTGCTGATGTGTTTGAATGTGGTTGGACATAAAACAGAAACATAGTAAATATTCAGCAACCCGTTTCTGAATGGGCATATGCAGTAAAGTGAGCATGGCATATGACTGGATGCTCAGTACACAAAGCAGGCTGCATCTGTCCCTAACAACACTCTGGGTTATGTGCAAGTGGTGGCAGGGACAGTGGGTGCCATTGGATAGATCAGCATTGAGGCATGTAGCCGGGTGATGTGACTATTTATTTAGCATGGAGTCAGATATAAGTTTGCGCACAGGTGATAAATTTGATACACGCTCATCAAAGTGCCAGTGTGCAGGCTATCAGAATGGGCTGCCAGAGTGAGACGTGGTACTCTGTGAATTTGCAACAGAGAAATGAAAAAAGGGGATGGGAGTAAGGAAAAGATCAGCAACGAACAAAAAAAAATGCACTGTACATAAAATTCATCTGTTCTAGTGCACACCTCCATCGGAGTACAAGCAGAGTCAATAACTTGCATTTGTCTGACATCGCATTTTTCTGACTCCAGCACACTGCTCCCGTGTGAGGCTCGCTGCTCAGGTTTATTCTGTACATTTTCGGGCAGCTGTAATCCAATAGCAACATACAAATAGGGCAGCGAAGAGAGGGCCAGACATATGAAATGGGTTGCTAGTCTTTTAGTTCCACACTGGTTTAGGGATCCTCAAGAAAGGTTGTAACACCAGCTGATCACTGCTTATGAACACTGTCAGGAAATTTGTTGTGTTGCTTGACAAAACTTTTCGGCAGGATTAGGCAATTATTGGAGAGCCAAAAACAAAGTAAGAATATTGTGTTGTGAGCGCAGGGGTGATAACTTTTCAGTGAGACCACGGCACTGCAACAATACGTCACCGGTGGCCACGCCCCTCTTGCAGTCACAGTGACAGCATGCTGATATTGAGATAATACCAGCAATCAGAAAATGATGAAATTAGAGAAAAAAAGTGGTGTCTAGGTAAATGAAAGTGGGCAATTAATATATGGGTAGCAATGTCAGTACTATGCAGCACAATATCTTTTAAAACTAGTCCTTTGCATATGATCTTTAAGTATATTGTGTATCCTGGTAAATAAAACAACCATGCTGTAAGAAAAGATGAATGTGGAAAACCCTGGAGGCAGTAATATACAGTAATAGTAATACTGAAACTGCTTTTATAACTACTGCTGACTGTTATATATTAATGGTGTTGAATTTCTTCATTTAAATATCTCAAGTTTTCTTCATTTTAAGTATGGTTGACAAGAAGATTTTTATAAGAAATCTGCACTGCTGTGTGACAGTTCATTTGATTTTCAGTAACACATTTGTTCAGTGCCTTGATAGGAGGCTGTGGGTGCCACATTATTTTTAGACCTGCTGCAGCAATTCTTCATGCTGTATCCTACCCATAAATGTTATTGCTTGCTAACAGATGTTTCATGTGTACAAATACACATGACTGAAGAAACCAAGTGCACCATGGATTTTAAAACATACAGCTTTGAGAAACATGTTTTTCCCCCAAGGACTGGGAACCTTCCTCAAACTACAGTAGAAGATGGTTTATCTCCCAAGACAGCAGTATCTGCCAATCATTCAGAACCGTCATTCACAAATAAATATAAGCTTTTCTTATTTAAGGTTCTTGGCATGCCTATGTTTATTGAGAACTCGGTGTGAAATAAATCGTTTCCTTCATGTCGAGGTAGAGAAGCAGAATATAACTGATCATAGGATATAGCTGATCATGTGGGATGAAATGGGTGAATAATTTTTATTTATATGTATTTTCATCAAAGACACTAGCAATCAGATCAATCTGTGGAACAAGTATATATGCTTAGGATCATGTTAAACCTGAACAATATTGTAAAAATAGCCTCATGAGGCCTAAACATACTGGATGTTAACCGTTTAACATGTGAACATGTTTAATACTGAGCTTCTGCAGATGAACTGATGTTTGCGCCTTGATTACAAAAAAAAAAGGAAAAAATCATCCAGAGTACTGTGTCCAGTTCCGGAGGCCACATCTTTAGAAGGTCATAGACAGAGTAACTGAAGTTTCCCCTGAATGTACACCCTTAAATCTTCATAGCATAACCCCTTTTTCTTGAGTATCTTTTTTTCGGAAAAATGCTTCCTTCTTGTTCACTGTTTATACCTGTGATGTATTTACCAGTCTTTATCATATCCCCTTCTCCCGCCATACCTCCAGGGTGTACATTGAGTTCATTTAGCCTCTCACCATAGGGCTTTTGATGTAGGCCCTGCATCAGTATAGCTGCCCTCCTCTGGACTGCCTCTACTCTATGTCATTCCAGAAATGTGGTCTCGGACTGGACACTGCACTCTAGGCCTACTGGATCATAATGTTGTACACTTAATAGCGTATGACATTATAGCTAATCCAAAACAGCGCTATCCATGACAGTGAACTGTGCAATACTGGGTATACTGCTGTATGCAGTATTGCACCATTCACACACTCCCAGGCAGAGGATAAGACCTCTTCTGGGAGGGGGTTCCATCAAGCAGCTGTCATGGCTCACTGGACTGAGCTGCAGCAGCAGGAACCCAGGTGCCCTATCTGGGACCGGGTTTGATTCCCGATCCCAGACATTTTATTTTTTTACACAAATTGTGCGCTCCCTGAGTTGGACCCCCTGGAGTTGAGAATCTTTAGTGGGGGGGGTCCGGGGATGTAGCCCCTATAGCGGGGGAGTGGGGGTCGCAGGCTCCCACAGAAAAAAGAGTTATGCCGCATGGCAATATCGCGCCATATTGGCAGCACAATTTTGCCATGCAGCATAATGTCTTGTGACATTATGACACCGTGCCTACTCTAGGTGAGATCTGACCAATGATTTATACACCAGTATCACCACCTCCCTCTTTTTGCTGGTGATACCACTCCCTATGCATCCTAGCATCCCATTAGCTCACTCCACTACCCTGTCACACCATTTGGCCACCTTTAAGTCATCAGATATGATAACCCCAGGTCCCTTACCTGGTTTGTGGTTTTTGGTACCACTCCCCTCATCATGTATTTCACCCCTGTGTTTCTGTGCCCCAGGTGCATGATTTTGCAGTCCTTCACACTGAATCTTAGTTGTCACACTTTTGACCACAACTCAGGCTTTCTTAGATCTCTAGAAGCTGTTCAGAGAAGGGCGACAAAAATGGTGCAAGGGATGCACTATAAGTCATATGGTGGGGATAATAGAGGAGCTCAATATGTATTCCCTGGAAGAGAGGAGAAAGGAGGGATATGATACAGACTTTCAAATACCACAAGGCTATAAATAAGGTACAAGAGGGTAGCATGTTTCAAAAAAAAAAGATGCTAAAGAAGAAGGGGCCATGATATGAGAATAGAAGGGGGTAGACTCAGGTGTAACATAAAAAAAGTATTTTTCATGGAAAGGGTGATGGATGCAACAAATGGCCTCCTGGCAGAGGCTGTGAGGCCAAAAACAGTAAAGGAATTCAAAAATGCATGGGACAGACATAAACAAACTCTAGTGATAGGAAAGAGAGAGTAAGATACAGATCATTTAGGATCTGCAGTATATAAAACAAGTAGGAAAAATGGGCAGAGTAGGTAGGCCAAATGGTCCTTATCTGCCATCAAATTCAATGTTTCTATGTAAAAATAAATAAATAATAATGTGGAAGTCTCTACATTAAGGGACAGTGGCATTATTAGATTTTTATCCTGCAAAGATCTTTTGACCCAGCACATCAACCTTTAGTTTGCATTTTACAGCACCCTTTTATACTGAGTCAGCCTTTTCCCATTACTGTAAAAGTTAATCAAACAAGAGCATAGAGGCAAGCTGTCTAGTAAACAATTTATTTATTTTGGTGTGGTGAACTTTTCAGATTCTCAGCAGCCCTCTGGCACCTCAGGAGGATTTGTATAGTTCTATTTAGGGTCAAGATTCAAATAAAACTGTTTGTACTTTCTCTGCCTTTTTCTTTGTCAAAGAAATGTGTTTGGTAAAGTGCCAACCACTGAGTCAGGAGTGTTTTTTTTTTAAATCAGGGAGGATCTTTGACACTTTCCTGCCTTGTCTTGGTATAAACAAATCCAGATTTTCACAAGGCCAGATGCTTGCCTTCCCTTGATCAATGTTATGTTCCTCAGAGGTGGACAGAGTAGGTTTTCTGTGTATACATGCTTTCATCATTGTGAATGGATTTTAATTTAAAGGTGTGAGGAATTTGGATGGCCCTGCAGATTATAAACTTGAACATGCTTCTGGACGAGTTGAAGACAGTGATCCCTATTTGATAACCTGCTACTACGACATGCTCACATACAAAGCCTACAAACAAACAAACAAACAAGCATTTTTGAAAACACACTAAAAAAAAGGTTAAGTATACTGATACAGTTATCTTTAAATAGAATGTAAATCACTGCAATCTAAGTAAGACAAAAGTGTTATAAATTAATAATAGGCAAATAAAAAGCCTTCCAGAGCACTCTTACACCTTGTGGAATGGTGGCAGTGTAACCTGAAAATTCATATTTGAGGCATGCTTGCAACACCTGGAGGCATCAAAGATCCCTCCAGAGCACTCTCATATGGGTCTTAGCACATGGCCAGGCATCAATGAGCCCCCAGGTGCACCCTTACATCCTCCGCACTGGAATAATGGTGGTGGTAGCATACACATTCTAAAATGTATCAAAATACCCCTCAAAATGCACCACAAACCATGAAATATCCTATAGCCTCTGGGGCCTAGGCTGCCCCCAGACCCCTGTCCTTTTATAATTGCCCTGAACACCCATTACATGCCTTGCAAAAAAGTCCCTGCATGCCACTGCTATTAATATTGGTTATGTTTTATTGTTAAAAATAATGATATATGGGGAGAGTTACAGTGCAAACTGCCCATTAAGGGCACTGCATATTAAGAGCACCACAATATTAAGGGAATTAGTGAAGTTCTGACTGCCATTTCTTAACCACTGTGTGACCTATATACTAAGGGCAAATTCTTCAATCATACATAGATACATAGACAGTGTCGGCAGATAAGGGCCTATGGCCCACCCAGTCTGCCTATTTGAGCTTGTAAGTTCAGTTTATGTTTTCCAAGAAGTCTGTTGCCCCTTACCCCTGACCTCCAGAATTCCTTTATGTCTATCCCATGCATTCTTAAATCCGTGATTGTTTCAGCCCCCACCACTTCCTCTGGCAGGGTGTTCCACTTGTTCACCACCCATTCTGTGAAGAAATTCTTCCCTCACGTTTCCTCTGAATCATCCTCCCTCCAACTTCATCCCATGCCCTCTAGTCCTGGAACATATTTTTCGCTTAAAAATAGTGTATTCCTGCACCCTGTTCCTCCCCTGTAAGATACTTGTATGTCTCTTTCATATCCCCTCTTTCCCTCCTTTCCTCCAGGAAGCACATGTTCAGTTCCTTCAACCTGTCCTCATAGGACTTGTGATGCAATCCATGCACCATCTTTGTTGCCCTCCTCTGAACCTTCTCTATCCTGCCTATGTCCTTACGTAGGTAAGGTCTCCAGAACTGTACAGTGTACTCCAGGTGGGGCCTCACTAGTGTCTTGTATAATGGAATTATGACCTCCCTTTTCCTGCTGGTGATGCCCCTGCCTATGCATCCCAGCATCCTATTTGCTTTACCTGCTGCCTTGTCACACTGTTTCCCTGCCTTGAGGTCATCAGAGATGATAACCCCAAGATCCCTTTCCTGGTTGGTGCATGCTATATCCTCACCCTCCCAACTGATATATTGTGCCAGGGTTTTTGTGCCACGAATGATGTCCTTAACTGACAAGTTCTACTGTGTTATTTTTCTTATTTTTTAACCACTTTGACAACCCCGTATGTTTTTTATTTTTTATTTTATTTATTATACATATCGGAATTACAACCCTTTGAGTCAAGGACTCATTTCCAAAGGCTCCACATCAGTTCCAGTGGATTCAACACATAGACAGCAACACAAATGCAATATGATAGACAGGAGGTTACTGAAGTTTTTTGTTACATACCAAACAGTGAATAGCAAGCAGTATTCATATATTAGCAGATGTCAGAACAAACAACAAAGAATCCTGAGCCATCCAGTGCCCAGATAAGAGTTACAGTTTACAATAGTAGTACAGAGGTCTATACAGTGTGAAAGCTAGGCTCCAAGGACAAATACAGTAAATTCAGAATTGCAGCCTGAGATAAGGCAATTGTCATCAAGAGTCTAGGAAAGGGACTGGGGAGGGAGCGAGGCACCTATGTGCTAGGATCCCACTTGTGGAGTGCATTCGCAGCTGCGGGTGGAGAAAATGAGGCTCTTGAGAGCTGCCTTAAAGGGACTTATTTTAGTGAATGAGGAGATCGAGGAAGGGAGGGCGTTGAACCAGTGTGGCACCCTGTAACAAAAGGATCTCTGGGCAAGTGATGTCCACACCCTTGGGACTCTGAGAGCGGCCTTAGTAAAGCCATGGGTAGAGACAGAGGAGCAGGCAGGGTGGAGGGAGGCAGACACCCCTGGGGAGGGGAGAGACCTAGAAGTATTTTTTTTAACCAGGAGGCATATTGTACCGCTCTTCTAGATTGAGTATGTTGGCCAGCTAGTATAGAGTGCATACATGAGTCCATTTGTCTGCACCAGTGAGGAGCCTGCAGGCCTTATTTAGGGATAGTTGGATTCACCTGAGGGCGGTGGCATCAACAGTAGTGTTGACAGGGAGGCCATAGTCTACAAGAGACAGGACAGAGGAGGAGACAGCCAATCTGAGGGCATCCAGTGGGAGGCAGTCCTTATGATGGTAGAGAAGGAATATGTGCATATTAATTGCTGAGGTGAGCAGGTCGATATGTAAGTGAAAGGAAAGGGAAGAGTCGAAGGTAATGCCCAGGTATTTGTAGCTGCTAACTTGTTCTAGTTGGTAGAGTGAGCTGGATAGTATATGGAGGGGTGAGTTTTTTGCCTTATTTTGATGATGGGCAAACAACATGGCTTTTGTTTTTTAATGTTAATGACCAGCCTGCAGTCATTGAACCAGTTTCCAATTTGACTAAAAGAGTGCTGGAGGGAGGCCTGAAGAGAGGAGGGGTCAGGGTGGGAGGAGAGGAGAAACTGCATCATCTGCATATAGCAGGACCTTGCTGGAGCAGGAGTTGGGTAGGGCATTTACATAGAGACTAAAAAGAAGAGGGCCCATGATGGAGCCCTGTGGGAACCCAGATCGGACGGGGTGGGTACTGGAGAGGGTGCTGTTTATTTTGACACACTGGGACCTTGAAGAGAGATAGCTAGAGAACCAGTCCAGTGGGCCTTGGGAAAAGCCTAGTTGAAGGAGAGTGTCCAGTAGGAGTGGGTGACAGACTGTATCAAAGGCCTTGTAGAGGTCAATGTAGACAGCCCCTGCAAGGTGGCCTTTGTCAAGGGTTTTGTGAAGGAAGTTTGAGAACTGCATGAGAGCAGTGGTCGTACTATGATCTGGATGGAACCATGCTGCTCTCTGCATAGGAGATTGTGGGAGGCAAGATATTCAGATAATTGGTCTGCCACTATTTTTTCCAGGGCTTTAGAGGGAGGAGGAAGAATAGAGATTGGCCGATTGTTTCCAGGAGAGGAGGTGTCACCACTTTTGAACATGGGAGTGATCACAGCCTTTCTCCAAGCTAAAGGGAGCTGGCCCAGGCAGAGGGAGCAGTTGAGTAAATCAGTCAGGGGGTTAAGTACTATGTCAAGGCCTGCCATAGGATCCTAGTATCCAGGGGGTCAGAGGAAAGGCTGGTAATACTGAGGGCTTTTGTTAGATAGTGGCAAGAGTTTTGTGGGGAGATGGTCCTCAGGTAGAAACATGGGCAAGGGAGGGGCTGTGGCTGGAGGGGTAGGGTTGAAGAAGTTGCTAGGGAGAACTGCGCTGAGATCTGAGAAGGTGGTGTTTAGGCAGTCTGCAATATTAGCGGGGTCAGTGATAGCGGTTCCATCAAAGTTGAGTATAGATGGGGAGGGGAGTAAGACTTCCATTTAGCTCCTTTGTGTTGTCCCAGACATTCCGGGTAGACCCCCAGGAGGAGGCTAGTGGATCTGTAGTACTCTTATGAGTGGTCCACGTACATCTGTTGTGCTCAGCAATGACATTGTAGGACTGCCTGTCCCCAGGCTTGCCAGAGGAATTGGCTCCATGCCAGAGATTGTCTCTGTGGTGGAGCTGTTTAAGCAGTGATGTTGTGATCCATGGTGCACTATGTTGCTTAGTCTGGGTATTGACCAGCATGTTAAAGATGTCGAAGGCCTTAATGAAGGAGTGCGTAAAATAGTCAAGTGCTTCATCAATTCTAGGGGCCCGGTTGACTGATGACCAGTCCCACTGGGTGAGGTACTGCTTAAGCCTAGCGAGGTTATCTGGTCAGATAAGTCAATGGGAGACCATGCTGGGCACAGGTTTTGGTAGACAGCAGGACCACGTGAAATTTACTGGCAAGTGATCACTCAGGGAGTTTGGATGGACAACGATGTCCACAATTCTGTGTGGGTGGTTGGCAAGGATGATATTTAGTAATGTGTAAGAGCTGTTAGATGGGTTAAGATGGGTAGGCTGGGTTACCAGTTGTGCTAGATCCAGGGCTGCAAAAGCATCCTTGGCAAGGACAGATGAACTGGCTAGCCAGTTGGTGTTGAGGTCACCCACTAGTATCTGCTCACCCTTATTCAGGAGGCTGGATAGGTAGTCAGTTATGGATTGGATTGCTTGGGTTTGTTTCTGTGGGGAAATGTAGGCTACCGAGATTGTCAGAGGGGCCCTGGAGGGGTCTGAGGTGATTCTAAGTGAGATGGCTTGGGTACTGTGGTCGAGCTTGGGAGTTGGTAGAGCATGGCCCATTAAGCAGTCATGCATGAAGACAGTGCAGCCGCCCCCACGTTTACCAACTCTATCTTTCCTAAAAAGAGAGTAGCCAGGGAGAGTGACCGCAGAGTCTGGGGTCGATTTAGACAGCCAGGTTTCCATGATTGCCAGAATGTCAGGCTGATCTTGTGCCATCCAGCACTGGAGGGCAGCATTTTTTTTTTAAGAGGCTACAGATGTTCATAGAGGCTATGCGTAGCTCCAATGTAGGAAGGGTCTGAATTTAGCAAGGAGGAGATGAGCCAGGGTTTGGATGAATGTTGCCGGATAGGAGTAGGGGCAGGGAGACAAACCTGAGGACAGAGGACATACATCGTTTGTGTGAGCCATGGCAGTAGTAAGCTGAGCTAACAGGAAGGGAGCATGAGATGAGCAGAGTACATATGGTGGGGATAGCATGGTAAAGCATTGGCAATGGTGTGTTATGGGAGACCAGATGTTGATGGAGCTGTGCAGGATGGGGTGGGGGGAGGGTGATGGTGGTGGACAGGGTGGGGGTGGAAGAGTGAATAGAGGGATAGGGAGAACCTCAGTGGGTGGAAGGGTGGATATAGGGGTGAGGAAAACCTCAGGGTTATTAGCAGTTGACGTTGGTGATGGACAAAGGTGGGGAATAAAGACTGCTAGGACCAGTAGAGGGGACTGATAGATTTGGTCTTAGGAAGAGACCCATAGTTGTCAGTGGGTGATGTGAGTTCATAAGGAATAAAGTTGGAAGACAGCCACTCAGATACTCCCCTACTAGTAAAGAGGCCAGTCAGAGAAGAGCAAGGGCAGAGCCACAGAGTATTTAAATAAGGAAGGGGTGGGGGATGGCTGGGTGGGTGGGCAAAAAATAAAGCAGACTGGAGCTTAAACAAGAAGCTCCCTGATTTAAATTACAGCACTGCTTGAAAAAGGTGCCAAGTTTTAAAAAATAAAGTCTCATCTGCAGTCTGATGCTCTGAGAGTTGCAACTTTCATTATGGCAGTTTTCGGTGGCTTGCAGTGAGGGGCTAGGGAGGGCTGTGAAACATCAAGCCCTCGGACCCTGGAATGCAAAAGAAACAACAGGGTCAGAATTAAGATAAGAGGGAAAGCACACTAGAGGCGGGGAACTGCAAGGGGAAGGATTTAGAGAATCGGGAGCTGGCACTGGGGAGGGAGGGAGAGGGACAAGCCAGGCTGGGCTGTTTTAACTACAGTTCAGGTTACAAAGCCAGGAGGAACCCAAAACAAAATAAATCAGAAATTATGTGCAATACTACAAACAGGGTCACATAGGAGACTTTGAAATCTATATTACTGAAAAATCAAGCAGGAAGGAGCTTAAAGAAGAAGCTCCCCGATTTAAATTACAGCGCTGCTTGAAAAAGGTGCCAAGTTTTAAAAAATAGTCTTGTCTGTAGTCTGATGCTCTGAGTCCCCTACCTTCTGTTATGGCAGTTTTCGGTGGCTTGCAGCGAGGGGCTGGGGAAGGCTGTGAAACATCAAGCCCTCAGACCCTGGAATGTTATATTATAAGTAATACTTTGTATAAACAAAAACATTAAAAAGTGAATAACCATTAAAAAGTGAATAAAGACAAATGAGTAGAGCCAACAATTAAACTTTTAATATTTTTATTTATAGTTGGTTGCAAATGAAGTAGCACAGCTGAATCTTCTGTTTATTAACATATCGAATACAAGTCTCTGTTGTACCAACAGCACTCAATGGTAAACAGCACTGAGGTTCTACTAAAGCATGTCCTGGCCATTGTTGTAAATGTTTAAATCTGAAACCACAGCTATGGAACTAACCCAAACACAATTTCATATCTACTACTATTTCATTACAGACAAGTTGTTAGAGAAACAATTAGTCATTCACCATACACAGTGTTATGATGGCTCTTACAACAACAATCTGGCATATCAGTCTGCTTTGATCATTTGGAATTTCATATGACTCCTTTCTGTAATAAACAACAGAAATGTTTTCAGAACGCTACTTCAACCACTTACTGGAAGGCACTTCTATATCTCACACTAGTGCATTATTATTTATTACCTAGTTTGTAATAGATAGAAAGGTACAGTAATACGTTACAAAAACACAGATTCAGCCACAAATTAGGCCTTGATATTTAATAGTAAAATTAGGTACCACATACTGCTAGAACTGATAAGTATTTTGAGCCATATGGAACAAACAAATCATTTAAAGAATGTTAAGAGAGAGAGAGAGGAGGGCCACCAGGCTGAAATGTATATGGCTGAATGCAAATATCTCTTGGAGGTAAAGAAAACTGTATGTGTGTGTGTGTGGGGGGCACCAAAAAGTGTTCAAGTGGAGTCTGCACACCAAACTAATAGACACAATTTTTATATTTGGTACATACTTGAAAAGTAATTCACTTACACATAAAATACCCCTAAAAGTAATCTATAAATGGACTGTTTTTCTTTCAGAAATACTTATTTCTAAATAATTAGCTACTTACATGCCTAATGAGTGAGCCTTCATTTTAACAAACTGCCTCCTTAAAGGTGTATGCCCAAAGGATCCTCTTCCCTCCATAGGATCCCTCTACCTTTCCAGCTCTTTTTTTTTTTTCCTTTTTCAACTCTTTTTTTGGGCTGCAGCTACAGGTGGATAGTATCCCCTTTTCTGTCCAGTCACCTCTTGCTGGCCTCCCCTGCTGACTGGCTGCCCAGGTCATAAGCCACATAGCTAGACCCCTATTGTGGGGCTTCTAATTGAGAGATTGCAATCCACCTGTTTTTTTTAATCCACCTGAGACTCACACCGCCAGCATAATTCGGAGGAGGTGGTGGATTTAACAATGTGCTGTGGCAGAGGGTTTTACCTTGTCTCAGACCTCATGGCACTGACATACAATGACATCAGTGCATGGGCATGCATGCTCCCATGCATGCCCTGCAGATGTCTGCCACTGCCATCCCTATGTTTTGTGGTCCTTGACTTGGTGTACACCCAGTCACCGCTGGGTGTCACTCGAATGGTGGAAGCCAGCCTCCTCCCCCCCCCCAGGAGGTGGAGAACTGCCTCAGGGATGCTCATCCAACCTCCCACTGGATAGCTCTCTGATGCCTGGGCTTCTCCGACCCTGGTTCATCAGCATCAGAGTGGTAGCTCTTCCACTGTGCTGATGGGCAAGCTACCTTTCCAGCTCTAGGGCCACAGATTTGATTTCCAGTTATGAGCCTCAGGTTATGAAATGTTTGAGTGCCTGATGTTCCTCCTGGGAAGGCAAGGCCAGACCTCCAGATGTACCGTGCAACACTTCTTCACATACAGGGTATCTGGACCTTGTGCTACCCCAGGAGTTGAGGGTGACAGCCTCTCCATAACCAGTAAGTAGGCTTCATTGTGAGCTGTACTCCCCTGGCCAATGTTCTAAGCTAGTCACTCTGAGAAACCAGATACTGGGTCCATCCCCCTGGAAGCATCTCAGTATCCATAGTACATCCAGCACAGTGCTGGCATGAATGTGTAGTATCTTACAGCCAACACTCTGTCATAGGGTATCACATTGATCTACCACCGATCTCCCGATGGCAACTGCCAGCAAGGGCACCTCGGCCACAATGCTTTCTTCCTTACCTCCTAAGTTGGATAACCTCTGCTCTCACCATCTTCCCACTAAATGCTGCACCTTCCCCCTCTATCTTCCTCTCTCCAGGGCAACAGGGGCATCTTATATAGTGCTATGTTCTTCCCATTCCCTATATCCCACAGAGGTGATGAAGTGGTGCCAAGTCCCTGGTCAGGGCATTGCTAATAAGAACCCTGTCCCTACTGTAAGGGAGGGGGTGTTTCATTCTCCTCCCCAGTTAAATGTTTCTGTCTATGGAAACAATAGGAATGGGATGATGGTCTGGGCCCTTGCACCAGACCAGGTGATAGAGCAAACCCAAAAATAATCCCTCTACATTATGCCACCAAGCAACAAACTCCCACTTGTGACCTTGTCCATTTTGTCACAGATTACCACTCACACTTACAAACACACAGCCCAGTCTCACAGACTGGCACACTGGAGGCTGCAGCTCTCCTTTCCAGCTCTACTAGCCAGGCATCTAGGGTCCTACCTCACCCATCCAGTCACACTGGGCTTGTCAGCTGGACCACTCCTGTCCCTGTGGCATCCAGCCAGAACTGCACCTCATATCCTGCTGGGAAGGTCAGCCCATTCCAGCCTTCCCATTTAAGGATGAATCTTCCCTCTGTCAGCAAGCCACTCTGATTGCCTCAAAGGGGTCCCACTCTCAGTACCACCCCACCATGGGGGTTCACTACTTACTTTTTTTATTTTAATTTATTTATTTGATAACCAGATATGTACACTGGGCTGAGGGACCATTTTCAGGAATGACTCAGCCCATCAAGATGAAACATGAGATTCAACATACAGTACAAAAGTAATAACTTGTAAATGGAAGTAATACGCTTAGTCCAACAATTCCTATAAATAATCAGTACATTAGAATCAACATACAAGTGGAGATAATGCAAGTATTCATACAAATGAGAGCCTTGCCCCCATCCCAAGTCAGGAGTGGCACCTACAGATCATGGCAATTAAGAGGGGAATTTCAAAATGTGATTTTGAAGAGATGAGAAGTGCCTAGTGAGTGGAGAATGGCAGATAAGCCATTCCAGAGCTTCGGGGCAGCAATGGAGAAGGCTTTCTGATCCATCTTGGTTGCATTCCAGCAATAGTCAAGGAGAAATTGAGAGGAGGACCTCAATTCATGTGTGCCAGACTGAATACTAAGAAATCTTGTAAGACAGGAAATAACCTCATCATGAAGGGACAAATCAATAAGGATGTCCATAAGTTAGTCATGGTGGACCTGAGAAGACATCCAGCCAAGAGTCGAGTAAAGGGAGTTGTGGTGGGTGTGGAACAGGCAAGAGCTACAAACCTACAAATGCTGCGGAAGGCAGTATTGAGTCATGTGGTGCACAGATTTGAGGCCTGGGAGAAGATAGGACAGCAGTAGTCCAGCAAGGGTAAAAGTGTGTCTGGAGCAATGGTTAGAGGCACCTCAGAGGTCATAAGGTGCTTTAGGTATAGCAGATACCCAATTTTTGGCTCACACGCTTGATCACTTGCCCAATGTGGTCAGCAATGTTTAGGGAAGGATCAAGGGTGGCCCCAAGGTATTTGAAAGTTGTTACTTGTTCATGGGAAGCCCTATCTGGAGTCAAAATACTCAAGGAGTCATTTTGGAACTGCAGTGCATTTGGCAAGCCTTGGAAGCATTGCCTTAATTTTTGTTTTGGCATTAACGAGTAATCTGTTAGATGTGAACCACTTCTGGACAACCCTATATTCCCATGAGAAGAAGAGGAATAAATTAGATGAGCTCTTATCACTCCTGGATGGCAAGGAATGGAACAGATTAAATAAGGTGGCAAAGGGTTTGGCAATGAGGTCAGCTATAAGTTTAAGGAACTGAGGGCAGAGACTGTTGCTTCAGGAACTACCAGAATTTGGGAGGGTTCTGAGAAGATAAAAGACCTCAAGTTGGAAAAGTGGTCTTGAAATGGAAGGTGTGAATACTACACTCATCCACTTGCCCCTCCAGGGGCGGGGGAAGAATCCTTGGGTGGGAGTTTAGCCAGGTACTCAGCTAGATTAGTGAATCTGTGGTTCAGAGCCTCAACAGCTTATGAGGGCTCGGTTATGATACTAGCACTGGTGAGCAGGTTGATCTGGTTCTACTTGCCGCTTGGTTTAATTTGGGAATTCACCATGGCTCAGAACCTACAAGGGTCGCCCAAACTGTGGGTCTGCTGGTTTATAAGGAGGGAGGCCTTGAGGGATTTGGATTCTTGCTTGCAGAGGTTCCAGAGTCTTTGGTAGTTGTTCCAGGTGGCAGGGGATGGGGAGGATTTATAGACCGCCCATAGGCCATACCGCAGTGTCTTTTTTGTGAGGAGCTCTTTTGTTAGCTATCTGGAGTTCTTGACCCTCACTCTCTGGGTATTGGTTTGGTAGTGTTTGTCCTGGACAGAGGATAGGGTGGCAGTGAAGAACACAAGGGCAGAGTCAACATTGGCTTGAGTGTGGAGAATGGACTAGTTGTCTGCCCTAATGTCTGAGTGCAGTTTATCCATGATACATTTGGAGAAATTCCAGAGGGACAAAAACCTAGGTAGGGGACTTGGTCAGCAGCAGGACTATGCACAAAAAGTGAGGGAGTGGTCACTGATGGAATCAGACAGTACACCTGCCTAAAGATCCTGTCCTGTTATAATCATTTCAAGGAGGGAGAAGTTGGAGGACTTGTGGTTGAGCCACATGGCGGAGGAGAACATTTGAGTGAGGTTTAATTGTTTTAGCAGCTCCACTTATTCTCACTGTTGGACATTCAGCCAGTTTAGGTTGAAGTCCCCTAGCACTATAAGGTCTCTCAAAGGAGGGAGGTGGCTAATACACTGAATAAGTAGTGCAAGTCCATTAAGACCACTCATAGGAGGATTGTATGCACAACTTATGTAAAGTTTCTTTACAGTCCCAAGGGTCATTTTGGGAAGGGAATCATCAGTGTCACTGCACAAGATAACGGAGGCTTTTAGGTGCTCCTTAAAATACAAATGTACCCTATCAATTTTTTTTTACCTTGTCTGTCTTGCCTGAACAAGTAATAGCCCTTAATTAGACAGTTTGAGTCTGGGATAGAAGGCATCAGCCATGATTCAGTTATGCCAAGAATATTAGAGTTGAAGAAGACAGTCCAGGCCTCCAGCTTAGTGGTCTTGGAAGGAGGCTACATGTAGTATATTCATGTGTGAGATTTTTAGCCTGTGGCTATTCACTTAGAGGGGATAGGTGGGATTTAGCGAGGGGTAAGTGGTCCTGGGTTGCTTTCCATGTCATCACCCAGTAGTAGTAGCAATAGGTGGGTCAGGGGGTTTCTGCTGCCCCATCATGATTTTGAATGTTGAGTGGGGCAAAGGGAGAAAATGTAGGCACCTAGAAGATAACAATGCCTCTTCTCCAAAAACACAAGCTGTAATAGGGGGCGAGTCAGGAATAGGTGAGGTGGAGGTAAGGGGGGACTCACCAAGGGTACAGTGGAGTATTTTGTTTGAGTTGCTTGATCCCTGGAGAAAATATAAGCACAAGAGTCACATAACAAAGTGAGGCCTCGTCGGAGTGTGATAAGATGGTTGCAGTCACTAGTGAGTACATTGCAGGGTGGCATCACTGGCAAGACCTGGGGTAGTTGTTATAGCCAAGTCACTCAGGGACAAAAACGTACTGCAGTGCTGGTCAGTACAGTGCAGGCCCCTGGCTTTTGGGGATCCTGCTAGGGCACTAGTTTTCACACTTCGTGATAGTGAGCCTCCCCCAAGCCATGAAAAAGGTTTCAAGCCTCCCTCAAATTTGGAAAAAAATCTGGGGCCTGCCCACAGAAAAAACAAATCCTACTTTACCCAGTACACCAGGAATAAAGTGAAACTAATAAAGTTGACTGAGCATACTCTTTTTTTATTCACCGTATTACTCTCCACCTGTAACCCAGAACCCCAGGTTATATTTGTCGCTCCTTTTTTCTGACTCCTTGCGCCCTTGTTACTCTGTTTCCTCTCTATCTGGAGCAACCAACCTAGCCACTTCATCTCTCCCTCTCTTAACTTATTGTTAAACAATTTCCTGTACTCTTACCTCAGGTCACACCTGAAAATGTGCTTTGGCTCACTGTGCCTTTCCCAGTCACTAATTTGCATATAAACACCTACTACAGAAACGAGCCTTGACTCAGTGTACCAATTGGCATAACAATACCTATTGCAGAAACAAGCCTTGACTCAGCATGCCTTCCTCACGCATTAATTTACATATAAATACACACCTATAAAAAAGCTTTGGTTTAATGGGGACTTCCTGGTCACAAATTTGTGCATAAGTAAAAAAATGTTGTAGGTGCCGTATTGGTCCTTTTAAAAAACAGATCCAGAAACAAATGATTTGATACCTTTTATTGGACCAACATGGATGTTACAGAAAAGAACAAAGTGCTTTAGCTTTCGAACCAACCAGGTCTTCTTCAGAAGCTTTATGGAGATTTTTTCAAATATCCCATACTATTAACACCAGATTATATAGAAAAAGCAGAAATAATTCTCATTGGTTTAACATATACATTTAAAACATAATAGAAGATTACGTCAGAGAAGCTAATTAACACCAGTATGCCTTAAACTGAGGAGCCTCAGAAGGGCAAAGGTTATCAAAATTCTCTACAGCCAGAGTTCTTGTCACATAAATTTAAAATGTCTCAGTATGCCAAGAAAGCATTCTAGTGATAAAAAAACCTTGGTGGCATTCTACCTAATACATGTAAGATGAGCTTACAACTTACATTCAATTGTCCTGGTATATTAAAGGACAGATAATGAGAGACAAAATCCTGAAATTAGGTATAACTGCAAGGTTGAAATCAAGCCTCAAATTAACCTACACATATAAACATGATGCATGAAAGTATCACTTGTAGATGTAGTAAAAAAAAAAAAAAATCCTTGTCAAGGACCCCAAGAAAACGAGACCATGAGCCTGATAAATGCAGATTTCAACACAGAGTCTGTGTATAACAAAATGCACAGAATCAGTCTAAGCAATCTAAATGAAAACCCAAAGGAATTACACCTTTAATGAACCCCAAGTAAATGAGATATGCATCTTAATATGAGCAGTTGAAAATGTGACAGTGTGAAATCCACCCACTGACAACTAATAGAAGGAAATAAATGCACTATATGTGAAAACTAGTGTTCTAGCCACATAACAACTGCCCCATGCCACGCTCCACCCACACATATGTTGTTATGTGGCTAGAACACTTAGTTTTCACATATAGTGTGCATTTATTTCCTTCTATTAGTTGTCAGTGGGTGGATTTCACACTGTCACATTTTCAACTGCTCATATTAAGATGCATATCTCATTTACTTGGGGGTTCATTAAAGGTGTAATTCCTTTGGGTTTTCATTTAGATTGCTTAGACTGATTCTGTGCATTTTTGTTATACACAGACTCTGTGTTGAAATCTGCATTTAACAGGCTCATGGTCTCGTTTTCTTGGGGTCCTTGACAAGGATTTTTTTTTTGCACTTTACACTTTACAAGGATACTTCATGCATCATGTTTATATGTGTAGGTTAATTTGAGGCTTGATTTCACCTGCAGTTATACCAATTTCAGGATTTTGTCTCTCATTATCTGTCCCTTTAATATACCAGGACAATTGGAATGTAAGTTGTAAGCTCATCTTACATGTATTAGGAGAATGCCACTCCAAGTTTTTTAATCACTAGAATGCTTTCTTGGCATACTGAGACATTTTAAATTTATGTGACAAGAACTCTCTGGCTGTAGAGAATTCTTGATAACCTTTGCCCTTCTGAGGCTCCTCAGTTTAAGGCATACTGGTGTTAATTAGCTTCTCTGACGTAATCTTCTATTATGTTTTAAATGTATATGTTAAACCAATGAGAATTATTTCTGCTTTTTCTATATAATCTGGTGTTAATAGTATGGGATATTTGAAAAAACTGCCACAAAGCTTCTGAAGAAGGACCTGGTTGGTTCGAAAGCTAAAGCACTTTGTTCTTTTCTGTAACATCCATGTTGGTCCAATAAAAGGTATCAAATCATTTGTTTCTGGATCTGCATAAGTAAAGAAATTCAGCTGCAATTATCCATATTTAGTTCGTTGTATCCTTTTACACAAATCAGCCAAAACTTAGAATTTAAATACTGTACATTCCCAGACTTGACTGGGCCTCCCCTGGAACAATTTGGGGCCTCCCTTCGGAGGCTGGCCTCACCATTTGAGAACCACTGTGCTAGGGTACTACAGATAGATAGATAGATACAGACATTTTATTTATGAAGCTCCCAATTCCTGGGACTCTGGGTGCTGTACAATAAAACCAATAATACAAAATACAAGTATTTAAATCAAGCAAAAACACACACATATCAAATCATTATAAATATAATCAATAGATAAACCATCTATCTATAATTCATAGCAGCATCAATCAATAAAAGCTAGTTAGAACAGGTGTGTTTTTAACCCCCTTTTAAAGGCCTCCACCGAGGGAGCCCCCTTCAAATAATCAGGTAAGGAGTTCCACAGGGTTGGCATGGCCTGCGGAAACACTTTGTCTACCGAATGCCGCAGCCTAACCCTGGGAACCCCAAGGACACCTCCCTCGGCAGAATGGAGTGCCCTGGCCAGATGGTAAGGGACAAGGAAATCTTGCAGATAGACAGGACCCCCTTCATGCAGTGTCTTATAGGTAAGGAACCCTATCTTGAAGGCAAACCTCCACCTGACTGGCAGCCAAGAACTAAGCCATTGACCTTCAGCAAATACCTAGACAGCAAATGAGAGTAAGGGTGCTTTTAGGCAATACCACACCCCTTCTTTAATTAATGTTAGACCTGTGACAGATTATAAAGCAACACTTATTGTCAGAGGGGTACATTAGAAGCAAGTCCCTCTTAAAATGAACCTATGGCATAAGCAGTTGTGCTGTAACCATCCTTGTTTACGTAGTATCTTAAGACGTATTAGGAGAGTAAGCTAGAGTGCTGGAGGAGTAAATTAGAAGCAAGCCCCCTCCAAAAAATCTGTCACACTTGACCCTACTGAGATTGCCAGTGCATTTAACAATGTCTTCACCGACCTCAGTTTTGTACTCCCACCTAGCGATGAGCTCACCTATTCTAGACAACCCCCAAGCAGGTTCACCCGACGGTACTTATAAGCTAGGCTACCCAAAGTTTTACTTCAAAAAACATCTCAGTTAAGGACACCATCAGGTATGTCAAGTGGGTGCTATGTAAAACTAGGATGGGGAGTGATGCCCTAGATATGTAATTAATTGCCCTAGCCCTAGTTGAGCTTGCCCTCTCCTTAACCAAACTGTTCAACCTCTTGCTGAGATACTCATAATTTCCTCACCTATGGAAAACTGCTCTCATTACCCCAGTACACAAAAGCGGGGACCACTCATTTGTCTCAAATTACAGGCCTACATCTATCCTCCTCCCCCCATCCAATGCACTGTAGAGAATGGTATCAGACCAGCTTGTTTCACTTCTTAGCTAATGCAAAATGTAATGTGTACAACAACACAGATTTCGCAAGCTACATAGTACCTCCACTGCCCTGACTGAATATACAAACTTTCTATATAAATCCCTTGACAAGGGTCACCTGATGGGTTCCATTTATATAGACCTCACCAAGGCCTTTGATCTAGTCAGTCACACACTACTGCTATCTAAACTCCACACATTAGGCCTCTGCTGACAATGTACTCTGGTTCAACAGCTATCTGTCCAACAGATCATAGTAAGTTAGCATCAATGGTGAACTGTCTGACTCCAGACCTGTCTCAATAGGAGTATCAAAAGGCTTCATACTGGGACCCCTCCTTTTCAGCCTCTTAATTAACACCATCCCTTAAGTCTGCCCACACTCATGGGTACTACTTTATGTGGATGATGCAGTCATCTTCTCTAGTAGCCACAGTCAGGAGGCACTTACTCAGGACCTCCAACTTAACTTTGGCTCCCCTGAAGATTGGTTCCTGCAGAATAAACTTGTACTTAACTATAAAAAAAACAAAGACAATGCTATTTTCCAGCATGCAAGGGAAACAGGATCTGTCCACTCAACAGCCACAATGTAAATGGAGTTGCACTAGATCAGGTAGACTCATTTAAGTACCTAGGAATTACCACTGACTAGTCTCTTACTTTTGCTCTAAATGTTGACCAGATTGTATTTTCTAGCTCTTCCAGGTCTCTAATTGCCGCCAACTAGTCTGTACAGCTACGGTGCAGTTTGTGACATTATGTGTTCTTATGCTGCATTCTGTCTCCCACAGGTACATGATTTCATGAATCTTGCCTCTCACTGCTCCTCTATGGAGTACTGCATGTTGCCCAGTTTTTCTTCTGTCTCTTCTCAGAGTCATTCTTCATGGTGGTTCTCCAGAGTCCTCTAGAGTCATTTCAGATAGAAAAGGAACTGGTACCCTGACCTGCCATAGAGATGTGCTGCCACCATCCAGTCTGCCTGGCAAAGTCATATTAAGTCAGCTGACCCTCTTCCCAGTTCTAACCAGATCTCTCTGTATGCCTCACACTCCTTTGGCATAGCCACCTGATCCAGGCTGTCCAGATATCAGTGATGGTGCTCCCTGGCCCAAGGTGGTGAGTAGTGCTGGGGAGATGACTAATGACAGTGGATGTGGATAGGGCTTGGACAGTTCCTTGAGTTCAGCTATCAGTTGGTGTCTCAGGACTCAGACCCTGTTCTTCCTTCTACAGATGGAAGCACATTTGCCTGGGATGTTTGGCAGCCATTCTGTCCCCAAAGGCATCCACACCATACTGTGTACTGCTGGAAGGACCTAGGTTCTGTACTTCTGCAGTGCACTCTTCTGCATGACCCCTCCAACAACCTTTTCCATAAATTTGGTAGGGAGCATGCACTGTTCTTTCTGCAGAGTCTGCATCATCCTGAAGTGCGGTAACTGCCTTGGGTTTGTCCCATTCTTGCAGTTCATCTTTGGACTCAGTGAGCTCTTTCTTATGTGATGGCCCAGGCAGTGGATCCATAGTGTTCATGCTGCCAGGACACTGACAAAGTCACCCATTCCTCTTGTTCTGGTTCCAGTAGTCCCTGTAAGGCTGGAAGGGTCTTATTCTTCCAGCAGAACCCATGATATAAGTCTTGGGTCAGATCCGAGACCCCTGTGACCACAGTGTAGAACTTCTGATATCTTGGCAATCAAGATAAGGGACTACCATGCAATTGGCACTATGTAGAGTATACAGTATGGACATGTCGGTCTAGTTGATTTTATCCCTTGGTAAATGTTCTGGTACATGAAAGGTAATTATAATATTTTTGTATTTTTGTGAAGGACCACTATCCCCTCAGATGGTCTGATGGGGCAAAATATTGGGCACATTTGATAGTGGTAAAGGTCTGAGGGGCTGTTTTTTGTTATTGTTCTTGCTTCTTGTGCTGCTGAAGGGACTGTGGTTCTGGCTTCAGTGGTCCCTGTAAGGCAGGAAGGGTCTCTTTCCACCAGCAGAACCTGTGACATGTGTATCATGTGGTCAGATCTAAAGCCTCAATGACCACACTCCTGAACTTTGTAGTTGCATTGCTCTCACAGTGGGAGATTCTCCATCCTCTGCCCTCAGGCTTCACACCAGTTACCCCTTGTAGAATGTCAGCATGAAGAATACTCATCTTGATCCTAGGGTTTACATTCTGCTCTCACCACTAATCACATTATGGATTGCTGTACTCTGGCCACGGGTACATTGGCATCGACTGCGGACATGATTTGAAACTGGTTGAAGGTGCACCCAGTATCTTGCCATTGCCTTGCAAAAAGATAATATATGCACTGCAGCTACTTCCTGCCTTTCAAAGCACAGAAAGTAACTAATCTAACTTCTCCACGCAACCTGCAGTGTCTAATTGATGGCTATACTCCCTGCATAATGGAGCTTGGTACCAGCTGGTGGTCGAATGACCAAAGTCCCCAGTGCAGGCCTTTATGTGTAGAACTTCTCACCTGCATACATGTGTACCTGGCAGCATGGATAACAACCAGCTGCATTATTTCCCTCCTAGGGGCCACTTCCCCAGAGATTTCACACTCTGGCATTGGTAGCTAAAAAGCCAATGCTTTTCTGTCCTTGTCAATGTGCAGAAAACTCATGCCTGTCTACATGCACTGTCCAGTGATTTGGTGCCATTATTTCAGATACACTCTTTGTTTCTTCTTGTAAGGCCTTTGATCTCCAGCCTTTCTTGCCCTCCTGCACAGTCACATAGCCATTTGCATGCGCTTACCAAGCTGTAAATCCCTGGGCTTCTTGTCTCAGGTTGCAAAGCAAATACTCTTTCTGTTATTTTCATGCATCCTAATCTTTAAGCTTTGAAAATGTCTTGTTCTTTGACAGTTTCAAAGCTGCATCCAAATCCTAGACAGGACCTGACGTTGCAAGCCCACCCTTCACTTGGTTCACTGGCCTACATGACTGTGCCTTGATGGGGGTAGGCATAGCACAGGGTACTCCTGTGTCTAGGAGTTTTATTTTTTTTTTTTAAATCTCTGTTTATCATCCCCCTCACACCAGAGCCCCACTCCATTGGGAGGCGCACATGTGTCTGCCCCACTTCACCGTCCTACCTGACTTCTGCAGTGGACCCCCATGGAGCCGTCACTGTACCTCCTAGGTGGGTACATGGTGGGGTCCATACACCCTGAGACACGTCTATGTTTCGTTGAGTCCCTAATGGGTAAGGCAGGTGGGAGCTATCAAGGTCTGCACTTTGGCAGTCCTTCTTCTCTGTGCTCTGACATTGAATTTCCCTGTTCTGGGGGCATGGCATGCTCCCTGTTGTCATGGCATTAACGCCGATGTCCAGCATGCCTCAACCCTCTCTTTGTAGTCCTTGCTTGCTGTGCCTCTAGCTTCCACCAGCAGTGAAGCATCAAGCCTGGACCCCCCTTCCTCCTGGAGAAGGCAAGCTGTCCTATGGATGCTCAATCCTTCTCTCCTCGGCTAGCCCTCTGCCTCCCTGGGCTCATTCACAAACCTGGGTCGATGGTGCCACAAGAGGTAGCACTACTGCTGCACTGGAGGGCCAGTAGTCTAGGAGTTTTAGATGGATCAGCTCATCAGGCAGCCCTTGCAAACAATTACATATTTTCACTGGTTTATCCTTTCTTCTTTTCCTAGGAGCTGCTGAGACAAGCACTATGGTTTGGTGGAAATTAACACTCATTCCTTGACACTCCTTTACTGGGGCAGTTGATATGTTGATAGTTTCGCTGCAGTCAGGTAGCTGTGATGAACTGTTCGACTTATGCCAGTATTTGGAAGTTGTAGGCAGTGCCATTTAGTTGCATCTGGAAAGTTGCTGGGTATCTTAGTGAGTAGAGCACCCCCGGTTGGGACAATCTATGGCTGGCTCCAATGTTGCCTTTTTTTTGTGACAGTTCTACTGATGAATCTTAGAATACTTGGATTACCAGGCCATCTCACTTGAAATTGCCTCTTTCCATTGACAGTCTTAAAACATTTTCTTTGACTGAGTAACAAAGGAATTTATAGAGGATGGGTCTTGGGCATTCTCCAGGGCATGATTTAGGGGCCAAGTATCTGTGCACTCACTGTAATTCTGTGGGTGAGTAATGTGATGCATTCAACATGGTAAGATTGCTTTCTGAAGGAAAGTGATTACATCTGGTCCCTCCACCCTCTCTGGTAAACCCACAAAGTACAGGTTGCTGTGGGCTGCTCTTTTTTTCAAACCATCTATTTTGGCAAGTAAATAGTTCAGCTTACGGTCATGGTCCCTGGTTCAGCCCTGTGCTTGGTGGTCAGTCTCTTTAATTTGTGTAATTCATTGCTCAGAGGAAGTCACCCATGTCCCAAGCGTGGCTAGATCTCTGACTGCCGGCACCATTGTAGTCTTTAGTTCTGCTGTATACTGTGGAATTTGAGACAGCATCTCAGTGATGTGCGCTAGGTCATTTGGTGCTGTGGCTAGGTTCGCCATGGTAATCTGTCCGCAGAATTGTCACATTTGCTACATGGAGAGGAGGGCTCCAAGTCCTGTTTTTTCAAACAAACTCAGCTGGTTGGGGATGTATGGTGCTTTAGAGTGCACTAGTCCTTTAAATGTCTAGAAAGTAGGGTTGTCCTGGTTGTCCACCAGTGGTACCAGTTGAAGTTTGGTCCTCACCTAAGTTGTTTTGTGCAGTACTGCAAGTGGTCAAGGCCCCAGACATCTAGGCCTGTTTTGGTGGTGCGATTTCTCCTTCCCCACTGTGTATGTACAGTAGTACTGATCTCTGTATCCCAGGGCACCTTTTATTTATAGAGCCACTGGGCAGATGTCCCTCTAATTAGAGTCCTTCGCTGAGCCTTCCCTGTTTTTTGAGGAGGTTTATTTTACCCACTTTCCCATCTTTTAAGGCTCCTGCTGTTCCCCAGGCAGCTGTTTATGACAGGAATGTCCTAGTGATCTCGAAACCGCTCACAGTGCTAATTAATTTATGAGAGGAGGGGCAAGAATGGCTACAACTGCAGGGATCAATTCCATCTAGATCAGACAGTTTCACATATAACAACTGCTGATAATGTAGTTCAGGTCACAGCCTCTCACCACCGAGGAGCAGAGGATGATAGGTGCCTGGACTCAGCTAGCACAGGAGTTAAGAGTCTCCTCAACCTTAGGAGATATTCAAAAGATTTACTTTTTTATCTTCGCAAATGGGGGGCCTGTCTGGAGCATCACTACAATCTGGACATGGTTTACAGGCTTTTATCACAGATTTGAGAGGAGAAGAGAATGTGTGGTTGCTGGGAGAAAGCTAAACTCGCTTTCAAGTTTGGTTCTGTGTTGCCCCACTCAGATAATTAAGAAGCTCTGTCAGTTGATGTCCATAAACCGCTGTTTTGTTCAGTGAGGCTGGTCACAGTGGTTACTGAGTATGATCACAGGATGTTGCCAGCTATTTATGACAAGATAGACCATGGATGATTTAATCAGGCCACTTGAATGGGGTTTCCAAAAGTCCATGTGAGAGCAGCTTGCAGTGTATGAGATGTTATTCATTCTCATGATTGCACAGCAGCCTATTCCTGGTGTTAGGGCTGAGAGACAGTGGGACTGTGGATGCTAATGAAGATGAGGAGCATGTTTCCCAAGTCTCCTCTCACACATTTGAGGAGTGTGGGACAGATGGGACTTCTCAAATGCTCAAGGAGCTCTGGCTATTTGTATTTGGTCCTGACCAAAACTAGGGAGTCCTTCACGGTGGTAGTGCCTTGCGAATAATTTAGGATGGCAGTTTCCCAAAGGCAGGAAATGGGCTGCAGTGACAGTATGTCACCTCTAATCTTTAAGGAGCATGACTTCTGCAAGCCTCCTTGAACATTTGAGAAGCTCCATATAACTCAAAAAGGGAAGATTCATCAGTGTCTATACCGTGGTGTCTCTTGAAGATATAGGCCAGTAGATTGCCTTGAAAAGGTCCACAATTCCGAGGTACGTCATGAATGTTCGTGGTGCCTATGATAGGCAAGTGGGCTATGGTTGTAGAGACAATGAGGGCCTGAGTTTCTTTTTCTGTTCCAACACATTAGTCTCTTGTTGTCCAATCTATAGCTACCGTATCTAGTCACATTAAAAACTTAGTGTGCTGAATTACTTTGCCAGAAATAGATACCTTACCTGCATGACTTTGCCAGAAATAGATACCTTACTGACAATCTGTATTACCAGCTAATAATATATGATATCTTGGGGCCCGATGCACAAAGGCCCACAGATATGCAAATAGTTGCATTGTAACTTTGGAGTGTTGTTCAGCATTACATCCTATGCACAATGTGTGATCCACAGTGCTGGGGGACACTTGTCCAAGAATGTCCCCAGCTATTGGTTCAGGCAGGCAGATATAGTGCAAAGCTGTCCATACTTCCCTTCCACACTGCATGCACAGTGTTTCATGGGTTAGTGTCTAGTTAACTTCTGCAACTTTTCACATGAGTGCCTACATACTTTCATTATGCTGCCAGGTAAGCCTCCCAGAGCATCTGTGGATCAGACCCTTTTATTATGCTTACATCAAATATCTGACTTTTTCAAATCAATCAAAGACTTAAAATAACTAATAATATTTAGTTGTATTTTAAATTAAAAAGTAATGCTATATGGGTAGAGGTACAGTATTACTTGCTCATTAGGGACATTGCATATTAAAGACATGATATTATGAGAATTTAGTGTAGTTCTGACTGCCATTTCTTAACCACTGTGTAATCTGCATATGCAGAACAAACTGGTATTAAGGACAAATTCTTCAGTCCTGAATGGGTTGCTTCACTGAGAAGTTCTACCACGCGTCTTTTATTACTCGTTGACAACCCTGTGTGTTACATTATGAGTAATGCTTTATATAAACAAAAACATTAACAATTAAATGAAGACATATGAGTAGAGTTAACAATTAAACTTTTAATATTTTATTTTATAGCTGGTTCAAAATGAAGTAGCACAGCTGAATCATTAGTTTATTTACTTTTCAAATACAAGTATCTGTTGTGCCAACAGCAGTCAATGATAAAGATCACTGAGGTTCTACTAAAGCATATCATGGCCATTGCTGTAAATGTTTAAATCAGAAACCACGGCTATGGAACTAACCCAAACAAAATGTCATATCTACTGCTATTTCATTACAGACAAACTATTAGAGAAACAATTAGTCATTCATCATTCACAGTGTTATGATGGCACTAACAACAACAATCTGGCATATCAGTCCACTTTGATCATTTGGAATTTCATATGACTTCCTTCTGTAATAAACAATAGAAATGTTGTCAGAGTGTTATCTCAACCATATTACCGAAAGACAGTTCTATATCTCACACTAATGCATTATTAACCTGTTTGTAATCAAGAGAAAGGTACAGTAACAACTTTTAAAAACATGGATTCAGCCACAGAGTAAGCCTTGTCATTTAATAGTAAAATTAGATACAGCATATTGCTTGAACTGAAAAGTATTTTGAGCCATATGGAACAAATAAATCATTTAAGAATGTTAAAGAGAGAGGAGGTCCACCTGGCTCAAATGTACATGGCCAGATGCAAAAATCTCCAGGTAGTAAAGAAAACGGTGTGTGGGGGGGGGGACCAATAAAAAGGGTGTGAGTGGAGTCTACACATTGAACTAATAGGTAACATTTTTTTATTGGTACACAATTGAAAACTAATTCAGTTACACATAAAATACCCCTAGAAGTAATCTATAAATAGGGCTATTTTTTTTTTGAGAAAACATTTATTTATAAATAATTAGCTACCTCCATGCCTAATGAGTGAACCTCTATTGTAACAAAGTGCCTGGTTGAGGGCATATTCACCCCAGAATTCCCTTCTCTTCCTGGGATCCCTCTATCTTTCTAGCTCTATGGCCACAGCTTCAACTCCCATATCCATCCTTTGGGCTGAGGAAGGTGCAAGTACCTGACATTCATCCTGGCCAGATGAGGCATTTGTTGAGTACCTAGAAGCCAGCGGGTCACAGGACCCAAGGCAGCATAGGTTCACAGTGGGAAGATCTTGTCAGATGAATCTACTAAATTTCTTTGACCTGGTGACCAAAGTAGTAGACCAAGGAGGGGCTGTGGACATGGCCTACATAAACTTTAGCAGGCGTTTGACACAGTCTCACACAAAACATTAATAAACAAATTAGTTAGCCTGGGAGTGGGTCCTAGGGTGGCAGGAGGGGTAAACAATTGGCTGGACAACAGGATACAGAGGGTAATAGTAAACGGAGTCAACTCCGAAGAAAGGTGGGTTACTAGCGGGGTAATGCAGGGTTCAGTACTGGGTCCAGTCCTTTCTAATGTCTTTATAAGTGACACTGCAGAGGGACTGGAAGGAAAATTATACCTCTTTGCAGACGACACAAAGATCTGCAACAGGTTGATACACAAGGGGGGGGTGGAAAGGATGAGAAGGGACTTGGTAAGGTTGGAGGAATGGTCAAAAGCATGGCAGCTTAGATTCAATGCAAAGAAATGCAAAGTAATGCAGTTGGGAAACAAAAACCCAGAGTACACAATGGGGGAGGAAGTATTAAAAACAACAAAATGGAAAGGGACCTGAGGGTAGTCATATCATATGACCTAAAGGTATGCAAGCAGTGTGAGAAGGCAGTAAGGATGGCTGGGGGATACTGGGATGTATAGGGAGAGGCATCATCAGTAGAAAACAGGAAGCTGTTATTCCTCTGTACAGACAGTTGGTGAGACCCCATCTGGAGTACTGCGTGCAGTTCTGGAGACCCCATCTCCGCAAGGACATAGGCAGGATGGAGGCAGTCCAGAGAAGGGCAACTGAAATGTGCAGGGTCTGCAACAGAAGCCATATGAAAAGAAACTAAAGGAGCTTAATATGTATACGCTTAAGGAAAGGAGGGAAAGGGGGGGACATGATAGAAACTTTCAAGTACCTCAAGGGAATCAGCAAAATTCAAGAGGCTAGCATCTTTCAGAATAAGAGATGTGCAAGAACAAGGGGACACAATTTGAAAATAGAGGAGGGACTGCTCGGGGCAATATGAGGAAGTATTTTGTCACAGAGAGGGTGGTGGGCGCATGGAATGGCCTTCCTGAGGAGGTAGTGGGGTCAAAAACAGTGGGGGAATTCAAGAATGCATGGGACATACATAAGGCAGTTCTGGTGGGGGATAGGAAGAAGTAGGCTGTTGGTTAACTAGGATCTGCAGCTTATCCAATAGGTAGGGAAATGGGCAGACTAGGTGGGCCAAGCAGTCCTTATCTGCTATCAAAGTCTCTGTTTCTATGTAGGCACAATGCCGACTGTCAGCATTGTGCCATTGGTGTACCAATGTGTTTTCTGCAGGGGGCTGTGCCACCCGCATCCCCCCTGCACCCCCCGCTATTATTATAGTCAACTCTGAGTTGGAGTTGTTTTGGGGAAGGGGAGTAATACTGGGAGACACAGTGCTGGTGTAAAGTGGGGACCATTACAGTGACCTGCCAATTTCTGTCGCTGTAATGGTCTTTGCTTTGTCGGTTTCACTGTTATAACAGTATATGAATAACCCCTCTACACTATGCTAGCAAGGGATAAATCCCCACTTGCGACTACCCCAATTTTGTCACAGTTTACCACTCATGCATACAAACACACAACCTGGCTCTACTAGTCATATACTGTAACTGAGTTCCTACCCATCCTGCCTGGCCACACCAGGCTTCTCAGCTGAATCACTGCTTGTCCCTGTGGCACACAACCAGAACTATAGCTAACATCCTGAGGAGTAGGTCAGCCCATTCCTGGGTGAGACTCCCCTCACGCAGCAAGTCACTCTGGCTGTCCTGAGAAGGTCTCGCTCTCTGTAACACCCTGCCACCCGGGGTTCATCACCTGCCTTTTTAACCTGAAGATCCCCCTACACTGGATCTCACTGGTATTCCAATGTACCCCCCAATCAGTGAGAATGAGACAAACGACTCAAAAAAATAGATTTTTATAGTATTGTATTTGCTTACATGTGTTTCCATATCAAAGATGGTAAAATGCAAAGGATGTCATAATATTTGTCACCGACTGTATGAGGTGTTAACTTTATACAGTATACAAAAGCTAGAGGGATGAATCCTCAAAGCAGCTGCATGACAAGGGGGCTTAGTCCTTTCCCCAGTCTGAGGACCTATTACTTTATAGGCCTTCTGAGGCCCAGCGTCTTCATGGCTGGTAGGCAACTCCTCTTCACCCAAAAGAGGAAATGGGAATGGGAACATGCAGTTGTAAAATACATATACATTATACTAATCAAGTTTCTACAGTCTAAATGATTGGATATGAGTAGAAGAGAACACTATGTAAACAAAGTCCCATGTGGCAAATAGTAAAAAAAATTCAAGCTGTGGAAAAAGAAGGAAATCACGGATGAGTTGAACGGTCTCTTTTGCAGATTAATCATCAATGTGCAATTCCTGCAGACCAGGCAAATTTGTCAGTCACTTGTGGAAAGGGTCTCTTTAAGGCAACTTGAAGTCTTGGCCCCAGTAGTGACAGGGATAAGGATTTACAACAATGTCCTAGCTGTTCCAGGTCTCCAGTTGACTCCAGTTGGTATGTCCAGACATAGTGCAGTATATGACATGATGCATTCTTACTCTGCATCCTGTCTCTCACAGGTCCATGATTTCATGAATGCTGGCCTCTCATCGCTCCTCTGTGGGGTACTGCATGTTTCCTGGTTTGTCCTCCATCTTTTCACAGAGCCATTTTTCACAGTGGGTCTCCAGAGTCCTCCAGAGCCATTTCAGACAGTAATGGAACTGGTATGCTGACCTGCCATGAACACATGCTGTCACTTTCCAATTCACCTGGCAGAGGTACATTAAGTCAGCTGGCCCACCCCCAGTTTTAACCAGATCTCTCTGTATACCTCACACTCCAGTGGCATAGTCACTGACTCCAAGCTATTCAGATATCAATGATGATGGTTCCAGGTCAAAGGTCTTAAATAGTATGGGGGAGGTTACTACTGACAGTTAAAGGGGATAGGCTGGGTCAGTACCCCCTGCAGTTCAGCTGTCAACTGGTGTCTGAGGAATCAGCTCATCTGCTTCCTTCCACCAATGGAAGTGAATTTACCCTCTGTGGCTGGTAGCCACACTGTCCATGAAACCAACCACACCATGCTGTGTGCTGCTGGAGGGACCTTGCTTCTGTGGTTCTGTGGTGCACTCTTCCACATGAGTCCTCCAACAACCTTTCTCATATGTTTGATAGAGAGCAAGCACTGGTCTTTCTGCAGAGTCTGCTTGATCCCAAAGTGCAGTAGTTGTCTTGGGCCTGTCTCTTTCCTGCAGTTCATCTTTGGGCTCAGGGAGCTCTTTCTTCTGGGATGTCCAGGCAGTGGGTTTGTAGGGATCTTGTTGTTAGACACTGGTGAATTTGCCATTCCTTTTGTTCTGGCTCCAGTAGGCCCTGTAAGGCTAGAAGGGTGTTATTCCTAAAGCAGAACCCATATCATGGGTATAATGGGAAAAGAACAGAGGGCACTCTGACTACAGTCCAGGACTTTTACCATCTTGATAATCAGTAATAATTGACAAGTAAGAGACTACTGTGCAGTTGGCACTATGTATATGGACATGTCAGTCCAGTTGATTTTTTCCCCTTGGTAAATGTTCTGGTATGTGAAAGGTATTTGAAATATTTTTGCATTTTTGTGAAGGACCACCATCCCCATGAGTAAGCCTGACAGGGCAAAACATGGGGCACTGTGAATGGTGGAAAGTGAAATGGAACAGAGAAAGAAAGTATTGTAGAAGTGCATTTGAGGGGCATTTTTTTTGCTTCTTGATCTGCTGGAGAAACCCTGGTTCTGGCTACAGCAGTCCCTGTAAGGCTTGAAGGATCTTACTCCTGCAGCAGAACCGATGACATGGGTATCACATAGTCAGATCTGAGGCCCTCTTGACCGCAGTTCAGAACTTTGTATTTGCATTGCTCTTACAATGGGAGATTCTCTATCTGCTGCCCTCAGGCCTCACACCAGTGGCAGTAGTAACACAAAAACATAGAAACATAGATTTTGACGGCAGATAAGGACCGCTTGACCCATCTAGTCTGCCCATTTCCCTACCTACAGGATAGGCCACAGATCCTAATTAACAAACTGCCTATTTCTTCCTACCCCCCACAAGAATTGCCTTATGTCTGTCCCATGCATTCTTGAATTCTCCCACAGTTTTAGACCCCACAACCTCCTCAGGAAGGCTGTTCCATGTATCCACTACCCTCTCTGTGAAATAATACTTCCTCACATTGCCCCTGAACTGCCCCCCCCATCTTTAAATTGTGTCCCCTTGTTCTTGCACGTCTCTTTTTCTGAAAGATGCTACCCTCTTGGACTTTGTTGATTCCACTGAGGTACTTAGAAGTTTCTATCATGTCCCCCCTCTCTTCTTTCCTCAAAGGTATACATATTAAATATTTTTATTTTTATACAGGATAAAAACTATTAGCTCCAAAAGGTCCTATTTACAAAATTGTCCTGAAAGTCATGCAATTGTTACAATGTGTTACAGTGCAAATAAAAAACACATTGGCACCTTGTAGACAGCATAAAGAACACATCTATATCCTTCAATCTACATTCTGCTCCCACCACCGATCACATTGCGAATCACTATGCCCTGATCATGAGCATGTTAGCAATGACTGCAGACATGATTAGAAGCTAGTTGAATCTGCACCCAGTATCTCACCATTGCCATGCAAGGCTGATGTATTAACTGAAGCCACTTCCTCCTTTCAAGGCACGGGAGGTAACTGATCTAACTCCTCCATGTAACCTGCAGTGACGTGATCATTGGCTCTGCTCCCCATGTAATAGAGCTTTGTACCAGCTGGTAGTCAAATGACCATAAGTCTCCTGTGCAGGCCGTTTTGTGCAGAATTTCTCACCTGCACATGCTTGTGCCTGGCGGCATGGTCAAGAACCATTCGCCTTATTTCCCTCCTAGGGGACACTCCCATCAGAGAATTCGCAATCTAGCACTGGTAGCTAAAAAGTCCATGCTGTTCTGTCCTTGTCACTGTGTAAAAAACTCATGCTTGTCTACATGTACTGTCCAGTGAGTTGGTGCTATTATTTCAGATGCACACTTTGTTTCTTCTTGCAAGGCCTCTGATCTGCAGCCATTATTGCCCTCTTACACAGTCTCACAACCATTTACATGCACTTACCAAGTTGTAAATCCTTGTGCCTCCTATCTCAAATGCAAAGCAAATTCTCTTCCTGTTGTTCTCATGCATCCAAATCTTCAAGTTTTGTGAACACCTTGTTCTTTTCACAATTGCAAAATTGCATCTAAATCCTAGACAGGACCACACTTTGCAATATCACATTTCACTTGGTTCACTGATCTACATGGCCATGCCCTAATGAGGGTGGGCATGTCCCAGGGTACTCCTGTGTCTTGGAGTTTTAGATGGTTCGGCTCACCAGGCCTCCCTTGCAAATAATTGCATATTTTGACCGGTTCTTTCTTTCTTCTGTACCTGAGAGCTGTTCAGACAGGTACTTTGGTTCACTAAACAATTAATCAAAGTTACTTCTTTTTGTATTCCTTGGTGCTAACACCCCAACAGTGGCCTGATCTTTACCTTTGTCCTGGTCTCTCCTAGCCCCTGTTCTTCTGGTAGGGTCAGTTCTTTTGGAAACCTTCTCAGTCACACCTTGGGTATCTTTGACTGGGAACTGATGCTGCACCTTGCTGCCCTTAGTGTGCCTTATAATGATACGCAAAACATGCATCTACAGTCTGAACAAGACATCCAGCAATGTTTAGGGCTAACTAAGTTCTGTGGGTCCACTAGACCAGTATCTTTAACTGTGCCTTGGTGCCTGGGAACCTCAGATGCCCCTGCACACATGGCAATGTCCACATTATCCAAAGCTCTACATTCACTGCAGCACTCCTTGACCCACCTCCACAACAACCAGCTCATGTGGCAAAAAGTAGCCAGATTTCCTTGTTCAGGAACAGTCTCCACATTCTTGGAGATGATCCCCTATCTGTACCTTGTAGACTATCCTTATGTGACCCAATATGCAGCTCCATTTTTGCTCTTTGCAACTCAGATCTTTTCTATTCTTCACCATCTTCAGATGTCCTGTGAGCATTCAGATTGCACCCTCATCCACAGTATTCATGACCCTTCTTTGCAGGAATCCTCCTCAGGCCCATAGGCCATTAGCTTGTACTCCTTGAGTACATATCCCATAGGATTGCCTTCTCTTTCTGGGATCCCTCTTAGAATACCCACTCTAGAACCACAGTTTTGACTCTCATCTCTGAGACTCTGGCTGAGGAATGGTTAAGTGCCTTCAGTCTATCTTGGCCATGCATACAGGTTTACCATGAGACACCTCTGTACATACAAGGTGTTTGGAAATTGCAACACCCATGGGGATTCAAGAATGACAGGTACTCCATTCCCAGGTGGAAACCCACATTTGGAACTGTCCTCCTCCTCTGGCTTTTATACTGAGCAAGCCACTCTGGCAAGCCACATACTGGGCTCATACCTCCAGAACCATCTCACTATCCTCAGTACATCCAGCATACAGCATGTAGAGAATTCACCAGCCAGTGCCATGGCATATGGCACTGCATTGGTCCTCCATCCATTACCCATGTACAAATGCTCCCTTGGCCATGATACCCTCTCCCATACACTATGAGCTCACTGGCCTACTACTCTCACTGGCTCCCTAACAAAAGCCACCTATCCCCCCCTTCCCTATGCCCCTTTCTTCAAGGCCACAGGGACCCCGTTTATAATACTATGCTCCTCCCATCCCATCTATCTCACGGACACTGCTGCTGAGGCACCAAATCTCTTTTCAGGGCATGGCTAGTAACAATACTGCCCCCTACCATCACAGAGGGGTTTTCTACAACAATTTGGAGTCAGATTGTCATACAGTAGGTGCAGTTTTAATGTATCACTGTATTACAAATAATCAGTGATACATTGGATACTATTCCCTAAATTGCTGTTGTGCAATATGCAAAAGATGCTAGCGGTGTTCTGTCATGGAGAATCACAACCTTTTCTGATATTTTGATAAGCTTGTAAGAAACTGAGTGGCGCAGGTAGAATATAGTACTTACTGCAGTAAGAAAACAGGAGTAGTAATTTTAATTAAAAAAAAAGAGTTAATTTTATTAAGAATATTCCTGTATCAGATTCACAGGAGAGATATCAGTTATGCCCCAACAACTGGACAGGCTAACTTTTTATCAATAGAATGTTTTTTTAAATTAGTAAATTTAAAGATGCTGAGATTATATTTGCTGGGAACTTTAATGACATAATGGATCCCCACCTTGACAGGAATCCTGCAAAGTTAACTACAGACATCTCCAAATCTAGAGAAGCTTTATAAAGCCTCATCAAGAACTTGGGGCTTTTAGATGCATGGATAATTTTTCAACCCACTGACAAAAATTTTTCATTTTATTCTGCCTGGCACAACTCGTTAAGCAGGTTAGACCATTTTTTTCCTGTTATTGAAAGCTTGCAATTTAATATTAGAGATAAAATATGACCCCATTGTTATATCAGGTCACATGATGCTTAACATGTCTATTTTTGGAAAATGACAAAAATAAAACGTTTAGATGGAAACTTAAAACCTCCCATCCACAGGATCCTACATTTAAGGAATGGCTTCTTAATTAGATTAAAGTCTATTTTGAAATTAATTACAATAATGAGGTGTCACGTCAAAACCTATGGGAGGCATTGAAGGTCTACATTAGAGACAGAATAATTGAATATGCTGCTAATAAAAAAAAAACACAACAGAAAAAACTTATCTCCAAGGAACACTTGACTAAGAGTCTAGCAGAATTTAAAACATATCCCAATACTAAACAAAACCTATTATATAAGATTATTAATTTGAAATTTGAAATTGACAGAATGCCATTTGCAAAGGTGGAATATGTCTTGTTCCATACAAGACAACATTATTGAGAATCTGGTGAAAAAGTTGCCAGACTCTTAGCTTTTCATCTTAAGAAACAGCAGTCACAGAGTTCAGTTTCTAGGGTGCATGACCAAAAAAATGATTTCTTATAAACATAGTATAATAAACAATACATAATGTTTTCTGGAATTCTATCAAAATTTATATAAATCTCAAGGCCCCCAAAACATGGAAAATATGGCTTATTTCCTGATTGCAGCCAGGTTGCCCCAAATTTTGGAAAAAGATAAACAATAGATACTCCAATCACTGAAACTGAAATTATGCAAATAATTAATGATGCGCCCAATGGAAAATCACCTGGACTCAATGAGCTCCCTGGAGAAATATATAAACATATTGGGCATAGTATTAAACATCAACTTGCTCTAGTATTCCAAGATTCTTTTAAATTAGGTGTCCTACCAAATTCCATGAATACAGGTTTAATTTGTTTATTGGCCAAAAAAGGCAAAGACCCCACAGAATGCTTACATTATTTACCTATATCACTCTTGAATTTTGATTACAAAATTCTAGCCAAAATACTAGTGAACAGAATCTCTAAGGTCAAAGAACAAGTAGATTTTGTGAAAGGAAGATAAGTCTCTGATAACGTACAAGGATTATTTTCAATTAAATGGACAGTCCAGCAAAACTCTACCTCCTGTATTGTTGCCTTATTGGACATAGGGAATGTTTTTGACTCCCTTGAATGGGCGTACTTACATAAAGTGCCAAACTTGTATAATTTTAGACCCCAATTTAAAAATTGTCTCTCAGTGATATATAAAAGCCATCATCATCAATGGTGTCATTTCAGAATCATTCTCCTTATTTGGAGGCACCTGGCAAGAGTACCCGTTATCTCCCCTCTTATTTGTTTTGGCTATTGAACCCCTAATCAGAAGAATTATGAAATCATCTAGAATACAGGGCATTAAAACTGGTAAATACGTTAACAACATTCTTGCCTTTGCTGATGATCTTTTATTAACCCTTTCTTAGACACATTTTTCAATGACAAATTTGCAACAACTTTTACTGGAATTTGGATCTTTCTATGGCCTTTATATAAATTTACAGAAGATATAAGGCATAATGTTAGTTGCTTCTGACTTTGAAAAAGAAATAATTCCCAATTCATTTACCTTTGCTTGTGCAGATAAGGGTATCAATTACTTATGTATGAAGATTCTCAGTTACATCAAAAAGATCACAGTCACCAATCTAAATACCCTTCTAATAGATATTAGCTCTAAACTGGGCAGGTGGCCTAAACTGAACTTATCTTTGTGAGGGAGGGTAAACTCCATAAAAATGATATTGGCACCAAATGTATTTTATATTCTTAATAAACTACATATTATGATACAAATGCCTTGGTTCAGGAAAATGGAAACCTTATTCTTTAAGTTCTTTTGGAACAGCAACCCCTCTTGTCTAAGTAGTCACAAGTTAAGAATCTCTAGAGAAAAAGGAGGACTAAATTTACCTTGATGGCAAATATATTACTAGGCTTACCATCTTAAGAAAGCTACTCATTGCTGTGCTGCACACTGACATAGCTACACTTCTATGAGTGGAAGCAGAACATCAAGTTAATGAAATCTCCCCATATTACTATCTTACTATTTCTTTATTTACTCAGACAAATTGCCTCTGATCCTTCTATTTCAGTAACTATCTCTTCATGTAAGAAATTATTTAAATTCCTGAGTTCTAACTCTTTGCCTCTTGACTACATGCAAGTCTGAGACAATCCTTCAATTGCATACAAGGGCAAAACCCTTAACGATTTACAATGGAAAAAAAGGTATTAAAAGAACTAATGATTTGTAAAATGATAGTGATAATAGTCTGTTGTAATTTAAAGACTTAAGGGTAACATTTAAAGTAAATAAACTACAATTTTGGCTGTATTTCTTCATGCCAAGATGTTTTGCATAAATCCATTCCCTTTCAAGCTGCCATTCTTATACTAGTGGCACAGATACTTAAGTAATTATTTCACATCCATTCCAACTTTGGATTTTAGCTGCTAAACAGATGTATAAAGAGGCTGGGTGATCAGAGGGCTGTGGGTTCAGTTCCCACATCTGGCACTGGGGTTAATATCCCAATACTGACACTGTAGTGCAGCATGAGGGGGGTGCTGCATTTCTGAGGTGCTGTCTTTTGGATGAGATGTTAAACCGAGGTCCCATCTGCCTGGATTGGCGGTAGTTCAGGTGGATGCTAAAGATCCCATGGCACTTATCGAAAAAGAGTAGGGGAATTTTTATTCATGTCGTCAAAGAACATATAAAACAAATCATATTACGTCATACAGAGTCATAGAAAAAAACACAATAAGAAAAGTACTTCATACAGGAACACCAAAACTGAAATAAGCAAATTATACAAGAAAAAAAGGATTCAGAAACACAAAGGAATATTGTATTCATACGTGATCCCTAAACATGATACCTCCTCTCCCTCCCTACCAAAAGAGTAGGGAAATTTGTAGTCAGATTACAAAAGAACAGAGGGCAAAAAATAGCATAGCGTCATATAATAATATAGAAAACTCAACCAAGTATTAATTCATACTGCAAAAGAAAATAGAACTATAGAAACATAAATAAAGCCCAGAAAATAAAATAATAAGTCATATGCACCAAGGCCCACAATACAAAAATGGGAACATAAGTATGAAAACTCCCTGAAAGGAAAATGTCCCAAAGGCCATGGCAATCTATTGTATCCAATCTGTGGAGGTCCATCTAGATTGAAAAAGAGCATCATGTACTGTAGTACATTCCTGAAGTTTCAGGGCAGTAACTGAGTTTTCAATCATAAAAAATAAATCATCAGAGGTATAATGTAATTGTTGTATAGTAAGCCTGCACCGCACAAACCATATATAAAACTTAAAACAAACAAGAAATAACCATAAAGTTGTTCTATCATGTTTAGTCCACAAAAAAGGCAAAATGCCCAAACACAAAATCTTTACAGTCATGAAATGAAATGGAGACGTAGGCCATCTTTGTTTAAGTATCCACCAAAATCCCTGAATAAAGGGACAATCTAGAAACAAATGCTCCATAGTCTCCACTACAGAAGAACAGGTATCCCTTGGGCAATATATCACTGAAAGTTGTCTATGTTTAAGATTCCCTTTAACATTTAATCTCCCATGTAAGGCCAACCATGTAACATCCCACATATATACAGGGATACGAGGGGATACTAACATCTCACTAATTAGTAACTTATCAGCCCTAGGATGTGCATCAAAGACGGCCGTCTCCTGAAAATATTTTTGCATCAGGAAATCATACAAAACTCTTCTATTGCAGTGAATGAGATGATCCTTTGCAATCCCCCACAGTTTAATCTTGCCAAAACAAGTTCTCAAAGCATCAGGTAAGTGAAGTAGAGATGTTTGCCTAGGTAAAACAGCATGAGTGGGCCACAGTGAAAAGACAGGTCCTAGAGAGTCCAAAACCCAAGGAGTCCACCATGCGACATTCCTTAACACTAAGGGGAGCAAATTAGAATAAAGAAACATAGTGAAGAAAAACACTACTGGTTGACTAATTTTCAGACCATCATGTTTCCTATCCCATAACAACAAACTTCTCTTAATAGGATTAAGCTGACTTTCCCAAATACAAGAAAAAAAATAACCGTATAGCTTAGTTTCCAAGGAAGGAGGGAGGCTAAATACCTAGCTCAAGTATAAAAAACTGGGCAATAAAAATGTTTTAACCATATAAACCTGTTTTAATTTAGAGAGCCTCCACGTATTCCACAAATCCACTTTCTGTTGTGCTTCCTGGATTTTTAGAGTCTAATTTTGAAAGGTCAAGTCCCCAGAACCAAATAATATCCCTAAAATTGAACACGTTATCTTTATCACTGGAATACCAAACAATGTAATGTCTTGTACGGTACATCCTCAATTCTAAGGGGGAGACAATGAGACTTCTCATAATTAATTGCTGCTTCTGTATGAGCCATAAAAGTACATAATACTCATTCTAGCAGCCTTGTGGAAGGTAAAACACCAACTATAAAACAAATATCATCCGCATAAGCAATGAATTTTATTTCAGGGTCATCACTTGAAAAGGAAACACTGTGGATATCTACTTTACTATGCACCTGTCTAATTAAAGGATCTAAAGTAAACAAATACAACAAAGGACTTAAAGGCACCCTTGTCAGACCTCTTTTTTAAGAATACACTGATGACATAACCAGCCATTACAATATGCTCGAACAGTAGCAGTTCTATAGCAGGATTTAATCCAATTAATAAAGGTCACCGGAATACCATATAAAGCCAAACAGTTCCACAAATAATCATGGTTAACATTATCAAAGGCTTTGGCCTGATCCAGACTCAAAATGAGACCTGTAAGTTGTCCTGTAGCTCCTCTATGCATTATTTCACGTAACAAGATTAGACTATTCGTAATCCATCTGACAGGGATTGAGCATGTTTGTGAATCATGCAATACAAAATCATCACTTAGCAAAAGCCTATTATTTAATACTTTTGTCAAAATTTTAAAATCAGTATTAAGCAAGATAACTGGTCTCCAGTTTGCTAAAACTGCTCTATCACCTTTTTATACATGAGGACTACTAGACCCTCAGACATACTGTCAGGCAACATCCCAGAGTCAAGAATCTCCTGCAAAACATCCGTAAATTCTTGTAATAAAACTGTGCAAATAATTTTATACATTTCATATGGCATCCCATCTTTCCCAGGAACAGTTCCCACCTTCGTTTGAGCAAAACTGGCTGAGACTTCACGAGAGGTAAGGTTAGCTACCAACAGAGCCTTATCATGTACATTGAGCATGGGCACAACACACTGGTCCAACCACAAATTATGAGGGAGACTAGTAACAACAGGTGTACCAAATAAAGTACTGTATATATATGATGATCTATGGCAGTCATAATATCTTTTTAGTGGTACACCTCTTCCCAGCGAGATCCTGGATCTTTGCTATATACTTGTGGTGCCTCTGATGGGCACAAATTGGTAAGGATCCAGAAAGGCTATGCCACCATGGGAATCAAACTGCCGTTCTACATCCAAAGTTTTTAAGTAATCATATTGTGAAACATTCATCAAATTCCGTATCCTATCCAATTCCAGAAGAGTAGTCTGAACACCATGAGCAACATGAAAATGTAACTGCAAAAATTGGCTCTATAAGTCTAGATATCTGTTAGTCTTAAATTTCCCATTCAGTTTACCTATAATCAGAAAATAATGTCTGATATCTAGTTTTGTCTCTTCCCACCAGTCTCTATAAGTGTCATATAGGCAAACCACAAATTTTCTAGCATGCAACAATGCTAAGAAACCATCTACCACAGTAGGAAGCTTAAGTAATTCCAGATTCAATCTCCAATACCCTGGTCCCCTATGCATAACCTCATGGCTGCCAACTGTAACTTCAATTATGGCATGGTCCGAGGGAGCAACCGGCATTGTCGTAGTGTGAAACACCCTTAAAGAGTCAGATAAGAACCAAAAATCAATCCTAGTAGCTCTAGTACCTTGAAAAAAAGTCTTATGTGGAGTCCCTGCAATGTCAAATAAGTCAACCAAGCCTGTCTGAATAATCAAAGCATTGTGACAATTAGAATCACAATACAATTGTTGGGTCCTGAGCCCCCTATCGGTACAATATCTACTACAATTAAAATCCCCCCATAAGAAAACATACTGCAATGTAAACAAATATGGTTGCATAACTCGAAAAAGGGCAATTCTGGCAGACTTAACTTGAGGGGCATAAACATTGATAAATCTACAATGCAAATTATTAACAATCACATCTAACAGCAAGACCCCACCTGGCTCAATATCTATAAGCTGAACTAAATGAGCCATAGGATTATTGACAGCTATCCCAACCCCAGAGCACAGATTCCCCACCAACCGACCAATATGTTTGCCCCCAAGTCAGCCTCTCAGTCGCCTGGGCCACCTCAAACTATGTATTCAATCTAGTATCCTGCAAGAAAACCACATCCTGCTTGCCACCCTCAAAGAAGGAATAGATTAAAACTCTCTTCCTATGAAACTGGATACTATTAACATTAAATGAGGTGACACAAAGACTGTACATCAGAGAAAGCAAGAGCAGGAAATGAGAAGTGATGTAATAAACCATACTACATTAAAACTGCAACACCAGTCAAGTCTTCCTGGACCCTTTTCATGTCTGCAAATGGGCTCTCTTTTTTTTAACAGTAGCCGTGTGTTCCATAATCTGTTCAACATCAGATATCCCTTCAGGCAGGGAGGAGTGAACTAAAGTGGAGTCAGATTCAGTACCCATATCCTCCTGTGAAACAGTAAAGGTATTCTGTAGAGGTATTAGTTCCTGGTTAGGCAGTGCCAGTCTAGAGTTCCTAGATCTGAGGCTACTACGCCTATTGGAAACCAAAACATAAGGCTCCTCAGGTGGCAGTGGTGAGGGCATTGAAGTAGTTACAATACTGGAATCTGCAGCAGAAGGATTCTTGGGCTACACCAGTGGGTCAGGTATAGACTTCGTCGCAGCATTAGTAGGTCCATCCACATCCAAAACTGAAAGTTCTGTCTGTTTCCCTCGAATAATGGGTTGGGGCCAGGCAAAGGGAGGGGTTGGAGGGTTCTGCCTCTGAGCTGCATGAGCAGAAGTAGTGATATAAAAATCCTGTATACAGAAATCACCATTTGATTTATTCTGAGCAGCTCACAGATAAACCACATAGGAGTGGGCCTTATCACAAAGGAACATTTAGCAGGGTGGTGGTAGTCTCACAAGACATGCCCTAATTCACCACACTGCACACATTTCACAACATCACAAGTTCTACTAAGATGCCATCCTGAGCCACATTTAAAACAATGGCGAGGCTGACCAGGATAAAAAAATAAAACCTTTACCCCGTCCAAGATAGAAACAGCTCAGCAGATGTTATAGTCCTGCCTCAGTCTGCAGGAGGTTAATTTTATACCTCCAACCCCATTCCAGAAGCCTTCTGAATCAAGAATAGGTTCTGGGTTACCTTGCGACGTACATCTCCTTTCCAACCAATAAGTAATATCTTCCACATTAACCCCTTCATTGCGAAATAAGACAGTAATAACTTTAAAAGATTGTTTCGTCAGTGGAATAGCCTGAAAATGGGACCAGGCTGGATTAGTTTTCAAAAGAGAATACTTCATCCAGAATCTGTTTAGGATATCAGGAGTCCTAAAACTAATGTCATAGGTATTATCCCCAGGTCAATGAATCAAAGCATAAACTTCACTAGGAGTAGATCCCAACATTTGTTTAATTAAGACCTTGCCCATGTAGAATCTATCTGGCATCACATCAGAAGGCCCCAGAAACCTCAGTCTCACAGCATTCCATCTCTTAGCTAAAGAGACTGGTTTCTGGAACAGACTGGCATATGTAGCAGTAGGGGTGGGGAGACGTGGTGAAGCCTTCGTATTCTCTACAGGCCCCTCAGGATCCAAAACAGCACTATCAAGGAGTTCTAGCACTACACTGGTAATATTAATGGGGCAATCCACCATATGGTGACTAGGACGTGCTAAACCCCAGGTTCCACAACAGCAAGGACAGGCACTGGATCAGCAACACTCCCTGTATCTCCAGCACCTATACTAGGTCCAGCAACAGGCAGCAGACCAACACTCACCACATGCTGAGATGTAGTAGAAGTTCCAGGCTGAGATACAGCTGTTCCATCCATCCTAGGGATCGGAATCGCTGGGTCAGCAATCCACTGGCCAGAGGCAAGCTGCAGCCAGCCTGCATACTGAAGTGCAATCTTCAGGGACCAAGAACCCATAGTAGGCACCACAAGGCCTACAGGAGAATGAGGCGGGGAGCTCAAAATGAAAGAATCGGCAGGAACACTCCCTCTATGAACCTTAGAGCCAGTACGTGCATTACTGGAGAGAGAGAATCCACCTCAGGCCTTTTCCGTTTCTGCAATTCCTCTTCTGCAGCAATCTGTACCAGTCAGTAAGCTTCAGCAGGTGCTTATAAAATCCTCTGTTTTCCCTCGAGATCAGACAGGGGGTCAACAATTCCGGGTTTAGTCCAGGACACCCACAGGGTCAACCGGGGCTTCTGCACAAACTCACAGTGAAGCAGCAGTGGTTGCATCTGGCTCCAAAAGAGGAGCATTACTCGAAGTTGTTGGACAATGGCTGACTCCAGCACCGTCTGACTGAAAAATCATGGACGAGGGGTTTGGTATGATTTTCTGGCCACCACAGAGGTGCATCCCAGCCGTACCATTCCCCTCGATTTCTGCATGTCTCTGCAGGTGAACAGCCGCCCAACCTCCTCCACTGTCACCTTCCATCAGCAGACTGACTCTCAGTGGCAGCTCCACAGCGCCACCAACCGACAAGAGTACGGGAATTTTTTTATTCAAAATTTCAAACAAAAATACAAAAAAATATTACAGCATACAAAATCATAATGAAACAGAAACAAAATCCAGAAAGAAAATACAAGCATGTCAAAAGGAAAACAAATATCATCTCCCAACAACCCCCCCCCCCCACTAAAAGAGTGGAGGAATTTTGTATTCAAAATTGCAAAAATAAACAAGAAAATATTACAGCACACTACATCAAAAGGAAAAGAAACCAAACCATGAAAATAGTATATCAGTTGACAGTAATATTAAATCAGAAGAAAAGCAATAGAACCCCCCCCATGAACCCCATGAAAAGAATGGGGGAATACAATTTTATAACGACAGTTGCACAGAAAAAGGCTGAACAAAAAGAAGGGATAAAACAAACAGATCATAATAGCAGTAAAATACATCCTGTTGCTCATGTAATAGGGACATCAGAATCAGTTACCCAGGGAGATTCCTCCATGACTGAAAGACCCAGTTAGCTAATCTATTCTTCAGTTCTAGTCTATAAATCATTTTCATTTCCCAAACAATTTTTATCAAAAGGTCTGACAGAGGCACCGATTTCTGTTGCAGTGTAAACTAACATCTGGAATTCCATATGTACCATTTCAACACAGTCAGAATGATTTGCAATGTAGAGGTATCCCACACTTGCCAGGAAGAATCAAAGGCACCATATAATAAAACATCTAAAGATATGGTATGAAAAGGAGGCATGCCCCAGGAACCAGCTAAGAGAGACCAAAAGGTTGAAATATATGAACATGAAAAAAATAAGTGAAAAGTAGTTTCAAGTTGTTGGGTACATTGAGGTCTAGAACAAAGTCGTTCTGAGAGCTGTTTATGTTTCTGGTGTTCTTTAACGTTCAGTCTATTATGACAGCATAACCAGTGTATATCCCACATTTTCTCAGGAATCCTAGGGTTTTTTCAGGAAGTCAAGCATAATCTGTGTGTGAGTGGCTGGACAATGTGAGAAAGAATGTAGCTCTCTAAACTTAGTTACAATAATTTGCTTATATAAAAACTTCCTATGCTGTCCACGAACCATACTGGTGGACAATTTCCAACTCTTAAGTTTTACAAACACATCCCTCACATAAGGTGGACACATTTTTGAGCATCTAAGTATTCTAAGAGAAGCAGCCTCCCATTGGGGGAACCAAGGGGCTACATGTAAGTGTATACAAAGGAATCCAAGAGCATTGGACGTGAGTCAGAACAGGTCTCAGATGTACAATGATATACATAACGGTAAACAAAACCACTGGATTTACCATTCCAAAACCTCCCTGTTCCTTTGGAAGATACAAGATATTCTATGTTAGAGGATTCAATCTACTGCCCCAGACTGCCTGAAAGAAAACATTATATATGGAAGCTTCTAATGTTCAAGGGGGTGGAAACAACCAGCTAACATTTGTAAAAATAGATAGAAGGAATGTTTTTATAAAATGAACCCTTTTTAATTTCCCCATATGCCACGAGTTCCAGGCTTGAACCAACCGTTGGGCCTGAGAAAGTTTTGGACTCCAGTTTAGAAGGCCTGAGTCCTGGAGGCAAAACTGGATTCCTAAAATAGTAATCAGGTCTCGAGGGAGCTGCACCCCTGCAACTGAATCTAGGGGAAGAAAAGGTTGTCCAAATTGTCACCCTGTACACTTAGACATGTTGAGGGAAGTACCCGATATAGAGCTGAAAGACCGATAAATATTCATGACCTGTGTTGCCAAGGCTGAATCACCAACCAGGACAGTAAGGTCATCAGCATATGCTAGAGCCACATGGGGAATCCTATAAATATCAACAAACATATGTGTCAGTGCAGGGGAAGAATTCAGAACCTTTAAAAGGGGATCAATATAAAAAATGTATAAAAGGGGACTTAGAGGGCAATTTTGTCTAACCCCCCATTTAACTGGAATTATAGACACCAACCAGCCATTAAAAAGGGGTGATACAGTAGTTATCTTATATAAGGCTTGTAACCAAAGAAGAAAGGAGGTAGGTATCACATATCGAGCAAGCGCATCCCATAGATAGCCATGCTCTACGGTATCGAAAGCTTGCTTCTGGTCTAAGGACGGAAGAAATCCAGATAAGCCTTCCTTATTGTCCCTTTCAATCAATTCATGTAATAGAATAAAATGGTCATTCATACGTCTCCCAGGGATAGAGCAGGTCTGAGTAGGGGAGATAAGATGAATGGCTACTTGCAATAATCTGGTTTGCAAAATTTTTGCTAGAATTTTGAAATCAGTATTAAGCAGGCTAATCGGCCTCCAGTTGGAAAGATTAGTCTTATCCCCTTTCTTACAAAAGAAAATCAATAGGCCTCGAGCCATGTCTGGTTGGATAGAAGCAGTATTCAGTAAAAATGTAAAAACCACCACTAACTCCTTAGAAAGTAAAGGTCCAAGTATCGTGTATAATTCTGGAGTGAACCCGTCTAACCTTGGGACTTTATTATTTTGTAAGGAGTAAATAGCCTGCTCAACTTCAGAAGCAGAAATATCTCTAGTGAGTTCAGCTACAAGATATGGAATGTAGGCTGGAATGAGAGTAGTGGGCAACAAAGTATCAATGGAGTCATGTAATGGAGTTTGATGTGAAAAAAGAGAAGCTGTATGCTGTGATACAATCCTGAAAATTTTACATTTATCAGTATACAGGTGGCCATCCTAATCCAATAGACGGTCCATCAGTTTATGATTAACACTATCGTGGCAATGGATGTAAGGACAGATTACATCTGCCTTTCCCTTAATACCAAAGCTTTGTTGTTTCTGTAAACTGCCAGCTTGACATAAATGAAAGGTCTGCATGTCCTGTTGCAACAGAGTAATTTGTGGCTTAAAATCATGAGACATAGTCCTTGCTAGGGACTGAAGTTTTTGTTAGTGTTTCCTTTGGTGAAGGTACTGGAAATAGATATTATAAAGAAGCTTTTTGCTCTCAGTTTGTAATAATTTCCACAAATCCAATTTAACATCAGCCCACCAGAGGGCAGGAGTGTCAAACATGTCAAAAACAGAGCACTTATATGTCACAAAATACTGGAGAGTTTGCAACAAAGTTGCCTGGGAAAGGAGTGAAGAATTAAATTTCCAATAACCAGGGTCCTGTGAGAAGTGTGCTGCAGGACCTAAACGTAAGCAAAGTTATTTATGTTCAGAAAATTCAATCTCATGCACTTGACTGGAAGAAATGGGAAGTGTCTCAGTTATAAAGAAAAAATCAATCCTAGTGGCCAACGAACCTTTCTGAAATGTGGGGTGCACAGTCTTATGTACAAACATATAAGCATCTTTCAAATGCAAGGTGGAAATTACCTATTTTAATGAGGACATGGCACAAAAAACTTTAGTAATGGTGAATCGTAATCCCCTATCCCGCTTGTCAAGTCCACAATTAAAATCCCCACCAAGAATAACTTCCTGTGAGGAAATCAAAAAGGGTTGAATAGTTTTAAACAAGGAGACCCTATCCACTTTTGATTGTGGTGCATAAATATTAATAAATTGAAAAAAAATGTTATACATTTTCGTATCCAATATCAAAAAGCGTCCAGGAATTAAATCTATCGATTTTATCAGGACAACATTCAGGTCAGAACAGAACAAAATCCCAACCCCCGAACAAACATCAGTATCTAAGGACCAATATGAAGGACCAACATGCCAGAGTTTGGTAACAATACCTAGTTCAGAAACAGTGTGTAATCTGATATCTTGCAGGTAAATAACCTGCATAGAACTCAACAGGAAGTAAGTCAAAGCCAAATGTCTCTTCCTATGGCTCTTTATACTATTGACGTTCAAAGAGCCCAAAGACAGTGGTGGCATGGAAAGAGAAGAAAAGTGAAACTAGGAAAAAACCATCAAGGAGGCTTTTTCATCATCCTTCAAAATCTACGTTGTTAATCTTTAGGGGGTGGAAGTAGAACTTCAGGTTTAGAGGGAGGGTCGACTTGTGAAGACCACAAGGAGGAACCTTCCGAATCTGTGTCTGAAAGTTCTGATGATTGAAAGACCTCATATCAGTTGTTCAAAGGCAAGTCAGACATTTTAGATACTTTAGGAGCAGGTTGTTCAGCCGCCTGAGACCTCTTCTAGGATCTCTTGCTGACCTGGGGAAGGGGCATGATAGAAGAAGAAGCCTCAGTCAAGACTTGTTCAGCAGGGGGGAACTAACAGCACAATCTACCGGGGATACAGGTGGGGAGGGCTCAGCAGCTTGCTGTGAGGATGTAGAACCAGGAGGAATAATGGGGATGGGGGTACATCAGAAGCATCTGACTGTCGAGGGGGGTGAGGAACGGCTTCTTCTTGAGCAATAGCAATTAGTAGTCGCTGTTCAACATCATCCGAGGAGCTGGACAGATTATGAGCTGCCCAATTACAGCTCTGATAAGTATGGCCCACAGAGTCACACAAATTACATCTTGGTTCATTCAGGCAATTTCCACTAGTATGACCCAGTGCTTGACAGAGTGTGCATTTTACCTGATCACAAAGGCTACTCAAATGAGTATAAGTGCCACACTTATAACAGGTCTTCGGTTGTCCTGCATAGAACAAGACCCCTCTATCCTACCCCCAAAAATAAACAGTTGAGAAGGTGACTCAAACCTGTATCAGTGACATGGAACATAATTTTTACCTTCCACCTGCCCGTCCAAATATGTTCTGCATCAGATATAGCTTCAGGAGAACCTAAAATGGAACAACGTTGTTTCAACCAGTATAGCAAATCTGTGACACTAACCCCTTCACTCTGAAACAAAACAGTAATATTTTCTATATGCTGGTTTTGTAAGTGGGATAGCTTCCAAGGGGGTCCATAAAGGAGTATGCTTCAAGATGTTAAATTGTGCCCAAAACCTCTGCAACCCTGCATGCAATTTGAAGCTAACATCGAAAGTGATCTCACCAGAGACATGAATGAGGGCATAAATCTCATTTGCAAAAAATTTCATTGACCCCTTCAATAAGGTTTTAGCTACAAACATTCAATCCGGAAAGTCAGTAACACCCCCTTTATACAGAAGATGAACTGCGTTTTGATGTTTGGCAGGATAAATGGGTTGATGGAAAACAGAGGCATAAGTTTTTTTTAGCAGTCTTACTAATGGGATTCAGTGGTGCTTCAGGGGGCCCCGCTGGTGCAGCTGTGGAAGAGAGTGCAGGGACCGCGTCAGTAGATTGCTCCATGTTGGCAGAAGTAAGAACCGTGTTCCCAGTCAGTTGCAACTCCGAGGATAAATGCAAGGGGGAGGGAGTGACAGAAAAATCCTGGTTATGCAGTATTGTGGTTGAAGCCGAAGGGATAACAGCAGGTTGAGTGGCAGTCCAATGACTAACAGGAGAAGTAGCTATCGGGGTAGGACCGGGCACCCATTGTCTGGTATCATTCTGTATCCACCCTGCATTGAGAAGAGCAGCTGAGATATGAGCATTCACATGGGGAATGTTTTCGGCGGGGGAGCGGCTTAGGCCAGACTTTCCATCTGTCAGATCCATTCCCAGCGCTCCTTCTGCAACTGACACGGCAGTAGCAGGATCACAGGAAACAGTCTCAGGTAAGGCAACTGATCCAAAAGGAGCAGAACAAATGTCAGCACAGGCAGAGTTCTCTGCGGAGGAACGTCTAAGGCCAGAAGTATTATCTGCTTGAGGCATTCTGGGTGCTCCCACCACAACAGATACAGGTGAAGTAGGATTGCAAGAAACTGACACAGGTGAGGCAATTGGTCCAGACATTGTAGAATGAGTGCTAGAACTAGGAGAGATCTTGACTGAATCAGAGAAATGCACAGTAGGTGAGTCCTTTTGGCCAAGCATATGCAAAGGAGCTTGAGTTGTAGAAACATGAAAATGAGTGGTTTTCAAAGCGGTCTGTAGTTCCTGACAGCGCAGTGCATAGCACTCAGCTTCAGCCTGCAACTGCCACTCAACAACCTGAATGTCAGTGGTTCTAGTGCAATGAGTAGTAGAAAGAGAAGAGTCATCTATCATACCAAGGTGTTGTCATTTGAAATCAAGTGTAGCAATCTTTTCTAAAGGACCAGAAGCCTGTAGAGGGTCACAAATCAATGAAGTAGGAAGAGTAGTAGTTTTCATGGTCTCAGAACAGGAAGAAGCAGGAGAAGAGATCTGGTCTCCTTCTTCAGTGGCATCCATCATCTCCTCCAACATCTCTGCAGTTGTCATCTTGGTCTAGAACCAGGATAACAAAGATTTCCCTATAGAAGAGTAGGGGAATTTGTTATTTATATCATGAAAGAACAGATAAACAATTCAGTATTACTTCTTACAACAAAAACTGAAATTCAACAAAGTATTACTTCATACAGAGATAATCAGCACTGATGATGAAAAAAAGTTTTAAAGCTGAAATAAAATGCTGTTGCAAAGTCAATCTACAATGACCTATCCATACCCAATATAGAAAATGAGCATAAATAATATGAAATGTTCCTTGATGTACTGAAAAGGATAAAGTAGGAATTATTCCAACGTACAAAAAATGCGGGTCCGGATAGACTGGACCTGCCCACTTCCATCTATTTTTAACTATGTCCCAAAATTGTATTGCTTATGGACAATTAAAGTATAAATGAGCCATTGTTTCTAATTTTAGAATACACATCTCCCTAGGACAATAACGTTCAGTTAAAGCCTTCTGCTTATCGTTGCCCTTTACATTGATCTGGCCATGTAAACTCAACCATACTGTATCCCACATATGGACGGGAAGTCTTTTATCCGTAATATATTCCGAGAGTTATTTTTGCTCCAGCTGAGTTAAACCTGTAAACATTGGCTCATCAAAACATTCCATGATAATATGCTCATAAAGTAATTTCCGGGAGAAATGAAGAGCATCATCTAACTGTACTCCCCATTTCTTTATTGCATGAATTACTCCATCCCACCTCTTAGCAAGGCGAGGACTCCATTTATTTCTATGCAAAAATGTTTTAGTCGACCATTCTTTTAATACACCATCTTGTGCTTCTTTCTCCCATTTACCCCATAATTGAACCATCCCCTTTACTAAAGGAATAATGTTATCATAAAGAAAGATCGTGAAGAAAAATGCCACAGGAAGCAATATATTCAAGTCCTCAAATTTAATTGGTTTATAAAGAACATTCCGCTTTACTGGGTTCAACCTACTTCCCCATACACAAGAAAAAAAAACAGCTCAACAAAGAAGTTTCTAAAGAAGATGGCAGAAAAAAAATTGCACTAATAAAAATTCAGGTACCAAGAAGGTTTTTAATAAAAAAAATCCATCTCTTTATTGACAGTGTCCATCTATTCCATAATTTAACTGTTGCATGGCCTATTTCTAAAACTCTCTCCCAATTTATATGTGCCATATCCTTGCCACCAAAATGTATTCCTAAAATATGACAAGGCTTTCTAGAACCAGGGATATCACATACTAAGCTATCTGAATCTCTAAAGCCCAACACATCCAGACAACATGATTTAGCTACATTCAAACGAGCTCTTGTGATTTTACCAATCACCTGTAGCAAATCACAGGCTAACTAAACAGAGCTGTCATCATTTACCAATAAACAAATATCATCAGCATAGGCTAAAACTTTATATTCTAATACTTTGCCCTTGCCTAAACCATATATTTTAGGAGAATTTTGAATCAACCGAAGTAATGGATCTATCATAAACACATGTGTTTATGATAGATCCATACTCAATTGATCAAACTGTAAATGGTTGGATGGGACAGAAATTTCAATTAAAAGGGGTCTTAGCAGGGGCTTAGCGGACAGCCCTACCGAACCCCTTTTGAATTGAAATTTTCTGTTCCATCCAACCATTCTCATACGGTTTTACATATGCCAAGGCATAACATAATTTAATTTCCTGTATGAACAAATCCGGAATACCATATGCAGCTAAACAATCCCAAAGAAAGGAATGAGAGACCTCATCCAAAGCTTTTGCCTGATCTAAACTTACTATGTAACCTGCACCCACTGACCCTGTTGGGGAATTTTTACTTTTCATTATTTCTCTTAACAATAATAAAGCTTCTGTCATTCTTCAACCAGGAACAGAACAAAATTGGGTGGGAATAATTATTTTTGCCATTACTGATGCTAATCTATTACCTAATAACTTGGCAAATATTTTAAAATCAACATTTAATAATGTGATTGGTTGCCAGATTTGGATTTCATCTCGTACTCCAGATTTAAACAAAAAAAATCTTGAGTTCTTCATACATTGAAGAAGGAAAAGAAAAGTCTTGCAAAGAAAATTACAGACCGCTAAAAGTTCCTGTGGGATTAGAATCCAAACAATTTTATAAAGTTCTCCAGTTAATCCATCTGATCCAATACCCTGGGCCTGCCATCCTCTGAGGAGGAGATTCAATATGAACCCCCACTAAAACATGATCAGAATATTCAATTGGTACAAGAAACATTTTACCATACGGTAGTGATTGCTTAATAAAAAATCACATCTATGCAAGAAGAAAGTTGCCCTCTAAAATAGGTTGGTTTTGCTGACTGAGTCTTTTCTTCATAAATGATTTTTAAACCAGCATGATTTACCACAGTATGTAAAAATGCTTTGTCACAATACAATTTATCTAATGGGCCATTTTTTGACAAATTATTATTAAAATCCCCAGCAAAAAAGATAGTTCTGCTAGTATGCAGATGTGGCTGTATTTTTTTAGTATTTCAATTCTAAGAGCTTCTGACTGAGGTCCATAAATATTAATCAGTCTGCAATGAACTGCATTCATTTCTACATCTAACAGAAAAGCTTGTCCTGGTTCAATATCTACCATACAATAACACTGAATTCCAGGTGAGGTGAAACAATATCCCACCCCACTACAAGTATCCAATCCCAAGGACCAAAAGGATGGACCTCCTTTCCATTCTTTAGTAATCTGGTTTATATCTCAAAGAGATTGTAACCTAGTATCTTGTAAAAAAAAATACATTATATGGTAACTGTTGTAGTATCCCAAAAGTAACATAACGTTTTCTCAGTAATGAGACACTATTCACATTTAAGCTTGCAATCCTCAAACAGAGTGGATCAGGGAGGAAGTGCTGCCAGTTTTCCACTAGATCTAGTCATCTGCTTTTGTGGAATTTTAGATTGACATGGGTTTTGTGCTATTGAAGATATGGGTTCCAAGGGGGAGGAAGGATCCAAATCAGTTTCCTCCATAGGCAACACTGTATCCGCCTTTTTACCCCATGAAGTGAAAGCTGAAAATCTATTTGATAAGGGTAATGGTGAAAGAGAAATCTCTCCCTTTTTCTCTTTATGAGACTGGGATTTCAAAGCGAGCAAAAACCCATCCTCTGTTTCAGGCATTTCCGATTTATCCCTCAAGGTTAAGGAGGGAGAACCTGTATGATCAATATCTGTTGTAACAGAGGTTTCTGGAATGGGTGGAACTGATTTCTTTGGTCGTTGGCTTAAAAGAAAAGAAGCTGATGTCACTGTTCTCAAAGGAGAACTCTGTGGGGTAACATATGGGGTCACGCTTTCATCTTGTTTAGGCTGTGACTGTGGTTGCCTTATCGAAGGCTCCAGTGGAAGTACTACTGCATTATTTAGGTCCATGGGCCTTGTAGAAGTTGGTTGGTTTCTACCCCTGGCCCCAGATCCTGACCCTCGGCCTCGGCCACTGGTGGGGAAAGGACCTTCTTGATACTGCCCAGCAGATTGTCCAAAATGTTGCTCGGCTTTATTTAAAAAATAATCATGATCAGACTGCCCCTCTGTATTATGGGCTGTCCAAGGACAGTCCTGAAATCAGTGTTCTTCTTCCCCACATAGATTACAAAAAGGGTGGGCATTACACTGGGGAGCAGTATGACCCAATATTCCACAGTGAAAACATCGAATCTGCTCACAGTCTTTGTTTAGATGATCCAAAGCTCCATATCTACAGCAGCTTTTAGGCTGTCCTGCATAAAACAGGACTCCCCGATTTCAGCCAAAAAAAAAGGAACTGTGAAGGTGGGAAATTCCAGCCTCAGTTGATGCAATTGGACCCGAAACAACCAGCTACCATTCCAAAACCCATTTTCATCCATAATGGGTTTTGGATGTTCCATAACAGTACATTTTTTTCCAACCAAGACATGATGTTGTTAAAACAAACTCCCTCATTTCTAAATAGAATTGTAACAGTCTTAAAGGTTGGCTTTGTGACTGGAATAGCCAAGAAATTAATCCAGTTTTTAGAATATTTGAGTGTATAATACAATGTCCAAAACTTATCCAACGATTGCATGGTACGGAAACTTAAATCATAAGTTTGGTCACCAGGGGCATGTATAAACATGTAAACCTCAGCAGGTAAAAAAAACATAGAATCTTTAATTAAAGTCTTCCCTACCCATATCCTATCTGAGACTATGGGTACATTCCCCTTATATTTAATTCAAACCAAAAAGCGTCTTCTTGCCGCTTCTGCAGGCTTACAAAAAAGTCCTGCAAATGTCTTAGGCAGCGCTATATTTGTAGGCTCCCTTTCTTGTCCCTCCATCCCATTAGATACAAAGTCTCTCGAAGAAATCCTACCTTGTATCTCTGAAGAGGAATCCTTCAGCATGTCAAAGGGAACTTCTTTTACAATAGGAGAACCAGAATCTGGGGATTCTACAGTAACAGGCCCAGAAGGACCCGAAAATGCTTGGCGTCTTTCTTTATCCTGTGGAGCAGTAACAACTACTGCAGCCTCATCAGGCTGGACTACTGCCTCTGTTGCAGTGCTCAGCTGCACTGATGCTCATTGGGCTTTTTCGGGGGAGACTACTTTATTCTTTGGAGAACCCGGTAGAGGGATATTAGGGTCGGGAATCCATCGGTCTCCATTATGAATCCACCAGGCTTTTTGCAAAGCCAACCCAGGGCTCCATTCAGCATTGGCGTTTAGTGTCTCAGGGATGATGTCTGCTACCCGATCTTGTGTACCTGAAAAAGTTAATCCCAAAGGGGAAGGGGACTGTTCCAAAACTGCTTTTAATGGTACCCATTTACTCCTCCCAGGTAATGGGCTCACTGCTGACCTCTTTCTTTTCTTTTTCTCCAAATTTAACTTACTTGTCATAAACTCCTGTTCCACTATTGAAATTAGCTCCAGCAGCTGTTTTTTCTTTAAAGCCAGGTCTCGCTGAAGATTGTCCTTGTCCAAGTCTTGCACTTCATTTAGCCGATCCATAAAAGAAATAGAGGGCTCCTCAGTTTGGACATCTGCCCCCAAAACTTGGCCCTCCATGCAGGTAGCATTCTGTAATTCTGTTACCTCTTCCATCTCCTCCATACCACCTCCTTCCTCCTTCTTCTCCACATCCAGGTTCACACTGAACTCAACCAAGACTCTCCTGCAGCATATCAGTGCCTTCTGCAGCAAGAGTAGGGGAATTTCCCCGGTGTCCTGGCAAAATTTCTCCCATTCACTAAAAATACCACCAACAGCTTAATCTGGTTCAATTTCAATTGCTTACCATCTATATCCTCCTCCCCAGTCGCCTCTAAAAAGGGACTTCTAGGCCCAGTGGGCTTACCGGGTCAACAAAATTCAATAATAATAATAATACATTAAAGGTTAATATTTAAAAAAATTGGAAAACTGAAAATGTCAGTAAGGGAATGGTTTTATTTGAAGGGCATGTTAGCTAACAATGAAAGATTGAGTTATAATTTGCTTTATAAATCTGATGAATTTAAGAAAATATGGAATCCATTTCTAGAATTCTGTAAAACAATTGATTGTTTTACTGAACAAATCTTTATATTGCAATGTTCTAATGAACTTTATATTCCCTAATGTTATATAGCTTATATTGTTGTTATGAAGCCTTCAGATGACTGTAAATGCTTTTCTGTGTGTTGTTTGTTGATGCTATGAATACTATGTTGTACTTTTATAATTTTTTTTTGTATTATACTGTATTATAGATTGAGGGAGCACTCCCGACCAATCAGAGCACTCCTTACTCCTGCATGTGAGACACTCTTACTCTGTGAAAAGAGTCTCATGCACAGATGCCATGGAAATGGGCACATTCCAGAGCATTTAAAAAAAATAAACACCATATAGCACTCCCTTGATATATAATGTATTAATACGTTCCCCGTCAGCACTCATTGCAGGTAAGAGTAGTGTCATTTGCATTCTGCTCCAGCCAGAACAGCTCAGCTTTGCTTCACTGTTCTCTGTCGAGCAGAATGCATGTAAAACCACTCTTATCCTGCTGTGAGTACCTTTGAGGGATGTACTTTATGTGTTATAAAGCCAAGAGTACTCCAGAATCTTCTTCCAGTCGCTTAGGATCTTCTGCATCCAATCCCAAATTTTATTTCATTTCACTGATTGAGATAATCGATTATATAAAGAAGAATGATCCCAGGCCTAGTCTGGGTTTATATTCTATGGATTACCATATTGTGAAACTTGTTAGTGGACCCATTGTTTTTCCTGTAGCTAATATTTTTAATTATTCATTATGTAATGGGATTTTCCCTAATACTGTAAATGGAAAAGCATTATCATTAAACCCCTATACAAATCTGGTTCCAAAAATGAAGTTTCTGATTTTAGGCCTATTTCCCTTCTAGCTCCACTTTTCAAAATTGTGGAAAACATTATTTTGGATCAGATTATGGAATATTTAGACAAATATAACATTTTAATGGAATCACAGCATGGATTCAGAGCCTGCCATAATATGGAGACTGCCTTGGGGAGGTTCACAAATTTTATTTATAGGGCTACTGATGATGATCTTTACACTGGCTCTGTGTTAGTGGGCCTAACCAAAGCATTCAACCTTGTGGACCACAATGTACTTCTCAATACGTTGTCCCATATAAAGCTTTCAGAGGAAGTGCTTAATTGGATCAGGAATTACTTATATAACAGATCACACAAAATCATGATTGAGGGGCTACACTTGGATGTTTGCTTTATTAAATATGGAGTTCCACAAGGTTCTATATTAAGATCTTTATTATTTACACATTTTGTTAATTTATTACTGGAGATATGTAGGTACACTGAGCTGATCCTTCATGCTGGTCATGCAGCCCTTTTTTGTAAAGATAATAGTCCATCAGTACATCTTGACAAGCTCCAGAGTGATTTTAGCAGGCTGCATTCTTGGTTTTCTGCATGTGGACTAGTTCTGAATGCCAAAAAAACAGCAAAGTCTATGGTATTATTGGGCTTAAAGGGGCACTGTCAGCTTTGCTCCTCTGTTTTTTATCACATCTGAGCAGTGTGCCTTTTGGCATACACATATCAAATATGCACTGTAAAATGCAACCATAGGTCTAAAAATAAGTATTTGTACCTGTTTAGCTCATTTTTAGTAAAATGCATTGTTCGCTCAGTCTGAGCTTAAATCACCTTCCACCAGAAGCATCTCCAGGTTAAGAACATGCATCAGACATGAGCGAAGTCCTGAGGTGCAATTGTTTACCATACCAATTGTAAAAAAGATGTTGCCCCAGTAAATTCTGCAATACTAAACCTGCTGTGGTGCCTAAGAACAAAAACCAAGCACTGAGGGTACTGCAGTTTACATTTTTAAGCCAGAACCAAAATCCAAGTCATGCACAATGTTCTTGTGCATGCGTGGAATCTTGCACATGCATCTCTTGCACATGCATGGGATTTTGGCTCTGGATTAAAAATGTAAATTGCAGTACCCTCAGTTCTTGGTATTTGTTCTTAGGCACCATAAATGGTTTGGTATTGCAGAATTTACTGGTGTGACATCTTTTCACACTCGGCATGGTAAAAAATTGCATCTCGGGACTGCAGTCGTGCCTGACATGCACTCTTAACCTGGAGATGCTTCTGGTGGTGGGTGATTTAAGCTCGGACCGAGCAAGCAACAAATGTTACTAAAAATGAGCAAAACAGGTACAAATACTTATTTTTTAGATCTATGGGGGCATTTACAGTACATATTTGATAGGTGTGTGTGCCAAAAGGCACACTGCTCAGATGTGATAAAAAATGAATGGGCAAAGCTGACAGTGCCCCTTTAAGAAAGGCCACTGAATTTGACTTCACTCTCAAAGACAATGATAATAACTTGATTGAGAGAGTTACTGACTTTAATTATCTTGGTGTACTAGTAGATTGTCATTTAACTTTTGAAAATCACATCAGTCACTTGATCAAAATAATTCATCAAAGGCTTGGTGCGTTACACCATGTGAAACAATTTTTGATACCTGAAATAAGGGCTCTTTTAACAAATTTTTTTTTGCTTCTGCTAATAGACTATGGCTTATTTGTTTATTTCTACTCCCCCTCTTCAGAATCTTTGGTAAGCTGAGGACTGTTTACCACAATATTATTTGGTTTGTTACTGGGATAGCAAGAATGATCTGTCACTGTGAACTCTACAGTGCTGTAAACTGGCTCTCATTAGAGGACAGACTGAACAGTTAAAATGTTGATATTTTTCTACAAAATTTATTTTGGTCTTTTACCCAATAGCATTGTCTCCCTATTTCAGAGATCTGGTAATGTATGTATTACCAGACGTACCACTGGTAAGCACTTTTCAATTCTGTTTTGTCATAAAAACAGGGACAACTTTCCCTCTCTCATGGGGAGTGAAACCTTTTAATAGCTTGCTATCATTTTTGGTTCGGTACCCGACACTGACATTATTTTAAAACAATTTAAAATGTTACCTACTCAACAGAAAAATATGTGTTTGCTAATTTCTTGTTTTTTATCATTGTATATGTGGAATCTTGACAGTGTGTTTAAATTTATGATTATCTATCACTAGACACTTGTGAAAATGGACAATTTTGCTCACATGCCTTTCCAGTATAAAAATGAAAACGAAAAATGAAATCCTTCGATAAAAAAAATAATGTGGAAAAAAAAACCTTCTCATATGTTATCAGAGTTACACAGAGAAAATAACAGGAAATGTAATACATATCTTAAACCTTACACAACAAGACTGCATTTCCATTGAGGTGGTTGAGGTAACATCATACACATTGAAAGTGAATCTTGAGAAGTCTTTGTATTGCCTTATAAAATGGCAGGGTAAAATCATGTAATCCGATGGGCTCTTATTTATGTGTAAAATATGGTTTCACATAGTTAAAAAAAGGACTGTTCAGCAGTGAAGAGTCTGCAACACAGATCAATCGGCATTTGGAACAGAGGCATTTCAGATAGCAATCTTCTGCCAGTACCTTTACACTGTAAAAAAAAAATTCAACTGAGTCCTAAAAATCAAACTACTTTAAATAAAAAATAAAACAAATGAATTAAATGCTGTTTCCCTGATTATCATGCACTCCTTTCATACATAAACACATTAGAAACAATAACTATTGTTTATAGTTTTCACTACAACTGTTTCTTTGCTGACAGTGCAATATCCCCCTTCTGTCTTTACCTGATCATCAGGGAACTCTTTCTTCTTGCCCTGACAGTGAAATAACTCAGTCTTTGGCTGAAAGAAATGCCTTTATAGTATATGGTTAGCCTGCTGAAATCTTGTTGTAGTACAGTTCAAAGGTCAAAATAGTTGTTGTACTATCGCTCTGACATCACATCGATAGTATAACAACTTTTTACCTTTGAACTGTTTCCCGATTGGCTGAAACATCGCACTTTCAAAAAAAATATGAGTCAACATGGCGGCGCCACTTAGTGAGCAGCTGGGAGAGCGGGTAAAAGATTCTTTGGACACGGACTCTGCCATAATTGGCTCTGTGTTTCCAAACATTCAGTTTGTCCTTTTTAGTGTTTGTAAAAACACTACCTCGGTTCGTGTTTGTGGTCGGCAGCACAGCGGGACAACGGTGAGAATGGAGATAGTCAGGTCTGTAGCAGAGTGGCCCGGCAGCACGGACCGGGTAGATGCGCAGTGTGACTGAGAGCATACACAAGGTATGAAATTATACCTCAACTTTGTGAATTAAACCGACCACATTTTTGGGGGGAACCATATACTATATAAAATAATAGCTAGGGAACTGTGCTCCAACAAGGCCCTGTGTTTCCATCTCAGGTGGTTGATGACATCATGGGACCTCGAAGTCATTTCTCGAGGTCTATGATGTCATCAACCCCCTCGATGGAAACACAGCCTTGTTGTGCACAGTTCCCTATCCATTATTCTATATGTTGTCTGTGTGTACAGTGTGCTGGGAGAGAAACAGTCTAACAGTAGAACTGAGCAGAATTTTGAATCCAAGTATTCCATGGTAAACATTACATGAGAAACATTCCATATCTTGAATGTGGAGAAAAACAGAGTAAAAAAAAACAGGAAGAAGAAAGTAGGCAACAATACAATGCCATCATCAATTACATCACTTGCAGTGGGTGGAAGGACTGTTTTATCACAAATGCACAAAGTAAATCTATTTTTATATATATAAACATGTTTTTCCCAATAGTCAAAAGTAAAAAAAAAAAAATGGAGTAAATTTTATAAGTGCAATAAGGCACTCAGGGGTGTGTAAACCATATTTCACAGCATGGCCAGCAGCTGAAGTCACTCGGCCATTGGCCTCGTATCTTAGTACGCCCCTGGCAATGCTGTATAATATGGTTTACACACACCCCTTTGTGCCTTATTGCTTACATCACAGCCATGACATAGAAACTCAGCCTTGTTTGTGTATGGTTTAACCATGTACTGTAGTATTATATATAGTAAGATTTTTAGACCACAATAGGCATTCATGTATTGTTGCTCTCCCCTCCCCATCTGACTGTCTGCCAGCCCATGACACGAACATAACATTTTCACAAGTTAAAAAAAATACCACCCTTCATACAGCTGATTAAATGCATCAAAATACTAAAACTGACTAAGTGAATGGGACGACAGCCTGAGGCTGGCAGTGTCACTCAGGAACTAGGAGAACAAGCAAAAGTAGAAAAGTGGAAAACTGATTTTTTTTTTTTTTATGTAATGTAATAAAGTTTGGCTTGATCTGTTGATAACAGAGAGAATGGCATTCGAGGAGTGTAAGAGGTGTAACGTAAGAGTCAGAGAGCAATTAACCAGTGGGAGGCAGATGGGGGCAGTGTGCTTAAAGCAAAGCTCTAAAGAAACAAACTTACACTAAAGAACAGGAACCAAAAACAAAATGATGCCTATAAAACTTTTCTAAAGTGTTATAAAGTGCTTGCATGTAAAATTGGGCTTTTGAACATTTCTGAGCAATCTTAACAAATGTGAACCTGACTGGGGTGTAAAAGAAAGGTGGCCATTGAGATTCTTTTTTAATTTGTATTTTATTGTTTTCACATACAAACAACAACATACAGTTGATACCTCCTACTAGGCATACAAAACTAAGCGCGTGGAGCCATCTAATGGAAGAAAGGATAAAGGTAGCCTTAAAAGTCTTATATAAGGAGCTGGGGGTAATCCAAACATAGACAATGTCATTGTTCCAAACATAGCTACACCTCGCAACAGTGAGGTGATCTTGCAATGTAAAGGTAGTCCAGAAATAGGTTAGAATCAACTACAAGGCTGATATGATCCCATCCCAAACATTTATTAAGCAACAGTATGAGTAGCACTTCGCCACTGCCCGCACAACTGTTAGGCTCCTGTAGTGTGGAAAAATACAAACTAAAATACTCAACCTTAAGTAACTCTGCTGCTGCAAAACAAGGCAGAAATATCATATATAAAGAAGGGAACTAACTAATGCAACCAACACATACCATTGGATAAAGAAAGAAAGAACTGGAAGGGGACAGGATCAGTTGTGTTCCAGGACAGTAGCTGCTGCTGTTGTTTTCACAGGGTTCTTGTGGATTTTACTTGGTAGGTTAGTTCTTTTCTTTCTTACTTCTAAGGGGCTAGCAGGGTATTGTTTTGGGGGCTGCTGGATGTTTGTAAACTGATTTGGTGGCTGTAAGTGGGGCTCATTTTGTGGATGTTTCACTGTGTAACAGGCTGCGCTGGTAGAGGCCTATTTCTTCTGATTTAAAACCTATTTGGTGGGATTTGCTTGGGCCTGGTTCTTTGGCTGCTGGGCTTGGAGGGGAGACACAGGGCTGATACACTCTCTCTCGAGTCAGGTGTCTGCCCAGGACCCGCCCTCCCCCACCCTCCCTCCCCAGAAGTCTGCGAATTTATAGGGAACACCTGCCCTGCAATTGGAGGAAAAGGCTGCAGGTGCAGCTCATGTAGTTCTAGCCACTGGGGGTTGGATTTAAAGGCTGGGAGAGAGGAGCTTAGGGAGTTGTTCATTTCCCTTATAAGTTTAATGTGTTGTACTGCACCTAGTAACAGGGTTACTGGTGTACAGTGGGACTGTCTCTAAGATTAGTGGGTGACCTGATTAGGCAGTAGGGGTATCTTGGACTAGGGAGCCTGCTGGCTCACCCAAGGAAACCTATTTGGAAGGGATGGAACCACACATCATTAGGGCCGCATCTTTGGGAGGGTGGTGGGGTGCACAGGGTGTGGAGCAGCCATGATACTGGACTGGGCTTGGAAGTTCAGTGGTTGCCCAGTGTGCTACCAGCTAGCACAGCTTAGGGAGGAGGTTGCAGGGATTAGGAGAAAGCTGGGGAAGGGGGTGGTATGGTTGGGGAAGGGGCTGGGAATCTCCACAGGTAGCACCAAGCACTGGGGTGGGGCATAGGAAAGGAGTGCAGGAGAATACTCAGGGGTCACATAGGGACCCTGGCAGAGGGGGTCCAAAAGGACACTACCAAGGAAGCAGGCAGGTAAGTGGGGACCCTCACAAAGGGCGGACGGAGGGACAACATTCTCAGGGAAGTAGGCAGATGGCCAGGGCTGGACAGAAGGAAGCAAGGCGGGGAGGTGGATCAGACCTTACACTCAGTAACCGCCTCAATTCTCTTCTTCTGCTCAAGGATGAGGGGGGTGATGTAGCCACGACAGGGGTGGTTAGAGACGGAAAGGGAGTGGGAGGCAGGAGGCAGGGGCCAGATAGCAGGAAGAACAGGGGGGGACCTGGAATGCAGGAGAATGGGGGGAACAGTGAATCAGAGCAGGAGGGGCAGGGGGAAGAGGGAGGAAAGCGCAAGGAGAAGGACTAGTCGGGAGGAAAGGTAAAGGAGAAGGACCAGAAGTACAAGGAGGATTCAGTAAAGGGAGCTGAGGGTTTAGGCCAGGGGAACACGACGAGCAAGGAGGAACTAAATGGAGACAGGAAGGAAGAGAGGATGAGCCAGGCTAGTTTAGCAGATGGGGGAGAAGGACCAGTTGCGAGCAGTGAAGGGGGAATTAGCAAGGTACAGAAGGATACTCAGGAGGAGGAGAGGCATAGGATTGGAGGGGGGGTGGCCATGTGGTAAATAAGGAGGGTGGCAGTGGCTCCCAGATAGGGGAGGAACAAGGAGCCAGCTGGGTGGAGGGCCTGTAGAAAGGATGAGGGGCATGGAAGGGGGATGGAGGAAAAGGAGTGGTCAGAGTGCTCCTGCTGGGGATTCTATGATCAGGGGTATCAAATGGGATAGGGAAGGAGAAGCTCACAGTTAGAACAAGATGCTTCCCTGGACTAATGGTGCACAGGGCTAAGCACGAGGTATATCAGCTGGCAAAGGATTGTGGGGGTTCCCAAGACATACTGGTCCACCTGGGTACAAATGACATTGAGGGAAATAGTGAGCTAGAGATACAGGCAAGATTCAGGGAGCTCGCCAGGGTCTGTCATGACATAGGATGCACAGTTTCCTTCTCAGAAATCCTGCCAGTGCCAAGGGCTAGTGGGGAACACAAAAGGAAAATTAGGGAGATAAACCAGTGGCTCAGGGAGTGGTGTGAGGCCAGAGAGTATGGGTTGATGGGGGATTGGGGGGAGACCTGGGAGGATAAGGAGCTGTATGCTAGAGATAGACTACATCTCAATTTGGAGGGGAAGGGAATCCTTAAGTTGAAAATAGAGGGTTCATTGGTGAAAAGTAGGGTTTAAACTTGTGAAGGGGATGGGATGGGAGAAAGGCTGTCAAGGGGTGCCGATAAAGGAGAGACTCTGTCTCACCCCTGGGACCAGGAGGATTGCAGGAAAAGGCCGACTGGCGAAAAGTGCAGACAAGGGAAAACAGAATCCCCATGGGAACACGAGCAGGGGAAATGGAACTATAGGGAAAGGGTGGAAGGTAGTCCTGCTAAATGCCAGGAGCTTGGGCAATAAAATGCCTGAGCTCCAGGTGATGCTAACTGAGGGAGCAGTGGATGTGGCAGCGGTCACTGAGACTTGGGCCACTGCAAGACATGACTGGGACCTGAACCTGGAGGGTTACACTATGTTCAGGAAGGACAGGGGGGAGGGAAGGGGAGGAGGGGTAGCAATGATAGTCAAAAACTGCATTGGCATAGGGGGAGTAGAGGAGGCGGAGGGAACCGTGGAGGCGATTTGGGTCACCTTGATAACAAGGGGGGGCAAGAGAGTAAAAATAGGAGTGGTGTATAGACCCCTGCCCTGGGCGGAGGAGCTGGAGGACAGTCTGGTGGCAGATGTAGGAGACACTGCAGACTGGGCAGAGGAACGTGGTGGTGTTGGGGACTTAAACATGCCAGGAACAGACTGGGAACTATGACATCCTCTGTGACTAGGGAACAGAGGTTGTTGGAAGTCTTTCAAGACGCGCTCCTAACTCAGCAGGTGAGGGAACCGACCAGGAGGCACGGGTACTGGATGTGGTCCTGGCAGACAGTGACCAGATTGGGGCCTGAGGTAAGGGACCCATTGGCAGGAGTGACCATGCCACGGTCTGGTTCTGCCTGGACCTAGGAGGGGTAGAAGGCTGCACAAAGACGGAAGTAACCGACTTCAGGGGTGGATTTTAAGGAACTGGGAAGGATCCTTAAGGAGCATTTGGATGGGATTGGGTCAGACATGGAAGCTGATAGTAGGTGAAATCATCAGGAGAGGGTGCAGGATGCTACCACCTGTGCAAGAGTAAGACGAAAATGTGGTAGGCCCAAAACCCTGTTGGTGGACCAGGGAGGTCCAGGAGGTGGTGGGGGAAAGAAAGCAGCCTATAAGCAATTCAAGTGCTCAAGGGTGAAAGGATCGAGGGAGTGAGCTGATGGCTAGAAGAAGGGCCACTAGAGTGGTGAGGGCAGCTAAGGCAAGGAAGGAGCAGAACCTGGCCAGGGAAATTAGGAGAGGGAACAAGGGGTTCTTTAGATACATTGGGGAAAAACGAAGGGTGAAAGGGCAAATTAGCAGGATTAAATCAGGGGAGAGATGGGCACAAGACCCGGGGGAGCAGGCTGAGGTACTAAATGAGTACTTCACCTCAGTTTTCACCAGGGAAAATGGGGGTGCTGCATCATACATGGGAGGAGACAGAGATACTGAGGAAGGGGGGACCCTTACCGATCGGCAGGTCTGGGGAGAGGGGGAGGCATCACTGGCAGGTGGGGGGAGGGCTAAGCAGGGAGAAGAGGTACCAGAAGTGGAAATCACAACAGAGAGTGAGGGAAGCCCTCAGCTCCCTTAAGACGGAGAAAGCACCGGGGCCGGATAAATTACATCCTAGAGTGCTGAAGGAACTTGCAGATGTCCTGGCGAAACCCCTGGCAGAGCTTTTCACCATCTCTCTGAGGACAGGGTGGGTGCCCCAAGACTGGAAGGTGGCGCATAGTCCCTATCCACAAGGGGGATCAAGGGAGGTGGCAGGAACTACAGGCCTGTCAGCCTGACATCGGTGGTGGGCAAGGTGATGGAGGGCATTGTCAAGGAGAGGCTAGGGGGACCTGGATAAGTCAGGGTGCCTGGATGATAGACAGCATGGATTCATCCTGGGAAATCGTGTCAGACAAACCTGGTGGAGTTCTATGACTGGGTGACAAGTGCCTTGGACCTGGGTAGACCAGTGGCTGTCCTCTTTCTAGACTTCAGCAAGGCATTTGACTCTGTTCCTCACGTGGGCCTGTTGGATAAGCTGGGAGAAATGGGGTGGGGAACCAGATGATCAGATGGATAGGCAATTGGCTCCAGGGCCGGACCCAGAGGGTCGTAGTTGGTGGGATAGTCTCATCCCCAAGGAGGGTCATTAGTGGGGTCCCACAGGGATCAATCCTTGGGCCCCTTCTGTTCAACGCCTACATATCTGACATAAGGACAGGAATCAGGAGTGAGATGAGTCTCTTTGCAGATGACTCGAAACTGGGGGCGGTGGTGGATGGGGAGGAGGGGAGGGTGGCCCTACAGGGGGACCTGGAGGCTCTGGAAAAATGGTCTAGAAAGTGGAAGCTGAGGTTCAATGCAGGGAAATGCAAGGTACTCCACCTGGGGGCCAGAAACCCAGGCCAAGTGTACACCCTGGGGGAATGCTACAAGTCTCGATGGCTGAGAGGGACCCGGGGTGGTGGTGGATGTCAAGATGAACAACTCTGAGACTTGTAGGAGGGTAGCAGCCAAGGCCAACAGGATGCTGGGATGCATCGCTAGGGGGATCACCTCCAGAAGGAGGGAAGTGATACTCCCTCTGTATAACTGCTTGGTGAGGCCGAACCTTGAGTACTGCGTACAGTTTTGGAGGCCACACTTAAAGAGGGACATTAACCTCCTGGAGAGGGTCCAGAGGAGGGCAACCAAAGTGATTTGGGGTTTGGGGAACAGGACCTATGAGGAGAGGCTCGAAGAGCTAAATATGTACACTTTGGAAGAGAGAAGGGACCGGGGGGACATGATAGAGGTCTTCAGGTACATGAAGAGGGTAAATAGGGGAGGAACAGTCAGGGTGCTTCGAAGGAAGGAGGAAGGGTCCACTAGAGGGCATGGGTGGAAGCTGGAGGGGGGAAGATTCAGGGGAGAAAGGAGGAGGTGCTACTTCACTGAGAGGGTGGTGGAGCCATGGAATGCACTGCCTAGGGGGCTGGTGGAGGCAGAGACAGTGGAGGGGTTCAAGAGGGGGTGGGACAGGTACAGGGGAAGGGTTCTGGAAGCAAAATCCAATGCAGCAAGAATATCCGGAACTGGGAAGGGAGAAGCCAGAGAAGGCGAGGGGGACAGCAAGGTCAACACCCAGGGTGGGGGCTGACCAAACGAGCAGACACGAAAGACCGTTAGGCCTATTCTGCTGGCATTTTAGTATGTTAGTATAAAAAAGACCTAGCTAATATGAGAACATGATAGGCAGAGATAGCAGGTATAAAAAAACAGCAGTCGCACTGCAGCCTCAAGGTCTGTGAAGCTGTATAAGCCATGCAGACCTGTGAAAGTACTGCACATGGGCTAGTACCAGGCTGCTTTCTTAGCTGCCTGGGAATCAAAACTACCATAACAGCACTGGAAACATGCAGCTAGATAGTAAAGTTATAAGAAAAAGTACTATTTCCCTGGATCAAGTTACTCCCTCAGGGTCATCGTCAACTGGTGGTCTAGTCACAGCAAATTCTTTTTCAAGGGCCTCTGCTTTTTTTCCAGTGTCCAAAGCATCCATAAATTGATAAATGTGGCCTACTTGATGAAGCCGGACATGGGCAGGCATCAAAAAGGAGTGCACAATCCCTAAGCTGCATAGATGGGCCTGGACAGCATCAACATTTGAACTGGGTGGCGAACAACAGGTCGGGAAACAGATGCAAATTTTTACCATTAAAATTAAAGTGCTGCAAATTTCTAGCAGCCTGACGAAAGGAATCTCTTGTACTCACACCCGAGGTAACAATAAGAATCATTATGGAGAGATCACTTTGGGTAGAAGCAGCCCGGGGGCTGATCTGTTATACTTAAACAGGCAAGGAAACTAGCTCAGAACCACTGCCGACCCCCAAAGCACCAGGTAACCAATTCTGCAGGAAGGCTAGGAGATCAGTGCCTTCACTGCCCTCTGGGTGCCCAACCAAATGGAGATTCACAGCCCACTGAGAATTCTCAAGGGCCTCCATCCGGTTGTGGAGCTATTTTCCTGCATGAGTTTGGAAGTGGCAGTGAGATCTTTCACAGCTTGGGCTTCCGCAGAGGAAGTAGTCTTAGTTATAGCTTCAGTCTTGACATCTTGCTCACCCATATGGTGTAGAAGATCCTCTACCTTGCCATCTATTGCCCGTATAAAGAGAGTGAGAGTTCCAGGTGGGTCACTAGACCCCAAGGCCTCTATTGGCATAGTTGTGGCCTGCTACTCTTCTGGCATTTGAGTTCTAGGACTGCTAGATCTGCCCTTAGTCAAATTACCCATTTAGCAGTATATTTCAAAACCTCTCAAGATGAACTATATGATGCTGCACCTTAAACATCCAATTCTCACAAAGATTATCAGAATTTTAATTAATTTAGTCCAAAGTCTGCAGAGATGAGATGAAGTGCATCTACTTAGCAAGAGTGTTCAACAGCAATCCCCACGGTCATTGAGATTCTAATCTGTTGTTTTTGGGGGGGGGCCACATTTATAACAATAGAAGTGAGGCTGCATACAAAGTAAAGTGTTTTAAAGTGGCAGTTTGGGTTTTGTTTCATTTGTTTTTTGTGCAGCGTTCTGGCAGATGGAATATTGCAGATAATGTGTGTTAGGAGTTACACCATGACATTCTCTTGCTAAGTGGGAGAAACAAATGGCAGCTGTAAATTTGTTTTAAATTCTTAGTAGCTCAAGGATTTCTCAAGTCCTGTACCCAGGCAGGCAGCACTTGTTATTAGCCATGCATTAGACACTTCTAATACACAGCTAACGACCAATCAGCACGCATGATTTTCTCTTCCTATTTTATAAAATAAAATGAATAACAACAAAACAAAATAGAATGTAACATGCAATATTAGAGAGTACAATAGGGAGTTATGTGTTATGCTAAGGGGTAGCTAGAGAGCAAGGAAGGTAATTCCAGTGGGAGATTTTACTTATCTGGATATTGATTGAATGGGATGCATGGTAAGAACAGGGGCAAGCAACAGAATTTGCAGAAGATGATGGAGACAGCCATTTGGAAACAGGCAAATGTGATTTCATTGTATAAGAATGGGGGGAAGGAACACAGCCATGTAGTTATAGACCTGTCAGCTTAACATTGGTGGTGGGTACGGTGTTGGAGACACTTTTAAAAAAGGTACCATTCCTTAGTAAATCCATGCTGATTCCCATCCGTTAAGCTTCTTTTCCTCTAAGAATGTGAGTATCCCCTCTTTAATAACTGTTTCTAAAACATTTCCACACAGTGGAGGTTTGGATCACCAGCCACTAGTTTCCTTGATTTTCCTTGTCACCCCTTTGTGTAAGGGAACCTCATTTGCCACCCTCCTGTCCTCAGTCATTACAAATGTTGCTACTGATTCTTTAAATCAGACTACCATTCCACTGGCACCTGCCTAGTTTCCTCCAGCAGCTTAAGGTGAATCCTGTCTGCCCTGGTTATTGATTCATTTTTGGGTTCTACAGTTCCTTTAGTGACCATTCCTTGCTATTCTCCCCATTTCAAAGTTCTGGGAGCTGGACAGTGCTGTCTTTAGGTTCTGTGAATTTTCCTAAAACAATTAACTTAATACAGATTTCATCCTGACCCGAAATGAATGTCGAAGCACTTCCAGGTCACACCTATGGGGCATATGTTTGTATTGTGTGGTATCAGGCCACTAACATTTTGTTTTGCCATTGTTTGGTTTGTAGGTTTGATAGCTGGCATTTTGCAGCCAACATGATCTGCCAATATAAACACAACACATTGGCTAGAAAGGTCATATAGCTGTAAAACCAAAAATAAATTATACAAAACATTTGTACATGCTGTGCTAGGCAGCATGTACTCCACTTAACCGGAAGCCCTGCAGCAAATGAATCCAATCAGTTGCCAAGGCATTCTGGATTAGGTTGGTTTATTTAGGTCGTGAGTTTTGTTTTTACTGGCAGACATCCTGATAAATTCTTAGTTTATTTAGGTCACATGAGTTTTGTTTTTACTGGAAGACACCCTGATAAACTAAATACAGTGTGCCACTTCTGAGAACTGGCACAGTCTGTGCTGCATTAACTGGCTGACTGAAGTTAGACTGCTGCTTCTGTTTTCATTGCCTCTCATGATCCTCTTAAGAACAGGATGCTGCACACCATAGAGGTTTTCCTGGTAAATGATTGTCCAAATAAATAGTATAAAGTTATGTATGACATGCAGACTGATAGCTGTGGAATTACTAGTTCAAAGAGAATTGGCTTGTCTGAAAGGTGAAATGCCATTTGTGAAGGGGATGATTATTTGAGCAATGGAAAAACAATATTTAGATTTCTTTGGCCTAATGGTGCACCTTGGAAGGGAAGGGCAAGAACAAGTTGAAGCCATATGCTTTACACATAAGAGAAGTGCTGTTACCCCACACTGTGCACATTCCTGGAAGCCTTATTGTGCTTGTAAAATGGCTCTTTACTCCCTGCTTTTTAATTTGAAAAGCGAGTACTGCAGTTCAGAAAGCTACAGTATATGGGTCAGCATAACATTCTGTGGTGATTTGCATATGCAGTCCATGATGCTTTGCATTGTGTGGGCATGTGTGATTTTGTATTTTCTTGAAACTTGGCCTCCCAGCCAAATGCCCTTTGGGGTAACCCTTGCCTCAGTGTTTGAGCACAGAGGTTCTTGATCTGTGCTGTTGTGCTGAAATGATGGAGTCACATGTTTATATTGGCCACCAGTCCCATTTCCTACTAATTCCATAACACTGTTTGATGGTGTGCCTTTGTCTTTACAGTGGAATGATCCTACCTAAAACACAAACAGTGTTTTGCAGTGCTGTCAGTGGTTTGCATTTGTGATATTACAATTGATAGGCAGCACCACTAGACCCACAAACGACTAGACTTTCTTAATCTAGGATATCCTGCCTACCAGGTAGATGTATTTCCTGCCAGACTTCCCAGTTATGTGAAAGGGGGCAAATGCTGTGTAGCACAGTATGGAGAAAATTATGTTTTTACTCTGTTTTTGTTTATAGGCATGTCCGCTGTAACCTGACTGGACAGCATGTTTAGTTTATGCAGCTGGAGTATGTTAGCTGCAAAGGTTACAGAACTGTCATACTGTATCTGTGAACAAACACCTCTTTTACCCCGATTATTTTGCTTAAAACTGCCTTCTTCACACATACACACCACTGCGCCCTTCACTCCTATCTATCTCCACCCTACCTGGCAGACAGACACTTGTCCACTGCAGCTCCTTAAAGAACAAGCAACAATCCTTTTTGCCAATATATAAGGCAGCTGTTTACATTGATGTTAAAACTGCATTTATAAATTTAAGATAATTGCAGTTCCATAGCATTTAAAAAAAACTGTAAACAAAAGTCTTCCAATTTGAAAAAACTGCCCTGTCAGCTCTACAAAATTGGCAGCAGACATCAGATGTAATGATGTCATAGATGTGAGTGGCTGAGGGCTACATAACACTCTACAGTGCTAGCTGGTTCCTTGCATTTCCACATTTTACAGTTCTTTCACCAAAAAAGCAAAATCATTAGTTAACATGTGCACTATTTTTAGCACTACAAAAGTGAGACTGTGATTTTGTTTATTTTTATTTACATAAGCAATGGAAATTTGTCTTTCAGTCAGCCGAACTGAGCAACAGAGTAAGTTAGCAAATGCACATCATCCCACCAGCTCCTGTTATGTGAAGAGCCAGACATCCTGCAATGAGCCAAATTGGGAATCTGATTGGTTGTCTGCTATCCAGCACTGTTCTACCCCCCATGCCACCTCCTGTCCCAATTATCAGGAGTAGTGGATGTTTTCCAATAAATGGGCAAAAGGGTGTGGAGCATCATGGCCAGGCTATGTATGATTCGCATGTATCCCATAGAAACATAGACATTGATATCAGATAAGGACCACAAGGCCAATCCAGTCTGCCCATTTCTTTTTCCACCTTAGAAATGTGACATTAGCATTTACTCTGTCAATGGCCTATCTATTCATACTCATCTGTATTGCTCCCTTATGCCTATCCCATGCCTGTCTGAAGCCCTGCACTGTATTCATATCCACCACTTCCTGAGGTAGGCCGTTCCATGCATCCACCACCCTTTCTGTGAAAAAGAACGTCCTCATATTATCCCTTAATCAGCCTCCTTCTAATCTCATGCTGTGTCTTCTTGTCCTGCTATTTTTCTTATATTGAAACATGTTAGACTCTTTTACCTTGTTAATGCCCTTAAGGTATTTGAATGTTTCGATCATATCACCTCTGTTCCTCCATTGCTCTAGGGTATACATATTGAGCTCCGTTAATCTGTCCTCATGTTTTCTGATGCAACCCCTGTACCATTTTGGTTGCCATTCTCTGGACTGCATCCATTTTGTTAATGTCCTTGTGAAGGTGCTGCCTCCAGTACTGCATGCCATACTCCAGATGGGGCCTAACCAGTGTCTTGTAAAGAGGGATTATTACCTCCCTCTTATGACTTGTGATACCCCTACTAATACACCCCAACATCCCCCTAGCCTTACCTACTGCTTTAGTGGCCTGCTTGGATGATTTCAGGTCATCTGTGATGATGATGCTCAAGTCTCTTTCTTCCCTTGTGATTGCCAGCAACTCCCCTCCCAACCTATAGGTGGCTTCAGGGTTTCTCTTCCCTATGTGCATGATCTTGCACTTCTTTGAGTTAAACCCCAGTTGCCACTCTTCCAACTATTTTGCCAGTTTATCCAGTTCTCTTCTCATTCTGCTCATCCTATTGAGATCATCTACTCTGTTGCAGATCTTGTTGTCATCTGCAAACAGACAAACCTTACCCTCCAGTCCATCTGCAATGTCACTGATGAAGATATTGAAGAGGACTGGCCCCGGGACTGATCCCTGAGGTACCCCACTTGTGACTTACATCTCTTCTGACTGTATACCATTTACCACCACTCTCTGTTTTCTGCCCGTCAACCAGTTTGCCACCCAGTTGACCAACTTCTGACCCACCCCGAGCCTACCCAGCTTATTAATCAATCTTCTATGTAGAACAGTATTGAAAGCTTTGCTGAAGTCAAGGTAGGCAACATCAACTGCTCCCTCTTGGTCCACCACTCTGGTTACCCAGTCAAAGAAATCTATGAGATTAGTTTGACAGGACCATCCTGTTGTAAACCCATGCTGTCTTGGATCCTGTGCTCCTATGGATTCCAGGTGTTGCACTATCCTTTCCTTAAGGAGTGCCTCCATAATCTTGTCCACTACTTAGGTAAGACTGACTGGTCTGTAGTTCCCTGTCTTCTCCCTGCTACCACTCTTGTACAGTGGGATCACATAAGCCCTTCTCCAGTCTTCTGGGACCTCTCCTGTACTCAGAGACTAACTAAACCTTTCTGATAATGGCTCTGCTAGTTCCACCCCTAGCTTCTTTAGTACCCTGGGATGTATGCCATCAGGCTCCATTGCCTTGTCCATCCTGAGCTTAGTGAGCACACCTTCCTCCCCCCATGTGTCCAAGTTGCTGAGCTGTGGGCCCTGCCCTATCTTCTCCTCTCCATGCTGCTTTGTGGATTGGGCCCTAAGTGTATAATGACATTTTTTTTCCTTGCATGTCTTTTGTAAAATTAAGGTACAGCTTGTTGATTCTGCTAGCTGACTGTAGGCCATAAGTCACTCAAGATGCATGTCAGAATTCATTGAAGCTGATATTATGGAAAGAGTCAGGTGCAGTGCATTTAATAGTATTTTGCAATTTTCCCAGGGCTGTCAACAGCACCGAAATGCTGGTCCTTGTCCCATGCTACTCCCATTATGGCAGTGAGCTGCCTAGTAGGGTCAACCAGATGTAAGCGTGTTTCTCAAAAGCCATTTAAAAGTGTAATCTAGTAGTTAGATCACTGAATTGGGAAGTATGAGATCACCAATTCAAATCCCTTGATAGCCACATATTCACTATTTGACATTGAGCAAGTTACATAACCCCGCACTGCTCTATCCTACCCAGCTGCATAAATGGGTAAAAGCGGTTGCTCTTGCAGGAAGTGGATGGCAAAACAGGAACTCTTCCAGAACGTCTGCCTCTGTGGTACGATTGACATTAAATCAGGAGCTGTGCAACATCAGCAGTATCAGTGGGGTCATAATTCTGCAGGAAAAAGTATGGGCTTTGTCAAACAGAATCTATTATGTTCCTCCACATCAGCAGATGTGTCTTCAATAGAGTGGCAAACTATGTCGTTGGACAGAGGGATGGCATCAAGCTGTGCTGCTGTTTTCTCTCCCAGCATTATTGAGCACATCTCTTTTGTGGCAGGGGGAAGTAATTACTCAATGATGTTGTGTGGTTTGCCTGCTAAGGCAATTCGCAATGAAGTAGGTACGATGTTTCCACAACTTTAGTAGGTACAGTGCCTTTTCCCCACACAAGTTGTTTTTGACCCTCAGTTTGTGCTGCTTTCTTTGAAAAAAGTCAAGGTTTAGAAACTAAGCTGTGATACCTTGTTTCCAAAGGTCAGTAAAACTTACAGGGTTGCATGCTATCCTGTGTCAGAACATCTGCACATGCAACCTGTTGTTGTTGTGGTGGTGCATCACTGGTTCCGGTCCAGGTGATCCCTAGCCTCAGGTAGTCTTCATCATACTTAAGGGCCTTGCACTTTGCTCGAGGGAATGATACTTCACTGAAATCAGAGACAGCGACTTCCTCATGTGTGTTGTCTTCCATTTGCCGGAAGGTGATCAATTATGTACAGTGCAATAGTTTCATATTCATAAGAAATTGTCAAGAACTTAAGAAAAAAGCATCATGGACATGGACAACAAATAACAACAACAACAACAGGGCATTCCAAAATGACAAATACAATCACCAAGGAAAATACAGCTCATTCCAGCCCACTTGTGCATGGGCAGGGTGCCGTCCTGCGACGCCGGCATCCCAGGTTCGGGAACGGATCTGGGTCATCAGAGGGCTGGCTGGGAAGAGAAGGACTAAGCATCCAGTGACTGCTCTCCTTCTCTAGGGGTATGGAGTGATCAGTGCACTATGGACACCTAGTGGAGGCCGGATGTACCGTAAAGAGCTAACCCCAACAAGCTCAGGGGGCAGGGCAGATGCTGGTCATCATTGCACAACCCCACCCCTGTGCACAGGGGGAAAAAACTCTGTTGCCTCCCACCTCAGTGAAGCCAGCCCCTCTGCTTCAATTAGCTCCCAGGGTCAGCTCCCCAACCTATCCCATTGATTGCAGCACTTAGGGCCGGTGCCACAACCCCGCCCTGGGTGGCAAGGCAGGGGGTATCAGGAAGACATGGCTAGAAGTTGGGATTGGAAGTGGAAGGGGTCCGTGACCTGGCAGAGGCATCGGTGGCAGGTCATAAAAAATACAGCTCCTTACAAACTACACAACATCATAAGATACACTGAGCAAACAAAACAGTCACGAGAATTACTGGACATGTTCCTACTAGCAGCATGACATTCATGCACATATCCCTGTGCATTACAGTTTCTTGCTGAAAATAAATAGAAAGTTTAAACTTCATCAATATCAATTCTACAGTACCTTCTCACTAGCAGCAACCAGGTAGACTGGCTCGGAGAAAGGGCAACGCTACTCTGCTGCTGGCCAAAATCATATTGAGCAGCAGTAGCAGCAGCACACCACTGTTCTGACTGCAAATTGAGACAAGGATGGCAAACAAGACAAGTAAAATCAATGCACTGTGCTAGTATTTATTAAAAGCCTCTTTCTGGTAAAATGCGGACTAAGTATCTGTTTTTAAGAATCTTAATGAGTTAGCACTCAGCTTCAGGAGTTATCTTGTAAGTGGTGCTGGGCTTCACCATATAGAGGACTGTGTATGAGCAGTCATACACAACAAGGATATTCTTGTATCGAGAGGTTTCCTTGTTAACAGAGGTACTCTGTTACCAAGGGTACCTCGAGACACAAGAATATCCTTGTTTGTGTATGACTGCTCATACACAGTCTTTCATATCGTATGGTGGATCACAGAATAGAAAAACAGCTAGTGAAGACAATGGAGAACAGAAATGGTAACATTTTCCTTTTTTTTTTAACTTACAGTGTGCTGCAGATGTTTCTGCAAGTTCAAGCTTAAAAAACAACTTTCAGCTTAACTGGATAGAGGAAAGCAACTATGTAGCAGCTTTCCAAGTTGTTCAGCTGTAGTAGTGACAACACTACTGCAGCAGAACATCATAATGATGTCACTACTACAGCAGAACAAGCATATTCCAGGCATGGAATTCCATGCAGACCAGCATTCAACCATACACTATATGATTCAGTGAGAATCCATGGGACCAAAAACTCCTTAACTAAGGCCAACGAGTTTCACTTTCAACAGAAAATACTGATAAAAGATGGAATTTGTCATTTTAAAATCAGAATCTGGGAGCCAGTTTTTTATGATAAACCCCACTTCACGCCACCTTTTTGGGCAAATCTCTTCATTTTGAACCACATTTCTTGCACAAAACATGCAGATTTGCCCACAGTTTTGGAAAAAAAAGTGGAAAAAATGGATTGTATGATGTTGCCAAAAAGAATTGTTCATTATTGCAAATAGAAAATCATCGACTCTTAATTGCCCCATAAATGGCATTTTTAAAAGTTAGAAGTACTGTACATCCAACAGTTCCTTGATCTTATTTGCATGGTAACTAATACAGGTTTTGTTCACTTTTTGGAGGGTAACGAAGGGACTACTGGTGTGGCTTGAGGAGTACCCAGAGGCCCTTCACTCTATATCCCCCTCAAGCCACCTAAGCAGGAGCTTCCCCTCCCAATCCAACTGGTCTGGCTTTTAAAGAGAAGGCCCTCGCAGGAGGATTTGCAGTAAAGGGCTTGCTGGTCAGGCTTGAGCACTCCCCAAGCCTGATCAACAGGCCTTTTGCTCTAATACCCTCCCCCACATGATCATCGCAAGAAGCAGTCCCCTTAGTCTGGAATCCAAACTGAGGCATACCCTTCAATCAAAAAATCTGCCAAGAGTATGACCTCATATCCGCACAAAAGCTCCATTTAAGCTGAACTTTTAAACTTTACCACACACCAACACACAGGTCCACAGACATTTTAACCACCTCCAAACATCATTTTTAAATCTTGACCCCCAGCTCCACCCCCCCAACACAAAGGCTATTTCAACCGCCCCAGCTGTTGATGTGGAGGGCCTTGTGAGATGGGGGGCTTGGAGTGGAAGACCTGCTGCTCTGGCTCGGTTGCTCCTCAAGCCATGCTAGCAGGCCCTTCACTCATCAAGCCACACTAGCAGTCCTTTTGCTGCAAGCCCCCACAAGCCATACCACTAGACCCTTCGCACTAGCATGCACCATTGTTCCAACCCCCCCAAGCCATGCAAAATAAAAATAAACAAAGTTGCTAGTACTTATTTTATTAAGTAACCAACTTGCGACAAGGCAGATAACCCCCATAGTCACACTAACAGGCTGGATCCCACAGCCAGATAAGTAAGCATTTTGCTACAAGCAATCCTCCCCATGGCAAAGCCACACCAGCAGGCTCTTCACTCCAACCCCACCTACCACCGAGACACACTAAGAGGACCATTGCTCCAATCCTTCCACAAGCTACACTAACAGGCTGGATCACCAAGGTAGACCAGCTCCTTTTGCTTTAAGCTCCCCCACATACCAGTAGGACTTTTGCTCTACCCTCCCGAATGACCAGGAAGTCCATTGCTCCAATTCTCCTGCCAAGCCACACTCACAGGTGGATCACAAAGCCAAATCAGAAAACCTTTTACTCGAAGACCCCCCCCAAGCTACACTAGCATGCACCAGCACACCACCAACCCCACTCCCAGCCACACGAAAAATAAACAAAGTTGCTAGTGCTCATTTTATTGTGTAGCCAACCTGTGGTCAGACAGAAAAGCCCCAAAGCCATACTAACAGACCAGATCCCAAGGCTAGATCAGCAAACCTTTTGCTCCAAGCCCCACCCCCACCCCACTAGTGTGCACCATCAGTCCACCTACCCCTCAAGCCAGCAGGCCCTTCTCCCACCAAGCCACACCAGCAGTCCTTTCACTCCCAGTACCCACACTACCACATCACCAGGCCCTTCACTCTGAGTCAAAACCTACCAACCCCCAAGACTGACCATGAGGTCCATTGTCCAAGTCCACCCCCTGGCCATACCAGCAAGCCCTTCACTCTGAGTCTAAATCCACCAACCCCCAAAATAAACCAGGAGGCCCATTGCTCAAAGTCCACTCCCCACACCAAGCAGACACCATTGCTTTCAACAATCCCCCCCTTTCAAGTATAAAAAGCAATACAACCCCCAGCCAACCAGCCAGCCAGCCAGCCATCATTTCAACCCTCACTCCACAGACAGCAGTTTCCTTTTTAAACTCTCACCCACCTGCACCATTGCTCCAACAACCCCCTTGTCAAGGGCAAAATAACAATACAAAGTCCCCCAGCCAGACATTTTAACCCTTATCCCACAGACAAGTTTCATTTTTAAACTCTCATCCCTCTGCACCATCACTCCAATAAGCCCCCCACTGTCAAAGTACAAAACACAGTACAAAGCCCCCAGCCAGCCATTTCAATCCTCACTCCACAGACAGCAGTTTCCTTTTTAAACTCTCCCCCCAACATCATTGCTCCAACTCCCTTCATCAAGTATAAAACACAATACAAAGCCGTCTCTGCCAGTCAGCCAATCAGCCAGCCATTTCAACCCAAACCCAACAAACAAGTTTCATTTTCAACCCCAAGCACCATTTCAAATCTCAGCCACCAACACCAAGTGTAAAAGAATTCTACCTTCCCTAGTAGTTCTGATCAGGAGGAATTATTTCTAATCAGAGTGAGGTCCAGGAGAGTTCCTAGTCAGCAGCTTCAGGTGGTCATGGTCAGCGGCATCAGGTGGTTGGGGTTGGTGTCTTCAGATGGTCATCAGTGATAGCTTCAGATGGGCAGGATCAGCAGCTTCAGATGATCCAGTCAGCAGCCTAAAAAGGTCCTTGTCGGCAAGATCAGCAATCAACAGCAGGTAGGCTTTGACTGCTAAGGGAAAAACTTTCCTGTTTCCACTAGTCTTTATCACTGGAACTGCTTTCCACTGTGTGAGTTGATTGGCTGCTGACTCTTGATTCCATTTGCTGCTGAAAGCTCCAGTCCCATTGGACACCTACACCTCCCACTCATTGGTGTAAACCCTCTTTCCTCTCAATTGGCCAGCTCCAGTGCTTTCAAATCTCCCCATTGGCTGATTTCTGATCCTTACTGTGCCTTACTATCAGAGATTGTGCCTGGGGCTTGGGAGGAGGATGCCATTGGCTGCTTCTGTCCTGCTCAGCTGGGAGTGAGGGATGTTGTGTACTGCAAGCAGACAGCTTAGGAGTCAGAATTGGCGTGGCGCATCTCATGTACTGGCAGGAGTGAGGGAGGGGGTTGATGTTGACTTGCGCTGCAGCCTCACTTCTGTAAGTCAGCTGGCATGTTTCTTGTGCTGCAGGTGGACAGGAGGGTGGGGTGGTGCATTAGGTAAGTGTATGCATTAGGTTGGGAAGGTCAGACAGCAGAATAAGGAGGCAGGCAGGATAGACGGATATATATATATGGAAGTGGCAGTAGAGTCACCATACAGAAACAATGCTGTACTTTAAATATATGCAAATGTAAAAGGGTCTCTGCCTCTCCCCTGAAATGGCCCTGAGTCTTACCAGGGAGGTGTACCTCACCACTTGAGAACCCCTGAACTAGATAATGGGGGGGGGGGTTAGACAGGATAATGGAGCAGACTGGATAATGGAGTAGACTGCATAATGGGGCAGACTGGATAATGGAGTAGACTGTATAATGGGGCAGGCTGGATAGTGGGGCAGACTGAATAATGGGGCAGGTTGGATAATGGGGCAGGCTGGATAATGGGGCAGACTGAATAATGGGGCAGGCTGAATAATGGGGCAGGCAGGATAATGGGGCTGGCTGAATAATGGAGCAGGATGGATAATGGGGCAGACTGGATAATGGGGCAGGCTGAATAATGGGGCAGGCTGAATAATGGGGCAGACTGGATAATGGGGCAGGCTGAATAATGGGGCGGGCTGGATAATGGGGCAGACTGGATAATGGGGTGGGTTGGATAATGGGGAAGGCTGGATAATGGGGCAGGCTGAGTAATGGGGAAGGCTGTATAATGGGGTGGGCTGAATAATGGGGCAGACTGGATAATGGGGCAGGCTGAATAATGGGGCAGATTGGATAATGAGGCAGACTGGATAATGGGGCAGGCTGGATAATGGGGCAGATTGGATAATGGGGCAGACTGGACAATGGGGCAGATTGGATAATGAGGCAGGCTGGATAATGGGGCAGGCTGAATAATGGGGTGGGCTGGATAATGGGGTAGACTGGATAATGAGGTAGGCTGGATAATGGGGCAGAATGGATAATGGGGCAGGCTGGATAGTGGGGCAGGCTGGATAATGGGGCAGAATGGATAATGGGGCCGGCCGAATAATGGGGCAGACTGAATAATGGGGCAGGCTGAATAATGGGGCAGACTGGATAACGGGGCAGGCTGAATAATAGGTAGACTGGATAATGGAACAAACTAGGTAATGGGGCAGGCAGAATAATGGGGTATGGCTGTTAGAATTTGCATCTGAGCTTGGCAAATGTTCAACATAAGTAACAGACTGTAAGATCAGTAAAGTACAGTGGTGGGCAGTAGGTAACATGTGGTGGCTACTGACCTCTTAGGGTAAGATCAGCTTCGGCCAATGAGTGAGGTATACACCCCTAACACAACATCAGCAGAGCTCCACAAAAGGTTTACATTTAAAATTGTGAGCCTGATAGCAGGGCTGTGTGTATTTGGGAGCATGACATGATGTGCATAGTGCTAACTGCCATACCCAAGATGGCAGCTGGAAGTAGGCAGCTACCTCACCTCCGGTTGTTCAGTCCCCAGGAGCCAGTCTAGTGCACAAGATACCAAAACATGAGCAAGATGGTAAGAGGAAGTAGGATGAGAGATCTGGCTTCCAGCCACTGATTCCCCTGTCACAGAACACCAAGGGATTCAGTAGACAAGAATGGTCTAGATGAAATGGTGACCAGATGTGACAGACCATGTCACTTCTGGTTGAACACAGGAACCAAGGACAGTTACAGGAGAAAAAACACTCAATATGGTGACCGGAAGAGACAGACATGACTTTAAAGTCACATGAAGGCAAGAAGAAGGTGGTGAAGCCAAAATAGTGACTCCACATGCAAGCTAGGAAATGATCTGGAGTATTATCAACTGGAGGATCGAAGGGCTGGCAAGAGTAAAATGGGAGTAGACAGTACAGGCTTGATGTGGCTTGGGGTGAGTGCTCTGCCAAGAAGCTGAATACCAATAATACTATGTGTTTGTTCTTAAAAATATGTGGTCCCTCGGAATACTGAGGGCAGGGAGGATAGAACCGACCACTAGGCCTGGAGTTGCTACAAAGGGGAGTCCAAGGAGGTGAAATCAAAGAGAAAACTGGTTTTATAAAACAGTAACTGCTCTGCTGTGGTAGGAGTACATTTGTGCAGTTTCTCAGTGCTGAACCACCACAACTGAACCAACTGTGATGGGAGCACTCATGTCAAGTGAATGCCATTTCTGTTAATCAGGGGATCTGGTGAGCTTGAATTTAGGGTATGTGTCAACTGATATTTGAAACTCCACTGTGCACATGAAAAAAAGTCTATAAAAAAAGCAAACCAATTTTTGTCTGATAGGCTTAAATCACAATGCTTATTTGGTACTGGGCTCAAAAGGGAGAAAGTGAGCCCAGAACAAAGGAGAATGCAGGGATTCTTCTAGGGTACATAAAATTGGTTCAAAAAGTGCTTTAAAGACCTGAAACTATACGAAAGGTAGACAGGGGTTAGTCACTGAGATAAGACATCCAAATTCAAGTCCATTACCAGAGAAGTTCTTGACAAATAAACATATTTTGCAAACTGAAGCGGGAGCTAGGGGTGACTGCTGCAGCCTAGTTGATGTACATAGGAGAACGGGGGAGATACCTGAGAGTTCCTGAGACTAGGGGGTCAGATTTCCTATCAATTGCATGTGCATCTTCAGCTTAGTAGGTGGACATAAGAACCCATGATGAATAGAAGTTATATGGAAACTACGCCCACAGTCAGGAGTAGGCAGTTCTTCTTCAGCTAGTGTGTTTTGTTCAGGCCCTACCCTGGTAGAGCTCAGCAGCCCAGATGATAGGAAAGCAATCTCTACTTCAATCAGTTGATCAACATACCCCCTTCACTGCTGAAATGTAGAGGTTTGGTTGTAATCACTGTTTTGCATATAGCTTTGAACACTCGTCCTGCCAAATCCTTTTGAAAAAGGTATGTAAAAACACAAAAATGAATGCTAACTATGGTCTGGGATCCATAGAGGTGTAGGGTGGGAGTAGATGTTAACACCTCTTCAGTATCGTATCTAGTTATTACAATCCATTATGTAGCAAACATGCTTGTAAAACCACTGTCAACATAATTTATATTTCATACGATGATGCACACCGTCTACATTTTTCTATGTGATATTTTTATTTGTGCCTGTAGAGTTAGCCTGCATGTTATTTTAGCATGTTTGCAGTACAAAATGCATACTGAATATCCTTTTTGTGTCTTTTATGGTTTCCAAACAAGTCAACCTGTTCCTTTGGCTATACTATGATACCAATACTGTGCTCTGTTAAATTGGCCAACACTTTTTTTTTGCATTACAAGTTTTTTTTGTAACTTTTTCATTGTCCACCTCACTCCGACGTTGAGGCATCTCTCGGGTGGACCTGCTTGACCTCGCCTCCACTGCCAGCCTGAACCCCTTCCCCAACCAAGGAATCGTGTGCTTGATACCCCTCTCCTGCTGGCCCTTATGGGGAGCAGGGGACCATGGAGAGTCAAGTTGGGGTTGGGGTCAGCATTAGGCATGTGGTCTCTGCCACTGGGTGTCCACCATTACCTCTTCAGTGCTGGGGATTTTTTGCTTTTTCCTGCCCCCCCAGATGACGTCCTGCCTACATCTACAGGATGGCCGCCTGACACTGAGCCATCTGCAAGGTCCCTGACTGCAGTGCACCCAGTCTCCACTGGGTGCCACTAGCATCGCTGGACGTGTACCCCACTCCCTCCCAGGAGAGGAGAGCAGTCCCTCAGATGCTCAATCCTCTCCTCCCCGACCGATTCCTGGCCCCCCCAGGTTCATTCCCGAAAGTGGGTCTCCGGCATGGCACAAGGTAAGGCAGATACCTCAGCCCTCAGTGCTATCAGACCAGCTTTACATTACAAGTTGAAGCAAATTGCTATCAAGTCTCCAAATATATACATAAATGTTAACACACATGCACAAACTTCTACTTTAAAAAGTTTATGTATTGGTTACCTTCAAGACACAAAGTTCCAGCACTATCTGCTGCCCATAAAATCAGTCAAGTTACAAAAATAGCATGTTTTTGTTTGAAATTTATTAGATTTTAGCAGATTCCAACAGTGAGCAAAAAGACCTCTCACTGGGAGCAGAAGAGCAGCCCACACCTCCTATTGGTTTTGCCAATGGGAGATTCCCTGAAGACACCCATTAGCTAAACCGATAAGAGGTGTAGGCTGCTTCTCTGCTTCCGGTGAGAGGTCTTTTTGTTCTGTATTGGAATCTGTTGGAATCCAATAAATTTCAAGCTAAAAATGCTATTTTTGTAACTTCACTGATTTTACGGGCAGCAGGTAGTGCTGAATAGAGCCCGGAACCACCGTGGGCAGTCAGAATCGTGGACCGCAGCATAAGTCTGTTGCAATTAATTGCAATTACCTTGAATTGCAGCCATAATTGTATGGAGCTGCAATTATCAAAAGTTGACAAATCTGTGACTACTGGCTTGCTTGCCTGACAGTGTCCCACTCCCCCCCCGAAGTAATCTTGGAGACTCCACAGAAGGCCAGCAGCAAGTGGTTTTATATATATATGTATATATAGATAGATAGATAGATAGATAGATAGATAGATAGATAGATATAGAGTATATATATATATATATATATATATATATAAAACCTAGGCGGCACTACTCCTAGAGTTACTACCCTTGACTTGCCTGGCCTAAACAAGGTTGAGGGGCCTGGCTTCCTAAAACTTATATTAAACTGGGTTTTTCCATGCTGTCACATTTGCACAGTGCCTCCATCCAGAGTATTGCTTTACGTGGGCTAGCTGTTTCATAGTGCAACCCCCTGGGATGTCATCCCACCCACCTTTACCTTTAGCCAGGGGTTCAGTTAATGTATTTATTATGGAAGTCAAATGCTTCCATGATTCAAAATCTGGAAGTCATCCCAACTTTTGAGAAGTCAAAATGCTTCCCAGATACTACGATTTGAAAGCCAGTATTCCAAGAAGGATCAATTTATGGATGTTAATACAAATATTAGTGGTAAAATGCTATTTTTTTTAGAAAAATCCTTAATTTCTTAGCTTCTGTGCCTTTAGTTTTGGAAGTCATCCAATTTTGTTTTTCACATTTGGAAATCAGTGACTGCCTCCCTCTTTATTTTGGAAGTTTTTACCTTATTTTTGGGAGCCATATACTCCCAAAATGGAGTTAACTGAATCCCCACCTTTAGCCACCCCAGCACATAACCCAGTAGCATTTCTCCACATTTCAGACATTCCTGTAGTTAAAGACTCTGTCTAATAATATGTTCAAAACAACATACTTGCAGAACAATAACAACAATATTTTTTTGGGGGGGAGTAGGGTTTAGGAGCTGGAAAAAGAAGGAGTAGAGGTTATGCAGTCATTATTATTATTGCCATATTTATCATTGATTAGGATTGGTTGTTTGAATTTAGTGTTGGTGAAAACCCTCCAGCTGGGTATTTGCCTGTCATTAAATTAGCAAACAATTACATGACACCAACAGATGATATCCAGAGCCCTGGCTATCTAAACTGCATAAAAATCAGATGGAACACGTATCATTTGTTACCCACCACTGGTACCAGTTCCGCAGACTCAACATGAGACCTCGCAATCTCATACATTTTACCCTGGGTACCCAGCTACCAAAGTCCCTTGATGGTTGCAGGCCTGGTGGGAGTTGAAGCTGTATGTTGGCCAGCTTGATTTAAAGGAGGAATAGTGTTTAACTTGAAAGCAGACAAATAAACAATTTCAGACCCTTCGGAGTGCATAGAGATTACCTTGCATTTTGCAGTTGGAATGTTGGCTAGATGCAACCAGTCAGTCACACTGGGTTTAGAAGTTAAGCTTTCTTTTTGACTGTTTAGTGCACTTATATGATTTGAAACACTCAACAAATTTATAGAAGGTATAGCACCTTCCACCAAGGGCCAGTAGGGCTGCCCTGGTCAGATTACTTAGTGGAAAACAGTCATTTCCAGGTTATGAAAATCCAATTCAAACTTCGGGGTCTCAGTCCAAATTCGTAGCTTGCAGCTGTGGCTTTCTGCTCCACTGGACGACTTGACTAGACAGCACAATACTGGACCTCCCAGGCAAAGTTAGGATGAGCCCCTTACTGAGTGCTCCCCTTCCAGTCCTATAGGCTCCATAGCAGAAATCACATATCAGGACATTTCTACACTGTGCTGGGCTCACATGGGTTCCCCCAGAACAGTCACATTCAGCAAAGGTTCCCACATAAGGTCCCACCCTTGCTGGGCTAAGGATAGGTGCAGCAGTTGTAGGGTGCAGACCCTAGAATGATCTTACATAGAACAGTCACTTGGGCAAGGCTTCCCCAATTCAGCAAGGCTTCTTTCATTCTTGCACCAGGGGTGCAAGAGTACTCACTTAGGCTCCTCATGTTAGACTGTCCACTATCAAGACTCCTGAACTCTTCAGTCCTCTCACAACTGAGGTGTGATCAGCTCTCTCACAACTGGCTTGATGTCATCATGTTGCAGGTCCACGTCTTTCCCCAATGTGGAAGGGAGGGCTGGCACCTGGTGGATATTCTGGCAACCCCCAGGCTAGCAAGTTTAGCACAAACTAAATTACTTTCAATTTTACTGCTAAGAGGGCAAACTCCCCCTCCTGGATGGAGAGGATTTGCTTGATTTCCAGGCTTGGATAGATGGCTGGGGGCAAGATGCCCCACCCCATGGGGGTTCCCGCTTGAATCTAGAAAACTGCTGAAAAACATAGTCTCTTATAGGGCTCTACTGAGGCTCCTGATTGGCTGAAGCTTTTAGGTGCATGGCCTTCAATTGGCTAGAGGGCCTGTTAATCAAGAAAATGAATTATGCATGAACCTCACTCGATGCACAGTTGGTTTGCTGTTTTGTCGCCTGAAATTAGGTCCCTGCAGTTCTCCATGAGTACTTGGAAGTTTCCCATGAGCTTTGGCAAATGTTCCACAAGTTCTGGCTTTAATATGCTGGCTTTCTGATTGGCTGTGCTGCTCTGTAATGGCTGCTGAAAACACACAGTCCCTTAAGCAGATCAATACAATCTCAGATTAAGTCCTGGTGCAGCCAGAATACATTAGATATTTGTCACAGTTTATTAGCACTGGATGTGTACTTGCTGTTGCTGCACAGGATTAACAAATTGCTCAGTCCATTAGCCTGTTGCTGCTGCCAATTTTTTGCTTCCTGACTTGCAGCAGGCAGGCTGTCTCTTTGCATCCCAAACATTGCTGGTGCAGCCAGGAGTTGAGCATTTATTTATTTTAAATACTTGTCCCCCTTATAACACATTTCCGCAAACACATAGTGGTTATTTGTTTTAGTTGCAACTAGGGCTGCAAGTTTGGTTCGACCATTCTGTTTAAATGGTTGAACCCCTGATGTTCGCGCTAGTTCACCCATGCGGGAACATATGAATGAAATGTGTGAACTTTGGTTCACCTGGTTCATCCAGTTCACCCATGCAGAACCCATAAAAGATTATAATGGGCATTGTAGGGGTGAACCAGGTGAACCAAAGTTCATATATTTCCACCATCATGTGACTCCTCCAAGTCCATGTGTGTTAAGTCAGCAGCCCCCCCACGTCAGCCTCAGCAACTCCACCTCCACCCCCACATCAGCCTTATTCCTTCCCAAGTTACCGCCTGGAACATTTGTAAGGGTGTGGGTGATTGGCTGCTGAAAGGCTGTTTGAAGAGACAGCTCCTACTGTTGGCTATGACAGAACAATAGTCATGTGGCTGGCTGGGTAAGTCTCGCAGCTTAAGTTCTCAGTCTGGCAGCTGGTGTGCAATTCATGTAGAAGAGAACGGAAGACAGCAGTGTGAAGAAGAACCAGTACGACTGTCTGTTTTCTCAATTGGATGGCCTGTGTCTGATTGTGAAGCAAAAAAAAAAAAAAAACACAATACTTGCTTTGCATTTCTTCTTTCTCCCCCAAAGGCATTTTATTTATTTTTTCATTACTCCGTGGAAACTGGAAAGAGCACATGGAGTGGGGAAGGGAAAAATCCAGCAGGGGCTCGGGAGCTGCATGTCTACTCTAGTCTTAGGACAGGCACTCCATCCAATCCAGTCCTTCATGTGTGGTGGTGATTCAGAACTAAAAGTTTTTAAATAATTCCAGCAGTTCTTACAAGGAAATAAATAATAGTAGTTTTTTTGTGTGTGCATCTTTTTATTCTACTATAACAGTGCCAACACACTACACAGCAAGGCAAAGCAGAGTGTGTGTGTGTGTGTGTGTGTGGTGGGGGGAGGTGTAAGATACAGTGCTCAGCTCCTCTGTTGGTGCCATTTGCCACAGATTTATTTAATTTTTTGGCATTAGGTAGGCAAGCTGTTTTTTCTTTGAGCAGATTAATAAAAAATTAAAGAATATTTAGTTTTTAGGCAGGCAGGCTGTTATTTTTTACCTGTTAGGGAGAAATATCCCTGTGTCTTATCACTTAAAGTACTTGACTTGATGCAGCCAGCAGTGATGTTATCTACTAGTTAGGGAGAAAATATCCTTGTGTCCTACCACTTAAAGTACTTGACTTGAAGCAGCAAGCAGTGCTGTATTTATCTGTCAGGGAGAAAATATGCCTGTGTCTTACCACTTAAAGTACTTGACATGAAGCAGCAAGCAGTGCTGCTATTTACCTGTTAGGGAGAAAATATCCCTGTGCCTTACTACTTAAAGTACTTGACTTGACGCAGCAAGCAGTCCTGTATTTACTGGTTAGGGAGAAAATAAAAATATTCCTGTGTCTTACTACTTAAAGTACTTGACTTGACGCAGCAAGCAGTGCTGCTATTTACCTGTTAGGGAGAAAATATCCCTGTGCCTTACTACTTAAAGTACTTGACTCGATGCAGCAAGCAGTGCTGTTATCTACCAGTTAGGGAGAAAATATCCCTGTGTCTTACCACTTAAAGTACTTGACTCGACGCAGCCAGCAGTGCTGTATTTTCCTGTTTGGGAGTAAATTTCCCTGTGTCTTACAAAAAGTACTTGACGCGACACAGCCATGAGTGGTAAAAAAAATAGCAGCACTTCTCCGGCAATCCAGGTAACAGTAACAACAGTACAGAAAATTCAAGATGTTGCAGGAGTAACCCATTGTGGTACTCAGAGGATGAGCACAATGGCCATAATAGTGTGGCAGCCAGTTTTAGTAAGCAGAGTGATGGATGATAAGAGGAGAAGGAGGAGAAGACTGATGAGAGTGAGGGGGAAATCAGTGGAACAGATCCTGAGTTTGTAGTAGATAAGGCAGCAGTCAGTATGTCAAGTAGTAGTAGCTCTGGGGAGTGGGATGAAGAGGAGGAATACAGAGACAGAAAAAGAACAAAAACAAGTTCTCGGAAGGATGGCTGTGGTGCTAAAAAAACATTAATGATAGTGGGGCATAACTTGGAGAGTGAGACACCTACACATGCAGAGGAACAACAGAGGACAGAAGATGGACAGGCTTCATGAGGGGAAGAAAGAGATGCAGTTCAACCAGTCAGAGAGGTTATGCATCTTCAAAATTACATGCAGATGGGCATGGAAAGACCTCAAAGAGGTAGTGGTAATAGTAGTGGCTGTGGTGGTGGTGGTGGCAGTGGTAGTAATGAACCTATTCTCCCTATAAGCATCAGTGCAACAAAATCTGTGAAATCCATTGTGTGGGATTTTTTCACACAAGATAAATCATCTGGCAGCCATGTGGTTTGCAAATTATGCAAAAAGAAATTAAGTCATGGTAAAGTGGGTATTCGACTGGGAACATCAACAATGATAAGACATATGAACAAGTTTCACATTTATCAATCTCAAAAAGCACAATAGGAACACACAAACATTGTTGCAGTTCTGCACTCAGCTGAGGAGGATGAGGTAATGGATGTTTACCAAGGCGATGAAGTAACTGATGCAGAGGTGGAGGATGATGAAAGTCTTCCTTCCAGTCAAAGCACAGCATCCTCTATTACTCATTTCTTTACCCCTCTGAGTCCACCACCACAGCCCAATCGGAGTCATACACCATCCATGGCCACAACATTCACCCCCTCATGGTGGTAAAGGTCAAGGGAAGCAGCCCAGAAATCAGGTGATAGCAGCAATCATAGCGGGCATAAAATTTCTTTGAAAGACTGCTTTGAGTGGTCACAGAAATATAAGCCCAGCAGGCCTGAGGCAAGGCGATTGACAAAAGCAATTGGGGAGATGATAGCCACTGACTTGCTTCCATTCTCATTTGTGGCTAATCCAAGTTTTAAAGCACTCATGGAAATCGCTGTGCCAAAGTATCAGGTCCCCAGCTGGACCTATTTCTCCAGTGTTGCCATTCTGGATTTGTATGACACTGTTCGGAAAAGCATGTCTGATGCTCAGAAAGATTCAGTGGGCAAAAAGGTTCATGTCACGACAGATATGTGGACCAGTGGTCAGACGACTGACTATATGGCTGTGACTTGCCACTGGGTAAACTTTCCTCCCTCTGCCTCCTCCTCCTCTTCATCATCATCATCATGTGGTGGCATTGGTGACAGCAGCAGCAGCAAGAAGCAAGGGACTTTCACAGTTCGAAGGCAGGCAGCTTTATGTTTTTATGGTTTTGAAAAAGATCACAATGCGGAACATCTTCTGGAGGACCTTGAAGAAAAGTGTGCTGAGTGGCTGACTCCAAAGTCCTTGCAACCAAGGTTTATAGTGTCTGACAATGCTTCAAATATTGTGAAAGCTGTAAGACTTGGTAAGTTTACACATGTGTCATGCTTTGCACACACTATTAACTTGGTGGTAAAAGACTTCATCAGTGAGGGCCGAAATGTGCAGAACTTGATTGCAGCTACCCGAGTTGTGTGCTCTCACTTTAGCCATTCTGTGAAATCCCAAAAGTTGTTGCAGCAGATTCAGATTGAAAATAGCCTCCCTCTCCACCAGATGATACAGGAAGTTCCAACCTGGTGGAATTCCACTTACTATATGATGCAGAGAATGCTTGAACAACAGAAAGCCATCCATCAATATGCAGTCCAACATGGCATTGGGAAAGGAGATACAGTGGCATCTGATGGAGTATCTTTGTTGTATCCTTAAACCCTTTGAGGAGGCTACCCGAGTGGTGAGCTCTGATGGTGCTGGACTAAGTCAGATCCTACCCTTAATTTCACTCATCAGGATGAGACTGCAGTGTCTCGAGTCACAGTTCTTTGACAATGATGACATCAATGCTGCATCACTTGTTGGAAAAATGATACAAACCGTCCTGGCTGATGAGCGCATTATAAATATGTGCAAAGCAGAACATTACATTTTGGCCACACTTCTGGACCCTTGGTTTAAGGATACAATTGAGACATTCTTCAAACCACATGACTTTAAAGACCTGGAACACTATCGTGAACTGTTAATTGAGAAAATGTCAGCACGGATAGTTCAGAAAAGTAGTACATCATCAGTGCCCTTTTGGCAACATTCAAATTCTGACCAAAATCTGGTGGAGAGGGAGGGAACACAATCTGCTGTTGCTGCTGCTGCTGCCACCACTACTGATGTTTTGGCTCATCAAACATAAACCAGAACTGCTGCTACACCACAAGAGGACAAACCACAGTGGGACATGCTGTCAGATTTTGGTCTAATAAATACAGCTGGGAAGGCTCAGGCGGCAATAGCGATACCAGACGTCCCTGCTGCAAAAATGGTTAAGGATTATATGGAGCAGACTATACATCTCACTGCAGGTGAACCATTGCTTTATTGGCAACAGAAAAAATTGATCTGGCCTTCTTTAACTGAGATCACAATTGAATACCTCAGTTGCCCACCTGCCAGCACATATTCAGAGAGAATTTTTAGTGCTGCTGGGGCAATAGTGAATGACAAAAGAACATGTCTTTCCACGAAGAATGTAGAGAGGCTTACTTTTTTTAAAATGAACCTGCCTCAGTTCAAAAACATATACTGTCCCAAATTTATGTAGGGTGACAGCACACAGATGGCATCATGCCACGCTGATGATGACGATGATGATGGTGAAGGATTCTATTGCGACTAGTAGCCACTAGCGTTTCCTGCTGTCTTTCCTCCTCTGGTGGGTACCCCTGTCTCCTACTCATCCTGGAGTTCCATTAATTTCAGAAACAAACATCCACTGCTGATTCTCATGTGCCACTAAGGCCCAATCTGACTAGCACCAGAAACTGAAGGACCACAGCATATGGCAGTTCAACTAAAATAACCAGAAATGAATGACTACACATTGTCACACAGCTCTGTCTTCATCCATTTGTTTTATTGGATTTTTATTACAAAATACACACTCAATGAATACTTATTACTAGCTGTTGACAAACAAAAACATTAATAAAATAAATAAAAAAATAATTGCTCTTCTGGTTCAATTCCAGATGGGAAGGTAATGAGAATTTAATTTAAAAAATGTTTTTTTTTTTGCTGTAAAATGTCAACTTTATAGTACATTCCCAATTTCAGTGTTGCACCCAGCGGCATCCAATGTTTTGATCTGAAGGAACCATTCACCAGATAGAAACTGTTTTCATTATAACCTGTAAAATGAAAATAAAAAAAAACAGATTTTACAAAATACTGTTCCCACATACTGCACTAACTGACTATCATGACAATAAAAAAAAATCACTGATCTTACCCTAGCCCCCGTCCAAAACTCCAAGCCCTCAAAATCCCCTGGGACACTCCCTCTTACAAATACTATTCCCCCTCCATTGTTAGACACCAAACCATGCACGTGATCTGGCATCATAAATACTGTAAACACAATTTGCGGATGGTTACTGTTATGGGTTTTTTAATTATTCTGAGTAAAGATGAGGAAGGGGCAGATGTCTGGGAGGGTGGGACAAATAAAGTAATACAGTATTGATTGACATAGTTACCTATGGGAGGTATAGGGATCAGGGCAGGAGAGTGTGGTGGGTAATGTATTACTAACATCGACACTAGTTACTCAGAATAACAGAAAGCCCCAAACTAATAACTACACAGACAAAATTTAAAGTACAAACATAATTTAATCCACACAATGCAGTAAAGCAAAACGCCACACTGCCCCAGCGCATCGGCACCATGCCTTTCTCAGGGGGGCACTGAGGAAGGTAAGGTACAGATGCACTGCGGCAGTGTGGCGTTTTGCTTTACCACATTGTGTGGATCAAATACATTTTGTACTGTAAACTTTTTCCATGTACTTATTTGGTGCTAAAGCAGCTGAAGCTATAGGTACCACAGGCACCAGTTATTTTGAACTGGGCTGTATTAGTACCTGAGTCTAACAGTGGGGAAAGATTTAAAATTATTGTAACAGGGTATAGCTCAGGGGGTTAACCCTTTGAGCTGCCTGTGACCAGATTTAAAAAGCTAAAGTTGTCAGGGATAATAAACGAGTCAAATATCATCCCTGACCTTTACCGCTTATTAAATCTGTTTCAACACTAGTATTTTTAAGCATCTGCTGGGTAACCAGATGGTTCTATAATATATAAGCAGTAAGTCCATTCCACCTGGTTCTACTTAACTATAAAAAAAATCCACATATTTTATTTTGCATGTTTAGGAATATACATGTAATACTAAGATTCTAACTTTAAGAATGGTAAGTTTGGCAATGCTTTCGAGCACCGAGACAGAATTGTATGCACCAAAACTTTGCAATACGTAATTGTATTTATACCATTCTTAGTACTACATGTACTTTCCCAAACAAAAAGCAATACTTCTGTGGATTTCTTAATTAAGTAGAACCATGTAAACTTATGTTTTTTTTGCATTATATATTATAGAACTTTGTTATACTATGTAGAACCTGGTTTTACCTAGTAGAACTTATTTTTTTACATAGTAGAACTAGTTTTATTTGGTAGAACCTGGTTCTGCTTGGTAGAACTTGATTATAAATGGTAGAACCCAGTTCTACATGGTAGAACCCAATTCTACTGGGTTCTACCTGGTAGAACCAGGTAGAACTTTTTTGTGTTCTACTCAGAAAGTTCACAAGGTAGAACTTTTAAGGGTTCACGTAGTCCTAGTTGCAACACATTTTCTTTGCCTTTTCAGGTATTGCCTAGCACAGCTTCCCCGAGGGCAGAAACACCCTCATGAATATTCATGAAGATTGGGACTCATGCTCATTAATATTCATGATCCCCGATCATTACTGCCTTGTGGATTCTCTTTATTTTTTAAGAGCGCGACCGCTCAGGGCCCTGTCTGTGGTCTCCAGGTCCCACTGATCAGCTGGGGACACCAGGACCACCGAACTACTCTCCTGATCAATGGCGAAGCAAGTGGTTGGGAGATCAAAGGTGCCACCGGTCAATGCACAATCCCTGCTGGTACTGGAGTGCCTTTTGCAGTGCAGGCGATTGCAGTTTGAACTTAGAAGCCCCGCAGGACTGGATTTTACATAGGGGGCTATTCTGGATTGCCAGAGCAGAGGAAGAACTTGGGCCAGGGCCAGGGGACCCAAAAAAAAAATGGAGACTTTTCTGGAAGAGCCAGGAAAGAGAGCAGACATGGGAGCTACAGGCTGTAGGTAAGCCCCCGATTTTGTAGGGCGGCTATATCTATATCTATATCTATATCTATATCTATATCTATATCTATATCTATATCTATATCTATATCTATATATTTGCATTTTCTAGTTTCCAAACTCTGGTGGAGAAAATCAGCCACCAATCAAAGCTATCCCTGGCTCCTCTACGCGAAATTCATCCAATGAGTAAGAGATGGAGGAGGAGCCAGGATTGCGTGCCCTACGAACATACAAACATACAAAATTGCCAGCAGAAACAGGCCTCATGGTCTATCAAGCTCAAGTGTGCAGCTAGCCCCTCATCATGCAGCTGCCCTTCCCACCCGTTCTTCCCAGTATCCCTTCCCCTTATCCTGTCCCAACCCCCCTGTAAACTGCCCACTGTCTTACAGGACACAATCTCATCTGGTAAGGTGTTCCATTTGTCCACCACTCTTCCGTGAAAAAATGTCTACTCATCTCCCTCTTGAATCTTCCCCCTCTACCCTCAGTCCATGCCCTCTTGTGTTTTTCCCCCTTCTCATCTGAAAAATCTCTCCTGTGTTGGTCTTGTTTATCCCCTTCCGATATTTAAAGTTCTCGATCATATTCCTCCTATCCCTCTTCTCCTCCAGTGAATACATATTCAACTCTCCCAGCTTGATTTTGTAGGGCTTGCTCTCCAATCCATGGATCATCTTTGTGGCTCTTTGCTGCACCTCCTCCAACAATCTGATGTCCTTTTTTAGGAATGGGTGTCAGTACTGCATGCAGTACTCCAGGTGGGGCCTGACCAATGACCTATACAGGGGCAGGATAACCTCCCTCCTTCTAGAGGAAATCCTTCTTGCAATGCACCCTAGCATTTTGCTGGCTTTTGCTGCCACCTTCCTGCACTAAGCAGAGTTGTTCATGCTCCCTGTTATCATCACTCCTAGGTCCTTCTCCTCTGTGGAGCTCCCCAGCTGTACCCCATTTAAGTGATAATCCCTCCCCTGGTTCCTGACTCTGAAGTGCATAACCTTGCACTTACTGGCATTGAACACCAACTGCCATGTTTCCACCCACTCCTGCAGCTTAGTCAGGTCCTCCTGCAACCCCTTTCACCCCTCCGCATCATTAACTACAGCTCCCATCTTGGTATCATCTGCAAACAGGCTAATCTTGCTCCAGATCCTATGTGAGATATCTGCAATAAAAATCCCAAACAGCACCAGTCCTAGCACCGATCCCTGTGGTACCCACTCACTACCGCTCTCGGTGATGAGAGGTCCCCCCACCACTACCCTTTGCTGCCTTCCCATTAGCCAGTTTGTGATCCATTTCACCATTTGTGGTCCTGCTCCCACATATTCCAGTTTCCCCAGCAACCTCCCATGCGGCACTGAATCAAAGCCTTACTGAAGTCCAAATACAGGACATCCGCTGCATGGCCTTTGTCCAGTTCCCACATCACCCAGTCGTAGTACTCTACAAAGTTTGTCTGGCAGAATCTTCCCACTGTGAACCCATGCTGTTGACCATCCTGGAGACCTGCATGAGGAATTCATCCAGCACAGTGTTCATCATCTGTGTGGGCAGAAGGAAGGAAGGAAAAATGAATTTCTCTGGCATCAAGGAAAACTTAGTGTAAAGTGTAGTGGTGCTATATTGAAAAAAAATCGATTATTGACTTACTCGGGTCCGATCAGGGAGAGAAGAATAGATTAAAGCAGTCAGTCAGAGCAGGAAAGGAGCAGGAGAGGAACTGGGAGTGACTGTGGCCTGAGCCAAGGAGGAAAGAGAAAGAGACCACAGGGTAGGCAAGCTGGGCATGATCCTCGAGGAGGGGACTGGAGCAGCCAGTGGACTGTATGGATCGGCTGGGAGGGGGGCTCTAGTGACTGGGTGAGCTGAGGAGAAGAATTTTGCAGACATCTGCTTGGCATGCTGGGACTGAGCAGTAGAAAGTACTTCACTCACTTGACTGAAGTCGGGAGGGAGGGAAAAAGTGCTTGAGTCAATTGCTTCCAGACAGTCAGTTGATGTTGATAAGCCAACCAACCGTCTGGTCACCACACCAGGCCTGGTAGTTAGTGAAGTGAGTGGGCCTCACTGGGCTAGTAAAAATTTATAGTAGTGCCTGCTGCAGAGCTGCTGTCTGGCTTGAAGGAGGAGGAGGAGGAGGAGGAAAAAAGGAAGTCACTGTGGCTGACTCGTTTAGGCAAGGGGGGGAGTGTAAGTCTCATGCAAGCCGTGTATGGTGGGCAGCAGTAAGCCAGAACAGCCTGCAGAAAGAGTGAGTAAGGCATGGGCAGCAGAGGCAGAAGTTGGGACAATCAGAGCACGGTAGCAAGGTTGGAGTGTGGAGGAGGACTGGTGAGCCATGGCGGGGGGGCAGAAGCAGCACTGACTGAGCCAGAAGGAGGGGAAGGATGGGCTCATCAGCAAAGTCGAGGACCAGCCAAGTCGATGAGTAGCCTGCAGGACAACTCGGGAGTAGTCTGGATCTGGACCACCAGTCCACTGGACAAACAACTCAAAGCTCAGAGAGAGAACGAGACAGAGAGTTGGCTCCCTGCCATCAGTTGTTTGCCAGCCAAAATACAGAAGGTGAGGGTGAGTTTGTACCTCACTGTTTCTGTAATCTGTTTCCCAGTTCCCTCCTAGGTCACGGACCCTCCCTGTTGGTGATATAATTGGGAAGGATTTATTTGGTTTGTGAGTCTAGAGTAGTAGGTAGCCACCACAGAAATGTGACTGCTCAATTTGCCAGAGGTAACCCTCAATCCACCCCTCCCCTTCCCTCATCAACTTCTCAGTCCTAACCTTGGCTTAAACCTCCACCTAAATAAGTATGCTTGTTGAAATCGCTGATGCTGATGACATAGTACACTAGCAGCTTACTTCATACAATTTTAGCTGCCAAAAGCTAAAAGCCTGGGGAGTGGGGAAGGGAGTCATATTATGGCTGCTAAAATGACAATATTTCAACATTTGCAGGATAGACTTTGCTTTCCTCCCTTTGTGCACATTTATTTTTATGTTGCCTTGCCACAGCCTAGCTAAAGTAAGACAGCTGCTCATATCATGTTACTGTGTATCACAGCCCTCTGCTCAATCTTTATTGATGTATTCTGGTTTCCTAATTCCTCAGTGTTTGTTAAAGCATGTAAGTTGCATTCTTGGGCTGTCTGCTGTCTGAAACCAGCAAGAATATTGCAGATGTATGTGCCTTTGTTCATTATTCCAGTGAAAGTGCATTCATATTGTAATCTGGCATGTGTGCATGTGCAACAGGTACAATAGGTGCAGGCTGTGTTTTATTGTTGAGGTAGTGGTACTGTTGGGGATACACCCATGGGTGTGCACTAGAAATTAGGGCAGTCAGTATGAGGTTGTAATAAAGTGAAGGTCCTAGAATTGTTGATTGGGTGACAGGAGTGTGCAAATACCATTGCCCCCTGTCCTGGGCAAGTACATTTCCTCGGAGGGCAAGTACGAACACAGCTAATGTCATTGAAATGAATAGGGGCAAGTGAAAATTCAGCTACGGTCATGGCTGAGCAAGTCCTAAAAGTTTTGATTTTGAGCCCCCTGTAGGGTGATGGCATTGTCCAACATGACCATCATCTCCTTTATCTGCTCTGAGTCCTGCTTGTAGCCCAATCATGACATTTGTTAGTGGGGCAAGGTAATAAATGCCCACTGGTGCTTAGAATGAAAATAGAAAACAGACTTGGGATGACTGACATCACATCAGTAACATATATTGCTTCGACTACTGCTAGTCCTTATTTCCCTTTACCTTTCCATCATGAAATAACTTTTTAAACCAACCACTTTAACTTGGCATAAGGGCTCGACTACAGTTGTTGGGTCACAAATATGGTGGTCCTGATTTTTTATATACTGAACAGTCACTGGGGGTGGATGCCCCCTTCTAAACCCTATGGAAAAAAATGCACTCACCATATTGTCTGACCCAGGAACTGCAGTCCTTCTGACATAAAAATGTTTGTAAAGGTCAACATGCTTCTTACAGTGTATTGAACTGTTTTTGGAAGTAATAGTATCAGTGCAACAAAAAATATATAGTTGGGGAAGGGGGCGGCTGACCCTCAATTTTGGCCTGGCCTGAAGATGTATTCAGTGCCTGGAATACATTTTTCCTAAATATTGTGTCCTTTCCTTTACTAGATAAAGAGCTGCCCATTTGAACCACCAGTCTGGACTGGTAGTATAGTCTGTGGATGTCATTTTAATGTTAGCTTTTTGTTTCTTAGAGAACCAGAGATTGTCTCTGTTGTTATGGTGTTGTCCTGAGAGTGGATTCCAGGCAAGCCAGAGCCATGCCAATAATTTAAAAAGCACTGAAGTTACCCTGTACCAAGCACAATTCACCACATCTGGCTAGTAAAGCTTTGGGAAAGACAGGCTGAGGGGGGGTTGTCACTCAAAGTAAATATAGAGAAATAGTAAAGTACTATTTAAATGTGAAATGTTTTGCTGAATGTAGTGTAAAAGATATGTCTGTTTTCAGGATTATCTATACAGTGGTCGAAATTTGCAGCAGACTGCTAGCCAAACGTTGTTTGATTTTGTATCCGGCTAGTAAGATTTTCATTTAACTAGCCCTGTGAACTTGTACTAGAGAAGGCAACACTTTAGTATGTACACCGACTGGACCAGTAGAAATGTCTGTGGGGCCAGTGGATTTTCTCAGTCACTAGGCCTGCTGCTGGCTAGTGGCTGCAAAACTTAATTCCGACCACAGCAATATCAAGGCGTTATTGTAGTGTTGGAGTTGGATCCCAGATTTCACAAGGGGGGTGCTGTGGTGGTGGTGTGCATACCTGATATGCATTTAAGTTTTTAATTCTTTAAGAGTGTCATGGTAATTACCTTTTTGTTTTCTTTTCCACTCACACACATGCTGATGCAGCAGCAGCGCCTTGTTTTAACTGAACAAAAATGGGTGCTGGTACATAAATAAAGTTCAACAATGGTGGAAGTCAAAATAATTGGTTGGATTTTCTTTAGTGAGTCAAACTCATAAATTTCAAACTAGTTGAAAAAAATCAGTCATAAGGTGTGGTAAGTCAGTCATAATTGCTTTTTCAACTGACTCGGGGGTCTTGCTGTTACTATATGTGTTTTGGGTACACTGTTCATTTTGGGGTGGTTCTGTTGCTTTGTATATTGGTTATTTTACAAATATTTTACCTTAGCAACACGAGTCATGAACAGTTTCCATTTAAAATTCCAGCTGTGAAGATTTCACTATTTTTGAGGTATTATTACAAAAAAGCATCTGAAACAGAAATGTAGTATTTTCTTTTCTCACATTATCTGTAACTAAAACTACAGAACCAAACGTGCATCACTAGAAAGAGAATAAACAGATTTCCTCCAGTTAGAGGGGAACGGTGAAGCACGGGGAAAGACATTTACCAGAGGCTGGTACTGACACCAATTGTGAGTCTGCAGAAGGAGATTTTTGTAGTAGTATATTTTTATTCAAAACCTTGAAGAGGAAACACTCTGTTGAGCAAGCTCATTTTAAAGGAGGTCCTAGGTACAAGCATTCTATTTCCAAACTTTCATTCGATCTAACATAAATATAAGCATACAAAGTAAAAAATAAAAATAAAAAAGGAATACAGATATAAATATAAATACATTCCATCGCAAAATACAGACTACCAATGAAACAGGACACTTGTTGGGATCAGACCTACATATACTGGCAGCACTGTGATGGAAGGTTGCTCTGCTCAAGAAACTATTGTTTAATATAATATTTTTTGTTGAAAAGGTTTGGCTCTCTTATTTTAATTGGGACTGAGTTCCAGACCACAATGCCCTTGTATCTGATCGAAGATCTCCCTATTTCTAACTTTAATCTTGGGACAGTACATTCATGCCAGTGGAAGATTTCAGATCTATATTAACAGGTCTAGTATTGAACAGACTATTGATGCATTTGGGAACATCATCTTGCAATACTTTTAACATGAAAAATGTAATGTGTAAACCCCTCCTATATTTTATTTATTATTTATTTATTATTTATTTAGTTTTTTTGACCGGGTAAGTGCACTAGACAAATCCTGCCTATTTTCAGGCACGACCCGGGGGAGGGGATACAGATGAATGCCAACTGACCTTGAACCAGATTAAGCCATTGGTGGTATTTTTAGTGAATTTTAAGTTAAGCCAGTTCAGATTACAATAGAGATGACAGTGCTGTGTTGCATAAAGAGGGTCCAGAATAAACCGGGCCAATCTGTTATAAAGGACATCAGTTTTTCCCAGACACGTCTTGGAGACCCCAGAGTACAAGACATCACCATAATATATTACTGGTACGATGGTGCTAGTGACCAGTTTCAGTTTCGTGTCCCAATTCATATACTGTTTCACCCAGTACATGGCACCCAATTTTTTGTGTATATTTCCCACTAAGCTTTGGATATGGATCTCCCATTTAAGCATCTTGTCCAGCCACATTCCCAAATATTTATAGCAGCAGGCTAGCTTTAAAATGTCCCCTTGTTTTATTACAATGTTCATGTCCAAATCTGAAGTATTTCTGGCTCTGCTAAACACAATAGTTTGAGTTTTCTTGACATTAAGTTTCACAGAGCAATCTTCAAAAAAAAGTCTTATATGTAATCAAAAGCAGACTGAAGGATAGTCCTTACTTGGGCTAACAAGTTCCCACTGACATAGATAACTGTGTCATTAGCGTACAGATGGACCTCAATGTTGATGGCATGTTGATTGATTTTATTTATTTATTTTGTCAGGACAACACTGCTAAGTTTATATTCTTTTGCAATGTCATTATGGATGTTCCATACACTTACAATAGCATTATAATATAAATAGAATAATAGATAAGAGAGTGTGTGTTACAAAGGCGTAATACCATCAAGATGTTCCCATGTCCCTAAAACTGCTAGATGGTTTTATTCCTTTGTAACACACACTCTCATATCTTTTGCTTTTTTGGTAATATATGGATCTAATAGAAAATATAGTGCCTCTGCATCTTTGGGGGGCTACCGACTACTGTACTGCTCCTCTGCATTTTTTGGGGGCATGTCATGACAATGGCCACCCTACAATCATACTACTCACTCATTCATTCCAACCACCCTCTGTGAACTTCTCATTGGACACATCAGCTTCCTTTGGTAGTAGTACCTTTAAGTTGGTTTCTCATAGTAACTGAAGGGAGGATCAACCAGATAATACTTTAGATGTAAAAGAAAAAAAAGCATCAAAAACATGATGGCTACAGTTACTCTTGCTAAACGAGAGACAGCTGCCATATTTTTGAAACTGTTCTGCCCGACCACAGAAAGAAAGCAGCCAAGCATAAGGCACGGTTCAAAAATTATGACACCGCATGTGCAGGAACTGTACTTGGTGCTATAACAACCAGCTGTACACTGTGAGAGAGTCCTGCACTTGCGCTGTTCTGTTTCTCTGATAATACTATCATTCAAAGCTCCAAATGATGGTATTACGGGCTTTGAACGATAGTATTTTGGTTCTTCATCAATACTATTATCACTTTTGCACAGTGGTATTACAAGAAATTTTTTGTATGTTTTGCTGTCATATTGAATGGCATATCCATATATTATGTATAATGGAAGCTAGTGTCACTTAAAGGTAAGAATTTTTATTTATTTATTGAGATAATCAGTTTTGCAACCTTTGAGTCAGAGATTCATTTACAAAGGTACCTTGTCTCGGGGGGGCGACAACAATTAAGTGAGGTTTAGGACAGAGGTTACATACAGGTGAGATACATACATACATTGAATTACATGCATCATTATATAAATACATACACACATTGAGTTACATGCATCATTATATAAACACAGTTGTTACAGTTGTTCAATTGTACCATTGCCCAGTCGTCCATGGAACCCAGAGGACTTAGGAGCTATTCGAGACAGGGTTATGTTCCACTACAGGCATTTACAGCACCGGCTGTCAATAATGTGTTGACGGAGGGCTATTTTGAACCGGCCAATCCCGGGGATCTTTGTGATTCCCTCAGGAAGGGAGTTAAACCAGGCTGGAGCTTTATGATGAAAGGATCTTTGGCAGAGAGAGAGGTCCTTGCCCTGGGTACTAGGGAAGGTGGCTTGAGGGAGTTATGGTTTAGCAGGCCGCATAGCCAGTTGCAGGATGTGAGACCCTGGTGGGGCATAACCCAGACAGGGACTTTTTGGCCAGTAGGTAGGTGTGGTATTTCAGTCGTTCCTCAAGAGTGAGTATGTTAGCGGCGGAGTACAGCAGGCACGTGTGAGTTCTGCTATGGGCACCGGTCAGGAGCCTGCAGGCTTTGTTAATAGAGGTCTGGACTTTTGACAGGGAGGAAGGGTCAGCCACTGCGTATATTGGAAGTCCGTAGTCGGCCAGAGACAACACAGATGAGGTGATGGCTAATTTTAAGGCAGATTCTGGGAGGCAGTCTTTATGGTGGTAGAGGAGCCCAGTCCTGGAGTTCATGGCTGATGACAGGGCTTTTAGATGGGCGTGGAATGTAAAGCCTGGTCAGAAGTGATGCCCAGGTACTTATATGTTGTTACCTGTTCAAGTGGAAGGAGTGTGCTAGGGGTGATGAGAAGGGGAGTATCCTTGGTGCTGTTTTGCCGATGTGTGAACAGCATTGACTTTGTTTTTTTCAGGTTCAGGACTAGCCGACGGTTACTGAACCATTTTTCAGCTTGGAGGAAGGTGCTTTGCAGCGTGCACTGGAGTAGGAGTGGGTCTGAGTGTGATGCTAAGATCACTGCATCATCTGCATAAAGCAGTATTTTGTTGGAACAGGAGCATGGGAGGGTGTTTAGGAATAGACTGAAAAGGGTGGGTCCAAGGATGGAGCCTTGCAGGACCCCTGAGAGCACTGGTAGGTTGGTGAAGAGGGTTCTATTTAGCTTAACTCTTTGGGATCTGTTGTGCAGGTAGCTTGAGAACCAATTCAGGGGGCCAGATGAGAATCCCAGTTGGCTTAGGGAGTTTAACAGCAGGGGGTGGCACACGGTGTCAAAGGCCTTGGATAGGTCGATGAAAACAGCCCCTGCAAGTTTACCATTATCAAGCGCAGAGTGTATATGGTGGGAGAATTCCAGAAGGGCAGTGGATGTGCTGTGGCTTGGACGAAACCCATGCTGCTCAGGACATAGGATGTCGTATTTAGATAGGTATTCTATGAGCTGTGTGGATACTATTTTTCCCAAGGCTTTGGAGGGGGGGGAGGATGGAGATGGGCCTGTAGTTATTTGGTAGTGTTCAGTCCCCAGACTTATGGATGTGGGTGACTTCGGCCTGTTTCCATGCTTCCGGGAATTGGCCTAGGCATAGGGATTTATTTATGGCAATTGTGAGGGTGATTGGCATGGCATCCAGCGTGAGGCGGAGTATCCTGGAGTCAAGAGGGTCATTACTTGGGTTATGTGAGGCAAGGGACTTTAGTAGAAAAGGTTTGGCATCATGGGGTGAGATCATCCGAAAGTGGAATTGCAGCTGGGAGGTGTGAATGTGGGTGGGCATGGGGACGGGGTCAAAGGATTGGGCAGGGAGTACTGCGCTTAAGTCCATGAAAGTTTTGTTAAGGCAGTCTGCGATACATGTTTGGTCTGTCGAGACTGCCCCATTTATGACAATCTGAGACGGGGGTGGGGAGCGGGTTTTGCCATTCAGTTCTTTAATGTTGTCCCAGAAGGCTCTGGCTGAGCTCCAGGAGGATGTAAACACAGCCTGATAGTATTTAGTTTTTTCCTGCTTGATGGCCCAGGTGCATTGGTTGCGGGCTGCCCTATAGGCTTGCCTGTCTGCCACCCTACCAGAATCATTTGCTATGTGCCAAATATTGTCTCTCTGTTTTAGTTGCTGGATCAGTGCAGGGGATATCCATGCAGAAGCCTGTTTTTTTGGTCTAGATGTGGTGATGGGGGCAAATAGGTCGCAGGCATTGTTGAAGGCCTTAGTGAGATAAGTTAGAGCAGAGTTTATGTCAGATGCATAGGTCATTGGAGTCCAGTTGACTTGTGTGAGGTGATGTTTGAGGTTGTCAAGAACACTGGGGAGAAATCTGCCTTGAGGGGCACTGCTGTACTCAGGGCTGAGTGTGGGGGAGGACCAGAAGCAGATGACAGGGGAGTGGTCGCTAAGTGAGTCCACAAGGACTTTTACAGATTCCAATTAGTGTGGCCGATTAGAGAGGACTATGTCCAGGAGGGAGCTAGTTCCCTTCGCTTGGTTAAGTTTGGTGGGCTGAGTGACCATTTGAGATAGATCTAAACCTTAATTGGTTGGGAAATAATGCAGGCAAGCTTAATGCTGAGCTAGGGATGTTCAATCTGTCACAACTAGTCTCCTGCCCTACACAATATTCTCTGCCAAGCAATCACCAGTCTTTCTTAGATTGGATCGTGTCTAATAGAACCCAGCATGTCCTGGTTGTAGGAGCTCTTCTGTACTCAATCAGTGACCACTCACCTATGTTCTGTGTCTGGAGGGCATATGCCCCTAAGACACCACCCAAGGAAATTCTCTTCGTAGACTTCTCCAATTTCACTGTAGGTGCCCTCTACACAGACCTAGATCATACAAATTGGCCCCCTCTCTACTGGACACTGGATATAGAAAAAGTGGTTGATTTCTTTGTAATCACAGTATAGGCTTTTCAGGACAAACATGTCCCCCTTAAAAAACAAAGAGTTAGAGGTTCGCTGACAAGATGGATGCACAGTGACCTTCTAGCCACCATCAAAAGGAGGGATAAATCTTGGGTCAAAGCCAAACACTCACAGGCCCCAGTGGACTAGGCAGAATACAGAGGGCTGAGAAAAAACTGCAAACAAGCCACGCGAACTGCAAAAAGCACCTACTGTGGACAACCTGTCAAAGCACTGGTCAGTGACCCACAAGCCTTCTGGAACCACATCATGTCATTTATGGGCCAGGATAAGAGCTCAACTATATCTGACATGATACTGGATGGGGTGAATTGCAAAAACATGGGCCACATGACAAATGCTCTAAACACACACTTCTCTGACCTCAAGGAATACCCACAGCAGATGGGACAGTCTTAGGCCACTAAGGATTGCACAGATAATTTGGCTCCCCTAACTTTTAATCTCAGGACTGTCTCCATAACTAAAGTTGTACATCTCCAAAAATCAATCTTGGCCTACAGATCTGCAGGCTTAGATGAGCTACCACCTAGATTCATAAAAATGGGCACACAGCAGCTAGCTGCTCCAATCACCAGGCTTTTTAACCTGTCCCTGACTACAAGGACTGCCTCAAAGTGGAGAAGGTCATAGCCACCTAGGTAACAGAACACCTGCATCTACACAACCTACTATCCTGGGATAAACATGGGTTAATGAAGGCACACAATACATAAACTGCCCTTAACCAGTTTACAAATGATGTAAAGGTGGCCATGGATAAGGGCATGTTAACAGGTGCAGTTTCATAGATGACATGAAGGCATTTGACCTTGTGGATCACCCTCTGTTAGAAAAACTTATTACATTGGGTTCCTTACCTTCAACTACCTCTTGGGTGGCTAGCTACTTATCTGGATGACAGCAGTTCATCCAGATTGATAAAACCAAATCGGAGCTCACCCCCACAAATGTGGGTGGCCCTCAGAGATCAATATTAGGCCACTTACTGTCCTCCCTATTCATCAACAAATTGCCAACCCTAGCAGACCCATGCTCAGCAGTGCTATACACAGAAGACACGGTGCTGTATAGCAGTGACAAGGGCCTATCCACCATTAACTCTAGCCTGACTGAGGTTTTTGATTGCACACAGTTTTGGCTTATGAAAAACAGACTATTGCTGAACTCTAAGAAGATGGTCGCTATGGTCTTCAGCTGTGTGCCTTGACTCAAAGCCTGTTCTTCCATGCTAACCATCCCTTGTCCACAAGGAATACCACTCAATGCAGTACAGTTCTTTAGATACCTGGGAATCTCCCTGGACCCATCCCTGAACCTCAGCCTCCATCTAGCCATTATCTGCAAGTCAGTGAATATAAAATTGGGACTAGCATATAAAATTAGACACACCCTCACCACATCTGCTAGACTAGCCATTGCACAGGGTGTCCTGCATCCAAGTCTTACATATGGTCTCATCACCAACTGGAAGCCAGCAAGAAGGTCCTTAGCAAATGGAGCACGTGTTATAACATTATTTGCCATTGCTCTGTCTGTGCCCTGGAGCACCCATAACTGCCTCCTATATTCCAATCTAGAGTGGCTGTCCCAGGCTCCCTATAGAACTTACATAGCAGGCTGCACATTTGATAGTGTTATTACATCTGGCACACTACCTGCACTTGCCAATATGTTAAGTCACACCGCACAAGAACACCTGTTGAGGTCTGCTGACAGGCTGCTCTTTGATGTCCCTAAATGTATGACAAAGATGGACAATTGGGCATTCTCAGTATTTGCACCCAAAATTTAGAACTCTATCCCTGTATCAGTAAGTCTCGCTCAGTCTCGCCAGGACTTTGAGTGGCCTATGCAAACACCTCATGAGCACAGACTTATGTTCATGGAGCACGATCCAGAGAAACATTCCCTAGCTAGACCTTATCTTTTGCCAACAAGTTTATGTGCACTTTACCCATTTTGGTATCCAACCTGCCTTTGTGCTACTATGTCCAGGGTTAGCTATCCTAACCTAAACAGTGTTAGTACCTTGTTGTGTTGCATTCTCCAAGAATTGGTGTGTTGTATTAGCTGTTATCTACTGCTTACCCTGCCTATAACTCCTAACTGTAATGCAGCACCTGCCACGCTATGTGGAGTTGTGCTTACCTGTAATTGTCACCATTCATTGAGTCACCTTTGCTGTCTGTAACTCTCTCAGGTTGTGCTTGAAAACAGGCAATGCCTTTGTCTAGTGCACCTACCCAGTTAACAAAAACAAAATAAATTAATAAATGATACACACACATACATAACAGAAGCCAAACAGCAATTAATGCAGCAAGAAGAATACACGTTAATAATAATAAAACATTTTCAATCACATTTATAAGTAGTTACAAGATTTCTTTGACATATAATATTGTATTTGACAATAGTATGGGAGGCATTTGTTACCTAAGATTTTTGGTTTTTTATGAGGCTATAAAGATCAAAAAGTGTAAGGAAAGACACAGAACTAGAACAGACATCAGTACTGAAAAAGGGTTAGCATACAAAAAAAGCATTTGCCAATGCCGAATGTTGATTGCATTGGTGTGTTGAGCTCACTCACTGCCCCTCTGTCACTCACTCAATCTGTTTCTCCCGGTGCTGCATGTTGCTCGTTTGTACTGGGCTCCTGCCTGTGTTTGCACCTTGTTCTGCCCACTAAGAAATCTGCAGCTGTCGCGACAGAGCTCCATTGAGTTGACTCACTCCCTCTCTCTCTCTCTCACTCGCTCATTCTGTTTCTACTGGCACTGCAGGCTGCCCTTTTGTACTGGGCTCCTGCCTCTGTTGGTGGCTTTTTCTGCCCACAAAGAAATGTACTGTAGTCCTGACACAGGTCTGTTGAGCCTGCTGACTCCCCTCTCTCACTCACTTGTTCCATTTTTTGTCGGCCCTGCAGGCTAGCCTTTTGTACTGGACTCCTGCCTGCATTGCTGCCTTTTTCTGCCAACAAAGAAATCTGCAGCAGTCACGATAGAGCTCCATTGAGCTCACTCAATCCCCCTCTCTCACTCGCTCGTTGTGTTTCTCCCGGTGCTGCAGGCTTCCCTTTTGTACTGGGCTCCTGCCTTCGTTGGCACATTTTTCTGGCCACAAAGCAATCCACAGCTGTCCCAACAGAGCTCCTTTGAGGTCACGCACTCCCCCTGTGTCACTTACTCATTCTGTTTCTCCTGGCACTGCAGGCTACCCTTCCTGCCTCTGTTGGCACCTTTTTCTGGCCCCAAAGAAATCTGTAGCAGTCCCGACATAGCTTCGCTGAGCTCGCTCACTCCCCTTCTCTCACTCACTGATTCTGTTTCTGCCGGCGCTGCAGGCTGCCCTTTTCTATTGGGCTCCTGCCCGCGTTGCCACCTTCTTCTGCCCAAAAAGAAATTTGCAGCAGTTGCAATACAGCTCCGTTGCTCTTGCTCACTCCTCCTCTCTCACTCACTCATTCTGGTTTTCCTGCCACTGCAGGCTGCCCTTTTGTACTGGGCCCCTGCGTGCATTGCTGCCTTTTTCTGCCCACAAACAAATCTGCACCAGTCCCAACAGAGCTCCGTTGAGCTCACTCACTCCCCCTTCCTCAATCGCTCATTCTGTGTCTCCTGCCACTGCAGGCTGCCCTTTTGTACTGGGCTCCTGCCTCTTCTGGCCAGAAAGAATTCTGAAGCAGTCCAGACACATCTCCATTGAGCTCGCTCACCCACCCTCTCTCACTCACTCATTCCGTTTCTGCCGGCGCTGCAAGCTGGTCATTTGTACTGGGCTCCTGCCTGCGTTGCCGCATTTTCTGCCCACAAAGAAATCTGCAGCAGTCACAATAGAGCTCCACTGAGCTCGCTCACTACCACTCTGTCACTCACTCATTCTGTGTCTTTTGGGGCTGCAAACTGCGCTTGTGTATGGGGCTCCTGGCTGCATTGGCACCTTTATCTGTCCACAAAAAAATCTGCAGCTGTCCTGACAGAGCTCTGTTGAGGTCGCTCAGTCTCCCTCTGTCACGCGCTCATTCTGTTTGTCCTAGCGCTGCAAGCGGCCCTTTTGTACAGAGCTCCTGCCTTCATTGACACCTTTTTCTGCCCAGAAAGAAATCCGCAGCAGTCCTGGTAGAGCTCCATTGAGCTCACTCAGTCCCCCTGTCTCATTCACTCACTCATACTGTATCTCCCACCACTGCAGGCTGGCCTTTTCTACTGGGCCCCTGCCTGCATTGACGCCTTTTTCTGCCCACAAAGAAAACTGCAGCAGTCCTGACAGTGCCCCGGTGAGTTTGCTCACTCCTCCTCCCTCATTCGGTGTCTCGTTTTGTTTCTCCCAGTGCTTCAGGCTGCCCTTTTGTACTGGGCTCTTGCGTTTGGGCCTTTTTCTGCCCCAAACAAATCCACAACAACTCAGTCCCCCTGTCTCACTCACTCGTACTGTTTCTCCCACTGCTGCAGGCTGGCCATTTCTACTGTGCCCCTGCCTGCATTAATGCCTTTTTCTGCCCACAGAGAAATCCACTGCAGTCCTGACAGTGCTCCGGTGAGTTCGCTCACTACCCCATCCCTCACTCGGTCTCTCATTCTGTTTCTCCCAGTGCTGCAGGCTGCCGTTTTGTACTAGGCTCTTGCGTTGGGGCCTTTTTCTGCCTACAAACAAATCCGGAGCAGTCCCGACAGAGCTCAGTTGAGCTCAGTCACTCGCCCCCTCTCACTCGTTCGATCTTAATCTGTCCCAAACACTGATTTCCCACAGTGACCATGCTATTCTCCGGCATGAGTGCAAAAACATATTTTAGCCAGGATGTGAAAAATGACAGCTGTACTGCTCATAAGGAGGTGTGAAAAAATGCCACTGTTGAAAATGTGGTGTGAAAATATTACAAATTTGCGAAGTTACAAGGGTGCGTGGAAACAGTTCAACACACGCTTGTAACACAGTCATGTTATGGAGTTTCGTCACCAAATTTTCAACATAGGGATTTTAGGACCTCTGCTCATGAACAGTGCCACTGTCATTTTCTTAATCTGTTCCAAACACTGATTTGTTACAGTGACCACGTTATTCTGTGCCGCAACTGTGAAACCACATTTCAGTCAGGATGTGAAGAATGACAGCTGTACTGCTCATAAGGAGGTGTGAAAATATGCCACTGTTGAAAATCTGGCATGACAATATTACAAATCTGCGAAGTTACGAAGGTGTGTGGAAAGTGTGCAACGCACACTTGTAACACAGTCATTCGATGGGCTATCATCACCAAATTTTCAACATAGGTATTTTAGGACCTCTGCTCTTGAACAGTGTCACTGTCATTTTCTTAATATGTCCTGGACTGTGATTTCCCACAGCAACCACTCTATTCTGTGCTGGAAGTGCGAAAACCCATTTTGGCCAGGATGGGAAAAATGACAGCTGCACTATTCATACATAGGTGTGGGAAAATGGCAATGTTGAAAATCTGGAGTGAAAATATTATTGATTTGCAAAGTTACGAGCGTCCTTGCAAACTGTGCAATGCACGCTTGTAACACAGTCATTTTATGGAGCATCATTACCAAATTTTCAACATAAGCATTTTAGAACCTCTACTGATGAATAGTGTCACTGTGATTTTCTTAATCTGTCCTGAACACTGATTTCCCACAGCAACTGTGCTATTCTGCGCCGGAAGTGCTAAAACACATTTTGGCCAGGATGTGAACAATGACGCTATACTGTTCACAAGGAGGTGTGACAAATGCCAATATTGAAGATCTGGTGAAAATAGTGCAAATTCATGAAGTTACGAAGGCAGGTGAAAGTAACCGCGCAATGCACATTAAAATAGTCATTTTTGATTTTTCCAATTAATTGCAACATAGGCTTTTTGAGAGCCCACCTCATGAACACTGGCACTGTCATGTCATTAATTGACACCAAAAGGTGATTCTGCCCAGTAACCATGAAATCACATTTCAGGGCTCATTAACACCATGACAGTTTGAGAATTCATGAGGAGGGGTCCCAAAAACCCCATGTTGAAAATTTGGTGCCAAAATTCAAAAAAATGACTGATATATCCATTAAAGTTGAAAAAACCCTATTTCTAACATTATACAGCTTACCAGCATTTCTTCAGTTCGCAGTCAGCTTTGAAGAGTGCAGACATGTTCCTGGGCCACCGAAGATCACCGCGTTGGACTCTGAGGTAAGTATGCAGTGGGGGGGGTGTGGGGAGGCAGGGAGCACAGTAGGTGGGCGCGGGTTGTTGGTGGGGGGCAAGGACAGCGCCGAGGGACAGTTTCCTTTTTTACAGGTAAAAGAAAAAAACAAGATGTCACGGGACTGTTTTTTACTTTCAGGGACATGTGGCATGCTGGGGTGGGCTCCCAGAGTGCCACCAGAGTCTTGCTTCTGGTGGGGGCAGCTGTAGCCGATGGGAGATTGGGCACCCCTGTAGGCAAACAACAACGGGGGGATTGCCATTCTGCCAATGGAGATTGGGCACCCTGTCGTCAGATAATAAAAGGGGGGGTCACATTATGCTGATGGGGAGTGGGCACCCCTGTTGGTAGATAAACATGGCGGGGAGGAGGGTAATATTTTTTGTGAACATGGCGGCAAGCCGCTGCCATGTTCACAAACAATGCCAGTGTTGTGAGATCCTGCCCTGCAATGACGGGTCACTCCCTCATTGCAGTGGATAGCTTCTGCTGCAATGACTAGGTGGCCCCTGATTGCAGCAGCTGATTTCTCACAAGTTGGTACCAAGGTTCCAAATTTGTGTCACCAGCAGCATGCCACGGCATTGGGGGAAGTGGGACAAGCCTTGGCAGGCTGTGGGAGCATTGGCTACCACAGTGCCACGCCTCCACAACCTGCTTCTGAGAAAGCTGTGGCAATATGTTTCTTGTGCTGCATGTAATCAACATAAAAAGATTGCCCAGACAGAGACAAAATATTTGTTCCTGAGATGGGGACATATGAAATATAAGTGGATTTGGAACCACATTAAACAGTATATTTGAGGATGTATCCAAAGAGATATGCCAGCAAGAACAAAGGTGAAACAAAGTCTACTAAAGCAATCATTACCAAACTTATACAGTTCTTGACATGGACAAGTGAATGTACATGCCATCTCTTACATTCACAGATCTTTTAAGATGGACTGTCATCACAGACAAAACACTGAAAAATGTAATGCACTAGAATAATTCAGTTGTATTTCTTGCATAATCTGAAGCCCCTCTCCCTTTCTTCATTACTAGGTCCATTTGAATGATAACTTGGGATTATTGTCCATCCAAACCTATCTGATACGCTGCTCATTCCTTAACTGAAGCCATAATCAAGGCCACCGATTTACAGTGATTGAAGTAATGAATATTCCTTTTCAAACTTTGAAATGTCTGGATTGCATTGATGTTTGTTAGCAAAATTTCCAGATTTTATTAGGATTCCCCAGTACAATTGTAACTTAATGTATAAATACAGTATTCCAAATAAAAGAAGGCTAGATAAACTTCATATTAAATAAAACCAAATGAAAAAGTAAAGGAGGAATTTATCCAAAAAAAATGACAAGTTCTGTTGATTCATTGATGTGGTATATAATGCTACATGTCATTAAATGTTTTGTTTTGTGTGCTCACAGTCTAAATTCTGGAATTTTACTGAATTCTCCGGTAACAATTTGAAAATCAGTTGTCTTGGTCATAATCCTTTATGTATGACATCACAATATTTTGCTGAAAAAATGGGGAATTGAAATATAAAAAAATACATAAACCAAAAGCAGCATTGTGCCTATTTTATCTTCGCTTTCCCATATGTGTCACCACCTCATTCGAGGCTTCCAAAAATATTCTTTTATTTTCATGTCTTTTTCCTATAACAATTAAATGTAACCTAGAGATGGCTACTGTTACACTGTTGTCATAGACATTGTGAGTGATTAATGTTTTAGAAATTATATATTCTCCCTTTGAATGAATTCTTCTTGCATCCTTACTATAGACGAATGTCATGTAGATGTAAAAGATGCATAAAATAAGGCTGGGCAAAATTTGCAAATTCTGATTTTGTGGAATTTTTGTGAAATTCCACAGAATGTCCAGAGATTTTTGCTGAATGTTCTGAAATTCTTGAAGTGGTCATTACTTGGTCAGTATCATAGCTAGAGATCTGAAATTTGGCATGTGAGTTGTCTGGAAGGGGCCCTAAACTGTTACCATATGCTGTGGCATTTGTATGAGGGGCAAGGAAGTTATAGGGGCTCAAGTTCTGGCAATTCATTATTCATGTGAAAAGTTCTGAAAATATTTCTATGCTTACAACTCAGCTACCTTTGGGAGCTAGATAATTGTACATTTATATGTATATCTTCTTGGAAGAGTCATAGAAACTGCTAAATAGAGAGGCAATTGGTTGTGTATATTGTAAGTTACTGGAGTTCAGAATTTCATTATTTAATTATTTTTAAAGGGGAACTGTCAGCAATAGGAGCCTCACACCCAAGTGTGAGGCTGATTCCAATTTGCACTTTGTGTAAAAAAAACATTTTTACTTACTGTTTACTGTAGTATAGCAGAACGTATTAATATCAGAGGAGGACTGTAGAGCAGGGAGATTCAATAGCTGGCAATACATGTTAAAAAATTGTGTAAGCTAAAATCAGATGTTTGCTGGTCCTGCTGTGCTCACGGGACTTAGTACAGTCATCTGTGAGTATATCTAGGCCCAGGAGAACAGCAGATCACCAAACAGAAGATTACAGCTTATAAAAAAGTCTGACATTCACTATAGGCTATTGAATCTCCTGCTGCTGTACTCCTCTGATGTCAGCTGGAAGGGAGTCTGGCATTTCTGGTTACAGGAAATGTCAGCTTTCAAGTCAATGCAGTTAACATGGTACCGTGTATGATGCTGCAGTAATCATTAGGTAGAAAAAGTGTTTTTGCACACAAAGGGCTAATTGGGATCAGCTTCACACTTGGGTGTGAGTAGAAATGTTGCTAAATAAAATTTTGCCGGTGAAATTGACACAAAATCAGCAATTTTGCAGCACAAAACAGTTTGTGAAATTCTACTGTTCCACAAAATATTTTGTGTGATGTGAACTTGCAAAATTTCACAAAGAAATGTGAAATGTCACCCAAAAATGGCAAAATGTCATCCATAAGCGGCAATATTCTCCATTCTGCAGGTGAAATTCTGCCATTTTCAGGTGAAATTTTGCAATTTCCGGGCAAAATTTGGCATTTTCAGGTAAAATGTCACATTTTGTACTCACAAAATATTTTGAGAAATGCATGGATTTTGCAAAATATTTAGTGTAATGACATTTCTCAGTTTCACACAACACTAGGTATGAGGTTCTTATTGCTGACAGTTGCCCTTTAAGCTGTGTGAACAGTTTCAGAATATTTGGATGATTATAGCTCCACTGCTATTGCAGGTATACACTCAAGATTTGGCATACATACCAAAGTAAACACTAAGGTTCATACTAAGGTTCATACTTAGGTAGGTGCAAGAGCGAGAAGGCGGAAGCCCATAGTGCTCTTATACTAATCCATTGTATAGTAGGAAAGATCACATCCACTGCCTATCAAATTGTCTAGATGATTTTTAAAAATACTTTTGGTTTCACTAATAATGACTTGAAGTGATAATCTGTTCCATGGTCCAATGGCTCTAAGGGTAAAAAAAAATTTGCGACTGGAACATGAAAATGGTTTTCTAACTAGTTGCATTGGATGTCCCCTGATGTTATGATTGTAGTTTTTAAATTCTAAACCTAGTTCGCATAAGAGATAGGGATCTTAAATAATGTTGTATAACAACATAAGATCACCATGAAGACGATGTGTGGATAAAGGCATAAGATTTAAAGTGTCTAACCTTCCTTCATCTGGTACAATTATATAGCCCAGAGATTTTTTTTGTAAATTTCCTCTGAACTGTTTCCAATAAAATACCTTCAGATTTTTTATATGGACACCAGAGTTGGGAGGTGTATTCTAAATGTGGTCTGGCATATGCTTGATATAATGGTAGCAGTACCTCACACTCTCTGGATCTGATGTTACGTAAGATAGACCATATTATTCTGTTGGTTTTGTTGATAATGCCGTGTATGTGTTTTTTGTAAGACAAATTGTTTGATATTAAAAATGCCCAACTGTCTTTCATCCAATGTTGTTTCAAGTGGTAAACCATCCAAAGAATAAGGGAAGTGCAAATTTCTAGTGCCCAGATGCATAACTTTACATTTTGAGATATTTAAAGTCATACCTCAGTTTTTTACCCATGAGGTAATATGATCAAGATCTTTTTGGATGATGTTGGCCTGGGGGACAGAGACACAAGGGCCACCTATCTTAATGTCATCTGTATATTTGGTGGTAAAAGAGGAACAACCTAAGGTAAGATCGGCAATGAATGCTTGTAAAAGACAGGGGCCCAAGACTGAATCCTGTGGCACCCCGCTTGTCACTATGCCCATGTCTGATTTTTTCCTATTAATGACTACTTGCTGAGTGCGATTTTGAAGCCAGTTATTTATCCAGTTCACAATGAAACTGTTAATATTTAACTTACGAAGTTTTATAGTTAAAGCCCAGTGTGGCATGCTGTCAAAAGCCTTGCTGAAGTCTATAAAAATGACATTGCAGGGCAAACTCTTGTCAAGTGAAGAACTGATATGTTTGCAAAAACATATTAGGTTGGTTAAACAGCTTCTGCCTTTTTTGAAACCATGTTGCTCTAAATCATAGGAATCAAGAATGGGAGCTATCACATCCTTGATTAAACTTTCTAGTAGTTTACAGATCAAGGAAGTTAAACTTATTGGCCTGTAATTTTCCCAATTATTTTTAAGACCTTTTTTATGAATCGGGATGACATCTGCTTCTTTCCAATCGTATGGAACAAAATTATTGGCCAAAAAATATTCAAACATTATTTTTATGAGAGTAGTGATGAAATCTGCTAACAAAAGTAGTAAGTGACCAGCTATGCTGTCGGGGCCTGGACTATATTTTCCTTTGAGAGTCAATCATTTCTTCTTGATGATATCAGTAGAGAAGTGGACTGGTGGAACATCAACAGTTTCAAGCGATACATCAACATATGTATATTTGGTTAATCTAGTAAATATTTTACAAAACTTGTAATGCAATAAATCAGCCATCTTGGTAGGGTCATGAATCAACATATCATTATTAAGTAATGGACCAATTTAACATGTTGGTTTCATTTAATAAATTAATATAAGAATAAAAGTGCTTACTGTTTGTTTTATTAGCATTAGATGCTAAATTGTCTTACCACCTGGCTTTTAGCCCTTTTAATCATAGTTTTACATTTTCTTTGTGTAATGACATGAATCCCAATTAGCAGAAGGTTGAACTTTTTGAAATCTAATGTACTTTTTGCGCTTTAATCTAATTATTCTTTTGATTGACTGGTTCTTCCATTTACAGACTTTGTTTTGATTAACAGTCTTGTTCTTAGATGGAATGTATAACTCTCTTAAATGGAAAATTATATTCTTGAAGCTTTCCCAACCATGTGCAGGGGAAGATCCTACCAAAATAGGCTCCCAATTAATGTTCCCAATAATTTGCTTCATTGTTACCAAATCTGCTTTTTCATACAAATATGTTTTGTAGGGTTGGAGTAGTAAATATAATTTTGTATAATATTAAAAAGTGACAGTATTATGGTCACTATTCTCTATAGGATCGCTAACCTGAAAATCTTATAGTAATAGATTATCATCACAAAGTATGAGGTCCAGGATGTTATTTCCTCTTGTTGGGAAAAGTATATTCTGCTTGAGACCTAACTGAATACATGTATTCAAAAGCCTATTCCCCTTGGCTGGTATATGCACTTGAATTTTGCCAATCTATTTTGCCTAGGTTAAAATCGTAGGTGATTAGAATATTACCTATCGCTTTTGCCAGTTCAATTTTACAAAGGATAGCATCAAGTGTGTCAACTGGAGAATTGGGAGGATGATAGCAAGACCCCAAAATAAGACTATCTGATGTGGACAAGAATAACTTGACCCAAATTGACTCAGTTTGTTTGTCATGTTTTTTGATGTTCTTGGTAATGTCAATTGAGTTTAGTTGATTTTTTATACACAACGAAACCCCCCTTCCTTTCTATTAGTCCTATTGTATGTATACACGGTGTAACCTGGAATACTTGTCTCCCAAGATGACTTGTCATCACTCCAAGTTTCACTGATTGAGATGATGTCAATATCATCTTGACTAATTCTACATTTTAATTCATTAAGCTTATGATTAAGACACCTGGCATTAAAACTTACAGTAAGTAGTGCAAGTATTGACATTTCATAATACTGCTGGCCAATGGTTTTAGAGATGGTAGCCACCCATCAACTCACTCCCTGTATTCAGTTTAAAAGATTATTAATGGAGGTGAAAAACTGTTTACCCAGGATAGCATTACCACGTCTACTTAAATATAAATCATCAATGCAGTACAACTCAAGGTGATGTTCAAATTCTTCCTAATGGGTTATACATGTCAAATTTTGTTGCAGACACCATTTCCTAAGCCATTCATTTATTCCTTTGATTTTATTGTTAAGGAATGGTGAGAAGTGAGGAACAGGTAAAATTTCAGAAAGGTAAATTGTACAACCAATGTCAACCAATTTATTGGTCAATGCAACAAAGTCCTCTTTTATTGATTGAATAGAGTCCCTGTAGATATTATTAGCACCTACATGTATGAGTGCTATGGGGTTAACACCACAGTTCTTCAGAATCTCAGATAGCATTTTCATGAGATCAGATATCTTATTGCCACAGAAGCTGGAACTGGTTCTGTTTGCTTTATCAGGATTTCATATTGCCCTATATAAGTGCTTTGTTAGGGAATCACCTAAGACATAAATTTGTTGCTTGCCAGGGTCACTGAGCTCACTAGGTAAAGAATGGGTGGTTAGGTCAGAAGAAAAGTCACTGAGTGGGGTTTCATTGGTTTGCATTAAGTCAATAATAGGATTGGCAGGGGGAAAGATAAGAGTGTCTGTTTGAGATAGAGTACAACAATCAGTTAACCCCATGGGAGCGTCTGTAACTACGTCTGAGGTTATTAGAGAAGGGGAAGATAAGGGATCAAATCTATTATCTGTCTCAATACTAAAATGCTGAGCCTTCCTATCCTTCTTAATGGCTCTAGTGCCTTGTATATTGAACCAGTTATCCTCGTCATTTTGGTTATTGTCGGTAAAACAATTGTCTTCCCTGGCTCTTTTTCTTTATCTCTCTGTAGCTGGAATGGTGTGTGAGTGGGGACTGTCAGTAACTATCTGGGTAGAAGCCACAGAAAAAGGGGGTGTGCTTGGTGTAATGACAGTGCCACCTATAGTATCCTGATTAGTTTCTAATGGTGGTAATACGTCAGTTGCATTCAAATGTTTATGCATATCAGATTGGCTGTTTTCTAGTGCTATTAAATGTGAATTGAAAAGCCCTATCATGTTATGTAAATCCACGATTTCTAAACATTTGCTGCATGTATAAGGGTGGTCTGGTATATCACCAGTAATAAGTGTGAACATGTTACAATTGATGCATTGTATACCAATACATCCAGTTGTTGTTTGACTAGTGAGAACACTACACGCTGCCATTATAAAACAAAATTGCCAAATGTAACACAATGTAGGAATATTTTAGATTTTGGCCAAACAAGGTATATTACTCATCTAGCCCTATAGACCTGTGAAAAACTGCAAGTTGCACCAAAAAGGTGCACAAAAATAGTTTCCCCTGACTACCTGGTAAAGTCTGATGCAGGAGCTAGCAGTAGTCACGAAACACGGCTGCGAATCAATCTGCTAGTTAGTTGATCATTTGTACCTATCAGCCAAGAGGCAAAAGACTCCTAAACTGTTGGACAGACACAGAAGAGTGTCTCAACAAAATGATCGGACCAAAATAATGTAATTAGAACTCAGTATAAAGGGCTACCAAACAGGGGCCAGCAATAGGTATCCAAAATGCTAAAATATCTGTGACACGGCTCCACTCGCTGTTACACAGCTGCAGTAAATAACCAAGGAGTGTCGAAGTATAAATCTTCCCAAGAACCTCACTCTGCACAATGGGCAAACATAACACACAATATAAAAGCATATGTGGCCTATAGAATAACCTACCAGCAGACGAGCGAGATCTGCAGAGTAGTAATAGGCCAAATACAGAGAAACAGAAACAGCGGTCAATGGCTATACCACTTAACCCAATCTGTCATGCTGCCATGCTAAACATGCAAAACACACACGGAAACACGCTTATCTTTGCACGCATCTTCACGCGTGCAACGCGTGCTTGCCCTGCCTGAGCTCACCCTGTTTGTTGTGGGGCTGAATTAAATAGCAGCCCCAACCTGGAAGTGCTGCCGACAGGTCACGGAGCTTAAACCACACAAGCTGCCCAAAAGTGCGATAAATTAAAAGGTTTTACCACCAAAGTGGTTCTAAAACAAAGGTGCAAGCACCGCAGTAGTGTTGTAGCTAGTTGAACCGATACGGACTTTAGTGTCGCTCTACCCGTTCATCTTGAACAGGGCTCAGAAAATAAATTCACAGGTTAAAATGTGTGCACAAGCACAAATAGTATAATGCAAAGGCTATACTGTGCAGAACAGAGTCTCACACAGCAACAATGTCTAAACAACTTGCCCTGCTCACTGTGGGGCTGGATTAAATAGCAGCCCCGATCCAGAAGTGCTGACGACGGGTCACGGAGCTCGAACCCCACAAGCATACCTCTCAACTGTCCCTGATTTTCAGGGATGTCCCTGATTTTGCCTCAAAATTTTACTCTGTCCTCCTAAAATTGTGTTTCCGTGACCAAACAGCGGGGTTATAAGCACAGACTAATGTCAAAACATTAAAGTTACAGGGTTGTTTTCTTTAGAAAATGCATTTTACACTAAGCCCTTTATTCTACCAGCTTCTTGAATGGATATCTCCAATTTTGAAGAAGTGTCCCTTATTTTGGTCCTTTGTCCCTGATTTTTTTAAGCTTTGTCCCTGATTTATGAGGCAGGAGGTTGAGAGGTATGCCCACAAGCTGCCCCAAAGTGCAATAAATTAAAAGGTTTTACCACCAAAGTGGTTCTAAAACAAAGGTGCAAGCACCACAGTAGTGTTGTAGCTAGCTGAACCGATTCGGACTATAGTGTCCCTCTACCCGTTCATCTTGAACAGGGCTCAGGAAATAAATTCACAGGTTAAAACGTGTGCACAAACACAAATAGTATAATGCAAAGGCTATAATGTGCAGAGCAGAGTCTCACACAGCAACAACGTCTAAACATGACCTGTAAGCTAGTAAATCTGTATAAATGTGTTTTAGCAGGTTAAATGTTATTGTGGATACTTCTGAAATTATTGATTGGCAAAATATGCTCAAAATTTCATGGTCCTATAATAGGTAATGCAAGCAGAATTCCACTTGTGGAATTTAACTTTCACAATGTACTTGTCACCACTCAATTACCTTACCTGCAGTAGCATCATGACCCTGCAATACTCCTACAACACTCCTGCAACAGTGATGCCCAGCATCATGATCTATCATGACTTAAGATAGCTAGATATGTCTGTTGCAATGGCCTAAGTGTTTTATTTTGTTTTTATTGTTATTTCGGAGTACTCCTTTTTGAGCTATAAGTTAATTTGCAAAGGTTCCACGTCAACAGAAATTGTACCATCAACAAAGCACAGCAGGGGAAGCTGGAAATGTTACAAACTATCAAGCAGGAGAAGGAGGGAAATATGTACAGAGTTTACAATGATCACAAGTCATTGCTGCACAACAGTGCTTTGTCAACACCATACAAGGATCAGAACAGAGCTGTACACTGTATTTACACTATTAGTAAGCTATTTCTGTCCAGTCATGCATTGCACAAAGCCACTGCTCTAGCTGTTAACCAGAAGGCTGTATATTGGTAGGATAAACTCAGTATTCAGCTCTGTTACTAGTAGGTGATGTAACCAGTAGGGGAGACAGAAAGGTGGACATCAGTAAAAGAGCCTTGCAAGGAAGGGGGAGAGTAGATGGGAAGGAGTGCAGGGGGGTGATGATTGTGGGAATCACCCCGACTGTCACTCTGGGAAGTTGCAATGTCTCGGTGGGTTATGGAGTCTGTGAAACTCCCTCTTGAACAGTGCAATATTATGTTTAGCACATGTACTGGCAGTTGGTTTAACTATTTGGGTGATCGGATAGCAAAGGACTGACAGGCCAAGCTGTTTTTTCTAAAGGGCACTGTGAGGGTCTGTCTGGCCATGCTTCTTGTGGTTCATTGGTTTTTTG